>OY720636.1:76544233-79149501 GCA_963169105.1 Ceriagrion tenellum | reverse complement strand
GAGTGTTTCTAATGCATATATCCCCGCCTACTCCCGCTCGTGCGAACGTGCCCTAGTCACGAGGGACGCATCTAAGGGTTAATAATTTCACCGGAAGCACGACATTCACGGCGTATCTACGACTACGGTGAGAGCTTGTGGATGCAAAGCAATAGTAAAATAGTAAACACGTCGTGATGAAGGAATTATTTGCAAACGAACCGAAAAGTCGTCGTAGTCGTAGAGGCAAAAGTATGAATAGAGAAGATTAACGTCTTTAATCAACTCGGCCGGCGAGATCGGCTAATTAATGCGTCTTACAAATACAATTTGATTCTATTTACGGAGAAATTGGCAGGAGAAAAATATACAACCTGGAGCAGGGGTTCGCGATTAAACTGCTCGAAATAATATCGCTCTCGATACTAAGGAATCACGTGGTTCAATAACGAAGGGTTGCAGATTTTGGAGAGTCTAACCTTCTCGGATGAATATCGTTAAGCGTGAGAATTTTCCCCTAGGAATACGTTTGTATTTTTTGATTTTGCAAATAACGCGAAAAATGTTGGCGTAGGTTTCTGATGTTTTGTTCATTTTGAGATGAGATCATATTCTTTACAATGCGGCCAAATTATTCTAATTTTATCGGAACTGATGCCTCATTCAAATAGCCATAACAACAGTTAGTAGTAGGACGGATCGTTTCGCCGGATGGATCCACGGGCACCCACGCAATGCGTTTTATCTCGTGATAGTCTCTTTTTAATATCGTCCATAGGCTAAAGAATGACTGGATCCGAACCATTTGGGAAAAGGTTAGGGACAGGGTATTGGGTGAGTACGGTTCAAAACCAGGTCACAATTAGATTGACCGAGTATTGAGCCAAGAAAGCTGGTTTTTGCTTATTTGGCATCGAAAACCCGAACTCCGCTTCATTGATTAAAGCAGCTCCAGGAATCCAATGACGATGTTTGAGCCCACGTATGTTCGCCGGAAACCACTCGTCCCTCCCGTTCGGCCGGTTACATAAAAATTGAGTGATGGAATCAAATTTTAATGAGGTCCATGAAGTTATAGTACTCATAACAATATTCGGATTGCAGGAACACATCTACTAGTTAAATAACAAATATTGCCTCAACCTGGCCTCAACCTGGGATACTTGCCTCAACCTGGGAGAGAGTGGTGAAACCACAGCGAGGAGCGGGCAATGGAGACACCCTATGGTCCTAGATGAGCAAGCAACAAAATACATAACAACGGGAAACAAATAATAACAATAATTACAAAATGTCCAACGGACCTGAAGACGCCCCCAGGAAGAGGGGAGAAACTGTTGTCAAAAAAACCAAACACGCGACGGAAATACCTGAAAAGAGCAATATTAACTAATATAACAGTAGTTAATAGCTTCAAATATTCGATCTAATCTTCTACCGCCGGATAAATTATATGAAAGTTTAGCCTATGAATAATTGCTAATGCACATAATAATTAGTCAGTAAGAGTAAATTAACTGGTCATTTTTCTCGAAACACCTTTTATATTAAGTCAGCCTGAATCACACGATCATTATTTCCCTCCCTTTTAAGGGATAGCTCCAATGATAGCTCAAATGATCGCTCGAAAATGATCGTGTGACGCGAACAAAGTCAGGGATGGCTCCAGCGATAGGGATCCCTATAGCTTTTTCCATCCCTGGGCACGTCCCTTCTTCCGTCCCTGGAGGCATCGCTGACTCCACCATTTAGCCAATGTGTGTTCGGCCTCAAAGAGCGACTCTAACGCCACGTTCGGCTTTCGATGGAATGAGAGTATTAAACATAGAAATGATGGAAAAAGGGACGACCAAAATGACCGTGTGATTCAGAAAATGATAGCTCGAGCTGTCATTGTCACGATCCCTGAAAAGCTATCATTGGAGCTATCCCTTGAAAGGGACGGAAAAAATGATCGTGTGATTCAGGCTTAAGTCTCCAAGCGATTCATTGCGCATCCGCCATCTCGGCTACTTTTAGAACTCCATGCCATAAGTTATGAAACCAATAAGCCTATTGAATGTTTCTGCAACACATATTGAATGGTTGCCATGGCTCATGTGTTCCACAACTTAATAGAATACATTTGTGTCGTTCCTGCATCTGACCATTTAACAAACAACGATGGAAGCGAGTCTCCGTCAGTCACCCTCCGCCTCGAAGGGTCGGTTGGATCGTCGGAGCTCAGCGACTCCCGCCCCGTTTTCCATGGGGCACCACAAAGCCTGGCCACTCTCCTCAAAGAATTGAGTCGATTCCTTTGCGGACTTTGCCCGATATACTTTCACGATTGGATGACATGAACGATTTGCATTAGTGTGTGACAATCACTCCGTGAATCATCACTCTTGTACCGCGAAGAGGAGTGATTTGGTCTAAAGTGCTGGGCAATAATCAAAGATGGTGATCCCTGACGCTCGAAGTAAACTCGGGGTCAACAAATATGGCGGACAGGCCACGCCCACGTCACGGCTTCTGGCATTGGCCACGATAGCAGGCGCCTTCTCTATCCACCTCAATGATTGCACAACAGACACCCTCTGACGAGAGTTAATTAAAGACGGTTGCGGAGCACTGCAACAACATGAGCTCGCAAAGCATCCGAAGAGACGAGAGAGAGAGAAGACGGATTCCCTTCGGAGTAATTTCGGGCAATCTGCGTTCATTAGCGATTATTTATCCGAGCGCCCCTCCACGCCCGAGGCCCGAAACACATTCACTTCGGAATACACCTACCTCCTCCTAATCTCCCCCCCGCAACACGCGGTCGGGTTAATGGCGTCGATCCATCGCTGAGACCCACGAGGAGGCAAGAAGCGTCGGAATTGCGGGGGGGGAGGGGAAACGTCCAAAGGGAAGGTCCATTTTCGCACGCGTGAATATTTGAACGGCATCGCCGTCCGGATAATCGTCCCCTGAACGCGGAGCCACAACTCACGGCTATCCGGGCAAGGGCCGGTCGGGAAAAGGCGGGAAAATCGCCAGATGAAGACCACACGGTCAAAGCATTCTTACTCGTGGGATTCCCGGCGGTTTGGACGGTAAATATGATCTCCATGACGGAGGTAGGAATCCTACTCCGTGGACCTTCATAATAACGAATAAAAACCCCGTAAAAAGTAGTTAGAACAACGTTGTTCCACATTCATAACAGAGACCATATGCCAATTATACGTTTTAATTTCAGTAGCTGTAGGAAGCATGAAATAAACATTGCATCATTAATTGTGCCATTATATATTTTTCTACGATTGAATTTGAAAGTAATTAAAAAATATATTTACGTACGTCATTTCCTTCAATAAGTAATTACAAAATATACGCATTTGACTCATTGTTTCACACGGCATGTTCAGAACTCCTTCTCAACGGACGGTTTTTTCGTCATCCAATAAAAAAGTATTGCAGTGACGGTAAGATTTATTTTAAAAAACAGTTGAGAAAAAACGTGCAACGTACACACTGTTAATTTTTGACGAGATACAGGTGCTAAATATTTCTAATTTTTTTCAAATAATATCTCTCCGGAGTGCATACATGTACCTACCATTTCCCATGTAAAACGTCTGGCATTTTTTTTGTTAAAAATATTGGAAAAAAAAGTTCGGTAAAGGGTTGATATTTTTGTAACTTTGTAGGGAAGAGTTTTTTGTCTTTAAATTGAGACCAAACTCATTCATTTTTAGGTGAAATGATATTTCTCTCAAACTTCCTTACGAGTAAAATCCACTCTATTTAATCATAGAAAACCGACTTAGGCTTTGGCTTCTGTCATGTTTAAAGTTGAATTGAATCAGGGAAGAACAATTCAAAAGGCCTTAATGTTATTTAAAGTACTGAACTCGAAAACCCCTTGTTATTTATATGAAAAGTTGATTTTTAATGCCCAAACTAACAAGAGATCGACCCATATAACAAAAACATTTTACATCCCCAAATACCGCACAACAAAATATGAAAATACTTTCCACATCTCATCCTGTAAATTATGGAACTCGTTGCCTGATAGTATTAAATTTTCTAGGAATGTCTCACAATTTAAAGGGAGTATGGCTGACTTTTTGTCTACCAAATGTTCTCTCGCCTCTATATGAGAAGACAAAATGATATGAGATGATATTGTTACATGTTTCTTGTTCACTATAATCATTTGCTGTTTTTCTGTCTTATAAAATATTCGTTTGCTTGCTTTTCATTTTTTCTTTTCATAGATATTACAGATTGTACATTTTCGTTTTAACATACTATTTCGATTATTGATATTGAGACTGTTTTTTCATTTTCATTTACCTCACTCATTTTATATCTCTCCGCTGACTTGAAAGCTGTTTGTTTGTTTTCCTTTTTTTGTAAGGCTTTGCATTTTGTCTTTGTATTCCACTCCTCATGAAGGCATGTAAACTAATTCAATGTCCTAAGGGACTTTTTCCCAGGACAATAAAATTGTTTTCTATTCTATTCTAAAGTGACGCCTTCAGTTTCAGCCGGTAAATAAGATCATTGACAGCGATGTAAATGCATTAATTACCGAATTTGAAAATAATATGCATTATCATTTTTTCATTTCACCTAGGAATGTGTATTATTATTCCGCCAAAAAATGAATGATTTTCGTCTGATTTAAAAGAAACATATTTCATCCTTCCAAAGATATCAAAATATCAGCTCATTACCCAACTGATTTCCCAGATTCTCGACTGAGATTGAAATGGCAATGACATGGGAAATTGTACGTGTATGCACTCCAGAGAGACCTTTTTTGAAAAATGAGGAATTTCTAACACTCGGGTCTCGTAAAAAAAATCACATAGAGTAAATTGTGTTTCTCAACTCCTTTTGAAAATAGATCAAATTGTCACCGAGGTAATTTTTTCAGGATAGTAATAAAATCTCTTGTTTTGAAGAAGTTTTAAAAGTGCCGCGCAAAAAAGAATGAGCCAAGTTTAAGACTTATACATATATTTTTATTTCATTACTACAACTTTCAGTCGTATTTCTGTACCATTACTTATGTAATATTTTTTTTCAAGCTCCCTACAGCTGTTGAAATTAAAACGTATAATTCGAATATGGTCTCCCATTATGACTAGGGAACTATCTCGCTCAAACTGCCTTGACGTTAACGAGGCATTTATCAAACCCGGGCCTGAGATACCTCAGGAGTCTCCAATCATGGACGTAAACAGGAACATTATCATTCCTCCTCTTTCCTTTCCAATTTATCTCATTCTTCCCCCTTTTCTCCTTTTCCCACCCGTCTCCTCCGCCTCCTCCTTCCGAATTATCTCTAAAGCTTTCCGAGCACGCGACCAAGTGATCCAACTCACCCATTTATCCCGTCAAAACACTCGTATACCCCTTCTTCGCCCGCCATATCATTTCCCTCCCTCCTCCACCAATTTCCCACCCCTTCCCCTCCTAAAGAAAACGTCCCACCTCACCCATCCCCCACTTTCGGCCACCCCTCCACCATATTACACCAATTTCCTCGGATCAAACCATCCCCGGGCGGTTTCGGCGGATGATTACTTACACGTAGCGGTCGACCCGACCACTCGCGAAACGATATAAAGAAATCCAATACGAAAAGGAAATGAAAATTCCAACTTCTCTTCCCACGAAATCTCTCCTTTTTTTCCATTACATACCGATAGAGTTCATAAAATTGGGAGGGAAAGAAAGGCATCGAGACAATTTTAGAATTTCGCCGACTCAAGAACGAAATATTTAGTCAAAATAATGGTAAAATATATTGTTACGTAACTCAGTTTGGAGGTAGGGCTTTGCCACCTGTGTAATAGGCTCGGGTGGCCAAAACGCTAGTTATAAAGTCGTACTTCTTTCCCGAGTAAGGGACTGTCCATAATCTTCATAGACACCAAACAGGGGTGGGGGGGTACGAGGGTTGTCAACGAAGGTCCACGTTGAAGTATGGGGGTGTTGGAGGGATGTCTACATAGACAATGGCAAATATATAGTCCATAGTAAATGACAGATTATCACAGCTACAAGAGTAGCTTTTCTTTTACTTACCTTTCCTTAAAATCAGCCTTAAATTACAGATAGTCCATGACAATTAATTAAAAACCCGTTTCACAGCTTTTACCGAAAAAAAGAAAAGGTCTTCGTGGACAACAGGGGGGACGGGGAGGTCCGGATGAAGTCAACGAATGTCTACGATGGAGGTGAGGGGGGTCAAAAAGTGGCCTATTTTGGTCTACGTGGATTATAGACAGCCCCTACTGCATCATTAACGGTGCAATAAAATACTTTTATACGAGCGAAATTATAAACAAACTAATATATTTATAAATATATGTCTTCAACTTGACTCTTCTTTCGCGCGTAACGTATATAACTCCAACACAACGGAAGGTCTCTTTTGCAAACCTGAGAAAATTACTGCGGACATAAATTTTCAAAAATAATCGCGAAGACACAAACTTCGCACTGTAAATATTTTGACGAGGGTCCAAGGTTCCCGCAAAGAATATTACAGGTCCATTACCAGTCTCTCTCTGGTTCCTGGGGGTCGGCCGTTGATTGAAAAAAATTAAAAAAAAAAAAATTTGTGCCAACGGCACCCGGTGTTCCCAGGCGGTCACCCATCCAAGTACTATCCGGGCCCGACGATGCTTAACTTCGGTGATCGGACGAGAACCGGTGTATTCATCGTGGTATGGCTGTTGGCATTTAAATTGGAATTCTCGAAAGACTTTATTCTACTTCACCGAGTTTGGCATTCCGTATCAACGGATCCCCCAACCCAATTTAGAGTAAAAAGAATCGTAAGACTTAATTTGTGTTCTTAACTTGATTTATTTTCTCCTAGTTCGAAATATCCGGAGCGTTCCCTATGTTTTAGATGAAGGGGCTACATAAATCAGGGAAATAAAAGATGAAATATTGGATAAGATTGGATAAGATTAAATTTCAGAGCACTAGGATTATCAACGCTACTTAGAAACACGGAAAATATGAAGTTTGTTTATTTTCGTACAAGCTGGAGTTTTAACTGTTCTGATTTGGGGCTGTCCATAAACCACGCAGGCACCAAACAGGGGTGAGGGGGCACGAGGGTTGTCAAGGTAAGTCCACGTTGGGGAGGGGGGGGGGCGGAGGGATGTCTACGTAGACAATGGTCGACACGACGTGGCGGGGTTAACGTTGCCCGAGTTATTTTTCTTTTACTTACCTTTCCTTAAAATCTGCCTTAAATTACAGATTATCCACGAAAATCAATTAATAACCAGTTTTACAGCTTTTACTGCAAAAAAGAAGAGGCTACGTGGACAACAGGGGGGTCCGAATGAAGCCCACGATGGGTGGTGGGGGTCAAAAAGTGGCCTATTTTTGTCTAAGTGGATTATGGACAGTCCCTAACGTAAACGACTGTTTGCCACATTTGAGAGGAAACTTAATAAACTCTTCGATTATGACTGCAATTTAATTCTATCCACTCTGTCAATGCTTTCACTTGTGGCGGAAACAAAATACGGAATTGTTTTTGTCATAAAAGGGATTTTTTTTAAATTTCAGTCAACATATAACAGCGGTTTCCAAACCAGTGACCATTTATGAATTTTTAAATATATTATTACACCACCTGTGTCGACAATTGAGGTATATGGAGAGGGCACTTGCTATAGTGGCCAATGCTAGAAGCTGAAACCAGTCCGCCATCTTTCTTAACCCCGATTTTCCATCAGTGCCAAAGTGCTGACGCAATAATTTTGAAAATTTACGATGTTTTCCTTTGAAAACTTACAAAAAAATCAGCATGCAATTAGTTTTTAAATATGCTTTCTTCAAACATAAAATGTTTATTTATTTAAATTAATAACAATCCGTATTCTCGGAAAACCTGTGGTTAAATCGAGTGGAATCCTAAGCATTAAGTAACCAATATATGATTCAAGAGTTACTTGCCTTAAATTGCAAACAGATGGTGAATACTCTCGCTTTACATCCGCCAATTCGTCCATTCCGTCGTGCTATATCCATGGGAAAGTAAGGAGAGAGCATGGTTAAACAATATGGTTGTTATTTCTGTTGCCAGGCTTCAGTTTGATGACGTAGTGCCATATCCATACACCTCTACGGGCTACACCTCGATTTACCGATGAGACGGTTTGAATACTGACACTTTACCTAATTAGGACACATAGCGTCTCGCACTAGGACCATAGCGATAAGTTCGTTTCTTTCTAATAATTCCGTTACTCGACTCAAAAAATATAGAGCAAAAAACACAAAAAAATAAAACTATTTTGCCTTCCGGTGGTAGAAATACCCACGGCGAGCAGAAAAACCTCACTCCGGCCACCAGGCATATCTTTTTCCGCTATCGTCCGCGGGTATACACCATCCCTCCTCCCCCACTCTCCCCATCTTTATGGGACTTCGACCACATTAGGCGTGAAATGGAATTAGGTCGTGGTATGCTCCACGGATTCGCTAATTTGGATCAGAGCCCGGCGGCCACTTAAAGGCGGGCGGCGGTCGGCTACATCGTCCCGCAACCCCACCAGTGGAGATGGGAGGGGGCGCCCCCAGAACCGTTCTGCGAACACCGCGCTAACGAGGCACACATTGCGACGACGTAATGGGTGATATGATACGGCCATCAATTGAGGGGTATCCCTAAACTAGCGAGATTACCTTACCATACCGATATGATGGGGTAATTTAACACTCAGACAAACTTTATCCACGAATTGGCAAGGAATCCAATGCCAGCATTTCCATCATTCATTAGCGCCCAAATTTGCGATGATGCGACGAGAAATATCGTCGCAGGATTCGATCGAGTAAGGAATTAGGGTTCATCGAAATTGAGCGACCTACTTCAGTTGTTTTTTCACGTTATTATCAGTACAGTGAAATCACAGAGTATAAGTTAAATATAAAAGGTTTTTCATCATGAAGGCAAAGAAAAAATAACTCTCTGCCTCGCCTATCTATCCTAATTCTTTCTAAAAGCTCCGTTACTTCATTAAAAAAATATACTTCTATACCTTTGTTTTTGGTTAAAAATATACAAAAAACAGTCTGACCATGTTTCCAATCCATGGAAATTTATGGATCGGAAACATGGACAATGACTGAAATAGGTAATAAAATAAATTTCCACAATTTTAACCCGTTTTGATAAAGTTTTTAACGTGAAACCGGAGGCAGAAGAAGGCGTGGAAGACGAATAAAAAGATGGCTGGAATACCTGGAGGATGGCCTACAGAGATAGTGAGTGAGAAGATAAGAGAAGGAAGGCCGATAGCGGAGAGGAATGGACACGAATAATTCTGGAGGCTCTTCACGCGCAGCAGCGCAAAAAGGATGGATGGATTCGAAATTTCGGCAAAAATTATATACAGTAGACCTTCGCATCACGATAGTAATCCGTTCCACGAGACCGTTCCTAGGGTGAATTCCGTCGTAAAGGTAACCAGCATATTACCGGTCGCGGGATCTGTTTTCACGTAAACATATACATTAATACGTTGCAATGATAAAAAATTCGGTCCGTTCACAAATATGGGTTAATATGTTTAAGAGATGTGTAATAAATTATTAGTGTGAAATATCGCAAAAATTTCAAATTCGCGCACAATAGCGTGGAGATCGTTAAGTGAACCCACCGTAAAGTGGGGGTCTACTACATAAATGCATGTTTTACCTTTAAGAAGGCGTGAGATCTGTTTATTTTTTGCAAAAATTATAAAAATAACAACTGCACCATATCGCATTAACCCTTAGCGGTCCAGCGTCGAGTCAGACTCGACAGTTTGAGCGCTAGCATCTGGTACAACGTCGAGTCAGACTCGACAGTCCGTGCGCTAGTATCAGGTCCAACGTCGAGCTGAGGTCGACACGAGAGAGCGCTGTGATTAAAGAATAAATTACTTGATTGGATATCCTTATAAAACCAGTGGGTTGTTCGTTTAAAATTAAAAAATAAGAACAATAAATTGTCCAGCATTTATTTCTGTCTATTTTTACCTTTATTCCAAAAAAATTAATTTGGACCAGACTGTTGAATTTCCGAAAATAAAATTGGGCCGCAAAGGGTTAAGAAGAAAATCAGTGCATACGTAGCGCATTATTACGAAATACAGCACATGTGCCACTAGGCTACGTGTTAAAATGGTAAAAAACTGGTAAAAGACAGTGCATCACTGGTAATATTTAAGAGAAAGATTATCACACACTTACTTTCCGGAATGCTGACCATGTAACTCATTTATCAGTTCATTGATGTGATTAATGTCCATTGTTGCGTAAGAAGAAGCAATTCAGTTCCTTTTTTTTCTTTTCATTTGTTAAGCTAAATTTCCTTTTCAAAAGTTGTGTTATTTGTATATTGATATGTTTAATGTTCGTTTTTCTGTTAGAAGAAGAAATTTAGTTCTTTTTCTACATTGCTAAATGATAATGTTGTATATGTCTATTGTTAGCAATTTATATGATAACTTCCCTTTTTTGTTTCCTGATTGGCTTATTCACATATTAATTGTCTCGCACACCACTGTATTTCATTTCTATGTTCCAAAGGAGTTCACTCCTAGAACAATAAACGAGTTTATTATTATTATTATTAAAATGGAATTGAATTGACGGGAAACCAAATCGGTAAAATGTAATTTTCTCGCCTTAAAAACAGATATCACACATAAAAACGCATACTCAAAGTTTAGAGCAAATCAACGCATAGACAAGAACCGCTCCAACCACATTGAAGTAGCCGAGTTCGACACTGTCGCCGGTTTCCATATCAGTCCAATCGTTGGAAATGTAAGCGAGACGCTGTAATGGCCAAGGGAAACGGTCTCCTCGAGAGGTCAAGTGTGCTCACACGGGTTATCCGAACGGCATTTCCCAGCAAGAAGAACCTTGCGATGCATTTGCTTCGATCCGATCCGGATAGAAAAAAAATAAAACACGTCGTCCTTAAGTTGGTTTCCGTGTCGCACCCATTGAGATGATTTCTTCTGATTAGTCCAGAGCACTTAAAAAGACTCGGAACTTCCTTTGTCTCCTCCATCTGGTTCACCGCTTGGGTCGTGTCCAAGACTTGCCGTCTTCCGACATGTGTGGAGCTCCCGAAGGTCCTACCTCATCACTTTGGTTACCCCACAAATAAATGTTTACTTGGGTCTGATGCTTTCCCGGCGTAAGAGTTACTCCAGTGTTTTCTCGGGCTTCCGTCCGGGTTACTGGGTCCAAGTTGGCCGACGTTTCGATGCAAGTCGAGTATCGAAACGTCAGCCAACATGGACCCTCTCACTCGGACGGAAGCCCGAGAAAACTTTAATAAGTAAATGATAACATTTCTGAGATCTTAAGGCATCAGAAGTCTGCGATCTCGAGTCTCTTCCATCAATGATTAGCGGCGACTGTCGTTTAAAAGCAATGTTTTCCATAAGAATGAATCGTTGAGCAGATCATTCACAGGAGCTGTGTACCACGGCCGAAAACGTCTCCGCAGACGTCTACGCGCTTTAATTTTACGACTTTGATTCGCCGATTACAGCAAATCTATTTGCGCAGGCCTCTAGAATAAGGGTCAAAATTTAAAACTAGTGTCGTAACTTTTTGCTTTTACACTTTCTCGACCAAAAATATCGAAGTGTCAGACTGAATCGATCTTGAATTGACGCTCGACTTCGTTGTTACCGTTACTACGTTTCTGTTTACCACCAACGTCCATGAGAGATCCCCTTTCGGCTGTGCTTCATTTCGTACCTCAATTTGGCGATCGTCGGCAGCTGCGTTCGATATTTGTCTATCGTCGGCTAATGCCCAGCCCAAAATTAATGCATCCTATCATACTTATGTTTTCAACATTATTCATCATCATACATGTTTTTTTTGGAAGGTTTGACTCGCGTGACGTCTTCACGTTTGTTGAAAAAACAATACGAAATATACCATCTCATATTTAGAAGATAACAAGCAAACATGTAAAAAAAACTATTCTGCAATGTATCTCATATGCCACAAGTCTACGTTAAATTAAAGAAAATTGCCAATTTTCTTTCTTTTAGTTTAATTATCATATTCCACCATATCACGCCTGAAACAACTCCATTCACAAGTCTACGTATTAAATTCAAGAGCCAAAAAAAACCTTATCAGCAAAGTGTTTTTCTCACTCTTTTATCTGTAGATATAATACTAATAAAAACGCATTGCAAAGTTTCACGCAGGTCTTTAATTAGACAAAAATAATCAGTCCAACCACCTCACCTAAACGTGAGGCAAACCAACGCATTTTCTTCCCTTCACGAGTTGAACATTTAAGGGCAGTTTTACCGCACCGTGCAATCTCTAAGAACTCCCTTCGTAAGTATTCAAGTACCCCTTAATGAGCGTATTTCGTCAACGTCGACCTTGTTTCCTTTTTCCTCCCCCCTGCGGTGAGGTCACCGCGGCCCACCGTGTCCCAATCCATCAGGGGTCAAGAGACGATCCCTCACCGATTACGCTCTCCAAGACGAGGCCCAGCCCCTCAGCCACGACACGTGGACGGATGCCACGCTGCGAGGAGCGAGTGGCACCATTTTTGGGGAGATTCCGACGCGGTGCACGGGTGCGCAAACACCAAAGAAAACCCCGCACCCGCGATGAATGAATAACTACACAGAGATGGAATGAAGGTGTAACTGTCTGACACCCCTGACCGAAAATTGTAAGATCCCGGTCAAGTCAAATGCTTCTTTTAATCGCAAAGTTCATCCGAACGTCTGCTTCGTTATCCATATTTTAATAAATCTCCCTCTTCTTCTTCGATGGCGCTACAGCCCAAATCGGGCCTTGGTCTCTTCAATTTTGGTCTTCTCCATTACTCTCTATCCTCCGCCACTCTTCTCATATTTCCTCACCCCAAGCAGTTTATGTACAGTCACTTCATAGAGTATCGCGAAACACTACGCTAGCGGTTCGTATAGGTCGGATGTCGGATTTCGACGAAAAGAAAAAAATCACCAAGAGTTTCATTTAACGGAGGGAACACTCCTTGAGTGAGTTCACTCGGTCACGTGAAGCCAGGAGACCGGATCCTGCGCACGCCTCTGGTCGAAATGGCGTGTGCGCGGGTGAGGATTCCCCGACGCGATTTGCGAGAAACGCTATCCCAATTAATTTGGACAGAAAACTCGAGACTCGGTTCGATGACTGTAAGATAGGGTGGGGGAGGGAAGCGCAACTGTCTGAGCGGTGTGTTTGGCAGGGAAGCGGATGTTGGGGAAGGAAACGGGAGGCAAGAGTTGAAAGGGATGTTGGCGGAAGGAATAAGGGAGAGGCAATTGGCAGACATTAGGAGTTGAGGTACTTTGAGCGAAATATCATTTAACCTAAAAATCAATGAGTCTGGTCACGTTTTGACGAAAAATATCTCACCCTTCCAAAGATACCAATATACCGGCCCCTTACCGAACTACTTTCAGAGATAATGAATCACAGAAATGGCAATCATGATGATGATGCAGTGCATCGAAACCATGGCCGTGTTTAACCTTACCTAGTGTAAAATTGCCATTTCTGTGATTCATTATGCTGAACTTCCACCATATCACGCCTGATACTTCTCTTATTGTACTGCCACAGAAGTTTGCCAAAACATGCCCATATACATGAGGTTTGCCCATATACATGAGGAATGGTATTCGTACGCACTCCAGAGGGGTTTTAAAAAAATGAGGAATTTCAACACTTAGATCTCGTCCGAAAATTAACCATTTATCACGCTGAGTGACCTAGAGGTAACACAAAGTTTTTTTTAGTCGCGAATTAGGTTTCTTTCCTTCTAAATGCCTTCGCGACATCATATGTTACAGCTTGGCAACGAAAAAAATCTCTCATTCGCAAATTTCAGTTCCCGATTCTCCATAGAATGGGCTAACATGTGAAATGACTGCACGTAGTGGAGAAAAAAATCTGTGTATAGAGGGTTAGCAGAGGGTAGTTTTTATTTTTGTCAATTATTTTTTGAGTAAATCATATTGACACCGCAGTAATTTTTTTTCCGAATCCCAAAAAAACTTTTCGTTGCGAAGCGGTTTGAAACGTACCGCGTAAAGAAAATGAGTCATGTTAAAGACTTGAGTAGATATTGTTATTTAATTACTTAGAATTTTTCATTCGTATAAAAGTATTTGAGTGCACCATTTACAAATGCAATATTTAATTTATTCTCCCTACAGTGGCAGAAACTTTCGACGAAACGACGACCCCTAGCTTCCCTGAGCCGTTCCGCTGAATTAAATTTTCCTCAACTCTGAAATTCGGCCCCTTAAACGTCCCGCACTGCGTACTGTGAGAGGGATCAGATTAGCACCGTGAAAAACAGAATACCTAATCCACTATTATTTCTGAAGAGACAGAGGGACTTTGGTGGAAAGGAGATCCGGATGGAATCGAATGCCGTTCAACAGTCAGAAATTCGGCCCCTTAAATGTCTCGAACTGCGTATTGTGAGAGAGATCAGATTAGCACCGTGAAAATCAGAATATTCCACTATAATCCTGATGTGATCCTGAGTATCTTTACTTTCCTAGTCACCGCACAACGAAGTTCCAAAATTCTTTCTTGGTCACTGCGTGTCATCTCTGGAACACCCTGCCCAAAAACATAAAAAATTGTTCTTCTGTTGCTAGTTTTAAGATGAAATGTTATAATATTACTTTCTGACCACTAAATGTTGTTATTATTTTTCATATTGTTGTAATTTTGCTAATGGTTGTAATTAATGTAAATCCAGAAATGTATGCAGATGAATTTGTTATATGATATTATTTCCAAAAAACATTGCATTCAGCATTGTAAAATGGTATTAATTCATACTTAATTTTTTCATTATGTTACTGTCCAAATTGTTGATTTTGCTCTTTATGTTGCTCAAAAAAATGTAAATTGCTTTTGTTCTCAAGGGGTATATCCCCAGGACAATTAATAAATTATTCATTCATTCATAATTTCTGAAGAGAGAGAGGGACTTTGGTGGAAAGGAGATCCGGATGGAATTGAATGCCGTTCAATAGTCAGCAAAGGGTCAGATTTCCATCGGATGGTGCTTTCTCCACGTCTACGTATAATTCGATAATAAAAAAAGTCTACGTGTAATTCGAATATGGTCTCCATTATGACTAGGGGACTATTTCGTTCGAACTAATTAAATAAATGAAAAAATTGAATGATTTTTTAAATAAATCATATTGTCACCGCAGTAATTACTTTCCGAATCCCAAAAAAACTTTTCGTTGTGAAGCGGCTTGAAACGTACCGCGTAAAGAAAATGAGTCATTTTAAAGATTTGAGTAGATCTTTTTATTTAATTACTTAGAAGTTCATTCGTATAGAAGTATTTAAATGCACCATTTACAATGCAATATTTAATTCATTCTCCCTACAGTGGCAGAAATTATAACGTATAGTTCGAATATGGTCTCCATTATGACTATGGGACTATTCCGCTCGAACTACTTAAATAAATTGAAACTGAATGCTTCTCACCCCAAAAATGTTGGACTCTGCTATCAAGGAGTGATGTGTAAATAAGGACGGGAAAATGTAACAAGACCTGATATGAACACATACATAAATACAGTTAATGTAACTCAGTGCCCTACGTCCGAAGGGAGAATAAATGGTCGTGATAACCAATCGCCGACACGGAAGGGAGAAGCTATGGGGGTCAAATTATCCCCAGCTGCCCTGCTATAACTATAGTTATAACTATATAACTTATAGTTATAACTACTAGTAAAAAATTTTCTGCGGAAACGTTTTCGGTCGATTCATACCCACCCTTACAGGGAGGTAGTTGGGGAATTGTGTGGGAACATGAAAACCCTTCGCAACCCTCGCCCTCAACCCTCCAACCCCCTTGACGCTTTATGTACGACGAGGAGGTCAACCCACTCGAATACACGGGACGGGATTTTGAAGAGGACTCCTCGTGCATTCATCAAGGTAAAAAAAATATATATCTTCGCACGAAAATTTTTTTAATCATTTGAGGAAGAGACGGCACGTGCTAATGAGTATCTTTTTTTTATGCCTTGGGCAATGGGTCACGAGAGTCGTAGGGAAGTCGTCACGTGGGTCATGGCTCGCTGTCACGATTCCTCACTCTCATGTCGTACTAATTCCGTACAGGAGGTTAAGAGCAGACTTTACTAGATGAGAATAGGGGCAATTATTTCCAGTGCGAACCCCAAGTGGGATGAAATGAAAGGTTACAATCGTTACTCTCCCTTTTTCAGAAGATATCAACATGCGTATCTGAATTCGAGGGCAAATTTTGACGCGCAACAAGGAAATTAGGCCAACATTTATGACGACTCAACTACAACCAAATGATGTATTAACACTAGAAGTGACGGATTTGGCGGCAAACCCATTAGTTCCACCTAACCCCTCAGAAATGATTTACTCTTCAGAGGAAGTATGAAGTTTTTTATTGGAATAATATGCATGACATGAGGGGAAAATAAATAAATGTTCCAAAAGTTCGTGAGAGGACGGGGGCAGTGGACTGTCTCCATCTTCACCCGCAGGATCCATTGGTTTTTATAACCCCTGCGTGAGAAGATTCCCATTAACGAACTGCTTCGGGTTCTTTACTTACCTTTATACTTTAGAATTCCGGGTTTAAAGTTTGGAAAACATTTCCTAGCGGAGAGAGATGTTTTGCCGTACTATTCCATAAAACGACCCTTATTCCCGCACACAAATTTCCAGCACAATTTCTTATACAAACCAACTATTTTCCAAGTCAAAATCGCCTACTGAGTTAGAAACCTATCACAACACACAAAATAATTGAACTATTCTAATAGAAACAGATCAATTTACCTCAGGTCATTTCAAAGGTAAAACTAATGTTAAAACTGTATGCATGAAGCATTTTTCTATCGAAGAAGTCTACTAGACAAAAATGTACCACATTTTTACTCAAAACAGGAAACACAACTTTGTCTCCCACTTCAATGAAAAAGGTAAGTTACTGCTACCTCCTTATGCATATATGAGCGAAATTAATAGTAAAGAATTCAAATGCGATATGGTACTTTTTTCACAGTTTTTATTTATTTTTTTTAAAGTACCATATCGCATTTGAATTCTTTAGAATGGATTTTCACAAAGTTAAGCCAGAATTAATCGAAATTAATAGTACCTAACCTTTCAAAAAGAAAGTGCAGAATTGATTTCTCAGAAAATACTCAAGCAGCGATAACCATCATACTCATACGGCCAACACTTCGAGAAATATCGGGAAATGATATATTTTACAAATCTGTCAAAATGTCAATGAGTTTATGCCATGTGGCACGCCCGAATGATGACTATTAAAAAAAAACATTGAGCAGCGGCAGCCTTGGAAAAATTAGTACGACTAAAACGATTGCTCCAGAAAACTTGTCTTTCATAGAATAAGTTCCATGGATCATTTGTATTTGAAGCCAGGACAAAGACAAATATGTACACGCAAAAATACACAGCACGAGTACCTGAGGCCAAAATAATTACGCAACAGGGTTGAAATACGCTATGAAAAAAATCATGTTGACCAGGATTCGAACCCGGATCTCCCAATTGCCGGTCAGGTGTGTTAGCCAGTTAGTTCAATATATATTTATTTCAGTTTGTTATGCAAAATACATATTTTTATCAATAATAGTCATTTTGTTTCATTTATAACTTAAGTCCATTATTAGTAGTCCGGCGTCCAAGGGGGGGGGGGGGAATAAGTGCCACCAGATCCCTCCCCCTACACTGGCGATGGCGTTCCTCCTCCTGCATCTGCATCTGCACCGTCTTCTATAAGTACCTGGCGGAAGAGGGAGGTGAGGAAGGGTCGCACCGTGTTTGGTGCACCTGGTACCGATATGTTATCAATGAGGGACAGGAGGCCTCTCCCTACTGTCTTGCGTTTTAAGTTCAGATATACGAATTTTGATATTAGTGTCGAAAGTACTATATTTTTAAAATTAGGGAAGAGCCGAAAGTTTAATGTTAACAATTTTTCGTCCGTGATGGCACCACCACCAAAGACATCCCAGGTACGATAAGTCTTTCCTATTGCCCCCCACACCCTCCCACCATCGCCACAGCCGAGAATGTAGTTACACCACCAAGCCATCTTCCTTCAAGGCGAATTTCGAGGGGGTCTATGCGAACTAGATGTTCATGATTCCCGGTCAAGTCACATGATTTTTTCATAGCGAATTTCAACCCTGGTGTATATGCACCCGCGCGAGTGACTTCGTACCACATCATTTGTTACATGCAATGTTTGAAAAAATAATTACGCAACTTTGAGATGTGGAACACGCATATCATACATTCGAACCATTGACACCTTACGCCACAGGAAGCAGCACTAAATGCCACCCAGAATATCGATCTGCCAGCTGACCACTGCTCTGCACGCGATCGCGATCCACTGCCCTTAAAGAGCCAGGCGCCGGCGTTAGCTGTCTCGCAGAGACATTAACACCCTGACTATCACGCGTAATTAACCTTTGGCTCAGCCCGCAGTTTCTCCATGCCTCGACTGCGAGTAAAAAGGGCATTTGCGGAAAATTTGCTTCAAATTTATTCATCTTATTCAAGCAGCGTACAATTAGAGGGAGAGGAGAATTTTAATTTCTCCGGTAGAACGCTAAGAAGAAATGGGCATAGTAGCAAATGCATTGTGAGGAGAATAGCGTCAGTTAAGAAAGCGTTCAGTAATAGAAGGGAGCCGATGACGGGGATCTTGGATAACGATACAAAGAAAAGGCTGGTGAAGCCCGATGCGGAGCGCAGCGTGGTACGGGACAGAAACCTGGACCCTGAGAAAGAAGGACATGAATAGGCTCCCGGTGTTTGAGATGTTCGTGAGGAGTAAGGAGCAGAATCCCCAAACATCCCTTTGTATGATAGAAACCCAAGTGCATATTAATTCTGATTTCATTGTGCCCTATTGATATTAGACTAATTATTATGTACTTTAGGTATTCTACAGCACCCAAAAGCAATTTATGTTACGTGAATAATATCACACAAGCAGAGAATGTTTGCGCACCCATGCTATATATTTTTATATATTAACATTTCATTAGAAACGGAGCTCATTGTAAGTGAATACGCCATTGCAGACTAAGGATCATCACATTGCGTTAGCGTGTATTCGTGGTATTTTGCGGAGTTTCTCACATATTTAAATCTACCAATTGTACTAACGTTATACAGCCCGTTGACAACAAAGAAAAGAATCTTATCAGGTACATGTCACACACCGCAGGACAACACACACAAAAATATTCTCACACGGTTGTCCAAAAGGAGGAAAAAAACGCTAGCGATATTTTTTGCTCCAGAAAGAAGACCGATTTTTGTGCTTCTGCCGAAAAACAAAACAAAAGAGAGGCGCCGCCCGCATGTAGAGCGAGGACAGTTCCATTATTCATAGGCAGGGGGGAGGGTGTAAGGACGGGTGTAAGGGGGGGGGAGAGGGTAGAGGCGACGAAAGTGACGGACAATCGAATTGGATTCGACGCGCGGAATGCCCCGAACGAGGAAACAACAAGGCGGAAAAGTAGGGAGATTAATTCGTAAGCGGGGTGGAGGTCGGGTGGTCGAAAATGTCACCGTCTCGTAACTCAACGGGACTTACCCGCTCGCCTCACCCGTAAATATCGGCGACACACGGGACGTAATTTTTTCCCCCAATACGCCATTCCTTGGCGTTCACATCGCCGCTGTATCACCCCGGTCTTTAAGTCCTTTGTCACTGGGTATCTACAGGGAAATGCTTTAGGAAGAACCTTCGTTTTAGGCACGCCCAATAACACTCCTACTTCATTTTAACATATATTATAAAATAAGACTTCCACTATCGTATGGTGTTTAAATATTACTAGACCATTGGCCATTTAACGAATATATATTGTTTTAAAATTGATTCATTTTCACGCTGGAGTATACACTGCCATAATGGCAGTGCAGTGGCATCTCTTCACATAACTTTCTTTATATCCATTTCCGCCCGAATCATATTGTTCAAAAACTTGTGGAAAGATGTACTACATATTGAGACACCTAATTTGTGTTTTCCAGCATAGATCAGCGACAATTTGTATAATCTTCGTAGAGACAAAATGTTTATTCTTCGTAGAGGCTACTGGGTCCCTGTGTCTAAAGCATATTTAACTCCACTCAAAAGATCATTTTCATACATGGGACCGAAATTATATAATCCATTATCGAACCAAATTAAAAACGGTAACCATTTGTAAACATTTCCTTAGATTAGTTAAACAATGCTTTATGTCTTGTAACAATATCGAAATTGTGCTTCGTAGATAGTTTAATTTCCTACCTAAGTCAAAGTTATTTGATGGTAAAAAAGAAGTGTATTTTTCTGTCAAAAAATTGTTTATTCTCATTTGCGCTCATTTATTTCATCATATAACACATCTCATTGCGATGATATACACAATTCGTATTGTATATATCATCTTTTTTATGTTTTATTCAGTAATGCGTGTTAAATAAAACAGACGGTACCGTAAAAACAGGCCTTCTGCCTAGTAGGGTACCTAACTTCCAACTTTGTAAATGAATGTATCAATCGATTTGTTTCAGGAAGAATAAATTATTATAATTATATAACATGAGTATTTAGGTTTTAATACCAGACTTCTGGTTTCCGTCTGAGCATATTACCAACATATTGTGACGAATGTGGCGACGTTGCCTAGGGAAACTTCTGCTGTTTACCTTGGTCACCAAATATATTTTTCAATGTACATCATAATTAGGCATTATTCATTGTTGAACGTTTAAAGTCTGAAGATAAATATAATCCTTCCTCAATTCGTTAAATATCATGATATCAAAGCCTGCCGGAATAGCAATGGAGACTGGAATCGGTATAATTACTGGTTTTCGTGAAGCAGTAAAAGCTTTTTCGACGCTTTTTCTTTTAAGGTTTTACCCGAACGAGTATTTACAGGAAAAAAATTTAAAAATAGAAGAGGAAGCAGAGGGCCTATATTTACTCATAACATCAAATTTGGTAAATCTTAAAAAAAAACAGTACGTAGCAGCGAAAGTTCCTCCTCAAAGCGCAAATGGCGGTGATAACGCTTTGCGCAAGCCACCATATTATGAGCCAGTTTTATCCTGCCAGTCCGCTAGGGAAGTTAAGGAAGCTGGTGTGGTGATCGTGGGTACATCGTGACCTTAATATTTATTTTTTATGTCAGCCATAAAAATTCTTGAGTCAATTTCATTTAGGTTCATTTTGCGATATTCCCCCGTCATGTCCCTCACGTGAATAATAAAATAATGCGTCACACACATATTGTCGGGCTGTCGTAGACTGTTAGTTTCAAATCTGAATCGCCTCCTCATCTTCCCCAATAACCATCGCTATCAAATGAATCTGAAAGGACAATACATATTCACAAAAGGACCTCCTTAAGACCTTTAATAGCTGAGAAACACGATCGAATACAGATCATAGAACATAGCAATGGGGATCATACTATAATTTTATTTAAAATTCAAAGGAATTTTAAGTAGCAAGAAACAAATTTAGTGACATTCATGACGCAAAAACTCGGTACTTCAATGAATTAACCCACTAACAAACAGAATATGTATATCTCACGTTCAAGTTCGATATTTCTTCATACGCAGAGTGCAATGGAATAAGAAACGTGAAAAAATTCCAAAATGATGCCTATACGACGTATGAAGGCTACGGTGGAATGAAAGAAACGATTGACCATCTCCTCTCTCCCTCCCCTAGGGCGCCTAACGAGGCGCCACAGAAAAAACGACGATCCGGGCGAGATCGAGAATATACGACTCTCATTTCCTCTTAAGTGCAAGCAAACATCCACTACCCTACAGCGAACATTGCCTCTCTAGAAAATCATCGCTGGGATGACTATGGTGCTGGAATGACTGATTTTAGGTGACTTTCCATGCCGCGACAAGAAATATTTATAGACTGCATTGGATTTTTGTATAAGCAAGGCAATGCAGTGGCGTTATTCTGAGAGCATGAAGTGCAGACACTTTGAAAAAATGTGCTAAGGGTATTTGCATTTTCTAATCTATCGCCGACTCTTTCTCCTTGACCGTTTCTCAGTGACGTTACCGTAGATTTATTCCCTTGAACCTCCCTAACGTAAGGCCAAAATGCCTTAGGGTTATCTTTCAAAAATTCACCTAATATTTTACTCTTCAGTTCCATTAGTGCTTTTCATAAGGCCGCTTTTGCTGTTATTTTAGCTCTCTTATATTTATCATAAATTTCTTAAGTTCCTCGTCGGGAACTTCTCCTCCCTACCGGATGGTTTTCTAACCCGTAAACACTTGAATATTTAACGTTTTGAAAAACTAGTCTCCTTTGCTGCGAAGTATTCACAAAAATGCGGTTAAGCGCAATGAATCACCACTGTAGCTTACTTTCTGGGATGTCATCGGGCTTTTGTTAGGCGACTGCACAAGTAGCGCCAACGACCAAAGCAGGGACTAATAGGACAATAAGGAAGAGCGGAGCCAATACGGTAAGGATAGGGAGTTACCGGGTGCTGCTATGGTGCGTACATTTTTGCTATTCCACCGCGTTTTGTTTTTCACCAACGCGCCCAGAGTCCCACTAGAGTCGATAGATGTCGCATCATCCGCTAGCGAAGAAGAAGCAATATATCGAAAGTGAACCAAGCCAGATATCAAACGACCTTCGATTCCTACCCGTTTCTGGAGACATCCACCGGTAGATCTTGTAGACTTCAGAGAGACGAAAAAAAAATGACAGAGATGGTATAATATTCCCTCTGCCAAGTAATCGCTTCTGATTCCCAACGCTGATTGCAAGTGATTTATGGCCAGTTTCAGGAACGACACACATGTATTCCAAAAAGTTATGGGACCCATAGGCCATGATAACCATTCAATAAATGTTGCAGAAACATTCGATAAATTCATTGGTCTCAGAACTTATGACATCGAGTTATGAGTTCCATAAGTAGCCAAGATGGCGGATGCGCAATGAACCCCTAGGAGACATGAATACTAGATAAAGGAGTTGTTTTGAGACAAATGACCAGTTTGTATACTCTTACTGACTAAATTATTATCTGCATCAGCAATTATTCATAGGCTAAACTTTCGTAAATGTTATCCGACGGTGGAAGATTAGATCACATAGTCGAAGCTATTAACTATTGGTAAATAGTTTAAGTAAATAGTAGATGTGTTACTGCAACCATAATGCATTTATGAGATCTATAACTTTGTGGATCTCATAGCTATTGATTCCATGACAAAATGTTCTTGCAACCGGCCATCAGATAGCTGAAATTTAATCATGGCAAAATGCTTGGTAAAGGTATATCTCAACTTAGTGGCATTCACCTGTGGACAATCAAAATGGTGAATCGAGCATTAAATGGGGCGAAGGTACCAAGGGACATCCGGAAGGACCTCTGGAGGAACGCTCGGTACTTTCCTCCGGCCGGCTCCTTCACCATATCCTTTGCTCGGGCTTTCAATGCCCTGCCCCCAGAACTTAAATCGAACTGCTCTACGAGCAAATTAAAAAAACACTTGCTGGGATCATATTAGGAATGACACACTAAGCTTTCTACAACACTTTTACTAAATTTTTTCCACCTATTTATTCACATATTTATTCCCGTATGTATCCACGTATTTATTTACCTATTTATTCACATAATTTTCCATTTATTTATTCACTATAATATTTATCTATTTATTTTATTATTTATTTATTTTGCCTTTTAACCTTTTTAGCCTACCCACTCGGTACCCGCCTCTTTCCAATCAATTTTATTTTTTTATCCAGGCTTTTATGTATCAATGGAGGTTTCCCAGAGAAACCTTAGACTTTTTAAACAATTCAAAATCTTAAATTTTGATTCTACAATATGAAGGTTAGATTTCCTTTTCATAGACTTTTTAATTTTTAACAATTTTTCATTTAATTTTTTTTTAATTTTTTTTAATTTAATTTTTCATTTAATTTTATTTTTTTTAACAATTTTTCTCCCTTGTGTCATACTCTTCACATGCGAGTGCCACTAAGTTTTGCTACCCATCAATCCACCTGGGTCAGCGTTCACACATCACAGATCCACGAACTTACCTCCAAAGTCGTCATCTAGAACAGGGGTCGGCAAACTTTTGAATTTGTTGGGCCATATTTATAAATATTAACAACTTGTTTGCAATGGTTATAATACAATAATCCACTTCCACATTTTCGTAGAAATACCTTTTATTTGATGAACTTCTAATACATTTTAGTAAACAAAACTCAAGAATATGCAATTAAAACTAAATTTTAAGTTACAATTGTTACTGCATACAAACTAAAACGTCCTTAAAGGGATTTGTGAAACTGCATTACATTCAAAATTTCAACCCATTTTGGTTCAAATTTCGTTCCACCAACTTTCAGAATAGATTTTAAGTTCTCGTCGGTCAGTCTGGACCTATACTTTGATTTTATGTAGTTCATTTTTTTAAATGTCTGCTCACATAAGTAAGTCGAACCGAAAAGTGATACTAAGCCTGAGGACTGAGGAGTAATGACCGTCCAAGGTCTCCACCAGCGTTGCCACATTTTGAAAACCAACTATCGTACCTGGGCATGAAAATTGTCGCACTTTCGGGTAAAATTGTCGTACTTATATTTAGATTAGGATTAGAACAAACTTTTTTAGGCGAGGGAACGTCTTTATTTGAAACCATATTTTACCACGTCAGTACCGTCTTGGGATGTAACCGCGGGCCGGATAAAATCCCTCGCGGGCCGCTTTTGGCCCGAGGGCCGTAGTTTGCCGACCCCTGATGTAGAATATCACTTCCTACCAAAATAACACTCTAGGGAACACGATAGTCCCATTTCAAGTTTATCCGTAATTTCTCGATGAAAAAATGACGATAGCGGACCACGTTGAGGTCGAACACCAACCCGTGCATTATCCACAAAGTAAACAGAAAATTAAGTCACCCAAGTTTTTAATTAGATCGCACTCGGTGTAAGAAATCCTCTCTTTTTTATATTTGACCGGAAATGTGAATTAAGGGTTTCATTAAAATCCGCCGTCACGGCGATGATCCCGTATTTCATGATTTCATCTCCCACTCGGTGCATGCAACGCCGTATGAATTATTTCGAATCACCGCTTCCGTTTTTTCTTTCGTTCTCTTTTTTTTAATTACTTGCATTCGCGATAACGGGTGAGTGAGAGCACTGAAAAGCCAATGTCGGCATTAGGAATTATATCCCTTCCCGAATAAGTTCTCAACCCGGCCCGCAAAATTGATCTTTCCACCTATACTATCCCACACCCTTCGAGTACGCCTAACTGGGGCATTATTCAGCAAGCTCTCGACACGGTCGTAACTCGGTAATTCCGTGGATGTGACGCCAAGGCCACCGATTTATCTCGAATTTTAAGGTAGATTGAGCACAATATCATTTCTCATAGGAATAGATTAATAATCGATTCATAATTGGAGTCGAAAATTTGTAGTTTCATGTAAATGACCCTGCAGTTGGAATCTTAAGCGATGAAGAAGTGTCCCTTAAAATCGTATTTTTCCAATGATTTGCGAATAATCTGGACCATAATTTTGGTTGTCTACAACAAGCGCATGTCACCAGCGAAAGCGTGACTTTTTTAAAACCATTTCAACAAGAATCGAGAATTAATACTGTTCTCGACTCACATAGTCGCGTTGGAACATCCGAAACTACTACAATGCTTCGTTTAACAACAAATAAACTAGAACGTTCAAACGTTTCTCGCGGAATCTTGCGGACGGAGAACGACAATTCCTGAAGGAGTACTTTCAAAATGCAATCCATTACGCCTCGAAAAAACCACTGGTATCACATAAACTCTTGCGATGTGATCCTCTTCTTTGTATCCTTATCCAAATTCCCCGCCATCAGCTCCCGTCTATTACTACACGCTTCCTTAACTCACGCTATTTTCCTTCAAATGTCTTTGCTACTGAGCCCGTTTTCTTCTGGCGATTACCTACCAAAGCAATTAACATTCACTCCTTCCTCTAACTGTACACTACTTAAACATGATAAATGGAAGCATTTTCTCGTGCGTACCTTTATAACCCGCAACTAGGGCGATTTTTGAAGCCAAAATGATGTAGTTCCATAAAATAGAGCTGTATTCGACTATATCGAATAAAAGATAACATTAAATGTACATTATCGCAAAAACATTTTGTACCTACATTTCGGTTTTCAATAGCTTTCGGATGTCATCAGCGCAATTTTTACAAGTCAACTTCATAAAGCATTGGAACTTAGAGCCGGTTCTGACTGACGCAGTCGTGGAGGGAGATCCGAAACTACTATACTGTTTCGTTTTAGAGCAAATGTTCGCGTAAATGAATCTCTCGAGTGGAATCTACAGACAGAATCCGCCAACGCTTGTACGAATACACCGCTAAATGCAATCCCTGGGCCCATCATAAGGAAGTCGTCGGGTATAAGGACCTTGTGTAATGTAACCAGTAGCAATACACCCTCTATTCCCCAGTCAAAATAGATGAGGTGCAACGAGATTCCCACAAATGACCTAGCCTTGAGACATGGCATCACTTAAGTAACGAGCACACAGGGGATCCAGGATTGGCGGCACCAGCCACCTTAAAAGAGGGAAATCCGAGGAATAAAGAGGGGAAGGAAGGGGGAGGGTTTACGAGCAGAAAGAGGCAAACCCTGAGAGGATGAGACATAGAGGAAGGGTGCGAGGGTACAGTGGAGCCGTCGCCTTAATGGAGAATGCGTGTAGCGAGGCAATTGTCTCGGGGAAGGAATGGACTCTCATTCGCCCGAAGCGTGCATTCCCTCCCCTCCCCTTCCATTTCGCTCCCACAGCATTACCATACAGGGACTAACACTGGCATTCCCTTTACAAAATTCAGGGTCGAAAAATGCCTAGGGGAGATTCCCGTACGACCGCACTGTACACGTGGGCACAAAAATATTCGCGGCCGTATTCATTCAAATATCGTGAGAACGTTGCACGTCTGTGACGGAACTATTTACTCCATCATTAAGGTGGCTCTAAAGTGACTCCTTGAGTCAAGCCAAATTCTACACCACATATTTTCAATTATTCAGCTAAAAAAATCCTGCTTCCGTTGATTAAGTGAATAAGCATTTCGGTAATCTTAATACCGAGTTTTAATCCAAGCAAGCAGAGGCAAGTTTACATAAGATTGAATTAAAATGAAGCATAATGGAAGGAGGTCGTGTTTCATGCGAAAATATATTTTTTAACTGCCAGAACGAAGCATCCTTTCAATGGAGAAAACAAAAGAGAGACTGATTTCTTTTTTCGCTCATGTGTGCAAATAACCCTCAATCCCCATCGATACTATATCGATACCGATACGTAAGCCGCTAAAAACGGTGCTTCAAGCGTTAAAGAATCCTTGGGTGGAGGACGAGTCGTCATAATAATAATAATAATAATAATAATTTCTTTAACACTTACAGGTTTCCCCAATTACAAGTGTTTTAATATATCATTAGACGCACACAAATACCCATGTCCTGGGCAGTGAATAATCTTACCCAGGCGGGACTCGAACCCGCGACCCTCGGGTTAGAAGGCGAGGATTTTACCCCGCCGACACCGGGGCCGACAATATATAAAAAATAGCACACCACGGTACTTATCATCCCTTCGAGCTAAGAAAATCCATCGCTAAAAATATATACCTACGTCCTGCATACGACAACACATACAAATCATAATCGGCACAGCATTAAAGAAACTTAGTTTGGTGTTAAGCCTATAATAAGAGGTTCCTCGGATGAAAAAGCCCAAGAGAGATGCTCTGGTTAGGCCACACCTCGAATTCGCCGCGAGCATTTCGGACCCTGGTCATAAAGATTCAACCAACAAAGCATATAAAAGACAAAGAAAAGCACCGCGCTTCGTTAAAAACTGCGACGAGCGAACATAGAATGTTCCACAACTTAAAGAGGGATTAAGGTAGGAGCCCCAAGAGGCCCGGAGACTTCGTGCAAGGCTTAGCTTGATTGAGAAATTCATAACTGGTGTGTTTCAGAGCGACACAGAGAATGTTATCATAACGACTCACTACATCCCTAAGTGTGACAGAAGCGATAAAATAAGAGAGATACATTGCCGAACAGATAGGTACAAAAACTCGTTCTTTCCGCAAATAATAGGCGACCAGAATAAAAACTGAGCTCCACTAAATACACTCCCATAATACACGTCACCATTTCACCTCCGAAAACCTTATCCCTTACATCTTTCCACGGATGGTGTCCTAAAACCCCCTGCCACACGCCCATGCGGCGGCTCGCAGAGAAGTATGTAGATGTAAATTAATACCTCACAGTTCACATTCCGAGAGCAAATCTATGTTTGCCAGAGCAGTAATTTTCAAAAAGCTTAATTTTCGCCGAGTAGTTATATCCGGAACCTTTCACAGAAAGGTTCAATTAGTATTCCAAATCATTATCTTTAAACTGCGATATTATCATAGAGGGACCCTAAAACGTATCTATTATCAACTCTTGAGTAAATTAATGAGAAAACGGGGGATTGGCGGCACCAGCCACCTTAAAAGAGGGAAATCCGAGGAATAAAGAGGGAAAGGAAGGGGGTGGGTTTACGAGCAGAAAGAGGCAAACCCTGAGAGGATGATGATGAGAGATTCTATATCATTTTATATTACGAGTATCTCTGTAGCCCACTCTTACCACAAGCCTCAAGGGTAGATGCTGATCGACGGGAAAGGCGTTTAGGGCGTTAAGAAGCCGGGCAGCGATTAGGTTAGAACGACTCTCCCCAGACCTTAAATCGTGTTACAGTACCAAAACCCCTTCCCGAAATTCAGGGCCTCTTACACCCTTCCCTCTACGCTCCCCTAATATGTATATATAACAAAATTCTTCGGTAATAATTTATTTTTTGGCAACAAACGAGAACTTTCGAGCCTAGTGATAAAGGAATGTATATTAATGAGTACATAAATGTTAATAATGAAAGGGTATATAGCATGACAGGGGAATGTATACGCCAGTTACTGTCGTTTACAAATTTTAATGTCTTCAACATGATTTGCGTAGGCCTCCATACTTTAAGCTCTTTAAAAAAGTAAATGACTATCATTTTTACTCGACAAGATAAAATTCTTCTTCTTCACGGATGAAACATGCCACACGATTGTGCATGATCCAAAGATTCCTTAGGCCCAGCCCTAGGGCAGTTTTTTTTCGCTCACGGATGAGCTAAAGTTTAAAAGGAGTTTATATTCGCAAACAGTAGAAGGCTTGTTCCCTTGGTAAGCAAACGCAGTACTCCTTAATAGGATTGTAGTTTTTCTTAATAATTAGGCGGACGTCATTTAAAAAAAATAGGAAATAAATTTCAGATCTCCTAAGAACGAAATACAAAAATTTACTGCCACTCATGGAATAATTCACGTCAATGTCAAATGTAAAGCGATTCCCCTGAACAGCCGCATACGCCCACGAACAGTACTCTCTTCTAATAAAATTCACTCACTACTTACATATGTCACTCTTAATAGTTAAGAACTTCAATTCCCAATTCCCAGTTTTTTTCCATGAATAATAGACCATGGACGAGCGCTTGACATTTACCCAACGGTTGGCGTTCCTTATACAAAAAAAGGCCAATACCACCTGCAGGTGTTCAGCAAGCGGAAAGGAAAAAAATGAACAACTCGATCGACCGGCGGACGTTTCAAATTAATGTCGCCAATGCGGTGGCGCCACCTACACGCGCATCCGAACTCCCTATACGCCGGACCCGCGGACAAACAATAGATCGACACTTTCCGAAGCCTTTTGCAACATTGTTGCCGGTCGTAAAGCAAGGAAGCCACTCCACGGGAATGATTAATGACGCTCACCCCAAAACTCCGCATTCGATTATAACCTCTCACTCCACCCAGCTAATCCCATTCGACTCCGACTGAAGAGAGCCAAGAGACGGTTGACCGACGGTTGTATCCGGAAGCGCTCGCCATTCCTCCCCCTTCCCACCTCCCCCCCGCCCATGAGATAACATCCACCTTGAGAACACGCTTCGAGCACGGGCTAGCAGACAACGGCTAAGGTAAAAATACTCGTATAGAGGGGAAAAACTGTGGGCGGATGAAAATGTCTTTCTGGCATTAGCTTGAAACAAAATTTCCATGGAAGCCCGGAAGGAAGAGAAAACAATGCGCGAGGAGAGACAAGAGGACTTCCACTGACGAATATAAAGGTGGTTTGAGTGCGAATCATGACTCATTGAGTGCGAATCATGAATCATTGAGTGCAGATTTAACTAACTTGTCAATCAAGTCGAAAAATATTCTTGGACCACAATTCACATAAAAAATCAATTTACACGTTGAAAATTTCCATACATGATGTATTAATGCGAAAGATGCAAGAATAATAATATAAAACTTTCGTCTCCATTTAAGGTGGTCCGAGCGAGATAGTTCCCTAGTCATAATAGAGACCATATTCGAATTATATGTTTTAATTTCACCAGCTGTAAGACACATGAATTAAAATATTGCATTATTAATGATGCAATGACATAGTTTTATATGACAGAAATGGTCAGAAATCAAATGAAAATATCAAAATAAGTCTTTAACGTGACTCATTTTTTCCCGCAGTGCGTTTAAAACTCCTCCAAATCGGAAGGTTTTTACTCGATTCCAAAAGAAATTACTGCGGTGACAATATGTTTGATTTCCAAAAATAGTTGAGTAAATAGGTGACATTGAGGTAAAAAAGATTGAAATATACTGGTGGCGCTTCGGTTACTTGTGTGAGGTCACAAGTCCTCCATCTAGGTTTGTCAATCACAGTCACATAGGGTTAGCGTGAGCCAGCATTTATGCAGACGTCCGCATTTTCTACAGGCCGCTTTACACGGTACAATTTATTGTACAAAACGAATGTATGAACTCTTGCATGAGGAAAATACCACCGAGTAAAGCGGCAGATTATATGAGTGTTTGAACGACTAAACGGGAAATAGAACCTGCTCTATTTCCATTCAGTGTCTTGTACATACTATGATACATTCGCTTGTACAATAAAATGTACTGTGTAAAGCGGCCTTAAGGAAATACTAAGGTCCGCATACATTTTCGTTTAGACATGTTCGCCCTGAGTGTTTCCATTTCTTGCACAATGTTTTGAAGTAAATTAGGAAGTGAAAAAGAAAACTTTTTTCATACGTGGGTCAAAAATTATTGTAAAATGAATTAGTCAGGCATCAGCCACGTGCGTGCCTCAGCCACAGCCAGCAGGGCGCATGAAGGATTTCTAGAGAATTAATAATAAACTATCAATTTATTTAGAATTCCAACCCCCTCCCCTACCCTCTCCTCCCATGGCGTCCGCATTTGGGCATTTCAAAATATGGTAACCCTGCATTAGAATGGACTTAGAGGAGTCGCAAAACCAGGTGTCACTCGCTGAAAAAAGGATTAACCCCAAGGAGAAGATAGCACAATAGAAGATAGGAAAGGTGAAGCTGTTTAGCTTCGCCCTCGAGGTCCCAACCTGATCCCTTCGCTACCCCTGCCTGCTAAACAATGCTTAATTCGCCTTTACTGACCTCCAACCTTACGTTGGCGAGTGCCACCGAGTTTCGCAGCATCTATAACCTCATCGCACAGAAGTTAACGCACAAAACAATCACGCGGTTCCCTTTCAGGACAGGCACAATCAAAAAAACTTTATTCTACTTTCAATATTACCCAGCGACCCGCCGCAGAGACGTGTGGCAAGGAGGTGTAAGTACACCAGACGTGGAAAGGGCATGGAATAGACTGAGGGAGTAGGGAAAAGGAGTGGCGAAGAGGACAGAGACAGACACATTGTGAATTGAACTGTCGGTAATAGGTCCGTGAAGCTTACTGTTTCAACAATTTCTCCCACGATACCCCATCCTTCCAAGCCTATAAGGTCTAAGTAACACTCATGGAGATTTACAGCGGAATAGTAAAGAAAAACTCACGCACGAAAAATTGATAAGATTTCTTAATAAAAAAAATCACGATGAACAATGAAACTTTTACTATTTTCACACTTTCTTATTATTCACCGTCCGGGTTTCAACACAGAGTGTCATCATCAAGCTATCATTATCTTCATTAGTCATCATTAACAAGTTATCATTATCGATATTAGTTATCAATATCACTGTGTTGAAACCAGGTCGGTGAATAATAAAAAAGTTTTAAAAATAGTAAAAGTTTAATGTTCATCTTAAACAACAAATTTTCACTAACATAAGTGACGCCCGATGTTACTATTTATAACAAAAAATCATTTTCAAATTTCATGCGATTGTCATATCAGGTATACGCAAAGGATATTGAAAGATTTAACTAGTTAAAAAAAACGCTTTCGGGATGATATCGAAGAGAAAATGATAGTCCACCATAGCACCATGCTACTACGCCTTACGACACGGAACTACGAGATTATCACAACTCGTTCGGCGTGGTTCACGGCATCTCATAATGACTGAAGACAAACCCAATTTCCAAAGAAAGCGCCCAGTTGGGCTTCTTAGTCACGACATTGTTGACGCTTCCGCCTTTCCAGTTTTTCAAAGGGGATACATCATAAAAAGGGGCATCGATGCGAGAAGAAAAATGAATGAGACACCCTTTGGACTCTAAAAAGCTCGTCTTTATGCTAGCTACGCATTTCAATCCATATTGAAAAAAGGGGGTTGTACACATTACGCATCACACGCACTTCCTCATTATTCTACTTTGTAGCAGAAACCATAAAAAACAAAAGCAATGAGATTCTCTACGACACAGAAATCCAGGCTGGTCATAAAAGTCGGGAGGGCACAAATCAGAGCAAGCAGAGAACTTCAATTGCTTGGGTAGTACGCAAGAAGAAAATGGACACAGTAGCAAAGGCATAATGAGGAGAATAACGTTGGATAAGGAGGCGTTTAGTTGTATACAGTAAGTCCTCGGTAGGCGTCGTTTCGATTTACGTCTCATTCGATATTACGTCCGTGCCGACAAGAGTCGTTGAAAAAGTATACCTGTATTACGCGAATAAAATAGACCGCATGTGCTTATGCTTGCGTGAAATAGCCGTTTTCTTCCCTGGATAAAGGCAAAAAAACAAATTTGAAATAAACGCCTCGACTTATCGCGGGATAAAAGTGGTCACGAATATCTGGATCCGTTTTACGTTGTTTCGACTTACGTCGCTCTTCTTCAACACGCACCTCCGACGTAAATCAAGGACTTACTCTAGTAAGTAAGGTAAATAAGTAACTATAGTAAGGGATCTGATGACGTCAGAGTGGTTGTAGCGATTCAAGTTTATGTACGGACTTGAACGAAACTTTTGCAACGAGTACTCTTAAGTGATAAGTATTGATAACAGCGAAAAAAATTGCATGTTGCCGAGATGGTTTCTTGGCAATTTGATGATATTTTAACGTGTAGTTTTATGGCGCTTGGGATAGAGGTACAAATAATTGTACGAAACATGTACAGATATTCTCCTCAACGCGGAAACACACCTTACATATTATTTCTATGGCTCATATTAAATATCAAGGTAGAATGCCGAATAAAAAAAATGTTTTCTCAGGCAGTTTTCGCTTAAATTCCGATTCCACGCCGTAAAGCCAAGTCATAACAATGCTTTAATTGAGACGAAAATTATATTTTTCTTGTAACATTTATATTTTGTACAGCATGTATGTTATTCCCATCGCATAAATTGATTTACTGGAGTAATGTTTGGTCCACGAATTGTTTTTCGACTTGGAAATTTATTTATTTATACTCACAACCCCGAAAACAGCACAACAAAGGCCTTTTTACATCGGGTTTTTTTAAATATTAACCATAGACGAACACACACACCCATGTCCTGGGCAGATAATATTCTACCCAGGCGGGACTAGAACCCGCGACCCTCGGGTTATCAGGCAGGGACTTTACCCCACCGCGGCCGATAAATGTACATTCAAAGACTCACGATTCGCTGAACAAAACTACTGAAAGATCGTCTTTCTGAGAGCTTCTCTCTACAATCCATATAAAATAACACGTACGAGACTAACAGTACGCATCTCATGCACTCCCTAATTATTCTTTGTTGTAGAAGAATTTTGATCGAAAAATATTGGATGTGTAGTTAATGATAAAAATCGAAGTCGCAAGAGGATGACAGAAGAGACAAATATGAAAGAATGGAGGCTCTCCACGCGAATTATACTTTCGAATTCCTACCGAAGTTCCCACATGGTTAAAAAGTCTTTACGATGGCCGGCGTTTCGGCATGAGTCTTTCCAATCAACTTTAGGGCTCGAAATCTGGCTCTTATCATGTATGCATCCCTAAAATTCTTCTGCGGATAAGGGGAATTATTCTACGGAAACTTCAACCACCTTGGAGTCATTAAAACGTAGGGAATCTTGAGAAATTTTCACAAAAAAACAAAATTCTTCGGAAAATTGAGAGGGATACGAGAATAGACACAGCTTCAATTTTATCTCTTTCAGCATCTCGAAAACTAGAGCGGTCATGCGCCTGATAATTTGGTACCTTTGGAAAGGCAAGAGAGATTTCTTTCAAGTAATGCCGGATTTGTTAAATTCTGTGAGAATGGAAATCTCGCTCTAACTAAACCGAGGTAGCAGTTACCATAGGTTTGAAAGGAAAAGAAGACAAATACCGGCGACGGTGTTACTCCCCTCTTCATAAAATGCTTCAGAAGCACCACAACCATTAAGGAGTAACCTCAATTTTATGCATGCCCCATAACCTACCATGATTTTAGCATATGTAATAAGGTAAGAGTTCAACCATCAAATGGTGTAGAAATATTACTAGGTACATCGGTCATTTGACGAAGGTATATTCATTCAAAAATGATGAATATTTACGCTAAAACACATTGTCTTGCTGGCAATACGATGGAATCTCTTCATATCACTTTTATTATCTCAATTTCCGCCCGTAAACTTATAAAAAAACGTGTACAAAATGCACTACATATTGAGACATCTAATACCTTTTTTCAGCTTAGGTTATCGATTATATACCACGAGACCTCGTTTTCGGCTTAGCACATGGCCGACATATTGTGATGAATGAGGCAACGTTACCAAGGGAAACTTCTGATATTTACCTTGTTGACCAAGTTTCTTAGTAAAGTGCATGAATATGGTAAAGTACTTCAAAATAAGGTATTTAATGTACATTTAAAATGCTTTAAGCCTGAAGATAATTAAACTCTTCCCTCATTTCGTACAAAAACATCATATCATATCATACCTGACGAAATAGCAATGGAGGCTGGAGTCAGTGTAATTGCTGTTTTTCGTTACTCTGTAAAAGCTTCGGTTTCACGCGTTGTTCTTTAAGATTTCACCCTGAGGAGTATTTACATGAAATTAAAAAAAAAAATATGCAATTCAGCAGAAAGCCTGCAATAACTCATCTCAGCAAATTTTATAGATCTTAAGAAAACAGGAATTTGAAGCGTAGGTTCCTATATAAGTCGCGCCGAATTCGGAAACATACCCCAGCGGAGATAATACGTCTACGTAATACCCTGCGAGCCACCACGAGGGTGTGTGGCAGGGGGTTAAGATCACCAAACATGCACTATTGCCATGCAAGTAGGAAACAAGTCGTTTTCCGAAACTTCGGCAAACGTTGAAGCCAATCACCTGGAGCAGAGCCCGAGAAGAGTTTATTAATACTATTCACCAGGAGAAAATTAAATCTTTTATATTTCACCTACCTATCCCTTTGCTACGCTGCCTATTGTTCTCTCTTAAGGTACGCGGGAAAAATTACATTTTACATCTATCGGTATATAGATTTAAAATATCATTTTAGATCGGTCGATTCCTCTATCGGTAATAAGGAACTATTCTATAGTTCGGGTAAAGAGCGGCACGAAGTCAATTGTAGCTGTATTTCACACGTGAGCGACCACAGCTCATGGACAAAGCCAAGGACCACGGCATTTGATGTAGCAACATTAATGTGCACTCCCATACGACGACTCTAGTTCCGCATATTTCCGTAACTTCCGCACAGAACTCACCCGAGGCAGGAATCATCTCACCTCATATACCACTGATCAAGGTGCAGGATTCTATCAAACTCCCAAGTTATTAACATATAAAAAAATGAAAGTTTTCGGAACAATTTAATGACGAATAGCTAACGTTAACCGCACGAGATGACATACTCTGTCCGTTAACTTGAGGATAACCTAAATTTCGGGCTTTGAACACGACAATTCGGTAAGTAAACGTGAGTGTTATCGACGGGAATAGATATGAACTACATTTTTCAACCGTATTTAGATAACTGAATTGTAAAAAACAAAGAATACCATAAATAAAAATAAATTAACTAAATTTATTCCCTGGACCACTATGTACCATAATTCCTTCTACATAAAATGCAGTCAAAAATGAAATTCGATTCCTCAAGATTGAAAGAACATCAAGACAGTAGAAAGATTATCAAAAATGTGTTCTTTTTATCGTTAAATCTCAAAGAAATTTGCATTTATGTGAACATTCGGGAAAGAAAAGAATAAATGAACAAATTTATTCTCTCAATGTAAACGCACCCACGTATAGAACTAGTATTTGTAATTATTCGTAGCAAGTTGGGACTGATTATATCGTATGTGAATATCCCCCAGACTGTGATAGATTGATGAGACTGCTTACTTTGAACGCGATTGTATTTTTCGCCCGATATTACCAGGTCAATCTGAGTTGCTATAGCTATTGTATACTCAAAGTAAATTATTCCCAGAGCAATTAAATTATTATCTTATCGTATCTACTGCTTCTACCAAGAGAAACCAGGGAACCAAAGATCATAAACGCCTGCCTCTACATCATTCCAGCATTCATAAACATTTAACGACTGGAGAAATTAGCATACTCTATCTGCTGTGAACAATACCGACATAAAATAACGACAATACTTCCATTGTAATTAAAAATTTTAATAGCAAATATTTAAACAATCGTAATACCCTTTTTATCGGCGTATGAAACGCATCGCCGTATAGCACGCACCCTGATTCTAAGAAGAATTTTGAATTTTAAAAAATAAATAAAATTTTAAACAAGAGACTTGAAAGCTCTGAATGATTAGGATAAATTACTGTCCATAATGATCAAAATGTACTGATTATAAAAATAAAATACCGTAAAATACCTTAAAAAAAAGACGTTTAGCAGAATTATATATGGATGCGACCCTTCTTATTTAAGTAGGTTTAAATAAAAAATATGTAATATATGCGTATAACACGCAATGTGAATTTCAAGCCTAAATTTTCGGCAAAAACGCGTGTTATATGCGGATAAATACGGTAATTGAAGCTTTGGCCGTCAAAATAAATACATGAGTAAATAGCGAATCACTAAAGATAAGCATATCAGCAGGCATACTCTCAATTACATAAAAAGCTATATCGTGCCAAACAATTTAGATAAAAAAATAAAGAAATTGTAAGTAGAGTTTATATTATTAAAAAACTTCCCCTGACTACTTCCTCAAATATAAGCGTATGAGAGATAAGCTTACAAACTACTTCAAGTTAGGGAGGTTGGAGCGTTGTTCGTTGATTTACAGATTTGCGGCAAACTTTTCATACGTGTATTCATTAGTAATATGTATGGATAAAAGCGAAAAAAAACTGCACGGTACCGATTTGGATTCTTGGCGATTAAATGCTGTTTTAACGTGTAGTCTTATGACACTTGGCACATTTTTCGAAATAATGCGAAGGAATATGTTACGGATTTTCTCCTACATGCGAAAACACTTTTCACACTATAGTTCCCATGAGATTTCATGGTAGCAAGCCGAATTAAAAGTACTTATCTAAATACGGTTTTCGCTGAAATTTCGGATTACGCAGCGTAAACCCAGGTCATAATACTCAAAAGATATCGTACTGTCTACCAAATGTATTTCAAACTACTACAACATGTGTTTCAACTGTCTAGCAGTCATCATCAGGTAAGACTAATCTTAACATAAACAGACATGAGCATATATATTGGGAGTTACATTGCCCAAACACAGTAGTGGGGGGGAAGGGGTGGGGATGGTTGTGGTACGGGTAAGGGGGTAGGATAAGAGGGGAAGGCTAAAATCATGAATGGGATATGACCCTTGGTTCATCCAAAAACACATTACATCAAACACCAGATCTGCGTCACACTGGGAAAGGATAAAGATAGACAGGCGGGAGAAAATGGAAAATGGTGGTTTGTTGGAGCAGGTAAAGTTAAGTTTAAATGGTGTCAAAAAATAAGAGAATGACAAACGAATTCGTTCTCATTTAATAGGTTCATTTTCTTTAGTTTCCTTTTGGCTACTTCCCACTGTTCCGACACATCTAAACGGTGTCCTTTATCCAGGAAACGGAGGATTTTCAGGTTAAATGTGGAGTGGTGGGATTCTTCCATTAAATGTTTGGCGAAATAAGATTTGGGATCACTGTTCGCCAAACATCTTTTGTGTACAGACACCCTAGTTACAAAATTTCTCCCAGTCTGACCGACATACACACTACCACATGAGTCACACTTAAGTTCATAAACACCAGATTTTATCAGGGGGTCAAAAGGATCTTTGGAATTATTGAAAAATGTTCCCAGAGTTCTTGGTGTGTAAAAACTCACTCTGTACTTGTCTTGAGGGAATGATTTGACTGCACCGTAAGAAATTTTACCCAAGTAAGTCATCTTTACCTATTTTAGTTTTTTATCTTTAGAGAAGAGGGCATTAAAAGATATTTCACTATTGCAACCAGTTATGTCAGATATCTACATCTACTTATTACCCAGCTAGCCACCACAGGAGTGTTTGGCAGGGGGATCATATCAACCCGATGTCCGGATCTATTCGTTACACACACGCAAAAGCCGAGAATGAGCGTTCTTGCACCCATCCTCTATCCACCAGGTAATGTTACACACACGTACCAAACAACGCAACTTTCCTTCGTGGTGTGGAATACCTCAGTTATCGGCTCGCCTCCCAGAGTAAATTTTGCTACTCGAGATTGCCTGTCTCTTAATGGGCACTCTCAACGTGCACGATGGCAAGTGGAACGTTCGTGAAATCGGAACGGGTGGTAGCGACAAGCAGGGGATAAAGGTATTCGCTGCCTAGTCAATCACGCCGCATTTCCTTCATTGCATTGGGCGAAATCGGGGTGGGAGATGGCGTGAGCCTGTCATTCTTGCAGACGATGCAATAAAAATATGGGATAAATGGAATTTAAAAAAATGATATGTTAATTAGCGTGGATACATGTCAACGAAAGCAAAAAGCACTCGAAAGAATAATAAACTAGGTCTACGAAAATCATTGACGTCTACTCGGCATTACGACAAGTGAAATCCATGCCATTTGACATCGAGATATCTTTTGAGATTTCAGCGATATAGTACTCGGGGCTTCCGCCGTTTAAGCACACTCCGATAAGAAAACCTCGCTAAGAGATAAATACATCTGATCACGGAGCTACTACTTCCGCATCTATTGCCTTGGATATCTAATTAAAACTAATCGCATGCAAAATTTATATCATCGGCACCGAAAGATCGCAGAATTGCACTGGCAAATTCTTCCCAGAATGGCACAGGTAACCCTACCAAAAGACAAAATATACGGAAAAGTAATTTCCCCGGGAGGAAATGCAGATTTAAAAAAAAACTTCAGGCGGAGTCACAGCTGGGATGGCAATGCAGTTTTGATGGTTCTGCCAACTTAGAGTCCCGCTCTAATCTGCGATTGTCATTTCTACTGACGATTAGAGATTGTAAATTTCATTTCACCTGAGTTCGTTATCACGGCCCGTCACTTAACAAGCAAACAGCGGTTGTGACGCCAAATAGGCGATAGCAAAATATGATCTTCAGACAGCGATAGGACGGTTCGTTTTCCAAACACCGGTCAATGAGTAGAACACTATCTTATTTCAAAGGAAAACGCGCCGCCAACGAAGGCAACGCCCGCTTCGCAGCAATCGGTTCCAACACAGCTGTGTATCACAGCATTTTCAAAATTACGCTACAGGCACAAAACATTAACTATTGAAGAAGGAAGTCATTCCGTCGTTCCTTAAAACTATCTAATGGCACTTCAAAACATTTTCCATATTTCTTTTCATAAAAAACGCATTGAAAATGCGATTTAGTAATATTCCTCAACACACAATATTGTCAACCCTTACAACCAAGGGCCATTTCTTAATTCTCTAAAATAAACGAATGCGGATTTCATCATTAGCCACGATGCTAGAGAAACCAAATAAACATTTTAAGTGTGAATTAGGAAAACCGAATTCCCTAAGTTAACATTTCTTTTAAATCACGCATTTGGCGTAAAACTTTGAGTTTTGAAGAAATAAGCCTTACTGCCATTCTCGAAAACAATCGAACAACGTTTACCATGGATTTTTTTCGATCATCAACGTGTAAATGTGAATAAGTGATATTCCTCGACACAAATTACTATCAACCGTTTCAACAAATTCAGCAATTCCTTCATTCACTGAAACAAACGAATGCGAATTTAATCCTTGACGTAGGAGAGACCGAATAAACGTTTTAAATTTGAACTTGAACAAGCGAATTCCAAACGTTAACACGCACGAGCAAAAACAATAAAACAAAATCACCAAAAATGACAACAGCACACACTGTTTTAAAAACATTTTTATCTACTACCCAACATCCAAGTCTGAACGCACCTTTTGAGAGAAAGAAAGAGAAATCACTGAGCGGCAAAAAAACACAACAATGAATTAAAAGATAGGTAGGAGTTCGGCGGATCATCCATTTCATAAAAATCACCCGAATTAGCAGCGTTCAGAGTCTGGGAAGAGAGGCATCTAACGACCATTCATCAGAGAATAGTTCAAGGAGTACAAAAACAAGGATATCCCCGTGAGTTAAATGGTCCGAATGAACAAGGAGCACAGCCAAATTTTGATAAAATGCTCAAATCACAACGCAATTAATTAAAAGAGGTGAAAATAGATTTTGCTGGTTTGTAATCTACATACACGAAATACCGTGCACGCCACCACTAAGCTGTGCGGCACGGGGTGATTCCGCACCATGAAGCACTCGTCCCAGCTGAAATCAGGCGTTGCAGAGATCAAATAAATGCGTTAAATGTGAATTAGAATTACCGAATTCCAATATTTAAGGTTCACGAGCAAACAAACAAAACAAAATCGCGTGTGGTGCGCGACTATAGCAATACATTTCTTACATCACTCTTCTTTTTCTTCGTCAACGAACATTAAAGCGAAGCACATCACAGAAATTCAAGAGTTTCTTTCAGTTGTCACTATTCCACCTCAGAACAATTTGACAACAGCGGAAGTGAAGCAGAAAGGCAGAATCATGCAATTCTAAACTGTCAGAAAATGCCATTTACATAAAATAAAACTATAGACAACATCGATATTTTCGCGATGAATTTGCCTTTCGTCTGGATACTAATAACTACAATGATTTTAGAAAAAAAAATTCGAATAATAATACCAAGAGTACATTTTTCAATGCTCGAAAGAAATAATGATCACCAAAGGAAATGTTGAACACTAGCAGCATCGCATGGCGCGCAGTAAATCAACCAGAAAAGAGGAATATTAGAATTATAGCGATAAGTGAGAAATTTAGAGGAAAATGCCATAAAGCTCCACAAACAAACGTAGAAAAATTATAACACCAACACGACAAATTTTTGACCATCGAGAAAACCTCACACTGCTGACTCCACCAACAATAACAACACTGGTAATCACTACCTTCCCTTTCCACGGCGAGTTAAATCGCCATAAACACACACTGACATCAACAGCCGCCGAACAATACATGAACGATGTTGGTCATTGACTCGATTCACTTTTGATCCTTCATTCCTTCATAGGCGTAGCACAGACACTGCACTCACGAACACACTGTGGCACATGTCATCATCAATTGCACTTCGCTCCGTGACACTTTTCATATCATAAAAACGTTTTCGAAAAAAAACACACACCGGACGCATTCACAGTCGAATGGGTGAGAGCCGAGATAAGAGAATGATAGTAATGAAAAAGAGACTTACCCGAGCCATCCTGAAGTGGGATGATCCTTCACCAGTATGTATCCCAAACCCAGGTCACTTCCAACGCTCCACAGCTGCCTCCTGCCACTATTCGTGTTCAACTGACTCCTGCGAGCAAGCAACGCCGTCGCGATCAATAAGCGAAACCTGAGCGCCGGCAGAGGGCGGAGGGACGCAGCGAAACCACGGGACAAACGCTTATTTCGCTTCGCACCGCTGAGGGGAAGCGGAGCGTCGCGAACAAGCGACTAGCGGCCGTTTAAGAAGCTCGCAAGTATTTGACGCTTGAACTGAGATTCTGGACAACCGATGTTAATTTATACGCATGTCTTCGAGAGAATCGCCGTGCCAGGTCTCGTAATTGACATTATCACTTACTGGCAATGGAATATCCCAACTCAGGACCACAGATTTTGCAATTCGAATTTTAGGGAGAGAAGTAGAAAAATTGCCAAGCATCCAGTAGAGAATAGAGTTGCCTCACGTCCAAAGAACGCGGGATTATCCTGAACCTTAGATGACATAAAAGGCAATCTTACTACTGTTAATACCCTCATTATATTGTTTTATGCTTACTAAAAAGTTTTCAAAATATTTTTGATTTTCTAGCAAATTTAATATGCAAATTATAAATATAAAAAAATGCCCTTGTCACTACATTTAAATTACGATTCGGAGGTTTCCTTTGTTTTTAACTGGCCCTCGTGCAGTGTCGTAGCTGGGGGATTTTTTATGGACCCCTCCCTCAGCCCCGTCGAAAATTTGAATTTACTCTAAATAAAAGGGCACTTAAAGATATTTGTATGATTTTTAAATGAAATGTTTATTTCATTTATTGATTACAATGAGTAACTTTTTCGACTATTTCCTACGTTTGTAACCCTCGAACAAAAAGCCGTGGATACTTCCTTTGTTCGGTGAAAATTCAAACAAAAAAATCTGCCTCAACACTGCAGTTGCAGACACATTCGTTATTTGCCTACGCCCACAGTTTTTCTCCTAATTCTCAAATATTATCACCTTAAGCTCATTTTGCACTCGCCTCCACCAAAATCAAAACCCTAGCTGCGTCACTGCCCTTGTGGCAACCCTAGCAGATGTTCACCTCTGCTACACAGCACAGCAACTAATGCCACCCATTAGCAATTTCTTTCAATCGACAGAAAACCCTTTCCCTTCAAAATTTCCGTAAGTCTCGGGTTACCCTCCCCCCACTCTCCCACAAATTAATGGTAAGATGCCCTTTCAGTCACGATCTCCCCTTTGTGGGCAATAAACACATGGATATAACATTAAGAAGCAAATATCTTCCACTGTAACTATTTCACGCTAGGTTGGATACAGTTGGAGGCATTTACAAGCCACTTGCAAAGTACCTCTTTCACACAGCACCTAACTCAAGCTCATTGCATCCAGGGCCCTCTATTTTGAAGACAAAAAACTATACAATAGTCTGCCATGCCTAATTTGAATAGGAAAAATTTACCTTCATCTGGCAATCCTTAGTCCTTTAGCAGTGCCTGCAAGTACTGTTAAATTCATAGTGGTGGTTGTACTTTTCAGGCACCAGGTAGAACCACAGGATGAATAGGGAACATCTTACCCTCAAATTCAGAGATCCTGACATTTTTCTGGGGAAGAATTATACTGTACTAGGAGATTGTCACACAATGCAAGGTTGGAAGTTGTTGTCTTCGGCCACTCAAAAAAAGTGTACTCTCAGAAGTCACATTACCTCCTGAAATAAACTGTGTGAACAAATCCTGAGGATCCAAAGATATTTGGGTTAGAAAGGGGGGCTCAGGGTTCTTCTTGAACTGAAATACAAGTGGTGGAGGGGAAAGGAGGGTGTGAGACCTAAATTTTTTAGTATTTACTCGTGAGATCATAATTTTATCACATTTGGAATTTTCCTCCAATGAAACATCTTATTAGCCAGCACTTTAAACAGAATCAGGAAATTATAAGCAATATATGATTATTTCCTTGATTTGGCAACTATTCACACAGCAGCAGCATTTGTGGCTGTCACTGGATGAGAAATTTGGTGGGGGAAACTTACAAAACTAACAGTTAAGACGTCCCAATGAAAGTATGAAAAAGTGAAATATGGGTATAATTAGAATTAAATATGGGTCCACAGCACAAATAAGTACCTCACAACCATCGCATCAATTTCATTATATGTAGGATGTCACAGATACTTAACACAATGCCCGAGTCAAAATTTCTTTATACAATCGCACCATTATTCTGCCAAAAAATCAGGGAAAATTATGACTGTGAACAGGTTAATAATTTGCTTTAAATTGAGATATGGCACATAGTAAAGTGACTGATTGCTTACATTACCCTCCTGCTCAGTCATCTGAATTGGCTTGAAAGTTATGGATGGTAATGTAAGATAAAACTTCAAAATTTCACTACGGCTGATGTCACCATATCTAGCTAAGCTGCAAGTACACTGCATGAGCAAATCCTAACATTTATGTTTCTTAGGTCGACCAATCAACTCTGCAAAATTCAAGTGTTTAAAAAAAGGTACAATCATATATAATACTTTGAGCAATGTAAGTAAAAAGTAAAATTATTTAAATCAATAACACATATACTAATCAGGAAATATAAAGTATCAAAGGAAGATGTTTATCATACATGAAATTTCAAGTGTAGTTATCCTGTATTGAGAAATTAATTTAGAATCAAGAATTTCCATGATCCCTTGTTTATCAGTAGTTGGTGCTCAGAAAAGCTGTTTGCTGAAGAAATACTGTGAAAGACAGCTTAACTTAAACATTTTTGTGTCAATTAGAGTGAAACCTGTATGAAACCACCACCACCAGACTCAATAAATAATGGCCACTTGAGATGACCACTGGTTGGAGTTAAAATTTACATTTATTACATGGGAATACATTCCTGAAAAATCTGCTACTTACAGAGGTGATCACTCATGGGAGGTGGCCACCAAGGCAGGTTTAACTGTATGCAATAGATGCCTTAGATGAAATTGATGTTTCAGTTGCTCAAAAGAGGCTAAAATGATTTGCCTTTTTGAATATTGGCTCAAGTCAGACTAAATTGACATGGTGACCCTCAGGGGATTCACTTGAGCAACTATTTTTTTGCATGCTTTGATAAAAATGGAGGCTTGGTGATACATTATGCTAATGATGAACTAAAAATTGTCTGTAGTTGAAATGGATGAAAAAATTCTATGCATCCGAAAAAAAAACAGCCGCACTAGCCGAAGTTCCAAGATCACAAAAGGTCACATCACATGGCAGCATCTAGTCTACTAGCTAATTTACATTTGCTACAACAGAGCTGAGATGTTTACCGCAAAGTGACATGATAAAGCCAACATGGCCGTTTATTTTTCTCAGCAAAGCAACAATAAATTATGTATTGCTAATAGTGTTGGCCATTGACTTGCAATGGGAGGGATGCCAGTTAAAATAAATACAAATAGCTTAGTTCTAAAATGGTTAAACTAATGATAGGGAGTTAAATTTTTGCGATGATTACTTGTAACAAAATTATTTCTTTCAATTTAAATTAAAAGAATTGAAGCCTGCAAGCAGTAAAATGAACTTATAAATTAAATTTCTATAAGATTGCATTCACCTATTTGGGAAACATTTGGAACTACTATGATTTCTTACTCCCCTTAGAATACATGACATTTCATTTGAGAATTCTACCAGCTGATTGGTAGGTTTTTGGACAGCTTTTATCCTGCTGATACATTGGTTGTTTTATCATGGCTCTCATGGATGACCCACCTTTAGATCCCTCTTCAATTCTTTCTTTCACCTCCCTCTTCTTATTTTGTCCTCTTCCCCAATGGTCTCCCCTCTATTATTCTCTTCAACATTCCCTCTTAGCATGTCATCCATCCATGCCTTCTGCCTCCTCTAAACCTCCACCACTAGTTTTCTTTCCTCACCGACCAAATCCAATGCCTCCTCATTCGTCTTTCTTGAAACCCAGCCCACCCTCTCCATCCTTCTTCAAACCTACAATTCAAATGCCTTGAATCTGTATAAACCCTCCCGCCACAATGACAAGGTCTCTGCTCCATACGACACTAAGCTCCGTATTAGAATTTGCACCAATCTTTTCTTCACGTCTCTACTCAGACCCCTCTCATCAATTCCCTCCTATTTGAAAATACTTCCTTAGCTAATGTACTTCTATGTCTTATGTCCTAAACTCCTTCTCATCTAAAATACTGCACATTTATGTAAACTGCTCAACTTGCTGTATTTTATGCCCTTCCACTCTTGCAATCAGCCCTGCCTTCTTACTTATAGGGAATCTCTTCACTTTCGTCTTCTTATGGTTTATCTTCATCCCATATCTCTCACACTGCATCTCTAATGCATTCATCATTGAATATAACCCCTTTGCAGATTGACACACCAGCTTGATCATCTGCAAATCTCACGGACTTCATCAGCTTCCCTCCTACCATAATTCCTACCTCTATCTCCCCCATTCCTCCCTTACCATATTCTACGAATACACATTAAACAGCAATGGCGATAGTTGGCATCCCAAGGGCACTCCATGCCCTATCACAGCCCAACTCATTTCTCCATTGGCAATCATAACCTGCACTGTGTGGTCCATATAAAGATTCCGGATGAGATGTCTGTCCTATCAACCCCTAATTGCTTTAGCACTCCCATTGATTTTGACCAGCCCATCCTATCGCATGACGTCTCAAAATCCACGAAGCATGCAAAAACATCTTTCCCATATTCTACGGTATTTTCCAGGAATATCCTCATCACTTCTATTATGTCCTGCACTCCCATCCTTTTCCTGAAGTCTAACTGGTCGTCCCCCAAATATTCCTCCGCCTTGATCTCTTGCCTTCTATTTGTGATTTTCAAGATTACTTTGTCTGCATGGGATATCAAGCTTCCCACAGTCTTTTCAGGATTTGTCTAACTCCTTTTCTGTATCAGAATAAGTGTTGTGTTTGTGAAGTCATACAGCCTCACTCCATCCTCATTAATCCTATGAATTAGAGTCAAATGTTTCCCTCTTCCATTCTTTCCCATACTCTTTAGAAACTCTGTCGGTGTGTTACCTATTCCCACCAACTTATTCTTTTTCATGTCTAGCACTGCTCTATCAAATTCATTATAAAGGATACCTGATCCAAAGCTATCTCTGTCAAGGTCCCCTTCCCTTTCAACAACCTACAGGGCCTAATTTTCTAGCCATAGAGCTCTTCAACATATTCTTTCCATCTCTATTGGATCTATCTTGGCTCCATATCAACTTTCCTGTCTTATCTGCTATCACTGCCATTCCCTTTCCCATTCAACTGAATTCCAATTGCTTTATTTTCCAATACAGGGCATCAGATCTTCCCTCTGCTTCATTTTTTCCAAGAATATGATCTATTCTTCCCACTATGCTTTTCTTGTTTTGTTTCTCTTTGGAACCAAGAGAATACATAATATTAGCAAGAAATAATTCAGGTAACTGGCTCAGTATTTCTTGAGGTGATAGGTAATGAAAATACATACACCATCACAGTTTTTTAAATTAGTGTAGATACATTTGTATTAGCAGCTAAACACTCCCTTTCATTATTTCATTACCTAAATAATCCTTCCCATAGAACCTATACCCACCTGTCATCCTTCAGACAAGAGGCCCAAGCTGTCCGTCACCTCCATCAAGAAACTATTAACATAACATGAGAATTTAACATAAGGATTGGCTTGACAGGGGCATCAACCACTCACACAGGTTCACAAGAAATATGATATGGATGGACCTCTAGACAGCACAAACCAAGACTAATGCAACGAGGACAGGGTTGGAGTGGCGGCTGGAGTTTAGACATTGTGACATATGCTGGCAGTTGTACAGAGGTATCTAATTGATCGAAGGGTTCACTCCCTACAAACTGGCTTCCAAAAGGGGAGCAAGTTAGTCTTTGAGTATGACTGGTGGCCAATATTAACCCTTTTAGTGCGGCGGGCCGATATATCGGCTCATAGGCAAAATATTGTTTAACTTTTGCACACAAATATAATTACAATTATTTTTTGTACGAAGTATAAGCGTTTTTTTATTATTACCTAATTCAATGCATACGCAATAAAAAAAACTGCATATGGATATTTTAAACAATAACTTTATAATATTTATTTTCCTCGAGTGATACATTTCATTTCTTTCTAGTTACCCTCCACATTTCTCACTAGAACCGCTGGCAGGGGTCAGCACTAAGAGGGTTAAGCCCAGGTTACACAACAAATAAAACTGTTTGAGTTAATGTGCGAATGTATGAACGTGAAAATTCACCGGGTAACCACACCGACTGGTACAAATTCATGAACAAGAAAATAGAGCCTGCTCTCTTCGGTTCATGCATTCGTACATAAACTTAAACAGGTTAAAGTATCGAGTAACCCAGTCTTTAGAGATAAGTAAATTACTGTAATTGGCCAATAATTTTTAATTTACAGCCATTAATAGCCAATGGAGGATTTAAGAGGAAAGCCAATAATAAGAATAAGGGATAAATGATGATCAAGCCATAAATATTGCTACTGTATTAGAAATAAAGAAAATGGAAAAAAAATATGGCAGGCCCCACACAATTGATTTTTTTTGCCATGATATGAGAAATTTTCCTTCGAAGGACAGCCTCATCAATATCCCAGAAGTAAAAATTGTTCAAGCATTCCACAAATGAACTGTACATGCCTCTATTTATAGTTAAGCCTGACTGAAATATATGAATAGCCTTGACTTTTTAAATCAGTATGAAAAATATCAGATTCATAGGTGAATGTTACCAAAAATTAGTAATTTTTAGGGGTTTTGGCAAATACTGAAAAACGCCATGATTATTAAGGTAATTTTCACAATGGCCAATCGCTGGCTATTATCTTCCATCACCAATGTTACTTAAGATTTGCAATTTTATCACAACTGCCAAAATAATTCATTGCACACAATCATATTCTGGGATCCATACTCCAAGAATTCAATTTTGTACTTTTCCACAAAGTATTATTTTGGATGGTACAACGCGTTACACAGATTTGTGGCATCATCATAAGATAATGTATATATCTAATGATGCCTCAAGTTGATGAAACGTATTGTACCATCCAAAATAATATTCTGGGGAAAAGTACAAAATTGTATTCTTTAAGAATGGATACTATTAACTTCCACAAAGAGAAGCCTGGATCTGAAGAGTGCACATTCTGGGAATTTTCAATTTAAAATTCCTTCTGCTTTCGAAACTTTTAAGGAAAGAAGGCCAACCTATAGCATTAGGGCCCCCATTACTTCCATTCACCTTCTTCCCCTTAAATACGATACAGGGAATACTCATCAAAACATTGGGAAAATTCGAGGCAGATTAAGAAGTCTTTAAGAAAGGGGGAGGCAGGTTACTACTTTTATACGGTCAGGGTGTAATGGAATAACTAATGATTGGCACCTTTCAATTTCACCAGGAATTTAGGGAGAGGTAGCCACCCCTATGGAAATCTCTTAGATTGTTAGTTGGGGGAGCCTTCGTCAGGAGCTCGGGCACCTAGACCTTTAGTGGTCCTTTGTGCCTACCCCATTTTAACCTGCCTGCCACATGCAGACAGGGGACAAGAGCGCCACGGTGAAGGTATGAATGGTCACCCATCCAACCCTCGTCCGGGCCCAACATTGCTTAACTTCAGTGATCTTATGGGACCTGGTGTTTCAATGAGGCTAGGCCCTTGCCCATGGAAATCTCTTAATCCACCACTAGGAGAAATGTACAACATCGCCGCGAGGAAAGCCGGAGAGATGTCAATTCAGAAGACGTCGCAGGAAAGCACGTAACTCTTAAACCTTCAACCCAAAGAAAAAAAACTTAATTAAATAGAAATTTCAACTTGACTGGGTCAGATGAGGGTGCATAATGCATATCACTGCATAAAATTTTGTACCAAATGCACTCATGTATGATGCACACCCAGCTTCTGCAAGCTTCAAAATAAATAAAATCGGCAAAGTAATCGCTTGTCTTTCAAATTAAACAAACCTGACCTCTCTAAGATGTTTGGCTTGTGCGTGTACTGATGTACCATACTGTGATTATCAGAGTCTTATCCCACCTCCCACAACCTTAATTTCATTATACTAAGTCTTAGACCACCACTATCAGAGGTGTGTGATTTGATGTATACAGTGAATTTAGCAATTTCTGCTTGTTCAAACTACACATACCTTTTTCAAATCACATTTTTCCATGAGCAATATGAACAATACAACCCCCCAACAGACTCACAGCTTCAAGGGGCCCACCCACCTTGGGATTTGTAGCAAGGTCACAGAGATAAGAAACTCATATAAGATGAGCACCCTCTTTTTCAAACACCATTTCTGGGAGTAAAAGTGCACATGGTATACATGGATTCACATATATGGTAATATGGTAATATTATTAGAACTTTCATAACTCAAACCAGATAACTAAAATCATTAGTCATAACGGAATATTACAATATAAGTTAAATGATGCTCGGGTCGAAAGTACTAATAATCATACTATTAAAAACATTTTTAAAAGAATTCTTTACAAAGAATATCAAATTGTGGATTGTGTCCATTCAGTGATAAGTGAGACAAAACTTCAAGAACTTAATATACTGCACTCACATATAAGATTTGTACTAACTTGATTCTTCGACTAGTAAAACTGAGCAATTGCTACAGTATAATTTTCCCTTTGCCACGAACGCCACCTGGGGTGGACCAAGCCACAATGTAGACTTCCAAATTCCACAACTTGTCCACCGGATACATAACTTAAAGATCACTCAAACAGAATACACACTTTGTCTGCCAACCAGGCAACCTGCACCAACATTCAGGAGCTTTTGCTTCCCACTTAACAACAAAAAGCCTGAACCTTGAGCAGGGGCGATCCCAGGAATTTATTTCGGGGGGAGAGACTACCATTAACTTATGGCAATTTCCAGTCATCCTACAAAAAACTATAAAACTGCTACATCATTAATCTATATAATAATGAACATAATAATAACTATACTTTTCAGATCAGTAATCGAAGTGTTTAATGTTGTATTTGATAACTAAGTCTAGTAGTTAGAATTGTTTTATAAAAACCCAAAATGTTCGGGGGGGAGGTAGGGAATGTATCCCCTGTATCCCTCCTGACCTTGAGTGATAGAAGCAAAAGGTTCCATTCTGCCACAATATTCAATAAACTTACCTCATCACTGTATTCAATAGACAAAGTATGCATGTCAGAAGTAAAAATATATGGCTTGGTATGGCAACAATTAGTTGAGCTACAACTTAAGAATTACCTACTTTTGATAAAGATATGAACATTCCTCAGAAACATTCAACCCATCCCAAGTTAAGCAATACCTATTGAAAAAATAGCATCAAAACAAATGAAATAGAATTAAGGTCTTTTTGTACATACCGTAGGGAACGCAGAGAGAATCACTAATTACCAGTATTAAATAGGTTAACTTTACAATGAATAACGAAAAGCTAAGAGTTTCATATGAACACTTTATTGTGAATTGAACACTTCTCAAATCATTGTAAGTCTCTACCCAAGCATCACAACCCCAATGAGATTGGGCTTACACCCACATATCTTAACTCAACGTCAACCAGTGTGCAACTTTTTAAAAGCAAATATGCATCAGTCATGGGGTGACACTTGAACCTTATGAAACAACCAAGTGACAGACTTAAAAATGGTTACCAGTATTCATTAACTTTTCTTTAAAAAAATCAGCGCAACTTTCTGACCAGAGACTGAGGAAATGACAAAAAAAATGCCAGCAAAGAAACATCAATGCCAATTGAGATAATTTTACTCATTAAAAAAATCCTACGCTGGTACTATTGTAATAACAGGTACCTTTAGTGAAGTATTTCTCAACAATTTTGTACACAATGTTTGTTTATATAATTGTTACAATTACGCTGGCCTGAGTTAGGATGGATGCTATTAGTGTAGTATCGTGTCATACAGTGAAGTACATTCATACATCAGTTCCGTCACTTCATACCTAATGATTTATTTAATCTAATAGACAGTTACTACCACATTTTCCAGCTTGTGAGATGCACTATTCTCCCATTAAGCATCCACAGAAAATCACCTTATTAGGCTCAATGACAATGAGCTTCGAGTGACATGATTCTGGATACTGCTGAAATTCGCACCATTTCAATTTATCTGATGAAACACCATCTGAGCAAAGCATCTAAGGCAACAATACATAAAGGCAAATTTTTTCATAGAAAACTGGCAGAAATACAGGCAATATAAATGCCAAAATTGGATGCAGGGGAAATAAAGGCAACCTCTGCTTGGATCAACCCATGTTGCCATATTCACAACATTCGGTAAAAGATTCCTGCCCAGTTTCACCGTTAACAATAGAGAAGGGCAACAACAGAGGAGAGACATATTCTTTTCCCACCCTGAGGCCAAAATTAGACAGTATTTCATCTGCCTGTGCACCACATAAGCCGGAAAATACAGTAGGTGAGTATATTTCAATTTTTTAAGAAGAGAAATCACAATCTTTAATACAATTTGATCAATATTATATAGTGCAACATGATGAAAGATCTGCATGGTCACAGAAGTACATATTTCAGATAATCATTCTTTATTATATCAAACACTATATGAAGTGCATTAGCAAAATTACACATTAAAACAATATGCATATTGCACCCTGCTTCAGATCAACAGCAGATGAACATTTTTTTACAAAGAAATATCTGGTGGAATGATGCACTTCTCATTACAAACAATTGTCTTCAGCAGCAAAAGAAAATCGGTATATATATTTATATATATAATTAAAAAATTGTTATGGATTGCCAGGCACATTTAAACCCTCACCTTACTCATACTATATACAATATCAATACTGGCTTTGGTGGATCAATAATATATTTAGAGGAGGACCAGTAACAGTGGATTCTCGATTGTTTGAAAAATTGGCAATTTCCAGACAGGCACATGACAATTACTGGAAGGAATAACTACTAGCATTAAAATTAACATCAAGCCTACTCGTTACAAAAACAGCCATTTAAAAAATTCCATTCTTATCAAGTCCAGGCAAAAATAGTATGTATAAGCTTAATAGAATTATCCAAGGCATTACTTATTGACCGCTTATTAAAACATCAGATGAGATGCATCCATTTGTAGGCATATACGTATTTACACTTTCTACTCCAAAAGCAGCCACCTCGTCACCTACTCGACGACGGCGGCTTTAAAAAAAATATTTGAGCTTTCCATTGGTTATAGAAAATTGTCAGCTAAAAGCTTTCACAAAATTTACATCAGCGTCAATTTTCGTCAACTTCTTGCAGGCACAAACATAAAGAGATCACGAGTTCAAGATTTGCACTGTACATGCCGAGGGGAAATACACTTGAAACAACAAAATCCAATGTGGTGATATACATCCATGCTATGAGACATGAAATATCACAGACAGCTTGAAAATTTTTTCACCAAAAAATGCTCAAGAAAAATCATCAAATAACGAACATAATGAAGCCAATGCGTTGAAAGCAAATTGAGCAAATTTAAGCACTTCCTTCGGGTGAACGCTACACAATTAAAATGCTATGCACAAAATAAACAGACATAACTACAATGGGAACATAACAAATGTATCTGTGAAGTGTCGTGCTATAAAAAGCAATCGTTATTCCAACACTATTATTTTTTTTTCAAGATAGAAAATGTCTTTTCCAAAAAACACTGCCTTAAAATGGAAATAAAGAATTTATATACAGGTGAATATAAACAACTTATGCACATTCATCAAGTAACATACATATGGCAATCCACTTACAACTAACATTCCCTTGGCGATAATTTTAAAAAAGGAACCACAATTTCAGTATGCCGGCAAATCACAGATAACTTTTGGCAAAATATAAATTGAAATGGACACCAAATGTGATTCTCTTTCTTTAAAATAGGCAAGGTCAAGTAAAATGTGTGTCACTATACAATCTTTCCATAAAATATTTTCACGATTTAAATTAACATGGATGATAAAAACATAATATGACAGTTTTACTAGGTGAAAAGATACATATTAATTTTGATCTAGTACAAGAGTTATCTTTTTTTAAAATGGTACACTGAAAAAACGAAGTGAATGGCAAATGGTTGCAACCACAAAGACTTCTGGAATGGTGAATGAAAAAATGTTTCTTACTTTCTAACTGACCGTATACAATAGTTAATATTCTTAACACATGCCATACACACATGCGTACATACATTTAGTGCGCTCATACAATTGTTTACATACTAAAACAGTATGTCCTGTGTATATATTACATGCAATTCATAGACTACGTAATCTTCATAAGATCTCCTAGCATCTAGAAACATACGGCCAGAATAGATGTTTTTCTGTACAGAAAGAAAACCTCGTCTGTGGAACAAAGGCACAGAAACTTAAAATATCTTTCCAATATGCAGGAAAAATATAACATCACTTCCATTATTATATATTTCTCATCTTTGTACGGGTTATGCTCATTGTGCTCACACAAACGCACGCATACAAACACTACCAGCCTCTTGTCGAGCATTCCTTGAATTTGCATGCACGTGTAAATACAATCACAAATAAAAATCACTGTATAAAATAAGTTTCTTGTGTAAGTTTCTCATTCTTTTTTCCTTTTGTGACAAGGTGCTACTCGTGTTAGCTTCCAAACAACTTTTTTAAATACACTATATCCTTTTTTTAAAACAAACATAGTTTTTTCTTTTCATCATTCATGTGACTTCAACAATTCTCGTATTAGAATATGACTATAAAGCTTATAAAAAATGAAACAATATATTGTGTAGGAGGCAAATTAACTCTCCACTTAAAAATTTCAGTTTCGTTCAGAACATTCTTTGCTTAATTAAATAATTTTCTTTTTGTTCTGGGCACATTGGGCACCAAGCTTACAATAGGCACGAAAACATTGTCACCCTGAGGACTGGCACGCCATTGACCAACGTTCCAAGTCCCCCTCTCAGAATTATAAAAGCTTATATTTATGAGTTTTGGTACCATCGATCACAGGCACTTTAGAGAACAAACATGTTACATACACAACTAAATTTGCAATATTTCTTTTTGTGAAAATATCTCCAGAGAAGTGAATGCTGCACGAAGATGGAAGGAAAAAAATAATGGTCAATTTTCTTTTAAACCAGAGAACATTTGCAAACCAGTCTTTGGAAACATTTCAAAGATTTTTTTTCTCAACAAGTCCATCCATCAAAGGAACTCCATTATTTTCAGCACTTATTCAAACACTTGAAAAGATTAATGCAGCCAGTTATTCGCAAATATCTGAACAACTACTACAGATTGTCTACATTTCCTCCACATATTGTAATTATGTTTCTCTTTTTCAACTACAAACACAGCAACACAGTACGCCACTTCAATTTTAAGACTAATATTGTACACATTAATTAAATTTCAACTGTTGTTACCATTCATCCACACACGAAAAAAATCATTCAGTACAAGCCAACGTACTTCCATAATATAAAATAAAACAATTACACGTATATTTATGTAATTTCGAACAAACCAACCTCGTCGTACGGGCAAACAGCCAACAGTTTCAGATTAATGCACATGTCCCACTCGTCACTCAATTGGTCCTCAAAACAAAATTAAAGTCATACCAGAGAATGAGTGGCATTTTGAAAACCGGAGATGGAAGAGGGGGAGGAGAACTGAAACATCTGGGGCAGGCAAGGGCAACTCTTTCAGACCTGAGTGCCAATGGCACAATATTTCTCGGTTCGAGAACAACGACATGACCACTCTAAAGGAGAAAGGGGGACAAGAGATCAGTGTCACAAGGAGGTCGAGTGTATCGAGGGCAAGGGGTTTTAGAAAGCAACGGGGAGAGGACACCACACATATGACACTTGTCGAGGGCCATGGAAAAGTGGAGGGAAAAATTAAAGAGAGATCAAACTGTCACAGAGTGATTATTATTCTGTCTGAGTCCTACGTGTCATTTCACCAACTTCCCACAGGTGGAGAGGAAAATAAAATAGAAAAACACTTCTCTAACTGATTATCATCATCCACATGGTTCACCTATACGGGAGCGGTGACGATTATACCTCACCGGGTTTCCCACGCTGCCTCCATCCCTTGTGCCAGGCAACCTTAGCTGTGATCACTATGGGATGTGATGGGATAGGGGGCGTCAAGTGGCCTCAAGACACTGACGAAATGGGATTGTGAGGTGAACCCATTTGCGTGAGGACCTTGTCCAACCACTGAAGTGGTCCGTGGAGATGAATCTCAATCCAGCAGGGAGTGCTCGTCACGTCCTGCCGGTGATACTCGGCTCCCCAACCCTTCACGAATGACATCCTAAAAGGAGATTTACCAATATGAAATAAGGAATACAGACTGAACGGCAACATTACAGGACAAATTTCTACAGTGTGTATTCCCTAGACTATTTGGAAGCTGGTTCCAATGCTACAAGAGTATCTGCACTGCACTGTACCTAACAGTGATGCACAAAGTAATTTTCTGCAGCTATATACTTTGAATGGCAACATGTTCAGGGGAGCACCTTTGAGGTATAACATAAATCGCCTTACAAGTCAACAAGAAGGGTACCTGTAATGACCTTGCAGCATGTTGCATGTATAATACAGTAGACTCTCCATATTACAAATAACGATTATACAAAGTTTCCGTTCTTACTAACCAAATCGTTGGTCCCGACGAAAGGGGTATCTAAATGTATGGTAAAGAAACGACATTACAAAATTAAGAAATAACGAACCTTAGTCCCGGTCCCCACAGGAACAAAAAATACTTTATTACGAAGTCTGTCACATAAATAATGGCATTCATTCGGCTATGCACAACGCTGCATTATAAATCAGGAAACTTTGCCACACATACTGTGCCCAAGAGCTTGAGAACTAAAATATATACAATGGATACTTTGCATAAGCTATTTAACTGGGTTGAGGGTACAAACCTCCCACTGGGATACTGCACTTCGAAAGGTGTCTGAGAGAGCATGAAAGGTCGAGGAGGGGTTAAAGGGAAGAAACAAAAGATAAGGACTTTTCTTCTTCCCTTTCACCCCTCTCCAACATCTCATGCCTCTATTGTCCCTCTCAAGGTAACTCACCCAATAGGGGGTCCGGCACAATTCCCACCTAATCCTCCCTACCCAACCAGATTCCTGGCCTGGCCTTGGCTCCACCCATTCTCCACCAACTCCCTTTTCCGGTCCCTGGCTCCCAACCCCCGTTCAAATTTGACTGTGCTGTGGGCGAAATGTGACCCTCTATCCCTCAGGCAGCGGCAGCTTAGCGTTACCACTAGCAATCGGCAGGGCAAGCACTCGAGTCTGAATCGGCAAAGTGTTATCAGGGCTTTGTAATGACCAGGCGAAACTCTCTGCCCAGGCTTGTGGGAATGACTATGCCGCATGTGAAGTTTCAGCATCATGTTTCAATTGTTGAAAAAGTATCTTCGTGCATACTGATATTCTGGCCTCAAAATCCCTACACATCATACGTATGCATTGAGATGTTATGAAATTGTGACACTCTTTCGCTCGTCTGGAGAGAAAGACATCAGTTCTTCCGTTTAGATGAGAAAAATTTGTTATCATGCCTTAAATTTCGTCAGTAAGAAGGCATAGCAAATAAACTCCAGCTACCTAATGAATGGTAAAATTTGGCATTTCTCCCTTTAGCTACGAACGCAACCGTGCTTACAGGCCTCAGATTTTTCAACGGAGGCAAACGTAAGTCGTTCGTAAATGATGTAGAATTTGCCGAGCACGAATAGCAAGCCAACGCGCCTTTACGGCAGAGCAGAATAAAAGCAAGCAAAAGAAAGTTCCAGTAACTAGGCACCCCATCTCCTCGTATGCTGGACTGTGTCCATGGTCCATTGTGTTTTTATGTTGTGGATTTACTAAGACAATACGTTGAATGCCTGAAAAATATAAGCTCAGAAATTGTCTTGAATGTTCATTATACAAGAATTTTGATATCAATAAAGATAAAGTTACATTTATAATCGGTAAATTCAAAGCGAAACATAAGGATTGCACGTAACATTAAGGTAGTAATGAATAATTTAATAATTAGCAAAAGTGTCATCGATTAAAAGTTAAATGTTACGACAATTAAAAAAATAAGAAATCAGTTGAAAAGCTAACAAACCCTGTCTCGGTTAAATTTAATCGTTAATCCCATTATGTTAAGCGAATACACAGTTGGCCACGTGCCATGAGTGAAGATGGTACTGAGACGAGGGTCGTGATTGCCTCCACCACACGTTCGAGGAAAGTGTCTGGCGTCCCGCTGACTTGTGCTCGAGAGTGCCTGGTGCCTGTGCGATTGCTTGTCGCGAGAGAGTTCTATGCGGAGGAATATGTTCACAGCGATCAAGGCAAGGGTAGAATTTTTCATTGCATGGACAGAGCACGAAAGGATAAAAAACACAGGTAGCATATGATAACATCAATTGTAATTATAATTCATTAAAAATCTTAATTCTTGTTTTGAACTACATTATGTTTGCTGTTATTATGACCTGGCTTGGTACTTCAATTCAATTTATCTCATGGCAAAGCCAAACTGTGTATCAACTTCCGCTCAATAATGCGTGCCAGTGAGATGACACGCTTGCTTTTGAAGGACCCAAAAGTGAGCGTTCAAAAGCGATCTCTTCACTTGGAACAGCTGAGGGGGTTTATCTTTCAAGGTCAAGGTTCCAGTGCAACTGTCCGAGCATAAATAAGTAAACACCTATAACCCATAACTTTTCGTGCCGAAAGACGAGAGAGTAAAATAATAGATTATACCATTAAAATGTCACATATTACCTAGGTACAGTTGAATTTCACGGTCGTAGGGAATTATCATGAAGATTTTCGTTAAAGACGGGCAGGGATTTGGCTGATTTTGCTGAAATTTCTTTAAGTTCTGTAATTTCATTTCCTAAAATCGATTCGATACCTCCACCGGGCACCAAAACAGCCCTGCTTAAAATTGCAACATTGCATTTACGTAGCCAATTAATGATTTCATAATGAGGTCAAATAACAATTCCATATTGCTTAAGGAATCAGGCGGGACCACTCACTAACTTGCGCGAAATAAAATTTTCCATAAAAGCGATATGCTTAAATTCGGAATTCTACTGTATTAATTTGCCGCATAGTAATTGTACAGGAAGCTGAGCAGTTTTACTGTGGAATTAATCTCCCACCCGAATTGATTTCCTGACTTGCAACGATTACTACAAAAAATAGCGTGATGCATGATTTTTGAACGACAAATTACATTGTTTGATCCCAAATCTTTGCGCATAATTTGATTGTTATTTACATGTCTGACATCATTTCACAGCACGGCTGAAACACACAAAAGATAATACAGGTCAAAAAAGAGCAAATGGATATTTTTTGCGATGTTTATATAAAAACTACGTTAATACGAACAACATTATTACGAACCGCCGATTGTTTGGTCCCATGAAATTCGTAATAACGAGAGTCTACTGTATACAAATGATCAAGGCTGCCTATTAAATTGGATACATGCATTTCAGAACAGCATTTTATTTCCATTATGGCACAAAATTCCCCACGGATGTAGTCAAAATTAATCTTTTTTCAACATGATATATCCAGGACAGTCAGCACCAAGTGAGATACGCCGGGTTTCATAAATCACTTACGAAATCAAAGTACACTTTACATTCAACATGGGCAACCCTATTTATCTTTCCCCAATTCCTACCCAAAGACAATGAATGACACTGACGAACGCCTAGGATTTGATGATCATGGCTAATCACATGCTGGCAACTTTTAACTCTTGAGCTGCAGAGGGCATTTTTTTATTTCACAAATTGAGTTGTAAAGGGAAAAGTTAGAAGTGCTACTAAGGACCCCAGAAATGGAAGTTCAGTTGCATCATTAGCACGGCAGTGGCTTTGTACATGAATCAACATCACATCATAAAGAAGGCAAAAGAGGAAAGTCATCCTAGCGTTGGATTGCTTGGCAAAGAAAATTAACGCACACCAAAGAACAATTTTGGCACTCCCATGGAAGTTGACAAAAATCCAATTAAGTAAAAACAGTATTAGGATTCCTCAGGTGAAGAGCAAAATTTTAGGACCATCGTAACTCATAAACAAGTCTTGGAGCCTCATATTTACGAACAAGCTAATAAGTTAAACCATTTTCTGTCTATGTATCACTTACTGTTTACGTTGAAGAGTTTTACTCTCTCCTTCGATATGGTTTTGTTGTGGGGCTATTCCACCAGCTTTATTGTAACATTTAAACTTCTGAAAAAAGTGGTAGGACTGAATATAATGCTTCCATCACTGCAGCTTATGAACCTTTTTTTTAATACATTAGGATAACTACCCGGTATACTTTCATCATTTGATGTACATTCATACAAATATAGTTGAACATAAAAACAAGACCGTGGAATAATCAGCATATTTCATATGCTGGAACATATAATATTTCTCTGGGTCTGAGTTTTAAGAATGCAACTAATCAATGAAATCCACTAAAAAATTTAAACCCTTTCATATATAAAGTTCAAGCACTCTTACTCACAAAATTATAATACTTAATTCAAGAACACCTCGATGCAGCTCAGTATTCAGGTATTCCTTAATAAAACACTCAAGAGTGCATTACTTTTTCATTTGTTGGCTCATGTATTTTTGATGTGTTGAGTATTGTGGTTGATGATCTTGGCACAAATAAATATTAACATTATCTTCATTAAGCACAGTATTAAATCAGCAGAGGTACAGAAATCTCAACAACTTTGAAAACTCAATTCTCCTAGGAATCTAAATTTGACAATGCTATAACTACAAGTATTCCCCTATCCGTAACTCTTACCTGATGGTACACATTTTGGTCAGTTCATAGACAGCCTCAAATCCGTGGTTAACACTTTGAGAGAGAAGCTGGGCAAACTCCTGGTTATTGAAAATCTTCAGGGAACAACCAGGGGGAATTTTGCACACGGTGCTTGGGTGAAACCCATGGTGATGGTTACAGTTTCTTGACTGAACAAAAATGGCACTGTCAGACAGACACTCGGCATAGACTTCCCCTCCAACGTAATAAAGGTGAACACCTGTGGAGAAATGAGGACATAAATAAATTACCTATAAACGTAATTCATTGCTTCTTATGTTTCCCTGGCGCTGATTCATGACTATTCTCTCAATTTTTTGGATCTTCACCACATGTGTTGTTATCCCAGTCCCATTAATTACCTAGTACCAACCTCAAGTTTTATTTTTGAGGGACACTAAACTGAAACCACAGATAACCCTTGCAGGCATTTTGCAATCTATTTACCTTTCTTGCTCTCACGGTTTTAAGAGACTAAATTAATTGCTAAACACCAAATAATAGCCACTGTTTAATTTAGGCATAGTGCTAAAATCCATACAAAATACAGATATACTTTTTTATTAAAATATACACTATATCTTGCGCATTTCCCGGTGGTTTACTTATGCACCGAGATTAAAGTGCCATATTTGAGGCACTTTAATCTCAGACAAAGGAGTAAGCATAGGTGGACAAAAAATAAGAACAATTAGATTTGCAGATGATATAATATTATTTGCAGAAAGTGAAGATGATTTGAATAAAATGCTTGATCACCAAGCACTAACAAAGGAGGAATACGGACTCAAAGTCAATAAAAAGAAAACTAAAGTAATGAAAGTGGGGGTAAAGCAAGAGTTGAATATTTATGTGGATGGAGAACATCCGAAGAAGGTAAAACGATTCAAGTATCTGGGAACTGAAGTGACAGAGGCTGGAAGAGTGAAATGGAGATAAGAACAAGAATTGGTATGGCTAAGGAGGCATTTAGGAAGAAAAAGGCTATACTAACTAGTAAAGTGGAGCTGGGAAAATTGAAAAAAATGAAGAGGAAAATTGTCAAGTGTTTTGTTTAGAGTGTGTTTTTGTATGGTGGGGAAACATGGACGATTACAGATAAGGATAGAGTTTAGAAATGTGGATTTGGAGGAAAGTGCATAACATCAAGTTGTCTGATAGGGTTAGGAACGAAGAGGTGTTGGAGAGAATAAAAGAAGGAAGAATACTCTTAAAGACCATTGAAGATAGGATGAAGAGCTGGATGGGACATGTACTGAGAAAGAAATGCTTGTTACAAGATGTACTGGAAGGAATGGTGATGGAAACCGCAAAAGTGGAAGAAAGAAAAGAAAGATGATTGATGACCTGAAGGATGGAGGGAGTTACAGAGAATTGAAGAGGAGAGCAGAGGACAGAGAGAGATGGAGGCACCAGGGACCTGCGAAAGCTGACCACTAATGATGATAATTTGAGGCAAAGTTACCCCTATGCAAGGCCTATACTTAATATTCTGATAATTTCAAGCTGATGACACAAGTTGTTAAAAATATATCAGTGGTCGGAAGATCATTATGAAATGCTACTGGCCAATTGGGTGTGATGACCTAAAACCATCACCTTAAAGAGGTGACCACTGAGGGGAGGGCAAATTTACATTGCTTAAATGTACGGGAAGTTCATTCCATTCCCAAAAATGTGGGCGATTAGAGAGGTGACCACTCAAGGGAAGTAGCCACCGGGAAGCTCAGAAAATGCAGCAGTCGGATCAGTAGGAAGTGCTTGTTCACTTAAAAATTTGGCCATCTGATCCATGATTTTCGCTGGCAAAATTTCATCAATACGAAAAAAAAAACACCTTAAAACATGGATATTTTGCCTAATGTAACCTTAGAAAGACTGAGTGAAATTGTGAAACCTAGAAATTGCTTTACATCAACAGTGTCTTCAAAATTTACCCTAAGCTTCCTTGATGACCAGTGGTAGTGGTTCCTTTGTTTGCATAGTCATCAAAAATGTAAACTTCAAGAAAAAGGCAATGCACAAAGCTACTCTCTTTTGAAAACTCACTAATGGCAATCAAATTTTTGCTCTCATGACCTCAATTACAACCAGAGCACATGAATTAAAGGAAACCACAACCAAGCTTCTGAATGTAATTGCACAAAAACACAAGTTATGTAACTTCAAGGATTATAAAAATGAGGTTCTAGAGTAATCTGACGATGACTGGATGATTAACCCTCTTAGTGCTGACCCCTGCCAGCGGTTCTAGTGAGAAATGCGGAGGGTAACTAGAATGAAATGTATCTCTAGGAAAATAAATATTATAAAGTTATTGTTTGAAATATCCATATGCAGTTTTTCTTATTGCGTATGCATTGAATTAGGTAATAATAAAAAAACGCTTCATACAAAATAATAAAAATAAAATAATATTAAAATACTTCGTACAAAAAATAATTGTAATTATATTTGTGTGCAAAAGTTAAACAATATTCTGCCTATGAGCCGATATAATAATAAGGTAATAATAAAAAAATTCTTCGTACAAAATAATAAAAATAAAATAATATAAAAATACTTCGTACAAAAAATAATTGTAATTATATTTTTGTGCAAAAGTTAAACAATATTTTGCCTATGAGACGATATAATAATAAGGTAATAATAAAAAACACTTCGTACAAAATAATAAAAATAAAATAATATAAAAATACTTCGTACAAAAAATAATTGTAATTATATTTGTGTGCACAAGTTAAACAATATTTTGCCTATGAGCCGATATATCGGCCCGCCGCACTAAAAGGGTTAAAGCGACTCCCAAACACTAATGAAAAACTTAAACATGAATGAGTGTGGTCATTTGGGAGTCTCATAGCTGGGCAAGAGAAATCTCTACACCGCAAAAAATGCAAAAGAAACTCACCTTTCCCAATGTGCCTGCGTGTGTTCTCAATGGTGGAATTACGGTTCACATTCGACAGCTGACCCAGGCAGAATCGATCAGAGTTGTTGCTGGGATTTGTGAAGCCATCCACGACAATAGAATGTGACTGGCAGTGGAACACCTCACCAACACGGCAATTCAGTTCATAATATGCAATGCTGGCCCAACAGGGAGGTTCCTTCAGGCATCAAGAGAAAATATACTTGATCAGTACTCAACTAATCTTAATAATTCCATGAAACAAAAAAAGTTCTACAAAAAACTCTCGTAGTTCAGCCATTAGTAAAATGAGGGCTGAAACCTTAAAACAAATCAATTAGACGAGTCACAAAATAATGTTAGTACAGAAACACTCACAGACAACTTAATGAAAGAGTATTACAAATCAATAAAAAAAATTACAACAGGATTACAACTGGAAGTTTTTTCAACAAATCAACAGGAAACTCATGCAGGAGGAAAAGATTTTAGATCCACTTCAGAGCTTAAGTATCATATCCTACCTGGTATGACACAGGTGCCACTTCCGAGAGTATATTATTACTGGTATCCATGGCTTGATCACCAGTGGGGGATGGCTGGCTGTCATCAGGTGGACTGTAAGCTGGTGGAGGTGTCTCTGAAATTTCAGAAAATTTTACTAATTAGGCAAACCTTAGTTATATAAATGTATGAGAAAAAATAAGAGAAATACTCTCATTTACTAGCTACATCATGTGATGTGAGCATTTTTTCTCTCTCCACTGCAAGTTGTACATATTTTAAATAAACAGACTCAGGAAAGATGTCACTTAAGACTGAACATACCATCCCATATCTTTCCTTCCGGCTCAGGATATTTATGTATAGAAGATAATTCCAAATGTTTGCACTTTGAAAATGATGTTATGTGTTGAAACTGTGGTTGGTGTGAATTAAAGTGAATGTGGTAATGTAATGTAATGTAATGTAACTTCTAACTTACAGTTGCAGCAGCTGATCTACCAGCCAGCTTACCAGAACTACTGGAAAACTACAACTATTTCTATGCGTTGTGGTTTAATTCGCCACTTTGAAAGTTATTGTCTAACAAGAAACAACTGGAGTCATAAAGATAGCTGGATGCTTGAATGACTAAACCGCGAAGAACTGACTCCAACTAGCAAAATCAAGAATATTATCAGCTACTATAAATCCAATAATTACATCTACCCAATAATAACTAGATCAAACCCTGCAAGACCAATAAGGCTACTGGCAACTGGAGAAAGCGGTATGGAAAATCACAGTTAAAACAATACTAGTCAAGAGAACAAAATGAATACACAAATATCAACAAGAATATACAAATGATCGTTTGGAGATTTATAAATAAATTGTGGAAGTCAAAAATGATTTGTTCATCATTATGACGTCCTTCCACCAAGTGAAAGCTTTGCTTTTTGATTTCACGAACATACAAGATGAACTTATGTAGACAACATTACATAAGGACCTTAGACAGATTACATGATGGAATTATCAAGTAAATCGTAAGGGTAAAAAAAGAATAGCAAAAGCAGCATGGTATAAATTACTAGAGGGAAATAACACAGGAAATCGAAAATTGTGTAATAACCTTACCCTCTAACATGCATAACAGCAGAGGGTTGAAGAAAGATAAGGCAATCTGCTTACTGTTTACAGAGAAGAAGATATAAAACGTCTAATAACCTGCAAGGCCGTTGCTTCCAAAAGGACTTTGAGGATTGGACGTCGTGCTGCCCGGACTGGGTACACTGCTTACAGGAGAATTTGGCCCACCCCCAACCTGAGACTGTTGCCCATGAGATGATCCAGTAGGCGGAGGCTGCGACTGGCTGAACCCAGTGGGGGAATAGGAGACATTGTGGGGCATTGATGGCTCAGGGAGTTGCTGGAACGGTAGAAGAGAGTGCCCAGGGGGGAATTCGCTGTGCCGTGGAACCAGGACAGGTGGGAGAACTGGGGAAGAGAATTCAATGATCACATTACCACCTAAAGAATTCTAATAAATAATCACGTGCCACCATTATAAACAATATTCACTTGAGTAAGCCACATATCTTATTATTCAAAATGCCAGAGAAAAAATGGGGTATGAAGCTTATATGAATCCTCTGTATTTACCCATAAGCCATGTATCTTTTTTTCTACCCATATTATAATTGCATTTATGACAATTTTCTGCGAAATTTTGCATCCGTCAACACTTAGATATAAATCCAGAACCCATGATACATCCATAATTCATCCTAAATTTTAATACATTTATTAATAAAACCATCTGAAGAGAAAATTATGTATTACAATAACATGAAGAAGAGAAACATCAGATTCACAATTCAACAAACATTAAACAATCATAGATCGTAAATACGACAACACATAATAACACTGATATGTACTCAACTCTACACCAACAATTGAATCCAGTGACGTGCAACAACGTGAATGTAACACCATGAAGTTAGGAAAATCACTATCAGAGGATTGTTTGATATCATTTACCTGAAGCAGCATTTACCAAACAAGAGATAGCTGCTTTATACAATACATACATAAAGCGACATAGCCAAGACAATTCACAGAATGAGTTATATAATGGCAAGAGTTATATTCACGGAGCTCGTACCTGTTAACAATCAATACCTAATGGTAGCGAGAGAGGAGTTAGCAAGTTCACCAGTTCTCTTAAAGACCATTTTACTCGCTAAGTACTTTACAATCATCCCCAAAATGAATTCTGAGGAGAAATTGACATAGTATACTGTAACCGTTCCCAAGTTGAACGATCCCATAAGAGGGCGACAGAGCTAGAGCAACCGAGGAAAGGCAGGTTCCACTATGTCATTAGATTTCAAGTGCATTGATATGGAGGGAGAGAAAGAGAGAGTGAAAGTGAACTAAGTGTATTGAAGTGTGAATGTGTTATCCCTTTTTATTTCCACCACCCTCTCCCGTTCTTTAAAGCGGGGCGAGCTGGAGTCACTTGGTGAGTGAAATTCCATTCTCCTCCCTTTTTTGTCTATGAAGAGTGCACCTTATGATTCAGTGCAGCAAGCAGAGACAGTCAGACACGGAGCTTGCGTCCCCACATCAGTGTCCGCGACGGCCCCCGAAAAACATGGCTGGATGAAGTGGGCCCAGGCCACACAAGTTCCAGGCCGAGCCAACCCCCTCCCCTTCCTCACACCAACCGAACATTCCCCATAAAAGGTGGCGAACGCACAGTCTCGGGAAGCATTCAAGTTGAGCATTACAGGTGGAGTATTACGAGAGCATAACTGTTGGACGGAGTTGGCGAGAGAATGGCAGAGCACGACAGGCATCGGAGAGAGGCAATCCATAAGGAGGCAAAAAGCTGAGCAGGAGGTTGCTGGAGAGGCGCCACGATGCTGGAAAGACATCGCGCAAGAGGAGACAGTCTCCGCAGTAGCTATGCCAGTAGCCACCATTGCAGGTGGAAGGAGGTTCGCCGCGAGGGAAAGCTGCCGTCGCCAGTGTAACCACCCAACGACTGACAAGTACTTTTAACCTGCTCCACAAGAAGATTTTACTTTCACAAAGCCCCAGTTGTATCATTTTTTTATTACCTGTTTCCTTGTTCCTCTGAGTGAATGTGAGTGGTTCAGTCAAAATCGATTACAATTGGTGATCAAGAATTACTAAGAAGAAAGTACAGACTTCTCAAGCTGCACTTAATAAAAGGGCCATTATTTGTGTCATTCATAATTAAGGAAATTTCTTTGTTTTTTTCTGGCCTTAAGCAAGAACGCATTGTTATAGTCAAGTGCAACAGTTGAACGCCCAAACGCACGAGAGGCGGAGGGTCATGCTTCAGTTTGTTTCTTTGTCTTTTCACAATATTTATAAGTAATAAGTCAGGATTAGTAACCCCCCTTTTTTTTCTTTGGTGATATTACCAGTTAAAAACTGGGTTTCATAAAAAAATATTTACCAACTGAAGGCCAATGAAATATAACTTTTTTCCTCACTATCTCGAAGATACTTCCCACCACCTCAAGAAATAAAATTCATGGCATTTTACATGATTACAGAGATTAAAATTTTGCATTTCCAAAAACTTTCCTGAGGATTAGTATCAGGTAGACAAAAAATTACTTAAAAGAAAACTAACAGTTCTCCAATCGACAATTTATATCATGTTTTCATGATGAGTGAGGATACAAGCAATGCATTTTGAAATAGTTCCTGTGTGACAGTTTGACATATAGCAAAATAAAATAAAACTACTTTCTACCTAATTTTAAGTGTAATTTTTCTACTTACCTTCAATAGGTAAGAAAGTTGCCCTGTCGCTTTGTTTAATATGGTGAAGTTTGGGAAATCATGTTGGTTTTGATAAGTTATAAAACAAGGGAGTTGAGTTACTGAAATTAGTATTAGCATACATTTGTGAATGAGGTGTGTGAGCAATTGGTGCACCAAGTACTGTGAGGTGTTTGTATTAATTGGAATGCTCGCCAACACCTTAGGTGCAGGAGACTTTCAGCAGGCTGGCCGGGAACATATACGAACGAGGTGACTTTTCAAAGAGAGCACAAATAAGATTCCTATTTTGCTATTCCTTGCAGTTGCCTGCAGAAGGGCGTTTTCTAATTTCTAAATTCTGGAGATTTTCCACATATTTGCCTGTTTGCTGTCCATGAACTACTAAATGGCTACGAAATACTCAGGTCAACATGCACCACTATTTAACCGTATTATTCAGGGACAGACGGGTTGTTCGGCTCTTGCTCTTAGCCTCAGTGAGACACTACGCTGTTGGACACCATGTCCGCCCACGAAGTAAGCGCAGTTGACCAGGGTATCGCCTCCTAGCCATGCAGCCTTCCGTGCCAGGTCACCCCATGCCCGTTACCAGCCGCCCCACGCCTACCAACCCCGACGACGTTTATGAGATCAACCGAGAGTGAGAGAGAGAGAGAGACACTGAACCAAAGGTAAAGAACCTATTTCATTTATTAAAATGCAGTCTGTGTGCTGTCATCGATTCCTGACACCAAGGGTAAGGACCCACTTGAAACTGACGATCGAAGCCATCGCCGTCAAGGCGGGGTCCGGTCGTTACATACATGTAGTGACTCTTTCAAAGAACATTTAAATCCAAGCATAATCATAAGGCCAGTACAGATTCACTTCTTAAACTCATTAGCCATGGCTGTAGATGTTTGGTAAAATAGTATTACGCCTTTGATTTCTAGCATTAAGAGGATTAAAAGAAATATTAATCATCACTTGTTCAGGTTAACTTTGTCACAAATGATAATTTCAAGTCTTACTTGAAAATTTAACAATATATGGTTCACCCATTTTGTTTTTTTTCCTAAGAAGGAACAAAACCTTCCTTCCTTAAGGACATAAGTCCTTCGTAGTGTAAGCTTTCACATTACTAATAATATTACTTAGAAGGGCATAATGAAGTCTTTCTGAGGAAGCAAGCAAAGTGATTTCGTAGGTTCATTAAGGTGCAAAAATTTTGTTTACACATCTCAATCATCAATAGGTTTAGTCATCACTGAGAAGAAAACAGTGTTTGTCATAAAATCAGGAGAGATAATAATTTGAGCAAATTTATGTCATATCTACTTAATTAGCATTCTCGATAAATTGATAACCAAGCTGAAACATGTGTTAAAAAATCAGTTTCTTCATATGGATGGTACTTCTAGATGATGTAATGAAACATTGAAGTTACAAGACAGAGATCCCCAAAGCAGAATGTGTTTTATCTTTCTGCAACAGTTGATGAAAAGACGAAAAACTTTTTGTGAGTGAGGGAGTTTTAGTTATAAATTTATCATATAGGTTTCAAAGGTGAATAATAAAATAAGTATTCACACATGATCAATTATTCGTTTTTAGTGAGCTTAGTAAATAGTGTTCCAATATCTTTTCAGTGTATACAATATCTTTCTGCAGCCCTCACTTTCATTCTTCGACAATGTTGTGCCATCGCTCGATGTTCTGCTTTAGGGGCAGAGATTATGCAGTTATGTTGTATGAAGAACAAAATACAAATTACCAGATACAAAATAAACGAGTAACCAAATATGGTCAAGAATATCACATTTCAGTAAGGACAACATTGGGGAGAAAAAAAAAAGATTTCAATAGCAAGAGTGTTTTAGACAAGATAAACCCTCCCTCATTAGCAAATTCAAGGGGTGTTTCTTTAATCCCCGAAATAAGAAAGTTCAAAGCTTAGCTGTCCAGTAAAGAACTTGAAATAAATCTAAATAAATAAATATTGTAATTTTTAAATATTACTATTTCACTAAATATGATAGAGCTTCAATATGGTTCACTTGGTTTTGTAGAAAATAACAGCTATTGAAATCAACCTATAATTAAGTCCCTAAATTTACTTGATACCCTATGTTTTTTCTGCCGAGAGTGATATTAATCCACCTCTGTAGTATATTATTTACAATGATATTTTCATAAAGGTAGTGAGATCAGACCTTACACATATGGTTCTCTCCAAGAAAAAAATACTCTCTCTCTGTTACAAGTCTAAGTGGTGTTTTTAGTCAGAAGTGTCTAGTTAGAAACCAGATTAAGCCTAAATCCTTTACTTCTGTAAAATGTGATGTTTAAGTTTATAAGAGTCAAAATACACATCATTGTTTTTTAAACAAGGTGTGATTAATTTTTAACAACTGTAACCAACATTTAAAGTTAATAAGATTTTTTATTGATCAAATTGTAGGAAAATAACTATTTGGGTCAGCTTTAAGGACATCCTGAATTTCGAGGGTCAGGCAAGGGAACATTGCAAGCACACTTTGAATGCAATAAAAAATTATACATATTTTTAGTTCACATTTTGATCAAAAACACAATCATAAATAAGAAACTTCACTAAGAGAAGTTTTTAAAAGTAAGAAAACAACCATAACTAGTCAGGCATTGGTACATTTACCTTAATTATAGCAAGTAATAGGGCCAAATTCTAGAAAGTCACTCAATCTGAGTAGGCACTCACACTGAAGTTGGCTGCGAGTGTTGATTCAGGTCATAGAAACACACACTCAGCTCATTGGAGTGTGACAACCAATACAAGTAACTGAAAATTATTTCAATTACTCCAGTTCAATTTACGTGAAACAAATGACAAACAAATTCATATAGCTGTGCAAGTAAATAATTTTGTTTAATTAGGTGATTGCTAATTGGATTCATATAGAAGAATTTCCAGATTTTCTTAATAATTCATTGAAAAACATTGCAGATAAAAACATAAATAAAACACAAAGTTGGCCTACACAGAAACGAGCATTGCACATGAGAACATATGAATTGTGGCGAATCACTATGCTTACTTGATGCTGGCATAACACAAAATTCTCATCGACAATCATTTAACAGGTGACTGGTGAATGCAAAACTAGATGAATCTAAATCATCCACTCAGAACTGTACTTTGACGCCTCAAGTTCATTCAAATGGAAAGCACCATGAGCTTAATTATAAATAAAGGCTCGTACAACTCATTTGTGGAATATTTTTTGGGCTATCATTTTTAACAGTGTTGAACGAAAATTTCTCATAAACAAAACAATGCCAAATTCTGTGTGGGCTAACATATTTGGTTTTAATTTTTTTTCAAATTTCTCATACCTACATTAGAAAAAGCAATTTTTGAAATGCTGTTAACCCTTGCTAATTGCTAGTCAATAGCCTATTAAATTTTCTATTAGCTCTTAATGGCAGAGAATTAAATATTACCGGACAATTACGGTAATTCTCAAAAAATACTAATTTTATCACGGTTAATTACTTCAAAAGAAAATTATGTCAATTTACCCATCTCTACCTGTCCCATCCATGTAAATGAGAATAATACGGTATTTTTATGACTTGTTTGACTTTTATAATTTTTTAATTAATTTTGCACTTGCAAAAAAATCTTAACTTAAATCTTAAATAACAGCAGGAGTGAGAAATCACTCAAATTGCATGGTGCTTGCACTCATTTTAACCGGCTTATATGAAAGAAGATGAGTTTAATATTCCTTTCCATAATTTAACAAATAAAAGTGATAATTTTTGTTCCTGTTGGTGCATTTCTGATTAATTATCCATGCACTCAGGCATGACCTGTTCCATCCATGACCCATGAGATTGGCTAAGATAAGAAGTCCCTATGGGAAGTGAAAGTAATGAAAAGATATAATCCTTTCAACCACAGTGCCAGCTGAGCCTCTTCTCCTTCCTAAGGAGCCACATGGTGGCTCACCGCCTGTGGAATGCCACTAAGAGGCAACCTCCCGTTTCCATTTAATAAATACAATGACATGTATGTAAACATGACAACATCAAGTCCAATTTTCCCTTGTCTCTTTCCCACCCAACCTCCCTCGTGCAGAGGGCCCCACCTCCCTGTCGTGAAGCCAATCGACCGAGCATAAATGAAGGGCCAGACAAACATTAGAGAGAGAGCTAAGAGATCTCAATTTATTTTGAAATTTTGGTATTTATACGAGCTGTGATGCATTCCTAATTAAGTATATATAATTATACTTAATGCATGCAAATATAAATTAAATATGTACTTAGGCACTAACTCCCAGCAACACAAATACTTCATTATTTTCTTCCCAATATCTTGGAACAGGATGATTTCCCTTAAGTAAGTGATACCGGGATTCAAGGTATGAACTTTCCATAATACAAATGGCAAGCAACTGCTGTAAAATATGAATTTTTATTATGCATATGCTAAGGTTATTTGATTTTCTTAGCCATTGTTGTGTTTTTCTTATTTTATTAATAGTCCATTGCTGTCCCAATGTATCATTCGACAATTTCCATGTTACTTGGTAACCACCAGAAATGAAATTTTATTCATTCATAATAATGAATTAAGTAACTTATTTAAAGTGAGTTGCTAATCAACAGCATGATTAGTATTTACAGCAATAGTTTTCAATGAATCCAGAGAATTGCTTTCTCGATTTATTTCTAAATTAGTTGTGTCAGTCCAACTTGAGGATTTTTTCAATGGACATGTAATGCACCTATTCCCATAGGTCCATACATTTTATGGCAAGAAAGGCTCATAAGATCAAAAACCTTTACTACATTTTCGTCACCTGCTATGATTATTCTAAGAAATGGAGGAAAAAACTAGGTATCTATCATTATTAGCTCTGTTATCAATGTATATTATTAATATATATAAAGCTACAAAACTGACTGACTCATCAAAACGCCTGGGGCATTTCAAAATGAGCTAGGTGGGAGAAATTTTCAGGCTAGAGTTAGAATCATGTGTTGAGTTGGGAAAAAAATCGAAAAAGTTAAAAAAGTCGATTAGGCTTCATTTTTATTGCAATCGATAGCTTCATATGGGATTATATGGGAAAAATGAAAAATTTTAGTGTGGACCTATTTTCTTTCATCCATTAAAATATGAAAAAATTGAGCTACAAGACTGATTCTTTCACAAATATGAGGCTGAATGTTTGAAGAATCTTATTCTTGCAATCGATTCTTTCCTACCTACCGTTAAACGAATATTTTTAAACTTTTATCTGGGATTTTAGAAATTTTTTCACTTTCGTTGCTATGGATATATTTCTCCATTGTTGCCGGGCCGAGTGTCGATTCGAGGTTTGGAACTCAGCGAGGCGGGCCAGTTTCAGGGGAGGGTTAGATTTATGTGTCGATAATGTGTAAAAGTTAAAAAAATCGTTTAGGCTTCGAGTTACTGCAATCGATAGCTTTACATATATGAGTTAGGTACACTAAGTGCATATTATTTAGTCTTCTTTATACCATTTTTTGCAGTGCTAAGTACTGCGTATAATTTCTTCAACTTTTTCCTAAACTCTACCGTAGCTTTGATGGCCAATTTCAACCAACCAAGCTTCATGATATTGTAGTTTTCATTAAAATAACATGCTGTCCATGTATAAGATTGGAAGAGAAAAATTGAATATGAAAATAGTATATTAAAAATCTCGATTCTGATCGAATTTATATAGTAAAATTCTTCATGTGAGCTCTTATTATGTATGCTGTACTGAAATGAAATATCTAACGTAGAAGAGCGTCTTATATGCCGTCAAATGAGGTTATGATGATCTTCCAGTGGTTCCACGTTCGTTTCGGTACACTGATTATAGTATTTTGAAAAGTCGTTAATAACCAGATGACATACAATATAAGTTTGTACTAGAACTGTCTGGTATCCATACCTCATGGGGCGCGTATTTCATTTTCGAGAATTATACTTTTCTTTGCTTGCATGTAGCATGCAGACTTTAGAGCTTTCATTGTTTTTTATCCTTATTTAAAGAGTCTCATCATATAACACTTCCCCCCCCCCCCCTGCTTGCAAATTACAAGCACCCATTTACTCGTTTATTAATAAATTTATACTACAATAACGATTTTTATTAAAGCAAAAAAAAGAACAACTTGTCTGTTCAATCTCGGACGGGAAGCACTATCATTGGTGGTAAAGAGTTTTTTTGGAAATAAGTAAATAACATAAAGAGGTCACCTCGGATGGACAAATGAAGCCTAAGGACCACCACCAAAAGTATACGTTTTGCATTACATATATTTCTTATGTCTACATCCTAAGTGCTTGCTTAGGTCTTTATCTATGTAAGCAACACAATACCTGATTGATGAATGTTATGGTGATTGAGTGTGTACCTCAATCGTTCTCACATTGATTGATTTTTGTTCTTTCAAAGAATGTAAGTGAAATTCAATAAAAGGTTATTGAATATTTGTATATATTATACTTACTTGACTTGATAATTTTTTAATAACTTGATAATTAATTAACTTTGTAAAATCTGTCATTGTATTTGATTTCGTATTATGTTTGTATTGTTCGTGTTGTTAAAGCAAGGTGACTTGTAGATTTTTTTTTCTTAATACCACAGAGCTTGTTTTTTTCTGTATCGATTGCATGTTCCATAGGTCCTGTCTTAGAACAATAAATTTGTTTTCTTATTTTAAGTCAATGTTCAATAAGTGACAATGAAACATTAATCTTTAATGTTCCATTGTCCAAAGCAGCAGTTTCGGAACTGAACAGAACAGAGGAAAAATACATTCTCAAACCTGATATAACACAGCAACACAAAGATATGTTAACGTTACATCATGAGGCTGTATTAGCACAAATTTAGTTGAATATTCTAAAAAGAAATATTAACAAAAGCTTTCAGTCCTTTGGTATGATTACTTGTAACATTCGGGTCTGTCAGGTGTTTTCTTAAACATTTAATTGGTTCAGTGCCACCTACCCCAAAGACACCCTACACATGTACTCGTGCTTTTGCTTCCAGTCTCACAGGAGATACACAAGAAATGATAATGCATTGGCTATTTCTACAGGAAGTTTTGACAAAATATTGTTTTTACAATGTGCAAGAACACTGACAGTGCAACAATACAATCAAATGCAAAAAATTCAGAGTAATTTAAGGAGACTATGGTGATAAAAATTAAATAAGGTACTCTGGGTTGGCCCTGTCCCTCATTATTCATCTCTTCTAAGCACGGTCATGTAAGGATTGAATACAACTGATGCATTGAAAAAATAGGTATTGGACTTGAACATTGTTGAAATTAGAAAAAGCACCAGCTGCAGACAACAACAGTCATCATTATTCCTTACTGTTAACACCAATAATTATGACAGACCTATACATACCACCCAAGCACATTTATTCCATCCCTCAATCTCAAAAGCAACATTGCAGAACTTGGTGCAGAGAATTAAAGACAAAAGATTCATTGCTTCATATGTGCCCTAATGTTTGATCATGGCACAATATAGAAATGCTACATAGCCAAACAAATATTGGCATGCATAAGCATGCCACAATTAGCAGATTAAATAAAGAATGGCAGTGTACTTACCAGGGCTCTCTACACGTTTGTAGTGATAGGGGTTGATGCAGACTTCCTTCTGTTTAGCTGAAAATGGATACTGACAGTGCTCCAGTGGCTTCAACTCATGATGCGATTGGAGATCTGGCCACCGCCAAACACGACAGTAGATAACATGGGGCAACCCCTTTCTGTGTGATACCTAAACAAGGAGGAGTATGTAGTAATGAGCACGGAAAAACCAACGAAAAAATATATGCCTTGAGTATCGAGGTATCAGAAACAAAATACAAAAACTTAAATTTTCACACAAAAACCTCGTAACGTGGTATAAGAAGACGCTTAACACTAAAAAGGACATACTAATGTCACATTTAACACTTATTGGTTTCATAATTCGATTTTTTAAATAAATTAAAATATAATAGCAGTAGAATACACAAACACACCTCATTATTTACACACACACTCAAAAATGTACCACTAAGCAATTCTATTCGAACATGCGATGAACTAACCTGTAGGCGTCCGTCTAAACTTCGTGGGATGGTCACACACTTAGTCGGCTGACCTGGGCAACGAAGGGCCTTCTCTAGCTCTTCAATTGCTCCTTTCTTCTTCTTTAACTTCTTCACCAAGGAATCTACAGCTTTTTCGGCCCACTTTTCCTCCTCGTCGCCCTGTTTCCATCCGAGAAGCTTCTTAACCGCTGGACTCGTAAATGAAAACAGGCTATTGAGAGATGACATGGGCCCCGAGCTGGAGGACTCAGCCTCCTCGGAGTCCATGCTTGCTTGATTCAGATCCAGGTTTCGGGCTACAAACTATCTCCGTAGGAGTCAACTCCTCCCAGCCTAAGGAAGAAAAAGTACCACCTAGTGTCAAAACGCTAGCTGGGCTGTCATCATCAAAAAATAACAGAGATAAAACGTATTTCGGCGACCCAAATTTAAATTATGCGGAAAACAAGTACATATGCACAGAGACCGACTCAGTATATAGTTGACCAACAAATTCGTTCCGCGGGAACGCAGAAAATATTGGCTCCAAAATTAAAACTCGAGAAATGCCATAAATCGAAGCAACTATACACGAAAATTTTCGCAGTGGTACAGAAACTAACATAATACGCCAAAATCTTTCGCATATAATGAACAATAGGTCCAAATTAGTAAAGAGGGTTCATGGCATAGTCAAGCTACAGATACAAAGATGCTGGCGACAGAATGTCTACAACAAAATACTGAAAATATTACTACGTGCACGGCAGTACATAAAACTTGAATAAGGATACTCACTTTGACGGTATCTATTCCTTCATTTCCAGAGAACATTCCCACGCGAACGTTACGCTTTTTGCCCTTGGATTACGTCTCGCATTTTCCCCGTGCCTCACTTGTTATGGCTTCTATTCTACAGCAACTGGCGACAGTGAGGCGGAGAGCTTTCGCCACTATTAGTATAAATCCGCGTGTACGAACTTAAACATTTATTCTTCTCTGACTTTGGTAATGTAAAACTTACCTTTGTATTTATAAGTATGTTGAACTTTGTTGCAAAAAATTGTATTTTGCTGCAAATATATTCAATACAATGTGAAGAACTATTTTCCATGGCGAGCGGATATGGTTATTATTAATTTGCATCAAGGAAACTGCGAGGATTTTTCGCTCATGAGTAATCCTGAGTTAAAACTTGGGATGTTTTTCTTAATTCTCCAAGGCGTCATAACAGAGCTCGAAAATTAAGTAAGAGAAATAACTTGGCCAAATAAATTAAAAGTACCAGGCACAAGAATATATTTCTTGGAACGGTTACATGGCGGTAATTCGATTCCTGATTTTTAACGTTTTCAATTGACGTTTACCTTTTCCCTTGCTACAGCAAATTCGCGGGTAATGGAAGATTGCGATATCGGTAACATCGTGATTGATCCTTCCGGATAAAGCCTTTTTTGAGATATGTTTATGTATCGCATGTGTTAAAGCTCACACAGTTTGGGAATCTCAGCCGTAACTGTAAAATCGATGACTGAAGAACTTAGTACATGAGGAGTTCGCTGGAAGGCTCGGAAAAATCATATGTAAAGATCCCATGAAAAAGTTGACGTTATTCATCTTGATCGGCATCATGACGGGAAAATATATAGAAATTTCCGATAATACTGCGATTAAACTGTGCCCGACTTCTCAGGTTCCAGGCATAATGACGTGGAAATTCACTACTTCTATGAAGTAGAAAAAAAAATACTTTACTTCTTTCAATGCACTCATGAATTAACCCTAGATAGCAAATTTAATATTAAGACCTCAAACGCTTTTTTCCCTATTTGTGCTCTTTTTGAGATTCTTGTTATCCGATGTGAATGAGTATTTGCTGTAGATATAGGGACACAGCTGTAGATATAGGGAGATAGGGTGGGGGACAAGACATCTTGTCTGGGCCCATACAGCAGATTTGGAATGAAACTTAATTTACGGCAGAGGGTGGGAGAGGGTTGGGGGGAAGCTGCTCCCTCCCTCCTGGCTACACCCATGCCCCCAGGGTCATCATATTTGGCATTCAACACCAGCAAATACTAATGCACAAGAACACTTATGTCATGGATGGTGAAAAACCCATTAAGATTGACTTAACCATAAATCCAACAAGCTAAGACTTAATTCCTCCACCAATGAGGCTGAATATTCGTTCGAATGACCACATGTAACTATTTTACAGACTTCCTTGTAAAGAACTGTAAATGTATACGTATGAAACCAGAAATAGAAATCATTTTCATCTGGAAATACAATAAGAGTGGATAGAAATCCTTGTTTGTAAATGACTGAAAATTGTATAATACGATAATGGATGATTTATGAAATTTAAATGAGAAGGAATGTAGAAAAAGCTGTGTGGCTATGTTTAAAAACATTACCCACTGATGTAAATAGCTTTTAATATTTAAAATAACATACCAAATATGCATCTCAAACCAAAGATCTTAAGGAAAAGTATTATGGGGCTGACTAGTCATAAGAGCCCTCAAAACTGTTATCCTGATTTCATTTATTTAAATGTGTTGACATTTTTCCCATATCTAATTTTTTACTGAGTGATTTTTATAAATTTTTCTTTTTTGTGTACTTTGTTCCATATATAGTATGGGAATATTAGTTCCTAAGAACTCAAACATAATAGTACTACTACTACACCTACTATAGAGCAATAAGCTTTTTCCCAGTTGCCTAGCCAATTACCAACTGAAGTGATGTTAAAAATGTAATTTATATGATGTTTATTACAGGTCAAATTTTTGGGACACTGGGTGGAAAATATATGAAATTACCAATTTAGTAAGCATTGAGTGTTTCAAAAGAAGAAAAACCTACTAAAGTGTATACCCCCACTTATTTTGCAATACGGAGAAATCTGAGTTCACTAAAATAAGTGTTATCATAGACAAAATGCAATGTTTCTCCTGACAGTAGGATTTATAGTATAAGGTATTAGAGAGAGATGAAAGAATGTGGAATTGATGTATATGAATGCCCTGTTGGTAATATCACTAGTGTATGGACAACAGTCGTATATTGAAACAGATTTGTGTAATGTGAATAAGTGAATAGTGCATAAGAAAGGGATACACCAAGAAAAACATGCAAAAAAGAGGTGGCCGAAATTCTGAAGAGGTGGAATATTGTACTAGAAAGTGTTCCATATAATTTTTAGTACCATTTAGTCTACAGAAGAAAAATAATATGCCACGAGTGATGACCAAACCCCACCAACGATATATTGGCCTCATTGAGACCAATATCATGTTTAGGACCTCATAAGCCATATTGTTAACAGAAGGATCATTTCATGAAAGGAGGAAGGGTGTCAAGGAACCTAGCAGCACCATTGGTTGTCCATTAATTCAAAGAACCAAGTTGACCACACTTTAACATACCATCCAATGGATGAAGAGCTACACCTTGAGGGCTATCCACACAGCAACTATTCACATAAATTATCTCCACCATTGCAGGATTCCCAGCCAGGGGCCTAGGGACAGAAGTCCTGTAAAGAATTTCTGAGAGATTAAATTCTTTAATAGATACAAGAAAATGCATCACCAACTCGATGTCTATTTTGCCTGGAATTCTGGCCATCCTGATATCAACATACCTGACATCATGATGTACAGAATGTCAAAAATGTAAAATTTTCCCACATGCAAATTTACATTTACCTCACCCTAAACCCTTGATACATACAGCCTTCTTACATTGATGATTACGAAATACCCTTTTAGTGGAAGCTGTAGCATTTCAGTTGGAACTTCATTACCTACAACAGTGAAACCTTTATGAAGCAGCCATCACCGAACCCATGAAATAATTTCTTCCTTCTTAGCAGAAGCCTTTAAGATCATTTCAATATTATTTTGCAATTTAGCAGTCGCCTGAATCAATAACTTAGTAAAACCTTTTTAATATTCACATCCATAGAAATGCATTGCCTTCCTTCATTTGATTATCTTATGCCTGTATGTTTTAAAAAGAAAAGAAACCCAAGTAAAATCAACATAGAAGATGGATTGAAAAAATTTAAACTTAAAACAATGAACCAAAGTGGCCACCAGGGTTTAATGCACAATACCCTCATAAAAACGTACATAGAATATGCCTGCAAAGAAAAGATGAATTGGAATGGGCTCTAAGTTTTATAATTACAAAGTATGTACCTCAATAAGCTTAAAAATGAGTTTATTTTCATCATAAAACTGCTACATCACATAACCAGGTAACTAGTCCGAACAGCCAAATATATATCATAAAACTTCTCACACAACAACTCTCACCTCCAACACTCCCAACTTCAAATTACCATGAGAAAAAAGGTCAACATGTCAAATATCGACAAGTGATTGGTTGTTGTCCAATAAAAAAACCCAAAAGTGACAATTTCAATTTATTTACCACAGCTCAATGAGTGAGCTAGCACTTGTGAAAGGTTTTTGCAACGTGTTATTCAACCAATTTATTAAAAACAATTTATGTGCTCATAATAAATATCACTACTGATCACTATCAACATGTGCAGCATACATATACTGCATACCTCATAACCACACTACTTATCAAATACATGTTGATATATATGTTTTATAAGGAACATATGCAATTTACAGTGGCACTTCTTTAAATGCTGAGGTAACTCATGGAAGAATGGCAATTTCAGAGAGTACCTTTCAAAATATACCAAACACATTTTTATCTGATCACTTGGCTTGACTTCAGCTCTTCAACAAAACTCAACTTTAGTCATGAAAAGGTCCACGATGGCTCAAATTCACCAATCAAAAGCATTCTTAACTGAAGATATCCTTCTATTAATAACTAGAATAAAAATACAGGAGTAATATTTAGGAATCAACAAAAAATAAAGCAGTAGGAAATATTGGTACTTAACTATGCAACAAGGAGGTAATTTAATAGCATCAACTGCGATAAAACTCACTGGTACTTGCAGTTCCAGTATGCTTTGGTGTATGTATACATAGAATCAAAACCACTTTGGCATTTAATACAAACCTGCCCACAATTGAAAGAGACCCTCTCTAGACAATAAAAGGCTTAACAATGCCATATCACATTTTTCTCATTTTTGTGGTTTATTTCTCACTTTTAACTAACTCTGATATGACTAGGAGTCCATAGGACTCATACATTTGGCTGAGACAATAACAACAACAAATAAATGGTTATATGCTGGACAATGCTAGTAAAAGTTTTTTTGGTGCAACGACTAGCAATACATAAAGCTTACTAACCAAAGAAGAAAATGAGATACCTTTAATAAAAAGAGCTTAATACAGTTCAAGAGATCAATAAAACATGGTTAACAGAGTGGCAAGATATAATAACTGGGATGACTTTGTTGGAATTTCCACTAGTTTCATCCAATTTTATGGCCCCCATTGGAAAGAAATTATAAAACCCACCAAGATGTGCGTGAAATAATCATGTAAAATATTTACAAGTGTAAATGTGTTGACAATTGGTGTGCTTTCCCCAGTGAAACTTAAAGAGTTCAATCAATTACAATTCACATAGATGAAAATCAGTGCATATCCCAGTTGATTATAGCAATATTAATCCTTCGTATATATGTCTTATCTAAGCCTAGAACATAGCGTTACTACTCATAAATAATACATGGAAACGAAGTAAGTTTTTAAAAATCACAAACGCTCTTCAGCATGAGTTGTTGGAAATAGCATGGGAGCAAAAGCTAATTATTATTTGAGGTGACTGTGGGATAGAGTAGGAAGTGATCCAAAGACCTTGGGTGAGAACAATATTGAATTCTTCAACTCTGGCCCCGGTAAAGATCATGGCTATGCCTATGCTGTTTAAGTAAAGCAAGCACAGGAGCATTATAATGTTGCAGCTGATAAATTTTCACAGCCAATTCTGACCACTGTGGACTAGGTTGTCTGAAAAGCTTAAAATTTATACATCCAAAGAATTAAGACGATGCCATACAGTTCAAAATGTTTCTAGAGCAGACCAAAATAAATCCTGAGAAACTTAGAAATTTTCTAAAAATGCCATCGAACAACATTTTCTTCCACAAACTAAGGTGGATGGACGAACTACTGGAACAGAAACAAGACTTAATCCCACATATCAACCTCAACAAACAGCTGATGTCACGGACAGAACAAAATTGGGAGTTGAAGAACTGGACCATCGCATACGAAAAAGCTCCATGATAAGCAACTGCATTAACTTAACTGGCAAGCATTCACTGAAGCCTGAATGAAAGGTATCTTAATCCTCATTGACCAACTGAATCCACACATATTACTTACATACAGCCAGCGCATAATTGGCCCGATGAACGGAAAATGTCAACGACATACAGACTATAAAGTCCTTATTGCATTGGGGAAAACGAAAGGAAAAACTTTTAGCTACCACAAATTAGTGATTCTCATCAGCAAAATTATATTGCACGCATTACATGAAGCATTAGAATTACAACTTGATGGAAAGGTGAATAATATGCCTGAGGAAATATCTTCATAGAAAGTGTCTGGTGTATAATGTGGTGTTTTGATAAGGCACAAAACTGGATGACTCTGTGAAATGAGACTTAAAAAATAAATCTCCAAATCCGTACTGGCAAAATAAAAATGAACACCAAAAAACTGTTTTCATGTTCATGACCATCACTCTATATGAATGCCAAAGAAATGACTATTTCAATGACAGTGGTGTCACTCTGTATGCTTCATGCACCCACTTATTGTAACGCTAGGCAATATATGTACATATTAACATTTGTGATTCCTACGCTGTGCAAAGCTTGAAAATAACAACATCCACTCTCCTCGTGGCTGGTGAATAAATACTTAGAGACATACTTGTACTTTTTGAGGAAAACATACGTTTTCCTGGAGAATATGGAATAACAATATGTTCACACCATGAAATGTAAGTTGGTGAATTATTATAAATTGAAGAGCACAGCGACTGTGATCAATAACCACAACTCATGCAGCAGTTACTATGGGCATTATGTATAGAGGTAACTGTGATGCAACACCAGCACTCCCTGGATTGGTCATAGCTCAACACCATATACTAACTTTTATACCAAGTCAATTAGACACTCTCTTGACCATATTATGGCCCTTAGAACTTGTGTTGACTAATGTCTTGGGTGGCAGAGAACAGATTGATTGTAAAGTTACAACACAGATGGCTAAGGATTAATGAAAGTTCCTCCTGGAATTTTAATAAAATGAAATCCACTTGCAAAGTGATGACTCATTGCCCGCAAAGATTCAAAAGCTATGACTCTTGGTGAGGATACAAGGAGATGCAAAGACAAGAAGAGGCCAGCTAATGGCATGAGCAAAAGATTCAATGAAACCGACCCTTGGAGTGTCGACAGATTTACTGATTATTGAAGACAATATTAACTTTTGTTAAAATCCTGCAGCACTTTCATTCAAGAATCTTTGGACAAAAATTCGAAAATCCAACTAAGTAGATATCTATTTTTCATGAGTTGGTCTGAGTACTAGACTTTGAATCAAAGCAGAGAACTTTTCCTGCTACTACAACAACACATAAAACAAATGCACTGACGCTTTCCCTGCACATCATCTGCAGGAAAGTTTCTCACCAGTTGCATTGGGTCACGGACACCATCTTCGCCAATGTTTCGAAGAATGATACTCTTTTCATCCTCGTAACCCTGACGCTGTTGATTGAATCATTCTTTGAAACGTCCATAGAGATAAAACCTCTGAGCAGGTAGAACACTGAAGAAAAAAATTCATTCAAGACCGTTCCTTATACTTTTGAATGGTCATTCTTTAAGAACAGGAACACACAGCTATCTTAAAGTCTGTACATAATGCAAAATTTTCCTATCAATCACAATAACGTCATTGGTATAAAGTATTCAAATAATTTCATCTGCATGAACATCCTTATAAAGAATGGAGAAAAGCTCAAATTGAAAAATTACTTTTAAATTTACTCCAGAACATGAACTGAAAGGAATAAAAATAAGCACTTCAGTTATACGTAGTATACATTCTTGGCTGCACTGACTAGAGATAATTCATGCCATCTTGACACAAACAGCACATATTACTGGATGTTCTAATTACCTATAACTGCTTCACAATCACGTTAAGTCATAAACTAAACTCTTTGGTACAAGTACTGTATTCTACCAGGAGAAAATAGAGGTGTTTACCCCTTAATATACAGTATTGGGCAGTATCTAAGGAATTTACCTAGACACTTATCTAGATACGGAAAGTCAATATCTCCATCTTATCTAGATCATTTTATTTTAACACACTCACTGATGGAATTTCAAAATTATTTTTGATACCTGCAACCTTAACTTTGAATGCCGATGTACCTAATTCATTACTAAATGTTTCTCTTCAATTTCAGCAGAAATGGGCACACACTCACTGGACAAAATAATAGTGTCACTCTAAGATCAGAAATGCATTTGCTGATGAAATTAAATTGTTAGAATGTGGTTAAGGCAGCTTCAACCCTCAATAATTTATTGCCTAAGGTTAATTTTTAATTGCACTTTCCTGTAAAGTTGACCCTTAGCTTAATTTTAGAAGCGCTGGGGAAGAATATTATCCTTATTTTAAAAAATTAGACATACTAACCACACAACTATCCAGTTCTAGCCAGATAAACTAGCCCAAGCTAGATTTAGCCATTTAGGATTGAGTTTTTCTTCTGAAATGTTTGCATGAGACATTCTTGTATCATTCAATGATATCAGTCAACAGATCAAGATTAAAGCTTCATTTTCATGTCCTAAACATCGAAACTTAAATTTCAAATCTCAGTCCTTGAATAAATCGTTCTACAATGCCCACTTCAAGCCCTCAAAAGATAATTATGTGGTAGAATTAATTAATGTGGGTTGAATTTCAGCAGTATACACATATTGCGCTTTCTCTATAGTAATACTTAAATCTAGTAACTAGCAAAATAATGTGTATCTTGGAGGTAATTGAGGAAACATTCCAACGTCTGGACAGAAAATTAAATCACCTTGCCCAACACCCTTTATATGTAAGCGTAACAGTGATGCACGAATGTAGAAAAATCTCAAAAGACATTAGTAAAAATGATTTTTATGCAGTAGCAAAACAGTAAAAAGTGCCTGAATTATGCCAACTCCTCAAACTACAAAAGAGCTAAAAAAATAAGACATATTGCAGCAAAGAGGCAGTGATTAAAAGGCCATAAATGGCCTTCTGAGAACTAATGCAAAGATTAAATAAAATCCAAACCACTTGGAATAGTACAAAAAAATGGAATATATCACTTATCATAAGCCAGAGCTCAACTCCAAGATAATAACTAAAGCAGGCACGCATACAGATAACTAGCGCAAGTATAAACTCTGTAAATTCTGGCAACAGATTATCATAAAATGCTCAACATTATTGTTTCAGCTGCAAATTCAGTCACGCCATTCTAATGAAAATCACTACTATCGTCTGAATTCTTAATAAAGCTTCTGATAACTTTCATCAGGAATGGACTCATTATAAGACTTGAGAAGTCACGAACCCTTTGTAACTGGATCACTCTAAAAATTTATATTATTAAATATTATTCTTCACACATATAAAATACTAGATGTTTACAAAAATCGCTCACTTGGTAGCACACTACTGTAGTTATAAGTAGTTATGTATTAATGTATCACTCGCTCAAAACAGTGAATGCTATCTTTTTCTTTGTACAATCTAATTGAGTACCATAAACTAACAACAATTTTTCTCAATAAATTGTGATAGAAAATTTAAAAATATTAAAGTTTAAGTACCCCTTTGTACAGTCTAATTCAGCACAACTTATACTTTCAAATGCCAAAAAATACTATCATCATTAATTTATAATTCCAGTCTTGATAAACTTACTTAACCTTGAAGACAATGAGCACAGAGTAAAGAAAGAGAAAAATAAAATTGGCTTTAATATGTGCTCACAACAAAAACATTCATTTGGAAGAATGTTGTCCTAAATAAATGCACCCTTGGCTTTGGTGTTTCTCCTGGTTGTTCAGGATGACTTAAGGATCATCCAAACCATCCATCACGCTCATTTCTTTGATGTGACTTTCATCGATGCCAGAGCTAAAATGCTTGCACTTCTTCTCCTCTTCAGATTGAACACACTGAAAAAAAGCAAGATAATGTTAATTCTCATTTGAACTCAAGAGATTTTACAAATGACTGCAAAATTCTATACAGGAAGAAATCATTCCCCTGTACAGGAAACCAAACCCTGATTCATCAATATCACACTATATGCTTTAGCCAGTAAAGCTACCAAGGTATCTTTTCCCTTGAGTGATTTTTCTACCCACAGGGAAAAGGTATCCAAAGAGACTTAACTAGATAAAGCACTCGGAATGGCATCAAGGAATCTAGGTTCAACCCCAGCAAATTCCCAATAATCTACCTTGATTTTATCCATTTTAAAGTAAGATTTCTACAGTTGAAATTTGTAAAAATATAACTACTAGTATTACTACTGATGTGACAAATGACTAAAAAATTCTAAAGAGGAAAAATCGATGACTCTTCTTAGGTCTTGGCCATGATGAAAGAAATTCAAACACATTGTGAAGATGCATATCTTCCAGGTTTTAGATCATGTTGGACCATGCTCCCTCAGAGAACAGTTTTACCAGTGTTGTCGTCAGCTTCTTCAGGTCATTTCACTTCATTGACCTGAGGAAGCCAACTGCAATGCCAGCAAAACTGTCGTCTGAGGAAACATGGACCAATGTGGTGCAAAACACGTAAGACCTTCACTTTCACATCCATCAACCCATGGAAGCCAACATGAGGAAATCCAAACACAGTTAAGTGGTGGACTCATCATCCAAGGTCATGTGTGAAATTTTAACTGCATGCCACTTTGCAGTCGAGCCCAAGTCATGTGGTACGGAGCTGGGTAAGTGACCAATTTGATATGTATGATCTCAGTAAGAACTGACCCGTAGGCGATTCTGATCCTCATAAGTTTCTCAAGTGGTAGATAACCATCGACTGACCCTAAGAGTCCAAAAATATGGAGGACTATTTGCTTCATTTGCTGGCCATTGATTTTTTAACCCACTTCCAGTAAATGCATCACCATGAAATTCACATCACATGTAACACTAACATAGTGCATTTGTACAATATTTCTGTGAACTTTGAAGCCTTAAAATTAAGTAAGGGGTCAGTTTTTGTTCATTTTCTGTGGCTACCACCATTAGGGCATTTCAAGTTTACTCACCAACAGTGTAACAGATTTGACATGACATTGATTTAGTATTTATGGTAACGTTTGCTGGTACATCAAAACAAACCAAATTCTCATCGGCAGTCCTTATCAGCCTGAGAAGGTAACCCTGCTTTTTACAAAAGTACATGATTCCTCTGCACAATCACCTGACAAGACACTATTCTTAAATTCTGTGAATACGTAAAGGCACTTTCTCTGTAACATCAGCCAATGGGAACAAATGCTTCCTCAGAAAGCACTGAGTGGCATCTTAATTCCCTTGACACTTCCACAGCCTTCTTCATTATATCTTCTAGAACGATAGAAAAGCCCTTGCTTTATTTTTCCACCATTACACATGGCAATTTTCGAAGTCTTCACATCTACTTGTTCAAGGTACTTAGAATGTCTGCCCCGTTGAATTAGCTTGTTTAATTTCATAACCATTTAAGACCCACTACACAACAAAAATGTAGTTGTATTTAAAACAGTTATCATATTTTAAAGCCATAATTATGATACTGGCAAGTGCTTGGCTGCACATGGCATACAACACCCAGCCCCGTGCATGTTGCATCCTGGAGCCTCTTTGCCTCCATCATTTCCCAGCTCAGGGCACAGCAGAGTAGTCAGTCACTTGTCCCACACATTCTTGTGAATGTGAAAGCACAGGTTTACGATGACAAATGTCCTAGTATTTCTGGGGGATATTCACTGTCTAAACAACATTTCTCAAGTCCATCTCACTTCCCCAACCATTGTGGGATTTTTTACCATATCATTTGTGGTCTTTCCAGTGGTTTGAAAAGTGTGTTAATCTGTTTTTTCTACCATAATATCATCCTAGAAAGCATCCTAGAAAAGGGTGGCAATAACAAAACAGGCCTTTCAAAATAAGAGAAACCTCCTAACAGACAAGCATATGAATATCGAAACTCAGAAAATGTTTGCAAAAACATTCCTTTAGAGTACATTGCTCTATGGAAGCGAGAGTTGGACCTTCAGGAAACGGAAAAAAGAGCAATTAGAAGCAGCAAAGACGTGGATTTGGAGAAGGATGCTTAAGATAAGCTGGACGAAAAAGAAAAGTGATGAAGCGGTTTAAATGGAAATAACTGAGAAGAGAACCCTACTCAACACCATGGAAAAAAGAATTATAAGATTTTTTTTTCCTTTAGTCAATGCGATGGAGGGGAAGGTGCTCAGGAAGAAAGGTAGAGGAAGACCAAGGTTACAGTACCTGAACAGGGCACAAGAACTGATGGGGACGGAAAATTATCAGCAGTTTAAGAGATTAGCAGAAAACAGGACCATTTGGTTGCAGCAGCAAGGTGGAGCCTTTAGTTAAAGAAGAAGAAGAAGGCATCTTTAACCCCACCCTCTGGAAAAAATAAAGGTTCCTGAAGTCCTAAATTAGTTCAAGAAATGACTAATACCTTTCTTTTGTTTGTGTCATATCAACAGCAATATTATCGACGAGTTGTTCTATACATAGTATTATCGTTGAATGATTCTTCTCAGTAAGTATATTATGACAATGAAATGTATTTAGTGGTGTCAAGGCGTAAAATAACACCCCATTCTAGAAGAGTAACACCACTTTTGGGGAAAAATAACCCCACTTTTCACAAAAAACTCACCTTTTGTAGGTCCCTACTTATAATTTAATGAAAAAAAAATTTGAAAAGGAAGAGCTAATTTCAAGGCTAATTTCTCAAGAATTTTCCTGGTTTCCAGACCCATTATCGATTTATAAGACTTCTTGACGTAGTCTAGGACTGGAGCAATGTTAAGAACATCATTAAATAAGACAGAAGATGAGAATAGTTAAGATTACCATAGATAGCTTCTAGGAGTAAGATGGTGGGTAGGAAAAATAGGAGCATGAGCTTCAGGAAACATACTAGTCATGAAGGAATTAGGAAGAAGTGTTTCTGAATACTAATGCTAAAAAAATAATGTTGAATTTTAAGTCCTGAAAGGTAGATATCCATTAATATGACACCTGATTCTCTCCATTAGTTATTCCATCCATATCCTTCATCAATGGTCCACAATCTCTTCAAATAGCTTTCGAGCAATGGCCATACTAAAAATCTGTAACTCCATTTCCTGATAGCATCAAATCCACAATAATTCTAAAACATCCATTTTATTAGGTAGAAAAAATGAAAGTTTCTACCATTGAATGTTACCACACTATTAATGAACTTCTAAGTGACAAATTAACAAGCTAGGTGTGACGATTACTATTACTTGCATTTGCCCAAGTATTGTCATTAGAGAATATATATTTCATTATCAAAAGTAACGCATGGGTGGTCCAAACACATTCATAGACAGCACAGATGGCGATGATATATAACATACCTCTGACACAGTTATTCGAGGTGCAGTCATTTGCTCAGGGAAGTGCCATGGTTTCCAGTCAGGGTTGTGGGACAACTTCCAACTCTTGTATCCCAACGATGCTTTGTGCAAACGCTTTACCATCTACAAGGGGACGAACGTAACTTAGTGATCATTTGAATCCTTAGCACCAACATCGTGAATGCCAATTGACAAATGCGGGAGCAAAATTACCTTTGGAGCAAATATTTGCGTCACCCTGTTGACCAACCACGAAGGTAATTTCCCTTGTGGATCTGTTTGTGAAACATACCCTAATTCACAACCACCATCTGCACACACACTTACAAGAAAACCTGCAAGTTCAAAGTCAAAAGAATCTACAGAATGACGCAGAGACAATTAACGATAAAACATATGCAATCACATGCAACAGTACCTGTGAGGTGCGATTTGGCTCGAACAAATCCTTTTCGTGGAGGAAATTTTTTATGATACACTGAATGATTCAGAATATACTGTTCACTCCCTACATCTAGCCACGACCTCTGAAGCACAAAATCTCTATTTTGAAGCGGGGGAGGGCAAGACACTGAAAACGAGATACTTATTGTGAAATGCATCAAGGAAGAAATCAATACATACGAAACCATAGTATCACAATACTTACAGGCATAATATCCGATGTCGTTGTTAGGATTAAGGCATCCAATATCACGAGATTCAATCATATGATCGTCCCATACTTTTCTGTAATCTGGATCATGCAAAACGTCATACATTACTTGTGGATCAACATCACTAAAAATTGTCTTGATCTGGAAGGCAAAATATGATGGGTTAAAATGTCAACATGCTCGATTTCCAAAAAGTAATTCCCTCCACTCACCAATACGTACCTTTATCATCTTAAAATTCGTATCAGTGGATGATTTGGTCCATACTTTAGTCTGAGCTTTGTGATAATCTAGTTTCCAACCCGAATGATTTTCCAATAAGGACTTGAGCTTTTCAAAATCACAATCTTCCGCGACCCTAACAATGCCAACGTCCATTCTTGACGGAAAATATTAGGCTCGTGTTATCAATAAACACCTCGAAAGTGGTGCGCGTGTAGAAAACAGATAAGCCAACGAGACCCATATATAATACCTGCTATATTATAGCCGATAATCAAATACCAGTAAATCGCCCATATTTTATAGTGTAACTCACGGAATTATCGAAGATATTCATAATGATAGCTTCTCACGATAGACAAAAATATTTGTAATTGGCGTTCAGACTGTCACACGTTTTGACATGATTCAATATTTGACCTGTCTCTTTGTTTTGCGCTACGTGCGTTAATTATTTTAGTACCCAAGAACCACTCTAGGTGGAAGCTAGTTTGGCGCAGGTTTTGAAATAAAATAGAAGTCGAAGTTAATAGTTTAACCAGCACAATGTGAGTATTGATGAATTTAAAATATATAATGATAAAGTATTTGAAAGATACTTCATAAATAATATTACCAATGGCCTCAATGGCAATTAGTTTGATTATCGAATCATTGTAGGGTTCTCAGCAGAATACTCACAAATCAACTGAAAAACTGGAATGATGATTCATTATATAATCACTAAGGAAACGGAATCACTCTATTCATTGGAATGAAAATACTTAAAAACTATATATATGATGTGAAGCATGGACACTGAATAAGCCAAAGATAGTGGGTTGCACCATAAGTAGTCTAACTGCAGGCTGATTTTCTTTTCTCCTATTTAAATCATGCTCACCATCTAACTTGGTGGAGGGATATTTTTATCTATTTACCTTCCATTTTCATGATGTTCTATCTTCCTATCCTAAGGGTCCAACAATTGAATCTTAACCGTCAAATAGATATTTCAGGGGAATCCCAGTCTCTACTTGAATACTGCATGGAGAGCAATCCAAGTGCAGTTCTCCAAAAGTCAGATGGGATGTTATAACTATATGTGGACCCCATTCAGCACCTTTTATTAAGAGAAAGCCTATGCCATCTACAAGTTTCTCTCCACACCTCCTTGGTGGCAAAAATACCCCAGGTGTTGGTCATCAATGCAACTAACTAGCCAATAATGATAACTAGCCAATTCAATATCATCATCATACACGAGCCTCTATTGACCGTATTTTCGTTAAATGTATTTTGATGATTAACACTTTCACTGCAAATCCCGTCATTTGATGTGTTTCCTTAGCTGCTGAGAAACATATTCCAACCAACTTACAATTAAAAAAGGTAGAAGAATCAAGCTTTAAAGCAATATAAACAGCATTTGCTAAGTAATATAGTTATTTTTCTGTGATAGCATGAATAAAGCTTAAAATACGCAGCATTCTACCATAGAAGTATATTTAAATGCCCAGCAGCGAGAGTGTTAAGGCCATAACACACATGCACACACTGGACACCACTCGAAGATAGGGCCAACAGCATTTGGATGAATAAGAGGATGACCCCCTCCAAATTGAAGCCCAACAATTCTTAAAGTCAGCCAATGATCAGAACCAGTATTTCCATTGTGGTACGCTGTTGCCCCAAAAGCCTGTCATTGAGGAAGGAAAGGAGACAAGGGACAAGGAAGAAAACATAACATGATTTCATTCTTCTGAGTTTAAGGAGCGAGACTGAAAAGATGCTTACAACTCCCTGATAAGCTTTTCTTGGTTATCTATCACCCCTCTATAGTGGCAATTTCCCCTCCTTGAGATCAGTGTGGAGTTAAGAAACCTTTACAGTAAGTCCTTGGTATGTGTCGTTTTGATATAATCTGATTCAATGTTATGTCCATGCTGACAAGGGTTGTCGGAAAATTTTTCCCTGTTTAATGCTAATGAATAGAGTATATGTGCATATGCTTGCATTTTTTGATGATTGAGACACAATCATCCCATCTGAAATAGCTATTTTTTCTGGGATAAAGGAAAAAACAAATTTTGAAAATAACACCTTGATGTATTGCGGGATTTAAATGGTCTCGAATATCCAGATCCATTTTATGTTGTTTCGATTTACGCTGCTCTTCTTCAACATGCATCTCCGACGTAAATAGAGGACTTACTGTATTAAGTATTTTACCAGATAATAGGTGGATTAATGAATGGCCCAAAGCTTCTTGTGTTTGGGGGTCATCTGTAACCCTTTACACCAAATTTCACACATAGATGACGAGCATTTGTCACGCAATCGAACAAATGCCAACCATATGCTACGTGGACTTTCCTATACAAATGAACGAATGCCCACCATATGCAATACAGGGCAAAGGAAAGAGACTCAGAGATTCAATAAACCCAGGTATCCAGTCCACCCTTGAGACCCAGCTTATTGCGAGTCCAGACCCTCTCCTCAGCTCAGCCCGACCCTTCGTCTCATTAGCTATTTTTTCCTTGCAGTCCACTACTGCTGCTTGCATTCTTATTTCTCAACAAATATTTATTGCATCTTCAAAAATTGTAAAATTGGAAATGAATTTATCTTTTTTTTGCTTAGTACGAGCAATTTTCGAGCTAAATTCTTGTGTTAACATAAACGGAGTTCCAGTACAGAACTCGAAACAGATAAATAGCATATATATAATATACATTGACATTGGCACAGCTAGTAGATATCCTGGATGAGAAAAGAGGTTGGAGGACATATATATTACGATGAAATCTAATATCTACCAAGACAAATATATACATAAGACAAATCTACCGATAGAAAGAGTTCGGTCCACACAGTTTCTAGGTTTAATGATTGATGAGTCCTTGAAATGGGATATCCACATCAACCAGCTACATTCTAAGCTCGCAAAAAGTGGTTTAATAATATGGAATCTAGCAGAAATCGTTGATACAGAAGTATTGAAAATGGTTTACTTAGGGAATTTCCAGTCCCACTTGAACTATGGGTTAATTTTCTGGGGATCATATCCCAGTTTTCAGAAAGTTTTCATCATGTAGAAGGGAAGCGTAAGGTATATCGCAAAAATATCTGCATGACAATACTGTAACCATATTTTAGGCAACAAAAGTTTTAACTTACCCTGCCAGTACATTTATTACCTAAGCACTTACGTTAAAGATAGCATGAACTTGCAAACCACCGATGCACAAATACATGGGCATAACACTCGCCAAAGAGTGGACATACATTTGCATTGTCATTCTACCACAATGTACAATTAGAGTCCATTTCATCTAGCCACTAAAATTTTGAATCATCTGCAATCTAATTAAAAAATGCCCCCTCAATGGGAACCTTTTGAAACAAACTAAAACATTTTTTACATGACAAATCTTACTGTAATGTAAAAGACTTTACGGAAGAAAATTGTGGACATGGCATCTGCTGACTGTCTTGTGTTATAATATTTTCTTTTTGCATTGTCTTACTTTTGACTTGTCCTATATTTTGATGTACCAAAATCCTTGGATGAATAAAGAATTGAATTGAAATGTTGTTGCAATTTTAGCAGGAGAAAATTCGAACTCATAATTAGCAGTGTCAGAAGATAAGTACACTATATGCATCAATATAAATGTTAGAATTTCATTTAAAATTTTTACTTCCTCAGAAAAACACAAGGACTTAATTTTTTAGTTCAAATCTACTATGTCTACCACAAATATTTGTTTGAAAAACTACTGAAATTTCAGTCAGTTGACTGAGGACTCATGCTGCCAAAGAGGCATTAAATCCTTAAGAGAGTTGAGGCCAGCACTGTGGAAAGGATCCTGTGCCCTGCTGAGTAGGCCCCTAGATGGCAAGGGAGCACACCTCTTGACTTTTGTCCTATGGAAAGTTTTGTACCAGGGAGTACAGGAAATGTTCATGCGACTCACACCAGGGATGCATTTCCCTCCGCAAGTCTCTCGCACAAAAGGGTTAACCTACCAGATAATTAAATCCACATTCAGATATGATTGGTACGGAGGCTTCCATGGTGGTTTATTGAGGTCAGTTTATTCGGGATTTTCCTGCATCGATTCATGTTAATGGACAACAGTTTCGCTAATGTTTCAGCTAGCGTCGTCAGGTCCTGAATGAGCTGCAGTTCCTTCATACATCTAACGCATGGGCTAGTCAGGCGCAAATTGATTGGCTGGCATTGAAATTCAGATATACCCATCAATTCTTATACTCCTGATATCTTCTACCCCTCCTCATACTATCCAACCTCTCCGGACATGTTCCTCTCTGTGGAATGTGTACCCTTCAAATCTAACCAAGGTCTTCCCCAGGACTATACTTCAGCTTTGCTATTTGAAACTTATTCAAAAACTAAAGCTCAAAGAATTGGGGAATATTTAGAGAAATACAGTGGCATATTGTGACCACTTTATGCACCAGTTTGGAAATTTGAAGCCTATTTTGGAAATTGAAGTCTATTTCTTAATTTCCAGAGCCTTATGGTTCTCACCTTAGTAACAAATCAAAAGTAATTTGCTGCATTCTGACTTATTGAGACTTTTCAGCTACATCCAGATCCCTGATTGGATGCAATTTGGAGATCAATATTAGTGTGTTAGAGTAAAACCCGTCTCAAAGATGGATGTATTTAGTTCACCCATTGGTCAGTTTTTTTACATAGTCTAATGCACTGGTCAGGTTTCGTCTCTCATCTTCCTTTACCCAAGAATCCAATCTGAACCTTCCTCCCACCTATCCTTTATGTAAGTACAAATAACCATGGGTATTGGTTGCCCCTCTAAACAAATACCACTGCTAAGTAACCCACCAGTAAATTTTTTGAACTGCCGATCACTTACAGCAATTAATTAGAGAAGACTAATTAGTCATTAAGAGTATGGCTAATTGGCTCAAATATCAATACCATGATTACCTAATCTAAGAATGCAATGGTTTCAATAACAGACTTCAGTTTCCTTGTTATTATGGAAGTTTGGCTACATTCAGAAACACCTTAAAACAAATTTTTCATCCATCATTGAAGGATATTTGAACTTGATAAGGGGGAATGAACAGACCACAACACTAAGTTAGGCTTCCCAATCTTTATGGCAAATTTAGGAATAACTAAAGGAGCTCGATGTGGCTGACCTCAGGTCCAATCAAGGATTGAACCAGCAAGAAAAGAAAGGGTTTCAAAGAAGCCTTTACACAAATACAACACTTGTGATTAGCCTATCATATGAAGATATTCCTCTCTGCCAAAAATATGGTAACGTAATTCATGGAAAATGCCATCAGATGGTATTACAATAAAAAATTAATTTAACTGACTGCTAATCCAAGATTAATCTTTATTTATTCATAATTGGTATAAATGATCCTAGCCATGCTCATGTTTCATACAAATAAATAATGGATACAGTCACACTAGTTTGGCCAGACATGATAGCTATTGGAAAGCAGAGCAAAAATATATGTGATAGTTAAAACAGAATCACGTGATGTCATTAAAGTAACCAAAAGCAAAGAAAATACATGAAAATATTTTAAGAATCACAACCATTAAAAACATATCTAATAATCATGAATACTTTAAGTTTATATTTGAAGGAAGAGTTACAGGAGGTGAAACTTATTCAATCTTTCCAGAATTTGGTGAAATTTTGGCAAAATTTCACAGATTAGGTATGATCAAGGGCAAAGCATCTCATTAGACTTAAATGAGAGGATAAGTGTTCAATTGGTTAAAATATCTATAACATATAGAAAGTGATACACTTTTAGAAATATGAGTGCATACACTAAAAAGTATACCACTTGAATGCTATTAGAGCAATTAATATCAGAGTGAAGGAACAAGGGTCTTCAGTGGTTGCAAGTGATTTTTATTTCACCACCACACTTACTGCTTGGACCTTTCACTTGGAATGACATCTCAAATTAAGAAACAATTCTTATGAAAAATAACTTTTGAGAAAAGTTCTTTTGTCGGCATGGTAACAACAATGATTTAAAAAAATCAGAAACATACTTTCCATGATTCAAAAATGAGTCACCTGTGCAAGTATCATCAACTACCACGGATGAACACAAGGAATATCACAAATTTCTTTCGGTCAAGATTTAATTTTATGCTCTTAACGTATCACTAGACAAAAAAATAACAAAGCAAGTTTATACAACTATTCAACAATGTTACCCTTTTGATGATAAATAATTAACAACAGTATACGACTCAAAACTAAAAAATCATAACAATGGTCGAAACTCCTGCATGGACCAGCAATCCTTTAAACTTGTGGTGGAAAACGTCCCTGAAAGTACACATCATCATATGGTCTATACGGTTGGGTTGAGCCGGGAGGCATATGTGAAGCTTCACTCACACTTGGGTTTATGTGTGGTGGAGGGACTGTTGGAGGATGATGCTTTGAGGAAGAACTAGACGGATACAACAAACCAGACACCTCCGTCAGCACTAACTTTGCCACGTGTAAGAAGGCAATATGCACAGAATACTGTAACACTAATGCGCCAAAGCCCTTGAAAAGTCCAAAGGATCCTTCGGTGGAAATGGCTGTCTCGTAACAATCGGATGCTCCCTTGTAGCTGGTGAGGATCGGTAAAACTTCCATGCCAGAATCCAAGTTGTCTGTGATTGTTCTAGTGCCCTGCAAGTGGATCCTGAAAGATGAAAACACAATAAGATTAATAGACGTGCCTCAAATTTATGGCCGTTTATGAATTAATTGTCATATCTTCCAAGATATAAACAACACATGCAACAGGGCTCATAAAACCCAGCTCGACTAAGTAGAGAGTTAAAATTTATAGTTTTATTTCAGAGAGCCAGACAGGGATTTTGAGCAATCAAAAGACAGAACTGTTTTCAGGAACAACAACAAATATAGTAACTCCCCTTGGACCATTAGCAGTCATAATCCTGGCAATTGCTGCAGGTATCCACTTCAGACTCTTCCGAGCTAATTGCTTCATGGGGATCGGGTTGGTGTGATGGCTTGAGTACGGGTTAACCATACAGATGGCCAGAGATCAAATCCCTGAAGAGGAGGACATTTTTCATAGGAAACCGAACCCTACTTCAGTATATCGTGAAGGGCATTTCAAGTGCAGTACTCCAACTGTAGGCTGAAACATCAAACCGTGGTCCCCTTTGGCACCTTTCGTTAAGGGCAGACTAATGCCGATGCCAGGTTTATATCCATACTTCCTCCCTTACCTGTCCCCTATGGCACAAATGACCTTTGCTGTCGGCCATCTCCCCAAATTTTAAATCCAATCCTAATCGCTTCATTCCTTTTTAAATCCCAAACAATTTATCCCAATGTATCACTCTAGGAAAATAAATATTATAAAGTTATTGTTTAAAATATCCATATGCAGTTTTTCTTATTGCGTATGCATTGAATGAGGTAATAATAAAAAAATGCTTATACTTTGTACAAAAAATAATTGTAATTATATTTGTGTGCATAAGTTAAACAATATTTTGCCTATGAGCCGATATATCGGCCCGCCGCACTTTACGCCTGAGATACCAATGCCGATATATAGGCCCGCCGCACTAAAAGGGTTAAATATCTATAAAAGTTGAAAACATTAAAGAGTTCTTTTGCCAAGTATTAGTTCACCACATCAGTCCTTAAGTTGCATCATCCAGCTTAATTGGTGCATAATGAAGAGTAACAACTGTTCATACATGTGAAACATCAACTATTGAAGCAAGAAGAGATTCAAAACAAATAGTAACAAATAGTACATGAGTAAGAGTGGTTTGGCCCAAAGAATGAAATATTTGCTCTTAATATTGCATCACGCTGAAACAAACCTGTCCTGAATTTCTTAAGCAATCAAAACCTAGTGTATGGCCTCGGATGATAGGGTGATGAGAATACAAATCTGAATTTAGCACAAAATGGCATGAAGCAGTTTAAAACTTTCACTCCAATAAGTGTCATCTTTAAGGTCCAAATTTTAATGCAATGACGAGATAAGGAGACAACAGTCTCACTTTTGATGAACATTTGGTCACAAAAACATTTATTTCAGTCTCCTAGCACAGTTTAATTTTGCCCATTTTTTATATTTCATCACTGTTAGGAACCAAATTACCCATTTATTTATGCTTGGAAAGGACAACCCTTAACTGAACAGCCATGATGCTGGACTAAACTTTAAGAGCATGGTTTTATACTTACAGCACTAAACCACAGCATGAAAGAGTAATACTGGCAACAGCCAGTGAAATGGTTTGTAGTGCCTTGAAAATGATGCACTGGGAGATAATGAAAGAGGTGTGTGAATGTGCCATACACTGAATAATAAACGAAACTTTCTGCTTAATCTTGCCTCGTAGACATATTTATGGTGCAATGAGTTTTCATTCTAATTATCAACACTTTTGCAGTCAAATAACTTCGAGATGCCAATATTCTGAGGTGAGATTATACTGCAATTTACAGTTTGTCACAAAGAAGCACATAAACCACATGCATAACCAGGTTTCAAATCTTTTTTGGAAGGATTCGACTGAGCCTTGAATCCATGGTTTGGATAGGGTTCGATTGAATACTGAAATCCTGACCACATCACTATGAAAAATGTCAAAAGATCAAACACCTCACTATGTTCCATGTTTGGGTCTAACCCTGCAGACTGGCCCTGAGCACACTTTAGACTGCTTATGTGACATCAAATGTCCAGGTGTACGTAACTACTTGTTCCTTTCAAGCACTAAAATGTCCACAGGAGAGAAGAACATCCTGGTAACTTAACTGGCTAAAGCTCTCAGCAAAATATTTTTCGGTCCCTTGAACTCAGAGGGAGTCCTCATGGAACCAATTACTGATGTATACCAAGGTATACCTGTATTATTGAAATAAGTGTGCTAGTTTACTCATATGATCTATTTTCCATTATCTAGAGCATTTTGTACCCAAATGGCTATTATACATTATTGAATACATAGGCTTTTATGCATGGAAAACAATAAGCATGATGATAAAAGATCATAGGCCTTACCCGGTGCCGAACCCGAGAACTATTTATCAATAAGCATGATCTACGATATCTTGATTCACTTTATGATGAAATTCACCAGACAAATGGTCCTTTGGAACAGAAAAATCTTGAAAAGTGGGGTCCACTGACATGTCATTTCTTTAAGCTGGAGTTTTGCTGTAAGGATACCCATACCTGAAAAATTACTTGGATATTATACATCCCAATAGAGTAAATTAATTGAAATCATTAACAAACCTATGAAGTACAGTCTCCAAAGGATAGGTAAGTACATCAGCAGTAACCAAGGCAGCAACAGAGGCTTTCAATTCAATGTCTGCGGATGCTACAGAGTTAGTGCTATCACGTGGTAATGCACCCTGTAACGAAAATAAAGGAAGGCAAGTCAAGGCGATGCTCATCATTTGGAACATTAACTGCATGAATTATGAGAATAAATTGGATGGGATGTGCTCTTACTAGCATGCCTCTTCATGCATACAATACCATAATTCTTAAATGTTTTCCTATTGAATATCGATCACTTCTGACAATTCACATTCGCATTGAAGATGCAAATATAACAATTTGAAAAAATACTGGTTACAAAACAGGGACAAATGGATAATTAAAAAAACATAATTTCTATGGACTGAACACACAATAAATGACAAAGAAGAATTTTGTCCCTAAGTTTTTCAGCTTTGACCATTGAACTACAAAATTACCTAATCATTTATGTATTAAACACATCACAGGAGCAAAAGGACAATGTTCCACCAGTCTTGGTCTTTGACCTGGCCTCCCTTGGCATTTTCAGAGATCACTTGGGGTAACATTTCACAACCATGGACAACAAAGGGGCAAGAATGGCCTGGGTCCACCGAAAAATCATAGGCTCATTTGCAGAGAAACTTTCAAGTGGCTAATACTTGAAATGACCAAAAGAAGATATGATCAGTACAAGGGTAATGGAGAGATTAAAATAGTGGCTGAATTCTGAGGAGCATGAGCGGATATAATGAACCATAACTATGCAGAATGCAGTCTCTCGGTTTCAAATGATCACAAGATAGTCGATTCAACATAAGTTTGAGAATGCTTTCCAGTAAGATAGCTTTCCATTATCATGTGACTCAGAACCAGCATGCCATCTAATGTTTATGATCATACTCCCTGAGCTACTTGATTTTACGATTGGAGCAGTACATACTAATAGGTCATTTGCTCCTAGAAGAACCTAGTAACTGAGGGAACCATTGTAAGCTTAGTAAAAGTTATCCATCATGAAAGAATTTAAATAACTGTCCTAACTCCTCTTACAGACTTCTTAAAAGAGGTTGTCTCGTAGTTTCCCGCGACGTTTTGAATGCGATGATTTCTCCATCTTTCGGGTATTCGCCGCCTAGTTGCTTGTCATGATTGACGACAGTTTCGCCCGGATTCCACCAGGCGTCTTCAGGTCGAAGTGCCGCTGTCAGCGTTTTGGCCGTGCTTATATAGCTCCTCGAGCTCCCGCGCTGTGCTGTGATTGGTCGGTTTTGGGAAAAGTCTCTTCCATGTGTTTGTCAGGTGGTATCCATCGTCCCTATTGAAATTTCCAGGCGTTTTTGCAATTTCAATTGATTCTCTTATCAGCCTGGGATAATATCTTTTTTCTTTTGCAATTATCCTAGCTTTGTCGAAAAGAATATCGTGTCCGGGTTCACTCCAAGCATGCTCGGCGACTGCTGACTGGCTAAATTTCTTATTGAGGGTCGCCCTCTTGTGCTCCTGCAGGCGGATCTTCATGGACCTGCATGTCTCGCCGAAATCATATATCGGCGAGACATGCAGGTCCATGAAGATCCGCCTGCAGGAGCACAAGAGGGCGACCCTCAATAAGAAATTTAGCCAGTCAGCAGTCGCCGAGCATGCTTGGAGTGAACCCGGACACGATATTCTTTTCGACAAAGCTAGGATAATTGCAAAAGAAAAAAGATATTATCCCAGGCTGATAAGAGAATCAATTGAAATTGCAAAAACGCCTGGAAATTTCAATAGGGACGATGGATACCACCTGACAAACACATGGAAGAGACTTTTCCCAAAACCGACCAATCACAGCACAGCGCGGGAGCTCGAGGAGCTATATAAGCACGGCCAAAACGCTGACAGCGGCACTTCGACCTGAAGACGCCTGGTGGAATCCGGGCGAAACTGTCGTCAATCATGACAAGCAACGCGGCGAATACCCGAAAGATGGAGAAATCATCGCATTCTTAAAAGAGGAGTTAACTAACTTATGTTAATTTTAATGTAATTTAGTAATGTTGACCAATCATGGTAGCTTTCACCACGAGGAAATCACCACGATGGCTACACAATCCAGCAATACCACAGAGCAGCTGATATCAATTTTCCAACTGTGATATCAACAACAGGTGAAAATGTCATGATACAGTAAAACCTCCATGAAGCGAAATTTGACAAAACCTCCCCATTACGAAGTCATGCATCCGGTCCCTTCCCATACATAATGCATGCAAAAAAACCTCCCATAATGAACCTCTTTTAACGATTTTATTTCTTAAATAGCATTTTTCTTTGTACATAATATTGTTATTAGTGTTATAACCAACAATCGAGATAATTTGGCTATTCTCTCTACAGTGACGTAATGTTCGGGTGATTTTTCCCGCCGTTAATGAGGCGAGGTAAGGCAGACATGATTTGTATGATCGTAAGGACGATAGTAACAGATACTAATGTGAATGGGGCAATACTCCTGGGAACACATGATTGGTGCGATGATCCGTACGTTGGTAGTTGGAACGAGGCATTATGGGTCATTCAAGTACTACGCAAGATGTGAATTGGGAGGAGGTTAGGCTCTCTTACATTATCTTATGCAGGGTGTTGTAGGAGTCCTACATAATTTTAAATACGATTTTGTTTACACATAAGATCGTGCTCGAATCACTAATAATCGTCGTTCCGTAGCTTTAACTAAGAAGTATTTAGTTAATGTACTGAAAAGCAAAACAAACAGCGTTGTTATGGGTGAGGGTTCAATTATGGCTTAATACTAGCGAGAGCCAAATCTACTTTGAAATGGACCATGAATGAATTATCCGATTAGATTTCATTATCAATAACCGCGAGTAATCATAATTGGTATAATACATTAGAGTTATGATTATTATGTCTGTCGAAACTGGATTGCAAAATTAATGTGTCGCGTCCTAAAGCAACACGAACTCTTGGCTGCTTCTGCGACAATGCAACCCGCACATAACCTCCGTACAACAGTCTTCATTTTTCTGGTCCCGGCGAATTCGTTATATAGAGGTTTTACTGTAGATGTTTTGCTTGCCTTCTCCCATAGGTTAATAAATTTGATTGTAGACATGCTCTAAATTACTCACTTAAAATAATAGCCATGAGAAAACACATTCCTGGAGACTTTCCTAAACATACTACCACAGAATGAAATCTGTACATAGCATACATCTATGATTCAACTTTATAATTACCTGAAACAGACCATCACACTAATGTGATTCGGCTGAAGTAAAGCTTTTAAATTGAATTTAAACACATCCATTCTTGACTGATTTTATCTACATGTTATGTCACGTCATTTGTAGCATCAAACAATGGACAATCTATTATCAAAATTGAACTCATGGAATTTTGGCTGTAAGAATTAATAAATGAGAACAGCCCGATAAAATCTCTCATACCTGCTCGAAGACTATTGAAAGTAATTTTCTGATCCTCCATCAAAATAAAAAGTAAAAATCAAATTCTGATGTAATATTGCAATAAACTAACTCACAAAATGCTTAATGAGAAAAAAATCTCAGACTGAGGTTTCCACATTCACATTAACCTTTCTTAAGCATAATTATCTTGGGTTAGATCAACTTAAAAATGTCTAATTTGATTGGTCAATTTTTTAATGAACTATTTGACAAAACCATGAGGATCAATCAAACGTTTAACAAAGAGAAGAGTATTTGACAGCCATCAGAGGTTGGAGGTGTACGTAATACAAAATGTGTAGGTAGGTTTTCCCCAACTTCTACAATGCCAGCCAAAATCTGCTATTGCTTATCACTCAACGACTGCCATCAGAATTTGCTCATTTGAGAAAGCAATTATTTATGATCTAATACAAATAATTGAGTTAGGTACCTAAAACGTGATAGAATTTACCTTCCTTTCCTGTTTGGCTCTGACATGGAATTGAAGAAAGTTTGTCACCACATTTCGGATTGTATTGCCAATAAGGTACTTAAGTAATCCATAAGATACTGTTGGTACAACCAGAGCCCAAACTGGTAGCATTCGCCCTGGGGAGAACAAAAAAGTCAAACTTAGACCAAACATTTATTCACACACAAACTTGCTAAATCTAGAGGGCCTCTAGATATGAGCTCAGTATGCCACAACTTGGACCAAAATTCTAAACACATACATATGTAGTCAGTAACAATATTGTAAGGTAGAATACCAGTTGCTGGTGGACTCCAACAAAGTAATCGGCATGCACCCTCCCGAAAGACATCCAAAACACCTGGTTTCTCACTGGCAATTTCACTTTGAACTGTTTCCACAAGACTAGCGGAGAAGAATGGTGTAACCAAGGCAAGACTGGTGCTGAAACACAAAGCAGATGAAAAGATCCCTATCATTGACAAAATGAACAAAATTCTGGATTTTTTATTCCACCCATAATATTCACAAATAATCTAGATATATATGTACTGTAGAAAACTTGACTATAACCTGAGATGAGTCATTAAATCTGGATAATTCACAACCTGTTAATTCTTACCCTGTGTTATTGCCAGTAGATTGATATCTGTACACACAGGAACACCTAAAATATGTACAACTTCACGGGCAGTGGTGTCTTTCACACCCAGGTGACATAAATTGTACGCCAATGTAGTTTTTAAAAATTGAACTCCAGCTCATGTGATAATATCCTATGTCTCTCTCTACAGTTGAGAATGCGCTTTCTGCATCATGTCTCTGCTTGCTGTGAAGCCCAAGCCCACACGAAACCTTTGGTCTGACTCACTCATTATCGTAGATATGACAACGCTTTGCTGGCTTTCGCCCCTTCCCTACCTCACCTATTTCATGAATTTCCCCTCTCGGGGCAGAGTAAGCTGACGAGAACAGCAGAATTCTTACATGCCAAGTCATTTGAAAAGAAGTATAGTAATTGGCCACGATAGTGACTATGTCTGGAGAAGCTGAGTCAGCAAGAGACCGTTGCCAAGAGGAGATGTGGGTATCCTCGATGACAAAATAAGTTACACTAGGAGCCTTATGCCTTTTGCAATCCCAAAATTTATTCTACATTGATGAATAATGAAAAAAGAGGTGACGAATAGTTTGGTCTAGGTCTATTCGGTTAGCAGGCTGCTTCAGTGAAAAATTCCCCGAGAGTTTTCAGAGATGTGAGGTGGAGGAAAATAAGTCAGGATGCATCTGCTTGTTGTCCACAATAAACTTAGTGCAGCATAGTGTTTTTCCAGTGTTTGTGACATTCCACAGGATGCGACAGATTCAAAGAAAAATGGATAATCATTCTGATAGGTGATTGGTTGTTGAAAATGGCAGCTCCAAGATCTTTTGAAGGAGAACATGGTGTTGACCCTTCCCTTGGCTTCAATGATTCGAGTACAACTGATGATTCCGCTGGTGTTTCCAATGCATAAATTGCTTTCGTACGTGATCGTTCTTTCAGCAAGAGAATAAAGATTCCTGAGGGAAGAATAAAACCCTGGAGGAAATGTTTTGCTTTTCTCAGCAAAAACAAAATAACAGGTAAGGCAACTAGAAACGATGCTTCTTATTTCAAAATTTGCAGTGCCGAACTTTTTACTGAAAATGTTTCTGAGTAAATTACACCAAGAAATGTTTTGCATCATGTTTTTATGATTTATTATTTATATAATGTATTTATCTTCAATGAATGTAGCTTATTCTTTGATAAAATTGATAACTTGAATCATATATACTAATAAATTACCCACAAAATACCAGTGTAACCCCTATGAACAACTTTTTCTTTTTTGAAAAAATAACCGTGTATAATTTTTTTGCCAAAGAAAAACAAGGTGGTTCTAATCCTATATAATCATAGTTCCTAAATGTAAAAGCCATGGTGAATAACTTGACATATAATGCAATTGTATAACACTTGTGTTACATCATTGAGTGACTTCTCAAAAAAGGGAAAAATAGCCCACTAGAAGCTAACACACACCTATAAAATACACCATCCTCAGAGTGTTAAAAGGCAGGCTAGTTCAGGCAGGAACATAGGGAATACAAGGAGTAAAATGAATGTTTGCGACCAACCAACATTAAATGGCTAGAAGTAGGCTAAATGCAATGGGTATGGGGTTTCTCAGAAAATTTTGCAATTATAGCAGATGGGATAATTTTAGGTAAGAATGGTTGGCTTAAGAATCAGGAATGGCTGCTCCAGTAATGGGCATGTATGAAACGAGCTCGCCTCATGGCATATTATAAGTGGACACCTGGTGTGGACAACAGAGCAGTTGAGCGAGAGAGAAAATCCAGTAATTCCCATGATACACACACCCTCAACCAACTTGGTTGCTGTGAGGGAGCAAGGGCGATCTCAGCTCCCTGAACATCCATGGCCACAATATGAGCAAGGCTTCTGACAGTGGACGGTGTGATGCAATGCCATCTACTGACTGCTATATAAAATGTCTCCAATTATTTGCTCCAGTCAAAAAATAACATAAGTGATAAAGGTACTATGTACTCATCATACTAATAATAATGATGTTTATTTTCCAAAGACCAATATTCCATGGCATAGGATTCGTAAAAAAAATACAGAAATACAAGGAAAATATTTTACACACAGTTGTCCCAGAGAAATTCCTCTAAGGAATAATAAAGTTTGTCTTAAGAAACCTTTTCACATTTTTTTTAAAAGAACCGGCACTTTTACAATTTTTCAGACTGGCTGGCAATTTGTTGAACAGGCGTAACCCTAGGGTTTTAGGTCCTTGGAAAGCAGGTTTAGTCCTGACAAACTTATAGTGAATGGCATCATGACATGTATAATGGTCATGGACTTCACAATTTTTGGGGAACTCACTGTAATTCTACTCAACAATTAGGATGGAAAAAATATACATTCAGGGGAGTGGGAGAATAATGAGACTTTTGAAAATTGGTTGGCATGGGGCATATTTTCAAAATCAGAGTATTAGGCAAGCGCAGCTTCATTGCTTGCTCCGAAAGCACTCCACTGATGGTGTGAGAGGAAGGGATGGACTGAGAAAGTAATGGGTAAATGAGGTGGAAAATCCCTTCCCTAGGGAAAGAATATTATGAATCTTAAGCCCATTGTACAATGGACATAAGTGAATAAGCCATAATAATTAAGCCACTTAACTTAAGATGTAAAGATTTCCTTACGGGAGTCATTCTCCAACACTGAAGTAAGCCATAACAGATCGACAAGGATATCAAAGACAAATGAGAGCCCAAATAGTTTCTGCATCTCATGAAATTTCATATTCATTGAATGTGAGCCTTTCGAAAATAGTTTCTCAAATGTTTACAGAGAAGTTTGGAAATATCTGATATTAACCTCAAACCTCAAATGTACTTCTGCTAAAGCAGTAGGCAGTGACTGACACTGGCTGTAGTAATTGCATATTCTGATTGGCTGACATTTCTCCTGCCATAAGAAATAAGCCATAGATGGGTCTTGACCACCTTCCTCAAGGCAGCACCTTACGGCTTATGGCCTATGTAGAATGGCCTTTAAGAACAGGAGGGCAGGTGTGAGGATAACTGAAGCAAAAGAGGTATGCACAGATAGGACAGTATAGAGGATATAATTATAGCCGAGTCAGCACTTTAGGCCAATCAAGAAAAATTAAATGCTCTTGACAATGCCTAACTGGAAAGGGAAAGGTGTGATGGGCATGTAAGTATGCCAAATAAAAAAGAAATGCTGACTCATGAAATGGTGATACAGTGATATTGCCATATAAAGCAAGAGAAACAAAGAGTAGGCAAAATTACAACATAAATGAGTGGAGCAGCTATTTTTTAAAAATCTTTCAGACAAATAATGATTATGAAATCAATGACAAATATTATGAAATCAACCATCACTAGGGAAGTATTTCAATACCATATAAAGTTAGAGGTAAAAGCTATTAATTATGTAAAATTAAAGCAAGAAGGAACAACCATGCAAATGAAAGTGAGGGCACAAACTTGATAAGATCAAAGAACGGAGATCAAAATAAGAAAATTAAGAGCTTATCTCACCATTTCAAGAGAAGATGTTGTCCTATGGATTTCATTGATGAATGCCATGACAGTTCCCTGGAAAAATATAATTCATCCATTTAAGTATTCATCAATGCTACAGGTGATTAGTGATAAAAGCATGCAGTCCATGCAACAATAATAAGAAAAGGTAACTCACTGAAGCAAAATACATATTAAGCTATGCCTACACAGGGTGATATTGGCTGGCAACACATTGATGGGCGATGTTGCCAAGTGATGTTGACAGTGTCTGGATACAAAGAAACATTGCCAATGATATCTGGTGGTACAAATCGAAGAAAGTTGCTCTTGCCATGTTTAGCATGCGCAATGGAAAAAATCACTTTGTGAACATTTATCATGCAACAGAGAACATTTTGGCAACCAAGTCCAGCTGGTAGATTCATTGGACTTCCAGAATATGACAATCTTATTACAGATGGTGACTTCTGTGGAATCCTCTACTATGAAGGTAGATAATCTCAACTCTTCAAGAAGTCAACCAGTTGATGTTCATCAAAGCTGCGGTATGTCAGTCTATGGTGTTCATGGCATCTGCCATACTTCCTATCACCCTCATTCTTACCTCCCATTAAATACCTACTGTTTTTTTCACCATCTTCCTTTCCTTTGCTCCTCACGATTAACAACAATAGGTGCAACAGCAACACCACCAGAAAGGTATGGATCCATTTTCTAACGAACCAGACTGAACACTACTAGTTCACAGTGAAAAAAGTGGCCAGCATACTCGTGGCTGTGTGGACAGACAACATCACTGTATACATGTATCCCGATACAAATTAGTGGTGGATATTTTGATGAGTGGTCCCCAGGGAAAAATTTTTTTTCTCCCTAGAAATTAGTGGTTTTCAATGAAACTTTAATGGTACAAAGTGCACGGAATCGGACATTTTTTAGTGGAAAAATTTTGGAGATAAGTGTGAGAACACTACTTTTACAGGGAAATGAAAATGGGAGGTGAAGGTTTCAGTGGCCATAATGGGTATTTTTAGTAGATGGCGCAGCGATGTAATGAATTTAACATCTTTCATACATACTGAGAAATGCTGGATAACCGCGACAATTTGTAATTCCCACCCCCGGTAAAGAAGGTTTTGGGCCAGTGGAGTGAATTGGTTGCTGGGGTGGGACAGAACGCGGGGTGAAAATGAGTGAAAAAAAGAGGAAAATGGCAAATTGAAGATATTGGAAAGCTGTAAATGGGGAAACAGAAGTGACGTGAGGTGGGAAAATGGTATTTTAGTGACTCAAGAAAAAAATCTGCCTTGAGACGGTTGGTGATTGTAAGGGTAAAAATAGGAGGTGGAGGCATGTAGAAATGCATATTCTCAAGAAAAAAATCTCCCTTGAACGGTTGGTGATTATAACGGGAAATATAGGAGGTGGAGGCATGTAGAAAGGTATATTATGAAGAAAAAAATCTCCCTCAAGACGGTTGGTGATTATAAGGGTAAAAATAGGAGGTGGAGGCATGTAGAAATGCATATTCTCAAGAAAAAAATCTCCCTTGAGATGGTTTGTGGATATAATGGGAAATATAGGAGGTGGAGGCATGTAGAAAGGTATATTATGAAGAAAAAAATCTCCCTCAAGACGGTTGGTGATTATAAGGGTAAAAATAGGAGGTGGAGGCATGTAGAAATGCATATTCTCAAGAAAAAAATCTCCCTTGAGATGGTTTGTGGATATAATGGGAAATATAGGAGGTGGAGGCATGTAGAAAGGTATATTATGAAGAAAAAAATCTCCCTCAAGACGGTTGGTGATTATAAGGGTAAAAATAGGAGGTGGAGGCATGTAGAAATGCATATTCTCAAGAAAAAAATCTCCCTTGAGACGGTTTGTGGATATAATGGGAAATATAGGAGGTGGAGGCATGTAGAAAGGTATATTATGAAGAAAAAAATCTCCCTCAAGACGGTTGGTGATTATAAGGGTAAAAATAGGAGGTGGAGGCATGTAGAAATGCATATTCTCAAGAAAAAAATCTCCCTTGAGACGGTTTGTGGATATAATGGGAAATATAGGAGGTGGAGGCATGTAGAAAGGTATATTATGAAGAAAAAAATCTCCCTCAAGACGGTTGGTGATTATAAGGGTAAAAATAGGAGGTGGAGGCATGTAGAAATGCATATTCTCAAGAAAAAAATCTCCCTTGAACGGTTGGTGATTATAACGGGAAATATAGGAGATGGAGGCATGTGGAAAGGTATATTATGAAGAAAAAATCTCCCTCAAGACGGTTGGTGATTATAAGGGTAAAAATAGGAGGTGGAGGCATGTAGAAATGCATATTCTCAAGAAAAAAATCTCCCTTGAGATGGTTTGTGGATATAATGGGAAATATAGGAGGTGGAGGCATGTAGAAAGGTATATTATGAAGAAAAAAATCTCCCTCAAGACGGTTGGTGATTATAAGGGTAAAAATAGGAGGTGGAGGCATGTAGAAATGCAAATTCTCAAGAAAAAAATCTCCCTTGAGACGGTTGGTGATTATAACGGTAAATATAGGAGGTGGAGGCATATATAAACTTATATTCTCTAGAAAAAAAATCTCCCTTGAGACGGTTGGTGATTATAAGGGAAAATGTATGACCTGGAGCCATGTAAAGCGGTATATTTTCTTAGAAAAATCTGTCAGGAGATGGTTGGAGAATGGGAGAAAGCGGCTAGTAAGATGTGGGAAAATGGCAAAAAAGACATGTAAAACGTAAAAGAGCGGAGTGGAAAAAAGCAGAATAAGGCCTTAAGCGGTTGAAAGAGAAGTATAAAATGGAGAAAATCGACCTCAAAAGTGACAGAAATGGCATTAAAAGGTTGGAAAATGGTCATTTCGAGGTCACCTACTGTCCCAACCCAGCACCCGTTTCACTCCAGAGGCCTGCAAGGTTTTTTTTCAACTGTTGATGGCTCTACCTGGTGGAATAACATATCGTGGGAGAATTTAAAACACCAAGTAATATTCCACAACGATTTATTTTCCCAACCGGTTTTGACGCTAATGTGTCATTTTCAAGGGTACAATTCTGGTCACAAAGGGTATAAACTGGTCAAGGGTACTAACTGGTCGCAAATTTGCTACCAGAGTGGAAGAACATATGAAATATATACTTAATAATGACCCAAAATCAGGTTTTGCTAAGCATATAATTGAAACTGGTCACCAATGTAATTTTACACTGAAGGTTTTACATGTTAATGAAAAAGGTTTTAAACTGGATTTTTTTAGAGAATTTTGAAATTAGTACGAGAAAAGGTGTCCCTGATGTTGTGCTTTTAAATGACTGCTCTGTTTTTCAATATTCTCCGTTTACCCCTGTGCTACACACAGTCCCTTCTCTCACCTTGACGGTTGCTTCCTCGCAATACACTCACCCTCCCTCCCTATCCTCCGTTCCTCCCCCCCTTTTTACTTAAACCCTCCCTTTAAAACCACCTTAAACCCACCCCCCCTCCCTCCTTTGAGAATTTGATATATATGTGGCGCACCTCCCAAAAACTTTGATAATTGTACCCTTGAAAATGGCTCATTAGTGTCGAAACCGGTTGGGAAAATAAATTGTTGTGGAATATTACTAAGTGTTTTAAATTCTCCCACACCTGCAAGCTTGTTGGGTGGGGGGGTGGCGGGAATATGAAAGACGTGAAAGAAGTGTTTTCCCTCGGGTGGAAACTTTGGAAACACGGAAATATGGCTTCCAAGTGCAAGGGTATCAAGCAGAGAGTAGGTGAATTTTGATGAAAAATTTTGCCTAAAGTACTTAAAATCTGGTGAAAAAGGTGTTATATTTACAATTCTGCATTCTTCCTCTTTAAAATGAGGTATAAACTATCCGTGTACATCGTCAGAATCGCCTGTTAAAAAATGTCAAAAGTGGGACCCCTCATAGAAACATCCACCCAAATTGGTGTATCCAGTGGTGATGTTGTCGAGTATCATGTTGCCAGTATCCAGTGATTATCACCCTGGGTGGATATAGCTTGAGAGAACAATGCTAAATTCCATACTTCTTCCATCCCAAGCCTTTCCAAAGGAATCATCTCAGGTGAAAAAGACAAGGAAAAGGAGAAGACGTAAGAGCCCAACATGGGGAACAACTTAAGGAGTTAGGCCTCTCTGCTTTAAGACTGAAGTAGATGACCTTCATCAGGGAAAATTAAATAGCATACCCTAGGGCCGAAGTAAGTAAGTATTAACTCAACAGTACTCCATATCATGCAACAACATGCAAGCCGGCAGTCCCTCCGCCACACACCCATGAAATGGCTCGCAGGATATAATGTATTCAGTATTTAGTCCATTCACCACAAATATAATGGAATGGTAAGAAAAACCTAAACAGGTTATGCAACTTTTCTAACATTTTTCTCACTTTGGCCAAGGCGTGAACTTGGAGAGAACATCTTCAAGGGCTAGAGTCACTCCACGGACGAGCAGGACGCTTCCAACTCCTTTCCATAACGCACCCAAACCCTGTCGCTGCTGAAGTTTCACAACCACAGGCACCAAAGTGATGGGGATAATGTGGTATCGAATCGAATTGGCATTTACCTGAAAATGACCGATGGCATTAACTCTTCATCAATTGATAAGATTAAAACAAGGACTATTCATCACAAAAGTTATAACTTTCTAGCATAATACTTTGGCGAGGAGAATAGATATTAAATCCGCCAAAAACACTACAGACAAAGTGAATGACTAGGAAGGTACGTAAGACTTGCTAGAATAATGTACGCGATATTTCGAAACAAAATACCGAACAGTTAAGACACTAACCTGACACTGTCTTCGCAGAACAACAAATGGGTGACTAAGAAGATTCTCTGCAACCAAACTTGCCAAGTTCACGCCCAAGCTAACATATCTTCTTACGATTAATTCTGTGAAGAGAGAGATTTTATTGAGAATTGTGTGGGTTAATATCCCATAGAGGGTTAGCAATAGTTAAAAATGCTTCTCCTTGAGGCCTGATAGCACTTTTTCCCCTCAGTCATGCGTTACTCACCATTTGAGGATACACCATCATCAATGGGCAGAGTGTCAGGTCTGCGGTCAATATCAGGTTCTCCTATCCTGCCGTATGATCCAGTGTAATAATTAACTTGGCCAGCGGCGTCGTCAAGATCCACATCGGATTTGTAATGCGGCTGAGAACGCAGCCGATATTCCTCCATTCCTGCCATACTACATCTTCGCAGTGTAGCCAACTAAATATAAATCCGGTAACTTCAGGATGTGGTAACATTTCACGAGGTATTTTTTTATGAAGACAATTGAAGCCCGAATAGCGATTGTTATCATTCGATAAAAAACTATTTGTGAAAATCCGCTTCCTAATTTCATCGTAGTTATGCGCGATAAATTCGCTCTACATTATCTTTAATAGCTTGGAAAATGTCGTATGTCTATCTCCCAGCTGATGATTACCGAGATGCAAATTTAGAAGACAGCAGCATGATGTTAAATGCTAAATACGAGAAGAAGTACAAGAAACTGAAAAGATATGTTAAAAACATGGTTTTTGTAAGTAAATACGGTACACGCTTATTTATTTAGAATAACTGTGTTTTATGTTCGCCCTGGGCCACGTATTTTTTTTATGGGTAATATACTCTCTCTCCTAGGAAAATGCGGCGATTTGTGACCAAGTTTCCCAGCTCCAGGAAAAACTCGTGATTGTCCAAGAAGAAAGGCGATACCTTTTGAAAAAAATTTATCATCTTCAGGCAGTTGCCGGTACGTTTTCGAGAAGGCTTGTAGATGAAATCTTTCTTCTGGCAATTGATCTCTTTATTTAGTTACAATGCCGAATCGTCTTATTTATTTAGTTGATATTTCTGTTTAAAAGCTGGTCTTTCACTCATTGGGAGCTCACTTTTCAGTAGATACATTGCACTGCTGGTCGGTCTCATTAATTTTTTGTGTATATTTGAAAGTTCTCAAGCTCTCACGCAAGAGTAAATGGATTTTTACTGGGTAATGAATTAATAGTGATTCTTGAAAAATCTAAATTCATTGCTCGGTGTGGGCCTATCTATCTATGAAAATGTCCGGATAGGTGTAGGATTACTTTTGAAGCAGAAAAAAGTCACTTGAGTATTATAATTTAGTTGAAAATTCCATGGAATGCGGTGATCAGAAGGGTGATTCGTTGAGTAATATTTTAGTTGGTGTTTCTCTGTATTTTTTTGGTATTCATCTTACTCCAGGATACTTCGCTTACCTGCTTTGGATTAAAGGGAATATATTTTTCTCTCTTGTATTGTAGCTCGAGTCTCTCACATAGTCATTGAAATTGTTAGGAGTGTCTAACCCTTCGTGAAGACCAGTGATGGGTTATTAACTAGTTTTAACAGAAAGTTGAGAGGATATGGGAATCAGATCAATTGATTCTATCATGTTCAGTTCATAAATGAAATAAATACCTACACATGAAGAAAATAATTGTTAGTAATTCAAGTGGCACATCACGGATGTAGTCAATATTCTCCCTTTGCCTATGTGCAAACGTATTATTTTTCCATTGTATCTTTGGAACCAGTAAAAAATGCTTTGCTACTGATATTTGACTTGCCAGTGGATGATGATTCATATGCGGTAAAAATAAAAGTGTGCAATTGTTTAGAACCGCAGAAACTATCTTTAGTGCAACCTGAACCCTGCAAAATAAACTAACCGAACCTGTGTCAAAACAACCATCTTGTGCCCATTGTTCCTTAAATCTAATCATCATTTATGCACTCTAAACAATAGTGTTCACAATTATTCCACTAGGGGCTACTCAAATATTCATGTTATTCCTCATAAGAGAAGGTTGTCAGCCAGAAGCCCATTAGCTAGTGGGACCAAAATTTACCATGAAATGTTATTGTACTTTACGGGTATTGAATCAATTAAAAGATACGAATTAGAAATCAAAGAAAATTTCCACAGCAGAAATGCTCCTATTCTGTCACCGAGTTTATTGATGATAATTGTATAAGACTTTGATCGCCATGATATGCTTTGACTAAATGCTTATGTATGCTATGACGAAACCTATACAAATGTATTTTTGTCTACTGGTGAATAAAGAATTGAATTGAATATTATTTGTGGAACCAGAAGTTTTGAATAGGCATAAGTGACTTTTTACACTTGAAGATGATGCTATTTGTGAAATTTTTGACTGAAAATAAGGTTCTTGTGGAATCAAAGATTTATTTTGACTACTATTTCATTTTTATAATGATATATTTATGCATTATAATGATGGAAAATTCTAACTTCAATCATTGTTTCCTAAATTAGATATGGAAAATCAGCTACAGTCTCAGCAGTTAACGAGACCAGCTTCTATCTCCAGTACCCACACACCGTTATCCAGCCAGGACTCTCCGTCAATTTCTAAGAAAAATACCACCAAGAGGAAATCTTCTGAAACACCTGGTAATTCATCTCCCACTACTCTAAGACTCAATTCATTCATTAGCCTGCAGAAAAAAAATGAAACCTCATTCAGAGAGGGTATTCCACCTATAGATGCATTTATGAAACAAATTGAATGATTGTGCCTATCTGACGGCTGTTGAATGGTAACAGATGAAATAACACATCTGTTTTGCTAAGGAATTGTGTGGTGTTTAGGGGGCACATTCACTCTTACTGGTTGGTCAAACCACCACCTCAAGTCTTCAACTTGGAAGTGTGTGTAATTTATGTGAGCTGGAGTCCATTGGTATGCGATAATCCTAATGTATGGTGGCTATTAAGGTGAGGGTACTGGGATTTCCTGAAAAACAGTTGTGTAAATTGTGAATAGCTCCACTAGTATTGTACTCCATTTGTCAGATGGGACATAAACTTTGGCCTTTTGCCATCTTTTGTTAGGTTCTACCTCAGTCTAGTAATATAGGATCATGGCACCCATTGTTAATTCTCTATGATAATTTAATGAGTTGCAGCTGATGTTAGCAGCACCTCTATCTGCCATCGAATGAAACTAACCCACACAGAGGGGCATGCTAAGAAAATCCATTCGATTTAAATAAATTTATATAAGAGATTATTTATTTTAAGATGAGTGAAAAACTAAATGCTTCAAAACAGCAATATCAGTGAGTTATTCTCAATATATTTCTCCACAATATTAGCATTTTCCTTCAGACATACTCGGTACAGGATATGATTGAATGTAGCACTGCAGTATCCCCCTCCAGGAACTCTCATCTCTTGTGAAATGGAGGTTAAATGGTGCCTCTCAAGATAATGAAAACAACAATTGCCCTTTTCCTCTAGTTTTAATAGCAATATTTCGCATTTCAACTCTCAGAGTGGAGAAGTATGATTATTTTTTTCATTATGACAGACTTCCACTACATTATGCCTGAATCTGTTAAACCTTTATGGAAGTGTTTATTTGCATTAGCGCAAACTGTTATGGAAAGCTCCAACTTCATCTACATTCAACTCTGCGAGCCGCCGCTTGGGCGTGTGGCATGGAATGTTAGGTCACCCGCTGTGTAAAGATGTAAAGGTTTTTGGAGGTGAAATGGTGATGTGTATTATGGGAGTGAATTTAGAGGAGCTCAGTTTTTATTGTGGTCGCTTATTGTGCACGGAAAGAAAGAGTTTTTGTACCTATCTGTTCGGCAGTGTATCTCTCTTATTTTTTCGCTTCTGTCAGACCGTGAGATGTAGTGAGGCATCATGATACTATTCTGTGTCGCTCTTCAATTACAGTGGTAGAGAATTGACTGTAGATGTTTTTCCATTAGGTGTTCTGAGATGATTGCGGCCTATCTCCACGTCATATTCTCATGCTAGGTGTGAGATAAGCATTCTGTTATGGAGGATTCTTGGAAAGACTGTTTAGTAGTTAAGATTTTTTTAGTAAATCCATCCCATGGCACCACTGAACTCTGAGCTGCAAGTTTACTCCAATTGTTTTTGCGGCTGGTTTATTAATAGACTGTTATTATACTTAACCCATGCTAGTTGGCATTGATAAATTGGGGTGTGAAAATATGGAAATAGATCTTTTATATTTCTTGTTTAAATGGATGCCAATTTGAGCCGATTGCTTATGCAAGTGTTAAGTTGTACTCATGATTGGCTTCAATTATTGCATCAATTAAAACTTGTGCTACGTTTTGGGGATGGCCATCATGCCTGAAGTTGAGGCGTATTCACGTATGAACTGCATCAACTCTTTGCTACAGGCATGTGGGAATTCTAATTATGCATGAATTTTCTGTATTCAAAGAGTGACTATTGTTTTTATTTGTTTTGCTGTTGAGTGAAATTGTATTTTCATTGCATTTTTCATTATATTATTGCCAAGAAGAAATTGCAAAGGTGAACCCAAAAATGAAAAAAGCTGTGATGACGAAGATGAAAAAGATTGTTCAGCCTATCCCTCTAGACATCACTGGAAGGCCTGTGTTTCCTATTGTCCTTGGAGGATTAACTGTTCACAGCCTTGGAGAGGTAATGAATCCAGCTTCTTTGCTTGCACAGACTCCTAATGTCTATTTGTTGCTGTCAGCATAATATCTTTCATTTGAACTCGAAGGAGAATGTTCACTAACTTTTTTTCGACTCTCCTCAGGTTGTCTCAGATCGTAGTGGCTATCATACGGAAGAGTTGATCTACCCTGTTGGTTTTTGCTCAACAAGAGTCTATGGAAGCCTCAAGGACCCTGAGAGAAAGTGTGTTTACACCTGCAAGATACTTGATGGTGGTTCATCCCCCAGGTATTGTGACTTCCGTGATGGAAAAAGCCAGACAAGTTGTTGTGACCTTCCCTGGTTTACTTGATGTCAGTACTTTCCTATTTCCCTATTTAATGGTATGAGTAGGAAAAGTAGCGTGATTTTATTTAGTAAGATACATGTATCATACCATTTTAAAATTGGCATAACATACGCAAGTTTTTGAAGTTACTATCTCATTTACTTTCCAGTACATATTTTTTTTCACGGCAGGCGGTTAAAGTCGAAGTTGTTTTTTTTGCTGCTAAGTTAAGTCAAGATTAATGCAGTATTTTTCCTCATTTTACATTAGTTATCAATAAAATAACCCTTTTGTCAGCTTAATAACCGATTGATGATATCGTACAATAAAAATAAAATTAATTTGAGAGTTATTCAAGTGAATTCTGGGACTAGAAATGTAAAAAAAGTGAAATTTTTGAAAAAGCTTTAATTTGGCAATATCTCAAAAACCGTGCAACTTTTACTAAGGTCATATTAGGCTGGTTCGGTTCCTCTTAGGCTGCCCTAGCTCCAGTGTCACTGTGGCGTGCCAATTATAGGACAATTATGTATAATGGCTCAGAGAGGTGTGCAAATCGTTAGTAGGGCCCTGTCAGGTTTGGGACATTTTGGTTCTCGGTTATTCTTCGGTTAGCCATATGGCCGATGCCGAGGAGTCGAGGTATGGGCCATGGGACTTGTGTACCAGTAGCCATAGTGCCATCCATCCGTGCCTTTACCCACAACTTCTCTCCTATCTGAGGCGTGGTAATACTTCTGTTTGGCTATTTGAGACACACCATTTGGTTCATTAAATTATTCAGTCGAGTTCATGATTTTAATAAACTATCATTTTCCTCTCGAAACCTCTTTTGGACTCTCTTTTCCTCAACAGTCGTTGCCTTCAAACTGGCATCGTCTCCACGCAGCATGCACTACAAAGTCACTCTTTGATTCTATGTCAAATCAAACAAAAAAATAAGATGATTTGTCACCCAAGGTGTCATTTTGATGAAACTTGGCATGTTTATTCATTTTGTAAACATGAGTAAGCATGCAAAATGTTTTAATTCTGTCCTAATTGGTTTAGGTTTAACAGCCTGTTAAATGTTGTATGAATTTTGCAGTTTTTTTATCAATCAGACATAGGAAGCTACATTTGTTTTATTAGAAAATATTTTATACCTTCCTTGTTTACTGACAAATATTGATGACACTTTAAGGCTATACTTTAATGTATGAGGAATCTAGAAAAAATAAGTTAAGCCAGCAAGTATATATTTATGGCCAAGAAAAAATTCTGAACGGTTACTTTGGAAAAAATTTCAAATGAAATGAGTCGCACACAGAGTGTAAAATCTTCGAAAGGGAGAAGGATAATAATAAACTTTTTTCACATTTCTGTTCTAAAAGACTTGCTCTACCATATGGTGAAAAAAGTGATGTTTTTCACTCCTTCATTATATTTTTATCATGAACATGAACTTCATGGAAATGAAATTTTTTTTAAAAATTTGAGTCCAAAATGTGCTGTTTACAGAACTTGTTTTCAAAAAATACTAATAATAATGATTTTTCCGTTAGGATAACTAATTTTAAATCAAGTGATGGATGGTTGAAGCGAGACAACATAAGAGGGAGTCTGTTATGTTATGGGAAACTTATTTATGGTTAATGAAATGCCAGAGTCAGTTTTTCAACTCATAATTTTATCCCAGGTTTGAGATAGTAGCAGACAGTGATTTGGATGCTCCATTGGTGGGACATTCTGCTAGTCAGTGCCACTTGCTGTTGCTGCGCCACATCAACCGAGCGTTAGGTGTTGACGTGGTCACTGTGAAGGGGAGGGGCCCAGAATTTTTTGGATTCTCTCATCCCACCATACAGAATCTCATTCAGAGCTCTCCAGGAACACGAAAGTGCTCCAACTACAAGTGGATCAAATTCGAGGTATAAAACTTTTCATCCTGGGTGTAATCAAAGAATTTTTTTCTAGGTGCCAACGACGATATCTCGTCATCTAGCAAACTATATTTAGAACGAGTACAAATATGTTGCATTAGAAATAACAATAAAGTGTTATTCATACATATTGAGAAGGGAGTACCCAAAACAAGATATTGTGAAAATATAGGATTAAATACAAAAATCTTGTGATTTAAAAAAAATGAAGATACTAAAAATTTCCAAAATACATATGGCACTTCTGACAGCACCCACCAAAACATTGATGGCTCTGAAAGGGTTAATGCCTGTTAACACAATTCATGTAGTACCTGCATTAGTAAATGTGTGAGCACTTGTGAGAGCATTCGCAGATTTGGAATTTGCACTATTTTATGGACCTGTGTTCAAGTTGGATAATTTACGTGATACAACTTTGAAGGAATATTTGCTCAAGCATTGGCTCACATAAATATTGATAATGTGTAAACAGACCAATGGTAACATTCACTGTCATATTAGCCTCTCCACCTTATGAATACCATTGGTATTAATTTTCCTTCATGAATACTTTTTGGATGTATACTGTATAAGAGTAATTTTTGATTGAACCTTAATTTTAGGTTTGAACTTCCTTGTGTAAAATTCACAATTAAAAAAATCATTTGGCGTGACTGAAATCATACCCAAACACTTTGATTCAGTACCTTTTACTCTAACCAATTAAGCTACCCAGGCGTCCTTTTTCACCTTGAATCTCATGGAGGCCTTGAGGAATGAGTTGCCCTCCCAGGTAACATGCATACAAAGACATGTAGTACCTCTATGTGAGCACCAAGCACTACTGTCCACTAGATAAAGCCAAATGTGGACTCAGATGGGTGAAGTGAAGCAGAGCAGGCGAGTGATTTATTCACTGTGAATTTTACAGAAGTGTGTGATCATCAGCCGGTGATGCTGCTAACATTACTGCAAGGCCATTTCCGCAGCTCTTTGAATTTTATTCCCCTGTTTTGTTAGTTATTATTCTGGCCTCTTTTTCCCATAGTGAGTTTTCGTTTAAGAGAAAGGTTATCATTGTCTCTGAAAATAAATCAAGGAAATAAACCATCTCCAGTATTACTAATCAACTGGTAGAATGTCTGTGGTGTTGTTTTTATCCTGGGTCCTCTAATTGACTGACATAGATCCCCAGTGGTTGATGTAATGATAATAGAGACTGATTTGTGCTGTGGGGTTGATGGGAAAAATTTGATTATAAATCAATAATGTAATAAATGAATAGATATTACTATATTGTATAGTATCAATGAATGTAATCATTTGTCCCATAAGTTCAGTTAGTGAGGAATAAATATGCAAAATATAATGACCTTTATAATGTAGTGTTACTAATAAATACATTCATTTACATTTTTAATTAAGGTCTGATATCGAAATAACTACTATAGGTTTGTCTTAAAATAGGACATAGGAGAGAGACTCAACAGTTTCAATTTTAATACTGTGCCAAAAGTTTTATTACATCTGATTAGATTTAAATATTTGTATCAGATGTATGCAGATACTATAAATAATGACTAAGTTTAAAGTTATCTAAAAATCACATTTAGTGTAATTTTTTGCTCGTGGTATTATAATATTTGTGGTATATTGAAGTGGAGAGGTCATCAAATGTTTGAGAAATTCTTCATGGGGTTGAAAGCGATAAATGTTTTGGGACGCCTTGATCTCATCTTTGTTGCCTGTAACCCTTTTTCACAGGTCAGTAGGACAGGGGAAACTCCTCAAGGTGCTGCTGAAAATGAAGCCTCCCTGAGCTTTGAGGCATTGCAACGCAGCATCGCATTTGCCCGATCTCAACACCTCTTGTCGAGCCCTTCGTCGTCATACGGGAAGGACAGTATGAGTGGCTGTGGTACATCTGCAATCAAAGACGAGGAGCCCGACATGGAGGAGGAGGATGTGGAGGAAGACGGAGAGTACGATGGGGAAATGGGAGAGGAGAGTGTGATGACGTCGGGCCTCACGGGATTACACCGTCAGAAACTTATGCTCACCAGCAATTCTTCGGGAGCCACCCTAAGGGATCTGCTGATGTCCTGACACTCGGACAGCGACGACGAGAGCCAGTCGCAAAGTTACGAGGACAACATGTTCCTATGAACGAACTCTCCTAGCATGAAAAGTGTGAAAAACTCTTACGAGAGGAGCTCTGTACCTTGTTTAAAGGTCAGCAACAAATTCATTTCGAATGACTCGTGTTGTGTGTGGGTGTTTTGATTGTAAGAGAGTGCCTGAGTGTTTTTTGAGACAATAGTGGTGGTTACTTACTTGATGAGAACCATGCCTGTGGATTTATTTACCCGAGTCTCTAAAATTATTTTTATTATTTATTGCAAAATTGTCTTGGATCAATTGGAGGGGTTGTGTTCTAAGAGGTGGCTGCTTGCAACTTTTTCCAGTGTGATTATTAAAGAATAAGAATGAAGAATTTGTCCTATATGATGCAGAGTTTTCATTTTCCTTTACCAAAGAAAGAGGGATTGATAACACAACTGCAAGAATTTAAAGATAACATCGACAGACTCTCTGTCACTCATATGACAGTATCCCTGTCAAGGAACAAATCCATATGAGTTAGGCAATAAGGATTGGAATGAAAAGAAAGGATATATCATGTGCAATTTCCCAGAAATAATTTATTGGTCATTCTAACCATATATTGGTGGACTGCAGCCCTCCATCCTTCCCTGTGTAAATCTAGTTTCCTTTACTCTCTAGTTACTCTTCTTATTCTACCGACAATATGCAGGGGACGAACCGTTGATACAGCCATAGCGAAGAGCACTCTAAAATAAACTCTCTGCATTTATTCAGCGACTAGTCCTGTAGAATTGTAACAGTTTGAGCTAAATATTGCCCATTTTTTCATTTTAGCCTCCTCCGTGTGTTAAAAATATGTATATAATAAGTCTGGCTTGATTCTGTTCTTGGTTACCAGTCTATTTATTTAAGAATTTAAATATTTCTCCCACTGTTAAGAAAGTAACCGCTAAATGCACAAATGTAAAATTCTAAATGTGCAGTTTAATGAGAAACCTGAGTAAAATTCTCTCATAACAACCGTCTTAAAGATTTTTTTTAAACTTCGCAAGCACTAAGTAGATTTTTCAGTTTTCATAAAAAATAACAAATCAGTTCCCTGTGTCAATTTACTTGCATTGATTACTTTTAAAATAATCTCTATCACAAAAAAACATTACTCATAATGATCCAGATCAAGGGGATCTAAAGACATTAAATGATCAGCTTAAATTTTCCATGAGCAAGTATATATAAAAACAGCCACAAATGGTCCTTGTTTCTTCTCTCGCTCTTGTGTAAACTTTTGCTACTCTCTTTAAATCACTAAAAGACGTATGTCCTGCTTTGAATTCTGATCGTAACGTCATATGGCTCTCTCAAAATTCCAGAGAGGCACTCAATATTTTATGGTATTCATACAGATGAATAGTATACAGGATCTATTGCTGCAACTTGCCCACTTAATTGATGTCAGGCTAAAAGCTTCTCAGCCATGTGAAATATTAAGCTCCACTAAGTGTCATAATCTGAAACTGGAACAAGTTTGTTTTGCTTCTTTGATAGAAAAATTGTAATTTGAACTTGACAGTTTTTCCACCAACACTTGAATTTTCTACAATAATTTTTCTTCCCAGCTTGCTAGAATTCATCCATCATGAAAATCTGTTAATAGCAAATGTAACGCAGTAGCAGAATTAATGTAATAGAATGCTTATGTAGTGCAAGAAATGACTCCTGCCAAAGCCATTTCAGGAAACCATGAGAAGGCTGTCACAGCAATTATGACAGCCAAACATGAATGTGAGATGAACGGACCCTGGGCTTCTCATACTTGATTCCTCATACATGTAGTTTAAAGATAAGGATGTTAAAAAATACTTCACACACAAGAATTGAGACGATTTATAGATAGAAAAGCCTGAACTTAGAAATGAGGCTCTTGTAACTCTAAATTTTGGGGCTATGAACCTGTAAATGAATGGGAAATTATCTAGAATCCTCAGAAGGCACAATATTGAGACGATACTCAAGCCGCCGGGAAAATTACGGAGTCAATTTGTCAGAACCAAGGATAAGCTGAGACTCGAGACCTCCAGTGTCTACACTCCCTGTGAATGTGGAGACATGCATCAGATGGACTGGACCAACAATTGAAATCAGGATATCAGAATACAATCATCACATCAGGCTAAGATATCCTGAGAAATTTGCATATGTCAACCACAGCCTTCACCATGACCATGTCATCAAGTTTGACAGAGCTGAATTGATCAGCAGGGCCAATGGATATTGGGATTGGATGACCAAAGAGGCCATTGAGATATGAATAGTAGAAAATACAATGAACAGAGACCTGGGGTATACCCGTAGCTAAACATGGAATCCAACCCTTCAAAAAATCAAAAAAAGACCTGTGGAAAAAAGGAGCCTAACTGTGACCAATCAGATGAGATGTAACTCCGTGCCAGACTATATGGACCCAGCAAGATCTGTGGTCCCACATTAGCCCTGAGGATGATGGCAGATAAAGCCATCAAAGCATTGGCAACAATGGCCTTCCTGACCCAGCTGAAAACCCAAGAGGACTTCATCAGACGTAGATCATTAATTTGCCCTCAAGGATTGAGCACTCACAATACTCCCTGCAGGGTAAAGTAAACGCAGCTATGGACATTATGAATTTATTCATTAGGCTCAACGGAGAGAATGATAGGTAAAGTTACTTAAGAAAATATCAATCAAAAGAAGAAGTCAGGGGAGTCTATCTTGCATTTTGATTTTTCCTAAAAAGGAGACAGGACAACGGTATGACATTAACAAAAGTAATCTCAAGTGATGGAAAAATCCTCAGCCCACAAAATGTTGACAGGTATTAAATTTATTTCAAAGCAGTGTTGCACATATGCCTCCATTGCAGACTAGATTAGTTGAAAATAACTGGTCAGAACTGTATTGGGAAAGTTATGCAATTTTTGGTCCACAAAAAATGTGGAGCTTAGGGTAGCTCCGGCTCTAAATCCTTGACAAAAAAGCATGCTTTAAAATTGGTGAACACTTTGAGATATCAATTGGTTTACATAACTTTCAAGGTGATATTTTAAGTTGATTTCGAGTCAACTCCATTGTATACATGAGAATAAAGAAAAATAGTTAAGTGATTTCCTCAGTAGAACCATTGCAATATATACATAATAAGTTGATCCTGGAGGCGCAATATCACTATGTTTACCAATCAAGCTCAGATCGATTTGGCTGGTTTAGCTTGGTATGGTAAACGTGACGGGCTAGTGGGATTGATATGAGAAGCGGGCTAACTCGGCCTACTTTCTCTAACAGCCTGAGATTTCAAATCGATATGAAGCAATTCAAATCAATGTTTCAATCGATTTTGCATTGGTAAGCCAGGCGATCCGAGTTGGCTGGCCTAGAATGTTCAAATCAGTCCGAGTTCATATGGATCTGAGTTCGCTTGGTAAATGTAGTGTATGACATTGGCCACCTATTTGGGGAAGAGTCAAGTGTTTCCAAGTGTGGTAGACTCTGTGTTTCCAAGGAAAAGTTCCAAAGCCAAGCCGGTTTTTATAGTGGTTAAACGTGCATTCCTGGCAGGTTCAATTTCGCCATCATTTGCCAATATTCTGCATAACACCAGAATGGCATGAAGTCTTCAGCAGAGGAGAAATTCTACAATAAGACACAATGCTCAGCATTTAACAAAGAAAATCTCCATAGTATAAAAATGACATTTGCCAAAGAAAAAAGTTCTTGAGAAGAGGACATGTCTGGGAAATACCTCACATCTGGAAAGAACCGTTAGTACACCTAGTAATGAATTACGGTTTAATTGTTTTTATTTTTATTAAGTAGCAAAGAAAAGCAGAACAGGGGTATGGGAGAAGGCACATAATTGCAGTGGTCACATCTTCGGATTAATGTCTGCCGAGGATGACATGGAAGGAGGATTTGTGGTGAGACAAATGCTTTAACACCACCACATACATACATTTTTGAAAACATCATACACCCATTTATATATATAATTACTTTGTTGCATAAAATTCCAATTCTTTGTGATAACTGCTGCACTTATAAAATATTAACACCGAAAACAATTTCTTCCTTCACTTTTGGCTCTTGTACAGGCACATTTCAAAACATAAAAAAGTGTTCACATACATTAACTGTTCACCAACTTCGCCTCATCAAGCAGCAGAGTTAAACCATGCTGTAGGGATGTTTTTCTAAGTAGACAGCAGTCTTTTTCTTTAATTAGGTGCTGACATAACAGGGATATCAGCGGTAATCATCGCCAGAATGTAATGAATTGAAAAAAAATGCAGGCGCGTGTAAAAATGAACAAAATGAAATACACAACTCCCACTGAGCCAGAATAATTAATGGTGGAACACCAGCCTAATTCAATGCCAACTATTCATGCTCTATTCCCAGCAGACATCTAAGCAGAATGACTTCATTATTTTTCAAGCACCAGAGCTATGTCCAAAACCGAATTAGAGGGAAGAATGACGAAACATGTTCTCAGCAACGTCAGATATCTAAAGCACTAGGATTTTTCTGGAGGAATCTTTGTAACTTTAGGAAGTGATAGATAATATGATTTCAAGAATTTTTTGGCTAAATAGACAAGGATTCACTGCTCCTCAAGAAACTATGAAGAGGCAAACATTTTACATAGCACATTTTGTATTCACTGAATAATGTTGACCCATTCAGACAGGCAAGAAAAGAAGCCACCCTCAGCTGTTCATTAGACATGCATTAGTTTTTCCAATGTCGTTTCTTATGCATACATTAACTTATTTTCCCGAGTGACTACCTCAAAATGTGCCAGATAAAATGATTCTGCTGCCATGGCGTGATATTTATGGAGTTGTAACCTCAATTCCTCACTTTAGTTTGAAACTTGCTTCAAATCCAATCCTCAATTACCTCAGAAAGTCATGCTGATTCTTTCTGGAACATCCAGCAATGTTAGTAAATAAACTTAGTACTTAGGATTTGATTGAACAAAATACTATGGAACTAGCGGCATCAGTAATTTTCATGAAGACACCTATCGAGGAAATGCACTAAATCTGGATGATATAGTAACGAAAGTTCGCACCGTGAATTTATGAAATTTGAGTTTGACTTTGATTCGAGTTCGAATACTGGTCTGGGCATATGATTTTTTATTTTTAATGTTACACTGCATTGAAATCCTGCCCCTAATTGAGGCATGAAGAGTTATACATGGAAAATGCTGGTTAATTTGCAACCTGCTCCCTGGAGAAACAGAGAGAAACTAAAACATGCAACTCCAAATTAAACTTTTAATAACACAACCATGATTTCACTGAGGTACAGGAAATGTAGTTAAAACTTGAAGCTAATTAATGAACAGTTTATCCTGCTGTTCTTTATTTTTTTAGTGCTGGTTGTAATTAGTACATCACACTTCTCTCAGTAAGGAAAGGTTTTTTTCAATGAAAGATTATTCATACTGCATTGACCCCATACATTATGGATTAAAATGTTAATTCATCATTTGATTTGATCTAAATTTCACTAAATTTAAAGAACAGAGTAGAGATATTGATGTTAATTTAATACCTTTATTCAATGAATGATTTCAGGCCCAGTGAATGCTATGGAGGTAGATTTATCAGGTTTCCATCTGGCTCAAAGGAGTTATCTCCGACATATTTCGGCAGCTTACTCCGCTACCATCTTCATCCCTGAAGACGGTAGCTGCCGAAACATGTCGGAGATAACTCCTTTGACCCGGATGGAAACCCAAGAAATCTACATCCACCTTTATTCAACGTTTTCCAGACATTTTTGTCATGGAACCCACCTTAAAGTTTGTAATTTTTTTTGGAACCGGCCCAGTATGTTTGAGCTTGCCTAGTCATAATGCTGATCAACAGTTCAATAAATCATAAAACTTCACAATGCATGTGAACATACTTTGTCATGATTTTTTCTTTAAATACATAGTGTGTGTGTTATATTTTTAATGCAAATAAAATCATACATATATTTTTTTACCTGACCTGTCTATCCACATCCCAGTATAACATCAACCCTACAGAGTGACAAGACCCAGTTTTGAAACCACTGCTTTAGGTAATTGATTGGTCATTAAATATTTTAACATCAGTTTTGTATTTTACAACTGGTAGATCAACTTATTGATGTGCAATTTTGTCTCTTTAGAATTTGTTATTTAATTGATTTGGAAGTATTAAGTGTAAGTTTTAACATAGTTCTGGTGTTTTACTTCCTCTCTCTTCCTTTCTAATGAAAGAATTCCACCAAGTCAGGCCTGAAATGATTTCTGGTGACTTTTCCCTTCTTAGACACTTGAGATGGGCAGACTCGTTCATTTTTTGGAAACTCTTTCACTATGGTCCAGCCCTTTTGGAGATCCATTCCTGTTCACTCCCTTATCGTTCCTTTTTTTATTGGTGGTCATGTATTTTTATCCTCAATTTGTTCTTGATGTTAAATGAAAGTAAAGATGAAAAATACAAATACTCGGCATACCTTAAAGGCCAGCATATAAGGTTGATGAAATAAAGGACAAAAGATAATATTACCAACTTTTTACTCGACAGTTCCTAAAAAAAAGTTTTATTTATGACCCTTTCGGAATTTATTTCTGAAGCTAGAACCATCTTGGAGTAAAAGGAAAAAAAGTCTGAAATATAAAATTTGTTACAGTGATGTTAAAGTGATGCAGTTCAAAGCTATCAAAAAACCTACAATATCAACACTGCATGTTGAGAGGCAACTGATCAGGTGTTTGTTCCCGTGTATACAGCCACGTTTTCTGTACCGTGCATTTTGCAACTGCAGTTGCAGCTATTTCTGTGACATGCTGCATGGTGGCCAAAGGTTAGTTCAAGCAAGATTTCCATCAGCTTCACAGCACTAGGGCCAGAATGCAACTGATGAGGTGGAAAATGAAATCTAAAACCAAAAGTGGTTCCTCAGCCCTTCCATCCATTCCATAGACCCCTTCTTTCAGATCCATTTGTTCGCAAATGACACACCTCTAATGTACACATGCATGCATGGCACCTGATTCATATCTACCATCAAACTCATTCCTATCCTGATTCTCACTGCTAAGGGTTAATCGTAACTTTTATGGAATTATGTATGTTGTGATTGGTTAGATGCATTGCCTGACATTTTGTTATGCATTGATGAGATCCCATTTCTTTATTGTACTTGTCCATACAGAAATTTTACCAACCTCCAGCATCCACAAGGATAGATGGTCATTCTGTCTCAAGTTGTGAATTAACCCTCTTAGTGCTGCCCCCTACCAGCGGTTCTAGTGAGAAATGCAGAGGGTAACTAGAATGAAATGTATCACTTTAGGAAAATAAATATTATGAAGTTATTGTTTAAAATATCCATATGCAGTTTTTCTTATTGCGTATGCATTGAATTAGGTAATAATAAAAAAACGCTTATACTTCGTACAAAAAATAATTGTAATTATATTTGTGTTCAAAAGTTAAACAATATTTTGCCTATGAGCCGATATATCGGCCCTCCGCACTTTATGCCTGAGATGCCAAAGCCGATATATCGCCCTGCCGCACTAAAAGGGTTAAGATCGTCGTACATGACAAACATTGGCACTATGGTGATGGGCTGAGTGAATTTTGTTGGCAGTTCATAGACTATTCATATGGCTTTGGTGAGTTATCGTCAAAATTAGAAAAATAAAATCAACCAGCAAGGATTTTTGTAAAACTCTTTTGCCAGAGTGGTTCAGTTGGCGAAACAAAACCATACACTTATTCAACACTGATTATACAAGAGTAGTTTTAGTTGGAACTACCACATGAGCAGTTCAAACACTCTGGCCAATGGACATGAAAGTAATTACAAATGTATTCAATTATGTGTACTCAATCAAACCATTAATCTTTATCAATATTACCCTAATACGTCTTTCATCTTCTTCCAAATCATGGCACTTTCTGTCTTTTAAAACTGATAGTTTGTGTGATTATTAAGGGTCTCAGTCGTTTGATATAAAGAGGAATGAATATTCCAACTGTCCAAAATGAAAATGGAACACGAAAGTCTTCATTCATTTAGGTCTAAGTCCACAAAAATTACCAGAAGAATGATTCTTTTGCATAATCCCATGAGAGAACGCAGGGCTTAAACTCTGCTCCAAAGTCAGTCTGAGGTTGTTAACATTTTTCATTTGCTGGTTTATCACAATTACAAGTCAATAAAATCACTATCATGTAGCACTAAAAGAAGAAACTTTTCTAAGTGAAAGAAAGAAGTAACTTTTCTTAGTGAAAGCATTCACTATATTGAATATTTCTTTAATTTAGGAATGTTTCTTTCATTTTACAGGTGATTTACATATAAGGCAAGAAAAGAGAGATTCAAGCTTTTTTATGATGATGCTTCAAAAAGAAATCAGAATTAGGTAGTAGTTTAAAAGGAGAAGTGATTGAACATAATTATGTAATCAATTCCATTTGGGCTTAGGAAATTGGATAATAAATTCCAAATACTGAGTAATGACAGCAATCATTCATAGCATTGATATTTGAAGTTCATTGTTGATGCTTTTAAGGAAATTGCAGCATAAATGCCACATTTTCCAAAAAAATAAGATTACTGTATGCTCTTACCACACGCTCAAGACCAATTGCTTGCTCTATTTTTGAATTTTTGCCAGTTTCAATGAAGCACTGCAAATAGTAATAAAATAAGAATATATACATGCTAGAACGGCACAAACGATCCACAAATGGTCCACATTATGGGATCGTTTCATTTTCCAAACTGAGTGGAAGAGGAAATTATAGAGCTGGTAATCTCACCCTCCTTTTTACGCTAATGGAAATATTAACCAATCTTCCCTGAATACATACTTATGCTTCATCTAAATATAAAGCTGAAGTAGGTGTACTTTCTGATGGGATGTAATTAAGAGAGGCATTTTTATTTCTTAATCGGATATTAAGGCGTCCTCATTTTTTTTAACCTCAGGCAACCTTTACTTTCTGCATTGGGTTTTTTAAAAAAATTGGTGGCAAACGCAGCCTTAGATATGCATTTCTATAAGTATACATGCCACATCAGTCAACAAATACCATCTCTTACCTACCAGAAGCTGTCTATATAATCATTCAAGCCATCATACATTAACACTAAGTTGAAAACCAGAATAGTATGGAATGCACACTCAACTTCAGGATTAAAAATAAAGGCATACAATCGAAAAGGGATCGACAATCCTTCATTCAAACATTTTCACCACAGACTTTAAACTCATTTTTACAAATATTTAAGGAGGTAACAAAATGCGCTCACCCAATAAAATTAGCTCCTTAATTCCCAACATGGCAGATATGTGGACAAATTTTCACATTAATGCTCTTGAGGTTTAAAAACATTCAAGACATACCCATTGATTTCTAATCACGGGCACAAGGATTTTTACAATATTAGATTAGCTGACTTTTAGAAGAAAAGTTTGAATAAGAATTAGTAAAAATCCACATGATTAGAATTATGCATATCCATTATTGAAAACAATCTCTCCAAAATTCTATGAAAAGGTCAATATTTTTTTAAATTTGAACAAGTTTACCAGGGATTCGAGGAGATCCAAAATATTTGGGAATAAAAAGGATGTTGCATCGATTCAGATTTAAATTTATGTTATCAATGCTATAATATTTCTCATTCATGCTCAACTCCACAGTTGGACTACTTTCAGTAATTCATGGTGTACCACATTGAGGATAAAAAAGTTAACAACTTATTCAGTTTCATTAATCCAATTCATGCAAAGAATGATCAGATATGATTTGCTGATTTTAATGTAAGAAAACTACAATTTCTTACATCAAATCTCGTAGCAATATCTTTATATCTGGAAATGGTTCCTGATTTATTTCAAAATAATCTCTTTAAAGGCAGGATATTATGCTCGCATTTTCAATATTTATGAGCACTAATTACTTAAAAATTGAACTTTAATTAGACCATTCTAATGTTTATTATGAGCCTCATGGATAACTATTAAAGTCTTAAAGAGGCTGATAAATATTTTATGTGTTTTCCAGGTCCTTCAGGGATGGATATAGATGGATTACATAGATTTGAAATTTTATTATCTCGAGTCTAAATTTAAGGTACCTACTAATAGAAATTTTTATCAATTTAATTTTCATACATCTCTTTATTTACATAAAATAATTAACTGCATGTATGTCATCATTACATAATTTTATATAGACATTTGTAGTTATAATTTCATCAGAGAAAATGTGCAGCTACCATATACCAATGTCCAAAAAGTGCAAATTTATAAACTCTATTTAGCAATTGTGGTATGGCATGCAACAGTCAACTGATTTTTTTTTAACCCTGAGCAGAAACTTTGCAATACCAACTCACAGTTGTTTCATAATATAAGCAGTCATAGTTTTATAGTAACAAATTATTTAGCTATGATTTTCAAACCAATATCTGCCACAAAATGACTTAGGCTTTCCATGAACCAAATAATTAAAGTCTAGAGATCAATTTAAACATCTTTTTCACAATCTTACAGAACACAGTGGACCCTCAAAAATGGAACTGTTTGATGCTGAACAACTTGAGTTTCAACCAAACGATTCCAGAAAAATCAGGTCTGAATCTTGAACTGAATGTTACAATTTGATCCACATAAACACAGATGTCAGAATGCATAGAACAGCAGTTTTAGTCAACTTGACATAACATCCTAGCTTTAACAGCTGGACAGATTCCACTCCAAAGAGATATAATGGGCTCAGGGAAATTATGGTGATAATGGGACACGACTCTCAATTATTGGATTTAAGAGAAGAGATTCAGACCAATTGTATCCTATTTCCTTCCCATTTTCATCTCTGCTCACACAATCTTTAACACACAACAAAGGGTTTTAACACAACTTTAACACAAAAGCACCTCAATTTTAATAATTTTAAACTCAAATTATTTTATGCACACAGTTATACATTGTAGAATATACAATTCCATGTACTTGATTACTCAACTTAGGTAGGCTGCACTTGAAACATGATGTGAGGGGTAATATTAGGGGACCAGGAACATATTTATACAACATACATTGTTTCACATCAAGAAATTAGACTCGAAAGTTGAACTAGCTAATGGATGAGTTGTAACACACTTTTGAAGATCCACTGTATTACATATCATAATGCTTTAAGAGTTTGAGAAGAAATGCCAACTGAAGTGGGATATGATGTTTATTGATGAGGAATTGTAGTAGAACCTTATAAATCTGACACAGTGGGAAAGAATTGATAATGTCTTCAAGTTTGTACCATCCACCACCATAAGGACATAATGCTATTGTGATCAGCCAAGCAATGGTAATAATTTTATACGTGTATTAAAATTTCCAAACTTCAGCCAAGTTATCAGAATGTTTTAATGGTGGTTGGAAGCATTTGACTTTCATAATACACCTTCTTAAGTGGTTTTATACCCTTAAAAACTCAAATTAATGTGGATTAAAGCAACTCATTTGCCTTCTCCTGAGAGAAAAATTGAGAAGCACATATGCATCTGGGTAATCACCCAATTTCTCAGGCCTCCTAATTTTAAATTCAGGGACTAATTTATGTTCACAACAATGAACACTGACTGACAAGAATTCTCATGTAATCGATCATCATTGATCCAGATTTTTATCAGGACTGATTTTGCATAAAAATGATCAGCAAAGAATTTTGTACAATAAACCATGAATCAAATCTATGCATCTAATAACTATTTCATTGAAGTTCATGGGCAAGATAAAGAGGAAAGTACATAGCTAGGAATAGCTACCAGAAAGTAAAGGAACTAGCATTAGATAGGGAAGGGTGGAGGGTGCAGTCAACCAATCTTAGGATTGAACGGCCAATGAATGATTAACTGCAGGCAAATGTCAAATTATGCCACACAAGTTCAGATTCGTAAACTCAAATTGAAAAGAATAAAAATGCATCAGCTGAATACATAAGACCCAAATGCATAAAATGGAATATATTAAATTCTTGGAATTTTCAGAAGAATTCTTCAGTGTCTACCTTTTATTTTCCAACTCATTCGACAAGATTATGAAAATAAACTTAGATTAAGGTCAGATTTGATAGCTCGCATGCATAAAAAATATATTTTATCTGGTGATTCCATGTGTTACATTCTTCAATTGAGTAAATCACATTGAGATAAACGGGTAAGATGATTTCATTATGTTAAATGTCAGTTCACATAATAAGATACACATAATTCCAACGCTTCATTTAACGGGTGCATTTACTTCAACACATTCCCACTTCTTTCTTAGTTGAGAAATCAACATGTACACACAAAAATTGCGAAATTAACTGGAAAGCTAAAACCAAAAGATTTCACTCATACTTATATACTTCATATGTATATACTATTCGCATAAAAACATTATCAACTGCATGTTTGCAAATAACACTCCATATATTTACCAAAATGACCTTATCACAGACAACAAGTCCAGAGACTCCATCACTTGCTCAATAGAATATAGGTAATAAATGGCCCAGTGAGCTCATGAAAGTACATGTCAGACAAATCATTTGCCTAGCCAACTATTTGTTACAAAGCTATCCATTCTCACACACATTACCCCAAGGAAATTAAAACATGTCTTCAATAAATGTTGACGTGCTTAGAAAAAAATCAACAATTGAATTTACATATTTGATGACAACAACAGGAAAGACAAAAATCTAATCATATAGGCATTTTCCACGTAAAAATAAACATTGTCAATGATTCTCAATCAACTGAAAACAACTCCCTCCAACTGATTACACATGCACACGCAACATGGTTACATGGATTCCGCTGTGACTTAACAGAAGGGAAACAAATGCCCACTGACCAGAGTTAAACACCTCTTTAACCTCAATTTTTTTCACAGTCACTTTTAAAGCCACACTAGTTTTTCCGACTATTAAAAAAAAACTAGTGCATTTAAAACTGTTGTGCAGAATTACTTCATCCATTCGCATAATTTCTTTCCTGGCCTGTCAACAGTTCTCGGCCCAAACTAAACCTCCACAATCCACAGGAGTAGTCTTCTCTCGAAGTGCTATTAGAAGTAATCTATTGTGGAGCCTCAATTTTCTTTTAACAGTTGCTCAACATGCAGTGAAGAAGCTCCCCAAACAAGAATGACCAGGACCGTTAACAACATTTAAAAATGGCACATCACAAGAGTTATTTTTTTTCCACTTAAATAGCAGCACATTCATGCCCGCATCATACCCGCGTTCCTCACTTAAACCATCAGGAAGGAGAATCAGCAATTAAGGTAGCCACTGATGTTCCCAAAAGTTCTCACAAACAGGAAGAACAGAAGTTGCAGAGTGGTGATATGGAGAAGATGGCTCGGTTTAAGTTGGGATCCCCTCCCGCAAAGGGTTATCTCATTCTCCTAGGGAAAGGCGAGACAGAAACGTACGTCAGTGAATTCTAATGGATACAAAACTCCAAGGGATAAAAAAAAAGCAGCATGCAGGTCTCCCCAACTTCTCTACTTAGCTGAGCAGTTTGGAATTATAATGACACACTACTGAATTCGGAACATGTATGATTTTTAACACTTAAAAACTCATGGGGTGCAGAATTGTTTCGGCCTGGACATCTAGGGGTCATCCACTTTGTGCAAAAACCACTTTGACACACCACTGCATCATTGGCCATTTCATTTCATTGCATTGACGCAGCATAATTCCCATCACCTCCTTTCCTGTACCATGCTCCACCAGTGTTCCCCCCTCTAGTACCCTAGACTAGTACTGTGTCCTGGGATGACCATATATTCAGGGTGTCCCATAAATGTCACGCCACAGTGACACTGGAGCTAGGGCAGCCTAAGAGGAACCGAACCAGCCTAATATGACCTCAGTAAAAGTTGCACGGTTTTAGAGATATTGCCAAATTAAAGCTTTTTCAAAAATTTCACTTTTTTTACATTTCTAGTCCCAGAATTCACTTGAATAGCTCTCAATTTGGCTCTCTGATGGGGCTACTGCCACAAATTAACAAACAAAGTACTCTATCCATCCCATTTTTTGAAAGTCGATAAAGTTAGACAGGTATAGCGGCTTTCGCGTTTCTTTTGTTTGTTCGGACCCCATGACCCCCCTCCCTCTTGGGCCTCTGTTCCAGGTAGAAGTCGGCACATGAGTCACAGTTGGAAGATTAAAAGAGCGGCCCTAATGAGAATGTTAAAATTATCCGATTGAATTCTGGGACTAGAAATGTAAAAAAAGTGAAATTTTTGAAAAAGCTTTAATTTGGCAATATCTCGAAAACCGTGCAACTTTTACTGAGGTCATATTAGGCTGGTTCGGTTCCTCTTAGGCTGCCCTAGCTCCAGTGTCACTGTGGCGTGACATTTATGGGACACCCTGTAATATTTGCATAGTAATCAATGCTCCATTTGCTTCCTTATTAGGAGCATAAGACATACTGTTAACACAGGTACTTTTATCAATTTACTACAGTGAATTTTACTCTTGTATCATATTCAGCATTTTGTTCTGGGGTACCTCCCCTCATGTTGATTCAGTTTTCCTCATACAAAAAAGGTTATAAAACTAATAAGCAATGTTTCTTATTGCTCAAAGTGTCACCCTTTGTTTAAGAAGCTGCATATCCTAATTCCTTGTATTTACATTTATATGGTAATAATGTTCACAAAAAACAATATTTCAAAATATCCAACCAATGATTCATACCACTTACATTACGCGATACGATATCCTGTTAAGATCTGCACCAGCAGTTTGTAAGAACCCATAATGCAGCTTAAGGCCCAAAATAGATGGGATTGATACTCTATAATAAGCTACCACCAGAATTGAAGCGAGTTACTGAGATGTCCCTCTTCAAGAAAAACTTTGTAAACTTTCCACACATTCAGATGTTTTATTCAGTAAATGAATTTCTAAATATGTAATTAGCGCCTGTGATAGTATATATGTATGTACATATAGTTACCGTATTTACTCACATATAGGACGAGGTTTTTTTTCACATTTACCCGCTTAAAAAATCGGTGTCATCCTATGTGTGCGAGCAAAGGATTCTTCGCTGTTTTCTTTTTGGGTAAGTGTCAAGGTCGAAATCAAAGTCACCTTTGTTGGATGGAGCGATAATAACCTTGTATGACGGGTGACATCTCACTATTTTTGATTCTCCAGTGGCAGACGACGCCACGCTACATGTGCTTTGGAAGCGAACGTAAAGATGAGTCCGGCGCGGTGGCCATATCATCTGATATCAAGGTGTAAATCAGGCGAGAACAGGGGCAGCCACATCAGCCGGTGGGCGTCAACAATGAGCAGGGGAGTCTAGAGCGGAGAGTCTCTCTCGGGCGACTGCGAAGCTTTGCGTGTCGGCTCCAGATATCCTTTTGAGTGACGAATACATTGTCCCGAGCAAAACGTAGTTTCTGTTCTTCCCACGTCGTGACAACTCATTCTAAAAGCTGGTTTAGTGACAGATCACCCTTCGTTACCACTGTACTGTTTACTTGTGCATTGCCATACCGTGGGAATAGAAAATGGAGAAAGTGTGGAGAACACAGTACACTGCTTCTTTCAAGAGAAAAGTTATTTTGCATGTGGAAAAGAGCAACAACTGCACTGCAGGACGTGAGTGTGCGGAAGTGGCGTAATCAGTGAGGTTTGCTGTTTAATGGGGAAAGCACAAGAAAATCATTTCGTAGACCGAAAACTGGTAAACATCCTAAGATGGAGGAAGAGCTACAAAACTTTGTGAGACACATGTGCAACATGTGCATGCCTGTGGCAGTGGAAGTTCTTCAAGTGAAAGCCAGGGATCTTGCGAGAGAATGTGGAATTCCATGACAAGAATTCAAAGCCAGTCGTGGTTGGGCATACCACTTCATGAAAAGAGCAGGATTCTCCATAACACGACGGACCTCCATTGTTCAGAAGATACCTACTGACTACAAAGCCAAGCTGATGCGATTTCAAAGGCATGTCATTGATCTAAGAAAGCTGACAGAATTCTTAATGGGACAAATTGAGAACGCAGATGAGATGGCAATTTACTTTGATATGCCAGGCAATACGACTGTTCACCCGAAAGGAGAAAACCAAGTATTGATACGGTCAGGTGGCAATGAAAAGCAGCAAATCACAGAGATGTTGGCATGTACAGCAGACGGTCATCGGTTACCACCATAGATCATACTGAAATGGAAGTCAATCCCGAAAAATGAAATCTTCCCAAGAGACGTTGTTATTCGATGCAACAATAAAGGCTGGACGAACAATGAGTTGATGACTGACTGGCTGAAAACAGTATGGCTTCGCCGCCTAGGGGCATTACTAAGGCTACTGTCGATTTTAGTGATGGAAATGTTCAGGGGACACCTCACAGATGAACCTTGAAACCAGAAACCTTGTTACAGGAGAATACGAGCACTCCAGTGACAATTCCTGGGGGAATGACCTCACAATTACAACCACTGGACGTGTGCAACAACAAGCCATTTAAAGATCGAGTGAGGAAACTGTACACGGAATGGTTGACTGCCGAAGATCGAGAAATGACTGCAACTGGCCGCATCAAACGGGCCAGTGCTTCACAGCTTGCTTCATGGGTGTCAGTTGCTTGGAAGAGCATTTCTCAAGAGATAATATCGAAATCCATCAAGAAATGTTGCATTTCCAATTCACTCGACGGATCAGAAGATGAAGCTTCATGGAGCGATAGCGACAAAGAGGAGAGTTCTGGCGAATGTTCAGAAGGAGAGTCAGAACAGGCAGAAGCAGAAAGTGCACTGAAGGAATCAATGTCACACAACCTGACTTTCATGATAAAATCCTGAATAAACGAGTTAGGAAGTCCCGTTTTTTATTTTTTTTCTCTAAAATCCTACCTCGTCCTATATGCGAAGTGGTCCTACATGGGAGTAAATATGGTTAGTATTTCGCCTGCATATCTTGATGTGTCCTAAATTTGTATATGCTATGCATATCACAAATCTTTGGATAAATACAGGTAATAAAAATAATAACACTTCAGGGTTCCCTCTTTTTTCAAGATGTCCTCCATCCATATCTTTTGCCTCCTCCAAACATGTGCCACCAGATTCCTCTACTCTCCATCCATATCCATTACCTCCTCGTTCATTCTTCTCGCCATCCAGCTCACCATCTCCATCCTTCTCCACACCCACATCTCAAATGCCTCAAGCATACGTGCATCCTCCCTTCGCATTGATCAAGTCTCCATCCCATTCAGGACCACACTCCATGTTAGAGTTTTCATCAGTCTTTTCTTCACGTCTCTACTCATACCACCCCTCATCAATTCCCTCCTCATGGAAAATGCTTCCATAACCATGGCAATTCTACATTCTATGTCCCTACCACCAAAACCATTCTCCTCCAAAATACTATCCAGATATGCGAACTTCTCGACTTGCTCCATTTTAAGCCCTCCCACCCTTATATTCAGACCCACCATCTTGCTTGTAGAGAATCTTATCAATTTTGTCTTCTTATGGTTTATCTTCATCCCATGCCTCTTGCACTAGACCTCTAATGCATTCATCATTGACTGAAACTCCTTGGCAGACTGACACTCCAAAGCTTGATCATACAGAGATGTAACCAATGAAAAAGGAGAATAATCATAAAAAAAAATACCTCCTCCAGACAAAAACTGCGTGATGGGAAGCAAATTCAAGGAGTGAATGCCTCATTTTTTTAAACTTATGCCACCAACAAGTACCTTCTCTATGTATAAACTGATTTTTTGATTGTTTAACAATCCCCTAATGACATTGCCACATCATTTAGAACCACTGGCAGAGCGATTGGAGCCTGTTTCAGGCACAAAACAAGCTTACCATGCCTGTTTTGTGGACCCTAACAAAAGCACATCAAAGAGCTAAAGTGCAAGAAACAGAGCATCTTTGAGAGCATCAAAGCGACTTGCAAAACGGAATGCACCCCATATGTTCTCGAGTACTTACAATATGAAAAGCTCTTCTATTAGGCTAGAGATGGAAGTAGAATGTCAAAAAATAAAATTTATCAAGCCAGATGGACAAAGCAATAGCCTATTGTAATCAAGAAAAATGTGCTTGTATTAATAATAAATATGTAATGTTCAGGTTCAAATGTTGGAGAGTATGAGTAGCTTGGGGTAGGGATTATGAGCATAATTAATGCATGTGTATCATTTTGAAGACACAATACTGAGCTGCTCCATCTATATTAAACAAAACCACCACCTTTTCCCCACCAAACATGAAATTCACTCCCACAATTCTCGTGTCAGTAAAGACATTCATGTAAATCAGTATTGAAGCTGGTCAGAAAGGCCCACATCATACCAGCTTCCATAATACATAACAAATTACCAGCCAATTTGAAACTCCTCCCACCCATCTCATCTTTCAAAAAACACTCGAAACAGCACCTGCTAGCCAGAGAATATTATAGCGAGAACGAATTTCTAGAATCTAGCTGCAATTGCTGTACATAAAAATACATCTGAAAACCTATCATTCATATCCTTGTAAGCCATTTTACGTGTTTTTATGTTTTTTGTCCAATCTGATATGATGATTTAAGAGTTACTTTGTGACCAACAGAAAGAATTCTATATGTTGAGTTATGTTAACATTTACTAAAAGTCTCATGCCTCTTATTAGTTGTTTACCATTAGTTATTATTATATATTAGTTTACCATTACCATTTAGTAGTTCCTCTCAACTCGAACTCCTCTCCCTGATTACAAATGACAAGGTGAGGCATGAATTGAAGGGAGTCAAAAAACATAGAAACTGGCAAATCTTGCTGAAATATATTTGGTCATATTATTTTTAAGCAACAAAACAATACTGTATGCACATAAAACTTACGTTTGGATGACTGTTTATACAAACTCCATGATTTCTGCGAGGAAGCTCTCCAACAACACGAAGTTTGTGGCAAGCCAATGATGTGGAGTTGTAATCGATTTCTGTTGGCATCACTGTTAGGTCTCCAACTTCATCATCCTCCTCATCATCCTCATAACCCTTAGGCATTGGCGTTGTGGGCTGGGGGCCCTTCTCGGGACACAATTCATCCACAACAACCAATATCAGGTTGCTCAAAGTTATCGCTTGCACGACAAAGGGCCTTTGTGGGTTAAAAAAACAGACTTCTAACGGTGGATGCACACAGAAATTATCATTCTCAAAAGAATCAACTATTCAACTGCTTAAAACTACAAATTGCTTAAAACTACAAGGGAAACTGAAAATATGGAACAGTTGGACAAATTACTTTATAAGAAAAAGTGGAATAAGTCAGTTTTTTGACATACACTACGAAGGTGAGCAGACGAACTCTTCTTCCTGCATTCTCTTTTGAGCTTGAGTGATGTCAGTCTAGCTTCAGTGTTCTTTTCACTAGAAATCAGCACTTGGGGTTTAATATTTTACTTACACAACTTTGAGCCCCCTTTTCAAAACAATAGCAATTGACAAACATCTTTCATTCTCCCAATGGCTCATACTAATAGAATAACATCATGAAAGAATACACTTTTTGCCCCCTTTGCTGATCAATAAAATATAAGTATAACCCCCAACTTAATTATTGATATATTTTCCTCTTAAAAATTGAGCGAGATTCCTGTCACATGCCCCTAAAGAGGCTTGCAGGGAAATATGGAGATGTAAATTCTCTTCAAGGTAACATGGCTGGTTTCCCATTTGAGTCTTACCCAGGTAAAAATATTTGGGCTGTTACTGCTCTTTGACCGGTTTGTAAAATCTCTGAAACTGGTTTGTAACCGCTGAAACTGGTTTGTAACTGATGTGAAACTGTTTTGAAACATTCATAACATCTCTGAAACTGGTTTCTAACTGCTCTGAAACTGGTTTGTAACTGATATGAAACTTTTGTAACTTCTCTTTGAAACTGGTTGGTAACTGCTCTTTGAAACTGGTTTGTAACTGCTCTTTGAAACTAGTTTATAAAAGCTCTGAAACTGGTCTGTAACATCTTCGAAATCCAGACCAGTTCAGTCCAGTTATAGACCACTTCCATATCAGATATTAGCCTTTCAGAGCAGTAACAGGCCACTTTCAGAGCACTTACTTACCAATTTCAAAGTGCAGTTACAAACCAGTTTCAGAGCATCTACAGACCAAATATTTTTACCTCAGTTGAAGTGTGGCAACACGAGACTACAGAAGTTTATGTGACACCAGGAATTGGCTATACACTCGATGAGACAGCCACATGGTGCGCATTGAATGTTGTTGACGGGGTATGAAACTGCATTTATCCTGAAAGGAACAGAAAGATGGAGCACCCGACTCACCTAATACAGTGGTTGGAGGGCATCTTGTAAGGGTTCCTCTTGCTGTGTCCCTTGTCGCTGGTGATGAGCTGGTGCTGCAGCAAGTACAGATCAACCTCTTGATCGCATGGTTGGGGCCTTGTTCGATTGATGAGCAGTGCGTTCAGGGGACTCTTGTTGTTTCCCATGTCCCCTCCATGATGAGATGAATGCTCATGGCCCCCACTACCCTCATCCATACTGACCCGGCTATCATCACTGTGGGCAGTATTTGAACCCCCCATCACATCATCGGGACTCTCGTCATTGTCATAGACTGGAAGGAAGATTAACAAACATTGAGTCAATCAGTGTCATAGGGATTTTTTAACAGTCAGTTGGGAGCATTTTTTAAGCATACAGTATCACATTAGTCCTTCATCTATCTCGGAAGTGCCTTCTCGTGGGATGGAAGAATTACAATAGACATCAAGCAAAGAATAGCCCAAGCTAAGAAAGCCTTCATGATTGAAAGACAGCTGTGTATTCAAAGAAGAAAGGACTACAATTAGTATGAAGGTTTCCGCAGCGTTTCAGCTTTTGGGTTTCCTTCCGCGTGATGTCTTTTGGTGACAACAGTTTCTCCAGCCATCCTGCTGGCATCTTCAGGTCGAAATGGTGATGCATCTCATGGTCCATCCTTATATACCTGTCCAGTCGATCAGAGCGAACTTATATAGTCAGGTCGAGTGGAGCATCCTTATATACCTGTTGGGTTGATCAGGAAACCAGTTCACTCCGATCAACCCAACAGGTATATAAGGACAGACCATGAGATGCATTGCCACTTCGACCTGAAGACATCAGCAAGATGGCTGGAGAAACTGTTGTCACCAAAAGACATCACGGGGAAGGAAAACCAAAAGCTTATCTCCAAAAGAAAGGACTACAAACTAGGAAACTATGTGAAAACATTTGCATGGAGCATGGCACTCTATGGATTGGAAGCATGGACCATTGGTAAGGATAAAAAAAAGTGTCTCCTGAGTTGGAAAATGTGGTACTCATCAAATTCAAAGTTTGTCCTCAAAGAAATCCTCAGCGTTGTAATATGAATCTTCTGCAAAGAATTACTAGGAAATTATATGTTAAACTCTGTCATAAGCTAATTAGCTATTGAAGGTACACTGATCACGGGAGACAAAGCAATGCTCAAGTAAGCATATGGTTACAACTTTAATTTCGAGATTTAACTCCTTAGAGATTTATGGGGGTTGTAAAGAATGGTGAAATTGGATAAAAATATCTGGCTGGAACACTAATTTTTGAGTGCTGCCAGGGGAATCCAGATGTGAAAGTAACTACAAGATGCTGGTGACAATATATTGCTTACATTCAATTTCTTGCTATTTCACAACTGCCATAAATCTCGCCCAATCAAGGAAATGAAGTCCGAAGACAGCTGATGTTGAGCACAAAGCTAGTTTACAAATATGTACCACAATTCCATCATGAGTAGAATCTCAAACTCTCAAGTTTTAGCTATAAGTTTTTCCTTGAGACATCTTTAGACTCTGCAAGGCTCATATTTTTAATAGCTCCCTGACCAGAGAAAATGAAGGCCAAAAATGGTCGATATAGTGCATGGAGACTTTTTTTTAGCTTCAAGAAGCAAAAGGGTTAGTTCCACCTATGTGCCCCTTTCTATAATTATTCTTCTACTTAAATTGTTTATTTACAATATCTCTTCAATATGAGACTATCCTCCTTTGCACAGTTCTCTTGAGCCAAAAACCAGGTTCTTAAAGGAAAACGATGTTGACTCCAAGTTCTATTCCAACAATGAAGAAATTTGAAAAGAAAATGTAACAGAAATAGTTTTCCATCATATATAGAATAGTACATTTTAAGCATCTTTCCAAGCGTCATAATTAGGTTACAGGTTATTTAAGGTAGAGCAAATATCAAAATTCTCAAAAATTTGCACACGCTATCTTGGAAAATGGCTGCCATGAGAAAATGAGGAGGGATAAAACTTTTAAAACTATTGCATTCAACTGCTAATGCATGAAGGTATGCGTGCAATAGAAATGAATTTTATCACAAATGACATAAATGGATCATTATAAGTGAAATGACCCAAATAAAAGATTTGGACCAAGAGTCGAGATTAATATATCTCAGCATATAAAGGAAAAAAAATATTTAACTGGCAGAAAATACATATAAGACAATGAAAAAGCCAGCAGTTAAATGACTGTCATACTAGACAATTTTTTCCTTCCTCATTTTTCCAACCATATAGAATAATGGAGCTCAACTCACCTATGTCAGATGAAGAGAAAGCACGAACATAATCTGGCAGGTAAGCCCACAAAAGGTGTTTCAGACTTATTCTAGATAGGAAGGACATGAATATCTCCACCATCCTCTGCAACAACCAGCCGAATAATTGGAAAGGCTGAAATATTTTCAATAAAAATTAGTAATAGCCAACTAACGACAACCATTTCTCGCTTCTCAAATGAAAGGCAATGCTCACATATCATAAGGCATCATTCACTGTCACATAATTGAAATAACCTGCATTAGCACAGGAAAGGTTGAAGTCTTTTCTATTCTTAAAAAATTGAAGTCATTATATATCATACACTAGTTCCAAAAATAGGTATATCTATAAAAATTATATATATTCGCGCAACAAAAAATTCTTCCATAATGTAGGTACTTAGGTCAAAATTCTATAGAAGACATACATGAGAATTACCTGAGAAATGCATATGAAACTGTGATTTACAGAGAAATGTCCAAGAATAGTATAATGCCTTAAGCAACAAAGTTACCCAATGCTATATTTGGACAACAATAACTATTGTGATGGATACCATCAAGCATGAATATGCTCAACCAGCAAAAACTAAGAATAGACAAGGGATGGATTGCCATGTTAAGAGGCCATAATACTGGTAGTCTTCGATTGCTGATTTTTCATTCTGAGTAGATATCCCTGATAACTGATGAAAACCTAGACCTTCATTTGGGACTTATGTGTCCACCAGATGCAATCACCAGCAAATATTGATTTATGTGAAACTGGTTGTAGGTAGAGTTGATGACGGTACTTTGTTCATATGATGGATACTTCATCATCACTTAGTTAAAATGGATCAGGGGATGACATCCTATGGGTCAAGGAAGCAAATTCTGTAGAGATCTTCTGCAGTGATAGTGAAGATAATGATCAAAATGTAGTATTGAACAATAGTAAGGAACACCCTATTTCGAGGGTTCCTTAATATTCAATTGAAATCTTCATTCCAGGTTGCATTTCACTGCTGATCAGAGTTATAATGATTTTTTAAAATTGCGAGCATATTAATATTTCCTTTCATATGGAGTTAAAAATAGGGATTGTCTCATTTTTTGTTACTGAATTTATATATTGGTTAAAATGTAGTATAGTAACATGTTTCTAACATACCAAAGGAAAAATTGTTTCTATGTTAAGTTTTACATGAGCTGTTGTAAAAGTTGTAAACCTTCCTTCCATGGAGAGCCTTGCTTTCTCTGTGCGTAAAATACATATAAATAAAATTTTCATTGGAAATCCCAGGATATTATATATTATATAATAGTTATGTACATGTTCATAAAGCTGGAATCGTTACGATTACAAGGGTATAACTCAAATCTCTATCGCATTGTAAGTTTTGGAATTAGCGGAGGTTTACAACTTTTACAACAGCTCGTGTAAAACTCGACATAGAAACAATTTTTTTCCTTTGGTATGTTAGAAACATGGTTGTCTAACTTAAATCAAAATCTCTCATCTCTACAATAAATATTAAGTGAATGGCAATAACATAAATTTGGGCCATCAGGTTTTGAGCGCAGTAAACAGGGCCTTTTCTCAAAACATATATCGTAAAAGTGTAGATAATGATAGGAAATTTTTTTTAAACACATCAGCAAACGTAGAAATGATCATTCTATTGCATACATTTTATTTCGTTAAAATCAGTTGACCCTACTTGAAGATACAGCGTCTTAAACTCAATGGACTCGGCTTTTTAAATGGACAATAAGTATTCTTCAACCTCATAACTTACCCCAGGTGGAGGCCCTGGAACGCTCGACTGGGCAGCACCCTCATTTGGTCGAAAGCAAACAGCTTGATAGTCGTAGATGTGAATCCGATTGTAAACTCCTTCCTGAACTAATGCTCTCATGATATCTGGTTTGACATCCCCAAAGAACATTCCAGTTTCATTCATGGACCGACTGCTAACTACAACATAGCCATTGTTGTCAAGGGCAAAGCAGGACAATTCCTGGCCAGAGGCGCAGGTACGAGTGCACGAGCTCAGAGATTCAGCACACTGCAATCGAAAGTTCATTGACCATCGTTAAAATAACAGAAAATGACAGTTTACTCTAAGCTAATACTAACTCATTAACTCAGAGGCTGAGTAGAGTCATTTTGACCCAAGGTATGTTCCATTTCTCACTTTAAACGCTCCAGAGCATTTCAAGCAGCAAGCATTTGGTACCTGCTCATAAAGATTTAACCAAAAAAATTAACAAAATACAAAGAAAAGCAGCACACTTTGTTACAAACTACTATGAACGAACATATAGGGTTACACAACTGTTAGAGGGATTAAGGTGGGAGCACCTAGCAGCTCAGAGGCCACACGCTAGGCTTAGCTTGCTTGAGAAATTCAGAACTGGTGTGTTTCAGAGTGACACAGAGAATATTATCATGACCCCTCACTACATTTTCAGGTCTGACAGATGCGATAAAATAAGAGATATACTCTGCTGAACAGATAGGTACAAAAACTCGTTCTTTCTGCGCACAATAAGCGACCACAATAGAAACTGAGCTCCTCCAAATACACTCTCATAGGACGTGTCACCATTTCACCTCCAAAACTTTTACATCTTTACACGGCTTGTGACCTACCACACCCTGCCACATGCCCAAGCGGCGGCTCACAGGATAGTATGTAGATGTAATTCCAAGATATTTTAAATACTTCCAAGTAGGGGAATAAAATGGACAGGCCTTTGGAACAGTGGCACTTCCAAGGGCTTGGAGCAGGAAATGGACTGCACCTCAAGTGAGAAATTCCACAGATGAAAAATCATTTGCATTTTCATAGACTAAAACCCAGATCCCTTGATTTCTAGCCAAGAAATTTAGCCAGTTTAGCTACAGAGGCATCCTCTTCCCTAGTAGAGGTATCACAATGATTAATCAGGGTATCCTCAAAATTTCTCGTACAGACTAAAATAGAAATGGAAAAAACAGCTTCCCATTTTTGCTTTTTGTTTCAATGGATTACAAATAATTCAAGTTTGAATTATCTGAAAGGCTTTAAGCCACGAAAATTTCAAATAGCAGCAAAATATTCAACTTTGAGAGAGATCAAATCATTAAAAATCCCACTTCATCAACAAACAAAAGAGAATCACAGGTGAGGAACACTTACAGTAGATGTGATGTTTTTGAATCTAGCATAGAGGGCTGAGTGGCGAAACTGGAATCCAACCACAGCTGCAGGGGCTGACTTACGCCCCTCCGAGTGGAATATTGCATTGCTCGCGGTCACCAACGAATCATTTTTGTATTCTGTTAGAAAAAAAATCACACATAACAAATCACCACCATGCAAACAACTATTTTGCACTCCACTATTATTCTATTCAAATATCTAGGGGGATAAGAGGCAGGCCTTAAATTTGTGGGGGTGCCTGAGTTTTGGAAAATCCTAGATTAATTCAAAGGGCTCTGTAGTCGTGAGGTACTCAGGTAAAAATAATTGGACTGTAACTGCTTTGATGCCTATATACATTTAATACAAATCTTAATTATAAATAAAGGCGTGTCCAACTCATTTGTGGGATATTTGTGGGGGATATCATTTTCATATGGTTTGAACGAATCTTTCTCATGCCAAAAAAAAAATGCCAAATTATGTGAGGGCTCCCATATTTTTATTTTTTATTTTTCTTTACTTGTAATGCATTAACCCTTCAGCTGCGAGGAATGTACTTGTACGTTTGTACGGGCTACTGCGGGAAAAACATATTGTACGTTCGACCCTCCCTTCTTACCTCCTCCCCGAGCCCCTGCTTATCTTTATGGCCCAAACTCTTTCTTCCTTGAGGAGGAACATTGGCAATCCTCATTGCCTACCCAAATGAGTCCCTCCCTTGCTCGTCAGTGGTCTCATTCCATTGACATGAGCTACTAACCTTTTTTCCTATTATCATCTAAATGTGCTCTGGTAGTCTTACCAGAGTGCAATGTGCATAAAAATCAACAGATTTCCTTGGTGTTTAGTATCAAATTAAACAGTAAATTATGAACAAACTTCATATAAAACTTTATTTCTCTTCACTATCCCGAATACAGCACAATGTGCCAATTTATGCCGGGTGGATAACAGTAACAACGGACGAGACACAAACACCCATGTCCTGGGCAGATAATATTCTACCCAGGCGGGACTCGAACCCGCGACCCTCAGGGTAGCAGGCGAGGACTTCACCCCACCGCCACCGGGGCTGACAACTTATTTTGCAGATTTTCGCTGATTAAAAAATTTGGCCAAATAAACTGATGTTGCACTAATCCGTCCCTTATTGGGTGGGACCCTATCCGCGGAACCTCGGGAAAGGGTCGGGAGGGGATTGCAAGGGTCTACTACCTGCTCTGCCCCTCATAGCGGAAAAGAGGGACTGGCCTCCTTAGAATATTTCCCGCACACAGTGGAAGACTTGCGATCCATCTGTCGCAGCTGAAGAGTTAACATAGCAATAACAATGGTTTACATGCCTAGAACCCCTTTCTATAGCTAATGGCTTCCCTATTAAATCCTCTAATAGCTATTAATTGCAGAAAATTAAAAATGTCCTGAAAATTATGATAATATTCTGGAAAGTTACAGTAATTACGGTAAAATAGAATGATTGTTCATTTTTGCTGAAAACTGACATTAACACCTAAAGTCTAAGTTCAACAAGACGGTGCAGAGTCCTCTTAATTGCAACAACTACACTACAAAGTGTGTTGTTGGCAACAATGTAGAGGACTCTGAGACAGCAAATAATTGAAATTACCGTAATTTACCCATCTCTACACTAGTCACTCACCGCCTTTGAAGGGCACCGAGTAGACGTAGCTATCTGGATCCACAAAGTGTTGTTCAACTGCTCGCTTGTACCAAACTTCATCGATGGCTCGCTTATTCAGAACACTGAAGTGACTGGAGGGGAAGGTAAAGTGAGATTTGAACAGAGAGAGAAATGAAAGAGCATACTGAAATCGAACTTGACAAATCATAGAATTATTCTGAGGGCATATTTCTTTTGTCTACTTTGTATTACAGCTAGTCTTCACCTTTTACCTATCATGCTTAAGTGCTTTTTTATTTAACTGAAAAAAATATTTGAATAAACTGGTTCCCTTTTGAAAGTGCTGAAGCAGGCCTTCACCATCTACCTTCTCATAGTTTACTCTTCAGCAATGGAAATGTCTATTTTCCAATTATTGATGATGAAAGATATAGCCCAGTGCAAACACAAATTCATTCTCAATTTTATGGAGGGCAGCAAAGAAATAGCATATTTACAAAAGGGGTAATGAAGCTCAAATAGTTTTGTACTGTCTACAAAATTTTATTTCCACCTCTTTGCTACACGTGTTTCGACTGACTAGCAGTCATCATCAGGCAAGTCTTGCCTGATGATGACTGCTAGTCAGTCGAAACACGTGTAGCAAGAGGTGGAAATAAAATTTTGTAGACAGTACAAAACCATTTGAGCTTCATTACTCATTATGCTGTTCTACGATATCTCGCCTGAGAAAGTGGAGTTTATATTTACAAAGATAGCACAGTTATTTCTGAACTCTCTACTCAGCTCTACTCTAGCTCAGCGGCTCCCAAACTTTTCTGTCCTGGGACCCACCTCCAACCTGAAATATTTTTCGCTACCCAATATTACCCGGCGCCGGCGGGACAAAAGACAACAGACCCGTACAACATAGCGAAGTCTCTTCGCTTTCACATAAATAGTCTCGACTAACTTTATAGTCTATGTTAACTTTATTAATTTTAACGTTTCTTATTGTTAGTTTAGCGTTAGAACATATTTGAAGAGAATTTTTGGGTAATTATTTAAGATTTAATTTTTACTTTAAAAGGCACCTTCCCTGCGTGACCCACCAAAATTGCTCCCGCGACCCACCAGTGGGTCGCGACCCATAGTTTGGGAACCGCTGCTCTAGCTCTATGGCACCATTATTTGAGGATTTCCCAAGCTTGAGAGCACTAACAATATCTTACAATATTATCCCATGTATTCTCAGAACCTATAATTGTTTACTTTCAATAAATTGTGCAAAACTTTGTTTATTGAAAAGTTTCTATTTACTCAATTATCTTTACAAATCTATGCTGCCTTAAATATCATCATGAGTGGAGGAGGATGGGATCATCTTAAGCTTGTTTCACAAAATAATTGAACCAGCATATGGTTCGAGGATACTTGTTAGTGTGATGGCTTTCCAGTATCCTGCAATAAAGAAACAGCATGCTGGCTGACAAGAATAATCCCTAACGTACTGGCCGATCTGCTTGTCTTCATTATTGATGAGGTACTCACTTGCTACTAGTTACCAGCAGGACCTCATAGCCTCCGACCAATCACATAAGCTTTAACAGGCACTGTGCGATTCTCGCTATCTGACACCATCTCCATCGATAGTGCCTTTTAGGTAATTGCATCAATTTTCTGGCAACAAAATCAACAATGAAGAAAAATGCCCCCACTGCAGTTCTGGTCACTGACTGCCATTGATTGGTTAATCAAAATATATTAATAGGCATGAGTAGAGATACAAATGAAAACACTACTTCCCTACCATACAAGCTTTGTGATCATGAGGAAACATATATGACTGCACCAACCACACTGGATTCCATCCTCAGTACTTAGTACTACCTAGTTTAATAGATCTTGAGCTGGATTATATAATGTGTGAAACAGGCTTAACGATGTTTTACTTGGGGAGAAAGTAAGGTCAATATGCAACAAAAGTCTTCTGTGGAGGGGTGAAGGAGGCATAGCCAGTTTTCCGGGATGTCCTCCGCATCGACCAGCCAATCAGAGCACAGCAAGGGAAAACTAAGGCCTATATAAGACAGGCAGAAACCTGCATCCACACTTCAAACCTGAAGACGCATGCTGAAACCCAGCGAAACTGTCGTTTGAAGATGAACGAACGTGAAGGACATCCCAGAAAACTAGCTACACCAAAAATCATCATCATAAGACTTGAGTTGCCCATAATTGGGGGCAATGGGATGTTGTGGAACATGGCAGAAGGATTTGAGCACGGTAGAATGGCGGGAAAGGAGTACTGGAGAATTTTCTCCTGTGGATGGAATGACAGGAGGTACAAAGGAAACAAAGATGGTACAGTAAACTGAGTGAAGGCAGAGGTGCCTTCAGCAATGGAAAACATAGCCGTGCTACTTTTATTACCATCCAGGCCAAACTTACTTCCATAAATGCATATTAAATATTGAGATAGGAGGATAGTAATAAGCAGCAGTAAAATGTAGATTTCCTGGAGACAAAATACTCTCATTCTAAAAATCAATGTATAAAAAGTATTGCGGTGTCTGAATTTAACATGAAAATGAATGGATTTACCACATTTTCCAACTTACACTTATTACCACATTTTCCAACTCCAAGGCTCGATACTCGGACCTCTGCTCTTTATACTTTAAACTTAATGACCTTCCATGTTCAATTTCAGTTGGTAAGCTACTTCTCTATGCTGATAATACTTCCTGTCTTCTACAGTAAAAAAATCCAGCTGAACTTGGGGATAATGTGAGATTGGATTTTTGAGTGAAATAGGAGTTTCAGGGTTTCCAGAGCGACAATTGGAGCTAGTTTTCTAATCAAGAAGATTCCAGTGGTAATTTTTTTCATGATGAAACTTAACCAAAGTTGTTTGCTATCTTAATGCATCTTTTTTTTTGACGATTTCTATGTTACCTTGTAACCAACAGAAATAAAATCATTATTATTATTATTATAACATACATTTTTTCCTTGAGGAACTCCAACCAAAACAACTCAGCATCTTATACAGCCATTTTCTAGCCACTATTTATAATTTAAGTCCAGATTTAGGTATAAGACAACCAGTAATGGGTTTTCAGTCACATTTTTCCAGTTTGCTGGCTTTCTATACCTGACCATAGACATTTGCATTCATTTCACTAATGATTTACCAGGTGCCATGTAGTAGAAACCATTATCAGTGGTAGTAATCTAAATAAAAACACACACCACCTCTATTTTTAGAAGAAAATTGGCTGGAATCTATGAAATACTAGAGTCACATTTGGATTTGAGGAAATAAATGAAAGCACGATCATCACCCAGATGATGCCATTATTTAACTTTTTTCACATTTCAACTTTACTTGACATTATTTTAGTGAAAGATTGCTTCTCAATTCCACCACTTGCAATTGCGGAGGGCTAAAAGAGAATTTCTTCATTTTCACCAGAATACCTATATGGCCACATCTTGGGTGCATCATAAACCCATGCATATTTTAAGCATGAAAATACAGTAAATATTGCTTGGGCAAATGAAACCATGAGTAAATTTCCCCAAATCTGCAGACATGAGTCCTGAAATTGATGGGGAAATGTTATATCTACCTCAAGAGGTTTCCCTATGAAATCTTACAGTTTAAGTGGACAGTGACAACAGAAAATACCATACTCCATTATCTGATGTATGCATAGAGTTAGACAATTATTATTTTACTAAATCCATTTACACCATAACAACAAGTGTGACCAGTCATAATCACTCATTTTCCATGGCCAGAGTTCTCTTAGAATACATAATGATGACTGAATGCTTAATGAGTGATTCAACCACGTAAAAATGATTTTAAAAAAATAAGCTACATAGCTCCATGATCAAGGCAACTTTGACCAAAACTCCTCAACTATTTCAAGGGCCAATTCAGTAACATTCACCGCAAAATACTTCAAATGAAACTCAGTATGTGTCTGAAGACAAATACTGAATTTCAAACACATCATAACACTGTAACTGTAATTACTGGATCAAGCTAAGGTAAATAAATTTTTTTAAATAGTTGGCATTCACACATTTTCACTGATGAAATAAAAAATTAAGAGATGGTAGCTTCTTACGGCTCTGAAGAAGCTTCTTCTGAGTCTGATGACACTGGATAATCTTGCCATCTTGTGAGGCCACTTCTTGTGGCCACAAATGACACAGTTATACCAAAACGTTGTTTGAACTCTTTCCTACATGAGGCAAGCGAGCAAAGGAAAAAAAGAAGGGAAGAAGTAATAAAACTCTAGGTCAACTCAAACAATTTTTCATGCTAACATTAATTTAAACTTAAAATTTAGCCTCCTCAAGAAGATATGGAAGGCTTTAAAAAGAGCTCTCAAATGATATACTCACACTAATCAAAGACAGTCATGTTTATGACAAGACTGCCCAAAAATTACAGTACATTTACTTGAGATCTCAAATTATAAAATATTAAATTTAAGCTAGAATTAAGATAATAGCTATGACGTGAATCTCTAAGCCTTGGCATGACAGGCCTCTAGAAGAATATCAATCATGTTCTTTAGTTGCACAAGTTGAAATACTAGTTGGCTTAGTTTATTTCTCCTTAAAACTGTACTCTATAAACTTTAACACAAATTATAGATGGTATTCTCAAAAAAATGCAATGCAACAATTTGGGTAATACTAAGGTACCTATTTAGATTAATTAAACACATTCACTTTGCAGTTTCTATGGGGTAAATCATCAAATGAGGGGGTGGGGAGGAGAGCAATTAATCTAAACTGTTCCCACGCACAATATATATAGATATAGGGGGTATACCAATGAATACAAGTTAACAAAATCTGAACCATAGTTAAATCTACAGAACTGTGCGAGATAGCATGGATAATTGGGGACATGTATTCATTTCATTCAAAGTTAACTGAGGCAATTAACAACTAGATATAAAAGTTCAAAACCTCACTCAAGTAATATATATGGAGTTGGTGAATGGGAGGGTTATTGAATTCTAGGGAACTTAAGAAAGGGTAAAACTTGAGAGGAGATCACTGAACAGTTAAGTACACAAACTTGATTGTTATATTGTAATACTCTGCGGTCTCATTGATCGGTTCGGCATGCATTAATCATTTCTTGCAATCATTTTCTTTTTATCTCAAAAGTAATGCCAATGTTGAAATATATAGATCATTTCATTCAGTTATTATCAATCCTATTTTTGAAATTTTGTTAACATTAAGTCCTCACATAATTTTAATTGTTCAATGCAATCATGAAACAAATTGCACAATATATTTTTTTGAAGTGATGGGTTTATAATAATGTACTTTACCTGGGCAACATGATCATCAGCAGGTCTATTGGGCTTATAAAAGCACGGAGTGAACAGGAATATGTGTCAGTTAGTGCGATTGAGACAATACATAAAAGATTGGGTAAAAGGAAAGAGACAAAATTTGAATGGAACACTATTCTATCTCCAGAACCAAACATGCAGCAAATTATGTACCACCAGGCTCCAGCATATGTGCTTGACACCCAAGACAAAAACAACACATATTCAGTAAACAATTGAAAGCCATTACTTTCATTGATGTGGGCGTTAATAATTAAAGCTTTATAGGGGAATGGGTTCAAATGTCTTTACAAGTGAGAAGTAATGATGTGATACCAAAAGATTATATATGCATAAGATGTTGGTATATAATTGTGAGTAAAAATAATTACCAAATATTAATCGATCAAGCATTTATATATATGTGGAGTATCTTTCAAAATAATTTGGAAAAAAATTCATGCTTCTGCAAAAAGTAAACCTTATTGTGACTTTTATATCAAGGAAAATTCCACAGAAGAATAATCATGACAGGAAAATCTCGGGAAGTGTGAAGTGATGCTGTAGTAAACATTTATTGAAAGAAGGCATCTCTGGCAATGACTAATATTGCAAATTACATATCTGGTCTAGTGGTAAGAGTAAAGAAAACTCTAACAAGATTCAGTGGATGAGTATTTTAAGGATATTTAGATATGAGTTCATGATACAAAATCATTTCTGTACAACCAAGCATTTCCTGAAAAGCCATTTAATTGGATGGTTCATCATAAAGATTAACAATATACAATCTCCCCATGACATGGGCTTCAATATTTTGTTATTAAAACCTGATTCCACCCCAGTTGCACAAAGTAAAATTATTGATGGGTTTATTGCAATTTGTCACAACGAATGACAAATACCATTCAGTTCCATGAGGAAATTGAATTGACGAGCTTACAAACAAGACTTTGAGATGGCAGATCACATTGCTTGCCTTCTTTCAAACATTTTACTAAAGCAAAGAAAACAGCATTCCTGACCAACATGTCAATATGAATGACTCCCATTCCAGACACTGAAACTATGAATGAGTAATCCAGTGGGTGGAGGTTTTTCAACCATGGATGCAGTGCATAACTGTGCAATTAGAGAGTCAACTCTCTTTGTCATTGAAAACCATGTTTGAAATGTGCGTTTCATCAATGATGAGAATACTCTGAAAGAAAAAAATTGTGAGTTTTTCTTTTCTTTTCAACCCTACTTACATTCCATCATCCAGGAAGTGCAGTGCATAAATGATTTGTGTAAAAGTGAGAGTGGCAACAGGGGTGGAAACCCCTGATTACCAGCAGGAGAGAGAAATCAAGGTTAAACATTTCCACATAATAAACATCAACAGATCAACGCCATTTACATTTCTAAAATTTTGCCACAAAACAATATAGCCTTTTAGCAACACTCAAAAAAGCAATTGTCATCATAGTTTAGGCAAAGCTTCTATCAACCTGCTTTCATTCAATTAGGCTTTGATGTGGAATATATCACAGCTTAAGGTCTACACATAATGGGTTTTATCACACATTAATTAGGTGATTTAAGATGATAGGATAAATAGCTAAATTTACAGAGGCCATGTTTTATTGGGAACAGCATGTTATGTGTTTGAAATATAATTATTAGAGTACCAAAAAACTCTTATTGTACATTTTTGGCAAATATGAAAGTGAAGTTGATGTGAAAAATGATTTCCATTAGCTTTATAGCTTTGTCACCGAGGGAGAAAACACACTCAAATTCATAAATCACAGTAATTTTTTTGGAAAGAAAATCCAAAAGTTCAGACCTTAACCCATGAGATCCCCTGTATTTGAACAGGATTAGCAAAGGGTAATGTACCATAATGATTATCAGTGTTAGCTCAAACAATATGAACTGATTTCTTAAAAAGAACATTGATTTTAAACCACTGCTTCTATGTGTGGAAGTTATCATTAGAATCCATCACTTGGATAAGTAAGAATCAAAGGAATACAAGGTGAGAAATTAATTCAAGTTTTCTCAAGCAACTACAAGCAAGATGTGAACCAATGAGCAAGTGTTTTCTCTAAAAACTTCATGAAAACAATTTTTCAGTGTGAGCAACACCCACAGGCAAAGCTTACTTCCACACATCAACATTCAGCTATGACTCATATTCAAGTTAATAATTATCATAGATAAAATTACATTTTTGATTATCTTTGAAAATTCCCTTGTTATGCATAAAATTAAGTGCAAAGAGAAATACAAATTGTTCTCCCATCATAACTTGCAACTGTGTGATACAATACAATGAAGTATTTTTAAACAATTACTTCTGGCTTTCCCTCCACAAGTGGCAAAACACAAGTTATTTCACATAGCATGGACAAAGCTAAATCTACAAAATTTGAAAAAATAAAATGATCAAAATGTGGCAAAAAATATCTTAATTTTGTGTCGGTTGACATATTTTCTTATTCAACCTCTACTCTATATGCACATTACACATTAGTACATTAAAATTCCTAGCCACCTAAAAAAGCATTTCAATGACAATTCCTTCATTCTCGTGTCTGCCACAGCTATGTGCAAATAAGAAATATGCTTGATATTGCGCTGGATTGGCAGTTGCTTTCTACTGACTCACTGAATCAAACCAGTAAACGAGAAAAAACAGGCATGGCAAAATTTGTTTTATGTAACAATAAACTGCCAACATGACATACCAAGCACCAATCTTATTCTCTGATGATGCACTGACAGGTTGTCACTGAAAATGTATCATTACGACAAGAATACACGCTGTTATCAACAGACTTGAAACGGCTTAAGCGATATTGTTATGACTAATGAAAGGTTCAATTCTCAGTGACAAGCAGGTTCAATGCGTCATCATTCACCATGAAAGTGCCAAGCTAAAAGCAACCGAGAGGCTCTTCAGAACATTTAAAAGAGCCGTGGTATATGCTGGAGTCTAGTTTTTCATTACATGCTCTACAAACATACAATCATAACAGCATTGGTGATCTGACTTTTGTGATAAACTAATCATGGACTTTTACAATCATGCATGAAATGCTTTGAGCAAAAACATAAACAGAAATGCAGTGCTCATTGTTATGTATTTCATGGTTGGAATTAATCAAATAGTGCTCCCATCTCAAATATATATCTATATATATATATATATATATTTATATCCATTGAGAAAAATCAAAGTGGCAAATGCAATTTTCACGTTCGACTGCACCATTATTATAAATCCACCGATTACCAGGCAACAGAAGGTTTCAGTTCTCTTAACCCTTTGCACTCAACTATTGAGTGGGACTTGGCACATAAGAAATCTGGCTCTGATATAATTATGAGCTGCGAATTGACAAAAATTTTCAAAATCTCTTTCATTACTGACATTTGTCCAGCTGGACAGAATTATGAGGACTTAGTGCTCTCTGATTTTTGGGGGAATAAAGTTTCTGGAATGCTAAAGCAAGTTGCATCAATAAAAACAGAAATACGAGATGGTAAACTAACCTCAAACATTCCTGAACAAAGATGTTCAAATATCTACTTCACAATAATAATGAGAGAGGGGAGTTATTGTACATGACATGTTTCGACAAGTTTCTTATCATGTTTTGGGAATATTGGTCAAATAGATCAATTCAAATCAATTCCATTGATTCAAAGCAATAGGTTATTTCTGACTGGCATTATTTCAACACACAATTGTGTTTATTTCTTTTCCTTAAAATAAATCTGAATAAAAAATTTGATGGGACTATTGAAATTAAGTGACATTCTTTAATGGTATGTTTTATAGAAAGGCTAGGGGGAGTGATTACGTGCATACGTCAAGTTTTCTGATTTCACTTTTGGTAAACTATACTGATTACTATACTTTCGTGAGGCCCGAGAATTCCGTAGAGAATTAAAAGGTTAAGGAAAATTGGACAGGTGTAGAGGGAGAGCACAAGTAATGAAGAAAAATAAGCTATTACTACAAAGGCTTTCAAAATTAATGAAAATTCTAGGGTGTAACACCTTGAATTTGTAGGGATGACTGCATACAATGCCATAAGTCTTTTTCCTAGGGAATATGTTGCCTAAATTAAAATGGACATTTAAGGAAAGGGTGAGAGAGAGTTGTTCATGACAAATTTGCAAACATTTCTGAGTTTTACACTGAACTAGTGTGTGTGTGACTGAGTACAATGTCATTTCCTGAGTGAACATTGCCCAAATTAAAATGATCATTTGCAGGGAGGGGAGGAGAGAGGGGGAGGGGGGTTGCTGACCATGCCGATCTAGGGAGGAGTGCAAAGGGCTAAGCAGTTATATGGCGACAGGGGGCAGGGGAGGGGGAAACCAAATAAGAGGGGAAGGAGAATAAGGATGACAGGGGGGGGCTGATAGACAGGGCTGCCAACTATCCTCATTCTATTGAACATGCCCTCATTTTGAGGGGGGATAAGTCTTAAGATTAAGTCTTAAAGTCAGGCAGACAACTATGAGTCAGGATCCATACAGTGATAAGATTTTCAAGGTGATTGGTTCTGACTCTGTGAAAGAAGGGCCATCCAATTTATGAAAATTAAGGTGGTATTTTTCGTAATTTACCACAAACCCAGCAAATTACCATAATTCTCAGTAATGTTCACCTACATTTCTGATATTTTCATCCTTATATCTGCAAAACATGTTCTTTTAAGCTGAGTCTATGTACTTTTCAGTCAAGGTTTATTAAAAAATAAAGACACATACAACTCATTTATGGAATACTTTTATGACTTTTACTTCTGCAATACTCGTGGAGCTATCACTTGGACAGTTTGAATGGAAATTTCTCATACCATGACAAAAGAAAGCAAAATTACACATATTTTTTCTTGTTTCTTTAATTCTAATACATTAATGTAGCAATGGTATTGCTTAAAATGCTGTTAATCACTCACTAATGCTGCAGGCTTTCCTTTGCTATTAAATCCTCTTCTAAATTAAATTTTTTTCCTATTTCAGAGCAGTTACAGATCAAATATTTTTAACTGGGTAGTTATTTCACTCCCATCCATTCCAACTTCCAATATGGCCGAACCAACAAAACAAGCTCTATTCAGACAAGTAAAGTTTCAAATATAGATTTATTTGGAATACCACAAAGTAAAAGTCACAAAGCACACAGCATAAATATGCTTGCCGTAGTACAGGAGGAACAGACATTTTCGAAAGTCTTCAAAAATTTTGAGTTAGAGAATTCTTTGAAATGTCACCAAGTTTAAATCACAAAGCACAAGGATGTTAAATGTTGTACAAGTGGAACCGGCATTTGCTTAAGCCTTCTATTTGTCTTTGACCAAGAGTCCTCATTTCCAGCAAAGACAGTTGACAACCCTGGGTAAAGTGGGAAGGTGAGCCAGGGCGAGAAGAGGTGGGGACACATTTGACACAGGAGCACGCAAAAAAAGCACCACTTTGGATATTTGATATATATATTATAATAAGTTAACTAATTCTCTCATACAAAATGGCAATAATATAGAGAAATTGGGTGATGGAGAGAGAGAGAGAGAAAATAAAAAAAAGGTTTTATACTTTACAATATTCTGTGGATGGTGGTTGTGAGGAGGTTGGTTTGAGGAGGAAGATGGAGAAGAGACGCATTAGCAGAGCAGCTTACCCCTTCTCCTCTTTCGATGACTGGCTGACATTTTTCGGGAACCACTCGGTCACCTTGGCGTCGAACACCAGCGACAGCAGTAGATTCCTATCACCTGGGCCGCACACCCAACCGCCAAAACATGTGAACGCGTACGCACGCACACAGACAAACACACACGCAAACACAAAAGGACAGACACCATAATACGTACAACACAAATCAGCTGCCTGATCATTGTGCTTCCCAAGCTTGACAGATTTCCAAGGTATTTACTTTGAGGTCTTTCTCCACTCTTTCTTTATATACATATCTCCACTATCTGGTTTTGTCCCTCTTGTTTAATCTATCCTCTTAAAAGGTTTTGCATTTTGCATCGATTTAGGATCATTGTCCTGAGTGGGGAAGAGAGTTCATTGTGGAGCCCAAAGTTTATCCTCACGGATTTGTGGAATGTTTGAGTGGTCAGCTGTAAGCCACCCGACTTAGACTCTTAGTTTTTGATTTGCTAAAAGTTTTGATTCTCCCTTGGTTATACCAGGGTGGCCACTCATTCAATGTAGAAAGATTCACAGTTTATCAAGGCTGAAAAAAATGCCACTTTTGAACTACTTAAAGTTTTGCGATCTTGGCAATTTTTGACAAAAGGTACCTGCCCTTTTATATGGGAAATGGTATGTGTATGTATTCCAGACCTAATTTGAAAAATGATGAATTTTTAACATCAAGATGTAGTCAAGAAATTAATTGTGAATTTTGTATTGTGTTTTCCATTATTTTTTAAAATAATACATACAGATACCGCAGAAATTTTTCAGGACTGCAAAAAACCTTTCGCCGTGAAGGAGTTTTACAAGTGTTAAGAAAATGAGTCAAGTTAAAGACTTATTTTGATATTTGTATGTAATTACTTAAGAATTTCAGTCATAGAAAAGTGTATTATAGCATCATTTATAATGTGACAGTTAATTCACGCTTCCCACAGCTGCTGAAATTTAACAGTACCATTCAAATATGGTCTCCATTATGACTAGGGAACTATCTTGTTCAAACTTCCTTAAATGGAGAGTTATGTACGACTTTAAGCTTTCCCAAGATGACCCGATGATGGAAAAGGTCTTGGGTCTCTCACTGGATGAGGTTCTCCAATACTTCTATTTTGAGAGAAGACTTGCTTAACTTCAACAAGGTTGCTGGAATCTTGGATTCCAGAATCCCTGTTGACCATTATCAAGCCACAAGTCAAAGTGTTGGAAGCAGTGGAGAAACTTACTCAGAGTAAAACAAGAGAGCTTTCCAATCATTAAATTCAGAGTCATTCAAAATCATTTCATTCTATGCTGAGGGTGATGCATAATTAATAATTTAATGGAAGCATACAGTAGGCATATCATATACCTCCCAACAAGGCACTGTCATTTTGTTTAATGGCCAGAATTGACCTTTTCTTCAGTTTTCTTTTTAACTGTCTCTCCAATGAAAAATTTGAGAGACTCAGTTGATTTAATGCATCCAACACTAAAAAAAACTTGTCAACATAGGTGTCTTTTAATCACTTTGACCTTATTAGCATTGCCTTTAGTGCCGGGAGGAATTCCAAGGATGTGGCAAGAAGTACAAAGGAAAGTCAATAAGAGTAGAGTTAAATGGTTAGAAATAGCTCATAGCATTAAATTCATATCAGACTGTCCAGAATCATTCACAGGATGAAATAAAACTGACTTATGAACATTCTCAAGACCATGATCAGTCTCAAGATATACGGTGTATTCTATCATTTGAGGGAACACAACATCTATCATTTGAGGGAACACAAGTGTACAAATGTTTAAATACAAAATTAATGCCAGCGTTGACATTCACCATGGTGACTTCGTACCACATCATTTGTTAATGCAATGATTGGAAATTTGAAAAAAAATAATGGCTAATTCACATTTTTTCACAGCTTTATGGTTGAGTGGACACCTTGTTTAACACATACAGTCATGACTTGTTTAGTGGAAGGGATGTGTTCCAGTGAGTCTCAGAACTATTAAAATCTGTGCAAAAAAAGAGCTTATTAATAAGAATAAGTTTGGGCATAAACTCAGTGTTCCATTACAATGATGTGATGGGTATTTTAAAAACTTAACTTAGCATTGCAAAAACAGGCTAGAGCAAGGGCTTCCTCATCATTAAATGGCTATTTTGTGAGGATGACGAGCCAAGAAACATTGGTGATAAAAAGAATAGGAACATCCCCATCTGAATCAATTCCAAACGATATGACAATCAATATAAGGATGACATAATACATAGTGCTGAGGATCTGAGAATGTGCTACTTAGAATTTTTTCCTGGTTGGTGATTGGTATTTTATTTACTGGTATTATTCTTTTCAAATATCTTTGTGACTGAGAGGCAGGCCTAAGTTTTGTGGGGGTGAGGGTAAGGCATGTGACTCTGCGAAAACCAACCAGAATTTAATAGCGTAGCCTCTCAGAAATTCAGTCGCTCTCAGACCTCTGTTGTGTATGCTTCACGAGTCAGTTAGCTGTGTTGCCAAACGTCCGTTGCCTTCGTTGGCTTGGTGATCTTCCTTCCCTTTAACCTTTTCCCTGCATTTCCCATTAACCTAATTCCTTTCCTCCTTTTCTCCATCACCCCACTGTCTTTCCTTCACATTCTTGAAATTGCAAAAATAGGCAAAAATCAACGCAATTACTTGGTGTTTGGACTTGTTTTAATTGGCTTGATTCACAGAAAATAGGTGTGACTTTTGTTTTATACGATAATATAATCAATAAAGGTTTAGATTTTTGTCCACTTCTGAGTCACCGACCGAAGCATCACTCATGATCCTTTCTATAACCCTTGAGACTGGTCGAGATAATGCGGGTAGTGAAAAAGGGACATAAAGGAGTTAATTCCTTCGACCGCGGCACCGGCCGGGACTATTGCCTATCGCAAAAGGCCTCAAATTGGCTTGTGGACTGCTGCTAAGATGCGGTCTTTGGTTTACATGCTGGTACAAAGTCTTATGAGTAAACTTGGCAACGTCCACCTCTCTCTCACCCCACTTCCCTGGTGTCGAAAGCTCCACCTCCTACCGCGATGCCGTTCCAACCTTAATGGGCACGCAAGAAGGCCAGTCGCAAAGATATTTGAAAAGAATAATAGTTAATACGATTTTACAAACAAAACTACCTGGGAAAACCAACAAAGCCAATGACAGAATACTAATTAATGATGCCTGCATTTTCAAATTAGTGTTTTTCCTGTTCACCATGTATGCAAATGGATGGAATGAATGCAAATTTTGATGCACTACAATCGTACTCATTGCATTAATTCCTGAGAGGTGATGGAGGGAGGTTGCTTTTGTTGGCAACTCCAACTGCACTAAACAAGACATGACTGTACAATGATCTTACATGGAGAATTAAAACTTACGATAGCATTTCAAATAGTGAGAGATCACACTCCTTTTACTAGTCAAAAAGAAATTACAGATTCATTCAAATATTGAATGTTTACAAGATATTAGCCCTTGTTAAAGAGTGACTTTTCATCAGATATTTCAAAGATAGGTGGTTGAGTAAGTTTTCTAATGGCTTGAGGATGTCAGTAAGGTTTCCAGGTTCTTTCTAAGGAGGCTCACCTTGAATGAAAACAGTTCAAGCATTCCAGTCAGCATCTTCACACATGAAGCCCTGAAAACATACTCAGGAATTTGATACCTCAGCTGGAATGCTTGAGCAACTGTCATGATTCACACTGAACCAATGTTGGAGGGACCTGGATATGTTTCTGACACTTCAAAGCTAAGTTTACATTTAAGTCGTAAATAATTGAGGAAACCTGTAATTAGCACCTCATTTTAAGATATCCACGCATGTTCGATAAGAAGATAAACTTCCCCACTCTTCAACCTCATACAGATCATCAAGAGGGAACAAATGGTCGAAAACCTTGAAAATCTGGTCAGAAAGTAAATCACCAGGCATAAAAGAGAGCTCAAGGAAAGTTTGCTTTTTTTTCTCAGTCTTCAATGAACTTTTCCATTGTTGAAACTTCACTATGATGTGATCAGAATAAGTATTTTGAGTAAGTATCTCAAAAAGACTTTCTTTTAATTGATGGGAAAAAAAACCTCCCAAAATAATTTAATTATTTTTTTCCTTATTTTTTTTTAGAGCTTCAAAAACTAAAAAAAGTGTAATAACTGATGTTCAAGTAAGGATGTAAGCCGTTTCTAATGATGGATATCAATGGATGTGATCAACAAATCATTCTATTCTTTTTTTCTTCTTCTTAGAATATGCTTCTTTATCTATGAGAATTCTACTGGAGATAACGAAAAAAAATCGTAACAAGTGATGTTGGTGCAAAAAAAGTGGATTCTAATTAATTTTGGTTCAAATAATAATGAGTGCTATATGGTGTAAGTACACGGTCAGTGAGTGAGCAGTGATTCCTTACTTAATCTTTCCAAAAGGGTGAATTATTATTTTTTTTTGGAAAATTTTTGCCTCTTTGTAGGTTTAGGTGCCCCTAACATAACAAGGAAAAGGACTAAGAACGAAATCAGGCATGCTCAAGGAGACATTCACAACAGCACATCCATGCACACAAGAGTGGGACATTCCAGCAGTGGTGCGGCAGCAAGTTTGTTTCACTCCTTTTGTTGTTACACATTACAATGCTCGTGCAATCACCCAAGATGGTGAGACATGAGGTGATGATGTGACTGCACTTGTTTTTACTGGTTGAAACTGATTGAGCAAGGAATGTAGTGATGGGAATGAGGGAGGTATGGATTTGATCCTCAAAGAGGTGAAGTGAGAGAGAGAAAAACATAACATATTTCCACTGATATTTAATTCTTGTTGGTAGAAGGAACAACTACCCAGTTGAAAATAATTGGTTAGTAACTGCTCTGGAACTGGTCTGTAACTGGTCTGAAACTGGCCTGAAACTGCTCTGATACTGGTCCGTATCTGCTCTGAAACTTGTCTGTAACTGTTCTGAAACTTGTCTGTAAATGTTCTGAAACTGGTCTGTAACTGTTCTGAAACTGGTCTGTAACTGTTCTGAAACTGGTCTGTAACTGCTCTGAAAAACTATATCTGATCTAAAAGTGGTCTGTAACTGGACTGAACCGGTCAGGATTTTAAGATGTTTCAAATCCAGACCAGTAACAGACCACTTCCAGGTCAGGTACATACTACTCTTTCAGAGCAGTTACAGTAGGGTTTCAGGGCAGTTGCAAACCAAATATTTTCACCAGGGTAGTCTTGATGCATAGGCATCATCTTCAGGTAGAAAGTTAGCTGTTTTTTTCATTAATGTCCATAGTTGCGATGCTAATGAGGTGTAGGTGGAATAGGTGGAGATTATATGATGAAATTTACCCGAAGATGACACTGATGCATTAAAAAAAGAGTTGTGCCTCGTACCAACAACAATTAAAATCAGTGGAAAGATACATTTTCCTCTCTTACCCAGAAAATGAATTTCCACATCCTAAAGCTTGAATTTATTTTACTAAAAAGGGAGATTATATGAGGTGCTCCAGGAGGTATATGTGTAAATTAAAAAGTCGATGGGAGATGCAATATGAAGCATTTTTTGTCTAATCTACATGAGGTTGCAACACCCGACTTACAGAGCTGCCACAACAGTAACATTGCATCCATTGCATTTGGCAGTAGCCTTAACGAAATTGAACAATGATGACCTGAACCGATTGCATGAATCTGAAACTTGTCTTATCTTCTAGCACAAAATACACCATGCATCCTGGCTTAAAATACATCATTTTAGAAGAAAAATAAAATACTCAACATCCATCAATTTTAAACTTCATAGAAAGAAAAACTTCCAGAAATAGTAACTGTATTAAAGTTACATGTGGTAGAGTTCAGCTGCATTGAAATGGTCCTTCTCGGTGAACGGTGGGCGGAGCTACGACTACCTACCCCACCTTCTGGCCTAACCTCTCCTTCTTTACTCTCTCACTCACACATTGGAGGGGAGGCAGAGCATGTTGCCAGTTTTCCTCACCCCGGCAGAGAGAAATTAAGCGTAGGGTACACGACCTGGCGCGCCGTTTACAAAGTAAACATAATACATATATATATAATTTCTGACAATTGAAGACAAAATACATTGTGATACATTTCTTCCAATGCTTCCAAGAGGTTCTTCACGGTTGGCATGTTCTACGAACTGCGTAAAACTCGTGAACCTTCCTACGGATGCAACATTTTGTGAAGTCATCCAGCTCTATTCGCTTCTTTTGTTCACTCTTATTCCCCTTAAGTGTTGAGAACGACAATTTTCCTCTCTTCTGAGACAATTTCCCTTTGTTTAAATTCTCTTCACCGTGGTGGTACCAACTCCCGTAGCCTGGCTTGTAGATGACACCACGTTTAAACTTAGTTTTGCTTCAAATTTTAAATCGTTCAAAAATTGACTAACTTTGTAAATGATTTTTCAAGCCTGACTTTTGAATGGCCTGCCACGGGCAGACAAAGATTTCGACGAGCTGGCCATTGCAAATAAGCCACACAAGAATTAGATGACTCAAAATCTGCTATCAACAACCAAAGTCGAAAACCAAATCGAATAACCGAAACGAAAGCTTAAGTCCAAATATCACCAGAAAGAAGTCCAAATCAAAATCCAAAAAGAATGTCCGAAACAGTATCAAAACTCAAGAGCGAAAAACGAGAGAACCAAAACGACAAGAGCTGGCAACAACGATGAAGTGACGCTGGTAGGGGAGGCAACGTAGGGGAAGGAAGGAGCCCGGAGTGGGGGTAGCCGAGGACAGAGAGGGGGTGCGCACAAAGTCTTGCGCAGGACCATTTCAACGCGGCCGGACTATAGAAGTTATTTGTAAAAATGATTGAACAAGAGTGAACCTTCAGCTTTCTTCGACTATGCAGTTGGTAGTTAAAGTAGAGATACAGGCACCTCCAGTCGAAACACAAAATCTGATGCATGAAAGTGAAGCTTTACCCCCAGCCCATAAGATTCAGGAAAATTCCACAATGCATTTTTAAGTAAAAAAACCTGTACCCTAATGGACAGAGAATTAAGGTATATCCTTCTTTCAATGTCATCAAAGATTTTTATGGCAACTTATTTTTAAATATATGCACCTACATTTTGGTGGCAACTGCAAAATGCTCCTTTAAAAATGTTTGCAATGTATAAAAGCTCTTTCAGTAAAAAGGAGTAGTGACCTCAAGTCTATTAGTCAAACTTTTCTAGAAATAATATCCCCTATCACCTACAGAAGTTAAGATAGATTTCTCCTGAAGCACCCTATGATGAACGAAAAACAGCCTTTGGTGAAAAAATGAAGATTTTTTCATTTACCAAGTTTCATTGATGAAAGGTCATCTATTTTCTATTTTAAACAATGACTGACAATTAACTGCAAGTTGAATGGTTTCCGATTTGAGCTTTTGACTAACGACCCATTGTAAGCCAAGTTTTTTCCACTTTCTAAAATAATGACTTACAACTGTTGTACCTTCACAGCAGTCCCAAGTTTTTTATCCCCAGAATGAGACAGTAAGGAAAGGTCCATCTCAGAAAGACCACTATCAAAATAACAAATACTCCCCTAACTGCCATTTCAACAATAAATCCCAGTTCAACAGCTGAACAAAACTCAACAGCACATAGCCTAACTATGACATAAAAATAAAAACCCACAGCAGTTTTAATTTAATTTAGTTTGGCTGCATAAAAAAAGAAGATGCTGGTTGATAATGAAGGATACATCACAAACCCTCCTCATATCAGGAGGCTGATAATAGAAGACCTAAAGGTACACTTTGCGAGACTAATTTTTAATTGGGTAATGAGATGGTGTTTCCTTTTAGAAGGCCATGAAAGCAGGCATAACAATGTAGGGCCTACATAAATAATGAAATCAAACACAGCCAAACGTAGTTATGTAGATTAAGAGTATAGGGATACTTGATTGCAGTAAATACTTCAGAAGAATTGCTAACATTTCTCAACTAGTTGTAGCACAGCATCAAAAGTAACACATTGATTCAAAAATTATTTTGTCAGTGCCCACCCACAATCAAAGTAAATTTTCTGCCCCTCTATAAAGTAGATATCAAATTATGAATGACATGAATATCTGCAACTGATGACATGAAAATGGATTGTTCTTAAAAAAAAATTACTTTTCAAAGTTTCAACTCAAAATAGGAGTGATGATGGAATTTGAAAAAAATTGCAACATGATCAATGATGGAAATTAATTTTGTTTTCATTTTAATGGATGCAGCTTATGAGATGTGGCCATTATTTTGCCATTGCTCTAGGTGAATGAATGGAACTATTGGCAGGGAAGCAACTATTTAAGTAACTAAAATACCTGCTGTAATAACATAATTGAGTATGCTGTTTTCCATGCGGTCAAAAAAATCTCTGGGCTAGTAGAAAAAAGCTATAATTAAAATCTTTACCTTTCATCAGTACATTTTACAATGCCCCAACTGCAGCCATTGATCTAAGCGATTGAACTCAATGCTATTTTTCTCTACAAGTCGGCTGGTGCTCATTAAAATTCCCAAAATCACAAAAAATCATGATGCATTATATAATTAGGTCAGACTGGTTAACACTACTGGGCACTAATTTTTTTGTCTTAGGGTGTAAAAAGTTCAAATTCTAATAAATTGTTAAGGGTGAAATGACATTTAAGAATGGAATAAAAATAATAGCATATTTGGTTTCCAAATGAGATATTTTCCAAAGGAAGACTGAAAAATATCACATGGTATACACTAGACTGGTACGAAGGCCCAGTCAGGGAAATCATGCTTATAAAAGCAGGGAGAATGGTGAGGAAGTGGTGAAGTACAGGGAAGTTTCTGCCAGAATATGCTACTTCAAGTCAGGGCAGTTCTAAATGAATAAATAGTGAAATCTAAGCTTTTATTCAAGAATGTGAGATGTATCTCTAAATTTCAGGCCTCATTGCAGAAGGTGTGAAAATGGCGAGAGTAAAACATACAGAATGATAATATTCACATCTGACTATTTAGAAGCTCTCAGTCTGTACCATAGTCTCTGTGGATTGTGACAATTATGCATTAATGCAATTGATTCAAAACATTTTTAGGGAAAGATTGGAGTTAAGACTATCTTTCCATTAGGAAATTTTTTCTGGTCATATTATCACTAGCCATGAGTACTTTAATGAGGGATAAGTTCATGAATTCAACATGGAATAGTTAACTCTACTACATCATATATAAACATCAAAGTATGATATTTCATTGAACTCACTACACCTATTTTGGAAAGGAGGGGAGGAAGGGAAAGGTCATACTCAGTTCAGTAAAAACAAAGTGGAATATTATTAGCATTTTCTAACTATTAAAAGCCACATGTAATGTTTCCAATGATTTTGCTTTGCAACACTACTGGTCATATCACAATAAAAACCATGTTTGGTGTGATGAAGCACATGAATTGAATAGGTCAAGTAAAGAATTTGACACACAACATTTTGTAAGTTGAGACAATCCGATAATTATGACTTTTTGGGTTAAAAACCATTAACCATTAAATCTTAAACTTGAGTTTTACATTGGTTAAATTGCCATCGGAATAAGATACAGTATTCCGACCATTTTCTCTGACAACATTGTCAACATACGCGAAAACTCAGTATAGTGATTGTCACAATCTCAATTTGACCACTTCAATTTCCAAAAAACACAAATAACGGGTGAAGTGCCAAAATCATAATTGTCATACAACTAATCTCTCATACAATATTAAGGTGTGAGATTTATGAAATCAACCATTCTCATAGTTACAAAAGATTCTACTTTTTTTCAAGATGATTGAGCTCATAAATATTAAAGCTATAATCATCACACTGTTAGTGCACTGCACATAATTTGTTTGATTTTTGATGCTCCACAACGCCAAAGGAACTAATTTAACAGATATTATAAGCACCATTGAAAATGCAACACACATCTATGTAATAACACTCTAAATATTTTAACATCTAAATTAAAACAAAAACTGACATAATCAACATTCATTAAAAATGTTTAGGCTAACTGTTATAAGAGAAACTCGACGAATACCTCAATATAATTTCCAGCAACTGCATTACAACTGCTGAACATAAATAGGTGAACATTGACTCTAAACAAAATCATAATTGAACAGAGAAAAGTTAATTCAGACATGTATGTATATTGCAAAATCTATCATTCAAAATAAATGTTCCTTTCTTTTTATAAAAGAGAAACTAACAGAAAATTTTGGACTTTTAAACTTCATGGTTAAAAAAATGATGACCATTTATCAAGTTCAACTTTAACTGGTAATTCTTGGACTCTGTGTTCGCTAGAAAGCAATAATTGTCAAGGTGAAAGCCTCAATTACTTCTTTCTCCCTTTAGTATCAATATCTTCTAAAAGAAGGTCTTGAATATTAATTTGATCAGAATGCATTATGTGCACGCTAATTATCTTCACAAATCATTCAATCGAGAAAGAGAAAAGAAAATTTTGTCCACTGAAACATATTGACCAAAAGTACTCAGCGAGGATTCGAGACTATTAAACAATGGTTGACATCACTTTCTCAGAGAAGTGGATTTGTTTAAAAAAGTATGTTTACACAGTATGTAGTGTTGCAACTCTAGGCCAGCATTGATGAATTAATAGGGCTCTCAGAGTTCCAAATCTACTCACTACCCTTCAAGCTGCAGTCAGGGTGTGACAGGGCATGTTAATACACCAGCTATGATGAAGGGAGCATTAGGGGGAAAAGAAATCAGAAGAGGAAATGGATGAAGATATAGAAGCTTTTCTAAAAGCCCACAGCAGAAGCAGCTGAAAAGTTAGTGACATAGGTTATGATGTACATTACACAAAAATACCACTTTTGGAGGATTTTGATGTTCTATCCCCCAATAGCCAGAGAGCTAGAGGACAGATGGAAGAATTTTAAAATGAGTGCCCTCACTTTCAAAACTATCATAATTTGCAATGAAGAAATTGGCAAACGAGCCCATTGTATATCAGTATGATAATAACTGAAGTAATATATTCACTCAGAATAGATTTGATGAACAAGGTACATATTCTCATTTCTATAGTGAATACATGATTTCATGAGGAGTAATGATTGCCTATCAGCTATGCAGTTACTTAGCTGCAATATGAAACATAGCCTTTGAATCACCCAATGCAGGTTTATAAATCGCCATTCAGGGGGAAGAGTGAATAGAAAGAATATTTATCAAGGTTTCAAACAACAACTGTATAAGGAGGAGTTGAGATCACAAAATGAAAGCAGGAAGTGCAAAAAATTCTAGGATAGGTGCACTTCATGGATTATGGACTTGACATGGAGCACTGGAGAAATAGATAAGAAAATAGTGGATACTATTAAAAACTGGAGTTAGCGGTGTATTCTGAAGATCAAATGTATGCAGAAAATTAGAAAATAGCCAAGTTTGCCGAAGAAAATATGGAAAGAAAACCATATGGGGCACTCTTTGAGAGAGACAATCACAATGAATTGGCAAATTGTTGAGGCACAATGAACTCACAATGAGCATGGTGGAAGAAAAATAGTATGTATATTAGGTCACATGAGAAGTAAGGATAAACAAATAACCCAGATGAAACGGGACATAAAAACAGAAAAATTTTCAGGGTAAATAATCAAGTAGAGGGGTGTAATCAACCACTCTAAGGACAGAACGACTCACAATATAAAGACTTATTACTTGAAGAGCTCCACCCTCTCCAACTAAAACAATCCAAACAACTCCAACATATTACGGTAGATCAGATCATGAGAATAAAATTATGGAAATAGACTGTATAACAGACAGGTTTAAAATGTTGTTTTTGCCAAGAGCGATAAGACACTATAATGGCTGCCAATGAGATTTTGAAGAAGGTTAGCTAACAGGAAGTGTAGCTGATTCATTGATTTTCTCCCTAATACTTGTTTCTTAATCTGCCACGCTGTACTAACATCATATTTTGTATGATGACTGTATGAAACTTGTAACTCGTCGTCATAGTTGCATTTTAGATTGATTTGATAGTTTCTGCAGCATTGGTAGGATACCTATAGAGTAGTTCATGTAGGTCAAAGATACATTGAAACTATAGAGCATGTAGGTGAAATCAACCCTGGCCGAATAAATACCCGTGAGGGTTCATGGTAATATGTAGATGGTAATATGTGGGTATGTAGTATGTAGAAGAGATGGGTTTCATGGTAATATGTACATGTAGATGAAAAACCTTGAGTTCGAGTTTAATACTGAAGTTCTCTGAATGCAAGGATTTCCCAGCGGAAAGTTTTTCACTTGATTCATTATTGCTTTCATTTATCTCTTTCCCGAAAAAAAGAGATGGAAAATGTAAATGATCTCTAAAGATGATTTCTCAAAAATTATATGCACTCATGCTCAAAAAATATGAATCCTATCTGAAAACTATAGCAAAAGAAACTCTTATTACTACTCACAGAAATATGAATCTTTGTTCGTCTTGTCAGACTTTCCATCCGAAGTGTTGGCTGTAAGAGAAATCAGATATCAATAAAAAAATATCAGAGCATGGGGATGTTACACTATAATTAATTGATAATTATTAATGTCCTGAATTAAGTAACGCCTGAACGTGAGTCATAAGAAACCTTGTAATTTCCTCTTAAAATCACCAATTTTCATCAGTTGAAACACTACAATCTTCTGTTCTAGCAGATGTGATTGTGAATATGCAAACAAATAACAAAATTAACTAAGAAATGTAGCAAACAAAAATTTTAAATTCAAGCTATTTGCATGAACACATTTGGATGACAAGTCGATAAATTTTTGTCAACCATCAACAAATGTTAATTGCTTCCCATGTGTTCTCTGTTGATATTCACTACATTTACCAATCTATCTCCAATCGATCAAACTGGATCAGCTCTGCATGGTAAATGAAACGGGCTAGTGGGATTGATATGAGAAGTGGGCTGACTCGGCCCGCTTTCTCTGCCAGTCTGAGACTTCAGATCGATCTGAACCAGCGAGTCTGTGGTGCTCCTTGTTAGTGTTTTGTTTGTCATTGGGGTACAAAATAAAATCAAAATTATTCAAGGCCTGCTTTGTAACCAGTTGTAACAATTAAGGAATAGTGCACTAATGGCAAGTGATGTGACATTGATGATATTGTAGCACATCGCAATTTTACCTCCAAGTGGGCAGTTTTGTTCACTTGAAATGCAACTTATCATTTCCAACGCTGCACTTGTTTAATTACTGGGTCAATTGTGCTTCAACTGTTTGATTTGATTGGTCAATATCGATATTTTCAGTCCGTATTGGTAAAGCAGGCGATCTGAGTCGGCTCACTTGGAGTTTTCAGTTTGGTCCGAGTTCAGATCAATCTGAGATCGATTGGTAAACGTCAATTCAAGATTGATGAGTCAATAAAACTGTATCTGGTTTTGGCAAAATTAAATACAGGTAGCTTCATCTAAGCAAGGGGACATACGTTAAATAAGTTCCCATGGTAGGGTTGCCAGGTTTCTCAGTGAAAATAAGGGAGAGACTGAAATTTGCTACCACGTGCTGTTTTATGGTACTCCTCATCACTTTCGCCACCCATAGCGTTGAACACTTGTGTAAAAGACGTAACCGTACAAGAAAGAAGAGACAAAAACCCAGCCGCCTCAAAAACAAAAGCAAAAGGCAAGTTTGAGAAACATGACCATTTCTGTATCTTCAATTTCCGGTTCTAGAACCTAGTACCAATATAAACTTACATACATGCACATTTAAGTATATGCTTGTAAAAATAATTTAATATTGGCAGCTATGATGCCAATGTACAGTCTGATAAATCACTCAGAATATTTTGATAATCGAAGTTGAATCGTTAGAAATCAAAAAAATATTGCACTTGAACCACACAATATATATTAGAATGAAATACAGGAGAAATTTTCTAAAATACGCGAGACGGGAGTCTGAAAAAAATAAGATCAAAATACATGAAAACCCGGGAAATACAGGAGACCTGACAAAAAAATATTGCACTTGAACCACACAATATATATTAGAATGAAATACAGGAGAAATTTTCTAAAATACGCGAGACGGGAGTCTGAAAAAAATAAGATCAAAATACATGAAAACCCGGGAAATACAGGAGACCTGACAACCCTATCCCAAGGTCACTTCATCAACAGTCAACACCAGAAAGTGGATAAACAATGCAGGGGAGTGAACACATTTTTTTATGAGAGACATTAGTTACTCCAACTCCATGACAATCAATTGACTAGCCTTATGGGTGAGCTACATTCATAAATTATGCTTCTGATACCTACACTGCGTGATGAAGTCAGATGCTGGAAATGACCTTTTCAGCGGCCACTTCCAGCCCGGCTGCTTGGTGCGCTCAAGGAAGTGCAGGAGCTCTTTTTCTGGGGTTTCAAAGGGATGCTCATTGTCATATAAATACTTGCAGTACACCCTGAAATAGGTAAGAAAAATCAATTTCACCCTTCAATTTCATAACAGCTAATCATGGTAGCAATGAACACTGAAGTAAGCAACTTATATCCAAAACAAAAGTAAAAACTAGGGATGAGTGAGCAACTCTTAAGTTCGAGTAGTTTTTTAAAATTACTTTAAGTTGTTGGAAAAATAGTTTGGCATGGAAGGATTTAATTTTATCTTGAAAACAAAATTTGGCATTGATACTTGAACTCGACTCAAAATCTGATTTTTATATCTATGTTAGACTTGAACTCTATTAGAGTTGAAAATCAGGTGTTCACACATCCATAGTAAAAACATACTTTGCCCATGAATGCTGGGCATTCAGGCCTGCCATGAATACGGTGGTAAAAAGCCATCTAGGTCATACGTATCCTTATAAACTGCCCTGAGTGTTAGTAAGCCTAGGTAATGTAGTTGTCTGGGAATTGGCTAAGAAAGCCTAAGGTCTGCAGTCTGATCCCTGGTTTACGCCAAATTTTATTTCATGGCAATTTCAGCGATATAAAACCTCTGACTTGAAAACTAAGAATTTATTTTCTCAGCTGACTTTTCATTCAAACTTTGCCAAAGCAAGCAATAAACCTCAAAGAGTGCAAGACATAGTGAATTATTTTTACTGTGAATTTACGTGAGGAATTATGATTATGGCATTTTTGAGACTGATGACATGAGGATAACAACAAATTCACTCTAAGTTTGATATGATTGTTTGGAAAATGGCAGTGATAAATCCAAAAGTTGAACATATTTTGCTTGTGGTCGGTTTAACATGCTCACTACCCACAATGGCCCAGCGTAGTTATGCATTGCCATTCCATCAATGAGCTTCAATATTCATAAATTTGTTTTTCTATCACCTTCTGTAGAGCAAGTCAAATAGCTACACTGTTTTTCGGCTGAAAGGGTCCAATGGAAGGATAGACTTAACTGGGGAAATTGTTATTTTTTATTAAATTACTTTAATTATACACTTCATTGTACATTGTACTATAACAAACATAACTATAGGGCCCCTAGGAGAGTGACAAATTAAATGGAGGGTCAGTGAATACATAAACATTACTTTTGGAGTACTGACATTAAAATCTGCTCTCTAAGTATTTTCTCTTTCAAATAAATTTTTTTCGTGTATGATTTCATCAATTTACATTTTTGTTTTAAGCACATTTTAAATAATACATCTAGATCATTTAAAACTTCATTAATTCAAAGTACCATCTTCCACAGTCACTTTTTCACAAAAAAGTACCAAGAAAAGGATTCACTTGACTGAAATTAATTAAATTTTTCTCTCGGAAATTTTGAAAACACCAATGCTGCCATATTTACTTACCAATCTGGATGTATCCTCCATTTTTTGCCTTTGAAGTACTTGGTTACGGAAGTCCCTTCAATAAAATATAATAAGCCAATAATACTCATGGCACAGTCAAAATACTACCTACTAGATACAAGATAAGAGTTATATCACTTCAGGAATACCACCAACACCTTCTGTAATTCCTGTGATTACTACGAAAAAAACCATAAGAAATTTTGTAATGACTTACTGTCAGGATTCCTTGATACATCACATATTTTTCATACTTTTCAACTAATTAACATTCTTGCAATACCACTCTTAGGAGAGTGAAAAAAAGCCAAGTTCCTGATGCTTTCAACTTTATAGTACATATTTATATTAAGAAGGGCATGCCTGAGAATTCATACCACAGAAGTATCCATATAATGATATAGAAAACAAGAAATATCTTATGCCTGAGAATTCATACCACAGAAATATCCATACAATGATATAGAAAGCAAGAAATATCTTATGTTTTCATTAACAAGCCAGAAAATTCTTCATAATTCTACGCACATTACTAGGAATAACTTCCACGATAAAACTTAAGTTATAAATCTGCAACAAAGTCGAATGTATTTCCTGTCATAAAAGAATTATTCAGGAACTCTTGCGGTACTGTTTCTTCAGAATACAATGAAAATGGAAAATAAAAAGAGTATGATGTAAGTAAATCCATCATAAGGAGGAGATAAACATTCTTGGTCCAATTATTACAGTTGCAAACGATGTAGATATTCTCACTCAGGAGGATGCACACACAAAAATGAGCACCTAAGAGACATTTTATTTTCCACCTTCACCAACTTCATGGAAGCATTTTCAAGATAATTTTGTGAGATATTCCATGTCAATTGATCCCTGTTCCACCAAAATGGACTTAGAGGAAATTTAGTGCAATGAGTCCCACATGTCTCAAACAAACTTCTGTAAAGATTTCGATTAAATACAAAGAAAAGCTGTGTGCTTCATTAAAAATTGTTACCAATGAACACAATGTTTCTCAGCTTTTAGAGGGATTAGGTTGGAAGCCGCTAGAGACTCGGAGGCTCCACACTAGGTTAAGTTTGCTTGAGAAAGTCAGATCAGGGGTGTGTTTAAGAGCAACACAGAGAATATCATTTTGACCGCACAGTACATTTCTAGGTCTGACAGAAGCAATGAAATAAGAGAGATAGATTGCTGAAAAGATAGATACAAAAATTTGTTCTTTCCACGCACATTAATTGACCATAATCAAAATTGCCATACTCAAAACACTCCCATTATACACTTCACCATTCCACCTCTCAAAATATTATCTTCAAATGGCCGCTTGCAAGAAAATTTAGTTATGGAATCAATAGTTATGAAATCCATAGTTATAGAACTCATAAATATATTCGGGTTGCAGGAACACATCTATTAGTTACTTAACTATTTCCCAATTGTTACTAGCTTTGAATATTTGATCTGATCTTCCACCACCGGATAAAAGTTACGAAAGTTTAGTCTATGAATAATTGATAATGCAAATTATAATTGGTCAGTAAGAGTAAACAAACTGGTAATTTGTCTTAGAACAACTCTTTAATCAAATAATTAAGTCTCCAAGCGGTTCGTTGCGCATCCGCCATCTTGTCTACTTATGGAACTCATAACTCCATGCCGTAAGTTATTAGACCAATGAATTTATTGAATGTTTGTGCAACACTTATTGAATGGTTTCCATGGCTTATGGGTCCCATAACTTTATGGAATACATATGTTACGTTCCTGCAACTGGCTATAAGAGGCTGATACCTTAATACCCCCATTGCCACACACCCATGTGACCATTTGCAGGGTAGTAGGTAGATGTAGATTAGTTGGAAATGTAAATAAATGTGAAAATTGGTGAAAAAATTTTATGGTAGCAATTTTTCTAATTAATAATTTTATATTCTTTGAAATCCCATCAATTAGTTAAAAAACCAAGTCTCAAATGGACAATATCTATAATGGCCAAAACTAGGGAATTTTCAACCTGTTTCTATGCTTAAGTGCCAGTTAAAGTCCACCTTACATGAAAGACCAAGTTTCAAATCAAATCAGAAAAGTGTTCCCCCTACCTACACTCACTGGCAAACAATGATGGTGAAAGGAGGCCTACATATGAGTTATCACTAGCATCCATCAATTGACAAATGGCTCAATACTCCCATTTAATCTGTGAACTGGTCCAAACATATCTAAGTGTGTATCAGAAAAGCCAGACAGAAACGATCAGGGGCCTAAAATAGTTTTTGAACAACTTTTGAACTGTAGATGTAGTAATATGATTTTCCTTAGCTAGCTTGAGTGGTAATCTAAACCCATCCATATGAGTGAAATATGCTTGCTATATGCCTTCAATTTCTAGGGTTTTACTAGAAAATATCACAAAAATCTCTATAGTTAAGCAGTATTTATTCTAGTTTGTAGGAATTAGTGTTACATGTTCCTATGCTTAGCAAAATACTGATGTCAACTGCACTGCACTGCAAAAATAGCTAGTTAGGATGAACTCAAGTGAAGACTGTACACCATATTTTCTAAGTTTGGCACAAAACCACTTTTAAACTTTTATAGACCAATATGTCTACCACTGAGTGAGAATTACTTCCTTAGTACTGAAAAAGTTATGCAAATCACAAATGGAACATTTTAAAACTGTTCAAATTATTGTTTAAAAATTTGTTCACCATTTTTTATGACAATAAGTTTGGCAAACTGGGCTTCAGTAAATGCACTAAATTTTCAACTACACAACATTGATTCAAATTCAAGGCACGATAACTTGCAAAAAGACAAACATGGACAAATATGCCGCTTCCTGGCATAGTTCTAACATGCTCATCTTAAATTTTCGGAGAAGTCACATTTGTATCCTGAAATGTATACGCAACCTGTGGTGTTTTCTGATGTGCGGGTGGTCGACCTGTAAAGGGTATACTCCAACACAACTAACAACTATTTTTGTCAGTGGATAGGGGGCGTCCATTAATTACGTGAGGCGTTTAGGGGGGGAAGGAGTCGAGCCGAATCTCACCCAATATCACGTGGGGGAAAGGGGGGGGCTCGGCAAATATCACGTAATATTTTTTCCGCAAGAAGCAGTGTAAAATTGCGAGAAAAGTGGGTTAAATGAAGTAAAACATGTTTCTCCACAAAAATATGGCTAAATCCTACACAATAATATTTATCGCGGTTATGCGAACGCCGCAAAGTCATTGCTCCCTTCTTGATTCGCCACTGCCTACCGATTCAACCAATGCACGCCTTCATCAGCATGCCCTATGACCTCTATTGCCCAAGTGTACGTCATGATCTAGAAAAGAGATGTTGCAGTACATGCAGTATCTACTTTTCGTCCATCACAAGAGCTGCAGAGCACCGGCGTGCGGTCCACAGTGCACCAGCTGCACCAGTGTGCTACGTGCGACCCTCACGGATTGTCACACGTCGAGCTACTGAGCTTGTGTGTGCAAGCGACAACGGCTTAACCGTGGCTAAATCATAGCTAGGTTGAAGGAGCAGATGGTTTTACTGAAAATCACATGGACATGTTGGATCCAGTAGTCACTCTTGAGACCACACATGAGTCCCCGTGGACTGAATTAGAATGAGTATTCTTTTCCGAATTTTTGAAGTTCCTATTTAAGTATTTTATTGTTCGACTTTCTCACTGTGATACTAGACTACATTATTAGTAGTCTTAAATACTAGTCTTAACTAGTCTTAAATAAAAATAAGTATGCAAATTATGTTTTTTTTGTATAAATTAAACGCAATCAAGCACACATTATCGTATTTTCACTAAAAATACGCATTTTGAAAAATCACACGTGAGATTAGGGTGAGGGGAGGGGTCGAGCCAAATCTCACGATATCTCATCAAGGGGGGAGGGGGGATCGCAAAATCGCCTCACGTAACTAATGGATGCCCCCATATCAGAGTTACAGCTTCCTCTCAAATTTGTAAATATTCCACTAAATTTAATTTAAATTTAATCCAAAAGGTAGCTAACTTACACTAGCTTGTTTTTTCAATTGTATTTTCTTACACTATGAACTTACTGTATTCATATTTATAATAAGTATATTAACAATCACTTTACTTACGACCATTGAAGTCATGTACATTTTGAACCTTTGTCACCAAGATTCTTCACATTGGTCATTCATATAGATAATTTTGTTTTAATTTGGATTCATATTCAATTTAAGAAAAACATTAGTCTTTTATGCTTAACATTACAATTTATCAAAAAATGCAGAGAAAGTTGATTGCCTAGGAATTAAATTAGTAAATGAAGGAGAATAAATTACATTTTATCTTTAAGGAGAGGCCTTATGAAGACCTTCTTGGGTAAATTTTAACCAGGATAATAAGAAGTTGCAAACCTAAAAACTTGAATTAAATTTACAAACTTAGGTGAGTCCCGCCTACCTTCAGCATGGATTCGTCTAATTTCCTCCACGGCATGGACACGGTACATACCATACTGCTCTGGTATCGCTACAACCAAGGTGAAAGGCGTATTTGCAATGGGAGCATAATAATACCTTCGCCTCAACCTTGACACCCTTTTCTGCAGGAGAAAACAAAAAATATACATGTTAGTTGCACTCTTGAAGTACAGGAGAGTGTCTATAGTTAATTCATAAGTAAAAAAGTTATGTATCTACTAACAAGGGGAGTGTCAGATAGCTGGGTCTCAGATTTTATTCAAACTTAGTAGTTGTACAGACCGCTGTATGTGGTTCATGAATCACCCCACATATAGGGTTATATAACCAATAGTTTAAACGAAAAAGGCCTTTAAAAATTTCATAATTCCCTTTAGACGGGCCACCCACATAACTGACAAGCTGGACGGGTGGCTGACGTGCTCGTCTCTGGTCTAGAGACACGGGTTCAATTCCAATACGGGGTATGTTTCTTCTGCTGTTTTTTTAGTTTTTCTTTTACAGCATCCTACAATGCGCTCAAAATTTTTTATTTTTACTCGAAATATTATTTTTGCGCGAGGCAAATTTTTCATTTGCATACACGACATCAGGCTTATTCTCTTTTTTTCGGTCGAAGGCAGCCTTATAATTATGTCACTTCCTTATATTTTCACGACGTATTTCCATTATTCCTTCATGCACATGATTTCCATTTTCTATAATTATTTTATAATATTGTCTTCATATTTTTACAATTCAAGCATAATTCTTAATAATATTCAAATTTTTCGTAGCTTGTCAGTTATGTGGGTGGCCCGTATAAAGGGAATTTTGAAATTTTTAAAGGCCTTTTTCGTTTAAACTGTTGGTTATATAACCCTATATGTAGGGTGATTCATAAACCACATACAGCGGTCTGTACAACTACTAAGTTTGAATAAAATCTGAGACCCGACTATCTGACACTCCCCTTGTAAGACAAAACTGTAAATAATAAAGGTACCTCACTGAAGAGTTAATAGAGTGTATTACATTGGTATACCGACAGCCTTCACTACACTGGAAGTTCATGCCTATTTTATTACAATGCACTGCTTCATGCTGGCGCCCCAGATCTGACCCACAGTGGCTCTTTACTCTTCCCAAAAATGAATTCTGACATGAAAAGAGGGAGACTCCAAGAAAATGCACTATATTATGATGAGGCACCAACTCCCTATCTGAGAAAAGGAGCCCTAAGCATGATTCCAGCTATGGAAACAATATTAAATATATAAAGAGTGGTTTCAATAAGGTATTTTATTTGAGGGTAGCAAACTTCCAAATCTGTAAGTCTGGTAGGTGTTTTTGTAGCATGCCCAGTCCTAATACATTTTAATGACACCTTGTTTGCATAGCAGGAAACATTTAAAAAATAGGAGAATGATTGGGAGCAATAGGTTGGCGGTAGAGGGGTTTACTTTGAAATAGACAAGCCTGAATAATATTATAAAGACAGTGACTCCAAAACCCACAATAAATACCTTTCAGGAACAAGGTTGCTGACCAATTTATGGAGAATTAATGCATGCCAGGGATTCACTCAAAAATTATGGAACACACAATAACACAATACCTAAACAGTACTCACTCACACTACTAGCTAGTATTTTTCTGGCACAGAGCTGAAACCTCATGCAAAAGAAACATTAATCGGGCATACACAAGTAAGTGATTTGCAGAGATTACTCTCATGCCAGCCATTAGAGTGAGTGAGTACCGTTAAGGTATTGTGTGATTATGTGTTTCATACTTGTAGAGCAAATCCCTGATGAGGGTTCCCCGTAAATTACTCAACGACCAAACCCCCCAAGTATTTTGTATCTGAAAGATATTGAGCCAGAAAAATGTTGTAATTACGACAAAACATACTTTACTGCATACATCTCCACCAGCACACAAGCGTTAGAATAACGTTCGTATAATGTTTGAACCAACGTGGTTTGAAACATGTTATAATATCCAACCATACGAACGTTTTTTCTTGGTTTTGAAAATACAGTTAGTATGTAACATTTGATTAACGTTAAAAAAAACATGAATTTTACGAAACCTACCTGATTACTCTAAACCACCTGATTTTTCAACTTTACATTGAAATTGATTAAAAGAAGGTCGACAAGATCATATCATGATATACTAAGTCAATCAGCGAAAGAGAACTATTGCACATTTTTATCACTGACCACGGTTTCGACCATCATTTTCATCATTTATGACAGGGATGGTCCAATCCATGGTGGATGATAGTAGCATAAATGCATATTAACTTCCAATTCAATGAGTGACGAATACAAGTTCCACAAGGGTGCGCCAGAAACTTTTATTTGCATTCGACTCAGTACCTACAAAATATGTAGACGCTGTCCTATTGTACGTGGATGTTTTAATAAGAAGGAATTACACACAAGGGATATTCATTACAGAGATATAAAATATACCCTTTAAAGATAATTTACAATTACTGCTTTCCATCATACAACTTGATTCTATTAAATATTACGTCTTTCTACTGAAGCAATTAGCCAATGAAATGTTTAAGCTGGGGCTGTCATCAGAAGTAAATTAAAAGTGATGAGGAAGCTCTATCATTAACTGGGATCAAATTAGTACGAAATGACAATTCGTTTCACACAGAACGAATTGCAAATAGAGCTTCGGAGATCATGAAAACGAAGTTGAGAGAGAAATTACACAACTTCAAAAGTCTATCCTCGATAAATACTGACACATCAACACCAGCTTAACTCCAACCTGAAACACAAGTTCTACTTCCAGTTTCAAGTGAACTTTTCCTGGTAAACTTCTATTTGGTCAACTTCTCACGCCAATAGTTCAGCACCAAAAGAAAGAAATTTTCAAATTTTACTCCTTTGCTAGTTCTGATGATGAGTACCTATGTGATCTCAGACCGAAGGCTCCCGGATTGTTACGAGCATGAACACTGTAAACTTTGTAGTATCCTTGGTTTGCGGAGGTTTGCCGCAAACGTTATTGCTATGTTTCTCTCTAATGACTCGATGAGAGGCTCACGGAAGTTTTGGTTAGAATGGTTAGGAAACCAAACTTAAGTGGTGCGCACTGACCAAATATCATTTTTCTAACATTATTTTAACATTTGTGTGCTGGTAGGGATTAGGTCTTTCTTTTCAATTCACACTTGAGACTAATAGTCCATAATGGCACAAAAAATGTGCAGTAAGTCCTGATAGCCATATTGTAGGAATGAATAAGGCCATCTTTAGCTACGACAACTGATGTTTCAAACATAAGAGGAAAAAATTTCATCCTCACACCAGTCATTCTGATGAAATTTTGCTCTCATAATTCTCAATACTTGGCCATAAGCCTCTTCATGACCACTAATTCAATAAATGCTCCAAGAGTTGATTGACTGAGAGATTTGAGTAGAAATGGAGGCTAGAGTATTGGCTTCCCATCCTGAGGGCCCACATTCAAATTTGGGAAATAGCAGAGATTTTTGAGTTGGATCCTATGAGCAATTGTGGGTGACTCCATTATTGTAACATCGGAGTCAGTCTTTCCTCAAGATTAGTTAAGCTCTGGTCCCCTTATCGCCTTCCATTCACAACACACTAACACAAATGCCAAGCCTCTCGCAATCCTTTCTCCTACTTCCTTACCCTCCTTCCCACCTATACTAAAGAGCAGAAATGACCTAACCTGTCGGCTGCCTCCTTAAATAACCAGCTAAACAACTAAACTGACCTTGCACTGCACAGATTTTATTGCAAACATTAGATCTTTCTTTATAAACATATGTGTCAGCTGAGTTAAAGATGTTAAGTCCAAAATGGGCAAAAAATGAGTTACCATCTTCAGCAGAATAGAAAAATGAAAAGCTACTGGATGGTATAGGAAACTCTGTACCATCCAGTGGCACTGATAACTCATTTTTCTCATTTTGGACTTAACACCATTTAAACAGCTGACACAGCTATATCATTCAATAGAAATAACAAATTGAAATTTTAAACATAAAAATGCATTACTCACCATGTCATCATAGTGATATTTAATGGACAACACAGCACTCCCAGTAGTTTGGTTTATTACTGCATCCCTGAACTGAAAAGTGAAGATTTGACTTCAGCATCACACTAAGTATTTAAGATCACATGACTGGAAGCTTACAGAGTAATGGAAGGAAGACATTTAAGATTTACACACAAGTTGTCGATCTTTTTTATGATATTGTGTATGTACTTACTTTATTGTAACTTATTAATAATTAAGTAAAACAAAATTTTAATTAACAGATAATTAAACATAAAATTAATGTACATACATATGGTAATAGATAAAAACCTGATTCAGAACATTTTAGAACACTATATTAAAAAAAAGAGGAAAACTTTTTGGCAAGTGATTCAAACTTGACAAAACAAAATCTTTTAAATAAATAATTGTGTTTAAGATGTCTTTATTTCCCAAATTATGTATGTGGTTGTTTTTGCCAAACTGCCACACTATAGGTACTGCTGGAATATGGATATCTGGATCATGGGTGCTTGACTGTACTCCAACACTATATAGTGAGACATCATATTTGATGGATTCCTTTTCAATATTTCAGAAGCAATTGAATTGATAAGTATCACATTTTGTAACGTCTGTAGTGATGATATTGTTTGAAGTAATAGCAATAATCACAAAGTTATTTAAGTGAATAATAATATTTTGAAGCAGGGCTGAGTATGCTGACCACCAGGTGTAATATTTCTGCAAAGTAGAGCGCATCTAGGATGAAGTTAGCATCCGTAGGGACTCACTTTCACAACAAGACCCAGGGATGATTTTTGACACATTATTTTTGGAAAAAAGTTCTCTAATCTTATATACCAACAAACATTGAAAGTATGCAGGCTGATAACAAGTTGGATCTGAGAGGACATTTGCATCCCATCTCAGAACTGAAAAACAAACAATTTTTTTATGGCTGTAATTTTCTCCCCAAAGTTTACAATGCAATATTGTTGATATGTGACAATTTCTCGCACTTAAAACTGCCGCACACATCACAATTTCACATCAAATGGCCAAGAAAGCTTTCAACAAATGAAAAAGATACATGAACTTCTCTTCCTCTGATGAAACTCGCTATGATTAAATATTAAATTTTCTTCAATATCCATAGCAGTTATCCCATCAGTTGAAAATGTCTTTATTCTCCATCCATAAAAACAAAATTGATTTAAAAATTTGACTTGTAGCATTTGAACTATGTTTACAATGCAATATTGTTGATACGTGACAATTTCTCACACTTAAAACTGCCGCACACGAAAAGTGCTACCCTCTATTGGCACCTAAGTAACTCAGTTTTTCTATGGTCAACTTTTTTGTTTCGGCATTCACTCATGTTTTCTGGTTAATGAAAAAGCATGCACACTCAGTTACACACAGTACTCTTTGTTCATCAATTATAATTTGTGGCATCCAGTATGGTTTGAACTGCTATTTAGCATATCCCGTATGCCAGAACCCTTTTTCTCAATAAATATGATGCAATTAACTGAGTTAAACATAACAAACCAATGTTATTCCATTCAATGTACTATGGCATACCTAAATCTGTTCCAATTAAATCAATGCACCACATGGTGCACTGATATGAGATTGGAGGCATCGAAGACTTCAGGATGTATTAGGGTTTTTATGAATTACTAAATTTTAATTCAAGACACACTGGACATATCCACAGCCAAACTCAGACACAGAACGTATGTTAACTCTCTTGGTAACAAATTCACCTGGGGAGCCAAGGGCAAGAGAGGAAATAGATACTGACCTTGAATAAATAAACACATACAGAAGACCTTAGTGGAGTCTGTATGTACTTAAAACACCATGATTTACAGAATCAACCTCTTCATTGATGGCTAATGATATGTATTTATGTTTAAGCATGCTGAAATATTTTCAAAAAAAGCCATTCCTGGATGCTATAGAAGCAGCCTTTTGAAAGTCATGCAAAAAACTGGTTCTCCCATGCTAAACATTCCAACAAAAAAATCAGAAATGTTGAATGTAAATTGAATATCTTTACTCAGCTTAAAATTTCCAGGAAGGCAGTTTCTTACTGGCTTTTTTTTGCGACATTGTTTGAATTGAGACCACATATTTCCCTTTGAAAGGAGAAGGCTCCCAGGGAACAAACATACTCAATGGGAAATTTTGAAGGAAGGAAGGCTGCTCAGATGAAATATCACTATCACTTACTGCCAAAAGCTCCGGACTGAATTCTCGGGGCAGGGAGTTGTCATCCACCAATTCCACCTCAGCCATGTCTACACTATTATAGCTCGGTTTTAATATCCCTTGAAACTGAAACCAAAACAATTTGATTAAGAGTAACCATTAAATGTAATGAAACTAAAAATACACGAAATAATTACTACGGATACAATCAGAATTTATTCTGGCTATATCTACCATCATTATATTGAATAAATTATTATCAGACAACCCATAAGCTTGACACAAATGGTAATTTTTCACACTCAAGTCAGGGCAAGAAGCAATTTTAGATCAAATAATAGCTTTCTGAAGCAAAGAATTACAAGGATAGTGACTATGCTACAGATCACAAACCCTTGTTCAATCATTAAAGAGTGTATTATTTTCCCATAGCTGAACCAATACATAAATCTGAGTTGTAGCCAATCACAGAGCAATAAAAAAAAGGGAATGAGGCACCACCTACGAGTTTTTAATCAAATGAGGATCATACACATTACAGATACTATGCTTGAAGTTACAACAGAAATACCCATGCGATAGCAAAACCCACGGCTTATACCCATTCTATAATGGACGTAAGCTGTAATACTTTAACCATAGCACTTAAGACTTAAGGATTTAAAATTAGGCATCCATTCTTCAATGCTGAAGTAAGCTGTAACAGAGGTATATGGATATTGAAGACAAATGAGAGTTGAAATAGTTTCTGCAAGTCATGGAATTACATATTCATTTTATGGGAGTGTTTCCAAAATTGTTTCTAAAATTTTCACTGTGATGTTTGCAAATATCCATTATTAACCCTTGGAGTGTGGCATGACGTGATATCACGTCATGCAGCACTCAAAGGGTTAACCTCTAATCTCAAATGTACTTCCTCTAAAGCAGTAGGCCGTGACTCACACTGGCAGTAATGGCACGCTTTGATTGGCTGACATTTCCCCTGCCATAAGACGTATGCCGCAAAGTTGGGCCTTTACCATCTTCCTCATGGCTTAAGGCAGGGCCTTGAGGCCCTCTTACGGCTTACGTCCTTGGATAGGCTTCATCCCTGGTGAAAATAAAGCGTGATAGACAGTGTGACAGAAGTGTGCTGCACACTGTACGAGGGTATCAATCACAGTGTACGCACACTGTTCGCACATTGTGTCCAGTGTAAAGCGTGATGGACCGTGTGACAGATATGTATTCATGTGATAAAGTATAATGCTGTTTTCATCTTTCTTGGGCTTGTCGTTATTAATTAACGTATGAAATCTATAGGAACTATTAAAATACTTTTTTGAGATCTTGATGAGCAAATGATACAGAAGTAGGTTAACATTTGATTGGTTTTTCTGGTGGTGTAGCAAGTTACTACATTGAATGATGGGGAGAACCTTGTCATATAGAGGGGAGAGAGCACATGTACACAGTGTCTAAACACTGAGCACAGTGTTCTCACATTATGTGCATGGTGTACTCACACTGTGGTCACGGTGTACTCACACTGGTCACGGTGAACTCACACTGTAGTCACGGTGTACTCACAATATGGTCACAGTGTACTCACACTGTGCTCACGGTGTACTCACACTGTCCTGTCACACTGTTTTACACACTTTCCACACGCTTTTGAGTCCCAATTTACGCTTTTATCACATTGTCGTCACACTGTTGTCACATTCTAAGCACAGTGTCGTCACACTTTTGGCACGTTTCTGGCACACTGTCTGTCACGCTTTATTTTCACCAGGGATGGCCTAAGCTATCATTTATCCTCTCACTGAAAAGCTGTAGCTCAAATTATTCCTGTGCTTGTATGAGTGAAAGATAACCAAATAAATCAAGCTTAAGCACTGCCGTGTGATGTTATTCAAAGAGATTTTGGTTTGGACACATTAAAAAAATTAACTTACCACTGGTCTAAGATCAGGGTGGATCAGAACATACCCATTGTTGGTCACAATGAAAGCATAGGCATTCACCCCAAGCTGAAATTTGAGAGAAAAGCTTTGGTCATCTCATTTAAACAGTAAGCCATACTTCACATAATAATATCATGAGTAATTTCAAGAAATTGATTTCATCAACACTGATTAACAATTCAATTTAACACTCACCATGTGAGGAGCCATCAACTTTTGAATGTCCTGTATAGGAATATCAGTTCCAGCTACTCCAAGAAGATTAGCTATTCTGGTCTGTTTTGAAAGAGATACCCAAGTTAATACCATGCAGTCATAAGAAGAACTAATGACATCCTCTTCAAAGATAAATACAGAAATACCTACAGTCAATACTAGCTTATAACAATGTCAGCATTAGGATAAAATGAGCATGAACAACAAGAGCAAGAGGTTTAAGGTAATTAGAAGCACAAGAGGATGTATTTACATGGATTAGTTTTCATCAGGCTCTTCCACAGCAGTACAGAAACGTAAAATAAATTATTAACTTGATAGAATGTATACTGGAAAATGAGGGAAAAGAGAACCAGGAGTACCTAAGCTGTATGCTGCATTCTCTTTTCCCTGTTTTTTTTGGAATCTATACTTCCCTATGGGATAATCTCTACTGTCCAAAAGAAAAACAAATGATTAAAAATTACTTTTGGAAAAAAAATTACTAGAGCATTTACATTTTCTAAGTCAATCAATACCACTGGACACGTTACACAGTATCTGGCAGTCACTAAAGGGGGGAAACTCCTAAATAAGAGGTACAGTAAGTAAGCGTCTCAAAAGATGTATACATCAACTGCCAGAGATGGTGAGTTGTAAAAAAAAATACCATCTCCTTCACTAGCGGCTAAACATATATAAATATGTATATAAAGGGACGTAAGTTGGAATACTTCCAGTTATCAGTCTTCATGCAGGTCTGCACCGGCTGCAGTGGCTAAAAATGCATATCAAACATTCACACACACATCCTCTCACTCACGTTCCCACTCTACCCTATTGACGATTGGCTAAATCTGGCACACTTACACATGTCAAAAGACGATAGGTACCACACCACCGCAGGCACAATCATGTTCTTTTGCATAGAAGTCACACTTTTTTTTTTAAACTGCACCAGGCACCATCTTGCTACTGGAATACAATGTCTTTAAGTATGTATAAATAATGATACTAGCCTACTCTAAATGCTGAAGAAGATTTTAAGTAAGTAGCTACGACACTAAATGTTTTTTGTCAAACTGGAATACACAGCTGTGATTCACTCTGGAAAGGGTGTCGACAAAGCTTAGCTTAGCTTGTCTCATGCCTGCGGCAAATGCAAGTTTCAATGACTTGTCGAGGCTTTCTTTGAGGTGTGCTCCCAGTTTGGCCGTCTAAGTCTAAAAAATCTAAAGGAGCAAGATTATTTCTCTTGTCAAAACACCTAGGTTACAGTGCTTGATTTTTTGCCAAACGACTCGAAGGAGTTGGAATGTTCAACATTCAACTCAAACGAGATACTTTATTATGATATCGAAAAAGAGGAACGGCAGTAGCTTCCATCAATGAATTACGGCCAGAAAAATCAATAAGAATGTGACTTCAAATTCAGTCACTCGACTTTTTCCTCTACAGATTTTCAATGAACATTGATGGCTTCTGCCACATTGGTAGATGACTCAACTAGTTGAACAAATAAACTAAGCACTGCTTAAATGAAATCCACCGAACCTACAAGAATTCTAGACTTACACTACAGATATATGCCACTGACTAAAATGAATATATATATACAGAGGCACGCTGCACGCAACAGACACGTCTGAATGATCATTGTTAAAAAGTACCTCTCTCATTCTCTGAACCCAATAGGCTTCATTTACGAGAACTCGTTCTGTGATGTTCTGAAATTGGATGGGATTAATTGCGAGTTGATAAAACAGTTATTTGGCATACACACATAATTAAAATACACAGAATAATCACCATTAACAGCTAAATTAATAGTGGTTAAATGATAGTAGTTTGTCTTTGTGAAAATTTAATTAAGATCTTATGTTCTTTGGTGAAATGTTATGACAAGTGAAAGATATTGGAATGTTTTAAAATAATTACCATATCTCTGTCCAATTTTATTTAATGTTTTGGACTGTGTTAATACTTCTGTAATATTTGTGTGCTGTGAACATAAGTAATACAGCTGACTGAAAGTGAATCTGAAGTATGACCTGAATTTTTTCCTTAATTAAAACACATCCTTGTAAACATATAACCATAATATGTTGTTTTTTCATGTTAATGTGAACAGACTGGATTTCGTAAAATACAAAGTTAAGATAAAATACTTGCAAACAATTAAGAAAATATTAACCCTTTGGCTGCCAAAAGGCAAAAGTCATGTATCAGCCCCTGTGCTATTGGCCAGCATTTTCAAATATATAATTTTTAAAAATCTTCATTGGCTTCTAATGCAATCTAAAGGCATTCACTTGACCATCAAATGTCCAAATTAATTGCAACTAATTTAAAAACTGAACTTTTAGAATAAATAAATATGATGGAGAGAGAACATTTGTGAGCTCCAACATTGATTATTACTCCAAATGACCTTGGCAGTTTCAGCACACAGTCCATTCATATTCTTTTTTTTTTGCAGCAAAAGGGTTTTACCCCATTGAAAAAAAGGATACCAACATTGTCAGTAATAACATTTAATATGAAAATATATGATAACCTTTCACAAATTTGATAATCTTAAGGTTTGAATATGTGGAAGTGACTGACATCCATCGTAAAAACAAAACAAATGATTTTCCTATAGTTTATCTCTGTGGTCAGTTTCACTTTGATCGGTATTCTTCTCACTAAAAAAGGGTGTTTAATCCAAGTGCAACTGGAGGCAGAAATAAATAAACTGTGGAAAAGTACAATGCTTGGTAATTGCGATGGACATCACCTTTCAAGTTATAATTTAGTTAAGGAGTCTGATAACAAATTACTGATGCTCTTAGGCAAAATAAACCAAAGAGTTTGCCATTTGTCTGAACTATAAGTCAACTCAAGAGAATTTATGTCAAACAAAGATGCAAGCAAATAATATGAATGATGAAAAATAATTAAATATAGAATATTCACATCAAGATTAACAAAGGAGAATAAGAATTACATCTCCTGACAATTCAAAAACTAAATGACAGAAATTATTCATAAATTATAAAATCTATGTTTCACATCAAATGGCCAAGAAAGCTTTCAACAAATGAAAAAGATATATGAACTTCTCTTCCTCTGATGAAACTTGCTATGATTAAATATTAAATTTTCTTCAATATCCATAGCAGTTATCCCATCAGTTGAAAATGTCTTTATTTTCCATTCATAAAACAAAATTGATTAAAAAAAATTTGACTTGTAGCATTTGAACTATGTTTACAGGGGAGTTTAAAATTTGTAGCCTTACAATTTGTGATACACTTACCGCATTCTCTCTTCTATCAAACACAGGCATGGAAACTGAGGTCATCAACTGATATTCTAGTGAGTCACCACTCTGATTTTGTACCTGGGTTGGTGGAACAAAGCAAAATACATTATAATCAATTAATTCTCGCATTAAATGATAGTGTATCAGCTCAACAATATGAAGTGCAAAACTACAAAGTTTCCAGTTTTCGAAGAAAAACTGTCACAGCAGACCAAAAGTCTATACTTAATACATGGTGCTATTGGAAAATAAAAAAAAATTTACAAACCACATGCCTAATCTCCAAGAAAAAATGGAATTTGCTAACGCAAACCATGGCAAAAACTGCAGCAGTAAAACTCTTCCTTTGCAGATGCATATACCAAACATATCAGTGTAGCTGAATATGAGTTTTCAATGGAGTGAAATGCTTGAGCAATAGAGCATTCTTCCTCACTGTTAAGGCCGCTTTACACGGCACATTATATTGTACAAACGAATGTATTAACTCTTGCATGAGGAAAATTGTACCGTACAATGCGGCAAATTGTATGATTGTCTGAAAGACTGAACGAGAAATAGAAACCTGCTCAATTTCCATACAGGTTCTTGTATATTCTATGATACATTTGTTTGTACAATAAAATGTACCATGTAAAGTGGCCTTAATGTTAAGTATTTTTCTCTTCATCAAGCACATGTCGTTTAATACTTTATTGTTTCATTTATTAACATGTTTTAGTTAACGATAAAATGATATGGTGGTTATTTTTTCTTTAACATTTGTTATTTAAAATTTTCTTACTATTTTAATTGATTGTAGAACATTTATTTTTTGTGAGGGTGTTTAGGAGTTGTTGATTGGGAGTGTGTGGGGATTGTTGACCATTTGAGAAAGAAGGTTGGAGGTGCACAGGCGATCTCTCCAAAAGAAGTTGTGCTTATAAGATGGTATCATTGGAAAACAAAGAATTGATTTAGTAAAAAACTATGAGAAATATTCATAGAGTATCACCAAATAAGGTAAAGTCAACAGATATAATCTATCCTTCAAGGCACCACAAGAGTATGCGGCAGAAGATGTAGGAAGTAATTGAACGTGAATGATAGACATTGGTTTCATTACTCATCCATTTTCAAAACTTATCTATTACCTACAGCAAATTACATAGACACATGGAATCATTAAAGCAAAAAGCACCTTGGCATTAAAAGTTAATCCACTTTATCCAGTTTAACAAAATATTTTTGTTTTAGACATACATATTTATGCCTGTCTATGAATAATCACAAGCACAAGAAAGGTGTTTTTATAACCAGCCTAATAACTCCATTGTATATGGTAGACTGTCTCGTATTAAAATTAATCTAGATAAAGAAGACAACTTACCCTTTTGAGTTTCTGGTCATACTGCCGCTCCTGCTCCTCTCTCGTGTGAAACTTCTGCCTGTTTTTTCTGTAGCTTTCAAATCTGCTTTTTTGCTCCGCACATTCTTTGACTTCCCAAAGCCAATCAGTCATCTTGGGATCCTGAAAGAAGAAACCACAAAATGATTTATTGTTTATTTATTTCTGGAAGAAAAATAATGAGAAAGCCCAAGATAATACTCTACAAGGCTCAATGAGGATTCACTATTTACAGATTACTACCAAACAGATAAAATTCCTATGCATGTACTTCCAAATAGGAAATATCTACTGAAAGTATCAAATCAAAACAATATATGAGCTAAACTTGAAAGGTAAAATTTTTTTCACTAGTCTGATGGACAGGACACTACTCCAAAGGGAAAAAGTGCACAAAATACCCAGAACTAGTAGAAAGAAATATATACACCAAGGAGATGGGACATGCAGTTTCAACCCATATGGGAAAGCATTGATGAGTTGATAGATTGGGGGGCAATGGCCAATCACGATAGAACCAATTCTTGATCAGTCACCAAAGTTGAGCATCGTTGGGCTCTGCTCAAAATGGGAGGGGAGATCCTCTCCCTTGTGTGTGTGGCGGACAGTATTAGCAAAATGAACTTAGATGTTGATGCACGTTTGGTTTCAAGGTTAACCACCATCAAAACAGATTGCAAAAGGTTACTCCTTTAACCTCCCAGGCAAAAATATTTGGTTTAAAATGCTCTGAAACTGGTCTGTGACTGCTCTGAAACTTGTCAGTAACTGCTCTGAAACTACTCAGAAACTGCTCTGAAACTGACCCATAACTGCTCTGAAACTGGTCTGTAACTACTCTGTATCTATTTTGAAACTGGTCTGTGACAGCTCTGAAACTAGTCTGTAACTACTCTGAAACTGGCCTGTATCTACTCTGAAACTAGTCTGTAACTACTCTGAAACTGGCCTGTATCTATTCTGAAACTGGTCTGTAATTACTCTGAAACTGGTCAGTAACTGCTCTGAAAGACAAATATCTCATCTGGAAGTAATCTTTATCTGGACTGAACTGGTCTTGATTATGAAGAAGTTTCAAGATGCTGTAAATCTAGACCAGAAATGGACCACTTCAAGGTCAGATGTTAGCCTTTCAGAGCGGTTACGGGCCAAATATTTTTGCCTGGGCTGATTTATTCCCTAGGGATGTTGAGCGACGGATGATTAAAACTGTCTTCACAGATCAAGGCATAGGACAAAATATACTTTTCTGTTAATGTTTTACATTATTGTGCTCTTAAACCCACATGAAAACTTTATTGAAATAAAATACTTGGTTATTCGCAAAAACAAAATGGAGTTAGAATGAGTTAACAGTGACATATCAACACTACTTTAATGAAAGTCAAGGATAGTGTAACGGCAGCGCTTCCCTGTTTTTCCGTCGATTAGCGAGAAGCACTCGTTTTCGTTTTACCCCTCCCGCTTTCCTTTAGTTGTAGTATTATTTGAGTGAATTATGTTTCATTTGTGTCGAAATGTGAGTGCGCGAACAGTGTTTGAACCCCGCGCCAGTTTCAAGTGTTAGTGTCCGGCGCTGGCCCGGAAGAGAGCGCAGTTTTGGCTCTGGCAGAAGACACCGACCTCCCCTCCCCTATCCCGGCGAGGAGCGCCCGAGGCGATAAGAGGTCCGGCAGAAGGACTTGAGGGGCAGAATAATTCGACTCCCGGCTTTGGCAGCACCTTGATCGGCATGAGAACTCAACTCCCGGCTTCAACACTTTGGCCCCAGCAGTGACTCTTGACTCTCGCCACGGAGCCACCTTACGATTGGGACGATTTCTCAGTCGCTCGCTCGGTAGAGTTTCATCCTGAGGCCCAAGACTGCTCAGCCGCTGCCAATCACTGCGGGAATCCTCGCTGACGAGAGGAAATTGACTTTACCCATCGGGAGTCGGCGCAAATTGGTGAGAGGTCTGTCCCACATCGCCACTTTTTCCACGCGTCGAGATCACCTCCACGCCTGGTGTGGTGGGAAACTCCGCCCGCGCCTCTCTCCTCGCCCGAAGCCGATTCGCCCTCCCGTGCCCCCCATTCATCTCCGCTTTCAAGCCACGCTGGAACAATCAGTGTTTGATGCATTTTTTGGTTATGGCAGAGGACTTTGTTAGTGCCCTGCAGATTCCTTGACCCTGTTCAGCACCCATTGATTCACGCAATCATGTTGTTTTCTTTATTCCATTATTTTGTTATGTTAATTAGATGTAAGTTGCCCTGGTCCCATCCCACTAACTTGCTTTTGTGTCCTTCCTTCCCCGAGTGCTACTCCCCACAATTGATATGAATTTTGTGCTCGATCTTTTTTTTTTTTTTGTTTTTGTTTGACCGCAATAAATGTGTTCATGTTGTTTAATCCGACCCTGGACATGTGATTTCTCCAGATTCACCCCTCCGCCCTCATTCCTTGCGTCGCCCCGCATTCAAATCTGCTCGTTCCCATGTCATCCACGACCCGAGATACCCTTTCTCAATGTTTTTTGTGTATTACGCGAACCCGTATGTCACAATAGAGTGATGCTATTATATAACAATAATTTAAGAGGAAAAACTCACCGTGACATCTGCATAAACTGGAGTCCAAACGATTGGGTGTTCAGTCTTATTCAAAACCATAGGACGTGCCATCACCGGAATGTAGTTTAGAACTTGCTCCCTTACTTCGGCTAATGTGCTGAGGTGAACGTAATAACCTGGAAAGAATATAATCACAGTGATAAGCAGTTTCTGGGCCTTAAAATGAGAAAGTGAAGACCACTAGATTTGGTAATACATGCGGCACAAAATTATGAGTGCTAATACCGCACCAAAAACAAATGGAATGCAATTTAGGATACACTTCCAAAACATACTTTTAACAAAAGGTTGCTCCTGTTATTAAGATATAGCTGCTCATTGGGTAGCAAAATTGACTACATGAGATCCAACGTTGCAGGATGAAATTACTGGAAATGATCCAGTTTTCGTGGTTAATGCTGCATAAGCTAAATTGGCTTAATCCACCTCAAAAGGGAATGGTGTGATGGGTATATGCTAAGGATTAGTCGAATCCAAATGTCGATTCTCGATTCCACTGACTCTCAGGATTAGAATCGATAGCCTAAAGACAATTCCAATCCCCTCGATTCCAGATAGATAAATATTCAAATCAAATTTCATTGATCACATCATATTTGTCTCAGTACTTTTGGATGTAGGCTATCAATTTGTACTTTTTATCTACCTCAATAAGCTGAGGATATATTTCCTATTTGTTAATAACTTTGCTATATGGTAGTGAAACTATAGTTTGCTATATGGTATCCCACTATGCTATATGGTAGTGAAACATGGGTATGTCAGGATACACATAAGAGTAGACTAAACGCCGTGGTTATGATTTATCTGAGGAGTATTTGCGGCCAAAGTAGGATGGATAGGGTCAGGAATGAGTGGGTCATGAATGAATGTGGGTTAAATGCTCCAGTAATTGACGTGTATGAAAGGAGTGTGCTTCGTTGGTTTGGCCATGTTGAGAGAATGGATGAGAGTCAAATAATGAAACAGACATATGAGAATAGAATGAATGGTGCGAGAGGTAGAGGTAGGCCGAGAAAGTTGTGGTTGAATGTGGTTGAGGAAATTCTTAGGAGGGGGAATATTAGGAGTATTAGAAAACAGGAGGGCGTGTATGAAACAGTGTATGGGGGTGAATGAGGCAAAAGAGGTTTGCAAGGATAGGTCAGAATGGAGGAAATTATTGAAGCAGAGTTAGGTGTACAATTATGTAGTAATGAGTGAAACATTTTGACTGTGCCTACCCCGGAAGGGAACGGCATGATGGGTATGTATGTATGTATGTATGTTAATAAATATACTTTTTGAGAGACTTAGTCGTCTTTGTTATTTTATTTCAGCCAATACTTGAATTTAAATAATAGTCAAATTTCCAAACATTGCATTTAACAAATGATGTGGTATGAAGTCACTCGCACGGGTGCATATACACCAGGGTTGAAATTCGCCATGAAAAAATCATTCGACTTGACCGGGATTCGAACCCAGATCTCCCAATTGCTGGTCAGGTGAGTTAGCCAGTTACACAACCAAGCTATCTTCCTACTGGCTAACACACCTGACCGGCAATTGGGAGATCCGGGTTCGAATCCCAGTCAAGTCAAAAGATTTTTTCATAGCGAATTTCAATCCTGGTGTTAAATAATAGTCGTACGCCACTGGTATATCAATATCCCACCTGTTATTAGGAATAAGTATCGATGGAATCGAGAATCGATTTGAAAGAATCGAAATTGGTATTGGAATGGAAAAAAAGTGGAATCGACTCATCCGTAGTACATACTTATGTTCGCATGCATTCTTAATATTGGGATACAGTTGAAGGCTTTCAAGTAGGGATGGGCAGATCCAGGTTTTTTTTCGGATCCAAATCCGGATCCTTCATTTTGGATCCCGGATCTCTGTTCTTATTTTCCGATCCTTGGATGCATTCAAGGGTATATACGATTCACAAATGATAATAGAATTTAAGCCTTGGAGACTTTATTGAAAATTAAAAACATCAAGTTTAAAAATGTTACACTTAAATATTAAAATAAAGACGATGTCGATGCCACAATAATACCAACCCTTGATTGTTGTCACGTTTATGCAATGACTGTTGTCATACCGCATCTTGAGATTTGATTCTTGAGAATAATGAGATGGATAATAAAGGGTGAATCTGATTTAAATTCAGCGAAAGCCGGTTGTCGAATGAAGTACATCAACAGCATTCTATTTGTTCGGCAGAAAGCCGTGGATAGCCGATGACAGCCGGCACTTCAATCGCTTAAAACTCTCTGATGCATATCTGATTTACTGTAGTTAGGGATGGACCGGTACCAGAAATTTCCGATACCGATTCTGATACCAGTTCTCCTCCCCCCGATACCGATACTACTCCATTCTAGGTATAATACAAACTCAGCATTTCACCACAAGCACTTTAAGCTGGCTCGGCCAACTAAGAAACCAGATTATGGAAAGAACCATTATTACACAGGCATAACACTTAATTCACTGAAAAAGTTTTAATAATAATGATATTTTCATTCTTCAGCAGGTCAAGTGATGTAGAACTCGTCAACGAAACTACACTCAAAGCACAAAAACAAGATAAAAGACAAGTGTATACATGGCAACACAGTTAATAGACAAATTATACATACTGTAAATACAGTCAATAACACTGTATTAAAAATATTAGATAAAGGAAAAGTTATGAATGCAAGAAATCACAACTAAAAGACACAATTTAGGATCATAATCAAACTATTCATAAACACTGTAACAAAGTTTACTGTGCAAAACTTCACACAAATCTCCAAATCTCACTGCGTTTTTTACCGGACATGACTCTTTTTTTCCTTGACTGTTATTGCAAATAGTCACATTTCATCAAATTATTCCCACGCTACCATGAAGTCAGCATTGCGTAGCTTAAGTAAACAACATTAATTCGACACGCGATTCCATATAAGGAAGAGAAAATTGCAAAAACTTAATTAAAAAGTTAATTTGCCTACTTATTGATTTTAAATTATCTAATGTAATTAAAAAAATATAACTTTGGTGTTCGAAAGAAACACACTCTGAAACTATCTCTGTCTTACGATTAGATAACCTTACTGATGGCATTTGGTACCAGAGCACTCTAGCGGTAGAAGTCGACACCTCGTTTGATTGGCCATATTGGCGGTAAAAATCTGAAATTAGAAAATATCGGAAAAGCACTGACTTGACTGCCGATACCGATGCTACCGATACCATAAATATCGGCTGATACTTTATATCGGTATCGGAATCGGTCCATCCCTAACTGTAGTATTTGGATCCGATATCAGTATCTCATCCCATGTAAGATCTGCAGATCTTTGGATCAGCAGATCCGATCCGACCATCCCTACTTTAAAGCATTAAGCCATTTTTTACTCACCTTGATTCTCACATGCCATCCACTTCACCTCCTTCACATCAGCCACTTCTTTACCTATTAAATAAGTGAAGACACGTACAGGCATAAAGGGTAATTTTCTCCAATTATACTCTTCAAATATTTCCCGGAAGTTGTAAGGCACACCATCTGTCACAAGCATTATAGCCTGGTTACAGCGTGCGCCTTGCCTTTCTTCTCGGTACTGAAAATAAGAGGCAAAGGTATATCACAATCAAAAAGACAGGTGTTCATTAAAACATTAGTTTCAAAAATAATGAAATACCTGACCATAGATTTTTAAGGAAAGACTCAAGCCATAAAGATATTAGGAATGAAATATTGAAGATACTCAAATGACTATCGATGAATCACTCTTGTTAAAAATTTTTAATTTCCACTCACAAGCATGAATAATAAGTGATGAAAAACAGATAATTCCATGTCACTCCCGTTAACCCTATCAACAGATATGCAAATCCATACATATGTAGTTACAATTATAAAGCAAACATTGTTACATAATGAGCAAGATTCAATATGAATTAAGCGTACTACGAGAGTAGTCCAGAAAGTAACCTCCGTTCTCGCCTACTGTGAGAAGTATTGGGAGGAGTGCCACCATCAGCATGCGCAGTGGTTAAGTATTTTTGATTGTGCCAGTATGAGCATCATACTGCCGTGCGCCTGCGAATTATAACCTCAAAACATGAGTGCCGCAATAGAAAATCCCGCCAAGCGTGAAGTGCATATCATTATAAGATTTCTTTGGGAGAAAAGTCACTCTGCAGCCGAATTCATCGTGAATTGTAAAAATTGTAAGACTAAGAAGAGCAATCCAAAACAAGCGTCGTGGACTTCTGACATCCGGTGTTCTGTTTGTGCATGACAACGCTCACCCTCACACAGCTGGAAAAACAAATGAAATTTTGGCCAAGTTCAAATGGGAAGTTTTTGACCATCCCTCATACAGCCTGGACTTGGCTCCCAGTGACTTTCATCTCTTCGCTCATTTAAAAAGAGGATTGCATCCCAGCACTTTGCCGAGGATGAAGAGCTTCAAAATGTGTGACAGGTTGGCTACATTCCCAGGCGGCAGATTTTTATGGAGGGTATTTCAAATATGGTGAAAACGTTATGACAAGTGTTTGAATTAGTTTGAAAACTATGCGAAAAAGAAATGAAAATGAGTAGTTTTAAGTTGCATATAATAAAATAGTTGTATTTACGCTTGCTGAATTTTTATTTAACCCTTTTAGTGCGGCGGGCCGATATATCAGCTTTGGCATCTCAGGCGTAAAGTGCAGCGGGCCGATTTTTCGGCTCATAGGAAAAATATTGTTTAACTTTTGCACACAAATATAATTACAATTATTTTTTGTACGAAGTATAAGCGGTTTTTTATTATTACCTAATTCAATGCATACGCAATAAGAAAAACTGCATATGGATATTTTAAACAATAACTTTATAATATTTATTTTCCTAGAGTGATACATTTTATTCTAGTTACCCTCCGCATTTCTCACTAGAACCGCTGGCAGGGGTCAGCACTAAGAGGGTTAAAAATGGAGGTTACTTTCTGGATGACCCTCGTATAATTAAAGTTGAAGATGGTATTTTAAGAATTATAAAATTTGTCATGCATTAACATGCTACACTGCTTTCATGATGATAATACATTCTTACCAACTGAAGCAGCTCAAATGCCTTAATCAACGCCGATGTGAAATTCGCTATGTCCTTTGTATCAATGTCTTCCATTGCCATCTTGAGTTCTCTAACATTTCCGAGATTGGCCTGAAATAAACATAAAACTAAAATGAGACATCCACTGATTTCAAGCTAAGAACAGCTAAGCCAGAGCTCAAAACTTTCCATAAGAATGCTGTAAAATATATATTGACTACATGGGCATTTAAGCCTCATTGACATACCTTGGCCTTGAGGCATTCAAGTTTGGTAACCTAATTAATAAATACTATGAAGGGAGCAACAATTGCACAATTACATACACATGTGCTATGAAATGATTTAATTGAAAATGGTATTCCGATCAACCTGAATTTTAAGCTTTCACAGGTTTTGCGGTATGAAGTATCTATTGGCATATATCCCACACGTCAAAATATCTGTTTTGGGCGGAAGTAAAAGAGTCAATATTTTCATAAGAAATGCATAGATGGCCTCTTCAGTTACTTTCCTTTGGCTCTGCAGCCAGACTATATGTATTTTCATTTATTTTATTTCTTAAAATCCATTATTATATAAAATGAACATTCCATGCCTTTTTGTGTATAACTATTTCTGCCATTAGTAATGAGATTTTTTTATTTATGACTAACTACATAAAAAGGTTACAGAACTGCACTAAATTAAAAATTTTGATTTGATTTTATAAATAATTAATACATACATTCAACCTTGTTTACACAGGCCTCAGTTTTACAGAACTGTTGGTAAATATGGATTGTTAACTATTACCCAACTTTTTCCAATGATTATTAAAGAAGCTGCCACTGTTTCTTATCCTTTGCCAGACACCTCATCAGGGCTACTGAAAGTTGTCTGCGTGCATTATAACCAATTGTTACATTTCCATTGAATTTGAAAACAATGAGAAAAGAGGGAAAGTCAGTGACAACTTTTCCAATATAGATGTATGTATTTGTTTGGGATGATATTGGCTGGAGTTTGATTTGGTGGTGTTTGTCAATGCCTGAAGATATGAGCTTCAATGTATATGTTTTGATTGATGAATACATACTAATTCATGGTCTCATAATTGGATGTACCATGATACCATGGTAATTTTGGTAATATGCCATGGTAATTTTCATAATTTATCGTAACTTCTCAAAATTACCACAATTTCTGGCCATACCGTTAAAATATTTTTCCTAATAATCTATTCCAAAAATATTCTCTTAAGCCAAGTGTACTTCATTCATCAATTTCATCCAGGCTTAATTATAAAAAGGCACATCAACTCATTTTTGGAATGCTTTCACGACTTTTACTTCTGGAATATTTGTGGGTCTATCATTTGAATGGTACACAGGGGTAACCTTATGCATGAAAGATGAAGCCACCAGCCTTGCGCATTTAGCTATGTTCTGACTATGAAAACATTGACATCTTCCCTTTAACTCCCCATACTTTAGCAGTGCAATTTTAACCGAATACAGGACCCAGGAGCTAATCAGGAGGATCAGTTCTCTGCTAGCTCTCGAAGGGGACGGACGTCTTTCCGCTTCGGGAACTTGTTGTATGGGAGTGATTTGACTGAGACTTGTGTGTTTAAGAAGAATGTCTCTTTGCATCGTGTGTAAGAAAACTATAAGGAACACAGTTTATGTGTCGTGCAGTGATTGTAACAACAACTACCACGGGCACTGTTTGCCAGTTCCACTTAGCAGTGAAGAGATCCTGGGAATTGCTGACAGCAATCAAAGGTGGAGATGCAGCGATTGCAGTTTGAAGAGAAGGGAGAGTATGCACCTGGGTCAAGACGCGACCGACAACCCAAATCCACCCCAAGAATCATCAAACACTGAAGTTATGGCACTGCTCCGGGAATTAAAAAGTGATTTACGATCGACTGAGTTAAACCTGGGTGATACAATCAATAAGGTGTACGAGAGGCTGGATGATTCGGTGAAACTCATTGAAGAATTAGGAAAGCGTCTGGATGAGTGTAGTGATAAAGTTGAATCGCTGCAAAGTGAAAATATTCATCTACGAAAGAATATTGAAGTTTGTCTAAATCGCATTGATGATTTAGAGCAACGAATGCTTTCCAATTGCGTTGAAATTCACGGAGTTCCTGCAATGCAAAACGAATGCTTACTGGATACAGTTTGTAAAATAGGGTCTGAGTTAGGGTTAGAAGTATGTGTCGATGACATTGACAAATGTTATCGCTACAAATCGAAATCCGGTGCTTCGGTCGGAGGTATCCACGTGCAGTTCGTGAGGCAACGCATCAAGGACGATTTCCTGGCAAAACGGAGGGTGAAACGGAACCTCTCCACCCGTCACCTGGGTTTCAACGTTCCTGAGTCACCTGTTTACGTCAATGAGGCCCTCTGTCCTGGGAGACGCAGACTGTTCAGCGCGGCGAGAGAGGCTAAGAAAAATAAGAAATTTGACTACCTGTGGGTAAGACAAGGCAAGATAATGATGAGAAAGGCTGAGAAAATGCCCGTACTCGTGATTACTTGCCTGGAGGATTTGACTAAATTGTGACTTTTCCTTTCAATGATTGCAAACCCTGTTGATGAATTGTTCAGTGTAAAGCCTACAGTAATGATGTTGCATCAAAACATACGCAGTATGAGAAGTAACTTCGATTTATTTCTGTTGACTCTAAATAACTTACCACGGTTGCCAGAAGTTATAATTTTATCTGAAATTTGGATCAGAAAAGAGGAAGCAAACCTATATCATATTTATGGGTATAATAATATTGCTAATTGCAACAACAACTATAGAGCCAGAGGTGTATTTATGTACATAAAATGTAATTTAAAGGTTGAAAATGTGCATATTGAATCAAATACTTCTGCTGACTGTCTGTTGATTAGTCTGAAATGTGAACTTATAAATTTAGATATTATCTCGGTCTACAGGGACCAAAACATTCCCGTAACATCCTTCTTAAAAGAATTGGAACCATTGTTATGGCGCTCTAAAAATAATTTAGTAATTATTGGTGACATGAATATTAATATTTTAGATTGTAATAGTGTTTCAGAGGAATATTTTAGCCTAATGAGCTCATATGGTCTAACTAGTATGGTTAATGAGCCTACACGAATAACCTCATCAACTGCTACATGTATTGACCATGTTTTTGTCCGGATTTTTAACTCATTTAAATTTGAAATAAGCGCAAGAGTAGCTCACTTGTCAGTAACTGATCATTCTGCGACTGTATTGTCCATCTCAGGTAGTAGCATGATCAAAAACGTAAATGTTCATAGTTCTTACTCCATTAATTCTAATTATATTCAATACGACGTATTAAAAAGTAGACTTGGTGCCATCGATTGGGGTCCTGTTTACTATGAAACAAACGTATCGAAAAGCTTTACTTTATTCTTAGATCTAATGAAAAGCTGTGTCCAGGACTCAAAACTCCATACCCAACGTGTAGTTAACTTTAAAAAATTAAAACCTTGGATGACTGATATATTATTGATAAAAATGGACCTCAAAAACCACTTACTTAATAAGCTGCAGAAGCATCCGCATAATGAGGAGTTAAGAAAGAGAACAATTAAACTTAAAAACAAATTGCGAGCAGACATAAGAGAAGCTGCTAATAGTTACTATGTGAAACAATTTGACAAGTGGAAAGGCAACGCAAAAGAACAGTGGAGGGTATTGAAAGAACTAACTGGTGATAAACTAAAAGATTCTCACATACCAGAGCTAGTGATTAATAACCAACTTCTCACAGATCCTGCAGTTTTAGCGAGAGAATTTAACAAATATTTTATTAGTGTTTTCGAGTCCACCAAAAAAATCTCCCTTCAGCATGGAAATTCTTCTGGGCCTGAAATCCTATATCCCAATCTTAAATATCCTAATTCAATGTATCTAGAACCTGTGTCATCTTTTGAAATACGTGAAATTGTGAGCTCTCTTCAATCTGGAAAATCCGCTGGTCCAGACGGAACGAATGTAACAATGCTAAAAAACATAATTGACCTCATTGCTGATGCTCTGACCCATATTTTTAATATAAGCTTTATTCAAGGCGAATTTCCCGATGACCTAAAGAAAGCTATCGTTATACCCCTACATAAAAAAGGTGACCGACGAAATATAACAAACTATAGGCCAATTTCATTGTTATCTGTTCACTCGAAAATTCTTGAGAAACTAGTTAAAAAAAGGCTTTTGTCCTACCTGGACAAGCAAAATTTTTTAAGTAGCAACCAATACGGGTTCATAAAGGGTAAAGGAACAGAAGATACCTTAGAAAGCTTCATGACACATGTCTACAACGCAATTAATTCGAATAAACGCGTTGCTGTCCTATTCCTAGATATAAAAAAGGCCTTTGATTCCATAAATCATGATATTTTGTTGGAAAAGTTAAGTAGAATAGGTGTTCGTGGCACACCATGGAAATGGTTTAAGAGTTATTTGTATTCTCGCTCACAGTGTGTACGTGTAAATGATTGTGTCAGTGACTTTGAAACCATATGTTCAGGTGTGACTCAAGGCTCAGTGTTAGGTCCAATATTATTTCTTATCTATATTAATGACTTATGTAACTCTAAATTCACCGGAAAATTAATTGCCTTCGCTGATGATATTGCACTTATTCATGAAGGATCATCTTGGGAAGAGGTCAGACTTAATATGGAAGCAGACCTAAGCATACTTAGTGAATGGATGGAAAATAATAAATTATTGTTGAGTGAAAAGACGAAATTTTTGTGCTTTAATGTATGTAATCGTTTCTCAATTAATTGGCAATTGACCTATCATAAACCAAGTTGTGATCGAACCTTTTGTAATAACTGTATACAAATTGAATGTGTGCCTGAATACAAATACTTGGGAGTGACTGTAGACCAGCATTTAAAGTGGGATAAACACATAAATCGAATTTCAAGGGAACTTAAATTTATCCACGCGAAGTTTTATTTCCTTCGAAATAAATGTCCCCGACAATTCATTAAAACTATTTATCATGCTTTAGTGCAATCAAAATTAAACTACGGGATAATCTGCTGGGGAGGTGCCTACAAAAATTCGCTCAATCCGATGCTGATTCTCCAAAAAGCAATAGTGAGACTGATTGCTAGAAAATGTCAATTTGAACCGTCCTTCCCCATATTTGTGGATTTACAGTTACTCCCTTTACGTCATCTTTACGTGTACAAAGTATTGAAATTGTTCTACCGCAGAAGTGGTAATAAACCTAAGGAAGAACCAATAACCAATGTTTACAACCTAAGATCTACAAAAATGTATGTTTTGCCCAAACCAAATCTGACCGTGTTCAAACGCTCATTTATCTATGTAGGGCCAACATTATTTTCTAGATTGTCAGATAGTATAAGAGGTTCAAAAAGTTTAACATCTTTTTTGAAAGGAGTAAAGAAATGGTTACTTAATGTAGAAAATCCAATGTATTTTTTTGTTAATAGTAAGGTTAATACGCACTATATTTTGTATGCACGACAGGTTGTAACTGAAAAACAAATTGTTATCTTTTCATGCATTTATTTATGTCTCGTAACTGGTCTCAGTTTACTTTTACTTATATTGTAATTTATCTTGAGGTATCCCAATACAGGCAATGCCTAAAGGGATTCCTAATTTAATTTATCCTTATTTAATTCAAATGTAAATATGCTTGTAATGTTGATTCTAAGGGATAAATAAATATTATATATTATTATATATAACACATGAAATGTATTTATACATTAATGTTAACCTTAGTATGCTAAAATAATGCTTGCTTTGATTATTCAATTCACGACAGTTCATAGCAATAGTGAAAATAACATTGCCTACAACGTCGTCTGCGAGTACCTACTGATCTTGTCCATTGTGCATTCAAAGTAGTTTAAATCGTCACCATAGAATTTGCTGGGTGCAAATGCTAGTTCTTTTTCTTCATCAGTCCTCAAGTAATAACAAATGTGCGTAATAATGGATATCACAAATGCATACAATTTCGTCTTCTCCAAAATTAATTGTGAACATGGTCTAATGAAAAGAGGCTGAGTACACGGATGGCAACTAGTTAGATATCACAGTGGATCATGTTTAATTACAAATAACTGCTCGGACCTGTGGATTACAGATGATCAATGTAATAATGAAATGCAAGAGCTGCCCAAAACATCTAGTCTACTCACTGCAAAAAGAACTCCGACTATGACAAATGGGCAACATTTTTTGATTAGCATGCCTTTTGCAGCTATAAACATTCATTAAAATATACCAATTACAATTAATTTTAATGAACTCTTAATTGAAAACAGGCTTTCCCTCATGAAGCTCATCCCTACAAGGCCAAAGCTAAAAGAATACAAAAAAATCTAACGCAGTTGACTGATTCAGAGTATAAAAACGTTCCACACTATCGAATTTTGGGAAAGACAATAATATAAGTAGCTGTTTAGATATCTTATTTATTCTGTTTTGGCAGCCAAATGGAGAGCACGATGCCATTTTTGCATGCACAGATGGGCGCTCACAGCACTTGCCTTATTTCCCCTAATTACGATATAAAAAAGCGAGACTACAGCATTCGCGTTGATTTTGGAGGCAGCCACAAGCATGTTTTAATTCTCTAAAATCCTAGATGGGCTGACTAAATCCTCAACTGAGCCACAAGGAAGTCACAAAAGTCACCAGATATCAATGCTTTTGCATAGGATAACTCAATGTTTTCATAGTCCCAACATGGCTAAATGCACAAAATCGATCGTCAATTTGGCTTTGGCTTCTCCCCGCTGGAGAGAGCTTCATGGCTACCCCTGTGGAACGGTATGAATGAAAATTTTTCTTTTTATGACAAAAGAAAGCCATATTGCAACTTCTTAGGCAAACCATTACATCCGAAGTTTGACTGTATAGAGTACTAATCAAAATTTGGTCCTCCATTAGGTACATTAAGTTTGAAAATTTTTATTCTCATTTGATTCGAGTTTCAAAATCAATTCAACTAATTCAGAACAGCTTGTCCAAAAGAAATTGTCAACAAAAAATAATTTCACATCGAAACCATTCCAAAACTTTGTCAAGAAATGAAATTTTTGAGTCTTCAACCCTTAAAAAAACTTACCTGAACCAGGAGATCTTTGAAGCATGGTACCAATTCCGTCGTTTCTTCAGAAAAATTGAATATGTTGACATAGTCATTGTTGCCCAATGTGTCTAGAATGTTGGACACCACGTGACGAGCAACTTCCTTTCTCATTCCAGTCATTGACCCAGAGAAATCAACCAACACCACAATGTCTTTCGGACTTGTAGCTGCTTCAATGTACCACGAACGGGTTCTACAGTCGAAGAGGTCTACTGGCTCCTGTTTCCACTGAATTGCTGCAATAAATATGTAAATTGATTCATGAATCCTCGGCATTATTACCGATTACCCAGGTAAAAATATTAGGTCTGTAACTGTTCTGGAAGACTAATATCTGATCTTGAAGTGATCTGTAAATGGACTGAACTGGTCGGGATTTTAAAGGTATTTCAAGATGTTTCAAATCCACACCAGTAACAGGCCACTTCCAGATGATGTATTAGCCTTCAAGAACAGTTTCAGACCAGTTACAGCCAGTTTCAGAGCATTTACAGACCAAATATTTTTTCCACCATCATCTTGCTATACCTTATTATGCTAGGGGCCAATTCAAACATTGCCCTTGTTCTACAATTAAACTTCCTGAAACGTAGCTACCCAAAATCCCTATTCTAATTTATGTGGCTTCATAAAACATACCAAACATCACCAAAACTATGACTACCACCATGTTTTGCTACCACTAGAGCCCACCCACGAAATTGGTGCAGTTGAAATGTAAAAATTTGACTTAGAAAGAAATGAAAAGTAAATATTATTTAATGAGTGTATGATTTAATTGAAGACCATCATCATACATTCTTTGGTTGCGAGTATCAAAAAGAAATATACAAAATGATCTACAGATCAGTTAGCTCCCTTCCCCAAATGGCATTGGATGTTTTTACAAATTGGCTGTATTTCTGTCAACGGCGCTGTTATCTTAGAGGAGCTATTATCTTTCAAGACATCCCATCAGATAGACAGGATAATACACGAGGGTCTCACAGGGCATAAAACAGAGAGCAACAAAAAGACATAAAAATGATCCCCAGATCAGTTAGTAGGTTCCCACAGGACACAGCAAGCATGCTGCTGGCTTGCCAGAGCAAGACTGAACACTAGCAGGAAGCTTTCCATAGGAAGGTTAAATTTTTCTGCAAGCTTTCTGCAAGTCTGCCATGAAACTTTCAAGAAGATTCCGGCAAAGTTCCAAGGTTCGTGAGTCTTACAGCACCTTGTCATGACAAGATAGAGCTTACTTGAATCTTGCAGCACTTCATCATGGCATAATTGAGCTCTGCTGGAACCTTGGTGAAAGGTAGGCAAGATTATCACATTCACCACTAAATGAGAGCAACACTGCACTGAGCATACACAGAGATTACTAATGTTGACATGGTTACAGCAAGCTTGCAGCAAGATTGGCAATCTTGGGAAGTTCGGTGCAAGAATCATGAAGTATTACAGCAATCTTGCATCCGTTGTGGGCGAGTTAATTTGAGGGGCAACCAATGTTACTCACATGATCAAAGTCACATGGAAAGTTTGGTAAGGAATAGTTACAAAAACCTTGTGTTAGCATTAGTCTGCTCCTAACAAAAGATTCCACGGGGTCAAAAGTTAAATTACCCATTGACTGAGTATTATGTAAGTGTCAAATAAGACATTAACTGCTTACTCTTACTACTACATCATCCTGATCCCCACCAGAGTTTACAACAATGATTGGCAAAAATACATGAGCCAATTTATGATGAAAACCCTTATGAATTTAGTAATATTAATACTATTAAAAATATGCGAATAATAAGAATTGGTGAAGTTTACGGAAGAGGAAAGGACCATGTGGAACATAATAAAGAAAAGAAGATTAGACAGATCCTGAAGCACAATGGGTGAGTGAAGAGCATAATTGAAGGTAAAATAGAGGGAAAAGCCACAGAGTAAGACCCAGGAATAAGTTCATGGATAAAGAAGAAAGTACATAGGAAGAGCTACCAGGAAGTAAAAGACCTAGCATTCTATAGGCAAGGATGGAGGGCTGTAGTCAACCAATCTTAAGATTGAATGACCAACGACGATGATGATCACTGCTAGAACTGGATCTAGTTGTTCATTTCCATAAGGAATTTGTCTATGAAACTACTTGTGTAAGAAATATTTGGGTGTTGTGTGTTAAGCATTGTGCAAGGCATTGTGTGTGTTTGAATTGTATTCTATGTTCAATATGCAATTTCTGTATGATCCTATTTTGAATAAACAATATTCTTTGTTGTTTGTTGTCTTGTGTTGTTTGACATCTTGTTTGTGGCACCAAATATTGTAAGTCGCGAAGTAGCCATTGTGGTAGTTGAGCACGTTTTCTCTCTGTGAAATTAAAAGGTTTTCTTTGCACAAAAAATTAGCAGTACATGTTACTGATTTACTAAAAGACCTTTTCCAGACGCAAAGGGAGGGAAACAACCGACAACTTGAGGCTGTTTGAAGTCAAGTTTTCTTAAACATATCACTCAACAAATGTGCAGAAAGAAGCAATTTCGAACACTAACGGACTAAATTCTCATCTCAAGAAAATTTGTTTGAATAATAAAAATACAAAGCTAGTTTGACTGGAGGAATGACTCTATTCACGCAACTTATGACAGCTGCATTATAACTATGAGGCTTCGATGAGTCAGGACATTGAGAGCAAGGTCCTTTTGGTAAGAGAAGCACTCAGAATTATAACATTCAAAGTAGCATGTGTTTTTGGAATAGCAATGACACATACAGTGATTTTGGCAGGCATGCACAACTCATCATCATGATATGAAAATTTAATTTTCTTACCGGGATATTGTCTCATAAATCCATGAGAACTGCCAAAATACTGCCAACTCAGAGAGGGGTCGACTTGATAGTTGCTAATAAAGACTGGATCCAAGTCTTCAGACCATTTAATTGCCTTAATTACATCAGGAGCTGTAAAAAATTATATGAAGAAACAATTCATTGGTTTAGGATGAATATTCCAGATCCATTTTGCTATTTTTATCGTTACCGAGTATTCATAATTAGAAATGGAAAAGAATCAATGAGAGCCCTCCACCATATAATTATCACTTTTGAGAAAGAGCGAGACATGATTAGGACCAAGCTAGCATGTACAAAAAAGGTACAAACCTAAAAAATAGGCATCAAATGTTAAGGGTAAATTATGTAAAGATTAACATTTTACCATAAATCTTTCGTTAAAGCTGTCCCAGCTCGCAACAAATGAGATAAAGAAAACATCTCATGGCAATATGGGTGGAGAATGTGAATTCAACAGACAACAATAATTTTACCCTGGTCTATGTCTACTTTAGATCCTAGATCAAAAAATAATGTCACAGTATGTAGACCAGCACTAAATATTATCTTAATTGGCAATGCAATAGTTTCATTACTTGAAGACTAGGACAAGAGAATATGATGATAACATTTTACCAGAGTTCGACCAAGAGCAGAGTAAAATTGCACTGCCACAGCTATAAATAATGCGTCTAGGAAGATACCTAACAGGTGTTTCTGGAGTAGTCGGGCAAATGAAACTGTCATGGTGAAAAGAAACAAGCAACAGTGACAGAAACGTTAAAACTGGGACTTTTGAAATATAATCTCTCCATCAACAGTAAAGTTATTAGAAAATACATTTTCTATGAAATTTCTATCACAACCTCATTTTACTGGAAGTTGATTTTTTGACTGTAATGAATGGAAAAGAAAATTGCGGTGAAATTTAGTTTTCCACCATCAGGGGTCAAATCATGTAACTTCAGCCCTTCGGCTGCAGTTTGACCTTATGGCAGCATTGGTACAGATTGGAGGATATGACATTCCAGGACTTTCCCAGGCTTTGCAGTCCAATATTTCCACTTTTCCAGGTAATTATATCCATTCTCTCCAGTCTTTCATTTCAAAGAAGACTAAAGTTTCCCAACAATCGGAATGCCACCACTATAGCTCTGGAGGAAACTCATTTTTCTTTCTGATGGCATATTATTCTCAGGCCTCGGCCACGATGAGGGTGATGAATTTCTGATACAAAATCTGAGGAGAAACAAATGTTCCATCTTCCTTAGGATGAATTTACAGAATAGGAACTGAAGGTTTATTTTTGGGGCACAAATACAGGGGCTGTAAACCTAGTCTGAAAACGCTCTTTTAGTTCTAGCTTCTGATGCAGCCTAGGAGAGATCTCCACCCTCACCTCCATTCCCTGCCTTAGATAACAGCGCCACTGATGGCATAGTGAAGAATGCCTTACTGTTCAGGAGAGTGCTCAATGTGATGTTATAATGCACAAATTTCAAAATTTTGATGATCCTCCGCAGAGATGAAGGAATCTCATTTCCAATGAATGCAGAGATTTTAAGAAACACACGATGCTGATTACAAATACTGTATTTTTAGGACCCATAGGACAGGTAAGCTTTGCTTATGGCAACCTTTAAGAGCCCTAGGGTTTTCCGAATAATAAACAATCATTGGTTTAAGCTTAAAATCCCCAGCAGCATTTCCACTGAGCAATAATGTAAGTCTATCCTTCGAAACTTTGAACCCTGGCATTGATTTTTCTTCAACAGAAATATATGTTCTGGATGGCATCCTTTAAAGGAAAATGGACATAGGAATGGAATTTGGAAACTTCCAGAACAAACTAGTCTCATCAGCATTGGAAATTGATGAGGTGAATATCCTTCCTTTTCTATCATGACCGCTAATTCAACGATAAATGCGGCTGCTGCGCTTTCATCCGCAATAGCTGACTCCATGAACAGATATATTATGCAACTTATACCGGGCTTTGAAGCGATAAAACCACCCACGGCTGGCAGTAAATGTTTCTACATTGGAACTGGCTTTGGGCAATTCATCGTACAAACGCTTAGCTTTTGCTTGAATCGCCAACAGACTTATAGGTATATGCTTCTCAACTGAATCTTCTACCCATAAATTTAAGTCTTTCCATTTCCACAATAGTCTCACATCTATTTCTTGATCCTACCCTGACGGCAGCCAAAGGAGTTGCTATTTTTCCATACTTCTTGATTTTATCCGCATTCTTTATGATAGTCCTTACAGTGGAACCAGCAAGAGATAATGTCTTGCAAATTTCATGTTGCCGCTGTCCAGCATCAAGACGTGGCAAGACTTCTAACTTGATGCCAAGTGATATTGTTTTCCCTTTCTTCTTCTCCGGCAGCCTATTATCATTCATTGCCTTATTGTTTATGGGGAAAAAATATAATTAGAAATTTAGAAACACACAACAATAAAAAACTCGTGAACATACTCAGAACACAGTTGAAAGGTTCATTCATCAATAAATTCTATTCCCCGGTAATGACGTAAGGTGGATGAAAGCCTTGATGAAATCGTTTTTCTTCCTTCTATTCACTGTATTATTCAGAATATTCAGTGAATTTTTTTTTCACAGATTGTTTCTTTCAGTAAAAAAAAGGCGTAGCAGAACACATGAGAACACAGTTCTGACAGGCGACGGGCGCACGGGACGAAGCGATCACTGCTCATCACGGGATTTTCAAGAGCGTTAAAGTGGAACAGGATCATGAAATATTTTCAGCGCTAATGCAGAACAGCGCTAATCGGAACAGCGTTAATCGGGGAGTGGGTGTATTTCAATTACAAGCTTTTGGAGGGATTAGGTTGGGAGCCCCTAGAGACTAGGAGACTGTACACTAGACTTATTTTGTTTGAGAAATTCAGAAGAGGTCTCTCTTTCAGTGTGACACAGAGAAAATCATTATGATGCCGCACTACATTTCTGGGTCTGAAAGAAGCAATAAAATAGGAGAGATACATTGCCATACAGATGGGTACAAAAATTCGATCTTCCCCCACACAATAAGTGACCGCAATAAAAACTGAACTCCACTAAAAACGCACCTATAATACATTTCACCATTACACCTCCAAAAACCTCTTTTTTCACATCTTTACACAGCTGGTGTCCTAACACCAACTACTACATGCCCTTGCGGTGGCTCGCAAGGTAGTATATAGATGTATATTCTCCTCCTGGGCTCAGTTTTTGAAAACTTGACAAAACAAAAAAGTGAGGACTGCCTGTACATGGTATTTGGTGAAGTCTGCAAAGGAATCGACTCAATTCATCGAGGAGAAGTCTTTGATGGACAAGTGGCCACTCATAGGACCTCCTCATGGTACCTGATGGTAACAGTCATTTGTGCCTCCTGCAAGTGGTGTGAGTCGTTAGCTCCAATGATCCAACCATCCCGTGTGGCGGGGGGTGACCTAAGAAAACAGGCCTCTTTCGCTATTCCAATTAGGGGGGCATGAATGGCTGCTGGCAAACATACGTAGGCACACACACACAGCCAAAGGAGGCTGGGAACTGCTTTCTTTTATAAAGCGGTCTTTGGGCTTCTGTTGCCAAAAAGTAAAGACCAGGTTTCTTGGTTCACTACAGAACCAAACTAATTGTAACTGGGTTTTGAATCAACCCTTTCCTAGCTCCTCTTCCTTTCCCTCTCCCTAATGGTTCAGAGCCAGTCCTTTCTTTGCCAATGGGCTATCCCATGGGATTAAACCCTCTGGGTAAGTGCCCGGGGATTCATCCGGAGAATCCTTTCCCACTAACACTAACAAACATGGTATGAATTATGAGTTGGAGTTTCTGACAGAAAATGACTCACCTTTGTCATATACGTTAGTAGGAACATGCACGGAGGAGTAGCTAGTGTTGACGGGGGTGCCTTGGAAGTGTCGGCTCGGTTTCAGCACCATCTCCTTCAAGCCCTTGGGGATGGTCGCCTTGCAGTCGCTCTCCTCATCTCCCCCATCCCCGTCGTCCACCACCACCTCCCCCCTTCCCATCCCCCCGCCTCCACCCTTCATCTCCACGTCCTCCACCTCCACACCGTCCTCGGAAGATGCCGCCACCTCACCCTCCTCGCTTTCCCCTTCTACCGACTCCTTCTTAGTGCACGTCACCTCCTCAGGAGTGACCAACATTTTGGCATTGTAGTATTCAAAATTTTCAGGAACTTGCTCCGCATCGTGCATCATCGCTGCATTCTCGGCAGCCTCCATTATCCTCTGTGAAAAGGTGGACGGATTTAATCTTTCGTCTCTCTAAGAAACTCAGCAAAGTCAAGTTTACGCAACAAGAGTGGCAGTGCAGTGTGGTATGACTAGAGGTGGGTAAGTACCGGTAATTTTAAATTTTCAACAATTAATAGCTACTAGAGGATTTATTAGGTTAGTCAATAGCAATAACGAGGAGTTAAAGGCATTTAAACAATTAAAATTGCTCCATTAAAGCATTAGAAATAAAGAAAATTTCAAAACAAACATGGCAGCCCACGTGCAATGCAGCGCTCTTTTTTTGGCAAGAGAAACTTTCGTTGAAAATTATATCTTCTCAAGTATCCCAAGAGTAAAAATATTCCATAAATGAGTTGGACCCGCCCTCATTAATAATTAATTAGCCCGCATTTGTATTTTACTATCAAATAAAGGCTCGCTTTCTTTTCACTTTTCAATACTACTTCTCTTTTGAATAACCTGATTGCAAGTGGCCTGATTTAAACAAATGCCCAATTTACATCTTCCTTCATCATAATTCAGCAAGCATTTTTGAGCTATACCATAGAGATTCTTTTTCTAATAGCTTTTATGTCACACCTTCATTTAAACACCAGAACGCATATTCAGTCATTTGGTCTCCACTTTTCCAAACTTCTTACCACATGTAACAACAATAACGGGATGTTAAATGGTGTTTATTAAACAACTTACACAACACAACAATGGGTTTACTTTCAGTTTAAACGACAATGGCTTAGAACAGAGGTAAAAAATTATCGTTTTTAAGCGGTTTGAACAAAAACTGCCCTCCAGGCACATAAATTCTGACTCGACTTCTAATTCTCTATGCATATATCAGGTGTTGCAAGATCTCGGTCACCTGCAACTTTGTATGTGACATTCCAACAATCATCCACCCTACAACTCAAAACTAACACATCTATCAAAACAAATTACTAATAATAATAATAATAATAATTTATAATAATTTATTCCACTCCTTAGAGAGTATACAAGCATAAATAAAACGTAGGGAATACATTAGTGGAATATAGGTACCCCATAGGTTAACCTGTTTTGGGGTTACCATCTTTCACATTATTACTGAGGCAGCGGCTGGAAAAAACAAAAACTCACAAAGTATAACAGTTTTTACGTTTAGTATTTAACCCTAAGTGCACAACAGCTTTAACTTCTTTACATTTACACATATTTATAATAAATATACCTTTGGATACAAATAAAAATACATCAGTACAATACATTAATGAACAAAGATTACCCAAGACCTTTTATTAGGTCTTCAACTTTAATAATAACATGGACTCATTCACTTCATCTCAAGTCTGCACACAGCCAATGCCCAAATAATACTATTATGTGGATTTTGTATTAAATGTATATGGACTTAACTTAAAATAATATGTTTGTAATATCGGTATGAAATATCTGAGACGGAAGAGAATATTACTGTAAATTATGGTAATATTCAGGAGCTGCCATAAGTTATGTAAAATACCATGGTAATTTTCGAAAATTACCACAGCAATCTTCAGACTGGCCCATCTTTAGGTTTGACAAAAAAGTTAGGTGAGTTAAATACACACTTTTGGTCGATGATTAACTTGCAGGATACAAAAGCCGAGGCAAAATTTAAACCTACAGCTAAGTGGACTACCATCCAGAATATACGCTAACAGCAAAGCTGAAGTACTAAATTTGAGTCCTATTCAAATGCTTACTGAGGCTTGGGCTTTGTACATCCTCCCAAACCTAGGTGAAGCTGGTAATTTATGAAATAGGCTGAAAGGCTAAATTGAAAAATCTGGTCTATTGTATTTTTTATGAATGAATTTTTTTTTGTCTGAAGCGTATATATCATTATATTTTTATATTATTTATGATGACAAGATTTTAAGAAATTACAATGATAAATCTTGACCATTGTATTTTTATGAATGAATTTTTTTTATTTTGAATTTTTTTGTCTGAAACGTATATATTATCATATTTTTTATATTATTTATGATGACAAATTTTTAAGAAATCAAATTGAAAAATCTTGGCTATTGTATTTTTATGAATTGAATTTGTTTGTCTGAAGCGTATATATTATCATATTTTTTTATATTATTTATGACTAGTTTTTAAGAAATTACAATGAAAAACCTTGACTGTTGTAAGGAAGTAAAATGAAAAATTCTTGACTTTCCTATTTTTATGAATAAAGTTGTATGTCTGAAGCTTATAGTTACATCCCACGTTGACATATATTTAATAGATCAAAAAATTATCCTTTATATTCTTTCTGGTATGTGAAACTGACCTATATATTTTACATGATTAAGGTTAATTGATTGTATGTGCAATTCTTTATACAAGTCATTATTTGTTTTATGTACTTTATGTAGTTCAAGTGAAATTGGGTTTAATTACCCGTGAATAAAGTTTATTATTATTATTATTAAGACATAGAAAGCTGTCAAGGCAATGTAACACACCCGCTTGACCAGTTGAACTTGTCATGATTTCCAACCCAAGATTTCCAGATTAAACATTGCCTGCACAGCCCTCTAGGTCATGTCTTGAGATAAAAGAGTGAGACAACCAGCTAAGATGAATGATAATGATAAAACAAAGAAGGAAGCTCGGGACAGAAGCGGATGGAGACAGCAGTTGTGTATGGGACCTGCCAGCAGGCAGAACACCAGATGATGAATCAGCTAAGCAAGACCTGATGATTTGACAGTTTCCAAAAACTACCAGGAAAAGGTGGTAGGTATCACATCATGAAATATCATCAAAACATTTCATCTATAGAAATATTTAAAAATGCATACCACAATGCACTGTTTCCTCTTCCATGCCAATCATAAATTCACTTACCTTAATGGCTTTAATTTTTAACTCTACCATATTTTTCATATCTTTAACTATATCTTTTACCAACGTCGAGCCAACTCGTTCAAGCACGGAGGCCTGTTTGTAACTCTGCAAAAGTAAACAAGGAAAAGATTTATTAGTATTTTATTGCAAACATAAAACTTAACACACACTATTTACATGCAACATTAATAATTATAGCGTAATCATGAGTAGAAAATGTACTAGGACTTTTAATGAAATATAACTCAGTTCTTTTAATGAAATATAACTCAACAACTTTGTGGAGTTCCATATGTATAAAGTTTGTCATTATAAAGTTCCATATGAGTTTACATATGTATAAATACTGCTTAATTACATAGGTAATACTTATATAAGTATAAGTCATTATCACCTATAATATTCATGTATAAAGATTCAGATAAAAATCATTGAATAGTAGGATTTTTTTCTACCCATAATTTCTATGTATATTGCAAGTACTTTTTTTGGGACTTAAAAGTCCCAAAAAATCTAGTCTGACAAGTCGAGTCGTTATCGCTTGGTGGTAGTCTACTGTTTGTTTGCAATGAAAGTAGGGAAAGTAGTAATCAAAACAAAGTGGTGATTTATAGGCATTCATTCGGAGGTATCTTTAGGGGTTTTAGGGTCAAATTTATATTCATGTCTCAAGCATAGATTGAAAGTGTTTTACAAGACGTACATGGTGAGTTTCACTGGTGTTGTGCAACGTTTGTGTACAATGGATTCAATATCATTTATTGCCAAAGACGTGTTAGCGTGTGTGGCTGTTATTTCCCCCTGAAAAGATAGTGCCTACCCTAGTCCTTGTTGTGAACGCTATTAACAATGCATGAATTATTCGCATGAAAATTTAACAGGAAACGATAAGTGAAAGCTTTTGAACTTCCAACTGAATTACATAATGGTGCTTGTGTTTACTTCTTTACTGTGTTTCCACGTTGGTTGTAATGATGTGTGCAGTATGAATTTCAATAAAAATCTCGAAATATATTAAGAGATTTTATTGTATAGGCCAGTCAGGAAATAGTTTCGACTTAATTAGAGCATGTATACTTAAACCCTTTTACTTACTTACACCCATCACCGGTGGCATTCATTATGATATATTCGAGGTTAGAGAGACTAGTCATTAATTGTTTTTGCGTGAGCCTAAAGTGTTAAGGAGGTGAAAATGTTTTGACAAGACGATATATTTTGTTTTGTAGGCCATATGGAGATGTATTTTGCTCTCATGATATTCACATCAAAATTTAGTAGACACATCACTCTTCTTTAAATAATTTTCCCTTCAGAGAATTAAACAAGAATCTTCAAGGTTTAAATTATCAATTAGAACATATTCCCCCACAGGACTATAAAAATATTTTCATAAAACAAAAAGTCAGTTTTTAGGCAACAAATTCAAAAGTAAAAGCTATAATATTAAAAAGCACTTACATCTTGCACATCTTTCCTCTTTGTAACAAAATCTGCAACATTGGACAGCTCCACCCCAACTTTCGTAGCCCATGAGTGGACCCTGTCAGAAGAACAAGAAAAAAATCATTCATCAACAAATGTTGAATAGAAACTGAAAGAGAAAGTTGGTTCTAATAATAGGAACAATGTAAGAGACGCCGAATAGTGGTGTTTCAATAAAAAACTAGATTCCATTTTCCCTTAGCTATTTCTTTACATAAAAAACTATTACTTTCAATTGCCAACAACTTTCACTTTTGGCATTAGGACTGAATCACTGAGTATCAGATAAGCAATGGCCTCCGTTTTAATGATTAAGACAGCTAACAAAAATAATAATGGAAATTCATACAAGGACTTTCAGGATACTAATTTGACTATCAATGCAAGAAAAATTTGATCGGTCCAATTCTTTCAAAATTAGGTGAGTTTTCTAATGCGTCAAAACATGGGTACATTGGCAAATTAGGTTGACAAATTCCCTGACATGAATGTAACCTCAAAGAACTTATGATTTTGTACGTTCAACAAACTCGGCCTAGGACCAGATCATAAGTGGTATAAATGAAGAATGATCCTCACGGGAGCTCATTCACATAAACAATTAAAAATCGCTTCAGCATAAGTTTCTGCACTTAATATAAAACCTCCAGAATGCTCCATTGTCTTTATTTAACCCAATAGTATTGTTAAATTGAATACCATAGGACCATATGTAGTTCAACGTAGTACTTGACACATAACGCTTAACTTCCGAGTATTACTCTGGAATTTACAACATACTCGAGAGAAATTATGGCAGTGTAACGCCAATCCCTCAGGAAATAACTGCATGTGCCATCTGTCAAACGGTGTCCCTAAAGTGCGGTCGTTCAACATTCATCAACTTATTTTTAAGGAATATATACAGGTATAGGCTAAAAGTTCCATACAGGAGTGACGCGTAAAAATGGCTCAATAGTTAACACAAGAAACAATAGCTGTGCATCTCTCTACTTACAGCTACAACTAAAAGTAACTTGAAAAGCGACAACTTCGCCGACTTAATTGACCGAGAGCAAGCAGTGACTTATAATCTAGCAAAATTTGGGAAGAACCTCACCATTATGGAAAATAATCAACTGGGTATCATAACGGTAATGCTGTCTTCTCCTAATTTGGTTCATCGGCCGTGGGTGGTTCACTAAAAAGGGCGCCATTAACAGCTGTTGAATACCTTCCAAACAAGGCACTTGTTCCCACTCCATAGCCACTTCCCCGACTCTCCCAGAAGTCCTTGCGGCGACGCGCAATATTTTCAAAAAGAATTCGTATACAGGCTAGTGGCGAAATCATTGCTTTTGTTGCGCCACCGCAATTCTACAAGATGGTTAAGACCTTCGCGCGATATATTTTTTGCTTTCGTAAACTTCTTGGGAAAAGTATTCGATTCTTTATTTTCTTTTAGCTTGTAAGCTTGCCAGACCTACGAACAGGTAACTTTGCTTACCTCTGCAGGACTTACTTATGTATAAACTGTACTCTGTATTGTATGTGCTTATGTACACTGCTTAATAAATTAATGAATAAAACTTGAGACGAATGAAGGAAAACATTTCAATTAGAACAGTTGCAAATTAAGTGGCTTTATATTCTTCTTCGTCTTCCTACGAAAGGGGTCTTCTGAGCAACCGTCAACATGTTCTGATACCAATTTGTACACGTTGTATCAGCTCTCCTAGTTTGAAATTGAGCTTAATCAAGTTTTCGGCCAAGTAATGGCGGTAATTGTGGGAGATTTCAACTTCGTGAGACTGGCGATCCTATATTAGACATCCATTCAGAGGGAGGTACGTTAATGCATATGTCGCCATCGGAGAGGTCAACGGATACCTTTTTCATTTTATCATTTTTGTGAAATTTCTCATAAAGTTGTTTTATGATATCTCATGGTTCGAACGGCGGACGTTGGTATTCCGCAGTACTTCTCGGTGCAAGGGACAGGAGGTGGAGAAAGTGTTTCTTGCAGGTGCTGGGTACTTTTCCTCCCCTTTCATTTTCCGTGTAGGGTCTCCGACCTTCGGAATTTAATGAAGCAATACCATGTGTTTGTATTTTGAATTGCTCATCTACCCCTTGCGCAGGGGTGGATTAAGGCGGTTGGAGCGAGTTTCAATCATTTACAGATTTGCGTAAAACTTTCCATACGCGTACTCATTGGTAACGTGTATGAATAAAAGCGAAATAAATTTTATATTACTATACTTTCTCTATGATATTACCTAATTTCGTTTCTTGGAAATTTAATGCTACTTCAACACGTAGCTTTCAGGCTCTTCAAATATATTTCCGAAAATTCGACTGAATATGTGCAGATTTTTCTCCTACACGGTTTTCGGTGTAGGGGTAGGAGTATCTCCGATCTCTTTCCTAGGGATATCCTTGTATTGATTGCGCGACGAAATGGACGAATTAGCGGATGTAAATCTAGAATATCAAGCATCAGTTTGAAATATAAGACAAGTAACTATTGAAAAATATATTGGTTTCTTGGTGCTATTGTTTCTTTTCAATTTTAATACAGTCTTCATCGGGAATTAGGATGATTAATAATATTTTAAAAATTAACAAAATATACAAGGAGAATACATGAAAGTAGTAAGTCCGTTTTTATTTATAGCGAGTTATCTCTGGAAAACATAGTAAATTTCCAAAATTATTGTTTCAGACCGCAAGCGCTGTAGGCAAATGAGGGGTAACGAAGATGGCGGACTGGCTTCAGCTTCTAGAATAGAAGCTCTCCATCTACCTCAATGGAGTTAACCTTTTTCTATGTCAAGTATCTTGTTTTCCTCTCTCCTCGCGGGCCATTTTTTTGCTTTACTGACTTCGTGAGTGAAATTGCGAAAGTTTTATCGTTGGCTTGGATCGCTCGCTCTCTGTCGACGGATTAATTTTTTTCTTTCAAACAGATTTTCGCACTGCAGGCAGTCCGTCGTAGTAATTACCGATCCATCATACCTTTTAAAAAGCTGGTTGTGGGCGGGGGGGGTCGATTGAGGTCAGTACAAAGTTCAAAGAGCTCTACGAAATGTTTGCCTACCTACTTAGTGCCATCGCTTCCCGCGGTTCGTGTTCTTTTCACGAATACTGGGCGTTTTCGTGAATTAGTGGGCTATTAATTCTGGCGGCAGTAAAGGGGTAGCAATTTGTGCATCGCAATGTCAATGACCCTTGGGAAACCAGCGACTCAACGCGGAGTGGTGGCACTACGTCCATCAAAATGGCGTGTTTTTTGTGTCCGGAGGGAAAGCCTGCAGCCATGTACGATCCTCATGGCTAATTATTTTTCCATTCTCCTAGAGTTGATTCAATCTTTCAAAATGGATTCTAAAATGGAAGCCAGACACTATTGTTACCTCAGAGATTGTTTGAAACAACAATATAGACAATTTCCACGAGTGAGTGATTATTTTTATAATGTTCTTCTTACGGAATAACGGCTTGGAACTTTTGGAATATTTAAAAATACACATAGAAGCCTTCATTTAACCGGCTAAATAGGTTACTGATCCATCAGTTATCAATAAAAATTCTGGGCACATTCTGCTATTTATTCATCTGCTCATTACTTACGATAATATCTTGGTTTGCTCCCTCGACAGCAAATACATTCAAATATATATTCGATAAATTTCTTGATGCCCTAATTATCTATTATTAGGTACCTACTTGAAGAACCCTCTCCTGAGCTAAGCCATTTCGGATTAATAGTTCAAGATTATTAACCTTGACTACTTATTTTCCCATCATTAATGGCCGGTTACAGGAATATTTAACTGTGGGCTCGATAGTTATAAAATTCATTAAGTCTCATTACTTGATTCGGGTTGCAGGGATTTGCGGTCGCATTTCACGCTATCGCGGTTAAACCTCCATAAATGTTTTGACAACAAGAAAGGCATGGACTTGTAAAGCCGTCACGAGCGATTGGTTACCATGGTATTCATTTCCAAATGCAATAGACCCCCGCTTAACAATACTTACACGTTCCACGGAACCGTTAGCAAAGCGAATTCCGTCGAAAAGTGAACCAGCATGTTACCGGTCGCGTGATCGGTTTGCACGGAACAATAAATATCAATGCGTTGCTGTCATAAAATAATGCAGTCCGTTTACAAACATGGGTGAAGATGTTTAAGATATGTCTATTAAATTATGGGTGTAAAATATCGTTAACGTTTCAAGTTTGAAATTCGTGCGCAATAGTACGCAGATTGTGAAGTGAATACAGTGTAAAGTGAACTTATCGTTAAGCGGGGGTTTAACGTAATTGCTAAGTCAACACTACATATACAGGAAATATTGTCGTTATAAATATTGCTTTTTAAGTAATTTGACCTCAGGACTTTAGCAGCCTATTCGACCTCGTGGGGAGGTAGAAACTATGTGAACCTTATGAAGGGATAACGTCTTAATGAATCCAAAAACTTAATTTATATCCTAAGAAGGCTTTAATTATTCCGTCAAAGTAATGCATACAAGCAGGTTGAGGTTCTCCCTCATCTGCCCGGCGGCACCCTTAATGTCACAGCGCGTGTGTTTTAAAAGTCAATTTTAAATGCATTAGGGGAAGAGAAGTCCCCAGGTGTTGGGGTGTTGAGGGAAGGCTCAGGGCTCCCATTAAAACTTTTCCCCTGACACTTTTAAGATCAGCAATGACATACGGCGCAGAGACGAGACTAGACTTAACGAAAATAAGCAGCCTTTAAAAAAAAAAAACTTAGGCCGTGTTCCAATCCGATATTATGCACACTTCGTACCCTTATGTGCTCTTTTCGATTGTCATTTTCCGGATGTGACGTCGTATGGTGCGGTTCCAATCCGTTAGAGCGCATCATGGCTAGGGCGCTAGTGCACATAGAAGGTAAGTGTATGACGATGCGCCCTTTTGCGCCCTAAGAATTTCCCATTCGTGAATAATGCGAATTTCCAATGCGATCTTTTGCGATAAATTACAATTCTGAGTGACTAATGGATGTTCTTCTGATATACTAGGGACAGACGAAAGGATAATACAATTCATCGGCCTGCAGAAGAAGTACACAGACCAACTTACGGGTCGAGGCGGTTCTTTTATAGTTCCGACATTGGACACTGGGAGACATTGGCTCTGGCTACCTTAAGAGCAGAAAGTGCGTGAAGTACAGGATAGGGCATAAGGGCGTAAGTGCATAGAGTGCACCCTACGGATTGGAACACGGCCTTAGAATCTAGGGAAGAACAGTGTGGAAAATTAACAAAGAGTGAGTGATAAATGAGAATAAATTTCTTACATATTATTTAAATATTTATTTAACCGATGCCTTTAACTTCGGTAATGACACGGGCAAGTCCATTGCGCGAGCTGCTCGCAGCATGCAACTTTTGACACGAATTACACCCTTAAACGGCCCTGCAAAAGACTTGCGGAACTTTTCTGCCCAAACTAAAAGTTCCACCAAGATGCTGCGAGAAGAATATTGTTGTCGATGTAAACAGCAACCTATCCGGATCTGCAATAACTCGTAAAAAATTATTACGCCAAGTGAAATCCCCCACAAACTTGCGGAGGTAACTTGCAAGTGCATAACCACCAAAAGTAATACCTAAGGTGTTGATTTTTTTCATATCATATCTCCTTTCTTTTGTAAAATATAATAAGGAATGATGTCTGCACGTAATCGGGAGGTGTACAAGTAAAATGAAAATTTAACTAAGATTAGTATGTTAATCCACGAATGCTGTTCTCGAGACGAATTCGCGAAAACTTCGAAAAATGTGACGATAATCCGTAGTTTTTTTTTTAAATCGTCCCAGTAAAGACCAATGCTGTCTTTTTTGACGTCATGAGTCCGCACGTGCCTCTTAACTCTACGAGTATAATCAATTCTCTCAAATACAAGTCCTGAAAATAACATAAATTGCCTTTGGAAATATTGCCGTTCGAAATTCGACGCCATGAGCAAGTAGTAAATTACAATACAGTAATAATAGTACCATGATGATCAATAAAATAATAAAACCACTCTATGAAGCGTATGAACGAGACGAGAGAGGTAATAATACGTCCCTCGTCTACTAGATTAATTTAAGTTTATAAGTTCAATAAAAAGGGCTCAGTTTTAGCATACAGTAACAGCGTTCAGTATTTGTGAGGTGATAACAAGTCTAACCAGCAATAGATAAATCCTCCATTTTTAGCCACGCAACGTATTTTACCATTATAAATTTTCAAAGTTAAGCGTAACACACGAAAACACAGATTTGCGCGCGTCTCAGGCCACGGTTTTCAGGGCAATACAATTTAAATTCAATATTTTTTGTGCATATTTTTAAAGGATTTTTTTGGTCACCTGACTGTCATTTTTTATAATCAACAAGTGAGTGATGGACACTTTGGGTTATCGTGGAAAAGTTCAATCAACCGTGTTCTCAACCTAAGGAGCAAATTCATAAAACAAATCCGCCTCTAGCCATTAAGCCCAGCATGTTTTCAAAATTGTATTAACTTTTAGTCACAAAACTGCAGCCTACACGTTTTCAAGCATTTATTTTCAATGGAACCCCTTGGACATTAATGTATAAAAAATGAGATAAACTTTGAAATTCTTAATGTCGATTTCCCTTATTGAACATGCTGACCAAATTTTTTTACTCTTTTATCATTAATTTGTAAATTGATGCTTGGTCATTTTGTCTCTCAGAACCGTGGTCATCTGACAACGATGCTCATTTCGTTATCACATTCGACCTCCCAAAAAACTCAAATGACGCATAATTCTCGAAACGCCTCGAATAGCGCTTGAAAGTCCTCTTTTTGCCCCATTTGACTTCCACCATTAATTTCGCCGCTCTTTTTATAAGTGCTCAATTTGCCCCAGAATGAATAAATCGCTTGATAGACCACACGGGGCGAGTCCGTGCGAGTTTATTATCGCCAAGACTTCATCTGCGTGCCTTACCTCTTCAGCAAAAAAAAAAGAAAGGCGAACCCTTTTGCGGCGTTGCGTAGATATAATCTGAGAATTAAATATTACACGTATCGAGAGGTTAAATAATTGAGGGGGGACAACAAATGGTCCTTATTAGCCGTGGGAGATGAATTGAGTAGGGAAACCCTCGTCGGGATGAAAAGTAAGATTAACGTTTGACACGAGATAAGAATTGGGGAGGTGAGCATTATATGGTCCTTTTACACGATGCTAGAACACTTCAGTGCAGCGAAACTGACTGATTTCAATTTTTAAGAGTTTCACCGTCAAAAGATTAAAATGCCATTTCATTTACATTCTGGATAATTGTAGAAAAACGACCTATCGAACTATGCATACATGTCTCGGCCTATCTATCGAACTATCTGATACAAAGAGAGAAATAATGCCTTTACTTTTTGGCATCCACATTGAAAAGGGTGAGCTTTACTTTTCTACAATTATTAAATTTGTACGGCGCGTTTCAAAGCTTCATTGCGTCTTGATAATTGCTAGCAATTATTAAAACGCTGTGAACTATGTCGTACGAATTTAATAATTGTATAAAAACTCAAAGTATTCTTTTCAATATGCACCTATAATACTGCTAAGTTATTCTTTAAAATGACGCTTGACGTTGTCAACTCAACATGTAAATTTTCTCTTAAGTTAAACCTGAAATTAGATTGTTTTTAAAGAGGCAATGAGGGAATAACAAAGAAAATGGTATTTTCCTCAATAAAAAAGGTACAATTTTTGCTGAGAACTATAAACAAGAAGGGACTACAGCTGACAAATAGAATAAAAATGAAATAAAGGAAACTTACCATCCTACTATTTAACAGTTAAAGAATTAATGCTGTAAATAATACCAAAATCAATGATTCCACACATATGGAACTGCATTAGACTCCAGTGACTGTTGAATAGAGTGCATTGAACTATATTCGTGGAATATTTCAAACCTGTTAATTTTAACTCACTATTTTGTTTATTTTTTTAATTAGTTGACTTAATCCTACTATCATTTCGACAGTCAACAGACAACAGGGATTACAGAAGCTCCTAGGTAAGTTTTGTGACTCATCGGAGAGAATGGAATTGAAGGTAAATGCGTGCAAGACTAAAGTAGTAGTTTTTGATAAGGAGAATGGGGAGAATAACTGCGTGATGAGGGCGAATGGTGAAGAAATTGAACAGGTGGATGATTTGTTGTACTTAGGTAAGATGTATGAGAAAGATGGAAGAATAGATGAGGAGATAAAGAGACGTGCGAATGCTGGAAGGAAAGTTGTAGATAGCATGTGGAGCATATCAAGGAATGAGTGCTTGTCTAAGGAAGCGAAAATTGCCGTGTATAAAAGTGTACTTCTTCCCACTTTGCTATATGGAAGTGAAACATGGGTATGTCAGGATAGACATAAGAGTAGACTAAACGCCGTGGGTATGAGTTATCTGAGGAGTATTTGCGGCAAAAGTAGGATGGATAGGGTCAGGAATGAGTGGGTCATGAATGAATGTGGGTTAAATGCTCCAGTAATGCACTTGTATGAAAGGAGTGTGCTTCGTTGGTTTGGCCATGTTGAGAGAATGGATGAGAGTAGAATAAAACGAAACATATATAAGAATGAAATGAATGGTGTGAGAGGTAGAGGTAGGCCGAGAAAGTTTTGGTTGCATGTGGTTGAGGAAATTCTTAGGAGGAGGAATATTAGGAGTCTTAAAAACAGGAGGGCGTGTATGAAACAGCGTATGGGGGTAAATGAGGCAAAAGAGGTTTGCAAGGATAGGTCAGTATGGAGGAAATTATTGAAGCAGAGTTAGGTGTACAATTATTTATTAACGAGTGAAACATTTTGACTGTGCCTACCCCGGAAGGGAACGGCGAGATGGGTATGTATGTATGTACGTATGTATATATGTATGTATGCATGTTTTATTAGTAACGCACCATTTATCAGCAAAAGCAGAATTTTAAAGCAAAACAAATAAAAATTAGAGATCTAGCTTTTGCTTTGACTTACAAGAGTCGCGATGAGACTTCATTAAATCGTTTCGTAAAAACGGGTATATTATGGTATCCAATGAAAAAAAACGAACATGGCTATCGGTGATGAAAGCGGAAATAATATCGATGCTTTTTTCAATCCGATTCTTCACTCAGAGCGCTTATTTGTAAACATAGCTCAGTGAAAACATTATCAACGTAATTTCTACTTTCAGAATTTTTTATTATTAAACATAGAATTAAATATTAAATAATTAAATATAATAATTTTATGAAATTAATACCTAGTTTTATTATCACATATTCATACAAATGTTTAATTAAATATTTGCATTATACAGGAAGGATGGCGGCCTGCAGTCAACCAATCTTAGAATTGAACGACCAATGAGTTTATTGAAGCGATTAGAGTGTTGCAACGAGAATAACACATTTAGTTGTACACGATGGGGGGTCAAATAAGGTATTTTCATATAGGTGCATATACTTTAACATATATTTCAGATGAACGTATTCAGCTCTGCATAAGAAACGCTGTCACGCAAGTTTCCACTTTCCAGCCTCCTCATTTTATCGTGATGTACGGCTTCGGAGTTCTTTCTTATTAATCCCTTATTTTTTATTTCCCCTCTGGCGCAGGTACGTGAATTAAATTGACGGCCGTAAAAACCTGGCGCTGCGGACCAGGAGCTCCGCACGCGCTATTCGCCCGCTATAACAGATCACAGGCCCCTGATAGTGGATCCGCAGGCCCGCGTCAAGGCCGCGTTGCATGCCTTTTATAAGTCGTAATGTGTACCCGAGAAGTCGTAGGGGACAGCATATCGGGTGCCCATAAAATTAGGCGCCAAACGTAAATTTTATTTTACACGCGGGAGGGAGAGCAATTTGGTGTCACTTTCGTTATTAAAATATATTATTAATTTATCATAATTGATGTCCTAAAACCCCCTGCCACACGTTATAGGGGGCTCGCCGAGCAATTGTAGCATACGTGGAGCGGAAACAATCTCAATTCAGGTGTAAAAACTCAAAGCGACAACATGGCGGCAGATCATAGGCTGTTTTGTTTTGGCGGAAAAGACCCATGCATTGGGTAGTTTGGGCGAGAGCATTGTTATGCATTGTATTGGATGTATTTTACCTCAATACATAGAAAGGTATACAGTAATCCCAGGGATATTGAATTATTTGCCTTTCAGAGCACTTTTTTTGGAGGTAAACGCGTCATAAATTATTAACCTTTTCCCATGTGTATTATGTTGCGGCCATAAATATGTACTTATAATGGATTTTTATCTCTTCCCCAATAGGGGTGCTGCCAAGCGTTTGGATGACAACGAAAATGTGGAAATTTTGTTGCGTATTGTGCCGTCACTCTGGTGATCGAATTGTTTCGAAATAAAAGTCAATTGCCATCTGGCTACGTTTTAAAATAGAATTAAATTGCCTGGAAACCAAACGGTAAAAGGTAATGCAAAAAAATACAAGTTTTCTAGTTTTTATTTTTTACGTAAGTCGAATAAAAGTTTCTTGGACCTCATTTCACTTTCATGCATCTGTTAATTCCTTGGAACCCACCACGCCGGCGATAACAGAATTGGCAGAGTAATAAAAAAATTGTCTTTCCTTGATCATAGTATGTCATGACACGAGAGTTTTCGGCCTTTTAATCGAAATTTAGGCAATATTACCTAATATATTAAAATATATATTGTCTTTGTTATACTTGACTCAGTTTGACGCCTTCATATTTGTTATCAAAAATCATAATGATAAGAAATGTATTTATTCGCGTTTCGAAGATAATCTGAACATGTGTAATGGAATTATTATGTAAATGTGTGCCATTTATGTTAATACTACGTATTATAATGGCCACAAGTCGGTAAAACTGAATTTTTTAAACTTTTTTAAAACACCAATGAGAACACGTATGCAGAGTTTCACGCTAAGCTCCGCATTTAGGCAAACAATGCTAAAACTACATTTATTCAAAAATTTTCGAATCGGAGGCCACAATTTATACCAACACTTGTTTACAACACACCATAGTTACCAACAATTGTGCGACAATGACATTTCCGTCCCATCAAATCCACCAATATTTATTTAGCAATGGAGACGAATATCTTCCACATTTATTTAAATAAGATGCACCCGAATATCCCTTTCCTTCCGTCTGTTCCTCGGAGCCGATACTTATCCCAATTCACACGGAACACGAACGTGCACAATTTTAAAGCTGCATTTTGACTAATTTTGAGTGCAAAAACAGTTGAAGATAGAGCAGGGGCTATTTTTCCATGTCGCGTTCATACATTCGCGCATGCATTCTTGCAATTAACCCCTGTGAACGGTGCACTTTGAAATGCAAGTTCGTACGCGCATTAGATTTTGCAATTACGTGCCTCATGTAAAACGGGCTATAGATCATCATCCATTATTTTTTCCTCTGAATTTTTAAATAAAGGATGCAAGTCGCATGCGAATATACTGAATTATATGAAATTAAAAATAAATTTCTTCATGTTTTGGTGTGTGTCGCGAACAGTGATTGAGTGAGTAGCCGTTTTCCTTTTTCCCTTTGGATAAAACGCAAAGTCTGTTTTAATCGCTTTCGTAAACGTTTAGAAATTCACCTGGAAGGGGACAAAACGCGCTTAATGGGAGGGAGAGACTGTGCTGCCGTCCCTCTGGTCGTGCCTCTGGCCCGTAACGAGTTTGAAAGTAGTTTTTTGACGGCACATGTTGAGCCTGTGTGACGAAGGAAAATTGCCGCCGACGGCCTCTGCCGCAGTAATTTTTATTTCATGACCACGTTTGCTGCGTTGAAACTCTAAGGGATGTAAACGGCAATATGTTTCTAATAAAAGGTGTTCAGCTTAGCAATTTAGTGGAAGTAGGTCATACTCATTCCGCATGGAAACTTGCACTTTTCCATGAAAACTATTAATTTAATCGTACAATGCGTTTCGGCGGTGGATTCAGAGGGTATTCTGTCTTCAAACTATAGCCTGACAACCTAAACTACAACCATATTGTTTAACACTGATTTTTCCTCATTTTTCTATCGATGACACGACTGAATGGATGATTTAGTGGATGTAAAGCAAGAATATCAACCATGTGTACGGAATTTAAGGCAAGTTAACTCTTGAGACATATACTGGTTGTTAAGTGCTATGGATTCTACTCGATTTTACCATTGTTTTCACCGGAAATGCGGATTATTATCAATTTAAATAAAGAAATAATATTTGTAAGGAGAATGCACATTTAAAAAAGTAAGCACGTGCTGATTTCTAGTGTAGTTGTCGATGGAAAACATCGTAAAATCGCAAAATCAGGGCGTCGTTCCGCAAGCGCTAAAGAAACAAAGGGTTAACAAAGATGGCGGATTGGCCACGCACACGTCACAGCTTCTAGCATTGGTTGATACAGCAAGCGCCCTCTACATATACCTCACTGGTTTGAGTATTGTCATGATTCATTTATGGTTTGGGCCAAGGTCTTGATCGTTACTAGCTCGTCGCGATGCCCTGGTGTTAGGAGGAGTGGGGGGTAGAGGCTAACGCTGCGCCCGGTTCACGCGACAGTAGTACGCACGATGTTCTGTGCGACGGAAGTCAGAACGAGGCATTAGTAGTGTGGGAGAAGCATATGAATGAACGGTGAGCTATTCCCGCCATTTCTCACTCATTTTAGGATCTCGCTTCACGATTCGATTTTGTTTCCGCACTCGGCAAATTTTCGGCTCTCGAATCGGGGTGAAAGGGAGTATTTCTCCCTGTTGATAGGAGGGACAACCTCCGCTACCGCTCGCGAACGGGGAGAAAAAATCATATACCCCTATAGGCGCTATTAACGTTTATCATGACAAAAAAACCACGCCGCCCGGACGGAATCTAACGGAGATAGCGATGGAACGCGATTTAAAATGGCGGCGATTAATCACAACGACGGAGGCGAACGGGCGTCCCTTTTTTTATTGAGGGAAAATGAACGTGGATTGAGTGAATTTATACACTTCGTTTCGGAGAGAGAGGGATAGAGCGAGAGTCATTTGTCACCGTAAACAGTTTTTGTTTTCATTCGTTGGCTAATGGGCGTGGGAGAAAAAACCTATAATGAGAGAAAAAAGATGAAGGTCGTGACGGTCGTGCGTTTGATCTAGCTGAATGATTGCGAATTTCCTTAAACGAGATACGATCGTCGATAACGCATATTGGATTAAAATGTAATACATTTTCTGAGTAATTAAATGCTCTGCCAATAAATGATTTCCTGTAAATAAAATGCTAATTATGGTTTGAAGTAAAAACTAATTAATATTTACCACTAATAGTAAAGTGTCACGGATTCTCGGTAAAAACGTTCATTTTTTGTGCTTTAGTGCCTGTCTTAGGAAGCGAAAATTTCCGTGTACAAAAGTGTACTTCTTCCCACTTTGCTATATGGTAGTGAAACATGGGTATGTCAGGATAGACATAAGAGTAGATTTAATGCCGTGGGTATGAGTTATCTGAGGAGTATTAGCGGCAAAAGTTGGATGGATAGGGTCAGGAATGAGTGGGTCATGAGTGAATGTGGGTTAAATGCTCCAGTAATGGACGTGTATGAAAGGAGTGTGCTTCGTTGGTTTGGCCATGTTGAGAGAATGAATGAGAGTCGAATAACGAAACAGATATATGAGAGTAGAATGAATGATGTGAGAGGTAGAGGTAGGCCGAGAAAGTTGTGGTTGAATGTGGTTGAGGAAGTTCTTAGGAGGAGGAATATTAGGAGTCTTAAAAACAGGAGGGCGTGTATGAAACAGCGTATGGGGGTAAATGAGGCAAAAGAGGTTTGCAAGGATAGGTCAGTATGGAGGAAATTATTGAAGCAGATTTAGGTGTACAATTATGTATTAATGAGTGAAACATTTTGACTCTGCCTACCCCGAAAGGGAACGGCGTGATGGGTATGTATGGGATAAATTTTCTGAGAAATATTTAAGCTGCTTTAAAGACTACTTACGATATTCTTGCCTGTATTTGTATACAACGTTAATTTAGCTCAATAAAAAGTAGCTACATTACACCCTAGGAAAAATTAAATTTTTTGATGTTCTTGTAGAATCAATCATCAATTTACAAACAACAATCAATTTTTTGTACAATTCTGTACGCCGATATAAAATTTCTTAAAAATCGAATGCAGGTTACAGTTTATACTTAAACAAATTTAAAATTTTCCGTGTAATATGTGGCATTGCTGAATCTCGGAATATCTTTCTAATTTCAATATTTGTCATAATGGATTAAATTGGATACATTTATTGTGAAATTCGCATTTTTAAAAGTATTTTGAGTTAAAATTTTCAATCAAATGTTAAATAATATAGTGAAGAATTTAAAACTAATAAAATAATGACTCAGAGATATGCAGAGTGATATACAGTGGTTACAAAATATGAGACACATTAATACATGATCATACATACTTACTATTACAATATTATTATAATAGTGCTTCATATTTTTCATTTAATTCAATGAATACTATATGCAAATTACGTAACAAAACCTCGATATTTTTTTATAAGTAATAACTAATTTTTTATTTCCTCAAGAAATTTTCGAATTTTTTTTTCTTCTTTGATGTGTGTCGGAAAGACATAAAATATTTTTCGTAATATATATTCAAAATATCTTTGGAATAAATTTAGATTAGGCTTAGATAAAGACTCAGTAGGTATTTGTTTCACGCAAGACACAGTATTTCTCTCAGTGTATTTGTCGACGCAGAGAGAAATTTTGTAGTCTCCAAATTAAAATTATTAGAAATATCAATTCCCGCTGAAATATATGGTGAAATGGAGTAGAATAAATAGCACTAAGTAACCAATGTATGTTTTATTAGTTACTTGCCTTAAATTTCAAACAGATTGTTGATACTCTTGCTTTACATCCGCTAATTCGTCCATTCATTCGTGCTATCCATAGGAAAATAAGGAAACAGCAGGATTAAACAATATGGTTGTTCTATCGGTTCTCAGACTACAGTGTAATGGCGTGATGCCCTCTTCGTCCACCACAATGGGGTGAACTTCTCTATTCGTTTTCCCTCGTTCTGAACTCCGAACTCTGAAATCAAAACCTTTCCTTCGCCCTGTGCCGAGTGATCAAAAGAGATGCATTGAAAAATTCCAATGTGAAGAGGAGGGCGTGTCCAATTAATGCAAGATGACACCTTTTTTTTTAACTTTTTTGACTCTTTTTTTCATTAGGGCATTCCCCTTTCACCTCCTCCACACACTAACACCCTCTGCCTTTCGCTTTTCGCGTAACCTACATTACAGTGCTGTGACCGTGTATTGATTCCGTGTGAAGATTTTTTTTCGACCTCCGGATTATCGAGTGAAGATCGACCTTTTTTTCAAACCCGTTTGGTAGTGGTGGGATGGGGGTCGAATGCGCCTCGGACAATTTTATCGATAATCTCTCTCTCCGTGTGTGCGCGCATTGGTGTTTGTTAGTGGAAGCGCATGGTTGAGTGGCGGCATTGATGTCCGTTCATTAATTCCTCTTTTCAGTTCGAAGGCTGGGTCGACCGCACTTCTCCATTATCTCTCCTCCAACTGTTTATTCTCCCGTCATAAAAGACGACGTTATTTCTCCATAAAATTAGGGGGTACAATAAAATTTAGGGGTTAGACGGAAGAAGGGACTGCTTTAGTCTCAATCTCGCCCCAATAAAGACGCATTGTTATTATTATAATTTTGTTATTTTTTACTTTAGTAAAATTTCCCTCGGCTAGCATCGGGTTTCATTGGCGTCATAATGGCCGAGTACTCGAGAGGGACTGGGCAGTACTCGCAGCCACGTCCGACGCCTATCGGATGTGTGGCTACGCTGCGGTTGGGTCGTGCGTACGGAATAGACGGAGGGGCCCAAGTAATACGGCCTTCTGCATGCGGGCTGCAGGTGACTCCGCCTGTAGCACGCACGACGGAATGCACTTGATATTCTCCAGCAGCGAGACCTTAACTCCACCGAGCACACCTATGATGAGGACTTACAGTTTAACAGAGTGTCCTGGGTACATTCGCCGAAGCTCAAAAAGCAGTTCTTGGTATTTCGCCCGTTTCTCCGCCTCCTTTGCATCCATGTTCGTTTCAGCCGGAGCCGAAAACTCTTAAGCCTGAATCACACGAATGTTTTTTCCGTCCCTTTTAAGGGATAGCTCCAATGATAGGTTTTCAGGGACCGTGGCAATGATAGCTCGAGCTATCATTTTCTGAATCACACGGTCATTTTGGCCGTCCCTTTTTCCATCGTGTTTTCCGTCCCTTTTCGCATCATTTCTATGTTAACTACTCTCATTCCATTGAAAGCCGAACGTGGCGTTAGAGTCGCCGTTTGCGGCCGAGCACTCTGATTGGCTAAATGGTGGAGTCAGCGATGCCTCCAGGGACGGAAAAAGGGACGTGCCCAGGGATGGAAAAAGCAATAGGGATCCCTATCGCTGGAGCCATCCCTGACTTTGTTCGAGTCACACGATCATTTTCGAGCGATCATTTGAGCTATCATTTGAACTATCCCTTAAAAGAGACGGAAAAAATGATCGTGTGATTCAGGCATTACACGAACATGGAGCGTGAGAGATGGTCGAGGAGAACGATATCAGGCTTGGTCGCATTCAACTGCCAGGTGGTGGGAAAGATCATAATTATTACCATTATTATTAAAATAAATGAAAATTTTGTTAATTTTTTCTTATCAATATCCCTGCTGTTCATGTGTCTACAATTAACGGTTAGTGTCTCAGGTTGACACCAATGGTATACCTCGTTTATACTGTTGGTGCACTTAAGTATGATTTGCTTAAAAGTAGCAACTAAAAGCAGGCGAGAGTCTACACACAGATGTTAAATGTACAACATCCCCAGATAGTGTTCACGTGAAGAACTTCGCATCACGCGAGTGTTTGAGTTCACTCTGGTGTGCGAATTTCCACAGAGAAAAAATCATCCGCCTTGACCGGGATTCGAACCGGGATCCCTCGATTTCCGGCCGAGTGCTTTAGCCAGTTAAGCTAGGACGCCTCGGTAGCTTAACTGGCTAAAGCACTCGGCCGGAAATCGAGGGATCCTTGTTCGAATCCCGGTCAAGGCGGATGATTTTTTTCCCCTGTGGAAATTCACACATTTGTGCATTGCGGGTGACTCCGTAAAAGTGGAACTCCGTGTCTAGTCCCGGATAGCTTAAAATTTGTTCACTCTGGTGATTACTAAACATGTATAACAGCACGATCTAATGAATAATAAGATTAACACGTCTATAATTACTCAGCTCCTCATATGAACAATAAAAACACAAGTATGATGCGTATGACTATCAGAACTCCTCGACCTATCGACGACAAGGCCTCGAATGCCTCGATAGAACACAATCGGTATTACCCAAGTCCACTTAATTAGAGGCCCCCAAGTCAACTTAAGTGGACAACTTAGGTGATGATAGGGCGTCTACACTGTGTACTTTAGCGAGAGGTGCTATCAAATGTCCACATCACATAAGTGGTCAGCGCAGACGCGGCAGTAAATAAGTTTAAACCGCGGCGATTATCTCGGCCAGGCAGTGTACGTGGAAGTAGTTAAAATGCCCCATTAGATTGTGGGATAGGAATAGAGGATTTTCTTAGAAGATTCCTTCGAGGCTCGAGAAGTCGATCCAAATTTCTCTTTTGGCTTTTTTTCCAGTTTACAATGTGGTGGTCTCTGGTACGGAACTTGGCCCACTAATTTTTTCCCCACTTAATGGCATCTGCAGGGATACCAACAATAACGGTTATTCTCGACGGAAAACCTCAATTTCTCTACATTGTTGCTGCTTACTATCGGGAGTTTGATTTGAAAGGGGTTTATTGACGGAGGAGAGGGGACACCTGTGATGATTGGAAATAAGATGGGCTGTGATGCGAATTCTTGTTAGAAAGTTGCGTTGCATTGTATGGAAAATAAATAAATCGCTGCATAGCAGATTGTAAAATTCATTGAAGGTGGTCTGACTTCACACGATAATGTACTTTAATCAATATTCCTATGTTATGATAAGGACAACATCTGATATTCGGCCGTGGATTACTTTAATTGGCATAAGTTGCGAAGTCCGGTGCTTCTATTATCTTTTTAAAAATGTCATTGGGGCTAGGAGGCAGGCAAAAAATTTGTGGAGGTGGGCGCATTTCTTGCGAGTCTGAAACTGTTCGAATGCCTTCTCTGCTGGGGTCGGGGAACTGACCCCGAGAGTTCTACTTCTTCGTTGCCGAGATAATTATTCCTCAACCGGGAAAACCGTGTGTCTTTCAATGAGAGAGGCCTTGTGGTGATGAGGTTTGGCAACACAGCAAGCAGAGTCAGGAATTTCACTCAACAGAAGTCCGAGAGCGACTGAATTTTCGAGGTTCTACAACTAACGCCTACGCCTACCGTAATCTGGCTCTGGGAAAAATCACGCGACGACCAACTTCATCTTCGCTAGCCCCCACAAATTTTAGTCCTGCCTCCTGGCCCTCAAGACATTTGAAAAAGATTTTAGACATGGGTTTCAATATGGCAGTCCTCAAATGGTTTGTGACGTCATTTACTTGTATTCCAGGATATTCCTCGCTATAAAACCTGAATTCGTTGTCAATGTCCGTGGGCTCACGCCGCCTTGAACACGAATAAATGACGTCACAAGGCACATCTCGCTCCGCAGGTATCTTCGGAATTTAAGCGATCTTCTTTTTAATGCCACGACATTAATGCGTCTCTAACACCCGAGAAACTCACATTTTACGTGATTCTCGTTTAATTATAAATGCGACCGTAAGGTCTTTACGCACAATACTATAAGGAATTAATGAACAGTAAAGTTTTTGTCGATAATTTGATTTTGCTGACATCATATTGTATTTGTGTGCATTCGATGATTGATTTTGGTGATGCATGCACAGGAGTTCAATGGACGACATCGGGTACTGAGTCCTGCCTCTCTGTGACGGCGCCGCTTCGTGTTGGAAACGCGCTTGTGTACGTTACACTCTTTTATCTTCGTGATATTTCCTTTTTCATACTTGTTATTTATTTTTTGTGGCGATATCGATTGATTTCTTTTGACCACTCCTCGCCACGCGTTGAATGTGGCTCGACCTTTAATTTATCGAAAAGCGTCGCATGCCTACCTCACGGAAATCTAGCGTCGTGCATCAATGGGTGGGTGGAGGAGGGTGGGAGGGGAGAGGGTCTAGACACCAGTAAATATTCAGGGGACAGACCTGTGGAAATATTTCGGTCGTCTTTGGGAGGACTTGGACTAGAAGGACAAGTGACAATCTCGCCGCGTATATTTTGAAAAAAACTTCCGTTCCATTGTTTCTCTAGCGAATGGGAAATCTTGAAGGTTGCTGTGGCTTGACTATGTGAGTCAAGACAATAACTAAGGTGCACATTTTTATTTGATCAGTTTACAAATCCTTCTTTCAGTGATGAAATGGGCTTTCGATTAAAAACCAAAATGATGTCACAGAATACGCAGATAATTCTACGATTATATTTTTATTGTGACAACATTTGTCCAGCCATAGGAGACGACTGCAGCGACATTTGCATGGAACTACAGCATCTTGACTAAAATAATAATAATAATTGGCTGATAACTTTAAGAAAATATTCAGTAAGTTGCCAAATTTTCATATTTAATCAATTACTCTGGACTTTACACTTCACATACAGAGTTAAAATCAGAATCTTGTATATGCTTTCTCGTTCAAATTGATTTTTCTCCGCTGCAATCTGAGCAATCTCCATAACAGCCCACGTTACAACCTCCACTTACAAGGCTGAATTAGAGTGAAACTAGCCAATAGACCCTACTTAATATCCATCTCAGGTGATAAAACGCACTTCAAAGATGCCACCTTCAAGTTTTAAGAAAATCTGGTTTAAGTGACCCGAGGGCCAGAGCTACCTTAAGTCTCCTATCTCTTGGTTAAGAGAATATCCACATAGGCCTAGCGGCCAGAACACCACTATGGTTGTGAAAAGCCTTGCGCAACCCGTCATGGCGGATGTTCGTAGATATCTTGCATATTCTTATCAATTTCCATCCCGAGCAGCTAATAGTTAAGTATTCATCTACATACACATCTATATATACATCTACATACTACCCCGCAAGCCACCTCAAAAGGCGTGTGGCGGGGGGTGTTAGGACACCAGCCGTAAAAAAAAATAAAAATAAAAAAAATAAATAAATAAAAATTAAAAAAAATAATAATAATAACAAAAAAATTTCCACCTAGCATTTATTAAAGTCCTTAATTGTTCGGGGGAAAAACGAATTCCCATACCTATCCGTTCGTCAAAATATCTCTCTTTATTGAACAGTGTGAGGGAACTGCTTTCAATGGTGAAATTATCCCTCAATGATAATAATATCCCAAGTAAGAATGATGTCTAATTTTGATTTTTTTGTGGGCTCTTGCTAAAATTTATGGCGTCTGAAATTGTTTTTGTCATATATGTAGACGGAGAGGCTCTTGCTATTGCGGACGATGCCAGAAGCACTAACGCGGGCGTGGCCGATCCACCACATTAGTCAACCTCAATATTCCTTCAGCCCTTCAGCATCGAGGTAGATGAAGAGGGCTTTGCGTCATCAAACCGTAGCCTGACAACCGAAATAACAACCATATTTGTTATAATAGCTTTTTCTTTACTTCTCTTTGAATACCACGACGGAATGGACTTATTAGCGGATGTAAAGCAAGAGTATCAACCATCAGTTGGGAATTAAAGGCACTTAACTCCTTAAACATACGTTGGTTACTTGTCACAACTTATCTACTCGATTTTACTGAAGTTTTCACCGGGAACGCGGATTATTATCGATTTAAATATATGAATAATATTTATAAGGAGCATGCATATTGAAATAGTAAGCGAATGTTGATTTCTAGTGAGATATCGATAGAAAACATCGTAAAATTGCATAATTAGTGCTTCAGCCCGTAAGTGCTAAGGGAAAACTGGGGTTGACAAAGATGGTGGATAGGCCGCGGCACGTTACAGCTTTTAGCAATGGCATCAATGGCAAGCATCCTCTCCATCTACCTCAATAATTCAAGCAATAACCTAAATAATGACACATTGAACACGGATTTATCTATATTACGAATGGATGGACTAATGTGGACTCCTTTACACGATCCTTATTTCAATTCTAAAAATTTTAATTTAAGTCGGCATGCTTAAAATCATACCGTTTAAATAGTGTGATCGCATTCAATTGCGGAATCAATTCAATTTTAAGTGCCAAAAAAAGGAATGTGCACCATGCTCATTTTCATTCAATTCTGGGATTTTACGACCAAAGACAGGCAAGCAGGCGAGTCGAGCGCTTAGAGAGAATTCCGGTGGCGGCGCTGGAATCTACCGAAACAACAGGGTCGTTAGATTCGATAGAATCGTCGGAGATTCGAGTACAAATGCACTGCTAAATCGACACAAATGTTGGACCTATGCTATGGTCATGGGAACTACGTAAAAAAAGTACAAGAAACCACATTCACGGCGGACTTGTTTACGTTGCGAAGACCTATATCGAAGGAAGAACACAATCGATGTTGAAAGACCTCACCAAAATAACAAGACCAAAATAATCGCTCGAAGTATCGCTAGATATCGAGGCACCTAAAAATTTTTTATCAGATTAGGTCATCGATAATATAACGCATGTAGGTATTCAGATTTCAGTAACAGACTTCCAGTTTTCGTCGGAGCACATGGTCGGCATACTGTGAAGAATGTAGCATGGTTGCCAAGGGAAACCTCTGCTGTTTACCTTTTCACTAAATTTATTAGCAAACTTTTTACAAATTAGGCATTTCATTTGCATTACTAAATGTTTAAGCCAGAAGATAACTTGAAGTGATTCTACACGTATTGTAGTTGAACTTTTCTTATTTGCATTTTTATTCAATTAATTTGTAATTTGTTCCATTGTTATGTTATTTTCCTGGATTTTGGTTCCCAAGGAAAAATCAATAAAAGCATTCACCAAAAAGGCTAACAACACATATTTTCGTGTTCTAGAGAATAAATTCAATCGTGTGGTTGGAATAAGCCTATCCCGTCCACATTTTGGTGACCCCGACGAGCACTAGGAAAAAGTTAATTGTGCATTCAATTAAATAAAGAAGAGAACAATCGTGTCGTGATTCAAATAAGTATTTTAGCAACATGCCTATTATGCACGACGACCCTAACCAGGATGATACACTTCGTAAGGAAATGGAGCGGCTCACACAGCAGCTTGCAACCCAACAACAACTAGGAGCTCAGATCGGATCTCAACAACCAGCGGTTCATCGTGTTGCCGTCAAGCTACCGCCATTTTGGTCTGATCGCCCAAGCCTATGGTTCTCGCAAGTGTACTCACACTTCGTCATATCCAACATCACAAATGAAGTAACGAAATTTCACTGTGTCGTTTCGCAACTCGACGCGCGCATCGAGGCGGAAGTCGAAGATATAATAACAGAGATTCCGGCTGAAAATCCGTAACGCAATTGCGCACTAAATTAATCTAACGCTTGTCTGCATCCGAAGTACAGCGGGTTCGTCAACTCCTTAGTGAGGAAGAACTTGGAGACCGCAAGCTTTCACAATTTCTCCGTCATCTACGCTCTCTCACTGGAACATCTAACCTGCAAGACGATATCCTGCGTCAACTGTGGCTTCGTCGATTACCATCCAACGTGCAGGCGATTCTCACAGCGCAAGCAGAACTTTCCTTGGATAAATTATCGGAGCTTGCTGACAAAATTGTAGAGGTATCTCCAACTGCATCTCCTCTTATGATCCACGCCGCCACTGCTAAATATGGTAACATATATGATGCATTACTCAATGCAATAGAGAGTTTATCGAGAAAATTTGATAATTTTACCGAGTTTCACAACCGACGTTCGCATAGTCGCGGCCGTCAGCAAACTCAAGATAAATCAAACTCTCGGGAGATACAAACCTCTAGCGGAGAAGACCGCGTATGCTGGTGCCACGCTAAATTTCAAAACAAGGCGAAAAAGTGTGTACCACTTTGCAATTGGCAGGAAAACGAGAAGGGCAGTTCTTAATGGCGGCGAATGACTGCCTTGGCCCTGGTAGCCGCCTTTTTGTTACGGATCTGACGACAGAACAACAATTCCTGATTGACACTGGATCTGACGTTTCATGTTATCCACGATACCTTCTGCGAGACAAACGAGTTGCAGCCGATTTTGAGCTCAGCGCTGCGAACAGCTCCAAAATCAAGACACATGGTTTTCTCCCAAAAGCTCTTAATCTGGGACTTCGTCGTAATTTATTGTGGAGATTCATCATTGCTGACGTAAGCGTACCGATACTCAGTTCAGATTTTCTCGCACATTACCACCTGATGCCAGATTGTCGATTGAAACGTTTAATTGATGTCAGCACTGGCGTTGCAACAAATGCCCTGATTGGAAAGGCCTCGCAGTGCAGCGAGAGGACCATCACAGAAATATCTGATTCATTCTCATCCCTGCTTATGTAGTTTCCAGACATCACTCGACCACCTGGATTACCACGAATCGTAAAACACGACACAGTTCATCATATCAGAACGACTAATGGTCCGCCGATTTCTTATCGTCCACGCCGTTTAGCTCCTGAGAAATTAAACATCGCTAAGAAAGAATTTTCAAAGCTGGAACCGTTCGTCCTTCCCTACACATATTGTATTTGAATTTTTCTTATTGGCATTTTTATTCAACTGATTTGTATCTGTTCCATTGTTATGTTATTTTCCTGGATTTTGGTTCCCAAGGAAAAATCAATAAAAGCATTCACCAAAAAGGCTAACAACACATATTTTCGTGTTCTAGAGAACAATTTAATCGTGTGGTTGGAATGAGCCTATCCCATCCACATAACTATACCGATCCATTGGTTCGTTGAAAAATCATGATATCAAATCTCACAGAATAGCAATGGAGGATGGAGTCAGTATTAATTACTGACTTCCGTTACGAGGTAAAAGCTTTGGTTTAACACTTTGTCGGATACAATTTTACGCAAAAGAGTATTTACATGAAATTTCAAATATATACAAGGCAACACTGAGCCTAAATATACTAATTAAGCACTTACTTACTACAACCAGCTCAGAGAACACGGAAGCAAAAACAGGGACTTAAATCGTCTCCGACGCCTCGGAGCCTGTGTTTACACGACCCAGATCACAGTGCGCAGTGGCTCCGTCCGGGCTCACGCTGAACTACGTAGTGTAAACATAATAAAATACAATCTTTTACATAAAATAGACCTTCTGTTTATCCAGTGGCGGATTATTTTGATTCGAGCACATTTCAGCAATTCAGTTTTCTGTTTATCAATGGCAAGCGCTTAATAAGTATATCTTGTTATTTTGGTGAGGTCGTTCAACATCGATTGTGTTCTTCCTTCGATATAGGTCTTCGCAACGTAAACAAGTCCGCCGTGAATGTGGTTTCTTGTACTCTTTTTACGTAGTTCCCATGACCATAGCATAGGTCCAACATATTTGTCGATTTAGCAGTGCATTTGTATTCGAATCTCCGACGGTTCTATCGAATCTAACGACCCTGTTGTTTTTATCTTAAAATTTTCCATCCATTAAATGTATCAGAAAACAATAATTCGAAGCGCAGGTTCCTCCTTAAGGCTCGAACACATCTCATTCCTTGCTGAATAAGACCCTGTTCTCCTATTTTTTACGGCTGCTCGAAAACGACCGCGGTTCCCTCTCTCTGATTTTTTATCCATCATCCCCCCCCCTCCCCCCCCCTGATGGTGCTCCAGCTGTGTTGAGCGGCAAGGCGTTTCCTCTCCAAGCGCCGCGGGATGGTGATGACGACGGGGGAGAAAGGGCGGCGCCACCATCGATTCAACCCCGCCGATCGCTTCTCTCTTTTTTTTTCTTTCGGGCAAGAAAACGAAAGTGTGCGGTGTGTGGGGGGGGAACTTCCTGAATCCCTCCTCCCCCCCCCCCACATCACCACCCAAGACAACCCCCCCTCACGTCTGCAGCCAATTCTCGGAGATGCGAAGGAGTTGACGAAGGGAAAGAGGAAAGGAGGAGGAGGATAGTATGCGGGAAGCGGAGAACGAGATCCCTATCATCGCCCTCGCCCGCCCCATCTCTCGGCAGAGGATTTGAAGCATAATTTATAGGCTCCCCTACCCCGACTCTCTCTCTCTCTCTCTCTCTCTCTCTCCTCCCTCTCTCTGCCCCTCTCCAGAGTCGAATCCTGACCGGGGTTCTAATCATTCAATGGATTCCCGACATCTCAGAGCATGTACCTACATTCTAATCACGATATTCCCTTTCGGAGTAAGCTAGGCGAAAGGATATAGTTGTTCTCGTTCGCCCTAGAGAACTGAGAACCTATTTAATAATCTCTTCCAAAGAGCCCTTTCATTAAAGACCACTTCCGCCTCTCTTACACTCAAACATTGATTCATAAACGCTTGTTCCCATCGTTTTATTGAGTCATTTACACTTCTAAGGAGTTGTGCTTGGTCAATTGTTGTAATGCGTCATTTGGGTGGCTGATCCGGAGCATTTAGGTGGATAGAGAGGGCACTACGTCATCAAACTATACCTTGACAACCGAAATAACAACCATATTGTCTAATCCTATTCTATCCTTAGGTACTTTTCAAAGGCCAGCGCGACGAAATGGACGAATTAACGGATGTTAAGCAAGAATCCCCACCATCTGTTCGACATTAAAGCAGTTTGAGCGAAATATTATTTCACTAATGGCCGGTTGCAAGAAAATTTAATTATGCAATCAATAGTTATGAGATCCATAAAGTTATGGAACTCATAAATATATTCGGGTTGCATGAATACATCTATTAGTTACTTATTTACCAATAGTTACTAGCCTCGAATATATGATCTAATCTTCCACCGCCGGATAAAAGTTATGAAAGTTTAGCCTATGAATAATTGATAATGCACATTATAATTAGTCAGTAAGAGTAAACAAACTGGTCACTTGTCTCAAAACAACTCTTTAATTAAGTAATTAAGACTCCAAGCGGTTCATTACGCATCCGCCATCTTGGCTACTTATGGAGCTCATAACTCCATGCCATAAGTTATGAGACCAATGAATTTATTGAATGTTTGTGCAACACTTATTGAATGGTTGTCATGGCTTATGGGTCCCATAACTTTATGGAATACATATGTTACGTTCCTGCAACTGGCCATTAGAAATCAATGAACTTCGTCTCATTATAAAGAAAAATATATCACCCTTCCATTGGCATAAAAAATTCAACCCCTTACCATATTACTTTCCGAGATATTTGCCGAAAAATAACAGCCCTTTTATATGGGAAATGGTACGTGTATGCGCTCGAGAGAGAACTTATATTAAAAATGAGGAATTTCCTATACTTAGATCTCGTAGAAAAATCAACTGTGTGTAGTTAGTGTGTTTTCTTCTCAAGTTTTGAAAATTAATCACATTGTCACCGCAGTAAATTCTTCAGGATCACAATAAACCTTCCGTTTTAATGGAGTTTCAAACGTAACGCGTGAAATAAATGAGTCAAGTTAAAGATTTGTTTGGATATTTTCATTTGATTACTTACAATTTCTGTCAAATAAACTATACTACTGCACCATAAATAATGCAATATTTAATGCAAGTGTCTCGCAGTTGTGGAATTAAAACGTGTATATCGAATATGGTCCCTGTTATGATCAGGGAACTATCTCGCTCGCACTACCTTAAGGCAAGTAACTCTTGAAACACATATTGGTAGCATGGGGCTATGAGTTACAAACAATTTTACAATAGTTTTGATCGGGAACGCGGATGATTTTTAATTGAAATAAATAAAGAAAATTCGTAAGGAGATCCCCAAAGAAAGAAGTTAGTGCATGCTGATTTCCAGTAAGTTATCGACGGAAAGCATTGTAACATTGCTAGATTAGTGCGTTATCCCGCAAGCGATGTGGTAAAATGAGAGTCAACGAAGATGGCGGACTGACTTCAGCTTCTAGCATTAGCCAGCATAGCAAGTGCCCTCTCCACATACACTTCAATGGTCGAGAGCACTGAAGTAGATAGAGAGGGCATTACGTCATCACACTGTGGCCTGACAGCGGAAATAGCAGTCATATTGGTTATCCCTGCTTTTTCCTTACTTCCCTTTGGATAGCTCGACGGAATAAATTAGTGGATTTTTAGCCAAAAAATCTTTTGTAAAGTTAAGACGAGTAACTCTTGAACCATATATTTACTACTTTCTGCTAAGAATTATTCTGAATTTTTACCATATTTTTAAACGGGGTATGCGGATTTTTATTTAAATGCTGAATCTTAGTAACTTATCGATGAAAAACATCGCTAATTGCATAATTTGTGCGTCAGCCCGCAAGCGATAAAGGAAAATCGGGATTAACAAAGGTGGCGGAGAGACTACGACCACGTCACAGCTTCTGGCATTGACCACGATAGCCTGCGCCCTCTCCATCCACCTCAGTTGTTGCGAGGAGTTTGTTGATGAAATTTGTTGGAAGTTGGGAAGAGAGGACGCAGGTGCTGTGGACTCATGTAAGAAGGTTGCAACTGATGATAAATTTTGAGAAATTACTACGTCATGGATTGTAAAACTAATAAAAAGTGGACGGACGTAACAATAGGCATACTCAAGAGACCAATACATTTGATTATACTCTTCCAATACGCGAAACCCAACTATTTCCAAATCCTTTTTTTCATAAGTAATCGTCTCCGGTTTAACTTTGTGGAAGTGCGTTATATCCATGATAAAAACAATTTAGTTTCAATCCACACATTTTCTTTTTCAATTGGTACGCATGCGTTGAAACTTGTCTGGGTGTGATGAAATCCCCTTCGGAGACAGAAGAATATCGAGGTACAGTCAGATTCAAATATATTGCATTGAATCGAGCGGCGCCACTTACGCTTCTCAAGGAAATCGAGTTTCACTTACGGCGCTGTTATTCTTTGCTATGCAACGCTATCTATTCAGCTGTTTATTTGCACGTATTTAAATTGTGACAGTTGAGCGATTGCTTCTTTTGTGCTAACTTGTTATTACATAATATGATCAGCTCGAATAACAATGACATGCTGCGACGTATTGATTAATTGAAATACCAAACTTTATTATTAAACAGAGATCGTTCCTGGCATACAATATACCTACGGCAAATACCACGTAATGTATCCGTTAGAGTAACAGTTGTGATTAATAAATAATAATTATCCATGCTCAAATCGTAAATCCAAACCAAAACGAAAGTGTAATAACAAATTAGCACAATATAGGAAATTGGTCAACTATTACCATTTGAATACGTGCAAATAAACAGATGAATAGATAGCGTTGCGTAGCAAAGAATAACAGCGCGGTAAGTGAAACTCAATATCCTTGAGAAGCGTAAGTGGCTCCGCTTGATTCTTTGCAATACATTTGAATCCGACCGTACATATAATTCACAGTGTGTGTGTAACATAAACAACTGAATGTAGACATGCGATACATCGACCGGTTCGATCATTTGTTCGAGTGTTTGAACTGCATCCGAAGACGCAACGAACTGGATATTCCGGATCACGAGGCACATTTCTTTTCTTTCGCTCGTACGTCGAAATGCTGAATCGAGCAGATATCATTACACGACCAGTCCGCATTCGAAAACGAAGGGGGAAAAACAAAACATGTCGGTTCAAGTCGGAACGGTCAGTGCATATGAGTCAGCGGAAAGCCTCTTCCGTCGTGAAGTCAAGAGGAGGCGTTCCACTGACGGGTAGGAAAGTAAATAACAGCTTAGCAACGGGAGAAGAGCAACTCCAGTTCGGTAAACACTGTAGCTAGGAGAGCACGTGTTTAATGATATAATTGGGACGGAATGAAGAAGCAGCCCTCTCAGTGAATATTCAACACTGCTCATTCGTAGGGAAATAGAGAGAACTTCCATCCCGAAGAATTTCCATAAACTAAGCCACGAATCTGATTACCATGCAAAATCCTCTCGGAATCAAACAAATAAAAATTCCAAAAATAACGTTCCAAAGCTCTCTGCAATCCATTGTGCCCTCTTCATGTGCCCTGCGTCATTCTCATAACTGCACTGGTGGCGTTTCATGATAGCAGTTGACTGATAAAAATCCGCATTCCCGAGGAAAACGACGATAAAATCGGGTGGAATTCATAGCACTAAGTAAGAAATATATGCTTCACGAGTTCCTTCCATAATGTAAAAAATGGCTGATATTCTAGCTTTACATCCGCTAATTCCTCCATTCCGGCGTGGTTCACAAAGAAAAGTGAGGAACGAGCAGAGATAACCAATGAGATTGCTATTTCGGTTGTCGGGCTACACTTTGATGACGTAATTCCCTCCCCATCTGACTCAATGTTAATTTAGTTCGATTGTCAATCGCTCTTCAGTGAATCGATCGGAGACTAGAAACCGGTCAGTGGAGTTGGAAATAATATCGGGAAACGTGAAAAGAATAGACTAGAGGCCCTAGAAATGTGGTGCTATCGAAGGATGCAGAAAATCAGCTGGCGAGACAGAATCACCAATGGGGAAGTGCTTAGAAGAGTACAAGAAAATAGAAGTCTCTGGATACAGATACAGACAAGGAGACTTAAACTAATAGGTCACATTCTACGATGCAATGGTTTTATAAAATTTATAGCCGAAGGTTTTATTGAGGGGACAAATCGTAGAGGACGTCCTAGACTTAGCTATATGAAGCAGATCATCAATGACTCTGGATGCGTCTCATATGGTGAAAGGAAGAGGAAAGCTGAGCAAAGAGCGAAATGGCATGCTATTGCCAACCAACCCATGGGTTGTTAACCGAAGAAGAAGAAGAAGATAATAATATCCGAAGTAAGAACGATGTCTCATTTTGATTTTTTGTGGGCTCTTGCTAAAATTTATGGCGTCTGAAATTGTTTTTGTCATATAGGTAGACGGAGAGGCTCTTGCTGTTGCGGACGATGCCAGAAGCACTAACGCGGGCGTGGCCGATCCACCACCTTAGTCAACCTCGATATTCCTTCAGCCGTTCAGCGCACCCATAGAGGTAGATGGAGAGGGAGTTGGAAATAATACAGTCTTCATGCCTTCCAATGTATTTGGAGAAATGCAAGGGAAAAATTTTCGTATATTAGCCAATTGGCATAAAAAAGGAATGCCAAATGATTGTTTGAGAGAAATCGCTCCCTAGTCATAATGTAGATCATATTCAAATTATTCGTTTCAGTTTCAACAGATGTATTAAGAATGAATCGTATATTTAAATATTAATGGTGCAATAATACAGTGCTATACGACTGAAATCATTAGTAGTTAAATAACAAAATAATGAGTCTTTAATTTGACTCATTTTCTTCGCACGATACGTTTAAAACTCCTTCTCAACGGAAGTTATTTTTACGATTTTGAAAAAATTGCTGCGGTAACAATATTATTGATTGAAGAGAATGGTTTTTCGGGTCTCCTTCCACGTTTATCCATTTTTTTAAACGGACAATATTTCGAACATTTTTATGGACAATGTAATTGATTTTTTTTTTGACGAGATCTCGATTTTAGAAATATCACATTTTTTTTAAAATTTAACGTATCTCTGGAGTGCATACACGTTCCATTTCCCATGCAAAATGACTGTTTTTTTTCGTCAAAAAATTCGGATAGTAGTTCAGCAAGGGGCTGATATTTTGGTATCTACGGTAGGGCGAAATATTTTTCATTAAATTGAGACCAAATTCATTGAATTCTAGTTGAGAAATGGCGTTCAGCTCAAACTATCACAGACTGAGAAATCGTGGGTATTTCCTGAAATACCGAGTGGTCAGCCGAATAGATAAGGTAGCGTTTTGTTTGCATGTACGAAGCCTTGCTTGCGAAACGGATAGTATTTTTTTTGCTATTCCAATTCCCTCGGGGTCCCATTAATTTCAGGGCATTTTAGCCTGAATAACGGGGAAAACACGATAAACCCCCGAAAATTTGCGTCCAAAATTCCTCAACCACAATTCGCGTGCTAACGCGACATACGTAACGTTGGACTTCGATATATTGAATCGCAAACATTTTGGCGACGACCGAACGCGAAACTCCGCATTCTTTGCCCTCTATGAACGGAATTATGAAACATCAGGGTGAAAAAAATTCTTCTACTATGTTAGTTCTTTAAATGTGATATTTAAGCATTTAAAAAATTAATTTATTTGATAATAACATATATTTTGAAACGTGACGTATTTGTGTTGTATGTAGATAAGTTAAAATAATAATTCATAAATTAGAATATTTACACAAGGTATACTTCACCATTGCCTTCATAACGTACCCTTTTTTTTAAACTTTCCAAATTTTTTTCTTCTTATAAGACAGCTGTAACTATTTATTTCAAGAGCTCCACCAGGCACGCCATCGTCATTGAATAGCGTCAAGCATTCATATATTCAAATTGTTTGACAAACCGCCGAAAGAGACGCAACTTTCCTCTCAATTAATCCGAAGCGTTAAAATTCTGTCATGCGCAGTAACAACTAAATGAAAAATCCTCTTAGGAAGCAAATATTTCAATGAGTTTGAAACATGGCGAATATGACTCGCTCGTCCATAGAGGGTTAATGACCGCAATATTCTTGTGTTGAGGTCAGTAAATACATTTATCAATGCCGACGTTTGGCGAAATTTATTTTGGAATCTTTAGGGCATTCTAATCAGTAAAATTAAACTATCTATAAAAAAATACAAGCTGGAATTTTTACTATAATTATTAATTAAAGCAATATTCTTGAGTTATGGTCAATAAATATATTTATCGATGCCGAAGTTTCGCCAAATTTATGTTGGCATCTTTAGGACATTCTTATCAGTAAGATTTAATTATCTATGAAAAAATACAAACTGGAATTTTTACTATAATTATTAGTGAAAGCAATATTTTGTGTTGAGGTCAGTTAATACATTTCTCGATGCTGACGTTTGGCGAAATTTATTTTGGCACCTTGAGGGCATTCTTATCAGTACAATTTAACTATCCATGAAAAAATACATATTCGAACTTAACAATAATTATTAATGACGGAAATAGTCTTGAGTAGTGGTGAACTAATACATTTCTCGATGTCAGCAGAGCAACTAAATGGAAAAGTTTCTCAGAAAGCTGATACTTCAATGATTTTGATACGTAACGAATATGACTCATTCGTCCATAGAGGGTTATACATCTCACCCATGCGAGTCATGGAGGAATGAATGTAACAGCTGCGATGAACGTGATTTTATTATTCCCCCGAAAATAACTCGAGTAATTTTTCGAGCCACAGGTATAGGGGAGAGAGGGAGGTGGTTTCCAAAACCCGAAATTCACGAGATTATCGTAAAGATAACGAAGCAAGGTGCCTCGGTTCCCAGTAAATCGGCAAGGGAGATAAAACCAGGCCCGGGGGGAATTAAGTAAACTGCCCAAACAGCCTTCCTCCCTCCCCGCCCCCTTACAGTAGATTACCTCGAATGAAATGCCTCAATGGGAGACCCAAAGGCACGCTAAGATCTGAAAAAAAAAACAAATCGATGAAACGATCCTCCCTCTCCTCTACGTTGACAATCGATGAAAGTTGGCCAATTTTTGCAAAATGTTTATGAATAGTTAATGTATAGGTAGAGCGCATGCTTTTTTGTCATGTATAAATGGAAATCGCGCCATTTTTGCCAAGTCTGACGATCCTCGATAACAATGTGCGGTTTTGTGTAAAATCCAGATAAGCCGAGGAATAAACTATTTGAGTAGATGCCATTGAAGCTATTGGAGAGGGCGCTTTCTATTGTGGCCAACGCTAGAAGCTCTATCGTGGGCGTGGCCTGTCCGCCATCTTTGTAAACCCAGATTTTTCTTCAGTTCTAACGGACTGACGCCTTAATTTTGTAATTGGATGTCATTTTCCATCGATAACCTGCGGAAAACTGGAAGTGATTACTTCTTTAATATGCATTCTCTGTAAATACATTATTAATTTTTTCCAATTAAAACTAATCCACAGTCCCGGTGAAAACTATGGTTAATGGAGTAGAAACCATTGAACCAAGTACCCAATATTTGTTTCGAGAAGTTCTTGCCTTAAATTTGAAATAGTTTGGAGCATATTCTCGCGCTACACCCAATAATTCATCCATGACATCTCGTTCAATCTATTAAAAAGTAAGAAAAGCGCAGGGACAACCAATAAAACTGTTATTTTGGTTGTCAGGCAACAGTTTGATGACGCAATCGGAGGGATGTATGGCAACAAATAACCATTGTGTCCATCGCTGTAACATTTAGCCATTATATTCTACTGTATGTTTACCATGTATTTAGTTTGGCCCGACTATATATTACTACAAGGCGGAAACCTTGTAATAATATGTAGTTGCCATAAAAAAATGCAGTAAACTTACAGCTCGGAGCTCAGTGGCGCCGTGCTGTGGCGAGAAAGTAAAAGCTTATTTCAAAAAGTTATAAAAAAACCGCTGAACAGCCTTTTCGAGAATCTTTAGAGGTTTCATTTTACCTCTGTCTCGCATGAGATGAGACTTTCTGCAGGTGGACGCTGCAGTGTTAGGTAAAAATAGCTTCCCATACTGAGTACTTCTGAAGGCAATAACTAATATCTTGAAAAAATGAAATAATTTACAGCAGATTTACTGAAAATATACGTTTCCCACTATTGCTGTTTTGAAGGAGTGTAGTTTCCGCTCAACTAAAATGAATTCTCTCGGACGGCTATCTTATTTAATCCAATTCATTTTCTGAGTATATCCCAATGGACGGGTTAGTTTTACTTGGTGGCGGATAGAGGCGCCACCGGCATCAGCAGCAACTTAGCTGGTGGAAACTATATGTTGATGTCGTCACTATATTTTAATACTGTGCTTGTACTCTTCTATATACTCTTCTTGGTTTGGCTGTCTCATTGATTACACAGTACTTGTAGAAAGTTTTAGCTGACCCGAGTTTCTGTTTAGCGGGGTTCCGCAACACGGGGTTATTCTGTAAATTGTCTTGAATCCAGTTTTGCCAAAAAAAAAGAGGGATTCTGCTCTATTTCGACGATTCGTCTCAATTTTATTTGAATGGAAAATTTTTAAAATGTATCCCTGAAGAGCCTCCTACTTTCCCTCAAGTTGTGCGGTCGACTCTCTCACAGATCGACCCCACACTCTCTCTCTCTCTCTTTGCAGTTGGCAGCCCTGTATCGCAGTAGGAGGTCAGCCGGCTGAACGCGGTTGAGGGTAACATAATCCCCTTAATGAAGGCGCAGAAGATCCTTACCACCATACAGAGACACACATATATATACATATACACACCCAACTTACATACTGAGATCTGCGGGCACCCACCACCCTACATATGTGAGGGACTCCTTTAAAAGCGATGAGGACGCGGGTTGAGATGGAAAAAGAGGTGTAGAGGAGCGGCCGTAATTGCTCTTTTGTTTTTTACATATTTTTTTTTAAGAGAAAACTTCGCTTCCCTCCTGCATTCAGAGAGGTCGGGTCATTACGCACAGCTCGACCTAGAAAATTCTCCCACATTATACGTTCGCGGCGGAGGTAGCAAAACACACGTCATAACTATGCCCGTGGATGCATTTTGCAAGGGGTTGGAGAGTAGTGCGGCGTGACACATCTCCCGGACGAGGAGAAGCTGGACCAAATTAGGATAAATTGAGGTGTCGCTGTCAAGGAGTACCATCACGTCGTTTGCAGAGTAGTTCATCGTGGCGGTGCGGGGTTTGAATGCTGGAAAATTTACCAGCGCCAAATATTTGCCTAAAACAGGATTGGGAATAATCAGTTTTTAATGGTGCCTGGCGACAGGGTTACGGGATAATAGCATTCAAGTTAAGTGTTGGGCGGTCTCAGACGCTTGAAAACATCTTTTTTTTTTGGTATTTACGAGTATCATCTCACTATATTATAGATGAACTTTCAGTGCGACAAAAACGTGCGTCATTTTTGTATCATTCCTTTACAGTAATTATTAAACTTGAGCATTTCGGTTAAATTGTCATTCTCTTGGAGCCTACGAATTATCTTTCAAAAGAAAATGAAAGAAAACATAATTAATTAAAATGGTACACTTTGAGTAGTTCTACTATACACATTCAACCGCTTTTTATTTCAGAAAACAGACAAAATTCAACATTCCCATTAAACTTCTCCAGTTGGAATAATTGTATCTTTCCGCATTTCACAATTTCTTCCTCATCGATAAGTTTCTCGGTACGCTTCCGGGCACATCTGTTTTTGACTAGTGGCTGTAGTAACTAAAAAAAACTAGATTTTTTATGGTGCATATTGTAGCACTATAAAAAAACTAATATTTTTAATGGCGCATATGGTAGCACTATAAAAAAAACTCCCCATCTAAACTCTCAACTTAAATTGAAAACAAAGCGACTCTCCTTTTTAATTCCGAATAACTGCAGTAAACTTAACCCGATGAAACCAGTTCAATGACGATACGGAAGAAAACATGTATTTTTTGGTACTTACGCGCATCATCTCGCCATATAATCAATCATCAGCTCGAAAACAACGCATGCTTCGTTTTTTTATCAGTCACATTGTACGAATTATTAACTTGAGCGTTTCCCTTAAATTGTTATTCTGTTTCCACCTACGAATTATCTTACAACAAAAAATGAAAGAAAAAAAATTTTTAAAGGTAAAATTTGAGTAGTGTTACTATAATTTATCAATAAATATTAATTTGAGAATTATCCTTTAACTATTATATATGAGTGCAAATTCAACGCCGACGAATATGGACATTACAAAACTTAGAATAAAATAGAAAACAATTTTATTGTCCTGGGACAAAGTCCCTTAGGACATTGAATTAGTTTACATGCCTTCATGAGGAGTGGAATACAAAGACAAAATACAAAGCCTTACAAAAAAAGGAAAACAAACAAACAACTTTCAAAAGATATACAATGAGCGAGGTAAATGAAAATGAAAAAACAGTCTCAATATCAATAATCGAAATAGTATGTTAAAACAAAAATGTACAATCTGTAATATCTATTAATAAGAAAAAATGAAAAGCAAACAAAAGAATATTTCATAAGACAGAAAAACAGCAAATGATTATAGTGAACATGTAACAATATCATCTCATATCATTTTGTCTTCTCATATAGAGGCGAGAGAACATTTGGTAGACAAAAAGTCAGCCATAATCCTTTTTAATTGTGAGACATTGCAAAAAAATTAAATACTATCAGGCAACGAGTTCCATAATTTACAGGATGAGATGTGGAAAGTATTTTCATATTTTGTTGTGCGGTATTTGAGGATGTAAAATGTTTTTGTTATACGGGTCTTGAGTGATATGATATAGAGAGATAAAACTTGAGCAGTTTGCTCAAAATTTTATTCTGTTGGTGCCTACGTATCATCTTTTCAAACAAAAATAAAAATAAAGACAGTGTAGTATGAGTTATCATACCTTACGCTACTGTTTATTTGAGAATTATGCCAAAACTCTTAATTTTTGAGCGTAAATTCTACGCCAAATAACACCTATGTAAATAGTATGTTTTGAGCTTTCGCGATCTGTTTCTTAGAATTTATAAATTCGTTTACTTAAACTATACAATAGTAAAACCATTTATTTCGGGTTCAGAGAAGTATCATGCGTGATGCCTATCGACCAGAGAAATATAATGCATTTATAAACGATATTTACGCTATGTAAATGGCAAATGAATGACGTTTTAGTGTCGAAAAATGTCAATATAGGAAGCATACACACCTATCACAGGTATAACATATAGATATCGACCATTTGTATCAGATTAGGGTGAATTAAACCAATTCTCACCCTTAAAACATTGAAAGCATGACACCAGTGAGGCACGGATTGCCGGGGGGGTTTGGTTGATTCCTAATTTCGTTCACGTCATATCTGCATGGAAAGTAAAAATTTAAGGTTAACGACCCTACATTTTTGAAATTTTGGCCAACCCTAATGCACATGTTATTTTGTATCTTTCAAAATGGCGTAGCAGTCGCCGTCATAGGGTTTTGACAACAGAGGCAGTCCGCAAATGTGCTGAATTCTGCCGATGTAGTGATTCGCATTTTTCGTCTTTCAAGAATGTATGAACCCACTTGCATGGGCATAAGGTTTTACTATACTGACCTCTTGGTTTTTATTGTCTCTTAAATATTTTAGGACAGAATTTGAATATGGCGTCTATTTATTTCGGGGAAATATCTCGCTATCGCGATATCCCAAGTAAATTTCATGCGGTCAGTCCGGTTATGTGTGTAAATTTAAGCAATTGGCTGTAGAGCCACTGAGAGCAAGAAGGATTTTGAGCTTGGAAACCATGGTAATTCAAACGTGGAGACTACCTTACCCTCCCATGCGACTCGATACATCTGGGAACACACTCTTCCACAGATAAGTTACTGTGGGGTAACTGCCACCATGTTTCGCCACCAGTGTCATCGAGAATTGTGTTGATCACTTATAGAAGTCATTACTGAATGCATAGAGCTTTGGAATGAGAGAAAAATATTTGCACTTTACATATTTTGTTGAGATCGGTAGGTTTTTGCTAGGTTGTCAGATTCTTGGCACGGACTGTATTCTTCTGCAAAGAAAATTGCCATTTTATCAACTGCCACCATGTATCTTAACTATAGCCAGTTAGCAGGAACGACAAATATGTATGCAATAAATTTATGGGACCCATAACCCATGGCAACCATTCTATAAGCGTTTCAGAAACATTCCATACATTAATTGGTTTCATAAATGGCTTCACAACTTATGGAGTTATTAACTCCATAAATAGCCAAGATGGCGGGAGCGCAACGAACCGCTTGGAGACTTAATTTCGTTATAAAATAGTTGTTTCAATACGAATGGCCATTTTGCTTATACTTACAGACAGATTATTTTGTGCATAAGCACTTATACTTTGGACAAATTTCCATAAATTGTATCCAGCGAAGGAAGATTAGATGAAACATTAGAAGCGATTAACTATTGGTAGATGTGTTTTGAAACTGGTAGATGTGTTCCTACAACCAGAGTATTTTTGTGAGGTCCATAACTTCATGGATATCATAACTATTAATTTCAAAGCTGAATGTTCTTGCAACCAGGCGTTAGAAGCTTAACATAACCTTAGTCTTATAAAATTTCCATTCAAATCTTAGAAGTTTGATACACAGTCAAATTGACAAAATTCATTCTTCCAATTTCACTTCGCCAACTCGAATGTTTGTAACTTCCCGCAAATCAAAATTTCTTTCTCTTCGTAAAGTTTTTTGGTCCGCTTGTGGGCACAGCTGTTTCTGACAAGTGGCTGTAGTAACAACGAAAAACTAGGTTTCTTTCATGGAGTATGTAGTAGCACTATAAAAAAATTGGACGATATAAATCCCCATCTAAACTCCCAACTTAAATTGAAAGCAGAGCGACTCGACTTTTTAATTCCAAATAACTTGCACCAAACTTAACCGTACGAAACCCGTTCATTGACATTACAGTAGAAAACATTGGGTTTACCATTATTTTTGAGGTACGGCGCGCTGCAATAAACGTAAGTTGTTGTCCATAAAAAAATGATTACTTAATAAATAAACCCATTTTATGAATAGAAAAGTTTGCTGTGTTTTATCTCCTTATTTTGTGGACTTTTTCAATTTCCATTTCAGACCTAGGAATAAGTTCTTGGACCAAATACAGAGGAAAGTACATAGGAAGAGATACCAGGGGTTTAGGAACTAGCATTAGATAGGGAAGGGAGAAGGGCTGCAGTAAACCAATCTTAGGATTGAACGACCATTTTTAAAAGGTACCTGAAGATTTACCGTTGGTAATGAGTTGAGAGGACGTCACAACCGAAATTTACACTCGATTAACACATGGGTAGTGATGTTCCTTGGCTGTTGTGCACTCCCTAGATCGTTGCAAAACAAGTCCTCAATTGGAATTGTAAATGTGGTGGATGTTTTGATTGGAGATTCCAAAACAACACACAGCGTAGTGCGTTGTCCCCCTCAATTGAATGCTCCCATGAGTGATCAGCGGATGGGAGCATTCAATCGGCCACCTCTTGAATATGAAGCGGAACCAGAGTACGTGAATAATTCAAATTGCGATCTTCGCATGTCACACAATTTTAGCTCTGAGTAAGAAAGAGAGATGGAGTCATTGTCGCTCGCATGCGGAGAAAAGTCACTGTGAACACGCGCATCGCCATATACTGAGGATACTTTCTCCATGAAACACTCCAATGTACGACAAGACAAGAATTTACGAAAGAAGGAAGGAAGAAAAGAAAGAAGTTATGACAAGAATTGTAAAGGTGGTAAGTTTTATAAAAATCAAAGCTGCAATTTGTTTAAGTTTCGGATGTATCAGGCTAAATAACCACCATGAATAAAACTCAACCTTCATGAACTATGTGGTACTCCATTTCAAATGTATTGACTATTGTAACTTTTACAGACCGCAGAAAAATTCACACCTCATTACGACCCGGGTTTCGTTGACCAATACCCTGTTTATATTACTAGTTTTTTAACCAGGCTAACTCTGTCCCTAGTTCCCTAAAAGTTCGCCGTGTAAACACAGGTTGGCGCTGACTCTGGTCAACTTTTTAACCACGCTGGAGTTACAAGGGTTGGCGCTGGTTACCATCATTTATAACTCTTGTGAACGCAGGTTAGGTAGGATAGTAGTCAAGTGAACCAGTCCAGATGTAGCTTTTATTTGAAGCTCAATATATATATATATATATATATATATATATTACGAGGGATTATCTTGAGATCTTCCGTATCCAAGCGTCAGTGCCAAGTAGCTTGATGTCTTTAAGTGCATGAGTGATTAGCCATATTTTAATTTCAAAATCACCTTAATGGCGCAAGCGAGGACGGATCATGGGCAAAACTTGGTAGGAAAATTAGTTTGTTCCGCTGCTGATATTGAGGCAAGGACTCGAAATGAAATTTATTTATAAATCTTTCATGTCAAGTAACATGTAGAATTGCTTTTATATATGATAAACGAGTTCCAGCGACATAATAACGTAATATCCTCGTGGTATCTCAATGGTAAACTATAGCATATTGACATATCGTTCTGTACAGGAAATGTATTCTCTCAATCTTCATATTTCGATGCATAAAGTAATAGATAGACATGAAGTGATAAGTATATCGTGGAATACTAATGAATGAGAAGTCTAACCATACGAAACATTTGAATATTTAATTATTTTTGCCCATACAAGTCTCGTGAACTTAGCTCACAGCCCTTGAAGCAAATGAAAAACGACCTGCGAAGGGCTACATCTCCTTCTTAACTCTCCTCCAGAGTCCACCAGCATCTTAACTAGGATTGAGGAATGCCATGTCAAATCAAGTTACTTAAGCCGCCATGTTAACTATAATTCAAACCCTAGTAATATAAACGGGGCATAAGCATCATCGTCAGGTGATTAGAAATGTGTCTCATTCCCTTATATATTACCAGTAGAAGGAAAGTGGGGACTTGTGCGAGGGAGAGGATAAATTTTGAAGAAGAGGGAGGTTATACAATGGCAGACATGATAGGGGGATAGGTAGGAAGTAAATATTCATTGACAATATTAGTCAATATTTACCGGATCTCTTGTCAATGAATGTTTACTTGCCGCCAATTCCCGTATCCTATTCGCCATTGTATAACCTTGCCCTTCTCCCGAATTTATCCTCTCCTCCATTTGTGCCTCCCCTTCCCTCTGCTGATAATATATAATGGAAAGAGATATATTTCTAACCACCTGATGGTGATGCTTCAAACAAAACCCGGGTTGTGGTGAGATGTGAATTATTCTGTGGTCTGTTAAAGTTAATAAGCTATCAAATTTCGATGATCACAGTCCAAGAATGAATTACAAGTATCACATAACCCTAACTTGAATTTATATTACGATGTGTGAAATGTGGAATGTGTACCACAAGGAAGAATGTTAGAGCCAACAATGTTTTCAAAACTCTACCGTTCGAGAATCGATGAGTTTTTTTTTTTTCAAATGCCAATCGCGTGGTCATCATCTCTTCCCGTTTGGAAATTCGGAAACATTCGATTTGGAAAAAAGTTCGCAACTTCCGCCGTTGGCTCGGCTTATTACATTTCCAAGTGTCACGTGACTAATATTCCTCCCGCTTTGCTGCCAAGCTTGAGCATGGCCAAGACAGCTGTTCGAACACATTTGTTCCTTTTGATGATCATCCACGTGATTTCCGCCTTTTTGTTTAGCTTTGGTGATTTTTTTTCAAAAACATAATATCCGGTTTTAAAAATGCCCCTGAACTCGAAAAGCAAATTCAATCTCTTTTCCAGCCGTCGAGCACATTCAACGTATGGCCCTGAGGCCCGGTTTTATAAATATCTGGTCGAACACTTTGTTATGCAATGCGGTGTGCAGCCGAAATTAAAGATGTCGTAGGCATGCGGCAAACAAGTCATTCTTTTTTCTCAAAAAAGAATGTATTTTATTTCCACGCTGTTAACAGAGGCACGCGACCTTCGAGAATATGTACGATAGAGACGAAGTCCGGGAGGAGAGTTGTCTATAGAGCAACCACCATGCGTGTGACGTCAGACTCGGTATGGCGGTCGATAATACTTAAAAAACCTAAGCTAAAAAAGCGTTTTAATTGTTCCAAAAACTCTTGTCCCTGCCGCTATTGATGCGAATTAAAAATTGAAGCGAAGTCCTCATGTATAGAAATTAATTGCTTTGAGTGTCTTCCTGTATGGAAGTGAACTACCTCTCGGGTATACCTCCTTTAAGCCTCCTGTTTCATCCTTTTCTCGTACTTACTCTCGTTCGTACTTCGTGTGAACCTCTTGTTTCTTCCTTTTTTCCTGCTACCTCTCATTTGTACCTCGTGTTTCTTCCTTTTCTTGTGCTACCTCTCGTTCATACCTCATGTAAACCTCCTTTTTCTTCCGTTTCTCTAGCTACTTCTCGTTTATACCTCGTGTAAATGTTCTTGTTTCTTCAGTTTCTCGTGCCACCTCCCATTCATACTTCGTGTAAGTCTCTTTTTTCTTCCTTTTCTCGTGTTACCTCTAATTAATATCTCGTGTAAACCTCCTTTTTCTTCCGTTTCTCTAGCTACTTCTCGTTTATACCTCGTGTAAATGTTCTTGTCTCTTCCGTTTCTCGTGCCACCTCCCGTTCATACCTGGTGTCTCTTCTTTCTTCCTTTTCTCGTGTTACCTCTCGTTAATATCTCGTGTAAACCTCCTGTTTCTTTCGTTTTTCGTGCTACATTTCGTTTATAACTCATAAAAACCTTTAGTTTCTTCCTTTTCTCGTTCTACCACTTGTTAATACCTCGCGTAAACTTCTTTTTTATTCCTTTTTTCGTGTGGGTACGGTATACGATCACTTAGTCATGAGGATAATAAGAATGATACAGGCTGGAGTTGCTTAAGGAGATTTACAAGTGACTCTGTGACTCATAACAAACATTGAATACTAACTTCTCATTTTGTTATCGGAAAAAATACTCCTTTCACTGATAAAAGACTACTACAAGGCATTTGCAAGACTAGATTAGGGAACGGATATGAAGGTAAATCGACCATCAGATTTTTAAAACTCTTGACCATAAAGGCATTTTTACTGAACAGAGATGGAACGATGCCTTACTGCCATGACCATTCGACTCTCTGGGACATATTGTTTCACATCATTAACGTTTCGCGAAAATGGCAGTAATATTCTACTTATTGGCTTTACTCATTTTTACCTTTGTTCCATAGATTTCCGAATTTCTCACCACGTTAGTTAAAGCTAATAGAGCGTGAAAAATAGTTGAATGGAAGATAGGGATTTTTTTATTCATATCAAGCACAGGAAACATTTTCGTACTAATAGCAGGAGTAGTATGAATTAGGCTCCGAATAAGTCATCTTAAGGTAGAGACAACCTCATTCTTTCTTTGTCTTACATACATACACATTTAAATACATTCCTGAAGTAGTCGCAATACAGACCTTTGTATTTATGAATTATAAATATGAAAACACAGTCGCAAAATAGATGTTGTGAACGATTTAGTTAAGAAAACATGCATTGCCATTGACTGAAAGAATGATTTGTCTGTATGCGTTAGAGTTTTTATGTCTATATGCTATAGAGATTCGTCTTCACACCTTTTCAAAAATTTAACCCCGCGTCCAGAATGCTCTTAATAGCACAGTCACGGAGAAAGGGTTAATTGCTGACACGTGTATGTTTGGAAAGGAGGGCGAGAGACGGGGGTAGAATTTGGGGGGGGGGGGGTGAAGGAAGGATATATATGGAGGCGGCGAAGGGGGAAGTGGACTTAAGCGCCTACTATAGTGGGCCCTTTCTTTTTTCCGATCCCCAGCCCCCTTTTCAATCCCTCTGGCGAACTCGGAGAAAGGACGGATAATGGCGAATGGCAAAACGTGCCAAGGTCGAGCACACGACGAATCTCTCTCTCTCAGCTAGAAAGAGATGAAAAAAAATTCTTTTCATCCTCCGTCCGCTCTTCGTCCGTCATTTTTTTCTCTTCTCGTTCCTCTTTTTTTTGCGCGCACCGTTCTAACTTGGCCGACGTACGTACCTGGTGGGTGCAAAACTGCAAAGTGCGAACGCGCGCTCGTAACCGTCGCGTCGTAATTTTTACTTCACTAACGCTGCCGACACAACCATGATAGGCGCTGCCGTCACGTCACGCGGCGTGGAAACCGAAAAAGGTGAAACACAACAATAAGCATGTAAAAGAAGAATGAAATTGAGTTGAAAATTGTTGTTTTCTTTTTACAAATTAGCAGGTAGGATTATGAAGTTGATTTTCTAATGGAGAATTCTCAAAATAAATGAACGTCCTAGGAATGTGCCATAATTTACCACCCAAAGTTGTTTGAATTCGATCATCCTCTTTCCAGTTTTCCGTTTAGAAATGTCAGCTATATTCATTTTTAGTTGTTATCTAAGGTATGTTTAGTATTTAGACTAATAAAGAAAACTACCAGGGGCGGAGATAAGAGGTGAAACGCCTGAACTGATTTCGTTGGTTTTGGTGCTATTTTTTTCGTCTAGCAACAAGTACATCCTAATTGCGACGTTATCCACGGCTACAGGTGACTTTGGATCTCGATTTCAGTCCTAACGATATTGAATGACTTAAGGTGAGGTGATGTAATGATGACACTTTCATTATTTCTTTCTGTGGGACTCAACCTGCACTTCACTAGAGATTTTTTGGCCAGGCAGCGGTGTAATGTTATCAATAACACGTGGAATTCGACTCTAGACATTAGGACAGATTCCCAAATAGCCGTATCCTTTAAGTTATGCTGCAATATATACCGATGTATTACGTGGGTGGCCTACATTCTAGGATGGTTGTTCAAAGGGCCCATTTTGGGATCCCTGAGGCCTTTTTCAAACAGTCCATAGTCGTTTCAGTAAATTTGGATATCCAGATGCAAAATTTCAAAATAATCCGTTGACCGGTTTTCCCGTGAAAAGCGTACAGAAAGTGTAACAGACAGAAAAAGAGCTGATAACTTCTTTTCACAAGGAAGATTTGACGCTATCAATTGTATGGGGGTTTTAGGTTCCCTCTCCATATAAATAACCCGATGTATTTAAACGCATAACTGATCGCTACGTTGGAAGGAATACTTTTAAGTTTGAAGCTGTTATTTCTTCCTTTACAGAGTTTGAGATATAATAGGAAGTCTAACGTTCTGTGCATCGGCGTTACGTATTTGGACTCACTCCTATTATTTTTACCGTGTTCAACGATTTTAAACAGTTTATGTTTTATTTATTGCTGCAATATTTGATTTTTGGCTAGATGACTGTGAGAAATTTGTTGGCGGCAGAGGGGTAAGGGTATAATTTTGTTTATTTAGGCAGTTGAAGAGGGCATTACGTCATCTAACTGTATCCGGATAAACAAAACTGTACCCCGACAACCATATTGGTTACCCCTGCTCGTTCAGTACCACCTTAACTCTTTGAGTGCGGCACGACGTGATATCACGTCGTGGTTGTCTTTACGCTGGTGTTGATGACGTAATCTAACGTCATCAGCAGCAGCGTTAAGACAACTATGACGTGTGATCACGTCATGCGGCCCTCAAAGGGCTAAGATATAATGGACGAATTATCGGATATAAGGCAAGAATATCCACCATATGTTCGAAATTTGAGGAACGTAATTCTTGAAAAATATATATTAGATATTTAATGCTATGGATTATTTTTCTTTTTGACACAGTTTTCACCGGGGATAAGGATAATTTTTAATTTAAATAACTATGTAATGTATGTTAGAAGGATGCATATTTAAAAAAAAGTACATGCTGATTTCTATTAAGTAATCGATCGAGAACATCGTAGAATTGATAAATTAGTGCGTAAGTTAGTAGTAGTGCCGAAAGAAAATCGGGGTTGACTAAGATGGCGGACAGGCCTCGCCCACGTTACACGTAACTTTTAGCACTGGCCGCCATAGAAACCTCTATATACCTGAATTGTTTGGATCATTAGGAGTGAGATTGGATGTGCCGCGGACTAACGTAAGAAAGTCGCATTAGTAAAAAATACATTTTAAATAAAAAATCTCTCTTTCTTTTCTAAAAAAATCTAATATAATCAATAATTACAGAATGTCCAAAGGACCTGAAGACGCCCCCAGGAAGAGGGGAGAAACTGTAGTCAGAAAAACTAAACAAGCGACGAGAATACCTGAAAGCAGCAATATTAACAAGTTGTATAACTGTTAGGTGTGTTCCTGCCACCCGAATGTTTTTGTGAGGTCCCTGACTTCATACATTTCACAACTATTGATTCCATAAATAAATGCTTTAGCAACCGGCCGTTAGTAGGCTCTAATATAGAAAAAAATTGAACAAGAGGTACAGGGAAGAAACAGAAAACGAAGTTTAGAGCAAGGGTTGTAAGAAGATGGAAAAAAATGTCTAGAAATTGATCCCGATTGTGAATCTCCAACGATGGATGAGTGACACTTCATGCGGACAGCTGCCTCCCTTCCTCTCTCCTCTCCTATCTCACTAACTCGTGCTTCTCCAGCCAGAGGGCTCCCCTTTCCGCATTCAGACTCGAGCGCATCTAACATTGGAGAGGTTGCAGCATAAGGGTGCACACCCGGCCGCTTTCCGTCGATGAACTGCAAAGGCCATTAGCGTCATTTCGACCTCTCCTTCCTCCTCCTCTCCATCCAAGTCTCCCTCGCTTTCAAAGGATGACGAGAGGGGGCGAGCAACCCTCTCACACTCCGCTGCCAGATGACACTCCTGACATGAGTCATTAAAAGATCGTACCCTGGGAGTGGAGATTCGCATCTGAGCGGATCTTTTTACCAGCGACACTCGTCTCCTAATCCTTTCACAGGATCCCATCTCATCCCATTTCTCCTTCGGTCCAATTTTTTTTCAGCCGACGCTTACTTGAGCGCACATAATCGAACTTAATTGAAGTACGTCTCAAAATCTCACCGCGCAGAAAAGGGGTATTAATCGCATCTATCCGATCATAGACTCGGATTCGGTTAACGGAAATGAAATAAGAAATAAGTGACAGAATTATTTTCTGTGCGATTCTTAGATTCTTAGACCATCGCCCAATCAGATCCAGGCAGGTGAATCGAGTGTTTCGAGTGATAACCGGTGGTCGAGCCGGAATCTACCAAAGTAATAATCATTGAGGTAGGAGGAGAGGACGATTGCTATGCTGACCAATGCTAGAAGCTGACACCAAACTGCCATCTTCGTTAACCCTCATGTACCAAGAACGCTGGCGGGAAAACGGAATATTTTTGCAATTTTTACAATGTTCTTCATCGTTAACCCACGAGAAATCAGCATGAACTTACTTCTACGATATGAATTTTCTGAAGTCATATTTTTCATTTATTAAAATTAAAAATAATCCCCATTCCCGCTAAAAAAATAGGGTAAAATCGAGTAGAATCCATAGCACTAAGAATTAATTGAATGTTTTATGAGCTTACTGCAGTAATATCAAACAGATGGGCGATATTCTTGCTTTATATCCGCTTATTCGATCATTCCGTGGTGCTATCCATAGGAAAGTAAAAGGAGAGGAAGGTTAAACAATATGGTTGTTGTTTAGGCTGCCAGGCTTCAGTTTGATGACGTAATGCCCTCTCAATCTGCCTCAATAGTAATAATTTCCTGAGAAGTTGTATTAACTGTAATTGAGAAAATGTTACAATATCGGAAAAAAATTTCTTGATTTAATATGGCTATGTACTTTGACTTTGAGTTCGATATTGTAATTTTTGTGCTATTGAGTGAGGCATTTACGAGAGTTTCTGGAAGAGAATTCGAAGATTTTGTATTATATTCAGCATTTTATTGCCTGTGGAAGGATAAAAAATGATTTGATATGTTTCCATGGATAAATCGGTTATGTTATTGACCAAATACCTAAAGAAACTGAAGATTGAAGTACCTCTTGATCTAGCTTGCGTAGCTCAGTAAATATGCGGAAAGTGCCACTTCGACCTGAAATCAGTCATGTCAAACAACCTTTAGTCTTGTCACCTTCTGCCAACCTCAGTTTACGAACATTGATCATCTCCCCTCAGCTTTGTCGCAATCGAATCGTGTACACCCAACGCTACGAATTGATCCCAACAGTCCCAGTTCGTGCGAAATCGTCGGCATCGAGAAATGTATTGTTTGACCACAACTGAAGAATATTGCTTTCATTAATAATTATAGTAAAAATTCCAGTTTGTATTTTTTCATAGATAGTTTAATTTTACGGATTAGAATGCCCTAAAGATTTAAAAATAAATTTCGCCAAACGTCGGCATCGAGAAATGTATTTACTAACCACAACTCAAGAATATTGCTTTCATTAATAATTATAGTAAAAATTCCAGTTTGAATTTTTTCATAGATAGTTTAATTTTACGGATTAGAATGCCCTAAAGATTCCAAAATAAATTTCGCCAAACGTCGGCATTGATAAATGTATTTACTGACCTCAACACAAGAATATTGCGGTCATTAACCCTCTTTGGACGAGCGAGTCATATTCGTCATGTTTCAAACTCATTGAAATATCTGCTTCCTAAGAGGATTTTCCATTTAGTTGTTACTGCGCATGACAGAATTTTAACGCTTCGGATTAAGTGAGAGGAAAGTAGAGGAAGTGAGGAAAGTTGCATCTCTTTCGGCGGTTTGTCAAACAATTTGAATAGATGAATGCTTTACGCTATTCACAGACGATGGCGTGCCTGGTGGAGCTCTGAAATAAATAGTTACAGCTGTCATATATAAAGAAAAAATTGGGAAAGTTAAAAAAAGGTACGTTATGAAGGCAATGGTGAAGTATACCTTGTGTAAATATTACCATGTAAAGTATTATTTCAAATTAAATATATACTATATAAATACTTGATTTTTCAAAATAAATATTATTATAAAATAAATTTCATTTTCTAAAATGCTTATTAAAACATTTAAAAGCACACTGAAAAACTAACATAGCAGCAGTACAACTAATAACTTCAGGCTTAACTTTGTGAAACCTCTTCATACTTAACGGAAATTAAAATACACTTTGTATAGGTTCACTAGATGTGTTTATTGAGAACGACCATGCTTTCGTCACATAATGACATCTTCAGGTGAAGATGTCATTATGACGATGACGTCTTCAGGTGAAGATTTCATTATGAAATTTGTCCCGAAGATGTCATTATGTGACGAACGCATGGTCGCTCTCAATAAACCCATCTAGTGAACCTATACAAAGTGCATTTTAATTTCCGTTAAATAGTAGCAGTATTTCTTCATGCTGTTGTTTCATAATTCCGTACATATAGGGTTAATAATTGAAAGATACATTATTTCCATCGTGCGTCTAGAAAAATGATACCGCTCAAATCACCTTAACCTCTCAAGTGACTACACTTTTCTAACTCCCGCGACTGTGCGTTCTCTCTGCGACTTCACTGTTCCTCTCCCTGGAGCTCACTTTTTTCCCCGACGACAAGGGCCGGACCGGATCTGTGAGTGGACACGATGCTCTGACGTTGAGCGCGCGCAAAGAAGGACATATGCTCCGCTCGAATCTTTTCATATGCTTATTTTTTTGTCTCCTCTATTTTTTTTCTACCAGCCGCCCCCCTTTTTGAACATTTCCTTCTCCCCATGCCTCTCCTCAAAAAAAAAGTCCTCCGTCTCTTCGTCCGGGTTCTAGGGGCGCCATTACCGTACGTGGAACGGGGAGTGGGATGCTTACGTCCGACCCCGTCCCCTTAACCCATGCTCCTTCACTTCTCGACCCTGCAGGCGAGCATTGAGCATTTTTGAAAAATCGCAGTGCAGGACGAAAAGACGAAAAGGGTCGCCTGCTTGCGTCCCTCCTTCCCCTCTCTCGGGGAGCAGAAAAAAGGATATATGCTCCGTTTCCTTCCCTCTCAACGATATAGTACGATAGCTGAGTAGAAATATAGCAGATTTAACGAAATAAAAATAAGGGTGAAAATATGTATGGACTCCATCTCAAAGCCCCTCCCCCGCCTGCTTCTCTACTGTGCTACTACCTCTCGAGAGCTCTCTCTCTGTTGCGTATCATTTTCGCCAAGGCACTCACTTTTTCAACTTTTAGTGTAGCGTTCTCCCTCTCTCTTTCTCTTGGAGAAAGCATGAAAATGCTACATTTTTTTGGGTGTACACGTACCAATTCCGTTCGCAAGTCCGTTAGTTGAAGGACTGCCCCGTAAAAAGAACAACGGGAGTCAAAAAGGATTGTTCTCCTCATCTCTACTCCACCCTTGCGGAGTTGTTTTGCAGTTGATTATATATATATATATATATATATATATATATATATATATATATATATATATATATATATATATATATATATATATATATATATATATATATATATATATATATATATATATATAGTGAATGAGTGAACGATTGTATGCCCTGAACGGGTCATTTCCTACTTGGGTTAGCGTACCCCGAAACGCCTGTTCTATATCTTTCACCACTGTCTGTGTGCTTGAGTTATTCTTTCATTTCGCCTTCTGTGTATGTCATTCCTTCTCTGCCGGTGGGTGATAAGCAGCCCGCGCGCCATCTATTGGCCGCTCTCGTGGGTCATGCCCTGGGGAGTGTTTGTTCATATAAACCCCCCGCCGATTCCAGCAGTTTCTTAGTAGACTGGGTAGCTTGGTGGTCTGAGCATTGGACGCGAAATCCAAAGGTCCGTGGTTCGATTCCCGGTCCAGTCGAATTTTTTCTGCTTGGAATCGGCCATCATTTCATCTTCACACCACCATTGTCTTTGTAAATTTTACGTGTTCCTATCCACTTTCTTTCTACCTTTCTGTATAAACATTTATATGAGTATATATATATATATATATATATATATAAGGATAGAAGGGAGGGAGAGGTGGGGGTGAAGGGGAAGGGAAGGAGAGGGGGATTAGTGAAAGACATTGATGCCGGGGGGGAGGAACGCGTGGTAGAGCCAAATTATTGAGAGCTCTACAGAATTAAGATCAATAGTGGAAGCAGATGGTGGAAGGGAGTACAGAACTGAAAAATTGTAGCAATTGTCGAAAGATTTCTTAGGATGAGAGGCGTGGATCGCCACGGGAAGGGAAGCAGATTGAGGTGGGTTTTTACAATTGGCTCGGTGATTATTGATACGTATGTTAAGCGGCGTAGAGCTTTTTCCGACGTCGATGCTTGGGCATAGCTTACATTGTAGGTGGTAAGCGACATTACTGGTGACGCAAGAGGAGGGAAGAGGGTTGGGAAAGGAGGCGATGGAGGGGCTAAGAGGATGGGAGGAACTGAAGATTGGTCATAATTTGCATCTGGGGCGATTACAAGGGGAGGAGGTGGGTTTTAATGCAACAGGGATTTTGGAAAGAGGCTTCGTGGATTTGAATATATCGGACAAGTTAGGAGGACGCTTGTTTGTGATTGAGGGTGGCTGGGAGAAAATGTTTGAAGTGGAGGAGTGGTTTTTCAGAATGGGAAAGAGATCTTTAAGAATAAAATTGATAGATTGTACACCCGGGAAATACGTTGTGCAAATAGAAAGAATGCGGGAGTCTTTAGTAGGAGGAGGTTTGGTGGAGGGAGAATTTTTCCTGATTTTTTTTAACGAGAAGGGATTCTGTGTAGCCACGCTTGAGGAGCGAGTGGTGAAGGTTGGTAAGAAATGTATTGAGGGAGTCTGGATTATTATAAATACGATGGCCTTGGATGGACAGTGAGAAGGGAAGAGAGCGTTTGGTATGGGAGGGGTGGCAGCTACTATAGTGAGGATATTGTTGTTTATTCGTGGGTATTGATGTGAACAGAAATCTGGAAATGCTAGTCTGATAATTCATTGTCAACATCAAGGAGGGTGATATTGGAATTAGAGATAGTTGAAATGAAAGAGACACAGAGAATTGTTGAGATCAGAAAGGAAAGTATTTAGAGAATCTCTGCCATGAGGCCAAAGAAGAAAAATGTCGTCAATGTAGCGAAGCCACAACAGGGGTTTTAAAGGATATCCAGACAGAATGGATTGCTCCAACCGCCCAAGGTAAAGGTCAACAAAAGAGGGGCTGAATCTACTACCCGTGGCACAGCCCTTAGTTTGAAGATAGAATTTTTTATTGAAGTCAAAGGAATTGTGAGCGAGGAAAAAATATATAGATATATATTTTTTATTCCGGGATTTCTTCCGAGAATGCACGTGAAAATATCGCGATTTTACTCCTTATCTCGTTCTTGTCAAATTATGGGGCGGACAGAAACAAAAAAATAAACAAAACACATGAGTGGATCGCCATTATTTAGTCTCATGGAGGTTGCACGTGATACCAATTTTTTTGTACGTTCGTGGAAAATTATGGATGATGGATAGTTAAAAATAAAAAATATTCCGTTCTTTCGCATTTGAGGTTCTTGAAGGAAAAGACCGATTGCCCTGTCAACCTATACATTTTCAAAAAAATGTAGGCAATTCACAATGTCCCATTTTCATATTTACTTGACCGCTTCTTGAGAATCGAAGTCCCGTAAAATACTGACGATCTTTGAATCGTGTATTTATTTCAAGTTTTTATGTTAAAGACGACTGTTCATTAATCAGTCTTGAGGTTCTTGTGACGAATAGTAGACTCTCTATCTATCTACATGGTCGAAGAAAATTATTTTTGCCTTTCCCCTTCTGTAGAACTTTTTCCACATTTTACATGCTAACAAATTACTTGGATTAAAAATGGGAATTGATTTGAAAAAACTTTAATACTATTTGAATCATGCATTCGCTAATTATTTGTAGGTAAATGACCAAGGACTCATTGAGGACACAGCATACCACCGCAGGCAAAGCTTCTGCAGACTTCTACGCGTTTTTATTTTACGACTCAGATTTGATACCTAGAGTAAAGATGAATACGCATGCTCCAGAATGAGAATTAACGCTTAAAATAAATGTGTCGTAACTTTTCGAATTTTGCTTTCTACATAACTATTACGACCGACGAATAAGCGAGAATGTGTCGAAAATTAGGTGATCGCTATGACCCGTACGACGATAATTTCTTAAAAAATTTGCACTCATCATAAATAGGATTCCTTTATTTCTAAGGAAGATAACCAAAATGCTGAAAATTGTGTGTTATAAGGTCACTGTGTACATTCTCCCGAACTCTTGCGACGCATTTTCCACTGTGCCATCGGTGGCGCTGTTGTCCAGGGCAGGGGATGAAGGTGAAGGCGAAGATCTCTTCTCGGCTCCGGCAGAAGCCAGAACCTTTAGGCTCATTTCTTGATTTGACAGAATTTTATTCTTACAATCACTTTTTTGTGCGTTTTGCATCTGTTGAAAAAATAACGCTGCAATGCAAAACTTCTCAATTTTGCTCCCATTTCAACAATATAATATACCCTTGTCAACCTGAGAAATACATTTGAACGGGATTTACGCGCCAGGACATGTTATGGCTTACCTACATTGTTCATTTTAACACTAGCAAATGTATTTTGTCACAAGTTGAAGATAAAATTAATTGGCTTTGAAATCGAGAAAGGTAAAATATTTGGAAAAATGGTGGTTGTTCCTCTCTCTCATAAAAATGCCATAATTTGCTTAAACCTTTGAATGGGGAGCAAAAATTCTCAATGGATAGTAAAACAAGGGAATCGAATAAATTAACTAAACGTAGGTACATATTATTAAAAAAATTAAACGTAAACCTTTAATATTCAATAAAACTTTTTTTAACCTTTTTTTTGGGCGAGAAAAGGAAATTTCTTAATAGGTAGTGTATTGGTGGCTGAAGGAAGTAATTAAGGGTGATGAGTTGTGATAGAGGGAAGGATATAGGGCAAGCGGGGAAGGTGAAGAAAGAGAATCGGTTATATCGACGAGATGAAGAAGAGTAGATTGTGAGCCGTGGCGAAAAAGGGAAATACTAGAGGAAGGGAGAACCCTGAAAGTGTAGAAAACCAGGAGGAGATTCTCTGACTTTCATCAAAACCTACCTTTTACCGGTAGAATACTTTTCAAACAAAGAAAACGAATTTTATAACGCGCAGTAAATCTCACCAATAATGGCTGAATAAGATTTCCTAGAATATAAAAAGTTATGAAATGTTCATATTTATATTGTTTCCCGCTGCGACCATAATGGTTACGTCATTTTGTAGGTCTTCCACGGAGCATCTAAAGAATTGAAATCAAGGTCGTTGAATTTTGATAGTGTTTTTCCTTGGATACAGGTCTTCGCAACGTAAACAAATCCGCCATTAATGTGCTTATTTTTGTATAGCTTCCATGAGAAGAACAATGGTTGCTCAACGTTTTCGTTGATTTTGCTGTGCATTTGTATTCAAATGACGACTTTCGCCGCATAATCGCAGATTTTCTCGGAGAAATTATGGCAGTATGAACTTATTAGGCACATTAATGGTGGCCGAGTTATGGAAACGGTTGCGGAGACCCGCATCGATAGAGAAACGGATGTACTGAATCGATCGACCGTGATTGAAGTAATTGAGTGAATGAGTAAATGCTGAAATTTGAAGGAAAGTAGCCGAAGTAACCTTTAATAGAATTTCGTCCCTTCCATATCGATATAAAAAAGAATTTTATCGGACATGGGAATTATACTAGTTGATTTCTTACGCCGAAAACCCTTAAATGGAATAAACCCTGTTGAGGCAGATAGGATAACCAATTTTTCGGTACAAAGCATGAAAATGCACGTGCATATAAAATATTATTGCTCGCTTTGTGGTATGGGATAGGATTTTTAGCTTAATTTTCTTTTTATAAAGGCTAGGGGACGTTAACAGTGGATTAGATTAAATTTTTTTTAACGATACAAGCATAGCGGCAGGTGGAATACGGTTTATCTCCCTCTTATGTTTTCAACGCAATGCATTCGCTGCGAAGAGAGAGAGAGAGAGAAGATAACAAATCACTGTCGGGATAAAGGTCACGATGTGCATCTGTTCTATCGCTGCGCTTTTGAGTTTAGCCATCTCTAACTGAGATTTCCACCACTTGCTGCGCAGCAGAGAGGAAGAGAGAGAGAGAGAGAGAGAGAAAAAAAAGATGAAGGATGCTCACCGTTCTCTCCATATGGTCGTCTATTCAAAGGCCGCCTCCTCTTCCGTCGTTGGCTCATCGGCCTTGACCCCTATGCTACTGCTAACTACAACAACCTACAGCAGCAGGCATCCTTGTTGACGGCCATTTTCTGCCTCTCCACCGAGTTGAATAGCGCAGTGCGAACGTGTTTTCGAAGAGCCTTGACACTGCCGTTCGTCTAAAGGCAGTTGGTTGGTAGGTACGCTCAAAAACGGTTGAATACTCTGCCAATTTCCTCCCATTCACGTGAATTCGAGTCTCCGCTCTTGCAAATAGCATACACCGAAAAAAAAGGAATTCTAAAAATTAGCGAAATCCTCCATATATTAGCGGATTTACCGCTACTATATGGTAACCAAAGTATTCCTCTAAGTATTAGAGGAATTTCCTCTCCAGAGAGGAATCCTCTCACACTTAGAGGATCGTATTCAGTATAGAAGGTAATTTCCTCCACAATGCAGAGGATTCCTCTCAAAATTTCCTCCACTTTTAAGATCAACCCTTTCAAAAATTCCTCTACTGGAACTAGAACTCTAGAACTGTAGTTTATATTTCTGATTTATTCTGTTTTGGGAGCCAAACACAGAGCAAGATGCCATTTTGCACGCACCAAATGCTGCTCGCGGCGCTCGCCTCACCTCCCCTAATTACGGTTTAAAAGACTACAGAACTTCCGTTGATTCTGGATGCCAACCCTGTGTTCCTTTCCACTTCATACGTGACATCTTACTTTTAATCCTTTTAATTCCTCTCAATCCAAGAATAATAGTCTTGTATTGAGAGGAATATTGGGAGAGGAACGTCATCTAGAATGCAAACATAGACCCTCTCAAGGGAATAGGAATATTCTATAAGTAAGAGGAAATTTTGAGAGTATTTGGAAAGAGAAACTGTCCTCTACATTTTAGAATATTTTTCTTTCGGTGTAGGAGGCTAGAAAATTTCTCTCTGCGCCGACATATTACCACTAAATATATAGGTTTGTGTGTGGAAAAGCCAAAATGGTTGCTCCGTATTCTAGTTCATGCAATGATTATTGCGCGCATCCGCCATATTGTTAGCCAGTTTTATCGGCGCCATTGAGGTAGATGGAGAGGGTATTACGTCATTAAACCGAAATAACAACTACAATGGCAATCCCTGGTCATTCCTTACTTTCCTTTGGGTAGCACGGCGGAATGGACGAATTAGTGGTTGTATAGCAAGAAAATCCACCATTTGTTTAACATATAAGGCAAGTAACACTTATAAAAAGCAGTGGTTACTTGCTGCTATGGATTCTACTCGATTTTACAAGAGTTTTCATCGGGTGTACGGATTACTATAAACTTAAATATATAAATAATATATAAGGAGAATTCACAATAAAGAGGTGTTTCCCGATTTAGAATATGCTATCAGTGGTAAACGTCGTCAAATTACTAATTTGTGCGTCAGCCCGTGACCGTAAAAGGAAAATCGGGGTTAACAAATATGGCGGACAGACCACGCGCACGTTACAGCTTGTAGCCGAGGCCACGATAGCGAGCGCCATCTCCATCGACCCCAATGATCGCCGCTAAGCTTACAACATCATTACCGGGAGCAATGATTTTTTATTAGTTTCACATGTAAAGTAATTGTGTTAATGTTAATTGTCAATGTTAATTAATAGTCACATGTTAATTAATAGTTTCAAATGTAAATTAATAAATCATTTTAGCAAAAGGATGATTTCTTTTAACTATTCATACAGATCAGCATTGATCTTTGAGTAGGAAAAGGAGGTATTTCAGACTTGAAGATAATCGTAGGATATTATCAAGACAAGCTTGATAAGGTAACTCCATTAAAACATTTTCTCAGATTTTATTAAAGAAATATTCTAGCTTCTAATATGAAGACCTACCTTCAGTTTGATGCGAACATAAAGAGAATTGCACTTTTTCCGCGCTTTTTTTTACACTTTCACTAATTTTTTTACAAACAGAGCTCGAACTAACATGCCCATAGCGAATGGGTTTAACATGGCGAAAAATAGTGATTCACCTAGCGAAAATAATACCACTTTCAGAAAAAAAACCTGTTTCTAAGCAGCGAACAATCTCGAATCGAATGAAAATAAAAGTATGACAGCTCATCATGTTATTTGTTTAAGTTGATAGCATATTACATCTATAATTGAAGTGTAATTGAGTTAAGTCAACATGAAATACACAGCAAATGCCTCAAGTGCCTGAAATATCGTCAATTTAAGTAAATTCGTCGGATATTCTGGACATTTTACCTGTATTGTAATTTGATTATTAACTAAGGAATGTCTTTGGCAAAGTGAAAAGAAATTCTCGCAAGCTTTCAAAAAATTGAGAGGTAGATGTGAAAAATGCTATAAACTGTATCGTGGGCGTGGCCTGTCCGCCATCTTTGTTAACCCTGATTTTCCTTTTGCGCCAATTTTTCAATTTTACTTTGCGTTCTATTGATAAATTTCTTTAAATCAGTGCGAACTTAATTTTTAAACATGCATTCTCTTTACACTAATTGTTTATTTACTAAAATTTATAATAATCCGCATTCCCGGTGAAAACTATGGTAAAATTGGGAAGAATATATAGCAGTTAGTATCCAATATTAGTTAGTTGTTTCTTGCCTTAAACTTCCATCTGATTATGAATATTATAGCTAAACATCTGCCAATTCGTCCATTCCGTCTCGCTATCCATAGAAACACAAGGAGAGAGCAAGGCAAAACAATAGGTTTGTTATTTCTGTTGTCAGGCAACAGTTTGATGACGTAATGCTCTCTCCATATACCTCAATGTTTCAAACAAACGGATCGGATTGAATATCCATATTTACAAAGGTCGTCATGGTGATACATCCATATGAAACGATTTCCTAACCATACTTATATACCCTCGATTACTCAGTAAGACATTTTGTAAATCTTAAACGATTTTTCTCTAAAAGTCGAACTCGGCGGGTGAAATTTTTTGAAGAAATTGCCATGAGAAAAATTCGGCCTGGACCGGGAATGGAACCACGGACCTTTGGTTTGCCGGGCTAATGCGCAGACCGCTATGGTATCCAGGCTTCCTAATTCCCAAGGCAATTTTGGAGGATACAAGGCAACTAGATCTTAGGCCCTTGCGGTCCATCAAAGATGGCAACGCAAAGGAGAAGAGGACTTCAAAGAAACCACTACAAAGAGTCAGTCTCCTTCACCAGCACTTATGCCGTGCTTAGCCATTTTAAATTCAAACATGGCGGGTGAATTTTTTGAAGAAAGATTTTTCTCTAGTTAATATTTACTGTTCCTGTGGAAGCACCGACTGACGAGAACACCATTACATCTCCTAAAAGTCTATTTTTTTACGGTTCGTGAACAGTATGCTTGCAGGCTAGAGCACTATAGATACTGTGATGTTTTGAAGAACATACGGCATGACTCAAATGCCATGGGAGTAAATGCATGTTCATTTACATCTGTACTGAAATTGAAATAGCTTCCATCAAGTATTAGTCCACTTTGTAATGAAAATTGGAAACTGGGTTGATGAGCTGAATTCATTCGACTGAACATATCCCATTGGCACAATCCGCTATTTCAAGCTAAGGCCGATTCATTTGACGGTTTATGCATTTTTACAAATTGGAATGTGTGCATTTGTGCGTTGGCTTATGCCGATTAGTTTGCAGATATTTTTGCTAAATCAGGATTTTCCCGACGGTTAACAGATCCTAGCCATACATTTTTGTGGACAGGAAAGTAACTAATTGCTTCTTGAACGAACGCCATAGATACAATCATTTTTGATTTTCATTATTCATTTCACATTACAGCTTCTTGTGTTGGCCACATCGGCAAGCGCCCTCCCCATCAAACAAAATGGGCTAGGGTTTTAGTATTTGCGCATGCGCGCATAAAAAGAATAACTGGTCGTGTTTGGTCAATAATTAACAGAGCCATCTAATTTACAATAATTCACAGGGTAATGATACGTGCATGAGAAGTTCGATTATGAGGGACTTCAAGAATTATTTAAGAACTTATGTACGAATAATTTTTCCCGGGACACTGGCTGTGGAAAAATAGGAAAAAAAGAGGCTGCGCAAGGACCGTTATTCAATCGTGCGCTTCGTTAAAATCAGCTACATTGCCTTCAATCATAGTCAAAATCAGCCAATTCTTTGTTATAATCTGCTAATGTAGAGTTTCACCATAATGAATAGGTCAAGCTAAGAAGGTGTTCATAAGAAAAGAGACGACTGCTGTGCTCAAAGAAGATACGAATACAAACCAGGAAACAGTATGTGAAAAAAAATCGTGTGGAGCGAAGTACACTATGGATCAGAAGCGTAACCATTGGAAAAGCTGGCCAGGAAAGACCATAAGCCTTCAAAACCTGGTGCTGGAGGGAGATGCTGAAGATGAAATGGACGGACAAAATAAGAAATCATGGGGTGTACAGAAGAGTAAAAGAGGAGAGGACCATATGGAACACCATGCAGAGAAAAGAAGAACATGATGGATTGGACACACTTAGAGACACGATGGGTTTGTGAAGTACGTACTTGAAGGTACAACATAGAGAAAAGTCCCCAGAGGAAGAGCGAGGAATAAGTTCATGGACCAAAAAAAGAGAAAAAGACACAGAAAAAGACACCAGGAGGTAAGGAAACTAGCATTCGATAGGGAAGAGCGGAGGGCTGCAGTCTACCAATCTCAGGATTGAACGACCAATAAAGGAATGGTTTTTAATAACTATTAGAGGGTTTGGGACCTGGGTCATAAAGATTTAACCAAAAAAATAAACAAAATACAAAGAAAAGCTGCGCGCTTCGTTAAAAACTGCTACGAGCGAATTGCGATTGCAATGGCGAACATAGAGTGTTTCACAACATTTAGAGGGATTAAGGTGGGAGCCCTTAGAGACTCGGAGGCTACACGCTAGGCTTAGTTTGCTTGAGAAATCCAGAACAAGTGCGTTTCAGAGCGACACAGAGAGTATTGTCATTACGTCTCACTACATCTCTAGGTCTGACAGAAGCGATAAAAGAAGAGAGATACATTGCCGAACAGGTAGATATAAAAACTCGTTCCTTCCGCGCACAATAAGCGACCACAATAAAGCTGAGCTCCACTAAATGCACTTCCATAATACACGTCACCATTTCACCAACCAAAAACATTATCCTTTACATCATTACACGGCTGGTGTCCTAACACCCCCTGCCACACGCGACTCGTAGGGTGGTTTGTAGATGTAGCAGTAGTTTGGGAGCCGCTAGAGACTTGGAGGCTGCACGTTAGACTTACTTTGAGAAATCCAGAAGAAGTGTGTTTCATAGCGACACAGAGAATATTATTATTATTGTTTCCACACTTCATCTATAGGTCTGATAGAAACGATAATATAAGAGAGACATATTTCCGAACAATTAGTAACAAAAATTCATTCTTTCCACGCACAGAAAATTACTATTATAAAAACTGAGCTCCGTTCATTAAACTCCCATAATACACTTCACCACGACTACTCCCAAAACCTTTTCCTTTACACGGCTGGTGTCCTCACACCCCCTGCCCCTCGCCCATGCGGCAGTTCACAGGGTAGTATATAGGTATTATCAAGTGGCCGAAATGTTGAATCTGTAGATAATTGCACTGGAATTGACCCAACCTACCATTTTTTTCTCTTTTTTGTTGACGAAAGTCCCCCCCCCCCCTACGATTTGTGGACCCCTTTGGCTACGCGTAGCCCATTGGTGGAGAAGCTTCCCGCTTTCATCGGAACAAAGAGCGCTCAATGCTATAAGGAGAGTCGCAGTGAATACGAATGCCTAACCAGGGTGTACTGTGCTTGCTACTTGTACGCTTTTATCCATACCTCGTGAAGGAGACTCTCTCGAATCAAATAAGAGAATGGAGATGGCTTCATCGTGGGCTAGGAAAGGAAACTCGCATTTCTTTTCTCACGAATGATGCTACCAACACCCAATATAAAGTGACCGCCTTCCACGGTTAAATGCGTAGTAGTAAACAAAAATTATATATTCACATGTTATAATCTTTTTCAAATGTTTTGGGGGATAGGAGGCTAACCTACATTTTGTGGGGGCGAGTGCCTTTCGTGCGAATCCAAAAATTGGTAAACAGGGTTAAAACTAGTATACGAATGGTGAAGGACATTTTTTTAAACTTTGAATGGCTATTTTCTAAGTTGTTGCCGTGCTCTGTTGGCAGTTTGATTTGGAGAGGTTTACTGACGGAGGAGAGGAGATATCTGTGATGATTATATGTGAGACGGTTTTGACGCGAACTACTGTAAGATTGTTGCGTTGCAGTGTAAGCAACATGATTAAATCGCTGCATAGCAGATTGTAGAATTCATTGAAGGTGGTCAGACGTCACAAGATAAATGCTTTTTCAATCAATATCCCTTTAGGGGGCGTCCATTATTTACGTGAGGCGTTTTGAGGGGGGGGTCGAGCTGAATCTCACCCAATCTCACGTGGGGGATAGAGGGGGTCTCGGCAAATATCACGTAATTTTTTTCCGCAAGAAACAGTGTAAAATTGCGAGAAAACTGGGTTAAATTAAGTAAATCACGTTTCTCCACTAAAATATGGCTAAATCCAACACAATAATATTTATCGTAGTTATGCGAACGCCACAAAGTTGCACAGTAGCCCCTCGATTGCTTAGCCGCCACCGGCCAGCCAAACGCGCGACTCGACGAACGCTTCGGCGTACGAGCCGGGTGGCAGCGACGCGCGGACGGGTCCCGACCTGCTGTGTTTACGCTCGTAAATGCTTCGTTACTCGACGGCTAAGTCAACGGTGCCACTCATTCAAAATGAGTTATCATGATGATTATGATGCATGCGTGAAGAGGCACGTCCATAAGACGAAGAAGTACTGCCAGGAAGAAGTGACAAAGTGTGACCCTCACGGTTTGTCACACGTCGAGCTACTGAGCTTGTGTGTGCGAGCGACAACTGTTTAACCGTAGCTAAATCAGAGCTAGGTTGAAGGAGCAGATGGTTTTACTGAAAATCACATGGACATGTTGGTTCCAATAGTCACTCTTGAGACCACACACGAGCCCCCGTGGACTGAATTAGAATGAGTAATCTGTTACGAATTTTTGTAGTTCCTATTTAAGTATGTTATTGTTCGATTTTCTCACTGTGATTCTAGACTACGTTCTTAGCAGTCTTAAATACTAGTCTTAAATAAAAATAAGTAAGCAAATTATGTTTATTGTTGTAAAAATCAAACGAAATCAAGCACAGATTAACGTATTTACACTAAAAATACACATTTTGAAAAATCTCACGTGAGATTAGGGGGAGGGGAGGTCGAGCAAAATCTTACGACATCTCACAAAGGGGGGTTCGAAAAATCGCCATAATCGCCTCACGCAATTAACTACAGTAGAAGATCGATAATCCGGAAATCTAAACAACGGAAGGTTTTCCAGAATTTGGCGAATTTTTGATTTTTTAAGTTGCGCCGCCAAAAATGTAGTTATATAAGCGGTTAAATTGCCGTTTTGGAGCCTGTGTGACTTCGTGTCAATCCTTCGAGAGCCAGCCAATGAATTCACCCTTTTCATCCGTAGAATATCTTATTCCGTGACTTGGAATGCATCTACAGGTGATTATACGCAACAGTATCTACGGCATCAACATACGACGTCTATTTCGCGAGCTTCCGCGACTTCCTTGCGAGAGGAATGAAGGTGATTTAGGCCTCTCTCACACTAGGCGAATTTTGTACGCGTGGTTTCCGCGCGGAATCCGCGTACTTTTATTGGGCATTGGAGGGCATGCGACCTTTCACACTTGTTTCTGCGCGTCCAAAGTTCGCGCGGCCACCGGGCGGCGACCGCGAATCTATCGTGCCCCCTCGAGAACTCGTGGCGACCGCCTAGAGCCTGAAAGACGTAGAATTGTTTATCGGTCTTGTCCCAAAGAGTCCTGTGCTGTGGGATAAGTATTAGAAGAGTAAATGGACAGAATTGAAACAAGATATGCATGGCGTGAGATTTGCGTCATATTGGATGAAGATTTTGAAAACAAAAGTGAAGCTGAAAGAAAACAACTTGGTAAGCGTGACTGCAATTTATTTCAATTTGGAAACCATTTTCAATATTTTTTGACAATTAAAATACGAAAATAACAATTCTCTTTTTTATACAAATCCAGCTCCACCCGGTTGCTCGATCGCGCGGATTCCGCGCGTCCAAAATTCGCCTAGTGTGAAAGAGGTCTTAAAGTTTATATTGTGCGCGCCGCATGTCCAAAGTTGCTCACAATGTAATATAGGGGATTGGCGGTTTTATGAAAAATGGGTGGCACGTGAATACCACTGTTTATTCCCTTCCCGTAAATACGATTACGTACTGTTTTCATTCATTGCGCTACAATCATCTTGGAGAGAAATTCTATGACTTTCATCTTCATGGGCGGGCGCATGAATATATATGGCGGGCGACTTCCGCGGCAAAGCCCATAGCCTAGAGGGCCTTTTTCAGACTGAGTCAGGCGGACTTCCCAGGTGAACGACTTGAGGACACCGAGCTCCACCCCACCCCCCAACTCTAAGACATTGTGCGCAACGCACGTCAAAATTACTCAATGTATTACCCTGTAAAGACCCTCACCCCCACAAATTTTACGCTGGCCTCTCAGCCCCCAAAATACATATTTGAAAAGGGTTCTCGTGAACTCAGTGGAACTCGGTTCATTTCAGAATCAGTTGTTTGCTGGTTGCTTTCAGATAGCGTTGAGTAGGTTGAGTCGTACAGTGAAAACTCCAGATATAGACTTGGGTCAAGGAAGCAGTAGTAGGCTCCAAGTGAAAGAAAAACTCTCTTCCTTCAACAAAAAATGGAATTACTGCCAAAATTGGACCGAGGTGTCAGTGTTCCACAGCTTCGTCAGGAGTATGTGGTCGGGCAATCGACCATTTATGCCATCAAGGGACAGAGAGAAACTTTTGCTATTCGTTGCAGAGTCTAAATCGTTGGCCGGAATTTCCAAAAGAAGAAATTTACGTGGGCCAAGTAACAATGAACTGGACAAGACGGTGTATGAGTGGTTACGGCTGCAACGAAGTGAAGGCATCCTAATTTCTGGCGGAATCATAATGGAAAGAGGTAAATATTTCCACAAGCAACTTATTATCACCTCACCGTACGAGTATACAACAGGGTGGCTACAGAAGTTTAAATATCGCCATGGCATTCGGTATCTGAAAGTTAACGGAGAAAAATTGTCAGCAGATCATGATGCTACCGAAGAGTATGTACGAGCTGGCAAAGTTGATGGAAGAACAATCTTACACCGGATCAGATTTACAACATGGATGAGACTGGTTAGCTCTGGTGCTGTCTTCCTCGAAAAACTTGTTTACAGTGACGAGAAGACTGCGACCGGAGCTAAAGAATCTATGGCAAGACTCACAATCACGGCCTATGTTAATGCTGCCGGAAGCCATAAATGCGGACTCATGGTTATCGGAAAAAGTGCCGCGTGTGGTGGCATGGTGCGAAAAAACCACGCGTGTTTAAGGGCATTTGGCAGTTTCCTGTGATTTACAAGGCAAATAAACGAGCGAGGATAACGCAGGAATTGTTTAAAGAATGGTTTCATCATCATTTTGTGCCTGAGGTTCGGAAAATTTTCAAGAGTATAGGGCTGCCGGAAAATTAAAAAAATGTATTGTTGTTGGACAACTGCACATTGCATCCCCCGCAAAAACTCATCGAGAATGATGTAACAGTGTCATTCTTACCACCTAACTGCACATCCCTCATCCAGCCATTTGATCAAGGGATAATAAACAGCCTCAAGTGTCACTAACGAAGTGAAATCATGAAAAAAATTATCCATCGTGGAAGTCCCTTCAGTTACGAAGAATTTAACAAAGAATTCACTATGAAAAATGTGGTATGGTGCATTGCTGAAGCGTGAGGCAGGTTACACCCAAGAATTTGAAAAGGTGCTGGAGTAACGTGCTGCCGGATTTTCAAAACCACTGCGAGGAAACTGACGGCCAACAGGAATTTCATGGTTTCCAGACGCCAGGTGATAACTTTTCCCATTTCGTAAATTTTGTTAAAGAGTTGAATGCCAATATGAGCGATGAATACATAAAATAGTGGAATGACAGTGACAATGATGCACCTGTGTATCAATGCCTCACCGATGGTAAGATTTTGGATGCCGTAACGGGTTCATCAATTATTGAAAACATCGATGAAGATGGGATGGCAAGTAATTGCAGCTCAGACGAGGAAAAAATAACGAATTCTGATGCAATTACACATGCGGAAAAACTGATTAAGTACTTGGAACAGAGAACCTCTTCCAACGATACGGGGATATTTCAGCTGCATAGGATAAAGAACAATCTAATGAAAGAGACGTAGCCAGTGGAAACAGGTGAAGCTCACAGACCTCTTGAAGAAGACAGTATCACCAACATTCGTGTGTTGCTGCCACGGATAATGTGCGTCACTCCGCCCAGGGCCAATAAAGATCCATAAGACGTGATGGTAAGCAAACATTTCAATTTTTTGGGGATTTACGCCACTTCAGAACGTATTAATAATTTATCAAGTTCATGCCAAGTAGTTTTTCCAAAATACCCGAGATTTCCCCACCTCGTAGGATTCACTGCGACTGTTAACATTAAATTCAAGAATTCAAACTGTTGATATTCCTAGTATTGTATTCGAAGTGGGATTGTTAATTACCAAAACCTCCGATATGTTTACGCTAGTAGTCATTAAAGCGACGTGGAATTTACGATAGGGGCATGTTGAAAAATATGGGCTGGCGAAATATTTATGTTCTACCCGGATTGTAAAGTTAAGTGCCATTTTTCTTCCATTTACAGGTGGCCTCATCTAGATTGCCTTTACGATTCGTCATTTACGAACGAAGAACTTTTTTAAATGTTTTACGTCATATAGAGTTTATGATAGTACTTTAGTTTTTCTCATTACTTGCCCCCTCATTCATCAAGGCATCATTTCCGTAGAGTCGCTCACGCTCTTTCCGTTAATCTACCTACGGTGCTGCAGAGTTGCATACTTAAAGGAAAGTGATCTATACACCGGAAATATCGTAATTCCGGAACGCGTCTGGTCCCGCGTATTCCGGATTATCGATCTTCTACTATACTATAATTGGCATAAGCTGCGAAGTTCGGTGCTTCTATTATCTTTTTCAAATGTCTTGGGGGCTAGGAGGCAGACCTAAAATTTGTGGGGGCGGGCTCATCTCTCGCGAGTCTGAAACTGTTCGAGGGATTCCTCTGCCGGGGGCGGGGAACTGCCCCCAAGAGTGAGGGGTTCTACATCTTCCTTGCCGAGATTATTAACCGGGGAAACCGCGTGACCCACAAGGAGAGGGGCCCTGTGGTGATGAGGTTTGGCAACACAGCGATCAAAATCAGGAAGTTCACACAATGGAGGTCTGAGAGCTTCTGAATCTCAAGGGCTCCACTCCACGCCTACCGTACCCTGATTGACTCTGGGAAAGTCACGTGATGAGTGAAGTTATCTTCACCCAACCCCACAAATTTTAGCCCTGGCTCCTAGCCATCAAGATTTGAAAAAGATAATATGCGACAATAAATAATTACCATATTGCAGTTATTTTTAATATCTTCCTTGACTCGCTAAAAGTGGATTTATGTCTTTTATCTTGGCTGAATAAGTTTTCATTTATATGGACCAATAAAAATGGCCGATTGAGCATTGCAATAGCTACATCAAGGATATCTAATGTATTTTATAGTATATTTTTTTCATCGTTTAAATGAGTAATATCTGGACTCAACTCATTCTATCAAGATTTGTAATTATTTTGTCATAATAGTACATATGCTCTTAAATACGTCACCGTGGTACTAGGGAAAGTCTATCAGCCACGTCACTCCTTAAGTATAAATAAAAGATTCATTAATGACGGGTGATTTTACATGTTTGCGACTAAAGTAACAACATATAACGCGCCTTGTACTTTCTTAGTTATTTTGATTTGTATTTCCTGAAGAGTTACATTACGGTGTTGCCATTCTTTCAGCTACGCTTCTCATTGCAGGCGTCCTAAACGCATAAACTGACCCAAGCAAGATGGCCGAATGCTTGCAGTTAGGCCAGCAATGACGTTATACATCATCACTTGCACGCTTGGTTTTTAAAACCATTTCAGATTACATGCTCTTAGATAAGTAATCGAGTACCGTGGCAAGTTTTTACACCAATCTTCTGTTAAAATGTATCAAACACTTCCACTGACCCATTCACGATGACCGATTGCGCATTTTTACGGCTAAGAAAGGTTACATAACAATCATTGCATGCCATGTACTTAAAATAATTTCGAATTACTAGCTACATCTACATCTACTAATACCCCGCAAGCCGCCTCAAAAGGCGTGGGGGGGGGGTGTCAGGACACCAGCCGTCAAAAAAAAAAAAAAAAAGTCGGCCCCGGTGGCGGCGGGGTAAAGTCCTCGCCTGCTAACCCGAGGGTCGCGGGTTCGAGTCCCGCCTGGGTAGAATATTATCTGCCCAGGACGTGGGTGTCTGTGTCTCGTCCGTTGTTACTGTTGTTCACCCGACGTAAAATGGCCTAATGTGCTGTATTCGGGGCAGTGAAAATAAATAAATAAATAATAATAAAATAAAAGTTCCGCCTAGCATTTATTAAAGTCCTTAATTGTTCGGGGGAAAAACGACTTCCCAAACCTATCCGTTCGGCAAAATATCTCTCTTAATTTATCGATTCTGTCGGACCTGGAAATATAATGTGGGTCTAATATGATGTTCTCCGTGTCGCTCTGAAAGATATCCATTCTCAATTGCTCAAGCAATGTAAGCCTAGCTAGAAGCAATGTAAGCCCAGAAGCAAGCAATGTAAGCCTAGAAGATAAACAATATGGTACCGCGACAATATTTCGAGCTATGCCTCTGCTTCAATCGAGTTGGATACTGAAAATGATTCATCCAACATGGCAAATTGTGCATTTTGATTGAATAGCTAATTCACCCCCGGACAGAGGTGCAATTTGGCTTCATCTACTCCCATCTATAAACAATGAGAAGTAGTCTTCTCTTAATGGAACCACTCTCGTACACCCCTTTCTTTTCGCCTTATCTTAAAGTCGTCTAATGGCGCATTAAACTTCCTGAGACGCATTAAACTTGGGGGATATCAGGTGCGAACTTGTGACTACCCTCCACCTCCCTTCCTTCGTCCCTTACTTAGATCGGAGACCCACCATCCTCTCTTTTCCCAAAGCGAGAGACCCCATTTGACTCTCGACTCGAGAGAGTGAGTGTGTTTTGTTTAATAATGCAGCGGAAGTGGACCTCCCCGAGCCCGAAGAACTTCACGGTGGCGACGATGGCTACGGTCCAGGAGTAAGGAGAGAGTTTAAGTCGCCCTTCGGAATGTTCCCGTGGAAGGGTGCGAAGAATGATGGCTTTTCTCGCGGCTACACCACTTCGTTGGTTCATTAATGAATGACTCTCTCGCGCGCGGCACGTGGTTCGGGACGATGAACTTCAATCCCGGGCTCTGTGGAGTAAAGAGCCCGCCTTAAATTATGCAAGAAAATGCGCAACTACGATGCTTGTGGCTCACAGCGTTCATTTTCTTTCGAAAAAAAGCCGAATCTCGATCAGGAAATCGAAACACATAACCGGCGTGTTGAGCGTATGTTTCAATTTATGCAAAAACCAAGTAGGTACATGTCACCTACGTAATTTAACGTACCTACGCAGTTATACTCGCAAAACAACGTAAATATACGTACATTTCACCGGGGCACAATGTATATGATTACGAACTATCACAAATTGGACGCGAGGGCTCAATATTGAAATATTCATTCACGAAAATATTTAAACTAGAGATGGGTCGGTTCCGGTACCCGGTTCTCGGTACTGCCGGTTCTTGGCCCTTAGAACCGGTATCGAGAACCGATCGCATAAAGTCGGTACTTAGGAACCGGCACGGAACGGTGAATGAATGCTTTGAATTTTACGCCCAAACCCCTAGATACCCCCAAACCTCCTAAAGCAAAACATGGAGAAAGCACCTGAAGTAAAGCCTGATGTAATGCGATATATTGGCCGATCATGTTAGTTTGACTTTTTTAAACTTGGACTAGTTTTGTTATACTTGGCTAATAAAATTATGGAGAAGATCTTGCTTTATTTACTGAGCTTTCTGGTTTATTTGCCTCTTAAGTGAAATTATTGTCCTTCAGTTCTTGGTTGTTTGTTGAAACTTTCCATTCATTCATAAAATAAGAGTCCATTGTTAGAACCGAGAACCAGGAACCGATAGGTAAGAACCGGACCGGTATCGAGAACCGGAAAAATTTAGGAACCGACTCATTCTTAATCTAAACACAAAGTCAAATAACGTAAAGCGGTCGAATCCCGATAAAGTGAAGCTCAAATTTTGTGATTTGAAGAGCTTTACAAAGTAGAGCAAATTATTTCTTACGTACGATAACAAGGGCAATAATGTGAATGGTTATAAATTATTTTTATCTGACGCGAACATTTAATTTCATTAAAATATTGAAACACAATAATGACGAAAGTGGTGCAGACTAATTTCGATAAATCGAAGCGAAAATTCCTCGACTTGCTGATTTTTCGAATTACGGAAAGTTTTTATTTTTAACGTACAATGCGAAGGACAACGTCGTAATTTCTTTCCAGTTAAGAAAATTTCAACGTGAGTAGTAGGTTTTATAAAAAAATGTAGAGAAAAAGTTTAACGAACGTTGTGAGGTCGTACATCTATCAGTAACTGAATCGAAAAACTTGACGACATAAAAAAAGACAATCAGGCCAAATTGTTAAAATCTGGTATTTACGAAATGAATTGCAATATTTGTAACATATCTTACATAAATCAAACTGGACGACATTTCAAGACACGTATCATGGAACAAATTAGAAGTTTTTGCCAAGGATATTCTTGAAAATAATGATGTAAGTGATTTTAACCCAAAAAGTTTTCATTTTCTCCCGATGGGTTTAGTGATGGACGCTTCGAAACAAATTGAAATTATTAGATGGTCAAGCGACCGTAGCAATGAGCCATTTTTCCGCATCACTCCACACTCCTTTCAGCCAAAACTTTTTTGTTGAATAATAACCTTTCCCACCCCACATGCCCTTAAATCTATGTTCCCCTGCCTTTTCTCCCAAAAGTTAGCAACTCTCCACACCTCCCCGTACAACACTATCAAATATAATATCGCAATTATTAATAAATATTCACTATACGAACAATTACACCTGACGATACAGTAAAGCTATGGAACGCATAGTCAAAATTAAATATTAGATAGCTGAAAAGTATAAAGTATTCATCGCGATATGGACACTTATGCCTGAATCACACGATCATTTTTTCCGTCCCTTTTAAGGGATAGCTCCAATGATAGCTCAAATGATCGCTCGAAAATGATCGTGTGACTCGAACAAAGTCAGGGATGGCTCCAGCGATAGGGATCCCTATAGCTTTTTCCATCCCTGGGCACGTCCCTTTTTCCGTCCCTGGATTCATCGCTGACTCCACCATTTAGCCAATCAGAGCGCTCGGCCGCAAAGAGCGACTCTAACGCCACGTTCGGCTTTCAATGGAATGAGAGTAGTAAACATAGAAATAATGCGAAAAGGGACGGAAAAAATGATGGAAAAAGGGATGGCCAAAATGACCGTGTGATTCAGAAAATGATAGCTCGAGCTGTTATTGTCACGGTCCCTTAAAAGCTATCATTGGAGCTATCCCTTAAAAAGAGACGGCAAAAAAATGATCGTGTGATTCGGGCTTTATATAAATCTACCTCTCTAAATCAACTTTCAACGAACTCAATCGACGGTCAAAACGTGCATAGTGCACGTTTTTTCATCGTTGCACTGTGCATGTGGCACATGAAGTAGAGTAATTTCCATTTATGAGCATTCGAGGTCGACTAATGGAAGTAACTCCGGAAAAGGAATGAAGCGAGTAACTGACGAGTTTAAAAGAAAGAGCTACAGAAAAGCTCCGTGAAAAATTCTCGCTAGTTGGTAGTTGGCTGCCATCTTTGAGGTAGATGGAAAGGGAATTACGTCATCAAAATGAAGCCAGGAAACTGAAATAGCTACCATATTGGTTATCCCTGTTCTCTCCTTACTTTCCTTTGGATAGAATGACGAAATGGACAAATTAGCGGATGTCGAGCAAGAATATCCACCATCTGTTCAAAATTTAAGGTATCTGCGAATTTCCACAGGGAAAAAATCATCCGCCTTGACCGGGATTCGAACCGGGGATCCCTCGATTTCCGGCCGAGTGCTTTAGCCAGTTAAGCTACCGAGGTGTCCTCTTCTTAGCTTAACTGGCCAAAGCACTCGGACGGAAATCGAGGGATCCGGGTTCGAATCCCGGTCAAGGCGGATGATTTTTTTTCCCTGTGGAAATTCGCACATGTGTGCATTGCGGGTGACTCCGTAAAAGTGGAACTCCGTGGCTAGTCCCGGATAGCTTGAAATTTGTTCAAGGTATCTTTTAAAACATACGTGGGTTACTTCGTGCCAAGGATTGTACTCGAGTAAATGTAGTTTTATCCGTTGATGCGGATTATTATCAATTTAAATAAATAATGTATGTGAGATAGATGAATATCAAAGAAGTAAATGCAAGATGATTTCTACTCACTTTTCTATGGAAAACATGGTGTAATTGCAAAATTAGTGCGTCAGCCAGTAAAGACTAAAGCTGTGTCCCAATTCGCCATTTAGGCAACTAAATCGGCAGATTTAGGGAGGACGCCATCTTGAAGTGTGTCCCAATTCGTTAGGCATAATGAGGGAGAGGATTTAGGTGCCTTTCTCGGGGGTGAAATTAAGGGTGGATGGAGTTTATCCTAAATCCGCCTCCATATTGAATTTCCCATCATGCAAAGCGCAGCATGCGTCGTACAAGGAAACTCGCACCGCTCGTACCCAGGGAAGTAGTTGAAAAGTGGCAAACATGGCAAGTATTTGTCTGTTGTGAAAGAATTCTCTAGAATTTCGCAAACCAACACCCGAATACAAAAGAAAAATTTTACTTAGTACACTTAAAACGAATTTAAATCCAAGAACACCTACACAAACTTACATATCCCGAAATCTAAAAAAATAAAGAATCTCCAGACAACGAAATGGATGAAAAAATGTAATTTCACTTTCCAAATCTCACAACGCACCCGAAGGTAGCCACAGGCGTCAAAAATGTCTTAATTTCAGGTTTCATTTGTTTCATTCAGTCCTTTATTAATTACTCATATGTTTTTCATTCGTTTCCAACTCGGTAGACGGCAACACTAGCAAAGGATGTCCCAAATCAAGCTCCCTTAGCGAAAGGCATCTAAATTTTTAGCTAGCTAACCGCATCCTCCCTAATGCCTAACGAATTGGGACACGGCTTAAAGGAAAATTAACCAAAATGGCGGACAGGCCCCCTCCCGCATTACTGCTTCTAGCATTGACCACCATCGCAAGCGCCATCTCTATCACCCTCGATGGTTACCATGCACATATCCAATAAATAATCTACCTAGACAGAACTTGGTAGTCCATTGAAACGCACGATATTGACGATTGCAGTCAGTGATATAATGAGGCGGAGTAATTTACTTTTCGTAGTATCAAGGCTATTGCAAATATCAAATTGGTTTAGCAGTACCGGATCTGTATGTAAACAGGGATACAGGAGACCATGGAGTAAAGATGACTTCGAAAAAGAAGTTCAACACGGGGAGAATGGTTGATTTATGGAATGCGAGAACGGCGCTTGAGGTAGGCCCCTCCGGTACCAGAAGATATGCCATTATCTCGGAGCTAAGGAGCTAAGCCGACAGAAGATTGCTCGGGGGATGTTTTTAACTGGCTTTGTGATTACGAGCGGCACCTAGTGACGTACACACGAGCGTGATAAAAAAAGGATGAAATCTTGCCGCGCCTCCGAGATACCTTTACATTCGCACGACTAGCGGTTTGATGCGGAGGCGGCGATGAAGTGAAGGGGTCTGCACGGCGCCCGTCTTCCTCCACCGAAAAAACACCTTCAGTCGAGAAGGAAGGATTAATTTTACCATAAAGTCAAAAGTTAAGGGGTTTACTCTTAAAGAGAGTTAGTGTATAGATAGTTAGAATAGTGAATTTTGAAATTTTTCAAGAAAGTTTAAAGTTGTGGAATTAAGTGTTGTCGAAGAGGAACGGCCACAGCCGCAGCATTTCCCGTTGGAAAAGTGTTAAGAAACGCTTTTAACAACAAATCAGTTTCGTGGTGGAACATATAGTGTCTCACAACTTTTAGAGGGATAAGGTGGGAGCCCCTAGACACTCGGAGGCTGCACGCTTGGGTTAGATTGCTTGAGAAATTCAGAACTGGTGTGTTTCAGAGCGACTCAGAGAATATTATACGACACCTCACAACGCCTCTAGTTTGGACAGAAGCGATAGAATACGAAATATACATTGCACAAAAGATTCGTACAAAAACTCGTTCTTTCCGCGCACAATTAGCGACCACAATCAAAACTGAGCTCCAATAAATACACTCCCATAATACATGTCACCATTTCATCTCAAAAAACCGTACATCTTTACACGGCTGGTGACCTAACGCCCCCTGCCACACGCCCATGTGGCGGCTCGCGGGTTAGTATGTAGATGTAGATGTAAAGACTGTAATGAGAGGAACCCTCTTCCATAATTCTGAGATGAAAAAAAGGGCGAAATTACTCTCGATAAGCGTTGGGTTTCAAAAATCGTACCCTTCGATGGTCGATCCATGTGAATTATTAGGGACCAGATTGCATGCCTCGTGAGTGTTTGATGAAAGTGGGTTCCATCCACACCTCCTGCGACTATCCCTTGCGGCGGCTCGCAGGGTAGTACGTAGATGTAGACATAGGTAAAATTTGAAGAATGAGGATCAAATTTTCGCTCTCGTGAGCGCAATTGTAAAATTACTATAATACGATTGCACGCACTTTGCAGATCGGTATTCACGCCCGCCCATTCGTGACATTAGAGCCTATAAAATCAGAAATAACAATTCCACTATTCCACAGGGTAATTATTACTTACTACGCGTTTCAACTCACATCATCAGGTACATGACAAGGTGTCTTGTACCAGATGATGGCTCTGTGAGTTGAAACGGGTGGCACGTAATAAATACCCTGTGGAATAGTGGATTTGTTGTTTCTGTTTTCACATGAAGAACTTCCACGATATCTCGCCTGAATCTGTTGAAATTAGAGCCCAGGTAAGGTGGTAATGATGACCCGGGAGCTTCGATACCACTCTTAACACAACATAAATAGTCCAAATTGAAATACGCATTCATCCTTAAGACGTTTTCAACTTGCGAACTATTATCCCTCGAATTTCAATGGGAGTCTTAAAAACCCCCGTAACTCTCTCGAACAATCAAACGAATTTTCTTTGTAACCATTTTTTCGAACCTCCAAATTCATTTTATCGGCTATTTTTTCGCGCAGTGGGGAGATGAGAACGGTCGTCGTCGCTGGACAACTAGGGTTAGGGGGAGAGGTGGGAATTTAAGGGTCTCGGGGCGTGAAAGTAGCAGGGTTTGATTCCTCGAAGGGCTCTCTCTCCCCCCCTCCTCCTCCTGGCTTAGCCCAAGACGTCGTGATTTGTATGGGTTCCGGAACTTTCCCGTTTAAGCCTGAGGGTTTTTCCTTTCACCGGACCTGTGGGCGGGCCCAACGAGAGAGAAAGGACACAGTGCCCGCACGCAGGCTGGAATGGATTTGAAAAGTTCTCACGCTCACGCCGGTGGGATTGGTCCGTAGAGCAGTCTGACCCCCCCATATAAGCGTCTGTTGTTCCCTTGCTTACCGTCAATAAGCAAAAGACGAGTGGAGAGCTTCGTGTCGAGATCCTTTAACAACTCCTGCTCCTCTAATGCCTCGTCTACACTACAGGTGAACCCAAGTAGGGATTTACTGGTATTTTTCGGGTTCTCCCAGAGTTGCACAATTTTTGAGGACGACGGCATTCCAGTAGGCTTCATCATAAAAAGGACTAGGGGGGTGGGGGGTTGTGTTTGAACCGCTCGAGAAAATCCCGAGCACGTAACTAAGGAGTCACGTGGTACAACAACGAACGTTTCGAGATTTAGGTTTGTTAGAACCATTGGTATAAATATCACGCAGCCATCCCGGCGGAGTTTTCACGCGGTAATATTGTTAATGAATTTTTATATCCCGATTATGGACGCATAAAACAACATATCAGATCGGAAATCAAAAACTTTTAAGTAATGGTCCACTAATATTACTTAAAAGGTTTTGATTTCCGATATGGAGAGGTTCCACAAAGTGAGGCCTGAATTTATAAGTTATAACATATCAGACGCTTAATCATCCATTCGAGTTGGTAAAAATCGTCAAAATCTACGACCGTTTGTTGTTATACCACGTGACTCCTTAGTTACGCGATCGAGATTATCTCGAGCGATTCAAACACAACCGCCCAGAGCCCTATATGTTGAAGAAGGCAGACAATTCACCTGTTCATTAGGACCTGATGAAGCCGACTTGAATGCAAAGTTGAGTCGTCGCATTCCGCCATTTCCTGGCTTCGCCGGCCGAGATCTCTATAGCTTTGCATTGGGAGCAATGTTCTTCTCAAGAGTAAACGGTGATCTTCGACGCCTAGAAATTAAAAAGGGTGGGTGCAGGTCGCAAAAAATAAGTAATAACAGCAGAAAAAGTTTCGGAATGTGTACGCGGCTGAACTTTGTAGTGCAATAGGTGCAATGTAGAAGACTCTGGCTTCAACCAGAATCCTCTATATTGCCGTGTCAATACTAAGAAGTAATTACTGTGATGGAGTAGTGTTGATAATGCAATGCAGAGGACTCTGGCTGCAACCAGAGTGCTATAGATTGCCATATAAAAACCTCTTCCAGTCGGCTTTATCGTCAACGGACCAGAGCCCAATAATTTCAAGAAGGCAGACAATTCCCCAGTTCATTAGGATCTTATGAAGCCGACTGTAATGCCGGCGAAATGATCGTCCAAAAAAATGGTGCAACGCGGGGAGAATTCGAATAATACCCAGAAAAAACCGCGGAAGCCTTCGTAACCAAGTAGAGATTATTTAAAAGCCTTGCCCAATGGCAGGGGATCGTACACAAGCGGATATTAAATCTACCTGAGACGCAGCTGCTGTTCATGAAAAGTGCAGAGCACGTTAGTGATAACTCACCCCTGCCACACACCCTGGAGTTTCCTTGCTGTGTATTATGTTACACGCGCAATTTCGCTTCATTTTTTATGGCTTTCATTCGTTTTATACGTGGGCAATTCTGCCGGGAGTCAGGCTTCTACGAACACCACGGGTTACAACGAGGTCGAGGTAAAAGAATCACGACGCCGGGCAGTAATTTTATTAAGGTAGTGCGAGCGAGATAGTTTCCTAGTCATAATAGAGACCATATTTGAATTATACGTTTCAATTTCACCAGCTGTAAGACACTTCAATTGAATAACGAATTATTAATGGTGCGATAAAATAGGTTTATATGATAGAAATTGTAGGTAATCAAGTGAAATTATATAAATAAGTCTTTAACTTGACTCATGTTTTTCGCACGGTGCGTTTGAAACTCCTTTAAAACGGAAGGTTTATTGTGATCCCCATTAATTTACTACGGTGATAATATGATTAATTTTCACAAATAGTTGAGAAAACACACAAACTACACATTATTAGAATGAAGAGTTCTCGGGTTTCCAGCCGGTTATATGTGCTAAACTGCACCGACGTTTCGATGACGTAGTCTGCCATAGTCTTCAGGGTGAACCCTGAAAACGATGGCAGACTACGTCATCGAAACGTCGGTGCAGTTTAGCACATATACCCGGCTGGAAACCGGAGAACTCTTTATTCTAAGCATTCGCCGGGAAAGACTCAGATCCTACATTACACATTGTTGATTTTTTGAAGAGATCTAAGTGTAGGAAACGCCCCATTTTTAATGTGAGGTCTCTCTGGAATGCATACACGTACCACTTCCCATGTAAAAGGACTGGTATCTTTTGGCAAATATCTCCGAAAGTACCTAATGTGGTAAGGGGTGCAATTTTTGGTGTCATTAGAAGGGTGAGATATTTTTCTTTAAAATGAGACCAAATGAATTTATTTCTAAATAAAATGATATTTCGCTCAAACTACCTTAAAAAGATAAGCATTGGTTCTTTAACCCTTTGAGTGCGACATGACGTGATATCACGTCATATTTTTTTACGCTGGTGTTGATGACGTGATATCACATCATGGGAACCGTGAGGGTTCAAGATTTCACTAGGGGGCCTAGTGAAAGCGTCGAAGTGAAGACTGGAATAATTACGGTGCCCTTGACGTGATATCACGTCATCAGTACCAGCGTAAAGACAACCATGACGTGATATCAAGTCATGTTTTTTTACGCTGGTGTTGATGACGAGATATCACGTCATGGGAACCGTGAGGGTTCAAGCTTTCACTAGGGGGCCTAGAGAAAGCTTCGTAGTGAAGGCTGGAATAATTACGGTGCCCTTGACGTGATATCACGTCATCAGTACCAGGGTAAAGACAACCATGACGTGATATCACGTCATGTTTTTTTACGCTGGTGTTGATGACGAGATATCACGTCATGGGAACCGTGAGGGTTCAAGCTTTCACTAGGGGGCCTAGAGAAAGCTTCGTAGTGAAGGCTGGAAGAATTACGGTGCCCTTGACGTGATATCACGTCATCAGCACCAGCGTAAAGACAACCATGACGTGATATCACGTCATGTCGCACTCAAAGGGTTAAAAAATATTTACACATTTTATATTCCAATGCAAAATGAAATAAAGTTAGAAAACTTGTGAACCCACATAATTCAATACACTGATCATAATATAAGCAAGAGCGCCGGTTTGATGTCAAAAAACTCAGGATGATTGCCAATATTTATCTCTAATCTTGTTTTATTACAAGCCGATCTCATGATGTACATTATATTTACAATTTCCTTACAGAGATTGATTTTTTAAAAAGTAACCATTTCCTTTGAGTTGAGAATTCACGTTTAACCCAGCGTCTTTTCCGACGCGATTATTAAAAATTAAGATATAATTAGATTCTTGAATATTTGGTCGTTTATGTATCTAACTCACAACCAACGTTTCGCCAAATATATTGGCATGCTCAGGGCTTTGTAACATTAAACAAAGAGATACATACAGCCAGGTATTTATAAAAATATTAATAAAAACGTTTAGGAATCGAAAAATTACCTACCATTGAGGTACTGCACTGAGGTTAATATTGAAGAACAAGAACAAAGGGAATAACAACTCCAAACAGATATAAACACGTAAACAACCAACAATTAAATTAACATAACCCATTTACTAATGCCTCAACTTTTGTACTAATATTGTATAATAACCTGGCTGTAAGACTCTTTGCTTTGCGTAGCAAAGCCCTGAGGTTGCCAAAATATTTGGCGAAACGTTGGATAAGAGTTAAAATGCACGAATGACCAAATATTCAAGAATCTAAATATTTTATATATTTTATCGGTCGAGAAAGTTATAACTGATTTTAAAAATGAATGCATGGTAGAGATATATTTTTGATTAAGTAGCTGAAACTTTAGATTATTTTGGCTCAGGAGGCAATGGCCTTATTTTAAAATTTTATCATAAATTCTCTGCATAATGGTCTTGTGGATAACGGCGAGGCCTCTCGCGTATTAATTTTAACAGGGGAAATAGCCCAGAGTAATAACGAGAAAATGAAAAAAAAAGAAGTCGAAATACATTCATATCTTGGTAGCTGCGATAAAAACTCTAAATTATGCTCGTATTCTCCGCGTGATTTATACGTCCTCCACCATGTTCCACGGACGCACCACGAGGCTTTCTTTTTTGGAGTAAAAAAAATTGCGCAGCGAAAAGAGGTTCACGCGCTCCGAATAAATAAATTACATCGTCCAGCAAATTAAAAAATATATATATGTATGACTGGTAAAACCTTTACAATTTGAACTTAAGTTCATAAATCATTTCGGCAATATAAAATTAATGCGCGATATAATTAAAAATAAATGATGATCGCTCGGCTATATTCGTGAACGTCTAGGTTTTTTAACATTAAATATGATTATGCTGTACGCGTTCAGGGATATAGATTGTTGAGAGGGCTTTCAATCTCCGTTTCCCATAGTTATTTTTAACGTAGCACAAACGCGGTCCAGTACTATACAGTGCGACACCCATTGTTAATTTCGCCATGTGCCGTCGATGCAAATCGAGAGTGCTCTTGCTAGTTACTGGCCATTGCTGGAAGCTAAAACAAGTCTACCATCTTCGTTAACCCTCATTTTCCTATAGCGATTGCGGGATAACGCAATACTTTGTCTGCTTTGCTACGGTTTTCACAGATAAATGCCCAGAAATCGGCATGCAAATAATCATTTAACCTGCAACTGCTATCGGGTTTTTTTCGACCCGACGTAACTTGTTATTTTTTCGTACAGTAAGTCCTCGGCATGTGTCGTTTCGATTTACGTCTGATTCGACGTTACGTCCATGCTGACAAGGGTCGTCGGAAGAATTTTCCCTGTTTAATGCTAATAATAAAGACCGTACATCTACATACTACCCCGCGAGCCGCCGCATGGGCGTGTGGCAGGGTATGGTAGGTCACCGGCCGTGCAAAGATGTAAAAATTTTGGAGGTGAAATGGTGACATGTATTACAGGAGTGTATTTAGTGGACCTAAATTTTTATTGTGGTCGCTTGTTGTTCGCGGAAAGAAAGAGTTTTTGTACCTATCTGTTCGGAAATGTATCTCTCTTATTTTATCGCATCTGCCAGACCAAGAGATGTAGTGAGGCGTCATAATAATTTTCTCTGTATCGCTCTGAAACACACTAGTTCTGAATATCTCAAGCAGCCTAAGCCTAGCGTGCATCCTCCTTGTCTCTAGGGGCTCCCATTCTCATCCCTCTAACAGTTGTGTAACACTATATGTTCGTTCGTAGCAGTTTTTAACGAGGCGCGCTGCTTTCCTTTGTATTTTATTAATTTTTTTGGTTAAATCTTTATGACCAGGGTCCCAAATGCTCGCGGCGTATTCGAGGTATTGCCTAACTAGAGCGAAGTAGCATCTCTTTGACTTTTTCATCAGAGGATCTTCCTATTATACGCTTAACAAAACCTAGTTTCTTTAATGCTGTGCCGCATATGTTTTGTATGTGTGTTCCCCACGATATATCTGAAGTTTAGGTAATTCCAAGATATTTTACTGTATTTGAAGATTTTATGTATACTCCACCCTTCAGTGTAGGTATGGCTTTTTTGTGATGACTTTCGCAAGAAGTGAACTGTGGTGTATTTGCTAATGTTTAGTTCTAAACCCCGCTCCTGGTACCACGAATGAACGTTGTTAATGCCAGATGACAGAACTTCAAAGTCTGCGTCTTCGCTTATTTCACGGTAGATTACTGCATCGTCAGCAAATAATCTTAATTTACTGCTAATTCGAGAAATTAGGTCATAAATATAAATTATGAATGAAAGAGGGCCAATCTCGCTTCCTTGAGGAACACCGGATGTGACTTCAACCATATCAGAGCTAAAACCGTCAATAACTACTTTTTGTTTTCGTTCGCTGAGAAAGTCTTCACTATTTTTTATCAACTCCACACGAATACAATTTATAAATGAGTTTTGTATGAGGAACTTTGTAGAATGCCTTCTTAAAGTCAATGAATATCGCGTCGATTTGCTTAATCGATTCACCTAAGTTTAGGATATCATAAAGGAAGAGCGCAAGCTGATTTTCGCAAAGTCTGTCCCTTCGGAAGCCATGCTGACTGCTGTATAAGAGTGTATGTTATTCCCTCAACCGTACCGAATGTGCATATGCTTGCGTTTTTTGATGATTAAGACATAATCATCCCATCTGTAATAACTACTTTGTCCTTGATGAAGGTAAAAAACGAATTTTGAAATCAGATCCTTGATTTATCGCGAGATTTTATTGGTCAGGAATACCTGGATCCGTTTTACGTTGTTTCGACTTACGTCGATCTTCTTCAATACTCATCTCGGACGTAAATCGAGAATTTACTGTAGTGGTAGAACTGCAGCTCGCAGCAAACCTTGGCTACAACGCAAACCCTAAAGGAAAGGGGGGGGGGAGCAGGCCAGTTGAACTTATGACAGTATGGGCGACGGTTGCTTTTTACGAACAATTCGATAAATCGGTCAAAATTGACTAGATGATAGGGTGTACGTGGCCAAAAACCAAGATAGGAGTCAAGGGTTAATGTGGTTTCTCCTAGTATGTATTTGGTAATAAATTTAAATTAGTAATAATCTGCATTCTCGATAAAAATATTCTAAAACCGAAGAGATGAAATAGCAATAATAAGCTAAAACCTATCCCAAGTGATAGATACTCGCTCTTTCCCCCGTTCTCGAAGAGTCCCAACCTCCCCTCTTTATCCCTCAATGGAGCAGCATCACTACACTCTCTCAACACCTGAAGAAGGGCCAAGAGCCCTAAACCCAAGTAAGATTTTCATTTGATATACAGTAGTACAATTGTGGCATAATTGTGGTATAACTTTGGTATAATTGTGGTATAATTAACTCTTTAGACCTTAATATTGGTTTTCAATTACTAATGATTTCCATCAGCGAAAGGAGGATTTTTTTTAAAACCATGCGATAATTTCTTGGAATTTAGTCTTCGTTTTCACTAATACAGTCACGTTGAAACCTTCTGAAAGCATGATGTTTATCATCTCTTCTGAGTGAATGGATAGTGATGGTCTACATCCAATTGGACATCGCGAAATTCACCAGATATTTTGGTCCTTTGCGTTCGACCCCGAGACTGCGGAAGCGTGCTTCGCAATATAGTATATAAAAAGTGTTGGTTGGAGAAAAGCATTTTTATGAGGCGACTCCCTCGTGTGAATTCACGATGCAAATTTTACTCGAGTAGAGTTATGATATTACTTTTTCCTTCGCTAAAAAAAACACCCTCTCCGAATATCCCGAACTTCTTTTTTGTGTCGTAAAATCCACTATTAAAAAACCTTTCCAGACGTATCGTACGCTCCGACGATCAATAATTTGGAGTTAAACTTGCTCGCTGAGAGCAGCATACTTTTTGTGGATCAGGTTTTGGTTAAAAAATGAAAATTATTCTTTTTCCCCCCTTAAATTAACGGTAGGATACGCAATTGTGAGGGAATCATATTTTTTTAGAGTCTATCATTCTGCTGGCAGGCATTACTTATTTGCCAAATGTTAAAGAAGTAAAGAAAACATGATAAACGTCTCGCATATTTTTTGCGGGTCAGATGACAAAATATATATCCTGGGTCGTATTTCGGGACGAAAATTAGGCACGATTAGCTTGAAAGGGACGTTTTAAGACCCAGACGTTGACAAAGGTAATTAGTCGGAGTATACAGCGTTGTTTATGAAACCTCAATGATATGACGAAGTTAATGTACCAACAATGCATAAGTGGACAATATGGCGGAACGAAAGTTGTTGAACCAATCACCGTTCGTTGGCTTCGCTCTGTTATGGTTAACAAACCCATTAAGCATTACCGCTGAAGGGAAGGAAACAGATATTATAAAGTTACAGGGCATGGGATATCGAAAAGTTCATAACTATTATTCTGAGCTTTGATGTTTAGCTTAACTATCACCGATACCCGAGTGACTTCACTATTCATTTCCTCTTGTGTGAGTCAATTTTTTTCATGCAGTTGTTTTCTCACAGCTCGTTGGGTGACGTAATATGTGAAAATGTCCTTCTACCCTTCCATAAGGTTCGACTAGACATATTTTGATCATAAAAAACTTTCACAAAAATAGTAATACCAAACAGATTGCCACTTATAAGTGCATTATTGTTTCAAACGAATTTATCAGCCTAATTGTTAAAATGTATTCATTTAAAATTACACATTCAGATGTTAATTGCGTTTGAGTTCTAGTTATTCAACTGTATATTTTTTTTACATTCACAGTGAGTACCACAGGGATCCAACCAAAGACACCTAGTTCTTTCAATGTGGAAAACAATAATAGATTTCCATGAGAACCATCGAATCTTTCGCGAAAAAAATCGCAGGCGAACCTCAATTCTGGCTCAGTAGGTAATGCAGGAAGTGAGCAGCCTATGGCAAGCTCATGCTTTCGTGGATTATTTTTTGGATGATATACACATTAGTTTTTGAGATTGAATGGGAAAAACTTTCTCAATTTCTACACATATATTTCATATAATGATCAATGTCATACATATTAAGGTTGGTGGAGTGCCAATCGTGGATCGTTGGGTGCACGTTTTAACAACTTTTCAAAAAAGTTGAAAAGAAAAAAACTCCTTGGACAAGTGATCACTTACATATCTCCGTTTATGCGTGGGAAATGACTATACATTTTGTAATGTAAACGATTCAAGAAAAATACAATAAAACTTCGTCTCAGTGAAAGCATTGTTATGACTTTGGTTTGCGGCAGGGAATACAAAATTTGAGCAAAAATTGTACGAAATTATATGCTTTTTATTCGGCATGCCACCTTGATGTTTAATGGTAATTATAATAATTATATAAAAGGTATTTTTTTTCACGTTTAGGAGAAAATCTGAACATAATTCATCAAATTTTTTCGAAATATATGTCAAAACCCATAGGGCCACATGCAAAAATATCATTAAATTGCCAAGAAACCAAATAGTTAGCATGCAACTTAATCCCTTTCATCAACACATGTTACTAATAACTACATGTGTACAAAGTTTAACAGTATGTGTACATAACCACCTCTAATGCTTTTGGAATTGGGGCACAGTCAATTTCCAATGGAGCATGAACTTTTATTCACTTGCTTCGCCAGAGATTTGCAGATCATTGAAATCGTAATATAACCTAAAAATGTTGGCTTTTATTTTGAATAGGGACAGCATGAATCAGGTGTAGATAAGATAACAATCAGGCAATTATTCAATTTTCTGAACCTCTAAAACAGAAACATGGTCGTGTTAGTCGATTGCCGTATTTTCAATGTTGGTTTACACAAGCTGAATCGGCTCCGCAAAGCCATAGCGTAAAAATATCTGTGCGTCGTATATTACGAAACTTCGTTAAATCGGGAGTCAGATAATCGAGATTTCAGGATGGGTACTGCTCTATTGGAGAGTAATTTGTATCGTATCCGTCGTTCAAATCCGATTCGAAATCATGAATCATGAATTCGATACGATTAGGGTGAGAGAATTATTTCAGGAGATTGTTTCAATTTCAGTGATTGGATCCGATTCGATTACGGAAAAAGCGATTAGTCACGCGTTTATAACAGCACCCAGGTCATATTTTCCGAGTTCCATTTCGGGATTGAGGAGGAGCGCAGGAAGGGTTTTAAAAAGAGATTCTCGTTATCCGCCCGCCATCCATCCATCCATCCACTGGCGCTGCACGTTCAGAGGGGATGGAGTTCGATTTTTTAGCCGTCGTTCTCTTGTTTTTTTTCTTCTTCTTCTTTTTTTCGTCGATCGGCTACGCGTCGTGTTGAAGCGAGATGACCGCAAGCGTGTCGTTCACCGCCGCTAAAGTGAGAGAGAGAGGGAGAGATGGGAATTGCGGATGTCCGTTGGGTATAGGAAGGGGAAAAAAAAGAATCGCTTGGTACGGATCGTAACACCACTGGAGAACGGCGCAGTCTCTTCCGAAAATTGATGAAAGGGGCATTTGACCAATTACGCCGCCAACAATCGGTCCGTTCCTTTCCCTGTTTGAAAATTCATTAATAAGGGGGATTCGTAATCAGGCCTACACGGTCTTACATGGGGGTCATGCGGGTGCCCTTTTGAGGACACAATGAACTTAAAAATTTAATTAATTTTCGCCATAAAAGGTAGGCCGGTGTAATTCGTATCTGTTTTTTAAAATATTTAAAATGTTTGACATGAATATGCATTTAAAATACTTATGTAATGCACTGGTAACTTTTTTTAGCTGCGATATATAAAAAAAATTACGAAAAGTGAAAAATATTTAGGAAAAAATATTTCCGGCTATTAATAAAGCTAATAATTTTGGGATTAAAACATGTATCTGTAATTATTTTGCTGTTGATGTAACGGAATTATGCATATATTACAGTTTTTATGTATGAGTACATTGACAGAACTATGATTGATGAATAATCCTGATTTTACAGACTTGTTTTGTACATCAGCACGCCACAAAACATTCGCTACAGAGACATATTATCCTTAACCAATAAAAATCAATCGAATTCTTTACAGTTGTCCGAAAAAAATTGAATGAGCGATATTTAGGTGAAACTCGAAACAAATATAAGACCTCTGCTGCACAGCAGTAATATAACTTCGGTAATAAAAAAAACCAAACGGTATGTTTCATTTCATGGGCTACTAAAATACTTGCCATGAAACATTATTAAAAGAAAAAATTAAAAGAAAACGTTTCTTCTGACCTGGTAACATACAGAAAACGCATCAGTAATTACGTTTCAAAAATTATAATATCATTTTCGGGAAAGTCGTGTCTAAATGATTGAGATAGATGTAAGGGACTCTTGCTATAGTGGTCAATGCTAAATCCTGTAAAAAGGGGCGGGGCCTGTCCACCATCTTTGTTAACCCCGATTTTCTCTTATCGTTTACGGGCTAACGCACTAATTTTGCAATTTTACCACGTTCTACATCGATAAACTACTACAAATCAGCACGCCCTCACTTCTAAGACATTCATTGCCCTTTATAAATGTTATTTATTTACTTAAATTGATAATAATCCGCAATCCAAGCGAAAATTATGGTACGATCGAGTACAATCCGTGGCACTAAGTAAAAAATCCATTTCAAGAGTCACTTACCTTAAATTTTAAACAGATGGTGCATATCCTACTTTGCATCCACGAAGTTGTCCATTTTGCCGAGCTATCCAATGGAAAGTACGAAAAGAGTAGTGATAACCAAATTTGTTGTTATTTTCGTTGCTAGGTTACAGTTTCATGACGTAATTCCCTCTCCACCATCCTTTTTTATTTCGTTCTAATCCGGGGCCATGAGAGTCGCGTGTAGATGAGTGGCACCGTGCAAACTCAGAACAAATCGAAAAACATTTTTTAAGCCAATTAATAACGTTAAAATATGTACTACTTCATCTAAATAACTAATATAACATCTAATATAACTACTTCATCTTAATATAATTCACCCTACAAAAATCACACAAACTTTTTAAATGTAAAATCAAATGGATTTATAAAAACGTTGCCAATCTCGAAAACCTGTAGAAAATCTATTCTCAGATTCAACATCCCGGGTTCGAAGAATTTATACGACACACAGATCGTGTAACTGGATAAGTGAACATTTCGCTAAACTTGGTGATTGAATTTTTGAATGTAATACGCGCACATGGCATCCATGGCCGGCAATTGAATTGCGTGCTTGAAGGTAAAATGCAGCATACTATCTCTCGCTAAATTATGTACCGTAGCTGCGTTCAAACTTGAATAACGTTTACGACTCGCGATTATTTTCAATTTAAGCATTATTACTTGATAGCAATTTCCCGATTTTCACAGCCAGATTCGATTACTTCATTTCTATCGGGTCGTAATATAGTTTTCCTTTGGGAACGTTGCCGCTAGGAACATTACCGGAGCGTGTTACAAGACTCAGGTGCTCAACTACCGCGTGCGTTACACGTTTAATGTGCCAACCGACCCATTAACCTCATTTCCATGGGGTCGAATGGAGGGTGCGTCGGGTTTAATGGGGCAATTATGAGCGCTTTGCTATGGAGGAAGAGGTACGTACGTAGTACAGCGGCCTAAAGCTGAAAAAAATTACTTGTTACAAATCGTGAGAGAAAAAAGTTATCAGAGCTTCTTCAGCACTAGCACCTGCACAGTCAAACGCGCCATTCCCTTTCGGAGTGAGCCAAATCAAAAGAATTTAATTATTACCGTAGAAGCCCAAGAAAAATTGCTCCCATTCAAAGTTTTTCTATATAACGCACCATTCTTAAAAAGCATTCGCTTCCTTGACACTCATGTAACGCTTCAAACACGCTCTCCCATTCTTAAGGCGGCTCTGGCCTCAGGGTCACTTGCTCCAGATTTTATTTAAAAAAACTTGAATTTATCATCTTTGAACTGCATTTTTAATTTTACTATAATAAACTGCGCGAATTTTAAGAAGGCATTCCACAAGGTTCCTCACAAAAAACGCATTTATAAATTGTATTCATGTTGAGTTGATAAAAAAATAGTGAAGACTTTCTCAGTGATCGAAAACAAAAAGTAGTTATTAACGGTTTTAGCTCTGATATGGTTGAAGTCACATCCGGTGTTCCTCAAGGAAGCGTGATTGGCTCTCTTTTATTCATTATTTATATTTATGACCTAAGTTGTCGAATTAGCAGTAAATTAAGATTTTTTGCATACGATACAGTAATCTACCGTGAAATGAGCGAAGACGCGGACTTCTGTTCTGCCATCTGACGTTAACAACGTTCATTCGTGGTGCCAGGAGTGGGGTTCAGAACTAAATATTAGTAAATGCTCCATAGTTCACTTCCTGTGAAAGTCATCACACAAAATCCATACCTACACCGTGGGTGGAGTAAACATAAAATCTTCAAATACAGTAAAATATCTTGCAATTACCTTAACTTCAGATACATCGTGGGGAACACACAAATAATACATATGCTGCACAGCATTAAAGAAACTAGGTTTTGTTAAGTCTATAATAGGAAGGTCCTCGGATGAAAAAGTCAAAGAGAGATGCTACTTCGCTCTGGTTAGGCCACACCTCGAATACGCCGCGAGCATTTGGGACCCTGGTCATAAAGATTTAAACAAAAAAATTAATAAAATACAAAGGAAAGCAGCGCGCTTCGTTAAAAACTGCTACGAACGAACATATAGTGTTACACAACTGTTAGAGGGATTAGAGTGGGAGACCCTAGAGACACGGAGGATGCACGCTAGGCTTAGCCAGCTTGAGATATTCAGAACACATGTGTGCCAGAGCGACATAGAGAGTATTATTATGACTTCTCACTACATTTCTAGGTCTGACAGATGCGATAAAATAAGAGAGATACTCTGCCGAACAGATAGGTACAAAAACTCATTTTTCCGCGCACAATAAGCGACTACAATAAAAACTGATCTCCTCCAAATACACTCCCATAGGGTACGTCACCATTTCACCTCCAAAAATTTTACATCCTTACACGGCTGGTGACCTACCACCCCCTGCCACACGTACATGCGGGGGCTCGCTGGGGTAGTATGTACATGTAGATTATTTGAGCGATGATCTTTGTGGTAGTCAAGTATCGAGTTAATGTAATAATGGCCGGTTGCAAGAACGGTGAGTTATGGAATCAGTTGTGAGATTCATGAAGTTGTGGACCTCATAAAAATATTCGGGGTTAAGGAACACATCTACCTGTTTCACAACTTATCCAACAATAGTTAATTCCTTCCAATGTTTCATCTGATCTTTCTTCGCTTGATTAAATTTTTAGTGGTTCATCCCACGTAAAATTGTTCATTCACATAAAAATTTTATCAAGTAATTGAATCTGGAAGCGGTTTATCGTGCTTCCGCCATATTGTCTACTTATGGAGCTCAAAACTCCATTACGTGAGCTACGAAGCCATTTATGAAACCAATAAACTTACCTGATGTTCCTGCAACACAAACGGAATGGTTTCCATGGCATATTGGTCCCTTAACTCTCTGGAATACATATGTATCATTCCTGCAACTGCCCATAACTAGAGGTAATCCGGTAATTCTTATTTGAGAAATGTCAAAAATAGCGGTTTACACCCGTCGACGGTATTTTTGGAAAGAGAATTATATCCAACAGGAACACACAATGAATGGTCGAGTCGTATACGATCCACCACATCTCCTACATTTAAGTCTAAAATATTAGGTAAACGCCTAGGAAGAATCACTAAGAAAAGGGAAATAAAATATCTTGTTCACACTGGCGGTAAGTTATTGCATCGCTTTGTCATCGCGAGGGAGTTCCTAAAGGTCAAGACGGAAAAAACATTGTTTTTTTTATTTTTAGAAAGTTCTCTTTTTAAAAGGATTTTTTTCGCGAAACCTTATTTGTCTCGAACGGAGAAGTAAGGAAGGAAAGAAGTTGAGGCGGGGGTTATTGGAGAGTCTCAGAAGGCAGAGCGGCGCCATCTTAACTGCGACGAGAACAAAGAGAAATACGAAAGACTTGAGAAAGAGGTTCAGGGCACTCGACTCGAACGATGACGCAGAAAGAATAATTAAGATCGATACGCCTTAGAAGTACAATGTCACGCGAGCCGAACTATGAGAGAGAAAAACATGCAAGCAATGCATTTTTATAGTGCTTTTGAACAAATTATGTCGATTTCCAACAGAAATTTCATTGCCGGAAAGGAGAAAAATAGATATAACTCGCCTCACTTCAGGAACCACAGTTTTAGACTGATATTTTTAAAAGTGCAAGCAGTGTATTACATTCATGGTGGTCTGAAGGGAGGTAAGTGATATTCTAGAAGAGAAAGACATTGGATTATCCACAGAACTACGGCTGGCATGGGTGGGTCATGTAGAAAGAATGAGAATCGAAAGAACGCCAAAATTAATTATTGATAGCAAGATGGAAGGGATCAGAAAGAGAGGTAGACCGAGAAAGAGATGGCTAAAGGATGCAGGAGAAGACTTGAAGGCGATGGGAGTCACGAAATGGAGGGAGAAAGCAATAAGAACTGAACGGAGGCACATTGTAGAGGAAGTCAAGGCCCACACCGGGCTTTATAGCTGCGGATGATGATAATGATGGTGGTCTGAAGGGTGCAACATACCACGTGGGCCGAAAACGCATCTGCAGACGTCTACGCACTCTTATTTTACGTCTCTGCTTTGCTGTTAAAAGCAAACCTGTTCCCGCAGGACTCTAGAATAAGAGTTAACATTTAAAATGAGTGTAGTAACTTTTCGCTTCCTACTCTCTACATAATCATTTGGACCGATGAAAAAAAGTGAATTTTTCTAAAATCAGGTGATCGCCATGACGCGTATGAGATATTTGCTAACATCTTCAAACTTATTGTAAACGAAATTCATTCATCTCAATATAGAATCATCTAAATGTAGAAAATATTTGTGATGTGATATTACGTCACTATGAGCATTCTTCTGAACCCTGGCAACGCATTTTCCACTGTGCCATCAGTGGCGCTGCTGTCCGGGACTGGGAATAGAGGGAAAGGCGAATATCTATCCAAGTCTTCCGCTGAGGACAAGGCAAAAAGGCCGATTCCGGCCGGTGTATACATCCTCCTTAAACTGATCCATCCAAAGCAGCCGATTGCGCATTTTAATTGCATTTTTTAATTAAGCCCCCAGATAATCGTGCAGTTCGGCTCCATCTACTCCCTTTTAAAATTCATGAGGGGTCTTCAAGTTATACAACCCACTGAATTAAAAAAAAAATGTTTTTGAAAACCAGTCTGATGCAATATCAACAATAAGTTTTTAATCTGAAACACTCCAAAAGCCGGTAAAAAGTTGATAAAGCTTTTAAGAAGAAATGGAAAACTTAATTTTTTAAATTCTTATTAAAAAATACCAAGGAGTTAAAATCGACTCCCATAAAATGTTGCAGAAATTTAGAAAATTAAAAAAAGCCATTGACTGTTTAAAGGAATGACAAACCAAGACAACACAGTTTTATCCTTAAGAATTCCGAACAACGAATTACTTACCGTTCGATGGGGTGTGAACCACGGTAACTTAAATCTTTTTAACAGTTTTTCCAAACAAGACTTTGTAGTCTTAAAGATTGCTCCCCACAAAATTTTGCAATTCATTTTTAAGAATTCGCAAACACTGTGAACCGTGCAAGGGGAAAATTAATCACGGTACGTAAGAAAGAACCAATAGACAACAATTATAGTTGGAATATGATATCAAATCTAGTCGCCTTCTTTTGGAATTTACTCTTCGACGGGATGATAATAACGGTGACTCAATTTTATGACCAATTTTTCCGAACAAAACGGTGAAGTCTTAAAGACTGATCCCTGCAAAACTTTGCTGAATTTTTTTGAGAATTAATTTTTTTAACACCATGAACGATACAAGGGGAAGATAAATCACGGTAAGTAAGAAAGAGTCAATGGGGAAAAAATTGAAGTGCGAAATTGATATCGAATCTGAGGTAATTTTTTCTTTGGGGATGGGGGCAGGCAGGGTAATTCAACTTGCTCGACGACGAAGAGTGTTATTTCAGAGGCGTTCATAAATTCAGAGAGCGGAGTAATTGCATGGGCTTCTTTTTATTTCCCTCCTCCCTCCCCGAATCCTCCTCTCGGCATGAATCCTCCATCCCCACTCTGATCCTCCTGCCCACACACGCGGATACGTTATTTAAGGGCCCGTCTCCTCCGACGAGATTTATCGCCCTCGGCGCCCTGTGAAAGAGATAGAGAGAGAGGGAGGGAGGGAGAGAAAAAGAGGAGGAAATAAAAGAATAACGAGATCCGGAACACGTCCATCCACCCCTCTTCCCTCCCCCCATGCTTTGGAAAGTGTTTGATGTGGGTCCGAGATCGACAAATGAACGCAGCCCTTACAGTTAAGAAGAGAGGGTGAGCGAGAAGGAAAAAATAAAACGACACACCTTTCTTTCCGCGACAAATCGAAAGACTCTTTCGATATATTTCTCTAGTCGACGTGCCCCTCGAAAGAGATGGAGGAAAACCCGCAAGGATTTACCTTCTTTCTCTCTTCGGCGTTCCCCGCGGATGAGAAGGGAGTCATCGAAATATCTTTTTCCGCGAGATATCGAAAGACTCTTTCGATATATTTCTCTAGTCGACGTGTCCCTCGAAAGCGATGGGGGAAAATCCCCAACGATATACCTTCTTTCCGCGAGATATCGAAAGACGTTTTCGAAATCTTTCTCTCGTTGACGTGCGTCGCGAAAGAGAATGGAGTATTCGACGTACCCTTTTTCCGAACTTGCGAAATAGAATAAAACAATCGACATATCATTTTCCGCGAGATATCGAAAGACTGGCGATATCTGTCTCTCGTCGACGTGCCACGCGAAAGATGGGAGGTGAAATCCCCGTGGATCTGTGACTATGGTACGTGTTTGTGCGGTGTGTGTGGGAAATAGTAAAGATAGAGAAAGAAAAGGATCAGGGTATTGAAGGGGGATTTTTGGATCCCTTGGCAAGCGATCCTACTCGCTCTCTTTCTCCCTTCCTCTCACCAAAAAACCCCTTCCTTTCCCCCTCATTCCCTCACCCCCCCCAAACACGCCCCAAACCCAATCGTTTCACTCTTCCCCTATCGGCGGACTGAGGAAACGATCGGGTCGTCATGGAAACTGCTCGGAGAAGAGAGAGAGAGAGAGACTAGCACACACACATCCACTGGACCATCGAGGTAGATAGAGAGGTCATTACGACATCAAACTGTAGCTTGGCAACCGATTTAACCATAGTTTTCACCGGGAATGCTGATTATTATTAAATTAAAATTATATAATTCTCATTACCTTTGTTCTAAGCTTGCGTGGTGCCACGCCACTCTTTCGGCCACGCTTAGAAGGAGGCATAAAAGAGGTAGGCGAAGAGGAATAAACGCCATCAAATTCCAGCCCTATAACCATATTGTTCAACAGAGAAAATTATTCTGACGCCATAATACATTTTTAGGTTTGACAGTAAGTAAATGAGAGCAGGCACAACTGGTATCAAAATTCGTTCTTTCCACGCCCAAAAAATGACCATAATAAGAACTAAGTTCTAATCTACACACTCCAATAATAGATTTAGAGACCATTCAAGTATTACGTAAGACTTCCTAGGGGTGGGGGGTTGGGATCATTGTATATACATTGCCTTATGTAGGAGGAGGGCAGAGGAGGAGGGGGCCTGGAGCTCATTTAAGTAAGATTGTTGTCCGCCTTGACCCTCCATGGGTCCGGTGATCCCCGACTCGAGGACGTACTTCGGCAGACCGCACGGCGTCAACCCATAAAGGGAGTCAGAGAGACACCTAATCCCAGATTTTTGGGTAACTGGCTCTCTCGGTTCTCAAAGAAGTGCGGTAGGGTTTTTGCGAAAGCTAAACCGACGGCTAATCGTCTCTGTTGTTTGGGTAACCAAACTAATACGAGCACTTCGGGGAGGCGGAGGCCCAATTGAGGTCCTTTTGACCTCAATCCGCCGTATTGGTGTCGGCCTCGAAGGGGCTGCGGTTTCGCTTACCTTCCCTTCCCATCCTTTTCTTCCACCTCTTCCCAGTCCCCGGGTATAAGCGAAAGCTAGCAGACCGGGGCGGAAGTTGTAATCCTGCGGCGAGAGCCGAAATGCCTGTCCGCCTTGAAACAATGCATCGTTTCCAAATTTCCTGTTATTGTTCACAACTTCATCAGCTATGGAACTGTTTCACTCTTTATATTAATGGATGTGGTACTCCAACACTTCATTATTATACGACATCCAGTGCTCAAAGCTGTACGATGGCTTCAATGGAAAGATGAAGCAGCAGAAAGCGAGCATTTAAGGAAAGAGTGGTTACAAATATCCTGCGTCTTACGTAAGACTGAGAGGGAGAGGGGGGAGAAGTCAGGAAAATCATCCAATGTCTTACACGGGGGAGGCGGTGGGGTCAAAAATGGCAAAATTCGTCCTACGTAATAATAGAACTTAACCATATCACCTCCCAAATTGCTCATCATTCACACGGCTGTTGTCCTAACAACACCTGTCACACGCCCATTTCACGTCTCGCAGGATCGTATGCAGATGTCGATCCGACGCTTGACCTCGTCTTTTCCCATGTTTGTCTCGTTCTGATTTGTCTTTGCACGCTTACAGTCAGATTCCCACCAGAAGTTGTGTCCGTTTGGGCGTGTGAGCAATCGTTTTTACGTGCTTTTCTTGAACTCGTTTTTTCCATGGATGCGTGGGTCCATGGGTCCATGGTTACCACTTCATTTCACCCTACACATTAACCAATTCAATTCTCGGAAATAAATGAATCGAGTTAAAATAGCGGTAAAGCATCCGACTCTCGTCCCGTGGGTTCATTGCATCGAGTCCATAAACTGGCGAAATTTTTTTATAGTAAACAGTTCTAGTTTTTTTAGTCCTAGTTGATAAAATGTTGGTAAAACAACTTGTAGTTTTTTTTTTAAATTTTATCTACTAGAACTAGAAGGTTAAAAATATAAGAAACGAAAAAAGAATTTTCAAGCATCCTTTTCTAAAAAAAATATTACAAAATCTAAAAAAGGTATTTCTTAAAATCGTACTAAAACAAGAAAAAAAAATATTTTCTCGAGCGAATGAAAATTTAGCCTAATACTGGAAATAATTAAATTGAAATAAAGGAAATTAGCCACAAAATGATAAGACCACAACAAACAGCACGGAGCGCGACCTCATTTATATTTTTTACCCTTAAGTTCATTATAACATTTTATAGAAATTATGTATCTAAGCTCCCTATTCCATTAAATACCAAAAATCATTACTGTATTAATGTATTTATGTTGATATCGAATATGAAAGAGCGCCCCATGATTTTCGTTGTGGTCTTATCATTGTGTGGCTGATTTCCTTGGCTTGAATTTAATTATTTCCTGTACTAGGCTAAATTCCATTTTCCTTTTTTTTTCCATAATTTTTTTTCCTTTTTTAGTACGATGTTAAGAAATTTCTTTTTTTAAAAGGGTTTTTTATTACTCTTTTTGGAAAACATGCTTAAAAATTCCATTTTAATTTTTTCAAGTAGCGATAGCTTGTGAGTGTGTTTGCTAGGTGTTTGTCCCTGTCGCCGCAGAATTAAATTCTCGTTCGCTTTCACAGAGAGTGTGTTTGAAGATCATTAAATCCGGCATCGTAAACTGGGACCCCTTAACCCATTGAGGTAGTTGGAGAGGGCGCTTGGCATTGCCGCCAATACTAAAAGCTGTGATGTGGGCGTGGCCTGTCAGCCATCTTTGTTAACCCTGATTTCCCTTTAGCGCTCACGGACTGACGCGGTTATTTTGCAATTTCACAACTTTTTAATTGATAAATAATTACAAATTGGCAATAATTTACTTCTCTAATTCGGATTCTACTTAAATATATCATCTATTTATTTAAATGAATAATAATCCGCCTTCCCGGTGAAAACTATGATACAATAGGAAATAATAGAATCCATAGCAATAATTAGCCAATGAATGTTTTACAAGTTACTTGCCTTATACTTTAAACAGATGGTTGGTATTTTTAGTTTACATTCCCTAATTTGCCAGTTCCTTCGTGCTATCCATAGTAAAGCAAGGGAAGAGCAGGGATAACTAATATGGCAGTTATTTTGGTTGTCAGGCAACAGTTTGATGAGGTAGTGCCCTCCTTATCTGCCTCAAAGGTTGCAGGGAACGATGGTAGAGACTCTATCCACTTGTCAGTAAAACTAACCCAGCAAGAGGGATATGCTCAGGAAATGAATTGGATAAGATATGATATCTGTCAAAGATTATTCATTTTAGATGAACGAAAAATACTCTGTTTCTGATCATCGACATTAGGGTACACATTGTGAGTAATTTTACAGTAAATTGTTTTACTTCACCAGGATATTAGTATTTTTTTCCCTCAGCAGTGCTCCGCACAGAATATAATTTCACATATCAGCGCGGTATACACTCATAGAAACACTCATCTCTTACGAAATGGTGGTAAAAAGAAATGTGTAAAAGTTCTCGGAAAGACAGTTTAGTGGTTATATCCCCTAGTAACTACTTGAAATAAGCTTTCACTTGCTCGCCACCGCACGGCGCTTCTGAGCCTTCATCCACCTGACTGCTATAACCTTGCGAAGAATCCCACTGTCGGGTTGAGTGCGTGCGCCTTGTGGTTGGCCACTGGCAAGGAATTAACATTCCCGTAAACCATCACAGGAAGGTTTTTTCGGTTTATAGGTTGTGGTTAATCAATGGCAAGGAATTGATTTTCCCGTAAACAGCTACAGCAAAGTTAAATTTTGGTTCTTTTGGTCCGACGAGTAGTTCCAATTTCATTTATTACTGCTAATGGAGATTTTTTTAAAGACTCGTTACATCAAGGGACCGCGGATGAAAACTTTCCTGGAAAGATTGTGGCCCCATGGCAACGATACGCTTCAGCGAGCGAGTTTCCGAAACTTTTTACAAATGTGTAAGCGGTCTTACATTGCCGATTATGCAAGAGATTCACGTGAAAAGTCACTAGCTGGAAGTGACCTGCGCAATAAACATGCCAGAGTTGTAAACTTCTTCTCACAGTGGTAGATTTTCGGACATTGTGAAGTTATGAGAGAGGTCTCGCATTTTGGTCACGAGAACGTCCTGCCTTGTATTCCGTATGCCATGGTTTTGGGGACATGGCGAACTATCACTGATTTTTACCTTACACAGAATCACGCTCAATTATTCAAAAGTGAGGAATTTTACCGATTACTTTCGCCGATACCTGAGGAAAGGCAGTATTTATCCATTCAATGTAAATTCCATTTTGACCGAAAGCTGTTGATTAAAAGCGTCAATCTCAGAAAATAAAATAAGAGTAAAATATAAGAATCTTGCCCCTTATATTGCGAGTTATTAGTTAATTACTGCGATTATTTACAACAAAATGTGGTAAATTCCATATATAAATGGCACTATAGTCTCCTATGGCTAAAAAAAGTGTTAACTAAAATATACTCGTGGTATAATCTTAATGTATTTTGGTTTTAATTATGTTACGCATGAGATCCGCCAAAGTATGGCTTGTATATCGAGCATTAAAAAGTTTCAATCAAAAAAATTTAGGAGCTGTTTTGACCCACACAGTCCCGGTGGAACCTCCTTAAGGTGGCTCTCGATTAACTAAGTGAGTCAAGGCAGGTCCCGAGTACACGGTTTTAAAACATTCAGTTCCTTAAAGTCCTGCTTTTGCTGATGAAATAGTTTGTTACTCATTGAAACCCAAAGTAAAGGTGAACAACAGTCAAATAATTGCATAGAATATATATTTTTTAAAGTCCACGTATGACCAGCCTTAGGAGCCGACTGCAGCGCTACTTGCATAGAACTACCACATCTTAACTTTAATTATGGCAGTAATTCGCTGATAACTTTAAAAAATAGTCGATAAGATGCCATTGTTATATTTTTATTTAATGTCACAGAATTTTCCAATTTCTATAAAGTTTTCATTAAAAGCTTGATTTGGTTCAACTGTGGTTGGTTTTTTCCACTAAAATCTGAGCAATCTTCATCAGAGATCACTTAAAAATCACCACTAACAAGGCTGAATTACAGAAAAACTACACCCTATTTTATTTTCATCCCAGTTCATTAAACGCACTTCAAAGATCCTGCATTCAAGTTTTCAGAAATTCTGGACCCCGAGGCTAAAGCCACATTAAGGCGTCTCGGAACGGCGGGAGGGATGGAAACGCTCTCTCGTCTGGCCGAGAAATTTTGCGAACGCACCACCCGAGAATTCCTCCTTGAATCCTGTTCAGAACGACGCTGGTTCAGAAAAATGGCGTCCAGAAATACCTACCTGCAACCCGGTTGAACTGCGCGGAAATGAGAAAAATTATCGAATCCAGAGCGAGAGCGACCCCACATACGAGAGTGCTCTTAGGGTAATGAACATGCTGCCTCACCCACTCGTAATTGACGTTACCAATCCTCCCCCAACCCCCCCACTGACCCCTCCTTCTAACCACACTCATGGGCGTCCGATATAAAAAATTCAACTCATCCTCAAGTAGGAAAGGCATGCGATTCTCGAGTTGGGCGCTAGAAGGTAAGTGATGACGTTGCTACTCATCTTTTGGGAATGGAACGCTCCCTCTCGTACACTGCAAAGGGGGTTACTTTGCTCATTGAGGGGATACTTTGCACAATTAAAAAAAAAGATTTAACTCCATCTATTGGCCTAACTGAGAAGCGTTGGAGTTAAGTTAAGAACATTTCCGAAAGATGGTGCAATGATTCTCATATATTATAAAGTATACCTTCTCATTAACCATAAACCTTACTTTCTAAACTTCCTTCCTTATCTTTCTTATCTAACTTTATTTATAAAGCTTACTTTCCTTTGAGGGATTAATTTAAACAATTCCTAAAGAAAAAAAATTAACTCCATCTATTAGCCAAACTGTGAAACGTTTGAGTAAGGTTATGAACTCTTCCGACAGATGGTGCAATGATTCTCATACATTATTAAGTATACCTTCTCATTTACTATAAACCGGAGTTACTTTCCTCCTTGAGGGATTAATTTGCACAATTCCCAAAGAAAAAAATTTAACTCCGTCTATCGGCCAAACTGTGAAACGTTTGAGTAAGGTTATGAACTCTTCCGACAGATGGTGCAATGATTCTCATACATTATTAAGTATACCTTCTCATTTACTATAAACCGGAGTTACTTTCCTCCTTGAGGGATTAATTTAAACATTTCCTAAAAAAAATAATAACTCCATCCATTGGCCAAACTGAGAAGCGTTTGAGTAAAGTTATGAACTCTTCCGACAGACGGTGCAATGATTCTCATATACTATAAAGTATACCTTCTAATTTACTATAAACCGGGGTTACTTTCCTCCCTTAGGGATGTATAATATACCTTCTCTTACTCTATTTCCTGAAGAAATACTTCGCTCAATTAAAAATTAAAAGATTTAACTCCATTTCTTTGCCGAATTGTGAAGCGTTTGTGCTTAGTTATCAACTCCTCTGAGAGAAAGTCCTGTGATTCTCATACTCTGTAAAGTATACCTTCTCATATACTTTGCTTCTTGAAGAAATAATTTGCACGATTCAAAAAGAAAAAAGATTTAACTCCATCTATTGTCTTACTGTGGATCGTTGAGTTTAGTTATCAACTCCTCCGATAGAAGGTGCGGTGATTATCGTATTCTGTAAAGTATGCCTTCATATAATTCTTCCTTGAAGTGATACTTTGCTAGACTAAAATATAAAAAAGACGTAACTCCGTCTATTGGCCGAATTGTGAAGGGTTAGAGTCAAATTATCAACTCTTACGACAAATAGTGTCATGATTCTCATGTTCTGTAAAGTATACCATCTTATTTACTGTGAAGGGGGTTGCTATGCTGCGTAAGGGATCAATTTGCACAATAGGGAAATTGCATCAGACGAGGATTGTCACGTAAATAGCAAAATCGTGTAGAATAATTTATTTATAACGCACTGCAAAACTGATTTCCTCCAAATTGATGGATTTCTCCCGTAATATTTCATCAAAGATGAAGGGAAATTTTGAATTTTAACAGGAGATGAAAACGCCCACTCATTGGTTGGCCGCAAAATGACGTCACGATTCTGTAGAAGATCTTGCGCCTCTCTCACAACTACGCGTTGAGGTACTTCCACCCGGCGAAAATATAGCAAACTGAATTTATTTGCGTTTACGAAAATTCTACGATGGATAGCGGCTTCGTAAAGGGTTATTCTGCGAATCTTCCCGCCACTGACTCGCTGATGGTAGTGAGATTTTTCGGCGAAAATGAAGATTTCGTCGGCGCTGAAAGGCGCAATTTTCAATTTTCTGAAAGGCGCGCTTTTCAATTTTCCAAAAAATGAAAAAGATTTAACTTCCTCTCTCGACTGAATTGTAAAGCGTTTGAATAAAGTTATTAACTCTTCCAACAGATGGTGCTGTGATACGTATTTGGTACATGCAAAAGCTTTCATTCTATGCTAGAAGATTCCTGTTAGTTATTAGTAGTTAGTTGGTATTTGTGAAGCCTAGAAATGCATAAAAAATAATTTCTCCATACTTATGCACAATAATGCTCATTACGGCTGTGTAATTTTCAACCTTTTCAACAGGTAGTATAACAAGATTGTGTTTCCATTAGTCATGGTTACCATGTACATAATTTTTGGTACATATGAGATTAACTATCATTTTTAGATGTAGAGGTCACCGGCTTACAAAAACGTGTACTCACATTCATCTGAATTTGCAGAATAATTCAAAGTATATTTCTCCCATGAGAATACTTTGTGCCACATGCAGAAAAATAGAATTTACATATTAACTCTCCTCTGATACGCCATTTATTTCAATTCGTGTTTAAGAAGACGTGGAATATAGAATATTTAAGAACCCAGAAGAAAGAATATTGACTATACGACGTTTTGGATATGAATGAACGAAAACTGGCGCGTACAAACAAAATATGGTATCCAAGGAAAGTAAAACTTAAACAAAATATGGTATCCAAGGAAATTAAAACGTAAACAAAAGTGGGGTATCCAAGATGGTGCCATGTGAGTCATCTTACGGCATCCGAGAGAATGATGGGTTGCGTAGTGAGGAGCGAGAAGTCATAGACGAATGATAATGGAAAATATGAGGATTATATTATAGGTTTACCTCGCGTGAACTCAAGATTTTATTTTACTCCGTCTCTAAACCTAAATGAAACACGTGCACGCTTGATATTTCTCCCGCTCTTTTCCTGCTAACGCGATGTTGTACCTAATCGACGTTGGCGGCCACTCCTTCCTTCGCTTCGCCCACTTGGATGAAAAATTCAGCGTAGAATCCGAGATTGTTTGGGGGGATATTGAGAGAGAGAGAGAGAGAGGGGGATAAAAGTGGGGGAGAGGGGTGGGGGCTGAGGTTGATACGATTCGGAAATAGACTCCGTTAAAGATTTTAACGGAGCTTCCTCTACGTTCTGTCCGCCGATTCGGATTGGAATTGAATGTGTGTTCTCCCGACTGGAGAGGTCTTTATCGCCTCACTGAACCTAATCTTAATCCAGACACCAACGTGACAGCTTCGCAATACAGAAGTTATTCTGATTAATTATCAAAGGTATGCGAGCGACATCTGTCGCTTTGTTATTCTTCCAAATGACTTGCCATTGAGGTATATGGAGAGGGCACTACGTCATCAAACTGAAGCCTGACAACCGAAGTAACAACCACGTTGTTTAACCCTGCTCTCTCCTTACCTTCCTATGGATAGTAAGACAGTATAGAAAAATTAGCGCATGTAAATAAAGAATTGTGATATGCATTGGTACGCAAATGTACCTATTTGAAGTTATTTTTTAGTAATTATACATTTATTTACAAAATGATCATTTCATTACTTATATTTTTGATAAAACCTATTAAAGTTATTTGATAACGAGAATTTTTAATCTACGATGAAATACATGACTAGGTTAAAAATAGTTGAATTGAAATACATAAAATTATATTTAATACTCGCTCCGTTAAGTGAAAATAATCAGTATTTGTTATCTACCGAGGAAAGCTGGGTCCCTAGTACCAAAATATTAGGGTGTCCAGCAACCTTGAGAAGTCGGGAATATTCGAGAATTTCCTGACCCGAAAACTTAAAGAATGCTCGGGAAATATTTTGCAAGTTAACGAAAAAAACCCTGAAAAAAATGCTAGGCACCCGCCATGCTTAGCCACGAATACGTCGCATCTGAGGGAGGCGAAGATTTGACGCAGCGGTGTTCGAATGAATTTCGAGACAAACTGCAGATACGGAACAATTATCGTGAGCGATTTGAGAGATGGAATAAAAAACAACAATCTGGAAAAAGTAACCGCGAATATTTTTTACGAAGGCTACTTACTAAGTTTCTGTTCCATTAAATTTATAAGGATACACAGTACATAATGAGAATCAGGTCAAGTGGAGAGCTTTTTCGATCGTCTCTCATACGTGCTCCATAGTTCATGAACCTATTACCTCTTCAAATTAAATATGAGCGTCCAATTTTTTTGTATATTTAAAAATAAAAGATCTAATGATCGCTCAGGATTTTCGATTGAATGTGTCACGAGTGAAGTGTTACTGAGCCGTGGAAAATTGCAGCAATGAACCTGGAATACTTGGAAAACACAGGGAAAAGAAAAAGTCAAATTTGTCGGACACCCTGAACGAAAATAATAAAAAATAACATGATTTTCATTCTTGACAATTTGTTCTCTCCTTCAAGGAAGTCGTTGAAGAACAAAACTTAAAACATTAAAAAAAAAAAAAAAGAAAAGCGAAAATTCATGAAAAGTAGTCGGCAGACAACAAGGCAATATCTTGGATACCCCACTTTTGTTTACGTTTTAATCTCCTCGGATACCATTTTTTGTTTACGATTTACTTTCCTTGGATACCATATACAGTCACCTGCAAATCTCAAGGAAGTTGCAGTATAGCTACTCTGGCTCATTTCGCCTAAGCTATTCCCACATGGGAAACAGGGATATATCATAGCAAATTTAGCGTTTCAATTATTAACCATCATTCTTGTACAGAGAAAAGCCGCACGCTTCGTTAAAAAAATGCTACGAGCGAACATAGAGTCTTTCACAAATTTCAGAGGGATTAAGGTGGGAGCCCCTAGAGACTCGGAGGCTACACGATAGGCTCAGCTTGCTTGAGAAATTCAGAACTGGCGTGTTTCAGAGCGACACAGAGTATATTATCATGACGCTTCACTGCATCTCTAGGTCTGACAGAAGCGATGAAATAAGAGAGATACATTTGCCAAATAATTAGTTACATAAATTCCTTCTTTCGCCCATAATAAGCAACTACAATATAAGAACTGAGCTCCACTAAATACAATCCCACAATGCACCTCACCATTTCACCTTCCAAAACCTAATCCCTCACATCTTTACAAGGCTGATGCCCCAACGCCCCCTGCCACACGCCCATATTACGGCTTGCAGGGTAGTATGTAGATGTAGAACAAGGAATCTAAGTTTTTTTTGGTCAGTTCAATTTTTATTTTCCCAATTAAAATTATTTATGATTAAAGATGACTATATTCTCAATATTGAAAGCTTGCAACGGATTTTGGCTTTGGCATCTGCAAAATTCTGAAATTTTTATCTGATCCCCATTATGCTGATCTTGACCGCAGGACCCGCTTTACAGTGTACATACTTGTTGCAGCAATAGGGGGCGATTCTGTAACTAAGGGGCGTTATATTCCGCCGGCATTTTTGCCACCTACAAATGACGCCTGCTCCGATTCTGTAAACCTTTCTATGCCATGTTCTTGCCGTTTGCGAGGGCGTCAAGCAGCTCTTTGGCGACGTCAGGGAAGGGAATATGAGAAATTACGAGGGAAGAACAAAAAAATACTATTTAACAGCCAATTAGAGACCACAGGACTTTGTCAAATAAATTGAAGAATAATATAAACTCAAGCTTTTGGGAAAATGTGATTTCATTTAAATGAAAGAGGCGAACGTGCTGATAAATCACAGAAATGTCAATTATCCACAAGATAACGTTTAATACGATCATGGTTTCGATGCACTGCATCATCATCAGGTACATACACAAATACAGATCGGGTATTATATGAATATAATTTCGCAGAGGAGGGGGGTGGGGTAGGGAGGAGAAGGGAGGAGGGGGAAGGGTAGGTGTGAGGTGGTTGGGGAGGAGGAGACGGTCACAGTGAAGAGAGGGAGGGAAACCAGGAAGGCTAGCAAAGGGAGGTTAAGGGGAGGGTAAGTAGAGAACACACACCAAAAAGATGAAAGCGAGTCAACATTAGTGACACGTTTTTTTGTGCTTCCTTTGTTGAGAGAATAGACACATACATACCCATCACGCCGTTCCCTTCCGGGGTAGGCACAGTCAAAATGTTTCACTCATTAATAAATAATTGTACAGCTGACACTGCCTTCAATAATTTCCTCCATACTGAACTATCCTTGCAAATCTCTTTTGCCTCATTTACCCCCATATACTGATTCATACGCGCCCTCCTGTTTTTAAGACTCCTAATATTCCTCCTCCTAAGAATTTCCTCAACCACATTCAACCACAACTTTCTGGGCCTACCTCTACCTCTCACACCATTCATTCTACTCTCATATATCTGTTTCGTTATTCGACTGTCATCCATTCTCTCCACATGGCCAAACCAACGAAGCACACTCCTTTCATACACGTCCATTACTGGAGAGTTTAACCCACATTCATTCATGACCCACTCATTCCTGACCCTATCCATCGTACTTTTGCCGCAAATACTCCTCAGATAACTCATTCCCACGGCATTTAGAATCAACTCGAGAGAATAGATGAGAGTCGAATAACGAAACAGATATATAAGAGTGAAATGAATGGAGCGAGATGTAGAGGTAGGCCGAGAACTTTATGGTTGAATGTGGTTGAGGAAATTCTTAGGAGGAAGAATATTGGGAGTCTTAAAAACGGGAGGGCGTGTATGAAGCAGTGTATGGGGATAAATGATGCGAAAAATGTTTGCAAGGATTGGCTAGTATGGAGGAAATTATTGAAGCAGAGTTAGGTGTACAAATGTGTATTTTTGAGTGAAACTTTGTGACTGTGCCTACCCCAGAAGGGAACGGCGTGATTGGTATGTATCTATAATTCGAAAATGTCCTCAGTTATGACAAGGGAACTATCTCGCGCAAAAAACCTTAACGAAGTACTAATATGTATACTCAAACAATGCAGTGTTTCCAATTTCCCCTATTAATTTCCAGCATAAATTAAATTGAAGAGTAATTCAATGTAAACATCATTAATCACATTCCACCATTTGCGTTCTTAACTGAAATGGTATCGCGGTAGATTTTATTCAGCGTGGGATAATAATAATAAATAAAAGTCTTCGGAAATATTTATCCTGCTGCCTCTGCCTCTAAATGAATCTGACTGAATCCATTTTTCGATGCCGTGAGGAATTCAGCGTATATATTATCAATGTCAGCAGCATTTGCGTACGGAGGATCTGTGATGGGAAACGCTAAAAAAATAAATAAAATTTCATTTTTATCAAAAAACTCAAGGTAGATCATTTTTTGTGCAGAGGGGTTTGAAGAGTTGACCCTTAACCAAATCCAGCATCCAATGTGGTAGGATGAATATTGTCGGAAATAAAAGAACATGAATCCTTTCCCCCATGCACAATTCATGAACAAATAATACTTCGTTAAAACATACGGTAAATGTCCGCTTCCGTCAGACACCTTTCAACATTTTTTTTCCACCCTTTCCACATAGCGTATCGCCGCGAAATTTATGTGACAAAAACTAGAAAGATGCCGGTATCTATTGATAGTTTTATTTTGGGGGAATAAGTAATGTACGATAAAAAGGAAATATTTAAAGCTTGAGGTGACGTTTTTCCCGGCCGACATTGCACTGTTTTCACTTTTGACCGCAGCGTGGCGCGACAGTCGCTGAGTTGCGTTTATTCACTAACATCTCCCCTCCCATGTTATTGAGACGTATATTTTCTAGAAAAAAATCTCCCTCGAGACGGTTGGTGATTAGAAGGGTGGAAATAGGAGGTATAGGCATGTAGAGACGTATATTTTCTAGAAAAAATCTCCCTCGAGACGGTTGGTGATTACAAGGGTGGAAATAGGTAGTGTAGGCATGTAGAGACGTATATTTTCTAGAAAAAAATCTCCCTCGAGACGGTTGGTGATTAGAAGGGTGGAAATAGGAGGTATAGGCATGTAGAGACGTATATTTTCTAGAAAAAATCTCCCTCGAGACGGTTGGTGATTACAAGGGTGGAAATAGGTAGTGTAGGCATGTAGAGACGTATATTTTCTAGAAAAAAATCTCCCTCGAGACGGTTGGTGATTAGAAGGGTGGAAATAGGAGGCGTAGGCATGTAGAGACGTATACAGCGTATATTGTAGAGGTGAAGTTAGAAATATCCCTCTGTCGGAGCTTTCGCGAAACTGAGAAAATGGCGTCGAAAAAGTCGGAAAAATGACGAAAATTGGTCATTTTCTAACGTGAATATCTCAAAAACCTGTGGCTTAACAACTTTGCTGTAACTTTTGTTTTGTACTATGATTCTTCAAAAACTAAACTATGTCACAGTCATTATACTTAATATCACCAATTTCCGGGAATAAGTGTTTGAAAGGTGCGTGACAGAAGCGGACATTTACCTAACAAACTTTTTAAGGAAAAAGGTTTAATTGGTAGTTGATAGTAGAACCGGGTGGTAATAGAAAAATATTTTTTACTTTTTGGTTTTCAACGAATTGTCATGTAATTCTAACTATTTCATTATGCCCTCGGTTTTTGTAATGCATCCTATCCCAACGCTTGTGAATTGCTTATTTGTTTCCGGGAATTTTAGTATCGCTTCACCTTTGATTGGGTGAATGAGCGGATCTAAGAACGGATCACTCAGTGAACGATGTCAACAATCGGATGCAATGAGTCCCTCGAGGAGTGCAATGGCGCCGTAATCGTCGGCATATCTCTCGACGCTATCTATATATAACGCTTAGTTAATTAATTAGTTCCTGTATTAATTGGTAGCCTTATTGTCACTGGAAATAGTCGACGGTAAAATTTCAGAGCATTTAGTCATCGAAAAGTTGGCTAAATTTTGGTCAAAATATTTGATCAAGCTAAACAGCTCATGCTCATGAAAACCTTTTAGCACATGCGTAGTTAAGTAATTATCGTCATTATTTTAATTAATTGCTGCATTGTCTCTGGAATTCTGTCTATGGATAAAATTTAAGTGCTCTTCGTCACCTGGAAGTAGTTAAAATTTTAAAACAAGATTTGACCCAAGCAGACATGTAAAACTCGATAACGATTTTTTTTTATCATGAGAAAAGTGAAACTACAACTTATCGCAATGCATCTCTTCCCTCTCAACCTTTTTCCTTTCTAGTTCCTATTTCTCCATTTTCCAGATCCAATGACCACACATCGTCTGCCATCTATATTATTTTTTGGAGACTCGCGTGGTGAATGTAGATAAAGATTAAGATATACGATAGAGGGCGCCATTATCACCGACGGAGCCAAGGTGGTTGATTGGTGTTATTTCCCTGAATTCGTGAAAAAACATAAAACATTTCCTTTATCTCATGAATTCACACCGTAAGTAATTCATATAATTGCACATTATGTACTTGTATGTTATTTGTGCATATTTGAGGGAGCTGCCTACCTTGGCCAAAAATCTCTGTTAGTTCTGGCTTCTGCCGCAGCCTAGTAGAGATCCTCGCCTTCACCTTTATTCTCCGGACAATAGCACCACAGTTGACACAGTGGAGAATGCGTTGCAAGGGGTCAAGAGGCTGTTCACAGTATCGTTATGCTACACGACATTCAACATTTTTATATTTTTTTTTAGAGATGAAGGATTTCCATTTAAAATAAGTGCATAGATTTTTAGAAATACACGTCGAAGGTGTCATGGCGATCACCTGATTTTTGACAAATTCATATTTCTTCATCGGTCCAAATAGTTATTTAGAAAGAAAAATTCGAAAAGTTACGACACTTATTTTAAGCGTAAATTTTCATTATAGAGGCTTGTGGTTACATCTGTACTTTAAGTAGCAAATCGGAGTCATAATATAAAAACGCATATAGGTCTGCAGAAGCGTTTTCTACCGTGGTATGCAACCTCCTTATTGATTCCTTGGTCTTTTATCTACAAAAGTGTTGCGCATGCACAATTCAAATAGTATTGAAGTTTTTAAAAATTCGATTCCCATTTTCATTTAAGAAATATATGCCGTACGTGTCATGGCGATCACCTGATTTTCGACAAATTCATATTTCTTCATCGGTCCAAATTGTTATTTAGAATGCATAAAGCGAAAAGTTACAACACTTATTTTAGGTGTTCATCATTATTCTAGACGTCTGCGCCAACAGATTTACTCAAAGTAGCGAAGCAGAGTCATCATATTAAAGCGCGAGGACGTCTGTGGAATTGTTTTCGGCCGAGGTATACAGTCCTGCTGATTTGAAATTTAGATATTGAGAACTATGTCAGGAGAGAACTGAAGCATAATCAGTGCAATCAAAGACTAATGAGAGTTGCTCCATGTAATGGAATTTCATATTCATTGTATGCGAGTGTATCAAAAATATTTTCTAAAATTTTCACTGCGATGTTGGCAAATATTCGGTATCTAATTATAGACTCAAAAGTGATTCCACTAAAGCGGTGGGCCGTGATTGACACCGGCAGTAGTTATAGCGCACTCTGATTGGCTGACACTTTGCCTGCCGTAAGACGTAAGCCGTAAAGATGGATCATGACCATCTTCCTGACGGCGCGGCGGTGCTTTACGGCTTACTGCAAGACTTCTCGGCCCTCTGGCGGCTTATGCCCATTGTAGTTTGGGCTAAATTAATGAAGATAATTTATTACGAAGACCGGTTGCTGATGCAACAAATGTGTCGATTTCTTGGAGTGCAAACTTATCTACATCTACATAATACCATGCAGACCACCGCAGGAGCGTATGGCAGGGGGTACTAGGTCACCAGCCGAGTAAGGATGTAAGTTTTTTGGGAGTTGAAATAGTGACGAGTATTATAGGAGTGTATTTAGTGGAGCTCTTTTTTATTGTGGTCACTTATTGTGCGCGGAAAGAATGAGTTTTTGTACCTATCTGTTTGGCAGTGTATCTCTCTCATGTTATCGCATCTGTCAGACCTAGAGATGTTGTGAGGAGTCATGATAATAATCTCTGTGTCGCTCTGAAAATTATAAGTTCTGAATTTCTCAAGTTACCTAAGCCTAGCGTATAGCCTCCGAGTCTCTAGGGGCTCCCACCTTAATCCCTTTAAAAGTTGTGAGACACTATATGTACGCTCGTGGCAGTTTTTAACGAAACGCGCTGCTTTCCTTTGTATTTTATTAATTATTTTGGTTATATCTTTATGACCCGGGTCCCAAATGCTCGCGGCGTATTCGAGGCGTGGCCTAACCAGAGCGAAGTAGCATCTCTCTTTTACTTTTTCATCCGTGGACCTTCCTATTATACGATTAACAAAACCTAGCTTTTTTAATGCTGTGCCACATATGTTTTTCCATACTGAAACGGGAATGGATACGCTAGGGTGCAAAATTATTCAATCTTCCCACTCAAATTACTTTCCGTACAGGCTGTGGGTGGTGCCCGCCCTATTGCACAGGGGATTGTGTGGCTTCTGGGATGGATGGCGCAGAAAAAAGTCAAGAAATTGCATTTGAACCGGGAGAAAGTGTCCTTAGAAACTTTAAAATCCGTCTGACACGATGAACTTGGGAAACGTGCAGCTCACGAGGTATAATCTACAATCTCCCGGACACACATAACTATACCCTAACCAAGTAAAAAGCGCAGTTGACGGCTAGAAATGAAACCAATCAGTGAACGCGTACAATGCCGTTTGGGGAAGGAAATCTCGTGACCAAAGGGTGGTGGCCCTTCTTCAATCACAAGGCTGTGAAAAAATTGTTTTCCTTTCATTTATTACTAAATACACAGCATGTTTCTGCTGAGCTATTTTATTGGACGGACTCTAGAACGTTCTAAAGAACCATTACGTAATAATGACAAATATCTGATAATGATACGTTATTGCGTCACTTTCCGAAAACAAGTTCTATGATTGAAACGTGAATTAATCTACATTTGTGTAAAAAATATTTTACCTTCTGCAGAACAAATCACTGTCCTAAACTCGCTTGAGTTCGTGGCCCCGGTCCATAATGCGAGGAACTTTGTGGCTTCGAGCACTGGACTGTATCTACAACGTTATAGGGTCAAGAAATCAGCTTTGAACTTGAAAGAGCCGACAACCAATACGAGTTTCTCCTAGTTTATCTGACAAACTGGAGCGTGCTGGAAATCAATTACGCAATAATTATAATACCTATTGTTGAGTCATCATTGTGACATTTCCTGGAAACAAACTCCCAGTTAGAAACGAGAATTATGCTGCGTATGTCCAAAATACTTAGCTTTCAAAACCACATATTACTGCCTTTAACTGGTTGTAGTCTTTGCTGGAACGTTCTAGAGAATAATTGCATAATAGCGATAATACCTATCGCTGAATCATTACTGTGACACTCTCTGGAAACGAACTCTCTTTTAGAAAAATAATTTAAGCTGAGTGTGTCTAAATTTTAAACTGTCAACACCACAATTCACTGCCCATTACTGATTGCAGTCTCTACTGGAACGTTCTAGAGAATAATTACGTAAATGTTGTAATACCTATTGTTCAGCCATTATTTGGGCACTTTCTGGAAACAAACTCCTCCCTGTTAGAATTACGAATTACCCTGCGTGTGTCCGAAATATTTAACATTCTACGGCATAAATAACTGTTCTTAACTGATTGTAGTCTTTACTGGAACATTATATAGAATAATTGCGTAACAATAATACCTATTGTTGAATCATTATTGCGGCACTTTCTGGAAACAAACTGCCTGTTAAAAACGTGAATTAAGTTGCGTGTGCCCAAAATATTAAACTTTCTACACCACAAATTACTGCCCTTAACAGATTATGGGTTGTCGGGACCTATTGAGGAGTGGGTTGTACTCACACATTTGACCAAAATTGGTCCGTTTTGACCCTCCATTGGGTCCGGTGATCCTCACTCCAATGACGTAAGTCGGCAGACCGCACGGCGGCAAACCAAAAAGCGAATCAGAGGGATACCTAATCCCAATTATTTGGGCAACAGGCTCTCTCGGTACGCAGAGATGTGCGGTAGGCTCTAGCGAAAGCGGAGCCGACGGTGACTCGTCTCAGTTGTTTTGGGGAACCAAACTAAAACGAGTACTTCGGGGAGGCGGAGGCCCTTGAGGTCCTTTTGACCTCAATTCGCCTCATTGGTGTCGGTCTCGAAGGGGCAGTGGTTTCGCTAACCTTCCCTACCCATCCTTTCCTCCCACCTCTTCCATTGTCCTCGGCAATAAGCGAAAGCTTGCAGATCGGGGGCGGAAGTTGTAATCCCGCGGCGGGAGCCGAATCGCCTGCCCTTAACAGATTAGTATTTTCGGGAACATTCCAGAGAATAATTACGTAATTATTGTAATACCTATTGCTGGATCATTATAGTGGCACTTTATAGAAAAAAAACTCCTGGATTTAACTTTCCACACCACAAATCAATGCCATTTAGTAGTTTGTTCCCCCGCTCCATTGCGTGGTTTCGAGAAGTGGACTTTATCTACAGAGTGTGGCGTCAAAAAATTCTCTTTGAACTTGGGAGCGCTCGACACACACACACGAGGTTCTCCTAATTCGTCGGGAACAATTTACTGGAACGTTATAGAGAACAGTCAGTCAATGATTCGCACCGTTGCCGCGTGTTTGGTGCGACGACGTTTGCTAGTGCGAGCTTCAAATATTTTGGGACGTTTCATCCGTCGAGAGGGTTCCCAACGCGAGTCAGCAGCTCTCACGCTAAAAAGGAAAGGAAAGGAACATTCGCTCGCCAATGGTATTCGTTCGTTTTAATGCTATTACTCGCCTGGAACCACTCTTCCCCTTTTCTTTTTCTCTCTCTCTCTCTGCCGGCCTCGTGTCGGAGGGAACTCGTCACAATACGCCAAGTCCAAAGCGATCGTTAAACAATGACATTTTCGCTCCACGTGCGCCGGCCTGCAGTCGCGTGACAATTGAAATAATCCGGTGCCGTCGTTTGTTGGACTAATTTAAGACCGATTGGCGCGAAGTGAAGGTCTCGAGACGACAGTATTATGGAGGAATGCGACGGGTTTAAGCATGAAATTGGCGATTACATAATTTGACGGATATAAATACGCCCTTAAACCCATCCAATATTTCTTCAGAAAAATTATCGCGATCGATCTGCAAGAGATGAGGGTTTCACGTCTAAGACAGTATGAAGAAACAAGACAAATATAAAAATAAAATGGCGCTTGCGTTCCTGACATATTTTTGCACCTAAAATTTTGTAAAATATTGCAATCAAATATCGTAAGATTTGGGCTTTGCAATCCGATCAAAATCTGATTACTGTAAAGATATATCACACGTTTTAACATTACATAGCGACTCCATAATTTACATCTGCATGCATCCACAAATCCTCCCAATAAATTGTAAAATATTATCTCCGATATTAGATCAAATATTAGGATGTGGCCCGAGTATAGAGAAGAAATTCCAAGATTTGGAAAATAAAATGACCATAGCTTAACCTCCTCAGTCCCGAGACATATCCAGCATAATTTTTGGAAAATTCTTCATACTTGCGTTTTACATTGTACGTCATGTTTGCAGAGTTAATATCTCTGCCACTCAAGCTTATTAATGATTCTGCCACTTATCAGCAAGTGGCATTGCCAATATTTTGGGTTGCTGAGCGGGAAAAAGTGCAAACGTCTGTGTATTGTATACAATACGCCAGGACCGAGGAGGTTAACTGACACTTATAAACATTCTCAATTACCCATGATATTTCATGAGATATCTGGACAAATTTAGGGCCTATCTGCCAGAAATGAGCGCTTATAACCAGAGATTCGAACAAAAACGTGACGTTTTAACGCAAAAAGATGACAACATAGTTATCACGAGGAGAGAATATGATTGTTAAACATAAAAAAACGGCTACTGCGTAATTCCCTTCTCTTGATTACCCTCATGTCCGCGTGAATTTTCAGATTAAAAAGTATCTCTGCAATTAAAACCTTTGCCTTTTCTTTCTGGGTTTAATTAAAAATGCGTTGCATCGCCCATGTGTCGTTTCGAAGAGAAAACAAAATATGTGTCGTCTAGAGAGAAGTGTTACGGCGACATCTCACGAGACGTCTAGAGGACCAAAACAACAATTCTTGTTCATTTTTTTTTCCCTACCCTGTCCCAACGGAAAAGGGTGAGGAAGATCCACTCTCTCCCTTGCCGAGGATATTTTTTTACCCTTAACGCTGTCATCGCCCTGACACGTCCGCTGCCAAGGGTACTATAAAAACAATGGAGCCCTTCTTCACCGGCATCACTTCCGTGATGAATTTATAAAAAAGTTACTTTTTTTGGACGTGAAATATCCTCGCACGTTTGCTTGCAACCTTAAGGCTGCCTCACTCGATGATATAGGGTTTATAACCTCATGCAAGTAATGCCACCTGCTGTTGTGAAATGCAACCAAATCGTAACATGTGCTGGGATGATAGAGATAATACCTACATCTACATCTACGTAATACTCTGCGAGCCACCACGAGGGTGTGTGGCAGGGGGTGAAGATCACCAAACATGCACTATTGACATGCAACAAGGATATTAAATGAAGGCATGCTAGATAACAGGGTCACATGGTTAGTATCTACATAATAAGAAAGGGATTAATGGCTGTTATTACATGCATCAAGCATTACAGACTACTCTAACTAATTTCACCTACCTATCCCATTGCTACGCTGCCTATTGTTCTCTCTTATGGTACGCGGGAAAAATGACAATTTAAATCTATCGGTACGACAATCTATCTCTCTAACCTTGTTAATATGATCAAACCTAGCATAATACGCAGGGGTTCTCAATATATATCTAACGTCATCTGTGAACAAATCGGTTTCGAATTTACTTAAAAGGTTTAACCTAAATTTTAACCTGCGTTCTGATAGTAATTCCCATCCTAGTTCTTCTATTAAACTCGTAACACTTATACAAATATCATAACGGCCTTTAACAAACCTCGCGGATCTCCTTTGCACGCGCTCTAATTCTTTTATCATACCTTCCTCGTACGGATCCCATATACCAGCGGCATATTCTAAATGAGGCCTGACAAGTGTAAAATAGCTTCTTTCTCGTACTCTCTCATCGCATTTGCCTAGAACCCTTTTTACGAATCCTAATAACCTAATCTCGTCCATCTCAATAAGTTGGGCAAAATTAATTTGTTAAAAATACAAATTATGCATCCTATAGCCTTATATTTAGAGTCATTCGTTAATTCCCGCGAAAGATATACCACGTCCAAAAAAAAATTATTGGACGTAAAATATCCTTCTGAAGTACTGTGAAAAGTTAACTGGCTTACAAACAGCTTTATACAGAGTACACAAAGGGTTGACATTTGCCCCGAAATGTTCATTCGACTTGACCGGAGTTCGAACTCAGATCTCCCAAATGCCGGTCAGGCGTGTTAGCCGGTCACACCCCAGGGCCAATGCGGAAGTAATCTCTTGGTGCATATGCATCCGAGCGAGTGGCTTCGCGACGTATCATTTGTACACGAAATGATTGGAAATGACACAGAGTACTTAATGAAACAGAACTAAATGAATGTGGTACATGTAGTAAAGATGAACCATTTGGCCCCTCGTCAGAAGCAATGCCCTTAATAAGGTGATTTTTTTAGGCTACCTACGTACAAAACACAACTGATGAACGCCCAAGATGTAATTTCACTATTTTTTTGGTACCGCATGATACAGTCCAAGAGAAAAGTAAGTTACATGGCGATGTGTAATGTATGCACTGCTGCTAGACCTTTAGTTGTACACATAAATGGTAAATATAGGGTCTAAGATGATAAAAAATTACTAATACCCGAGGGAACACTAGAGAAAATATATCGACCAAGATATTTAGGTTGTGAAAACGAAAATATAAACAAAAATCCTTCTTTCATACTTGATAACAGAACGCGAGCGAGACAGAGTAGCATAAATAAGTATATCCCAGTAAAAAAACATTTGGTCTGTAACCGCTATGAAACTGGTCTGTAACTATTCTATAAGACTAATATCTGATCTTGTTGTCTGATACCCGAATGTTGTCTGCTTTTGGACTAAACTGGTCAGGATTTTAAAGATTCGATGCAAATCCAGGCCAGTGACAGAACAGTTCCAAATCAGATACTGTTCTCTCGTACAGTTACAGACCACTCTCCAACCAGATATTAGTCTTTCAGACCAGTTGCGGACCAGTTGGATAACAGTTACAGACCAATTTCATGGCAGTCACAGATCTGTTTCAGAGCATCTACGGACCGCATATTTTTACGTTCCATGTATGTATGGTGGGACTCTCGGGTGTGCGAGATCTTGTAAGTAGACTTACAGTAGGGTCATAAATCACTTTTTCTTGGAGGGGGGAAACAATAAACGTGAAATATGACCAAGGATTACGATTTGTTGACAAGTAAATGTAAACGCAACGATATTTTTTTATACATAGTGATACCTCAAGTTAGGAAGGAGTTCATGGAAAAAAATACGACTGATGCACTCATAGAAGACGAAACTACAAACCAGGAAACAGTACGCGAAAACGTTCGTGTGGAGCGTGGCACTCTATGGATCGGAATTACGGGCAATTGGAAAAGCTGACCAGAAAAGACTAGAAGCCTTCGAAACCCGTGGCTGGAGGAGGATGCTGAAGGTAAAATGGACGAAAAAAATAAGAAATGATAAAGTGTACACAAGAGAAGAGGAGATAACCATAAGAAAAAAGAAGAATCATGTGTGATCTATCTTACTTATATAATTTACTTAATACTGGAGAAAATAGTGACTTAATTAGAAAAATTAATTTTTTAGTGCCTAGTATCAATGTGAGGTTATCAAGGAAATTTAAGTAAGGAGCATGGCAAAGTCAAACTACTGTGAAAACTCACCACTGAATAGAAAGTGCCGATCTTTTAACATGTACTGTGATATAATTGATTTATGTAAAAAAAGAAGTCTCTTTTGGAAATTGATAAATTATATAGTTTCTTGACATGTTTCGAAATTTCTGTAGAATTCAACTGATTCCCATATGTTTTATATTTTCTTCTTTTTTTTTGTTTGCCCTGTACTTATTTTGTTGGGCAAACGTTAAACTCTAAACTCTATAAACAAATAAGGAAAACCATGCACAAAAGAAGAACGGGATGGATTGGACACACCCTGAGACACAATGAATTTGTGAAGAACATAATTGAAGGCAAAATAGAGGGAAGAGTCCCCAGAGGAAGACCCAGGAATAAGTTCATGGACCAAATAAAGAGAAAAGTACACAGGGAGAGATACCAGGAGGTAAGAAAATTAGCATTAGATAGGGAAGTGTGGAGGGCTGCAGTCAACCAATCCTAGGATTGAACGACCAATGAGAGTGATGCCTACAGCCTAACAGAAAGTAAGCGACACGTCAGACGCTAAACGCATGCACGGCCGGACTGACTAATATATAGGTATAACAAACTGTGAATATTCGTGCAGGACGCTCGTAATTCACTAATGTTTTTTTCAGCGGGGAATGAACTCGCTCGAATGGAAAAATATCGACCCGTGTATATAGGGCCACCTCTTCGTCCGCAGAGCGAATCGAATCTTTCGGGAAAACAAATGAGACGCTGGGTGCGGACACACTGACACAATTCCTTCTCCCCTCCTCAACCATTCTTCTCTCCCCCACTACTTCCCACACTCACTAACCCCCCCTCCGTCCACATGAATCTTCCCCCTTCGTTTTGTGGGTCGGCCGTCATACGTACATACAATCTCTCAATTAACTCCTCCCTCCCCCCCGGCCACATTACACGATAGAGCAAAAAAACTGTGCGAGTCGAAAACGTCATTTTTCGAAAAAAAAAAATAGTGAGACGAGGCTTTTCAAAAGCAGAATGAAAACATTCAAACCCTCAAAGTGCTGCTCTCTAGTGGGAGAACACCGAAGCTAGAATCACGCCACTGGTGCAAAAAAAAAAACAGAATGCAGTTTTACGTGGGTGACATACCGCCCACCTGACCGTAATACATGGCCGATGGGGCTCTCTCTCTCTCTCAAGGCCGTTTCAAACGAGGCACTTAATTGCTCAGTTTAATGAGTGAAAAAGAAATTGTCAGGACGCGGGTTTGGATTAAGGGTCTATACTTTCTCCTGTCTTTCGTCCGTGCAATGCATCAGTCAGATTCCAGCAAGACCGGGTTTTAATGCGACACAATTTTACGTTGCACATCTTCCATCCATACATGAGACTGTGTGATGAAATTGGCACATGAAAAAAACGGCCTCTTTTGGACACTAATTGCGCTCTCGACTGTTCACATATATGATGTACACATCTTTTCCTTATGCTAATGAGATGGATTGAAATTGAGCTGACGAAAGACTGGACACGACCCGCAGAAATGTCGTCAAAAAATTTTAAGAAATGAACGCAAAAGCATGCGTGAGTAAATATTTTTTATATGCTCATGTAGAAACGGCCTCTATTGGAGTCTGCTTATGCTCTCAACCATTTACATATATCATATGTATATCTATTCCTCATGTTAATGTAATCAATTGAAATGAAACTGACGAAATAGGGACACCATCCAAAGATATGTCGTCGGAAAACTAAAAATTAAACGAGGAAGAGGCAAATGAGAGCAAATGTAAAAACGGGCTCCATTGGACCCAACTTATGCTCTAAGCCATTCACGTGTGTTATATGTACGTCTCTTCCTTATGTTGATGAGATCGATTGAAATGAAACTGCCGAGATATATGGGCAAATCCCGCAAAAATTTTGCCGAAAAATCAAAAAATTGAACGAGGAAGAAGCAAACGTAGGCAAATGTAAAAAAACGGCCTATATCGGACACTATTTATGCTCTCAACGATTCACATGTACAATATGTGTATCTCTTCCTTATGATAATGAGATTGCTTGATGTGAAACTGACGAAATATGGACACGTCCCTCAGAAACGTCGTCGAAAAGTTCAAAAAATGAATGAACGAAGAGAGAAAATGTCTGCGCAAAGATGTATTATGTGCAGATATACTCACATGACCCTGTGGATGGTCTCTCTTCCGGGGTCCATGCCGACAGAACCCGAAGAGGACGCCATGGAGAAGAGGTTGAGGAGGAACAGCGTGAGCAATACGTGTGACAGGAAGACGACCGTCGAAAACAAAGGGGACCTCGCTCGACCCCTGAACCACGCCGGGACCAGGGACCCCACTGCGACACCACCTCCGCCGCAGGTCCCTTCCGAACACCGGTGGTGCACCTCCTGCGCATCGTCCGGGAGGAGGTCGTCACCATCGCAACCGGGAGGAGGACAATCCGAAGAGCCGCTTACGTGGCCGCCCTCGTCGTCGCCGGGACAACCCGGCCCCGAGCTGCGTTGCCTCAGCTCCGGGCGAGATTGGTCAGCTGGGCGCGTGTCCTCTTCCATTTTCTCCCTCCCGGAAAGGCCGGAGCTCCCGGCCGGACTCGGTGTGGCCAAGCTGGACTGTTCGATTTGCGGCGTGCGGTCAAGTGTTCCCCTGATACTAAAACTACTACCCGAAAACAGGGCCTAATTCGTCTGTTTTCCTTTAAAAAAAAGACTCTAAAAGAGACGACTACAGCGAAATTAATCTCTCTCCGTCAATACGTTTGAGCCTCTACTCCTACTGTTCGGGTGGACATCACGATGATCGCCCCTTGTGAAACATCTTGGGTGGTGTTCCTCGGTGTGCCGAGAGGCGATATGGTGGACGTCTTCACCCGTTGTATTTTTCTCTCTCTCCCACGTCCAGCCGCGTCGCCGCTGCTCCCTCGTCCCTCCCCCACCCCATCCCTGCTCTCTTCGACCCAAGCGGCGGGTGCGGCGCGCCTGCGCCCCGGGAGCGCGCGAGCGATCCTGCTGCCCCCCGTCGGTAGGAGGGTGGAAGCTCCCTTTCTTTTTTATGACTCCCTCCCTACCTCAACCTCTTCCTCCACTCCCTTCCCCCTCTCTTTGCTAATCTCTCCTGCCCGCGTACGAGCGGCGCCGAAACCGCACCTCTCACCCGTCCTAAAATCACCTTTCATTGTCGCTCCCGACATCTAGTAATACCTCGTTTCCACTCCACGCGTATACATTCATGTTTGTGTCACAGTATAGAGTAATCTTAGAGCATGTATACAATAAAGGACGCAGGGGCCGTCCTCGAAAATATATTGCTAGCGGGGATCATTAAGGACAGATGGAGACGTAAGAAATGTATAAGTGGGGCAGAAAGGGAGACCGAGGATAAGACCTTGTTGTATAAATTCCAATTTTTGGTTGGATTAATTATAAAAAAAGATGGAGAGGGTACTTACTATGCTGTCCAATGCTTGAGGCTTAAGCCAGTACGCCATCTTCGTCAACCCGCATTTTCCAATAGCGATGGTGGACTAACGAACTATTTTTGCAATTTTACTGTTTTCCAACTATAACTTACTAATAATCAGCACGCACTTGCCTCTAATATGCATTCTCCTAGCATATATTATTTATTTATTTCAACAAAAATAATCCGAATTCCCCGTAAAATCAGGGGTAAAATTGAATAGAATTCAGAGCACTTAGCAGCAAATATGTGTTACATGAGTTACTTTTGTTAAATTTTAAACATATGCTGGATTTCCTGGCTATACACCCGTTAATTTGTCCGCTCCATCATAGGAAAGTAAGGAGAGAGCAGGGTTAAACAATACGGTCATTATTTTGGTTGTCAGGCTTCATTTTGACGACGTAGTGCCCTTTCCGAATACCTCAAAGGTGGGGCTAGAGAAGGCTGGCACATGTAATGTCAGACATAGCAACCGAGTGATGTTTATACGCTTGAGCCTGGTGAATAAGTATGAGGAAACATGAACAATTATTTTCTGGTGACGCCTTCTCCGTCAATAATATCAGCAATTCTCAGTCGGGCATTATATATTTGTTTGAAATTGCAAATACACATGCAAGATTCCAAGTTATAGATTTATTTAAATAAAAAAATGCCAATGTTTATATGGGCGGAAAAGGCATTATCATTAGCCTCGCCTTCTCTGACATCATATATCTATGGGTTGTGCTCTGGAGACGCTTTTCCTTGCTCACAGAGTCTCTATGGTATACATGCTCTAAGAGAATACCAATGTATACCCGTTTATGACGAACGAAAGGGATAATGGAATGGAAGAAGGAGAGACCGAGGATAAGGCCTTGGTGTATACATTCAAATTTTTGGCAGGACAAATCATAAAAAAAGACTTGTAACTTCTCTCGTCTTGGATGATGATGAGAAACAAAAACATTTTATGACTAAACCTTCTTTATATGTACTGTTATATTTAATTAAACCTCGCACAAAATCCTAAGTTCTAAAAATGACTCTGGAAATCAAGGAGGGTGGTATGTATGTATACAAATGCTTCAACTATCGATAGTCAACAACATTTGAAACAACCATGATCGATTGATCACTTGTGTCATTCTTTTTATTTATTAATTCTCATCTACATAATGCCCCACGAGCCACCTCAAGCATGTCCGGCAGGGGGGAACAAAATATTGTTTGCGGGGAAAATCCAGAATCAAGGAGTCAGTACTATGATGTTTTGCAAGTGGTCATTGATATCGATACATCGAAACGCTCGAGACTATGATTTGAGTCGACTGTTGAAAGTACAAAGCAGTCTTATTTTCTTGCAGAACTGGGGGAGAGAATATCGAATAGTAAAAAAAAAAACAAATGAAAAAGTACCGAGCCATATTTATTTGCCGCGGTAGGAGGAAGTAGCGTTATCGAAGGGCTGTATGTTTACTGATACGGATCGAGATATAATTACTCTCGAGAATTTTGTCAAAGTCAAATAATACGTGTGAAAAGCAGCCTTTTTTCATGATGAACTGGTGGAGAAAATGTCGAATAGTAACAGGAAATAAATGAAAAAATACCGCGGCATATTTATCTGCCGCGGTAGGAGGTAGCTTTATCGAAGGGTTGTGTGTTAAGCGATACGTGTCGAGGTATCTTTACACTCTGGAGTTACGTCGAAGTCAAACAATGCCTGTGAAAAAGCCGCTTTTTTTACATGGAGATCGAACAAAAAAGTGACCCCTATCATATTTGTGTGCCCGCCCTCAAGGAGGAGGTAGTGTGTGCCTTTAGGTGATTCCGTAGGTGAACGCATCCGTATCGAGAAATCTTTTTTTTCTGCTCGTGACTCGTCCATAGAAGTCTAGTTTTAACGTAAAAAATCTCGCCTTTTTTTAAAGGTCGGAGAAATAGAGGGAAGCTTTTTTTTAAGAGAGAGAAAGTCGAACGAGAATGAGGGGAAAAAATGACAATATCTCTGAAAATATGTGTATGTATATATATTTATTTATTGAGGATCACTCGTGTGACGAATAGACAAAAATTGCCACAGGAAGACAGACTCTCATTCATCTACGTCCTTGCGAACAAGGCGCGTGGCGCGCCGAAATAGTAAGGAGCTTCCTGTAAGTGTTTTCCTTTTTCGTTTAACTATATTTTTCGCCTGCTTTCCTGTGGAAATTTTTGTTTATTTATTTATTTGTATATACTAGCTAAATTATCCGGCGTTGCTCGGGATCATACTTCCCTCATAACTCATCATACAGACTACAGTATTCTTTCGGGTATCTGATAAAATAAATTTTAATTCTCGCTCTTGAGTGAAAGTAGTTTCACAAAGAAAAAAAAATGTACCGTTGCACAATACCCAATACATTTAGCATTCCTAATCTCCATAACTGAGCAAAGTGAATTGTAAATGTTTGAAGGCCGAAATTTGGTTGTCAAGTGAATATGGTATTGTTGATTTCAGATTGAAAGGACGCGTTTTTGCAGCTAAAAACATGATTTTCAGACAAATACGATGAGTAAAAGAAAATCGATTGAAAGAATTATAGACTAAATTCATCCAACAACACGAACAGAAAAATCCCAGCCCTCCATCATGGGTGAAAGTACTTTTAAAAAGCAAAAAATGAAACCATTGCACCAAACCCAATACTTAGCATGAACCATCGGGTGGGGCCTTCGGGGGTCTTGAGGGCTTTTTAAAATAGCCTATGTTACAAACAGATATATTTCCTATGTACGCTCCAAATTAAAGCTCAATCAGTCCTGTATTTTTTTAGTGATAGAGCAACAGAAAACTCGACAGACAGACAAAAATCATTACATTTTTGCATAGTAGTTAGGATACTTATTTGCCCGCGCGGATACGTGTTCGACTGTGGAGTGTTTGGCAAAGGTTATGTGAATGGTTGTTTCGGATTTCGGTCGCGTAGAGGGAGGTGAGGAGGAGATAGGAGAGGGGGGCATGGGGTGACGATGGAAGGGGTGGGAAAGGGTGAGGGTGGAGGGGGATATTTTAGAAGGCTCAGGGAGAAAGTGCACTTCGGAGGGGTGGGTTGGGTGGGTGGTGCGCGGGAGGGGTGGGGAAGTAGGGTGACGAGGAGGAGGAGGGAGTGGGGGCGGCAGAAGGAAGATAAAGACCTCTGCTGCGCATGCGATGTGGAGCGATCGATGAGCGGACTAACACACGGAGGGAGACGGAGGGAGGGAGGCAGAGTTAGAGGCCTCCCAACGCCCCGAACCTCTTACTCCGCTCTGCGGGGGTTGAAAAAAATATACTTTCAGTAAAAAAAATTAAAATAACGTACAAGGAGGGGGGAGGGTGCTCAACCCCTTCTGTTCCTCTCTCTCCTACATTCACGTTCGTTCCCCTTCCTACCCTCCACCCCCTTAGTTGCTTTTGACGTTCAGGGTGTGATGATAGGCAAAAGGAGATATTTAGATAAGAACACATTTGCCCTTATATATGTGCGATAGGTATTTATTTACCGATACGATTATGTTCAAATATGTATACAAGCCCTCCAAAAGCCATTATATGATAATTTACCTATACAATAATGGATAAAAATGCATACATGCCCTATAAAAGGCGTAATATGGTACATAATATAGTACCATTTTTGTATTGAATGGGCAAAAGCCCTTTTTATATCATTTTAGGATTATTTCCATTTATGATTACTTATCTATAAAATGATTACATGCCCCGTGTAGATCAAAATATGATAATTTACCTACACGATTATGCATAAAATGTACAAGTACTCCTACACCTAACCACACGGGTGGGCGGCCAAGGTTCAAATACCTGCAGAGGTGGATGTTTTTCAGAGGAAACCCGATCCCTACTAGAGTGTCTATTGGAGGGCACTTCAAGCACAGTACTCCGTCTGTCGGATGAGACATTAAGCCGCGGTTCCCTTGGCGCCTTACGTTAAGAGCAGGCTAATGCCGACGCCGGGTTTCTATCCACCCTTCCTCCTTTACCTATCCCCTACGGTGCAAACGACCTTAGCTGTCGGTCGCCTCCCCAAAAATCCAATCCAATCGAACAAATACACTCTAGTCAAGCCATTATAAATCATTATTCCCCAAAGAGTCGGAGTCACACGCTAGGCTTAGATTGCTTGGGAAAGTCGGAACTGTTGTGTTTCAGAGCGACACAGAGAATGTTATCTTGACGGCTTATAACAACGCTAGGTCTGATAGAAGCCATAAAAGAAGAGAGATACATTGCCGGACAGATAGGCACAAAAACTCGTTCTTTCCAGGCACAATAAGCAACTACAATAAAAACTGAGCTCCATTAAATAGACTCCCATAAGATACGTCACCATCTCACCTCCTAAAACCTTACATCTTTCCACAGCTGGTGACCAAACACCCCCTGCCACACGCCCATGCGGCGTCTCGCAGGGTATTATGTAGATGTATATGTAGACATGATCATTTACCTATACGATTATGTATAAAATTATATACATGCCTTCTATATATTATGGTATTTACCTTCTAGGCTACAATGAAAAGGTACTTGCCTTAAATGAAATAATTGAGGAATTATAGAGCTGAACGTTAGGTACCAATGGAATACTTAAGTTAGTATTGTAAACTGTGCCAATTTTTACTTCTCAAATTAAGGGGCCATTAGCGCATGAAAAAGCAATGAATGACGTGCAATTGAATACTAAGTGGGAAAACAGAAATTAGCCGCAGTTAATTTGTATCAACTTGTAACAGATGTCAATAGTTTCCATGCGAAGTTTTTCTCTGTGACTCACGTTCAAAAGTTATTTAATTCGGCTGCAACTTTTATAGAAATCCAGCGTTACTGCCTACGAAAGTTTATGGCATTTGTAATGGCTTATACTCTTTCCACTGTAAATTATAAAATGATAACAATTTAATCACAGCTGAAATGCATCACCGACGCCAAATCAAAAATGAAATCCGTAATTATTTTTTTAGAATCATCATGGGTCTGCAGTAAAAATTCGAGGAATATGCTTCCGTCGGGAATACGATATGAGAAAATAACGATATGAGAAGAACAAGATTGATGGGACCCACCCTGAGATACAATGAATTTGTGAAGAACGGAATTAAATGTAAAATAGAGGAAAAGGTTACTAGAGGAAGATCCAGGAACAAGTTCATGGAAATGTAAAGAGGTAATTTTGCAGGCAGAGATATCAGGAGGTAAGGGAACTAGCATTAGATAAGGAAGGGTTTAGGGCTGTAGTCAACCAATCAAAAGATTGAACGACCTATGAATGAACGATGTTCTGAATTCGGAGCCATAATTAGAATATCAAATTTTCTTTCACATGCAATGAACTGTTCCGGATCACTGCTCAAAAGAAAAAAATGCACGCTTCGTTGAAAACTGATACGAGCGAACATATAGTGTTTCAAAACATCTTGATAGATTGAGGTGTAAGCCCCTAGAGACTCGGATGCTACGCGCTAGGCTTAGCTTGCTTGAGGAATTCAGAACTGGTGTGTTTCAGAGCGACACACAGAATATTATCATGACGCCTCACTTCATCTCCAGGGTATGACAGAAGAGATAAATTAGGGGAGTTACATTGTCGAGTAGATAGCTCCAAAAACTCGTTCTTTTCGTGCTCTATAAGCGATCACAATTATAACTGAGCTCCCCTAAATACACTGTAACAATTGACGTCACCCCTTCACCTCCCAAACCCTTATATCTTTGCACGGTTGTTGTCCTAACAGCCCCTGCCACACGCCCATGCGGTGGCTCGCGGGGTAGTATTTAGATGTAGAAAACATGGCGAAAAGCCTTCAATACCTTGTCTGAATGCGATGCATTAAATTACTCAATATAATTACCCAAGTATAAAACGACCCAATATAATTTCGAGGGCATTCACGGCAGACAACCGAGATTTGTCCAATGCAGTGTCCAATCCACTACTCGTCAATTTTCCAAAACCGTGATTTATATTACGAATGTATCCTTACTGAGGATTAAGACAAAAGAATTAAATTTACTGGGCATCGGTTTATAAACAAATAGCAAGCATGCAAGTAGTACTGAACCAAAAGGGGAGGGCATTGCATTTAGTGTAAATAGATTTACAACAGTACTTGCTAAAAAGCTTTAGTTATCGGGGTTGTTAAAATTATTTTCTATAGAAAAAATAGCCATTTCCAGTGCCACTGTCACATTTTGTAGGTTATTTGATTCCTCACATTTCATCTCATTACAATATCCAGATCCGACGTATGATTTTCTGTAGTAACTCCAAAAAACATTGCTTTTTTTGATAAGTTTATAGGGTCATAGTGTAGATATAAATAGGGATACACGCGTGGGTTTTTGTTTTCATCTAGACTTTGTCTTCTATATGAATCATACATCGCCTGCGTGAATGCATTTTTGCCAAGCCCAAATACTATAATGATTGGCCTACTATATAATGTCATTTAAGGTATAGTTTGAGCGAAATGTCATTTCACCTCGAAATCAATGGATGAAGTCTCAATACAAGGAAAAATATATTACTTTTCCAAAGATCCCAAAATATCAGCCCCCTACCGAACGAATTTCCGAGATTTTTGACAAATTATGCCAGCCATTTTACATGGGAAATGGCCCTTATATGTATGCACACCAGAGAGACCTTTTATTTACAGAAATGAGGAATTTCTGATTCCTAGATCTCGTCAAAAAATCAACAGGGTTTAGTTCGTAGGTTTTCCCGACTAATTTTGAAAAATAATCATATTGTTACCGCGTAATTATTTTCAGATTCGAAAAAAAATCCTTTCGCTTTGAAGGAGTTTTTACACGTACCACGGGAAAAAAATGAGTCAAATCAAAGACCTATGTAGATATTTTTATTTTATTCCCTAGAATTACAGTCATGTACAAGTATATTACTTCATCATTGATAATTTAATTAATTGAATTCATGCTTCTTACAGCTGATAAAATGAAAACGCAATTGTATCATTCGAATGTGGTCTCCATTATGACTAGGGAACTATCTCGCTCAAACTACCTTAAGGAGGCTCACATACGACTATGCGAGTCAAAAACATATAAGTACATGTAAGATGGAATACAGCATGTATTCCACCTTTTAGTTTGCATTCCTTTAAATAGTCGAAAAGTTGCACGAATTCTCTATTTTAAAATGTGGAAATCACTCACACAGTCGCAGTGGAAACTTCTTCAATAAAACGGGTTCCAGAGATTAGAGAATCCACTATTAACCCATTAACGCCCAAATTATTATTTTGACTGTAACCTTTACTTAAGTCATTTTCTATGAGTTTTAGGTACTGGTAAATCAGGAAATATCAATATTTGTTTGGTGCAATTTGTTATTGCTGAAATATAGCCCATCCTCGATTGAGGACACTGGGCGTTGGCGTGTAATTTTTTGGGAAAGTCAGAATATGGGAAATTCGATCTCAAAATATTTATAATAATGCAAAAAATTTATTCAAAAAGCACCTCAAAATACACGCGTAAATGGAATTGATATACACGTATAAAAATAATATAATACCATAGCTTATGTGAAAAAAATAGAAGACGATGCGTCGAAGAGGTCTCACCCAGTCTACCACGACACAAAACGATGGCGTGTTTCTCTCGGCGAAGAGCAGCTTACGAATGACGAAAGTAGTAAGGTAGTTGCTTCAATGTCTAACTAATCGACGTAATATCAAGAACTTTCGGAGGGGAAACAGTGTGCAGAATTTCGGGCTACAATGTGACTGTCCTCGAATGAGGACGCTGGGCGCTAACGGGTTAAAGGAGGAGCCTCTATTTCAGGTATACCCGTTAACCTACACTGACTTCAACATTTATTATAAAGTGAGACATCTACAATCGAGTAGGCTAAAAATATATTACTGAGTCATCGGTTATTTAACGACGATACATCGGTTAAAAATGATGAATTTTCAAGCTATAATACGTTGCTTAAGGTAGTCCGAGCGAGATAGTTCCCTTGTCATAATAGAGACCATATTTGAATAATAAATTTTTTTATTTCACCAGCTGTAGGACACATAAATTAAATATTGCATTATTAATGGTACAATAATATAGTTTAATCAGACAGAAATTGTAAGTAATCAAATGAAACTATCTAAATAACTCTGTAACACGTATTTCCTTCGTTATTGTTCTACTACTTTGTATTATGCCCAAGCTTGCTCGTCGGAAAAGAAAATGCATGAAACGTAACAGGTTTAGAGATACGCTTGCAATTTACTTAACAAAATGAAATATTCAATTTACAGACAATTTAAATTATGAAAATAATTACTTATATCCTAAGGTCATGACCAACTGTATATTCTAATTTACACACAAATTTGGCATATGAATAATTATTCCTTCTTTTAAGTATATTGTCCAATTATTTGCCACACTTCTCCACTTGAACTTTTCACAACATCCAGTCACAAACTTAATTCTTGGCCAATTAAAAACCTCTTGCCTTATGGCTTCTTGTATCTTATATGAAAATAAAAGTTTATAGGTACAACCCAATTATTCGACGACACAGGTTGGTTTGTCCCTCTGTGGTCTGGAAAATCCTCTCAGCCTGCGTAGTGTTCGTCCTTGGCGGGCCCTCAGCTCTTGGGTCTCGTCCTGTTGTAAGATCTCCCGTTCCTCTCCTTGATTCCAGCTCCTTGGTCAATTCTCCTTTTCTACGTGGGCTATGTCTCGCACGATGCCACACTCTGGAACTTTCCTCTATCAAAACTTGCGTGCTGTCCTGGCACGACCGTACACTCCGACGGTTTTATCTACAAAAATCCCTGCGTGCTGTCCTGGCACGACCGTACGCTCCGACGGTTTTCTCTACACTCCCTAGCTCCTTTTGTTGCCGACGCTTCCACTCCCTCGGTCTATTGTTTATTCTCAATTCACAATATGGTGGGTCCCTCATTGTTATAATAAGCCATGAGGTAGTTTAAGAAAAAATGGCGAGGCCAGCGTTATGTTACAACTCTTTAACTTGACTCATTTTTTCGCGCGATGCGTTAAAAACTCCTTCAAAAAGGAAGGTTTTTTGTGATCCCCAAGAACCCACTGTGGTGACAATATGGTTTATTTTCAAAAATATTGGAGAAAACATGCGAAATACACGCTGTTAGTTTTTTTCGACATCTAAGTGTTTTTATTTCCTCATTTTGTAAATAATGTCTCTCTGGAGTGCATATACGTACTATTTCCCATGTAAAAGTGCTAGGATTTTTTGGAAAATAACTCCGAAAGTAATGTGGTAAGGGGTTGAATTTTCGGTTTCATTGGAGGGGTGGGATATTTTTCTTGAATACGAGACCGAATTCATTGATTTCTTGGTAAAATGATATTTCGCTCTAACTATCTTAACTCTCTATTTTTTATCTAAGAACCCACTGCGGTGACAATATGATTAATTTTCAAATGTAGTTGAGAAAACATACAAAATGCACTCTGTAGGTTTTTTACGACATCTAAGTGTTAGAAATTCCTCATTTTGGAATTAATGTCTCTCTGAAGTGAATACACGTAGCATTTCCCATGTAAACGGGCTGGTATATTCTGGCAAATATCTCGGAAAGTAATGTGATAAGGGGTTAAATGTTTGGTGTCATAAGAAGGGTGAGATATTTTTCTTTAAAACGAGACCAAAGTCATTGATTTCTAAGTAAAATTATTTCGCTCAAACTACCTCAAATGGTAGTGCGATAATATCTCTTCACATAGCATATTTTTTACTCTCAAATTTCACCCAAATCATACTATTAAAAAGTTGTATAATATATACTACTACATATTGAGACACTCAATGTAATTTTTCAGCAAAGGTTATGGATGACATAACACGAGAATTTAACTTTAAATAACTTACTTCTGGTTACCTTCGGTGCACACGTTCGACATACTGTGATGAATATTACAACGTTGCGAAGGGAAACTTAAGCTGCTTACCTTGTTTTCCTAAATCCTGTCGAAATAGCCATGGAGGCTGCAGTCAGAATAATTACTGCTTTTTCTTACGTAGAAAAACTTCGGTTTAACGATTTTGTCCTACAAGATTTTACACGATGGGATATTTACATGTAGTTCAAAAAAATAACAGGCGATTTCAAGCCTAAATTTACTCATTACAGCAAATTTTGAACATCTTAAGAATGCAGTCCTAAGAAAGGCAGGTCCCTCTTTAATGGTAATGATCAGACAATGCCATAACCCGGAACCTTTTACCCACACTTATGCTTGTTCGTAAAGTACTGAGAGGACTCAATTGTTTTTATGTTGATTTTGATGTTTTTATCACAGTGAAATTCCGTGGTGAATGATTAGATTTAACTCTTTTTTTCTATAAAATATTACCCAAAGGAGTATTTGCATGAAATTAAAAAAATTTAAATGGCAGCATTAAGCCAAAATATACTTGATTCATTCATTGGTCGTTCAATCCTAAGATTGGTTGACTGCGGCCCCTTCCCTATCTAATGCTAGTTCCCTTAGCTCCTGGTATCTCTTCCCATGTACTTTCATCTTTATTTGGTCCATGCACTTAGTTCTGGGTCTTCCTCTGGGTCTTTTCTCTCTATTTTGCCTTCAATTACGTATTTCACAAACCCATTGCGTCTCAGGGTGTGTCCAATCCGTCTATTTCTCCTTATCTCTACGGTGTTCCACATGGTCCTCTTCTACACTTCTGTAAACTTCATCATTTCTAATTTTGTCCGTCCATTTTATCTTCAGCATCCTCCTCCAGCACCGGGTTTTGAAGGCTTCTAGTCTCTTCAGGTCAGCTTCTAAAATGGTCCATGCTTCCGATTTATAGAGTGCTATGCTCCACACGAACGTTTTCACATACTGTTCCCTGGTTCGTAGTCCTAACATCTTTAAGCACATCAGTTTTCTTGACAAAATTTGTTTTTTTTTCCCATGGACATCTTCTTAGCTTGGGCCATTCGCCGCTTGATGTCTAAATTTACTCATAACAGCAAATTTTGTACATCTTAAGAAATCTGTATTTCGAAGCGTAATTTCCTCGTTAAGCTGTTGGAAAGGATGCTGAAAGAAAGCCGAACCGTTGCTCGTTGCCAAGGCCTCATTTTCGCCATCTCCCGTCACATTCAGCGCACCGCACTAAAGTCGTTAACTATCTTCACAGAAGTCTTTCAAGGAGAACTGACTTGAAAGTTGTAAAGCCCTATAAAAGCAAAGGTTTTTCTTGTGACTTCTGCTCTCGGGAATGCTATCTTTGGAACAGTTGGAAGATTGAGTAATCGTGTTACAAATTGACGTGCTGAACGACTGCGTCAAAGGTCACGTGACCGAAGTGGTTGCGTGGAAACGTCATCAAACTGCATATTGGCTTGTCCCCCCGAGTAAACGAAGAGCTTATTTGAGCGTTCATTATTGATATAATTAAGTTAAATCACGGTCTCCTTGTACATATCAGTCGCGACAACAATTGCTGAAAACTTGCAACTCGTCAAGGTCATAAAATATCGATTGTATTCTTCCTTCGATACAAGACTTCGCAACGTAAACAACCTCGCCATTAATGTGCTCATTTTTGGTGTATTCTCCATAAGCATACATAGGTTGTTCAACGTTGTTGTTGATTTGGTAGTGAATTTCTATTCGAAACGATTACTGTCGCCGCATATTTTCAAATTTCTTAGGGTGTGCAATGGTGGTGAACGTTCTGCAAGCACATTAATGGCGGCCATTTGGTGGGGATGGTTACGAGGACCCATATCGATAGACCTACGTATATATCAAATCGAACAACCCTGGAAGCTCGGAGCTCAGGGGCGCCGTGTGGTGGCGAGCCAGTAAAAGCTTATTTATAATAGTTAGTAATTGACTGTAACTAAAGAGTCTATCCGAGAAGCTATAAAGTTATCGTTTTACCCGCATTTTGCAAGAGATGAAGGTATCTACCAGTAGAGCTGGTAATGAAGGTGCTATATCAAATCATATCCTGTACTGAGTACGTCTGAAGAAAAATACTAATATCTTGAAGAAATACAATCAATCACAGTAGGATACCTCAAATGATAGGTACCCCACCAATGCTGATTGAAAGCAATGTGGTTTTCGATCGACTAATATGAATAAAATCTCATATATATTTCATTAAATTAGACCCATTTTCTAGGTATACCCCTGGATGCCTCAGCCATAATTTTTGTTAGAGTCTGATAAAGGGTTTATGACAATTGATTCAAAAATTTTTGGCGTAAAATTTGAGTTCAAGGTAGTTTGAGCGAGATAATTCCCTAGTCATAATGGAGACTATTTTAGAATCATACGTTTGCATTTCAGCAGCTATAGGAATAATGAAATACGTGTTACATCATTAATAGTGCAATAATATCATTTATATGATTGAACTGTATGTCTTTAAATAAAAATATCTCCACAAGTCTTTAACTTGACTAATTTTTTGTGCGTGGAACGTTTGAAATTGCCATTAAAAAAAATCTGCCGAGTAATGCTAACACCATATTTTGCATGTGCCCTGCATGACACTTGTGTCACGTTTACGTAGATATATTATAGATTATTTACGCAGTTTCTGTAACATTTGTGGTATACCGATAGTGTGGTGCATGTTAGTGAAAGTTAATTTGTTCACAGCAGTTCATGTTGGTGATAAGTCACCCCCTGCCAAACAGCCTTGTGGTGGCTTGCAGCGTAATGAGTAGATGTAGATGTAAAACTCCCTCACAACAGAAGAGTCTTTTTGATGTTCTGAAAAAATTACCGCCGTGACAATGTGATTTATTAAAACAAAATAGTAGAGAAAGTGTACAAACTACTCATTCCTAATGTTTTGACGAGATCTAGGTGTAAGGAATTCTTCATTTAAAAAAATTATGGTCTCTCTGGAGTGCATTGACATACCATTCCCCATTTAAAATGGCCGGTATTTTTGTAAAAAATCTCGAAAAGTACATCTACATACTACCCTGCGAGCCGCCGAATGGGCGTGTGGCAGGGGGTGTTAGGTCACCAGCCGTGCAAAGATGTAAGTTTTTGGGAGATAAAATGGTGACGCGTATTATGGGAGTGTATTTAGTGGAGCTCAATTTTTATTGTGGTCACTAATTGTGCGCGGAAAGTAAAAGTTTTTGTACCTATCTGTTCGGCAATGCATCTGTCTCATTTCATCGCTTCTTTCAGACCTAGAGATGTAGTGAGGCGTCATGATAATATTCTCTGTGTCGCTCTGAAACACACTAGTTCTGAATTTATCAAGCAACCTAAGCCTAGCGTATAGCCTCCGAGTCTCTAGGGGCTCCCTCCTTAATCCCTCTAAAAGTTGTGAGACACTATACGTACGCTCGTGGCAGTTTTTAACGAAGCACGCTGCTTTCCTTTGTATTTCATTAACTTTTTTGTTTAAATCTATTGGACCAGGGTCCCAAATGCTCGCAGCGTATTCGAGGTGTGGCCTAACCAGAGCAAAGTAGTATCTCTCTTTCAATTTTTTTCATCCGAGGACTTTCCTATTATACGTTTAAGAAAACCTAGTTTTTTAAATGCTGTGTCGCATATGTTTTGTATGTGTGATCCCCACGAAATAAACTCCACTTTCTCCGGCGAGATGTTGTAGAACAGCATTTTGAACAATGAAGCTCAAATGATATCGTACTGTCTACCAAATTTATTTCAAACTCTTACTACACGTGTTTCAACTGTCTAGCAGTCATCAGTCATAGTCATAGTCTTGACTGATGATGACTGCTAGACAGTTGAAACACGTGTAGTAAGAGTTGGAAATAAATTTGGTAGACAGTACGATATCATTTGAGCATCATTGTTCCCACGAAATAGTTCGGTAAGGGACTGATATTTTTGTATCTTTGGAGGGGTGACACATTTTTATTTTAAATGAGACTTCAATTAACTGGTGTATAGGTGAAATGATATTTCGCTCCAGTTATCTTAATACTTCCTCCTGTGGATGGCGCTCTCGTCGACAAACCGACAGTCTGACGTGATACACAAAGTTCAAACTCGTTGTTGCCGGCCCCGCCTGCTAATCCGAGGGTCGCGGGTTCGAGTCCCGCCTGGGTGGGTTTTTCCACCACCCAGGCCATGGATATATGTCAAGTTCTGTTGGTCCGGTCCCTGGAAAACCTGATGACAGGCTCAGCAGCCTATCGGAATTCCGGGGACATACGGGCCAACAGAATCGTCAGGCAAGAAAAAAAAAACATTGGGTTAGCGTAAAAGCTAAGTCATAATTCGATTGACGTTAACCATACGTCTTAATACCAAATCATCGGTGTCCTCGATGTAATGGGTTGGCGGGAACTACTGAGAGAAAGGTTGTACTCACGCTTTGACCTGAATTGGTCCGAATTGACCCTCCATGGGTCCGGTGATCCCCGACTCGAGGACGTACTTCGGCAGACCGCACAACGCCAACCCATAAAGTGAGTCAGAGAGACACCTAATCCCAAATATTTGGGCAACGGGCTCTCTCGGTTCTCAAAGAAGTGCGGTAGGTTTTTGCGAAAGCAAAACCGACGGCTACTCGTCTCTGTTGTTTGGGTAACCAAACAAATACGAGCACTTCGGGGAGGCGGAGGCCCAATTGAAGTCCTTTTGACCTCAATCCGCCCCATTGGTGTCGGCCTCGAAGGGGCTGCGGTTCCGCTATCCTTCCTTTCCCATCCCTTCCTTCCACCTCTTCCAAGTCCCCGGGTATAAGCGAGAGCTTGCAAACCGGGGGCGGGAGTTGTAATCCTGCGGCGAGAGCCAAAACGCCTGTCCTCGATGTACTCAGTGCCCTACTCTCTTCAACACGAGCAAATTTTTCCCTGTTGACCCAAAAAATCGTCCACTTCCAAAGAAGCAAAAAGTCGTCGATGAGGAAGAACAACCCGGATAACGGGAAAGAGTTGTCGGAAAATACCTTGTAGAGCGTCACTATGGGGACCCCGATAGGGAGCCCGACATCAATTTTTCGCCTTTCCCTTTCCGAATACGTGAGAAGTTGGGGATGCCTTTACCTCTCCCCACCTGACGATAACTTCGTGCAAAAATCTCCAGTGGTGTGGAAACTTCGGTGAAGTTATGAAAGGAATCCCTAGCGTGGGGGGAGACCCCCATCCTACAACCCCCCAAAGATCCAAGTCTCCGAAATCCTCCCCTCCCCCCTCCACCGTAAAAGATCAGAAAGATCCCCGCATCTTAAAATGATAAGTTTTCTCGCAGAAATCTCCGGAGCGGTGAACGGGAGTCAAGTTTTCGAAAAATTCTGCGACCTCACGCGGGACGCCCCATGTCAGTACCCTGGGGTACTCAAAAACCTTCCTCATGAATCCTCATGCGTCCGCTCCCATTAATTTACCTTCTCTCTATCTGTCTCACCTGGTCGGAAGTTTTCATCTACATCCACGAAATATCGTGCAAGACACCACAAGGGTGCGTGGCACGGGGTGATTCCACACCAGGCATGCGGCTCTCATCACAGCTCAAATCAAAATCGCGCACTTTCCTCCGTCCGCTAGGCGCAGGCTAAAAAGCAGTCTGGATAAAAATTTGCGATAAGACCGAAAACTAGGAGAGTGCTACGTTGAGTAACATGCTACCATAAACACATTACGTAGACTAACATGCGACACAAGTTATGATACAAATAATGTTAGTATTACTGCCGCGATTGATAAATAGTCCTACAAGGTGCAGAAAACCTATAATGTGAAGAAAAAAACAATACAAAAAGCTAGATCATGCCAGAAATTTCTTTTGGGGTGTGTTGTTAGTAATGATGGTAAAATGTTAAGCACAAAAAGTAAGTAGTTTTTTGGCATTAAGTTTGTTAACTTTTTGACAAATCATATGGAAAAATGCAGAGAAAGCATGATGATGAAACTATAGAAATACAGTATTGAAATAAAATAGGATTAACGTTAAGAAATCAGTAGCTGAGAATGTCCATGTAGAGTGATGCGTACTGTGGCTCTGAGATATGGGCCTCTGAGATAAGCTGATATGGAAAAGAATAGGCCACAAAAACTTGGTGCTATAGGCGAACGCCGAAGATCAAATGGACTGAAATGACAAGAAATGAAGAAGTGCTTAAGAGAAATAGCAGAAAAGACCAGGTAGAGCACTATTAAATTGGCTGGGGAAGTATCCGCGGGTAAATGGCTTCACATTTTGATAACATCTCAAAGAAGTCGAAAAATATCCCAGTACCATATTTAAATACATCTGTTTGTGCGATGGTACTTGCCATACGTGCAGAATTGGAAATGATAAAAGAATTATATTTTAAAGCGTTGCCTTAATTGAAGCACGTTATGATTTGAGCGGATAGTAGCGGTTTTTCGGCGCGGTATGCAAAATTCTGGGGAAAATTGCATTTAAAAATCAACGTAAAACCTTGATACTACTATGAGGCAATTATTATATTACAACATAGATTGTTTTATCTTATAGAAGGAAATATGTACGTATTATAAATTGATCTTTACGAGTACCATTGAAGTATCATTTATTTGCAAACAAAAGAAAACAAAAAACAATTTTATCACTTCTGTATATAGAGATCACCGACTGGAACATACTAGAAAAGTTTTACAAAAATCCGTTCATTCACAAGCAATGATTTAGAAAACTCTATGGAGGGATGTATCCGAAACAAGTTTTAACAGTTTTCTTGGAGATATTCGTAGGATTAGAGTGAAACCGTGGTCGTTTAATATCAATTGTACGATCTCCCTTTGAGACAGGTCTTCGTAACGTAAACAAGTCCGACATTAATGTGCTTAAATTCTCCATATTCTACATAAACATAGTATAGATTGTTCAAATATTTAGCTGATTTGGCCATTAATTTGTATTTTCAATGGCGACTATGGCCGCACATTCGCAGATTTCCTTTGGCATGAAATGGCATTCATATCTCATTAAGCACATCAATGGCTGACGTGTGGTGGAAATGGTTCCGTAGACCCACATCGATACAGCTGCAGATATATCAAATCGAGCGATCGTGGAGTGCAACAAGGCTCGTGCTTCTCCCCAACTTTATTCAAATGCCATAGGGGTAACAATAATTTAATTTTTGCTCACAGGTTGAGACTCGATTACGTATATCCTGTTCAATAAAGTTTTATCATAAATTGAAAATCACAATTACAAACACCATATCGCTGTATATATAAAAAAGAATCTACGAGAAAAAAACTTGTTCACACCTAATCCCTCATCATCATTGGTCATTCGACTCTAACATTAGTTAACTACAGCCCTCCACCCTTTCCCTACCTAATGCTAGTTTCCCCAGTACTCCCAGGAAGTTCTTCTGTAAATCTCTTTTTCTTTGTTGAGTGTATATATCCCTTGGATGTCCTCTGGGGACCTTCCCCTCTATGTTTTCTCCTAATATATTCTTCATAAAGTACATTGTGCCTCAGGACGTGCCCGATGCTTTTGGTTCTTCTTTTATAATTGTGATCCATAGAGCCATTTCTTCTCCCATTCTAAGGTATGATTACCCATCTCTTGCATTTTCCAATCATTTACACTTCAGCATCCTTCTCTATCACCGGATTCTGACAGCTGCTAATAAGTTATGGTCCTCTTTTCCTGTGGTCCACGTTTCTAATCCTTCGATTGCCATGCTCCAAAAGAATGCTCCACGTACCTTGAGCCATTTAGAAGGAGAAAAAGTGGTTACAGTATTGTCGCCGTCAAAATAGTACAGACCTGGACTTTGATGTCTTCCACATAGGGTAGTGACAAATCGCTTATTGTTGCTTAACTTTCCAAATAAGATCCCTTTTAAATTTCAACCCTCATGCAGAAAGACTGTTAACTCCAATCGATTTTTATTGTGATCGCGTAGAAATAGCTGATCTACGACGGATGCACTTTGATTAATTGTAAACCGCTTTATGATCATATGGTCCATCAGTGATAAAAGTTTGGCTTTACTGTGATTCACCAGTGCTGTTCCACAATGTCATAAGCATGATCGAGTCGTAAAGTTTGGATTTTACCATGTTTTTATTTGGTTTCTTGAACAACGTCAAGCAGATAAATGGCATCGATCCAAAATAAATTTCCGGAACACGGGGTAGCACTAAATTTTAATCCCGCGTAGTTTACGCAATAGAAAGGCCAGCCACGAATGTATCTCCATGGTGCTTTGACGGCTTTTCGGCGTATCGAAGTTACGGTTACTGCTTCCTGGTACGTTGCGGCGAAGTGTCCATTTGTCCACTTATATTTAGACTGCACGCTTATAGCCTGGGCGGTCTTGAAAGCTCTCGAGGTCGATTCATCGCCACGAAGAACCAATGCTTTTAAGCGAGTTCGGTGTCTTTCTCTTTTCTGCTCTGTGCTCTCTCCCATATTTTTCCACTCACGAAACTGAGTACGTGTTAAGACTCCAAAATAATCGCCTTTCCATCCCATACTTCCTGCTTTGAACGTTGAACGTTACCGTCACTAAGGATGACACAATACAAAATTTAGACATTCCTTACTCTGACGAGCCGATGGCTGAAATAGCTATTTAACGTGTAGGAATAACTAAACCACTGCGTTTGGCTAAAAGTAACAATTCCCGAGGTCCAGAAGGAATACCTACACGCATGCTCGAGGAGTTAGCGCCACAGATTCTAACCACCATAACTAAAAATTGCATTTAGCAAATCATTATCCGAAAGCAAGGCAAGGCGCCCCAAGACTGGAAAACAGCCAACGTCACACCAAAACTTAAAAAAAAGGAAAGAACAATGACCCAGGAAATTACCGGCCTATGTCGTTAACATTACTTATACGCAAGATCCTCGAACGCGTTGTTAGCAATATTATGATATTTCTAGATAATCGCAACTGCTTACATGGCAGTCAACTCGGCTTCTGGAAGGGTAGATCCACAGCGAATGAGGGACCGAAGTCAGACAGGAGCTAAAATTAACAAACGAGTAGGACAAGGATGCAATCTCTCATCAGCACTGTTCAACGTGTACCTGGAGGAGGCCATACGAGAAGCACAAGAAATTGGACTGAGGGGAGTTATGAGAAACGATGAAGAAATGAACATGCTCTGCTTGACGGATGATATCGCATTCGTAGCTTGATATCGCGATGATCTTCCAAGGTCACTAATGTAATGGACCAAGTTCTACAAGAATACAACGTGAACATTAGTAAGACGAAGACTAAAATCCTAGCATGCGGAAGAGAGGAGATGAATGCAGACGTCACCCTGAGGTTAGAGAAATTGGAACAAGTGAATTCCTTCCCATATCTCGGAAGTACAATCACGTGGAACGGAAGAAGTACAATGGACATTGTAACACAACGCGGGCCTCCATATTCTTTTCCCACCGCGTGGGAGAAATAACAATTAAACACCCACCATGTTTAACTTTTCGCGGTGAAACAATAGGGAAACGGAGGGCAGAGCCAAAGCCGACAATGAAGAATTGGGGAAGGGGACGAATAGAAAAGCACGAGCGAGGATTGACAGGAGAGTTCTTGAAGGGAACGGACGTGTGATGGGGGTTCTGTGCCATATTTCGGAGGAAGCGGACATTCAGCCGCGATACGGGGGCCAGAGAGAGAGAGAGAGACCCTGATACAGGACTACCATTCATGCAGATGCTGTGATCACATTACGCCAGGACTACGGGTTCCGGAGGCTGTAAAGCTAGAGTGACACCAGCCACGTATCAACCTGTATTGTCAACAAGAGCGTAAATATGGACGTTAATTCTGTATTTTAAATAAGCAATACAAACCCAGTTTTGGTACAACCCGGATTAGAGGTTGATGCTAGTTTTGTTTTATTTACATTGGAGTAATAAATGTTTAAAGAAGATATATGGCTTAATTCAAAGAAGTTGATTATCATAAAATGTTTAAAGATAAGTAAATCATTTGAAGTAACTGTATGATGTGCAGAATATTACAATTGTCTGGGTCATGACCTTAAGTTAAAGGTAAAGATATTATATACTTTGTTTGTGTGTGTCTTGATTCAATGATATGATTTTGTCTGATCAATTAAATTGCTAGTTATCACGTATCACATGTTGTTTTGTGTTTCTCATGTTATCTACCGCAGAGAAGGCTGGGGCAATTGAAAAAGGTAGGAGACCGTGGTCAATTTGACTCACATTTATTTTCCATTTTTGATACTCACCATCCGTCATTTTGAGTTAACGATAATAGAGATTGTTTCCATTTCTGACCCACAACGTGGGGCTGTCGGGTTGCATTGTTAAAATTTTACAACATCAAGCGGGACAAATTCAGTTTAAAACCTGTCTGTTCTGCAGTCTATTTCCTTAATTTAAACTCAATCTTATCCACTGTAGTACGTTGAGTTTGAAAGACATCAATGACTTCGTCGGAATATAAATCGGTATTGAACTTATGCGAAAGACTGAGTCTAATTTTGAATTCACGGTTTAGAAGCGAATCCCATCCCGGTTGTTGCAAGAGGCAATGTGGGCGGGTGTAGAGTGAGAAAGGATTTTCGGTCCAGGTTGAGCATTTGCGCGGAAACAGCGAAAGCTCAGGTGGATTGGGCAAACCCCGTGGAGTCGTCGCCGCGGCTGATTTGCTCCTCGAGCGCAATAGAATAGAACCTCCCGAAGAGAGATAAGAGGGACGGAGAGAGGAGATACCGAAGGACAAATATACGCAGAACAAATAGAAAGGGAACATGAGCGAGCGCGTGTTTGAAGGGGTAGGAGATAGAGGCGCCTTCAAAGGGGAAAAAAAGGAATCAGAAGAGGAGACGGGAGGATAGAATGGGGATAGGGCCGCGAGGCACCACCAACCAATCTACGAACAGAAGAGGACTAATTATGACGCAACTCCCAAGGCATAATGGACAGGTCTCTCCCCTTCCCCCAGCTCACACGCCCCCGCTCACGCACACACTTGAAGACAATGACCGAAAGAAAATTGGATGGTCACAACAGGGACTGCGGATATGGTCTAACCGAGAATGGAATACTCGAGGCGGGTGATGAGAAATTTGAAGATAAGGACATGCGGGAAAGAGGAGCGAGGGAAGTTAGCACACAGCGCGGTTATGGAGGGAATAGGCTGGTGCGGTAAAACCTCTCTGAGGATCCAAGCTTTAAAGTTATGTTACAAATATAGCTGAATCTTTAGATGATTACCACTCAATTTCTACAGCAGGAAAATATAATTGTTGCATGGTATATTGAATAGTATTTTATATAGAATAAGGAATAGAACATTCAATAGAATATTAGTCAAAACATTGAGTAGAATATTGAATAAAACATTGAGTAGAATACTGAATAAAACATTGACTAGAATATTGAATACAGTATTGGATTGAACATGGAATAAAATATTGAATAGAAGATTGGATACAATATTGTATAGAATCTTTCAAATGTGATATTTTAAAGGACATTTACCATGTGGCAGTCATTATCTACACACAGGGAAGATGGGGCTAAAAAATCTCGGCTAAAATCTAATTCTGCCATTTAGATCATTTTATAAAAGCCATTAGTCCCTCGGGAATATTTCCCATTCACAATATATAGTGTGGTTTCCGGGTAAATTAAAAATTTCATTGTCGAAGTAGTGTGAAAATTCAAGATTTTTGGGACAAAACTGAAATATTTAGGGGATCGGGTTGGTGTGGTGGTTCGACCTACCTACCACGCGGCGGCCAGGGTTCAAATCCCTGCACGCGATCTCAACTTGAGTGTCTTGTGCAGGGCACAAGTTCAGTACTCCGTCTGTCGAATGAGACGTTAAGCCGTGGTCCCGTTGGCGTCTTTCGTTAAGAGTAGGCTAATTCCGACGCCGGGTTACTATCTGCCCTTCCTCCCTTACCTATCGCCCATGGCGCAAATGGCCTTAGCCGCCGGTCGCCTCACCAAATATCCAATCCATCCAATCAAATATTGAAAAAAAAGAATCCTACTCAAATATCGATATCAACAATTCAAATCTTGTTTTCTTCAGCCGCCCGGTACCAATATCGTTTAGCCTACATTATCAGTTCTATTACTTTAAAAAAATAACCTATGCTCCGAATCCATTGTATCTTTTATAAAATATAATTTAGTTCAAAAAGGGTCCACGTACCTATAGATGATGGACCCAGGAACCAATCAAATATAGCCAATTGATTCTTATAGATCCTGAGGCACGCTTATGTAAAATTAGTTCGAATCAGTCCAGTGGTCTGAAAGAATATAGCGATAAAACGAACATAATTTCAGGTTTACGAACAGAGAGGGAGTTTAAGGTCATCACATCTTAGGAAAATAGCCATATTCGGAGATACAAATGGTAAATGTTGTTAAAAAATGTCACATTTGGAAGATTCTATTGAATAATCTATTCAAAATTGTATCAAATGTTCTGTTCAATATTCCAGTCAATATTCTATTATATACTCTATCCAATACTCTATCCAATATTCAATCAAATATTCCTAAAAACTATTCTATAAAATACCTATGGTCCCGGTTTAATAATTTACATAATAAGACAGACGCTGCACAATATTTGTGGAAAGTCACTTCACTAATGCATCATCACCCTTACCTTTCATTATCCTTTCCTTAAAATCGATAGTCATAATAGAATGGAATAAATATAATGTATTCACGAGGATTGAAACGGATTTGACTTCAATAAATTCATTAAACAAACCTTTTTCCGACTGGAAGACTAAGGTGCTCTTTGCATTTCAGCATTCACTAGCCTAATTTTGTACCGCATTCCTTCGTTGAAGTTCTCCCGCGATTTCCACGGGCACTGCATCTGCATACTACTCTGCAAGCCGCCGCATGGACGTTTCGTAGGGGGTGTCAAGACACCAGCCGTGTAAAGATGTAAAAGTGTAAGTTTTTGGAGGTGAAATGGTGACATGCATTATAGGAGTGTATTTAGTGGAGCTCAGATTTTATTGTGGTCGCGTATTGTGCGCGGAAAGAACGAGTTTTTGCTCCAATCTGTTCGGCAATATATCTCTCTCTTATTTTATCGCTTCTGTCTGACCTAGAGATGTGGTGAGGCGTCATGAGAATATTCTCTGTGTCGCTCTGAAACACTCCAGTTCTGAATTTCTCTATCAAGCTAATCCTAGCGTGTAGCCTCCGAGTCTCAAGGGGCTCCCACCTTAATCCAGATTTTATTGTGGTAGCTTATTGTGCGCGGAAAGAAAGAGTTTTTGTGCCTGTCTATTCGACAATGTATCTCTTATCTGATTGTTTCTATCAGACCTATAGATGTAGTGAGGCGACATGATAATATTCTCTGTGTCGCTCTGATATACACCAGTTCAGAATTTCTCAAGCAAACTTAAGCCTAGCGTATAGCCTCCGAGTCTCTAGGGGCTCCCACCTTAATCCCTCTAAAAGTTGTAGAACACTTTATGCTATCACAATTTGATTGATGTATATTTCAAACTAATCTTCTTGCTTCTTTAGTAAATATATCCTTGCTTTGAATATCTTTTTTTATATTGTCCAAAGTATCGAATAGCACTAACATGACTACTTGAATAACCGGAGCGTAGTAGCATCTCTTAGCAAATACCACTCCACATGAGCAGCCAAGTTTGGCTCTATGTGGGCGAGCTTATGAAACCCAACATTTGTTACACAACGTACGAGTGATTTGAAGCAATACGAAGTAGCAAGTGAGTGAACGAATTAAGGCGATTAGTTACGTTAAAACCCTCATCATCATCGTTCGTCATTCAATCCTATGAATGGTTGACTGGAGTAATCCACCCTTCCCTGTCTAAAGCTATTTCCCTCACCTCCTTTGCATCTCTTCCTATGTATTCTCATCTTTATTTGGTCAATGAATTTATTCCTGGGCCTTCCTCCTGGGGACTTTTCCCTCTTTTTTGCCTTCAATTATGTTCTTCACAATCCATTGTCTCTAAGGGTGTGTCCAATCCATATGGTTCTGCTTTTATTTGCGGTGTTTCACGTGGTAATTTCCTCTTCTACTCTTTCACTTCATCATTCCGATCTTCATCCGTCCATTTTCCTCCAGCATCATCCTCCTGAATTATACTCAAGCATTATTCCCTAGCGGACCAAATATATCTACACGAAACGCATATTATGTTTAAATTTACGCATTCCCCGGCAAGCCAGCTCAATGGTATTTGTCAGGGCCTGAGTATTCACCATCGTGCACAATAATGTAAAAACAACTTTCACCACCATGAACTACTCTATAGATATACTACCAAGGACACAGAAATTATGGAACTAATGTATAATACAACTACGTGAACAAATTAATAGTCATACAGGGATCATGTAAACCATGATTTAAGTACCATGAGGCATATTTAAAAAATCGGCGTCCTACATCTATATACTTCCCTGCAATCCGCCACATGGGCGTGTGGCAGGGGACGTTAGGACACCAGATGTGTAAAGATATAAGGACAATGACGGCTATTTAGCGGTTAAAAAGGCCGCCTCAAAACTCTTTTCGGCTTCGTGCAACCCCACGGGTGCCTGCAAAGGAAAGGAAATCGCATTCCATCCCAATAAGAGCATCCTATTTCTTTGTGTGAATGCATTCTCTGGCGATGGCTTAAATATATTTGGTTTAATTACCTTTGTTAAAAAAGGGGTTGTAGCCACATAAATGTTTGTTTTTTACATAAATATTTCTCATTCATCACATCATATCATAAGATGAGTTTCTATAGCTTTTTCTGCCGCATTGTCAACTATAACGAAAGTGATATAAATACCGGAAATATCGTAATTCCGGAACATCCGGTCTCTCATATTACGGACTATCAATCGTCTATTGCACACAACTTTTCAAATACAAATCGAAAATTGATCCTACCTCCTCCTCCACTTCCACAGCGTACTAACTACTAACCGCCATTAACTAACTACTAACTAAGAACATAAGAGATGCTTCCTATGTTAGGAAATGAGGTCTCCAATCGCCGAACATCTCATCAATCTACATCAGGGCGTTCTGCCCTGCTAGCCGCCGAATGGGCGTTTGGTAGGAAAATAGCCGTGTGAAGAATAAGGTTTTGGGAGATGAAATGGCGAAGTGATTAATGGGAGTGTATTTAGTGGAGCTCAGTTCTAATCATGGCCAGTTATTGTGCACGGAAAGAACGAGTTTTTGTACCTACCTGGTTGGCAAGTATATCTCTAATTTTACACTTCTGTCAGACCTAGAGGTGCAGTGAGGCGTCGCGGGACACGACTTCCTTTCAAACGTGACAAAACTTTAAACCATTAATGGCCAGTTGCAAGAACATTCAGCTATGGAACCAATAGCTATTAGATCCATAAAGTCATATTTCTCATAAATATATTCGGATTGAGGGAACACATCTACTATTTTCATAACTAATTTATCGCTTCTTTATAACTTCGAATATTCGATCTAATCTTCTACCGCCATATGAAATTTATGAAAGCTTAGCCTACGAATAATTGCTAATGCACATGATAACTAGTCAATAAGAGTAAATTAACTGGTCATCTGTCTCAAAACAACTCTTTTACCGAGTAATTAAGTTTTAAGCGGTTCATTGCGCGTCCGTCATCTTGGCTACATATGGAACTCATAACTCCATGCCACACGTTATGAAACCAATATATTAATCGGATATCTCTGCAACACTTTTTGAATGGTTGGTATGGCTTATGGGTCCCATAACTCAATAGAATTCATGTGTCGTTCCTGCAACTGGCTGTGAGGCAAGTTTACATGCTGGTGTTTTATGCGAAACAAAGCGAAGCGTTCCGCTCGCAGCCAATCAGGTTCTTAGTTCGAAGGCGTTTCATTTGAAGCAAAATGCATGATTGGCTTCGCGCGACGCGCTTTGTTTAGTTTAGCGTGAAACGCCTGCACGTAAGCCCACCTTTTAGCGCGATATTTCACCACTGATCTAAAAATGACAAGCACGTAAGTTCTAACTAAGAAATCGTCCTGGAAAGAGGAAAGTAGTTTTAAATGCACCTAACTGAATACACTGACAGAAAAGAAACACTTCCACCTCTCCTGAGTCACGGAGCACGCTCCGTTTGGACCTGGCCACTCAATTTGCTTCGAAGAAACCGAATTGCTTGGCGGGTAAAATCGATGCTTCCCACGATTTATCAGGGAAGCTATTGAAATAACAAAATGCCCCAACAAAATGAACAGATAAGGTGGCTACCACCTAGCGACGACATGGAAAAGAGTCCAATTGAAAATTGGAGGGAGAAAATTGGCGCAAAAAGAAGTTTTGGCGCCAAAAGTGGCAATCAGAATCAGAAGCCAATCAGAAGCGACCGACTCAAATATATGAACCCGGCCAAAAGAGTCTCTTGCATCTTTGACCTGAAGACGCTACCAGAATGGGGAGAGGAGGGAAACGTTGTCAGTAAAACAACGACGCGGCCGAAACGCGGAAACGGAAATGGAACGAATATCGAATATAGAACGAATACGAAAATAGAACCTAACTTAGGGTTTTCCGCTGTGTTATCATTGCAAGACCAATGATTTCGGCCGTCAACACGTTTATAAAGTATTTTAATTGTACCATTTTTTTACTTTATGGAATTGTCCACACCTCATGAGGATGATATATCAGCCGAAACCTGTTGTTTTAATGGAATATTAAACAAAAGAAAACACGCGACTGTGAGCTTTTTTTATCATACCAACAAGTTTGAGCTTCCAAAAATAATAGAACGACATTTATCAATAGACACCTTGCGTGTAATTCAATACTGTTAAACGTAGCTTGTGAAGTCATCTAAGATGCTTATCGTTCTAGTAATGAAATGCTTATTATGTTACAACACCACCAACCCCCATCTATGGTGAGACTACTGAGGCCTGGTTGAACACGACCTGACAATCGGGAAGAGACTCTGTTCTATTTTCTGATTAACTGTTTACTGGTACGTCTGAATTAAAGGCGTCTTTCTCAATGGTGAACTTCACTTAAAATTATTGCTTCGGTAGATTCTCTTAGTTCCACGCGAAAATACCGACAGAAATCATCGATATATCGGTGTATTGCTTATTCACATCGATGATTAGTTTGGAGTAGCTGGAAAAAATACTGCAACCATTGGTAGGAGAACGCGTTAATCAAATAGAGATGTCGCTGCAAAGGCGGGTATACACATGGAAGCTGACTCCTATGGAAGTGGCGATATCTCGAGTCGTATCACCACTTGCAAGGTATCGTTCAGCTTACACATAACTTCCGGCTTTTCCCAAACAAATGGACGACGGAACTAAACAATTATTATTAGAATTACGAAAATCACCCATTTTTGGCAATAATAGCGTCCGCATTTCGCTGTCTTAGTCCCCTAGGCCAGTGGTTCCCAAACTATGGGTCGCGACCCACTGGTGGGTCGCGGGAGCAATTTTGGTGGGTCGCGCAGGGAAGGTGCCTTTTAAAGTAAAAATTAAATCTTAAATAATTACCCAAAAATTCTCTTCAAATATGTCCTAACGCTAAACTAACAATAAGAAGCGTTAAAAATAATAAAGTGAACATAGACTATATAGTCAGTCGAGACTATTTCTGTGAAAGCGAAGAGACTTCGCTATGTTGTACGGGTCTGTTGTCTTTTGTCCCGCCGGCGCCAGGTGATATTGGGTCGCGAAAAATATTCCAGGTTGGAGGTGGGTCCCAGGACAGAAAAGTTTGGGAGCCGCTGCCCTAGGCAATCGCGGATATAATACATTATATGTGTTACAATACTTTGGTTTGACAACAGCGAATCTTATGAGTCAATTGTGACAATAATAATTATTATCTATTAAGAGATACGTCGTAAAGCTTACATTAGGGGTACTTTAGCATGTAAAATATTTTCAAGTGCAAATAAATATGTTCATGGGCAACAATGTGTCCTTCCACTAAGTTATTCGTTGTTTACATTTTAAATCTCCGCTTGCTGTCATGTGACCAAGTTGCGATCGAATTCGATGCGATTTTATCGCGGAATCGATTAGCTACTAGCAGGCAAAATATAAACCTGTCTATTTTCCTTGCAAGTAGCAACTGCGGTCGATTACCACCACTATAGACGCCGACTGCCATAGAAGTGCGTGCTTACACATCGAAGTGTCGCTTACAAGCGGCTTTCAAGACCACTGTCACGGAAGTGACTTCCATGTGTAAACCCGCCTTGAGAATTCGCCAACAATCATCGATATATCGATGTATTGTCCATGTATACATTGGTGATTGGTTTTAAATTAATGGAAAAATAATGCAACCTTTGGAAGCAGAACGCGTTCAATAACCAGAAATGTCGCTGTAACTGTTTCCTCGGTCTGCGTCGATCAATTCCAAACATACGTCGCCCTTTCGATATTGAAGGAGGAAGATGGTCGATATGTCGAACTATCCAGCTCCTCCGTGAGAGGCAATCAATCATTAATATGTACACATTCATTTGTCAGGCACGCGTATATAGCGCGGGAGAGGATATCGAAAGATCCCGCGGGGATTCGAACCCACGCGACCTCTTCGATAACCATTCCCCGCGCGAATTTCGTGCGTGGCTAATCACGGCCGGCCGCCATGCTTGCTCTTCCGTGCGGGGCGTTTGAAATTGCTTCGCCGTCCTCTCCGCAGCGTCCATAAATTACCCATCATCTCTGGGCTAATTCTCAACCCCCATCCCCCTCCCAGGGGCATCCATACGACAACCCTGGGCTCACGCCCTCCTCTTTTTCCCCAACCCCCTTTCACCCCCCGATCCCAGAAAGCCCTGGGCACCCCGAACACACACGAATCTCGACTAATTTCTTGTCATCTCGCGCGACCCGACCCCCACGTCCCGGACGTAGATCTTTCTCTCTTCCTCCATTACCCCACTTCTGCCATGTTATTACAACCTATTACCTCTCCCGCATATAAGCCGTCTCCTTCCTTCCTTCCTCCGTCCATCCTCCTTCCGCTCCGGACTGAAATGAGAGGCAAGGTGATGATGGAGAGCAGTTAAGAGTTTGCAGGACACACTTTTCTCGCGTCGTATCTTTCCATTGAGGTAAATGAAGAGGCATTTTGTGCTGAAGTACACAGACCCCTTAACGGGCAGACAGATCAAAGTCAAATGACTTTTAAACATTTAATTTTATAATAATTTTATAATGGTAGAAAGAAAGAGGAGAGAAAAGATAACGAATATATGTATAGACGGAGTGAGACTGGAGGAAGTGACAGAGTTCTGCTACTTTTTAAACTTTTTCGATTTTTTCCCAACTCGAAACATGATTCCAACTCTATCCTGAAAATTTCACCCATCTAGCTCGTTTAGAAATGCCCTAACAGTTTTGATGAGTCAGTCAGTCAGTTTTGTAGCTTTATATATATATTAATTAATAACGAGTAAATGGGTGCTTGCAATTTGCAAGCAGGGGGGGGAGTGTTATATGATGATACATTTTGAATAAGGAAAAAAAATGAAAGCTCTCAATTCTGCGTGCTACATGCAAGCAAAGAAAAGTATAATTCTCGAAAATGAAATACGCGCCTCATGAGGTATGGATACCAGACAGTTCTAGTACAAACTTATATTGTATGTCATCCGGCTATTAGCGACTTTTCAAAATACTATAATTAGTATACCGAAACGAACGTGGAACCACTGGAAGATCATCATAACCTCATTTGACGGCATATAAGACGCTCTTCTACGTTAGATATTTCATTTCAGTACAGCATACTTAATAAGAGCTCACATGAAGAATTTGACTATGTAAATTACATCGGAATCGAGATTTTCAGTATTCTAATTTTCATATTCAATTTTTCTCTTACAATCTTCTACATGGACTGCATGTTTTTTTAATGAAAAATACAATATCATGCTTGTTTGGTTGAAATTGGCCATCAAAGCTACGGTAGAGTTTAGGAAAAAGTTGAAGAAATTATACCCAGTACTTAGCAGTGCGAAAAATGGTATAAAGAAGACTAAATAACATGCAATTAGTGTACCTAACTCATATTTGTAAAGCTATCGATTGCAATAACTCGAAGACTAAACGATTTTTTTTAACTTTTTTACAATATCGACACATAAATCTAACCCTCCCCTGAAAATGGCCCGCCTCGCTGAGTTCCAAACCTCGAATCGACACTCGGCCCGGCGACAATGGAGAAATATATCCATAGCATATTAGAGAATCATAACAACTGCTCCTCTGAGGTCAAAAGAAGAATAACGTTAGCCAAGAAAGCCTTTCAATTAAAGAAAAGTCTCCTAGTGAATAACAGCATTAGTATTGAGACTAGGAAGAAATTCCTGAAAAGCTTTGTATGGAGAGTGCTAACAACATTTGGATGCGAGACATGGACACTAAGGAAGAGTGAAATGACCAAACTCGAAGCTGCAGAAATGTGGTTTTGGAGGAGGATTACAAAAACTAGGTGGACCGACAGGAAAACTAATGAGCAAGTACTAAATGAAGTACATACAGAAAGGGAAATATTGGAAACAATTAAAACAAGAAAATCAAAGCACATCGAACACTTACTCAGGCACGACAACTTCATACAAAATATTATGGAAGGAAAAATTCTAGGCAAAAGACAGAGAGGACGACCGAGAACTTCGTACCTAAAAGTATTGGCGATGGAAATGGGATGCACCTCGTACAATGAAATGAAGAGGAAAGCTGAAAAAAGAGATTGTTGGAAGTCGTGGCTACAACAACAAGGATAACCTTTAGAAGATAAGAAGAAGACATTTAATTTAATGTACCAAAAAAAGCCTTTGCATCGTTTGATTTGAACAGGGATGAGTGTCGCATGCCTCGAATGAAATCATCCAGTGCCGCGCATCCTAGTGGTGAGTTGCACGGTACTTTGTAGATGCAGATTTAAATATTTTCGAGTACAAATAAAATCAACATGGGTAACAATGAGTTGACTTCCTATTAATTATTTTTTTTAGATTTTTTACCTCCACTCGTAGCCATGTGACCAAGATTCCACTGGTAGCGATGTGATGTTGTCTTATAATCGATACGCTACTGGCAGACAACATAGAAGCCAGTCTATTTTCCTAGCAAGTGGGAGTCTCGGTCGATTACTTCCACTATCAACCTCCACTGCCATGGAAGCTTACTCATCGAAGTGTCCATAGTAAGCGACCTAAAATGCTACCATCATAGAAGTCACTTCCAAGTATAAACCCGCCTGAACAGTTCTATCTACTGTCACACACCTGTTTCGATATTCGGCTCTCATTTATTCTCACATCATAGCTCAGCCAACGCCGAAAACTCCTTTCATATACATCCATTCCTGGAGCATCTAATTCTTTGATCATCCAAATATTCCTTACTCTATCAATCCTCATCATTATCATTGGTCGTTCAATCCTATGATTGGTTGACTGCTGCCCTCCACCCTTCTTAATCTAATACTGGGTCCCTGACTTCTTGGTATCTCTTTCAATGTACTTTCCTCTTTATTTGGTCCATGTACCTATTCCTGCGCCTTCCTCTGAGGACTTTTCCCTATGTTTTACCTTCAATTGTATTCTTCACAAACCCATTTATCCTCAGGGTGAGCTCAATCCATCTGGTTCTTCTTTTCTGTATGGTGTTCCATATTTGGTCCTTTCCTCTTCTACTCTTCTGTTAACTCCATCATGTCTTATTTTATCCGTCAATTTTATCTTACTTGCCCTTCCTCCACTCTTTCCTATCTAATGCTAGTTTCCTTATCTTCTGGTTTCCCTTCCGATATACTTTCGTCTTTATTTGGCCCGTGAAGTTATTTTCTCTTCTTGTCTTCTCTACAATTCATCATTTCTTAATTGTTCCTATACATTATATCTTCAGAATCCTCTTCCAGCACTAGATTACGAAGACTTCCAGTCTTTTATGGTCAGTTTTTGCAATGATTAATCACTCGTACCTTTCAATAAATCACTTCTCCGGTACCCCGTTCCCGCAGCATTAAGCTTAAGCTCATGCTTACCTGACACACCCATGTCTCGCTACCAAATCATGGCGTCAGGAGGGCAAACACATGTGTACAGTGCGATTTTCGTTATCCAAGACAAATACTCGTTCCTGGACATTCTCTTTATACAACCTACAACTTTCCTGCCGTCATCTTCACGCCTTGGTATCTCTTCATATACCCTACTATCTTCCGCAAATTTTCAGCCTAGGTACAGTCACTTCAAAAAGTATCGCGACACACTACGCTTGCGGTTCGTATAGGTCGGCTGTTGAAGCCCGAAGTACGTTGGCTATCCTGGGTCGTCATTAGTGACTATGAGAACATCTGGTACACTACGATATATATTCTAAATCAAGTGGGACTAAACTCCGACAGTGCTATGGACTTCGTTCGCGTTGGAAGGCTAACAATGAAATGAATTCGCAGCGGGGAGCAAGGGTATTCGCAACTCAGAGGCACCGTAATCATACTCGGCAGTTCTCTTACGAAGAGGAAAGTGAAAAGAGCTCCTCTTTGCGAAACCAGCACGACCCAGTGCGCTCTGATGGTGGGTTTGTAGAGAGGCGGGCAGTCGGCGTCCAAAGCGGCTGCCGAGCTAAGAGTCCATCTTCACCTACCTCACAGATGAGCCTTCTCCACAGATGGCTTAGAAGGGCAAACGAGGAAGAGACATCCCAAAGTATGCGCTCGAACTGGGTTTAGTCTCTCCATTCCGAGTCCAGGCGAATAATTTTACCACTTTGAATTTCGCACAATTGTGTGAACACTAGCGGGTGACTCCGGTGAAGTAACTGCGCGGCCAGTTCCGTGGTTCTTTGAAAATGCCAAAAAGGCTTTTATGGCATCAGTTCGAGGGCTTAAGCTAGTCCGAGCGAGATAGTTCTCTAGTCATAATAGAGACCATATTCGAATCATACGTTTTAATTTCCCCAGGCGTAGGGCACATGAATTAAATACTGCATTATTAATGGTACAATAATATAGTTTTATATGACAGAAATGCTAAGTAATTAAATTAAAATATCTAAATAAGTCTTTAACTTGACTCATTTTTTCCGAATAGTACATTTGAAACTCCTTCAAAAGGGAAGGTTTATTGTTATCCCGAAGAATTTAATGCGGTGAAAATGTGATTAATTTTCAAAAATAGTTGAGAAAACTAAAAACTACACGCTGTTAATTTTTTTTACGACATCTAAGTGTTAGAAATTCCTCATTCTGTAAATAATGTCTCTCTCGAGTGCGTAATTGTACCGTTTCCCATGTAAAATGGCTGGTACTTCTTGACAAATATCTTCAAAAGTAACGTGGTATGGGGTCGAATTTTTGGTGTCATGAGAAGGGTGAGACATTTTTCTTTAAATGAGACCAAATTCATTGATTTCCAAATAAAATGATTTTTCGCTTAAATTACCTTGAGGATTAGATTGGATATTTCAGAAGTCGACCGACGGCTAAGGTCATTTGCGCCATAGGGGACAGGTAAGGGAGGAAGGATGGAAAGAAGCCCGATGTCGACATTAGCGGAATTAGCCCTTAACGAAGGACAGGAGAGGGTATTTCGACATCAAAAGCCATTAACGAAAGGCGCCGAGGGGACCACGGTTTAACGTCTCATGCGAAAGAACGAGTAGAGCATTTGAAGTGCCCTCCACAGGACACAAAAGTAGGGAGCGAGTTTCCTCTGAAAAAATAATCCTCTCTGCAGGGATTTGAACCCTGGCCGCCCGTAGCCTGCACTCTAGCCACCACACGAGCCCAATCTCCACATTTCATATAAGTACATCTCCTTATGTGAAGGATCTTTCAGAACAGGCAGATAAGGAAATGATACAAGAATTATATTTTAAATTTTTACCACAAACATACACAGGGTGTTGCAAAAAAACACCGACAACGGAGGTGAGGTAGTATATTGAAATATGTTGGTCATTTTTTTAATGAGGTTCCAATGTCCGGAAATGATGCGTTTTCACACTATGACTAGTTAATGGTGTCTCAAGATCAGTGTTAGTTCGAAGGATTTGAAGACTCGTTACTTGACAACACCTCACAGGTACGGAACCCGTGATACGTGAAAGAATGACGGGTCGACAGTGTGCGCCTGCAAAAGTTTCACGCATGCGCAGCGGCATCGAAGTCAATTCATTTGTTTACTGCACTGCATTCACGTGGAAAACTTCATTCCGCAGCTTTGTTGTGATTGTGAAGGACGATGCACGAGTTTACAAACATTGAAATGACCGACATGCTTCTTGCATACGGTAAAACGGACTGTAAAGGGAAAGCAATCGTTTGTACGTAGAGAGGTTTCCTGAAAGACATGTTCCGCACCATTCTACGTTCGCAAGTATTGAGAGGAGGCTTCGTGAATGTGGCGAATTTAAGGTAGGTACAGTACGTAATTTTCTAACTGCATGTAGACATGGTTGTTGTCTTCAGTTAAAATGTTTGAATTTGTCCTCATTGTAGGTGAGAAAACAAGATGCTGGGCGACCGCGATCTGTTAGAACACCTGAATTTGAGGAGGCAGTGTGGACGGCAATCCAGAAGCAGCCTTCCACCAGCACACATCAGGTGGCTAATGACCTGGGTGTAGACAATAGTGTTGTGTGGCGTGTTCTACATGAGCAGTCATTGCATCCGTACCATTCTAAAAAAGTACAGCATCTGCGGACTACCCATGCTGTTTACAATTTTGTCAGTGGTATTTACAACGCTGCATCGTTCAGCAACAATTTCCGAACATGGTGTTGTTTTCTGATGAATGCACGTTCACGTGAGAAGGCATAATTAATCTGCATAATTCTCACTTGTGGGAGGATGAAAATCCTAAGGAAAAAGCCGTAAGCAGCTACCAGGAAAGATTCCAGGTAAACGTCCGGGCCCGGGATAATTGGTGACAATTTGATTGGACCAAACATGTTGCCACTTCACTTAAATGGTATACTCGATACCACACATTTGTAGTGGAAGTTTTACCGACACTGCTTGAGGAGGTGCCGTTGTGGCTTCGTAGCGCAATGTGGCTGCAACTTAACGGAGCTCCAGCTCACTTCGATGCCAATGTGAGGAGACATTTGGATACCACGTATCCAGGTCGATGGATTGGCAGAGGGGGACCAGTCCCACGGCCTCCGAGATCACCTTATCTTAACCCCCTCGACTACTCTTTGCGGAGCGACATGAAACAGTCTGTTTATCAGACTCCGGTAGAGTCACATATGGATCTTATAGCTCGAATACACGCTGCTGCAGAAATAATTAAAACGAGGCCAGGCGTATTTGAACGTGTGAGCCTATCACTACACCGCCGATGTACGCTCTGCAATGAGATGGAAGGGGGATATTTTGAGAGCTTGATGTGACTATGGCAGTATTGTCAAGTATTCAAACGGAACTCTTAGCTACTCAGAGAGTGAAAACGCATCATTTCCGGACATTGGTACCTCATTAAAAAATGATCAACATATTTCAAAATACTACCTCACCTCTGCTGTCGGTGTTTTTTTGCAACACCCTGCATAAATAACTTTTGAACATATATATAGCTTGTAACCTTTTTGGACGTGGGAACTAGTCAACGAAACAGTTCGCAATCGTAATGAGAGGCAGACGGTTCCATTACGTGTTATACATCTGAATATTAAACGATAATTAACAACGCTGTGTTTGTTGTAGCAACAGAGGCCTTATTATTACTATTCGCTGCACGTAAGTATCTTGCACATTTCATTGCTTGTGTAGTTTATTTAATTCCTTTATGTGTACTTATCGTTTACTACGTAAGCGTTCTCTCATATGCATACTGTGCCCCGATGAGAGCTACTTTGAGAATAGACATTGAAGAGAATACTTTCTGTAAGTATGCATTGAATTTATCGATTACCACCCAAAGCTATCATGGGGCTCTTGGGGCTCTGGGCCCTTCTAAAACAGATTTTCTTTCTTTGTACTCTCATGGGCCTGCAGAAAAACGCGATATTTTAATGCTAGAGGCGTGAATAACCATTTAAAATCAAATAACTGGGTGCCAAGAAAATTTGCTTTTGTTGATTCCAGAGAAAAATGTGAGATTTTTCAGCTAAAAACATGATTTTCAGACAGATGCGATGCGTAAAAGAAAATCAATTGAAAGAATTAAAAACTCCATTCATTGAGCCATCCGATAAAAAAAATCCCAGCCGTCAATTTCTGGGTGAAAGTACTTTTAAAAAGCAAAAAATGAAACCACTGCACAGAACCCAATGCTTAGCATGGACCACCAAGGGGAGGCCTTTGGGGGTCCTGAGGAATTTTAAAATAGTCTATTTTACGACCAGATATATTTTCTATTTACGTACCAAATTTCAGCTCAATCGGTTCATAAATTTTTGCGTGAAGGAGCAACATACAGACAGACACCATTACATTTTTAAATATTATTTAGCATATGAGAATAAATTATTGGGAAGAGGACTCATTGCTGAATATGTAAATATTTATTTGCACTGGAAAATAGTTTAAATGCTAAAGAACCCCTAATGTAAACATTGTGACTTTTCCCGTATAAGATAATAATTATTACAGCCTCAATTATCATACTTGATAAGATGAAAAAATGCACAATCAATGTAATGCGAACAAATTTATTAAACCCACGAATGCCTCTCGAATGAATGTGACTCGAACGGCGAGTATTTCCAAATTTAGACAAATTTCGTAAATACCATACGCATTGTTTACTCCCGTCGTCCGTTTGTTTGGGAAAAGCCGGAAGCTACCCGTGAGTAGAACGATGTCCTGTGTGTGGCGAAACGATTCGAGATATCGCCGCACTCACTACTTCCATTGAAGTCCACTTTCATGATTAAAGCCGCCATTTGCAGGGATTCGTTCAAATTACACATAACTTCCAGCTTCCCGCTTTTCCCAAACAAATGGACGACGGAAGTAAATATTTAACCCGGAAATTACGAAAATATCCCAAATTTGGCAATAATGGCGTTCGTATCCATAGCGCTGTTTGAGTCCATAGGCATTGGTTGCTTTAATAGGTCTGTATGTGTTACAATAATCAAGCATTGTTACGTCGAATCAAGTGTGTCCATTATGACAATGATGAATATCATCTTGTAAGATATATGTCACATTGCTTACCTTAGTGGTTCTGTAGCATTTAAAATATTTTAAAGTAAAGTGAAGGAAGTATAAAAATATATGTTTAAACGTGCACCAATGAGTCTTCCTTCTACTAAGTTATTCGTTGTTTAAATTTAAACCTCCGTTAGCTCTCACGCGACCAAGACTCCACCGGATGTGACGCAATTTTATTTCAGGATCGATATGTTACTTTCAGTCTAAATAGAAACCAGTTTATTTTCCTTGCAAATAGCCACCGAGGCTATAAAAATTATGAAGGAGAAAACAAAAGGTATCCAAATAAATGAAAGAAGAATTCACTGCATTAGGTTTGCTGATTATATTGTGACCCTGGCAGAATCAGCCAAAGATATGAATAGAATGCTCAAAATCTTGTCCACAGTTTTGGCGAAATGGAGATTGAAAATAAATGTGAAGAAAACCAAGGCTATGACAGTATCTAGACACAAAAACGAACCCAATGTAGATATAATGATAGGGGGATCGATAATAAAACAGGTTGAAGAGTTCTGCTACCTTGGGAGCATAATTTCAAGAGATAACAGAAGCACCTCAGCAGTAAAAAGAAGGATAGGCTTGGCAAAGAATGTATATGAAAATAAAAAACATATTCTAGGAAATAGCCAAATTAAAGTAGAAATAAGGAAATCTATTGCGAAAACGTTTGTATGGAGCACACTGTTATATGACTGTGAAAGCTGGACATTGAGAAGGATGGAAAAGTTGCGGTTGGAAGCTATGGAAATGTGGACATGGAGGAGGATGACAAAACTGAAAACAAGATGAACTGACAGAAAGAGCGATGAAGTGGTGTTGAGGGAAATGACAGAAGACAGAAGATAAAAGAGATGGAGAAAGGAAGGTTAAGTTCATTGGTCATGTTCTTCGACATAATAATTTTTTAGAAAATATAACGGAGGAGAAGGTGCTCGGCCAGAGAAGCAGAGGGAGGCCAAGAAAGAAGTTTCAAGATGATGTACGAAGTACGTTGGGATTAAAAACGTATGTTGATTTGAAGACAGCTGCAGTACATAGGGGCACATGGCTGCAGAGACAAGGCATAGCCTTTAGAAGATGATGATAAGCCACCGCGGTCGATTAACGCCACTATTGACCCCTACTGCCATGGAAGTATGTGCTTACACGTCCAAGCATCGCTTGCGAGCAACTTCCAAGGCTACTGTCGTGGAAGCGACTCCCATGTGTAAACCCGCTTAAGATTTTCTATCTACTGTCATACATCTGTTTCGCTATACGTCCCTCGTCCATTCTCACAACATGGCCATACCAGCGTCAAAATTCCCTTTCATATTCATCCATTCCTAGAGCATCTAATTTCTAGATCATACACATATTCCTCATCATATCAATCCTCTACATCATCATTGGTCGTTCAATCCTATGGCTGACTGAAGCCCTCCACCCTTCCCTATCTAATGCTAGTTCTCTTACCTCCTGATATCTCTACCTGTGTACTTTCCTATTTATTTGGTCCGTGAACCTATTCCTTGGTCTTCCTCCTGGGGACCCTCTATTTTGTCTTCAATTATGTTTTTAAGGGGGCTCACTAGTTCTCAGATTCTCCTCGACTGGCTTCTCCCCTCCGAGACCTGAGAGGAATGGGAAAGTCCTAATCTTCTTGACGAGGGGGGGGAGTAGTTAGAGGAGGGGGTGACGGCAGAGGAGGTGGGGGCAGTCGGCCATATGCCGTGACTAGATCGTGAAAAAACACGAAACATGCGTTAGCATTTTAAAGTCTGAGGTCTTGTAGTGACAAGCATAATAAAGTAGATGACACCAAATTAAATACCAAAGACCATTATGTGATCTTACTACGTGATATGTTTCTTTTAGTGAATGAAAAGGGCAATGAAGAGGTCTGAAAAATGACTGAAAAAGGTCACTGAAAAAACTTCCTACTTCTAAACTTCCTACACAAAAAAACAATAGGGTGACAAAATAAAAGTGGTCTGCAGAGGCGATTATCATTAATATGTCTAGTGAAGTGAACAATGTATCTCAATGAAAGCTCAGATACATTCTTTCCTAACAAAAATGTGAAAACTTAAACTTCCTACACAAAAAAACAATAGGGTGACAAAATAAAAGTGGTCTGCAGAGGCGATTATCATTAATATGTCTAGTGAAGTGAACAATGTATCTCAATGAAAGCTCAGATACATTCTTTCCTAACAAAAATGTGAAAACTTAAACTTCCTACACAAAAAAACAATAGGGTGACAAAATAAAAGTGGTCTGCAGAGGCGATTATCATTAATATGTCTAGTGAAGTGAACAATGTATCTCAATGAAAGCTCAGATACATTCTTTCCTAACAAAAATGTGAAAACTTAAACTTCCTACACAAAAAAACAATAGGGTGACAAAATAAAAGTGGTCTGCAGAGGCGATTATCATTAATATGTCTAGTGAAGTGAACAATGTATCTCAATGAAAGCTCAGATACATTCTTTCCTAACAAAAATGTGAAAACTTAAACTTCCTACACAAAAAAACAATAGGGTGACAAAATAAAAGTGGTCTGCAGAGGCGATTATCATTAATATGTCTAGTGAAGTGAACAATGTATCTCAATGAAAGCTCAGATACATTCTTTCCTAACAAAAATGTGAAAACTTAAACTTCCTACACAAAAAAACAATAGGGTGACAAAATAAAAGTGGTCTGCAGAGGCGATTATCATTAATATGTCTAGTGAAGTGAACAATGTATCTCAATGAAAGCTCAGATACATTCTTTCCTAACAAAAATGTGAAAACTTAAACTTCCTACACAAAAAAATAATAGGGTGACAAAATAAAAGTGGTCTGCAGAGGCGATTATCATTAATATGTCTAGTGAAGTGAACAATGTATCTCAATGAAAGCTCAGATACATTCTTTCCTAACAAAAATGTGAAAACTTAAACTTCCTACACAAAAAAATAATAGGGTGACAAAATAAAAGTGGTCTGCAGAGGCGATTATCATTAATATGTCTAGTGAAGTGAACAATGTATCTCAATGAAAGCTCAGATACATTCTTTCCTAACAAAAATGTGAAAACTTAAACTTCCTACACAAAAAAATAATAGGGTGACAAAATAAAAGTGGTCTGCCGAGGCGATTTTAGCTGAGGTAGTGAGCCCCCTTAACAAACCCATTGTGTCTCAGGGTGTGTCCAATCCATCTGGTTTTTCTTTTCTGTCTGGTGTTCTGCAAAGTTCTTTCCTCTTCTACTCTTCTTTACGCTTCATCATTTCTTATTCTGTCATTTTATCTTCCGGGCCCTTCCTCCATCCTTCCCTATGTAATGCTAGTTCCCTTACCTTCCGGTATCTCCTCCTATATACTTTCCTCTTTATTTGGTCCATTAACTTATTTCGCCCCAACAAATATCGGTATTGAAGCATCGCTGCATCGATTGAATATTCGATACATTCGCATCGAACTCGCCACACCCTACCTTTACTAGATCGCTCGTCTTTCTCCCTTTGGATCTTCCCTCCCTCGACCTGAACTTTCCCTCAAAGCCGCTGTAGCACCGACACCCTTTCCCACAACCCTCAGACCCTCCCCACCCACTCATTCCCTCCATCTGGTCCGCCTCTCTGGATCCCTTCCACCCCCCCTCCCGAACCCTCATAACGAACCCCTTCCGTAACTCCTCCACCAGACTTTCAGAGACCCCTTTTCCCCTTCAAGAGGGGAGACCGCTTCCCTCCCACCCCCACAACAAACAGGACCTTTCACCTCCTCACTCACTCACGCCATCTACCTTCGTTTCTTTTTTCTTCTCTCGTTCCTCCCTCCCCCCCCCCATCCTCCATCTCCTCCCCAATTTGTTCCCAAAACCGAAGCTCTTATACCACACTACCTTCCCTTTCTCCCCGCCACTCCCTCTCCTTGTCGCTCTGCATGAACATTTCCCTTTAAACTCGACCCGAGGCCCTAGGGTCGGTCGGGCCGAGTCGAAGAAGAGGAGGCGAAAATGTTCTCTCTCCGACTTCTTTCTTCGTTCATTTTTTTCGACTTCTTTTATTCTCTGATTCTTCCCTTCCTCTGTACACATCCGCCCTCCTTGTGCCTCTCCTGTGGTTCAACTTCCATCTCTTTTCCTCGCGAAACGACAGTTGATGCGCCGTGAACATTCAGGCACATGAAGAGGACAAATTAAGGGCATTAAATCATCAAACTGAAGCCTGACAACCGAAATAACTTCAATAATGTGCATGTTTAACCCTGCTCACTCCTTACTTTCCTACGGATAATATGACGATGATCGCAAGTACGGACAGCGATGATCTTACTTACCTACTCTTAAGACAGGTCTACAATTGGAGGTTGACTTCTATGGATGAAGCGAATGTAGTGATGTCTCGAATCGTATCGCCACGGGCAGGGCATCGCTCTGCTTACACATCACTTCCGGGTTTTTCCAAAGAAATGGATGACGGAAGTAAACAATGAATACGGTTATTACGAAAATAACCTAAATTTGACAATATAGGCCTTTTTATACAGCTGTTTGAGTCCCATAGGCTGTCGTGAATTCAATAACTTTGTATAACTTACAAAATATTTTCAAGTAGATATTAATATTTACATACGCAACAGTGAGTCGTCCTCCGACTAATTTATTCATTCTTTACATTTTAAATCTCCGCTGGCTGTCACGTGACCCAGATTGTCCACCGGATGCGATGCGATCTTATCGCACAATCGATGTTCTACTTGCAGGCGAAATAGAAACCAGTCTATTTTCTTTGCGAGTAGCAACCGTGGTCGATTACCGCCACTATCGACCCCTAATACTGCCAAGGACGTGCGTGATTGCACATCGAAGTGTCGATTGCTAGCGACTTCCAAGACTACTGTCATGGGAGTGACTTCCATGTGTAAACCCGCCTTTACTCCTGTGGCCACTCAATGATTTTGTTGATTTTTGGCCTCGCCAAGAAGTTACCTCCGCACTCATCTGTTTCCCGCCATCTCGTTGTCACCACCCAGTTTGCTCACGTCATTTGCTACTTGGTCATCCCATCTTTTTCTTGGCCTTCCTAGCGGTCGCCTCCTTTATGGGTGTCCTCTCCTCTTATAGTTTTATCTTCTTCCCTTCTTCTGACATGACCAAGCCATCTTATCTTCCTGATTCTAACCACGGCCACAATATCAGGTCCTCCGAATATTCCTCTAAGTTCTCCGTTCTTGTTTATTCTTCATGTCCCCGCTTCAAAAGTTGGTCCATATATTCTTCTGTCAAACTGTGTTTACCTGCAACACTTTCCCAAATCGATTCTTTACCAATCTTTTTGTATTTATTTGTTTGCATTTTGCAGTTTGCATTAGCGTCTCCATGAAGAGCTTCGGTATCGTAACATGGTAACTTTGTAAAAATGTCCTCCAATATAGCGTAGAATAAATCTTTTTCTTCATATGCACTATCCTCAGTAAGAGCATAGAAACTTATCATTGAAACGCAATTAAACTTTTCCTTGAGTCTAATTGTGTATAATCTTTCACTAGTTGCTTCATAAGCTATCAGAGATTCTGAAATAGATTTTTTGACGGCAAAACCTACGCCGGCGTAGTTCCTACCGTCATCATAGCGATTGTATTCAAATACCACAAAACACAATGGACCATGTCCTCCCAGAAAATGACATGAAAATAAATAAGACAATGACAACCATCTTAATATGCGGAAGAGAAAAGCTGAATGCAAAAGTCACCCTGAGAGGAGAGATGTTAGAGCAAAAGGATTCCTTCATCTATCTCGGAAGTACCAGCACGTGGGACGGAAGAAGCACTGCAGACATCAAGCGAAGAATTGCACAAGCTCAGAAAGATATTTTTTTTTTGTTTGCCGGACGATTCTGTTGGCCCGTATCCCGATCCCGATATCCCCGGAATCCCGATAGGCTGCTGAGCATGTCATCAGGTTTTCCAGTGACCGAACCAACAGAACTTGACACACATCCATGCCCTGGGTGGTGAAAATCCCACCCAGGCGGGACTCGAACCCGCGACCCTCGGATTAGCAGGCGAGGACTTTACCCCGCCGCCACCGGGGCCGGCTAGTAAATCAAAGTAAAACTGCTACGCTCAAAGAAGATAGGACTACAAACCAGGAAACAGTATGTGAAAATATTCGCGTGGAGCGTGGCACTCTATGGCTCAGAAGCATAGACCATTGGTAAAGCTGACCGAAAAAGACTAGAAACCTGGCGCTGGAGGAGGATGCTGAAGATAAAATGGACCTCAGCAGTAGGAGAATCTCTCAATAGTTTCGACCCAAACCACCACAGACCGCGCCTTTATCCAACGTGGTGTTTGCATGCATGTAAATTTCTCGGGCTTTTCGGATTAGAGCTCTCTATTTTCAGCCTTCCGATCTTTTTAGACACTCGTGAATGATGTAACCTGCTTACTTTCATTCGCCATATTTAAACTTCCTTCGTGAGAGTAGGTGACTGACTATTCGTCAGTTTTGCCTAGCTAGAGATGACCAAACCCACCTTCATCTTTGGGGACCCGTCCACTCTGGACTGGTCCTTTTATGGGATCTCATCCTTTTTAACTGTTCACCGCTTCTTCTTTTATTAGTAGTAGTGTATTGTTTATTGTTAAAATGTTTGATTGGCGTTCAAGGAAAGTTAAAATGAAAATAACTTGTAATTCTTCAATTATTTTTATGACCGCGTATAAGAATGCTGGGTAAAATAAAGAATATTAACAATTTTTACATGATATTTGAGTGTTTTTAATTTAGTGTTACGTGGACCGAGGATAGTGCGTAGATGTAGAATTACCGAAGTCGATTGGCTCATCACTCTGAACTGGAAATTAATTTTCTCAAAACTTCGTGAAAATTCATTATTTCAAAAGAAGAACGTTGTCTTTGAAGCATTTTTTTTGAAGTGAAAGAAATTTACATGCTGCACTTTCACTCGATATTTTCCTTGGGATAATCATCGCACGAGACAAAGATGTTACAAGTAAACAATACTGAATCGAGTAAAACAAGCGATAATCATATTAAAACCGCTTTCGATAATATAAAGTTAGTCGGAGAATACGACCCACTAAGGTACGAAACAGGATTTGTCTGCGCATTGTCGCAATTGACGTCCAAAACGCGAACGTGATTTGTTGGGAATTGTTCACAACAGTCACAGCTCGAAGAATTCGCACTTCAGATGCGATAACAGTGATTTTCAATGAACAAGAGCAGTTTGAAGAACGTTTATCGTATTGTTGCTGTTCATTAAATTAGTTACAAAATTGCGATGGCGTAATCGCACTCGATGTGAAGATTTCTAATCACGCAGCATGATTGCAGACGTGAATATGCCATCGTAAAATCGTAAGTGAAGATGTTCATTAACGTGAGAAATGCCAAATACCCCAAAACTTTTGGTCCTACAGCGAAAACATCTCTGGGGCAACTGCGGTTCAGTTTGACGCTGCTTCAAAAGGAAACTAAAGCTAATGCATTATTACTCGAAGATTTCTCCCTTCAACAGTGTTCACGTGTATGCCTACATTTTGAGGCGTATTCCTCACACCAACATTTTAATGGGTCGTAATATCGCATAGGAGCTAATTATTCTCTGTCGACAAAGTCAAGGAATTTTACGTCTAATGAATTTTTAGTAAGGAATTTTAAGGAACTTTAAGATGTAGATAGAAATATATCTCCACTTTCTTCGTGCCATTCACAATTCCATTATTTTACACTCATTATTTTTTTACATATGCAATAAGAAAGGGTACCCGCTGAAATACAAAGAAGGATCGAAAGTTCAATATGATTCGAAGGATACTATAAACATGTCGCATCAAATAGAATTCGCCATGTGGTGGCCATGGAGATGCTGGGGTGAAATTTACCCATCTAAACTCATGGATATCATGAATCTCAAATTGGTCATACGACCTAGTTTTCAAAGGAACATGCGTGAATTCTTATTTGAAGTCTCTTCCGCGGATTCCGAGGAAATTAAGAATAATGATCTCAAAATGAGGAAACATGTGCTTTATTGTATGCCAATAAAACGCATTTGTTTCTTGAAATTGGAAACACAAAATTATTTTTTATCAAAAACAATTATTTTACATCTTTATCACAAGTAGCTTTAAAAACGAAAACAAAGAAACGCTTGAACCGAGATTAATGCTCTCTTTATGGCAGTATAAGTTATTAATACAGAGTAAAAACAAACCCCTTAAATGTTTATTCGCGTTTTTTAATGACATTACTAGCCATATTTAACCAAGACCTATGCTCGACTGTAAATGTCATCATTTTAAGTCGCCTGGAATTCGCAACAGGCATAAATTAAAACACAGTTATGACTTTTTTGTATTAGGATTGGATTGGATATTTGGGGTGGCGACCGACAGCTTAGGTCATTTGCGCCGTAGGGGATAGGTAAGGTAGGAAGGGTGTATAGAAACCCGGCGTCGGCATTAGCCTACTCTTAACGAAAGGCGCCAAGGGGACCACGGCTTAACGTCTCATCCGACAGACGGAGTACTCAACTTGAAGTGCCCTCCACAAGACACTCAAGTAGGGATCGGGTTCCCTCTGAAAAACATCCGCCTCTGCAGGGATTTGAACCCTGGCCGCCCGTGTGGTAGGCGAATACTCTAGCCACCACACCAACCCGATCCCCTTTTTAGTATTAGGAATGCATATGTTTAGGTAGACGTTTCTCACTACAATCACATTTATCAGCGTTCTTTTTACATAACAATACATTTGCATGAAATGATTAAATAGGTACTTTGTTTTCCACAAAGTTTTCTAAGTTTCTTTTAGTTTCCCAAAAGCTGATGACGTCGCGCAGCGATGAAACCCGGGTCGTGAGAAAGTAATAAACCTTTGTGGAATAGAAATTAATTCATCATTTCATTATGATGAAATTTCACCAAATTAATGCCAATACCAATAGTTCTAATGCGTATGAATTTAAGTTCTTTTCAACCTCATTCGTAGTTTGAAACTTTCTTTTTTCCACCACAGTGCCCAACATCTCTCGTTCGCCTTCATCCTTGTCCTTTCTTCTCCAATATATCCGCGATTACCTCTCGAAAGCTCTCTGTAAAAACTCTTTCCATTTAGCTCAGAGAGCCCCATTTTCTAAACCACACGACGGCAGTCTCCTTATGAAATTCTTCACTTAACTTTTATTGGATTTACTTCACTCAAGATCCCCGCACATGTCAGCTCCTTCGTATCAGTGAACCCTTTTTTCCCCCCTCGAGTATATCTTCTTCTTTGACCAATTTTCTGAATCCGTCTTCGTATGGAAATTTAGTCAGACTGAGGGAAACATGCCGTCTGCTCTGATTATGCATTACCTCTATTATTCGATTCTCAGATTAAATTTTTCCTTGCTCTGTGGCGAACTTCTGCCCGAGCAATCTAGGCAACTGTCTAGGAAAGGAATGCCACTCGGTGAAACTTGGCTCAGTCCTCTCAAATTGGAAGAAAGTAGTAAAAACTAAATTTGCAAAATTCCACAACAGCTGTCAAAGGTCCACAATTCAGAGGAAGCTGGGTCCGGCTGGCAAATAAATAGCACACGTTGAAGGAACGGGACACGGAAAATGATTTAATTTTGCCAGAAAAGTGTAGTCGGTGCTGGTCTTTTCCATAAACAAGTTTAGGTTTCAACATTCTAAAATCGAATTGCGCTAAGTGCATAAGTTTAAAAAATATGTTTTCGTAAAAGAATTCAAGTCGCTACTAAACCAGGCTACCATGCTACAGGGGTTGATAGATGGCGGGAAATTGTAAAACGTAAGAAAAAATTGTAAAAAAATTTACCACAACCCCTTATTTTAAGGCATTGGTTCTTAGACGGTCAAGCGTGCATTGTATAAAGGATAATATGATCATTCAATGCATTAGTTTTCTAATGAAACCGAACTGTAGTTGCTCCAGAGATTTTTTTCGCTGTAGAAACAAAACGTTGGGAGAATTCGACATGTCTCACGTTTATGTACATCTTCACTTCCGATATGTATTAACTTGTAAATTCATGTAATGTGTATTAATATGTAAAGTATGCGAATTCAAAACCAATTTATTTTCAAAATAAGTTATCAATATCTTTCGAACTTCAACATTCTATGGTAGATCAGATCATGAGAATAAAATAAGGGAAATAGATTGTAGGACAGAAAGGTTTAAAATGTCGTTTTTACCGCGATCGATAAGATACCACAATGGCTGCGATATGACTTTAAAGTACGAGAGTAGGTTGAAAAGTAATGCACCTATGCTTGTAGAACGCGAACGAAAAGAAATTGCGAGATCGAGCAAAAAGTAAATTAAAGTAAAATTCTTAAGCTTCAAAATCATTTATTTATTTTTCAACATTGTCACCGTTAAGACTGACAAATTTCTCCCAACGTGAAACAAGTTTTTTCATTCCGTCACTGAAAAATTCTTCCGACTTTTCTCGAATCCAGGATTTTATAGCTGTTTTCACCTCATTGTCCGAGGTGTAACGATTACCCTTGAGGTCTCTCTTGAGTAGAGGAAAAAAATAAAAATCGCAAGGCGCAAGATCGGAGGAATAAGGAGGGTGTGGAATTGTTTCAAACTTCAGCTTTCTCATTGCCTCTTCAGTTGCGCGCGAGGTTTGTGGACGTGCACCCATCGTGCACAGATTTAACCGTATCCCAATTGTTCAGTAATGAAGCCGACACGTTCCTTGGATATTCCAACATGGTTGGCGATACGCTGTTGAGTGATTCGCCGGTCATTTGGAATCAAATCATCGACGACTTTGCGAAGCTTATCGTCTGTGGCAGTGATCGGACGTCCACTGCGCGTTTCATCAACAATTACGGCTTTTCCAGGCTCGAAACCACGAAATTTTATTACCCATCGATTGACAGTAAACCTATTGACAGCATTGTTACCATAAACAGCCTTTAAACGACGTTGAATTTAAGTAGGAGTCACTTTTTCAGCAGTTAAAAATTCGATAACAGCACGCTGTTTAACTCTCGTTGACATGGCACTAGAACACGTCTCCATATTTACGCTGCTCAAAATACACTGGATGGACGCAAGGACTTCAAACTGCGCATGCGTGCAAAGAAGAAATGTAACTTACGAATGCCACCAGGCGCGCTTCTGTAGCTCATTTCGTCCGCGTTCTACAAGCATGTGTGTATTACTTTTCAGCCTACCCTCGTAGGTTAGTTGACAGGTAGTGTAGCTGATTAAATGACGTGCTTCCTACAGCAATGTTTCAAAATCTGCCGAGTGGTACTAACACCATGCTTTTCATGTTCGCTGTATGACTCTTGAGTCGCGTTTACATAGTTACATTACAGATAATTTTAATTGTTCCTGTATTATTTGTAGCATACCGATGGTGTGGTGCTATCTGGTGAAAGTAAATTTCTTCACTTTAGTTCATGTTGATGATAGGTCACCACCATGCCGAACACCATTGTGGTGGCTTGCAGGGTGATAAGTGGATGTAGATGTTGATGCCCGTGATCATGTCGCGCGATTAGAAATCTTCATAGCGAGTGCGATCACGTTGTCATTATTTTGTAACCAATTTAATGAACAACATCAATACTATAAACGCTCTTCAAACTGCTCTTGTCCAGTGAAAATTACTGTTCTCGAATTTGCAGTGCGAATTCAACGAACCGTGACTGCTGCGGAAATATCGCTATAAGTCAAGTTCGCGATTTGGACGTCAATTGCGAAAAGGTGCAGGAAAATTCCAGTCTCACGCTATTGTAAAGTGATTCTCCAATGTGTAGCTTTCTAGATTCAGCATTGTTTACTTGAAAAATCTTGGTGACCTAATATGATTATTCCATGGAAAATACCTAGTGGAAGTGCAGTATGCAATACTTCAAGAACAACGTCTTTCTTATTAAACAATTAATTTTCACTAAGTTTCGAGAATTGGTTCACATGTTACCTGTGATAATAAAGCGAGGAAAGCCACCAGGAATTTTTTCTTCTCAAACAGCAACGATTCATGACCTTACCGTCACGTCTTTTTCAGGATATAGTATATAGCGTTTTGCGGGCTTAATCATATGAGACTCTAGAACAGTGAATTGTTACCCAAAACAATGGAACGTTAAGTTAGTCTTACCGAGAGTCTCGGGACCTAGGTCTCGAGACTTCCAGGCTGAGTATTAACAAATCGTTCATCGAGCAAACGTATAACGCATACAACGTATATATATTCGGTTTTTCAACGTTCTTCGACGCTATCCGATGTCCAACCGCCATTGCTCTTCATTCATCCACAGGCCCTCTGGCAACTGCTTTTCTCTTATTGCCATTTCTATGCCTCCTATCCTGGCCATTCCTCTTTTTTTTCTACCATGTGGTTTCCACATTGAAATTTGCTTAGGTTATCTCTTGTTCGTCAATCGTCGTATGTGGCCAACCACACAGGATGTTTATTTTAATGTCATTGACTAATGCGTGTATGACTCCATTACATTTCTCATTCTCACTCGTGATTCTCTCCCGTATGGATATACTCGCATGATCGTCTCCAGTACACCATATGCGCAACATTTAGCATTTGTTTTGTTTTCTCCTTCATCTGCCACATCTCACTCCTATATGTGACAATGCCTCTTACATTTGAAATATATATTCTCTTTTTATTAGCTTTGCATACTCTTTGGTCCCATAAAATGCTATTCAACATGGATATTACCCTTTTTCCTCGCAAATTTCTACCTTTTATTGCCTCATCCAGGTTTCCATTTTGAGTTATTTTAACAAACAATGTATTATTTTTCTTGGCAGTATTGTATTTCTTGTCCATTTTCCAGCAGCATTTTCTCTTGTGCTCCTCCAACGCACATGTCTCGAGTCTCTCTGATAATAATTTACAGACCTCAATTTTTGTATTCTTCAATTAGTTTATGAGCCATGTAAGATAGCTATCAGTCTCCATCATGCATCGTGGTCCTTAGCTATCAATATCTGATCATCAGTATCCATAGCTATCAGTATCTGATCAGTATCAGTTCCATAGCTATCAGTATCTGATCATCTGCAATGCCCAAGGAATATAAGGTGCAACTACTATTCAAAGGGATACCCATTCCTTTACATTTCATTTTCCATTTTGTAAGTGCTTGTTCCAAGTATATCATGAATAATGTGGGGCAGATGCAGCAACCCTGTTTTAAGCCCTTTGTAATGTATATCGTATACAACGTACGTCAGGATTAAGTATTGCGTGATACAAGCTTAATCATACGGGACCCTTCAGCAGTGAATTTTTATCCAAAGAAATGAAGGGTTTAGTTAGTCTTTTCGAGAGTCTCGGGACTTAGGTATTGAGACTTCCAGGGTGAGCATAAACTTATCGCTCATCGAGCCAACGCAAAATGTATATAACGTGCTTCAGGATAAAGTATTGCGTGATACGGGCGTAATAATACGGGACCCTTTAGCAGTGAATTTTTATCCAAAGAAATGAAGGGTTTAGTTAGTCTTTTCGAGAGTCTCGGGACTTAGGTATTGAGACTTCCAGAGTGAGCATTAACTTATCGCTCATCGAGCCAACGCAAAATGTATATAACGTGCTTCAGGATAAAGTATTGCGTGATACGGGCGTAATAATACGGGACCCTTTAGCAGTGAATTTTTATCCAAAGAAATGAAGGGTTTAGTTAGTCTTTTCGAGAGTCTCGGGACTTAGGTATTGAGACTTCCAGGATGAGCATTAACTTATCGCTCATCGAGCCAACGCAAAATGTATATAACGTGCTTCAGGATAAAGTATTGCGTGATACGGGCGTAATAATACGGGACCCTTTAGCAGTGAATTTTTATCCAAAGAAATGAAGGGTTTAGTTAGTCTTTTCGAGAGTCTCGGGACTTAGGTATTGAGACTTCCAGGGTGAGCATTAACTTATCGCTCATCGAGCCAACGCAAAATGTATATAACGTGCTTCAGGATAAAGTATTTCGTGATACGGGCGTAATAATACGGGACCCTTTAGCAGTGAATTTTTATCCAAAGAAATGAAGGGTTTAGTTAGTCTTTTCGAGAGTCTCGGGACTTAGGTATTGAGACTTCCAGGGTGAGCATTAACTTATCGTTAATCTAGCTCCGACGCATGGGCTGATTACTATATTCTCCTGCGGTTATGAGTGGGTCCGAGGCCGTCTTGGTCGAGGGAATTCGAGTACTTAGGTTGATTACACGACCCGCGATATCCCTTGAGGCCCTCTCCCGTCCCCAACCAAAGGAGAAAAAGGTGAGACGAAGTGAAAATAGATAGGGTCCGGAGTTAGTTGGAAGAGTTCGTGATTTTTTTTCTGAGGTAATGGCGAAGCCGAAAGGAAAGTTTTAGGGTATCCTTTTCCATATTAATGATTGGAAAACACGGTGGGTGGGATGGAAACTTTTGGAAAATCCAAGAGTTGGGAGGATCTTAACCGTGAATGTTTTTACCTACCAAGTTCGCTAGGAGGCTTCCGGAGTTATCTACTTTCGAAAGATCTATTCACTGCCATTCCTGCTCAGAGGTGTTATATTTTCAACATAAAAATTTTTGAATACATCTTTTCCTCACTTTTCAGAGCGAAGGTGAGACGAAGTGTGAGTGAGCTAATGTTTTTTTAAAAATCTCATCAAGTTCAACATTAGCTATTCACGAAGTTAAATACTTTGAAACTTTACTTTTTCAGGCGTCACTTTGTAAAGAGCATTGAGGGAGATGGAGAGGGCGCTTGCTATGGTGATCAATGCTAAAGCTGTAACGTGGGCGTAAACTTTCCGCCATCTCGATAAATCCTGATAATTAAGTTCTTACGGGCTGCCATCTGCAATATGAAGACGTTTTCCATCACTAACTCACCAAAAATTAGGATGCTTTACTTCTATTATACGCATTCTGCTTACAAATATAGTTAATTCATTTAAATTAATAATAATCCACATTCCCGGTGAAACTGCGGTAAAATCGAATAGAATCCATCGGACTAATGGCCAGTAGCAGAAACGACACATACGTATGCTATAAATTTATGGGACCAATAAGCTTAATAATAGAATGCTGTCATGAATTCTATTGGTAGCCAAGATGGCGGATCAGCAATGAACCGCTTGGAGACTTAATTAATTCACAAAAAGTTGTTTTTTGACAAATGACCAGTTAATTTACCCTTCCTGACTAATAATTATGTGCATTAGCAATCATTCATAGGCTAAACTTTCATAAATTTTATCCGGTGGTAAAAGATAAGATCGAATATTCGGAACTATTGACTAATGGTAAATACGAAAAGTAACTAGTAGATGTGTTCTTGCAACCCGAATATCTTAGTGAGATCTATATCTTTTTGGATCTCATAACTATTGATTCAATAACTAAACGTTCTTGCAACCGAACTTAAGTAAGTACAAATGTTTCCAAAGCTACCTGCCATCATTTTCAAACAGATAGTTGATATTCTTGCTTTACATCCGCTAATTCGTCCACTCCGTCGGGTTATCCAAATGGTTAATTCAATGGCCGAAATATGGAATTGGAGGATAATTCTGCAGTACTTGACCCTCCCTTCCATTAGTCATCTCCTCGGCATCCAGCTACCTCAATGGTAAAAAGTGTTCGTACTCATAATTGAAATCAGTGTACTTCGGCGACTTACGACGATTTTCTCTCTATATCGCGACGACTTTCGTCGACTCACGTATTCATAACAAGTGCAAAATAACGAGAGAATTCTTAGCTGATATAATATATTTTTAGCGTAGATTATCGAGTACTCGATATCGGCAGTGAATCTCTCTTATTTTATCGCATCTGTCAGACCTAGAGATGTAGTGAGGAGTCATGAGGAGATTCGAATCGACAAGGTTTCTCACAAAAAAAACTCGTGTATAAATTGCAATTATGCGGAGTTAATTGAAAAATAGTGAATTGGATAAGTGACTTTCTTAGTGATCGAAAACAAAAAGTAGTTATTGATGGTTTTAGCTCTGATATAGTCGAAGTCACATCAGGTGTTCCTCAAGGAAGTGTGATAGGCTCTCTTTTATTCATTATTTATATAAATGACCTAAGTTCTAGAGTTAGCAGTAAAATAAGATTATTTTCAGACGATACAGTAATTTACCGTGAAATGAGCGAAGACGCGGACTTATAAGCTCTATCATCGGACCTTAACAACGTTCATTCGTGCTGTCAGGAGTGGGGGTTAGAATTAAATATCAACAAATGCACCACAGTTCACTTCCTGCGAAAGTTATCAAAAAAATACCATACCTATACTGTGGGTGGAGTAAACATGAAGTCTTCAGATACAGTAAAATATATTGGAATTACCTTAACTTCTGATATATCGTGGGGATTACACATACAGAACATATGTGGCGCAGTATTAAAGAAATTAGGTTTTGCTAAACGTTTAATAGGAAGGCCCTCGGATGAAAAGGTCAAAGAGAGGTACTACTTCGTTCTAGTTAGGCCACATCTTCAAAGCGCCGCGAGCATTTGGGACCCTGGTCAAATATATTTAACCAAAAACATTAATAAAATACAAAGGAAAGCAGCGCGCTTTGTTATAAACTGCTATGAGCGTACATATAATGTCTCACAACTTTTAGAGGGAATGAGGTGGGAGCCCCTAGAGACTCGGAGGCTGCACGCTAGGCTTAGCTTGCTTGATAAATTCAGAACTGATATTTTTCAGAGCGACATAGAAAATATTATCATGACTCCCCACTACATCTCTAGGTCTGACAGATGCGATAAAATAAGAGAGATACACTGCCAAACAGATTGGTACAAGAACTCGATCTTTCCGCGAAATATAAACGACCACAATAAAAATTGAGCTCCATTAAAATACACTCCTATAATATATGTCACCATTCCATCTCCAAAAACTTACACCTTTACACGGCTGGTGACCAAACACCCCCAGCCACACGCCCATGCGGCGGCTTGCAGGGTATTATGTAGATGTTCTCCAAAGACCTTACAAGTTATACCCACACCCCTCCCCTCTCCTTTCCGATATAATAATTAATAAGCATCCCCGCAGACCACGAGCCTTTGGTGAATCGTGCTACTGACCCCTTGTAGCGGCTCTCGCTTAAGGAGGGATTGCCCATGGAAGTCACTTCAATGACAGTAGCCATAGAAGTCGCTTGCAAGCGACACTTCGATGTGCAAGCACGCACTTCCATGGCTGTAGGGGTCGATAGTGGTGGTAATCGACCGCGGTTGCTGTTTGAAAGGGGAATTCGACTGGTTTCTATTTCGCCTACAAGTGGCATATCGATTCTATGACAAAACGCATCGAATCCGCTGGAATCTTGGTCACATGACAGCAAATGGAGATTGAAAATGTAAACAAAGAATAACTTAGTAGGAGGAGGACTCATTGTTGTTTATGTAAATATTTATTTGATCTCGAAAATATTTTAAATGCTAAAGAACCCCATAGGTAAGCTATATGACTTATCAATTATTTGATAATTATAATCATTGTCTCAATTCTCTTACTTGATGCGATGTAATAATGCAAAATTAATGTAATTTATTCAATTTTATTGAATCCACGTATACGTTTAAGAGTTAAACAGCTGTATATAAACGCCATTATTGTCATATTTAGGGGATTTTCTTAATTACCGCATTCATTGTTTACTTCCGTCAATCATTTGTTTGGGAAAAGCGGGAAGTAATGCGTATGCTTAACGATGACCTACAGGTGGTGATACGATTCGAGATATCGTTACACTCGCTACTTACATAGGGTGCTATCGATTTGCGGCTATAGCCGGCGATGGACGGCGATCGCCACGCCGCGGTGCTTTCAATTTAGCGGAATAGCCGTCCATCGCCGGCTTTCGGTGGCTCTCCGCTACGACGAGAGCCGAACATGGCAAGATCGATTTGCGCAATTGCCGTCTATCGCCGTTCTAAATCGAAAGCACCCATAGAACTTCCATGCGGATACCCGCCTTTAAGGCGACGCATCGCACCGGCTCGACTGGTCGAATTTGGCATGATTTCCGACCACAGGTTTTTTTATTAAACAATTATGTCATCCACTTGACATTTTCATAACATATATAGTACAATTTTTTTGCATGGGAGATTGGTATCACAAAAACAATAACAATTTCATCTCGATGTTTTAATAAACCACTGGGAAATTGACAAAAAATAGAGCATATTGTTACGAAAACTTATGACTGTATTGAAAAATCGTAAACATAGGGAGAAGTATATACTCTTCTTCTACCAAATTTGTAAGTAACAGCCGTCATAGTTGAAAGATAAAATCTCTAATTTGTTTATTTCGACATACCTGTGAGATTTTCCGGCCATGATATGCTCGAATAACATTGCAAACAGCTCAGCTTTTCCTGACAGACCTTCGGTCAGCGCTTACTGTACCTATACGCTGGCATGGTCCTTGTACCCAAGGGTATAAGGACCTTGTACGCTGGAAATTCGGAAATAACTTGCAGGAGATTGTAGCTATAGTCTGAGTTATTACGCGCAGAAATGAAGAACTTTAAAGTTCCTCACTTTTCACGCGGTATGTCCACCTGATCTTTCTTATCCTTGTTTCCCTTTTTTCCAATGTCTATTTTCCCCGAAAAATTAGATCATTTTTTATGTAAAAAGTTATACCTGGTACTACCTCAGTAGTTTTACACACGAACCTATTTTCTCTGCCCGTTTAAAATGAAATAGGTAGGTGAATTTTCAGCGAATGGTTGGATCACGCATAGGAGCGTAAAAGGAACGCTATGCCAGAAATCAGGGGGTTAGAATTAGTACGTTTCCATAAACTTACCAATCATCTGGTTGAATACTCAAATGAAAAATGAATGAAGTATTGAAAGAATTTGAACCTGCTAATACTTTTAGTAGGGACATTTATTTTAGGCATGTACATCCGATAACCTTCCTTAATTTTAATATTGGCATTAAGTACGGCTTCCACCATTGAATGGTGTAAAATAATTACTAGGTTATTGGTCATTAAACGAAGATATATTGGTTAAAAATTTATGAGTTTTAACGCTGAAATGCACGGTCTGAAAGGCAGTGCGGTAGTTTCTCTTCACACGACTTTTTGATCCCATTTTCGCCAGCATGATATTGTTCAAGAACTTGTACAACACGCACCAGATATTAACACACCTAATATATATTTTTGCAGTATATAGAAATGAGGCACCAAATGCATTACTTTCAGCTTGGTTCATCGACAATATAACACGTGTATGCAGGTTTGATTAACAAACTTCCGGTTACCATCGGAGCTAATAGAGACGACATACCGTGATGATTGTTTGAACGCTGCCAAGGAAAACTTCTGCTGTTTACATTGTTTACCAGATTTTGTTTGTAAACTACTTGAAATATGCGTATAATATGCATGATTAAATGTATTAATCCTAGAGATAATTATACCCTGCCCTCAATTCGTTAAAAAAAATCGTGATAATGAATCCTGCCGAAATAGCAATGGAGGCTGGAGTCAGTATAATTACTGGTTTTCCTTACGAGGTAGAAGCTTCGGTTTAACGCTTTGTCGGATACGATTTACACAAAAGAATATTGCACTAAATTAAAAAAAAATATACAAGGCAGCGCCAAGTCTGAAAAAACTCAGAGAAAAAATATTATGTATCCTGAGAGAACAGTACTTCAAAGCGAAGATTCCTCCTTAAGTGCCAAAGCTTCATTCCTGCTGGTCTTTTGTGTGGTTTGAGACCCCCATTTGTCAATGCATTCCGAAGGTGGACTAGTTTTTTTCGCATAATGGGTTTGGCATCCGATAACGAGTCAAACTAGCGCTTCAAGAAAAAAAAATGAATCCCTCCTTCCTAGGAGAAGACGACTCGTGTCGTCCGTGATCTGAATTTTCAATGAAATTCTCTCTTTCTCTCGCGGGGAATATATCCTCCCCCCAAAAGACCTATCGATTCGTTTGATGCAGACCCTTGTCTCAGGCTCGCCAAGAACCCTGCTCAGCCAATCGAGACGAGGAGGTAGTTTAATTCGTCCTCAAAAGGTGGAAAAAATAAACACCTCACCAATTAAATGGAACAATTCGGTACGACATTAAAGTAAAACATCGGACTGCGACGTTTGAATGTTTTTATAGGATTAGCGAAAAAGCTTTACTCGATAGGTGAGCGACCACGAAAGCGTTTACCGGGTCAGGGACGAACAGAAGGTCAAGTTGCAGTTTTGGACTATTCCAGTTGAGTTCCTGCAGATTCTTTGCATAATTTATGCCCGATAATTGGCCGGTTGAAAGCAAATTTAGTTTAGAAATCAATAGTTATGCGATCCTTGTAGTTATAGATCTCATCAAAATATTCGGGTTGCAGGAAGGCATCCACTAGTTACGTTACTTATTATCCATTAGCTAATAGCTTCGACAGTTTGATCTAACCTTCTCTAGCCGGTTAAATGTAATCTATGAAAGTTCTAAGAAGGTCTTTATATTTTCCTCTCTGATTTTAAATCGTTTTTGATAATCTCTCCATCTACCACAATGTTAACATTGCATATCGTCGGGTCTGGACTGCCTTGTTGTGCCAGGAAGCGAGCTAGGAGCATTGAATGGGAATCTATCTCCCTATTTATTTTCTTCCGTGTGAGTCCCTAAATTGATTACTCTTCCTCGTATTTCAAATTCCCCCCGATTCAAGCGTTTACTCAACTTATCAGATTTTACTCGTCCTCCTCCGCTCCACAAATGACTTGTCAAAACAAACAAACATTTTAAAAAAATTTGTTCAACCAGATTTAAAAAATCTACGTTTTGCCGGGACATAAAAGATTTGTTACGCATGGAAACCAGACAGGACATTGTTATGCTTGCATCTGAGTCGGCAACGAGAGATGAATAACATTATTTCGGGAAAATAAACAATCCCTGTTACGCTTGACAACGTGAGGAAGTGTGTGTTGTGCTTGTTAAAAAAAATTAAGATCTCTCAAGCTTGACAACGTGACAAAGTGTTGTGCTTGTTAAAAAAAATTAATTCATTTTCGTCAAAATATCGATAAACGGTAAATAAAAAAAGAGAGAGCTTGCTCTGTGAAAAAATCCGTTGTCGCGAGAGGAGAGGGTATTAAGTTCTGGCTCAGATTTTTTTAGAGTTTAATTGTTTTATTTCATTTTTGGGAGGATACTCATCAAATAAATGTCACAATACCTCCTTTATCACCAATGGCACCAAAGTCAAATTAGTTCAGGATCAATTCTTAACTTTTAGGAGTAAATGTAAGGATTTTCCTATTTGTGACGTCGAAATTTCGTAATAGAGAAATGAAATAGATCGATATGCTGGAAATTAAGTCTCAAATTTAAAACATAATGTCCAATAAATCACACACACGAAATTTTAACTTTGTGACCTTTGGTGCACCAGAAAAAAATGGCGCAATTTAAAATTAGAAAATGACGCCCAAAAAAGAACCGTTCAACAAACATGGTGGCGTCAATAGGCAGTGCTACGTATGTGTGTTCGTTTACCTCATTGAAATAGATGGAGAGAGCATTACGTCATCAATATGTAGCTTGACAATCGAAATAACAACCATATTGTTTAATCCTGCTCTACATAACAACCACATTGTAAAATAAAACCATGAAATAACAACCATATTGTTTAATCTTCCCTTACTTTTCCCATGGATAGCACGACGGAATGGACGAATTTGCGGATGCAAAGCAAGTACATCAAACATCTAATTGAAATTTAAGGCAAATAACTTATCAAACACATTGGTCACTTAGTGCTATGGATTATTATATATTTCACCTTATAATTTAGTGGGAATTCAGATTTTTATTAATTAAAATTCAGAAGCTGCAAAATTACTCACAGCGTCGACATATTACCTCTAAATATAGGTGTGTGTACCGAAAAGCCAAAACGGTGGCTTCGAATTCTAGATCATGAAATGGTTAATGCACGCATCCGCCATATTGTTAGCCAGTTTCATCGACAATATTGAGGTAGATAGAGAGGGTACCACGTCATAAAACTGTAGCCTGGCAACCGAAATAACAACCATATTGTTTAACCCTGCTCTCTCCTAACTTTCCTACGGATAGCACGACGGAATGGACGAATTTGCGAATTTAAATAAAAAATATCCACCATCTGTACGAAGTTTAAGGAAAGTAACTCTTGAAACATATATTGGCTAGTAACTACTATGGATTGTATTCAATTTTACCATAGTTTTCACCGGGCATGCGAATAATTATTGTTTTATTGAAATAAACAATAAAGTTAAGGAAATTTCTTACTAAAGAAGTACGTGCGTGCTGATTTCCCGTCATTTTTTTACGTAAAACATCGTATAATTGCATAATTAGAGCGTCGCCAAGGGAGAAACGGGGTTAACAAATATGTCGGACAAGCTACGCCCACATTACAGCTTCTGGAATTGACCGCAATAGCCAACGCCTTTTCCATGTTCGACACCAAATATTCGAGTTCCTTACCGAAGGCTGCCATGGTGAGGCATCTTTTTTTTTAAGGCCTATTTCTCTTCCCTTTCCAAAACTGTTGACGTCATCCCTCACTCCGACTTGGTCCAGCCCCGGGCTGCGAGTGGGGAACTATTATGCAGACGTCTGTGTTGATGTAACATCGGGGTCATTGATTGGGAACGGCACAGATAGAAGGCGAGCGCGGTTTTTTTTTGGTTCGGCTCACAGTTCAAGTGTTCTCGAGCGTGGGACGAATTCCCGAACGTCAGAAGATGTATTTTTTTTTTGGGAAAGAGAATAAATTTGGAATTGAAAAGATGGAAGTCGGTGGACGATTTGTGAAAATATTTGTGGGGTTTCGGATGAATATTCAGCGAACATTCTTTGAACCGTGAGAAACAATTTCCATACCTTTTGCTCGTGGTGAGCGGTTCCGTTCTCCCAAAAGGCTTCAGAAAAAAATATAACAGGCGATAGTTAGCGTTTTAAAAGAACAGATTGACTTCTGAAGAACTCTTCCCTCATATACCTACTAATGATATATTTTGTCGCTTGGCATTCTAACAAAAGAAGGCAAAGGTGGGTTTATAAACAGTAAATGAGGGGTGTAATTAAATATTCCTTCGGTGATGAGTAAACGGGTGAGAACGGAAACATTAGGAAATAAAGTACGAATGAAGATACACAAAATCCTGTCGGGAATATCTCGGATATCCCAGGAAATAATGGGTTATTATCGGAGGTCCAGAGGTAGATCTCTCCTTGGGGAACCCGAATCGCTTCCTTGTAGAGGGATTAAGGTGGGAGCCCCTAGAGACTCGGAGGCTACACGCTAGGCTTAGCTTACTTGAGAAATTCAGAACAGGTATGTTTCAGATCGACTCAGGGAATATTGTTATGACGCATCACTACATCTCTAGGTCTGACAGAAGCGATAAAATAAGTGGAAGATTTCTTCTGACATTCCTTACCTGTCTCCTCTATTTTTAGCCTGCGACAGGAATAACATGGTCAAATGCCAGCAAAATGCTTGACATGGCCACGGAACTATCCAAATTTTGTCTTTGACATTGATCCCCAAATGGATCGAGGTTTGCTTTACAAGAGAGGCTTAGATGAATTGCTGCATCCTTGAAATACGAAGTAATCTAAGGAAAAAATGAGCCAGCCGACCATCTTGTCATTCTTCAGCAAAACAGGAAGCACTGGGATGAAAAGTACAGAAGGACTTTCGTCAACGGAAACCTTTGGATTCCCCAGTGATCCCGACACTGTTACTGCTGTTACTAACTTAACAGATGAAGATCATTAATAATCCAAGCAAATCCGAGTTAGTAAAGTGATATTTTCATTCATTAATTATTTATGAACGAATTCCCACCATTTTGAAAATATTGTTAGGTTATAGTATACAACGTAGATGTCTTTACGTTGGTAAATTACCATCGATCCTTCGCCGGATATAATTTACGTTACAGGACAGCCATAGAGCGGCACTATTTAGGGGGGAACATGCCTACGTAAATTTATACGCGCATAATTATAGTGAAAATAAAGTTACGCTAACTTTTACACACTGTATGGCTGCTCATGAAACCTAACCCCTGATTTCCCATGTACGTAATGGTTTGCCAACCGCGGGGTTTTTCAAAAACCTAACCTCCGCGGTTGGCAAGGGATACCTGTATTCCCAATGTTTCTACAAAAACCCTTGTGCGAGCATAATGTACGATCGTCCGACCTGTTTTAGAATATGGTAGTATGATCTGGAATCCACACCATGTCGCGTTAGAGAGGACACTTGAAAAAATACAGATGCAATTTGTGAAATGGCCGTGTTGTCTGGATAATGGTCCTGTCTATACAGCATCCGAATACCCCAATTTATGTAAATTTTTACGTTCTCTCCACTTGGAGTCAAAAGGAGGGTTGCAGATGCAATCTTCCTGCGTAAAATTATGATGGGTTATGTGGATTACAGCCATCTACTTGGCTTAATCAACCTGAATGCGCCTCCAAGGAGGACTAAGCACACTCCACTCTTCAGATGCCACTTTGGTCGGGTGGATGTCTGTAAATATGAATCACTAACTAGGATGATGCGCACCGCTAACGAATTTTTGAATAATTATAAAGATGCTGATTTTATTTCTCACCCTTCAGTATCCCTCAAAAAGAAAATGTTTGTATTCTTTAATAGAAACTAAGCAGTTGTTTTTTTCCTGATTGATTCATGTATGTATTTATTTATTTTATTGTACTATTATCATAACACATGTAATTTGGGGTGTTAAATCAATTGTTATTACTACTATTATTAAGTTATTCACCACTCACTTCCGAAGTTCAAAACAAAGCCTTCAAAAGACTGCAAAGACTCTCTCATTGGCTATCTAAAGCAACAATACAAATTTCGGTTCACCGAAGCCAATGAAGCATATGGGGAGAGTGTTACGTCATCAAACTGAAGGCTGACAACCGAAATGTCAACCACATTAGTTAACCCTCCGGTAACATTGGACAGTACCTTGAGGAATGCTATGAAAATCATAACTTCGAAGACCTCTAACTTGAAAATAAGAATTTTTACGACTTGACGCCCATTAAGACTTTTGATCTACTCCTCAAGAACTATCACACCCCGACGTTTCGGCCAATTTCACCGTAACATTTTTTCCATAAGGGGACTTCGGGGTCCTTTACGGCAAACATATGTATTATTAGTTACTTATTCATGAATATAAAAAATGGATTCAAATGTTTTGAATCGTTGCCCAGGCAACGTGTTGCCTAAATTTTCACATTTAGTTCACCCAGTCCATGGCGCTACTTACAATTAGAAGTCTTCTCAGTCGACTCGTAAATGGCCGCTGTTAATTGTTGTTAACGTGATATTGGTGGATATTCAATGACGATCGAGGAGACGTGAAATACTTGATGCGGTGAATTATAGCTGACTATTTTCGAGACCTAACCGTTAATTTGTAATTGCTAGAGAGGAAATATCTACCACTGGAAGTGTGTAAGAGGCATATAAAAATTCCATCGTGAGCAGACGCCGACGGTTGCTAGACTCCGATTCAAATTTGAATGCATTAGGCCCGTTCGGATAAATTAAAGAATTTAGAACGCCCTGTTTAAACAAAACTTGCTTCTTACCAGGCTGTAAAACGGGGTATGCGTCTACGAGGACCCAAAATGGGAGACCAAACGATAATATTAAAAAAGTGTGTTATTTCATCTCGCGTATAGTACTACACTTTTATCCTCTGAATAATGATTACTGGTAAGTAAAACCGGTAAGACGTGTCCTCCTATTTCCGATCTGGCGACTGTATTTACATTTGAACTGCCGTCTTACATCACTAGGCGGTGCCACAATCCACAAAGTTGTCAAGGTCGTTCGATATCTCGATTCTTCGCCTCTCGAGTCAGGTCCTCTCAATGATTTCCACTATGGGGAAAGTCGGCGCCACCATTATTGTGCTTATTTTACACTTCGGGGTATAGCACAAACAAGGAAAAACAAAGATATTAAGGCAAATCGAGCATGTCATGCTATAATAATCTCGTAGTTAGGAAGATTATTTTACCCTCGATGAAGGTAGTATACGATATTTTCGACCACTCTATTCAAAATGCCGAGAATTTGGACGTAAATATGGTAAATTAAGAGCAGAAATCTTTGCTATTATAGCTTATTTTGAATATTTACGCTCTCTTAAAACCACATCAGTTAATTCAGCGTAAAAAATCGTATCAGCCTGATGTCATATTGAAATCGATATATAATCGATATCGATGGTGCAACATATCGAATAAATCGACCCTGCAAAGTTGTGTGTTTACGAAATTCTAGGGAACAATTGTTGGCGACGAGTCAACAATTCATATGTATATTCATGTACTTAGTGCTAAGAATTCCACTCGATATTACCAGAGCTATTACTGGGAATGCGGTCATTAGTAATAAATACGAGTAAAAAAATATCTGTTACGACAATCAATATCAGAAAAATAAACAAATGCAGATTTTAAGTAAGCTATCAATGGAAGACACCATAAAATTAAAAAAATAAAAGCGTCATTCCGCAAGCGAAAAAGAAAAATCGGGGTTAACAAACATGGCGGATAGACCACGCCCACGGCACAGTTTATACCATTGGTCACTACACAGTAAGTTCCCTCTCCATCCACCTCAATGATCCAAGTTTGCATACGGAATCCGACATTCGTTAACCTAATGGTATTGCCATCGATGTGAAATAAGATTCATTCTTTTTCATTACGATATGAGCAGATCCCATCATCTTACGCTCAAAAAAACTACTAATACCTTCCTCCTTAATGATAATGATCAGATCTTTATCACTTCAGTCAGTCTCCAATGCCTCATTAGCCTCTTATCCTTTTGGACCACATGTTTCCCCTTTCTTGGACATTTCCCCGAAGACTCCCTCCTTTCATACCGTGAAAAACTTTTCTTTTTTCGATGTTATCTCCTCTCTCTCGCACACTTTTTTTTGTTTTCGCCTTGATTTTGTTTTTTTTTGACCCATCCTTCCCCGTTCCAACTTCTCGTGTACCATCAGATACACGCTCCATCCTTCAAAAACACTATTATTTTTTTCTTGCGTTCGGAAGTTAGCCACGCTTCGTACAAAATTCATGCCCGACGTTCTTAACCTTTCTTCAGGTCTCGATTTCCTTCTCACATCGGTGTCTTTTCCGCTGTGTTATGGGATCTCTTGTTTATTTATTTATTATTTTTTTACTGTGTAGTCGTCCTTCATTTGCTGCCCCGTCCACTTTGTAAAAAATAATACTTTCGCCAAGATTCGCGAGGTCGTTCAACTTATTTCAAACTTCATCCCGTTTGAAATGTTCAGTCCTCCTTTTGAACTGCCGTCAACGGAAAGATAGTTCTAGCAGAGTATCTAATGCTAGTTCCCTTACCTCCTGGTATCTCTTCCTATGTACTTTCCTCTTTATTTGGTCCATAAACTTATTCCTGGGTCTTCCTCTGGGGACTTTTTCCTCCATTTTGCCTTCAAATATGTTCTTCACAAACCCATTGTGTCTCAAGGTGTGTCCAATCCATCTTGTTCTTATTTTCTCTATGGTGTTCCGTAGGGTATTTTCCTCTTCTACTCTTCTGTACACTTTATCATTTATTATCTTGTCCGTCCCTTTTATCTCCAGCATCCTCCTCCAGCACTACGTTCCAAAGGCTTCTAGTCTGATATGGTCAGCTTTTCCAATTGTCCATGTTTCCGATCCATAGAGTTCTCGAATAAGCTCGTGCATCGCATTGGACTCGAGATAAACTTGCGTATAAAATTTGAATGAGAAGCCAATCTAAATTTTTAACTCATCTGTTGCTAGCTGGGGTAAAATTGTTTCTATGTCACTCATAATTTGGTGCAGGGGTATTGTTTATCGATTAGAGGTTTGATGGGTTTACACTCACGAATTGAAATAAATTTTCCTATCGATTTTCGAAAGTGACTCGCTAAAAAATGCTGATGATATATTGAAGTAGATTTAGGGAAATTTCATTCCACCCTTAAATCAATGAATTTGGTCTCAATTTTAAGAAAAATACCTCATTCTTCCAAAAACACAAAAATATCAGCCCCATTACGAGCTATTTTCCGAGATAATTGACGAAAAATACCACCTTTTTTACATGGGAAATGGCAGTACGTGTATGCTTTTCGGAGATATCTCATTTAAAAAAAAAAGAATTTTTAAGCATGATTTTCTAAAATGATGCAAAAATTTCTAAAACCAGAAACATCTTAACATCGCACTAAAAAAGAAAAAATAATATTTTCTCAGGCGAATGAAAATTTAGTCTAGCAATGGAAATAATTACATTCGGTTCAAGGAAATGAGCCACACAGCGACAAGACCACAACGAAAAGCGTGGGGTGCTCTTTCACATTCGATATCAACATGAATTCATTATGCATATGAGAAGATTTTGGTACACAGTTGAAAAGAGAGCTTCAATACACAATATCTAGAAAATCTTCGAATGAACTTTAGTTTTATAAAATATAAACGAGGTCGCGCGATGTTGAGATATCTCTGTTTTTAGATTTTTTTAATATCTTTTTAGAAAAGCATGTCAACCGACTTGGACGACTACACAGTAAAAAAAATGTCAACCGTGGAAAAATAAAAATAAAATTTTATTTTTTACTTTTTAGTCCTTGTTAATAAAATGTTTAAAAAAAAAGTTGTTTTATGAACATTTTGTGAACTAGGACTAAAAAAACTAAGAATATTTACTAGAAAAAAAATTCGCTTGGATGTAGACTCGCGACGATGACGACGCAGAGATGCGACGCCTCTGAATGACCTACAGGACGAAAGTTGGACACTAATCTAACTCGATTCATGTTTTAAGTTGAATGAAGTGGTAACTATGTAGGGTAAAATGAAGTGGTAACCATGGATCCAGCGAAGAGTGAGCCAAAGGACAGCATGTAAAAATGGGGAGTTAATACCACCTAGCTCTCGCCAAAAAAAAATAGACAGTGTTTTAGTTTGAGCGTTTTCTCCACTATTTTTGAAAATGGATCCTTCTGTCATCACATTCAATTTTTAGTGTTTTTTTTAGTATATGAATGCCTTTATTTGCATTTGAAAAAACTTGGTCCTTCTAAGCCATAAGGCTTGTCAGAAGGTTCCATTATTATATTACATAGTGACATATTACAAGCATAACATTTAATAGTCTAAATAAAAATTACCTTACTGGTATATTGCTTACATTACATTTATATTACATTATAATTTTAATTTCATAAAAATAATTCAATGACAATAACATAACATTTAAATTTATAAGGAATATTGAAACCAAAATAGGAAAAATTATTATTACTTATAAATATCAGGTTGTTATGAGCTATTACATATTCGCAATTTCGCTAATTAACCATAGTTTCACTTTTGTTTTAATTTCGGCCAAGGATTTTAGATCATGCAGAGTCTTAGGCACACAATTAAAGGTATGAGGTACAACATACTTAAGCAACCTTTTACCATACGTATTCTTGTAATAATACGTTTCTAACAAAGGACTGTTACGTTTATCCATACAATGTGTATTGTTACATGGTATTTTATGCTCTTTTTTGAAATAGTTCTCTATAATAATAAGCCATTTAAACATTTTATCCACAGTTAATATATTATATTTAGTACACAAGGATTTTAGGTCAGTATTGCAACAATGCTTGGAACCATCCGTGTCAATTAATTTCAATATTCTCTTTTGGTTCTTGACAATTGTGTTTAACAGATTATTTGATGCCATTCCCCAGACTGTGATTCCATATCTTAATATACTCTCAACCATTGCAGAATAAATCATTAATTTTATACTAATAGGTACAATATCTCTTAACATAAATATTTGATAAGCTACAATTCGAATTTTTTTGTTAATTTTTATCAATGTGAAAAGGAAATTTAAAATGATCATCTATTATCACGCCAAGATAAGTATATTTCTTTCAGGATCGCAAAAACCCTCGGGTTGTGAAGGAGTTTTAAAGGTATCGCGTGGAAATATGAGTCAAGTTAATGACTTACTAAGAGATTTTATAAGTAATGGTAGCGGGCGTGACTTCGTGGAAATCCTTCATAGTAGGAGCGTCTGAAGAAATTACATCTTGGCTGTTTCCACATAAGGCTTTATTGTTACCGACCATGGTTTCGTTACAGAGTAACATTATCAAGGAAACTCTGTAACGAAACCATGGTCGGTAACAATAAAACCTTATGTGGAAACAGCCAAGTTATAATTTCTTCAGACGCTCCTACTAGGAGATTTTCATTTAAATACTCAGAATTTCAGTCGCATACATTTATATTATTGCATCATTAATAATGCACTATTTATTTATTCTTCCTACAGATGCTGCGATCAAAACGTACAATTCGAACATGGTCTCCATTATGACTGGGAAACTATCTAACAAAGTACCTACGTACATACATATCCTTAAAAGTTTTAAATCAAGAGATCAGCGCACAAGCGATTCGACTAAAAACACTTTTATCTCTTCTCAAAAAATTTGTGTTAACTCACCCTAAAATATGAAACCAATGGTAACAATATTTTGAAGAAAATTTTATACGATAGTCATTCAAACGCCTGCCGACGTTGCCGGCAAAAAGTAGTTGCGCCAGTAACATTCCAAAAAAATCTTAATTTCGACTTCTTTCGGCAAAAGTCTCGTCCTTTGTTGCGCAGGGAATAAAAAAGTGTCACTATTAGAGAAAAGGAATGGACTTGAAAGGCACTGGTTTTCAAACGCCCTGTTCCCATTAATTTGGAAAGGAAGGTGAAGCACCAGATACTCGCCGTATCTCACTTCAATCGTTTCCTCTTACTTAGCGGAATTATGTATCCCTGTTAATTAGAGATAAAAACATAGGGACAAGTCTTAACGCTTTAATTAAAAGGATGTGCTTATCAGGCGCCTGGCTTTAATCCACGTACCTTTTAAAGGCCGGGAGTAAGGTATTATTAGCTCCTTTTGATGATCTTTACGGGTGCTTTCAATTTAGGTATGGCCAAAGTCGACGATGGAGAACTATCGAACGCAGCAGCCGGCGATCGCTTTGTTGATAAATGAAATGCAGTGCCGCCGAAGCGGATTTCGCCTACGTCTACGTAATACCCTGCGAGCCACCACGAGGGTGTGTGGCAGGGGATGAAGATCACCATACATGCCCTATTGACATGCAACTAGGATATTTAATGGAGACATGCTAGAGAACAGGGTCACATGCAGCTAGATGGTTAGTATCTACATAATAAGGAAGGGATTATTGGTTGTTATTACATGCATCATGCACTACAGACTACTCTAACTATATTCCACCTACCCTTCCCTTTGCTACGCTACCTATTGTTCTCTCTTATGGTACTCGGGAAAAATGACATTTTAAATCTATCGGTGCGACAATCTATCTCTCTAATCTTGTTAATGTGATCAAACCTAGCATAATACGCAGGGGTTCTTAATATGTATCAAACGTCATCTGTGAACAAATCGGTTTCGAATTTACTTAAGAGGTTTAACCTAAATTCGTAAACCCGATTTCTTATTCCTTTTAATCTCGTGTTTTTAGCCTCTCACGGTCTTAGACGTAGAAAAAGCCTTGCGCAAACGATTGTGCGATCTATTAGTGATGAAATAAATTTTTATCTATTTTTAGGAAGGCTAATAGTGCTTAATAATACCTCGGTTCGGCGACAATAGCATAAGATCGAATATTTTATAACATTTAACAATGCAGCACACTCTCGGCGATATAAAGCGCGCGCCGTGGAGGACTCTAGGAATTGTTTTTCCGTCGTTGCTACCGGTTGTAACAGCCGACCACTCGTCAATTGCTGTCACGGCCAAGTGAAGCATTGAGTTTTTCTGGTGCGTCGGTGAAAGTTTGCTACAGTCAAGTATTTTTCATTTAGTGCTGTGGGAGTTCGGGAAAGGCGCATTGAGGATGATTCGGCAGTGATTCACCGTAGGCAACACGCAGATCAATGGAGGAGACGTATCATCTGGCGCTGTAACAACTCAGGAGGACGCGGGGTCGTTGAAAGGACGAGCGGAAGCGGAGCGGAAATCAATCGCCACAAAGAGCACAGCAATAGCATCTAACCAGAAGTATTTAGAGGATATATTGTCGTATAAAAATTGTCTCGTTGTGTATTGGTATTTACTACCCTGCTGAAAAATTCTGTATGGTTTCCTTATAAATACTTCTGCAGAATTTCTCAAAGTTCTGCAGATATTCCTTAAAGTGTTGAAACGCCAATTTACGGAATTCCCTACGACGTTCTGCAGAGTACCTTAGGATGTTCTGCAAAAAACCTTAGGATGTTCTGCGGAAATCCTTAGCATGTTCTGCAGAATTCCCTACGACGTTCAACATAAGTCCTTTGACGCTCTGTAGAACTCCTTCCAAGCTCAAGGAAACCTCTCATATTTCCGTAGAGTTGCTTAAGTTCTACAGAACAACTTGTAAGGAGTTATTTTGCTCTGCAGAAAATAACTCTACAGAACATAAGTTCTGTAGAGTCAGGCTCTCATGTTCCGTACAGACCCTCAGAAAAGAAACTAGTTCTGACGAAAAAGAGTCCATTTCTGCATAATTCCTTACGTGCTACAGAACAGCTTCTAAGGAATTGTTTGGCAGGGTAGAGATGAGTCGATTCCACTTTTTTTCGATTCCGATTCTTTCAAATCGATTCCCGATTTTCGATTCCGATTCCACCGATTCTTATTCCTAATAACAGGTGGGACATTGATATACCAGTGGCGTAGGGCTATAATTTAAATTCAAGTATTGGCTGAAATGAAATGACAAAGACAATTAAGTCGCTCAAAAAGTATATTTATTAACAAATAGCAAATACAACCTCAGCTTATTGAGGTAGATAAAAAGTACAAATAGCCTACCTTATTACTGTAGTATTATTCATAATGTTTTATATCATTATTATATTAATAGTACTGATACAAATATGATGTAATAAATGAAATTTGATTTGAATATTTATCTATCTAGAATCGATGGAATCGACTTTAGGCGGTCGATTCTCGATAACGATTCTGGGAATCCTGGGAATCCGGGGGATCAGCGGAATCGAGAATCGACATTTGGATTCGACTAATCCTTAGTATTTACCTATTCAAAGTGTGGCAGTATTACTTGGGGGGAGTGAAAGGCCAACGGGTGAACAAGGAACATACGTCGGGGGATAAAAGTGATTTAAAGTGATTTGTTGTTTAAATGCAATTCAGTGTTTTTTATGTATAAACAAGTTGTATGTGGGTTTGTGATAATGTGTTTAAGGGTATCAATTGTCAAGTGTGCCAAAAGTAAATGAAACTTACGGGCAAACGGCTTCCTTGATTCCACCATGCTTTTCCACGACAACGTGATGAAACCTCCCCTCATCTGCCTGATATAACACGCCTACTCGGCACAAAATCTTCAACGCGCACCGATGCTCTCGCTTCAACCTTAGCCCATGAGTGTACAAAAACCTATTTCCTCTCCATTTCATTTTACAACGACATTGATTGGGCAAAAAAAAACTTGATCCCACCATGTTTCGCTACCGCTACGTGATAACATCTCCTCTCCCCTTTCGTGATTTCCCCGGTGGATTCGCCGATTTTCGTAAAAGGGAGAGAGGGAAATTATTCCACGAGGAAGATACGCCGAGGAAGGGGGTAGCGTAGGCCCTTTTGGGTCGGAACACACGTAGTCTTCACTGCATGCGTCTTCATACTTCGGAAGCACAAAACCCCCGCTTTCTATCTCATCGTCACTTCCGCCACACGTATACATCCATCCTTCGCCCTCATAACTTCCGCATTCCATCGACGGTGTCGGTGAGCTTGTGTGATATACTGTGCGCCTCGTGGGATGCGTTTGAACCGTTCGAGGTAATTCCGATCACGTTTCTAAGGTGTCACGTGGCACAAAAACGAAGGGTTCGAGATTTCAGTCTACTGGCGTATTTTCCACGTGAAAAAAACCTCGTGCAGTCTACTCTACCTCCTTTCCATTCATTGACTTTAACAAATGATGTGGTACGAAGTCACTCGCACGGGCGCATATACGCCAGGGTTGAAATTTGCCATGAAGCAATCGTTTTCCTTGGCCGGGATTCAAACCCAGATCTCCCAATTGCCGCTCAGGTGTGTTAGCCAGTTACACCACCAAGCCATCTTCCTTCAAGGCGAATTTCGAGGGAGGTTTATGCGGACTAGATGCGAACAATATGCCTGAACATCTAGTTCGCATAAACCCCCCTCGAAATTCGACTTGAAGGAAGATGGCTTGGTGGATTAACTGTCTAACACACCTGATCGGCAATTGGGAGATCCGGGTTCAAATCCCGGTCAAGTCAAATGATTTCTTCGTGGCGAATTTCAACCCTGGTGTACCCTACCTCCATCTTAGATATCGCTGATCTAGTTGATAATCCCGATTAGAAACCCGATAAACAACTTATCGTAATGTTAAGGTGGTTGGAACGCTGATCGTGAGTCACTGAGTTCACATCTTATTAACTTTTCAAGTTCGTTGAGAAAATTCTTGGGCCTATTTCCACTTAAGTATATTCGTCTTTACCATTCTCCGGGAGAGAATCTTGTTACAACTTTCCGAGCCAAATTTATCCAGTCACTGGTCACATACAGCATTTTATTTCAACCATTTTGTTAACAATACAACCCAAAATCAATAACAACCAAATAAACAGCATTGTTGCTCAACATTAACATTATTTTCATAAAATTGAATTACTAATTGCAACACATTTATTACCTTCCCACCTTTGCAAAATTTAAGCTTTTGGAATCCAGATAAAATTTGTCAAAACCAGATTTAACAACTGTATGAGATTAGCTTGTCACTAACACTTATTTGGTTCTGGGATTCATCAAATCAGAAATATGTGAGTCACAGGAAAACAAATCAAAACATCACAATCAAGCCTTTAAATTGGAATGATACCATTGAGGTGTATGGAGAGGTCACTACTTCATCAAACTGAAGCCTGACAACCGAAATAACGACCATTTTGTTAACCCTTTGTCTCTGCTTACTTTCCTACTGATAGCATGACGGAATGGACGGATTAGCGGATTTAAAGCAAGAATATCAAACATCTGTTCGAAATTCTCCGCTAGTAACTCCTAAAACATAAATTGGCTGCTTAGTAATACACATCGTTTTTTATTTTACCATGGATTTCACCGGAAATGTGGGTTATTTTTAATTTAAATAAATAAATAATACCTATGATAGGAGGATGCTCATTAAAGAAGAAAGTGCATGCTGATTTCTAGCAAGTAATCGATAGAAATCATATTGACATGGCAAAATTAGTGCGTTAGCCCGCAAGCGCTGTAGGAAAATGAGGGTTATCGAAAATGGCGGACTGGCTTCACCTTCCAGCATTGCTACAGCCCTCCTAATCTATCTCAATGGTACAAAAACTCGTTCTTTCCGCGCATAGTAAGCGACCACGATAAAAACTGAGCTCCACTCAATCCACACTCCCATAATACATGTCACCATTCCACCTCCAAAAACCTTATCCCTACAATTTTATATGTCTTGGTGTCCTAAAAACCCCTGCCACGCTCTCAGGGTAGCATGTAGATGTATAATGGTCTCTACGGTGCAAATCACAATGCTTTTTGTAATATAAATTATGCAACAGTTATATTTTAACATTTTCACCTTAATAACAGCTTTGTTATGACTTGGGCACGCAGCGTGGAATTCGATATTAAAGCAAATATCATACGTAAATTCGCGTTTTAAACTCGGCATAATACATTGATATTTGCTATCCACCGTTATAATAATGTAAAACGCAGTTTTTCGCGTTTCGAAGAATACCTGTGCATTAAGAATCGATTTATTTTCAAATATATGTGAAGTGCCATGAGGCAACGTTTTAAAATAGTATTGAATCGCCAAGACAACAAATCGGAGACGTCAACGTAATGTGACAATGTTTTTACTTTAATCTGTATGTATCATTAGTTAGTACCCGTGTGCTTAGCTTCAGGCAAATCTCTGCATAAACAAAACACCTGGTTGAAAATGCGTTGCCAGGGTTCAGGGGAATGTTCACAGTGACGTTATAATACGCAATTTTCGACTATCTGATGATCTTCCTTAGTAATAAAGCATCCCTTTTTAAAATTGAGTGCTAAATTGCTTTACAAACATATGCCGATACGCGTCATGGCGATCACCCTGATTTTCGACAAATTCGAATTTTCTTCATCTGTCCTAATAGTTCCGCGGAGACCGAGAGGGAAAAGCTTCGACACTCATTCTAAGTAATAATCCTTATTCTCGAGAACTGCGCGATCGGATTTGCTTCAAGTGGCAAAATAGAGTCATCAGATAAAAACGTGTGAACGTCTGCGAAGGCCTTTTCGGCCCGCGTGGTGTACAGTGGATAAGTCGAGCGGATAATGCTCACCGAAATCACGAGCTGTTCGATATTTTTCCGCGTGACTCCTTCGATACGTGATCGGAATCCCCTCTAACGGTTCAGACACACGCCCCCCATATGTTTTGATCGCTTCTGGTGGGGTGAAGGGCTAGATTCACGTGTTCTATCCACTTATAAGAGCCCTGTCGACACTGCACCGAGGTGCGAATAACGAAAAGGGATGCGGGGGAAGGGAGCCTTCACAGCACCGCGGAGGCCTTCGTACCATTTTTGAGAGACGGTTGAGTGAGTTTTTCTTCGTGAGTGTTACTTAACGTTTTCATTTGTGAGTTTCACCATTAACCCCCTCGTACTACGGCAGATTAGATCGCGCCAATAAAATTAGACGGCTAGATTGTAGAACCGATAGGTATAAAATGTCATTTTTTCCGCGTACCATTCGGGACCATAACAGCTGTGATCGTCGTCATGAATAGTTCGAATTGTGACAACAGGCAGACAGTAAATCTTTCTCATTATATTCTCGACTCTCTTATTTATGCATGATGTAAATATTGATGTTCTTATTCATGCATGATATGTAGTAGTAGTCTTTGTATCCCTTGCATGTTGGAAAGATTGACGATAGAATGTTTCTTGGTTATTAGATTTTGAATTGGCGCTTTGCACGTGTGGTACGCGGGTTTCAATGTAATTTCGGTGTTCTACCGTATCATTCATGCATGCCTGGTGTGGAAGCACCTCCTGCCACACACCCTTTGTGTGGCTTGTAGGATATGACGTAGATGTAGATGTAGGTGTGAGTGGTGATGTATTCCGTGTGAAAGGCGAGTGTTGTAATGTATTACTAAGTATTCTGCGAAAAGTGGAGCGAGTGTTGTAACATATTGCGAGTTATCCTGTGACATGTAAGACGAGTGTTACAAACGCTAGTAGTCTCTCAACTGTTTGTAAAAGGCTGTTAGCGCTTAGAAAAATCGTAAAAGCGGCAATATATTACGTAAAACATTCAAAGACATGATGATGCGATAATTTACGATTTTCATTACAACGGCAGTGTGCATCGATGTGACCTCTATTTGAGTGAAAGAAAAAAACTTCACAGAACCTGCTTCACCCCATAACTACACTAACCTCGAGACGTAAGAAATTACCTTGGGCGTACGCTCGTACAAACGAACCAGAGCGACATGCCTTTCGGCCTGTGCCATATACAAGTGACTGACTCATACTTGTCGCGTTTACAATTGAAGTAAATTTTGAGGCATGTAAATTCCGCCAATAGAGATAAAGGGAGTTGGAGGAATAACGGCATTACTTCCTCAACTGCCTATGATTCAATAAGTCACTATTCATGATTCAAAAAGCTTTTTTCATTACAAGAGCGATGAAAATCGATAAGACCTCCATTTGAAGAAAAGGGAAAACTTGAATCTACTTCATACTCTAACTGCACTAACCTAAATTCATTCATTAATTAGTTGTTCAATCCTAAGATTGTTTGACTGCAGCCCTCCACCCTTCCCTAAATAATGCTTGTTCCCTTAACTTCCTTCCTTTTATCTATTCCTATAACCTTTTCTCTTTATTTGGTCCATGAGCTTATTCCTGGGTCTTCCTCTGGGGAATTCTCCCTCTATTTCGCCTTCAATTACGTTTTTCACAAACCAATTTTGTCTCAGGGTGTGTCCAATCCATCTAGTTCTTCTTTTGTGAATGGTGTCCAATATTGTCCTCTCCTCTTCTACTCTTCTGTTCACTTCATCATTTCTTATGATTTTCATCCAATTTTATCTTCAACATCCTCCTCCAGCTCTAGATTTCTAAGGCTTCGAGTCATCTCTGGTCAGCTTTTCCAATGGTCAATGCTTCCGATCCATAGAACGGTGCCACGCAACACACGAATAAAATTAATGGTTGAAGGCGCAACTTTGTGGAAGGTCACCGCAGACATGGCGAAATAATCTCTTAGTAAATTCCACACTTGAAATGTTTATTACCGACCTAGGTTTCAATTGCCTTGCAATCATTTTCAAGGTACGGTCGGATTCAAATGTATTGCAAAGAATCGAGCGGCTTACGCTTCTCAAGGAAATTGAGTTTCCCTTACGGCGCTGTTATTCTTTGCTACGCAACGCTATCTATTCATCTGTTTATTTGCACGTATTCAAATGGTAATAGTCGACCAATTTCCTATATTGTGCTAATTTGTTATTACACTTTCGTTTTGGTTTGGATTTACGATTTGAGCATGGATAATTATTATTTATTAATCAAAACTGTCACTCTAAATGATACATTACGTAGTATTTGCCGTAGGTATATTGTATGCCAGGAACGATCTGTGTTTAATGATAAAGTTTGGTATTTCAATTGTTCAATGCGTCGCAGCACGTCATTGTTATTCGAGCTGATTATATTATGTAATAACATGTTACCACAAAACAAGCAATTGCTTAACTGTTACAATTTAAATACGTGCAAATAAACAGCTGAATAGATAGCGTTGCATAGCAAAGAATAACAGCGCCGTAAGTGAAACTCGATTTCCTTGAGAAGCGTAAGTGGCGCCGCTCGATTCTTTGCAATACATTTGAATCCGACTGTACATATGCATACCATGCGAGTCAATATAAAGATACATGGGGAGGATGAGTGATGGGGGGAGAAGTGGTTAGTTGACGCCATAGACGTTCATCACGGTCAGTGAGAGGTGAAAGGTATGGATAATAAAGGAGACATGGGAGGGAAAAACACATTCATTAAGGAGTTTCACACACTTCTGTTGTTGGCAGCACTCAAAATTTCAAATTTTTTCTGGGTTGTCCAATTTGTTCCCTTTCTTCTCAACGTGGAGCACTTCCGGCACAACATCGTTCGCATGGTCCTCTTCGATTAAATCTTTGGCAAAAGATGACGAAATATCTCCCCTCTTTGACCGGCTCGTTTTATGTTCCTGAGCCCTTTCAGAGATGGCTCGACCACTTTGTCCAGTGTATTGTGAAGTGCAATCGGGAGCAGTACATTTTAACTTGTATAAACCATTTCTATTCATCCATGTCCCTTCGTCCTTGGAGTTGAACAATAACCTGCCCAAAGTTTTTGGGGTGTAAAATGAAACAATAAACTTGTTCTTTGGGAAAGGCGTCAATTGATTTATAAGATATGTTCCCAAGAAAGGGAAGTTTTCACCATCGTTAGAGTGGCTCTTCATGCATGTAAGAACTGAGGGAAGTGATTGACTTAACAGCCTCTTTCTTGGCTACACCGTTTTATATATTTGGTTTGTAAATTAATTCTGTCTTGTATCCATTATTGAGATCAATCAATTTGATTGCTATCAATTAGATTTCTCTCAATAATCAACTCCTTGAGTTGAATATTATTAAATTGATTGCTTTCAATAATGGATACAAGACTTTTCAAATTGATTTCTCTCAACAATCAGCTTCTTGAGTTGAATATTATAAAACTGATTGCTGTCAATAATGGAATCAATACAGAATTAATTGACAAATTATTAAACCGTGTAACCAAGTAAGAGGCTTTTAAGTTAATCACTTCCCTCAGTTTTCACATGCATGACGAGCCATTCAAACGAGCCACACAAACGCGACGCAAGCAGGGCGCGCGCAGTGTTGTCGATTTTTTTTCTAACTGCCGGCAGCCTGACCAAAACAGGCCCGTTCATATGATGAAATCTGTCATATGGCGGTTTAAATGGCCATATCCCCTTTTTATGTCAATCAACGGGCCTCCCAAGTTTTGAGACCCGTGAGGTCTTCCAAAAGGGCCCGCTTCGCCTGAAAGGGCAAATTCTGGGGCGGAGGGGAGGAGGGCTTCGGCCCCTTCTGCCCCCCCACCTCCGACGCCGCTGCAAGTGACTCACTCTCTTCCTGTCAGGCACACATCAGGCTCGCAACAGAATCAATTCTCCGCAAGCTATGTCACCAGATAGAGATGAGCGGAGTTGGAAAAACAGGGAAGGAGAGAGATTGGTGCAGAATTGCGGAAAGGAAGCGGGAGAAGAGGACGAAGAGAGGAGGAGATAACAGACGGGGAAGAGCAGGAAAGAGAGACACCGCAGGCTCGCGCGCCGAAGTGGGGATTTCCCGGAATGAAAAAAATATGTAAAGGGTATATTGGAGAAGAGGGCTGAGGGTGGTGTGGCGTGTGCGTTCGGCTGGGCTTTTGTGCGGTAGATGGGGTTTGGCGAGGCGGACGAATCGGAAGGGGTTGGGGTTACAGTGATGGAGGAAAAGGGTATAGGGGTTGGAGAGGTTTGTGAGTTCGACTCGCGCGCCGCGCGTTTTATAAAAAAATAGAACGAAGAAGTGATCATCTCATCTCATCTTCCTCCGCCTCCACTTGCCACCGATGGCGCCGACCACTCCCTTCCGTGAGGGAGGGCGGTATAACTTCCGCCTCCGAATTCCCTTTCCTCCCCTCCCCTCTATGTCTGTGTGGTGCGCGATGACGCCGCCAGAGGGGAGTGGTGGTGGTAGTGGCGGAAGGGGGAGTCTAGTTTGTACGCATTGCGTAATAAAATGTTTTCGAGGCTCGTGGGGGGTAGCTTTCTTCTCTACCCCCGCCCCTTGGTCCTGCGACGGATTTCTGAGCAGTTTCCGTGTGATGCCGGACGGCGTTCCTATACACTGTCCATGAAGAAGATACGTCGAAATAAGCAAGCTCTTCATAAAATTATCTCGGTATCCGTCCCTCTGTCGGTAACGCTACTAGGGAACTCACCATCACCGAAGACATGTCATGGGGGAAACACATCAGGGAAATAACTAGTGTAGCAAACCGTAGATTAGGATTCGTAAAAAGGGTTCTAGGCAAACTCGACGAGAGAGTACGAGAAAGAAGCTATTTTACACTTGTCAGGCCTCATTTAGAAAATGCCGCTAGTATATGGGATCCATACGAGGAAGGTATGATAAAAGAATTAGAGCGCGTGCAAAGGAGATCCGCTAGGTTTGTTAAAGGTCGTTATGATAATTGTATAAGTGTTACGAGTTTAATAGAAGAACTAGGATGGGAATTACTATCAGAACGCTGGTTAAAATTTAGGCTAAACCTTTTAAGTAAATTCGAAACCGATTTGTCCACAGATGACGTTAGATATATATTGAGAACCCCTGCGTATTATGCTAGGGTTGATCATATTAACAAGATTAGAGAGATAGATTGTCGTACCGATAGATTTAAAATGTCATTTTTCCCGCGTACCATAAGAGAGAACAATAGGCAGCGTAGCAAAGGGATATGTAGGTGAAATATAGTTGGAGTAGTCTGTAGTGCATGATGCATGTAATAACAACCAATAATCCCTTTCCTATTATGTAGATACTAACCATGTGACCCTATTATCTAGCATGCCTTCATTAAATATCCTAGTTGCATGTCAATAGTGCATGTCTTGTGATCTTCACCCCCTGCCACACACCCTCGTGGTGGCTCGCAGGGTATTACGTAGATGTAAATGTAGGGACGCTGTGGTCGAGAACTAAATTTCATTGAACTTCAATCTCATTATCATATCATTTTTATAGTATAATAGCGGAAGGTACCCGTTGTAATTCAACGGGTGTGAAAAAAATTGAACTTATTTTATGAGAAAACCACAATGCCTGCAGATTACTGTCAGCGTGGTCATATGAGGAGTGCGTAACCTATATTCAATTACGTTGCGTTCGTCATAGTAGACACGCTGACCGTTTTCCAGGTGCATATAGAGATGAGTGACTGTTGTTCCTCTTGCATGCACGAAAACCCAAAAATGGGCCTCGCAGACTCATTACTACTTAAATAGCACCCAGATTGATAGATAAGTCACCTCGTTCTTCCGGTTCTCTTGAGACGTCTTCTGAGTGAATTGACAGCTTGCTCACTTTCCTTGTGTACAAATACATATATTTGCATTCAATTACTGAGTTGCCCTATTCAACGTTGATATGAGCGTTGAGTGTCTTAATCATGGGGCCCTTGGAACACTGGGCCCTTCTCATTTAGATTATCTTTCTGCGTGCTCTCATGGGCCTGCAGAAAAACGTGATATTATGATATTAGAGGTGTGAATAACCTTTGAAAATCAAATCACTGGTTGCCAAGGAAATTTGCTAATTTTTAATTTCAGAGAAAAATGTGAGAATTTTCTGCTAAAAAGCATGATTTTCAGGCAAATACAAATCTACTTTGAGTGAAAGTACATTTAAAAAGCAAAAAATGAAACCACTGCATCGAACCCAATGCCAATGTCATGGACCGCCTTTGGGGACCCGAGGGCTTTTAAAAATATATCCTATTTTACGACCAAATATATTTTCTAATTATACGCCAAATTTCAGCTCAATAGATCCAGTAGTTTTTGCGTGATGAAGCAACATACCAGACACCATTACATTTTTATATATTGCTACTAGCAGGCAGCTAGCATAGCATAGCACCCGAGTTTGAGTCCCTTATTTCCCGGTCTTAAAGATGAAGAGCAAGGAAATTGATACGGAATTCGAGGTGGCTTTAAAAAAAATGATTTACGACTTTAAAATATACATATAAAATATATTTTATTTAAACAGTTAAAATATTCGACGTTTTCATTTTTCGTGATTAAAGTCCCCCAACCAGAACCATTTCCCCTTGTCCCCGGCGCAATTTCGTCGCACTTGCTCATCATTTTGAACGAGCCGAGTGGCTTCGTAACTCCACAAAAAAATTTCTTCTCACACGACTTCTGTCGATATTTCCAAATCTGCCGAGCACTGCTGACACCACATTTGGCATGTTCCCTACGTGAATCTTGTGTCACGTTTACATAGTTACATTGTAGATTAGTTTAGTAGTTTCTGTAGCATTTCTTGGGCTTATCCATAGTGAGGCGCGTGTTGGCGAAAGTTAATTTCTTCATTCTAGTTCATGTTGTTGATACGTCACCCCCTGCTAAACACCTTTGCGGTGGCTTGCAGGGCAATAAGTAGACGTATCGACGTAGCAACCCATCATCGGGTACATTTTACATAAGGTAGAAATATTCATAACCAATAAGATGGAGGTGGGAGGAAGAAAGAAGGGGAAAGATGTAGGGGGGGGGGGTAAAGTAGTTTAGTTTCGAGGTGTGGAAAACCCCCAGCACCATCGTACTATGCCATACAAGATGTTTTATGAAGAAAAAAACGTATTTTATGAGGAAGTGGTATGGACCATTTGGGGGGAAAATGGTACCCATAACATGTGTCCAATTTTCAATACTTGTGGAGTTCCTTAAGGACCTGGAGCTGGAGGAGGTGACTAAAGATAAAATGAATGAATGAATGATAATTTTTCAATTGTCCAATCAATATACCCCTTAAGAACAAAAGCAATTTACATTTTTTGAGCAACATAAAGAGCAAAATCAACAATTTGGACAGTGACATACTGAAAAAATTAAGTATGAATTAATACCATTTTACAATGCTGAATGCAAAGTTTTTTTTGGAAATCATATCACATAACAAATTCATCTGCATACATTTCTGGATTTACATCAATTACAACAATATGCAAAATAATAACAACATTTAGTGGTCAGAAAGTAACATATTATAATATTTCATCTTAAAACTAGCAACAGAAGAACAATTTTTTTATGTTTTTGGGCAGGGTGTTCCAGAGATGACACGTAGTGACCAAGAAAGAATTTTGGAACTTCGTTGTGCGGTGACTAGGAAAGTAAAGATACTCAGGATCACATCTAGTGCACATATCCCTAGCGGAAGGTTTCACGGAAAACATGTCGAATAAATATTCAGGGGATTTTTCTTGAAATAAGCAATACAAGTAGAATCCGAGGAAATACTTCCTTCGGGTTTTAACATCGAGCCATCTGAGTTCATTGTAGTAGGGGGTCACGTGGACATCTCTGCGAAGTTTAAAAATAAACCTAATGCATGAATTTAGAGCACGGTGCAGTGTGGTACCGGTGGCACGGTGTAGTAAAATGGACAGACAAAAATAAGTAATGATGAATTTCCCAGGAGAGTGAAAGACAAAAAGGACCTAATATGGAACGCTACGCAAAAAAGAAGTACCAGATAAATTGAACACACTCGGAGACACAGTGGGTTTGTGAGGGACGTAATTGAAGGTAAAATAGAGGGAAAAGTCGCCAGATGAAGACCCAGGAATAAGCCCATGGACCAAATAAAGCAAAAAAGGTTTTCGTCTCAGTAGAAGCATTGTTATGACTTGGGCTTATGGCGCGGAATTCGTAGCTTAAGCCAAAATCGTGTATAAATACGTGTTATTTACTCGGCATACTACCTTGATATTTACTTGGAGCTGTTTTCGTCATATGAAAAGTATGTTTTCGCGGTTAGGAGAAAATCTGTATATATGTCATGGAATTATTTCGACATATATGCCAAGTGCCTTAAGGCTAATGTGTTAAAAAAGAATTTTATTGCCGGAAACAAAATCGGAGACACAACTTTTTTCACCTTTATCTACACATATTACCCAGGAGTGCGTGTATGAAAAGTTTCACGCAAATCTGTACAGGAACAAAAACCATAAAACTGTCCGAAAACTATACTTACAGCTAAAAATAATTGACTGAAAGGCGTCTGCTGACATGCCCTTTTGGTTTAGCAGAACCAAAATTTTATAATTACTTATTCCCTTATAATATCTGGATTCCATGATTTAAAAAAATATTTCCGCCTTTTTTAATGTGTAATTTGCGTTGCAGCAATATGTTCAATCTCGTTGAACATATTGTTGCAACGAACTTAAATGAGATGTAATCTTGTTTTGCTAGTATTACTTTGTAATTATGTAACGCGTTTGTTAACTTTTGTGTCTAATTTAATAGATATGAAAGTATAGAGAATCTTGAAAATTTTAAAAACAGCTGAATACTTCAACGCGATAGAAATAGTTGCTGTTAATATCATCAAAACAGCCAAAGTGCCAGCAAATTTAACTAGAAAATCGTGATAAATATTAACATTAATTCAAGTTTAGAGCACATAAATCATCACGTGTACACCGAACTTTTAACCCCTTAGGGAAATGACGGCGAAAATTATTCTCGTGAACGGAGAGATGTGGTTTTAAAATATGAAAAAAATAACGGTCGGTAACCTCGGCGCCATCTTTGGGTGCCTCCAGGTAACCACTACTGCGCCCAGAGGGGGAAAGTAACCCTTTCATTACTTTTAATTCCGAGTGTCACACTGGCCTCATCGTTAATTTCTCTCTCGGCCAGCGATTTATAAGGGAGGAGGACCTAATTTTAAAGCTCTCTCACCTTAACTGAAATTAATTACCTCGCCGGAGTTTCTAGGCGTTTAACGCGCTTTCGGGTCCACTGAACTCCGGAGGAGAAAGTAATTTTTTTATTTAAAGCATTACGAATGAGGCGGGACTCACGCGAAGTTCGGGTCGAGCGCTAAAAAGCCAATTGCCGCTCTGAAAATTAGTCCCTGCGACATGTATGTGTTTTAAATGCCACCTTCACGAAGTAGTTTCTTTCAAATGGCTATCCCACGTCTATTTAAGGATTGCAACGTTTATCCTCCTTATAAAACGTTTGAAAATCACAGTTTAAAGGGCAAAAAACGATTGTTGTAGTTTTTCACCACGGAGGTGAATGGAGAGGGCGCTTACTATGTCGGCCAACGCTAAAAGCTGTGACGTGAGTGTGGTCTGTCCGCCATCTTGGATAACCCCGATTTTCCTTTAGCGCTACATGGCTGACCCGCTAGTTTTACAATTTAACGATGCTTTTCCATCGATAACTTATTAGAAATCAGCATAAATTTCCTTCTTTCATATGAATTCATCTTATATACATTTATTATATTTAAATAAATTATATCTATTCATTTATTTAAATTTATAACAAAACGTATTGCCGATGAAGACTATAATAAATTAAAGTAGAATCCATAGCATAAAGTAACTAATGCATGGTAAACAGTAGAGGTGGGAATTTCGGTTCATTTTGTGGATTCGGTTCATGGGATTTGATTCGTGGCAATGATTCGGTTCTTTAAATCGTTCATAATGAACCGAATGAACCAAATCCACGAGTGAATCTCGAATCCATGTGAATCTCGAATCCATGTGAATCTTGAATCCATGTGAATCTCGAATCCATCTGAACCTCGAATCCAAGTGAATCTCGAATCCATGTGAATCTGTGGACTTACTGCATTTCAAATATTGGTGTGCGAAATAACAAACAAAAAAGTGAAGAGTGATGCTCCACTTCGGAAACACAAGATCTTTGACAAGGTGTTTCAAGGCTATTTACAGGGTTCTTATTGAACAATTTGGATTTGGCGGATTCGGAGAATTGCTAGCAGAATTCTACACAAATCGTTCATATTGAACGATTTGGATACGGTGGATTTGAATCTTCCATCAAATCGTTCTTTTTGAACTATTCGAGTGGAAACCGATTCATTCGGTTCATGCCATTGAATCGTTCATTATGAACGATTCATTCATGAACGACACAGCTCTAGTAAATAGTTAATTACCATAAATCGAACAGATAGTTCATGTTCTCGCTATACATCCGATAATTCGTCCACTCCGTGGTGGTATCCAAAAGAAAGTATGGGAAAAGCAGGGATAACCAGTATGGTTGTTATTTCGGTTGTGAGGCAAAAGTTCGACGGTGCAATGCCCTCTCTATCTATCTCAGTGACTTCACCACAAAAAAAGTTTATTTGAACTCTATTTTCGATGGAATACGTCAGCACCAGTGACTGGATAAGGTCGTACTACGTTGAAACTATTCATAAAAAAAAAACGTATTTCGGAAGGAAAACATCGACATATATTTTAATGAAAGACGCGGTTCCGGTGTGGCGGAAAAAAAAACGCAGAAGTCAAGGTACCGATTTTGTGCATACTGAAAAAAATCTTAATTACTTTAAGACTATAACTCATTCCAAATCATTTACACATGTTTTAAAGATGAGAATGAGAAAAATGAGAGAGGTAATGTGGAAAAAAAGATTTTACTTAGTAACTTGAAACTTGAGAGCATGGTTCCACATGTCGCCACAACAAAGTCTGCAAGTTTCAGCGAAATATTAAGAATTTACCTTTATTTCTTGATCCATTATACTTATGGAGTTGGAGGAGGTTGCTAAAGATAAAATGGACGGACAAAAATAAGAAATGATGAATTTCCCAGGAGAGTGAAAGACAAAAAAGACCTAATATGGAACGCTACGCAAAAAAGAAGGACCAGATGAATTGAACACACTCGGAGACACAGTGGGTTTGAGAGGGACGTAATTGAAGGTAAAATAGAGGGAAAAGTCCCAAGAGGAAGACCCAGGAATAAGCCCATTGACCAAATAAAGAAGAAAGTTACATTGGAGGAGATTCCAGGAATGAAGGAACGAGCATTAGTAGGGAAGGGTGAAGGGCCGAGGGGGTGTATGCAATAATTCTCCTAATGATTAATTTTTACACATTTCTATGTCATCGGTAGTATAACGAAGATATTTTGGTTCAATTTTGATACATTTTAACACTGAAATACATTGCTTTCATAGCAGTGCGATGAAATAATTTCTCATAACTTTTTCATCTCAATTTCTGCCCAAATAATATTGTTTAAAACTTGTATAACATGCACTAAATATTGAGACATCTAATATATTTTTTTCAGCTTTGGTCATAGATAAAATAAGTAAAATATCTTGGAGATACTTTACTTCTGATATATCGTGGGGATTACACATACAAAACATGTGTGGCAAAGCATAAAAAAAACTAGGTTTTGTTAGTCGTATAATAGGAAGGTCCTCGGATGAAAAAGTCAAAGAGAGATGCTACTTCGCTCTGGTAAGGCCACCCCTCGAATACGCCGCGAGCATTTGGGACCCAGATCATAAAGATTTAACCAAATAATTAATAAAATACAAAGGAAAGCAGCGTGCTTCCTTAAAAACTTCTACGAGCGTACATAAGGTGTCTCACAACTTTTATAGGGATTGAGGTGGGAGCCCCTAGAGACTCGGAGGATACACGCTAGGCTTAGGTTTCTTGAGAAATTCAGAACAGATATTTTTCAGAGCGACACAGAGGATGTTATTCTGACGCCTCACAACATCTCTAGGTCTTACAAAAGCGATAAAATAAGGAGGATACACTGCCGAACATATAGGCACAAAAACTCGTTCTTTCCGCACACGATAAGTGACCACAATAAAAATTGAGCTCCACTAAATACACTACTATAATACATGTCATCATTTTATCTCCCAAAAACCTACATCTTTACATGGCTGGTGACCTAACACCCCCTGCCACATGCCGATGCGGCGGAAGGCAGGGTATTATGTAGATATAGATGTAGAATACAACACATGGCGCGTCAGCTTAGCATAAATTCAGCATAAATATAGCGACGTTTTCACATGATCAAAGGTGTTTTGATTGATTTTTGCACCGCAGTTCATGTTTCCATGACTTAACGTCGTCTATACAAACTACGTGTATTGTTATTCATTTGTTCGGCTCGCCTCGAAGAGGACATCCGCTGACAGCCAACTGCCGCAGGCTGATTTTCCAAATCGAAACCCACACAGTGTGGCGAACGTCGTCCACCGCCAGCCATCCTATGACAGTCGATAGGGGTGGTGTGCCAAAATTTCCCCCTCCCACTCTGCCAGAAAAACCACTCATCGCCAAAAAACTCGCGAACGCCAAAAACTCGCAAAAGCCGTCGCGACTATCCCTCGCGAATTGTGGTCTCGCGTTTCGCTGTCTCGCGTTCGCTGTCCGCGATGGGACAATCAACTCACTTATATACTGAAAGTGACAGTGGCGTATTCTTTCCTGATCGACTCAACGCTAGCGCCATTTCCTCCACCAATCAACAAGGACTTCCCCTACTACCCCCAACTCCTCCGTTGGTCAGCTGACTCCCCTCAATCATCGCCTGCCGCATTGTCTCTCCGCTGCGGCCAGCCTTTTTCGAAACTGACCACGGACGAGCAAGGACCTGCTGTGCTGCAGTTGTGACTTGTGTTCGTCTTGTATAGACCAAGTTAACGGTATTTAGACTACGGGCTTGATTGCAATTGTAATACTTGTTTGTTATATAAATGTTCTTGCTTAAAGTCAATCAAACTTAGAAATGAAGAGGACAGACAGTCTTTAGCTAAGGATTTAGATATGATTGATGATTGGTATGATAGATGGCAACTAGAATTAAATTTGAAGAGATGCGCGATAATGAACTTTTGGGAAAAGAATGGCTTTCCCCGGAATAATTATTACATCAAAGAAAAGAAAATATTTAACGTAGAATCGATTAAATACTTAGGCGTCACCATCACTGAAGACATGTCATGGGGGAAACACATCAGGGAAATAACTAGTGTAGCAAACCATAGATTAGGATTTGTAAAAAGGGTTATAGGCAAATGCGATGAGAGAGTACGAGAAAGAAGCTATTTTATACTTGTCAGGCCTCATTTAGAATATGCCGCTAGTATATGGGATCCCTACGAGTAAGGTATGATAAAAGAATTAGAGCGCGTGCAAAGGAGATCCGCTAGGTTTGTTAAAGGCCGTTATGATAATTGCATAAGTGTTACGAGTTTAATAGAAGAACTAGGATGGGAATTACTATCAGAACGCAGGTTAAAATTTAGGTTAAACCTTTTAAGTAAATTCTAAACCGAGTTTTTCACAGATGACGTTAGATATATATTGAGAACCACTGCGTATTATGCTAGGTTTGATCATATTAACAAGATTAGAGAGATAGATTGTCGTACCGATAGATTTAAAATGTCATTTTTCCCTCGTACTATAAGAGAGAACAATAGGCAGCGTAGCAAAGGGATAGGTAGGTGAAATATAGCTAGAGTAGTCTGTAGTGCATGATGCAAGTAATAACAACCAATAATGCCTTCCTTATTATGTAGATACTAACCATCTAGCTCCATGTGACCCTATTACCTAGCATATCTCCCTTAAATATCCTACTTGCATGGCAATAGTGCATGTTTGGTGATCTTCACCCCCTGCCATACACCCTCGTGGTGGCTCGCAGGGTATCACGTAGATGTAGATGAAACTGGCTGAGGTTTTTGTTATTCTTCTCTCGTCTCCGCCCACCATTCGCAGTCAATTCACTCGTGACGTCAAGTTTTAGTAACTTGCATTGCAGTGATAATCGACCGCGGTTCGCACTTACTAGGAAAATAGACTGGCTTTTTCCGATAGACAATGATTTCTGTAGGACTCTAATGCCCCTTACATGATAATATTGTGGTATTTATATAATGAATAAGGAATTGGATTCACTCATTGGAAAACGAACTTTATTCCCTCTCTTGTGTGACGTTTGAAAGTTAAGCATGGCTTATAAACTTAACAGAACTATTCTGCCCTGCTAAGCTAAAAGACAGTAGCTGAATCATTGTTGGTCCTGAGTTATTTCATGTTCAAGTTTTCATCTTCGAGCCTAAGATTCTTTAACCAGTCCAACTTCGAAGGGATCATATGCTTTCGCCGATGCTTTAGATTAACATTGCGGGAAATTCGGAATTAAGTCAAATCATAAGGGAACAAAATTAATGAGCTTCTCCGGGAGAAAGACTTGTAGTTACTCTAATCAGGACCAGAAAACTGACATTCATACTGTAGATACGGCAAAGCAGAACGTGATGTCAGACAAACCGCTACGGATACGTTTTTTTTTGTTTAGTTGTTCGAAATCTTAAAAGTTTAAAACAGCAAAATCGACCATCATGTCAAAATGTGTAATTTTGTCAGTTACTGTCTCTTTTTGCTTCGCAGGGCAGTATTAGAGCTCCCGTGTCTATCGTGGCGCATTAGTAATCGGGCGTTCATCCCTCAATGTGATACAATACTCTTTTTTACTGCAGGAATATAATTCTGCCATTGCACGCGTTCTGTTACGCGGAGAGAACGCCCAGATTAACATACCTCGACCTCTTCCCGCTCAGGCTCACGGTCTCCGGCTCAACGGCAAAACATTCCGTGGGATTAATATCTTACCTCGAGTCGGGGCAGAACGTGACCTGAGGAAGAATGGGTCAGTGTTTACCCACGTTTGTATTTGACGAAGTCATCACTATGCATGGGAAGACTGCATGGGGAAGCAAATATGTATATTTGTAGCTCTACTGGGCGTTACATTTCTGATAACGAAACCCTTTTGAAAGAAAATTCATATCCGAATATGTATAAAATTCTCCCGATGTAATGTTAAGCCCTATGGTGGCTCTGGCCTGACTATATGAGCTAAAACAAATACAAAATTTATCATTAACTAATACTTAAAAAGTACAACATTAAACGTGGGGAAGTTTATGTATCTGTAGCTCTAGTGGGCCGAACCTATCCTTAAAAAAAAACATTTTTGAAAGAAAAGCCATATCCGAATGTGAATTAAATTTCTCAATTAAATTAAAGTTTTTGTTAAAAAATTATACAGTGCCATCTGTTGAAAATATAATCAACTAATATGTTAGCTATGGTTACGTGCTTAAAAGACTGTAGGAGGCGCCATCTATTAGCATATCGTGTAGTTAGATTGTTTACATTCTACTTGCGATCAGTGTGACCGTTTACCGTTTACGTTATGTATCTTTAACACAAACATGAATGACATATAATCGTCCAAGGGAAGAAACAGGTAGAAGAACAGGAATAAAGAAGGAAGAAAGAGGAAGAAGCTACATACTGTGCGAAATATTCCACAGGAAGAAGAACAGGAAGAAAGAAGGAAGAAACAGGAAGAAGCTGCATACTGTGCGAAATATTCGACAGGAAGAAGAACAGGAGGAAGGAAGGAAGAAACAGGAAGAAGCTGCATATTGTGCGAAATATTCACACGGGTCAGCTATCCTACATTCTTTTACTAGTTTGTTCAACATATATATATCTTAACTTGTTGGTCTTCTGCCATTACTATTTGAGCGAAGAAGATGGAGTGTATGTGAGTGTTTCCCACCCATATTTCCATTGGACCGCATTTCTTCTCCTAATTTTTTAAAGGCTACACGCAGATAGATTTTGAGAAGAGTGGGTGAGAGGGAACATCCCTGTTTCATTCCTCTTGCTTGTGAGAAAGGTGAGGATATTGCACTTCCCGCATTATTTGTACTTTGATTCTCTCTTTATAAGGCTTTTATTGCATTTATGTACGTCTTATAAAGGCATCATTAATGACGGCCCATAATTTCTTTTGGGGGACGGAATCAATTGCTTTTCGTAGATCAATGAACATGACATGAAGTTCCTTAACTTTAACTAATTTCTTCTCCATTATATGCTTCAATGTAAATATACTGTCTATGTATGACTGTCCTGCATGGAACCCATTCTGTCCTTCTGACTCTTATTTGCATGGCTCTATTCTTGCGTTCAAGACTCTTCCGTACAATCTTTTCAATGATGTTATGCTTATACCTCTATAGTTTCCGCATTCAATTCTTCTACCTTCCTTCAAAATGGAATTTATGATAGAAAGTTTACAGTCTTGCGTCACTGCTTCTCCTCATAAAGCATTTGTTAAACATAGCACTGATGATTCTAGCGTATTCGTAATGGTGTATATCATTAGCTCGATAGGCTAATCACCTGGTCCAGAAGCCTTGTCATTCTTAATTGCTTGCAGAGTTGTCTTTATTTCGTAAGTGCATAATCTGTCAATCAAATTAATTTTCTTTTTCCTCTTATGCTTCTCAGCATGCATATTGGGTATTCACTACATCATTCTGACACTAGCTCTCTGTAAATGTCTTCCTATTTTTCCATTTGGATGGAAACTATTTTTCGCTTCTCATTAGAGTTCTCCCTTAGACTATTGATAGTTTGCCTTGCCTCTCAGGACCTAGACCCTCCTATCATTGAATTTATTTGAGTGCTCCTTTTGTCCCATGTCTCGTCTTTGCATTTCCTTCTTCACTATGAACCGATTCCTAATGTTATTCTTGCGGTCTTCTGAGTCACTCAAGGCCAGCCATTTGAAGTAGTCTGTTCTTTTGTTGCACTAACTCCTCAAGTTAATCTGTCCACCATAAATTTTTTATTGTTACCACTTTTCCTTTGGGTCCATGTACTTCCAGTGCTGTCTTATGTATTTTGTTTGTAAACTTTTGAAACATCTCCTCAGTCGTGTCTTTTATTTTTCCTCTAAGTTCTTGCACAAGACATAGTTTGTAATTATTAGATGATATATTGAATTCCACATGAGATAACCATATCAGTTGTTTTCACTGATACATCATTAGGTGAAATATCTGCAGCATATTTTAAAACAGTTAATTCATGGCTTATCAAAGAGTTAAACATATTTGAAACTTGTGTAAAAATTATTTTGAAATGATGAAAAAAAAATTTTTTAAGCGTAAACAGAGAGAGAGAGAGCTAATATGTTTTCAAATAATTTTAAAATGATTTTTAAATATTTTTTTCAATATATTTAAAAATCATTTTTCAATATTATTTGGCTACTTGGGACATTTGTCCAGCCATAGGTAATAGAGGCGCTGTATTATCAGAGGCTGGTCAAGTTGTTTGCTCGTATTCTACAATCCATAAAGTTGTTTACGGAATTCTAGACAACAGTTTTAGGCAACGAGTCAACAATCCAAAATGTATATTCATGCTTTTTCGTTACCATGGAGATTTTTCTGCTGCAATGTGAGCAATCTCTACAAGACCCTATTTTAAAATCTCCGATTTTAAGGCTCAATGGCAGTAAAAACTAGCATGGAAACCCTTACATTTGATCTCATCTCATAAAACGCACTTCAAAGATGCCGCAATCAAGTTTTCAGAATTTCCTGGGTAAGAGATCCTCAGGCCAGAACTATCTTAAGGTAATCAGTGCGAAATATAGTTTCACCTATAATTCCATGAATTTGGTCTCATTTGAAAGGGAAATAGTTTCTCCTTCCAAATATTCTAAAATATCAACCCCTTACTGCACTATTTCCGAGACCTTTGATGAATAATACTTGGCCTTATACGTGAGAAATGGTACGTATATGCACTCCAGAGAGACCTTTTTTTTAAAAAAATGAGCAATTTCTAACACCTAGATTTCGTCAAAAAATTGACAGAGTCTATTTTGTTTATATTATAATTTATTTTTTAAAATAAATCATAAAAACAGCATTTATTTTTTTAAGGATCACAAAAAACCATCCGTTTTGGAGTTGAACAAATACCGCGAGAAAAATATGAGTCAAGTTTAAGACTTATGGAGTAATTTTTATGTGATTATTATTTAGAATTTCACTCGTATAAAAGTATGTAATATTTCACCATGGAATATTTTCTTCATGCTTCCTACAGATGCTGAAAGTAAAATTCATTCTTTGAATATATATATGATCTCCAATAAGACTAGGGAACTATCTCGCTCAAACTACCTTTAAGACGGCTGGAGCAGTGATCGTATGTCATTGAGTCCACATTTTAATGATTTTTCATGTTAGGCGACGAAACATTTCGTGGCCACATATCTCTTAAGCGCGTCTAGGAACTCACCGCACATTCAGCAGTTGAAACGGTACAATAATTACATCTGACAGTTTTCGGCGTACTCACGCGTGGAATGCGCCGCTAGTATATGGGACCCTTATTAAGAAGGGCTAGTTGTAGATATAGATCGAAAACAGCGGAGAGCAACAAGATTGGTTAAAAATTGTCACTATAAACTTAGCAGTGTCACTGAATTGTTGGAAGAACCAGGGAGAAAAACTCTATCTATTGGAAGGGGAAAAGATAGATTAAATCTTTTATGAAAGTTTCATGTAGATTATTTTTTGCCGGACGTTCAACATATTCTGCTAGAGCCAAGCTTTTATGGTAGATACGGTCACAGCCATAATTTATTTATGTCACTTTTTATTTATATTTGGAATGCCATTTTTCCACCTACATTAAGGAACCGTAATAGATGTTTTTGATCAGTTCAAGGATAATTTGACCCTCACCAGATAAAGTATGTTTTGTACTTGTGCTAAATATCTTAACATCATTAAGAAGCAACTAACCCCGCATGAAATCTCCGGCATAATAGCTCTTGCATGATTTAGTACCTTGTAGTACTTCAGTCGCATTGATAATATAAACCAGTAGTTTTATCTTAAATATTGTACTGCTTGTCCATCTCCGTAGCACAATCCTAATTTCTGGTCTGACCGATTGTTATCCTGACTGCTTGTGGCCGTGCCTGGTATCTGGGCGAACGTGCGCGGCTCTAATATCAGCTGGGATGAGTGCTGGCAAGGTCCTTCAACCGGCGTCAGGTCACAGGTGTAAAAAAACCTAAGGCGGCTTAGTATTCCCCCTCAATTTTAAAAAAATATCATAGCATAGCCTACATTGTTCAAGGAAATATACGTGTATCTTAGTTCCTAAGGCCATGTTTTAACTATGGAGTCGGAAGCAGTGTTTACAGCTTTACTGGAGTCGAACGGAAGACATTAGGCGGGAAAGTCAAACGAATCCTAAAGCCACTTAGTATCTTCTGTAAGCTTAAATATTTTCATGGCATCATCAAAATTATTCAGGTAAATATACGTGGATCTATGTCCCTAAGACCATGTTTGAATTATGGAGTCGGAAACCTTTGTATACCACTTTGCTGGAGTCGAATGGGAGGCGTCAGACAAAAAGTCCAAATGAATGCTAAAGCCGCTTAGTATTGTCTGTCAGCTCAAACATTTCATGGCATAACCTCAATTATATAGGGATATATATATATGAGGATCTTTGTGTCCATGTTACCCATTCATTTGTATGCAGACTTTGAACTCCGCCAAAAATTAGATCCAAGATGGAGGATTACATTGGACAATTGCGTGTCATGACCTGGGCACAGAGTAAAGATATATAGAGAGGACAAATGGCGCTGAAAGTGGTAATCATCTCATTGCACTTTCCGCCATGTTCTAAATAAGTGTATGTATGAATATACTGCATAACTGTTTATGCTTACTCTGTGACCTGGGTATAAGGACCTTGAGTGCTGGTAGCAAGGACACTGTCAAATGTGTAGAATCCTTGGCTGGTAGGTTCAGGCAGCGCTGACTGAGAATCGTTGGGAAAATTCTGAAATATTTGCGTGACCATCCAAGCGTATATCGGCCAAAAACCTTTCAGGTAGCTTGTCGAAATAGCGTATTTACAGGTTTTACCTTACAACCATGGCGGTTGTTACTTAGCATTATGATACAAGAAGAATTGATTCATCTCCCTCAGTTTAAGATTTTTCAATGCAGATAATAGTTTTTCCAAAGAAATACTCTATATCTTGCCATTTTCCCGATGGTTTATGTATGCACCTAGATGAACCATTTGCGAAACACTTCTCCCTGGGCAAAGGTCTATTAATTTAAAGTCTGAAACTTTCCAGATGATGACATAAGTCTCAAACAAAAAATCTAGGGTCGGAAATATTGACAAATTCGACCGGTCGATTGTGTGTGAAGCATCGTCTTAAGGTTATGCCCACAAAAGTAAGGCTTGAAGGAAAGCGAAAAAGAGTGGATTATGGGGGGGAGTGAGAGAGCGAGGGAAAAGAAGGAGGGATCAGATTAACGCCCCAAAAAATTCAGGTGCCGTAATGATGCGGTTGGGGAACCTTTTTTTTTTATTTTTGAAAGTTTCGTTCCTCCCAAAATCTCCCCTAATCCTCGCCTTATCCGACTTAATCCTCGCAGGGTTTAGGGGTCACCTGTCCCTTTAGTAGCTAAACCCACCCCCTTCAAGCTACCCTCCAACTTTCTCCCCTTACACCCCACTCCAGCTATAGCCCTCACCCCTGGTTACCTGGGAATAACCCCTTCCCCCATGTTCTTTCCAAGTATCTACGGAATATCGAGGGATCATTTCTTATTGCGGTATCTTGGTAGTATTGCGGAATATTAATCGTAATGAGGCATAATGGTAGTATTGGGGTATCTTGGTAGTATTGTGGTTACCTGCTGGTATCGGGGTATCTCAGTAGTATCGCAGTTATCTTGGTAGTATTGCGGTATCTTAATCGTAATGAGGCATAATGGTAGTATTGGGGTACCTTGGTAGTATCGTGGTTACCTGCTGGTATCGGGGTATCTCAGTAGTATCACAGTTATCTTGGTAGTATTGCGGTATCTTAATCGTAATGAGGTATAATGGTAGTATTGGGGTATCTTGGTAGTATCGTGGTTACCTGCTGGTATCGGGGTATCTCAGTAGTATCGCAGTTACTTTCTAGTATTAGGGCATCTTGGTAGTATCGACGTATCTTAGTAGTATCGAAGTTTCTTATTAGTATTGAAGTATCTTAGTATTATCGACGTATCTTAGATATGCCTTGTATTTTGCCCATCTTTATAACACTGCTGGACATTCAAATCGACGAACTAGTGTGATACCGGCTTGCAATGGATTTTTCGGTGAGCCATACATGAATTTAATCGCGACCCAATCATGATAGAGAAGCACCCGATAGGATTTCCAATTTTTAAAATGATTGCAAACGTTTCTATTTTTACTTGATGAATTTCGATGTCAGTCGACACTCATTACGTCATCAACTATTTATTTGCTAAAATAAAACGATTTCTGTAATGCCTCCTCATACGAAATGATTCACCTCAACGCGACTAAGCTTATGGAACTGTCAACATGTACCTTAATAAGAACTGTTGCTAATAATAGTGATCTTCATGTGAAGCATCCTGTACATAAAATAAGTTCAAATAGCCTAAATGTCATGGAAGCAAAATAATGTACCAAATTACCTACAAGGATATAGCTATTACAGAATTGCCACCAATTTAAAAAAAGAGATAAAAATATTTGATTGATTGGTACAAGTACGACCATCAGGATTTTTTTGGGTGATGACAACCTCATATTTGTATCTCATTCTGTCATCATAATTTAATTTTGTCGTGTCCTATGTCTTGATTGCGCAACTCTACAAGATGAAATAAAATAATAACAATAAAATCTTCAATATCTACGCACTCCTATGTTTTTATTAACTCCTCTGCATTGCTATGTTTATATTAAACTTGAGCCGAAGTTCTACCATAAAATTTCATTCAAGGAAACGTTTTGGACCTGGGGAGTTGTGTTCGAATCGCTTGAGATGATCCCGATAACGTAACTAAGGAGTCACGTGGTTCAACAACGAATGGTCGGATTTTTTGATGAATTTTACGTACTCGAATGGCTATATTTTGTGTCTTATAAGTCGTTTATAGGGCTAAAATCGGGGTATAAAAATCCATTTACAATATTACCGCGAAAAAGCTCGATCGGGAAGGTTATTTGAGATTTTTACGAGTGTTTTGAATACACCATAATCTCTAGACCATCGTGATTGTACCATGTGACTCCTTAGTTACGTGGTCGAGATTAACTCGAGCAGTTCAAACACAACCCCCCAGCCAAAGAATCCTGCATCACATTCACGAACTAATACGGGCTTTAAGTATCCGTAGATACATGGCTTTCAGCTCGTTTCACACTAGAGGTTGTCGCCGGAGATGAAATATGCCGTGAGAGCCCACAATGGCAATGTGTTAAATGTTGGAATCAGGAAAACAGTAACGTCGCACGGTCATTCGTCCATTAGCTGAGCTGACACCATTTTCCTCTGCCTATAAAACCCCCGTCCCACCCTTTGAAGTCAATATAAGTGCTTTTTCAAACTTTCCTTGTATTCTAAAACCGCTCTTTGACCACTACCGGGGGCGTAGCTCAGATGGTAGAGCGCTCGCTTAGCATGCGGGAAGTACCGGGATCGATACCCGGCGCTTCCAAATTTTTTTCTTGGTCCGTAATACTATCTATCGCCTTAGGATTTAGTTTCCCTTTTCTAACTGAAGAACAACAGTGGCTTGGAGGTAACTAACGCCACGTATCTTGACCTTAACTTCAGGAATAAATCATTTTAAATAATACAAGTTCTTTGGTAACTTTGTGGTATTCCATATTTATTCTTTCAGAGGATTTAATGGTTACATTTACAAAACCACAACTTAAAAACACACACGATCCGGGTTTCAACGCTCTAGCGTCATCTTCAGGTGACGTGACGACATCCACCTGAAGATGACGCTAGAGCGTTGAAACCCGGGTCGTGTGTGTTTTTAAGTTGTGGTTTTGTAAATGTAACCATTAAATCCTCTGAAAGAATATATCATTTTGACAGGAAAGCGATTACAATTAATTCACAGTTGGAATTTAACTCATTAGCCTCGTTGTTCGGGGAAACTTAAGAGCATCGGAAATTAAGCTTCAGAACTAAACGCTGGGTCGGTAGAACACAATCGTGCCAGGATTCCGATTGCTTAATTTTCCACATGACCTACCGTAACATTGATTTATTAATGGTTCGACCAATTATCCCTGAGCGCCTAAATGGGAGAAATTTTCCGATCGAAATGATTTCCGAGTCAGCAATGATTCGGGCTAGCATTCGCTGGCACATGTACTGAGGATGTGCTCCCGAGCATATTTTCAAAGACCATTCTGTGCCTATAGTCAGCGAAAACATTCTCAGATTGTTCTCTTCGGACTAACATGTTCATCTCGTGAGCACAACCACCGCACATGGGGCAGCCAAGTACTCAGCGGTCGTGATGGAGAACATGTATTATTTTTACAATATCACATTATTAAATTAACTGGGCCGAAATTTAGTCTATTAACGTTGTTTCACGAAACTATTCCTACGTTAAAAAATAACGCGCCAATTGCGGTGACAAAATACTATGCAATCGAGAGTGAGGCATATGACATAAGGGAATAGTATTGCTGCCGGTAATCCTGAAAATTTTCATGCCAAAATCAGCTGCTTTAATCTTACTAGATGAAGTAATGCAAATAACCGTTACTAGACACTTTCTATAAGGCAACGAACTGGAATGCTTTTAATGTATTATCGACGATATATACATAAAACAGAGATTAGATACGATTTGTAGTGACCCAGGTCATTATGATGCCAGTTTGGACTAGGTGACTTTAAAAAATGTTTGCCTTTTTTTAAGCGGCTGCTGGTTAGGCTCGCTCATATGTACAGTGGCGGAAACAATTCACGCAAAACTCATTGGCGTCTGAATGCGGTGTACACGGGAACTAATTGAAATCGCTTTTCCTCAGACAACTTGACAACAATGAGACAGCATATGGAAACCGGGAATATTCAACCTTTCTATGAATGGATATCGATTTTACGCGACATGTAAATAGTCATACTAATAAGGTTTACGTTTGTGAGATCGTCTAGGAGTTATAAACGTGATGAGCTTGCTTTGACCCGCACCCAGTCGAGGTTCCGAAGTCGTAGTTGATTATGTAGAGATGCTTACCATATTTATGTAGATCTTGGGACCCTTTGAAAAAATTTTCTCCATTGAAACTTAAGAAACAATACGATGAAAGCATTATTTGTAGGGCAAACATTTTTTATTCTCCAGTTCAAATTCACTTACATTAAAACGTATTTCCGCGTGCAGGGAATAGCTGTGGATGAACATCGTTTTAATAGGCTTCAAACTACTTCCGAGAAATATTATGCATTACAATTAACATTTTGGCGTAATATCCTGTGAATTTCAAGTTAAATTATGGGAAATCTGGTAGAATAGAATGGTTTCCTTGTGGAGAAAACTTTTCTTTAAAAGTATTTCCAATACCTTAAAACCCTACGTAAGTTTCCGCCCTCGTGAATTCAGGTCGTCCCAAACACTTAAATTTCTTAATTCCTCCTAACGTAATGTTATTTACTTTATGAAAACTACTTTTAAAAATCCAGAACATTTTATTTGGCCCAGTTTTTAAAGGAAACATTAGAATTCCCTTTTTTCGTTGCATAGAAAGAACCACTGGACGCGGATTTCTCTTGATCGACGAAGTAGCCTAGAGGGAGAGCGTTCGTCTGCGGCCAAGAATGCCTTGGGTTCAAATCCTGGCGTGGCCTCTTTTAGTGCCTTTATAATTTATCTACGCGATGTGACTTTATTGCAACCAAAACTTTGAAGAAATCCGCGGAAGGCCCAGGGAATGGATATTGACCAACCATTTCAACCATGAGTGTGTGTTTTACGCATATTCGGGCTTTGTAAAAGAATCAGAGCGGTCTCCTTGGTCGTCGAATGAGATGTTTACTTCCCATTCTCGGGTACTCGGCCCCACTTGATCTCTACGTCCTAACGGTCGTATGATACTCACATCCACTCATTCGCCAATTTACCACTCAATGAAAAGCTATTCTTTAAGGAGGGAATAGACCGGATCTCTGATTGTGTCAGTTACTCGATTTAGTGATCTTACCTGATGCTACATTCACCTTTAAATTACTTTGAAATGATTTAGTAAAGAGAGCAATTATTTTTATTAGGAATTAGAGTTTGGTTCTATCTGCCGAACTTGTAAATACCGATTACTTATCTGAGTGAGAGACCAAACAAGTGCGGAATTTTCTTCAAAATATCTTTAAAACGATTTTTGAAGCTTTCACAGCATTGTTTTCTAGGTTTTCTATGAGCAATACATTAGCCAAGTAGTTCAATAGTTCGACTTATAGGATGGAGGATAATACTTAGAGGATAAGGTAAATTAATGAATCGCTTAAATACCTTTTGACATATTCGCGGTGAAAAATGTTTGGCTAAAATTACGCAGTTAAATTTTATGAGGAGCATTTTTATACCCAAGCGTAAGTAATACTCCGACAAAAATGCATCGCTTATCTTCCCCTGTGAAAGTGATAAAACACTAAAAATCATCTTTTTCATGTAGCGAATAAGCAGTGATTAGATATTTTCCCTATGGTCATTTGTATACTCCTCATAAATCCGCAGAGTAGTCAATAGAGTGCAAATTAGGAATGTTCACCATCAAAGATTATACGATTGCTACGTTCCTAAAGAATCTATTCCTCTTCAAATGTGCCCTCACATGAAGATAATTACAGACTTTTTACAGAATCATAAATTTCATCTCTTAGTGGTAATGTATTTTAACGGATGTTGAAAAGGAACACTATAATGCTTTATTTAGAACGAGTGGAAGAGGTTAATATGTATGCGTAATTCTCTCATTTTGAGTTATGTGTGCACATGATCACAGCCATTGTTCATCGAGAAATATGCCGGTATTTACATAAAGAATGTGGATGTTTATTAGCCTTATAATCAATCCATCCCCCTCCATTATCGATTTCCTGACTAAGTCTTTGTGACATGGAGTTGATTTTGGTATCATCTTACTGGGTTCATTTCCCATTCTTCCTCCACGATTTTCCTCATGGCATCTTAATTTGGGGTTGTTTCGTTTGAGGGGGTCGAAAAACGTTTGTTTCTCGCATTGCCCTCATAATGAACGCTGCGCTCCGTGCAGCCCGCTCCATGTTACATGATTTGTTTTGAACCATCTCCTAGAATTTTAACATTTGTGAACTCGCAAGCATTCCTAGTTGCGGACGAAAAATGAATATTGATAAACATTTGAATAAACATAGTTTTTATTATAGCGGACATGAATTTAGTTTGATAGTAGTGAGAAATAGGTTTTTTTACTTTTAAACACCAAATAAAAGTCCAGTGGATGAAAGTCGAAGACGCAACACCTCTTCGGGTAATTTTTCGACAGATGCATTTGCCTTTTACAAACCTACTATCCGATTCCTCCACCTGGGAAAAAAATGAGGCATACTTAAAAGGCTAATGAGACCTTTTTTTCCTCCAAGAATTTAGGGAGAGGCCGCTAAAACTTTGAAAAATATCTCGACTTGAGCTGTCTGCTCTGCTTGTCCGTCTATCGACGCTCGTCTCAATGAAGTATTCATCAGTAAACCTTAGCCAAGTTCCGGGTGGTGATGGTCGGGGTGGTTTGTTGTTGTGTATAACGCACAGGTTTCAAATACTTGCTGCATCAGAAAGAAAAGGCTCGTCGCGCTTCGGAAAAATCGGAAGCACCCGTCGAATACTTTTAAGGGCGTAAGAGAAGTCAAATACCACTTCTTTCCAGTGAGTTAAACGACTGGCGTCCGAAACATTATCTATGGCAGAAAAGATATCGCCCGCAACACAAGGGGAAAGTAAGCTCTTATTAAAGGTATACTACATATTTCCCAAATCAATATAATGCACCCTTCATACATTCCGATTTTGAATGGATTAGTATTGGTGGAGCTTTGTATCGACACGGAAAACCTCTAGGGATCCTCGAGAGACCTCCAAGATTGCTCGTTGCTTTAACTCAGACTTAAGGTAGCTGGCCTCCAAGCACATGCATAAGTGGAACTAATGGTGTTTGATTGGAATGGTCTGGGCTGATGATGTGAAATACGAGAACTACTTCTTTCTGATGGTATTCCCAGGAGAGTAGTATGCTTTTTCCTATCCTTATAGTTATTTTAAACATTCGTAGACAATACCACCACTCATTTTAAGAGTAACTTATTTCACAGTAACGCATACGGACGCAAATAAATTCACCGAAAGGATACAAAACATCATCTTAAATTCGCCTTGACATAAGAAAGCTCAGTAGTTGTTATTGGGTTGCAAACCTGAATCGCAAACATGGTTCTTCATAATAACATTGTTCGAGTACGCTCATGATTTCGAAAACGTGGTCGTCATCAAGAAAGATCGGGTGCTACATAGCAGTGGAGTGCGCTCCCAGGACCTTGATCATTGCCTTACCAATGCGGCCTGCCTTTTGGATGACGATAACGACCGTAAGAAGAAAAGAACCGTGATCCCACCCCTGGTCGAGACATTTGTGAGTTTTTCATTCAATTTCTGGTCAAGTAAAATGATTTTTATTCGGCAAATTTTATCCCTTTTGTATTTAAAAAATTTCATATTATCAGCCAGTCATTACAGCTACACATTACATTCATCCATATCGCCAACATGAGAAAATTTACATAAAAACTCATTTGCGTTCATTAAAAATCGAACACGGACCGCTCTTAAGCTAGCCAACTACATCTGACAGCTACAACATTAACCGTTACCTATTAATTTATTTCATTAATAACATTTTACTCCAAACTTAAGTCTTAAAAAAGGCTTGTTTGTGAATTTTATATGTGGGGCGAATTTATAGCTAAGCATATAAGATGTTATGAAGTCAGGCGTAATAGAGTTGTTTATCCATAACTGCACCTAATTTGGGTAAACTTTTCTGAATGTATATTCGTATATCCCGCATTTACTAGATAAAGCTTAACAGTGGACAGCTCGTCACCAAGCTTCCTGTAATAAGATGAAAGAAATATCGGGAAAATATGCCTAGATTATTCGGTATCGATTCGAGTACATTTATTTTTTTTCATGAAATTATATATATTTACGTACGTTTTCATAGTTTAATCCCATTCGGACGAACTAAAGACGGATTTATATTGGGTCAGGAACGATTCATCAATAAATATCCGTTTAAGGAAATTCGTCAATCTACAAATGGAAAATCGAAAAAATTACATCACGTAGACTATACTTATTTCAATTAAATCTTTTTTGCATCGGCATTTGGTGCGGGTAAATCTCGATTTATATCATTTCGGTGAAAAAGATACAGTACGCGTCAAAAAAAGATCCTCGGAAAGTCGACCACAATAAATATCCCTTGGTGGTAGAAGATGAAGATTTCAGCATACATACCGAATTGGGTGGGATTGTGTACATTTTTTATAATGTCTCTCTGTATAAATGATATCATTCGACGTTCGAACCATGCTGCAATAAACACAGCGATACACCGCGACTGAATGCGCGAATAATATGAGAAGAAAGCTCAAAAAATAGGCGATTGTTGACTAAGTTCCAGGCTCCGGCAAATGTGAGTTCCTTTGCGTATTTCAAATATTTGCGGTAGATGATGTTTTCCTCAGTTTTTCCAGTCTTTCGAGAGAGCACTGCTCCTAGAAGCTCCCAAAAAAAGCCGCATTCTGGCGCGCTAAAAATTGTGCGTTAATTTCTTCCCCCACTGTACCTATGGATTACATATTTCAGTTTCTGGGAATATTTATCGGCGTATCATTTTTTCGTCGATTAAACTTGAGTTTAGGTGCAGAGCTTGTTTCATAAACTCAAAATAATGAAAATTTGACGTGATGTTCATGTTACACACTACTTCTGAGAAATCTTCCCTCCTTTTTAACGACTATTTTCTCCCACTGTTTGCCGCGACGTAATTCAATCGACTTTCCATGATGGTTCTTGCCGAGAACCTGACGGATTGCGCAGAAAGGCCATTGTCGTCTTTGGCCTCAAACGGAAGATTACACAAATGGGAGATTGCGAAGTGTTTCATTCATCATGAAGATAAAGTGTATCGTTTTTTCCATCGCATAACTAGCGTTGCAGTCCATATTTTTTTTCATTTAACTCTAAGTGATCTAAATTTGAAATGATATTCAAGTTGAACACTACTTTCGAGAAATCTTTCCTCTTCATAAAAGGTAATTTTCTCCCTTCATAAAAGGTAATTTCTCTCAGAGGGAGACAATTACCTTTCATGAAGAGGGAAGATTTCTCGAAAGTAGTGTTCAACTTGAATATCATGTCAAATTTACATTACTTACTTACAGTTAAATGAAAAAAATATGGACTTCAATGCAAGTTATGCGATGGAAAAAACGATACACTTTATCTTCATGATGAATGAAACACTTCGTAATCTCCCATTTGTGTAATCTTCGGTTTGAGGCCAAAGACGACAATGGCATCAAATGTTTTCTCGTCGCCAAATGTCACACGACTTAACTATTCGACTCTCCATGATGGATGGCTCTTGCTAAGAACCTTACAGGTTGCGCAAAAAATACATTTACAGCCATCGTCTCGCCTTTAACCTCTCTAAGATAGATGTACTCTGAGCTGTGGTTCAATCTATTCCCTTCTGCAGTAGGTGGTATGAAGGCACACGAGGGAATTAATTACACGGCGGCGATTTAAATTGTGCAGTTTATTACGCTACCACTGTACCTACCTGAAGACAATTGTTGAACTGGGTGTCCCAATCCATCTTCTTCAGCCTCCTCCTCTTCAAAGCCATCAGCTGCGGGCGCGAGACAGCTCACTGAAGAATTACGTCCAACCACTGCAAAGCCAACAAGTGAAGTGGTGTACTGTCGATGGAGGCGGGACACGGTGACGTGCGTCCCAGAGGCCATGAGAACGACTGGGACGGAAGGATGGAAGCATAGCGGAGTGAAGCGAAAGTTATTTAAGATTTGAATGAGGCATATGTACTCAATTCCAGACCTATTTATCCCGGTCGTTCGTTTCGTTGAAAATTACCGCTTTGTTGCCAAGTTTCGCGGACCTGTTAGATGGGATTCTTTTCAGTCAAATTGTGTCCCACCGAATGGAGCCGAGGGGAACCTATACGATCGTTTACAGAAGTGCTCGTCCGCCTTGAACGTCTTATTGTGAAGGGCTGTTCGATGCCAGTTTATGTACACATATATATCTCTACTTTCGATATCGTCACAGCAGATGTTGGCCCGGATTGACTCGTGGAATGAGTGATCAGGTGCATTCGAAATGTTTTCTGTTAAATACAAGAGTCTCCTAAAAAATGGCTGAGTTCCTTATACATTATACTCGAAACTTCGAGAATTTACCCTGTAAATATAACGTGGACATCGCCTACGTTGACGTGGTATCATTAATAGATGAAAAAAAGACCATTGGGGTAATGGAGAGGGCTCTTGCGACGGTGGCTAATGATAAAAATCTGTAAAGGGGGCGTGGCCTATCCGTAATCATTGTTAACCCCAATTTCCCTTGAGTGCTTACGGACAGACGCGTCATTTTTTCAACGATAACTCACTAGATATCAACATGCATATGCTTCATTTAAATGAATTCTCTTTACATAGGAGTGTGTGTGCGTCTGTCGTAGTCACTGGAAGGAAGTAACTGTCCCGTAAACCACCATAGGAGGGTATTCTGGTTGAGAGGTTGTGGTAAGTTTCTGCGGTGGAATTCCCATTTCCGCAAACCAACACAGCAGTTGTGTGTTTTTTTGACGAGTGGTGCCAATTTTTACGGCCGTTGGAGACCCTTTTATTTTGTTATCAAAAGAGGCCGTACAGCTCAATTTCCCTTGACTTCCATCGGGTACTTATTTACTAAAATTAATGATAATCCACATTCCTCGGAAAAACGATGGAAAAATCTGGTAGAATCCATAGCACTAAGTAACTAATATGTCTCAAGAGTTAACCGCCATTAAATGTAGAACGGGTAGTGGATAATCTTGTTTTATATCCGTTAATTCACCAATTCCGTCGTGCCATCCGATCGAGGTAAGGAATGAGCAATGCTTTCTTTTAGACTTGCTTGAAAACTGTCAATTATGTGCACTCAATAACTCACGATTCAAGCTCTAGCCACCTTAAATCACGCTGAAAATACATTAAAGTCTCTCATGTGAGTGACGGAAGCGCGAACAAGGTAAACGTGCAGTTTCCTCTTACCTCATCCATAACACATGGGAGTCGTCATCTTCCATCATTAAGGAAGACCCTGCGTCTTGAATTACCATTTTCTTAAGATTATTAAATTTTGCTTTGTAGTGTAAATTTAGGCATAGAGTTGCCTGGTATATTTTCACATTTCAAGCAAATACTCCTTTGGGTAAAATCTTGTACAAAAAAGCGTAAAACCGTAGCTTTTACTGAGTAACGAAAGCCAGTAATTATACTGACTCCAGCCTCCATTGCTATTCTGTAGAATTCGATGTTATGATTTATTAACGAACTGAGGGAAAATTATAGTTATCTACAGGACAATTAGTAATGTATATTAAATGCCCAATTTTGAAAGAGTTTAGTTAGAAATTTCGTGAACAAGGTAAACAGCAGAAGTTTCCCTTGGCAACGTTACCACATTCGTCACAGGAGGTACGCTACGGGCTCCGACAAAAACCGGAAGTCTGTAAATTATACCTGAATATACGTGCTATATTATAGATAACCGAAGCTGAAGAAATATATTTGATGCCTCGATATCTAGTGCGTGGAGTTCAAGTTTTTGAACAATTTTGTTCGGACGGAAATTTAGGTAGAAAAAGTTATGTGAAGAGATACCGTCGCACTGCAATTAAGACAGTAAATTTCTGCGTTAAAATTCGTCATTTTTAACTTAATATATCTTCATTAAATTACCAATGATCTAGAAATACATTTAAATCACCTGGTAGTAGAAATCTTACTTTATAATATGTATAAAAATCAAGGTAGGATTAAGGAATGCCAAAATAATGGTTCCTCCCTAACGATCTGAAATAAATCTTCGCAGATGTATTCCCACGCAGTAATTTAAGCACTAAATAGCATGTTTAAGGCACGTGATCCACTGCTGTGTAATTGTTTCCTCTCCGGTCACTTGCAACGGGTAGGATTTTTTAAGCGGTGGAAGTTGGGTGGATGCTGGAGGCGCTTAAAAACTGTGTACCAAGCAATTAACCTGACCCCATACGCGGCCATATTTTCAGTGTAATTACTCGACCACGGCAAATGAAGGCCCTTCACATGGTACAGTCCCGTGTGCCTAAACTCTCGCCGAGAAGTAAAAAAATGGAATTGCTCTCTTCTGATTTACACATCACTATTACCCCTTATTAACAATCTCTGGAAATTTTCGCTAATGAAAGCCAAGCCATCATCAACATCTCATTAAAAACGAGCTTTTCTGTGCTCGAAGCAAAATACGGTGTGTGTTAAAATGTATTGTACTCAGTTTAAGAAATCTATTGCTGGGACATAAACAGATTTCATTTCCCCGTAAGGATCGCTCCTTTTCAATTCATCTTCAAGAAAATCAACAACGTGATTTATATTAAGATAAATATGAATCACTGATTATAGTGACAACAAAAGTGGACTAGATACTTTTCGGATAAATAAAATACTTAGAAAATAACATTACCTGGAACTAGAAACTAGGAACTAGAAAAGAACATAACATAATCGATGGAACACAATGTGTATCGATCTTTCATTGTTGTTACATTCGTAGTACGAGGCAGCTTGTTGTCAAGATGGCACCCAAATATCCGCATTTCCATGGCAATCACGACGTGCGCCGAATGAAGGGCAATTCCACGTCAAAACGGCCAAAAAAGAAGACCGAAAATGCCCTTGGCCTCTCCGATGTCGACCCACTGTCATCGAGACAACAGCATTTTTGCATTTCGGTAATTTCTAATGCTTGGATTTTAGCCCAAAACCAGCTCCATAGTTGTAAATGATACATATGTGGCGCTGGATTGCACGCCGATATAAAAGCTCTCCCCCAGCCGAGGATTTCGCTAAGTTTGGACGTAAAACGCGCAAAGGAGGACAGGTAAATATGAATTTCTTCCTTAAAACAAAAATTATCGTCGTAATTTCTTAATATTGCACATTCAATGTATTTCGTAACAAAATATCCAAAAATGATCAAAATTGAGGAGGAAATGTTTTGATAAAAACGAGTTTGAAGTTTAAACAATAAAAGTTTACGCAAAAAAATCCAAATTAAGCAAAAATAGTGTCACAGTTATAGGCACTGTTTCTTTCTCTTGCAAATGAGCATTTATGCTTTGATATAAATATCATCGGTTCGGAGATATTGAAGTCAAACCAAACACAAGTTTACGAAAAAGGTTTTCGAAAACAAAATTTCACAGGTTTTCATGATACCGTAATCAGGCAACAGAAACATATTTTGCGAAACAATTGGGCGTGGTCTACAATGTGGTAAAACGGAATACGTTCTACATATCTGGACGAAAATAGAGAGACCAAGGCCCACTCTTTGTTCGAAATGACGTGAAATGACGCAGTAATATTTGGCTTGCATTACCTCTGCAAATGACTGTATTCACCTTTACCAGCCAGCTCTTGACAACAACACATTGCAAGGATAACACCCGTGTCCTCAATGTACACGTGATCAGAGGTCCTACCTAGGACATACAAAGAGGGTATATCTGTAAAAAACAGGAATATAATTGTAAATCCCAAACATAGATTTTATAACTACGACAAAGTCTTCGTCGTTAGAACAAATTTGAAACACTCAAACATTAATTAAGTACGAAAGGTTAATCTATGAAGATTTTCCAACCGAATTTAAATAGTCTAGCAAGAAACAAAAGTTCGTATTATTTTAAACCAGCCACGCTGCGCGCTAGCTTATACGTATCTAAAGCACTGGAATATACCTTTGGATTTACGAAGTTTGCGAATGAAAAACGTCCAGAGCTCCCAGAGCATATGAAGTGATGGAACCAATGATGAATTGAATTCGGACTCCGACTGAATACCCAGAGGACTGAGTACATGGAATTTAGCCGCTATAGTGACGGGGCCATCAGCATTGTGGGATAAGAACTTAAGAAATACTCATCATATTACAATGATTGTTGCTGACATATGTAAAGGTCTCTTGGCGGGTTTATACATGGAGGTCACTTTGATGACAGCAGCCTAGCAAGCCGCTTAATCTTGACACTTCGATGTTCAGGCACGGACTTCCATGGCAGATAGTGGTAGTAATCGACCGAGATTCGCACTCGCAAGGAAAGTAGACGGACTTTTCCTAAAAGTACCATATCGATTCTGCGATAAAATCGCATCGAATTTGGTAAAATCTTCGTAACATGACTGCAAACAGATATTACATATATAAACAACGAATACATAAGTAGGATAGAGGACTAATTGTTGCAAATGAAACTATATATTTGTACTTGAAAATATTTGAAATGCTAAAGAAACCTCTGAGGAATGCTTTATGGCTTATCTCTTATTCGATAGTTATAATTATTTTCACAATTCTCATTGTTAATAAGATGTAATAATGTTCCAATAATTTAATTTGTACACATTTATTAAACCGACGAATGTCCATGGGACTCAAACAGCGATATAAGAACTCCATTCCCGCCAATTATCGGCAATTTTCGTGAATACCATATTCATTGTTTACTTCCATCACCCATTTGTTTAGGAAAAGCCGGGATTTACGTCTGAGCAGAACGACACTCTGCAAGTGGCGATACGATTCGAGATATCGCTACACTCGATACTTCCAACGGAAGTCAACTTCCACGTTTAAAGCTTCCTTCGCGCCCAATCCAATATTCGAATGCAAACATATTTCGATATGATTTGGAATATTTTCGATCATCGAAAACCTCTCATGATGAGTTTTCGCTAAGCGCTGTCGCTGTGAAACCTCCTTCAGCAGAGTTTTGGGAGCTACTCTGAGCCACACGAATGCGTTCAAGGAACTCGGCCGATCGAAGTAAAGCGCGGAAGGACGCGGAGGGCATTTTCGACTCTCGCGAATGAACGAGACGGCGGCCACTGCGGGCACTCATCTCGAAAAAAGGGCCACTCCACGAATGCCGTACCCTCGACGTTTCGTGCAGGGGACCTCCACCGAGTGTACATCGGCCGAGTTGAAAACAAAGGGCTTAAAAAGAACCCTCCCTCTCTCCTCCTTTCTTCGGTCAGTAGGGGGGGGAGGAGGAATACGGAAGGGGCCGCGCACGCTAAGGACTTCGTGACCGAAAAGCATGACTGCATTCCCGTGCTCCCAAATGGGAAGCGTGACGTCGCACTGGCTATTTCCACCGTCGTATGTCCGGTTTTGTTCGCAGGTCCAAGAAGAAAGTAGAATGGATGGCGACTCTGAGCACGAAAGTGAAGCCAGATGTACTATTTTCATTCTGAAAAATGATCCACACCGCTAGGCCATGAAGAAAAACTGTTCTCCGGGACAACACATAGATATGCAACCCATTCTACAGCGGTGAATGCACAGGTAGCCTACCAGTCTGGTCTTGACACGACGATAATTTTCTCTTACGTGATTTTCAGGGACAAATGCCATGCCGAACGAAATTGAAAAACAGCCAAATAAATCGTTTAAAATTAATCAACAAAATATTTTAAAAATTGAGTTAAAACGATTGAAAAATTAATAAACAAAGCTGTTGAAATTCACTTAATACAACAATAAAAAGCTACTAAATAATGCATTAGAAAAATACTATAAAAAATGATAAAAAATTAATTTACAAAAGATACATGTAAAAAATTTATGGCAGACAGCAGTATGAATACTTGTACTAATCAATATAGAATTAGGACAGTATATGTGACAACTAAAAAAAAAATTTTTTTCTGCAAGAAATTTTTGTAAAGTTTAAAGTATTTAATGTTTAAAAAGGTTGATCTATTTACACAATATTCGTTTTTAAAACATCAAAAGCATCATCATTAAATGAAAGAATGATTTGGAAACAATAAAAAATAATAGGCACCCATAAATCATAAAAAAAACATTGGTCAAAAAATTAAGCATAATATCAGCAACTTACCGGGACCTCCTTAATCGTTCCTGTCTGCAGCACAGTGACATAAATTGACAGGATGCTGTATTCCTCAACGGGATATTCTTCAAGCAAAGATTTCCTCATTATGATGCTGCAATAAGTGTAGTGCTGAAGGTTATTCTCAGGAAAATTTTATTATCAAAATAACAGTATTAGGTTTATTTACAAAGATTATAACAAATATACTTGATATTCAATCAAATATATATACATGTAACAACTTTATTGGGACTAGAATTTTAGGTTGTTGGTGGAAGGAAAAATATTGCAACAATGCATTCATACATGCTTTTGAAAATAGAGCCCTAAATTTTAGGACTTTGTTGTGGGATAGAGGAAAATCGAGGAACAATATTAACAATTCCCTTAAATTATGGAAATGAGAAAGATCAAAACTTTTGGAAAGTTTGAGTAAAATTGAAATATGAGTGTATCTGTAACCTCAGGAGGCAACAAGATGCCATTTCTTATTCATTAGAATTACAAAAGAACTAAGCACCATTAACAGGACGTTTGGCATACGCGTGACGCACCCCCTACACGTGAGCAGACTCATTCTTTCCTGAAAAGTAGGTATTTCAAAATTATTAGCCACAATTCACACCCATATCATCATTTAATGCATAATGATATTAGAAATTTTATTTTGGAAAACAGTGTGTTGAAGAATACATCCAACACTTAGTGCAATCTTTTGTACGCCCCACAAAATCAGATATGTAACACATGAATAGGAATATGCCCAGAAATTCTACTTTACACAGACAAGTATCCAACAATTGTTTTACGATGAAGCATTATAACTACACTACTCTCTTGATAAACAATGACAGAAGACATTAGGCTGTGCAGCGATGTTGACCATCAAAATTTACAAAGACAAACTTGAATAAAACATTGAATCCTCAATAATTTTGTGAGGCTTTTTGGCAAAAAACTTTTATCTGTGCCAAAAACTAACATAAAATGTGATGTATAGTTATTCCTTCATTTCAGTCCTAATTTCCTAACTCTGATAGTGCTGTCTACTCTAAATATTTGATTGAATGATTGATTTATTCAGAGGTTGATTCCTTTTTTCGGGTATTCCACTGCGTTGGTTCATGTTGATGTTGCGAAATATTGTCCTCAACATCAACATGAACCAACGTTTCATGATTTTTCCCCAACAAAGTACTGGTTTGCGGGCCCCCCTGAACACCAAATGCTTCCTCTAATAACCCCTGTATGTAGAATATGGCCCCAGGGGATTTTCCCCCTTGACCCCCCCCCCTCTTGGTGGGCCCACCTTCAAGGTATTCCCTCACACAACAATGACATTTCTTATATGGAGACTTTTTTACTTTAACCCTCATATATAAGAGGGTGAGTCTTAGATTTAAAATATTGACCAGGAGATATCAATGTCATTCGGTAATTTCTTAAATTATAATGATGCTGAGGGATATGGCTCTTTCTAATAATAATAATAATAATACTTTCTTTATATCTAACAGCTGAAGCCAATTACTAGATATGTAATATATGGACGAATACAAACAACCATTCCCAGGGAGGTGCAAATGTCCTACCCAGGCGGGACTTGAACCCGCGACCTTCGGTTTGGCAGGAGAGGACTTTACCCCGCCGCCACCGAGGCCGGCATAATACAGGGAATAAGAGTATTTGGTTTGAATTCATAACATCTTTGGAATGAGTGGGGTAGTACTGGTAAGCAGAATTAATTAACATTCAGAGGGCACAAATTTTGCCAAAAATACATCTATTGAGTGCTATTGGATCCCGTAGCAGAGAAATGTTAAATACTCCTTTGCTGTAAATAATACACAGGGATAATCCTAGTAGAACTAGTTTCAGCACTAAGAAAAACAGTAGCAATAACCACATATACCGAGGTTGCATTCCGATGCCGGCCCAACATTAGCATAACTCGGCTGTATAGTTTTACCCGGAATGTTGTAAACCAATGTCGGTCCTACGTAGTATATGTTGACCGACTTTGCCGACTTGAAAACGATGTCGGGCCAATGTTGGGCCGATGAATGATGCTACTGGGGATCGCTAAAAAAATCACGCTTCAACATAGTTTTAAAATCGAACTGTGAATTAAAACCTCCATAAATGGTTATGGATGACGTATGCATGTTAATCTCCATGAGATTGCAATAAAATCCTCATGAAATCTTCTGATAAACCTGTCACTTAGAAACACCAACAACAAGGACTGCTTTGGTCTTTCAAACAAACTCATTAGGAGTTTGATAAAGATTGTATTTCTGAACCTCTCTTTATTATTTAAATACCTGCATTAGTTCTAGTATTTTTCCAACAGGCACTTAAAGCACAATTCACTAAAATCAGAAATGATCTAAGGATAGCCAACAGCAGTTATCCCAGTTTTAGGCATGTTGTTTAAATTCATAATAATGAAACTGACACTCTAGAGCTCACTGTGTGCTAAACAAACCAGTGCTATGTACTAAACAAACCAGTAAAATTTCAATTGTTTTTCAGTTTAAAGGAAATATTATCTGATATTTAAACTGACACATTTCTAATTATTATTACCTGCGAGATCAAAGTCAACTGATGGAGAAAGTGGTAATGATTAAAATCAAATGTAACATTTGGTGCCTTAATTTAACTTAGAGCTTAATTTGAATTAACTTTTAGATAGTCAAAGTACCGAGTTATCAACTTCCTTAGGTATCCATAAAACACGTAATGCTCATGGAAAAATTCTTTTGCGTAAACTTAGTTTCACTGTTATTTACATATCCACAGTTCGTGTTGTTCTCATCATTAAAGCTTTGAGATCTCTATTTAATGAAGATTTAAAAAAAAAACTTTAACATGGGTGGTTGATCACACTGTAAACACTCAAAAACATCTTTAATAATAGTTTAAATTTTCAAGATTTAGCCAACTACTGTCTTGGAGTGTTAAAGGAAAATGTCTTTGAGAGCAATAGGGTTAACGTTTAATCTTTCCTTACCTTTGGATGTTGTGTAATGCACGAATTGACTCTCTTACCACGAGGCAGCCGCCCTGTCCTCAATTTATGACAGACATGAGTGTCATTGTAGTGGATTTCCTTCAACTCCACGTGCATCTCCAGCCCTTCTGGCTGCCAGTAATCCTCCGATTCTTCCCTACTAGAATTATCATCCTATAAAGTACATTGCAAAATATTAATTTCCAATCATTTTACTTAATACAAAACATGAATCAGACAAAAGGGAAAGTGATTTTCAGCTATTTTTTAACTCTCTTTGCTCTGGAAACTTTCCAAGTAAAAACCAAAATACATATAAGAATCATGCTTGGATATTTACAAAGTCTTGTTTTCAAAGAAAAACTTTCAACAGATACCCTCTCACAGGTTAAATAGGATTGGAAATCTGTTCACTAGGGTTCTCATTATATGCGCCAGGTTGTTTGGCTCATATCCACAATTTTACATGAATATTTAAAGCCAAATTTTCCTGAACCTCCCTTCATACTCCTCAAAATAATTTTTCATGGAGAGGGGCAAAAGTACCATGTTCTTTTTAAAGCTAAAAAAACTCAGTCTGCTGCAAAAATGAAGGAATGTAAATTTAAAAAATAACTACATTTTATGAATGATGAATGAATTCCTTGTGTTGAGAGACAAGATAATGACTAAAGGAGTAATGAAACACCACAGTGAGTGTACTTCCCTGTAAGTGCAAGACCTGCCCAAATGAATGAGAGAAAAGAAAGAGACAATGTTATAATGTCACACCAGGAGAATGAATGACATGAATGCAATTATACTGCCACAAATTCACTTCTCAATACCTTTCATGATGAGTGGGACAAGGGTATTAGGGAAAGAGAAAAGACTCACCAGTTACATTTGTTTAGAGACTGGTTTTCATGAGTTAAAAGGTGCATTTAGGCACAATATTTCCAATGTAGGTAATTGAGAAATTTAAATCAAATATGTCCAATCAGCACAGCTAAACAAAAAACTTTGAATGAAACTTTACCTGATCGAGTAAATCATCATCTTCATTGGTCTCCATACAGTTCAAGTCAGAATTGGTAACAACCACAAGAACCAAATCCGAGTAAGGAATTCTCTCTGCTGTAAATGGCCTAAACAAAAGTAAGCAATTTGAAGGAAAAATATGAATTCATGATTGTTTTTTCAAACTTACCACAGTGGTAATCTTCACACACTACCTAATAATACAAGAATAGACAGCAAATAAAAGTCTGGGTGAAATGAGAGAATATGCATTGCATAAATGTTTTAAGACTAATTATCACTTGAGCCCAAGTCACCGCCATAGGAAACATGTGATTAATTTGCATTTTACTTCTCTAGCACCATAATACTGAGTTAAATTATTCACTTAACATGCTGACACAAGTTCAGTCAACTATCCCTACATGTTAGACAAAAATAACTAAAAATTGCCTCTCATAATTTGAGTGTTTAGGAAGAGCATGACAGAATTTTTGGAAGTAAAGTAGGTGCAATTCAATTTAAACTCTCCTTTCTTGAAATTCACTATGTATTCTTAAAAAAAATATTAGAATAATTCACCAAAGAATACAATTATCAGAAAAATACAAATTAATCTCATCTTTTCACATGTTGCTCCACTGACCCAAGATTTTTGTGACAGAAATTAGGTAACTGCAGCAACGTTTTATCTCTCGTTCTTAAATTACCTATCAGATACAATAAATGATTTTAGTTTTTAAACAAAAATGTTCACCCAGAAAGTTATAATTTTCTGGCAATCTTGGGCACACACAGCTTATTTGATGCACAAGTATTTATGTTGTAACTATTTCAGTTAAAAATCTGAGTGATTATTAATTTGTTTAGTGATTTTCTTTCATAAATTGCAATTATATATGATATATACATTGACAGCAATATCAACTATTGTGCTGTCTTTAAGTAGGCATAGTGACTTGTTCCATGCTTGTTAACAAACCTGTCTTTTAGGAACTAATAAAATATTATTATTATTTCGATACAAAAAATGAGAGGCAGCTTTCAAAGGATAAGGTGCTCTGTTTAAGTGGAAAGCGATTCATTATCTATTACATATATAACATGTAGTTGTAAGAATGGGTAAATCAAGCAAGGAATGAATTAAGTAAAATGATTTGGTAATTGATGGATAAAATAATTCATAAACTTAAATTATTTATTATATAATAAAAATCAACTAACCTTGAGCAAACAGTAACATTCTCTAAATCTCCAAAGATGCCAATCCGTGTTGTGTTGTCGTATCCCTCAGTGGTGCTTTGCTGAGTTTCGTTGTAGGACTGATCAGTGGAGGAAGGAGGGGTCATGGTTGAAGGTTCCGATCTTTTCCAACGATTCAAAACATTTTGGTGGATCAGTGCATCTGTGACGGATGACGTACTGAATGCAGGACTCGTGTAATTCGATGTCGTGTTCAAGTCATCGTAATATTCCGTGCCATTGTAGCCCATTGTGGAGGGCATTTCTGTCACAGGCGGTGGAGGGGGGGGCGTGAGAGAGAACCTATACGCCCACTTGTCACATGCCTCCTGAACAATGGTTGTGATGTTCTTCTTCTTATACTCGTCGTCCTTCTCAATGGACCTCCCACGCCAGTCTTTCATCACAACTTCTTCCTCTTCATCACCTTTCCCGATGGGGACCATTATTCCAGGATCATCATAGTTGTCATAGTATGCTGCAACATTAAAGGTCATCAGTTATCCTCAACAAAATGACTATATCATGATCTCAAAAAAACAGAACTTTGTTATACAAACACATAAAATGCTGGCATATAGGTAACCCAAAGTCCGATTTTTCCAAACCCCTGATTAATTATAATCATAGGAGTAAGTTAATTTTTATTTTACTGGGATTTTCCATAGCCATAATCCTTGCTGGCCACGGTTTTTTAAATCTCCATAGTTTTTTGAATGTCCAGTCAATGTGCCGAATGAACACGCTTCATATTCTAGGGGAACAATTTTTGTGCTGGAGAGACACACCAGGAAGATAAAGGTTCTACATTTACATCTACATACTACCCTGCAAGCCACCACATAGGCATGTGGCAGGGGGTGTTAGGTCGCAAACTGTGTAAAGATGTAAGGGATAAGGTTTTGGGAGGTAGAATGATGATGTGTATTATTGGAGTGTATTTAGTGGAGCTCAGTTTTTATTGCGGTCATTTATATCGCGCAAAAAGAATGAGCTTTTGTACCTACAAGTTCAGCAATGTATCTCTCTTATTTTATCGCTTCTTTCATACCAAGAGATGTAGTGAGGCATCATGTTGATATTCTCTGTGTCGCTCTGAAACACACCAATTCTGAATTTCTCTAGCAACCTAAGCCTATCGTGTAACATCCGAGTCTCTAGGACCTCCCACCTTAATCCCTCTAAAAGTTGTGAGACACTATATGTTTGCAGTTTTTAAGGAAGCTGCTTTTCTTCGCATTAATGAATTTTTTTGGTTAAATCTTTATGAACACGGCCCCAAATGCTCCCAGTATATTTGAGGTGTGACCTAACCAGAGCAAAGTAGCATCTCTCCTTTACTTTTTCATCCAAGCACCCTCCTATTCTATGCTTAACAAAACCTAGTTTCTTCAATGTTGTGCCGCTTATGTTTTTCAGGTGTTCTCCCCACGATATATCGCAAGTTAAGGTAATTCCAAGATATTTTACTTTATCTGAAGATTTTATATTTACTCCACCCACAGTACAAGTATGGCATTTGTGTGATGAAATGTTAATACTATAGTGCTCGCAGTTTCTGTGCACTGGAGAGTTCCTCCTAGTCTAGTGCCCATGGTAGATAAGCAGCGATTGGCTGCCGGCATCCAATCCCGTAAACCGGTTCTTAGCTCAATGCACGCCGCGTACGAATACTGTAAGTGGTGACCCAATAGAATCGGCGAAAACGAACAGATGTATTCTAGTTCCCTTCCCAGCGATAAAAAATTTGGTTTTTATGATAATTAGTCGCAATTTTTGAATTTGTATTTTTCAAAATGTTGGTGAAGAGGATTTAAGTTTTGTTTATTTATCGTGTAACCATGGTGACCTCCACAGATGAGGATTGATTTCTAACCTCACTGCGATGACTATTGCAATCACTGCAAGTTTTGACTTGATATCTATAGTAGTTTCTCGTCCAGAGTATTTCTATTCTAAAGGCTCTTGCGTCGGCGAGGCATAGCGTTCGTTTTCGCCGATTCTTTTGGATCGCCACTTACGGTATTCGTATGCGGCGCGCACTGAGCTAAGAACCGGTTTACGGGATTGGACGCCGGCAGCCAATCGCTGCTCATCTACCATGGGCAGCTAGACTTGGAAAAATTCTCCAGCGCAAAGAAACTCTGCGAGCACTATCAGGCTCCACACTACCATTGTAAAGGTAAAAAATCAAACTTCCTGGAGTAGTGTGAAATTCCTGTGTCCAGTAAAAATAAATATATGTCCATTGTTAATGATTATCTGTATCCTGGCCACCCTTCCCCATTGCTATGTATGTTACTATATGACTCATCAATCATGTTACAACCTTCCTCATAAACAAATCTCCATCTCCACTTCTCCACCCTGCTGATACATCATCACACCGAACTTTCCCTTTCTTTACATGATTTCGTTCCCACCCTCCACCCTAGATTTCCCTGCATTCCTGGTAAGTAAATGCATATCAGATCACAATAATTCTATATGCAGACCTTGAAAATGACATGGTATTGTAGAAACCAAGGTTCGTATGTGATTATAAAAACTTTGTGGAAATATAACAAAGATTATTTTTTTAAGATCATGATATCTTGGAACAATATCCACAAAATATCACCTGATTCATTGAATTTCATCAAGTAATGACTATGCTCTCCATTTAGTATTTGCATCAATAGGAAATATTTGGTTGGGTGGCTATCATGGGATATGATTGACAACAGCATTGCAGCAATTATAACAAATATAACTTGTATTAATATTGTCTTGACTTGGCATATGCTTGTATGTATAAACAAATCGCTGGACAGTTTAATGTAGTATTTGTATTAAAATATGTATATATATTTTATTTTTTGTATTGGATAAAATATTTCTTGTATTTTTAAATGACGAATCCTATACCTACACATGTTTGTATGGTCTTTGGAGAATAAATTCTATTCTAACCAGAGCCATGATAAGATTTTTGGTGGCCACACACTTCATCTAAAATATCTTTACTCTTCAAACATAGAGCCAGGAAGGAAGCTTTCAGTGCATGACCAGTGAGGGGCCAGTGGGAAATGAGTGGATGGAGTTTATCCTCCAAAAGTTTCAGTCACCTTCTGACCTCTGTGATGCTCACTTGATGCTTCTGCAAACTGTTTCCAACGTTATCATTTCCCTTCACTTGAAGCTCCCCCTACCATTCTCACCTTTCTCCTTTAATTGCAAATTCAGCAACATTTACTGTAGTTCCCATTCCTTCTTGCATCCACTTGTGGCAGCTACCCTTGCTAATGCAGTTTCTAATGCCTTCCATATGGAGTGTAGCATTCACTGTGAATGTTCATGAAATGCCAAGAAAGTTTGGGAGAGCACTAATGCGAGGTGCAGGCATTAATGAGAACAAAACGTTATAACATTGTCGACTGTGTCGATGCAAAACAGCACCAATCAAGTTAGTGCCTTTCAGGGACAGGATGTATCAGAACTCCTGACAGTGATACCAACCCAGGTAGTGAGTGAGTGTTTGAGGGACAAGATAATGAAAACTCATCTCATCTACTTTGAGATCATGTGGCTGCTCTGTTTGAGCGGTTTCTGAAGAAATTTCAGTCAAATTCCCCTTTTATTCCTTTCATTTGTATTTCCCTCCTACCTCTATTTATAGATTTTATGAGTATATTTGTGGAACCAAGAGCCATGAAGAGTCAGACCACCTTCCATACAGATCTGAGCACAGATAATTATCTGCTGGAAGTTGATATTGGTTACACGACCAAGAAAGATCTGGGTCAATTTGAGGTATTAAGGCCGTTTTACACGGGGCACGAAATTGCACAACTCAACACTGCATTAATTCCACAATCTGCCGTGCAATAATTATTGCGAAAACGAATACGTGACTGCTTTACACGGTGGTCGTAAGCATGCATTCATTCGTGAATTCCAGTCGTCTGATAAGAACGCTAAGAGCGAGTGTTTTGTTCAAACAGGAGAGATACGATATTCTGTACGTGACGTTGTTGACATTCAGTGAAAAATAAGGTTGTGGTGATTGTGGGATTCTGTGATATTGACATATAGTCACTCTCTATCTGTGAGAAAAATAATGGATCAGGAGGAGGCTGCATTGATTGCTGCAGAGCTAGCAGTAGTGGGAATTATGATCGGGGCCGCAGAGCTCATAGAAAGTCGTAACTGTAGGAGAATAGCCAGAAGAGCACTTTGGATGCAGGAGTGGATCCGTAAGCGAGAGGAGGGAATGGGCATTCTTAATATGGTCCAACAGGAGCCGGCTGTAGAAGACAGGAATGGCTACTGCAATTTTATGCGGATGACAGAGGAACAATTTAACGAGCTATAAAATATCTATCTAAATAAATAACAATATAAGTAACTGCAAATATCCTCCCACACAAAGATGAGAGATGACTTCTTCACACTCCCTACTGTAAACACCCATCGCTCAAGTTATCGAACCTTTTCGTCAGTCAAATTCCCGTGAACTTGATGTCGTTAATTCTGCGACCGCTAGATGGAGTGCTATTCGTACAAATTGCAAGAATGCGACCACCGAATTAGAGCAGGGGCTATTCTGACGTCTCGCATTCATGCATTCGTGCATGCGTTCTTGAATTTCGCCGCTTTACACGGTGCATTTTGAAATTCACGATTGCACATACAGTAGCTCATGCAATTACATGCCCCGTGTAAAACGGCCTTTAGAGAGGGTATTTCAGGATTCCAGAATCAATGCAGAACATTTATGAAGAGCATGTTGTCAAAAATGTTCGATAAATTTCCCTTGGTGCATTCCTTCACAAAGGGTGTTGCACATTGGGATGCAGAAGCCACCATTGAAACCAACATTGCTCAGAGATGTTTTGGGCTCTCCGTTGATTCATCTAACTAAATTGTTCACGCTAGAGGCGATTCAATTGTTTTATGGAAGGAGTCGTGAGAGGCGCTGCTGCGGAATTAGAGAAGATGACCAGCAGCATGCCTCCTGGCATTCACTCGGGAGCAGTCAACCCAGGCTAACCTACCTGGCAGTTGCTTGAGTCAGCCGCAGCCAGTTAGTCATTCAGTCAGTCGTGTACTCTGTCAATCAGAATTGTTCTCAACCTAAAGCAAATAAATTATTTTTTTATTTCCATAACCGCGATTCATTTCAGAACCGATATCCTGACCTCAAAAAGAAGAGAACCCAGTATTGTACAAACATAAACCTCATTGTCAGCCATAAGAGTTTTTTTTGTTCCTGACTAAGTTTACAATTGACTTAAATGATAAAACTATTATAAATACATACCATCGACAGCTGCTTCAGCCCACTGAGGAAATATTAAACTGTGGAGATTTGTCTTCAGCAATATCCACACAAACTGGCCAATGGCCCATTGGAAGGCCCACTTCAAACCATAAAATGGCTGTAAAAGGAACAATGCACACGATGATGAAAAGGGTCCAGAGAATTTTGGTCAATGGAGTGAGAGGAAGGAAGACACGGTGAAGGGCACTAAGGAAGCAACTCTGTGAGAAATTTTCTTGGATAACACCTTGAAACATTTACTTTGAGGGTAAGAACATCATTGGATTTCCAGATTTTTTATGAATTAAGTGAAATTTGTCTATAAAGAAATCTCTTGGGACTTTGAAATTTTTCTAATTATTACATTTTTCTGGTTAATTTATTTAGATATATAATATGATTTTTAAAACTCAACACATTCAGGTTTTTCAGTCAATGTCTGTTCTCACTTTCATTTTCACATAATACATGCTTCTAAACTCTCAAGCCCACCATTAAACAGATTAAACCAATTAGAAGTACCATAACTTACACTACAGTCTTCAAAATCATTAAAAGTTACCAAAGTTTCTGTTGTTATTTTTTTTTGTATGTAATCTAGATGCGTGTATATTTTTGAACTTTGGCGCACTTATTGCCACCAATGTATATGCGTGTGTCGTTAGAAATAAATGACAGTCTTCTTCCGGTGATGGTAACTTGAACTGGTGCGTTTCTTTTTGGCTCCGCTGTAAGTCCTTTTATATCCACTGCCAAATTTAATAATCGGTACAGTTTCTGAATGCAATTTTATTTTCTTGCTTCAGAGAAAATTTTCCATGAAAATTGTAAAAGGAATTTTCCTTAATCCAGATCTGTGTACCTTAGAATCAATCCCATTTCTGCCTTAGAAAGTTTTTGTTTAATGCACAAATTATAAAAACTCTATGCCCAAAAGAAAACTTTTTACCAGATAAAAGTGGCCTCTGTTTTGCTGACTTTCTGCTAATGACAATTTCACCATTCAATCAAGTATTCAATTGATGAATATTAAGCAAGAGAAAGGTGCTAATATTTCCTCAGGATTACAGAGAATGATACTTAGTCGACTGACTTTAATTGGACTGTTCACTTTCTCTAGTCAATGGCTACATAAGTCCTTAGTTTTAATCATGAAATAAATCCTCACACTGCTGTCAGCTCCCTAGCAGCACTTGAAAACCATTCCACGTTTCTAACTACAGTAAAACCTCGTTAATTCGAACCCTCTTAATTCGAAATACCGCGTAATTCGAAGATGTGAGCTGTCCCCGGCAAACTGTATAGGGAATTGCGTGCTAGATGGTACGAATAATTCGAAATACCGCTTAACATGTAATTCGAAGTCACATTTCGCCCCGTGACTCCCGATTTTATCGGTTAATTCGAAGTCGTCGTCGGCGGCGGCGCATTTTCCTAGGTGGGAAGCGCTTATTTCAAAGTAATTAACGTTGTCCCGCTCTTGAAAACCAACCTTTACTATATATCTATTTAGAATTAAGCTGTTCTCCCCATATCACATATCTCATGAGTAGCTACTTACGTTTCTCAGCAAGGGTCGTAGACCGTGAGTGTGTCTCCTTACCATACCTATATCAGGAATGGAACTTGAGTCAAACCTCTTCAAAGTCTTCTTTTCACTTTCCCCTGCGTAACACGATACCGTCGCAGCTGCAACCCTTGGTAATGTAGCCGGCTCATTTTTTCCCCGAATATCAAGTTACAAATGTCAGTTAATTCTAGTCAAGAGAGGAGGCTCTCCTCCTCTCCGTCACCCCTCCCTACACCGGCAAGGGACTGAGCCTGGGCGCGACTGTTGCGCCCAATACAGACGACTCCGGGAACTAAATCGGACGACGCGGGCAAGGAATTGTATCGCAAGCAGAAAGCGGAAAGGACGACGGTAGGAAGCGTAGGAAGAAAAGAAACCGGGGAGCCAAGCACGAAAATGTAGAGAGGGAGTTGCTGGATTGGTTCTACCAATGTAGGGCAAATAATATTCCTCTGTCTGCTCCCTTAGTAAAAGAGAAGGCCGAAATGATCGCTCTTAAATTAGGTGAAGATTTTAAATGCTCCAATCGGTGGCTGCAGAGATTCCAGAAGAGGAATAATATTGTGTCTTAGTGCGTGTCTGGAGAAGGCAGATCAGTGGACGTCGTAGGTGCTGCTGAAAGGTGGCGAGAAAATGTCAAACACATTTTACACGACTACGCTCCAAAAGATAATTCTAATATGGATGAGAGTGGAATCTTCTATAACATTCTGCCGGATAGGACACCCGCCGCGAAAGGAGATAGATGCCGCGGAGGGAGGAAAAGCAAGGAAAGGCTGACTGTCGCACTGTGTTGCAACTCCAATGGCACCGAAAAACTTTAGACTTTGGTGATAGGAAAATAATAATAATAACAACGTTTATTATCGTGGGCTACTCTTAAATACGCCCACCCTAGGTGTTTCAAAGAAATTCAAACCCTTCCTTGCGGTTATCGGGCCAATAAAAATGCTTTGATGACCGCGGCTTTATTTCGTGAGTGGCTTACAAGTTTTGAGATAAGGATGGCCGGCCAGAATCGAAAAATTCTGCTTTTAATAGATCAGTTCACTGCTCACAGTATTGAAGGGCCAAAATAATATTAGAGTCGTTTTCCTTCCCGCTAGCACCAGTAGCTACATGTAGCCTCTTGATCAGGGCATTGTTTATAGCCTCAAGGGATCGTATAGAAAGAACTTGGTGAGGTACATGATCAGGGAGACCGCAAGAAATATTCCCGTTCAAGACATTAGGAAGTGGAACGTGCTGGATTGGACGAGGTATATCTGCGCGTCTTGGAATGAAGTTTCCTCATCTGTTATTTCAAACTGCTTCTGTAAAGCCGGTTTTGGGGAAGAAATGGCTATAAACGTATGTGACTCAAGTGAAGATTTTGACTGGCCTGAAATTCATGGTGAAATTGAGTGTCCAACTAATTTTCCGGAATACGTCCGCTGCGATGACAATGTGATCACCACTTCCGCAGGGTTGCTAAGTCAAATGAATTCGATGGCGACAGATGCGGGATAGAAGTAAGTGATTCGTAGGGAGAAGAGGAGGCAGAAGAGCAGCTGATAAATACGCGAGTGACTCGTAACGAGGCATTTTCTGCTATCTCGACAGTGGAATTGGCGCTACGAGAAAGACTAAATTCCGATGAAAATCTTTCCCAAGCCTGGGGCATTCTGTATAAACATGTGCACGAACTCTACTAAAAGAAAAGTAAACAAACGGCTATAGATTCATTTTTTTCAAAAAAATACTTTTGTAATGTGTTTTTAGGTAGCTGGTAGCTAGAATGGTCATTCAAACATTTATAACCATTTTCATTTCCAATAAAACTTTACCAAAAAATCGTCAATATATTCTTTGGAAATATGACGAAATTTTTTGCAAAATCATAAATGCCATTTTTGACAGAATATCGAACTCAATCTTTGGGATTCTACTGGAATTTTTCGCTGACTTACAACATATGTATTATCTTACGGATAAGGTAAAATTTTTCATTCCATTCCTGTGAAATAGACGTGGTGGAGTAGTCCAGAGAGACGATCCTGATCCGTTTTCCTCTAACTTACTTCGCTTTGATCATCAGATTCCTGTGACTTCCCCTGGTCGCTGGTGAGCTTTACTAGCCAACTATATCTAGATTCTTTTTATAATATATTTGCTCTTACCCCGCACTTCTTGTGAATCACTAGGTAAGGAAGGGAGAAAGGCCTGCTTATGAGGGGTGAGATTCCGAAACTGCGTCATAATTTTTTCCTGGGTTTCCCCATGCTCAGGAAGGGAGGGGAGACCCTAGCTGACCTTCAGTCGATGCTCTACCGTTCTCTCCAACAGGGAAGAATACGTAATGCATTCTCGGAAAGCATGGGCACTTTCTTGACCGATTGAGACTCAGTGCAGGTCCATGGAGCATCACACCGATGGTAAGGACGGATAAGCTGTACTACTTGGTCGATGCACGGTGCTCCTTTTGCCAAGAACTTGGATTATGAAGCATGAAACGTGAACGCAGAAGATCGCCTCTTCTGTACGTTGAAAAATTATCTCGCCAAATTTACTCAAGCTGACTGTACCCGCGGTTCAATTTGTGTGAAGATTGAGGTGATTGATGGGTGAAAAATTCAGTGAGGCAGGAAATTGTCGTAATGGACGTACATGGCAAGCGTTTCAATATTTGCGGGCTTACACAACACGCAGCGCCGTTGTTGGATATTGAAAACAATTGACAGGTGAATCACCGCATTCAGATCCATGCCCGAAGATCTTTTTTCGTGCAATCGCGTCGAAAAAAAAGCGTACTACTTCAAATTATCCTAAGTCGTATAACCTCGAAATATTTTATTCTCACGAAACTGAAGAATTGTGGTCATCAACTACTGCAAATAGCGTGTATTCTGTACCTGTTGATAAAAAATGTAGTTTAACAATGGTTTTCTGGAAAATTCGGAATATATTTGTTTATTTTCGGAAAGTACGTTTAATTCGAACCCGAATAATTCGAAGTCCAATTTTTTTGGTCCCTTCAATTTCGAATTAACGAGGTTTTACTGTAAAAGGTGGGTACCTAACTAAACAAACATTTTAAACTTTATCGGTGTTACTTTGCACATGTAATTGACTCAAAACACTCACTGTGAGTAGGAAAGAAGCACAGCTAGTGATGAACACTTCCACACAGAGACCTTGGTAGTCAAACAATGGATGTCGGGAATATAAGCCCACTTCCACGAGCTCAGTCATCACATCTGGCTCCTCCTCCCCAAAGAATTTCCCAATTTTTTTCTGAGCTGATGATGTCCTGTTTACCTCATCAGTCGCTGCTAAGATGTACCTATAAAAAATTATGCAAATAAGCACATTTAATGATTCAATGGAAAATGTCGATTAGCCATTTCAACACTGAAATTTCATACCTTAATATATATGAGGACCCCAGAAGTCAAGAGGTCTAAGTTACAAAACTATTGTTTAGAGAAAACTTAAGTCAAAGTTGAAAATGTTCAGTACAACCCACTAAGTATTTAAGAGGCATTACCCTAGATAGCAGCACCTGTCAAGAAAATCACTTGGATCTCTTTACCACCTAAGAGATTAATATTTTCACTTCCCATTCCTGTACCTAACTTATTTTTTTCAAAAATGTCACTTAGACCCCTTGACTTCTGGGGTCCAAATATATATTATAATACTACAGTATACAACATTTCATGAGCATATCTATCCCAGCTGAGCAAAATGAAAAGAATTGCATAATGACATGATTTTATCAGCACAAACTCCTAGCCAGTTTCATCTGAGATAACTATTATATTCTGAACAACTACATATGTAAAATGATCAATTCTATTGTCATTTGTGTCACTAAGGGTACCTTTGGTGAACACCAGGGCAAACAATTTGTTTAATGTTCCCTATCTGATAATGATTCTTTCCATATGCCTATGCACCATGTAATTAGAGAAGCTAATTCAATCTCAAGGGATGTTGGCAAATTTACTCCATGTTCAAATGCCTTTAAGATATATGTGAGAAGAAATATTTCCCGACTTTTGTCTTGTTTTATTAAGTCATATCTATATTTTTATTTAAGTGCCTTTCTCATCTGTGCACATTTGGTTTTCTTGTTTAATTAATTCATATCTATAATTTATTTATTTTTTAAACAATTTATTTTATTAAGTCTACATTGATCTCTCATTATGTAGTTTAAATTCACTGTAAAACTGGCACTTATTGTTGCCTTACTCTTGTCTTCAATGTGTCCCTTTATAAAAGGTTCATATCCATTCAAAAAATATTTATATAATATATTATATCATGATCACTCATGAAAGATCTTTATGTAAAAAGGACAAACCTTTAGGAAAGGAATTTGAGATGACAGACTGGTCCACTCCCTTGTTTCTTAGGCCAAAAGGTCAAAAGGCCATGTGACTAAAAATTTATTTGGTTTCGTTGTCCGTAGTTACTTTGGGATAGAGAGAACTGTGAGCATATTATCATACAGGGTGTCCACAAAAGTCACAATAAAAAAATTCAAGCATGATTCCAGGTTTTCAAGGCTATTTTTCTTTTAATTTCCAGGCTATATTATCGCAGTTTGTATAAGAGCCAAAGTGATATTTTTCACCTTTTACAAATAACATGGATTTTCCTAGCTAAACATAACCTAAAAAAATATAGGTATCAAATAAATATAAATAATTAAAAAATAAGAAGTGGAAAAAAGCAAAGTAATAAAATAAGTTTTATTGACAATAAATTCACTCCAGTGAACGAACGATCGGGCAAGCGGTCACCTTTCTGGGGTGGCGAGGTTGCGGTAACTAGCCCCTATCGGAGTCATCCTCTGGACACCTGTCCTCCCCCTCCAGATGCCTATCCTCCACCTCCAGACACCTGACCCCCTCCGGACATCTGTTCCCTCATGTTAGGGTGGCCGAAAAAAATTCTTTTTAAAGTTGAGGGGGCAGATGCATTTTCTAGTGCAATTTCATAAATAAACAAGCCACAGAAAATTTCAGCTTGATTGCACAATATTTGACCCTGCCAAATCATGTGTAAACATTTCCGGCTCAAATGGCCTCATTTAAAGAGCCAATTCTCCTGTTTTTTAGGATTCTACCGCAGAAATAAGGGTTAAACGAAGAAAAACAATCCTTGATGATAAATGTTATTATTTTATGAGTTTCTTAATTTTGGGGAGCGTGGTTGCCCAGTGGGTAGATCCCTTTGCTACTGATTGGAGGGTCTTGGATTCAAATCCAGGTGAAGCCTTCAGACACCCCCAAACAAAAATCCTTGGAGTGTGAGGTGGCCGAGGGAAAGGAACTGGTCCCCTTACCCTGAATGTGTGAAATTCACATGCCTATGGCTTAGTCTGGGGTAAGCTCTACCCTGACCTATCCGCACCAACCTGCAGGTTGAAACACTGAGTCTTAATTTCAAATGGATTGAAAAAGGTTTGTTTAAATTAACATTTCCATACCTATCAAAAAAATTGCTTAGATCTGTATCACAAATAGCCAGTTGTTTCACTTACTGTTACAAATAGCCAGTGTCAAATATTGTGCGATCAAGCTACAATTTTTCATAGTTTTTTATTAATTAAATTACACCAGAAAATGTATCCGCCCATTCAACTTTCAAGGGAAGTTATTTTTTGGGCCACCCTACCCTCCCGTCCTCCCTCACTTTTGACCACTCAGTAGCCCGTCTTGAGTAGGGTAGCACCAATTAATTGGTAGCGGCTATTTGGCCAATTAATTTGCTTTGATAATCGGCCAATTATCATATTACTGTAAAATATAAGACTAGAAATGAAAATCATATATTTCTGATTGATCATCGGGTTGTTTTGGGGTGCCCTTAATTCTTGGCCACCCTATGTGGATGCTGCAAGGGTGTCTTCTAAGCCCCATCTTGCATTCAATTCTCACTAAGGACCAGTCTGAATATTGTTTCGTGAAGTTAGGCTCCCTCAATTCACCGTCTAAGGACGCTTAAGGTATTTGTTAATGAATCAGGTCCATACCTTAGCCTGATTTTAGATTGTGCGCCGCTGTGCCACCGAGTCTGCTTGTCGGCGTAACTGCCACTGTGCTGTCGCAGTCAAATTCAGATTGTGAAGCTCACAAATTTTACTCAGTATTAGGATGCATACTCAATCTTTGTTTTGAACCTCATATTTCATGGAGTCAGTCAACATGGATCATTTATCACAGTAGATATCAATGGTGTGGACGCCTCGCCGGAGCACCGCCACATGCCGCAAAAAATATGCCACGATGCTGCCACTGACAAATACTAAAACATCTTATTGTCCAATGCACATGAGTAGACAGGGAGTATTGAGGTGAAGGGATCCATATTTGGACCATAATTGGTCCGATTTGACCAGCATTGGTCTGGCATGGCCCCACTCCGATGACATACTGCGGTACGTCTACGGTCTCCGATGACATACTACGGTACGTGCGGTACTGCGGTATGTCTACCCAGAAAGGGAGCCGGCGGACACCCTATGCCAAGAATTAGGGCAATGGGCTTCGCCAGTTCTCAACAGATGTGTGGTAAGTTTTCGTGCAGGGGAGACTGGCGGGGACTTGTCTAACGTTGTTGGGGGAACCAAACAGCTACGAGGACTAAGGGGAGGCGGGGGCCCATTGTCATCCTTTTGACGGCAATCCGCCTCATGGTGTCGGCCTTCTAGTGGCTGTATTCTGCTAACCCTTCCCATTCCTTTACCCTTTTCCCACTATGCACCCATCCCAGTGATAAGCGAAAATCTTCAGGCCGGGGGGTACGTTTTTAACCTGCGGGGTGACCCGATGAGCCCGTCCAATGCACAGTTAACGAGGGTAAAAGGACACACGACGCTGACATTACAATGAGCCTACCAAGTTCAGGTCTTCGATTAACATATTAATACCATTTCAAATTTTCGTGGCAAATCGTATTAATTAAGTTCTCTCGGGCTTCACACCAGGATACACAATGCTAAACTGCCCCTGTTAAACACTGTGTAACCTGGTGTGAAGCCCGAGAGAACTTCGTTAATATTAATACCAACGCTAAGTCCATTACACCATGTACAGTTATCAAACAACATATATTTCTAGGCTTTCACGGTTGAATTAAATTATAAAATAAAGATTTTTTCATCTTGAAATGATAACTTTAAAATTCCCAGATTTACCAGTATTCCCGAATAATTCACGGAAATTTCCCGGATCGGAAAATTCCCGAATAATTCCCGATTTTCAAGGGTCCGTGGGCACCCTGTCATAGTAAAAGTAGAATCAAATATCATGAAATAAATTTGGCTCCGTTGCTTGATTTCTGCTATTTGTCCTACTGTCCATTAATGTCATTCTAACTCTCAACCACGGAGTAGGATAAGGAGTACGATCGGGATAGGGGAAAAGGGGAGGAAAAGAGCCCGGATTGTAAGCAAGGGAAGAGGTTTTCAACTTTCCGATAGAGGCGCTGTAAGTGCACAGAAGTCTCTCTTGGTCTCTCTTTCCTGAAGTTAGCGTGGTGGAGAAAGGAGGTGAATTCGGAACTGTGTCGATTTTGAATGCCAAGAATTTATTTCTTTGATTTAAACATTGAAATGACCAGTACGTGTTTTGTGCCGGGATGTACCAGTGGATACCGGACCACATTAAAATACAACCGGGAACATGGATTGAAGAATGTAAGACTTTTCAAGGCACCCAAGGTAAGCTTTCTTCCTCTTACATGAGGTAATCATTTTCTTCTTTTCCAAAACAAGTTAACTGTATTAACTTGGTAATATATTCGCTCTATGAGTAAACGCGAAGAATTGTTTCCCAGGTGTAGGAAACGAATAAAAGTGCGATGAATGTAACACGTGGTGTACAATTGACTACAGGAAACATTCCGGCATTTCTCTTAATTTCTATGAAGTTATCCATCTTATATAGTAGTTTTATTTTCTAAGTTTTCTAATTTATGAAAATGTTGATAGTCCTCTCGTTTTATTCATCTTTTTAGTATTTTTCGCGGAAGTACTTAAATGTAATCACATCAGGAAAGGGCCACCGCTTTCTTTTTTCACGCCAATCTCTCCTAAGAGGGATACACCACTCGTTACTTATGTCGCAATAGTTTAATTGATTATTAATGTGTCCTTGTGCTCGTCCTTGGACAACACGTGGTGAGTTCGCGATTGAATGAGTGCATTGTAGTTCTTCCCTCGATTTCTGGTCGCCAGAACTGATTACATTTGAAACGAAATTTTCTCTTACCTGTGTTTTATTCGTGTGGCTGATAAAATTTGTTAACCCCATTGTTTTTTCTAAGTTATCATATTTTTCATATCTCTTAATCCTTAATTGCTTTATTTAATCTCATCTGGCTAAGTGCTTTGGTTGACTTCTCGCGGTGTAATTGATCATTTATTAATCCTGGTGTAAGTAGAGGATAATACATTTTGAGTTTTCAACTGGACGAGCGCTTTCTGGCAACTTCGTATTGTCCATTGCTCTTTTACTATATGAAGTACAATTTTCTTGGATGTGTTAATGGTGTTGAACGTTTTCATTCGCCGCCCGATGTATTGAAGTTATGTTACAGTATGTTAGTTTTCATGTAGGTAATTATCTTAGTTTTCATAGGTTTTCGTGATCATCATAGAGTATTTTACCACATTGAAGTGGGAATAGCATTTGTACTCTTATTATTTCTTCCAGACTACTTTTTGTCGATCTGATTTGGCAAAGGCAAAGCTGAGTTCATTTTCACGTCAAATGTCCAGAAAGAGGGACCTTTCGTTATTAATGGTGAAAGAGTGTCATTGATAATTCATTGGCCCTTTCCGCAATGAGATATTGTGGTAATTTTAAGACTTAATGTACACATTGTAGGATGTGGGATAATTTCTACTGCGCTGCCTCCATCAACGTTACAAAACTCTTATGATTACTATTTATATTTCGATAGTTTTTCGTGATTATCAGAAAATATATCACTGCTTTGATGTGGGAATAGCTTTCGTCCTCTTATGACTTACTATCTGCATTGTTTAAGTGTAAATTCGGGTTTGTCGCACATTGCATTCATTCGTTTTTATGTTGTAGGACGAGCATTTACTTGCCAAATGGGCAAAAGCTATCCCAAGAGCTGACAGGCCTTTGAGAAGTGTGGATGTAGTATGTGCACTCCATTTTGCAGTGGATGATATCGAGAGATTTTTTTATACTAAAATGCCAAATGGTGTCATAGACCGCATTCCTGTGTGATTTATGTCTATTATATTTATGTTTATTATGTGTGATTGCTACTTCTTTTTCTTTTTTTCAGATATTGGATGGTCAAATATATCAGACAGGTTTATTCATAGATCTAGTCATTGGCAGCTCAAGAGGACTCTGTATTTGAAATCCAGTGCACTTTGACTGTTATATTTGAAATGACTTTGATTGATTATTATGGAAATGTGAATTATTAAATAAATGTTTTCGCTTGCATATGCATTTTTTGTACGAGGTTATTCTGTTTAACCCCAGTTATCATACGTATTTCCATCGGTTGAATTGCTGTTAATAAGTATGAGATAGTTTTTTAATCTTGTTAAGATTTTTTTCACTAACCCTTTGTTTGGGTCGTCTTTTCTACCGCGTAATGATCTAATCCAAGTACACCTGACTTTCTGCTCTATGAATTAAATTATGATCGGCGATGCGATCCTTTTTCAGATCCCGATGGATATTAGTGGTTGTCGGTAGCTTTGCGTTGTTCTTTGGAGTTCTACGTGAGATATTGCATATTCATCGGGATTGCTCTAACGCATAACCAATTACCGGCCTACATAAGGGTAAATCCATTTCAATTCGGATATTAACGTTAGCTCTTCTTTCCGAGCGGATTAATAGGCGGCAGTGTTTGTATATTTGTATCTGTTACTACTTAATCCCACAGTTTTACATTGTATTCGCATTTATCTGCCCAGTTATTTTAGCTTCTTTGGTGTCCATTATGTTCCTTTAGAGCCAGTGTCGTCCGGGTGGGCGTGGCACATTTGTTATGGGAATGTATTCCTGCGATAGCTGCCTTTTCCTGCATTTACATTCGTAGACATCTTCGGAGTTTGTTTTTCAAGGGTCTATGGTGATTCTACCGAGCGAAAATTTCGTTTCCGCTGGTCTGGTGCATAGAAATCGGTGATATAATTACTATAGGTACAGCACGGCCCAATGCCTTGCTGGGACCGCCCTTCGCACAGTGGCGTCGCGTTGCGGATTTTTTTGGCATCTGTTCCTTGCTAATCCCCCGTCCCAAAATTTCACTATGGCGATCGCCCTCCTATATCCTACTCCGTGCTCTCAACTATGGCCTTTTCTATTCTCATGTCACTTGCATTGTCCTTTGGGGCTCATCACCTTCTGCCACAAAAATATCCAGAATTCAAAAGAGAATATTCACACTTATTGCTCAAGCAGGCCCTCGAGGATCCTGTCAGCCACTGTTTGGTGACCTAAAAATCCTGCCCCTGCTCTGAGCGTACATGATGTATGCTACTTTATCTATCAAAAGTAACATAACAAAATTCAATCTCAACTTGAGTGTCCAATATCACTTCACCAGAAGGCATTGTGATGTTCATAATCCCTATGTAAGGACTAAAAAATCAGCAATGGTGCCATCAAACATGTGTCTCCAGCTTTTTAACAAAATTTTCATTGTGATCAAACAAGCTGAGTCAGTTGCAAAATTCAAAAGCAATTTAAGAATATTTTTGCTAAATCAGTTGTACAACACAGTGAATGAGTTCCTAAGTAACTCATTTACTCCATAGTATAAATTTTACCTTTTTGATATAGGTATTTTTTCTTCTATTGTATACCTGTCATTTGACTGAATTACTTAGTATAAGTTTTATTGAAGTGTATTCAATCGTACCTATGGCTTTTTTTAATGTCCAAATTCTTTGACGTGCCATATATCTTGTACACAGGCAAATACAGGTATAATTATTATTGTAGAATCAACTCACCCTGATCCATCTATGACATAACAAATCACTTCTCCAGATGTGCAGGAGGGCAAAACTGATGGCATAGCAAACAGCACGTTCTCCGCACTATCATTTGTTGCATTTTCCATTTTACTCAAAATGTTTCTCCTGGTAGCACATAGACTGCTATTATCTCCATCAGCACACTGTCAAAAATGCAATACAGTGAGTGTATTTTTATATTTCTTATTTCATACATTTCTGCCTAGAAAAGTTGTACTTTGACATGAGTTTCACCTTAATTGCATCACATGGATGTCAAAAAAATGCAGATGACTCATGCTGATTAGAATGATTTTTAAAAATTCAACTGGACAGGGTTAATCTTGTGCAAAATCAATGCTGAGAAGCATATTAAATAACCACGCACATAATTTCATTCATCATTTAGCCATTTTGAGTAGTCATAGAAGTAAAATGAGCATAAACATTATCTTGGGAACATATCTAAGCAATGAGCATAGTTGGGAAAGTTACCAACAGAAATTAACTGATTAAAGTTAAATTTGATCTCTGTAAAAAGTAATTAGTAAAGTTAAAAATTACTTTTCTGGAAAAGTAACAGATTAAAGTTGAAGTTAAAAAAAAGTAACTTTTACATTAAAGGTTACTTTTTCAGCCACTTAACTTTTAAAAAGTTACTTTTAAAGCTTTTTTTTGCAATCGGGATAAAATAAATACAAACTTCAAATTCAAGAAAAATTTATTTATCTTTTACTTAAAAAGGCATCAACCTTTAAGAACATTCTCATTTCAAAATCTGTATCGCAATTCCATCCTCTCCTGTCTGAAAAAAGAAGCACTGCAGCGCTAAACATCCTGTCACATTGTGCTGATGATGGAATGCCAGTGCCGTGCTAGATAAAAAGATTTCTCATTGTGCTTGAGAGTTCATTAACCGTTCTACACTCATGCAAATATCCCTGTATAATTGCAACATTATATGTTAAACAGCTTAGTTATAACGAGTTACAGTAGATGCTGTGGGTGTGCCTGCACACTCTTACTCGGGTTCAACCTGACGTATTCACGACATGATGTTGCCGAGTAAGGCATACATAGACTGGAGCATTGTAACAGATATGTTACTTTGAATTAACCCGTCCCCCTCATTTCTCGTCATAGGTTTTTTGGTGACCCCTTTCTTGTGTTCAACTATGTAGTACTGATGACACGATGTTGCCGAGAAAGGCATTCGTGCCCTCACGGAGACAGTCTTCGAGCGGTCTCGTGTTTTCTCGTCTGAGGGTGTGTTCCTAAACTTTGGCAGTCACTCCACTCAACCCCGCTACTGTTTGGGTGTATTTGTCTGGGCCTATTCATTGCATTGTTGTACAACTACCCAGCTATATTGCATTCTTAGATACCGTTTTGTTTTCCCCTTTGTCTGTTGGGCAAGTTTTGCGCCCAAATTCGAACAGATCGACATTTGCCAAAAATTAACAAAAAATTTAAACTGATGTTTTTTTGTATCAGTTAATGTATTACTTTAATGATAAAAAGTTAAAGTTAACTCTTCTAAAAAGTTACCCTTAAGTTAAATAGTTAACTACATTTTTAACAATTAATTTCAATCGTTAACTATTTTAATCGTTAATCCCAATTATGATAATGAGGTATTGAACTTACACAGAGGGGAAAAAACTCGATGTAACCTTTGGTCTAAAACTGAGCATTAATTAGTAATTACCTATTTTAAATATTCCAATCAAACTGTTCACAGTCAAAACATAATAACCCTTCCATTTCCTGGAGCAAGTTAGCATACTAGTACATTGTATGAATCTTTGACAAATGCAAAATAAGACAAATCATCAATATTACTCATTCCTGAAAGCAGTTTCATTCAATTTAAGTAGTTATACCCCAAAACAATCGCTGATGAACACCAAGGATGATACTAGTACACAGAAAAAATGAAAGTACACAAAGCAATGAAATGGGAAATTCTGAGAATGAAAAGCCTTTTAAACTCACTAAATAATCAGATGTTATATTCTCAAGCAAACTTTGCAGTGAAGACTGAGGAAACTGGAATCCAACCACAGAAGCTGGAGTTGATTTGTTCTCTTCCCTTAAGAATATAGCTCGGGAGACAGTCAGCTGGTTCACGAGATCATTGTCATCCTCTGATTCACCTTCTCCCCCTGTTGAATAATTTTCCTCGAATGTTAAACATTTCCAAGAATTGTAGAAAACAAATTTCATTGGTGGCGTGAGAAGTGATGGAGACATGCCATGTAAATACCACAGGATAAGAGGGATCACAAAGGGAATTCCTGAAGAAAATGTAAGAAAATAGTGCAAAATCTAGGATTTGGCATTGCATTTTAAACATGCATAATTTCAGGAATGCATGCATGCCAGTAATTAAGGATTTTCCTCCATACCCTGAGGAGAATGCTAGTTGAATCTAGTTGGAGCCAACTATACAGAATCAACTGGTTTTAACACTCTGTAGAGGTATCTAGTACTTTTTTAAAATTTTACCTATAAATTTTTATATCAAAGGCCATTCTTCACTAACTCTTTGCAACTAGTAGATCAGGGCAACACTTCTTAGATAAGTATGGGGATTACCCCTTTGATTTTGAGCTGAGCCTTACTTAACTTGGTGTTCAAAGGGAACCTGTATAACCATCGTCTAATTTTACCCTACAGCAGCAAGGACCATATTCCTGTGCGTACTATGGTGACAACGAAAATAATGCTTTTGTGCCTGACCTTTGCCTTCTTTCTTATTCAGGTCCCTCACAAAAATATATGACCCAACCTTTCCAGGAAAGGTTTCAATGGGCACACTTTAGTATTACTTCACAGTAGGGTCCTCCATTCATGGGTAATCAGAGAAGGATATGTGTTGCAAGGATGAGGTTTGGATTAAGATACTGAAGGTATTTCCCTTCCCTCAAGAAGTTCTTCGATTTCTTCTCAATGATTTTTCCCTGAAACTGGCCAATTACCAGAGGATACAGCTATGTTTCAATGCATTGAATTTTGCATTGCCATACATAGAGCCCAACTTTTTACTTTCTCCACCGTCTGCATCACAGTAGCAAGCTAAAAGTGTGTGCTTCATGTTTTTATTTAATTATGGGATTCTGCAATGAATAAATTTAATAAAGTTGCAATTTTTTGAAAAAGTTCGAAAAACCTCTTATCATCACAATGCTAAAGTAACATAACAACAATTATGAATCAATTTCTCATTTTATTTAGTTTTCACCTCAAACCTACAGGCCCCCCCATGAGTTCTCACTGGCCCTGAGCTTGCACCCCTTAGTGCCATTGAGACAACACCATTGATGTACACAATTTTTAACTTCCACCTTTCCTCTATATAATCAAGGTCCTTCTACCCCAAAGTATGATGACCTGGTAACCATCCAACCCTCTTCCAATTAATTGTAAAATTAAAGATGCTGGTTATTAATAATTATTTCCTTTTCAAATCCAACCCAATTAATCACTGTGTATCCGAAAAGCAGAGCCTCCTAAGGGCCAGGAAGTAAGGTAAACAGTGTTATTTAACCATTTCCCGCATGTCCCTCTGAACATCCTAAAACTAGCATACGTTGGTTTTCCTATTCTTGAAGAATTTCAATATTTTATCATTAATCTTCCCTAGTCCATTCAGTTTATGAGTCCCAAATATATAGCTTTTCATTTCTGATGGTGTCTCATACCTCTTCCCTCAGGTTGTATGGTTCCTGGCTTCCTCATCTTCTACATGAGCTGCCTATTTATCCAGTATGATTTGATCATTGCTGTTTCAGCAGAAGTAGAATAGAGAGGTGATACAATGGAGTGCTTTCAGGCCAATGAGATGCCATCTCGGATCACGTGACTTTTTCAAGGTTTTATGCACTTTAAAACACAATCATTAATTTATATGGCTGTTGCATAGAGGTTTGGATAATATATTTATTAAGTGATATAAATATATAAATAATATATAAACTATTTACAGATCCCATTTATATACATATGTATGATAAATAAGTTTCATAGATGTTCCACATGACTTTGTATCCTGCTAACCGTATAAAACACATCATAAAACATTTTATTCAATTTGCTACCAGATAGTTCCAATTAAAAATAGCTTAGAGCAACTATATTCAACTAGCATTTTTCCCCAGGGTACAAACTATAGGTTAATTAGAGCTATTTACTATGAAGTGATTAGAGAACCAAAAATGCTGCACTCAGGTATGGAAAGGTCTTCAACTGACTGACAAAAAAATAAATACGAAATATGCTAATTACATTAACTAACCTCTTGGATATGGTAAAGTGTACACATATGAACCAGGATCTGATTCATGCTGAATGACTGCTAGCTTATACCAATATTCATCTATGGAATTTTTATAATGGTCAACAAAATACCTGTAGGAAAAAAATAAATAGCATTGGAGAGAAAATGACCATATATTTTGGGACTGTAAAATATGTACGTATTTGCCAGGGGAAAAAATTTACTCCTCATATATTGTGTGAATTAAAAGGTTTATGTGATAAAAAATTGACACATATTAAGAAATAAAACATTCACAAATAGGGAGCATAATTCTTTTTCTTCAAGGAATCCCATCATTTACGTCAACTAACATGAAAAATTTTTCAAACAATATAGAATGGCAACTAGCTTTCTTTTATAACTATGGATCCTTATTTATCAAAATATGGGGAAAGCTACATTAGATATCAGGAGACATGTTTTCTCTATCTTTCCTTTCTTTACTGTGACAAAAAATCTTTTAAAAAGGCTCAATCATAAGTGACAGCCCATTTCCAACCAATAATGGCTTGATCTCCTCATTGCATTCGATTTTATTCTTAACAAAAAATTCTGGATAAATGCATTTGACGTGTGTATCATGGCAAGCTGACATTCCTTAGTGGCATAATGTCAACTTTCCAGAAATTGACAACTATTCATTGGCCCTCTAATTTTGTCAGGTTGCCAACTTTCAAGAGCTTATGGTCAACCATTTTTTCAACAAAAATTAATTTAAAAAGTTACCCTGCAGATGCATTGAGCATACAATTGCATACATTCACACATTTATTAATGGTTTAATGCTACACTTCATAATTACTTAAGTCTGTAATGATACGATTCCACAATGAAATATTACCCAGAAGAAGAAATTTTACTGCCTATTCCTCCCAAGGAGCATGACACTACTGATACCTACCGGTGAGTACTATTTTCATTTTCCGTTGAGCTATGTTGCCATCTGGTGAGACCACTGTGGGTTGCCATGAACCTCAGCGTCACATTAAAAATATGGAAGAGTTCTTTCCTGAAAAACAATGAAGAATTCATTGAAAACAATGTGTAACTTTGATACACTAGTGCTATTTGGGTTACATACTGAGAATCTTAAATGAATTGCAAAGCCTTTAAATGAATTTCCAACAATGAGATGAGAGAAAAATCATGGATTGTTAGTGAGCCATGGGCGTTATTGAAATATTAAGTTTGAATAAAAACCAATTAAAAAATAACCCTCGCATGTGAAAATTCCACTTGGTTCTCTACCAGGTCAGGTTCTTAATATTGACTGAAATTTAAATACTTGACTTGTGGTTTGAAATATGAACAAATAAGGAGAACCTGATCTCATGGAGAGCCTTGACCAATTTCTGTATCTAATATGCCTCAAAAGCATCATATCCTGTAAAATCCTAGGACATGTCATTTGTGGGGAATAAGAGGTACTGGTTGAAACAAAATATGATTAATACCCAAGTAGCCACCCAATATTGGGCATATGTCGGGTCGATATCATTTGCCAATGTTCCAATGTCGGCCCAATATCGGCAGCCTATATCGGGCCAATGTCCAAATGATAACGTTTTGCGTCGTGTAGCCAATATTGGCAGCCTATATCGGTCCAATATCAGCAGCCTATATTTACCCAGGGTACCGGTGTTCACCCAATATTGGACCGATATTGATCCGATTGCTTCAGCCCTTGCTCGATCAATATTGGTAGCCAATATAGGGCCAATGTATAACAAGATGACCCAAGTAGCCACCCAATACTGGGCATATGTCGGGCCGATATCATTTGCCAATGTTCTAATGTCGGCCCAATATCGGCAGCCAATATTGGCAGCCTATATTGGCCAAATATATAGACATGAATAAAATTAAATAAACCATAAGATCATTTGGGATGACACGACTGTTCTTTGGCGATCCGGCCAATTTTGGGATCGCATAATCAAAGAGGCGATAGAGATAAGGTTGGAGAGGAAGAATTTCAACCGGGATACTGGTTACATGATCAGCAGCTCTTGGACTAGAATTCTGAGAAGAATTCAGAATGCCAGAGCTAAGTCCCCGCTGGTCAACGGTCCTCCACCACAACAATCGGGGATCGACCAATCCCGCCCCGCCTAGCGCCAAATTAAACAGTCTTTTCAAGCTCGCATCAGTAGCCTTGAGAATGGGTAACGAGTCGGAACCCAAAATGTCGGCAGCCTATGAATATCTTACCCGATGGCAAGCCCGAAAAATTTACACAAATGTTATTCGCCGGGAAAGTGTTAAATCATACAAAATTAAATAAATTTGGCTTCATTATAGTGAAAAAATTCATATTTATAATAATACCACATAATCAGCTACTTACTATACTCTCATGAAAGATGTTAATGAGGAACCATAATCCATGGGTTTGGCAAGGCTGAGCCCATCAGAGAGATCTTGTATTTAATTAAACAAATGAAGACATCATGATGCATGCATTGACTCAAGGCTGTTTTACATGAAGCATTTGATTGTGCAGCCTGATGCCCAAAAATTGCAAGAATGCAAGCTGTAATTTGAGTAAGGGCTATTTTCCTGTCAATTGTTCATGTATTTGCTCTTTCATTCCAGGTTTGAAGTGAAATATACTGAGATATTACATCTCTAAGTTGCAAAAATGTCACCGTCATCATCTTGTACTAAAACAAACAAACTAAAATAATGCCTTCCTGTGAACTAAAATGACACCTTTGCAAGTTGCATGGGTACCATACTCTAATTACAAAGAATAGCATTCTTTAATGCAACATGATGGAAATCTTCGTTTCTATCAATTATTATTATGTATATGTAATCCAGTTGCAATATTGGCAGTCAGTAATGTATTTGTATTGGCACCATTACTGTGATTTTGGGCGATGACTGTGCATGTTCCTCTTCTCTTTTGTTTTTTTTTGAGCAATGAAAACAACCGTATTTCCGATCCATGCTTAAGTATGCAACATGTCGTGTCTATACTTCACTGATCGAAAAACCTCTTATCATCACAACACTAAAGTGACATAACAACAAATATAAAAATCATTGTATCTAATGAGCCATTTAAAAAAAAAGGAACACATTTTCTACGTGAAAAACAGTACTATTCAGTTAATGAATATATTTTTGACTAAAAAAAATTATTACTTTTTGTTACTCTAGTATGCATGCATTGAAGATGTGTCACTAAAATATGGCATCCATGTTGTGTGTGTATATCTTTGCTGAGACATGTGATATTTCACTGTTTATATGTGAACTGTTGCACTATTTACACGTGAATACATGTGATTTAGGTGTTTTTGTGAACCTACTTAGCTTCTTTTGAATCCTACTATATTTTTTAAACTATTGTATTTTTTGACATGCCTTATATTTTTCTTTGTACGATCTTTGGACAAAATAAAATTGAAATTAAATCTATTTCTCATTTTTTCTTTAGTTTGCACCTCAAACCTACAGGCCCCCCCATGAGTTCCCCTGGCCCTGAGCCCAAGTGCAGTTGTACCCCTTAGTGCCATTGAGACAACACCATCGATGTACACAAGTTTTAATAATAAAAATAATAATAATAATTTCTTTATATGTAACAGCAGAAGCCAATTACTAGGTATTTAATACATGGACGAACACATGCAACCATGCCCAGGGAGGTGTAAATATCCTACCCAGGCGGGACTCGAACCCGCGACCTTCGGTTTGGCAGACGAGGATTTATCCAAGGACTTTACCTCGCCGCCACCGAGGCCGGCAACATCTACCTTTCCTCTGTATATGATCAAGGTCCTTCCACCCTCAAGTATGATGACTCTATATATATAACTCTTTCTGAGCTACAAATCTACAAGTTACAAGTCACGTGACCTTTTTCACAAGTCGGATGGGTTACTTAGGTATAACTAACCAAACACTTGTACTAGTCCAAAAAAATGGCGGCCCTAATCAATATCATACAGCACTCGTATTTTGACAATTACGATAAATTTTGGGCGTGCAACTAGCAATATTTCCAATTTCAAAGTTAGTGCAAAGTTTTTGGGTTTATACAAATGATTGAACATGAGAGGAAAAGTTATTTAATGTCATAACATACCTTAAAAGATGCCAAGCGAATGCGAGTTATCGGGTAAACCTAACATCACAAGATACAATTGTTTATTTCGCCGTATTTCTAATAGGATGAGCTCTAATTGGTAGTTATTAATACATCTTACAAATCAAGATAGTATGTTCATTTGGTTTTATCTTTATTGAGCCACAATAAATGGTGTTACAACCTAATTTTATAACGAAACTTCAAGATAACATAGCATCTGTTGGCGTTAATAACATTTATCGCAACTTACAGTTCGTATTCCCAGTTATTATTGGTTATATTATTCAACATAAATGAAATGATAAGTAATTATTTATTACTTATAAGTTAAAGAGTGTGAAACGTTAGGATATTTAATTATGTTCTCTAGTCTGTTGTTGCGTCGTGTATTTTGCCCGATAAACAATTCACCAAGCTCAAAATACCAGCAAGTCGACTTTCTTTTTTTAACAACAAAATGTAGGTACCAGGTATGGTTATTAGCAAGAACACTGCAATGCAGTTAATGTCACAACATACCTTAAAAGATGCCAAGCGAATGTGAGTTATCGGGTAAACCTAACATCACAAGATATAATCCAACTTGCAATATAGTACTTGCATTGCAGTGTTCTTGGTTATTAGCAAAAAGTAAATAACATACAGAGCTTTTCAAGATGTCGAAGAAAGTTGAGTGCAAATTTAAAATATATTGGCTTTATGAAGTACTATAATTTCTCCAACCATCGTCGTTTTTTTTTTTAATTCTGCCACAGAACATCTCGGACGTAAGTCCAATTTTTATCAGCAGATTAAGCCAACCTCTTTCGCAAAATTCAAATTCCATCCATTTTTTAACTTAAATGTCTTTTGTTAGACTCTGAAAAACTGCCCAACAATATATCTTTTATGTTCTTTAATTGATCTCAAGAATGAAACTTTTTTGATGACTTTCTTCGACATCTTGAAAAGCTCTGTATTTTATTTACTTTTTGCAAATAACCATACCTAAACTCTAAGTATATAACTCTTTCACACAACCATTCCCAAACCTTGGTCCAGCCACTGGTGGTACGTGGGAAAGTTTTTTCACTATGAACATTACCATATTCTCTTCCCCTTTGCATACTGAATGCTTTAATTGTAAAAGAAAATGATCCAAGAGTAGACTAGAGAAAAAGGCTGAAAAACTACCATAAGATTACTAAAGAATGAATACAACTCACTCCTCCTCACTGTCAAGCTTCCATTCTTTGGTCCTGAAGAATGAGTTGGTCAGTCTGGCATCAAACAGGAGCAGTTCAATTAGAGCTTTGTCACCTGCAAAAATTATGATAGCATTGAGCAATTGGAGATTCATTTTTTTTAAAGTCATGAGCATCCATCCTGAAACATCCTCCAGATAATACATAGAATGTAGAGCATAGAGATATATTGTGCTACACATACCATCATTTCCAGGTGAAAATGTGAATTAACATGAATTGTGCATTAAGAGTACAAGAAATATTGGAAAACTGCATCACTCAATCTGCAGAGCTTTGCATTTTGAGATGGACATTATACAATTGCAAATCAAACAAATAATTTTGTGCATGATGTTTTTCATGATTCGCCAGCACATACCCAGAGAAATTCCATCCTGTAATATACGCTGAAGATATGTATTTTATTTATCAGCACTCTATGCAGGGCAAACTTCTAAACAGAATGAAACAATTTTAAAATACATTTCTGAGATTTACCAGACAAAATGGTTTTCGCACTTATGTGATGTCATCATTTTGAAAATCCACAGAGAAATGTGTGTCAAAACCTGGACCGGAATTATACATAAATTCATATTTACGGAGTGTTTCGTCATTTCCTTTCTTGAGGAGAAACATAGAAATGTGGGATAAGCTGCAGAAATGACCAAGCAGAATTATATGACACTTGAAAAACTTAAAGCCAGGTTATCTTTCTGATTAATTGCTAAAAAAATGGTATTTATTCAGCTGAATTTATCAGATTTATATTTTTCCATGAATACAAATATTTGTTTATAGTAATCTCTTACATCATTCATTGATGAAAGGTGTTCACAAATACAGCAAAAAAGTTTTATCAAACAAAATAATTGGACAATATTTTACATAAGCAGCCTACATCAGGGTGAATATACAGAAATCCTTTAACCCCATTCATTCTGAGTAGAAAAAATAAACATTCCATGCAGATCTGCATTGGCCAATGCAGACCAATGAATTTTCTATTATAAAAATTCATAACATTGGTAAAATGTTAAAACGTTCAGAGGTTACACACCGTAATCCAGAAGCAAGCGTCACAACTGAGCGAAAAATCCGCCATTTTTAAATTTGTTTCAGCCATTTGTAGATATAATTTGACTAAACAACCTTCATAATGTCGCGACCACAGATTAAAATCTTCGGTCCTGGCGTATTGTACCTATACAATACACAGAATTTTGAATTTTTTCCCACTTAGCAATGCAAAATATTGGCAATGCCACTAATTCAGTGCTTGCTGATAAGTGGCAGCATCATTCAGAACCTTGATTCACAGATATATTAACTTTGCAAGCATGGCTTACAACGCAAAACGTAAGAATGAAGAATTTTCCAAAAATAATGCTGGATATGTCTCGGGACTGAGGAGGTTAAGCAGAAGTAAATTTAACCCTCAACTGCTATGGTTGGGTCTTTTTTGACCTGACATGATCTGCTGTAGCAGTAAAACAGCTGCTCGCAGCAACCTTGGCTACAATGTAATCCTAGGGTAAGGGGGAACGAGCCAGTCGAACTTGAGACTATGGATGACGGTTGTTGTTTAAGAGTAATTCGAAAAATCAGATCAAAAAAGACCCGAGAATAGTGTATGTGTGGCAAACTGAAACAAAAATAAACTATCAATACCTTTTCTCACTTTACTTTAAGGCTAGATTTGCCATATTCAACTAAATTTACAACCATGCACGGTAATTTGAGGGCAAATCCTGCAGATTTGACTCACTCAAATACTTTTGAGGAGAATCAGCAGACTCACTGACAAATACACTGATTTACTTATTCCTGATTTGAGTCTTTAAAAAGCCTAAACATGCCTCAACTATCCGTACACGATTTCAGGAGATTAGAGAGGAATGAGCAATAAAAACTGTATCTCACATCTATTTACTCCATATGGAGGACACTCCCAATGGACATAGTACTAGTATATAGCACACGTGTTAATCATATCCCTCTGATAATTCCTAATAAGTACCTAGTTGACTGTAGCCATCATTTTCATATACCAATATCTAAAATATGCCAGTGGAATTCATTCCCACGCTATTTTCAATCGTGTAGTCTATTCTCAAATTATTCTTTTCATTACCAAATTCATAGCTATGGCTTTAGGATTTGCCTAAAATCAGAAACCAGTGGTAATAAGGAGGAGAATGCTCTGCGGAACAAAGTTACCATTGTTTTCATAACCAGGAGAACAGAAGGAACAGGGCAGAAAAGACATAATTCAAGCTATTTTAATTTATGGATAGGGGAGCCAGAATTTTCAAAATGTTACTGGGGAACAATCTTTTATTTGAATTTTTCCAAGCATTCTGTTCCATGGAGAAAACCATTCAATATCTACAATACAGAACAGCTTCTGTTCATAACTTATTGTAAATAAAGGGCCAAAAAAACTTTGAAGTATGCGAAAGAGGAAATAGCCATGAACATTATATACACTTAGGATGGAAACTTAAAAAAACAAATACTCACACAAGTACACATCTTTGGCCAGGTCAGTATGTCTGCAATGTGAACCTAGAAAAGAAAAAAATAACACAATTTGTTTGAAATTCTCATTGAAGTACACTAACATATAATGTACGTACATATTTAAAGGAAAGGATTTGAATGGGTCAGGTTAGATAGGTGAAGTTTTAAATCTTGACACCCAATAGTTGTGAAGTGACAAGAAAATATGAATATTTCTCCATGGATTACACCAAGTACTCATAAGGAAAACATTTAACAAAAATATCCCTTTACCCAATCACCAGCTTATATTCCTATTCAAACGTATTACATAGCTTCAAATTTCCATTCCATTCCAAAATATTCTGCCTTCCATACTTCCTGGAATTGAGAATGCTCAAATATCACTACATACCCAATTTCGAGGAGCATAATTCAACATGAAAAAACATGTGTAAGTGATACATTCAATGTCTTTTAACCATGACTTTCAGGAATGAGGAAGCAATTACTAAGATCAATTGATTCAGGGAGTCATTATAAATTCAAGAGTATAGTACCTATCATGTCATACCCTTGGTTGTATGTAGGTAGCAAAATTAATAACAATCAATAAAGAAGGTAGAATTAATACCCTAAAGGAGCTTCCAAGGGAGCAGACTCTCCACCTAGTTCCATTTCACCCATCACCTTCTCTCATCTTCCAAATTCAATTACTAAAGTAATTGAATTTGGAAGATGAGAGTAACATAACCTAGTGATGTCATAGGGCAATAGCTGCCATGGTTTAAACCAATGCCACATGCAGATGTGCGAATTGGCAGCCTTTGAACTACATTTTAGCCAACAGGGAGGCAGAAACCTTGTTCTTGCCAGCCAACAATTACAATTTTAGAACTTTTTGGTGGCTGCAGTGCAAAATGCAGCTTAAACTTTGTTCCTGCAATCCACCCAATAAGTTAAAAAATAGTAATCTTCAAACATACCCTATCAAAGCAGCTAGAGAGTAATCACTCTTTGCTTGAAGTACCCCACAATATGGTGACCTAATGGTGTAGCTAGAGCCTGTGATGATTGTGCCATCATAATGAATATCTATGCTATCTAATAATGAATATCTAATAATGCTATGGAGCAGATAAAGGAATATGATGAGTGTAGATTTAATTTCAATCCATTATGAAAACTACTTAGAGAGATGTCATTACCTGACAGTTCTCTTTTTCACCTTATTGACTAACTGTAACTTTTTATTATTATTTCTTTATCCCTAAACAGATAGCAGCTTAAATGAGGTTGCTCTCTAATGACAAACAAAATCTGGTATTATACAATATGAAGGCCACATTTCATGTACCTATGTACGTGAAATAAAACTGTTAACTATAACCTATGAATGCAATCATAAAAATACATTTCTACTATAGAAATGAGCTAAGCTGATATATTATTAATAACTATAAAAAATTTGAAATAAAAATCAGCAAAATTTGAACCAAACTTTTGTTCTTTCATTTGATTCTAACTTTTTTTTATTTTGAGACGTATCCAGGACTAGTAACATTTACAAAATTATGCATTATGCCACACACATCCTGAGATTTGGAATGAAAATGGACGCTTTAATGTTGTAATACCAGAGCATAAAATGAAATGTGAACACAAAAAATTATAAAAGTCCAATGAAGTTAATTATGACTTGATTCCACTCATATTCACTTCACATCATACTGTAAGGAAATTAAATCAGGTAAAAGATTTTTATACTCACTGGGGTCAGCTACAGTAAAAAGAAGATCGTGCATTTTCCACTCCCAATTCGGCTGCCTTATTCTTTCCAAAAAATGAAGAAGCCTTTCTTCTTGAGATTGAAAAAGGTGAAAGGCTTCACTGAGATACTTGCAGTAGACCCTGTTAAAAGAGAAGGACATATAATGGGGTGAAAAAATAAATTTGGAAGAGGAATTATAGAACAAAATGAGAAAAGAGGTCAGAATGGGGAAGAGCTGAGAGTGTGGATATCCATCATTTCCATTAAGTCAGGCCTGATACCATCAATTTATTTTGTACTGTACTGTTATGGATGCCATATTGGCAGGGCCAACTCTTGAGTAAGTGAGGAAGATGGTGCACAAAGGCATAAGCTGCTCTGAAATTCTTTTTGCACACCCATCAGTTGACTATGAATCATGAAGCACATAGCAATCGGTGAATATCTCTTGCAAGTCAAGGACTAGTGAGAAAGAGGCTCAAACGTAACTTTATTAAATGCACTGCAGTACACTTCTTCTGAAAGAAATCAACAGATGCCGTACCTACATAGTGTGAGTATTCACTTGATAAATCCTACACAGTACTACTACATGGTACTACACCTACTACATAGTGCGTAGTAGGATTAATCAAGTGACTCAAGGCTCTCCAATGAAAATGTAAAAGAGAGATGTTGCTTTGCTCTAGTTAGGTCACATCTTGAATACCCTGCAAGCATTTGGGATCCTGAAAGATTTAATTCATGGAGTAAATAAAAAACAAAGGAAAGCCACATCCTTCATTAAAAACAGGTGAGTGAACAGATAGTGATACACAGCAGATGAAAGGACTGGGTTGGGAGCTGTAAGAGACTCAAGAGGCCACGCACTGTACTTATATTACTTGAGATTCCAGATAAGCCAAGTTTCAGCACCGCACACTGAGGACATTTGACCCTGCTTATCTTCAGAACTTATAGCAGCAAAGAAATAATATGACATGGGGGACATTTGACTCTCCTTTTCTTTAGAACTTACAGAAGCAACAAAATAAGACAGATACACAACTCGATATAAATACTCCATAAAAAGGTGACCCATGAAATAAAAACAGTGAAGAATAATGGTTTCAATTCAACTTACCAATCACTATGCAACTTCCAGTTGTCATCACTGAAATATTCAGCATGACCTGAAAGTTGAAATTTCAAGGCAAGCATTAGCATTCCTCAAGATCTCATTCATAAGCGAAAGAATATTCAATTAAAAAATTAATTCCAAGACATAAGTTCCAAAATATAGCATGAATTCAATGAACTAAAACTGATTGATAACTATTTCAAAATTGATGCAGAATTAGTTAACCCTTAAGTAGGAGCGTGGGGTCTTTAAAGACCCCAAGGGTTTATCAAACGCAATATTTTATCTCATAAATCACTTTCGAAGTTGACCTTTCCAGTACCTTCCAAGAACACCTACATGCAGCTGATAAATAAAAAAATCTCTATTTTTTTATGGATCAATTTCACGCAAAAATATTTTTCAGCATTCGGGCCTTTTTAGACCCCACAAGCCTACCTACGTTACATGTGTAGTGTACCAGGGATGCCAGGAGCTGCGTTTGTCTTCTTTGTACGCTAACCTCCTCTCATTTCTAACTAAAGTGCTGGTCATAAGATCGCTATTCAACCATATAGAGGGTTCAAATTTTATTAAAATGTAAGCAATGCTAGGCTATGAAGACCTGCAACATTGTAGATGGAATGGCTCAGTTATATCGAAATCAAGAAGAATCTTGTGGTGGCAGAAGCACACCACGCGCTCTTTCTCGTGAATTACAGTGTATCTGATGATGAGGTGTGTAGTGCCAACGACTCTCCCAATAAGTCATCATGATTAGATTTTGTTGGAAAAGACAAGGTAACACATTGGAAATGGCTTCCACCTTTACACAGAGTTAGGACCCCACAAGTGAACATTGTGTCTAGTTCGTCGGGATCATTACTACAGGATAAAAAAAGCAAAAACCCCCACTGAATACTACAGACTATTTTTATATGATGTTACTGAACGTATTGTAACCACATGCACAAATATTTACATATCCCAAATTGCTTTGCTATTCAGTAGAGATTGAGATGAAAATTGACTGATGAAGAGGAGATGGAGGCTTTCATAGGACTTCTTATTTTGTCAGGTTCCATTCGTTCTGGACATCAAAACAAATCTGGAAATCAAATGCATTAGCATTCCTCAAGACCTCATTCATAAGTGAAAGAATATTCAATTAAAAAATTAATTCCAAGAAATAAGTTCCAAAATATAGCATGAAGTCAATGAGCTAAAACTGTTTGATAACTATTTCAAAATTGATGCAGAATTAATTAACCTTGATGAGTTCCTAAAAAACGTTGTCGTCATATTTTCAAAACATTTATTTTTCGACCCAGCATGTTATGAGCATATAAGAATTCGTAAGAAAATGATTGATCATCGACAAGTAAACTTGGAACGTATTATTCATAGCAAAATGAATTATTCACTTTCCAATTTTCTTCACTACTTATCTTTCCTCTACCTATTTCAACACTTTGACATGATTTTAAAGAGGCTATAAAAACCAAGGAGCAGCCACTCTCTGATTTGCACTGTGAATGGGAGAAGGAATATGGGTAAGGTAGGTGGTTAGGTAAGAAGAGAAGAAATATGGGTCATCATGTACAATGAGAGGGACTAAGGTCTGGATCATGAAGACATAGTTCCCAAAAAAAATTTATTTGAGAATTACCGAAGATAGTAAATCACTGATTAATTATTAGAACTGTTCTGAAATATAAACTGTAACCTGTTTCTGGCCAATCTCAGATCTCTAGCATATTTAACCATCTACCACAACGAGGTCCAAATTACCCAGTAAACAGAGTTTTGCAGAAATGTTGTATGCAGGTTGCTGAGGTTGCAGCATGTTGCAAGTAGCTCTGCAACATTTTGGCAACATTCCAATTACCTAACTATAATGCATTTGCACGATTATGACATTTACAAAATAAAATTTTTGAGCCAAGGAATACTTTCTATTATGGCATTTAAAATAATTTCTCCATCTTCAGAAGCAATTTATCAGTTTCTTGCTGAAATTTTTAGAAAGGTTGAAGTACATATCAGGTTGCATTTGCACTCTTCCAACAATTTTACAATGTGTGGTAAATGCTACAATAAGCTCAGGAAACTTTCAAGTTGGCTCTATCAGGTGAAAACATCCTGTGACCCAGGCAGCGAAATTGCCTATGACTTAGACAGTGATGAAGGATTTTCAGAACAAATCATTGGTTGGGTCAAATTTAACTAAATTTTAAAAGCATTATTAACTGTTCAATTTGAATTGTTTAACAAACCTACTCCTGATTCAAAGTGTTACTTTGAGAATTCACTGTAGTCACAATTCAACAATACATGGAGAGAAAACCCAATTGTGCAGGTTATATAACAACAAACATAGTTCACAGCTTACCTTTCTTTTTAATCCTCTCAATTTCCTCATCTCCTTTCACTTCCACTCTATAATGGCCATATGAGGCAGGAAGAGACAGAGTGATGGTATATGGAGTTCCAGGCAATGGAGCATAGTAATAGTTCCTCACTTCTGATGTAAGCCTTCTCTGCAAATGGAAACACCACACTTCATGATATTATGGTCTTATTGAATTATCGCCTAAAATACATGACACAAAAAAGTCAACTCAATCATCTCCAATAAGTAATTTATGCTTCTATCTGCCTCTTTTCTCTAGTAAATATAACATTTATGCTGTAGTACAATATCACTACGGTTGATTCCTTTATTGAGCGATTCCTGGGCCGAATTAATCTTTTGTACATTTATTTTCATTGTAATCGCTGTAATCTTTATGAAACTTTGGTGCTGCTGTTTTGGGCAGTATGCCTTAGACAATTGAATGACGCTAAGGCTCCATAAAGCATACACAGAAGAAACTCAAAATCACGAAGTCGACAGGATCGGAAAAATCGGCACTTCGTAATACCGAATTTCGTATGAACGAGTATCTTTCAAGAGAATCGTGATGATGCTATTTTTTTCTAGAAATTACGATGCACTCTCGTGATGTACTCGCGTAATTTACAAAGTCATGATTCACAAATGAAAAAACGACTTCGTTTTCTTCCACTGATTTATTTTTTTGGTACGACATGTTTCGACACACAGAGGTCATTTTGAAGTACAAAAATTTTTGAATTTCAAGCAAATATATATACCTGGAAGGGACTTGGGGGAGGTTGGAGAGGTGGAAGAAGTGGGTGTTAGGAGGGGGGAGAAACCCAGAGAGAGGTAAGGGGTGGCGGTTATGGTGAGAATTGGGGAAAAACCCGAGAGAAAACCCAAAAGCCTTGGTAAGAAAGGTGGGGGTGGGGGATGGAAGGTAGAGGGAGGGGTGGGTTAACTTGGAAAGGGTCGTTAAGGTGGAGGTGGGTTATCAGCAGGTGTGGAGTTGGGCGGGAGGGATCTGGGTTTTTGTCTTTCCGTGAGGTTTAGAGAGACTTGTAGGAGGGGGGAAATTCCTTCAAAAAGGATGTCGTTGACCCTCCTACAAGTCTCTCTAAACCTCACGGAAAGACAAAAACCCAGATCCCTCCCGCCCAACTCCACACCTGCTGATAACCCACCTCCACCTTAACGACCCTTTCCAAGTTAACCCACCCCTCCCTCTACCTTCCATCCCCCACCCCCACCTTTCTTACCAAGGCTTTTGGGTTTTCTCTCGGGTTTTTCCCCAATTCTCACCATAACCGCCACCCCTTACCTCTCTCTGGGTTTCTCCCCCCTCCTAACACCCACTTCTTCCACCTCTCCAACCTCCCCCAAGTCCCTTCCAGGTATATATATTTGCTTGAAATTCAAAAATTTTTGTACTTGAAAATGACCTCTATGTGTCGAAACATGTCGTACCAAAAAAATAAATCAGTGGAAGTAAATGAAGTCGTTTTTTCATTTGTGAATATCAACTTCCACATAGTTGAGCCTGATACCATTAAAGTTATGATTTATGAAAGTTAATTTCAACTTGTATTCATGCCAACAGAGTGCATAAAGTTGAATACAGCTAACTTGTTGGAGGTTGAGCCTTCTAAATTTCGAGATTCCTGCTGCGTTGTTCCATCTTTTCGTGGCGGAAATCCCGAAGATCAAAAGTCTTGCAAAATCATTGTGCATCTTTGCAAAATTTTCGTGCTGTTTGGACTATGCCTAGGAAGCTTCATAGCACATTTTTTTGCGTCATTTCTTAACTAGAGAACTCGTAACTCTGGTGTGAACGATGTATTGCGATACCAGTGATATTGATTTATACATACACTAAGGTAGTGTGTGACTTGCACGATCATTTGCACCAGATATAGAAATTAGAGGAATATATTTCAATTAGAAGAAGACCATATGCTCCGTCTCAGGCATAATATATGTACCTACCTACATGTACAGACTCATCTCGAATAAGCGATATTTAATGCCATTAAAACTTTCACTGGATGATCTTAAAGATTACTTCTGCTCTTTCGCCTCCTCACTGCCTCCAAGTGTCCTATCAGTCCTTATGTCCCGTACAGTAACGCTAACTTTTATTTTGAACAGATAACGCCTGATTTACTGCTTAAAGTCCTTGCATACCCAAAATCTAAATCTAAGGGCATTGATGCTATTCCAATCAACCTCTTAAAAAAATCTTTAACTCTACATATGCCCATCATTCTTGATATCATTAATTACTCACTTTCTTCCTCCACATATCCCTCATGCTGGAAAACCGCTTTAGTCCGGCCCATCAACAAAGTTGAAAAAACCAAATTCTGTTGTTATTTATTTTGTGTGTAATCGAGATGCGTGTATATTTTTGAACCTTGGTGCACTTATTGCCACCAATGTGTATGTGTGTTGTTAAAAATAAATCACAGTCTTCTTCCGGTGATGGTAACTTGAACTGGTGCATTTCTTCTTGGCTCCGCTGTTAATCCTTTAATATCCACTGCCGAATTGAATAATCGCTACAGGTTATGGGCCCAGACAGTCAGCAAAATTGGACCAAAGTCTGTGGGTATGTTTATGCCAAGTAATTCACATGCGTTTTTTCGTATTAAATAACTTTAAAGCCTACGCTGCCTGTAAATTTACCGACTCTGCCTTCCTCATGACCTCGGAAATACCATAGAGAAAATAAATGAAGATATTGCCTCAATATCTGATTGGTGTAAAAACAACTATTTAGTTTTAAACTGTGCCAAAACTAAAGCCATAATCATTGGCTCCTCTAAGCTTGTAAATAAGTTCGACCTTAATGTAATTCCTATTGTAAAGCTGGGAAGAACGAGGGTGGTCTGAAAAGTTTCTGACCCAACAAAGATAAAAGACATTTTTCTTCAAATTTCTTTTTATTTTTCTACATAGTCTCCTTGTAAGTCCACACGCTTCTCCCAGCAATGGTCCCATCTCTTTAACCCCTCCAAGTAGTACTCCACATCTTTCTCTGCAAAATAAGTGTTTACGAAGTTGATGGCCTCCTCATTTGATGAAAATCTCTGTCCTCCGAGCACAACTTTTAGCTTAGGGAACAGAAAAAAGTTACTTGGGGCTAGATCTGGTGAGTAAGGAGGATGGTCAAGTAGTTCAAACCATAATTCATGGATTTTCGCCTATGCAACCGCTGAGGTGTGAGACGGCGCATTCTCTTGGTGGAACAACATTTTTTTTTCTGCAAATGTGGCCGTTTGTCCACAATTTCTGCCTTCAGCTTGTCAAGTAAGGATGCATAGTATGCGCCTGTAATGGTTTTTCCTTTTTGAAGGTAATTGATTAAGATATCTCCATGACTATCCCAAAAAACAGGCACTATCACTTTCCCAGCCGAAAAAATTTTTGCTTTTTTGGAGCCGATTCCCCCTTCGCAGTCCACTGTTTTGACTGTATTTTTGTTCCTGGGGTATAATGGTGTATCCAAGTTTCATCTACAGTAATTAATTTGTGCCAAAACTCTGATTTATTGCGCCTGAACTGCGAAAACAGAGTGTTGGAAATGTTCATTCGAACACGTTTTTGGTCTAAGATGAGCAAACGCGGCACCCAATGCGCGGACAGCTTTCTCATGCCTAATTTTTCATGTAATATGTGACAAACACATTCATTGGACATATTCATAGCCTCTTCTGTCCATATCACTTTAATTCGACGGTCATCTAGCATCATTTGGTGAACTTGAGCGATGTTATCTTCAGTGGTAGCAGTTTTTGGACGTCCCGAACGTTCATCGTCTCCCAAGTTGGTACGACCATGTTTTAATTCAGCTGCCCAAAATTTCACATGGTAAATGATGGTGCAGAGTCCCCGTACACAGTGTCTAATTCTTCTTTGATTTTCATAGGCGTATTGCCTTTCAAAAACAAATATTTAATGACAGCTCGATACTCGATTTTTTCCATTTTCACTAAAACACTCAAATAGACTCATTCAAACGATTGTTAAACAACAACTACGTGTCCAAAATGGCTGCAATTTTGTTGATTACCTTTCAAAAGATGCGTAAACACATTCCCTTGGTATTGTTGACGAATGCTGCCATATTCATGTTCAGGTCAGTAACTTTTCAGATTACCCTCGTATTTGCGTTCCCTTTTCAACCAGTGTAAAAAACCTTGATGTCACATTGTCAACCAACCTTTCCTGGAAAAATCATGTTCATGAAATCTCGAATAAAGTAATCAAAATAGTCTATCAATTAAAATTAAACAAGGAGCTTTTGCCTGTTGATACCAGGAAACTGTTAGTATCATCCATAATTTTCCCTCATTTCGATTATTGCTGCTTGGTTTACAATGATATCCCAGATGAGCTTGATTTAAAACTTCAGCGCTTATTAAATTGTTGACTAAGATTTGTCTACGGTCTACAAAAAGATGTCCATATATCACCATACCTTAAGAAAATCGGATGGCTCACTACAAAACAACGACGAAAATATTACCTAGCTACATTCCTTTATGTATTATTTCATCTAAAAAAGCCTGAATATTTTTTGAGTTCATTCAAAACTATGCTTAAAACAACCCATATTATTACCAGAATAGATGTCAATTTCATTTATTACCCCGCTCATCGGACGACCTACTTCCATAATTCCTTCCAAGTAGAAGGGTGGAAATTTTGGAATTCAATCACCGAGGAGCTAAAAAGCGTTTCCACCATTAGTTGCTTTAAATCAAAGATGTATTGTTCACTACTTACGGACTCATTATGAGTCATTTGTTGAGTACACAAAGGTATTGTTTGTTTTTCTCGTTACTTTTCTATTGCTATAATTTTTGTTATTGCATCTCAACTTTTCTTATAATTTATACATTACATACTTATTTTGAATGTTATTTTTGTTGTTTTTGAATGTCACTGACGTGAACATTATAATTTGTAATTAACCGCTTGTGTAAATGTAACATGCTGTTATGATATTTATTGTTGCAACTTATGGTAAAACCTATAATATTTCTGATGTTTTTTTTTCTCTCCTTTGTTGTTTTTGATGTTTTGTATCTTCGCCCACAGCGAACAACTGTGTAGTGTTATCAACAGATTTTTATTTGATGTAATGTGATTTTGTTCTTTGGGGACGAATGGTCCTAGAGCAATTAAAACTAATTTCAATACCTATATTAAGCTTAGCCAGTGAAAAGATTCTCTCACAGATTCTACGCCATTCATGCATGTTACGTATTTTGTACGAAAAATGAAATGCCCATTAATTTTGCAGAATAACCATCATTATTCTCCCTTGGATTCAGCTTATTAGTTAGCGCTTATTTCCGAGATGATGGAGCTGAAAGAAGAGCCTCTAGAGAAGTCCAGCTAAATGTGTACCTCCTTTCAAAAGTTTATTGTACAAGCCACGCACTTCAATGGTGAAGGTGAGATAGTTCCTTTTACACTAAATCGGCTACTAACGATGCTAACATTACAAATAAATAATTTTCATTTTTCACTCTACTAAAGCTTCAGTTGTGGTTCTGTTCAGATTAGGTCACCAGATCTTCATTCATTATATCTCAGACTTCTTATAAAGATCCGATATTGAATTAACATGCAGGATATTTTTGCTTATCCTTATTCCTCTGCTTACGATCTAGCAAGGAGATTTACGTCTGAGCATTGCAGCTCCAGCTCAACCACACACCAAGCCTGAATATGCTGCATTTCCCTCCTTTCCCCATCGTTGTAGGGGTTACTCCATTCACCCTCTCACAAAAACAGCTGCAAGACCCATGACCCCGGGTGTATCTTAAGTCACTAGGGAGGTTGATCTAGCTGGAAGTCAAGAAGCCAAGGGATGCGCACGAAGAATAAACATCGAATGAATCATCGACTTAGTGCCGAATAGTCACATCTTGTCTTCCTCAACTTGTTTGTCTCTTACCTTGACCGGCTGCATCAGCAGAAGGGAGGACATGACTCTGGAGAGTGGCGGCTTTTATCATGAATCAAGATATGCCCACAAAACAATATTTTGGCTGTATTAGACCCATTGGCTTGCACAGATTCCTTGAGAATGGGGGGTGACTTCTTAAAGGACCCAAAAGTTGGTAAGGGGGGTCTAAAGAGTCAGCTGGGGACATCACATCCTGACCTTGTATTGAGTGGGTGGGAGGAGGGGGATACGAAGAGGCCTGATCTTCGAGAGGACTGGCACGGGGAGCTTCGGTGTGAGAGAGATGGCTCGTGCCTACCTGTAGAGCGTTTGGGCTAGAGCAGGGAAGGGGAACACGGATGGTCACTTGAGGGAGAAATATGACCAGTGTGGGAGGGAAGGGAAGCGTTTGATAGGTCCGCCACAAGTGAGAAAGAAAGGTGATGGGGGTGAGTAAGCCAAGGTTTCGAAGCAGTGGAGATGGAAAGCTGGGTGAATTTTCCTGTTGGAGATTGCCGGGTGGGGAAAAAGAATATGGGAATGGGTGGGCTCACAAAAATAGCTGCAAGACCCATGACCCCGGGTGTATCTTAAGTCACTAGGGAGGTTGATCTAGCTGGAAGTCAAGAAGCCAAGGGATGCGCACGAAGCCAAGGGATGCGCATATCCATTTCGCATTTCCTTAATTTCTAATCCATTCCATCAATCTCAGAAAGGGAGTCAGTGAATAATAAGTAAAGAGGAAATACAAATGAATATTTATTATAAATATACCTCAGTTCTTCTGTCGACAGAGTCAATTATTTAACAAAAAATCAGATATTTGCTTTCACTTTTCTACGCTCCATAGTAGCTTCCACAATGGCCTCTAATTAGGATAAATGCAAACTGAACTGGGAGTTGACATCATTAATAATTTGGAATCAATGTAATGTATCGAGAGCGAGCAAAACTGTGTTCTTTTTTGGAGGGATGACAACTCGGTCATTTCATCTTCGTTGCTGCTTTCCTTACTGGGCCCTGCCACAGGCTCTTCAGTCGTCGGCTGTAGTGTTTCATCTACACAAGCTTGGAGATCATCATCCATTGACAAATGATCGCTGGAGATTGCAGCCATTGAACTGCCAACTTGCGAGAAGTAATTTTGGAAACCACTAGTCAAACCTCTTACCTCGATAGGTATTTCACTCTGAACCTCATCCTAAACATTAAAAATGATAAATAATTATTCATTTCTGGCACTAACAGGAATTCATTCACAATGAAGGTAGTTTGATCAAAGACTAACTTCAGGAACAGGATAATCAGGCGCTGAGAAATGGAATCCTGTTGCTCTCCAGGATAATTAATTAATAATTGTTTTTGAGGATACCTCATTCCATGACTCCCTTCACCACATATCTTCAGCGACACAATGTTGAATCGGGATTCGACATTGCTCAGCCAGCCAACGGATCATTTGAAATCTTCGATTTTCTGACGTACAGGAATTTCTTCCGCCGTCTGTTGAATGTTCAAGCCACTTACTGGAATATTCTGTTCAAGACACTTGCAGAAGAAGGTGAAAAGTTCATTTTCAATTTCAGTGAACTTAGCACCACGTAAATTTTTCCTTTTCGGTGATACCCCTTCCTCCATTTTCACTAGAATTTTAGTGTGGTTGGCGAGGATTGTTGGAAGCATTGACAATGATTTCCCAAACTTTTCTGCCACAGCTCTTTCACTTACCTTATTTGATTCAACTACTTGAACCATTTTTACCTTCTCCTTAAATGATATTCCCTCTTTAGTTTTGATAGTTCCATGCCCATGATCATTATAACACTCGGAACTCCTTTCATCAACGCCCCAACCAAAAGATACCAACCAATTTGTATCTTGCTTCTGCACTGGCTAGGTATCAACTAGCCCCCACACTCCATGTCCTTCATGGGGTATCATCAATTAACCAAAGGAAAAAATGAAAGCACCTTCAATTGGGCTAGGATGCTGATGAGGCTTTCTGCTCCCTTTCTGACGGCGTGACTTTTGATGTCTCATAGGATGGTTCCCCTTATCATCTTTTTATAAATATCTCTAATAAGGATTAATTAACAAAATACTTATCAGATTCTTCAATCCGCAGGAATGCAGCTGAGTCTCTTTCAAAATATTTTTTTCGATCGCTGGTTTGGAGCGAAAGGGGAGGAGGGTACACAATTTTCCGATATAAATATATATGGGTGCTTGAGCATTTTTTCACATGTGCCGAGAACCAATCATCCTTTAGAATTTATGTGCGTCAAACTCAGTGGTCGTATGAACCAAGTGAACTCGTATTCTCTCTGGTTTTCTTGGCTGTTGGCAACAGAAGAAGGGAAGGGCAATGCTTATGAAGAGCCTTGCTCAGTGACTACATCAAAACTTTCAATTAGGGCGGTTAATTTAACCTGAGTCTTTCTATGATAACTATTGCCAGCCAGAATAATATGCCCTGGAGCAAGCTGAGTATAATCGGTCTGAAATTGTGAGAAAAAAGCTTCCTTGGGTGATATGCACGACTGAATTTACCGCTCAAATGCCATGGAATCATCTCCGAACTCTTTAAGTTTTTTGAGCACACACGCAGCAATGGTTTCTGTAATAGGAATACTCATCGTGGATTTATGTTGGGGAAAAACGGGTATGAAAAAATGCCAGGGATCATGAGTAAAAGGCTGGAAGTAGCAATTAGTCTCTCGCAAGCAAGTACGTTCGTATTCGATTTATTCATTTTTTTTACTCATTTTCGGCAACTCCGGACTCTTGACAACAAATAATTTCGTCCGATTGGTGTCATATTTTATGAACTAATATGCCTTTTATTAACAGTCGTCCTTACTACTGAAGCAATGAAAAATGTATTATCATTCATATAGGTCACATTCAGTACATAATGTATTCGGCAACGATGATCGATGTCTTCACTCTGACAAGGAGCGCCTAAAAAATGCTGCTGTGACCCGACATCATTCGTAAAAATGAGAAACTTTTTCATGTCTGGACCAAGAACTGAAGTTTGTAATTTCAAAACTTCGTTATTTCGTAATATCACGTACTGAACATGCATTTAGATACCCTTTCATTCAAGACCAAAAATTTTGCTTCGTAAAATCAAAATTTTGTAATTTAGAGTTTCTAATGTATATTCCTAAAGCTAAAAGATGCAAATGAATCACAGAACTTTCATTTGCTAGTTAAATGTTTTATAACTCTCACATAATAAATTCTAAAGGCCTGGTTACACAATACATTAACCAGAACAGGTTCATGTACAAGTTCATGTATGAATGCATGAACCAAATAGAGCAGGTTCTATTTTCCTGTTCATGCATTCATACAGGTGGGTGTGGTTACATGGTGAATTTTCGCATTTATTCACACATTAACTCGTATGGGTTAATGTATTGTGTAACCAGGGCTTGAGAGTTAATATTTTTAGTTATAGTGTAACATGTAGTATAGTAAGAAGTAAAACACAAAGTATAGTAACAGTTTTAGATTTCTGAGGTATTTTTGATCATCTCATGAGACTCAAAAGTTTGGTCCAATGTTATAGGCTGTGGAAATTTCTTAGTGACGGAGAGAATAGTACCTTACCATGTCATCATGATGCATCAGAATGTCAATGCCCAATAATTCGCCGTTCTCTTGGTAAATCATCCCATTACGTAACTGTAAAAAAGATGGGAAAGTAATTAAATAACACTATATCTAATTTTCCACCATTAGGACGATCATGACAGAATTCAGTGTCACTAGACATTTACTTTAAAGCTCATTATCTTCAGTTTATCACTTAATAATAAGAATGAGGAGACAACCAGTTCCCCACTCAATGATAAAATGACATTAACATGGAGAAAAATGCGTAGCTTTTCACAAAGTTAAGGAAATTACATTGCCTTGAATAACAAATGAAAAGGTTACATCAGAGAAACTACTGTTTATCTTCATGTATAAGTTGAGATATGTTGAGCTTTTTTGGATGATGAAAACCTACAACTAATTAACAATGGAGTTACCAATTTGTCAAATATTTGGTTTGGACAAATATTTTTAAGGGTAATTACATATTCACCCCATAGTAGGCATGAAATTATATGCATTCCCATTATCAAAGATAGTATTCATCAAGAAAAACATTAATTTAATTTCCTATATTTCTTACTTGGTCTCATCAATGCTAAATATGCTTGATTACTGTAGTAGTGATATATTTATTACTCATAGTTGAAATCATCATTGAAAGAACAAAATAAAAAAATTCTAGCATTCCCTTCAGATCACCCTTGGACCATAAATCTCCATTTATATGTTTTATATGTTTATTGATAGCTATTCCGGGGAAACACTTTTGGGGTAAATGACATTCGCAAAGGATTCTTACCCTGAGCACTTCTTCAGGGTAATCTCTTGGGACTTTTACACTGGCTGGGATCTCTATTTCGGCTATATCCACACTGTTGAATCCATCTTTAAGACTTCCTTGGAACTGCAGGGATAAAAGGGGATAGAAAGGATAAGTAAGTCTTTTAAAAAGTCAAGCGAGTCAAACTACACAATGCATTCCCAAACAGTAAAACACATAAGAGGAACAAATATAAAAATTCCTCTGAGGAAACGCTCCTAATTAAATTAAATTGAGAGTAAGATCAAGTTTAAGAGCTCCAAGACAGATAAATGAATACTTACAACAGGCCGCAAATCAGGGTGGAAAAGTATATTCCCTTCAGTTGTTCCTGCAAAACCATAACCATTTACACCAATCTGAAAATTAAACAAACATTATAATAGGTACCTTCCTTTAAATATTCAAATACAGACTAGCTATTAAACAACAGAATAGCCTGATTATATGAAATGGGCATAATTTTCACACTAACACACATAACACAATGAAACTAGTTTCTTCCTTTCAATACTCTCATAGAGACAGGCTATAAAACAATTGAATATCCTTATTCTATGATAGGGGCATAATTTTCATACTAACGCATATAACACATTCAAACTTCACCTAATGCAGAGATTATGTTCCACAATTATACCAATACCAATTGAATAATCACACTAATCTTATAGAAAAGAGGGCTGGGCTCCGAGGTGGATAAAATATGTAATCCACCTTAGGGGCAATCACGTGCTGGCCTTGTAGGTATGGTTTATATGATTGGTAACTTACTCAGCATTGACAACCTCCCCAATAACTTTTGAACGCCTTGGCAGAGTAAATATGGATCTGTCAAAAGCTTTTGACTCTGTGAAAATCAGTATTCTTTTGAAGAAGTTAGAAAGGTATGGGATCAGAGGAGTCACATATTACAGGCTCAAATCTTTCTTGGAAAATAGAAAACAGTATGAAGAAATTATTAGAAAAGATGGTGTTTCTTACAAATCGACAATGAAAAGTATTAAATATGGTGTTCCCCAAGGGTCCATACTCGGACCGCTACTATTCTTAGGATACATAAATGATAGGTACTGAAAGAGCAATACACTGTCCAGAGATAGATTATCACATGATACTTTATGCGGATGATATCTCCCTAATGGGTGCTCACCCAAATCCAATTCAGCTGGAAATTAACATGCATACTATGGTGAACTCAGTATCCCAATGGCTGGTTGCCAACAATCAACAACTAAACATAGGAAAAACAGTTTTTATGATATTTAGTAATAAAGGTCATCAGACAAGCATATCAGTTGAAGTAGAAAATTGTTTGATTTCCGAGGTAGAATACACAAATTTCTTAGGTCTAGAAGTAGACAATAAGTTAAATTGGAAGCTACATGTAAATAAAATTATCAATAAGCTACCCAGGTCAAAACGTTCCACACCAAATGTATGGCGATGTGGACGAAGTGGAAAAATGATGTAGGCAATGTGGAAAAAATGATGTGGACAGCCCTTTGTTCCACATTTTCCACACTGTTCCTGATCAAGTGCCATATGGCCCTATGACAACAAATAAAGATTTCAAATTTGGACTTTTTTTCCATCTCATTTAAAGAATGCATTGCCACCTACTATCACTTAACCCATTCGCCTCTTAATTTTCCTAGCAATTTCTGGCCCTGAGTTCCCATTTAATTTTCTCAAAATTTGCACTTCATTTTCATTTTTTATCTCAGGCTGAAGAGCACCTTTCAGAATAAAATTTCTTCAGTGGTTGAATTATATAACTCGTATTCTTAAAAGGATTAAAAATGGTGTAATTATTCACATTTATTAGTTACACATTAGTTATTAGCAAATTAGGAATAAATACGTTTCTAACGTGACCGGCGACTCGCCGGCTTTTTACCTTAAAGTAAAGAAAGACAGCCCGGCGATTCACCGGCTCTTTACGCGAATGGGTTAATAGACACAAGAAAGACAAAAATGGAAACATTGTTATTTCTCCAATGAAAATGATCCAAATTTACGCTTACATTTAGTTCAGGGACGGCCAACCAACCCCATCCTTAGTTCTTCCCTATACCTCCAGTGACTTGAATATAGTGACTTGAAATAACTGGCTTGATAATCATAAAAATACTGTGCGCTAACAGTTTGAAGACTTTAAATAGAGGATTTGTAAAGCATCAAGTCTTAAATATTAAGTACGGTATTGACTACGTCCACCGGTAACTTGTGAAATCCATTAGATAGCTGAGTGAAATTTATGTGAAAATGAAATTTCAAGTGCAAAAGTATGTCTATGATTCTTGAGTTTTTAAAGAAATATCTCAATGAGCCTTTTAAGTATCAGAGATTAATGTATCCTTTTATTTACCAAAAAACTCGTTTCATTGCACATAGTGGTGCCGCATTTAGGTTTATGCAGCAACCACTGAAATTATTATTTAATCCAATGGTTATCCTCTAAATTTAAGTTGAAAAGTAATTTATAAGCGAGACAAGAATATTTAGAAGTACACTCCTCACTTTGAATGCCGTCAAACATCCCCTGAACCTGTCTGTAATATTTTGAGCCACAAACCCTCTCCATAAATCTTTGAATATTTCTAAAGCTCCAGCCACCCATTGTAACCGGCCAAGATGCAAAACTTGTTTAATTCTAATTACAGTCCGACTACCCAAAAAATTTGTTAATCGTTATCTTCCTTCTGTTTCCTCCCCTTCTTGTACCATAACTAATATAGAATATATCCTTCTTTGTGAATTATGTACAGCCTTTTACATTGGGCTCTGTAGTACCCCCCTCAATGTTAGAATTAACAATCACCATGATTCTTGCAATCCTTCTTCAACCAACTTCTCTTTCTCTGTCCCCACACATGCTGCTTCCCACAATGTAAAGTTTGATGACTGCTACAATGTAGTCATTCTGGCATCCCTCCCACCTTCAGCCACTATTATTAGTTTGAAGACCTTAGAACAAGTTGCATCTGATATTTTTACGCCCTCTGTCACCTGGCCTCAACCGTTCCCATTAATTGCCCCACTTTTCGCTACATTGTTTCCATTTTCCCGAATAGGTCATTGGCTTCTTCCCTCCCCCCTTTTCCTCACCCCTCCTACCTGCTCCTTCCCCTCACCTCCCTCCTGTATAAATGTTCCTCCTCATTCCTCATTCTATCACTGATGAAGGTGCGGGCGACCCACCGAAATAATCCGCTTTAACTCTTCAGTTGTAATTCTCTCCCGCTGAGGAAGGGTTCTCACCCGAAAGCTTCCGAGAGCAGTGGACACTGGTGTCGCCATGAGCCTCCTTTCTGAGAGTGTCCACTGATATACCTATCTATCCCTCCACAACCTCAACGCCTTGTTGCTAGCTTATATATATTTATATATACACAAGCTAGCAACCATAACAGCGACCTGTTGTGTGATATATACCAATAATTATGGTAATTTTCAGGGGTTGAGATAAATTATGGAAAATACCACAGTAATTTACAAAAACTCCCATTATTATTTTCAGAATGACCCATCCCTAGCTACAGAGTCATCTGTGTAATTGAAAATCAGGCTGCAGGAAAACCTTGTGCGGGGGCAAATTGCAGCAACTTAGTAAAAATTGCAGTTGCTTAGAAAGTAGACTTTCTAGACAATGCAGCTGCTAGCTATGAGTGTGAATAAAAGCAGTAGTAAGTGAGGAGGGAGGGCAGGGAATGGAGAGGAAGACTAGTGGAGGGGGTTGTTACCTGACTGATCAATGGATTGGTTTACATAGTCAAGTCCACTGCCGGTTCAAGAAAGATTGTTGTGCATAGCACATGGATGGAGCCTGATTCAGTAAGTGCTCACCACTCACCAACCTTACCTAGTCTTGGTGCAAACCCTAGAGCCCAGAGGAAGTAATGGCTCACTGCCGACTCCCAGCGTAGGGGAGCTTAATGGATCGATGAGCCACGTTCTGGTGACTGAAAAGGCTCTGGCTCATCTTTTACTTACGCATAAAAAAAACACTCTTTGCACATAGGTATGCCTGAATATGCCATGAGTACAGCAATTAGTACCGTACATGTTTTCTAACATGCCTCACTGATGATTCAGTTAAGCATAGCAGAACTAGGTTTAGCAAGCCTGTCAAGCAACTGTAATTTGCGGCCAGATGCTGCCGGTATTCTTTATTTCTGTTGCCCATTCCTATTAAGTCATTACCTTCCTCACAGCAAGATAAACTGGTTGAATATATGTATTAGGAATCGGCCTACTGGTCTCCCTGATACAGTAGATGTCTTTCTTCCGATCACTGGATAAACTGAAGGTCAGTATTTTAAACATCATACTATCAGTACTCCACTGTAAATACCATGTAGAGATGATGGAGTGAGACAAAGAGAAAGATATCTAATAGCCAACACTGAGTGGTAAGCATGGATATAATGTATTTCGAAAAATTTCTAGTCCACATTCTCGTCCCATTGCTTGAAAATTGAGTTCAATACATATTAAGTTCCTAAGATTATAGAAGAGAGGTGGTACATCTTGCAATTAATCATCCAATTAATGTAAGGAAATGTAATGAATTGACACTTATCTATATCTTTAAGGATATAGAGGGCTCATTATTATTTTGCGTTTGTTTCAAAATTTGAAAGTTTCCCTCCACATATCAACTGTATGCTTCAATTTACACAGGAATAAATGTGGAAGGGAATTATATATCTCCTCCATAACCAGGAGTTTTTAAAAGAAAGCCTGGTAAATCATGATGGCACTGGTACATATATAGAAGGTTATTCATTGCATAATGCTACATAATCAAATTCTGTTTTAAAAATTAAGTGACTTATCTAACTATGGCACATGTACAATCCCATTTTAAACTACATTGGTTCATCAACTGATTCATAATAGCATAGATATTTAGTTTTCTCAAAGAATATTCTGTATACTCATAAGGAAATAACTATTTTTAAAATTACCTCATATAAATGGAGAAGCTCCAAAAACTCATCAATTGGCACATCAGTTCCTGCAACTCCAAGAAGTTCAGCAATCACTTCTGTCTGGTGACATGAAAGCAGAAGAAAGATGATATGAAATTCTAAAAGCAGACCTTCAATTTAAAGACTGTTATGATTCCAGTTTCTAAACACCTTCTGGTTTAAGTTAAGAATCATAGTCAGTGAATGTTCACGTTTTCTATATTATTAAATTGCTCCAAATCAGCTGTTTGAGATACAAAATCAAATCTATTCAAGCACTTGCCCAGTAGATGGAAAGTAGAAAGAACTGAAGAGGAAGGTTGACTTGCATGTTGAACTTACACAAGTTGAACTAAATCCTGGAATGGATTGTGTCCAACTGTTAAGGGTCTATTGTACTAAGGATTGGAAAGTCAAATGTGGAACTTTTGCTCCAAAAGTTCATTTGACCAAAAGTTCCTTGGGAACAAGTAAGAATCAGCTATGAAATTCTGGGGAAATTATGGTCATAATGGACAGAACATTTTATCCACATTGATAACTAATGATACTCACTTCATTTGTGGTATTAACTATTCGACGAATAAAAGCTGGAGAAGATACTGATGTCATCAGACGATACTCCTGGTAATCATAACCTAATGATTCATCATCTTCCTTGAATAATAGAGGAAAACATTAGTTTTTACTGCCATAACAAAAGGTAATGTATAGCAAATATGAAGATTGAAATTTACTAAATTTAGCTAGAGCCAATGTAGAGGCAATGTAGAGCCAATGTGAAGCTATTTATAGCAGAACTCTCAAAAGCCGCAGCTTTAGCTTGATAAAACTATGATGCCAAAAATGTAAAGAATAATCCATTACAAGAGACATATGAAAAAGATTTCAGTTTGGGTACCGAGTCATTATGCAGATCATTCAACATGATGCAAAAATATGCCAATCGCTATGAAATGATCACAGTCAATTAAGCTACATGAACAATGGCAAACTGTATATTAAGACTGAGAACACTATTATTATTATTAACATGACAAATAAGCAACTGCAGAATGCAGGCAGAGATTCAAAATTAAAAATTTTCAGACATATTTGACCTATAAAATACATACACAAATGTATCACATCCCATTTGTATCCAATGGTAGGTATAGATATTTTTTTAATTGAATAAATTTCTATAGATTGTGCAGAAATTCAAAAAGTCTTACTATGGGAGCTATGGGGACCAAATGCATTTAACAGAAGCACTACAACAGCCTTCTAAGAGAATATCTAACTGGGTTCCAAATAATGGAGCAAATGTTTTCATGATATTGTGGGGTAATCTTGATTTGTGGTACAGTAAATAGAAAGGTGAATTTGATGAAGCTGATAGCTGGGGGGGATTTACACAGGGTGTGGAGGGGTGGTCTTCCCCTGTTATTCCTCCTATAGTACGAAAAATGACGGCCATCAGATTACATATCACCCACACCCTCATAAAATAGAATTCCTCCCCCTCCTAAAAACAATTACGCTAATCTGCCCCTACACAGGGAAAAATATTTGGTCTTTAACTGCTCTGAAATATTTATATCTGATCAGGAAGTGGTCTTCTCTGGCATGATTTGAAACATCATGAGATATTTTTAAAATCCAGACCAGTTCAGTCCAGATACTCAGCTCTCCCAGATTGGATATTAGCCTCTCAGAGGAGTTAGGGGCCAAATATTTTTCCCTGGGAGTACATAACTGAGATTATATGTACATGATGGATCATTACAGTCTATTTTGAATGGATGAAAATGTACAAGGATTGGAAATCAGGAAAAGCTATTTGCCTATTGATAGTTCCATAGAGCAACAGAAACGTTCAAGATTTTTCTCCTCGGAGGACAGCTAAATTTAATATGCCATGGTGAGTATTATGTGAGCATTCTATAGACTGCTGAATTGAAAAAGTTATCCTAAATTTCATGGCTGCCATGCCAACTACTTAAGATGTACATCCTGAAGTAGAGCAGGAAGTTTTTATAAATTAGTGGTTAACTTCCACTCCAGAAACAGGAGAATTCAACTTTTTTCCATCATTTTCCAGTTTCTTCTTTCAATTAACAGTTAAAAGTTAATCTCAAAGGGAAAGGATGACATCTGATTGAAAATTAATGACGATGGGAATAATGAAAATGGGTTACATGAATTCATTAGCAAATACATCATGTTTCACTGTTAGGGAATGCCGATTCCAGAGTGTTAACTAAGCACACACCTACTGAGTATATTAAGGATTAGTCTCCATAGGAAACACATGCAAACACTCTATATATTCACCTTGGGCCTTGGACATCTACATTTGGGATGAGAGGAAAACTTATCATTCATTATTCTTAGGAAAGAAGACCAAATTATAAGTTCAGCTATCATGTAAGAACCATTTTTTTCATGTTAAGGTTTTAACATACTATGTGTTTAGGATAATAATAGAACTGTGACAGTGTCACTTTGACACTCTGACTTACATCAACTCCAGAATTGAAGTAATCTATTGTTGGCCGGAATGAATGAAAAATTGGAACAAAATTGAAAGCTAAAAGTTGTCATATAAAATGAGATGAGAAACAGTAGCTGGATTTAATGGACACACATATTTTATTCATCTCCACTTTTTCCACAGTTGTAACTTTCTGATGTGAATGATTGAAAATTTCACTGTTTCCCAGAGCAAGTCCTGAGACTAGGATTTATTTTTAGCATGGTTCGCGTGTATGTACAAGGACAGTACTTATGTACAAGGACAAAAAATGCTTCACAGAAATTTACAAGGAAAACTCGTGGAAAGAGGAAGATTACAAATAGGAAAATTCCTAGTTCATAAAGATATTCACAGGGTTTAAAAACGAGACATAAATATGTGTATGTGTAAGGATTGCCTCTAAAGTGGAGATGAGAGATGTCACATTGTTGCGCAACGAGTGGATGAAATACCTTTCTTCGTTTTTTAACATATCTATGGTCTTCTTCTTCTTGGTTGAAAAACATTTTCTTATTCCTTTCGTAAGCATCAAATCTCTCCTTCTGCTCGTCATTTTTCATCACTTCCCATAGCCATCTTGAGACTTTTGGATCCTGCAAGCAGTTAGTGCAGACACCAAACCACAACACACTTGAAGGAAATCTCTCAAACGGAATAAGAAAAAACAACCCCTGAGTTTACAGGTTGAGTTGCACGCTGAAAAAACACTCATCGGTTACATCAGTAATACAAGAATTGCTTATGAAAAATGCTTGGCAGTAAAACAATAGTAAAAAAACTTGTTGAGAATGAATGGTCTTAGTATTAATGGTGACAGCTGTTTGACATTGAAAGAACCCACTACTTGCTAAGCTAATACTGGGATTTCCTAAAGCCAATTTAACAAGTGACGGCATTTGACCACTATTGTCCACTAAAAATGTTCTTACATGGTTAAACTGCATAAATATGAGAGATATATAGCCATTGATGTATTTTGCGAAGCTTTTGGAAGCATACATACAGTATAGAAAAAAAGAAATGACGAGACTTGTATTTTTAAAACTTGTATCCTTGCTGGATATAAATATAAGCTACATAAATGCCATACTGGGCACATGACAAAACTGTCAAAACACATTCCTCATGGAAAAAATAGCAAAATAGCAGAAAAATATGCTCATTCTATAGAAAGCTATGCATTAATTACCCCAGGTTTGAAACCCAATGTAAATTGAGCATCTGACTTTAAAATATATCCAAAAACAAATCTTCCCAATTCAAGAATATCTGCATGCAAAATTTAGTATACTTTGATAAGATAAAATGTACATGACAAATATAAAGTGCTTAAGAGATTTATTACATACATTTATCCTATACCATAGTTCCAAAATATGTATCGCATACAGTATTGGTTCATACATACACAAAATAACAGAAAGTGCCCTCTTTGATGATACCTTATTTTTTCTGCCAGCTTTTTGTCATAAGCAAATCCAAAAGAAAACTTACCAATTAATTTCATGCATAATTTCAAGACAATAAGTGGATAAAAATGTAGTTTTTGACCAAATGACCTGAATGTGGCCTTTAGAAATGAAAAAAATATATACAGAGATGCATGTTTCCATTTCCCAAATATATTCTTAATTAAAATGGCCTGACAGGGTGAAATTCACCATAAAATGTATAAAATAATAATCATAGCAAAAATTTATCGAATATATTAAAGGGATGATAAATATTACATGTTAGAGATGAATCAAAATGTATCTCTGTATATATAAAAAGTTTATATTCGAGGATACTGTTCACAGTTAATGCCAAAATATCTTCAATATTAAATAAACTTCAATAAAACACAATGCCAATATAATAGTGAGCAATTTTCTGGCTTTGTAATGAGGATATAAGATGAAACTTAGCCTCATGAAATATTATGAAAAAATATGCAGGTTTGTTTCACCAAATATGTTGCACAGAAAATAGGAATTAGCAGAAACATAACCAAGAGTGAACAAAATAAGCCAGAAAATGAACAAAACACCAAAATGCACAATTTCTTCAGCAAGAGGGAATTAAATTTTCAAGGCCATTGCAAAACTTGGTCTTGGTCAATAATATATTGTTTACTCAAAAAATTTCAGCTTTGAAAAAGAAAAGCACTGAATTACATATCAGTTTACTCACAAACTTCTGCAAAAGAATATCTCAGACATTCTTGTTAATGCAATAAATGCTGAATGCATTAAAGAGAGTTACAAGAAAGCAAGTAGTGGCATTAAAATAGCAGAAGCTGAAGCAAGCCATTTGAGGAAAGAGTGATATTAATAGTATATCTGAAAAGAAGCTAATAACTTCGAGACTTACATAAAAGATAGTAAAATTATTTTATATCACCATGCTATAAAAAATGTTAAACTATTTTTTTAAAACCTGATGGTTAACTCACGGATACATCTGCAAAGGTATGGGTCCAAACGACAGGTCTGGGATAATCCCGCTCAGCGGAGGTGAAAGCCAGTGGCTTTGCCAATAATGGGACATACTCCAAAACCTCTTCCTTAACCTCATCTAAAGATTGGAGATTCCTTGAAAATCCTAAAAAGGAATTTTGATAACCATATTATAAGGTGGGAAGAAAGGTATAGCATTTCATCAAAATGTATATACGAAGCATGTTCTTAAATAGCAAGAAGAGTGAAAAAAATATGGCAGCCCACATGCAATTTGGCATTCATTTGTTTGGTATGAGAAATTTTCATTCAAACCATTAAAACGATAGCCCCACAAATATTCCTGGTGAATAAATATTCCAAAAAATGGGAAGTGTGTGCCTTAATTTATTATTATGATTGTATGAAATATATTAATTATCTTAAAATAATGGGACCTTGGCAAATGATCTATCAAGAATTTAGATGAAATAATACAGGGCTTGCTACTTTGTCTTAAGATGCTTTCAGGGCTTATAAACTCATTCAATTCAGGGTAGTGAACTTAGCTGTCCCATAATTTGCCACAATCAATAGAAATGGCCCAAACCAGAAAAATTAGCATGCCCTGTTGCTTTTTACAAACTAAAAGTGACCTGTTACAAATTATTTTGTCAAAATATACAAATAGCTTTGCTAAAAACTGTTCAAATTATGCCAGCCAACATAGGTATTTAAGAGAGTATTTGAACAAACTTCATTGCTATCAAATTTGGCACGTCAATACATAATCAAACTTCTAGGGCCAATATTTTGGGTAGAAATTTATCTGTGGGCTGGATTAATCACTAAGTTCATTGATTACGGTGAGGAAAGTCTTCCACATACACATTGAGGCCCAGTACTTGTCATTTGTTGATCATTAAAGTACCCCAAATAATCCCAAGGAAAAAATTTATTACTTTCACCTCTATTTTCACAGGTAAACTTCTCAATCTCCTTAATGTTGAAAACTTCTTTCCCAATAAGGAAGGCCACTATGCGAACAGGTGGAAGCTCATCTTCGGTCTCACTTTCTGCAGTAGGTGGAGGGAGAGTGGACATGGAGTCAGCATCGGACACGACTTTGTCCACCAGAGCCTCAGCGTGGATTTCCTCTTCCGTGAAGTTCCCCACACTGTATGACTCGTTGGCATTTCTCCTCATTGACATTGACAGAGGAGAATTGAGGCTATTGTACTGGTTTAGCAACCAGGACCAATTCCCAGGCACATTGTCTGTCACCAGGAAGAGCACTTCATTATCAATTGGTCCACATGGAGAGCAATCTCCTCTGCTAGCTCTGTTCTACAAACAAAGTAAATTATGCATGAATTAGGTCATGTATGTTAACAAAGTAGTGCCCAGCTGTGAGTGCAGAGCATTACTAATTTGTGGCGCATGCCTATCCATCTATGGGCCTTTGATATAGGTGGCTTGAACTATTATTTTGATAATGTTGATATGTTGGTCATTTATCTAAAGGTTGTTACTTAGAAACAGTAGCATTTACTACTGTATCAAGGATAAGGAATTTATGTTTATTAGTAACTATAGTCCCTTTAATTGCTCAGAAACTGGTTTTTTTTTTTGCTCTGAAAAACTAATATCTGATCTTGAAAGGTTCTGTAAATGGACTTAATTGGTCTGAAATTTAAAGAAGTTTCAAGATGTTTCCAAACCAGACTATGGACAGACCACTTCCAGATCAGATATTAGTCTTTAAGACCGGATTCAGAGCAGTAACAGGACAGTTTCAGACCAATAGTTTTACCTAGGTGTACTTGATGACTGAAAATCAAACAGAGAGGTGCTTACAATCTCAAACAATTCAAATGCTTTCTCGAATGCTGCAGTAAAATTGGCATATCCTTCAGTGTGTTCTTGGGCTTCTGCTAATGCCTGCTTGAATGCAATAATATTTTCTCGGGTAGCCTGAAAGAAAAAAGAAATTGTTTGAGCCTCAAACGTAGCATAAAATTCTGATTTTGGACTTGATAAAATACTAAATTAAATAAGATACCAGTAACAATTTTTAAGTTACCTTAATAATGACTCTGAAGAGGTGAATTTTATGACCCTTAATTGCATTCGCTAAAATGATACATTCTAATCTTCAATGGCTGGAAGAGTTACCAGCAAATGAATTTATTTTGATGCTATTCACCTGATTTGGCAAACTGTGAACTTCAGAAGGCACCAGAAGCTAATTTAAATTCACAAGGGCATGATTTCCTTCATTTGGTTGTTTTGACATTGAATGTCAATTTAAAATTGCCAGTATGGTAAGTTTCTCACACTTTTTTTTAACAAGAATTAATTTAGGTGATCGGTAGAGCATTCAAACCTACACAGGATATAGGATTATGGCACCCTTCATCATTGGCATGATTTTGCCCGGTCATGACAATGTTGACAGGAAAAGTGCAAATGTAGCTTGTTTCATGTGAAAATTACATCCCCACAACCCTTACCAATGGGAATAAAGTAGTTAATATGTAAAATTAACAATAGCTCAATAAAAAATAAAGTCGAAAAATCAAAACTCTTGAAAGATTGAGAAAATGTTGTATGGCAATCAATCCAAAAATATTAATGCAGTCACAAAATGGGCAATTTTTTTAATTTGTGACATGAGATACAGAGTTTTTACAGCAATGAAAAAATGCTAATTACAACTACTAAACAAAAAATAAAACAGGCTTAGTGCGGACATCTATTATATTACAATTGGCCTAGATATTCTCTCTATATTTGCCTTCAAACTTAAGGTCGCATAATTTATATGCCGACATCAGTTGTCTGCAGTTGCACGTTAAATACCCCAGCCCCCATCTTGCTCCAAATCAATTTTTGTAAATCACGGAATATCTCAAAATACAAGAGTGTAACTCGTGGGATAAGATTGCATGCAAGGATACGAACATTCTTGAGACCTCGAGAAAATGTCATAAATCAAGGGAAAATTTAAAGTCTGGGAACGTTAAAATGAGGTTCCACAGAACCAAGTCAAGATATTAACATATCATTCCATATTTGATTTACGCAACAATTTTTCAACTGAATATGCCTTTGTTCTGATTGAGTTTCCAGGACACATTATACCTATGAAATTGCAGACTTCCCTAAGAGTGTTAATGATCCAATCTTAGGCACTACCTAGTAGGAGTAATGAAGCTCAAATGATTTCGTACTGTCTACTAATTTTTATTTCACCTCTTGCTACACGTGTTTCGACTCAACAGCAGTCATCATCAGGCAAGACTGACAGCAGATGATGATGACTGCTGTTGAGTCGAAACACGTGTAACAAGAGGTGAAATAAAAATTAGTAGACAGTACGAAACCTTTTGAGCTTCATTACTCATTATGCTGTTCTACGATATCTCGCCTGAGAAAGTGGAGACTACCTAGTAGGTTTTTGTACTAGATACAGTAAGTAAATGAAACATAAAACCACTCTCATTTGTAGCACCACTTTTGAGCACATAATTTGAGGCTTCATTTAATAAAAAAAAAATAAAATGCAAAATGTCATCATTAACCCTCTTACAATTAGTGCTGACCCCTGCCAGCGGTTCTAGTGAGAAATGCGGAGGGTAACTAGAATGAAATGTATCACTCTAGGAAAATAAATATTATAAAGTTATTGTTTAAAATATCCATATGCCGTTTTTCTTACTGCGTATGCATTGAATTAGGTAATAATAAAAAATGCTTATACTTGGTACAAAAAATAATTGTGATTATATTTGTGTGCAAAAGTTAAACAAAAAATATTTTGCAGCAAAAAAATATTTTGCTAATAAAAAAAAGCAAAAAAATATTTTGCCTATGAGCCGATATATCGGCCCGCCGCACTAAAAGGGTTAAGCATGTGCATTGTAAATCTTATAATCACTGCATTTGCCTATATATCATTCAAATAATATTGGCCCTTCACAGATTTCCCCCCCCAGGATCCCTAAAAACTAATATCTGCCACTATGAGTGGTGATAATTTAGCTTGATTCAAACTTGTTCCAAAGCTCAGAAGCTTGATGTTCCTGGCCTTATTCAAGCTTTCTCACTCGGAGCAATGAGTTTGATACAAGTTCACTTCACTACTTGGGAAGGACTTCAATACTTATTATTTTGGAAGGACTTCAGCCCTACTTTTGGAAGAATTTGCAAAAACTTACTGGGACCAGTGTATCCTTAAAGCAGGGAACGAGCTCCTCTGGTGTCTCTGAAAACTTAACAACTGCAACCATATCATTTGGGGCAAACGTTTCCAGCAGAGCTCCTGTCGTCAGTCGAGCTATGCTGTACCGCATACCAGTCATTGAGCCTGTGGTATCCACCAAGACAACTGCCGATTTGGTACAGGCACTTGCGGCTTCAACATACCATGGTCTGCCACGGCAGTCAAACAGATCAGGATCACTTTTCCACCTCATTGCTGCAAAAATAAAAAGTGAGAAAAAAAGATTTACAAGAATTAATCGCATAGCATTTAATTTCATGTTGATGAAATCCAATTACATGACCAATCACGATGAGAAAGTTTCATGCCTTGAAATGAGAAGTGAAAATTGTTGATAAGTTGCCATAGATCAGCTATCATCTCTTAAGAAAGAAATATCTAGCCTTTGAAATACATCATCCATTGGGATGGCAAAGACATTAAGAAACAAATAAAATAATAATTTGTAGAAATTTGATACAAAAAAAGGCTAGATTTGACCAGGATTTAAACCCAAATCTCACAATTGTCTTTCAGGAGTGTTAATTCATAGAACCAATGAGGAATACACATTTGAGACAAATTTCCAATACAATTATGATAATTTAGGCCTGATACTGGTTGGGGGCTAGGAAAAATGGCATTGGGTTTTGTGTAGAGATGAGTGAATTAGGGTAATTTTTGTGTGCAGTAAATTAACATGGTAAATTATGGTTATTTTTCAATACTTACCTAATTTTTCTGTTATTTTTTTATTTTCAGCAATAACAGCTAATGGAGGTTTTAATCAAAAATCCAATAGCAACTGTAAGGGATTAATGATAACTAAACCATTACTATTGTAACATTAATCCTTTTAGTGTGGCGGACCGATATATCGGCTTTGGCATCTCAGGCATAAAGTACGGCGGGCCGATATATTGGCTCATAGGCAAAATATTGTTTAACTTTTGCACACAAATATAATTACAATTATTTTTTGCACGAAGTATAAGCATTTTTTTATTATTACCTAATTCAATGCATACGCAATAAGAAAAACTGCATATGGATATTTTAAACAATAACTTCATAATATTTATTTTCCTAGAGTGATACATTTCATTCTTGTTACCCTCTGCATTTCTCACTAGAACCGCTGGCAGGGGTCAGCACTAAGAGGGTTAATGCATTATAATTATAGAAAATATAAAAATAATTATGTCTGGCCACATGCAATTTGACCTTTTTTTGTCATGGTAAGAGAAATTTTCATTCAAGCCATTCAAATGATAGCCCCACAAATATTTCAGACGATATAATCATAAAAGTATTCCAAAAATGAGTTGTATGTGCCTTTAGTTATAATAAAGCTTGAATGAAATATATGGAGACTTGGCTTAAAAGAATATATGTATTTGGAATATATCAGTATGAAAAATATCTGAAGCAGATGTGAATATGTATTACCAAAAGTGACAATGATTTTCAGGGATTGCAATAATTTATGAGAAATACCACAGTAAATTACAAAAATTACCATGGTGACTTTTAAGAATGGCCCACCTCTAGTTGTATGAGAGCCAGTTGACCCAAATACCCACCAGGAAAATGGCGAAGATATCCAGCAGCACTCCCAAAGTACTGCCACGATAAGGACGGGTCACTGTGGTAATTCTTAACAAACACTTCATCCAAGCCTTCCGACATGCTGATCAACTTCAGAAGGCGAGGGGCTGCAAAGGAAAATACAGAAAGAAAGAAATTAAGAAATGGATATGCATATTACCTTGACGACTGATACAAATAATTTCAATATTGAGTTCAATTGCTTGCCTAAAAGGTACTGAGAAATTCCACGCACTAAAAATAAACTCTCACGTCCAGAAGAGGGGTAAATCAGTAGGTATACTGAAACCAGTATTCTGAGATAATCCATGAGAAATAGAAAAACCTGATTCATATATGTCCACCATTGAATAATGAGAATTAGGCTGGATTCTAATGATACAAATTCTGGAAAAAGACTTAAGCTGAGAACTTGATATTCTATTTTTTTATAAACTTACTTATTTTAATTTATTATTATTATTAAAGAAATTGCTACAAGTAGACCAAATGATCCGGTGGTAACACAGGTCGGCATGAACCGAGCAAATCCCAATATATATACATGTAAAAATTAAAACAAAGACATAGCCAAAATACAAAAAAGCAAAGTTATTACAATAGAAAAATATAGGGGGAATAACCCTCACAGTACAATTCCCCTCAATCTCGTCATTAACGTCAGTGTCTTCTTTGGGAAGGGCTCTAGCACTTTCTTGGACAACTCATTCCAATCCTTTATCCTCCGATGCAGGAAGGAATATTTCAATGAATTTGAAAGCTGCCTTGGAGGCTCTATCTTATACTTATGGTCCCTTTTCGCCAGATAACTAGGCTTGTTTAACCTTTTGGATATATCCCTCCACGCAGGATCACCAATATAAGCCTTATGCATGCTCTTGAGACGTGCTTTCCTCCTCCTCGATTCTAGTGTGGTCCAGCCCAATACCCTCATCACCTCCGTTATTCTAGCCTTCCTTTTCAAATTCGGCATTTCCATCTAAATATAATAGGAGAGGAAAATTTGAACAAAATAACAATCGGAACTTTTATTTTTTAGACAAAAGTCCAACCAAAAACCATCCCATGAGTAAATAGCATCATGATCTGTCTTTATCCTTGAGCCCCAGATAAAATGCTGAATAATAGACCTTAAATGCTGGATTTATTTCAAGTCCTAATAGCTTTTCCTGCTCTGAATGCTAAAAAAACTTTAACATTTCAAGAGCTATTGATGATAAATTTTTAAGAAAAAAGGGATAGCTGGTTAAAAATAAAATGCATTTTCACATTCAATTTCTTTGCTGCTATCATATTAGGAAGACTTAGAAAAAAGCATCTTTTTGGGAACAAGATCAGAGAAAATCAACTTTCTACATAGTTGAAGGGTAGGTTTATTATGATATGAAAATGACAAAATACAAATATTTGGTCCCTAAGTAAAGTGCATCCCATATTAAATTTTCAAATTAAAGAGATACTCCTCAATGACGTTACATTTGTGTAGTGCTTGGTTTGTATTCAACGACATCCTGGGAGATGTGATGGAATACTATGATGAGATCAAAATAATACATTTTTAATGCCCACTGAGTAATTTATTCTATGGAGCCTATTTCTATTCAATTTATTGTAACTGAAAATTAAATTTTTCTTATTTTATCGCTTCTGTCAGACCTAGAGATGTAGTGAGGCGCTATGATAATATTCTCGTTTTCGCTCTGAAACACATGAGTTCTGAGTTTCTCAAGGAAGCTTAGCCTAGCGTGTAGCCTCAGAACATCTAGGGGCTCCCGACGGAAACCTTGAGGAGACTTCAGGGATTATACAGATGTAGGTAACTTTTGTGGACAACGGTTTTGCCATATTTCAACGGGGAAGCTGTCGTTTGCAAAAATTACCTAAGCGGTTCTCACGCAAGAACGCAAAACCAGATGTTAGTTCTATTCAAGTTCGGGATGGTTGGAACTGAAGGTGCTTGGAGTTATTTTCGCAGATTCACAGAGTTGGGTGAAACTTAGCATACGTGTTCTCTTAAAGACATGCAAGTTCTCTTAAAGACAAATCAGCATGCCTATTTGTTTTTGTGGCAATTGATTGGCAATATTTTAAACAAATACCCGCACAGCACATGACTTATACGTACAGTGAAACCCCTCTTTACGACCACTCCCATAAAGCGAGCACACCTCTCAACGACCATTTTCCAGCGGAACCGTCAATGGTCACTGAATTCATGTTTCACTGTATTTGTACATCAAATCAATATGCATTGAAATTTCCCAAAAGCAACTAAATTATGAGGAAATAAACGCCATCTGCATAGGTTTTAACAAAACCGTCTCTTTTAGAGTTTTTCCATTTTATTCAAATCTGCCGCCCGTTCATTTGCATAATACGTACTCCTAAAAACTGAACCCCTGTCGAACGACCACCCACTATTAACGACCATTTTTCAGCGGAACCGTCGGTGGTCGCTTAATACATGTTTTACTTTAATGCGTAATAATTCGATTACGTGAGCACGAATTTTACCCTAGGGTGAAAAAATTTATTTCTCATCATCACAATTTTTGCTTAAAATTCAATAAAGGTGTCACGCAGGGTCCACTATTTAAATAAATAACACATTTCAACATGACCTCATCTAAACTTTGAATACTGAGTCAAAAATCCTAGTCATATCAAGCATATTTTAAGAAAATTTTGAAAATATAATTCTTAGATCATTTATATTGCTACCGGCATGGGAAACTCCACCATGTAAAGGGAGACACTTGAAAGAAAAGCAGTGCAAGAATTTTATTTCGACCTCCTCAAAATAATTACAAAAATTTTAACGCAATGACCCACGATTATCACTCATGGCACCATAAAAGACAAACGACGGGCGCTGAATTACAGAATAACAATATCCTGGAATCCAAACAGATATTGTCTTCCAATAGTTCTTCTTTTAGGCTGTTGGAGCGCGAATCGAGAGTCATTGAGTGCTCACATAACGAACTTTTCAAGTAAGGCGAAAAAAAAATTCTTGGACCACACTTCACTTAAGTACACCTGTTAATAAGTTGGAAATAACCATATTTGTTGAAACATGAATTATACCAGAATCATCCTTTAAAAATTCGTCTCAATTACATCATTGTTTTGACTTGGGATAAGGGTGCGGAAAACGAATTTTAAGCGAAAATCGTGAGAAAAGACGTGTTTTTTATTCGGCATGATACCTTTATTTTTATCAAGTACCATAGTAATGATACGACACCAATGTTTTCGCGCTTAGGAGCATATCTGAACATACATATCATTGAATTATTTAAAAATATAGGTACGTCAAGTGTTATGTGGCAACGTGATAAAATAACGTTCCACATAGCTGTGAGATATTTATAAAAAATATCGTAAATTATAACTTGATTTTGACGGCTCCACTACCGAGAAGCAGAGCTGCGATGATATAATTTTTCGCTAGTGGACGGGTGTCTTGGGAGGGGAGGGAAATTCATGTTACGTGCAGTTACCGAAATATTCTTAGGAGGTCGCGCTTGCGACTACAACCGTCGTCCCATCTCGCGAGGGAAATTCACAACAACTCGCCATCGTATTGGACCGTAAATATCTGAAAAATATGTCGGTAACATAGTTTTTTTTTCACTTTAATCAATACATCTTCCAAAAATGTTCACGCACGCATAGTTTCAGGAAATTCTGAGCATAAAAAATAACGCTACAGCTATCTTACAGGTCAAACTATCATTTACAGTCCACAACATCGATGGTCAACCTGCATCTTCTTCTTACCTTGGTCATAAACGTTGGTTGGCACGTGGACGGCGCTATGACTGTCGTTGACGGGTATGTTGTAGAAATGCCGGTCAACCTTGAGACGCATCGGACGGTATATGCCGTCGTTCTCGCACGTGGCGTTGTCCTCCCGGTAGAGGGAACCGTTGACGACTTCCGGTTCCTCCAGCAGCACTCCCACCTGCAATAAGAGTTGCGGACAGGCCGATGTAAAAATTCAGGGCATCAATGCGTCGTCATGTCACAATAATGGCATTAATGCGAGTATTCATCCACTGTATAATTGCATTGCATTTTCAAGATCAATATGAATTAGGCTTCGCAAGTTTGTTATCATACATTTTGAGTGAAATCATACTCTGAACAATAAGCATTATTTACGGGCAGATAACTGCGACTTAGATAATCTGCTCTTAAATCATTCAACGTGGAACTTCTTTGTACAATTATATTTCAGTGTGTTGTTTAATCACAATTCTGCAGACAGAGCATGCGTCTTCCGAGTTATGGAGTATCCTTAGAATTTCCGTTTTCCAGTGGCACAATATTCACCAATGCAATAAGTTAAGCTTTGAGAAACGGTAAAAAGACGGGTGTATGCAATAGGGTCAATTTACATTCATGGGAGTATTCTTTTTTATTATCTTTATGCTCTGGACAAATCCTTGCATTTAAAAAGCATAAAGTGACCTCTCTCTTTAATTTGACATCACCAATTGCAGAGTCCCCGTATTCCTGACGTGTGTTGCATGTGTGTTTAACGGCGATAATATAGGAGTGGGAAATACAATTACATCATATAAATACTTGAAAATTGTGGGACTATGACGCATAGGTAATGGAATAAGGCCCAAAACAATATAGGCATTAGAAAATCATTGTGCTACAGCACTTCATATTTCGCCTTGACACCGCGTATTTCTGGAGAGTTAAATCTCTCGTCATTTTTTTTAAATTCTGTCACCGAGAATATATCAACCGACGGAAGATTTTCTCACGTCACCTTTATCCATCCGCCACTCTCACCCACAACATAGGCCATTTCAAAATGTGAAATAATTTTAGTTGATGATCAGCCGGCAGGCCGTGTTCGACTGTACGAGCGTACAGGCTTGCTACGTCGTCAACTCTGTCTCAAGATGGAGGACCATTTTTGGCCGCTTTGAAATTATTAGAATTTTGATTGCTAATAATTCGACAATAACTTGTTCAACGTATCTCATGAAAATTCATATCAAAAGGAAATAGGATCAGAAATGATATGCATTCATTCCATGCGTCAGTTTTGATAGGATCGACCAACCCTATTATCGCATTCCTTGTTCACTTTGCTAGCTTCTAACCATCGTATAAAACGGTAGGCAATTCCAACGCGCATTCGCCTCATCTTCAATCACCATGGTACACCTGGTGTTCGCTACCTTCAACGGGCGCCGTATAGTGTATTTGCTAAAAGTCTGGTGCTGGTTATATGGAAATGGCGACAATTGATCACAGCGTTACCATTATTATTAACGAGCGCTCGGATGACAGAAAACAACTCTGGGTAGAAAGAATAACCACAGACTTAGAAATAGACTGTAGGATAACCATAGTCAGGTCCACTCGGGAAATAAAGTTGCCATGTTCGACTACAAACAGGCTTTCGCATTCTTAACTCTTTTCCTCGAAATATAATACCAAGGTAAATCTATCATGATGAACGATACTTTAGAATCAAGTGTGACAGAATGTCTGACTGAAACACTTCTAAAAATTAGGGCCTTGGCAGATTTCTACAGAAGACTGTTGTAAAAAATCAAAGTAAACATGACCATAACTTAACCCAGTACGAAATATCCCAATCCAGTCTCATATACTTACGAACGTGCATTAGAAATTGCATCGTGAAAAAACGGTAAATTGCAAGAATGCATGCTCAAATGCACGAAAGCATGCGCAAATGCACGAAAGCAAGCGCGAATGCACGAAAGCATCTCTACTTCTCTCTGCTATACTTCAATGATTACGGCACGCCCGATTGAGAAAAACATGCCATTGAAAATTGTGCAATTTCTTGCCTCGTGTATGATAGCCGCTTTACATGGCACATTTGATTGCACAAACGAATGAATTATAGATTGTACAAGAATATGAATGGAATAAGAGCAGGTTCTACTTCCCGTTCCGTCATTCAGACAATTTACCGCTTCACACGGTACAATTTCCCTCACGAAAGAGTTCATGCATTCGTTTGTATACGTACACAATAAAATGTACCGTGTAAAGCGGCCTTAAAACGTGCATTAGGGACGCACGGCAAAACCCTGACCTGCGAACACTTGGCGCTGTGATAGGAAAACTCGATCAGCACGTCATCTTCGTCCTCCTCGTCTTCATTATCGTCTCCGCCGCTCCCCTCGTCCTCGGCGCCACCGTCGCGCCGACCACGACCCTTGGCCGCTCCCTCTGCGGCACCCTCGGCGCCGCCGCCAGAACTCAGTCCTCCCTCTTCGCTCTCCTCACCCGAGGACTGCTTCTCCGCCGTGCTGTTGTTGGCGTGCAGTTTCTCCGCCAGGATCTCGACCTTCTCCACAATGCACTGCGCGGGAAAGAAATGGAAACGTTGTAACACAATGGCGGTGTGAAGGTGTAAATATGGCTGATTCCAAGTGGAAAAACACTCGAATGGACCGGAAAACCAATGTCGCGTTCTCAGACCACCAAGCTACTCAGTCTAATACAGAAACCACTGGAACCAGATGATTGCTCGCGGTTTTTGGTTTTAAAATGCCGATCATCTAGCATACTGTAAAAGTTTTTCAGATTAAAAAATAAATGCAACCAACATTCACATTTAAAAAGTTAAAACTTTAAAGCATATGGTTATTTGCTTTAGTGCCCTTCGAGTCAAGAAATAAAAAATATTCGGGAAAAACCAGGACCTCCCTGCTAAAAAATTCCTTAGCAGCTGTTTTGTAGAACGTAAGGAATTCTACTGAAATTGACTCTTTGTCTTCAGAACTAGTTCCTTTACTAAGGATCTGTACGGAACATGAGAGCCTGACTCCACAGAACTCTGTCCTGTAGAGTTATTTTCTGCAGAGCAAAATAACTCCTTACAAGCTCTTCTGTAGAACCTCAGCAACTATACGGAAATATGTGAGGTAGTTCCATTGCTAAGGACCTATATGGAGAGTCGTACGGAATTCCACAGAACGTCCTAAGGAATCCTGCAGAACGTCCTAAGGTATTCTGCAGAACGTCGTAGGGAATTCCGTAAAATGGCGTTTCAATATTTTAAGGCATATCTACAGAACTTTTTGAGAAAATCTGTAGAAGTATTTAAAAGGAAACTATACAAGATTTTTTTCGCAGGGCTATTATAATATTCAGACCAGATTAATAGTATGAAAACATGAGGTCAACAAAAATCTGACAACTAATGTGCGAAGTAGTAACAAGGCATGTGTCGTAAACAGTTGAGAAAAAGACTGCAGTAGCGGCGAGTTAAGTGACCTTGATGATATCGTAGCGCATTGCAATTCTACCTCCAGTTACACAATTTCGTTCATTCGGAATGCGACTGAAAATCTCTAACTCTGCACTCGTTTACACTCCGGGTCTATCGTGCTTCAACTGATGGATTCGATGGTTCAATATCGATATTTTCAGTTTGTAAACCAGGAAATCTGAGTCGGCATTCTAGGAATTTTCACATTGGTACGAGTTCAGATCGATCTGAGATCGATTGTTTAATGCGGTGAGTTTCGCAACTTCAATTTATCTTATGTTAGGTATTCCTCATTTCATCATACCGAGACCCCAAGAGTTCGATTCTCAAAATTCAGCTATAGTTGTAGCACGGAAAATAATATAACTGTCGCATTATTTGCTAACAAGTGCTTTCCATTGAGTTAGGCTAAGCAGCAAAATGACCAAAACCGAGTATCAACCTTTTAGGAACCTCTTAAGTTGGTAAAAAAATACTAATCAATAAATTTTCCAAAAAAATATTAAAAACGTGTATAAGACGCCAAAAGAGCTGATAAGATATCTGACGTTTAACTCCTTTCCAGCATCCAGGAAGACGTCGAGAGGAACTACGCAAAGAAATACTTCACGCACATCCTGCGTGCCTTTGTCAAAATCATATGTTCAATTTGTTAGGCTTATAATGCCATGAAAACTTTTAAATACATTTTTGGTGCATACTCTCCTATCGAGGTATTCGAGGTGTGGCCTAATCAGAGCGAAGCAGCATCTCTCTTTGACTTCTTCATTCGAGGACCTTCCCATAATACGCTTGATAAATCATAGTTTATTTAATGCCTTACCGTACATCCTTTGTATTTATGTTCATTGTAGGAATAACATTGAAGTAAATGAACCAACAGTTTTTAATAATTTACCGGAAAATTTATTAGATTGTGAGAACTTAAATCATGTGAAATGTTGATCGAAGGAATGCATTGGAAAATGACTCGTTAGAATATATAACGCACTGCAAAATGGAAAGAGACTTTTTTTTGGATAAATCTCGCGCACACTAAATACTTGAACCAAAGGTGTTAGAAAATAAGAAATATTTCCGAACAAAGTCTTTGTCACAGGCAGAAATGAATACGTTTAATTTCACGAGATTGGAACTTGCCGAGAAACAAAAAAGATTCCGCAAAACCATGTTGATTTATTAACACTTTGTAAAAAGTAAAAATGCAACATACATTTTGATGTTGTTTTAAAGCCAATTATCAAAAGATATTCAATTGTTATTATTCATTTGCCATGATAATGAAATTATTTCAGCATTTTCGTTAGTAAATAATTTATAATATCTAAAACTAAAAGTTACCATTAAAATAAAAAAAAAATGAACGCGTATAAAGGCTGAAAAATTGCGATCAATTCGTAACGATCGTTAACTGCAATGGATACCACGCAAATATGCATTCGACGGATGACTAACAAATTGAAAATCTGAACTTGCGAGATTTCATCGCCATAAAACACAATGGACACGTTAAAACAATGACTTTCATTTCACGTTCGCATATGTGTCATTAGCAACCCATTTCATAATAAGAATATAATTTTCGGCAGTAAAATACTGCAAGTAAGATTTCAAACAGGAAGCAACAAAAAACTGGTCGGAGTCGCTTCAATGTCGGTAGATACTTTTATTTCAGCTTCGCAGCTGATAGGGGATATACCGTTCCCCCAAACGGTCAGCATGACCTTTTTGGCGCTGCGTTTATCATACGTAGTATCCGTTCTTACCAAGGAGATGAGTAAGCTAGCTCCTCATCGGAGCGGCTAGAGCCTGACATGAAACTTCGGACCAGCTGAATATTCGTTGCCCTAGAAACCGGCTTAAGTGCACGCCACTGAGGTATTCAAATTGCTCGTGAGAAGTAATTGAAGGAGACAGGTTATTAGACGGAGAGTGAATCAAATGTCAAAATAAATGAATTTTTTCATCTTGTGAACTTTTTTACCACAAAACGGTCTCTTGATTGTTATCCAATATCCCACTTGTGATGATTGATAACATCCTGGTCTCATTGAGAGACCTCGAGCGTTCAAATCGCATGCATGGGCATCTCATGGCCCGGGAGCGAAATGTGGCATCCTTCATAGATATTTGCAAATTTGAGAGTATGTATATTAAACCTAAAATAAATAGAGGAAGACGAAGGAATAATATGTTGTCGGACATCTACATACTACCCTGCGAGCCGCTAAATGGGCGTGAGGCAGGCAGTGTTAGGACACCACCCGTGTAATGATGAAAGGGATAACGTTTTCGGAGGTGAAATGGTGACGTATATTATAGGAGTGTACTTAGTGGAGCTCAGTTTTTATTGTGGTCGCTTAATGTGCGCGGAAAGAACAAGTTTTCGCACCGTTCTGTTCTGCAATGTATCTCTCATATTTCATCGCTTCTGTCAGACCTAGAGATGTAGTGAGGCATCATGATAATATTCTCAGGATTATTAAAATAACTGGTGTTCTTTGTTCCGGTGCTATTTTTTGCCTGAATTTCATTGACCTACACTAAGATTTGACGATGGAATTCCTAGTAATGGCAACATTTTTATTCATTTCATGTCATTAGACTCGATGAATTGGACTTGATAAAATGTAGATGAAGTTGACACTGGGTTATCCTAATCTTCTACCACATCGTAAACAGAATTTGTAAGATTGGATTGTTTGGAAACAATTCCGGAACTTGTTGGAAGATGGTCTTACAATAGGTAGCTCAAGTTATACCATTTATAGATTAGTACTCATAAAACTCTTTAAAGAAACTGAAAATTAAAAGTAAACAACGGTTACTAAGAAGAGTAAATTTACAATTTTCATTCACTATTATCACTCATTACATTGTTTTAACCTCAAAAAAAGGCTAATTTATGTCACAAGAGCTGTAATGTAGATTATCACATGCGTGACTTAAGTGGCTCCCATTACACGCTACGTCAACTTTACGCCGTGTAATAATGAGCCATTTAAGGAGGTTCCTCTGCCGCTCGGTGCGTCCAAAGCCGGTGAAAAATCCATCTTCTTAAGTGTTTTAAGAAGTCGATTTAATAAACATTACCTTGTGTAGCCACCTATAGTATTTAAATGAGTACTTAACAACTTTGTGAATAAGTTGTATCGAAGCACTTAGAAGTGGGAAACAATTTTTAAAACTCATCAGTAGCTTATTTTGATCTTGGTTTCTTGTTGGCAACTCGTTTACACGTTTAATTGCCCTGACAATGAATTTGAGCTCATCACCGCTATTTCGTGATCTGAAATGTGTTCCATAATTTAAAAATAAGTTTTAAAATATTTAAATGGAAATGTAACTCCTTATTTAAATATTATGGGTAAAAATCATGTGTTGGAACGATTAGGCAACGGTGGTAAATGCAGCATTGCTCTATTACTTCGTTCACTTGTTTTCCTGCTCGCGTGTTGGCGTGAGTTTGAGTATGTTAGTGGCTGCTTTCCAGGAAATCGTTAATATTAGACATATAGATTTGTATAATACATTAGTGTATTTATATATTCATTTATATTTATACCCGTGAGTATTATGTACATTTATTTCAGATAATGTAGATAAATTATCCTTTCGTATATAAATTTCGTCAGTTACTATCGAATTGTCCAAGAAGCAGGATATCACATCTAATTCAGTAGACACCAAATTTCGATTTCCACCAGTTAAACTGTTCGACCACTCCATCATGCAATGTCAATTAAAATAAACACACGATCTAGCAGCGCGCCGAGGGTGCAGACTTCGCGAGGAATCCGAGCGTCATCGAACCAGCGCAGCAGAAACAGTTGAAATCTATCAGGCGCGTGACACCGTGAAACGGAGGCCCATTATTACGAAGTTCCCGCGTCAGCAGTCTTGCGGCGGGTGGGCGCGCGGTTTTAAGGGCACCGCCCGTTCTCCCGCCAAAACTTTCGCCATTAAGACGCAGCCGCTCCTACAGACTCCGAAACTCCTTGTCTCTCTCAAGGGTCACATTTCGAACCCGTAAGAATGCCAAGGGGATCTCCGCACGCACACGCGCGCACTTTAAACTTTTTAAAGGGATATTAAGTTAGTTCCAACGATGAAATGACTAAGGGGAAGTCGGAGCGAGATTTTTTCCTAGTCACACTGGAGACCATATTTGAATTTCATATCTTCATTTCACCCGCAGTAAGAACCATGAATTAAAATATTAAATCCGTTCAAATTTCATGCGATTCTTCCGGGTTGTGGCGTCACGTCCAGCCCTTCCTTAATACGGACATAGAAAACTTATTCAGGAAGCATTTTGGAATTGCAAGGCCGCGACGATGCCGAAATGCTGATGCGTATCGTAAGCATCAGAACAGCATCGAAAGAACACCAAATAACAGCCTCTATAATGTCTCGACCGTTGTATTAAAAAATGTTTTTTTTCGAGGATTTGATGTCAAAATTACGATATTGTCGACGTTACATATTTTGTATCTCATAATACCGAGGTACCAGAAGTTCGATTATAGCAAGTCGGCGATAATTATCACACGATAAATAATAAAACTATCGTCTTTCGTAAAAGTATTCCACGCGGAAAACCACTCGATACTTTCCAATCGATAATTATCGCATGCGGACATGTCAAGGCTACTTTACTCGAGGAAGTTGCATCCATCACGGTAGCCTTGCAAGCAACACTTCGATGTTTAATAAGTGGGGGTCGATAGTGGAGGTAATCGAGGCTTGCAATTGCGAAATAATGGCCTGGCTTCTATTTTTTTTTCTGCGAGGAGCATATCTATTCTGCGATAAAATCACATCTCATCCGGTGAGATCTTGCTCACATGCAAATATGCAAACGGATATTAAAAATGAAAACAACGGATATCGATATTGATTGGAGGAGGACTTGTTTTTGTATATGTCAATGTTTATTTGCAAATGGATATTATTTAAATAAAAAAAAACTCAACAAAATTATTGACAAATTCTAAGCCATCCGGGACTAGCCACAGAGTTCCACTATTACGGAGTCACCCGTCATGCACAAATGTGCGAATTTCCACAGAGAAAAACTTATCCGCCTTGACCGTGATTCGAACCCGGATCCCTCGATATCCGGCCGAGTGCTTTAGCCAGTTAAGTTACCGAGGCGTCCTATTCCTCTTTGGATTCATGTGACCTTTACGTGACTAGATGTTCTCGACTGCCGGACATACAATGTAACAATCAGTCGCTACTGAGCGCTTAGCGCCACTGCCCTGTACTTTTGCTACTGTCTGCTGCCTACTGTCTGTCTGCTGTACTGCTGTACTACTGCCGGTGTAGGTCACAAAAATCCACAGGGGAAGAGGACGCCTGGCTAAAGCACTCGGCCGGAAATCGAGGGATCCGGGTTCGAATGATGGATGGATGGCGGATGATTTTTTCTCTGTGGAAATTCGAACAAAATTATTATTTATAAATTATATTCCATAAGGTAATAATAATTGCTATCACGATTTTCACGCTTGATATGACGTAATAATCCACAAAGAATTTAATTAATAGATGTTTATTTAGTTCACGTATGTCTATCGGAATCGAACACAGCAGCGGGCGAACACAATTTTTGGCTATTTCGACAATTTTCCAAATTGCCATGTTCATCGTTTATTTCCGCCATCAGTAACTCTGGAAAAAACCAGAAGTAATGTGCGATTGGAGTTATCGCTACTCTCGCTACTTCCATACAACACAACTACCATGTGTGAAGCCAGCCTTGATGACGACTTGAGAACGAGGAACCGATGAAACCATATGGCGGGTTTACACATGAAAGTTGACTTATTTGGAAGTAGCGAGTGTGGCGATATCTCGACTCGTAACGCCACCAGCACGGCATCGTTCTGCTTACACATAACTTGCGGCTTTTCCCAAACAAATGGATGACGGAAGTGAACAATGAATACAGTAATTACGAAAAATCACCAAATTTCGGCAACAATGGCGTTCGTGTATTACTGTTTGAGTCCCATGGGCATTCGTGGGTAAAATAAATTTGTACGAGTTACAACAATTATGGATGATTACGTCGAATCAAGTGCGTCAATTGTTACAAAAATAAATATTATCCAATATGAGAAGATTCATAAAGCTTACCCTTGATGTTCTGTAGCATTCAAAATATTTTTAAGAACAAATAAATATTTACATAAGCAACGATGAGTCCTCATCCCACTAATTTATTCGTGGCTCACATTCAAAATCTCCATTTGCTGTCACGTGATCAATATTTCACCGGATGCGATGCGATTTCATCGAATTATCGATATGCTACTTGCAGACAAAATAGAAACCAGTCTGTTTTCCACGTATGTAGCAACCGTGGCAGATTTCCACCACTGTCGACCCCCCACTGCCATAGATGTGCGTACTTACACATCGAAGTGACGATTGTGAGCGACTTCCAAGGCTACTTTCATGGATGTGACTCCCATGTGTACGATCGCCAATACGATAATGACTAGTAATTTCCATTTTGATAATTACTACCGCAATGTAATGCCTTCATCAAGAATCCGAAACCGCCCTGGGAGGGATACCATTTTTCAAGTTCGAGAAACGCCTTCTTCGTTAAACTCTTGACCTCCGATTAAAAAAAACTCAGCATTTATTCCGTCAAGTTCCGCAAAATTTTTGTCCGGCCATTTATCTTTCGAAATCCAAAGTTTTTAGCGCAGTCGTCCAAATTTTTCCCCCGTTCAAATGCTAATTTTCTCGTGCCGAACTAACTGATCCTATAATTAGAAAAAGGGGCTCCAGCTTCCTGTCGAAGGGACGTAAAGAGTCAGTCACTTTATTTACATAGGTTCGGTTGATCGCCCCTTGACTCATCAAAGACCAGGTTTCGCAAGCGTGCCCGACCACTGTCATTTGCGTTCGGTTGTCGGCGGTTCTTTACCGCGGCCCTTTACCATAACCTTTTCCCGGACAGGTTCACCGGGGAAATATTTACTGGGAACCTGTTAGTTTCCTTGGCGAGGAATACGCCTTTTCTTTGGTTATTTTAGTCAGGAAGGGCTCGAGGCAGTGAGTTCGCCCTGTTCCATTCGTTCGTTTATGCTAATATTCTTCCATTAATATTTTCTGGTTGGTCCTTTTAATCCCCGGATCCAGAAACTGAGTGAAAATTATCCCCTGACTTATTTAATCTGTAGATTATAATTTTGGGGCTTCCCCTGTTCGGGGCAGAAATAGCAAAGGTCTATAACAATGACAGAGTGGTGGACAAATTTAGTGTTTCAAGAAAGTCTAGATCCAAACCACCTAGGTAAGGAGTAACTACATCTACATAATACCCTGCGAGCCGCCGTATGGACGTGTGGCAGGGGGTGTTCGGAAACTATCCGTGTAAAGATGCAAGGGATAAGGTTTTGGGAGGAGAAATTGGGACCTGTATTATGGGAGTGCATTTAGTGGAGCTCAATTTTGATGGTGATCGCTTGTTGTGCGCGGAAAGAACACGTTTTTGTATCTATCTGTTCGGTAATGTATCTCTCTCATTTAATCCCTTCTGTCAGACCTAGATATGCCTAGAGACGTCATGATAATATTGTGTCACTCTGAAACACGCCAGTTCTGCATTTCTGAAGCAAGATAAGCCTAGCGAGTAGCCTCCGAGTCTCTAAGGGCTCCCTCCATTAATCCATGAAAAAGCCGTGAAATACTATATGTTCGCTCTAGGCAGTTTTTCTTATCGAACGAACGAACGAACGAGACGGATTATTAACTAAAGGTAGTGTCTGCCCAAAACCGACTTATTATTACGGAGGCCCCCGCGGTTTTCTTGTAAAGTAGGTTTTTTTTCTGGTTCTTCCCGCGTTGCAGCATTTTAATGGACGACCGTTTCGCCAGTGTTCCACGCGGCATCATCAAGGCCTAACGTTCAGGAGAAATGTAGTCAGCTTTTATACACTCAGGCTGACCAAAAATTATGTGCGCCAATTATTTACATGCATGAAACTAAACTACACATTTCATTAAGTGAAACGAGAGTAGACCAAGCGAGGTCCGTAACTTTGTCAATTTCCTAATTATCGATCTCATTCCAGAATATTCGCGTTAAAGTTCGAGTTGAGTAGAAGTCGTAGCGAGATGGAGGGGAAAAATTGATCAGTAAGAAGAAACGCATCAGCTCCACATGGTGAGATGAACTCATCATTACTACCCCCAAAAGTAAAATTAAACTCAATGTGTTTTATCTTTCGAAAAGAAAATCAAATAAATTGCGTCATTCTAACAAGATGTAATCAAGGAAAAGAGCAATCTTGAGAATAGCACATGCTGCAGTAAAAAACATGCATTAGAGGACATTTTCTACAACGGATGTTAGCAGTGACCTCTGTAAGAATGCTTCCTTGAACAGAATTTGTCGTTGCCGATATAAGAAAAATGGAATGATAATGGGTAAATTACGCTGATGTATGTATATCATGTCATCACGTGTATCTAATTCCTGTAATTGTTTTTGTGTAATTACTTTTCACTGAGTACTTAATTTATGCATTGGCTGAACGTTAATAATAATAAATAACGACACGTATCCAAGGTAGCGGTCGGTGATACACGGCTTTTGGAAATAATCCATCTAAACCGTCTTTTATATCTCAAGTGAATGAAAAAAACACTTGAATCCCGATATGCGCGCGAGGCCATATATGTATGTATGTATATATATATATATATATATATATATATATATATATATATATATATATATATATATACATACATACATACCTTTCTGTATAAATATATATATAAATATATATATATAAATATTTATATATATATTTATACATATTTATACATATATATATTTATACAGAAAGGTAGAAAGAAAGTGGATAGGAACACATAAAATTTACAAACACAATGGTGGTGTGAAGATGAAATGATAGCCGATTCCAAGCAGAAAAAATTCGACTGGACCGGGAATCGAACCACGGACCTTTGGATGTCGCGTCCACTGCTCAGACCACCGAGCTACCCAGTCTACAAAGAAACTACTGGAATCGGCGGGGGTTTATATGAACGAACACTCCCCAAGGCATGACCCATGAGAGCGGCCAGTAGATGGCGCGCGGGCAGCTTTTCACCCACCGGAAGAGAGAGAATGACATACACACAAGGCGAAATGAAAGAATAACTCAAGCACACAGACAGTGACGACGACGATAGACGATGATATATATATATATATATATATATATATATATATATATATATATATATATATATATATATATATATATATATATATATCGTCGCGTCGGGAGGAGAAAATACTACAACAATGAGACAAATGACTGATGACAGCGTGTGAGAAGACAAACGAAAGAGGACGAGCGAATCCAACGAAAAGCAAGAAGAGCAATTTTTCACGCGCGCAAGGACGAAAAATTGCACAAAAAAAACAAAGCCTCCGCAACATCCCCGGCAAGAAGGAAGAAGAAGAAATAAGGATTCCGTTCCTTTCGACGGAGGACCTTTTCACGCGTCGGCAAGGTTGCCGAGATCAATAAATCCGGCGAAACAAATGAAACTTCAGAGCGCACACGACATGATCGTGAGCCGCGTAAATCGTCTCGATTCGGGAAGATGGCAGGCGATTTCTCGCTCCGAGATGAATCCATATTAATCCTGTTTATCGGATCAACAGGGAGAAAGAGGTGCTTGAAGACAAGAGAGGAGAAAAATGGCGATGGGTGACAATCCCTGTGTCATGAGCCGGATTTCCGGGTTCTTGTGCATCCGCGAACGAATAGTAAAAAAAGATTTTCCCAGAATCCAAGAGAATAAGTGACAGCCATTCTCTGAATGAAGCATTTTCAGGTGGACGACCAAATAAAAGTAGATATAGACAGAATAAGAGAAATTGACGGAAATGAAGCAAATAATACCCATGGAACTCAGTCGACGGGAACCCAGTTAAGGCTGGGACACACTCAACGTGTACGTGTAACGTGAGCCGTTGAGGGTAATACGCGAAAAGATGGCTGACGGGAAATTATAGCGAACGGACACAATCAACGTGTACGGGAGATATGGGCAACTTTCATCTTTTCCCGTGTCCCGTACACGGAAAACCAATCAGAATAGTCCTGAGAATCCGGGAATGGGAGCCATCTGTCGGCAGATACATCCAACTGCTGAAGACAGCTCTTGGCAAAGACAACTTATTTACTTCCACAGTTGTTTACACCTGATCTCTTAGCTGCGCCTGCGTTAGTCAATTGTTACTCCGGGCCGTGTTAACGTCGATTGTGACCGCTGACTTGCGTTCCCCGTCTCCCGTTAACGTCTCGCGTCACACGTACACGTTCATTGTGTCCCAGCCTTTACTCTTATTTTTTCAGGCGAACTAATGGCTAAAGATTAACCTACGCTTCAAAATACTCCTTTCATAAGATGTATAAAATTTGCCGCAGCGATAAAACTTAGGCTTACTGCTGCCTTTATTATTTTTGAATCTCATATAAATTTGGGTCATATCTTATTCGACAAAGTGTTAAACCGTTGTGCCATCTCTCTATTTATCATCAATGCCATATCTGCATTTCTACATATATATTTTTACAAATACTATCCTACGAGCCGCCGCATGGGCGTGTGGCGGGGGGTTTTTGGACTCCATCCGTGTAAATATGTAAGGAACAAGAGGTTGATTCCTTCTTTCGGGTTTTCCGCCGCGTTGGTTAATGTTGAGGACAATATTTCGCCGGCTCTCCTGCTGGCTTCCTCAGGTCCATGTAACAATTAGTGCTGGGAACGGAGGGCGACCTCCGGTGATTGAATCGGTAGTAGCGATTACAGCACTCCTCCGGTTTTCTCCGATACTACCGCGGTTGTTAGCGGAGGTTACGGAGGAAACGGAGTTTTCGGAGGACGCCGGGGGCTTTGAGTGGTTGTAGGTTTTGAAAGACCTCTGAACTGTCTGTAATGTGATTTTTTCGAATAGTGTCGTATAATTGCAATGTTTATAAATCAAAGATGCTTATTTAATCTGTGATTATTAATCTGCTCAACCAAATATAACTTAAATCTCTTCAGGCTCACTAGACGTTTGACTCAAGCAAAAAATTCATTCTGTATTTAGCATGAGGCTAATAATACTAATAATGTTAAGTGAAGTACATACTTTCGGAAATCATTATTTTTACGTTTAATGACTTGCACAATAGAAGAACACATCATAATTTTCGAATACCATCTGATATTTCTTATCAACATGCAAGTGATACCGATCGCAAAAGATTCTAGTAAATATAATGGGATAGTATCAGTGGTAATGGTCAATTTTCCGAAGAAGCGGATATTTCCACTCTGTTCTTTACTACAATAATAATTTGTCAATAAAAGTTATTTTTTAAGTACTTCAGCAGTATTTTCGTAATGTTTTGTAACTATGAATATTATCATTGCTTCATATAATGCTGATGATGAACAAATACTCGGAAAAAGCATAATTTACTGTTAATTTTTCAATATACTTGGTAAATATTTAACTCGTTTTAAAATTATAACGTCCCAAAACTTTCTGGCTTCGTCGTTCAATTTCAATTCAATTTTCTTGTAACTGTCTTAACCAGGGAGAACACATTTATTGAAAGAATAATGCCTCATCACTTGTATAGTTTATTGAACACCTTTGCTCATCTGATAATAGCTGCCTAGACTAAACCAATGGCAATTTTACATCACACGGTGGAAGTCGTAATGTTATACCTTACAACTGGTAATTGAGTGCTTGCAATTGATTAAAAGAAAATTCTTCTCCACGGAAATTTTTCATCATCTGATCTCATTGAAACATGAAATCCTATTTGGGCTCTAACCTAGGCATAAATGTTGGGGTTTCCGTTTAAGAACATTCATTTAAGAACTTCCATGAAAATTTTATTCCTGTAGCTTCAGAAGAAATGCTAAAATACCTTCCTCCGAAACCACCGAAACATTGCGTGACGCAGCGTTTCGGAGGTTTCGGAGCAATCGGAGGTACCGATTGGTTTCCAGTGAACAACTGCTCCGCTCCTACCGCTCATTTCCCAGTACTAGTAACAATTCGGTTCGGGAGGCGTCGTATTATGTAGGGTCGTTTTCGCGCCTTTTTTGTGGTCCTCTTCTCTGATTGGTCGGAATCGTTTCTTCTTGGAAAAGTGCTTTCCAAGAAGCGGAGAGTGGGTAACCGTCGTCTCTGTCGAAGTTTTCGCGGTTTTTAGCGATTTCCACCGCTTCTCTGATGAGACTGGGGAAATCCCTAAATCGCTAAAAACCGCGAAAATTTCGACAGAGACGACGGTTACCCACTCTCCGCTTCTCGGAAAGCACTTTTCCAAGAAGAAACGATTCCGACCAATCAGAGAAGAGGACCACAAAAGAGGCGCGAAAACGACCCTACATAATACGACGTATCCCGAACCGAATTGTTAGTGGCCTGGCGGTGGTTTTAGCGGGTTTCCCACCGTCCTATGGCGAATGCCGGGCCAATATCTTCCCGCAATAGTGTAAATTTCCAGTGAATACCCTGAAGAGGCGATAGCCTAAAGCTCACACCGTTGTTTTGTGATTTGTTATTCTGTATTGTTTGGTGTGTAAATAAACATTTTGACTTGAACCGAATTGTTACATGGACCTGAGGAAGCCAGCAGGACAGCCTGCGAAATATTGTCCTCAACATGAACCAACGCGGCGGAAAACCCGAAAGAAGGAATCAACCTCTATCAAAGTCCCGCGGAAGCCTTCATCAGAACTTCATGTAAGGAACAAGGTTTTCGGAGGTGAAATGGTGACGTATTTTAAGGGATTGCATTAAGTGGAGCTCAGTTTTGATTTGCGGTTGCTTATGGGTGCGCGGAAAGTACGAGTTTTTGAACGTATCTGTTCGGCAATGTATCTCTCTTATTTTATCGCTTCCGTCGGATCCGGATATGTAGTGAGGTACTCCTCCCGCTGCCTCTGAGACAACGGAAGAAGGGTCACCCAACGACGGCGAAGAGACAGAGGGAGGACGCAGGGAGGGGGAAACAAATTCGTGACGGCACGGTTCGTCCCCATAGTGTCCGAAAATAGTTGGATTTTTAGCGAGCAAGGGTCCACCGTTTTAAACATTGCGACCTCGGAAAACAGGTGATGATGGATGTTTTGTACTTATCGCATGGAGGTAAGATGTCGCCAGGGGCTGATCGTTTCCTTTTTTTTTTTAATTTCTGGCTGAGAAGTGAGGTTTTGTAAGCCAAAGTTCTGGTAAGTTCCCTCAATAACCCTGAGGGATAAAAATTTTTCTTTCGCATGGTCTTTTGGAATGATATCTCCCAAAATAAATAAATAATACCCAAAAGGCATTATCTTTAATAGTTAACCCGTCGTTGAGTGATACGCAAACACGGGCAGAGTGAAAATGAGGTCTCAAACGCTTCCCTCGGCCGTCACTACTGCAACGCCTTAACGCCAAAAGAGAGAGCCGGATTTGTGGATGACAAGTAAATATTTTTTTATATACAAATATTTTTTAAATATTTTAATATATTAAAATTTATAAAAAATTGTTATTTTAAAAAATGATTATTAAATAAAATTAATTATAATATATGTATATAACATAATATTTTATATACAAATTTTATAAACAAATAATTTTTTTTTACAAAATTCAAGTTATTTATTTTGTTTTTTTTTTTGCAATTTCCACCAATCAAGTTTTTATCCAAATGCTGGCATTTGATTTTCCACGTTTGGATTAAATTTTGCCCGGATTTACCAGATTTTCGGATAACAATGATTCATTTCACTGGGGTTCCACTTCATTTGAAGTCTTTTTTTGCAGCTGCTTTTTCTGTGTTCCATATGTATCATGTCATATCATCCTTTTTCTGTTAATTGGCAAAATATTGTCGACTTAGAAAAAATATATTCTATTTCAAAAATCAATCATCCAACGTAAATTTTTTCCTCAGAACATTTTCAAACACTGACGATTTCGTTTTAATATTAACATCACAAATTATTAAGTGATTAATCGTTAATTGAGTGATCAACCAGGTCATCATTTTCGAAGGTAATTTCCGTGTTTTGAATTAGTTTCATTTATTTAATCTGCTTAAGCTGTTTATGAAATAAGCTTATGAAATAATAAATAAATAAGCTTATGAAAAGAGCCGGAGTTGTATTGATTCGGTCATGATGAGATCAGGAAATTATTTAGGCGTTGCCTGAGGTGAAGTATCATACAAATTGGAGCTTATTTAATACTGTTGCTTGGACAACAATACATTTCCTTTTAAAGGAACGTTGGGGGCAATTGGGTGATTTAGAAGGGGCATAAGGAGGAGAATAACGCTAGGGAAATAAGCGTTCATCTACATCTACATATTACCCTGCGAACTGCCGCATGGGCGTTTGGCAGGGGGTGATAGGAGACCAGCCGAGTAAAGATGTAAGGGATAAGGTTTTTGGAGGAGAAATGGTGACGTGTATTTAGTCGAACTCAATTTTTATGATGATCGCTTTTTGTGCGCGAAAAGAACACAGTTTTGTACATATCTGTTCGGTAATGTATCTCTTCTATTTGAGGACCCCAGAAGTCAAGGGGTCTAAGTAACAAAATCATTGTTTAGAGAAAACTTAAGTCAAAGTTGAAAATGTTTGATACAACCCACTAAGTACTTAAGAGGCATTACCCTAGATAGCAGCACCCGTCAAGAAAATCACTTGGATCCCTTTACCACCTAAAAGATTAATAATTTCACATCCCATTCCTGTACTTTACTTATTTTTTTTACAAAATGTCGCTTAGACCCCTTGACTACTGGGGTCCACATTTAATCGCTTCTGTCAGACCTTGAGATGTAGTGAGGCGTCATGATAATATTCTCTGTGTCGCTCTGAAACACACCATTTCTGAATTTCTCCAGGAAACTAAGCCTAGGGTGAAGCCTCCGAGTCTCTAGGGGCTCCCACCTTAATCCATCTAAAAGTTGTGAGACACTATATGTTTGGTCGAGTCAGTTTTTAACGAAGCATGCAGCTTTTCTTTGTATTTTATCACTTTTTTTGGTAAAATCTATGCGACCAGCGTACCAAATGTTCGAGGCATATTCGAGGTGTGGCCTAACTAGAGCAAAGTGGCATCTCTCTTTGACTTTTTCATCCAGGGACCTTCCTATTGTACGATTATCAAAACCTAGTTTCTTTAATGCAGTGCCGCATATGTTTTGCATGTGTGTTCCCTACGATATATCACAAGGTAAAGTAATTCCAAGGTATTTAATCGTACCTGAAAATTTTAAGGTTACATCACCCACAGTGTAGATATAGCGTTCTGTAATAGAAATGACATGATGACGGGGACCATGTATAATTATTGAAAAAGATCGAGGAAAGAGTATAAAGGGGTTGTGTACTACAGTAGAAAACACTTCCATAGAGGTCTACTGGAATCGGCGGGGGTTTATATGAACAAACACTCCCCAAGGCATGACCCACGAGACCGGCCAATAGATGGCGCCAGGGCTGCAATTCACCCACCGTCAGAGAGAGAATGACACACACAGAAGGCGAAATGAAAGAATAACTCAAGCACACAGACAGTGGTGAAAGATATAGAACAGGCGTTTCGGGGTACGCTAACCCAAGTAGGAAATGAGCCGTTCAGGCCATACAATCGTACGTTCATTCACTCAGACCGCTCAGCGGCAAATACTCACATAAATGTTCATACAGAAAGGTAGAAAGAAAGTGGATAGGAAGTGTGCATGTCTATTGTGTATGTATACGCTAGAAGTTCATGAAGCATTGATCAAAGTTCAAGCCACGATCTTAACATACGCGAATCCTCTTGCGTATTTGCTATTTTGGGAAACAGAGGCCAAAAGTCTATCCCGAGTAAAACCATGAATTCGACTATAAAATCACAAGCGTGAACAAAAAGAAGAATAACTTCCTTGAATGTCAAAACAAAAGATAGATGTGAAGGGTCTTTCATCCCATTTCACCTTTGAAAACTCGGTAAAAGAAATTGTCAGACAAGCAGACGTTTGGTCCGGAATTATCCTTCTCCTGAAATCCCTTTTGATACAAGATGACTTCCGCCAAATATAAAAACGGGTAGAAGAACTCATAAACTCCATGAAAACGTTGACGGCCCAGGAAAATCGTAAGGGACGGACGAAAGTCCAGATAAATTTTTCCCACATCAAAAGAAAATTAGTATCCATACTGAAAAGAATCCTTTGTACTTTTGTAAACTAATTAAATTTGAACGACGCGTCCCATAGCTTTACCACATCGTCAGGTACAATTGTTGGTACATATTTTTTTAATTGTTGTGGTAGTGACGTGATGCGGGCGGGGTTAGAAACCCTCAAGTCAGAGGTTGGAAACCGGCCATGTTGATTGGCCAGCTCTGGGTGCTTAATGTACTCAAATAGCTAACTAAACACTTAAATATTTGATTATTAAGTCACTGATTTGATTGATGTACCATATTAAATGATTAAATATTTAATTTAATGTTAATAATAAATAATAATCATACAAAAGTGGTGATCACGTTGTTACTAAGCAATGTTTTCAAATATTGAATGTGCAGGTGGCTCTACGCAAGGAAGTTGACTCCTAAGGAAGTAACGAGTGTAGCGATATCTCGAATCGTAACGCTACTTGTAGGAAACCGTTCTGTTTAAACACAACTTCCGGGTTTTGCTAAAACTAATGGATGACGGAAGTAAACAATGTACATGGTGATTACCAAAATCGCCGACATTTGACAATAATGGCGTCGGTATGTCGCTGTTCAAGTCCCATAAGCATTCATAGGTTTAATAAATTTGCATGATAACAACAATTTTGCTTCATTACATCGTATCAAGTACGAGAATTGTTGCAAAACTTCAATACAGAGAGACTTTATTTAAAAAAATGAGAAATTTCTAACACCTAGATCCTGTAAAAGAACTTGATACATTTTAGTTTATATGTATTCTCGACTATTTTTGAAAATAAATCACGTGTTCACCGTTCTAATTTATTCCGAATCGCAAAAAACTTACATTGCGAAGGGGTTTTCAATGTACCGGGTGAAAAATGTGAGTCAAATTTAATACTTACGTGGATATTTTTAATTTAAGTTGTTTGAATTTCACTCAGAGAAAGAGATATAATTCGACCATTACGAGTGCGATATTTAATTAATTCACGCTTCCAACAGTAAAAAGTACGATTCGAATATGGCCTCCATAATAACTAGGGAACTATCTCGCTCATATAAACCTTAAAAAGCACGGCTTTATCCCTTTTATTTATGGAGGTTTATGACGATGGGGACTCGTAAACTGAACATGGCTGTAAATCATTAATGGAATAAGTAGCCAAGGTTTTCCCGTTTCTTTTCTCATTAGCGTTTTTAATGAGACGTCATCTCATCATTACGCGCCAAAAATGGGGTCAGGCGCCCTCTTAACATTGGGCCACCTAACTTAGACGAAAGGAAGCTCTGGTGCGGATCGGCGCTTTCGTCTGTTCTCCGCCGTCCTTCGACCTATCTCCGTATGGGTGACCCGGACAAAGGAAATACATTTTTACTGCGCCGCGAAGGCTAGTTACAGTGACAGTGTAACTTAGACAGTGTACTTAGACAGTGGTTATTAAATGGCGCACGTATCATATTCTAAAGTAAATAATTAAAAATAAAGCGTTGGAAAGATAGAACAGGAATAATTCGTACCGTGGTATATATTGCCTCGTCTACACTGCACATAAACTTTATTTGGGCTCACCTAAAATCAGCATTTAAATGTAGACGAGTGTCTGCATACAGATATTAAATCTACCGTAGCTTCAGCAAGAGGCCTTAGAAAGAGCCTTACATCGCACGATTGTTAAGGTGGGTTTGCCCATGGAAGTCACTTTCATGACACTAATGGCCGGTTGCAAGAACATTATGTTATGGAATCAATAGTTATGAGATCCATAAAGTTATAGATCTCATAAATATATGCGGGTTGCAGGAACACATCTGCTAGTTACCTAACTTATTTACCAATAGTTAGTAGCTGCAAAATTTTGATCTAATATTCCACCGCCGGATTGAATTTACGAAAGTTTAGCCAATGAATATTTACTAATGCAGATAATAATTAGTCTTTAAGAGTGATCAAACTGTTCATTCGTCTCAAAACAACTCTTTTATCGAGTAATTAAGTCTCCAAGCGCTTCATTGCGCATCCGCCATCTTGGCTACTTAAGTAACTCATAACTCCATGCCATAAGTTATGAAACCAATAAACTTATCGAATGTTTCTGCAACACTTATTGAATGGTTGCCATGGCTTATGGGCCCCATAAGTTTATGGAATTCATAAGTGTCGTTCCTGCAACTGGCCATAAGCCTAGGAAGTCGCACACAATCGACACTTCGAAGTGTAAGCACGCACTTCCATGGCAGTAGTGGTCGATAGTTGTGGTAATCGATAGTTGTGTGGTTGCTGCTTGCAAGGAAAGCAGACTGGTTTCTATTTCGACTGTAAGTCTTCTTCGTAGTGGCTCTACAGCCCTACGTGGGCCTTGGCCTGCTCCACTATTGCCCTCCAGTCATTCCGGTCGGAGGTTCTCTCTCGCCATCCACGAATTCCCATCCTATTAAGGTCGCACTGCACTTGATCCATCCATCTATTTTTAAGACGTCCCTGTCTTCTTCTTTTGTACAGCCTACCTTATAGCATATTTTGCCTGCGACTGGCATATCGATCAATCGATAAAATCGCATCGCATCCGGTGGAATCTTGGTCACATTACAGCAAAGGGGTATTTAAAATATAAACTAGGAATAACTTAGTAGGAAGACGACTCGTTGTTGCCCATGCAAATATTTATTTGTTCTGGAAAATATTTTAAATGGAAAGAACCCCTAATGTAAGCTTTATAACTTATCTTTTATCAGAAAACAATTATTACTTTCTCAATCGACACACTCGATTCGACGTAATAATGGATAATCATTGTAACTCATGCAAATTTATTAAACCCATGAATGCCTCTGGGACTAAAACAGCGATATAAGAACGCCATTGTTGCCAAATTTCGGCGATTTTTGTAAATAACATACTGATTGTTCACTTCCGTCTACCATCTGTTTGGAAAAAGATGGAAGTTATGCGTAAGCAGAATGATGTCCTGTATTGCCCTGTCTACATTATTAGCTTTCTAACCGGGGTTGAGGAACACATCTGCTAGTTACCTAACTTATTTACCAATAGTTAGTAGCTGCAAAATTTTGATCTAATATTCCACCGCCGGATTGAATTTACGAAAGTGTAGCCAATGAATATTTACTAATGCAGATAATAATTAGTCTTTAAGAGTGATCAAACTGTTCATTCGTCTCAAAGCAACTCCTTTATCGAGTAATTAAGTCTCCAAGCGCTTCATTGCGCATCCGCCATCTTGGCTACTTAAGTAACTCATAACTCCATGCCATAAGTTATGAAACCAATAAACTTATCGAAACAGAGTTGTTCACAGATGACGTTAGATATATATTGAGAACCCCTGCGTATGATGCTAGTTACCTAACTCTAAGGTTAGTAAAAGTTCGCCGTGTAAACGCAGGTTGGCGCCTAAAGTAGTCAGCTTTATAATCACGCTGGAGTTACTAGGGTTGGCGCTGGGTACCATGATTTTTAACTCGTGTAAACTCAGGTTCAGTTAGAATAGAAGTGATCCAGTCCACATGTAACTTTTACTTGAAGCGTACAATATATTACGAGAGTTTATCTTGTCATATTCCGTATCCATGTGCCATTGCTAAGTTGCTTGGGGTATTTGAATGCATGAGTGTATGATGAACCGTATTTTAAGTCCAAAATTTACCTTAAAAGCGCAAGCGAGGACGGGTCATGGGAAGAACTTGGAATAAAAAGTAGTTTATTTTGCTGCATATATTGAGGCAAGGACTCGAAATGGAAGTTATTTACAATTCTTGCACGTCCATATAACATCTTGAATTGTTTTCATCCATCATAAAAGAGTGCAAAAGACATTATAACGTTATATTCTCAGGGTATCTTAATGGTAAAGTATAGCATAGTGACAAGTCGTTCTACTAAGGAAATGTTTTCTTAAATTTTCTGGAAATCTTTCAATGCATAAAGTAATGCTTAGACATGAAATGATAAGTGTATCCGTGCGAAAAATGTGCATATTCAATTATTTTCCCGCAAATTAAAGTTTCGTGAATATAGCCCACAGCCCAGGAAACAAATGAAAAGCGACTTGCGATGTTTGATGGCCCGTGGGCTACATTACCTTCTCGAATATCCACTAGAGGCCACCAATATGTTAACAAGGGTTAAATAATGCCGTTTAATGCAAGTTTAATAGAAGAGCTAGGATGGGAATTACTATCAGAACGCAGGTTAAAATTTAGGTTAAACCTTTTAAGTAAATTCGAAACCGATTTGTTCACAGATGACTTTAGATATATATTGAGAACCCCTGCGTATTATGCTAGGTTTGATCAGATTAACAAGATTAGAGAGATAGATTGTCGTACCGATAGATTTCAAATGTCATTTTTCCCTCGTACTATAAGAGAGAACAATAGGCAGCGTAGCAAAGGGATAGGTAGGTGAAATATAGTTAGAGTAGTCTGTAGTGCATGATGCATGTAATAACAACCAATCATCCCTTTCTTATTATGTAGATACTAACCATCTAGCTGCATGTGACCCTGTTCTCTAGCATGTCCCCCTTAAATATCCTACTTGCATGGCAATAGTGTATGTTTGGTGATCTTCATTCCCTGCCACACACCCTCGAGGTGGCTCGCAGGGTATTATGTAGATGTAGATGTTAGTTGAGCCACCATATTAACTAAAATTCTAACCCTAGTAATGTAAGCGGGGCATAAGTATTGACACGATTCGAGAATTCGCCACACTCGCTACTTCCATAGAATTCAACTTCCTGCGTAAATCCGCCTTTAAAGTTATGTGTTAGTGATTTCTAAACATGTACAACAGCATAAACTAATTGATAAGAAGAATAACACGTATAAAATCACTAAAATCCTCATATAAATAATGCAAACACAAGCCTGATTCGGGCGACTATCGAAACTCCTCGACCTATCGATGACGGAGCCTCGACTGCCTCGATGGAACACTATCGATGTCACTCAAGTACACTTAGTTAGAGGTCCCCAGTCCCACTTAAGTGAACCCATCACTTAAGTGATGAGAAGGAGTCTATGCGGTGCATTCAAGTGAAGGGTTCAACTAAATGCTAACTTAAGTGGTCAGTGTGGAGGAGACATTAATACCGATTACGCCCTAACCTGCCGAGGTACGTCAATTTGAGAAGTTTCAACTCTTAAGGATACGCCCCTAAAGCTCACCCAGGCATATTAATACCATCTACATTGTCCTATTATTGCCTATTTCTTTCACTTGGCTTACATTCATGTATTGATTCATACACGCCTCGTTTATTTCGGTTCAGTTCTTAGCACACTGCGTAAATCGTAAAAAAACTCCAAATATAGTAAAGTAAAAATTCAACCTAATTTAACTATGCAACCGCTGATTGCTACATCCCCTTTACCCCACTCCAAGGGGTAGACAATCATTTTGAGAATGTCTGCCTGAATATAGCTAAACTCACGCACGAAAATTTTCCAAGAGATAATTAAATTTTTTGACATATTATAATTTGATATGCTGATATTTTTGATTTGATAGGTCGGTTATTTAAATGATGGGAAACTGCCTGAATTGATAGAATTATAAAGGATTTTTGCGGATGTGCCGTTCCAAATTTAGCCTACTCTTTTATGTTGAATATATGAATACGAATATATATGAATACGCCGCAAGCATTTCGCATCCTGGTCAAATAGATTTAACCAAAAAAATTAATAAAATTCAAAGTAAGTTTCATCACGTGAATCCTCGGAACGTAACTCGCGGTTCGTTAAAAACTGCTACGAGCGTACATTTAGCGTCTCACAACTTTTAGAGGGATTAGGGTGGGAGCCCCTAGAGACTCGAAGGTTACACGCTAGGCTTACTTTGCTTGAGATATTCAGAACTGATATTTTCAGAGAGACATAGTGCATATTATCATGACTCCCCACTACATCTCTAGGTCTGACAAATGCGATAAAATAATAGAAATACACTGGCGAACAGAGAGGTACAAAAACTCGTTCTTTCCGCGAACAATAAGCGACCACAATAAAAATTGAGCTCCACTAAATACACTCCTATAATTCATGTCACCATTTCGTCTCCAAAAAACTTACATCTTTACATAGGTGGTGACATAACACCCACTGCCAATTGGCCATGCGGCGGCTGGCGGGGTAATATGTAGATGTATGTTTGTACTGGTATACCACAGCTTCGCTGCCGTTCAATAATGAGAGAGGGAGTGGTACACTTTTGTTACGCTGAAATATCAGTTTCGTTGAACAAACATTCATTACTTTAAGCAATCCTCATGCTACTCCTTTTCCTTCCCCGCCCCCTCCCCCCTCGGTCGTCCAAAATGAACGCAGAAGACGAAGAGGGCGATCAAAAATGCCGTCCGCTTCCGGAGAGAGCAACGCCGCACGGCGCGCGCATAAATTATTCATGTCGACTGACTGACGAGTCGGCCATCACCGTCTGCCGTCCGCCTCCTCTCATCTTTCTTCCCTCTCCCGCACCCTTCATTCTCCCCGTTTCCCCTCCCCCGCACACCACATCTCCTGAAGCGGCCACATCGTGCACACTGGGTCACGTGAAATTCATCGCCTTCGCCATATTTCTGAATAAAAAAAAGGCAACGGTTAAATTACGCCGATTCGCATCGACCATATTAAAAACGAGAGCTTTCAATTCGAAATTTTGTCGCTGGGGAAAGTTATGAGCGCTTTTTTAGCGGGCGTAAACGACGCTGAATGGGGTGCAGTGGAAACTTTTTGTCTGGAGGCCCTCAAGTCGGAGACCCACCCCCCAAACGTACCACGTTACTCCTTATTTACGAACTCGGAATGATTCCGAACACGTAACTAAGGAGTCACGTGGTACAATCACGAAGGATTCGGGATATCGAAGTATTTAAACCACTCGTAAAAATCTCACTCAATCTTCTTCAGCGCATTTTACTCTTGGGATTATTCCTCCTTGGGAATAGACCATCACTGAAGACATGTCATGGGGAAACACATCAGGGAAATAACTAGTGTAGCAAACCGTAGATTAGGATTCGTAAAAAGGGTTCTAGGCAAATGCGATGAGAGAGTACGAGAAAGAAGCTATTTCACACTTGTCGGGCCTCATTTAGAATATGCCGCTAGTATATGGGATCCGTACGAGGAAGGTATGGTAAAAGAATTAGAGCGCGTGCAAAGGAGATCTGCTAGTTTTGTTAAAGGCGGCTATGATAACTGTATAAGTGTTACGAGCTTAATAGAAGAACTAGGATGGGAATTACTATCAGAACGCAGGTTAAAATTTAGGTTAAACCTTTTAAGTAAATTCGAAACAGAGTTGTTCACAGATGACGTTTGATATATATTGAGAACCCCTGCGTATTATGCTAGGTTTGATCATCTTTTCAAGATTAGAGAGATAGATTGTCGTACCGATAGATTTAAAATGTCATTTTTCCATGGTAGTTGTTCATGGCGATAAGAGATGCAAAACACAGCATATCAGACACTTAAGCTATCCTTTTGTGTGGGTAACACTAACCAAAATTATAAACCATTCGTTGTTTCATCACGTGAATCCTTGGTTATGTACTCGGAACCATTCCGAGCGGTTTCAAACACCACCCCTCTGGCATTGCCATCGTTGAGGCTTCACAAATCCATTTTGGGAAGTGTGAAATGGGACATCTCTAAAAACGATCGAAAAAGTCTCCATTAAACCGTTTAACTCATTGTGGAAAGAAGAGTTGTGGCCTATATAAAGGTAGAGCGTAGGGGTTGCATTTTGGTTTTTTCCTATTTTTATAGAGTATAATGCGTTGATTGAGGAATGGCTTTCATCTAACAATGATAGATATGAGGAAGATATTTTGATTCTTCTAGGGTTACACCATGTTCATCGACAAGATATGCTATCTTTAACTCCAAAATAGTTTCCACCGTGGATTCTGATCGCAAAAACTTCAAAAAATTCAAATAAATGTCTATTATCGTGAGATCCCGAAGTGATGGCAGTCTAAAGGCAGAGCGTGGCAAAGACGGAGAGTGTTTAAAAACTGAATGTAAGGAAAAGAAGATAAAATATTCACCATTGCATCAAAAGCACCTCTCTCTAAAATTCTATTGTGTGTGTGTGTGTCTAAAAACCCCCCACCAGGTCTACAAGCCTTCGCTTATACCCTAGTGGGATGTAGTGGGGAAAGGAAATGGGAAGGGAAGGTTAGCGAACCACAACCCCTGCGAGGCCGACACCATGAGGCGGATTGACGTCAAAAGGACGTCAATGGGCCACCGCCTCCCCGTAGTGCTCATATCTGTTGGGTTACCCCAACAACGTAAAACGAGTCCCCGTCAGTCTCGCTTCTGCGAAAAATTACCGCAAATTTAATGAGAATCGGAGGAGCCCGTTGCCCAAAAAATTGGGATTGGGTATCCCCCGACTCCCTTTTACGGGTAGACGCCGTGCGGTCTGCCGGAATACGTCATCGAATCAGGGACCACCGGACCCATGGAGGGTCAATTCGGACCAATTCTTGTCAAAGCGTGGGCACATCCGTCATCTCAATACTCCTCGTCTACCTCATAGGGCTACAGTCAACCAATCTTAGGATTGAACGACCAATGAAATAAGTGGAATCATAGGAACAAATAGCAATTGTTTTCCAAGCATTTACCACTTCGGCAGGTAATGGGTTAACTCAATATTTTAAAAAGATCACTTAAAAGATTCATAAACAAAAGCAACGCTTTTTTCAATACAATAATTAAATGCTATCGTATTAATGTTGTAGGACCACCGCTGGTGGCCAATTAACTTCGCGCACGCAACATTTGAAAATTTAATTGAGGGTAAAATGAACAACGGCCTGCCAATCCCAGGGGAGGAAAATTACATGGAAGCTTTACGGCGAGAGTGGAGAGGCTTAAATTAAAATCGAATTTATTCCACGGTGCTTGCGGACGCGAAGAATGACATTTTTTTTAGCGACTAAATTACATTTACAGTCTTTGTTTCTTTAATATAAAAAAAAATTGGGGAAGGCCGCATGAATAGATTGCAGTTTAAACACGCGTGGGTCATTAAAGAAAGACTGAACTTTCATAGAATTCATTAGCCGCCTCAGGTTGCAATTACACGCCACTAATTAGCGAGGTCGTGGATAATGGGAACCAAAATTATAAGAAATGAAAGGAGCTAAAGATACAATGGTGGGCGTTAATTACGTCGTTCCATGATTCTGAGGTAAACTCCACTGAATATGCGATACTCTCTAAATAGGCGAAAATCGATGTCCTCTTTTTTTATGCTTTTTCGATGAAATAGCAAAGCTGGTATTTCCCCTCAAGCACTACCTGGAAATACACAAAAACATCCTTTCCTCAATGTTAAAAACGAAAATTACAAAGGAGGCCTGGATAAGTTTTAAGTGCGCCGAAAACCATCACACTATGACTTTTTTAAACACGGCAGGTTGCCATTACTAGCAAAAACGTAAACAGATTAGATGTTTACCATTTGAGAGACCTAAAATCACCCCACTTTGATACAAATGGAATTTAATTGGAGGCTAAGAGAAACCCTGTCCATTGACTTGCTTTAAAAAAATAATATAATGGCTTCAAGCAGTCAGTCTTTCCATGTCAGTATTTTGTATCATCATTTTCATCTTAGGTTTGGAGTGCCATGAACGGTAAGAAAGCATATCCTTCATGTCAGTTACCATGGCTGCACTGGTATAAAATGATCCGCCTATATAATAACTTACGGTGGTCTGAGCGCAAATCGTGAGTCGCTGAGTGGAAATTTTAGAAACTTTTAAATAGAATTGATGTTATCGGCAGTAACATGGTGGGATTCCTTCATAATTTAATGACGAATTACTTAGAGTAAAACTGGAACTCCGTGGCTAGTCCCGGATAGCTTTAAATTTGACGAATTACTTAGTTTTCCAATAAAAGATTTATCATGATCTTATTCATCGTAACTTATAAAGTAAGTTGAGAAAAGTCCTTGGGCCACACTTGGAGTTGGAAGTTGGAGCGAAATATAATTTCACCTAGACTACATGAATTCAGTCTTATTTAAATGAGAAATATCTCATCCTCCCTAAGGAGCATGAAACATCAGCCCCTTACTGTACATCTTTCCGAGATAATTGCCAAAAGACATAACAGTCATTTTACATGGGAATTGGTACATGTATGCACTCCAGAGAGACCTTATTTAAAAATAAATGAGGGATTTACAGCCCCTAGATGTCGTAAAAAAAGATAAAAGTAAGTAGTCCAGTACGTCTCAACCATTTCTGAAAATAAATCATATTGTCACCTCAGTCATTTTTTTCAGAATCACAAGAAAACCTTCCGCTGTGAAGAAGTCTTAAACGTACCGCCCGAAAATTATGAGTCAAGTTAAGGACTTATAGAGATATTTTAATTTAATTATTTAGAATTTCCGTCACCTAAAAGTATGATATGGCATCATTAATAATATAATATTATTTTCATGCTCCCTACAGCTGTTGAATTTAAAACGTATACCTTATTCGAATACGGTCTCCTTCACGACTAGAGGACTATCTCGGTCAAACTGTCTCAAGAATCCCTATTTTCATGCTGAAAATAAACGTACACATTGTAATTTAAATGATTCATAAATAATACTTCCAATTCTTTGAGTTCAATCAACAGCATTGTCATGACTTGGGTTTATACCGCGGACTCCCAAATTTGAGCGAAAATCGCACGCAAATGCATGTTTTTTTTTATTCTGCACAATGCCTTTATATGATATTTGGTGTTATATTATATTATGTTATTTTACGTTACGTTACATTATATTATTATCACATCACATCATATCATACTATATTAAAGGTATACTACAAAATAATATGAATGGAATGTTTTCGTGTTCATGAGAGAATCTGTACGCATGCCATCGAATTACATCGAAAGTCAAAGTTACGTTTTCGAATACCATTAAATTGACAAGAAACCAAATCAGTAACAAGAAGCTTCACTGCCTTTTTTAATACGTATCACTAATAAGTACACAGATGAAAATTTCACGTCTACGTAATACCCTGCGAGCCACCACGAGGGTGTGTGGCAGGGGGGTGAAGATCACCAAACATGCATTATTTTACGTAGATCTGTGCAAAAACTATAATCACTCCGACCACCTCAAGCAGGCTTCATTTTGGCATACCGATAGCTGCCCTTTGTACTGTATATGTGGACCCCAGAAGTCAAGGGGTCTTTGCGGCATTTTTGAAAAAAAAGTTAGGTACAGGAATGGGATGTGAAAATATAAATATTTTAGGTGGTAAAGGGATAAAAGTGATTTTTCTTGACAGGTGCTGCTATCTAGGGTCATGCGTCTTAACTACTTAGTGGGTTGTACCAAACATTTTCAACTTTGACTTAAGTTTTCTCTAATCAATGGTTTTGTTACTTAGACCCCTTGACTTCTGGGGTCCTCATTTGATGAACAGTGTGACGTCCGCATGCTTTCGCGGGAGAGCACCCGACGTTTTTCATCTTTTTATGCCATGGTCAGCCGCGGAGTTTGCTGTTGTCCCGACGGAAGGTGCAAGGAGGGATCGAAAGGATTATCGGGCCAATCTTGAGCGGAGAGAGCCGGCAGCTGTCTTCACCCTCACGTGCGGGAGAAGTACATTATTACTTAGTATTCCACCTAATACTGGGCTTAAGATCATCCGTTCTGATCAAGTCTCGATCAATTAAGTAAGGCTATATGGTTATTTTCCTTTTTACACTCCAACCTTCCTTATTTTGCTACCTTCATGGAGATTACACTGGTGAAGGGGGATTAAGGATTCGAGAGCGTCGGCAAGTTTCAAATAAACTTATAATTCTTCACACTTTCGGCAATTCAAGGCACCTTTAAAAACTGTTAACTCCACGTGACTCGCAGCAGACGACATCCGCGAGGCCCCAAGTCAACACCACCTCCATACAGCTGCAAAGGAGATCTGCTAGGTTTGTTAAAGGCCGTAATGATAATTGTGTAAGTGTTACGAGATTAATAGAAGAACTAGGATGGGAATTACTATCAGAACGCATGTTAAAATTTAGGTTAAACTTTTTAAGTAAATTCGAAACAGAGTTGTTCACAGATGACGTTAGATATATATTGAGAACCCCTGCGTATTATGCTAGGTTTGATCAGGTTAACAAGATTAGAGAGATAGATTGTCGTACCGATAGATTTAAAATGTCATTTTTCCCTCGTACTATAAGAGAGAACAATAGGCAGCGTAGCAAAGGGATAGGTAGGTGAAATATAGTTAGAGTAGTCTGTAGTGCATGATGCAATGCAATCATTGATGCATGTACTAACAACCAATAATCCCTTCTTATTATGTAGATACTAACCATCTAGCTCCATGTAACCCTATTATCTAGCATGCCTCCCTTAAATATCCTACTTGCATGTCAATAGTGCATGTTTGGTGATCTTCACCCCCTGCCACACACCCTCGTGGTGGCTCGCAGGGTATCACGTAGATGTAGATACAGCTCTGGGCGCAAGGTTTGTGACGTCACAGAAAGAGGCTATCCACAGATGTAGTCACTGAGAAGGAAGGCCTACATTATGTACTTGTAAGTGAATTTACGATTACTTTAATTCACCCAAAACGCTGTTCTGATAGATATTCTCCCTCATGGTTCTCCGTGATGATCGTGTGCTCGTACCATTGAGGGAATGGTCTGCGCTAATTCTGAGATAAATACAAAACCTATTCAACGGCTCTTCCATTGGACTCCTCACGTCACACTTTTCCATTACCTCTTTTGAGTGCAAGCGGAAGATTCCTCGCAATTTCACTCGCACCAACTCCCAACCTCCCCCATTCCCGCCCTCTTGAACTCATGACCCGAGCTACATCCAGTTGGAAAATGTCGCAAGAGGCTTCTTTTTTGACCCGAGAATTGTTTCCATGAGAAAATTGCTCCGCAACACTGAAATCATGTTCAGGTGACTTCGAGCTGAGATTAAATATGAAAAGAACGAACTGATTTGTCAGAGAGTATTTTTACCAACAGACTAGATTACCCAGCATCAAACAACAGCATCTCAAAAATCTATCCATAATTTAATTTTCTCTTCCTGACCGGTATAATGTTTTTGGGCCTGAAGTGAATTGACGATAGAAAAATATCCAAATAGAAACAAAATACATATTTTTACATTCTATTTATTTTATCGACCACTAATCAATTATTCTTATATATATATATTTTTGTAGTTTTTTTTGTTAGTTTGACAAAGTTTTGTGAATTCTGTGACTTTCACATTGTGGTTTCTACGTTTCACATTAATTGGGGTTTGTAACAAAAAATTTAAATCCACATCTACGAAATACCGTGCAAGTCACCACTAGGGTGTGTGGCGGGTGATGATTCCACACCAGGCATGAAAAACTCATCTGAATTCTCCCAGCTGAATTCAGAATCGCGCACGCTCGCCCGGATGTCAGGCGCAGGCCAAAAGCAGTTAAGATAACAGTGCGCGGTCAGACCAGAAACTAGGAGAATGCTACGTAGAAGAACACGATTCCATGCAGTACACAACTTATAACTACTGGTTAGATACAGCTACTGGTTAGTATTATAAATGCGACTAACGAATAGTAGTTAAAGGTGCCACGTCATACATGAGCTTGCCGGATATTCATGCGGAGTTAGTAGATAATGGTGATGTTCAGACATTTAGCACAAGAGCCAAACTTACATAACCCAGTGAGGGTCACCTGCGGGAGACCTGATATATCGCAAGTCGCAACTATTTTGGTTCCTTATTGTACGTGGAAAAAATTACACTTAAAATATATTGGTTCCACAGCCAATTTCTTTGGTTTTATGCAAGTGATCATTTCTATCATGATATTTAATATAGTATAATAATAATATAATAGTATAATATATATGTTAGTATAATATATATAATAGTTAATATAGTATAATAATATAGTATAATAGTAATAATAATAATATGTTGAGCGTTCGACAAAAAATAGTCCACATTTCTATCATTATATTATATTTTATTATATTTTTCCCTTCGATCAGATAGAGATTCCCATCCTATATTCCTCAACAATTCGGTAACACTACTTTGCTCATCGTGACAATTTTTAAAAACATCTTGCTGCTCTCCACTGTATTCCATCTACATATGAATCTAGGCCTACCTCGTAAGGGTCCCATATACTAGTGGGAATTATAATTTTTAAGTAAACTGACATTTATTGCAATACGAATACCTGGAGGATGGATTATAAATAAAGTAATAGGAAGGCATTGAGTGCTCAGTTAAAATTTAACGCCGACCAAAAGCCTTAATCATACATCAACGACAATATAAAATTTCTACCCCGGTATCAATGGAGATGATACGCGCTGACTGATAAAACCGGCACGTTTATACCCTTAAGACCCTCCAGCAATTCCCACTCCACAAACTGGGCTACCTTGCCGCTAAACTGCGGATTGAATGGAGCGGAGAGATTACATATGTATGTACGTACAACGCCGGCACATCCTAATCAATCCGTGTTGAAAAGCAATTCGATGGGGATCGTATTCAATACGGACAGCTGTTATTCCACGCGGAATCCATTCCGATTACCGGTGACGCGCCGATGCGATGGCAAAACATTGCGTTTTCCCCTGGAGGGACGCATCAATGGAATTGGTAAGGCTAAACAAGGCTCATTGATTGAGGAACACGAAATCTCTGATGAAATTCAAGCTCGTGTGTATAAAGAATTAGCTCTCGAAATGGCTCCGTATCTTAAAGTAATATTTAACAAATCCCTCGAAGAACACGCGGTTCCCAAAGACTGGAAGATAGCAAACGTGACCCCAATTTATAAAAGCGGAGATAGGGAACAGCCATGTAATTATAGACCAATATCATTAACGTCACTATCATGTAAAATTATAGAGCATATAATAGTTACATCAATAATGGGACTCCTTGACAGCCAGGATTTATAAATAACAAACCAGCATGGGTTCAGAAAAGGACGATCTTGCGAAACTCAATTACTTAGGTCTTTTTGTTCACGATATTTTAGTTTCCGGGGAAGGTAACGTAAGGTAGATGCAGCGTTTCTTGACTTTAGAAAAGCTTGTGACAAGGTTCCCCACTGTAAGTTACTCGCGAAGTTAGCATCATACGGAATAGACAGTAATATAGTAGGCTGGATAGGAGACTTCTTGCATGAACGCGTTCAAAGGGTGGTATTAGATGGTGTCAGCTCAGGCGAAGTAAAAGTTACATCGGGTGTTCCCCAGGGAAGCGTGATGGGCCCAATTTTATTTCTTCTGTACGTAAACGACTTGAATACAGTAGTAAAAAATAGCAAGCTCCGTCTTTTTGCCGATGATGCAGTAGTGTATAAGGAAATTAGAAATGAAGAGAACAGACAGTCTTTAGCTAAGGATTTAGATGCGATGGATGATTGGTGTGATAGTTGGCAGCTAGAATTAAATTTGAAGAAAAGTGCGATAATGAACTTTTGGAAAAAGAATAGTTTTCCCCGGAATAATTATTGCATCAAAGAAAACAAAATATGTAACGTAGATTAAATTATATACTTAGGCGTCACCATCACTGAAGACATGTCATGGGGGAAACACATCAGGGAAATAAGTAGTGTAGCAAACCGTAGATTAGGATTCGTAAAAAGGGTTCTAGGCAAATGCGATGAGAGAGTACGAGAAAGAAGCTATTTTACACTTGTCAGGCCTCATTTAGAATATGCCGCTAGTATATGGGATCCGTAAGAGGAAGGTATGGTTAAAGAATTAGAGCGCGAGCAAAGCGGATCTGCTAGGTTTGTTAAAGGCCGTTATGATAATTGTGTAAGTGTTACGAGCTTAATAGAAGAACTAGGTTGGGAAATACTATCAGAACGCTGGTTAAAATTTAGGTTAAACCTTTTAAGTAAATTCGAAATAGAGTTGTTCACAGATGACGTTAGATATATATTGAGAACCCCTGCGTATTATGCTAGGTTTGATCATATTAACAAGATGAGAGAGATAGATTGTCGTACCTATAGATTTAAAATGTCATTTTTCCCGCGTACTATAAGAGAGAACAATAGGCAGCGTAGCAAAGGGATAGGTAGGTGAAATATAGTTAGAGTAGTCTGTAGTGCATTATGCATGTAATAACGACCAATAATCCCTTTCTTATTGTGTAGATACTAACCATGTGACCCTATTATCTAGCATGCCTTCATTAAATATCCTAGTTGCATGTCAATAGTGCATGTTTGGTGATCTTCACCCCCTGCCACACACCCTCGTGGTGGCTCGCAGGGTATTACGTAGATGTAGGTGTAGATGAAACGATCAGCGGGCCTCGGTTAGTAATCACGACATCGGCTAAACGTAGCTCGGCAATGGAAGAAAAACAAAAACGAGGCGATTTCCGCACGATCTAGGTGGTGAAGGGGGTTTCAAGATTCGTGAGCGTCCGCAAGTTAAAAAAAGAAAATTAACTCATCACGCTTTCGGCAATTTAAGGCACCTTTTAAACTGTACGCTAACGTGACTCGAAGCTGACGTCATCCGAGAGGCCCCACGTCTCGCGGTGTTGCCAAATTGTCACGAAGAATGTGGTGACGTCAGAGTTTATTACCATTCATCTACATCTACCAAACACCGTGCAAGCAACCACGAGGGTGCTTCCACGGATCGGGGTGATTCCACGCCAGGAATGCAGCATTCATCCCAAATGAAAACTGACCCGCGCACGTTCCCCCGGAATGCCAGGCGCAGGCTAAAAGCAGCCAGGATAACAGTTCGCGGTCAGACCAGTAACTAGGAGAATGCTACGTGGAAGAACATGCTACCATGCAGTACACTATTTAAGATACAACTGCTGGTTATTATTAATGATGTTATTGATAAATAGTCCTACAAGGTATAAAACCATGGAGAAAGTTAAATCATGCCAGAAATTCCATGCTGGGTGAGCTGTTAGTTACGATGTGAAGACATTTAGCACAAGTAAAAAATCTACTTCACCTATTGAGGTTCAAAGTATCCCAGTACTGGTCTATTGCGACTATTATGGTCCCTTATTTTACGAGGAAAAAATGACATTCTAAATCTATGGGTTCGGCAGTCTATTTCCATAACTTTATGCCTGTAATCGTTTCTACTACAATAGTTTGGATCAAGCAAAATATGTTGAACGTCCGGAAAAACATAGTCTACATTAAACTTGAGTAAAAGATTTAATCCATATTTTTTCCTTCGATCGGAGAGATAAGGATCGTCATTACGCGTGGGGAACTAACAAGATTACGAAGGGGAAAAGATTACAGCGATGTCCGAATAGTCGACGCAAATGCGATGTTAGGAGTCAGATCCTGTGTCAAGTCTAGGGCTTAAGGAGTAGTATCCACGACGCTATCGTACGTTTTCATAAGTTTGAACGACTTCCTCCGTTAGTTTTTGGACCTAAACGAGTATAAATAAGTGGAAATGAATCCATGAATTTCAAAAGCTTTCGTGTTCGTGAAAAGTATTCCCTGACTCGGCGTCTGTCTGCTGCGTCTTTGCTGCGTCGAGTTTTTGTCGCTTCCGACATATTCAGGAACGTCTAAGTTGATGGCTTTCTGGATTTCATAGGAAGAGAATGCGATAATAAACTATACTGCAGCCTTTTTATGCGAGCATTCTCTTTCTTAATATACATATCTCCACCACACAGTTCTGCCCTCTACTATCCTGGCTTCGCAATCCTATTTAGTAGCAGTCTCTTCAATAAAATGTTTTAAGTCTTTTTCTTTCCGGAGGTTTCCAAGCAAGTGCGAGAAAATACCCCGAGACATGAGGAAGCGTCACGTAAACGCGTGCAAACGTACCTAGGAGTCGCCTTTACATTGTTGGGATGTGTGTAATTTACAATCAAAGATCGTATCATATACAAATATGATTTTTTTCTAAATTATTATAACTTTGTCTGAAGGCATGACGCATAACAAGGCTAGTTGTGTTCCACACTTTTGATTCCTTTCAATCGACTCTAGTTTCGGCATAATGTTCTAGTAACATGCCATATTTCTTGATGTTGTACCAAATAGATTTTTTTACTGTATACGTGCGCCTCGCACGTTCTAGAATGTTCACTGAGCCGCCCATGACTTCATGGGGCCTCTCTCTCTCGTCGAAGGGAGATGGGAGTGCTGAGTGCGGGGTAGGCCCACCGCTAACTCTCTGAATATATGTGCTTTGCCGGTCAAACGGAGGTGAATATGTGAGGCCCACCGCTACCTCTATGAATATGTACCTAGCCGGTCAAACGGAGGTACCCACTTTCGGCCCTAGGAAGGTTGGATATAAAAGGACGGTGAGACCCCGATCCAAAACTTTTTTTTTGGAGACGTACTCCTGGTGCGAGGACGATCTGGAGTCCGTTGCAGGGGGAGACGGAACGAAGCTGCTTCCAGAAGAACACAGCGCCATCGCAAGGTACCGTCCACGCCACTCCTTCCATTCCTTTCCTTCAGTCCCGCAGTGGTCTCTAACGCCCTGTTATTTAGGCTGTGTTTTTTTTTATTTAATTAAACTGGTGCCTATACGAAATTTCCATGAGTTTTTTTTAAATGCTACCGACGACCTCCATCCACATTCGCGTTTCACCACCATAGATTATTTCTAATGCTTTGAGTTGGGAAAATATATGAGCACGAAGAGACGAACTAACGAAGATCTATCCACTAAATTCGCAAGACAGTAAGTTAAAAATGTTTCTGAGGGAAAAATTATTGTCTAACATCTAAACGAGTTGAAGCCATGTGATGCCGTCATTTGTGATGTTTTACATAATACCACAATGTTGTAAAGCCACATATCTTTCCCATTTCCTTCGGGTGTCCGCATCAGTCGAGCACAAACGTATTCCGTACCTTTCTAACCTAGAGATTTAATTACTTCTCAGACCACCATGTGGCACACATCCACAATTAGCTTGATTTGGTTTTTTTATATGAGAATGGTAATCAGTCGTCACAAATTAACTCCAACATACTATATTTTTTACCATTTAGACACGGATTTCATTTTTCTACAACCTTTTCATCTACATCTACGTCATACCCTGCAAGCCACCCAAAGGGTGTGTGGCAGGGGGTGCTTTCGCACCAGGCATGCATGAATGATATGGTAGAACACCGACATTACATTAAAACCCGCGCACCACACATGCAAAGCGCCAATCAAAAATCTAATACCCAAGAAACATTCAATCTTCAATCGTTCCAACATGCAAGGGATACAAAGACTACTACTACAGATTCAAAATATCATGCATAAATAAGAACATCAATATTTACATCATGCATGAATAAGAGAGTAGAGAATATAATGAGAAAGATTTACTGCCTGCCTATTGTCAATACTCGAACTATTCATGACGACGATCACAGCTGTTATGGTCCCGAATTGTACGCGGAAAAAATGACATTTTATACCTATCGGTTCTACAATCTAGCTCTCTAATTTTATTGGCGCGATCTAATCTACCGTAGTACGAAGGGGTTAATAGTATGTTTTTTACGTCGTCAGTAAAATGATTTTCCTGAAATTTATTTAGGAGGTTAAGCCTATAATTTAATCTACGCTGTGATAGCGATTCCCATCCTAATTCTTCTAACAGTCCAGACACACTAGCCAACTTATCGTAGCATCGTTTCACAAACCTAGATCCTCTTCGCTGTACGCGATCTAACTCTGATATCAACCCCGTTTCGTATGGATCCCATGCACTAACAGCATATTCCAGATGAGGCCTACCGATTGAAAAATTGAAAACAACGTTCTTTCACTTTCTCATCACATTTTCCGAGTACTCTCTTGATAAAACCTAGCTTCCTATATGCTTACCGCATATTTCCCTAATATGTTTTCCCCAAGATAGGCCGTGAGTAATTGTGACCCCTAAGTACTTAACAGACTCGGCGTGAATAATTTCCGTATTTTTAATTCTGTAAGCCTTACCTGGCCTATTTTTCTTTTTCCAAATTTGGAAATTTTTTCCAATTTTGGCCTATTATTCTTTTAAGGCAATCTGGCCCACTTCAAGGCGGTCATCGTCCGAACAGTTTGAGCCGCGCACTTAAGTACCCCAAGGCACAATCCCGGGTCCCGCCCGCTGCTTTAAACGGCTTCATTATGTCACCATGCCTTCTGGCGGATGATCGATTTGATTTTCATTGGAAGGACTCCTTGACCCCTAACACAGACGGCGGAGGCGGTTCGTGTGTGACCCACACACACACAGACGAGAGGCGGCTGAAAGGGAGTAAAGGGAAGGCTTTTTAAGAGCCGCAACCAGTGCGAGGTCCGTCCCAAAGGACCGCCGCCGACCGCCTCCGAAAGATCGGGCCGACCTCGGGCGACCACTGAGGAGGGGGGGGGGCAGGAACATGGAGAGCGGCCGCGGGGGCAAAAGAAGTCCGGATTAAGGGCAATCAGGGCGGCGATATTGAGAAGGCGAAGCTCTGTTGGGATGAGAAGATGAAGAAAGGTGAAAGGGTCCAGATTTGGGTGGGGGGGGGGTTAGGGGACGCAGACATTGTTAAAGCCGTCGCTTATTTTTTTGGCCTCTCCTTCATCTCACGGGTTAAGCGCAGAAAAAAAACAGCGGGAACACCAGAGGGCGTGAGATTCGACTTCGATCCGTTTTCTGCCAATTATCGACTATCATTCCTTTAACCGTAGTAACATTAGGGAGGCGCATGCGATTAGTAAGTATGTGCTTTTGTTGCGGTTTATACGTACGAGGGGTCAAGCATAATTGATAAAACACTTGACACGATGCCACAATTTTTATTAACCCGATCGATTTGGACGTTCATTGCGTCGTTAGGCGTCGTAATCGTCCAGGTCTTTGATGCTCAAGACGTCGAAATCAACCGAGTTACTAAAAAGCGTGGTATCTTGCCAAGTATTTTATTAATAATGCTTAACGCATACAATATTCACAAATTAAAGACAAATTCCGTCAATATAATAGCCTGAAAGGTATATGCAGAAAAGAAATACCGAATGAGTAGTTTTTTGAAATGAGTAATTTTTTTAAAGTGACCCACGTTTCCAAGGGCAACCGTCACTGAAAATAAGATAAATTATGTTTATAAGGCTTTTATTTATGAATATTGTTCAAATTATTCAGACAAATGTCAATTTAAAAACTTATGAAAGGCGTAAATAGATATTTCATTTTTTAAAGAAAATGGAATAACTTCCACAAAGTGAAACCTGAAACAGTCTATTTTGTGATCGATATAGACCTAATTTCGCTCATTACATGAGTCATAATTCATAAAGAATTCCTATCAATATGAAATATCTCATTTTTTTACACCCCTACTTCTCGTTGAAGTACCTGTCCTTCAACGCATTAACTTTGTTGAGAATCATCCATAGCTTCTGTATTCAATTAAGATCTCTGGTATCGGATTAATCCACATTTAATATTCTTCTTTTTTCCGAACGAACGACCAGTATTTATTGACATATTTGTGTTCATATTTTTCGATAGCTGCGGAGTCACAAAGCATCCATTGCAGATTCCGGAGAAGCAAATGAGAAACAACAGATACATTAAGTAGAAAAACATGAAAAATTGATGATATTTCTCAAAATAATTTTGAAGGAAATCAGACCATTTAATAAAGTCAGTATGAATGAACATTCATTTTTCTCCAAGTCCGCCATCAATTTCGTGATCAGGAACTGCAGAGGAACAAACACGAGTAGTTTCTCCCTTCATCAGTCACTCTTTAATTTGGTCTTGAGAAATTCTTTGTGTTGCAACTTGATGGACCAATATCCTGGCCCGTCTCGGCAATAATGATCCGTCCTCTTTCGTAGCAAGGGTAGTTATCTCCAACATTAATTCCACGCGCACTTCAAATTCAATTTATCCAGAGCAGCGGCTACCAATTTTTTATCATTCACACACCAGTTTGGTACACCATCTCACAGATATATCCATTATAAAATAAACAACTAAATTATTTAGTATACGATTGATTGTAACTTACATACGCCATAATACGACCTCTTTTCAGCACAGTCTGTCTCCAAGCCCCTTCAAGTACCCCACCCATTAAGATACTCGAGGAGTACATCTAAAAACGGAACTTGTATCACAGTTTGGGCACCGCTGGTCTCTATCCGTGGATTAAAACTTGTTCAGGTGACAAGTTGTACAATCTCAATTAACTAGAAAACAAGGCGCCAATCAGAGGTAATCAGGGAATCTAATCCTTCACGTAATCTTCGAAGAAGTTATAAGTACAATGATATGAAGAAACGGCACCTCATTAATCCAACCCAATCCCGCGAAACAATTATCCCTTGAAGACTTAAACAATCTCAGCTAAGAGTCGCTTGCCCCGAACTGCTACTGATAACTGCTACCATTCTGAACACTCAGTATTTAATAGAGCGGGACTTCTCAATAAACGGGAAAAATACTCGAAAGAGATCATATCAGCTAACTGATCATCTAGACGCTCACCCAAGGGATTTACCGGCATTGGTAGATGCACTAATAAATCAGAAAATAAAATACGGAATGAAGATAAATCGTAAAAGGTAAAATTACCACTTCAGACATCAATTCCTGGAGGAATCTTACATTAGAATTCACATAGAAATTTTACATGTTCTCCCGAAAGGTTGAAAATGGATGCTTTGGAACAGATTGATATTATAAGAAAGTCAAGCGATCTTTGCAACGAGTTTCTTTTTCCGCATCCCTCACCACTCCAGCATGCGCCGCATCCTATAAATTTGAAATAACAGATTAAAGTAAGATTTATGGCTTTCCCGGCGAATACTTAAGTCTGTATAGCTCTCGTGTAGAGCAACCGGGTGATGCTGGTTTTTGGCACCGACGTTTCGAAGGCGTAGTCTGCCATCGCCCTCAGGGTGATACATCTACATCTACGTGATACCCTGCGAGCCACCACGAGGGTGTGTAACAGGGGGTGAAGATCACCAAACATGCGCTATTGACATGCAAGTAGGATATTTAATGGAGACATGCTAGAGAACAGGGTCACATGCAGCTAGATGGTTAGTATCTACATAATAAGAAAGGGATTATTGGTTGTTATTACATGCATCATGCACTACAGACTACTCTAACTATATTTCACCTACCTATCCCTTTGCTACGCTGCCTATTGTTCTCTCTTATAGTACGAGGGAAAAATGACATTTTAAATCTATCGGTACGACAATCTATCTCTCTAATCTTGTTAATATGATCAAACCTAGCATAATACGCAGGGGTTCTCAATATATATCTAACGTCATCTGAGAAAAAATCGGTTTCGAATTTACTTAAAAGGTTTAGCCTAAATTTTAACCTGCGTTCTGATAGTCCTAGTTCTATCTAGTTCCTAATCCTAGTTCTTCTATTAAATTTGTAACACTTATACAATTATCATAACGGCCTTTAACAAACCTAGCAGATCTCCTTTGCAAGCGCTCTAATTCTTTTATCATACCTTCCTCGTACGGATCCCATATACTGGCGGCATTTTCTAAATGAGGCCTGACAAGTGTAAAATAGCTTCTTTTTCGTACTCTCTCATCGCATTTGCCTAGAACCCTTTTTACGAATCCTCATCTACGGTTTGCTACACTAGTTATTTCCCTGATGTGTTTCCCCCATGACATGTCTTCAGTGATGGTGACGCCTAAGTATTTAATTGAATCTACGTTACATATTTTGTTTTCTTTGATGCAATAATTATTCCGGGGAAAGCCATTCTTTTTCTAAAAATTCATAATCGCGCATTTCTTCAAATTTAATTTAATTTAATTAACAAGTGATAATTTCGGCCAGTCAAGTCAAGTCAAAATATGTTTATTTCCACACCGAAACAAATACAAGTATAACAAATAACAAAAACAATGGTGTGGACCCCGTTCTAGGCTGTCGCCTCTTCAGGGAAGTCACTGGAATACTTTCACAGGTGCGGGAAGATATTGGCCCGGCATTCGCCCTAGGACGGTGGGAAACCCGCTAAAACCACCGTGTCACATTATATATAATGCTCTGCGGATGGGCTACCTTGCTTCTGATTGGTCTTATTTTCCCGCTCTTTTTCTTATGAGACTCGTGATTGGTTTCCACGCATTGCTTATCTGGAAACCTCTGTCTCTGTTGATGTTGTCTCTGTGGTTGTTGATTTCCACAGCCTCCTTCACAATCCGGTCCCAATAACTCGGAGCGCGTGTGAAGGATCTCGGTCCCTTTCGAATTGATCCTGCGTCCATTCTCGAGGCTATGGTCCGCTACTGCGGATTTTTTGGGGTGGAAGAGCCTGATGCACCTTTCGCGTTCTTTTAAGCGTAAAGATAATTTAAGATTAATTAAGATCACAGTACGCTGACATAAACCTTTATCGTACCTACAGAAAGAGAAGTATCAGGCCTGATGCGGTGGAAAGAATTCATCATAATGAGTGAGAGTAATATCAATTTTTCACTAAGATTTTTTTATTCGACCAGGTTTCAATGTACTCTATCATCATCAGGAACAAAATAAAATAAAAAAGAAAATAACAAAACAAGATGAGTGTATATACACAAGGCGAAGTAAGTAGGGATAGTGAGGAGGGGGGGGAAGGGGAGGAGGTGGAGGAGGGGAGGGAAGAGAGGGGAGGTTAAACAAGATAGGCCAGGGAGGACAAGGGGGGGGGGAGAAGGTGGAGTACAAGAAGGGGGGAGAGGGTGGATATACGACATACATTGAAACCTTTGTCGATTAAAAATTAACTAAGTGGAAAATTGCCTTTACCCTCATCCTTTCTAATGTATAAGAATGTAAAGGTGTCTGTCTGTTGCTCCATCACGCAAAAACTACCCAACCGATTGAGCTGAAATTAGGCACGTAGATAGAAAATATACTTGGCCATAAAATAAGCTATTTAAAAAAGCCTTCAGGCCCCCAGAGGCCCCCCTCAGGTGGTCCATGCTAAGCATTGGGTTCGGTGCAGAGGTTTCGTTTTTTGCTTTTTATAAGTAGGTACTTTCACTCAAGATAGAGGGCTGGGATTTTTTATCGGATGGCAGAAAAAAATGAACTGTAAAATTCTTGCAATTGATTTTCTTTTACGCTTCATATCTGTTTGAAAATCATGTCGTTCGCTGAAAAAATAACATAATTCTCTGAAATCAACGACAGCTTATTTCCTTGACAACCGGAGATTTGATTTTCAAAGGATATTCACGCATCTAGCATTTAAATATCACGTTTTCCTGCTGGCCCATGATAGCAAGTAGAAATAAAATCTGTATAAGAAGGGCCCAGAGTCCCAAGGGCCCCATGATAGATTGCTTCGAAGGGTAATCGATAAATTCAATGCATATTTACAACAAGTATACTCTTCAACAGGCTTTATGATTTTCTAATTAAATAAGGTCAATGTCTGTCACACCCGCTGAGTTTCTACGGGTACCTTCCGCTAGTTCTTTATAAACCTTTATCCTTAATTAAATTAATTAAAAAGGTCCAATTTCCTTTAGAAAATAAATTATTTCTAAGGGATCTGAATGACCCTTGTCGGTAACAATAGGTCCGACCAGAAATTCCATTGTTAATAGGACCGATTGTCTTCAGTATCTTACATACATTATGGAACTTGTTGCCTGACAGTATTAAATTTTCTAGGAATGTCTCACAATTTAAAAGGAGTATGGCTGACTTTTTGTCTCCCAAATGTTCTCTCGCCTCTATATGAGAAGACAAAATGATATGAGATGATATTGGTAGTAGTATTTGGGTGATTAGGGTGCTTCGACGACTAAGGTCATTAGCACCACGTCAACCTAACATCACCATGTCAAGTTATTTAAAATAAATAGTTAAATAGATGAATAAAAGCAACACAACTCACATTAAAATTGGCGTGAGATAAAACACCAAATAATGGTTGGTCACAAACAGTTAAAAAGCCCAGACTCTTTTAAAAATAACATGAGATGATATTGTTACATGGTACTTGTTCACTATAATAATTTGCTGTTTTTCTGCCTTATAAAATATTCGTTTGTTTGATTTTCATTTTTTCTTATTAATAGATATTACAGATAGTACATTTTTGTTTTAACATACTATTTCGATTATTGATATTGAGACTGTTTTTTCATTTTCATTTACCTCGCTCATTTTATATCTCTCTGCTGACTTGAAAGGTATTTGTTTGTTTTCCTTTTTCTGTAAGGCTTTGTATTTTGTCTTTGTATTCCACTCCTCATGAAGGCATGTAAACTAATTCAATGTCCTAAGGGACTTTTTCCCAGGACAATAAAATTGTTTTCTATTTTACATTACCAAATCCATTCCCTTTTGTCATTTTAATCTCCAACTAAACCCATTCCTCGTTACTCACGCATATTAAAAGCGACGTTTAAGTCCAGAATACAGAAAAAAAGAATATTTCAATCTTCCTTTCGTCAAGTAATGAACAAAACACGGCCTTTCATATTTTCATTTCACGTAATGGACACTTTAATTAATTGGCTCGGACAGCTTTGTGCGTGGAATAAAAATTCGCAAGATCTCCTTTTTTTGGTTTACCCAATCACATCACGAATACTCCATTAAGTGTGACACGGTGAGATATTTTAACTGCGTGAAGGAAAAAAAAAACAGGAGCGTGAAATTAAATCGGATCCACCCAGATGGAGAGTGAAACGGTAGGAAAAATAGGTACAAGAAAATTCTATTCTTTATTCAAGATTATTTCGTATTTTTTCTCGTTCTGATTGGTTGAGCTGGTTTAACGCGTGCGGTCAGCATTCGGGGTAATGCGGTAATCACCGTAAGAGAGCGTAATCCGATTAGAATTTCAATTAAATTACCGATCGCAACGCTTTTTAAAATTTAAGGGAATGCATCGATCAGACTATAGCGTTCGACGCACGATAAAACTTTCCCCCATTTGCGGACGATACCTCCAGAAAAGAATAAACGTCGGAAATAACCATAAGTTTCGCGATATAAATGATGCAATATCATATTTTTTTTTAAATTTCCGCTTCGATGAAAGCTTTCTCATGAATTGGGTTAACGGAGCGGAATTGAAAAACCTAAGCGGAAATCATGCGTAAACACGTGTATATAAATGTATGAAGTTGGCCCCATATGACGCTGCTGAAGAAGCGAGAAGTACATGGCAGAGGTCATCAACCCAATTTGAAAACGTGTGCTGGTATAAAGATATTCCGTGAAATGATAGAGATTCAAGCTCTTCAGCGAGAAGGGATCATTTGAAACGAGTCTATGAGGTCTCTTCTCTATCTGTAGAGGAGAAATGTCTCTCTTACATCTGAAAAATATGGACGGTTGAAGCCGCAAAACATAGATGATTACCAAAGGGAATGTGTTAAGGTGATTGGAGCGCGAATAGTGAGTCGTCCAGTGAACATCATAATAACTTTTCAATTGGTCGAAAACAAATTCTCGGACTATTATAAACGTAAGCACATATATTCATACGTTTTAAATGTCTCAACTTGTTGTAATATAAACCATGCAAGAATTATATTTTAAAATTCAATCCATCAAAACATTATTATGTCCTGGGTACACGGCGAGGAGTTCGATATTTAAGGGAGAATCGTGAGTAAATAGTTGTTCTTTTTATTCGGCATGATGGCTCGAAATTCATTCGGACATATTGCAATAATAAGGAAGGTATGTTTTCGCATTTAAGGGTAAATCTGGACGCATATTATCGAATTATTTCTAAAATTAACATCAAATGCCACAAGGTCACGCGTTTAGTAAGCATTCAATTGCCAGGATACCGAATCGTAAACATGCAAATTCTTTCGCTTACATCTGTACGTATTACCATATTAAGTACAAGTACGCAAAGTTTTACGCAAGTCGCAAGTAAAGTAAAATTTATCCAAAAACCGTAAAAATATTTTTTTTAATAATAAAAAAAACAATAATGAAGCGTGAGTGAGCTGTCAAATACACATGCATCACTCATTTCTAATCATACTCATTTTTATCGCAGTTGATCGGATGATTCTGATTCCAAACCGCTCCGGCGAAAAGAAACCACGGGTGGAAATGTAAGAAAAAACAAAAATAAGAAATATTCCTTGGGATTTTATAACTGAAGTTTGGTCAAATATTATAACCCATTGGTCAAGTATTATAACTTTATTAATGTCTTCCGACGTTTCATTATTTTAATATTTCCTCGGGACTAGCAATACTGTTCACAGTTTTTAGATGAAGTTTTTGTTTCTTGGCTGAATATGGCGTGTTCTTTGTTAATTAAGAAGGAAATTGGTTAGATTGTGGTTATTAGAACGTTTATTATGAGTGTTGAGAGAAGATAATTTCATGATATTATAAACATCATTGGACGCCCTGAGAAAGGATTAAAAAAATAATCTGACACATTAGCGATCATTACCATATAGTCTTATTTTTTGACTCAAAACCTCAACAAAAAATCCAAGGGAGATTTGGTACAGTGGTCAAGAAAGAAAACAGAAAAAAAGAAGAAACATGAAAAGAATTTGCACAGAGGTGTCGGATTCCAGCAGCTTACCCCACAAATCCTGCGAAACGTGACGAAACGTCCAGGAACGGAAAATCTCGCGGATTATTTTACAAAGATGAGTGACTCTTTCGGGATTCACTGCGTATTTCCCAGGTCGAAAGAACATCGACGTTTTGCTCCCCATAATGTGAGCTTTTTGGTGAATTTCAGGTTTTTTCGGAAAAAAAGCGAGAATTTTTCTACGAATTCCCTGAGTTTTCCAAGGCGATAACTTTCCCCGAGTCTCCCCGGGGTTTCCAGATTTGCCGGGTTGCTGGACACCCTGACAATACGCAATGTAATCCCGAAAGTATCGTTATCATAACTGATCACGAAATGAGGGCGAAACTTTGATACGGAAATATTTCGGCACTGCATTCTGAGGGGCTGGGATTTATCTGGCGAATATTTGGACGTGGAAAACAAACTGACAAAGGGAGGCTACTTCGCTCTATAAATAGGCAACATCTCAAATACGCCGTCTGCTAGGATCGACAGATGGTACAAAATGACAAAGATTTACCGCGGGACTGACTGAAAAAAAAACATTCTTTCTTTCCACGCACCATTAGGCTTTCACGATCGTTTGAACTCTTCAGTGTTGACTTAATTTTCCCGTATTCATACCCCCAGGGTGGGTTTTTAAATTGGTTAGCTTAGAAATGAATTGAAAATTGAACTTTACCAACTTAGTACAACTGGCCCTGAAATGCTTCGGGAGTGGACGAACTGACCATCAAGTCAACCAAGAAAATCTTCCGGGGTAGAACGTATTGGGCAGTAGAGCACGGCCCGGAAATGTTTCTGGAGTGGACGAACTGAACATCAAGTCAACCACGGAAATCTTCCGGGGTAGAACGTATTGGGCAGTAGAGCACGGCCCGGAAATGTTTCTGGAGTGGACGAACTGAACATCAAGTCAACCAAGAAAATCTTCCGGGGTAGAACGTATTGGGCAGTAGAGCACGGCCCGGAAATGTTCCGGGAGTGGACGAACTGAACATCAAGTCAACCTCGGAAATCTTCCGGGGTAGAAGGTTTTGGGCAGTAGAGCACGGCCCGGAACGTTTCCGGGCAAACCAGTGAATAGGTTAAAAGATTTAACCAATAAAATTTAATAAAACACAAAGAACAGCCGCACGCTTTGTACGAGCGAAAGTATGGTGTTTCACAACTTATGGAGATTAAGGTGGGAGCCCCTAGAGACTCGGATGCCGCACGCAACGCTAATTTTACCTGAAAAATTGCAGTGAATTGCAGAGCGACACAGAGAATAGTAATTTGACGCCACTTTACAAGTCTAGGTCTAACGGAAGCGATAAAATAAGAGAAATAGATCCGTTCCCAAACAGACAGGAACAAAAACTCGTTCTTTCCGCGCACAATTAGCAACCATAATAAAAAATGAACGCCACTAAATACACTCCCATAACACACGTCACCATTTCACCTCCCTATACCTGATCACATCCTTACACGGCTGGTGCCCTAACACCCCCTGCCACAAGACCATACATGCAGGGTAGTAAGTAAATGTAGATTTAGGAAAGATTACATGAAATTAGCTCGTAGGCTCCCGCGGATGCAGTGTTGACTGTTCCTTTTTTCGGGTTTCATTCCGTGATGTATGTTTTAACTGACAGCTTCATCAGGTTAATATGATGAAGCTGGCAGGAGGACCAGCGAAATATTGTTGTTTTCTTAAAACATACATCGCGGAATGAATCCCGAAAAAAGGAACAGTCAAGATTACATGAACTCTGGTTAAATATTCTTCCCTGCATGAAGACTGACAACATTTAGCAAGCCGTGATGAAGTAAGATGTGACCCCAACGTTAAATAACAGGCATTTTGATTTAATTTTGGGAACCCTAAATCTCTGTCAACAACAGAGTGACAATAATAGGATACGGACGCGAGCGTTACCCGGAACATATACCTCATTACCAAATGAAAGCAATTCGATTGCAGGCGATGAAGTAATTCGTTCACGTAATTGAAACAGAGGTGAATCATAAGACGCAAGTGGTTAATCAATAAAACGAACGAAGTTAAATTTACTCCCACATATCTGACACGAGCATCGCAGGTATTTCATAATTTTCGAAACGTAATGAAATATTGGAGAAACGTTAATTACAAATCATTATCGGCGCAGCAAAAAGAAGACTAAGGTTTATCAAAGCAATGGAGTAGGAAAGTCCTCGGATGGAAATATAAAAGAGAATTACTACTTTCTGCTGATCAGGTCTATTATCGAATACACCACAAGCATTTATGGCACTTCACACAAAAAATTTATCCGCGAAGAAAATAAGACACAGGCAGGCCGCAAGTAAATTAAAAACCCTCCTACAGTACAATCTAGCTAATGTCACTATCTGTACTATTCATGACGACGATCACAGCTGTTATGGTCCCAAATGGTACGCGGATAAAATGACATTTTATATCTAACGGTTCTACAATCTATCTCTTTAATTTTATTGGCACGATCTAATCTGCCGTAGTACGAGGGTGTTAGTAGTACGTTTTTCACGTCGTCAGAGAAATGTTTTTCCTGAAATTTACTAAAGAGGTTAAGCCTATAATTTAATCTACGCTGTGATAGCGATTCCCATCCTAATTCTTCTAACAGTCAAGACACACTAGCAAACTTATCGTAGCATCGTTTCACAAACCTAGCTCCTCTTCACTGCACGCGATCGAACTCTGATATAAATCCCGCTTCGTATGGATCCCATATACTGGCATCATATTCCAGATGAGGCCTAACGATTGAAAAATAACAACGTTCTTTCACTTGCTCATCACATTTTCCGAGTACTCTCTCGATAAAGCCTAGCTTCCTGTATGCCTGACCGCACATTTCCCGAATATGTTTTCCCCAAGATATGTCGTGAGTTCGAATTTCGAATTACGAATTTCCTTTTATCATCTCCTATTCATTATCAACTAAATGAGAATCTCAGTCATCTTGCCTCTTTGATGTGGTTCATCAAGTCTCTTATTTTAAAATTTAACGCACTCTCAAGACTTCAGGATTATTTTCCGGGCGTTTTACGCACAGGCAATCGTCATTTCATATCTCTCGTGGAATAATTTTCACAGAGAGGACGAGAGAGAGTGAGAGAGAGGACGAGAGAGAGAGAGAAGAGGGAAAAGTGAGTGAGAAAGAGAGAGAGAGAGGGAGAGACGTACAGAAAGGGAGAAGGATTCTCATTTGGCAGAGAGGGGGATAATTACAACGGAGAAAATTGAATGGGGCTTCGAAATTAATATTCTGATGCTCCTGCACGGCTGTTCCACCGTCAAATGACTTAAAAGCCGTTTCATTCACATTCTGCCAACTTGCATAGAAAAGGTTTTCTTACTTCTATGTGATACAGACTAAATGACCATAACCCTCCGTACTATTTCTTTCAGTAGCTGAAGATGAACTCATATTATGCTCAGGGTCGTTTGAGCGAAATATCGTTTCACCCAGAAATCAATGAATATGGACTCATTTTAAAGAAAAAAATATATCACCCTTCCAAAGACACCAAAACATCAGCCCCTTGCCGAACAATTTTTTCCAATTTTGACGAAAAATCCCAGCCCTTTAACATTGGAAAAGGTACCTATATATGCATTACAGAGAGAAATTATTTTACAAAATGAGACAATACACCTAAGTTGCGTCAAAAAATTAACGTTGCCTTGATTTTATGTTTTCTCGACTGCGCTCTAAAAATAAATCGCATATCCACCGCAGTAATTTCTTAAAAATCCTTCGGAAGAATTTTTAAGGTGTTTTAAACGTACAACGAGAAAAAAAGAGCCAAGAAAACTTTTATAGGTATATTTATTTAATTACTGTGCATTTTAGTCATGTAAATGTATATTAATACACCATGAATGCGAAAATATTTACATCATGCTCTCTACAGCTATTGAAATTAAAATGTGAAATTCGAATATGGTCTCCATTATGACTAGAGAACTATCTCACTAAAAGTACCTTTAAGGTAAAAACATATTGAAAAAGAGTATATTTATACTTACAATTAGGTTCGATTCGGTTTTCGCAAAATATACATGCATTCTCCCAAAGCAACGGTGGTGAGAAAATTGAAGTGTCTGCCCGTCTTATTTGTCCAGTAATAAATAGTTTATTTTTGGAGATTTAAAACATGGTTTTACTACCTTTAATATGTTTCTTTACGGGGCAGCAGCATATATGTCTGAGGACCATTTCTGAACCCCACACCTCGGACAACATAACACATAACAAGTGAATGGAAGTTAACCGCAAGAGAATTTTCGTTAAAGACGCCGCCACCAGAGTTCCGGCGCACGGGTAACCGCAGTCTGCTATTCCACGCGCCAAGAATGCCCGCCACGTCAGCGTCACACGTGACTTGTGGCATTATTACGCCGAAGAGAGCGCAAACACTGCGGTTAGCCATTGTGGCAGTGGAATGCTGTTCTAATCCCGCGGTATATGAAAAAGAATGGGCTCCCGACGTCAAAATGTCATGGGCACGCCTTTAAGGCCCCTTCAAATGAGCCTCCACCCCCCCCTTCGAGATCTCCTCTCCATCATTACCTCTCCATCGTCTTCTCGATGCCCTTCCGTCCACGAGAGATGACGACTGCCAAGCCGCTTCGGCTAATTGCATCATTGTTCCGGGCAGGAGCCGATCGATTGACTTCCGGTCCCTTTCACTTCTGGGATGATGTCTGCCCATCAGGCCGCGGGCAATGGCGCGTGAAGGAGTCTCTATTCGCAAAACGCAGCGGTTCCTTTCTTGAGATCTAATGAGTGATTCGAAGGGTGAAAAACGTCTGATTTCCTCGTAGATTATAGAAGAGAACAAATAATGGAATAATGGAGTAATTTGTACCAGATGTGATGCTGAGTATACTTTGAGACCCTCCAGTCGGAGACTGGGAATCGGCCATGTTGAACAGCCCGCTTTGGGATCTTAGTTTAATCAAATATTTGACTAAATACTCGATTTAATCGAATATTTAAGGAAATACTTAATTGATTCAAAATGTCAATTGATTATCTAATTATTGATATTTTATTTAATGATCAAATATTATATTAAATATTTGATTATTAACACTTAGTGCTATGACGCAATGGTACATACGCCCACCTATATTTTCTGAGAAGGAACATGGACGTTGTTAATGTTAAAACACCCGATGTAAAAGGCCTTTTTTGTGCTGTTTTCGGGGTTGTGTGTACAAATAAATAAATTAATTAATTAAGGGAGTCATCTTCAATTACGTGTATAAGACCCACAGTTTTTCTGAGAGGACCTTCAATTTATAGCCTAATACGCAAAGAGTTAAGTTCTTAGTTTATTAATTCATTTTATTTATTAAATTACTAATGTGTTATACAAAATGACTGAGTATTTAATTATATTAATCATTTGATGATGAATAAGACTCGTAAAGAAGTAAGGGCTACCTTGTCATCGGCCATCAGAGTCCTCTGGATCGCCGTATAATAACGAAGATGAGAGAGAGTAGTGTTGAAAATGCAATAGAGAGGACTCTGCTCGGCCATGAGCGAAGGTGAAGCTGCTTCCGCCGTATTGGATGTCGGTGATTAACTATTAGCGTAAGGAACACCTAAATATATTTATAAAATAGGTAGTACACCGTAAAAATTAATATTTGATGTGGAATGGTGGCGCTTTTGCAACAATATAAATAAAATGGAAAAAAATACCGAAAAATGCGTTATTCATAAAGTTTATGGAAAAATGGCATGCGATAGCCATGTTAGTTACATAATTTCTCACAAAAAAAACAGGTTTCAGTATCGTTGTTTTTAAACGCTATCCGCTATCTTTTTCAACCAACGGATTTACCTTAGAAAAGGATCTAGGGTCACTTATCTAGGGTCACTTTTCCCGGGTTTACGTCCAGTTACTTAAACGATGGCCGATTCACAGTTATCAATTCCTTCATTTTCCTATTTTTTTTAAACTCTCCCGGAGGTATTTTTTTGGTTGAGTCCTTATCGTTTGTTATCATTAACCTGGCTATTTTTCTTGGATGGACTAAGCTAGTCACGAAGGCAGCAAATCACAGACCAAAATAATGTATCAAAAGCGTCACGAGCCACGTTGAGTCAATGTCACGCTAGAAGGAAAAATTCAAAAAAACTGATAAAAATTTTGGAGAGTAAGAAACGGATTCCCAGGAGTATGAACAGTTAACTACAATTGCAAGTTGACCCAGCTTCTTGCCAACGAGAGGCGAGGGGTTGGTTTCACGCTCCGAGTACTTAAGGCGACGCATCACACACGCTCGACAGGTCGGATTTGTGATGATTTCCGACCCCAGATTTTTTGTAAAAGTCTTACGTCATCAACTTGAAATTTTTATAGTATAAAGAATAGACCTTTGCCAAGGGAGGCTCGTATCTGAAATATGACAACTTTATCCCGGAGCATAATTAAACCATCGGGAAAACGGCAAGATGTAGGGTATATTTTTATTAAAACTATTATTATTATTATTGATATCTAAAACTATTGGAGATGTATCAATCCCTCCTCTATCGGAATGCTAAGTAACAGCCGTCACGGATGTAAGATAGAATCTGTAATTGGTATATTTCTACGAGCTACCTGAATGGTTTTCGGCCATGATGCGCTCGGACGGTGATGCAATTAGTTCAGTCTTCTTTTACAGATCTTATATCAGCGCTGCCTGTACTTACGCGTCGGAGACTTGGCTACAACTTTCCGACGACTGTTGCCTTGTGCGAGAGTTATCCTGGAATAAGAGACTCCTGACGCTAAAACGCCTCGATCGGGTGCGAGTGACGCCATCTTTTGGATTTTTGACAGAACTTTTCCTTACCGAAGGGTATGATGTGTCCTCTTAAAACTTCCACATCTCCTAAGGCCAGTCCATTTTATTCCTGTGCTGCGAAGAGCTTCAAGCTCGATTTGAAAAGGACCGGTTTGGATGTTGGGCGATCATTCAAAGTTATGGTTGCTAAGGGACGTGTTTGTAAATAAAGCAAAAAATAATATAGTGGAGGAAAAGTAAAATAACTCTTAATAAGTGAATAATGAGGCGATCAGATCAGATTTTAGAATGGAATAGGAAATAATAACTTCATTAAAAGCCATTGAAGTTTATTTAATTCAATTGTAAATTATAACTATTTAATCTTCCGGGGTTAATGGAGACTTAAAATCTTCATTCATCTATTCTGCGTGCACCACAACTTTCATTTCTCCTTTTCTCATCCGGTTAAAGTTTGTTTATGTCTCGCAATTTTACACAGCAACGAAGGAAATTGCGTATGATTGTTAAACATGTAGAACGATGCATCGCATCTGCTTCACAGCTGCCGGGGCGAAGCATTTGAAGCTATTAACACAGGAGTTTATGCTCTCTCAGGGTCCTCATTCTGAGCGATTTGGAGCGTGAATCGGCTTCACGCGCTTCGGAGCGCTTAAATCGTGAAACGGACCGCACCTTCGATGCTAAGCGAGAGTTCAAGTTCTACGAATGACATCAGACTATCGGTGGGTTGACCTCTTACTTGACGTGAGGGGAAAAAGAAAACATATAACCAGAGATAACAATACTGGAACCGATTAACACGCGAAATACTAAGGCTCTATATTAAAATTTACTGTACGTTTACTCAATTCAGCGTCATTAAAAATGCAAAAAAAACATTTGGCGTGCCAAAACAAAAACAATCGCTACAACATCCTTTTACTTCTAATTTTGCTATTTTCCGTGATATTGGCGAATAATTCTTATATTAATTTTTGGTAGGGTATTCGGGCGATTATTTACAAGTCTTTTGGTAATTTCAGTTAAAAAAGGGAGGTGCTAAATATTCTGGACAAATAAATTTATTTTGGCGTAGGCGGACACATATAGAAGCCAAACGACAATCTAACGATATTCCAACCTGACACCCATTGTTAAATTCCTTAAGCTAACAAGGGGAGTGTCAGCCGGGTCTCAGATTTTATCCAAACTTGGTAGTTGTACAGACATTTGTATGTGGTTTATGAATCACCCCACATATAGGGTTATATAACCAACAGTTTAAACGAAAAAGGCCTTTAAAAATTTCAAAATTCCCTTTAGACGGGCCACCCACATAACTGACAAGCTGGACGGGTGGCTGACATGCTCGTCTCCGGTCTAGAGACACGGGTTCGATTCCAATACAAGGTAGCCTTCTTATTATGTCACTTCCTTATCTTTTCACGACGTATTTTCATTATTCCTTCATGCACATGATTTCCATTTTCTATAATTATTTTATAATATTGTCTTCATATTCTTACAATTCAAGCATAACTCTTAATAATATTAAAATTTTTCGTAGCTTGTCAGTTATGTGAGTGGCCCGTCTAAAGGGAATTTTGAAATTTTTGAAGGCCTTTTTCGTTTAAACTATTGGTTATATAACCCTATATGTGGGGTGATTCATGAAACACATACAGCGGTCTGTACAACTACTAAGTTTGAATAAAATCTGGGACCCGGCTATCTGACACTCCCCTTGTAAGTTCAAATTGATTCTGGTAACGCCTCTATCCGCCAGGTAGTAAAACTTTTCCGCTCATAGGGGTATACAAGAAAATGCATTGGAAAAAATAAGATAGTCAAGCGAACACTACACTACATCAAAACATCAATATCAGGGTACCTATATTTTGACTTATTCTGCTGATTTATGATTTTATTTCTCCCAGATATCAGTAGTTTCTTTCGGACGTACTTAGTACAAGGTAATATTTTTACATATCGCCATAATATCCACCTCCAGAAACTCTCATCTCTTGCGAAATGGTAGTGAAATCCTCGTGTTAATTTCGAAAAGGCTACTTAGGAGTAGTTTTATTGGTAACTATTCCATTTCAACTTTTATCTGCTCGGCACCGCACGGGCCCAGTGAACCCCAAGCTGCCAGGGTCGTTCGATTCGATATGTCTGTAGCTCTATCAATATTTTCTTCTTCACAACCATTTCCACTACACGGCCGCCATTAATATGCTAACTCAGCATTTTTCCACCGTTGCACGCCCACCAAAGTCTGCGAATATGCGGCGCCAGCCATCATTTCGAACACAAATGCACTGGCAAGTCATCAAAAACGTTGAGCATCCCATTCTGTGCTTAAAGTGAGTGCAACAAAATAAGCACATTAATGGCGGACTTGTTTGCGTTGCGAAGACCTGTATCGACGGAAGAATATAATCGATATTGAACGACCTTGCCAATCTGTAAGTTCACTAAAATTGTTGCCGAAACAGCATATTACTACACTGTTGCTAAAATTTCAACTCCGTGTGCCGCAGGAAAGTCGCCATGTTCTTGCACAGCTTTTTCCTTACGCATTGATTTCGTTTCTGCATGTATTCATTTCATAATCGTTTCTTTCTATTCGTAGACCATCTTTCACAAATATCATCTCGACACACTCCCACTGTAGGAATAGTAGTAGTAGTAGTAGAATATAGTAGTAACAGGCACCGTTGACTTGTCGAACTGACAGAATGGCTATCACTAATATTCCGCATTTTATCCCAAAAGCTATGAATAAGGTGAACTGAACATTTAAAATATAAGCTCAGGGAAAGAGTCTGTAATATAAAGAGGTCAATATTAACCATTGAGGTATATGGAAAAGGCGCCTGGTATGGTGGTCAATGCTGTAAACTGTTACGCGGGCGTGGTCTGTCCGCCATCTTTGTTAACCCCGATTTTCCTTCGGCGCATACAGGCTGACGAGCTAATTTTGAAATTTTATTGGGTCATTTCACGTCAGAGCAACAGTGAGTTGACCCTCGGTGTCTCCGATTCGAACCAACATTTTTGTGTGGGTTCCATCTGGCGATAAATGAAGAAGTGTAGAAGGGTTTCTGGAAAAAAATGTTTTGGCAGATCTGGAGACTATCAAAGTTTCGACCATTTTGCGCTTAGACCTTTTTTTCTTTTTGCCATATCTCCTAAACCAAAATAGCTAGAGAAACGGTTTACATCTTATTTTGTTTGAAAGAGAATGTACAGCAACAATGTGTTATCAGTTTTGCAAATAAAATATATTTTATTGAAATTGTTTAAATGTTAAATATTTCAATTTTAACAACAAAAGTGCAGCCATTTTTAAATTCGAATTTTTTTCTAGTTTGACACGTTAGTCTTTTGTGTTACCTCAGAAACAAGTTTGGTCGGAGGCAGTTCATAAACAACGGAGATATTTAACTTTAAAGATTGGATTACGCCCTCGTTCGCCTCGAGGGTCTCGCCGTTAAAATGATGTACCGCTGTACTTTGAGAATTTATACCTTGATCAGTGTAAATGCCGGTGCAATATTTCATACACCAATTTTAAGATAATTTTATTTTAATTTCATCAATATTTATTATTATATAATATAATAAAAAATGGAGACACGTTACTATAATAATCGACACCGCACCGCCTAAACTTAGCAGTTTTGACAACTTCATGAACTTTGTAACTCAGCCTAGGAAAAACAGCGAAATCTACAGAATTGACTTCTCACCAAGGGTTGCGAGAGTTTATAAATATACAAAATGCCAAGCGAAATTTTTAAAAACGCACGTTTTGTTGTCAATGAATGAAAGTGTTTCATTAACATTATCCAGTCCTACAATTTACACAGAATCAAAAAATTAAATCCAAGGAAAAACTTTTTATTTATTTGTAACCTATCTGTGATGCATACATAATATGTAATAATTAGATGACCCGAGCGAATATTTCGCGCAGTATGCAGCTTCTTCCTGTTTCTTCCTCCTTTCTCCCTGTTCTTTAACCTGTTTCTTCCCATGGACAATTATATGTTATTTATGTTTGTGTTAGAGATACATAACGTAAAGGTAAACAGTAAACGGTCACACTGATTGCATGTAGAATGTAAACAATCTACTTAAACGATGCGTTAATAGATTGCGCCTCCTACAGTCTTTAAAGCACGTAACCATTGCCAACATATATGTTGGTTATATTGTCAGCAGATGGCATTGTATCATTTTTTAGCAAAAACTTTAATTTTAAACAATTTATCTATTTTTCATCAATATCGGGGAACAAGCTTTAAAACGATGTTTGACTCATTAATTTTTATGAAGAATTATGGGAGTTATGGCGTTGTGACAAAAAAACACGTTAGAGAAATAATATATACGGATGTTATTACACGTTAATGTTTATTATTTCAATTGATGCCGCATTGCCAAACTGGACGGCGCCGCACGGCGACCTATCCGATCGAGGAAAGGCCTTTCAGCGGGGGGAAGGCGACAAAGCCCGTCGACTCCTCCTGTCCTGCCATTTTACGAGACCGTATCTTCAAAGCCATGGGGAGAGATTCAAATGGCGGTGATATATATGGTATTTACAACCGTTCTTGATTCTTTTCAGGGAAATATTGCTCTTGTAGTGCATGAACGTAGTGTTTTCAGGCCTGCACTAAACACGTTTTTCTTAGCGTACACACCTTGGGAAGCTTGGAACGCGAGGCGGGGGGTATGGATACTCATGGAGTTGGCTCTGTGATTATATTTGCTTGCGCTAAGACATGACAGCAGGGATGAACAAAAACTTTTTTCCAAAATTGCTTCTACACTTCCTCATTTAACGCCAGATGGAACTCACACAAATATTTTGGTTCGAATCGGAGACACCAAGGGTCAACTCACTGCTCGTCGGACGTAGAATGACACTATTATGTTTTTCACCGATAACCTGCTTGAAGTCAGCATGAATTTACTTTTTTAATATGCATTTCCCTGGCAAATATTATTCATTTGTTTTAAGTGGTAGTTATTCGCATTTCCGGTGAAAACTGTTGTAAAATTGATTATAATCCATAGCAATAAGTAAGAAATGTATGTTTGACGAGTTAGTGACCTTAAATTTAAAACAGATGGTGGATATTATAGCTAAACATCCGCTATTTCATCCATTCCGTCGCGCAGGCCATAGAAAATAGCGGGGATAAACAATATGGTTGTGAGGAAATAGCAGGGATAAACAATATGGTTGAAAGAAAAGAGCTGGAATAAACAATATGGATGTTATTTCGGTTGTTATGTAACATTTTGATGGCGTGATGCCCTTTCCATTTACCTCAATGATATTTTTTAAAATTTAACAAGTATCTATTACAAATTATTTCCCAAAGGTGTCTTTTTTGTCGCAACGCCATAACTCCCATAAATCTTCATCAAAATTAATGATTCAAACATCGTTTTAAAGCTTATGTTCCCCGCTATTGAAGAAAGATAGACAAATGGCTTTCAATTAAAGTTTTTGTCAAAAAAGTTAAAATTAAAGTATTGTTAACAAATGATACAGTGCCATCTGTTGACAATGTAATGAACTAATATGTTGGCTATGATTACGTGCTTAAAATACTGTAGGAGGCGCCATCTGTTAACACATCGTTTAGTTAGATTGTTTACATTCTACATGCAATCAGTGTGACCGTTTACCGTTTACGTTATATATCTTTAACACAAACGTCAATAATATATAATTGTCCATGGAAAGAAACAGGTAGAAGAACAGGAAGAAAGAAGGAAGAAACAGGAAGAAGCTTCATACTGTACGAAATATTCGTCAGGTAGAAGAACAGGAAGAAACAAGAAAGAAACAGGAAGAAGCTGCATATTGTGCGAAATATTCGCACGGAACAGCTAGTCTATTTTAAATATAACAAGATTCTTTCAATTGCCAATCCGGAAATCCAAAATAATCTCTTGATTCCATTCAAAATGTACAGATTCCCCATCCTTTGCCATTCACTCTCAAATATATCCGTCAAAAGTTCCTCCATAGATTGCGTAAGGAAAATTATAATATAATTTTTTCCGGCATTCAGCCTCTTCCATTATAAATATTTGCTTTAGAGCTAAAAAACATTTGAAAATATTAAAACTCCAGCGGAACTGAGGAAAACGAAGTTTTTCATCAACAAGACGACATCCTCTTTTGTCCGCCAGAATAGAAATGAGGATGGAGATGGCATTCTAAAAATAAAAGAATTGAAAATTGCCTTTTCAAGCTTTTGGCTGATGAGAGTAGCATCTGGACTTTTAGCTCAGATTTCGTGGGTTTTTTCGAAACAATCGAAAATTAAAGTCGCTGTTCTTTTGTTCTCGGGATAAAAAAAACGAGGGAGGAGCGATTTTTATTTCGTTTTATTTTTCTGAGAAGTTGATGGAATGGAAGTAATTGAAATGGTCATATTCACAAAAGATACTACAGTTACAAGCACTACAATCAACAGTGCGGTTCGTTTTCGTCATTGAGGTGGATGGAGAGGGAATCACGTCATCAACCTGTGGCCTGACAACCAAAATAACAACTATATTGCTGCTCTCGGTTCTTTCCTTACTTTCATTTGGTGGATAGCACGACAGAATTGACGAATCAGAGGATGTAAAGCAAGAATATCAATTATCTGTTCGAAATATAAGGCAAATGACTCATTTATTGGCTACTTATTGCTATGGATTTCAGTCGATATCACTAGTTTTCTCTGGGAATGCAGATTTTATACATTAAAACAAATGAATAACATGTGTAAGAAGAATCCATATAAAAGAAATCCTTGCTGATTTTTAATACCTAAGTTATCAATGGAAAACATCGTCAAATACCAAAGGTAGTGCGTTATCCCGTATGATCTGAAGGAAAATCGGGGCTAACAAAGATGGCGGACAAGCCACGCTCACATTACGGCATCTGCAATTGTCTCTCTTTTCTTCCACCTTAATGGCTGGATTGACGATGACGCCATCAATTAATTATTGCCAGAGTCCTCTGCATAGTAATTTCTCGGCGACAAAGTTATCAATATCGTAGACGAGTATTTGCTTTATATCGTATAAATAGCAACTACTCGACTACAAAGTAAACAACTTTGTCGTGGAGTAATCCTCTGATTGCTGGTGCGTTCCATAATATGAGAATACGTTAAATATGCCAGCTTGAGGTATCACATCGTCCCATAATTGTCATGATAACAGTATTTGTACAAAAAATAATACCCCTGCACGCAAAATGGCCTGATTAATGACTATCACGCTGGCAAAGCAAATCTGAAGTGGTAATCTGAGATAGCAGGAGAACAAAAATAATTAAATAGCGCGAGCGATAATGCAACCCTTTAAGATAGCCGATTCACAGATACCAATCCCTTTATCCCTCTATTTTCTTGTTTTTATTTGATATTTCCAAAGGGTATTCATTTGCTAAGAGCCCTTATCATTTGCTATCACTAATCCCGACAAATACTTTTAGATAAATGAAACTGGTCACGAAAGTAGGAAAGAACCGAACGAAACGTTCCGAGAAACAGGTTAATAACTATTTTTTTTGCTGCCGGACGATTCTGTCGGCCCGTTTTCTTTGCTTATTTTTACGAACAACAATCAGAGCTTTAATGCTTTTTGCTTATAATAACGTTTTATTTGCTTATTTTTACGAATAAAATCTGAGCTTTAGTGTAAATAACATCTTATTGACCAAAGAAAAACAAAAATAAACTATTAATTTTTATTCAAGCAGATATTTCACCAATGAGCATATTCCATATATCACATAGTAGCTGATTCAAAATGGCTGACTTAGCGAGCGAACCTACCTTTTTTGGCATTTATAAGAAAATGGGTTGCTGTAAATTTCATAACATTTCTTAGATAATATTCCACGTCATTTGATGAATTAGAAAGTCTCTCAAATCTCAGACTTTCCTCCTTCAGACAGTTGTGTCATGTCGAAGAGCATGTTTCCGCAGGAAAAAAAATTTGATTTAAATTTCAATTTTAACATTAAGTAAAGTAAAAGGAAAAAGAAAAATGAGAGAAAGGATTTCCCTTTTCGTGATAAAAGAGTTCTTTCAGCATATCTCCCCTCTGCCATAATTAGTTCATGAGATATCATGGATAGAGTAAATGCCAAAGTTCTCAAAAATTCGCGGGAGCCATCTTTAAAAAAAATGGCAACCGGGAGAAAACGCGGAGGAATAAAACTAGGCTTGTGCGATGAACGAATTTGCCCATTGAGGGTCGATGAAAAAAAATCATCGAGATGATTCGGTTTCAATGATTGTCATCGACGACGATGAGTCGATGAATTCATCGCCGATGGAACGGTAGGGATAGGCACGGTCGGGCGACGCAACACAAATAATTATCATCTCTGGCTATGGATTCATTGACTCATCTACATCGGTGAATTCATCGACTCATTTACGGCCATGAATTTGTAGACTCATCGATTTTAGTGAATTCATCGACGGCGGTGAATTCATGGAATCATCGAAGATGATTAATTCATCGACGTCGAAGATCGATGACATTCATTGTCATCGATGAGGTTCATCACATCATTCATCGACTCATCTACATCGGTGAATTCATCGACTCATTTACGGCCATGAATTTGTAGACTCATCGATTTTAGTGAATTCAATTCAAGTCATCAAAAACGTTGAGCATCCCATTCTGTGCTTAAAGTGAGTGCAACAAAATAAGCACATTAATGGCGGACTTGTTTGCGTTGAGAAGACCTGTATTGAGGGAAGAATATAATCGATATTGAACGACCTTGCCAATCTGTAAGTTCGCTGAAATTGTTGCCGAAACTGCATATTACTACACTGTTGCCAAATTTCAACTCCGTGTGCCGTAGGAAAGTCGCCATGTTCTTGCACAGCTTTTTTCTTACGCATTGATTTCGTTTCTGCGTGTATTCATTTCAAAATCGATTCTTTTTATTCGAAGACTCATTGACCATCTTTCACAAATATCATCTCGACACACTCCCACTGTAGGAATACCGCAGGCGGGCGTTGGCATGAATTTGTAGACTCATCGATTTTAGTGAATTCATCGACTCATCGACGTCGGTGAATTCAGGGACTCATCGACGATGATGAATTCGTCGACGTCGATGATCGATGACATACATTGCCATCGATGTGGTTCATCGCATCGCGATGACTAAAATCAAAGCATATTATTGATATTACAATGTTTGCTACGTACTGCCTACAGGTGCTGAATTTTATACGCCAAATTCGAATAAATCTCCATCGTGAATAGGGAACTATCTCGCTCAAACTACGTTAAAATCTTCGCATTTAACTGCCAATCAGCTATATGCGTGCAATTAATAATTATTTAAGCACAGTTATGGAAGCAATTTATTTTATTTTAGGATAATTAGCCATGGAATGACCCAACTTGATGGTGCCCCGAGTTTATACGACCTTCAACGAAGTTTCAGACGTATCCACGAAACAGTGCCCCGAAAACGTTTACGATTTCTTTCGGGAAAGGATACAAGACACCCAAATGAAATGACCACTGTTACGAAATAAATTAAATAAAACACTTGCTATGTGCGTAAAAGTGAAAACAAAATCTCGCTTGTCGCAATAATAAATGGTACCAGGGTATAATCACGCCATCATAGGACAAACAGACGACTTACCGGCAACAGAATAGTGAAAACAATAATACAAAAAAGATGGCTCGTGGACGCCATACGCGAAATATTCAGCCGTCCAAGAACTCATCCAACTAATGTCGTACTTAAAAAAATAATGTAATGATAAGCTCTCATTTGGTGTGACGCGAAAAACTGTATCTCCAATCCACAAAAAGGGAGAACGAGAATAACATTGAAAAAAAAGGGTCAGACGGCGAGCTTACGAACTAAAAAGACACGAAAACAACGAGCGACGCAAGGATCCGAAGCAAAAAAAAAGGAAAACTACCGAGGTGGGATTTCAATTTGGCAAATGCGTTCCCCACATAAAAAAAATTAAAAAAAGATGACTCGAAACACGCAGGCCAACTCTCCTCTCACTCTCGTCATATCTCTGCCCACTGCCATACTCCTCCCCCCCTCAACTCACTACTCGGGAGTCCACTTAAATTCTACCTCCTTTTCACTTCTTATCCTCCTCTCAAAGAGAGACAGAGCAGCTGCCCGTCCGTCAACGCCATCTGACGCTGCGGAGTCCAAGCGGTGAGATGCGTCACTTTCCCCGCTGCGCACCACCAGAGGGGAGTGAGGAGAATGGGGTGGGAGTAGGGCAGAAACTGCTGACCTGTCCGGCCACGGTCACTTCAAGTTCCCTTGAAATGTTACGCCAGCGACCTCGAGAAGGAGGAAACAGATGAGGGGGTGATGGGAGTTACAGATGGAAGTTGTTAATGAAATCCGCAACAACTCCGAGAGGATTGACCTCGACAGTACATATCAATAATAATATCAACTTGTCTTTATTTTCGAGCGTATTTAGGACTTTACAGTCCTCTCTTACAATTACCTCAATTTCACTAACTCAATCATCCATGTCTTAGGCAGGGACTATACTACCCAGGCGGGATTCGAACCCGCGACCCTCGGGTTAGAGGCGAGGACTTTACCCCGCCGCCACCAGAGCCGACAATCTACATCTACGTGATACCCTGCGAGCCACTACGAGGGTGTGTGGCAGGGGGTGAAGATCACCAAACATGCACTATTGCCATGCAAGTAGGATATTTAAGGGAGATATGCTAGATAATAGGGTCACATGGAGCTAGATGGTTAGTATCTACATAATAAGGAAGGGATTATTGGTTGTTATTACATGCATCATGCACTACAGACTACTCTTACTATATTTCACCTACCTATCCCTTTGCTACGCTGCCTATTGTTCTCTCTTATGGTGCGCGAGAAAAATGACATTTTAAATCTATCGGTACGACAATCTATCTCTCTAATCTTGTAAAGATGATCAAACCTAGCAAAATACGCAGGGGTTCTCAATATATATCGAACGTCATCTGTGAACAACTCTGTTTCGAATTTACTCAAAAGGTTTAACCTAAATTTTAACCTGCGTTCTGACAGTAATTCCCATCCTAGTTCTTCTATTAAGCTCGTAACACTTATACAATTATAATAACGGCCTTTAACAAACCTAGCAGATCTCCTTTGCACGCGCTCTAATTCTTTAATCATACCGGCCTTTTATCATACCATATCCGGCCGGGTTAGGTATACATTGCAATCATACGCAAGCGAAGTTTCGGCAAAATACATCTACAACTACTTATTACCTTCCAAGTGTTTTTTTAGGGTAAATTTAGTCTTTTAATTACAAATTCAGAAGATACGACGACATCACGTGGAATTTAAACACAAAAAATTGTTTTTATTTTCAATTTTCCTAAGTGCATCAAAAAATACAATAATCACAACCAGGAATTAGCCTGTAAACTCATTTCATCTGCATCTACTTATTACCCTGCAAACCACCACAAGGGTTGGTTCTCAGGTTTCCGCGGAGCTGGAATGTAGATCTATCCATGTTTCCGGGATTTCTTCCTCGTTAGTTGTTTGTGGGACAACAGTTTCGCTGGCACTCCTGCCAGCGTCTTCAGGTCGAAGTGACTTCATCTCGTTCGAAGTGACTTCAGGTCGAAGTGACGAAGTTTTCGACTTGAAGACGCTGGCAGGAGTGCCAGCGAAACTGTTGTCCCACAAACAACTAACGAGGAAGAAATCCCGGAAACATGGAGAGAACTCCACCACAAGGGTGTTTGGCCGGGGATGACTTATCACCAACACGAACTGCCTGTCACACGCCCATGTGGGGGCGCGCAGGGTAGCATGTAGATGTAACTATAATGATAACTTCGTCGGAAAATAAACTGGATTTGAATTAACATACAATATTGAGCTAAGTTTTCAATCGACGGTCTGAAATAGATTCCCATCCAAGTTGTTGCAAGAGGTCAGTAACACTAACGAGACCATCATGACGGCCTTTCACGTGTTTAACTGATCCTCTCTGCACGTGTTCTAACTCTGTTTTTGAGTCTACCTCATGAGGATCCCAAACATTGACAGGGTACTCTAACAAGGTGGTCCAACAAGGGAAAAGTCGCTGATTTCTTAAACTCTATCGTAAATACAATGATTCCTTAAAAATCATCGTAGAAAATCAGACTCAATCTTTTATGTAAATGTAAAACCCATTTATTTTTCAGACGAAGTTATCAATGCCTTACAAACTCCAACATACAACCGTAGATCATAACATGAGAATAAAATAAGGGAAATAGACTGTAGAAACATCTGACTGTAGAAGAGACCATAATGGCTGCGTTGAGGCTTTCAAGTAGGTTAGTTGACAGCGAATCTGACTAATTCATATGGCCCCTAATGCATGTTTTTAAATCTCCCGAGTAGTGCTCACACTGCATGACTCTTGTGTCACGTTTACGTAGTTACATTATAGATCGATTTACTGGTTTCTGTATCAATTGTATCATACCCATTACGCGGTGTATGTTGGTGAAAGTAAATTTCTTCACTGTAGTTCATGTTGGTGACAAGTCACTCCCAGGCAAACACCCTCGTGGTGGCTTTCAGGGTATTAAGTAGACGTAAATAGATAGAGAAGGGTGTTGTCAAAGCGTAAATTTAGTCGTTTAATCATAAATTCGGAATAACTGACGACAACATGTGGAATTTAAATAAAACACATTTTTTTTATTTTCAATTTTCCAAAAAATGTATCAAAAAATACATTAATCCCAACCAGGAGTGAGCCTATAAACTCATTTAATTTACATCTACTTACTACCCTGCAAGGCACCACAAGGATGTCTGGCAGGGTGTGACTCATCACCAACATGAACTGCGATGAAGAAATTTACTTTCACCGACAAGGACCAAACCATGGGTAAACTACAAATGCTACAGCAACTACTAAATTAATCTATCACGAAACTACGTAAACGTGAAACAAGAGTCATGCGAGGAATATGCATGGTTTTAACATGGTGCTAGCGCTACTCGACAGATTTAGAAACACGCAATATGAGGGCATTTGAATTTCTTTCAACTTACTTTAAAAAGTAACTTCAAAGGTCATATTTTCTACTTTTCAGAAAATCGGGTATAAGTGACCCTGAGGACAGAGTCACCATGAATGGCGATCAAATCACACTGACCGGCAATAGGGGGATTCAGGTTCGAATCCCGGTCAAGTCAAATGACTTTTTTCATGGTGAATTTTATCCCTTGGTTAATTCAAGCATTGATGGGCTTCAGCTGTTGACTGTTATCGGCTCAGAGGTAGAAAATTAGTAGGAAAATATATTTGAACATGTTTTCTATTCCAACAATTTTACAAACCACATACATTGTTTCACATCTACACGACCCGAGTGCCAATGAACTAGCATCAGCATTCAGGTGCTTGGATCAGGGAAAATGACGTTTACGGCGAAAGCTTCCCAGACCCAAGCCCCAGATGTCTTTTATTTCATTAGTTGAAACCCGAATCGTGTGAGCAAAAACGTCCGTGGTTTGATGAAAAATTAGGATGGAAATTGGTTTGCACGCATCATAACAAAGTTTCCTCTCAGCGAGTTTCATTTCCATTTTTTCACTCATTATCCATACATAAAAAAAGACATCCCTAAAAGAACACGCACGCTGGCTTTCACGCAAACCTGCAAACGGAAAAAAATCGCTCCAACCACATAAAGGGGGCTGCATACCTCATATTCAAAAACGCCCTTTTAGTTCTAGCTTCTATCGCGGCCCAGGAGTGAGCCTGTTCCACCTTCACCTCCATTCCCCGCACCGGACAACAGCGCCACCAATGGCACGAAGGAAATAACATTGCAAGGGTTCAGGAGAATGTTCACAGTATAATTATAATACATAATTTCCAACATTTTGATAATTCTTCATAGAGATGAAGGATTTCCCTTTACTATAAGTGCAAAGATTTCAAGAAATATACGTTGTTCGTGTCATGACGATCATCTGATGTTCGACTAATTCACGTTTCTTCGTCGGTCCAAATAGTTATGTAGTGCAACGCAAGCCACTGAAACTTGACGTCGCGAGTGAATCGACTGCGATTGGTGGGCGGAAACGAGAGACAAGTGACAACAACCTTAGCCAGTTTGATTAACTTCAAGTAACAGCATTTATATAACCACAAATATTAAATTAGAAAGAAATCCCATAGGCTAAATACCGTTAACTTGGTCTATACAAGACAAACACAAGTCACAACTGGAACCAAGCAGATACGTCCTTCCCCGGTGACAGTCAGATGCCAAAAGAGGACGAGCGCTGCGCTGTGTCGATGCGGCCGGCAATTGAGGGGAGTCAGCTGACCGATGCAGGGGTTGGGGGTAGTAGGGGAACTGTTCGTCCAGCCATTGGTTGAGACGGCGGCGTAGAGGAGCACTATTGCCACAAAGTTCCGAAAAGAGGACGCCAGATGCGAATTCACTATAAAAGTAGAGGACCTTGTTCTTGTCGCGCAATTTCGCCGACAGTGCGCACTTTGAAATCTCCCTACCGCACTTGTCCGCGAGCGAAAATGTCCGCGGCGAAATTATGCCAAATTTATGCTGAAAATTCGGTACAGTAGAAAGCACCAAGCGAAAAGTTACGACACTCATTTTAAGTATAAATCCTAATTCTAGAGGCCTGCGTCAACAGATTTGCTTTAAGTAGCAAAGCAAAGTCGTAAAACAAAAGCGCCTTTACATTTGTGGAAACAATTACTGCCGTGGTATGAACCTTTTTTCCCTTCTCTTTTTTCTTCTCTCTTTTTCGCCTTCTTCCTAAGCTTGTTCTTCAAGCTTACAAATGACTATGACACACTTGCAGTTGTAATTCCCAGCAAAATCATGAGAAAAAGACTCATAAAATCGCTACAATGCGAAAAACAGCTCCATTAACGTAAAAAAGAATTATATGAGTACATAGGAAATGATTGTAGGCTTTACTGTGTGGAAGTTATCAATTACGGAAGACTAAATTAACTTTGTAAACTACGGATGAGAGAATTTACTATCACAGTTCCAAGTGGAGGAGGTACAGGTAGCGTGAGATGGAATCTCTTTATGAGAACCAAACTTTTAGTTCAATATTAACCCAGGCCTCCTATGCCATCTTGGCTGCTCGATTGCCCAAGGACGATTTCGAGTCCAATTTGATTGAAACATACTTGGGAGTCGGTCCGAGAATATAACACTTTATCAAGTGATAGTAAATTCTCTTAAGTGGAGTATACAGGTTATTTTATTCTTTCATTATGTGAGTAAACGCATGCGTGTACTGAGGCAAATAACAGACTTACTGGTAATATGTCGTAAACATAAATTTCAGTACTAACTTTAGCAAATCTCTAGCCACCACCTGACTAACCAAACCTCTGGATTTTATTTTTAACATCGATAACACACGTAATCATTTTTATCATAGGTATGAAGTAATTAGGATAAGTTTGGATAAATTTATGACACACTTTAGTACACATGGATTGAATGATGAGGTTAAAATAGAAGAAAAACAAAAAGTAATAAGATATTTCCGCAATATCATTCATAGTAAATCTCCTCAAAAAGAGTCCAGAACATCAAACAGACAATGTGTTCCTTTGAAAAGAAGCAGGAAAAGGAAGCAGGTTTACACAAAGACAACGTTTTGGAAAGACGGATAATAGAGAATACGAGGAAAGCAGAAGGAAAAGGGGGACAATGTATCGAGTTAAAAGACGTAACATTCGCATTTCGTGTAGAAAAGATTGGATCAGCCAGGAAATTGAGAAACGGCTCGAAGATTGCGAGAGGTCAGGGAAGGGAATACTGAAAAGCGAATAAAGAAATGTACATCTACAACAATATCCAAGAGAGGAAAGGCTAAACTACCGTATAAACGCGTGTAAAGACTGGGACACAATCAACGTGTACGTGTAACGTTTGCCATTAACGGGAATACGCGAAAAGATGGCTGACGGGAAAGTATAGCGAACGAACACAATCAACGTGTACGGGGAGTACGTGTGCGCGAGAGATGGGCAACTTTCATCTCTTCCCGTGTCCCATACACGGAAAACCAATCAGAATAGTCCTGAGAATCCGGGAATGGGAGCCATCTGTCGGAAGATACATCCAACTGTTGAAGATTGCTCTTGGCGAAGACAACTTATTTACTTCCACACTTGTTTACACCTGATCTCTTAGCTGCGCCTGCGTTAGTCAATTGTTACTCCGGGCCTCGTTAACGTCGATTGTGACCGATGACTTGCGTTCCCCGTCTCCCGTTGTCCCGTTAGCGTCTCGCGTCACACGTACACGTTGATTGTGTCCCAGCCTTAAGAGGCGCACCCCTCTTTTTAAGCGTCGAAGAAAAAATTTTGGGGCTTTTTTTTCCTCCTATCGCGAGGTTTTGCGGACCTAACTTCGACCTTTCGGCCATTATCAAAACCTTCCGGACAGTCACACCTTTTTTTAATGCCGTTTTCCCCCACCATTTCCCTAATGCACAAGTCGTAGTCGCTGTGAGTATGGGTCTTTTAAACTGTATTTCACGTTTACATATTATATTTTGCTGTAAGCGATGACGAGCGGGAATTCGTGTAAGAGGCGCACCATCATTTTCGGCTGCGAGTTCAGGGAAAATATGAGCGCCTCTTACACGAGTTTATGCGGTATTTGCTTCGCCATCCGAGCACAACACCGCCGAAAACCACTCGGATAGCTTGTCGAATAAGACCGATTAGAGATTTTACCTATCAGCCATGACAACTGTAATTTAGCACTCAGATAGAAGAAGAACTGATAAACCTCCCCTTGTTTACGAATTATTAATACAGCAATTAGTTCCCGTAAAAATATATGCCATATCATGCCGATTTCTCGGCGAATTATTTATGCACCGAGATAAAATTGTCATTTCTTTTAGAAACTGGTCTCCCTAGGAAAAAGTCTCTTATTTGTATTCTGAAAGTTTCTTGTGGATGACACAAGTCTTGAACAATAAATCTGGGGTCGGAAATCATGCCAAATACAATCGGTCGAAGGGTGTGATGTGTTGCCTTGAGGCGAGTGAGTGCTGGAAGGAAAATAAAAGGTAACATGTATGGCATATCAAAGAATGAATGTCTTTCCAAAGAGTCATGAATCGTAGTACGCGAAAGAGTGTCCCATCCCACTATTTTCAGGGCTGCAAAACTTAGGCACGCTGGAATAAGCATTAGAGTGGGCGAAATGCAGTGGAGATGAGGTACCCGAGAAAAGTTTACGGCATTAGCAGAAGGGAAAAACAGCTATGTATAATTCACCGCAAAAATCCAATACCTGGGGTAGGGCGTCCCAAACTTTTTCTCTGATGGAGCACTTGTAATGCGAATTTACGTCCATGGCGTTGAAATCCATAGTTCCTAACGTTTTTACTTTACAGTGGTAGCACTTGTTACGCGTGCGGAAACTGGAAATGATAAATAAGGATAATGAAACAAAAAATACAATCATTATCATGAAGCAAATGATGTTAATTTAATGAATAAGTGCGCATACTTGTCATTTTCTCTCAAAAGCCTCAAAACGCCACAGGGGTATGGTATTTGTTATTCCGTTCGCTTGCCCTATGCTTGTTTTTAGCTTGGCTCTGGTGAAGGGGGGCGAGGGTTACGCTGCGCCCCATTCACAATACAACCTTACGTGCGTTAGCCGTGCGATGATAGTCTGAACGAGGCATTAGATGGAGTTCTTTATGTTAAATGAAGCTTCACTCGTAACTTAGAGCTGAGGGATACCTATATCCGATCTTCATTTGTCGTGTTCTCAAGACTGGAACGTCTAATTGTTAAGGATCATTTGATGCCAGTAGAAAACTTGAAATGACGAAGGATAGAATCCTACCCGCAAATAGTCCTCTTAAATAAATACATACATAAATACATATCAATGACGCCGTTCCCTTCCGGGGTAGGCACAGTCACAAAGTTTTACTCATAAATACATATTTGTACACCTAACTCTACTTCAATAATCTCCTCCATACTGACCTTTCTTTGCAAACCTCTTTTGCCTCATTTACCCCCATACACTGCTTCATACACATCCTCCTGTTTTTTATTGCTCCAAATATTCCTCCTCCTAAGAATTTCCTCAACCACTTTCAACCACAAATTTCTCGGCCTACCTCTACCTCTCGCACCATTCATTTCACTCTTATATATATCTGTTTCGTCATTCGACTCCCATCCATTCTCTCAACATGACCAAACCATCGACCGGTGTGTCAGTACACCGCATATACCTCCTAGTGGTGGGTCGCGGGCAACGGTATGCTGGCTCTCAAGGTAGTCCTTTCAGAAGGGATTCCAGCTTGAGTAGAATAGTGCAAGTAGGCCTAGGTTATTACTATGCTTTGGTTTCTCTTGTGGCATACTGGCGAAGATGTGCCAAAACTGGCCGGTAGAGCGCCGTAACCGTTAGCAGGGAAAGCTGCAAGTGGTGCGGGTACTGCAAAGTCTGGTAACCTTGAATTCTCTGTTACAACTTACTCATGAGAGTCTCAAAGTAACCATGGACGGCCGAATCCACGATGGGTGGCGAAAGCTGAATAAGGTTGGTCCACTTAAATAATAATAATAATAAAACAAGTACATGAGCCTTTACTCGCAATATCACCGCAGCAGACGTTGACACGGATAATATGCGATCAGGAAATTTCCCCATCCTCAGTTAAAACACATAGGGTTGCGTTACATCTTCATTTTACTTGACGATTTTAGACCACTCCAACTCAACAAAAATTAATGTTTGTTGCTTGGATAATCAGATCCCAGATGGCATGTAAGCTTACGCCGAGCTTGATTTTCCCCTGCCACGTCAATCTTGATTTTTATTTGATATTCAAATCGCCTCAAGTAATTGGTTTTGGTTATTTGCTTCATGTACCTACTTTTGTTCATTTTTAGAATGTAACCTTCGTAAAATAATTATGAGGATCACACGTTGTACAAAGATGAAATAAGCCATTTATTGCATTGAATCTGAGCAGCCTGATTCAAACTTGCTGGCGAGGGAAAAGTCAACCTTGACTCAAGCTGACACTTAAGCTTGAATCAAAATAGAAAATCAAGCTTGATTCAAGGTAAACGGTTAAGGTTCCAGAAATATTAACCGGTGGAGACTAGCTTGCTTGATTCAAGCTTGAAATAAGCTAGTCTCTAAGCTTGATTTTTCAAGTTGGATTCAAGCTTGGTAACTTGTATTCTCAAGCTTAAATCAAGCTCGATTAAAGCTTACTTTGCTAACTGGGATGGCTTCGAGGCTGAGAACGAATGAACATTTTTAAAACTATATATTCGAATAACGGTATGTGAAAATAGCGCAGAGTAATTTAGGAATAACCTTTGCCGTTAAACCTCGCTCAGCTGCAGGACCCAGTTAAACCCGAATAAAATATCAAAGTTACGGGGCAAATTGAGCTCCACGTTCATATCTTGCATGGAAAAACCGTAGCCAATTTACGAAGGGCAACATTTTATTGTAAAAACAGATAATACAGTTTGCAATAATAAATTATGAAAATATTTGAGCATTGTAAAAAAATTATAACCGCTAAATATCGACAATACGTGTCTCTTGATTAAATTTTCATATCAATTTCCCAATTTCCGCCTCCCGATAATTTTTCTCATTAAGGAAGATCTTACTGGCAAAATAATTATATTATTGGTGAATGCGCGATCGGTTTAACCGAGGGGGCGGGGGGACCACCGATGCTGCATCAACGAAGCGAATTTATGGTACAAAATAATCAAAAATTGTAATTTGGAATGCAGAAGGATTTAGTGCAAACTGAAAAAATCGTCTCATTGTGTAAACGAATGAAAAGAAATGATGACGGAGTGGCAAAAGTGACGGAAGGTTAACCAAAATGTTTATGGAAGAAGCGCAAAAATAGGAATGTAGAAAAATGACTAAAAAACTAAGTACATGAATTTCTCAATAATTCCAAAGGAAAAAAAAGGCTCACTACACACAGAGGGGCATGCCTTCGAATAAGTAGACTATTTTAAATACTTAGGAGTTATTATATCAAGTGACAACAGAGAAGAACCAGAGATACAAAACAGAAATAATCTAATAAATGATTTAAGATTTTCCCGGTGTATTATATTTAAATATCTTCCTAGGGCTTCGCACCGGGTAACGTTTTCATAATCCGCCGACGTGTTATAGTGGTCACGGCGGCGGAAATAACACGTGCCTTGAAAATGGAAAACAAGTCGTTTCCCGAAACGTCGGCGGATTATGAAAGCATTATCCGGTGCGAAGCCCGAGAAAGATATATAGATTAAATCTAGCCAATAGATGCTTATATGCATGCCACAGACTTCAATCCTCGAAATCCATGTCCCATAAAACATTATTTAGATTTTACAATACATCAATCTGCCCACTACTGCTCTATGGGTCCGAGACATGGAAACTGAATAAGAAAAAGAAGAAAAAATTGATTGTACATGAAAACAAAATGTTACGAAAGACCTATGGGCCTACAAACGAACAAGGAAGGTGGAGAAGAAAGTACAAGGAGGAAATAAGAGACCTTTACAAGAATGCCGACATCATGAGTGAGATAAAACGCGGAAGAATGTGATAGGCGGGACATTCTAAAGAAATGAGGACGGGTGTTTGATGAAGGAGGTTTTGAGGGGTGATCCAGAAGGAAGATGACCCCGGGGAAGACCGTGGTAGAGGTGATGGAACCAAGTAAAGATAGATTTGGAGAGGGTTGGAGCTGCAGAGCACGTTGCAATGGACCGAAAGAGATGGAGGGGATATTTTGGTGCGGCTAAATATCAACTTGGATATAAAATGCCCAGGGAGTAAGAGTAACTGTGGGAATAGACTGCCATTATCGACTTCGAGTACCAAAGAACGATACCTTTTCTTGACGACTATCGTATCGCAAAAATACTCAATTAGACTCATATCCCTTATGCAACAAGTGTATTCCTTTTTGACGAACTTATTGAATTGAGATTCAGAAAATACGATTTTTATAGAATTTATCACATAATTGTGTTAACCTTGAAATGAATTTGATAAGAATCGTGTTAACGTCATTGAGGTAGATGGAGAGGGCGCTATCTATGGTGGCCAGTGTTGGAAGCAGTAGCTCGGGCGTGGCCTGTCCGCCATGTTTGATGACCCCCATTTTATTTTAGCGTTTTCGGATTGACGCACTAATTTCGTAATTTTAACGAAAAAACGATGTTTCCCAACGATAACTTACGAGAAATCAACATGTATTTTCTTCTTCAATATCGATTCGTAAGTCATATATTATTTATTATTTAAAATTAATGATAATCCGCATTCCCGATCATAACTACGACAAAATGTAGTAGAAACCATAGCACTAAGTAACCAATATATGTTTCTGGAGTTAACTGCCTTAAATATCGAACAGTTAGTGGATGATCTTTCTTTATATCCGCAAAACCGTCCATTCCGTCTTGCTATCCCAACAAAAGTAAGAAAAGAGCAGGGAAGAACAATTAGGTTGCAATTTCGGTTGTCAAGCTACAGTTAAATGACGTAATGTCCTCTCCATCTACCTGAATGGTTTACACGGATCAGTAGGGGTGCAGAATGCTCATTGCGGAAATGCGTCCATCCAATAACTAGCAGGAGGGTTGCGGAAAGGCGGATTGTGGCCAAAGTTTTGCCCTGCCAATGTTACATTAAACATTTATCTGAATATTTTCCGCGTTTCGCATGCGAATCATGATGTCAGTTACCCATAAACCCAAGAAAACAGCAAAAAAAGACTTTTTCGTGATCAATATCACAAGGCGCAGTCGCTAGGTCTCAATACAAGCTTCTTCCCAGACATAAAAGTAAGCCTTAATCAAGCTTGATTTACGCTTGACAATACAAGTTACCAAGCTTGAATCCAGCTTAAAAATTCAAGCGTTTAACCTAATTTCAAGGTTGAATCTTGCAAGCTAGTCTCCACCGGTCAAGCTTTCTACAACCTTAACAGAGTAGCTTGAATCATGCTTGTTATTCCAGTTTGATTCAAGCTTGAGTTTCATCTTGAATAAGGTTGGCTATTCCCTCGCCAGTAAGTCTGAATCAATCTGCTCAGACTCTTTGCAAGAAATGACTAATTTCATATTCGTACAACGTATGATCCACACATATATTTTACCAAGGTTACATTCTGAAAATGAACAAAAGTAAGTACATGAAAAAATAATTCCAAAACTAATTGTTTTAGGCAAATGGAATATCACTTCTATTGCACAACTTAAAAATGAAAGTATTGCAAGCCTTAAAAAATTTCTGACACAATTTTAATGCGGTGTATGACTTTATTCGACATGAGATGAACTACAATTATGCCTGGGCTTGCATCAAGGTGTCGGTAGGCTTGAATCAAGTGCTCGGTTGGTAGCTTAGCATGGACTGCTTGAGGCACGCTTGAATCAAGCTTGCGAAAATTAAAGTTGATGTGGCAGGGGCAAATCAAGCTTAGCGAAAGCATACATGCTGTCTGGGCTTGAGATTCCCTTTTCCAAACGGCATCGTGTAGTGATTTGTTACTTTTTTGAACTGTCAACTTCGCTATTATGTTGGCCGCACTATATACGTACTGGCCACTTCCGTAGAAGAAGTCCGTTTTCATAAGTGCGGAAGCCGCCTCTTCATGATGAATATCAACCAGCAAAATCGATAGGTCAAGTCGATAGGTAGATAATTCAAGCTTCCTGTGATTGCCTTACCCAAACGGCATTGGCCGCGTGTACTGGTTGGTTACATTTTTGAACTGTGAACTGCGCTATTATTCAGGTCGATCTATATACGTACCTACTCCCCACTTCCATAGAAGAAGTCTATTTCCATAAGTGTATAGCCACCTTTACGTGATGAATATACAGCTGACAAAGTCAATAGGTCAAGTAGGGACATAATTCAAGCTTCCTGTGATTCCCCTCCCAAACGGAAATGGACGTGTTTACAGAGTGGTTGGATTTTTGAACTTTCAACTGCTCTGCTATCTAGGCCGAACTCTATACATACTGGCCATTTCCATTTCACAGGCCAATTTCCACACTTCTTCAGCCACCTTATCGTGAACAATATCAACAGGCAAAATCGATAGCCGATAGGTAGATAATTCAGGCTTCCTGTGATTCGCTTCCCCAAAGGGCATTGGACGAGAGCACTGATTGGTTACTTATTTGAAATGTCAACTGCACTGTCATCTTGGCCTGACTGTATAAGTATTGAACACTTCCATAGAAGAAATCCGTAAGTGGACGGCCGCCTTTCCGTGATGAATATATCGCCCGGAACAGTCGAGGGGTCCCAATATCGCCCGTGCGATAGGAGGTCGAGCGGAGGCGGCGGCCTTGGGAGGCCGTGAGAGGATGCGTGTGGGGGCGGAAGGGATGGAAACGGAGGGGGCGGAAACACGCGAGTGGGCCGCGAACTCTCTCTCTCTCTTTCCCCCGATGTAGCGTGCGGGTCAGCGGGGAAAGGTCAGGGCAGAGCGGCGGAAGGGGTGTGGCAGGGGAGGGGGGGTGGGGTCAATCGTTCCCGAAAGGAGAGGTCGTCGCGTGGGCGAACGGGAGGTGGGTGAGGTTAGGTTAGGCGAGGGGGCGGTGCCCAATTCCCCACCCCCCTCCTCTCCCAACATGTATCCATAATCATTGGAAATGACCCCGAAGGGAGATACATCCAGATTATCATCATTATCATCATCATCATTTTAAGGGAATTGAGCGATGTTCATCCATCGATGATTCCCAGGCGAGGATGAATACGATAACGGACTCATCCGTGAAGGGATCTCGGGGCCCGGAGAATGGAATCACGCAGATCTGAGATTGATTCAGGTGCGACAGATATCAGCATGTTTTTCAGTCGCATTATGATTTTAGATTTTTCAACTTTAATATATCACATTTAGATTAAATTTTCAAAATAACACAGAAATTGCTTGCTATGGTGCGGAGGTCACACGCACGGGTGCATGGGTTTAAACCAAGGGAATAAATTCGCCACGAAAAAAATATATTTGACTCGACCCGGATTCGAACCCGGATCCCCCAATTTACCAGTCAGGTGCGTTAGCCAGTTAAACCACCTGATAGTAAAATTTTTGGCCGGACCGGCAACTGGGAGTTCCGGGTTCGAATCCCAGTCGAGTCAAATGATTTATTTCATTGCGAATTCCATCCCTTGGCGGATAGTGCAAAAATCCAGCTCAGTACCTTTAGAAGGTGTTATCTTGTGTCAAAATGGCGAATACCATAGACAATGACCCTCAAATTAATTTTAAATTCATTTCGTTATGAGTTATTCAGTTTTAAATTTCAAAACGGGCATTTCTTGAGAAAGAGAATGGCAGTATGACCTAGAAAAATTCATAAACAGGCAATTATCAGTCATTACGAATCTTTTGAGATAAACTAATATCAAGGAATTACTATCCCTACACCGTAATTTACATATCTAGGTCTGACAGAAGCGTTAAAATAAGAGAGATATACAGATATATACAAAACCGCCGTACAGATATATACAAAAACTCGTTATTTCCGCGAACAATAAGCGACCACAATAAAAATGGAGCTCCACTAAATACACTCCTATAATACATATCACCATTTCATTTTCAAAAAACGTGCACTTTTACACGGCTGGTGACCTAACACCCCCTGCCACACGTCCAAGCGGCGGCTCGCGGGGTATAAAGTAGATGTAGATAATTTTCTCACGCACTGCACTCCACGAGTATGTCCATTGGCATTGCCCAATGACACAACTAACGACTGATCATTTCCATGATACCAAACTTAAGAATTCCGGCGAAAGAGAACACAGATAAACGAATATGAAATAAAAGAGGACAAGTTATTTACACTGCCGGAAATAAAAATGTCAGCGTTGTCAGAGGAGCATCGCAAAGATGAGAGAATAACCTGTAACAATAAATTGTCGTTTCTTAAGATTCTTATCAAAGAAAGACAACTGCTGTGCTCAAAGAAGATAGAACTACAAAAGAGGATACAGTACGAGAAAACATTCGTGTGGAGCGGAGCACTCTATGAATCGGAAGTATAAACCATCGGAAAAACTGACCAGAAAAGACTAGAAGCCTTCGAAACCTGGAACTGAAGGAGGATGCTGAAGATAAAATGGACGGACAAAATAAGAAATGATGAAAAGTACAGGTGAGTAGAGGATCATATGGTACACAATACAGAAAATAAGAACCAGATGGTGTTAGATATAGAAGTTATTGATGTAGGTTGCCATGTGGCAGATGTTTGTTTAATGAAGTTATTAGTGTTGGTTGCCATGTGGCGGATGTTTGTTTTATGGTCACTCAGTAAACAGACTAGTTGGTGATATGGCTTTTGCAAGAGAATGGTTAATTAAATTGAAAAATGAAAAAAGGGAGATGTTAGATATAGAAGTTGTTGATGTTGGTTGCTTTGTGGCTGATGTTTCTCTAATTAAGTTATTGGTGTTGGTTGCCATGTGGCAGATATTGTCACTCATGTCAGTAAACAGACTAGTTGGTGACGTGGCTTTTGTACTGTTGATGAAAGATTAAAGGAAATTAACAAGACATCAACTGATTACTTTTTGCTTAAATCAGCAAAACTATACAAATTGAATATTGATTGCCCTGACGCACAAAGGGTTTGTGAGGTACATAATTGAAGGCAAAATAGCGGGAAAAGTCCCCAGAGGAAGACCCAGGGATAAGTTCATGGACCAAATAAAGGGGAAAGTACATAGGAAGAGATACCAAGAGGTAAAGCAAGGGAACTAGCATCAGGTAGGGAAGAGTGGAGGGCTGCAGTCAACCAATCTTAGGATTGAACAATCAACCTCTTCTAAATCATCCGAGATTTTCTTTATTCTTCTTCCTCGTTTACCTTTTCCCTCCACCAACCCTTCTAATATCTCTTTCATCAATCTATTTCTTTTTAATACATGTCCCAGCCAGTTTTGCTTTCTTGTTTTATTGTCTTTATCAGTCCTCTATCTTCCCCCACTCCGGTCAATACCTCTTCATTTCTCACTCTGTCTGCCCAACTAATGTTCAACATTCTTCTCCATATCCACATCTCCAATGTCTTAATCCGTAGCACAGGAGAACGGAGCGGAAGTTTTCGGAGCGAGTGTTTTCCGAGCTTTCAATCGGAGCCTCCGATTACTCGTAGATTGAATCTCCTCTGCTTGTTGATCTCCATTGTTGGGATTGTTTAAGGTAGTTTGAGCGAAATATCATTTTACCTGGAAATCAATGAAATTTGGTCTAATTTTAAAGAAACATATAACACCATTCCATTGTCATCAAAAATTCAACCCATTACCACATTACTTTCCGAGATATTTGCCAAAAAAATACCAGCCCTTTTATATGGGAAATGGTACGTGTATGCACTCCAGAGAGAGATAATTTACAAAATGAGGAATTTCTAACACTTAGATCTAGTCAAAAAATCAACCGAGGGTAGTTTGTGTGTTTAAAAAACTATTTTTGAAAATTAATTATATTGTCACGGCCGTAAATTCTTCGTGATCACAATTATCCTTCCGTTTAGATGGAGTTTCAAACGTACCGCGTGAAAAAATGAGTCAAGTTAAAGACTTATTTGGATATTTCCTTTTGATTACTTACAATTTCTGTCATGTAAAACTATATCAATGCACCATTAATAATGCAGTATTTTATTCGTGTGTCTCATAGTTGGTGAAATTAAAACGATTAATTCGAACATGGTCTCTATTATGATTAGGGAACTATCTCGCTCGCAATACCTTAATAATTTATTCATGCATGGAGTTAGATTATAACGATACCCGTTTTTATATTTAAAATGTTAAATAATTTAATACTTAAAACTAATATATCATTATAAGCTTCATAGTCAAAAGGAATGATAGTCGAATTTCTGGCATGTCGTTCGGAGTCAGTCCCAGCAGCAGTCAGGTTTGCCTCGCAACTCAGAAAACCTACGATCCCTCCGATTATCTCCTTTCCTTTGCCTTGCCACCGATTGCCGCCGACCTCCGTCTGTAGTACCGGAGGCATCCGGAGAATGCGCTTTAATCGCACTCTCCGATTCAATCAGCGGAGAACTGCCTCCGGTTCGCAGCACTATCAATCCGTTTTATACTTTGTCAAAGCCATGTCCATGTCTCACGACCATAGGGAAAGATGCTCCAAACACAACACTTTGCCAACCTTTTCCTAGGCCCAATATCCATTTATCAAATCTATTTATTTCGCCATCTAACTAACATATATATATATATATATATATATATATATATATATATATATATATATATATATATATATATATATATATATATATATATATATATATATATATATATATATATATATATATATATATATATAAAAGTTTGCCAGAGGAAGGCAGACGACAAACACAGAAAACAAAAAAATGATGAACACACTTTTTTTGCGTTTTACGTTGGATACTAGGGAGAAAGTGGGGGCTGCAGAGACCGATGATATTGATGAGGGAATGGATACGAGAATGGTATTGAATGACCAGAGCATGGTAATGCAAGAACACCGAGTGACAGAGGTTATATGAGAGCTGGTAGGCGTGAGAGTGAAAGAACGGGCGTAGAGAGGGAGGGAGGCCGGAAGTAGGGAGTTTAATGGTGAGGCCATTAGGAAAAATGCCTAGGGAGAGACAAATGGAGAGAAATTCTGAGTGACACGTGAACTGTGCTAACTTGAAGGATAGTTTTTTAATAGTATGGATCCAGGAGGTAACAGGGTCGATAGAAGGCATGGAAAGGGGAAGTAGTAGGTAAGGCAGAAGGGAAGGAATAGGGTAAGTAAAGGAAAAATACAAGAAAACACAGTGGTGAGGGAAGGATAGGACATGGAACAGACAGCTACGCCTTACGGTCCAAGGGCCACAGGAACGCAGGACCGGAACCGAAGAAACAGCTCGTAGACAGAAGAACACGCAGAAAGATTGCAGGACGCAACGATGTATAAATGCACTTAGGATCACTTAAGTGACGAATATATAAAAGTTTGCCAGAGGAAGGCAGACGACAAACACAGAAAACAAAAAAATGATGAACACACTTACAAAGTTTCTTGATATTTCGGTGCCACTAGCACCTTGGTCGCAAGAGCGAAGACTGAGAAGGAAGGGAGGACTGAGGTGGTAGGAAGGGAGGACTGAGGCGGAAGGAAGGGAGGGAGGGGAGGGACAGGGGAAGGGGAGGAGGGGGAGGGAGAGGAAAGGTGGGGGCGGGAGGCGGGAAGTGGAAGAAATTCGAAAGGAAGAAGTAGTATGGGCAGAGGTGATAGAAGAAGTTAGTGGGATTTATTGAGTCCTGGCGGAGAGAAAGCCTGGAATAAGTAAATGCAAGAGGACTCAAGATCTTTGATTTGGAGTGGGGAGGAGGAAGGGGGAAGGGAGGCGAGAATGCCAACCTTAAAAATATTATTAAAGGTGGAGTTGTGGGAAGAAACATGGGTGGCAACAGGGAGGGAAACAGAAATAGAAGGTGGTTCATTACAACTGGAGCGGTGGCCATTCATGCGGATGTTAAGGGGAGTGGTCGTCAAACCGATGTAAAAACTAGGGCATAATTGGCAAAGAAGGATATAGACAACATTATGGGAAACGCAGGAGAGTGAGGGGACGGAAGGAAGATGAGCGGCAAGGAATTTATCAGGCAGAGGCTGGGTGAGAAGGATGCCACAAGTTTTGCAACGTGGGCGATTGCACGGCGTCTGAAGGGACTTAGTAGGTCGGGAGATTGATTTGGAAAGAGGTTTAGTGATTTTAAAGAGGGTGGAGAGGTTGGGAGGGCGTCTAAAGGTGAGAGAAGGACAGCGGGGGAAAATTTTGGAAGTGGTTAGGTTGTCAGAGAGGATGGGGTAGAGGTTTTTGATTAAGCGACGGATGGAGTGAGCTCCAGGGAAATAGGTGGTACAGAGGGAGATTTGATCATGAGGAAACTTATTAAGAGAGAGAGATTTAGAAGAAGAGGGTCGCTGTAGGATTTTTTTCCTGAAGAAGACGCTCAGGGTAGCCTCTGCGAAGGAGGGATTGGTGGAGATTAGAGAGAAAAAGGTCAAGGGATTCGGGATTGTTGCATATTCGGTGACCACGGATAGAGAGGGAAAAGGGGAGGGATCGTTTAGTATGAGAGGGGAGGCAGCTGTTGAAATGGAGATATTGTTGCTTGTTGGTGGGCTTGATATGGACAGAAGTGTGGAATTTAAGGTTACTGAGGGAGATGTCTACATCCAGAAAGGTAATTTTAGAGGCAGAGATGTTAGAAGTGAAGGAGACAGAGGAGGAGGAGTTTAGGGAGGAGATGAAAGAGTTAAGGGAATCAAGGCCATGTGGCCACAGAAGAAAAATATCGTCAATGTAACGAAGCCAGAGAAGAGGTTTAGGAGAGCAGGACGAGAGAAAAGATTGCTCAAAAGCACCCAAGAAGAGGTTAGCATAGGAGGGGCTGAAACGACTACCCATGGCACAACCTTTAGTTTGGATGTAGAATTTGTTATTGAAGGAGAAAGCGTTATTAGTAAGTATAAAGTTGGAAAGGTCAAGGAGAAAATCTGAACTAGGGGCGTGAGGAACAGGCCGCTGGTCAAGAAAAAGACGAATGGCGGAAAGTCCTTCAGAGTGAGGAATAGAAGTGTAGAGAGAGGTGACATCTACGGTGGCCATTAAGATATCACAGTCTGAGGGGAGTGGGGTAGATTGGAGGCGTTCAAGAAAATGATAAGTATCTTTTATGTGAGATATATATATATATATATATATATATAAAGTTCTTGCGAAGATTCCACGAACGTGGCAAACAATATAAATCTTCGTCACAGGGTGACACTAAACATAAAACATAAAAAAGCAAACTCACGAGTTAAAATTTTCGGTGGGTCGCCCGCACCTTCGTCAGTGATAGAATCTATATCTTTATATATATATATATATATATATATATATATATATATATATAAAATAAAAAATGTCACAGGCGTGACTGGCAGTTACGATAGAACACAATAAAAGAAAAACTCAAAAATATTTTTGTATATATTCCGCGGACACAACCGCCTTCCTCAGAAAAAAGAAGGAACTGACGGGTAAAGGATAGAAGGGAGGGAGAAGTGTGGGAAGGGGGAAGGGGATGGGAAGGAGAGGGGGATTAGTGAGAGACATTGATGCCGGGGGGGAGGAATGCGTGATAGAGCCAAATTAGTGAGAGCTCTACAGAGTTAAGTTCAATAGTGGAAGCAGATGGTGGAAGGGAGTACAAAACTGAAACATTGTAGCAGTTGTCAAAGGATTTCATGTGTTGAGAGGCGTGGATCGCCACGGGAAGGGAAGCAGATTGAGATGGGTTTTTGCAATTGGCTCGGTGATTATTGATCCGTATATTGAGGGGTGTGGAACTTTTTCCTACATAGAAGCAAGGGCATAGCCTACATTGTAGGTGGTAAACAACATTGCTGGTGACGCAAGAGGAGGGAAGAGGGTTGGGGAAGGAAGCGATGGAGGGGTTGGGAGGAGGGGAGGAACTGAAGATAGGACATAATTTGCACCGGGGACGATTACAAGGGGAGGAGGTGGGTTGTGATGCAGCAGGGATTTTGGAAAGAGGCGTCGTGGATTTTAATAGATCGGACAAGTTAGGACGACGCCTGTATGTGATTGAGGGTGGCTGGGAGAAAATGTTTGAAGTGGAGGAGTGGTTTTTCAGAATGGGAAAGAGATCTTTAAGGATAAAATTGATAGACTGAACACCCGGGAAATACGTAGTGCAAATGGAAAGGATGCGGGAGTCTTTAGTGGGAGGAGGTTTGGTGGAGGGGCAATTTTTCCTGATTTTTTTTAACGAGAAGGGATTCTGGGTAGCCACGCTTGAGGAGCGAGTGGTGAAGGTTGGTAAGGAATGTATTGAGGGAATCAGGATTATTACAAATACGATGGCCTCGGATGGATAGTGAGAAGGGAAGAGAGCGTTTGGTATGGGAGGGGTGGCAGCTACTATAGTGAAGATATTGTTGTTTATTCGTGGGTTTGATGTGAACGGAGGTTTGAAAATTAAGGTCTGATAATTTAATGTCAACATCAAGGAAGGTGATATTGGAATTAGAGATAGTTGATGTGAAAGAGACGGAGTGAGAATTGTTGAGATCAGAAAGGAAAGTATTTAGAGAATCGGTGCCATGAGGCCAAAGAAGAAAAATGTCGTCAATGTAGCGGAGCCACAACAGGGGTTTTAAAGGATATCCAGAGAGAAAGGATTGCTCCAGCCGCCCAAGATAGAGGTTAGCATAAGAGGGACTGAACCTACTACCCATGGCACAGCCCTTAGTTTGAAGGTAGAATTTTTTATTGAAGGCGAAGGAATTATGAGTGAGGATGATCTCCGTCAATTTTAAGAGGAATTCCGTACTCGGAACCTGAGGATGCGGGCGTTCGGAGAGGAAAAATCGCAGGGAAGACAAACCTTCAGGGTGAGGAATACTAGTATAAAGTGAGGTGACATCTATTGTGGCCATTAAGATTTGGTTATCAGTAGGGAGGGGGGTAGACTTAAGGACTTGAAGGAAATGGTAGGTGTCTTTCACATAAGACGGTAATACGCACACCAGCGGTTGGAGGTAATAGTCGACGAATGCCGAAATTCTTTCCGTGGGGGAATTGCGGGAGGAAACAATAGGTCGACCAGGATTGTTTGGTTTGTGGATTTTGGGGAGAATATAAAAATGAGGAGTTTTCGGATAAGCGGGGGAGAGCAAGGATATGTCCGCAGAAGATAGACCCTCCGAAGGCCCATTTTCTTGGAGGAAGGAGATAATTTCAGCTTGAAAACCGGGATTGGGGTCATTGGGGACTACGGAATAGGAGGACGTATCTGAGAGCTGCCGATTGGCTTCTGAAATGTATTGGGACGTGTCCAGGACAACGACAGTGGCACCTTTGTCAGCTGAGGTGATGACTATATCCGGGTTGCGGATTAACTTTTTGAGCGCCAAGGATTCAGGTTGCGAGAGGTTAGATTTTGGATTAAGGGAATTTAAAAAGGAGGAGCTGGAGATTTTGGACAAAAGGAGGTTAATAAAAACTTCGACCGGATGGTTGGCAGCAAGAGATTTGGGTTCCTGGGTAGAGGGTGGTCGGAACTTAAGCAAGGCGCTATGAATGGGCTTGGGAAGTGACTGGGCTTGGGTTTGAGAGTCCCAGAAAACTCGCCATCTCAGGTTCCGGCAAAAGTGCAGGACATCCTTGAGGAGAGTGACTCTGTTGACGCTTGGGGTGGGAGAGAAAGAGAGGCCTTTACTAAGTAGAGACAATTCATGAGGGTTTAAGGGGATCGAGGATAGATTGACAACAGCATTATGAGCTTGGTTTTCCGGGTTATCGGCTCCTAGAGGTGGGTCGCGCGGGAGGTCTCTCTTCTGAGGCACACGTTTAGGAGGGTTCCAAGATGGTGATGGGGGAGGAAGGTTAAAAAGTGTGGCCACGTCAGGTTTGAAAAGGTACAGGGGAGGAGAGGGTGAAGGGGGGGTTGTTAAGCGGAGAGGAAGGGAAAGACCAGCGCGGAAATGGGAGGCACAAAGAGAGGACAGTTTTTTCAACGACTTAAATCGGCGAAGTTCAAGAGATCGATGAGAAGATTTAAGAATTTTGCTAACGGTGGAAAGCGAATTTGGTGCAGAGGCCGAAATGATGTTGATAAGGGAGTGGATTGATTTTTGATATGAAATGGTCAGCTCATAATATTTGTCTCGGATGAGACAACATAGTAGGAAGGATTGCTGAAAAGAAAAACAATGAAGGGCAGGGTGCAGTTGGGGGGGCATGCCAGAAAGTGGGACAATGACGCGTAGACCATTAGGGAATATGCCCAAGGATATACAGAAACTGAGAAACTCCGTGAGACAGGTAAATTGGGACAGCTTGAAGGATAATTTTTTAATACGGCGGAGCCACGAGTAAACGGGATCAATGTCAGTCATGATGGGAGATAGGGTTAGGGAAAAGTGACTGGTAGAAAGAAAGGAAAAAGGAGATGAACAGTGGTGAAAGGAAGAGGTAAGAACACTGAAAAGGCGGTTGTGACTCACGGCACAGGATCCGAAAAGACAGCCGAAGAAGGGAAGGCACAGGATGATTGCAGCGCAACGATATGTCCACTCGACGAAAAACACGTGTAGTGCACAGATATAATAAAAAGTCATATATATAACAGTTTATATATATATATATATATATATATATATATATATATATATAAATATCTTCGTCACAGGGTGACACTAAACATAAAACATAAAAAAGCAAACTCACGAGTTTAAATTTTCGGTGGGTCGCCCGCACCTTCGTCAGTGATAGAATGAGGATTGAGGAGGAAGAGTCGTATAGGAGGGGCGGTGAGGGGAAGGAGCAGGTAGGAGGGGTGGGGAAGGGCGGGGAGGGAAGGAGCCAAAGACCTATTCGGGAGAAAGAAACAATGTAGCGAAATGTGGGGGATAAAATTAATGGGAACGGTTGAGGCCAGGTGGACAGAGGGCGTTAAAAAATCTGATGCAACATTGTTCTAATGTCTTCAGACTAATGATAGTGGCTGTGGGCGGGAGGGAAGCCAGAATGGCTACATTGTAGCAGTCATCAAATTTTACATTGTGGGAGGCAGCATGTGTGGGGACAGAGAAAGAGAAGTTGGTTGAAGAGGGATTGCAAGAAGCACGGTGATTATTAATTCTAATATTGAGGGGGGTACTACAGAGCCCAATGTAAAAAGCTGTACATAATTTGCAAATAAGGATATAGACTATATTTGTTGTGGCACAGGAAGGGGAGGTAACAGAAGGAAGATAACGATTAACGAATTTTTTGGGTAATCGGTCTGTAATAAGAATTAAACAAGTTTTGCACCTAGGTCGGTTACAACGGGTGGCTGGAGCTTTAGAAATATTAAAAGATTTATGGAGGGGGTTAGTGGCTCTAAATATAGCAGACAGGTTCGGGGGACGTTTGTATACAACAGAGGGACATTTAGGGAATAAATTAGTAGTGGCAGGATTGCTGGAAAGTATTGGGAATAATTCTTTGAGGAGATGTTTTAGGGACTGTACGCCTGGGAAGAAAGTGGTGCAAATAGAAATATTGTTGTACTTAGGACAAGAAGTTGATTTAGGTTGGTACGGTTTCCTAAGGATTTTTTTATTTAAAAGGGATTCAGGGTAGCCCCTGCGAAGAAGAGACTGGTGTAGCTTGGAAAGAAAGCAATCAAGGGACTCCGGGTTGTTACAAATTCGATGACCTCTGATAGAAAGTGAGTATGGGAGGGAACGTTTGGTATGTGCGGGATGACAACTGCTGAAGTGAAGGTATTGCTGTTTATTAGTGGGCTTTATATGAACAGAAGTACTGAATTTACGGTTGGATAAAGCTACGTCGACATCTAGAAAGGTTATATGGGTGGAAGATATAGTAGAGGTAAATGATACAGAAGAGGAGTCATTGAGAGAGGAAATGAAGGAGTTTAGGGAGTCGATGTCATGTGTCCAAAGTAGAAAAATGTCATCTATGTAACGGAGCCACAGAAGGGGTTTAAAAGGGGCTTGGGAGAGGTAATTCTCTTCCAGAAGACCTAGAAAAAGATTGGCATAAGAAGGGCTAAAACGACTTCCCATGGCACAGCCCTTTGTTTGGAGGTAGTGAAGATCGTTGAAGGAGAAGCCCGAAGGAAGGATCCTTGGAAAGCATTTTGCCCCACTTAATTCCACCCGAAAACATGATAGCTTTAGAACTGAGGAAGTAAAAAAAAAATCTCAATTATTTTTTCCATTCGCACAGAGCTTCAATCCGAAGCGTAATTATAATTTTTTAATTTTTATCTTACTCGCTAACAAAAGGGGGAAGGTTAACTAAAGACGGTAAATTATAATGGGAGTTTTAATGAAGATAGATTGATATATGTACGTACATATCGAAGCGAAAAGGAATTATGAAAACGGTAATGAATTGAAATGAATGACAGAATTGAATAGGAATAATAACCGAGGAAGATCAATCATTTCACGAAAGATGCTGAACATGCTAAACGGACATCAAACGGAGAACAGCCCAAGCTAAGAAGGCGTTCATGATAAAAAGACAACTGCTGTGCTGCGAATATAGGACTACAATCCAGGAAACGGTATGTGAAAACATTCGTGTGGAGCGTGGCACTAAATGGATCGTAAGCATAGACCATTGGGAAAGCAGACCAGAAAAAAAACTAGAAGCCTTCGAAACCTGGTGCTGGAGGAGGATGCTGAAAATATCATGTTGGACAAGAATAGAAATCATGAAATGTACAGAATAGTAGAAGAAGAAAGGACCAGAAAGAGACTTAGAGAAAAGAAGAACCAGATGGATTGGACCCACCCTGAGACTCAATGGGTTTGTGAAGAACATAATTGATGGTAGGAATAGAGAGAAAAGTCCCCAGAGGAAGACCAAGGAATAAGTTCATGGACCAAATAAATAGGAAATTGCATAGAAATAGATAGAGAAGTAAGGGATGTAGCATTAGATAGGGAAGGGTGGAGGGCTGCAGTCAACCAATCTTAGGGTTGAACGATCAATGACGAACTGTCGGATAATTCACAAGTTCTCTAGCATCCGTACGTCAGACACAACAATTTTAAGTATATCTAGGTCAGCTAGAAAGTTGAGTCTTAGTGATATTACAGTCCAAGGCCTAATAATCCGGAAAAAAGGAAATATAACACAAACAATTCCAAGGGCTGTTTATTTACATCGTACTTGGTACTTTAACTCCCATATGGAAAGCTTCGAGGTCGGTTTATTGGTCCCGTTTTTCTCTTTTTTGAAATACATGCACTGTTGATTTGAGGAGACTGTTTACCACGGCCGAAAACGCGTTGTTGTCATGGTTTATGAAACTTGTAAATGTTCAGACATTCTTCTTTTGAATTTACGCCAGTTTGATCTACGTAAAAACAATTGAATCCGGGAGAATCACAACTTCGACTATCTTGTACATAAAGGGACTATCCTTTTGATGCCTCGACTACTAACCACAACGTCTGAGTCAATGGGATGATTTTTACTCGTTTTAATGAACACAGAAATTAAGTATCATTTTAAGGTATTCAGGGAGAGATTTTACATCATTATTAGAGCCCATTTTCGAATTTCATTTCAATAAGAAAGTTCATATCTTCAAGAAGCAACCCGTAAATATAGTTACGTAATTGACCCAAAATCTTAGTTAGATATGAATCTTTACATAGTTTATCCTTCATATGCATAAATACTTGGGTGTATACATGAGCAAAGACCTAAGATGGGGGTTTTACATTGACTATATTGTAGGAAAACCTATAAGTCGCTCCACTGGATCATGCGAAATCTGAAAGGAAGCAACATGGCTACGAAAGAAATGGCTTACACAACCACTGTTAGGCCCATTTTTTAATATTGCAACACGGTGTGGGACCCTCACGAGTTAGGGCTGATAAAAAAATTGAAAGAGTACAAAGAAAGGTCGCCAGGTACGTGTTAGGTCGACACAAGAGAACTGACGGCGAGACGGAGATGATTAAAGTTATGGGGTGCGACTCTCTTGAAACAAGAGGAAAAAATCAACAGGCTCTGTGCGGTATATACAGGATTGTCTCAGGAGACGAGGGCTGGGAATAATTAAATGAAATCATGGAGAGACCCAATTATATTGGTAGAAATGACCACCCATATAAAATAAAACTAAGGAAACAAAAAACTTACGCGGCCGAGTACTCGTTTTTAAACAGGGGTAGGTATACATGATACGTCTATGTCTACGAGATCCCTGCGAGCCACCACAAGGGTGTAAAGCAGGGGGTGAAGATCACCAAACATGCACTATTGACATGCAAGTAGGATATTTAAGGGAGACATGCTAGAGAACAGGGGCACATGCAGCTAGATGGTTAGTGTCTACGTAATAAGCAAGGGATTAATGGTTGTTATTACATGCATCATGCACTACAGACTACTCTAACTATATTTCACCTACCTATCCCTTTGCTACGCTGCCTATTGTTCTCTCGTGTAGTAAGTGGGAAAAATGACATTTTAAATCTATCGGTACGACAATCTATCTCTCTAATCTTGTTAATATGATCAAACCTAGCATAATATGCAGGGGATCTCAATATATATCTAACGTCATCTGTGAACAAATCGGTTTCGAATTTACTTAAAAGGTTTAACCTAAATTTTAACCTGCGTTCTGACAGTAATTCCCATCCTAGTTCTTCTATTAAGCTCGTAACACTTATACAATTATACAAATAAGCTACATAATAGGGTCGCATGGAGCTAGATGGTTAGTATCTACATAGTAAGGAAGGGATTAATGGTTGTTCTTATTGAATTGGAACCATGATAAAAACCGGCCGCCTGATGAACTTTTTGAGCCCTTACCCAAAACCTTAAAATCATTTTGAAGTAAATGCTTAGAATATTTAAGATAAAGTTAATTTATATCGTGCAACTTATGTTAATCCATCCTTGCTATATTTTTCTTTTTTTCCTCTTAATATTATTATGTGATCAGATCATTTTATGTGCATGTCTACTTTCATTTCCACTAGGCATTTGTCTATTTGCAATGTAATTTTGAATAATAATAATAAAATTAATCGTATCAACGTATACGTAACATGCGTTATGTATACTTTATCTTGGCTTATATTTTTCGATTTGTAAGTTGAAGCCTCTCCAAATTTATTCTACGGTTTTCGGAGACTTATGAACGAAACTCTAACCAATCATTAAAAAAAGTTCTTTCGTACTTCACACTCTTCATAACTGACATACAATATGAAGGCAGAGACATTGGAGGGTCGACCAAGATCTCCAACTCTTTCACTATTATTGCGAAGTTAAGTACTCCATCATTACGCAGTTCATTTAAGTTCACTTTTTTATTAAATGTGACAATTTTTTGCGCGCGGAATTCACACGACTTTCGAATTTCCTCAAAGTGAAAATGTGTTCTCTGCACATGAGAAAAAAAAATAACGTAGAATCAATTAAATACTTAGGCGTCACCATCACTGAAGACATATCATGGGGGAAACACATCAAGGAAATAACTAGTGTAGCAAACCGTAGATTAGGATTCGTAAAAAGGGTTCTAGGCAAATGCGATGATAGAGTACGAGAAAGAAGCTATTTTACACTTGTCAGGCCTCATTTAGAATATGCCGCTAGTATATGGGATCCGTACGAGGAAGGTATGATAAAAGAATTAGAGCGCGTGCAAAGGAGATCTGCTAGGTTTGTTAAATGTCGTTATGATAATTGTATTAGTGTTACGAGTTTAATAGAAGAACTAGGATGGGAATTACTATCAGAACGCAGGTTAAAATTTAGGTCAAACCATTTAAGTAAATTCGAAACCGATTTGTTCACAGATGACGTTAGATACATATTGAGATACCCTGCATATTATGCTAGGTTTGATTATATTAACAAGATTAGAGAGATTGTCGTACCGATAGATTTTAAATGTCATTTTTCCCGTGTACCATAAGAGAGAACAATAGGCAGCGTAGCAAAGGGATAGGTAGGTGAAATATATTTAGAGTAGTCTGTAGTGCATGATGCATGTAATAAAAACCAATAATCCCTTTCTTATTATGTAGATACTAACCATCTTGCTGCATGCAACCCTGTTCTCTAGCATGTCTCCATTAAATATCCCACTTGCATGGCAATAGTGGATGTTTGGTGATCTTCACCCCATGCCACACACCCTCGTGGTGGCTCGCAGGGTATTGCGTAGATGTAGATGTACTCCATCATAACGCAGTTCATTTATGTTCACTTTTTAATTAAATGTGACATTTTTCTGCTCGCGGAATTTACACAACTTTCGAATTTGCTCAAAGTAAAAATGTGTTCTCTGCACATGAGAGAGATGATGAGGAACTTCTCGAACAGTTTCAAGGGTTAAGATGCCTTGATTTTGAAACATCTGCTGGATATTCTTGCTTTTACATCCGCTGACTGGTCCATTTCCCTCGTGCTATCCAAAGGACAGTAAGTACAGAGCCGGGATAACCAATGCGGATGTTATTTAGGTAGTCAGGTTACAGTTTGCTGACGTCATGCCTTCTCCATCCACCTCAATGGTCGGAATGTTGCGGAGAGGGGGTTGGGATGGATGAGGGAGAAGTTGTAGGAGAGGGTTGCCAGGGGCAGGGGAGGGGGCGGGCGTCGGGGGTGGAAGAACCGGGGTAATGTGATGGGGGAGAAGTGCGGGGAGGGAATGTTTGCTGGCTGATTCATTGTTGGCGGAGACTCCTGTGAGGGTGGGAGAGCATGGAGAGGCAGTGGATGACGGGGGTTTAAGATTTCCCAACGGCTATTTTCACGACCACCACCACCACAGAAGGGTTACGTGTCAGTAACAGACTAGTCACGCGAAAACATGATCAATTTTTTAAATGATTTGACTTAAAACCGCGCAAAGGAATGCGACATTATACAAATACATATTGTCCTAAAAGCCACCCCATTGTTGTTTGGCCGGGGGTAACTTATCACCAACAGCACTACAGTGTGGAAATTAACTATCACCAATATCTACATCTACATCTGCGTAATACCCTGCGAGCCACCACGAGGGTGTGTGGCAGGGGATGAAGGTCACCTAACATGCACTAATGCCATGCAAGTAGGATATTTAAGGGAGATATGCTAGAAATTAGGGTTACATGGAACTAGTTGGTTAATATCTACATAATAAGGAAGGAATTATGAGTTGTAATTACATGCATCATAAATGGTGAAAATCCGCGGGTGAAAATAATGTTCAAGTTGACGCGATATTCCTCGATTTTAAAAAAGCTTTTGATAAGGTACCTCACGTTAAGTTGCTCTCAAAACTAGAAGCATATGGAATAGATAAAAACATGATTAGTTGGATTAATCAATTCTTACATGGGCGGGAACAAAGGGTTGTCATAGACGGTATCATGTCAAACACAGTTAGCGTTACATCGGGTGTTCCTCAGGGAAGTGTAATTGGTCCACTTTTATTTCTCTTGTACATTAATGATATTAGTAACGTCGTTAAAAGTAAGCTTAGACTCTTCGCAGACGACGCGGTTGTGTATAGGGATATTAACAATTCCGAAGATAGCGACTCGTTAACAATCGACCTACTTGCTATTCATGCTTGGTGCGAAAAGTGGCAGATGGAACTAAACATAAAAAAGTGCGTAGCAGTCAGCTTTTGGAAAAAGAAAAATAGGCCAGTTAGGGCTTACAGAATTAAAAATACGGAAATTATTCACGCCGAGTCTGTTAAGTACTTAGGAGTCACAATTAGTCACGACCTATCTTGGGGAAAACATATTAGGGAAATATGCGGTCAAGCATATAGGAAGCTAGGCTTTATCAAGAGAGTACTCGGAAAATGTGATGAGAAAGTGAAAGAACGTTGTTATTTTTCAATCGTTAGGCCTCATCTGGAATATGCTATTAGTGTATGGGATCCATACGAAACGGGGTTGATATCAGAGTTAGATCGCGTCCAGCGAAGAGGAGCTAGGTTTGTGAAACGATGCTACGATAAGTTGGCTAGTGTGTCTGGACTGTTAGAAGAATTAGGATGGGAATCGCTATCACAGCGTAGATTAAATTATAGGCTTAACCTCCTAAATAAATTTCAGGAAAATCATTTTATTGACGACGTAAAAAACATACTATTAACCCCTTCGTACTACGGCAGATTAGATCGCGCCAATAAAATTAGAGAGCTAGATTGTAGAACCGATAGGTATAAAATGTCATTTTTTCCGCGTACCATTCGGGACCGTAACAGCTGTGATCGTCGTCATGAATAGTTCGAGTATTGACAAGAGGCAGGCAGTAGATCTTTCTCATTATATTCTCTAATCTCTTATTTATGCATGATGTAAATGTTGATGTTCTTATTTATGCATGATATTTTGAATCTGTAGTAGTGGTCTTTGTATCCCTTGCATGTTGGAACGATTGAAGATAGAATGTTTCTTGGGTATTAGATTTTTGATTGGCGCTTTGCATGTGTGGTACGCGGGTTTTAGTGTAATGTCGGTGTTCTACCATATCATTTATGCATGCCTGGTGCGAAAGCACCCCCTGCCACACACCCTTTGGGTGGCTTGCAGGGTATGACGTAGATGTAGATGTAGTTCATGATGCATGTAATAACAACCATTAATCCCTTTCTTATTATGTAGATACTAACCATGTGACCCTATTATCTAGCATGTCTTCATTAAATATCCTAGTTGCATGCCAATAGTGCATGTTTGGTGATCTTCACCCCCTGCCACACACCCTCGTGGTGGCTCGCAGGGTATCACGTAGATGTAGATGTAGATCATGCACTACAGACTACTCTAACTATATTTCACCTACCTATCCCTTTGCTATGCTGCCTATTGTTCTCTCTTATAGTACGAGAGAAAAATGACATTTTAAATCTATCGGTACGACAATCTATCTCTCTAATCTTGTTAATCTGATCAAACCTAGCATAATACGCGGGGGTTCTCAATATATATCTAAAGTCATCTGTGAACAAATCGGTTTCGAATTTACTTAAAAGGTTTAACCTACATTTTAACCTGCGTTCTGATAGTAATTCCCATCCTAGTTCTTCTATTAAGCTCGTAACACTTATAAAATTATCATAACTGATATAATATATAATATGCACCACACTATGGGTTTGCTACAAATCCTACAAAATTAACTGAACTAATCCATAACATAACTATGTAAACGAGACGCAAGAGCCATGCGTGGAACATGCAAAATATGGTGTTTGCACTGAGCGGCAGATTTAGAAACATGGACACGGGGGCACTGGAATAAATCAGTTACAGTAAATTATAAAAGTTCACAGGTTTTCCCGACGTATCTGCTCGACAAATATTTCTCGGTTGTTTCACCGGTTACGTTGGTCCGTGAATTCCAACGTTTCGCAGAACAACTTGCTCTCCATCTTCAGGGGTCTACATCTACGTAATACCCTGCGAGCCACCACGAGGGTGTGTGGCAGGGGGTGAAGATCACCAAACATGCACTATTGCCATGCAAGTAGGATATTTAAGGGAGACATGAGAGATAATAGGGCCACATGCAGCTAGATGGTTAGTATCTACATAAAAGGAAAGGGATTATTGGTTGTTATTACATGCATCATTCACTACAGACTACTCTAACTATATTTCACCTACCTATCCCTTTGATATATAAGAGTGAAATGAATGGTGCGAGAGGTAGAGGTAGGCCGAGAAATTTGTGGTTGAAAGTGGTTGAGGAAATTCTTAGGAGGAGGAATATTAGGAGTCTTAAAAACAGGAGAACGTGTATGAAGCAGTTTTTGCGGGTAAATGAGGAAAAAGAGGTTTGCAAGGATAGGTCAGTATGGAGGAAATTATTGAAGCAGAGTTAGGTGTACAAATAGGTATTTATGAGTGAAACTTTGCGATTGTGCCTACTCTGGAAGGGAACGGCGAGATTGTTATGGATGTATGTATGTATGTAATATATTTGCAATCGTTTTCTAGCTCTATTATATAAAGTTTGTAGAATTGTCTATTTTAGTAATGAAGTAATTGTGTAATATTCGTGCCCCCAGTTCTTTGCGTTAATTTGGTGATCCTTCGCAACAATTAAGTGTGCATGATCCTGTATTAATGATTAATTTTTTTATGTAATTTATTTCCTGATCTTAGAGGAATTTATTTTCATTCATTCAGAAGTAAGCGACGTTTCGCCATTTCTCTGGTGCGTCCACTTCCACTCTCCGAAGGGAGGATTCATGGACCGTGGGTATATCCGATGAAGCGTGGATGGCTATGGAAGGGGTAACGCATCGATAACAAATGGGGCGTTCCTTTCCTAGATGGAGGGCTCACGGCTGTCGCGGTTAATTCCGGGCGGATTTCCGATTGATGAGGGTTGGAATCGGGGATATTGGTCGACGTCTGATGCCTCTACCCGCCGCCATCCGGCCGACTGAGCCCCGTCTCGCCGTCGAGGGGCATATCGAGTCACGCGAGCTGCCTCGGCGCGAGGCAGCTTTTGCGGTCAGTTCATTAAAGCCATTTCCCTTCTTGGCTTTCCGACTATCAGCGGAGTGGGCGGCAAAATTATCTTCACACCTATTTCCATTAAGGGGAAATCTGCGCTTCGAAGTGCTGCTTTTTTAGATTTAAAAACATTTGCTGTATTCATCTATTATCTACGTCATACCCTGCAAGCCACCCAAAGTATATGTGGCAGGGGTTGCTTCCACACCAGGCATGCATGAAATATACGGAAGAACGCCGAAACTACATTGAAACCAGCGTACCACACATGCAACGCGCCAATTATGAATCTACTGACCCAGAAACATTCCATCGGCAATCGTTCAAACATGCAAGGAATACAAGGACTGCTACATCTACATCTACGTAATACCCTGCGAGCCACCACGAGGGTATGTGGCAGGGGGTGAAGATCACCAAACATGCACTATTGACATGCAAGTAGGATATTTAAGGGACACATGCTAGAGAACAGGGTCACATGCAGCTAGATGGTTAGTATCTACATAATAAGAAAGGTATTAATAGGGTATATATAAAGGTATATAAAGGTATGATAAAGTGATAAAGGTGAGTAAAGTGAGTAAAGTGATGGCTACCCCAATACAGGTCGCTTCTGGGGGTACCTAATTTCACTAATATCATTACTTAATGGATTGTATTGTACAATTCGGAGTGTGAAATCAAATACTGTTAATATAATTATTTCCATACCAGGTATCCTCGCATTTATTTTGACGTTTCAACCCAAAATAAACGCAAATTTCATATAATCCAAGCAATTCGTGAAAATGAATGATTCACTTGGAGAAGAAATATTCAATCAATATCCACCAGAAATGACTATGTTTGCATTCACATCCCCCAGCACATAACTCCTCACCTCAACATGGTGACAGCTGCTAGAATATGAAACACATTACCATTAGTAATAAGAAACTCACAATCAATCCGTGTGTTCAAATCAAGTGTTCAAGTTACTTCTAAATGACGCATGGAAGTTCCATGCATAACTGATAAGGAAGCTCTAATAACTTACGTGAAGTGGGAAAGAATTTATATATATATATATATATATATATATATATATATATATATATATATATATATATATATATATATATATATATATATATATATCAATATATATATATATATATATATATATATATATATATATATATATATATATATATATATATATATATATATATATATATATATATATATATAATATATATATAACTTTGTACTTTGCTATACTTTCAAACTGTGGTCTCTATTATGTTCATAAATATAATAATATGTACCGAAAGAGGGTGTTTTCAACATTCCTGATAAGTATATACATTTTGAAACTGAAAACGGGCGAATTAACATTTAACGTTTAATGGGAATGAAATGCATATATTTTTTGTAAATATTACTTTATTTCGCCTTTTTTGCTTTATTTAAATTTATACCTTTCATACTTTTGTAATAATCATGTAAATTATCTCATGGGCCAGAAAGGCACACGATAATAAATTGATTGAATTGAAAATGGAATTGCTCTCCAGTGACCTCAGGGGTCATAGGAATCCCACACGCTTAGTTACAGGTCGTTCAGAGTAAAACAGGCTTAATCCCGTATTCCGTGTGACCCCGAATCCATCTAAAAGTTCGTCTTTTCCCCACCGGAATACGCGATTAGGCCACATCCGAACTCGCCCTCACCCAGAACACCATCCGCCATTTTGAATAATTATCCAAATCCAGGTTTTTCAACTTCAGACCATACGATGCTTGCAAAATTTATGAGTAGGACTTGGTTTCCGGAATACAGAAGCATATATTCAGTTATGATTATTCATGAGAAAAAAATGAGCGGCCTCTAGAGATAGGCATGTTCGTGATGCAACAATTTCTTAAGCTCGTACTTGCATTTGAGAGTGCATATGGCGATATACCACTGGTATATCCAATCTCCAATGTATCCACGATCGACACATGAATATGACGTTGAGAGCAATGTTTGCGCTACGTCAAAAACGTCACTTTCCTAAAATTGAGGCTTGAAGTAATACAAGAGGAACAAAAACCAAACACTCGCAATCAGCCTCACCTTAGCTCTTATCTCATTGAAGTTCCTCTGTTTTCACTTCAATTTATGAAGTCGAAAGACATTCCCGAGTTGTGCCGAGATTTGTCGTACAATATCAAAATGATAACCGAAATATAAACGTCAAAAACCGCAACCATAGCGTGAGATATCGGTATCGCATGATCTCTCCAGTATCTCAGAGGGGGAACCGTTTTAATGTCAGATATATAGAAGAAGATCATTACGGCGCGGTTTTTTGAGTGCAGCTGTTTGGGCGCAGGGACTATTTGGTGCACACCGTTTTTAGCGCAGGCCGTTATGGCGCGAGCATATTTGACGCAGGGACGTTGGGGCGCAGGAATGTTTGAGCGCAGAGACGTTTGGGTGGAGGCCGTTTGGGCGCAAGGGCATTTGATCGCAACCGTTTGGACGCAGGCACCTTTCGGTTACAACTCGGCTGGTAACAAATGACGAGTAAGTTCACGCATATATCAGAAAAACTTCCAGGGAGTAAGGCCCCTAGCAATAGACAGGGAGAAATGGTGGGCTGCAGTCAATACATCTTAGGAGAACAACGATGAATAGAGAAAAATGAACAAATAATTCGTACAACCACTGCTACACACCATCGATTGATAATCTCCGTATTGCCTTCATTGATGGAAGCAATGGAACAAACCCAATTCATCAGGTATACTATGGAATTTAACAATTCAATCACCCGATTAAGGGGGCTGTATACCTCGGCTAAAAACTCTGCCCTTTCAGTTCTGACCTCAACCGCGGCCAACAATAGATCTTCGTCTTCGTTCCCCGTCCCAGACAACAGCGCCACTGGTGGCACGATGGAAAGTGCATGGCAAGGGTTCACGAAAATGTTCACAGCTACATTGTGAGACACAATTTTCAACATTTTAATGACCACCATTGGAGATGAAAGATTTCCATTTACAATATTTGTTAAGATTTTAAGCAATATTCGTCGTAAGCGTCATGGCGATCACCTAATTTTCGACAAGTTCACGTTTCTTCATCGGTCAAATAGTTATGTAAGAAGCATTAAAGCGAATAGTTATGACACTTATTTTAAGTATTTATCCGTATTCTGAAACACTTTGCAAACAGATTTGCTTTTATTGGAAAAGTTGTCTTAAAATTAATCGCGTAGACATCTGCGGAGGCGTTTTCTTGCCACACAGCCCTCTTAAGGTAAATTATTCCTAATTTGAGGTGCGTGAAATAAGATCTTAGGCTTTACCGGCGTAATCTGATGTCAAAGGTTACTCTGGATTCCCACCGGGTCAAACTCTCCATATCGTCCGACGTTTCGATGTGCGAATGTCCGTTGTCATCACTCATAGTGTCATCACTCATTCCAATGAGAGTCAAGGAGAGAATTTTAGGCACCTTAATGGCAAGTTAAGGACTCGCCAGTAGAGATTGAGATAAAGCCTGGGGAGATCAAGGACTTACCTTCACGGCCTCAGCTTTCCTCTGGAGCATGCCGTCGATTCGTTCAACGATTTGGTCCAGCATTTGCTTCGGGTCCTTCTCCTCAACCTTTGCGCCCATCTCATGGTATTTCTGGAAAAATCGAGGAGCGGATTAAGTAACAGTACATGAGCCGGAGAGGAAGTTTCCCTACCTCAAACTTGCTTAATCCATACTTGAAACGAAAAAATTGGCCTTCCAAAAACAAAATTATTCATCAAGTTTGTTTCGAAGAAAGTTTGTTTGAAACTGGAAGAGGAGTAGACTACTTTTTTAAATGTTGAGATCGTTGAGGTAGATGGGGAAAGCGCTTTCTCTTGTGGCAAAAGCTCGAGGCTGTAACGCAGGCGTGGCCTAGCCGCCATCTTTGTCAATCCCGATTTCCCTTAAGGATTTGAAGTAGTTTGAGCGAAATAACATTTTACCTAGAAATCAATGAAATTGGTCTAATTTTGAAGCAAAATATATCACTCTTCCAATGACACCAATTATTCAACCCCTTACCACAATACTTTCGGAGATGTTTCCCAGAAAATATCAGCCCTTTTATATGGGAAATGGTACGTGCATGCACTCTAGAGTGACATTATATAACTAACGAGTAAATGGGTGCTTGCAATTTGCAAGCAAGGGGGGGGGGAGTGTAATATGATGATACTCTTTAAATAAGGAAAAAAAACAATGAAAGCTCTCAAGTCTGCGTGCTACAAGAGAGCAAAGAAAAATATAATTCTCGAAAATGAAATACGCGTCCCATGAGGTATGGATACCAGACAGTTCTAGTACAAACTTATATTGTATGTCATCCGGTTATTAAGGACTTTTCAAAATACTATAATCAGTATACCGAAACGAACGTGGAACCACTGGAAGATCATCATAACCTCATTTGACGGTATATAAGACGCTCTTCTACGTTACATATTTAATTTCAGTACAGCATACTTAATAAGAGCTCACATGCAGAATTTTACTATATAAATTAGATCGGAATCGAGATTTTTAATATACTAATTTTCATAATCAATTTTTCTCTTCCAATCTTCTACACGTTTTTTTATATTTCTACTGTTTTTTTATAGAAAACTACAATATCGTAAAGCTTGGTTGGTGGAAATTGGTCATCAAAGCTACGGTAGAGGCCAGGAAAAAGTTGAAGAAGTTATACCCAGTACTTAGCAGAGCAAAAATGGTATAAAGAAGACTAAATAACATGCACTCAGAATACCTAACTCATATATGTAAAGCTATCGATTGCAATAACTCGAAGCCTAATCGATTTTTTTTAACTTTTACACAATATCGACACATAACTCTAACCCTCCCCTGAAACTGGCCAGCCTCGCTGAGTTCCAAACCTCGAATCGACACTCGGCCCGACGACAATAGAGAAATATATCCATAGCAACGAAAGTGAAAAAATTTCTAAATCCCCAGATAAAAGTTTAAAAATTTCAGTTTTACGGTAAGTAGGGAAAAATCAATTGCAAGAATAAGATTTTTCAAACATTCAGCCTCATATTTGTGAAAGAATTAATCTTGTAGCTTAATTATTTCATATTTTAATGAACGAAAGAAAAAAGGTCCACACTAAAATTTTTCATTTTTCCCATATAATCCCATGTTAAGCTATCGATTGCAATAAATCAATGCCTAATCGACTTTTTTAACTTTTTCGATTTTTTCCCAACTTGGCACATGATTTCAACTACCCTGAAAATTTCCCCCACCTAGCTCGTTTAGAAATGCCCCAGGAGTTTTTATGAGTCAGTCAGTTTTGTAGCTTTTTTTATATAACTAATGAGGCATTTCTAACACCTAGATCTCGTCAAAAAATCAATAGTTTTTGTGTCTTCTCAACTATTTTTTTAAATGTATCACATTTTCACCGCAGTAATTTCTTCGGGATCACAATAAACCTTCCGTTTTGATGGAGTTTCAAACGTACCGCGTGAAAAAAATGAGTCAAGTTGAAGACTTATTTAGACATTTTCATTTGGTTACTTACGATTTCTGTCACGTAAAACAATATCATTGCTCCATAAATAATGCAATGTTTAATTCACGTTTCCTAGAGCTGGCGAAATTAAAACGCATAATTCGAATATGGTCTCTATTATGACTAGGGAACTATCTCGCTCGCACTACCATAGCGGCAGACGCAAAACTTTCGGATTTTAAGATGTTTTTCAGGGATAACTTGCTAGAAACCAGAATGTACTTAACTTTTATCCATCATCCGTCAATACATAGTTAATTTATTTGAATTAATAGTAATTCGCATTCCTGGAGATAACTAGGGTAAAATCGTGTAGAATCCTAAGCATTGTGTACCCATGTATATTTCATGAGTAACTTGCCTTAAATTTCAAACAGACGGTGGATATCCTTGCTTTACATCCGCTAATTCATCCATTCTGTCGTGCTAAGCAAAGGATTGTAAGGAAAGAAATGGAATAACCATTATGGATGTTATTCCCGTTGTCAGACCACAGTTTGATGACGCAATGTCCTCTCCATCGACATAACTAGCAGTCATTGAAAAGTTACGACTAAGGATAGCTACGGTGAACTGTGATTTCGTAATAAATTATAAAGGTTAGTTAACCGTAAAATTTAGTCAACTACTGTTCTGCATAACTACGTCTACAAACTGTTGCCGCAAAAAAGTATACTTACCCAATTTCCACAAAAAATAACATCATATTAATTTCATAGAAGTCTTGAGCAGGGATTTTCTGTGAAATATTAAAAAAAAGAGAAACGCAACGACGAAAAAATGAAAAAAAATCTTTAGAGACACATTTATCCTTATATATCATTAATACCCGGTTACAGAAAAAAATGCATATCTACATCTACATACTACACAGCGAACCGCCGCATGGGCGCGTAGCAGTGGGTGGTAGGTCACCAGCCGTGTGAAGATGTAAGTTGTTTGGAGGTGTAATGGTGACATGTATTATGGGAGTGTATTTAGAGAAGCTCAGTTTGTATTGTGGTCGCTTATTGTGAGTGGAAAAAACGAATTTTTGTACCTATTTATTCGGCAGTGAATCTCTCTTATTTTATCACTTCTGTTAGACCTAGAGATATAGTGAAGCGTCATGATAATATTCTCTGTTTCTAAAAAAATTGAGACGTCATGATAATATTCTCTGTGTATAAAAGATATTGGCACGTCAAAATTAAATTCCATCTCACGTTTGCACATGTGTCACGAGCAATCCATCTCAGAATAAAAACATTTCTTTAGCAGGTAAATATTGTAAATTAGGGTTCGAACAGGAAGCAACAAAAAACTGGTCGTAGTCGCTTCAATGTCGGTAGATACTTGTAATTCAGCTTCGCAGCTGATAGGGGATATGCCGTTCCCCAAACGGTCAGCATGACCTTTAAAGCGCTGCGTTTATCATACGTAGCATCCGCTCTTAACAAGTAGATGAGTTAGCTAGCTCCTCATCGGAGCGGCTAGAGCCTGACATGAAACTTCGGACCAGCTGAAAATTCATTGCCATAGAAACCGGCTTAAGTGCACGCCGCTTAGAGATTCAAATTACTCGTGAGAAGTAATGGAAGGAGACACGTTATTAGACGGAGAGTGAATCAAATGTCAAAATAAATGAATTTTTTCATCTTGTGAACTTTTTTACCACAAAACGGTCTCTTGATTGTTATCCAATATCCCACTTGTGATGCTTGATAACATCCTGGTCTCATTGAGAGACCTCGAGCGTTCAAATCGCATGCATGGGCATCCCACGGCCCGGGAGCGAGATGTGGCATCCTTCATAGATATTTGCAAATATGAGAGTATACATATTAAACATAAAATAAAAAGAGGAAGACGAAGAAATAATATGCTGTCGGATATCTACATCTACATACTACCCAGCGAGCCGCCAAATGGGCGTGTGGCAGGGAGTGTTAGGACACCAGCGGTGTAATGATGTGAGGGATAAGGTTTTTGGAGGTAAAATGGTGACGTGTATTACGGGAGTGTATTTAGTGGAGCTTAGTTTTTATTTTGGTCGCTTATTGTGCGCGGAAAGGACGAATTTTTGTTTCTATCTGTTCGGCAATGTATCTGTCTTATTTTATATCTTCTGTCAGACCCTGGAGATGTAGTGAGGCGTCATGATAATATTCTCTGCGTCGCTCTGAAACCCACCAGTTCTGAATTTCTCAAGCAAATCTGTGGGGGCTCCAACCTTAATCCCTCTAACAGTTGTGAAACACTATACTTGTATGTTCGGTTGTAGCAGTTTTTAACGAAGCGTGCTCCTTTACTTTATATTTTATTAATTTATTTGGTTAAATCTTTATGACCAGGATCCTAAATGCTCGCGGAGTATTCGAGGTGTGGATTCCTGCTTCATATACGTCCAGTACAGTTATAAGGTACCTAAATCAAAGCCTTCGTTCAATACGCTGCGAAAACACTCGCTGCAACAATTGGCCTCATAAAAGACCTTATATCCTATTTTACAATGAATATATAATGAAGCTATTTCTCATGAGTTTCATTAAGTACCTACGTGGTCTCATGGTGACTTTTCATAACCAGCATAGGTAACTTTTTTCTTATCTACTATTTAATATGCGTAAATTTTAGACAGTATTACGGGAAGGGATCAAATATTGGATGCAATAACTATCAGGGATAATTTATGAGAGTGATAATTCGTGCCACCCAAACATAGTTAATGGCGCATATAACTTTATTAAATCCATTTTTGTCGATATATAAAACACAATTTCTACAGCCGGTCATGAGAAGAGTAAGGGTAGCCGTAAGAATGGCCAGAATTAGTCGTTAAATGGGGCGATTTCCTGAAAGTTACCAAACCAGTTTCGTGAATATTCATATTTATTTTCCCCCTGCTCCCAAAAAATAGACGTTCTGCCATTTTGAGGTGGTCCCGCGATATGAGTCGTCTCGCATTTCGTCATCCTCTGTCCGATGGCAAGAATATTTAGCTAAGGGATCGATAGTTGTGAAATCTATCACTACGTTTACCATTCGAACTCAGATCGATTTGTCCGGTTTAGCTCAGTATGGTAAACGCAACGGGCTAGCGAGATCGATATGAGAAGTGGCCTAACTTGGCCCGCTTTCTCTGCCAGTCTGAGATTTCAAACCGCTATGCACCGATTCAAATCGATATTTCAATGGATTTCGCATTGGTAAACTAGGCGATCCGAGTCGGCAGGCTCATAATGTTTAGATCGGTCCGAGATCATATTGAACTGAGTTCCATTGGTAAACGTAGTGTATAAGGTAATGGACTTCATTGCTTGATTCAGGTCGCGAGAACTACCTTGTTATATTCACTTTATTTGTCAGATAATATTTCTAAATAAATCACAACACTCGTTATACTTCGCAGATCATTTCGCTTATTACACTTACAAAGAAAACTTTATGTAACCCTCACTCAAAATGTCTCTCGTCCCCTGACTCGTGACCGTCTCTCCCTCTCCCTCTTCTTTATTTATCTTTCCATGAATATATATTATGCATTCGATTGTTTGGCATTGTTGCCCAGGCTACGTGTTGCCTTGGCTACGTATTGCCTAGGCTACGTGCTGCCTAAATTTCCACTTTTACTTCACCCAGTCCTTGGCGCCACTTCGATTTGAGCCTTTTCTGTTGTTATTGTAAATAGACGTAGTTAATTGTTGCTAACGTGATAGTGCGGTGAATATTCAATAAAGATCGAGGAGATATGAATTAATTGATACTTAGAATATATTTTGCTATCTAAAATTTACTTTTTAAATGCTAAAGAGGAAATATCTATCACAGGAAATCAGTAAGAGGTTAATGAAACGTTCATCGTGTGCCGACGACGACTTTTGCCAGAATCCGATTATATAAATATATTTATATTATATTATATATATATTTATATATTATATTTGGAATGCAATGTCCCTGTTTTGCCTAAATAAAGAATTCAGAATGCCTTGTTTGAACGGAAGTTGCTTCGTACCAGGCTGCAAAACAGGGTATGCGCCTACGAGGATCCAAAAATAGGAGACTTGGATTTAAAAATAAGAATCTGTTCATGACGGCGGTAAGTGCATTCCTTTTTAACTACACTGCAATGATGGACATTGGGAATACTCATGAAGTCATCTCGCATTATTATTGAATGTCCGTACAGCGATATTCACGAAGTGCTAAAAAGTTGTGCATTTGTGTGATTAAATTTGGAGAGGTTAAATATATCTGTAGACCGGACGATATTTAAATAAGTGTATAATTACGTCCCGCGTGTAGTACTGCATTTTTAATCCACTACATTATGAGTACTCGTAAGTAAAAACCCATTCATCTAAATAACTCTTTGGGAAATTTGAAATTCATGGCAAAACCGGTAAGACGTGTCTGTTTACAATCTGTCGACTGTATTTACATTTTAACTTCCGTCTTTCATCACTAGGCGGCACCACTTTCCAAAAAGTTATTTGTTTACGGAATTCTAGACAACAGTTTTTGGCAACGAGATCCCAATCCATAATATACATTCATGTATCTTTCTCCCGCATCCCTGGTTACCCATTGCTGGGCCACGGCTCACACCTTCAATTAACTAATGAATAACTAATAAATCACTTTACTAGTTCTAATGAATAACTAATAAGCCTGGGTAGAATATTATCTGTCCAGGACATGGATGTCTGTGTTTCGTCCGTTGTTACTGTTGTTTAGCCGACGTAAAATGGCCTAATGTGCTGTATTCGGGACAGTGAAAATATAAATTAATAAAATAAGATAATAAACACTAAATCACCTCACAGAATAGTTATTTTGTTGCAATCTCTTTATTGACATCTACCAACATTTTATGTTTCTACGTTCCGACGACTGAGTAAAATATTTGTACATTCCTTACATACATATATCATTCTTCTGCCTGTATACCTGTCCTCTGATAGCCCTCAATGAAACTGTAGTCTCCGGGAATTTCTGATTTGCGCGAGGTTCTTCTTTGCCCTGTTCGTTCATCCTCACATCATAGAAAAACTAGGTTCTCTTAACCGTATAATAGGAAGGTAATCCAATGATAAAGTAAAAGAAAGATGCGACTTTGCTTTAGTCAGGCCAAACCTCGAATACGCCGTGAACATTTGGGACCCTGCTCATAAGGATTTAACCAAAATATTAATAAATTACCAAGATAAGCAGCACGCTTCGTTAAAAACTGCTACGAGCGAACATACAGTGTTTCAAAACATACCGAGGAATTAAAGTGGGAGCCCCTATAGACTCGGGAGGCCACACGCCAGGCTTCGCTTGCTTGAAAAAGTCAGAACTGATGCGTTTTAGGGCGTCACAGAGAATATTATCATGACGCCTCACTACATCTCTAGGTATGACAGAAACGATAGAATAAAAGAGATCCATTGCCGAACAGATTGGTACAAAAACTCATTCTTTCCGCGCACAATAAGCGACCACAATGAAAACAGAGCTCCGCAAAATACACTTCCATAATACAAGAACCAATTCGCCTCCCAAAACCTTATATCATTACACGGCTGGTGACCTACCACCCCCTGCCACATGCCCATGCGGCGGCTCGCAGGAGAGTAAGTAGATGTAGATATCCGTCTTCACACCAAGTCTTCCTTTCTTCCTCTTCCTCTTTTTCCACTTATCTTTCCATCTATGATGACAATCCGCAAACGTTCTCTCCGTAATATGTGGCCCATCCTATTTGCCTTTTCCTTCTTTAAACAGTTCAATAGAGCTATCTCCTCTCCATTTCTTCACGGCACCTCCTAATTTTTAACCTTATCTGTCCATCGTATCTTCTCCATCTTTTGCCATAGCCGTATCTCAAAGCTTTCTGGATATTTTTCTTCCCTTGTCCTCATTGTCCACGTTTCCGATCCATGCAAAACCATAATCCATATAAAATATTTTGCAAATCCTTTCCATAGATATATTACATGTGCACATTATTAAGGTTTAGTAAGAGCAATAAAGCTTGTCGTTCGTCAAATACCAACTAAATTAAGCGTCCTGGTCGTTCACTATCTTCCACTATCTTTCACTCCTGAAACCAAAGCATTTTCATCAGTGAAATTCATTCATTTGCCAAAGTCAAGGGGAAAATTTTCTCGCACGTGTTCAGGAATAGTGGTGACGTCTGAAAAATCGGTGGGCTTCTTGCCCCATCACTTTCAGGGAAAGCACCGATGATAGAAGTTCCTCTATTCCCTTTTCACTTCTTTAGTGATAACTAGACTTCCGTTTTCCCTCCCCGAACACTCATGCGAATCTGAACCACAACCAATTAGAACACATGGCTGCGATATAGGTTAAGTCATTGCGCAAAATTCTAGTTTTATTCAAACGAGGTTAATCAACATTACGAGAATGAAGCTTTCCGTTGCAGCAAAAATGACTGCAAGATTGGGAAAATGGTGACTTAAAACTATCACTTTACTCCTGCTTTTGAATTACCACACCTAAAACGATCCCAGGACTTTTAAGAGAGAAATGACAAGGTGATTCAAGCTGTAAGATGGTTTGAGCGAGATGGCTCCTTAGATAAATCAAGGGAGATGAGCTCTGCGGCCTCTTAAGATAACGAAATAAAAGGAGCCTCCAATGGCCCGTAAAAATTGACGCCACTCGTCAATAAAACACAACAATTGCTGTGTTGGTTTGCGGGAATGAAAATTCCACAGCAGAGACCAACCACAACCTCTGAACCAGAATACCCTCCTGTGGCGGTTCACGGGAATGTTACTTCCTTGCCAGTCTAGGACTTACAAGACTAGAACATTAGAACCAAGGCTACATCGCTTGCTGCGATATATCGTATGTAGTGATTTTAGCGTCATCTACTTCAGGCGCAAATTTAAAAAGATCTTTAAATAAGACGATAATAGGTTATTAATTTATTAATAATTATTTTAATTGTTTATACTCAGTGAATTTGTTAATAAAAAACTATGTTATGATTTCGTTAGGAAAAAGTTACATGGCTTGCATGGTCCGTATCCAAATAACAAACATGGCGGCAGGTCGTGAAGGTGAGAAGCGACCCGGGCGGCATTATTGCTCAGCCAGTTTGTGCAATAATTTTTCTGGCTGCAGATTAGACAAAAAAATCGCATTTTTCAACTTCCCGAGTGATTTAGCGAGGTAAGTACGGTGTGAATAAGATGGTTAGATGTTTTACAGTCATGACCGAAGCCTGCTCTTACTTTTGTATTGACATCTAATTAATTAATTTGGCCTATGGTCCTATAGTATGGCTGTGCGAGGATTTATGTGATTTTATGCCAAGTTTGAAAATGAATTCCACTTCATTGTTTCAAATGTTAGGTTGAAGTTTTGGTAATAATGTAAATTGTGTCTTCAGTATCATTATTCACAATGAAGTTTGTGTGAATTTCATTTGGTTTCTTTTCATTGGAAATTATGTACGAAACCTAAGAAACAATATCAAATATCAGGAGACCTCGTGAATTTTCATCATTTGAACCAATATCGGAAGAATGCAGAGGTCATGTTATAAGCTATCGCTAAAGGTTTCAGTGCTTCGGTTTAAATTTGGCGGGGTCATCGTGGTTGGGAAGCGCCTGACCTCTAGAGTGCTCTGCTAGTAAAGCATTACCGTTGAGGGAAGGGGAGTGTCGCGGTCTTGATTAGAACTAGACTAGAAGTTGGGCCCATTTCTTTGTGTAATTGAGTGATTTTGAGTGCTTGTGAGAGTGATCGTGTTCATAAACAGGCATCCTTAGTGGGGTGAAGGATCCCAGGAACCCAGACATATTAAGCGGGGTCTCATTAGCCCTGTGAAGGATCCCAGGTTATAACCCAGATATACTTAGCGGGGTCCCATTAGCCCTCTGATGGTTCCCAGGTTATAACCCAGACATACTTAGCTAGGTCCCATTAGCCCTGTGAAGGATCCCAGGTTATAACCCAGACATACTTAGCGGGGTCCCATTAGCCCTCTGAAGGATCCCAGGTTATAACCCAGACATACTTAGCGGGGTCCCATTAGCCCTCTGAAGGATCCCAGGTTATAACCCAGACATACTTAGCGGGGTCACATTAGTCCTTGCAAAATGATCCCAATTGGGTTGAGTGTGTGTCTGTGGTGGTCACCGGCAAGGAAGTAACATTCCCGTAAACCACCATGGGAGGGTATTCTGGTTGAGAGGTTGTGGTTGGTCTCTGCTGTGGAATTCCTTATTCCCGCAAACCAATACAGCAATTGTTGTGTTTTATTGACGAGTGGTGCCAATTGTTACGGCCATTGGAGACTTTATTATTTTGTTATTTCCCACATCATACTGGAGACCATGTACAAATTTCAGCAGCTGTAGGAAACATGAACTTTAGGTAGTTTGAGCGAAATATCATTTTACCAAGAAATCAATGAATTTGGTTTCAATTTAAATAAAAATATACCACCCTTCCATTGACACCAAAAATTCAACCCCTTACCTCGTTACTTTCCGAAATATTCCATTTATATGGGAAATGATAGGTACGTGTATGCACTGCAGAGGGACCTTACGTTAAAAATGAGGCATACCCTGCGCTTAGATCGCGTCAAAAAATGAAGTGTGTAGTTCGTGTGTTTTCTCGACTACTTTTGAAAATGTATCAAATCGTCACCGCAGTAAATTCTTCGGGATCACAAAATAAACCTTCCGTTTTGATGGAGTTTCAGACGTACCGCGTGAAAAAAATGAGTCAAGTTAAAGACTTATTTAGATATTTTCATTTGATTACCTACAACTTCTGTCATGAAAAACACCATAGCACCATTAATATTGCAAAATTTAATCCGCGTGTCTCAGGTGTCTCAGAGCTGGTGAAAATAAAACGTAAATATCGAATATGATCTTCATCATGGTTAGGGAACTATCTCGCTCGCGCTGCCTTAACATTGTAATATCAATAGTTCCACAACATACTTTAAAATGACTGAAATACTCACTAGTTTTATAAGAATATTCATGTTATTCTTTAACTTGACTCATTAATTTCACGCGGGACGCTTAAAAATCCTTCGATAGGTAAGGCGCTGATATTTATGTATCTATGGAAGAATGAGATATTGATTTCTATGACAAAATATGTTTTACTTAAACTACCATTAAGAACTTAATACTATCACTTAAGCTAGTAATAATTTAGTTGAATATTTATTAAAACGAAGAATGCATCGAATTATTTTTCAAAGAGTACTGAACGGACACTTTCACTGGTAGATTTTGTAACTCATCTTGAATGGCCATAAAATATACCTGCAATTGGCCACAAAAAGTATTTAAAAAATAGATACATTTTCCAAACGCCCAAAGAATTTTTTAGTAGCCTGCATGACTTGGGGGGAGAAAGCTTAAAATTATTGGCTTGTAGACTCACCGCTTCTATTTGTTCAGCTCTTGTCACCGTTTGGCTGAGCTTGTACAGCTTCTCTCCCAACTCCTGAGCCCATGACGTGACACTGCAATAGAAGAGAGAGAGAAAAAATATTTAACATCAAAGAGCGAAGATGTTTGATTGCATAAGCGTGGCGCCACTGATGACACAATGGAGGTAAGGACTCAGGAGAATGTTCACAGCGACGTAATGATACAAAACATTCAATATCATGAAAAACATTCTTAGAGATACAGGATTCTTATTTACAACTACAGTAAGTCCTCGGTTTACTTCGGAGATGCGAGTTGAAGAAGAGCGACGTAAGTCGAAACAACGTAAAACGGATCCAGATGGTCGTGACCACTTATATCCCGCGATAAAAAAGGCGTTAATTTCAAAATTCGTATTTTGCCTTTGTCCAGGGAAAAATAGCTATTTCAGATAGGATGATAATGTCTCAGTTATCAACAAACGTAAGCATATACGGTCTATTTTATTAGCATTAAACAGGGAAAAATTTTCCGACGATCCTTGCCAGCATGGACGTAACATCGAATCAGGCCTAAATCGAAACGACGCACACCGAGGACTCACTGTAGTGCAAAGATTTTAAGGAATACACGCCGTTTCGCGCACTGGCGATCACCTGATTTTCGACAAGCTCACATTTCTTCATCGGTCCAAAGAGTTAATGTAGATTGCAATAAGCGAAAAGTTACGACGCTTATTTTAAGTATTAATCCTTATTATAGAAGCCCGTGGAAACAGATTTCCTCTAAATAGCAAAGTAGAGTCGTAAAATAAAAAAAGCGCGTAGACGTATGCGAAAGCGTTTTCGGCCATCATGTTATACAGCCCCATTTAACTACGAATTGGAACAAGATCGTATAAATTTACTTTAATTTGTGCATTGTCTTGTCAATGCAATCTTGATAATTTTATTGTTTTTATTTAAGGCTGTATTTTCAACCTTTTTAATGGATTTTAGTGGGCATATTCACTCCGTGTCGTAAAAAAATAACTCTAATGGACTACCTGGCTACTTCTAGCGTCGGTTACCGACCAAAAATAGTGAAAACACGCTTTTTTCCTCTTTATTATCGGCTATCGTCTGTATCTTCTCTTTCGACGGGGCAGAACATGTCTAAAGGATTCAAGAACAAACACTCTTCTGAAAAGAAAGAGCCGTCCGCCGTGACAGGCATCCGTTATGGTTGGTCACAACTTGATTGTTTCCTCTCGTCAGTTAACGATAGATTGAATGAGGAAGGAAGAGATGGAGGGAGTCGTCTCCGGTAGAGGAAGAAAATAAAACCTCCGGGAAAACCCTTTTAGGAACGGGAGAGGGGTAAAAGGAGCCGCATTCCCTCCGGTGATGAACTCATTCGACGGGTTAATGGGGTGTGGAAGGTTCGAAAAGCGATGATAATAACAGTAGGGGGAAGGAGGATTAGCCGAGCTCACCACGAGGCGGCGTGACGGTAGAGCGGGAAGGAAGCAACAATCGCCTGAGTTAACGAGTCGTTCCGAAATGTCGGATGGCAAACAAATATGTACGCCTAAAGTTCAATATGGCCGCGATGCGCAGTGCTAGACCCCGGATGGCAGGATAGTGGTGCAAATCTGAGCGTTTGAGATAAATACCGCGATTTCGCAGGGATTCTTTTAATTATCTCGAGGGTGATCTTGACGCCGGCGATGCGAAATTTTTGGCAAGAAAAAATGCACATCCAGATCCACCATTCACCAACCCAGCCAAGTGATTGTTATTTTTTTACCATTTTCATGGAAAGGCATACGCTAGAAGTGAAATTATGAGGTATTGCTCTCGTGGAGATGTAGATAGGTGTAGATGTGGATACGGTTTTTTTTATTTAGTTTTTTTTTTGAAATCCTCAAGGCTGAAAATAAAATAATCAACTCTAACTTCAAAATGAGTAATTTTGTCAGTTACTGTCTTTTGGTTTGCCGAGGCAGTGATAGCACCCAGTGTACCACTCCTTCGCGAGCGGACACTGGAAAAGCAGGGAAGATGTTGGGAGTCGTGTTGAGGGGAATCCGCATCTCAAAATACACAGCCTCCGCATCTCAGAGATCCCCCTCCTCTCCCTTTCTCCCCTCCCCCTTCTCCTCTTTCTCTCCCCCCCTCCCACTTCCCTTCCCCTTAAAAACTCCACCAACCGCTCAAGGCGGACTGCGAAAGTACAGACCCACCGCCGCCGCGAAAAGAGGTAAGTCCCCGATATCATTTTCCCTTCCAGCACGCACAGACTTTAGCACGCTCCACATTTGGCACTTCCATTTTCTGCCGTATCTACTGCAAAAAGACCAACAAAAAACACACAAACTGATGTGGGACTGGACAGTTGGACAGTGTGGCGAGGAAAATGTGTTCATATTGTGATGAAATAAGAACACTTTGTAAAAATCCACACAAAACTTTAATGGTATAAGCCCGACCGGTTTCCACACTTTCGTGTCATTCTCAAGGGACAATCTCAAGGGACTCAGGGGAAAAGACATTTCTCAAGGGACAAAGGGACATGGGATTTTTACAAAGTGTTCTTATTTCATCTCAACATGACCTCAATACTCCACAAAGTTAACTCGCAAACCATTGAAGATAGAGGAAAATGTGGTTTGACCAATCATCGAGCGTTTGCTATATTATCTCAAAAATATATTCCTCAGGACAGAAACTGCTGACATGTGAACAAAACGCAATTGACAAGCTATCACATAAGGGCACGAAATATTAAAACAATGCTTAACCATCACCCAATGTTTCCTATTTATTTATTACCATTGAGGTGTATCTAGAGAAGACTACGTCATCGAACTGAAGCCTGACAACTGAAATAACAAAGATATTGTTTAACTTGCTTTTTCCTAGCTTTCCTATGGATGGCACGACGTAATGGACGAATTTGCGGATTTAAAGCAAGAATAACAACCATCTGTCTAAAATTTAAGGAAAATAACTTTTGAAACATAAATTGATTGCTAAGCGCTATGGATTCTATTCTATTGCACCCTAGTTTTCGTAGGTAATGCGGATAATTATCAATGTTAATATTTGAACAATTTATTTACCGAGGATGTACACGAAAGAAGTAAATGCTGATTTTTAGGTAGTTATTGATAGAAAACACAGTAAAATTGCTAAATTAGCATATAAGCCTAAAATATTTTTCGGCTCCGCCGGCTGCGGGGTAAAGTCCTCGCACGCTCACCCGAGGTTCGCGGGTTCGAGTCCCGCCTAGGTAGAACATTATCTGCCCAGGACATGAGTGTGCGTGTCTCGTCCGTTGTTACTGTTATCCACCCGACGTAAATTGGCACATTGTGCTGTATTCGGGATAGTGAATTTAAAAAAAAATAAAAAGAAAAAAAAGCGCTATAGGAAAATAAGAGTCGACGAAGATGGCGAACGGGCTTCAGCTTCTAGGATAGGCCAATGTAAAAATCTTAATATACCTCAATGATTATTCAAACAACAAATACCCAATTTAAGTAATTCTTCCTTCGTCGGGTGACAAGCGATTTGCTATTTTTTATTTTTCCCACAAAAACCGTGGAGTCACATGACATGTGAATCAGTCATTCTTCTCCTCATTGCTCTTCGGCCATTGTATCATGTGTATTTCTGCTAGCGTTTATTCATTATTTTTCAAAAGAGATTTCATAGATGTAACTAAATTACTCTAAAAAAATTGGTTGCTTTTCCAATAAAAGGCTCGTCGAATTAGAAGGTGATCGCTTCTTCCTTGAGATTTCAGACTGCAGGCCAGACATCTCAATTAGTTCGCTGGCAGAGATGCGCCATAAATTAATACATTGACTGCGAGTGACTCATTGATGTGCGGTAGTCGAGTACGGATTCAAGTTCCTGGCACTGGGATCCCATCTGATCTCAAAGCAGTTTGATTTCCTGAATGTCCTAAGAGTTATAGGTAATCATGATTTAGGTCGATTAGCGATTAATTTCAGTGTAAACTGCATCATCGTCAAAAGCGATGGCAAGAGACGTTACTTATCGTCTCTCGACCACAACTCCAATAAATTACAATAATATTATACTATACCAAGTCTGATACGATCATCTGCCGCGAAATTAGTGAAGAGGCGGACTAAAAAGTTCTATTATCGGACCTTAACAAACGTTCATTCGAGGTGCCAAGAGTGGTGACTAAATTAAATCATGGTAAATGCACCACAGTACACCTTTTTGTGATAGTAAATTCACAAATACCATATCTACCATGTGGGTGAAGTTAACATAAAGTCTTCAAATTAAGTTAAAATGGTTGGAGTCATATTTGAAGTTCCTCATGGAAACGTATTAGGCCCTCTTTTATTCATTATTTATACTAATGACCTACGTTCTCCAGTTAGCAGTAGATTAAGATTGTTTGCAGACGATACGGTTATCTACCGTGAAATAAGCGAAGACGCGGACGAGGAAGTTCTGTCATTGGACCTTAAACGTCAATTCGTGCTGACATGAGTGAGGGCTAGAATTAAATATTAGCAAAATAACCACAGTAGACGTCTTACGAAAGTCATCACACATATGCCACACCTACACTGTGGGTGGAGTAAACATAAAATCTTCAGGTACAGTTAAATATTTTGGAATTACCATAACTTCAGACATATCTTGGGGAAGACACACACAAAGCATATGCGGAACATCATTAAAAAAACTAGGATCTGTCAAGCATATAATAGGAAGGTCCTCAGATGAAAAAGTCAAAGAGAGGTGCTACTTCACTCTGGTTAGCCCACGCTTCGAATACGCCGCTAGCATTTGGGACCCTGCACAGATAAATTTAACCCAAAAATAAATAAAACACAAATGAAAAGCTGCTCGTTTCGTCAAAAACTGCTTTGATCGAACATACAGTGTTTCATAGCTCTTTGAGGGATAAAGGTGGGAGCCCCTGGAGACTCGGAAGCTACGCTAGGCTTTCCTTGCTTGAGAAACTCAGAACTGGAGTGTTTCAGAGCGACAGACAGAATATTATCATGATGCCTCACTGCATCTTTAGGTCTGACAGAAGCCATAAAATAAGAGATACATTTGAGAACAGATAGGAACAAAAACTCGCTCTTTCCTCGCAGAATTAATGGCCATAAAAATTTAGCTCCACTAAATACACTCCAATAATACACGTTGCTTATTTCACCTTCAAAAATCTTATGCCTTATATCTTAACACACCTGGTGTCTTTAAACGCCACACGCCCATGCAACGGCTCGTAGAGTAATTTGTAGATGTATATACGTATAAAGGTATAAAAAAAATGGTGTGACACTGTCTTTCTGCAAGTTTCAAACCATTCTTCTCCAAAACTACTAAACAGATTTTACTGAAATTTGGAACAATTTTAGCGTATATACTGCCAGCCATACTCAACCAAGGCAAAGCGGCATCTCTTCTTTATTTTTTAATTATAAACTTAAAACAACGCTTGTTAAATCCCAGTTTCATTGATGCAACGCCGCAACTGTTCCGTGCGTGTTTCCCCGACGTCAGGCCTAAAGTTAAAGTATAGATAGATATAACACCTCTTCCGAAACCCGTTGACCGCATGAACTTAAAACAACCCTCGTTTCTATCTTAAGGGGTCAATAAACCTCGTTCAAAAACGCCCATTTAGTTCTGAAATCTGCCGCAACCTAGGAGAGATCTTCGTCTTCACCTCAATTACCAGCCCCGGACAACAGCGCCACCGATAGCTAAGTGGAAAATGCGTTGCAAGGGTTCAGGAGAAAGTTCACAGTGACGTAATGACGGACAATTTTCTCCATTTTGATGATCCTGTATAGAGAAGAAGGGTTCTCATTTACAATATGTGCAAAGATTTAAAGAAATATATATCGTACGAGTCAAAGTGATCACGTATTTTTGTAAAAAATGACGTTTCTTCATCGGTCCAAATAGGTACGTGGAAAGCAAGACGCGAAAAGTTACGACACTCGTTTTAAGTATCAATCCTTATTCTAGAGACCTGCACAAACAGACTTGCTTTGATCGGCGAAGAAGAGTCGTAAAATGAAAGTTCGCGTCACAGTTATCACGTAATTTTCGAAAAAATGACGTTTCTTCATCGGTCCAAATAGTTACGTAGAAAGCAAAACGCGAAAAGTTACGGCACTAGTTTTAAGTATCAATCCTTATTCTAGAGGCCTGCACAAACAGACTTGCTTAGATCGGCAAAGAAGAGTCGTAAAATAAAACCGCGTAAACGTCCTCAGAGGCGTTTTTGGCCCCTGTGTTACACATCTCCCCTTTAAGTATGTACACATTTGGACAGGCAGTACACACATCCCTCACAGTCGGCCGTGTCCGATTCGAAAGCTCCCCGTTTCCGCTCCGATTGGCATCCCGACTACATTCGACAGAAAGGAGTTTGAGGGCAGGCAGGCAGGAAGGAGAGAGAGAGAGAGAGAGAGAGAGAGAGAGAGAGAGAGAGAGTGGTGAGAGGAGAGGAAGGAGTGGAGGGGTGCGGAAGAGAGATGGAAAGGGAAGGGCGAATCTAAAAATGACCCTCGTTCCCCTCCTTCCCTTCTTGAAATCCTCCACCACTCTCTCTCCGGCTCTTTAACGAGGGGACGAAAGCAAGGACCGAAGAGAAGACGGGAGCGCACGAGTTCGCAAACACGGCAGAAGGTTACACGCCCATCCTTTGAGGCGAAATTCCATCCAATAACCACAAAACCGTAATTTTCATCGCAGAACTTGGATCAAAAGACGCCGGTTATCGTCTCGGGACCACAAATACAGTGAATACGGATAAGATCATACCATGCCGAGTCTGATTTTAAATGAGGACCCCAGAAGTCAAGGGGTCTAAGTAACAAAACCATTGTTTAGAGAAAACTTAAGTCAAAGTTGAAAATATTTGGTACAACCCACTAAGTAGTTAAGAAGCATTACCCTAGATAGCAGCACCTGTCAAAAAAAATCACTTGGATCCCTTTACCACCTAAAAGGTTAATATTTTCACATCCCTTTCCTGTACTTAAATTATTTTTTTCAAAAATGTCACTTAGACCCCTTGACTTCAGGGGTCCACAAATAGTGTGTATGGCTGTGTATATAAAATTATCGGACCCTGTGTGCATACCTACCAATACCGACAGGGGTCAATTCAACCCCTTAAAAGTTTTTTTGTTTACTGAAAGAAAACTGACCCCTTAGAAATAATTTTTTTTGCGAAGGAAAACAGGCATATAAATTGAAATAATATGCCAAATGTTTCGTATACATCTTTTATTTTAAATAATATACCATTTCTACATATAGGTTGCAGCACTTTTGTATGAGGACTTGGGACTGAGGAATCCTTCTTTGCTTATGTGCTTGGCATATCCATGCGTATTTAGAGTGTTTGTAAACTATTATAACCGTTTACCAGTACAACTTATTCAGTATAAAGATAAATGCTCCAACGAAAGACGATAAAACTCCATTCCTAAATGACAAAACTCGAATAAAACAGGGGATGGCCTGGGATAGAAATGACCCCTCTGATAATAAAAGGTAGCAGGTAATGCACATTTTAAACCATTGATACCATGAGGTTCTCATGTTTACATTACATTCATATGCTGAAAAAGTAAAAGTCAAGAAATATGCTGGAGCTGAGACGATTAAGTCATAAGTAATGGAGTATAATCAGGGTCTTAAAGGGGTCAAAATGACCCCTCCGGTCCTTCTAGTGTCAAACATGGAGTCTCATCTGTCTGTCTATATGTTTGAAACTCTTTTCTCTGAGGCTACATTACCGATTCAGCGGAAATTTTGAACGATTATCGCGTACACTGTATAAGTGTATAGCGTATACCGTAGTATATACCGTATATAGCGTATACTTTATACAGCGCATACTTTATATAACGTATACTACCATACCTAAACATAGGAAAGTACCCTCTCTCTTTCATTTGTTCATCAGAAAACCTAAAAAAGCTTGATGTGTTGATGATCTACTTCCCCTTGTAAGCTCGTCTCTTTGGAGTCTCCTTTCGCCTTCGTCTTCTTTCACCTTAGTAAGCCAATCAAGTATAGCAAAAGATTGCGAGTGACTCGGTCGGCGAGTATTTCGCTAGACGACGGAACGAAAACCATTTATGAATCGTAAATATACAACGATATCCGACCTGATATTGTTGAACATCATGGTGAAGTTAAAAGAAAGAAAATTTGAAATGACCACTTAGTTATTAATTCGTACAAAGCGTTTCAACGCATGAAGCGTCATCAACAGGTACAATTGTAACTGATGTACCCTTGTACCTGATGATGAAGCTTTAAGCGTTGAAACGCATTGTACGAATAAATAACCGAGAGGGCATTTCAAAGTTTCTTTCTTTTAACATTGCGAATTCTTATGAACTTGATAAATGATTTTATACTTTCCCAGCAAATATTATGAGTGAAAATACTCCAAGTGAAACTTTTGGCTGCTGCCAATGTCACTTGTCAAAACACTTCCATCGTAATTAGGGTAATAATGCCCGGACCCGCCTCCCTTCTCCCTTATATAGGATCTTGGACGGCTACGTCTGACTGACCATTGTTGTTTCTTCTTCCCGTTATTATTTTTGACATTAACGGTTTCCACCCTTGATTTATCGAGTGCCCCGAGTCCCAATTTAAGTTATTGGGCTGAAAATGTATTTCTATGGCATCCTTAAATAGCCTTTCCCAATAACCATTGGCCTTGCATATTTGCATGCATGACTTTTGCATCACTAAAGGTGATGAGATGGTCCTCCTTTAGGCTATGCCCCGCCACGGCGGATTTATCAGGATGATACAACCTATCTGCATCTCCTGTGCTTTTTAAAGCGTGTTTCAATGGTGTGGCCTGTTTCACCAATGTATATTTTCCCACACTGGCATGGAATCTGGTAAACTCCCGGTGTCTTGATTCCCAAATCGTCTTTCACTCGCCAGAGATGCGCTCGCAATTTTTTTGGTGGTTTATGAATAACCTGGATGTTATGTTTATACAAGGTTCTTGATATTTTCCCCGCGACAGTGAAAACGTATGGACCAGAAGCTCTGGCTATGGGTTTTTCTTAGGTAGTCACTTCTGGAACGAGAGAACTAAAAATGCGGGATTTCTCACAATTGACGTAGGCTTTTTTGAAGGCCAAGAAAATCTCTCTCTCCGAATATCCATTCTGACGGAAAGTAGTCCGTAGATGTTCCAATTCATATGGTAGGTTTTCCTCGTCGGCGATAGATTTTGCGCGATGAATGAGGGTTGAAATCACCGCTCTCCGTTGGGACGGGTGGTGGTTCGATACACTAGATTTCCCAGAGTATTGTCCCACTTCCGATGGACTAAAATGTTGAGAAAGGGTAGGCTGTTGTTATTTTTCCACCTCCATTGTGACTTGGATTCTCGGATTCTGGTCATTCATGTGCTTAAGAAAGTCCATTAAGGTGGCGGGTCCATGAGGCCAAACGATAAACGTGTCATCCACGTAACGAAAAAAATTCTTCGGCTTCAATGTGGATGACGAAAGGGCTTTTTTCTCAAAATTTTCCATGAAGAAATTAGCTATTGCAGGCGAGAGCGGTGACCCCATTGAAACACCATCAACTTGCTGATAAAATTTTCCATTGTGGACAAAATACGTAGAAGTTAGTAAAATGGTGGAATAAGCTGACAGTCTTCTTTTCAAAGAGAGCTTCCAGAAGCTGAAGGGTTTCCTTCAATGGAACGCGTGTAAACAAGGACACGACATCAAAACTGACCATCACATCTGTAGGAGCCAGGTGGAAATTTCGTAACTCTTCCACGAATTCTGCCGAGTTCTTTATGTGGTGTTCACTTGTTCCCTCGTATGGAGGCAAAATGCTGGTGAGATGTTTGGGCGGGTAATATGTTGGTGAGTCGATCGTACTTCCAATGGGTCTCAACGGTGTCCCAGTCTTGTATACTTTAGGAAGACCATAAAGCCTTGGTGGTACTCGGGCTTGCGGTATAAGGTTTCTCCCGGTTTCTACAGGAAAATCCGATTTTTTAATCAGTTCCAACGTCTTCCTAACTCTGCTATCCGTAGGATCGCGGCTAGGAGAACAATATGCTGCGTCTTGGAGTATATCTTGGATCTTTTAATTGTGATCCTCCCTCTTCACGACCACCGTGGCGTTTCCCTTGCCAGTTGGTAGGATTGCATAGTCGGTATTTGTCTTTAGTTTGCTCCAAGCATTTCGCTCTTCCTGGGTCATATTTGGTCTAATGAACTTGACGAGGCCTATAGAATGGAATAGTTCGGGCGTAACTTCTTAGATATTCATGGTTAATTATAATACGGACACTTGTTCATCTTACGCAGGTTAAGTTTTACATCCTTCCCACGTTTCCACTCCCCTTCCTCCCCTTCACTTCCGCCTACCTCCTTTCCTTCATTTTTCCCTCCTCCTTCAAGTTCACCCCTCCTCCCCCTGAAACCTTCATTACAATATACACAATAATAAATAATGAAATAAAACTGTAATAAGAAGAGAGCATGGACCATATTTGGTTACCAGGCGATCAATATAATTACCGGAAATGAAAAAACTAAATTCTTGAGCTAACCAAAAACGTTTTAAACAGTGACTATATTTATAAAGCCTACGTAAATCTTCTACTCATTCCAATTATGGCGTGTATAAATGATATGGAACAATTCGTTGTCTCGGGTGTGACTTCATGGAATCGACTTAACATAATGAAAAGTAAAGAAAACTTTGTAATTCCACATAAATATTTCATGTACGACCTAGGTTTCGACGTGGCACGTCATCATCTGGTGGGATGAATCTGGCGTCACCAGATGATGACGTGCCTCGTCGAAACCTAGGTCGTACATTAAATATTTATGTGAAATTACAAAGTTTTATGTACTTTTCATTATGATATGGAACAAAATCACTCACACGGGTATATATGCACCAAGGGAAGAAATTCGCAATGAAAAACTAATTTGACTTGACCGGGATTCGAACCCGAAGGTCTCCGGAGTGTTAGCGAGACACACCACCGATCCATCTTCTTTCAAGGCGAATCTCGACGATGTTTTATGCAGAAACTCAGGGGATCCGGGTTCCAATCCCAGTCATAGGATATAAAAGGGTTAAATTGAGTTTCACCTTTTTGCCTGGATAAAATATCATTATTGAAAGTTCGCCTACTTTCCGATGATACAGAGCTTTGAAATTTTGTCCACAGACCCACTTACTGTGACGATACAGCAATAAATTAAAACAGTGACGATAATTAATCCACTTTGCGTAAACTGAAAGGTTTTCACGAGTATGAATGGTTTGTCCGCGTCAAATCTTGTCACCAAAATTTAACCTAACACTTCCCCATCATTTAACGCTCCGGAATTTTGTATATTGGCCCTCTTCCGGTGACAATACAGAAATCAGTTATAACCAACACTAATTAATTAACTGCACGTTTATATTCGAGAGACAAACCGTCAACTACAGCGCCCCTCTTCTACACGAAAGAGTCGTTCTTCTCGATTGTTTCTCTAGTTCACGAACTGATTCGTTACAAGATCTGCTCACCCGCTCAAAAAAAGACGTAGCGTTACAAATACACCCGAAAACAAACAAAAAATTTACAAGCTTAGAGGCTGGACCATTGGTATATTGAGAGGCCACTTGATACGCTCACCAACGCTAGAAGCTATAGCCAGTCCGCCATCTTCTTTGACCCCCATTTTCCTTTAGCGCTGGCGGAATAACGCACTAATTTTGCAATTTCACTATGCATTCCATCGATATCTTACTAGAAATCAGCATGTACTTACTTCTTCAATGTGCATCCATCCTATATATATTACGTTAATTTATTAAAATTAATAACCGCCTGCATTCCGGCTGAAAACTATGGTAAAATAGGGTGGAATATATAAAACTAAGTAACCAATGCAATGTTTCAACAGTTAATTCCCTTAAATTTCAAACAGATGTATTATATTATTGCTTAACATCCGCTGATTCGTCCATTCCGTCATGCTATCCATAGGAAAGTAAAGGCTGGGACACAATCAACGTGTACGTGAGACGCGAGACGTTAACGGGACAACGGGAGACGGGGAACGCAAGTCAGCGGTCACAATCGACGTTAACGCGGCCCGGAGTAACAATTGACTAACGCAGGCGCAGCTAAGAGATCAGGTGTAAACAAGTGTGGAAGTAAATAAGTTGTCTTCGCCAAGAGCAATCTTCAACAGTTGGATGAATCTGCCGACAGATGGCTCCCATTCCCGGATTCTCAGGACAATTCTGATTGGTTTTCCGTGTGCGGGACACGGGAAGAGATGAATGTTGCCCATCTCTCGCGTACACGTACTCCCCATACACGTTGATTGTGTCCGTTCGCTATACTTTCCCGTCAGCCATCTTTCCGCGTATTCCCGTTAACGGCTCACGTTACACGTACACGTTGAGTGTGTCCCAGCCTTAAGGAGTGAGCAGGGTTAAACACAATATGGTTGTTATTTCGGTTGTCAGGCAACAATTTAATGGCGAAGAGCCCTCTTTATATACCTCAATGGGTTGGACGTATTACAAAAACAACGGATGTAGTTGGCAGAGTTAGAATGTGATTGAAAGTAATTGAGAACCTAAAAGTTACTAAATGATGAAACCTTTTTTTCTAAAAAAGTCTGTCATTACTTTGTATTATTTCCATTGCGAATTTCATTCCTTTGTTTATTGATTTATCATTTTATCTTTCATATCGACATTTGACGACGAAACAATCAGCCAAATACGTACCTCTTCAATCCTTTGGTTATTTTCTTCATCCTACCATGGTTCTTTAATTTCTTTCTCACTCCATATCCTCACTAATGACAATTCTTTCAATTTCTTATGGCTTCTGCCGATCACCTGCGTTTAATGAACCGTTCAAAGTGCCAATATCTTGAATTTCTTTAAGGATAAATCGATAAAATGTGGAACATTATGGACATCGTGGATACATCCTCATCTCTTAAAGGGCTTCGGTAAGATTACACCTGAAATATTTATAAAAATCTATAACGGATGAATTCCCCGTTTCTTCCCAGTCCTAAACGTTCCGTTCTCCCGAAGTTATATCACTCTTCAGTTCCCCTCATATCCCACAGATTCTCATATTACCAATAATATCCCTGCGATCTTTTCAATCCATTCAATCCTAACTTTCGCCCATTCCCCCACAGTCTTTGACGATCCGCGCGAACTCTTTTTTTTTTTAAAGTACTTCAACCTATTTTTTCCCGATCAGAGACAAAAAAAATTCGCAAAAAAATGGGAGGATCTCTCTCCGTGGGAATTAGCCTCCTTGGCTCCGAATGCCTCCGATCCGAATTTACTCCTTGAAGGAGCAAATAGCGCTTCTTCGGGACTCTTGAGAAGTTTCCTTCAAACTTTCGGAACCAAATGAAAAGCGAAGAGCGGGACAGAATCTTCCCCGGAGCACTTTTACCCATCCCTATCGACTTGATAAAAAATTCCTTGAACATTCCTCCCGACGAAAGCAACTTAAAGCCAATTTCTGTTTCTGAGCCATTAGGTTTGGTCAAATTAACTTTGACGGAAGAATGATTGACGGGGAAATTAACGGAACACGAAATGAACTGAACAATTATTTTGAATTTTTTTCAGCCCTGATGAATGTTAGAAATTAGTTTCAAGTAACTTTTGAACAGTTACCTGAAAATCCAAGAAGAGTAAACGGGCAGCGTACACAGTAGTGCGAATTTATTAGGATAGATTTTTTTTGTAATTTCACTCCAAATTTTCAATCAGTTGAGGGTTGATACATCTTTTAAACATGAACATCTGGCTTGAGGCGTATCCGTCATTAAAGGACATTAATGTGATCGTATTCAATTTCTGGAAACTTACAGGAAAACATGTCTCCGTCTGATTTATTCATTGTTCGTTCAATCCTAGGAAAGGTCGACTGCAGCCCTCTACCCTTCCCTTATCTAATACTAGTTCTCATACCTCCTGGCATCTCTTCCTATTTACTTTCCTCTTTCTTCGGTCCATGAACTCATTCCTGTGTCTTCCTCTGGGAACTTATTTCTCTATTTTGCCTTCAATTACTTTCTTCACAAACCCATTGTGTCTCAGGTTTTGTCCTATCCATTTTGTTCTTCATTTCTCTGTGTTCCACGTGGTTCTTTTCTCTTCTGCTCATCTCCTCTTTGTTCACTTCGTCATTTCTTATTTTTCCCGCCCATTTTATCTTCAGCATCCTCCTCCAGCACCAGGTTTCGAAGGCTTCTTTCAATCCCTCGCGAGAATCACCTTCATTTATGCGAGAATCGTGAATCATTATTCATTTCCCGAAATGGGTATTTAATCATCTTTATCATCATAGTTCCATTCTGTGCCGTTTTATTTTATTTCCCGAAAGCGTTTTCAAAGTCGTCGCGAGCACCTATGGCTAATACGAAGCTTTTATTTTTCCCAAGTGAGTACCAAAAACATACATCGATACGTAGATACAGTGAGACAGAAACCTTCAGGAGGCTAAAGAATGTTAGCTCCCATAGTAACGATAGATATCTAGAACCAATATCGCTTTTTTCTTTAAATCAAGGGATATCGTACGATAACTCGTGAGCCTTCGTGGATTGAGATACCGTTCGGTAAGTCGTAGAAACATAATTGAGCCACAGCTACAACTCGTTAAAATCGTCGGTACGAGGAGATATCGCACGTTTACTCCTTACGACAGAGAACAGTAATTGACATCCAGGTTTTGAAGGCTTCTAGTCCGTTCCGGTCACCTTTTCGAATTTTTCATGCTTCCGATCCATAGAGAGCCACGCCCCACAAGAATCTTTTCACATATTGTTTCCTAGTTGCAGCCCAATCCTCTATGAGCACAGCATTTGTCTTTTAACCAGGAACCACCAATGAGATGAACACCAAAATGTTTCCTTTTCTCTTTACTCTCACACCAAAGTGTTACGCCGGCGGTAGAATGAACACCAGGACGTTTCATTTTTCTCGCAAACTGAACTAGAAATTACATGGTGTTAAATGTAACAGTAAGAGATACCTAGAAGATAAAACCAAAATTTTTTTCACTTGTATAAATGGTGTTCTTTCTTAAAACTCTGAATCAGAAACGAAAGCTCCCGGGATATTATTTAAAAATTAGTTACCTAAGTAAATGCATCGCATTGCCTTGTTTTTCGATATATTGACTAATACCTGCCATAATTGAAGTCAAAATGAGCTACTTTCACAAAGATGGCGCTGCATTTAGCTCATGTGGCCATGAAAAAGGGTGAAATAAATAAATATTCGGGAAATGACGAGCATTTCTTTGAACTTTAACTTTGGTTCTCAACAGCTGACGAATGCCATCGGCGACAGCAGGATTTTTAAAAAACGAATTGGACAAAACGTTGAAATTCAAATTCTGTTTTGATCATTGAGGTGTATGGAGAGCGCACTACGTCAGCAAACAGGAGCCTGGCAACTAAAATTTCAACCATTTTGTTTAACTCCGCTCTATCCTTGCTTTCCTATGGATAGCACGATGGAATGGAAGAATTAGCGGATGTAAAGCAAGAATACCAACCATCTCTTTGAAATTTAAGGCAAGTACTCTCAAAACATAAATCGGCTACTTAGTGCTATGGATTCTACTCGATTTTATCCTAGTTTTCAGCGGAAATGCGGTTATTTTTAATTTTAATACATAAACAAAATGCCTCATGAGAATTCATATGGAAGAAGTAAGTGCATGCTGATTTCTTGTAAGTTATCGATGGTAAACATAAAAAAATTGAAAAATTAGTGCGTTGGCCTACAAGCGCTGCAGGAAAATGACGGTCAACGAAGATGGCGGACTGGCTTTAGGTTCTAGCATTGTCCAGCATAGTAAGCGCCCTCTCCATATGCCTCAATGTTTTTGGCTTATGACTCCTCTTTAATTGCAACGACGTGGACAGTAGTCACGGACAACTACGGTTAACATATGGCTAATAAGTTGGAGTTAAGGCGCGTGTATTTTCTCAATTTACAATTTGCCTGGTTCAAAAACGGGATTAAGGGAATTTTTCCAATTATACGTGGAGCTTAAATAAAAAAAATTACATCAAATCCAACTAAATCGGCGCAGCCATTTTCTCCATCATTCGCTACGCCCGCCACTCACCCCGGGCCATGGCTTTAATTTTTGTTAAAGTTATAAGTACTGAATTTCAACATTGAACATGCAGCTGAGACTTGAGAAGATCTTTCAGAAATTAATTGAACTTCCTTAGTCATGCACTTCCTAAATCAAAAGAATCGGATTCGTTTTGGAATTCCAACTCGATAAACAATAACATAGCAACAATATAGCAACTTTGACGTGACTCCACTTGGATCCTGTCACGTGACTTCACTAGGTTCAATTCCGCTATTACATTATTTGATGTGATGGCAGAGTAAAAGTTTTATATCATATATATATATATATATATATATATATATATATATATATATATATATATATATATTAGTAAAAAGCCGATTTCAACAGCTCTGGAAGACATTAAATAACTGCTACTAAATACTTCACATGATAAGCTAGAAAGCATGGACAGACATGACAAAAAAAGATATATCAATATATATCAGTACAAAACCGATTTCAACAGCTTTGGAAGACATAAGACATTAACTAACTGCTACTAAATACTTTACATGGCAAGCTAGAAAGCATGGACAGTCATGACAAAAAAAGATTATTTTGTTTAAATGAAATTGACGCATCGTACTGCCTTAATTATCAATTTATTGACTAATCACTGCTGTGAAGTCAATTTGAGGTACTTTCACAAAGCTGGCGCTGCATTCGACATCTATGGCCATGAATGATTAAAGAGGAAAAAAAATGATTACCACATTTATGAAAACCTTGATAGTGATTGCTCTGCAGTTGATACCTGAGTTGGTAATAAACTTTCACGTGTGGAATATACTTAGTTATTTTTTTCGTCGTGCCTGTGAAACTTTTCCATAGTTACGCCTTAAACCATTAATTTTTAACACGGACAGTAAAAAATGGAGCTTATATTGTACTTCTTAATTGGGGTATGTTTGTATGCTTGAATTTGAAACCGAATCAGCACTTCCTACGAACCAACAAGAATGGTTACGTGGAAGTAATGAGGATTGCAAGGATGACTACGTGAACATTTGATTTGGGCAGACGAATATTCAAGCCAACACGGACGATTAACTTTTTCTCGGTAATACTGGACGCTTTCTCGAAAAATCGTAAACATTTTAGTATCCATGGCAACGCTTTGCGTTCCCGTTGAAATGAATCAATTTACGGGTTTGTTTGTTTAGCGAGTTTTCTTTTTTTTTTGCAGGAACAGAATTTCAATTCCAAATCCTTTTTGGTCGCTAAAATAACGCTGTTCTTCATTAATCCCGAAAAAAAAGGTTTAAGCTCCTTAAGGGATGAGAAATTTTTATTCACAGAACAGATGTTTACAGACGAGCTTTATTTCAAAATTTTCCATTCCAGTCGGGTGTATAAGTTTGACATGGACAACTACATCAAATATTTTTATCAAAATTCTGAACCCGCTTTTAAATCATTAATTTCAAAATATTGTGAGGTATCGTAAAAGTTTTATTTTATTTTTCTCGCAGCTCAATTCTTACATCTCACGGTAAAAAGCTGAGATCAACAACTGTGGAAAATATTAAAGAACAGCGACTAAATATTTCACATGGTAGGCTAAAATACGCGGAACAGAAACTTTTCGGCTGAAAGAATATCCAAGATATAACAATCGTTTCATTCCCGTGAAAAAATGAAAGGGTTTTTTTCCGGGACCGTAGTTGTCAGGAAGATGTGCTTGCCAGAGTAATCGCTGGGGAATAAAGTGGCCTTAATTACTCCTCGAGATGTACAAAATCTAAGAACGAACCGGCATTCAAATTGTGAGCTAAAACATAATCTAGACAGCTTCAGAAAATTACTGACTGAATTATATTTGAACCAACAATCCATTACGGGTAATTCTACTATTGTATGGACTGGCATTAAAATAAACGAACGAATACTTGAGTGAAGCAGGCGGTATATTAGGAAAATTGCTTTCAATATGATTGCAATTCCATTGGTGTTGTTCAGTGACTAGCATTCATTTCAGCATTGACGCAATGGTATATGATGCGTATAAACACGCGCAGGGTAAATCTGGGAATAATAATGAGGATATTCCGGTATCGGAAAAAATAATTTCACCAGTCGTTTTTTGAGACTCTAGTTTTCCTTCGAGCTCTAAGAAGCATGGAGTAAATGATGCAACTTGAATGACCCAAAAAATATTTTCAAAATCAAAATTCTCATTATCTCAACGTAGGCATCGATATTAATCTAATATACTAATATCTAATAATTATAATTTATTTACTTTCCAGAGCACAATTTTGAAATATCAATTTCCTGGCACATAAAAAGGGGAAAGCTTTAGGAAGCTTCTAAGAAAATACCGAGTAGAGAATACCTTCACAGTAATAATAAGCCATTACTAAAATGATTTTAAAGGAGTATAATACACTTAACTTAATCAACTACTTTTCAGCCAAAAATGTCGACAAAAAATGATTAATTAATATTTTGCATCTGGCTGAGAGAATTACCATTGTATAGCCATTTGAAATAAATTATTGCTGTTAGTGTTTATGATAACTAGAAGTAGATTGTCCACTTCGGATCCATATATATATATATATATATATATATATATATATATATATATATATATATATATATATATATATATATATATATATATATATATATAAAGCTGGAAAAGTTTTGCCTGGTTTTAAAAGTGTAATATCATGAATGGCTCGTAAATCATACTGTATTGTTCGTGCAGGTATAAAACGATATCATATAAATTAATACTTCTTACTGACTCATTCTTTTCACGCCGTGCGGTTTTTCTTATCGATTCCAGTAAAATAACGGGGGTGGGCGATTGACTCATTTTTCAAATGACTTGAGAAGGCATAAAAACACTGTTAAATTTATGGCAAAATATATGCGTTAGAAATCACTGATTTTATAAATACTTTAAGCCTATCTGGAAAGCACACAAGAATGATTTCCCATATAGAAGCAGCCAGTATTTCTTTAAAATCGCTCCGTAAGTACAGTTGTAAGTGGCTGGCATCTTGGAATCTTAGGAAATATAGATATTACTCCTGAAAATGAGCCCAAATTCATCGAATTAAATCCTTATTGGAATTCCGCGCCGACTGCCCAAAGGTTGGTTCAGCGAAATAACATTTCACCTATAAATCGATAAATTTGGTCTCATTTAAAACAAAAAATTCACAATTTCCAAAAATGCCACAAAATCAGCCCCTTACTGAACTACTTTCCGAGATAATAGACAAAAAATGCCAGAACTTTAACATGGAAAGTAGAATGTGTACGCTCTCCAGGAAGACCTCATTCAAAAAATGAGGAATTACTATCACCTATAAATCGTCTAAAAAATGAGCAATGTGTTCTGGGAAAATAGAATGTGCACGCTCTCCAGGAAGACCTCATTCAAAAAATGAGGAATTTCTAACACCTATAAATCGTCTAAAAAATGAGCAATGTGTTCTGGGCTATTTTTTAAAAATTAATTAGTTTGTCGTCGCAGTACTTTTTTCATCTTCCGTTGTGGAGGAGTTTTAAAAGCACCTCGTGAAAAAATGAGTCAAGTTCAAGACTTGTGCAGATATTTTTATTTAATTAACTCACTTTTCACTCATATAAAAGTATATTATTGCACGATTAACGGTGCAATAATTTATTGCTGCTTCCTTCCTACAGCTGCTGAAATTAAATCGTTCGATTCGATTATGGTCTCCATAGTGATTAGGGAACTGCCTCCCTCCAATTTCCTTAAACACGTTTCACTGACTGCCTTCTCAACGCCGACGAGATTATCATCCCAGCTTGATGGAGAAACGTGAAGGATAACCCGCAATATCTTTGTTATGTTCATATCATTATCGTTCAATATCCCATTTCCATATCCGTTCGGGATATTATAATGGTTATTGTTTTGTAATATTCAAGGGGGCGTAGCTCAGATGCTCGCTTAGCATGCGAGAGGTACCGGGATCGATACCCGGCGTCTCCAAATTTTTTCCGATCCTTAGTCCTATCGCTAATGACGGCTTGAGCAGCGCCATTGTGCCATTATTACATTAATGAAGCCGTGAGAGCTCACTTCTTTATTAACTCTCTATAATCACTAACAATTAATTTCCACTGAACCAATCAGGAGCGAATGTGATTTCCATATGATTAAAATGTAAAAATGTGGCCGTATAAAAAAAAATGAAATGGGATAGGTGTTCAACGCATGAAAGTCCTTTGTAAATCTCAATATTTTCATTTACTCCCAGTGTTTTCATGAAGAAAGTAACCTCTTCCTTTTGGTCTTACCGTTCGGTGGACATCAGTCATCAACGGACTGAATCTTAGAGTGTAAAGTTCAACGCAGGTGGCACGACGAACTTCTGGTGAATCTATTTTTAATTTATTGGGTTCTTCCCGCGTCGCAGCATGTCAGAGGACTACCGGTCGGATAACATTAACAAGAAAAATGGCCATCCGCTATCCTCTACCTTTAAACGGATTTTCAACATTCCTAGAGCGTTCGACAACTCAGCCAATTAGATCGCTCCGGACAAGACCTTAACGGTTATTTAATGGAATATATATATTTTTTTGAAATTTCGAAAGACGATACCAGTAGCATGGGCACTCAAGCGTAGACTACATTATTTTCAATGCTCACATATGCCTATATGCCTATTTCTCCTTAACATTAGTAGTGGGTCATGATTTTCTTATCAACTTGTGGCCGGTTGCAAAAAACATTTAGTATTGGAATCGACAGTTAAGAATACACATAAAGTTATAGATCTCATAAATATATTCGGGTGGCAGGCACACCTATTAGCCACATAACTTATTTAACAATAATTGTATCTAAGAATATTTGATCCAATCTTCTACCGCCGCAAAACATTTATAAAAGCTTAGCGATTTAATAATTACTAATGCACTTAATAATTAGTCATCAAGAGTAAATTAACTGGTTATTTGTCTCAAAACAACTCTTTTATCTAATAATTAAATTTCCAAGCGATTCATTTCGCATCCGTCATCTTGGCTACTTATGGAACTCATAACGCCATGCCATAAGCTATGAAACCAATAAATTTATACAATGTTTCTGCAACACTTATTGAATGGTTGCTATGGCTTTTGGGTCCCATAACTTTATATAAAACATATGTGCCGTTCCTGCAACTGGCTATCAACCGAAATTATTCTAATTTTTCATTAATTCAACATTTCATGCACGGCTGTGGATGAATAGTACTAATGAACTAGTAGATGAATATGTTTATACCCATTCCGATATTGAAAAGTCACTGAAGAACGATATAAGCGGCAGCGGGGTCAATTTGGATCAAGTTATGAGCCTATGGGAAGCGTCGCCACGTGCTCTTCAATATCTCAATGGGCAGAACAATTTTATTCGGTAGAAAATCGGACTCAATCCTCATAATATCGCACAAAGTCCCTTCGACTTGGCGCGCTTTTCGGCGTCGAGCGGTGAGCGAAACCCGCTCTCAGCGAGACGGTCTATTCTCGGCTTAATGCGGACCCCTCGGGTTTGAAGCGAAGGCGTAAACTAATCCTAAAAATACCCTGAACGGACGGACGGACTCGGCGAATCCCTTCACCCCCCCCCACTCCCCAACACACCTCTCCCCCCGTCGGGAGTCCCCGCAGGTACACGCAACAATGCGCTCGCAACACGAGAACCTCGATTCTCGGCATCAAACCTGGGCGGAGGGAGATAGAGATTCGGATACAGCATCCCCCTTCTGACTTACCTCAGGCGAAATTTGAACGTACTAAAACGTAGAATTAATGGTATTGGCAGTAACCTGGTGGAATTCCTTCATAATGAAACGATGAATAACTTTATTTATAAGCATATTTGACAAATATTTGTTACTTTCTTACGGCCCGGGCTCCATCGCTGTGCGATACCATCAGATACAGAGCTTGTAAAAAAACATTTCTTTTAAATATTTTTTAAAAAGTTTTAAGCAATGCGTTTTGCAAGCTCTGTGCTTGATGATGTCGCGCAGCGATGGAGCCCGAGTAGTAAGAAAGCAATAAATCTTTCGAGTAAAACTAAGTTATTCGTCATTTCATTATGCTAAAGCATAACTTGCGGACGAGCTACGAAGTCACGAGAAAAAAACAATCTGTAATTTCACCCTCTTCATTTTCAAGTTTGGTCTCCCCAATGCTGCTTACCCACTAAAGTTAAAGCACGTTTTGCCGTTAAATCCAACTTTATGTTAACCTAAAATTTTTCAAGAAAGGACTTTGGACAAGTCTTGATTTTGCCTGACAACTTCACCACCTCCACGCGTTGAGTTAAGTTCCTAATTGACTCTCTGAAATGAAACAACATCGGCGGATATTGGCATTTTCAATTGCTAATTTGCGGAAAAATGTCTTTCATAAACGAAGATTCTTAATCAAGAATCTTTGTTTAAGGCTAGTCAGATGACCTACTTTGATTTTATCGCACATTTTAAAGGAAGATTTCTGCCATCGAGCTGAATTAAAATAATCCTTGTTCTTGGGTCATTTAAAGAAGACACATTGATTTAAAAATTAAAAATTTTTTGGCTGACATTAAATTCTTCACGACCGAGGGAAGGCATCACTTTACATAACTTTTTAAAAAAATAATCTGTTTCCGCCTGAAGAGTATCGTTTAAAAACTTGTATAACATTGCACTGGATATTGAAGTACCTAATATTTTTTCTAAGCTTAGGTTATCCATAGTATCCCAGTGGGGAGAGACCATGCAGAAGACATACATGAACTAATTCAAAAGTAGTCAACGACTGAATTATTCTGAGTAAACAATCAGAGAACGTTCATTGAATGTTTAAGAGTGAAATTGTCATTTTAGACTGTTCATAGATCGTTCGTTTCCAGTCAACAAAGTATAATTCAAAAATGCTCCCTGGTTGAACATTTAAGAACTTCGTTAAACCATGTATATTTGAAATGTCCAACGACAATATTTATTCTAAATTCTAGGAATATTCTAACATATCATATGAGATTATTCCAAAAATGATAAAAATATAATAAAAACCAATTAAAAAATAAAAATAATGAACCTGGCCGTATATTTACCGTTATCTTTTTGGACCTATGAGTAATTTATAGATTAGGTGCTTGCAACCCACATAGCACAAAATATCTACTAGATATCTACAGCATGTCTTCAATGTCTTGGATATTTTAAATATCTACTAGATGTCTAGAATATGTCTATTTTGAGCGACGACTCTTATTATATGTCTAGTGCAATTAGCCAAAAAACACCCGAATCTAAAAAAATGTAACTGCTATGCTTTTTGGTGGATGGATAGATGAAGTCATTGTACACATGTGCACCAAAAAAGCAAGGGAAATTCTTCTGGAAAATGTTTATAAAAGCGATTTAAAGTTAAGAAAAGTCGTTTTTTAAATGATACAGTGAAAAATACGAAGTTAAGGCAATAACTTTTCCAACAAAAGTTGTAGAAGATAAAAAATTCTACGAATTGGTAGTAACCCGATCAAAATCCAACTATTAGTTAACCCAGAAGGTCGATTTAAACAAAGAAATCGCTCATTTTTCATTATTTAATTATTCAGCAGGTTTAAACCTCAACATCTTGAAACAATAAAAAATGATAGACCTACGTAATAGCAATGAGATCCCAAAATTCTGGATATCAAAGTTGAATAGTTTGAACAAAATAATGGGTTAAAGGATAAATGTTTATGCACCTCTATCGATGGCCATAGGGCAGCTGCTTTGTTTTAATAGATATTAAAATGAAGGTAAAGGTTTAAAATTATAGATTCATTTTTTAAAGTTTCTTAATTTTTAAAATAACCGGAGATATTTAAATTGTTTATTAGTATGTATTTTTGATAATTTTGCAACTCTGTATAAACTACATGTTGCTACTAGCAACTATTACTTCTACTGTTATATATGTTCGTTCATGAACTTGTACATGAACACGTATGGGTTAATGTATCGTGTAACCAGCCCTTAAGTCATTTATCCTGAATTTTCCCAGTGGGTCCAATTTGAATATGAATGTTTAGAAAATATCTTCTCAAGATATCTTGTAGATATAGGAAAAGCGGACATTCAGATATCTACAATATGTCTAGAAGATGTCTACAAGTTATTACAAGATGTTTTCTAGATATTAGCAAAAGACGTATTATATATTTTATAGATATTTTGTAGATATTTAGTGCTATGTGGGAATATCCTCAATTTAGCAAGAATTTTTAGTTATTTAGTCACGAGAGGGCTGGAAAAAATGTACATGGTGAGTCTGTGATGAATTTAAAGGGATCCCACAATAAAACCATCAACAATTCAGATTAAATGATATTTGTTCGAAAGTAGTTCAAATGAAAACCATTTCACAAGAACTATTTTCTAACATTCCCTCATGGTTCATATGTTATTCATTCAAAAACAGTTCATGCGCGATTCATCTACATTGAACAATCAATGAAGTATTCCAATGAATATTCTTAGCACTGTCTGTGAGTGTCATTTGGTTGTTCATTACAGGTCCTCCTTGAATGATCTTTGATCGTTTTAATAGTGCTCACTGAACGCTCTTTGACCACCTTTTGGACAATAAATTCCTCACTGGGATAACATGTGTATTTAGGTTAAAAATAATAGACTTCCGGCTTTCATCAAAGGACATTATCGACATACTGTGACGAATGCTGCAACGTTGCCAAGGGAAACTGTTGCTGTTTACCTTTTTCACAAAATTTCTTAGTAAACTACTTCAAAATTAGGCATTTAACAAACATTGCTAAATGTTTTCAGCCTAAAGATAATGATACCCTTTCCTTAGTTCGTTAAAAAATCATGACAACAAACCCTGCAGATATAGCAATGGAGGCTAGAGTCAGTATAATTATTGGCTTTCGTTACGAGATAAAAGCTAAGGTTTATCGCTTTTTGGTACACGTTTTTACCCAAAGAAGTATGTAAATATATTTTATTTAATATAAAAGACAGACCCGAGTCCAAAAGTTACCCATCGCAGCAAATTTCATATGTCTTAAGAAAAACACTTAGAAGCGCAGGTTTCTTCTTGAGCTGGGAGCATTTGAATTTCCAGTGCTGTGTGGTAAGGCGAATTTGGGTGGAATAAATTCTTTAAAATTACAAAGAAAATAAATACGTTTTTGTCCTAGTGATAAAAAAGCGAATTACAGACCGTCATTAACATTTGCGAACAACGTGCCCGATCACAGACAACACAGACGGGACCACAATGCGAGGGGGGCCCGTTGACCGAGGTGAGATTGAATCAGGTATTTCAACCATAAAATATTTTCAAATGAAGGAAATTGAATTCTTCTGCGTAACAGCGTTTATCTTTGTGATTTAGATTGACCTCTAACGTTATTTTAGGAAGATCCTGGGATGAAAAAGTCATAGCGAGATACTACTTCGCTCTGGTTATTTCACACCTCGAATACGCCGCGAGCATTTGGGACCATGGTCTAACAGATTTAACTAAAAATATTAATAAAATACAAAGGAAAGCAGCGCGCTTCGTTAAAAACTACTACGAGCGTACATATAGTGTCTCACCACATTTAGAGGGATTAAGGTGGGAGCCCCTAGATACTCGAAGGCTACACGTTAGGCTAAGGTTGCTTGATAAATTCAGGACTGATATTTTTCAGAACGACATGGAGAATATTATCAATACTCCTCACTACATCTCTAGGTCTGACAGATGTGATAAAATAAGAGTGATACACTGCCGAACACATAGGTAAAAAACTCGTTCTTTCCGCGAACATTTAGCGACCACGATAAATATTGAGCTCCACTAAGTACACTCCTATGATACATGTCACCATTTCATCTCCCAAAACCTTACATCTGAATACGGCTGGTGACCTAACACCCCCTGCCACACGCCCATGCGGCGGCTCGCAGGGTATTATGTAGATGCAGATTGTATTTTAATCAGGTAGCCTCCATTATATGGATGAATCGAGGGCAACCGCCCTTCTGGAGCGTCAAAAATTACAACAATACTTCACAGCCTAAAAAATACTGCACTTAACTTTGAATATAAATGATCAATATAAAGCAACATTTCTGCAAATCTGGCAAGTCAGAGTGAGCTGAAGTGAAATCAATAATTGAAAAAGGTAAATTCAGTCCCCGGGTAAGTTCAACAAATTTTACGAGAGTTTTACAGACCTGTGGCATTTGGGAGACGTAGAAACACGCCGCTGATCCCGGTTATCATTTGTCGCTGCTTTCTTTTCACAACGAATTATCCGTCTCAAAATGAGAAACGTGTTCCTACATTTTTCTCTTACATTTTCGCCACAATCCATGAATATATTTAAACAAAATAAAGGTGTGGTTGAATGAATTTGGGGAAATATTTACCGTGCGTGCCGACAGCTCCATTTATGCAGTGCTAGAGAGAAATTTTATCATAGAAAGTTTTGAACATAAATTTTTCACAACTGGAACTCCCCCTGGGTTGAGGGCAATAACGTAGGATATCGACCACCGAGAGCTAGAACAGTAAGCCGAAGAGGAACACGCAAGTTTGGCGTTGAGGGAATCGCCTGATGAATGGTCCCCCGTGCCCCGGGGAAACTTTGCGAACTTAAGCCGTGTCTGATGATGAGGGCGACCGCTCAGGATTTCGTTCGTACGAAGCGCGCCGTCTGTTGGCGAACAATGCTAATTTACCCCCTCTCTCCTGCCACTGTTGAGAACGCCCTCTAGTTTCCCGCAATAATTGCACCCCAGTGCCAAGGTGCGGGGATAGTCAGTCTTTTGTTTTTTCTTTCCTCTTCACTTAACCTCGGATCGTGATATCTGAGTGCATAGAGAAAGTTCCAGTAAAGCGACAATGGCCGTAATAAGGTTTAACGCAACCCATCATGTTATTACAAAGTTCCAACCTGGCCCTATTCGATATATTTCCGTGGTTATAATGGAGACCAAAATCAGAACTAAAATTTTAAATTTCTGCAGCTATAGGAAGCATGAAGTAAATATTGTAATATTAACGGTTCAATAATACACATTTGGTTGAATGAATTTGGGGAAATATTTACCGTGCATGGCCGACAGCTGCCGACAGCTTCATTTATGCAGTGCTAGAGAGAAATTTTATCAAAGGAAGGTTTGAACATAAATTTTTCACAGCTGGAACTCCCCTGGGTTGGGGCAATTATTGAACGGTTAATATTACACATTTGGACCGTGGTAACTGGAGAAGAAGACTGAATAGAAAACGCCGACCCGACGTAAAAAGAGATAAGGCAAAGTCAACGAGAAAGAAGACATGAGTGAAATTCTCAGCGATTTAATAAAATATCTATACATGTATTAATTAATTTTGTATAGTTAATTTTTTAGCGTAAAGTATTTTATTTTTTAATAATAATCGTAATAATTTTATTATAAATGTCTATAATTGCCAGTGATTTAATAAAAATATCTAGTGCTCTCTTACGTTGATTCATTTGTTTTATACGGTACGTTTATAACTCCTTCACTACGGAAGGTCTTTTTTGTGATTCTGAAAACATTACTGCGGAGATAAATATGACTAATTTAAAAAATCTTAGAGAAAACATGCAAACGATGAATCGCTCATTTTTTTCGAGATGTAGGTGTAAAAAAGTATTCATTTTTTTAACATAATATCTCCTTGGAGTGCAGAAATGTACCATTTCCTGCGTAAAATGGTAGGTTTTTAGAGTTTGCACGTGAATGTCTGTGCTGGTGAATGACCTAATGATGATGCAGTACATAGAAACATGGTAAAATTAGATTTTATCTCTGTGGATAACTGCCATTTCTATTATTCATTAAGATTCAATTCCACTACATCACGCCTGAACCTTCTCTTTTAGTTCGAATATGTTTTAACTCCATGTACTCTCGGTGGCAGTCACCCGCCCCACGGCAGCGGAGGACATCTAACAGTTCCCGACTCCCGCGAAAGGCGCCCACCCCCACAGATTTTCTGCCAGCCTCCTAGCCCCCAAAGCGTTTGAAAAAGATAAAAGCTATAATTATTATTATAAAACATAAAAAAGATACAGCATCATCCCCATGGAATATGAGGCTTAAATTCCAGTTTTGACATTTCTGAAAAAAATATCAAACTTTTCGCTATTAGGGATGAAAAATTCATAGGTAGAAAATTTTATCGAAGGATACTATTGATATAGAAAGGCCATCATTTCCAAGGGACAGCGGCAGATAGGTTTACCATTTATAGCAGAAAACCATTAGCTTCCCAATTTAATCGAATATATCAACGTTAAACTCTAATATATAATGAATAACAGACATGACAATTTACCACATATTTAATTCGACCATGGTTTCAATGCATTACATCATCATCAGGCGAATGACCTGATCAAGAAATTTGGGATCAGGAAAATACGAGAAAATTTCTATTCGCTTACCTCCGCAAATTTTAGTCCTGCCTCCTATCCCCCAAGAAATTTTTAAAATCCAATAGTTGAAGAAATTCAAGGCCGGGTCAGCGATTTTTTAAGATTTCTATGTCCCTGTGGTCTGCGACGGAGCTAGAGTTTGGTTTGAGAATTTTCCTGCCGTTTGAAGTCGGTTGACAGAGCTAAAGATTTAGCGTCAAATTTCACGTCCTGCTGCCTATTTCAATGGAATCGTTTCGCTTGTTGCGTCAATTACAAATGGCAGTGAAGTCCGTTTATATTATATTTGTTTTTCACTCATCCCATAAAATTATGACTCACATTATGTAAACAATTCAAAGAACAAGATTTGAATTTAAAAAATGCATCAAAGAGCAAGTGAATTTTACTGTGGAAGCAATTATTAAAATAACGGGCAATTCTTTCAGCAAAGTAACCTCAATACTTGTTTAAACTCCTCACTCGAATGAAATTACACTACCTAATAACTGCAGGCTGAACTTTGTGAAACCTCTCTATACTTAACGGAAATTAAAATTAACTTTGTATAGGTTCACTAGATGGGTTTGTTGAGTATGACCATGGTTTCGTCACACAATGACATCTTCAGGTGCCAAAAAATTACATTACATCGTATATATACCGGTATAAAAAATATCTATAATATTGTAAAATGTAAAATAATTTTTTGCCACCTGAAGATGTCATTATGTGACGAAACCATGGTCGTTCTCAACAAACCCATCTAGTGAACCCATACAAAGTGTATTTTAATTTCCGTTAAGAAATTACGGTAACTTAAAGATGGGTTTATGGCCACACTTTGTAATTTTTGTGGGTAAGTACTGAATACGGAAATTCCAGGTATTTTTATGAAATTGCACCATATCAAGCCTAATACTTCTCTTTTTCCTCGAATATGTTAACTCCATGTGCGGTACGTGATGTACCGGCAACTTTCCATTTTCAGTTGGTACAGACTCTTTGTTTCGCGTGGGCAGGAAGGACTACGGAAAGTCCCAAGTACTTATGCACTTGTGGATGAATATGTGTACACAAATACCCAAGCGGAATGAAGAGACTTTTTGTGAAACCCCTCCATACTTTACAGAGAGCCTTGGGTTCGAATTCTTATTAAAATTCTGAGGACGCCTCCTACAGAAAATCACTCTCATGTTCTCATAGCGCGCGTTGAATGGCAACCGGAGTGAACGGAACGGAAATTAAAATTAACTTTGTTTAGGTTCACTAGATGGGTTTATTGAGAACTACCATGGTTTCGTCACACAATGACGTCGATCAGAGCGGGAATCAACAATAGGGCATTAGTTCGAACTCTGAGCGAAAAGCTCTCGTGAAAGCATTTGCGCACCATTCAAGCTCTTCCGTAACACTTAATGGAACTAGTCCCATCATTCGCCAGCGCAAAAAAGTGAACTTCCGATTTTACCGGGTTCATCGAATGAGGACCAAGCCGAGCGGAATAAATAACAAGAACGCAACGAAACATTCCCGGATGTGGACGGAGAATTGATTCAGCGCGCACGGAAAATAAAAGAGGTGGATTTACCCAGTTGTTCCAGGCGACGCGCAACTCTGCCTAAATCAACAACCGAATAAAATTCCCATTAGTGCAACCTGACCGCTAGCCACACAAATAGAAGAAAACGTTTATCGGGATGCACGTAGAGAATCCTAAGTGGAGGTGGTCGTAATTTAATGGCGCGTCCCACGCTAGAGCGAGCGCGCGTTGCATGGCAACCGGAGTGAACGTAAACAAAAGTAAAAGCAAAAGCACATAAAGAGTTGCACCATAAAAAAGAGCGGTGATTTACAACATAGGTTTAACGTTCAATATATTTTAGCTGTAGCACATGGCACCAGAGGCAAATATGTTTTTGCTTCACGAGCTTAAAATTAAAAAAAAAAAATCCTCGACCCCGGGGGAAAAAATGGCCCGGATTTACGTCTTTCCTTCCCGTCATTTTAAAGCGCAATTTCGCGTTCCGCTGCGCACGGCGATGCGACACAGAGACAAAAAATAGAAACGCGGAATACGCACAAGCGTTTAAGGAGCATATGACGGAAACATTAAAAATACCAACCGCCGACATCTGATCCACAGCCTGAAAAAATAAAACGCCGCACAGTGGACAGAAATCGAAAAATAAGCTGACAATAATTAAAAATAAAAAGGCTTTGTTTCAGTGAGGACGTAGTACACGGGTGATCACTCACCGTTGGTTAATGCTTGTGATATTACATGAATTTCTCCATATTGATTAACATTAAAACAAGAAAAATCGGCTCAAACCTAAAGAAATTTCACGATATTCGTCCATCTTTGATTTCATCTGAATGCCCGCGGTTTTATACAGTCTAAAGGTACCTTACATTGAACTCATGAAATACAATTTATGTTTTTCTGTAAAATATTTTATTTTCCTGAAATTATTGCGACTACGTAAGTTTGGAGACATATTTTCATCCACTATAAAGCAAAATGGCGGACACTAGTGTCAGTAATATACACCATTTGCATAGAGCAATTAAAGTTTAGTTTACTGCTTGCCTATTTTCAGCTATAAGTATACTTAATATGCAGCTTTCAAACTACGCACTCACTGGAAACTTGAGACCGCTGGTTACATCGAAGAAAAATTAAACTGTAATACAAACGACCACTTTTTAAGTTTGCTTGAGAAATTCAGTACTGTTGTTTTTCAGAACGACACAGAGATGTTATCATGACGGCCCTCTAGACCTATAGGTCTGACAGAAGCGAATATTAAGAGAGACACATTGCCGGACAGGTAATTATGTAACGACAACAAATTATGTAACGTAGAATCAATTAAATACTTAGGCGTCACCATCACTGAAGACATGCCATGGGGGAAACACATCAGGGAAATAACTAGTGTAGCAAACCGTAGATTAGGATTCGTAAAAAGAGTTCTAGGCAAATGCGATGAGAGAGTACGAGAAAGAAGCTATTTTACACTTGTCAGGCCTCATTTAGAATATGCCGCTAGTATATGGGATCCGTACGAGGAAGGTATGATAAAAGAATTTGAGCGCGTGCAAAGGAGATCTGCTAGGTTTGTTAAAGGCCGTTATTATAATTGTGTAAGTGTTACGAGCTTAATAGAAGAACTAGGATGGGAATTACTATCAGAACGCAGGTTAAAATTTAGGCTAAACCTTTTAAGTAAATTCGAAACCGATTTGTTCGCAGATGACGTTAGATATGTATTGAGATCCCCTGCGTATTATGCTAGGTTTGATCATATTAACAAGATTAGAGAGATAGATTGTCGTACCGATAGATTTAAAATGTCATTTTTCCCGCGTACCATAAGAGAGAACAATAGGCAGCGTAGCAAAGAGATAGGTATGTGAAATATAGTAAGAGTAGTCTGTAGCGCATGATGCATGTAATAACAACCAATAATCCCTTCCTTATTATGTAGATACTAACCATCTAACTCCATGTGACCCTATTATCTAGCATATCTCCCTTAAATATCCTACTTGCATGGCAATAGTACATTTTTGGTGATCTTCACCCCCTGCCACACACCCTAGTGGTGGCTCGCAGGGTATCACATAGATGTAGACGTAGACGTAGGTACAAAACATTGTTCTTTCTGCGCACAAGAAGCGACCATAATAAAAACTGAGCTCCACTAAATTCACTCCCATAACAAATGTCATCATTTCACCTCCCAAAACCCTATCCCAGACCTCTGCCCTTATCCCTAACATCTTTACACGGCTGGTGTCCTAACACCCCCCGCAACATGTCCACGCGGAGGCTCGCAGGGTAGTATGTAGATGCAGATGCAGAGATCACTAAAAGCGATACACTTGAAGAACCGGCTGACAATTGACCTTAATAGCTGAGAGCCGCCGGTGAGACATGTGACAGGGAGAGTTAGGACACCAGTAATGAGGAGGAAGGAGGGGGAAATGAGATGATGAATTGTGTGTTAAAAATTGGTCTTAACCTCCTCGGTCCTGGCATATTGTATACAATACACAGAATGTTGAATTTTTTCCCGCTCAGCAACGCAAAATATTGTCAACGCCACTAATTCAGCGCTTTCTGATAAGTGGCAGCATCATTAAGAACCTTGATTCACAGAGATATTAACTTTGCGAACATGGCTTACAACGCAAAATGTAAGTATGAAGAATTTTCCAAAAATAATGCTGGATATGTCTCGGGACTGAGGAGTCTAAGTTCGTCTCATGATTTACTACATTGTAAAATCTAACTAGTCTCTTATCTACTAGTTTAACAAATACTCGGCTTGGATGAAAGGTATTTTGTTAAGTTGAAACGACTGAAAAACAGAGGTTATTCGCGTCGTCAAGATTAGGTGCTTCAGAAAGATAGGCCAAGTCTCGAGAGAAAACAAATGTCTATGCAGCACAAAGAAAACATTCGATATGGATATACAAGAGTTGGATTCGAATGGATACGAAACGAACATCAAGCGAAGAATAGCCCAAGCTGAGAATGCGTTTATGGGGAAAACACAACTTCTGTGCTCAAAGAAGATGGCACTAAAAACCAGGAAACAGAATTTTAAAACATTCGAGGTGGAGCGTGGCACTCTGTGGATCGGAAGCATGGACCATTGGAAAAGCTGACCAGAACAGACTAATGAAGCCTTCGAAACCTGGTGTTGGAGGAGGATGCTGAAGATAAAATGGGAAGGAAAAATAAGAAATGACGAAGTGTATAGAAGAGTAGAAGAGGAAAGGACCATGTGGAACACCATAGAGAAGAGGAGAACCACTTCAATAGGACACATTCCGAGACAAAATGGGTTTGTGAAGAACATAATTGAAGGCAAAATAGAGGGAAAATTCCCCAGAGGAAGACCCAGGAATAGGTTCATGGGCCAAATAAAGAGATAAGTACATAGAAAGTGATAGAGAAGTAAGGGATGTAGCATTAGATAGGGAAGGGTGGAGGGCTGCAGTCAACCAATCTTAGGGTTGAACGATCAATGACGAACTGTCGGCTAATTCACAAGTTCTCTAGCATCCGTACGTCAGACACAACTATTTAAAGCATATCTAGGTCAGCTAGAAAGTTGAGTCTTAGTGATATTACAGTCCAAGGCCTAATAATCCGGAAAAAAGGAAATATATCGCAAATAATTCCAAGGGGCTGTTTATTTACATCGTACTTGGCACTTTAACTCCCATATGGAAAGCTTCGAGGTCGGTTTATTGGTCCCTTTGGTTTCTTTTCAAGAAATTAGAACACCATAGAGAAAAGAAGAACCACTTGAATAGGACACATTCCGATTGGATATTTGGGGAGGCGACCGACGGCTAAGGTCATTTTTGTTGAAACTTCCGCTGATTCTTTAATTATTTTACTAATAACTCCACACAACTCACAGGACAATATTATTTTACTTCAACTAAACACAGTAACTAATAAACAGATTAGATCTCTTAGATACAATATTTAACACTCTCTCTTAATTTTTTTCTTTAGAAACAACTGAAAACAAATTACATCATTCAACACCATAAAACTTCTCTTGAAAATTACATCACAGAATTAATTCATATAATTATAACCATAATACAACAAAAATTAATCACACATTTACCTTTTAGCAAAAATTAAATTTCCTTCAATTACTTGACAGTAATAAGTTTTTATGTGCATGAAACTTGATACCATTGAGGGGCTTTGTAAATATATCGGCTAACTGATATTGTGTTGGACAATAATTTAAGGTCACTACTTTTTGTGACACCTTTTCGGAAATGAAATGATATCTTACATCAATGTGCTTACTTCGTCTATTAAGCTGTCCAGTCTCAATTAGTCGAATAGTGCTTTGATTATCCAGATGTAAACTTACACTCAATTCTTTACCAACCAATTCTTCAATAAATGTTTTTGCATATATGACTTCCTTCACACATTCAGCTGCTGCAATATACTCTGCCTCCGTAGTGGAGAGAGCCACAATTGGTTGTTTACGTGACCACCAGGCTACTGGTCCTCCACAGAACATCAGGACGTATCCACTTGTGCTCTTCCTAGTCTTTAAGTCACCTGCATAGTCAGAGTCAGTATAAGCAGTCAGAGTCAAGTTTGATCTTCTTTTGTACCGAATACCCAGGTTCTCTGTATTCTTTAAATACTTCAATGTTCTTTTGACATTTTCAATGTCTGTTTTTGTTGGATTTTCTAGACTTCTGCTTTCATAGTTGACTGCAAAAGCCATGTCAGGTCTTGTTTTATTCGTCAAATATAAAAGACTACCAACCACTTCTCTGTAAGGAAACTTGAGAACACTTCTATCCCCTTCTTCCTGCTCGTCAACTCTTTTCCCAATTTGAAGAGGTGTATCAGCTCCCTTGGTATTTTTCATCTCGAATTTATCTAATATATAATCTGTATACCCCTTCTGAGATAGGAAAATAGAGTCCTTAGTTTTTGTTACCTCTATGCCAATTAAAACCTTTGGATTATTTCTTGTCTTTGTTTCAAACTCCTTTCCTAAACTATCTAATAAATTGTCTAAATCAGATTCATTTTCTCCCATCATGATCCCATCATCTACGTACACAGCTAAATACAGAGTTCTTTTCTCATTTCTGAATACACACTGTTCTGATTTCAACTGAAACAGCCCTCTGTTCAGTAGAAACTTCTTCAACCTTTGATTCCATTTCAAGGGTGCTTGTTTTAATCCATATAAGGATTTTTCTAAACGACAAATTTTATTTTTGACACTAAAACCCTCTGGCACATGCATGTAAATTTCTTCTTCTAGTTCTTCATAAAGGAAAGCTGTTTTAATATCAAATGCCTTCATTTTGTAATTATTTTTAGCTGCAATGGCAAACAGTATCCTTAGTGATGTTGTATTCACCACTGGGCTGAAGGTTTCTTCATAGTCAATTCCTCTCTCTTGTTCGCAGCCTCTAACTACTAATCTAGCCTTGTATCTCCCGTCTTCTTTAATTTTGAATACCCAGTTACTGGTTAAAATTTTCTTCCCTTTGGCATCTTGAGTACTGACATATTTCCATGTTTCATTTTTCATCAACGATGATTTTTCATCTTCAATTGCTTCTATCCATTTATCTTTTTCCTGTCCAGTTACAGCTTCATTATACGAAATTAAAGCCATTTTACATTGATATTCCTTCAAGTTATCTGGTGCTTTAAGTTTATTTCTGTCTCTAAGATTGTAGTGTAATCCTTCATCTTCTTCTTCTCTTCCAGCTGTTACACCATCTGTTTCTTGTACTATGTCTTCTTCATCTTGACTTTCCACCTTTGCTCTTTTTATGTTTTTTTTAATTTCTTTCTCTTCCTTGCAGTTATTTTGAATTTCAGGAATGAAGACTACATCTCTAACTACCTCCACTGTTCTTTTATCCATAAAAAATACTCTTACTCATTTTGAACAATCTTCATATCCCACAAACATCCCAGAAGCAGTTAATACTGCAGTGTATGTGATCAATAGAACTGGAACAAGCTCAATAAAAGGCAAAACTCCTTATGAGTTATGGTTCGGTAAACCTTTTGGAGATTTTGAAAAGCTCAGAGTTTTTGGATCAGAAGTCTATGCTCACGTGCCATCTCAGAAGAGACAAAAGTGGGATGCCAAGGGCAAAAGAGGGATGTTTGTGGGATATGAAGATTGTTCAAAAGGAGTAAGAGTATTTTTTATGGATAAAAGAACAGTGGAGGTAGTTAGAGATGTAGTCTTCATCGTTAGAGCTTTTAAATTTTTGTTCCTCTGCCGCCAATCTCGCTATGAAGTTTTCAATTGTTCTTTCGTCTTTCGCGGTAGACTCCCATGCCGTGCTGAAGTTTTGATAATCAGTGGGCAGCACACTAAGTATCTTCGTTATTAACATGGTTTCATCAATATTTTGCTGTAGCATTTTAAGTTTATGAACTATTGATTGGATGTTGGAAATATTCGTCATTATGTCGGCACTCTTCTCGAAACGGAAATTGTAGAACTGTTGCAGTAAATTACACTTCTGTTGCTCTGTATCACGTTCGTATATATTCGCCAGGGTTTTAAACATATCATGGGCAGTAACACAAGACATAATATGCACCATTATCTTTTTATCAATAGTCGTTATTATATACTTCTGTGACTTGGCGTCCATCATCTTCCAGTGACGTACGTCTTTTTCATCTTTCACACCAGCTAGACGTTGAATTCCGTCAACCACGTCCAGTAGGCCACTTGCTCGGAAGAATATTCGTATTTGGAACTTCCACAATTCGAAAGTTTCAGCTCCTTTTAGTATTTCAATGTTTGATAGATCTTCTGTCATTGTTGCCGAGTGCGTTATTTTTTTTTTTTTTACAATCTTCTTTTAGTTTTTTTCTTTTTTTTTAACGCCAATTTTATCTTTTTCCTCTCTTCTATTTTTTTACGTTTTCTTCAGAATCTAAGCGTTCGGTGGATATAGGTTCCTGGGCCCATAACCTGTTGAAACTTCCGCTGATTCTTTAATTATTTTACTAATAACTTCACACAACTCACAGGACAATATTATTTTACTTCAACTAAACACAGTAACTAATAAACAGATTAGATCTCTTAGATACAATATTTAACAATTTTCGCCATAGGGGATAGGTAAGGTAGGAAGGGTGGATAGAAACCCGGCGTCGGCATTAGCCTACTCGTAACGAAAGGCGCCAAAGGGGACCACGGTTTAACGTCTCATCCGACAGACGGAGCACTGTACTTGAAGTGCCCTCCACCAGACACTCAAGTAGGGATCGGGTTTCCTCTGAAAAACATCCGCCTCTGCAGGGATTTGAACCCTGGCCGCCCCTGTACTGGTAGGCGAGTACTCTAGCCACCACACCAACCTGATCCCCGGACACATTTCGAGACAAAATGGGTTTGTGAAGAACATAATTGAAGGTAAAATAGAGGGAAAAGTCCCCAGAGGTCGACCCAGGAATAGGTTCATGGACCAAAGAAAGAGGAGAGTACATAGGAAGAGATACCAGGAGGTGAGGGAATTAGCATTAGATATAGGAAGAGTGGAGGGCTGCAGTCAACCAATCTTAATATTGATCGACCAATGAATGAATCGGACGGAGGCATGTTTTCCCGCAAGTTTCCAGAAATTGAATACAATCTCATTAATGTCCTTGAGGTAAGGGAATTAGCATTAGATATAGGGAGAGTGGAGGGCTGCAGTCAACCAATCTTAATATTGATCGACCAATGAATGAATCGGACGGAGGCATGTTTTCCCGCAAGTTTCCAGAAATTGAATACAATCTCATTAATGTCCTTGAGGTAAGGGAATTAGCATTAGATATAGGGAGAGTGGAGGGCTGCAGTCAACCAATCTTAATATTGATCGACCAATGAATGAATCGGACGGAGGCATGTTTTCCCGCAAGTTTCCAGAAATTGAATACAATCTCATTAATGTCCTTGAGGTAAGGGAATTAGCATTAGATATAGGAAGAGTGGAGGGCTGCAGTCAACCAATCTTAGGATCGAACGACCAATGATGACACAAATGTTAAGTTCTAGAATGAATCAATATTAATTAATGACTAAGAATTAACCAATACGATTACTGATAAGGAGAAACATTTTACGCTCAAGCCGGAACTAACTTAAAAAATTCTTGAGTAGTGTTGGATTATGCCTTATTAGGCGATGCTATTATTAGACTATGTGCGAAAAAATTTCGCCATCATCACCTCTGGTTACTCTTCGCCATTAAGCCACTCATAGCCGAAAAAGCACTAACGCCCGTAGAAACACAAACGGCCAAGATGTGGCTCCCTCATCGCTCGTCTCGCGATTCGCTTGGCCGCGTTTTGTTTGAGTGATCAATATTATACTCACTCTAGTATATCATACCCATAGGAGGCACAACGCTGTAAAATTTGGGTTAAAGTCTGCACTTGAAATGCCACAAAAGCGTTCGTTCTTCATCACCTGGCAAGGAAAATAAATTTCAAGCACCACGAGGGATAGCTAAATTAACAAGGACCAGATTAGACCCGCGCGTGACATACCGATATAACAAATTAGTTTTGACAATAAATTTTACCGAGAGCAAGCAAACACAGTTTACGGCAATCTTATGAGAACAAATCGCGCGGAAATCCTTCGCCAAAAACGCTCTTTTTATGGTAATACCGGTCCCCAGGCACATTAGTCTGGATGAGAAATGACAAGGCTTTTTTTAAACCCAAAATAGAGGATCCCCCGCACTGAGAGGGGAGAAATGTACTCCTTTCCATCCAAAACAAAACAACTCCGCCCCGCGCATAAAAAAATTCGCTCGGCCAAAACACAATGAGCGGCGTTGCCTTGGGAAGCTCATCCATCACATTCACTTTCAGGCGGATGAAAGATTCACGAGGATTTGAGAAGATGAATAATGGGTGATAATGGATGCAAAATTATGTGGACGGATATCGTCATTGTACTGGAAACTGGGAAAACCCTAACCTTCCCATGTACAGTCTTAAGAGCGCATCATGGTTTGATTAAAGAAGAGAATTAATGGAACCAAGCGGAGAGAAAGAGAAAGGGAATATTTTGAAGCCATCAATATGCGCATTGTTGTACATTAAATAGGATCAGTCGCGCAATAAATACGTTAAAAATAGAAGTGTTGGCAGCGGATTTGTCGTAGCGCAATAATAGTTCAGCCATTGAGAGGATTTCGGAAAGGAAGAGTAGAGGTGTTGTAGAGGGGCAACCCAGGGAGACAGGGCCTTGGCGAAAACTACGCCGCAATATATCGCAGCCCGCTGTGGACAGCATAATGACATTCTCCTCGGGTATATGGATTACTATGTCGATAAACCCCAGGTCGTTATACCCGACTACGCTCTTGAGACAGTCTAACGGTGAAAAATAACTCGATGACATATTTATGGTTGATAGTAATCCTATCACTCCCAATCACCGCGTACTTCTCCAATGAAAATAGTCGATTTTTGACGAATTTTTCAAATTTTGAAGTGAAAGGGGTAAGTATTCACTTGAAGTTCATACGAAGTGGTCATCATGGTTAAAGAGGCATCCAGCGTCCCACAAGGAAGCGTAATAGGCCTCCTCGATTTCCTCATTTTTTTAAACGACCTTATCTCGGGATTAAGGAGCAAAATTAAATTAATCGCAGACGACGCTGTCATCTACCGAGAAATTGGCGCTAATGCTGACCTAATTACTCATTCAACTGACCTCAAAAACATTTTCTCTTGATAACTAGAGTGGGGGATCGAACTCAATCATAGTAAATTCACATGGGGTATAAGACCTACAGCCTTCACACACGCCATGTTTATTAAGCAGGAAATGATTTAAATAAAGGAGTTGTATTAAGTCAACTACATGAGAATCATATGGACTTCGGACCCAGCGCGGGAAATGCACTAGCAAAACGTTTGAAACTCGGAATATGTTTGAAATTAGGATTCATGAAGCAAGTAGTAGGAAGGTTCTAGATGAAAGAGTAAAAGACAAATGTTTGTTTTCTCAGTTCAAGCTACAGCTCGAGAGCTCCGCGAATATATGAGACCCAGCATGGGAAGATTTACTTCGCAAAGTAAATAAAATACAAGGCAAAGCTGCGCGACTGTTTAATACTCCTATGGCCGAAGAGGAAGTTTTACCCAGCTGATGGAAGAACTAGGTAGGGAACTGTGGTATGATAACGCTATAAACTAGGCTTGGATTAACTGGAAAATCGCAAGCTGCTGTACTACACTCTCTTATTGACCTAGCGCTTTAACTCTGAAACTGATAGAAGCGACAATAGAAGATACAGATGCGCAGCCGAACTAAAGCAACAAAAAAATCACTCCTCACGCTGTTGGAGATTACAACAATAGCAGCGTCACAATACCGTTCGGGCACATGATTTTATCACGGGAGATAACTCTACAATGGGCTGAGTTATGGAGACACCTGTGATTCGAATTGCTATTTTCTTAAAATTAATAAAACGTGCTTTAATGAGTAAATTTAGGCTTATTTGTTACCTTGTATTTTTTTTTTAATTTCATGTAATTGCTCCTTTGGGTAAAATCTTATACGACAAAGCGTTAAACCGTATCTTTTGTCTCGTACCAAAATATAGTAATTATACTGACTCCATCCTCCATTACTTTTCTTTAGGGTTTGATATTACGATATTTTAACGAAGTGAGGGAAGGGTATAATTATCTCCCGGCTTGATACATTTAGAAATGTACATTAAATACCGAATTTTGAAGAAGTTGACTGAGGAATTAGGTTAACATGGGAAACAGCAAAACTTTCCCTCGGCAACGATACAACAATCGTCACAGCATATCGGCTGTGTGCTCCGATGAAAACCCAGAGTTTGTTAGTTAAACCTAAATACATGTGTTATATTATCGATGATCTAAGCTGGAAAATATATATATGTATTAAGTGTCTCAATATTGAGAACATATTGTGTAAGTTTTTGAACAATTTTATTCGGGCAAAATTTGAGGTAGAAAAAGTTACGTGAAGAGATGTCGTCGCACCACCGCCATTAAGGCTGCAGAAATTCAACCTTTTTATACCTACATATCTCCATTAAATGATTAATAACCTAGTAATATTTTCGCACCATCCAATATGAGAAGTTTTACATTATAATATATGTTAGAATCAAGGTAGGTTATTAAGTATACCTAAAATGAAGGATCCTCCTTAATGAAACTCCTTTAACACTAAATTGTTTTCTTGAGGTGGAGGTGAATCTTATCAATTATTCATTAGTTGTGTGCTATATTTATCTGAATGTAATAATTTAATAAGGAGTTATCTCTTTCTCGACAATAAATAGTAATAATAATGACGACCACCACGCCGGTTACTCATGCAAACCCCGCACTCAGAGACCCATGCCCTACCGATGTCAAACAATGATACTCAAACGATATCGTACTGTCTACCAAATTTATTTCAAACTCTTACTACACGTGTTTTGACTGTCTAGCAGTCATCATCAGGTAAGACTTATGATTAGTCTTACCTGATGATGATGACCTTAAGATTAGTCTTACCTTACTGCTAGACAGTCAAAACACATGTAGTAGTTGTTTGAAATAAATTTGGTAGACAGTACGATATCGTTTGAGTATCATTGTTAAATATGCTGTTCTACAATATTTCGCCGGAGAAAGTGGATGTCAAACAATATTTTACCGTAAAAATTCATCATTTTAAAACCGGCTCATCTTCGATGAATTACCGATATACTTGTGATATTTTGAAACTTTTGGTAGCAGAAATATTACTTTATACGTATCATATACACGTTAAAACCAAGGTAGATTATCAGGCGTATCTAAAAAAAAGGTCCGTCCTTGACACAAGATCTGTCCGAAAACCAACAAATGAATAGATGGGACGCCAAATCATGATGGGATACCCACGGTTTCGAGTCCCACACGGCATATGGGGCGTAGTAAGGGAGTGGGTGGGGGGGGGGAAGATAAAAAAAACAACTGAAAGTGAGAGTCGATTCAGCCTCTTGGCCTTAAAAAAAATGGGAATGGACGACGTAGCAGGGGGTGCAAAATTAAGGCAAGAGGATGAGAATGGATGGCGTGCGGGGGAAATGGATGTCCAGTGTTTTGCACGAAAGTGGGCGGGGGAGATTTACGGAATGGTGAAGAGGGGGGGGGTGACTGATTGAGGGTGCGGGGGTCGTTAGGGTGGGGGGGGGGGTGAAGCGGTTATGAGAATACACAACCCCCAAAAGAAATAATTTTACAACTCCCCACCCTCTAACCCTATGGGGGACGCACTGAGTGTGGGATGATGTTGGAAACTTTGCTGTCGGGTTGAATTACATACATGACAATAGATGGAGTGAGGAACTCGGAATATGCATGGAATATGTTTGAGTTTTGTTATATGAGGAAGATGGGTTAAAGAAGAGAATAAATGGAACTTGACGTTAAATCTACATTTACGAAATACCGTGCAAGCCACCATCAGGATGTGTGGCACGGGGTGATTCCGCACCAGGCATGCGGCACTCATCCCAGCTGAAATCCGAACCGCGCACGTTCCCCCGGAATGCCAAGCGCAGGCCAAAAGCAGTCAGGATAACAGTTTGCGGTCAGACCAGTAACTAAGAGAGTGCTGCGTGGTCAAACACGCTACCATGCAGTACACTACTTAATATACGACTGCATGTTATAATTACTGCGACAGATAAATAGTGATACAAGGTACAAAATCATTCAAGAACTATATAATGCTGAAAGTTGCGTGCTAGATTAGTATTTAATAATGATGTCCAGACATTTAGCGCACGTGCAAAACCTACTTTACCCTGTAAGGGTCCAAGGTTCGCAGTACTGATCTATCGCAACTATTATGGTTCCTAATTGTACGTGGAAAAGATGAAATTTTTAGTCTATCGGTTCTGCAGTCTATTTCCTTAAGCATACGCTTACGATCCTTTCTATCACAATCGTTTGGATCTAGAAAAATATGTTGAACGTCCAGCAAAACTAGTCTACATACAACTTTCGTAAAAGATTTAATCTATATTTCTCCCTTCCTAAGGATAGAGGATCCCACCCTGATTACCTCAATACGGTATTATGTCACTAGGGAATATAGAATCCATACTAAAACGCGCTACCGTCCATATAGAATGGGTCAGCTGTAGTTCAAGACGTCAATAACTGTACCAGCAGGGTCATTTGCGTGGTCCTGTTATGACAAATGGATAACAATGATGCAAGGAAATGATTTAAAAAAGACGATGGTAACGTACAGACGAAATGCGCGCGATAGCCATGTTATGTGGATCTTTTTTGCAAAAAATAGCTTAACTGACGAATATCAAGATGCAATTTATCCTCATATTTTAAATATAGTCGTTAGTAACGACATAAATATGGAATGATGCAGGAAAGGAATTTTTTGGTCCATTTTTACAATGTTTTGTTAAAGTTTAAGGCGAGATTACGAAGGCTTTTTTTTTTGTATCAGTAGTCTTCAGGCAACAAAATCAGCAATGAACAAAAGTGTCACAACCATTGAGGGAGATGGTGAGGGCGCTTTCAACAGTGGCCAATGCTAGAAGCTTAACGTGGGTGTGGCCTATCCGCCATCTTTGTTAACGCGGATTTCCCTTTTGCGCTTACGGGCTGACGCACAGATGTTTCAATCATGAATATTCACGTGGATTGTTGACTCGTAGAGCGAAACTGATGGCTAGAATTCCGTAAACAAACAACTTTATCGATTGTGGCGCCGCCCAGTGATGAAAGACGGCAGTTCAAATTTAAATACATTCGACATATCGTAAACAAACACGTGTTACCAGTTTTAATTTTTCAAACTGAGTCTCTTATTTTGGGTCCTCGTAGACGCAATACCCTGTTTTGCAGCCTGGTATGAAGCAAGTTCTGTTTAAACAAGGCATTCCCAATTCTTTAATTAAGTCGAACGGTCCCAATGCATTCAAATTTGAATCAGAGTCTGGCAACCGTCGGCGTCTGCTCACGATTGAAGTTCCATATGCCTCTTACACTCTTCCCGTAGTAGATATTTCCTCTCTAGCATTTAATAAGTAACTGTTAGGTCTCAAAAATAGCCAGCTATTATTTACAGTGACAAGTAAATCACATCTCCTCGATCGTTATTGAATATCCACTAGTGTAACATTAACAACATTTAACAGATTCATTTCAATCGTTAGGCCTCATCTGGAATATGCTGTTAGTGTATGGGATCCATACGAAGCGGGGTTGATATCAGAGTTAGATCGCGTACAGCGAAGAGGAGCTAGGTTTGTGAAACGATGCTACGATAAGTTGGCTAGTGTGTCTGGATTGTTAGAAGAATTAGGATGGGAATCGCTATCACAGTGTAAATTAAATTATAGGCTTAACCTCCTAACTAAATTTCAGGAAAATCATTTCTCTGACGACGTAAAAAACATACTATTAACCCCCTCGTACTACGGCAGATTAGATCGCGCCAATAAAATTAGAGAGCTAGATTGTAGAACCGATGTCAAAATGATGATAAAATGTCATTTTTTTCGCGTACCATTCGGCTCTGACCATAACAGCTGTGATCGTCCTCATGAATAGTTCGAATTGTGAAAATAGGCAGACAGTAAATCTTTCTCTTTATATTCTCTACGTTCTTATTTATGCATGATGTAAATATTGATGTTCTTATTTATGCATGATATTTTGAATATGTAGTAGTAGTCTTTGTATCCCTTGCATGTTGGAACGATTGACGATAGAATGTTTCTTGGGTATTAGATTTTTAATGTGCGCTTTGCATGTGTGGTACGCGGGTTTCAATGTAATTTCGGTGTTCTACCATATCATTTATGCATGCCTGGTGTGGAAGCACCCCCTGCCACACACTCCTTGGGTGGCTTGCAGGGTATGACGTAGATGTAACGACGAAGCAAGGTAAACCTATTTTGGTAATAAATTTGTTTATGGCCGAAATAAAAAAAAACTATGCAACCGGCCGTAAATTTTAGAGAAGAGATGAGGAATGCAGTTCAATTCTTTAAGAAACAAGAAAGCTCCTGGAAAGGATGGAATGATGATATCACATAATCTGTAAAATGAATCCGTGCAGAAACGACATTCGCAGCACGTTCCGGAATGCGTGCACGGAAAAGATGCCGCTGTGAACGTGTTCCGTATTACGATTACGTTTCAAAGTCAGACGCACCCTTTTATCCCACCTATCCATCCTACCCTTCCCCTCCCCCCCCGCGCACCCTCATCCGCCCAATCCCATGAGTCTGCGCTTAACCCACATTCTCTGGCGCCTCGTTAACACAAACCTACCCAGTCGTGGGAGGCACGGAGCTCGCACTAATCCTCGGCCGGTCGATGCCGCAAGGCCGGCCGAAATTCTAACGAGTCACCGGTCAACGGTTGATGCTCCCTCTTGTGTTGCGATTCCAGAAGAGGAAGCACACGCCTTTATGATGTGAGCTACGGGCCACTAGATCTTTACGTCCATTCCGATAAAATTATCACGACCGGTCAGTTTCCATTATTCGAGTCCGCGTTTACCGCGGTTCAATACCACTGTTCAACACCGTTGTTCAATACCAATGCGAGAATATGCCGGCCCAAGACTATTTCTCTCAGTTCGGGCATCACTTTATTTTTTTATCCCCCAACTAAAATGACAATCTCTTTACTCAGAGGGAGAAGTAAACATATATTCCTCAGATAACATCAAACAACTTGGAATAAACTTCAAGAATACCATGGCGAACACACATACAAAACGTATATGAAACAGGATGAAGGAAACTAGGTTTTTCAAGCGTCTAACAGGAAAGTCCTCTGATGAAAAATTACTAGAAAGGTGCTACTTCGCTCTAGTAAGGCCACACTTCGAATACGCCGCGAACATAGGCTGAGAGCCCCTAGAGACTCTGAGGATACGCGCTGGGCTCAGTTTGCTTGAGAAATTCACAACTGATGTGTTTCAGAGCGACACAGAGAATATAATCATGACGCCTCACTACATCTCTAGGCCTGACAGAAGCGATAAAATAAGAGAGAGCCGAACAGATAGGTACAGAAGCTCGTTCTTTCCGCGCACAATAAGCGATCACAATAAAAACTGAGCTCCACTAAATATACTCCCATAATATACGTCACCATTTTACCTCCCAAAACCTTATCCCTTACATCTTTACACGGCTAGTATCCTAATATCCCCTGTCACACGCCCATGCGGCGGCTCGCATGGCAGTAAGTAGGTGTAGATGTAGCATTTAGAGCCCGAGCTAAACTCGAGCTCTCTATTTTAAACCTCTTCATTATTGCTAGATCTAGCTTTTAAATCTACTCATTGTTACGAACGTTGACTATAAAATCACTCGCTATAACGAGCTCTAACGTACTCATAATCACTTTAATTAGTACGCATTTTTTTGTAGTGCTAATGGTATCAAGGCTATCATTGTTTGGCCATCCCTCAGAATCTTAGTTCATAACTGGAATGGTGCCATCACCTCCATTTTGGTAGAATGGCTTCCTATCATTAGTTTGTTTCATTTCGTGTCAATATTTTCATATCTCTCTCACAAATGACTGGGTTTCGTGACCCGAAAAATGACTAAAACCACGGGCTTTAAAGATCTGGCTCTTAAACCTATTCATTATTACGAACGTTGACGTTAATTGTATTCGTTATAACGAGCGCTAACGTACTCATAAACACCTTCATTACTATGCATTTTTATGTCGTGCCTACGAAGGCTGTCATTGATGGCCACCCTTCTGAATCTAAGCTTTATAACTGGAATGGTGCCATCACCTACCAGCTTGGTAGAAGAGCTTTTTAAGATTAGTTCGTGGCATTTCCCAACTTCTATGTGAAACGCCTGGGTTTCTAGACCATAAAAATGACGAAAAACATGAGAGCTGAATGAAATACTTCTAAGAGATGAATGCAATGTATCCGTGGTCTAGTGAGATCTGAATGAACGAGCTTTCCACTGCTTGGCTGTAGAGGCGGATGGTTACCAACTTGAATGCTGCATTCTACGATAAGGATACACTGTTTCATCTTCTGGTCCCTGAAATCAAGGGGGCAGCTTCCTAAATGGAAAACACACCGAAGACTTGCCAAAATGCATTCCCATCAAGGGTGAGAGCCAACTTTCCGTCGCTCCACGAGTCGCGCAAACAAGATTGGATCTCGTCACGGAGCGCCCCTAGCGGAGCGAGTGGGGAGTGAAATAGTTCGTCGCGCCCACGGTAAAGAGTCCGAAATGGTTACATCTAGTTACAAACATGTTGCAACTTTGGATTTCCAATTTCGTCTTTCGCAGGGCTTAAAGAAATTTTTTGACGGAAGGACTAAGGGGTCGTGTATAAACTACGTTACCAACCTAGAGGAGGAGGAGGTCGCCTAAAAACCTACGGTGGGTAACGAGGAGGATGGGGTAGGGGCGGGGGGTGGGTAGGTTAACTCAAAGTAACGTAGCTGTTACAATGCGCCTGTTTGCGTTTCTTACTCGTCAACATCGCGTCGACAATACAGCAGAGTAAACTCACTCAATAATTGAGAAATTATTTTGGAATAGAAAGTTTCATTTGTAGGAAAAACGTAACATGTCGTGGGGGGGGGGGTGGGTAACGTGGTTAACGGTACGGAAACGGTAACAGAGTTAATGTACGGTCGGATTCAAATGTATTGCAAAGAATCGAGCGGCGCCACTTACGATTCTCAAGGAAATTGAGTTTCACTTACGGCGCTGCTATTCTTTGCTACGCAACGCTAACAATTCATCTCTTTATTTGCACTTATTCAAATGGTAATAGTTGAGAAATTTCCTATATTGTGCTAATTTGTTATTACACTTTCGTTTTTCTTTGGATTTACGATTTGAGCATGGATAATAATTTTATTATTTATTAATCACAACTGTCACTCTAAATGATACAATAGGTAGTATTTGCCGTAGGTGTATTGTATGCCAGGAACGGTCTGTGTTTAATACTAAAGTTTGGTATTTCGATTAATCAATACGTCGCAGCATGTCATTGTTATTCGAGCTGATCATATTATGTAATAACAAGTTAGCACAAAATAAGCAATTGCTCAACTGTTACAATTTAAATACGTGCAAATAAACAGCTGAATAGATAGCGTCGCATAGCAAAGAATAACAGCGCCGTAAGTGAAACTCGATTTCCTTGAGAAGCGTAAGTGGTGCCGCTCGATTCTTCGCAATACATTTGAAACCTACTGTACGACCCCTAAGTCAGGTACCATTACTGACTCGGAAGCTACGCGCCAGGGTACGATTACTCGAAATTTTCAGATTAAGGTGAGTTTCAGTATGATACAAAGGATATTACTTTGACCTCATATTGCATCTTAGGAGCAGATTTCAGCAAAAAAATTGACAAATGCACCACATCAAAGACAATAAGAATTTTTCAGCGTAATATATGAAGGTCCTCAGATGAACAAGTGAAAGACTGACCCAATAGTTTCAGCTTTAACTATGTAAAACTTTTCCATAATGCACAGGAACGAACAAAACTTTGTAAGTTTTACGTTGAGTATTTATTGGACGACCGGTTTCGTCGAATATTAAACTATAAATAATCTTCTAGAGACATTATTTTCGAAAAAATATTTTTAAAACCTGAAAATTTTGCTCCACCCTGACGCATGCACTAAACGAAAAAGTCCCGAAAGAGACAAATACTCCTCTGGAGTCTCAGAAGAGAAACAGAGAAAAGAAAGATCGAGAATCATAAAAAAACAGTCTCCTGAGGTTCTCGAAAAAAAATGACAAAGAGGAACATGTTTTGTGGAGGAGTAGGGAGGTGGGGCGGAAGGGGTGGAGGTCAGCTTGTTGACGTCGCGTGTGTTGCCTAGCAGCCGCAGAGGTTGAGTAGAAAAAAATCGACCCTTTCGCCAGGCAGGCGGGCGAGTCGGACGGCCCGTGGAAAGGAACAATTGTTCACTCTTCTCTCATCGTCCATTCTTCAGACATAGCGAATAGCATCAGCGCTAAAACACAAACGATAATACTTTTGCGACCGAAAAATAAACGCTTATACATGTGACACTTGGCAAACCACACACTTGCACAAATCTCTTCTACAAACTTCATCCGCCCCATACACGGTAAAACCCCACGGAAGATCAATTTAAAACAAAAAAACGTGAAAAACAAAAACGGAGCGAAATTTTTCCAGCGTGGTTCAAGAAATAAACTAAACATCACTGTGCTGTAAATCTACGTCTACATCTACATACTACCCTGCGAGCCGCCGCACGGGCGTGTTGTAGAGGGTGTTACGACACTATCCGTATAAAGATGTAAGGTATAAGGTTATGGGAGGTAAAATTGTGACGAATATTATGGGAGTGTATTTAGTAGAGATCAGTTTTTATTGTGGTCACTTATTGTGAGCGGAAATAAAGAGTATTGTACCTATCTGTTCCAATAAATCTCTCTTATTTCAATCGCTTCTGTCAGACCTTGAGATGTAGTGAGGAGTCATGATAATATTCTCTGTGTCGCTCTGAAACACATCTCGTCTGAATTTTTCAAGGAAGCTAAGCCTAGCGTGGAGCCTTCGAGTCTATAGGTGCACCCACCTTAATCCCTCCAAAAAATGTCAAACACTCTATGTTAGCTCGCAGCAGTTTCATACGAGGCGTGCTGATTTTCTTAGTATTTAATAAATTTATACGCTAAATGTTTATGACCAGGGTCGCTAAAAATGCTCGCGCCGTATTCGAGGTGTGGTCTAACCAGAGAAAAGTAGAATCTCTCTTTTACTTTTTCATCCGAGAACCTTCCTATTATAGGCTTCACAAATCCTAGTTTTTTAAAAATACTGTGCCGCACATGTTTTATATGTGTGTTCCCCATATACATTAAAAGTTAAGGTGATTTCAAGGTATCTTAAAGAAAACGATGGAGTGGCATTGGTACAATTTTAAGACAGAACCTAAAAAATGTCTTTCACGCAACAGCTAGATAATTCTGTCGGTCGAGTTCGAAGAACATGGCGGTTTCACGATCGGCTAAGATTGCACGTGCGTGAACTACTCATTCAAATGAACGTTATCTTTTTTTTTGAAGGCTCATCCGCGCATTTGCGTTAAAAAGGGGGACAACAGTGCACTTCCACCAGTGCGAGACAACTGATGGAAGAAAGGGGTCCGTCGTCCGGTAGACCTCGTTCGATCCGCCGTGAATTAATCTCCCGCGGGGGAAACGGTTACGGCGCGAGGCGACGCGCCTCGGGTCAAAAAGTCTCTCCGTTCCCACGATCCTAATGGCCATTCTGTGTCTCAATGATCGCAAATCGTCATCACAGTGTTGCCAGCTGGTAATGGGATTCATTCGCCCTGACTTCGAGAGAAAAAGTCGCAGGTTTTATATTGTCGTCGGATGCCAACGCACCAAATGCATTACGTTACGCTTTAATGATAAATTTTATCTTGGTGTACCGTTCTTTTGATATAAGCCGCGTTAAGATTTTTAACCAGTAACCTCTCCCCTCAAATTGTTTACTATATCCTTCGTCTATTTGGGCCCTCAAGTTTTTAACACCCTACCTGAATGCATTTATAGTTTGAAAAACTCGACCAAATTTTTTTAGATCAACAAAGGAATGGGTATTGGATCAAAGCGAACTGTAATACACTAAGTCCTCGATTTACGTCGGAGATGCGTGTTGAAGAAGAGCGACGTAAGTCGTAACAACGTAAAACGGGTACAGATATCCGTGACCACTTTACTAATCCCGCGATAAATTAAGGCGATAATTTCAAAATTCGTTTTTTGCCTTTATCCAGGGAAAAAAATAGCTGTTTCAGATAGCTAGATTTCAGATGGATTATGTCTCAGTTATGAAAGAACGCAAGCATATGCATATACGGTCTATTTTATTAGCATTAAACGGAGAAAAATTTTCCGACAACCTAGTGTCAGCTTGGACCTAACATCGAAGCAGACGTAAAGAGAAACGATGCATACCAAGGACTTACTGTATGCGTACATGAACCCTGTATTAAAACTGAAAGTGATTAGAGTTATATTGCTGTTACACGTTGAATTATTATTATTGTGTCCGTTTCCCTTGTTCAAAACTGGGCTAGAATAAAATTGTCTTTTTAATACTATATATACCTATGCTTTTATTTTAATGCATATGCTAACGAGTAAATGGGTGCTTGCAGTTTGCAAGCAAAGGGGGAAAGTTTGTTTACGATGATACTCTTTTAATAACGAAATTTGAATGCAATATCCTTACAAAACCGATGAGAGCTCTCAAGTCTGCGTGCTACATGCATGCAAAGAAAAGTATAATGGAATTATCAAAATGAATGACACGGTCCATGAGGTATGGATACCAGACAGTTCTAGTACAAATCATATTATATCTCATCTGGTTATTAACGACTTATCAAAATACTATAATCAAACAGAGAGCTGACCCGCCCCGCCGAGTTCCAAATCTCAAATCGGCAATCGACCTGGTGACAATGGAAAAATCTATCCAGAGCAACGAAAATGAAGAAATTTCTAAAACCCCCGATAAAATTTTGAAATTTCCAGTTTAACGGTAGGTAGGGAAAAATCGATTGCAAGAATAAGATTTTTCAAACATTTAGACTCATATTTGTGAACGAATCAATCTTGTATCTTGATTCTTTCATATTTCAATGAACGAAAGAAAAAATGTCTACACTAAAATTTTTCATTTTTCGCATTTACTCCCATGAAAATCTATCGAGTGCAGTAACTCGAAGCCTATTCGACTTCCTTAACCTTTCCGATTTTTTCCCAACTTGACACATAATTTTAACCCTTCCCTGAAAATTTAACTCACCCTGCTAGTTTAAAAATACCCAGGAATTTGGATGAATCAGTCAGTCAGTTTTACACACAATTCAAATGCCTGTAGCATATTCTCGTCTTCCTATCTGAGGGTCCACATTACTGCCCCGTACAACGCTCGGATCCATATAATATATTTTTGTTCAATGCCAGCAATTAATTCCATTTATTGAAGGCAGTCTCCATATAGGTCTGTGACCTTCGAGACTGCCTCAAGCTGATTGATATTTGTACACAACACAGAAACGAAACTGTTGAGTAATAAATTACTCTTATTCGTATTCTCCACTCCTATGTCTGAGACTACGTGAGAGCTGATGAAAGTTACATGCTTGCGCATCAAAATATGAACTCGATTTCAATTAGAAGCAACTATCGCACCTTTCCATAGGTTTTAATTTTAATGAACTCCGCGTTTACACTCACGGAGTCATTATGAAGTATAGGACACTTGAGCAAAGGAAGGCATCACATTTATATACGTCCGAAAGAAGAAGTGAGTATGGGAAACAGGAGTTAGGTGGGGGGAGGAGCAAAGGTGGAAAGCTATGACGGTTTTTTTTACGGAGAGTATATCATGAAACATGGAAATCCTGACGTGGGACAAGCTAGCATAAGAGTTAGTGGAATTCCAGTTTGATATTTCACCCATAAAATCAGTTTTTAAAGGGCGAATAAAAAAAACATGATTTTGTTTGTGGGTTCAAGAGTCCCAAAACCACAGTCAATAAAAAAAATACGAGAGAACGAAATTATATCGCACGAAATTCTATTCCAGTCGCGTTATTCAATCATTTCAACAACTGAAATTGTTACTCATATTGACACTAAAAACATCTCTGAAATCCAGACAAACAGGGTTAATAAATTCGAGAATCGCTGACCCACATAAAGCGGATAGCCATCAAAATGGAAAAACAGCGTAATTTGTTTTCACATACACAGGCAGTTTGACGTTATTAATTGACAGTCTCGGAGTGGACGAGCAAAAAAAAATAATAAATAATTATCGAATCACCGTTGACAACGTCATTTTCGCTAGAACAATTTTGGAAAGTTTGATTTGAAACAGCATATCCGTTTCACTTTACTTGTCCATGCATCGTTTCCATTCGACGCTACAATGGGGCACATTCGACCGCGAAATAAACACGCTGCGTTTCTATTTGCCGTTACAATGAGGCGCATTCGACCGCAAAATAAAACAATATAACCAGTAATTCCCCACGCATCTCCGTGGCAAATATTAACATCCGTCGACGGCACTGGACCGATTCACATCGAAATGAACGTAAACTGGTCCAGACTTTGCGCAAGTCGAATAGAACCTCATAACCCTGAAAAAAAATCGTTAATTGAAGAGAACCGCAAACTCGTATTTCGCCGACTTCATCCGACGTCAATCAAAACCAATCCGAATTCGGGGACTTCGATAAAAAAATCGACTCCTCGATCTAATTAAACAGGGCTTCCGATGTTTGGTGAAAACAGCCACGTCCCTACGATCGAGTAATAGAATGAAACGAGTCATTTGGTTCCATCCGGTCGATTCGCTTCGACACCCCTCACGTCATTCTCTCTACAATCGATAAAAAAATCAATTCGATACGTCACGCAAAGCGGAATGTGACTGAAATCGAAATACGAAGGGATACAGCGACTTTTGAAAGAGTTGCCCTCCACAAAGGGAAATTTGTCGCGTAAATTGCACAGCTGACAACACACTTGCATCAATACGTTCGATAGAGTTTCAGTGAACTAAAATATGCACACTTCATTCCGCATTCACTCCAATGATGATTCCGGCCTTGACGATAGAACTTAAGCGTACAGCCACATTAAGCTTCGCTGGCATGTATTGAATAACGAAATAGGATAATGATTATAGTTACTGTAATTCAGTTCCAAGGGAGCGCGAGTAACGTCTGCCTCAATAAATTATATGTCTTAAGGTTATTTCTTTGAGAAAGCATAGATATATGTCATTTTATCCATACATATATTCTAGATACTTATAATTAAATGTTTCCTGTTAGAGAGGATCATTAAGGTACATGAAGAGGGCGCTTGCAATGCTGGCCAATGCTAAAACCTTGAACCAGCCCTCCATCTACGTTAACCGTTAATTTACAATAGCGCTTGCGGGCTAACGCACTAATTTTGCAATTTTTTCATGTTTTCCACCGATAACTCACTATAGATCAGCATGCACTTACATTTTTAATGTGGGTTCTCATTGCATATTTTGTTTATTTATATAAATTGAAAATGATCCTCATTTTCGAAGGAAACTATTGTTAAGTCGTATAGAATCCATAGCACTAAGCACCCGATTCATGTTTCAAGAGTAACTTGCCTTTAATTTCAAACAGACGGTTGACATTGTATGCTTTACGTCCGCTAGTTCGTCCATTCCGTTGTGCTATTATCGGAAAAGTAAGGAGAGGGCAGGGTTAAACAAAATGGTTGTTATTTTGGTTGTCAGTCTTGATGACGTAGAGAACTCTCCATTTCTTTCATTCGATACATGTCACCAACTCATCTCCAAAAAACTTTCTATCTTTACACGGTTGGTGACCTAATACCCCTGCCACACGCCCATGCGGCGGCTCGCGGGGTATTATGTAGATGTAGATATAATCGACAAAATATTACCTTTCCCAGCGCTATTTTTCCCAGACAAGGAAAATTAGTACTTTTCTATCTAACATAAATGAAAATTAATGGTAAACACTTTTTAAGAAGAAGAAAAAATTATGGTTAATAGATTTATTAAATAAATTCACGTTAAGACCTAATGTTTTCAGTTATCAGCTAATTACTACGGTAATTGACGTTCAAATTTGGTATTTCGATGGTAATGGCGCTGCATTCGGCATTTACGGTCAAAAAGAATCGTTCGTCATGAATAATATATTCGAAAGAGAGGATGGGCATTTTTCGTATTTTAGTTTAGGCTTTCAATATCTAACAAACTCGACCAATGAAATCTGGATTTGGAAAAACACTTGAAAAAGTTGGACTTCAGTATTTGTATTGAATCACACAGTCGCGGTGGATCCTGCTAAAAGCTCTGGACTGGAATCTCAAAGTTATCAAGGTTCTCGGATTGATGTGGTAGCCAGAGTACTGGCAAACCATACGGTTTGGCAGGGTTAAAATCCCTGTAGAGGAACTTTTTCAGAGTAAACCCGAGGAATTTTGTAAACAAGGTCAACAATAGAAGATTCCTTTGGCAACAATGTAACATTCGTCACAATATGTCGGCAATGTGCTGCGATGAAAACCATAAGTCTGCCATTTGAACATAAATATATGTGTTATATTGTCGGTGATCAAAGCTGGAAAACATATATTAAGTGTCTCAATATCGAGAGCAATTTGTACAAGTTTTTGAACAATTTCATCTGGGCATATCATATAAATCAACAATATAAGGCTCATTTTAAATATGTATTTTTTTTTAAGATAGCGATACTATTCAATTTTTTTTCGATGAAATTCCTATCATTGTTTAATTTTTAAGTTTAAAAAATGTTAATTGACGTTTAGAAAATACTCCAACATGGGCTCAAATTATTTTTTATAATCCAGGCGTACCAAACTAACATTTCCTAGAAAATATTCCATGACAATCCATATATACGCTTATAAATGTTTTTTAAAATATTTGCATTTATCTAATACCCGCCTCGTTGGGCTCAGTCTTAAAGCTATCATGTAGCAGACGCGTAATACGGGAATAGGTACTTCTATAAAAGGAATGGATTTCGTTGGTTTGGCCATGTCGAGAGAATGAGAGACAGTTGAATAATAAACAGACATAGGAGAGTAGAATGAACGGTGTGAGGGGGAGAGGTTGACCGCGATAGTCAAGGGTGAATATATTGGAAGAGACTCGAGAGAAAAAAATATTAGAAATATCAAGTATAGAGGGGCGGGTATGAAGCAGTACAAGGTTGTTACGGATTGCGAAATCGATTTACAATGATAGCACTAGATAGGCAATTTATGAAGGGAATTTTCAAAATGGAGCTAGTTTTATAGGACTAACAGCAATTCCTAAATTCTTGGAATTAGCTCATCTTGTAAGGGAAAATCATGATTGGTACCTTAACTTTGTTTTCATAGTGGAAAAATAAGTAGAAATTCTAATGGAGAAGACATTGTAACAAAATTACACGTACAGAACCACATTTCATAGTGTGTAATTATGTCCCAGACGCATTGCGGCAGGAAATAGTAATTATTCATCTCATATCATTACAATTTATTGTATTTTAACTTATAATTAGATAACAAATTACATTATGATATGATAATATATTTAACAGTTTTATTTAGCAATTCCGCCTTAAAATATCAATTATTATTTTCATATAATACTATTACAAGAATTGCAACTGCTAAGGAATGATTTTCATGCTTTTTAATTTTCATATGTTAATTGAATAACAAAAAGCAAATTTAGTGACAGTCATGAATGTGCGTCATACTTTTCAAGATTTACATTTTCATTGGTAAACTTTCCCATTAAAAATGCGAGTTCAAAATGACATTTGTAGGCATTTGTCAACACTGTTTCCGAAAATAGACTGGACAGTGTACTATACCATATTCGTAAGGTTTATGCGACAGAAAATCTTTTTCATCGCATTCTGATTTTCAAATCTTTCGTCTCGAGAGAATTTGATTGTTTGACGGTCGAATAAATACCTGCGCCTTTCAGAAAGCACCGGAGAAGGATTCTTTTTGCGCATAAAAATGGCAAAGGAATTCAAAGAAGAACAAAAAAGGACAAGAAAAAAGAAACCTTTTCCTTCTCTGGACGCTTGAGTCTCCGTGAGACGCAGTTGGTTCGCTTGTCGTTTGTTTGTTTGTTTGTTCCACCAGTTGACCATCTCGGGAAACCGAGTCATGCATATGTATAAAATATGATGCTTTCTTTCGGTAGGAGCGGGAATAAAGTTTTATGCATATTTTTCTTCGCAGTTTCTCTCCCAACAGTCCGGAGTGGCCGTGAAGCGGGGGAGGAGACTTAACAGGCAATGCGGAAGGAAGGCCGCTTCTTCCCGCGCCTTCCCCCGTTTGCCAGTCGGTATAAGGGCGATGACAGAGGTACATATGAAAAAGGCGAACATGACATGGGAAAATATCTGAAGCGACGACATAAATTCTTCCATTTTATTCTCCCTTCCCCCAGGGGTAATCCAACCATATTGACGTTCCGTTTCATTCGGTCTGTGCGCGAGTTTAAAAATACGCACTCGTCAAAATATTCAGGGTAAAACGAGTCGATCCTTGATGATGTAAGCCTTTGGGCTCAATATCCAAGAAACGACGACAGATTGAATGCGGCCCCTGATGTCGATGTACTTCCTGGCATCGAATAAATGACACGTAGTCATTTTGGAATGTTGACTCCATTTAAAAAATGAAAGCTTATTGAGCGGATAACTTGCCAAAGCTTCGGCCAATTAGGAGTCACCTCATTGTTATACTCGGAGTAAAAGCATACCGTACTTTCACTCAATGAAACTAACTTACTACATTGAGAAGGCACTACGTGCAATAAACGAATAAGCGGATGTGATGCAAGAAATTCAACCATTCGTATGAAATTTAAGGCCTTTAACTCTTGAAATACACATATACATACACAGATTTGACGGAAGATCACTTGAGTGACGATGTATGAATATATAAATACCACAGGGAGGCAGTCAAAAAACATTGACACATGAAAGAAAAAACACAATAAAGCTCCTGATATTTCGGCAATGAAGCGCTCGTCTTTTTCAGAGAAGAGTTAAGGACTAAGGGGGAAGTACTGAGGCGGATGGAAAGGAAGGAGGGGAGAGGAAGAGGGGAAGTGAGGAAAGTAAGGGGAGGGCGGGAAGAAAAGAGAATTTCAAAGAGAGAGGTTAGTAAAAAGGGAAGTGATGGAGGAGGTTAGTGTGATTTATTGAGTCCCGGCGGAAAGAAGGCTTGAAAAAAGTAAATACATGAGGACTCATGATCTTTAAGTAGGAGGGGAGAGGAGGAGGGGGAAAGGAAGCAAGAATACCGACCTTAAAAGTATGACTGAATGTGGAATTGTGTGAAGAAACGTGGGTGGCGACTGGCAGCAACACGGAGAGTGAGGGCGGACCGTTTCAGCTGGAGCGGTGTCCATACATCCATATATTCAGGGGACAGGTACTGAGGCCGATATAAAAACTAGGGCATAGTTGGCATGTTTTGTTTTTACTATAGTTTTCGGGAATACGGATGATTGTTAATGGAAATAAATAAACACAATGTTAAAGGAGAATTCATATTTAGGAAGTAAGTTCATGCTGATTTATAGGAATTTATCGATAGAAGAAAGTAAAATTGCAAAATTAGTGTATTAGCCCGCAAGTGCAGTAGGAAAATGAGAGTAAACGAAGTTGGCGGACAAGCATTTGCTTTTAGAATTGGCAATCATAGCACCCAGATTTGATTTTTGCTACTATACTATTCACGGTCGATTCACTATCTACTTCAATGGCTTACCCTGAAGACGATGGACGAGCCATCCGTAGAAGCGTCACTGCTGCTTAAAAACTTGGCCCAATGGAAATCCGAAGAAGAATGGACGCAAAGATTGATTGATATATAATAATTTCTGACTTTCGGATAATGTAACTCCTTGCTGCGCGGTGGCGCTATTTATTAAGATAGTTGGCACACAATTTTCTTCATGTAATTTATTTTTTCAGACGGAGGAGAAGAAATTTTATTGATGAAATATATTTTTCCAGGCGGAAGGAGGAGAAATTTCAGTACCCACGTTCGGACTCGTAACGAGCCCCTCCCTGTTTTTTCTCAACAATCAATCTCCACCAAAACAGACATTTAAACAAATTCTTACCAACGTCGAAACAAATAAATGAAAACCATAAACTCATGAAAATGGTTTCAACAAAGAAACATTTTCGGAATGCAATTATTTGTTGAATGTTATTTGCATGAATGCAAATGAATATTACGATCAAACACATAAACAATAATTGACAGGGCACATTAAACTGGAGCACGGAGCCACAGTCTAAATAAACAGTCACCTCACTCCCATAAGCCCCATGGGAAATCGCTTTCCGCAGCCACGCCCCCCTCAAGCAGCGCTTCAAAGTTGCCAAATTCACATTAACATGGAAAGAAGCGTGGCAACTACGCTTAAGTGAAATATTAATAATTATCCCGCCTTTATTACTCGAGAAAGAGAGGCGAATGCTGCTTTTTTCAACCAAAGAGTGTGTTTATTCGATATATTTGAGGTTCCTCTTTATTGAAACTTAGAATAGAATTCCTAAGGATGAAGTTAATAGTGATTTCACAAAATAAATATTTTTGTGAGATTAAATTAAAAAATTCTTTAATTTTTACTGAGGAACATTATTTGCCTTTGTCAATTTATGTTTTTATGATGTTAATCAAAACAATTTATCAAATTATTTCATAAACAGTATGCATTATCATTCAAAATTTTGCAAAACACTTACATATAAGTTTTACATAAGCACATCCATTAAACATAAGAATACCTTTCTCGTAAATAACTGTGGAAGTTTGAATGAGCAATTACATGAAGTAAAAATGATAATGCTCTTGTAAAAAATCAATGCATTACTAAGTCTGTAACGTTTATTCCACTTCAAGGGATCGTGATGCAGAAAGTCCATCCTGCCAGTTCGCTCCAACCACAGCCTCCCTCGTTAAGGATCGGATGGAATGCGATAAAATCGTTAACTATTCGTCCAGGTCGAGTTTTTGCATCGCACTGCACAGTAAAAATTACCGCCGCCTTTTTTTGGCTTCTTTTCAAGCGAATCTGACGTCTTTATCTCATACAACTCTTCACAGGAGCGGTGTTGTATTTGCTAATATGTTATACATGGTTGTCACTATGCCAAAGTTATTTGGTAGTTATGCACTTCGTGCATAAAAAATTCCCGTTACCTACGGGTGCCTCCCATCATGAGTTTCAAACTTGCTACCATGTTAGTCAAACAAGAGTGTGTATACTTACTTATTCGCACGTATTACAATTAAATTACGTCACTCATAATTTTAAAATCAAAAGTAAACATCACAGTAAAAGTCACAGTAAAATCAACAAATCACAGTAAAAATTACCGCCGCTTTTTTTTGGCTTCTTTTCAAGCGAATCTGACGTCTTTATCTCATACAACTCTTAACAGGAGCGGTAATGTATTTGCTAATATGTTATATATGGTTGTTACTATGCTAAAGTTATTTGGTAGTTATGTACTTCGTGCATAAACAATTCCCGTTACCTACGGGTTCCTTCCATCTTGAGTTTCAAACTTGCTACCATGTTAGTCAAAGAAGAGTGTGTACGATATACTTACTTATTCGCACGTATTACAATTAAATTACATCACTCATTTTCTAAAAATCAAAATAAATATACTTCCATTGTAAATGTCTCTTTGACTGTCTTTCACTTCAAGGACAATAATTATTTTGACTTGCGTTCTTTCAGCCTACTGATTTCCATTTTCCGGCTTTCCGAGACGACTGTTTATTCTGACTGTGACTGTACGCTTTCAATTAGGAGCAGTTTCGAGACACTGAAGATAACCATTACACAGTTTTTTGCTTGAAGGCATTCTCAACCCTCATTTCAAAGGTGCATTCTTCCTGCATAACTACAACGACGGGAGTATTAAAGAAAATATTATATTTATGTATTTATTTGGAAAATTTCATATAAGGAAAATCCACAGAGATGAATCCCCGACACACGACGAACGTATACATGGAAGAGGAGTTTTTCTCATACTCAACGTTCAATGAATTCAAGTTGAAATGGATATCGCTCATAAAATAGTATAATTGTCAAATAAACAAAACAGTAGTGAAGAAATAAAATCAAGGCAGTAATTAAATCCATAGTCAGCTCCAAGCCCCTCTCCAACGTAATTGTACGTAAATAAAAGGCTTATTTTTCCCTTTGAAATCGCCGATTTGGGGAGTGGTTGATTGGACCTCGTCCAGCACAAAGGAAAAGCGAAGCGCAATTAGGGGATTTGGAAATTAGGTTAACGAAATGTTAATTACGCCAAAAACAATGATTTTGCTCATTAACTCATTTAAAAAAAAATACAAAATAAACTCGATTGTTCGAAAAAAAAAATTTGGAGAGAACGAATTGCAGTTTTCGTATCGCTTCGCCTGTATCTAGAAGAGTGTATAATACATTTTTTGAACATGTCGCTGAATTATTCAGCAAATAATATAATTAAAACCAGTATTATAGCTTAATTATGAATGAGGATGGCAAAAAATAATACAAATCGATTAATCAATCATTTTATCGATCATTAAAAAGCCGATTTATTATTCAATCAATTGGTTAATTATTATCGTATGAATAATCGATTAATTGAAAGAGAAAAATCGACAATTTCCACCAAACGATTAATTGTTGCCATCTCTAGTCTTGAATAGTGATTTAATAATATATGAATAGCTTAGTCATGAATACATGGTTGGTTATTTCGAGGGAAGATATCCATGTATGGAGATGAGCTAATTGCTGTACGTAGATCGTAATAAACATAATATGATTAATTAACTGAGCTTATCTACTTATTTCATGGAACTAGCAATGGATGCCAATTGAATGCAAAGAACACATAAAAAAGGGGCATTAATATTTTTTTTTAAACGATATGCTGACAAAGGATTCGATCGCCAGCCATATGCAATATGCGCCATTTTAATAAAATAACGTCAGTGAAATAGAGAATACCAATTTCTGGAACGTTTAATGGCATATTAGTTTTAAATGCTGATAAAAACGATACCTAGATTAATTACTCATCGTTGTTGATACTTAACTGCAAAATACGTGTGTAGTGTTTGAATTAATCTCCGACAGATGGAGAGAGAAAAGAAGGTATTTCGAATTTAAATCAATGCGACGTAAACAAAGAGCACGGAGATAATTTGGACATAATTATTCAAAACGTAATCCATCTGAAGCTTTTTATGATAATGGCGACATGAGAGCGGAATTCTGGCCCTCCAAAAAATTGTTCTGAGTCGTCTCTGGCTCCGATCAGAGGAATTTTTCCGTGGTGACACAAAGAAAAAATTGCTATTTACAAATTCCTAATACAAAGGGTACAAAAGCGGACCACCAGCCTCCTCATGGCGTACCTGGTAACGGCTCTGCCGGCCAATGGTGGACGTCTGCAAGGGGGGCTAACCATCCCACAAGCATATTAAAAGGCTCCGAGAATGACGACCAGAAGTGCCACCCACAGCCTCGGATGGGGGCCCCAGTGGAGTTAAGTGTGGCAACAATAACAGCAACACCAAGAAGGGAGCTCGTATGGAGCGTACGGAATCCCTAAGGAGCGAACTCCTCGCATGCTAAGCTGTCAGCGAGCCCAATTGCAGGGGGTATAGCAGCTCGAATGCAGAGGGCCGTTATACTTGGGTCCCTCCGTCTATTCCGTACGCACTACCCAACCGGGGCGTAGCCACACATCCGATGGGCGTCGGACGTAGCTGCGAGTACTGCCCAACCCCTCTCGAGTCCTCGGCCATTATGACGGCAATGAAACCCGATGCTTGCCGAGAACTCGGAGGGGAATGTTACTCAAGTAATCTACATAAATACTGATTAGACATCAAACACAGGTACAGTGTAATACCCTTCGTCAAATACAAGATACAAATAAAATTGAATACAGATCATTGTTCACTCCGAAAATTCATATATGAAATAGAAGGCTTCGGAAAAGAGCCACGAGTGGAGGGCATGCGTGGACTTCGTAAAGCATATTTTTTTCTTTGTGTCCCTCAAACATTTGACCAACAGGAGCGTTTAAAATAGAATTCAGCTTCCCCAAATTGTTAAACTTCAACTTCTCGTACACTTTCCGTTCGTAATGATTCGCACCTGAACGAGATTAAGGCATCAAAGCCTTCCCTTGGCGACAAATGCCACGAGGTCGAGTGCTGTGCCCTTCGACTCCAAAAGGTCAACCTGCGATGACCTCGCCCAACAGTTTCCAAGGCGAGGAAGAAGTTGAACTGCGAATTCAGACTGCGATATTGCTTTGATATCTCTAGAGTGGGGAGGACACGACTGTAAAAGCAGATCGGAGGTCGGTACTGAGAATTCCTGTGAATGGCCCGACTTGTTCCAAACCGACCGGCAAACACTCATTCGTCACACTTCCCTTCTCTGATACTCTTCGTTTGACTTCTCCTTGCAGGTAACTCCCCTCAGCCGTTTGATCTTCTTCACCCTTCCACGACACAACATCTCCGTTTCTCAAAAATCACTTTGTCTCCTCTATCAACGCTATGCGTTGGAAACAGGGGAACAGTTTCTGCGCAGCGAGCAGAGAACTTGGTCAACGATCGACGTATTGAAGCAGCCATTCCCGCGGCCAAGCTACTAAATGCACTCAGTACCGCCCTTTGAGCCGGTCAAGGGGGGGCAAATGCCCCGCGCCTCAGAGGGCCCCGAATTATGGAGGAACTCGGCAATCACAGGATGGAAAAATAAGACGATAAAAATCTGGCGTGATCGTCACATTAAAGTATCTGATATTAGTATCGACGAGTAAATGGGTACTTGCAGTTTTCAAGCAAGGGGGGAGTTTTTATACTATGATACTCTTTAAATAAGGAAAATTAATGCAATATCCTTATAAAACCAATGAAAGCTCTCAAGTCTGCGTGCTACATGCAAGTAAAGAAAGATTTATGGAATTCTCAAAATGAATTACACGGTCCATGAGGTATGGATACCCGACAGTTCAAGTACAAATTATATTACATCTCATCCGGTCAATAACGACTTCTCAAAATTCTATAACCAGTATACTGAAACGAACTTGGAACCACTGGAAGATCATCATAACCTTATTTGACGGCATAAAGACGTTAGATTATTCCATTTCAGCGCGTCAGTGGAAAAATCTATCCAAAGCAACGAAAATGAAGACATTTCTAAAACCTCCTATTAAGTTTAAAATTTCAGTTTAAAGATAGGAAGGAAAATATTAATTGCAAGAATAAGATTTTTCAAACATTTAGCCTCATGTCTGTGAAAATGTCAATCTCATAGCTCAATTCTATCACATTTTTATGAACGAAATAAGAAAAGGTCTACACTATTTTCTTTTCTTTTTTCCCATTCAATCCAATGCAGAACTATCGATTACAATAACTCGTAGTCTAATTGACTTTTTTTTTAACTTTTCCACTTTTTTTTCCAACTGATCACATAATTCCAACCCTCCCCTTAAAAGTTCACCCACCTAGCTCATCTAGAAATGCCCAGGAATTGGGATGAATGAGTCAGTCAGTCAATTTTGTAGCTTTATATATATTAAATTATATATATTAAATGTGTACCTTCATCGTCGATCATTTTTTCTATAAATGGAAATATGTGTCGTAATTTGGACACGGACTCCACTCTTGGAATTTGTAAAATGTATAAGTTTTATCAAAAAGCAAGGTACATATTAAAGTAATGAACAAATGGAAAATAAAAATGAATCACACTGCGGATTTGTAACGAGATATAGAACGCGAATAACTACAATTTTAGGGCCCGTGAACCACAGTTCCCGGGGCCCGCTGAAAATCATAGCTGCCTGGGGCCTCAAAGGGCAGAGTCCCACAAGACGATGCCCTGAGTCTCAAGGGGCAGCCCAGAATATACTACATGTATATCTACATATTACCCTGAGAGCCACTGCATGAGGAGGGCGAAACCAGTCGTACCATAAACCTATTGCCATGTGGAATTGTATTGCAGTGTTAATTCTTACATCCATTTCTTCGTAAAGTTATAGCCCATCCCACCGGACAGAACTTAATCTATGGTTCCCTGCCTTCTCTCCCATACTTCTTCTTCTTCTTCACATACATCCCCACTTTACGTTACCATCACAACAATCAACAAATAAATATTCAGCGAACCATTGTAGCTGGCGATGCAGTAAAGCTGTGAAACGCGTCATACCAATTAAAAATTCTAGAAAGATGCAAAGTATTTTTTATAATATAGATAATGACGACAGTCCTGTATCATTCAGCGATAAACAATAATCACTTTTATGCATTCATTTGTTTGTTCATTTGTCTTTGCTTTTTAATTGTTTGTTGACATGTTTTTATCATATTGAATTGATTGCCATGGTGATATAAAAAAAAATTAGAGGGATTGTCAGCAGAGTGGACATCTTGCAAGAAGGTTGATGTGTACGAATTGAACTGAATTGAACTATTGAATTAGATACTGAATGCAAAAAAATTAAAAGTGCAAATGGATATTAGGAATTCCATTTTAATCGGTTTGACACGATAAAACTAATGTAAACATTCTTAACTAAGTGACGCCTGATGTAGTCAAATTTATTGACCTACCTTTAGTCATAAATACCAAACCCTCGACTATGTTGGTAACATATTTTTTCAAGAAAAATCATGGCGCTTTTGAGAGGAGTTCTGGGATTTATTTATATGGCAACACACGCTACATAAGATACTCGTAAATGATGTTTTCCAGGGCAGGAGGAATTCCATTTATTTTTTTTTTTAACGAGACACAGGGTCGAACCAAGAGCGAGCCCGGCGATATGAAACGTTTTAGCTATGACTCCAAACGAGCGCGATGAAACCGACTCCCACTTGTGACGTGGTTTTCCGCCCGCGCTGACGCTGAAAGACAGATGAAAAGCGCGACGAGCCAAAGGGATTTCCTTTTCTCCGTTCCGCTTGAAAGAGCACAGAGGGAGGAAACAGTCGACGACGTATCCCTGCGACGCAGGCGCTACCGAACGGAAGATGCCCTTTCTATCACTGGTGACGGGAGCCCACTCGCAGAGACAGGGATTAATGGTCTCGGAGCGGTTGGGACTCGACGAGGGCAGTGTTGCCACCTTTCCAGCTTGGCTCGTAGGGACATTCCGCTACCTTTTATTGCGGTTCACCCGGATCACCAAACGCATGAAGGCGATTTACAATTACCGCGAAAATTCACATACAGTGTGCCGCCCAGTCACGCGCAGGGGGGGGCAAAAAAGGAGTTCGGAAAGTAGTAGGTACGGTAAGGGCCTAATATTTTTATATCTTTAGAAAGGCGAGATATTTTTCTTAAAATTGAGATCAAATTCAATGATTTCAGGGTGAAATTATATTTCCGTAAGGCTACCTTTACTAATTCCCTCCGAATAGTAAACATGACTAGTATCAGACTTCTACGAATTTTTCAACCACTTTTTTTCCAAAATTTTTTCCGCTAATGGCTTCGAATATCTTTTTTAAAAAATCATTATATATGCACCAATTTTCAACAATATTAGGGGCTGCAGAGATAAGCATGCAGTGCAACAATGCGTTCATCCATACAATTTTTTGTACGATACCATTTCTGAAACGAACAATTTCAAAAAAACCTTTCGATAAGGAAATAAGAGCCTAAGCAGTGAAAAGAGGTGTAGATTTGACAAAGAAGGCAAGTGAAAGTAAAAATAATTTCGTAGCAAACAAAAAAATTGGATTGGAAATCGGAAATTCTTGATCAAAATCAATTATCTAGAGTACATTATTTTATGGAGACTTGGAAATTGACAGTAACGGAAAAGTCTTGATTGAGAGCATTTTAAACGTGGATTTGGAGTGGAACATCAAGAATGAGATAGATAGACAAGAAAAGCAACATAGAAGTTCTGAGGGGAATTCAAGAGGGGAGGAATTTTAAGGAAGAGACGGAAAAAAAGGAAAATTACATTTATCAGGCATGTCCCGCGGCATGAGAACTGCCTAGGAAATAAAATTGAGGGGAAAGGAATAGAAAAAAAAGGCAGAGGAAGATCAAGAAAGATGCTCCTGAATGACATAAAAAGTATGTCATGAGTATCACATCCATCACTCTTGGGTTTGCAGCCGTTGTAGTGTTAACGATGCCATGGAAACGAGGAGTTTGTTTAAAAAAGAGGGAGAACGAGTGGGTACAGTGTCGAGTCAGGAGGTAAAAGTGAGCGGTAGTGAAATTGTGAGGAAGGAAAAAGAAGCGTGAGACGGTGTTGAGTGAGTGAGTTGAATGTGAAACGGTGTTAAAGGAAGTGTGTGTTACTAAATATTTAAAATTGGGAGAAAAACGAGTGTTACATAATGAAGAAATACAACGAGTGATACAAGTACTGTGTCAATGCCGTAAAAGGATTTGAAAAAACAGCAATAGAGAGAGACATATGACTGCAAAGACAAGGATCCGCATTTAAAATATGATGAAAATATTTTTTTTTATTCACTGTTCTCCTTTGTTGTTTTCAAAGCCATTTGAAGAGGAGAGCACTGTGGGTTTCTTTTGTTTTAACCTTTACACTCTTCCACTCATCATCCTTTTGGCCTTTCTCCCTTGTCACCGTGTTTCCGAGCATCTGGTTGTTGCAACCACAACCCAAAAATAATCCATTTCAACTTTATTTCACTTTACTGTATTTGTGTAAATTTCTCGGGCTCGCCATCGGGTAAGAAATTTATAGGCAAATTCATTTACACAAATGTCATTCGCCGGGAAAGCGTAAAATCATACTCTTTACTGTACTTTCACACTTACACATTTGCACGGCTGGTGACCTAACACCACCTGCCACACGCCCAAGCAGCCGCTCTTTTGGATCTTATTTAAACTAACTAAATACACTCCATTTAATTCATGTCTCCAATTCATCTCCAAATATCTCACACCTTTGCACGGCTGGTGACCTAAAACCACCTGCCACACGCCGAAGCTATCAAAATCCAAAACTACTACCAAATCTTGAAGGCAGAGATTCCACATTCAACGCACCATACCTCACTCTTCTAGCTCAAAAATTGACAGAGAAAGACACAAAAAGGATATCGAATGACTGACACGCTACAAAATTTATATATAAATATATATATATATATATATATATATATATATATATATATATATATATATATATATATATATATATATATATAAATCTTCGTCACAGGGTGACACTAAACATAAAACATAAAAAAGCAAACTCACGAGTTAAAATTTTCGGTGGGTCGCCCGCACCTTCGTCAGTGATAGAATGAGGATTGAGGAGGAAGAATCGTATAGGAGGGGCGGTGAGGGGAAGGAGCAGGTAGGAGGGGTGGGGAAGGGCGGGGAGGGAAGGAGCCAAAGACCAATTCGGGAGAAAGAAACAATGTAGCGAAAGTGGGGGATAAATTAATGGGAACGGTTGAGGCCAGGTGGACAGAGGGCGTTAAAAAATCTGATGCAACATTGTTCTAATGTCTTCAGACTAATGATAGTGGCTGTGGGCGGGAGGGAAGCCAGAATGGCTACATTGTAGCAGTCATCAAATTTTACATTGTGGGAGGCAGCATGTGTGGGGACAGAGAAAGAGAAGTTGGTTGAAGAGGGATTGCAAGAAGCACGGTGATTATTAATTCTAATATTGAGGGGGGTACTACAGAGCCCAATGTAAAAAGCTGTACATAATTTGCAAATAAGGATATAGACTATATTTGTTGTGGTACAGGAAGGGGAGGTAACAGAAGGAAGATAACGATTAACGAATTTTTTGGGTAATCGGTCTGTAATTAGAATTAAACAAGTTTTGCACCTAGGCCGGTTACAACGGGTGGCTGGAGCTTTAGAAATATTAAAAGATTTATGGAGGGGGTTAGTGGCTCTAAATATAGCAGACAGGTTCGGGGGACGTTTGTATACAACAGAGGGACATTTAGGGAATAAATTATTAGTGGCAGGATTGCTGGAAAGTATTGGGAATAATTCTTTGAGGAGATGTTTTAGGGACTGTACGCCTGGGAAGAAAGTGGTGCAAATAGAAATATTTTTGTACTTAGGACAAGAAGTTGATTTAGGTTGGTACGGTTTCCTAAGGATTTTTTTATTTAAAAGGGATTCAGGGTAGCCCCTGCGAAGAAGAGACTGGTGTAGCTTGGAAAGAAAGCAATCAAGGGACTCCGGGTTGTTACAAATTCGATGACCTCTGATAGAAAGTGAGTATGGGAGGGAACGTTTGGTATGTGCGGGATGACAATTGCTGAAGTGAAGGTATTGCTGTTTATTAGTGGGCTTTATATGAACAGAAGTACTAAATTTACGGTTGGATAAAGCTACGTCGACATCTAGAAAGGTTATATGGGTGGAAGATATAGTAGAGGTAAATGATACAGAAGAGGAGTCATTGAGAGAGGAAATGAAGGAGTTTAGGGAGTCGATGTCATGTGTCCAGAGTAGAAAAATGTCATCTATGTAACGGAGCCACAGAAGGGGTTTAAAAGGGGCTTGGGAGAGGTAATTCTCTTCCAGAAGACCTAGAAAAAGATTGGCATAAGAAGGGCTAAAACGACTTCCCATGGCACAGCCCTTTGTTTGGAGGTAGTGAAGATCGTTGAAGGAGAAGGCATTGTGGGTAAGAATAAATTCAGAAAGTTGTAAGAGGAAGTCGGTACTGGGTATATGAGGAGTGGGGCGTTGGCTGAGAAAATGACGGATGGAACGGAGACCTTCTGAGTGGGGAATGGAAGTGTACAAGGAAGTGACATCTATAGTGGCCATCAAAAGTGGTGTATTATGTGGAAGTTTGACAGTTTTCAAATAATTTAGAAAGTGGTGTGTATCTTTAATAAATGAGGGCAGGGCATGAACGTGAGGCTGCAGATAGTGATCAACAAATGCCGAGATGCGTTCAGTAGGGGAACTGCAGGAGGAAACAATTGGACGGCCGGGGATGTTAGGTTTATGAATTTTAGGAAGGATGTAGAAATGAGGGGTTTTGGGGTGAGGAGCAGAGAGAAGGGAAAGGTCACACTTAGCCAAACCTTCTGTTGGACCTTTTTGGAGAAGGAGAGATGTTAACTTATTAGCAAAATCAAGAGTGGGATCTGAAGGAACAGGCCTGTAGGAGGAGGTATCTGAAAGTTGCCTTAGGGCTTCGTTTACATAGTCATTGGTGTTAAGGATGACTACTGTGGAACCTTTGTCAGCTTGGGTAATTACTATTTTGGGATTGTGGGTGAGTTGCTTGAGGGCCGCCGTTTCTTCTGAAGAGAGGTTGTGTTTGGGGTTAAGGGACTCAATGAAGGAAGGGTTGGAAATTTTAGAAAGAAGCTGGTTAGCAAAAATTTCAACTGGGTGATTAGAAGGAAGGGGTTTGGGTTCAAAAGAAGAAGGAGGTTTAAATTTGGTGAGAGCGGGGTGAATTGAGTTGGAGTTGGCTGGGTTAGTGGGTTGGGAACTCCAGTAAACCTTCCATTTAAGATTACGGCAAAAATTAATAGCGTCAGAAAGAATGTTAATGGGATTTACTATGGGTGTTGGTGAGAAAGAGAGACCTTTACTTAACAATGACAGTTCAGCTGGCCTTAGATATACTCATATATATATATATATATATATATATATATATATATATATATATATATATATATATATATATATATATATATATATATATATATATATATATATATATATATATATGAGATGGCAAAGAAAATAGATCCAAACTCAGCGAAACAGAAATAAATTGGCTAGAAAAGCTCAGATGCAAAATTGCTTTTTTGCACTTACGATTTCCAAAAAAGTATCCAGAAGAATCAACTATCACAGTAGCCACAGAGGATTCAATGTCAGGGGTCCACGACCACAAACACACTGACGCTGAGAGAAACTTACCTAGAATAGAGAAAAAATTACCCTTGTCAGAAAATGATTCCAGATACACAAAGAAAAAAAGAAGAGAGACATTTTTAAAATATCAGAATTTGCATAAAAAAAGCAAGTTTCAATCCACTGAAACCCCATTCAAATCCATTGAAGCTTGTTCAAAGTAAAATTTGGATTTACTCGTGGAAATTCAATACAATTCATCAGGTCATGTCTCCTAAAACACGCAAAGAAACGTCTTATTAAAAAAAAAAGATTGTTGACATTAATTCCGCTCAGGATTGACTCTTCATAACTTAATTTAAATTCTCAAGAACTCCAGAGGAAAACATAGGTTCCCTACACATGGATGGGCATTAATTTGAAAATAAAGTACACTATTTTAAATACTAAGGAGTTATGTTATCTAATGACAGCAGGGAAGAACAAGATATACAGGTGTACAGAACAGATTCAATCTAGCCAATGGATGCCACAGACTCCTATCTTCGAACTTCCTGCCATGTGAAACAAAACTTAGATTGTACAAAACAATAATCTGCCCAATATTATTCCATGGATCTGAGACATGGAAGCTGAATATGAAGGAGAAGAAAAAATTGACAGTATTTGTAGTATTTGAAAACAGTATTTGAAAAGATGTTTCGGAAGATCTACGGGCCTATAAACGACCACGTGAGGAGGATAAGAAAGTACAGTAAGGAAATAAGGGACCTTTACATGAATGCCGAAATCATGAGTGAGATTAAATGCTCAAGAATGAGATGGCCAGGACACTTGTAAAGAAAAGGGGACGGGTGGTTGATGAAGGAGGTTTTGAGACAAAATTCTGAAGGAAGACGACCCCGGAGAAGACCGCGACACAGTTGGTGGAACCAAATAAAGATAGATTTGGAGAGAGTTGAAGCTGCGGAGGAGGATGCAATGGACCGAAAGAGATGGATGGGGATATGTTGATGGGGCTAAATATCAACTTGGACATAAATGACCCTGGGAATCAGAGTAAGTGAGTAATAATTGATCGAGAGACGGGAAAAAATCCTGAAACTTTACAGATTAAATATCCTACCGCCTCCCGCGACTGACGTCACGCGCCTCGTAGGTCCTCTGGAGAAGACTTTCTCTACCATTAAGCAAAGTCGGTACAATATCGAAGTTGCCTCACTACATGTCAACAATGCGATTTTCCGATCCTCGCCGCGATTGGATAATCTTTCGAGTCACTTCACTGACGTTACGCGTAGATAACATTTTTATTCACCAAGTCTTCTCAAAAAGGTTCAGGCAATAATCATATGAATTAATGTTGTAATTACTACCATAATGAAATTTAAAAAACGTAAACCACTTCATTGATTAATGGCAAGAATATTTAGTTATGGAATCAATAGTTATGAGATCCATGAAGTTATGGATCTCACAAAAATATTCGGACTGCTGGAACGCATCTACTAGTGACATAGCCTATATACCAATTGTTAAAACCTTCGAATTGATCTAAACTTCTACCTCTCTGTAAAATTTATGAAAGTAAAGCCTATGAATAATTGGTAATGCACATAATAATTAGTCAGTATGAGTAAATTGACTGGTCATTTGTCTCATAACAACTCTTTTATCAAGTAATTAAATCTCCAACCGGTTCATTGCGTATCCGCCATTTTGGCTACTTATGGAACTCATAACTCCATGCCATAAGTAATAAAACCAACAAATCTATCGAATGTTTCTGGAGCAGTTATTGAAAGGCTGCCGTGGCTTATACGTCCCTTGACTTTACAGAATACATGTGTGTCGTTCCGGCAACTGACCATAATAACATAATTTATTTATTATCCACATATCAGTCATTTCTGTTAAGGGCTTGTCCGTGATGACGTCAGTGATGTCACGGAATCAGCGCTGGCGCTAGCAACCATTTCGGTAATTCAATTGGGGTACATGAAGAGGGCACTACGCCATCAAACTGAAGCTTGACAACCGAAAAACCGACATTAATATTGTTTAGCCTTGTTCTCTCCTTACTTCCCTATGGAAAACATAAGTAAACTTTTCTTGGTGCAATGGGTGATAGTCGATTTTACCCTACTTTTCATCGGGAATGCGGATTATTTTTAATTTATATAAATAAACAAAATAATTAAGGAGAATCCACGTTTATGAAGTAAGTGCATACTGATTTCTAGTATGTCATTGATGGAAAGCATCGTGAAAACTTAAAATTAGTGCGTTAGCCTGCAGGCGCTTTTGGGAAATGAGGGTCAACGAAGATGGCGGACTGGCTTCAGCTTCTAGCATTGACCAGCAAACGCCCTATCCATATACCTCGACGGATAATTCGAAAAAACCAAATTCGACAGTAGCGACCTGGATATTCTACGGACCTTGACTATAAAGGACGTGTCTAGCCCAACGAATCATCCGAGCCTGTGCTTTCATGAAAAAATACAAGCGATTGATTCCCAGCATCGCAGAGAAGTCAACTTAAACGTGAACTCCGAAAATACTTTTCCTCCCAAAAGGCGGATTGTCCATTATAGACGTCATAAAGATGTACTCCTGGTGTAAAGAAGGATGCAAGTACACGGAAAAGAATTTTTTTTAAAATTCAAAAGGAAATAAAGTGAAACCGCTTGGACCATAATTTCACGTTTAGTAGAGTCTTTTCACCATACACAACTACGCCGTTACGTTATGTCTAACACCAGCCGTAAAATACTCAGCTATAACGATGGCGCTCGTTTTAACCGAATCAAACGACGGTTGTTAATGGTTATAACGTCGTTATAACAACGGTTATAACGACGACCACGTTAAACAAAAAACCAAGCTCACTAAATGGTTTCTAACGTTATGAGAAGATAACGGAGGTATGTGCGAATAAGCTAGCAAAAGCCAGTTGAATGTAGATCGATTAAATATGACCTGGTAAACTCGCTCCCTGCCAAATGAGGTTATCCGTGTCAAAGTGCAACGACAATAAAAAAAAACGAAAATTAAACTCTCAATATTTACCAAGCCAAGATTAAACAAGGCTACGGAATAATACCGAAAAAAACTGTATTGATACAAGGGCATTTTATATATGGACATGACGTTTTTTAATTTAGCAATGTTCGTTTGAACCAAGGTTGTTGGAACAACCATTGAGGTACAAGGAGAAGGGAATACGTCATCAAACTGAAGCCTAACAAAACTATATCGTTTAATCCTGCTCTTTCTTTATTTTCCTTTGGATAGCACGATGGAATGGATGACTTATTAGCTTATCAAGTAATTAAGCGGAAGTAAAGCAAGAATATCACCCATCTTTTTGATATTTAAGGTGAGTAAATATTTAAACATATATTGGCTGCTTGGCTATAATATTTTTCACCGGGAATGCGGATGATTATTAATTTAAATAAATAAACACAATATTTCAGGAGAATACACTTTGAAAAAGTAAGTAATTGCTGATTTCTAGTAATTTATCGATGGAAAACAGTAAAATAACAAAATTAATGCGTTTCCCCGCAAGAGTTGTAGGAAAATGAGGGTCAACAAATCTGGCGGACTGATTTCAGGTTCTAGCATTGGCCAGCATTGCAAGTCCCCTCTCCATATACTTCAATGGAAACAACGGTTTTTTTGTAGAGATGGTAGCGCGACTGATGGCCAGCGGCAGGAACGGCATATATGTATTCCATAAAGTTATGGACCCATTATACCATGGCAACCTTTCAATAAGCCTAGCAGAAACATCCGATAAATTTATTGGTTACATAACTTATGGCATGGAGTTATGAGTTCCATAAGTAGCCAAGATGGTGGATACGCAATGAACCGCTTTGAGACTTAATAGCTCGATAAAAGAGATGTTTTGAGACAAATGACCGGTTAATTTAATTTTACTGACTATTTATTATGTGCATTAGCAGTTATTCATGGACTAAACTTTGATCAATTTCATAACGCGGTAGAAGATTGGATCCAATATTCGATGCTATTAACTATAGGTAAATAAGTTATGTGACCAGTAGATGTGTTCCTGCAACCCGAATATTTTTACGAGATGTATAACTTCATGGATATCATAACTATTAATTCCATAACGAAATGTTCTTGTAATCGGCCATGAGTGAGTTAAAAAAAAACTAAATTCCAACTTCACTTCAAAACGGTTTTAAAACCCTGCTTTCGCTGATGGAATTCTTCAGCTATTGACAAACGAGATACAGGCACAAAAATATCACTCATCCACGTATATAGTTTTTTTATTAGACTTTTCTTATTTTCATAGACGCCAACTTCAGCGCCATTTATAAGGAATGAACACATTTTGACTTTATCTCCGCAGTAATTAGCTTATAACTCAAAAATTATGACGGTAAGATGCATTTATTTTATTTTTAATCAATATTCCGGTCGTTTTCACTTCTTAAAAAACAGTTTTCGATGAAAGTGGCAGCTAAATCAGATATAAATATACAATTATTCTTTAGAGTTTTTTTCCCGACCTCCCGTTGAACACCATGTGATTTCAAATTAGAACCACGAGAAAAATAGTACGGAAAAGGTTATATTTTGTTGCTCGTAAGTAATAGAGGACGTATTTTTCCCTTAGCAACCAGTTTTAAAAAGTAAAGTTTCATTCATGTCCTTTATCGGTGAAACCACGACAAAAAAAGCATTTAAAAAAATTAACAATATTTAACATTCAATTCCAACTTGAGGATTAAATAAGGACTTTGTTAACTAAGCAATTACAGTAAGTTTTTCACGACAAAAGTAATCAACCCATCATGCATTTCTGGGAAAACTAATTTTGAAGTACCATCGTAAGTGCTCAATCAGCCTCCGGTCTCCAACGCGAACGCGAACTTTACTGAGTCACGACAAAAACGACAATCACTTACTTAAATAGACCTCTCATCCCCTCGACTTCAAGAAACTCGCTCACTTCAGGAGAACAAGCACTCCGTCTTTAGCCTTCGAACTTCACGAACAACAACTTAAGTCATCTGATGCTTCCGGCAAGCATCTCAAAACATAAGAAAATTAAGTCATCCGAAAGAAAAAATATCGTTCAGTGAAAAAACTTTGTGAATATACCAGTAGTAGACAAACATTTCTGTATGGAGCCAAATACCTCAATTCCCCTCCTCTTACAGATGCTTTTCCGCCACATTCACAAATTTTTCATAATCATGCATTCGCGGTCCATCCCTTCGAGATATACGCGCATGGCTAGCTAATTTTATGTCAGGTCTTTCTGTCATGTTCTGATATCCGATGTGAGCCGACTTTTTGTGAACTTTTGAGTCTCATTTCACATCGACGTGGTTTGCTAATTTTACGTCACGCACCAGTGTCATATTCTTACATCCGATATAAACTAACTTTAAAACTTTGAGTCTCAAAACGTGAGTCTCAAAACTTTCCTTTGGTGGCACAAATGAGAGCAACAGCATGCAAGACGTATTCTTTCATGACTCGATTTTCACACCGACGTCGTTTGCCGGTTTTAAATCAGGTCCTAATGCCATGTTATGGCATCCGATGTGGTTCGGCCGCAAAACGTTTGAGTCTGAAAACGGGAGCGAGTTCCGGAACTTTCCTTTGGTGACTCAAATGACGACAACAAAAAAAGACTTCAATTCTATCATGACGCTATTTTCCACTCATTTCACGTCGACGTGGTTTGCTAATTTTATGTCAGGTCCTAATATCATGTCATTACATCCAATGTGGTTTGGCTTTAAAACTTTGAGTCTCGAAACGTGAGTGAGTTTCGATACTTTCCTTTGGCGACGTAGAAGATTAAAACAACAACAAACTATGATTTCATACTCTCATGACTCTCTTTCCATCTCCTTTCAAATCAATGTGGTTCTCTAATTTTACGTCAGGACCTAGTGTCGTGTTCTAACAACCGACGTGAACCGGCTTCAAAACGTTTTGAGTCTCAAAACGTGCGTTCCAAAAATTTCCTTTGGCGATGCACACGACGACAACGGCAACAAACAAGAATTCAATTCTTTCACGACCCTCTTTCAACTCTCTATTCACATCGACGCGGTTTGCTAATTATATGTCAGGTCTTAAGGCTTTAAAACTTTGAGTCTCAAAACGCCAGTGAGTTCCAGAACACTCCTCGGATGACGCAAACGACGACAACGACAACAAACAAGACTTCAATTCTATCATGACGCTATTTTCCACTCATTTCACATCGACGTGGTTGGCTAATTTTATGTCAGGTCCTAATATCATGTTATTACATCCAATGTGGTTTGGCTTTAAAACTTTGAGTCTCGAAACGTGAGTGAGTTTCGATACTTTCCTTTGGCGACGTAAGCGATTAAAAGAACAACAAACTATGATTTCATGCTCTCATGACTCTCTTTCCACCTCCTTTTAAATGAATGTGGTTCTCTAATTTTACGTCAGGACCTAGTGTCATGTTCTTACATCCGACTAGAACCGGTTTCAAAACGTTTGAGTCTCAAAACGTGAGTTCCAAAAATTTCCTTTGGCGATGCAAACGACGACAACGGCAACAAACAAGATTTCAATTCTTTCATGACCCTCTTTCCCTCTCTATTCACATCGACGTGGTTTGCTAATTATATGTCAGGTCTTAAGGCTTTAAAACTTTGAGTCTCAAAACGCCAGTGAGTTCCAGAACTTTCCTCGGGTGACGCAAACGACGACAACGACAACAAACAAGACTTCAACTCTTTCATGACCCTCTTTCTATCTCTTTTCACATTCGACGCTCCGACGTTCGCCCCAAAACAACAACTCGCTTCTGGAGTACGTGCTTCGCGCAAAGCCCTCAACCCGGAAAAAAGAAACTCCAGGCACTACAACACCCACAAACACAGACGCGCTCGCAAAACAAACTCCAGCTCCCCTTCTCCGCTAGCGACGACGTAAACAAGCGAGGGACGAAAACTTTCCCGGCGTTTGCGGTAGGCGGGGTAGAGAGGGGAGTGGCGGAAAGGAATGAAGGAGGGAAGGACGGGGCGGGGGGGGGGGGGAGGTGAGGTAGAGAAAGAGAAAGATAAGGAGTGGGGGGGAAAAAAGAAGTCTACGACGTCTCTGCAACGAAGGACGGAACGAAAAGGGAGCGGAATAAATAATAAAACAACTGGCTGACGTTGAAGGGAAAATGGTCTGGAGGAGGTTGTTGGGGGAGTGAAATAAAACTCTAAATTCTTGTTTTTTTAAAGGAGTTTCCTAAAGGGTGGAGGGTTTTTTACGACGTGTTTTCGGTACAGATTTTCAAGCACGTTCATAATGGAGCGCTCCCTGCACTATTAATGCGACGTATAGTTTAGTCGGGCCGTAGCATTCTGGTACATGTGACTCCAGACGTGGTAAAAGGTTGCGGAGTTCAAATGCGCTTGAATCCAGGACACCAAGTGAAGGACTATAAGAATTCGTTCATGCAATTGACGTACGTAGTTTTATTTAGATACTCTTCAAAGTTCCGTTTCGCACATCTGCTGTTAATTGTTCAAAAAAGCAAAGATATTGGTTTATTCATCATTAATGACTGATGACGCCTTGTATTTCAGTAATTCTTTTTAATTAATGATGAAACTCGTTTAAATTTTCGAAATTTGCGTCAATAACGGCAGAAAATAATTTTTTTCGAAAGCAATAAATATCCATCCTTGCTAAAACGCATTCAACTTTCAAGTCGTAATCGGCAGCCTTACCGTTTCTGACGTCACACACTTGGGGGTTGCTCTGGATACTTTGTTCGCCGCCAACTTCTCAAAAGTGTGCATGCTCGCAGGAGGAGATGGTATAGGGGAAATGAAGTTTGAAAGTGAAGAGGAAGAGTGTTATGTAAATAGGATGGAGAAGGGGAAACATGAAGAGTGGGGGGGAAATGGTTGATGCAACGCAGGCAGTGGAATATGTACGTGAGGATAACAGGAAAGAGTGGACCGACAGAGAATATATATCGTGCATAGAGCGATATACTGAATTCTAAATGTGAAAAAGGAGAGTTTCTCTTGGAAGGGAGGAAGTCTGGAACTTATTTTACAGATCAAAAGCGGGGAGGGCATGACTTATACAACGCACAAATACGAGGAGAGGATGTTGGAACATGGGGTTGAGTGGCGTGCGGATTCTCCACTGCATCTCAAATGAAAAGGCGGAGGCATTTTTAATGTATAAGGGCAACTCACGCGGACAGGCACCGAACATTCGGAGCAATGATACCTTTCTAACGTGCCCCACTGAGTTGGGGCAGACTTTTGAGAGCTATTATCTCTTAACTGACTATTAACTTTGCGTAGATATCATCTTAATTGAATTCTCATAGCTGCATGCTTTCTCTCTAAAGAGGAAGTTGGTTATTTAGCACATTTTCAAATGCCACATGAGTATCAGATACACATTGGACTCCGTACCTAGGTGACGCTTGGTGTAATACAAGCTACGTCAAAGCACTGGACCCAAACGAAGTGTAAAGGGCGATCTTGTATAAGTAGTACCGGGATATAGGCCAATAGAAGATTAGGCTAGGCAGTTAAGATCGTTCGAGCGAGATAGTTCCCTGGTCATAATGGAGACGGTTCAGAAAAGAAAAAGCAATATCAGGTTCCTCAATTATTTATTAAGCAGACCGGTTTCGATACAGGGTATCATCATCAGGCCTGATGATGATACCTTGTATCGAAGCTGGTTGCCTTAATAAAAAATTGAGGAACCTGATACTGCTTTTCCTTTCTGAACCATCATGAGGGAGTTCCATCACGTTTCGCCTGACACTATTGTATGCATAATAGGGAGACCATTTTCGAATAATACGTTTAAATTTCAGCAGCTGTAGGAAGCATGAATTAAATGTAACATTAATTATGGTGCAACAATATACTTGTGCAACAATATACCTTAACACGACTGAAAGTCTAAAGAACTAAGTAAAAATATTAAAAAAGTCTTTGATTTGACTATTTTTTCACGCGGTACGTCTAAAATTCCTTGACAACGTCAGGTTTTTTTGCAATTCTGAAAACGTTACTGCGGGGACAATACCATTTGTTTAAAAAAAGTCGAGAAAACATACAACAACACACTGTTAATTTTTGACGAGATCTAGGTGTTAAAAATTCCTCATCTTTCTTTTTTAAATTAAGGCCTCGCTGAAGTGCATATACGTACCACTTTCCATGTGAAGAGGCTGATATTGTATCTGTAAATTGTTTCTCTTTATAATTAAGATATTTTTTTTAATGAGACCAAATTTATTTATTTGTAGGCGAAGTAATATTTAAATCAAACTACCTTAAACCTCCAAAATAGCTCCATTGAAAAAAAACCTCATTACATTCATTGTACGCACCGACGAAATATTCTGAAGATCTTTTGTAGATTACAACCCTTCCGGAGGTCGACGGATTTCGGAAAACTTCGTAATGAGCTCTGAGGATTAATATAAAACGACTTTACGACAAATTCCACTTAAAATTTCCAGTAACATGCAGCAAAAAACGGCGGGAGAGAAGATGTGTTATTTTTCAAAATAATACGGATGTATCTCGGGTGGACTCAAAAAAATTTTTTGGCTTATTTTTTTTTTGAAAAAACCACTTCCATGTTTATCCCCATAATAATCATGTTAATATCAAAAGTTTCGCAGGTTCAGTGTCTCACTTATTTTGATAATTAACTTTAAAATCGTTTCCCGATACCTGGCTAACTTTAGTGAACTACATCAGGGACAATTTAAAGAAATACGAAAAACGTATTAGATGTTTTTTTCCAGATTTGTCATTTAAATAGATGTATTGACACATTTATTAATACTTATACAACATCTAATTCATCAATTCACACCAAAATTGGTCCATTAAGAGGCCCGAAAGCCCAAAGTTCTGGGTTTCCATTCCCAGCCCAGGACGTGGAAAAATTTAATGTCCTTCTTCACTGTATTTTCAGAAGATAAGAATTTCTTATTATGACATGCTGTTGTTTTAAAATATCTATTGATATAAAAAAACAACAGATTGTTTTTTTATATTATGGCTATAATATAAAATAATATATGCTTAGTTATAATATATAAAAACAATAGATTGTTTTTTTATATTATAGCCAAGATGATACTAATTACTGAAGGGAGAAACTTATGTGTCGATTTTTTCAATGATTGTTTAAGCAAGTCCAGAGCTCCGCAACCAAGAAGTATTTTTTTTGCTTGCCGGACGATTCTGTTGGCCCGTATGCCCCGGAATCCCGATAGGCTGCTAAGATTTTCATCAGGTTTTCCAGGGACCGGACCAACAGAACTTGACACACATCCATGCCCTGACTGGTGAAAAACCCACCCAGGCGAGACTCGAAAACGCGACCCTCGGTTTAGCAGGCGAGGACTTTACCCCGCCGCCACCGGGGCTGGCGTCATTGACAGTATTTCAGCTCCTACACCTTTAAGCACTCAAAGGAGTACTTAAATTATCATTTTTTAATCTGAAGAAATAGAGATAATTAAAATGAATTTTAAATTCTAAATCAAATATGGCCAAAAGCAGCTACGTAAAGCTAGCAGTGTGATGGATACGATCAGCGATCTATCAATTGCATCTACATCTACATTATACCCTGCGAGCCGCCGCATAGACATGTAACAGGGGGGTGTTAGAACACCATCCGAGTACAGATGTAAGGGAATGGGTTTTGGGAAGTGAAATGGGGACGGTTATTAAGGGAGCGTGTTTAGTGGAGTTCGGTTTTCATTGTGGTCGCTTATTGTGCGCGGAAAGGACGAGTTTTCGTTCTTTTCTGTTCGGCAATGTGTCTGTCTTATTTCACCACTTCTGTTAGACCTAGGCGTCATGATAATAATCTCCCTGTCCCTCTGAAACACACCAGTTCAGAATTTCTCAAACAGGCTAAGCCTAGCGTGTAATCACCGAGTCTTGATGGGCTACCACCTTAATACCTCTAAAAGTTGTGAGACACTATACGTTCGCTCGCAGCAGTTTTTAACGAATCATGCAGATTTTCTTTGTATTTCAATACGTAAAGGGAACAGTGTGATAGATACAGGTTAACACCCAATCAATTAGTATCAAATAAACCCCCTACATGATTGGACGATTGTCTTTTGTCTCCTTAGCTCTGATTAGCTCGAGAAATGAAATCAGACAATTGCCACAAGGTTGGTTTGGAATGGAAAATTTTTTTCCGCACGAAAATCGGGCGATTGACGCAATCAATTATTCCCATCGCCCAGCCAAATGATGCCAAGGAGTGCCAGAGAGAGCCAACAAAAGGCACCAGTGCCAGGTGTCAGTCCCTGGCTCGGCATTCGAAATGGGCCGGGTCCAGGGCTCGTGCGATGGAAACGATTTACCGTGGTGGTTTTTTTTCACCACAATTGGCATGTCTTGGAACTCAGAGCAATCGTTTACCCTTAAATTTCCCATCCCATCCCTCGTCACCCATATAACCTTTAAGGGGCTGTCCATAATCCACGTAGACAAAAATAGACCACTATTTGACCCCTGCCCACCGCTCATCGTGGATTCTCGTAGACTTCATCCGGATCCCTCCCCTCTTCCCCCTCTGTTGTCCACATTGACTTTTATTTTTTTACGATAAAAGCTGTGAAACTGGTTATTAATTGATTCTCATGGACTATCTGCAATTTAAGGCTGTTTTTAAGGAAAGGAATTTAAAAGTAAAACTACTATGGCGATGTCTCTCCCGCCCCGTCGTGTCCACCTTTGTCTACGTAGACATCACTCCAACCCCCGCCCTCCCCAACGTGGATCTTCGTTGACAACCCTCGTACCCCCTCACCCCTGTTTGGTTTCTACGTGGATTATGGACAGCCCCAAATCAGAACACTTGAAACCCCCGCCTGTACGAAAATAAACGAACTACATATTTTCAGTGTTCCTGAGTAGCGTTGATAGTCCCAGTTCTCTGAAATTCAAGGCACAGTTTTGTCCAATATTTCATCTTTTAACGTCTGTTCCAACATCGCAGGTGTGATGGATTTCTTTACATCAATTTCTGACCTGCGTGCTAATTTTATGAGAAACGATTGGGAGATATTCTAGTCCAAACACGCGGTCATGCATTCGCGCACGAACGCACTATTAATACCGAAAAGGAACACATGTACCAATGCACGACCGCGAGATGGAAAAATAATCCCTGCTCTGATTCAGTAATTATCGCATGCTTGATTGAGAAAATTACGCAGTTTTAAATTGTACAATTTCATGTCCCTTGTAAGATGAGCTCAATAAATAAGATGCGCAACAACGGTTTGATCCTCGAGAGTGGGCAACCCGCAGGACATTCAGTCAGCGAGGCATTGCCTATAGTGCCAAATTCCAAGGGTAAATACGCCTTAACCCTTTGAGTGCTGCATGACGTGATATCACGTCATGGTTGTCTCTACACTGGTGCTGATGACGTGATATCACGTCAAGGGTACCGTGTGTCTTCCAGCATTCACTATTTTTCACTAGACTTTCACTAGACCTCCTATTGAATGCTGGAACACACACGGTACCCTTGACGTGATATCACGTCATCAGCACCAGTGTAGAGACAACCATGACGTGATATCACGTCATGGTAGTTTTTACGCTGGTGCTGACGTTATATCATGTCAAGGGTACCGTGGGTGTTCCAGCTTTCACTAGGGAACTTTCACTAGACCCCTAGGAAAAGCTGCAAAACTCACGGTACCCTTGACGTGATGTCACGTCATCGGCACCAGGGTAAAGACAACCATGAAGTAATATCACGTCATGCCGCACTCAAAGGGTTAAGTCCGATTTACACGGTACATTTTATTGTACAAGCTAATGCCTGAACTCTTTCACGAAGAAAATTGTATCGTGTATAGCGGCAAACCTTATCGGCAATGAATATTGAGCGGCAATATAATTAAATTATTATATTAAATTAATTATTATTAATTAATTTTTTATTAATTATTAATTAATTAAAATTATTAAATTAAAATAAGCAAAAAATAATTAAGCGGCAATGAATGACTGAACGGGAAATAGAACCTGCTCAAATTCCATTTTGTACATTGCGCAGTCAATGATACATTGGCTGAAGGCATGACTGACAAGAGGACTGTGAGGCATGTGATTAAAATCACCTTTTGCCGTTGATTGTGTCAGGGCCTGTATCTTGAGGTCTCATTGCGAAACTAGTCGAAACGGGACAACAGGCAGCTGGGAATCATTTCAATTCTCGAATCGTTAGCGTTGGAAGAAATTAGAATTGAACAATAAAAGGTACCATGTATCGTGGACTTGATGAGGAAAATTGTACTATGCTCAGCGATATATTGTATGATTGCCTGAATGACTGAACGGGCAATGCAATAATTGATACTTGCACAATAAAATGTACGCGTTGGGCGAGTTTCTCTGAGAAACACGCCACTGCAGCCAATTCGATGTTCGGGGATCACGACTGAGAGCTGTGACACTTTTTGCGACGTTGTGAGACACGTTCATAAGTTTGGTCAAAGAAAATATCACACGAGAACTGGAGAGAGAAGAACTTTACCACTTTTTACTTCCACATACAGGGCAGGAGAAGGGGAAATGGGTTCATTTTTACATTTCCCCAAATTCCCGCCCAGAGATTCAACGATATCATCATTTCCCTCTCAGTGAACTAATAATCAGATTTTCCCCGCATAGGGCTCTCCGGGATCACCTCACTCTTCAATATCATAACCATAAACTACGCCCCATGGGAGAGGGAACGCCACCTTGACGGAATACGACCTTGGTCTCCACGTCAATGATCAGTGCGTCGCAGCCAGCAACATCTTGAGCGGGAGGTCGCACATGCGATATACTCTGGTGAGAGAGAAAAGACTCGCATACGTCACATGACTGATTTCCCGCATTCTGGTATGATTTTAACCTATGGGACACCTTAATAAGACGAGTAATTGCGACTAAATATCCCTACACGCAAGTAATAGGCCCAGTCAAAGAACTGCAGAACTATCTGCGCAGTAACATAGAGAATATTATCATGACTCCTCACTACATCTCTATGTCTGACAGACGCGATAAAATAAGAGGGATACACTACCGGACAGATAGGTAAAAGAACTCGTTCTTTCCGCAAACAATAAGCGATCACAATAAAAATTACGCTCACTAAATACACTCCTATAATTCATGTCACCATTCTCTAAATCACCAAATCAATCTCCAATCTCCAAATCTTCAAAAAAAAAACTTACACCTATACACGGCTGGTGACCTAACACTCACTGCCACACGCCCATGCGGCGGCTCGCGGAGTATTATGTAGATGTAGACGTAACTCTAACGGTGTCAACCGCTGGCGGTCACACAATTGTGATGAATTCATAGTGGAAAAATCGTTCGCCAGGGAGGTTGTGTTTGAAATTGCTCGAAATGATTCCGAGTACGTGACTAAGGAGTGTGCGTGATAAAACAACAAATGGTTTTTTTGAGTATTTGAGATGAGATTTGAATGAGATTTTGGTAAGTTTTACCCACACGAATGGATAACTTAAGTATCTGATATGTCGTCTATGGTTCCCTTAGTATCTAGCTTCATTGGCAATATTCCCCCAAAAAACTTTATGTAGAAGGCTGCATGAGATTTTTTTAAAGTGGTTTGAACGAGTCATAAACTCGAATCCTTCCTGATTTTACCATGTGACTCCTTAGTTTCGTGCTCGGAATAATTCCGTGTGATTTCAAACACAACCCCACAAGGGGTAGGGGGTTGCGTCTGAACCCTCGAAATAAATACGTTCACGTAACTAAGGACTCACGTGGTACAATCACAGAGGGCTCGAGAGTTTAGTGTATTTGAACCATTTGTACAAATTTCAAATATCTTTTCCCGATATAGTTTTCCTCACGGCATTGTTTTCAATGGATTCTACACGCAAATTATACGCACAAAAAACAGCATATCGAATGCCTGAGACAGCCGTGCGAGTACGTGAAACTCACCAAAATCTCCAACCGTTTCGTGGTGCTGAATGACTCTTTAGTTACGCTACTCGAGATTATCTCGAGTGGCTCAAAAACAACCCTCCTTGACTGGGATACAAACCAAGGCCTCTCGATTTCACGCCGAGAGCCCTTTTCAATTAGCCAAATCGCTTAGAGCACTCCGAATAAAATCTGGGGGGAGGTGATGGGACATTTTCTGACACTAGTGATCGAGCACTAGCAGCCATGAACGAAAGAAATCGACCACTCTCATTCAATACCCTAGCTCTCTCTGTCTTTAAGGTCCCAGTCACTCTGCCTCTATCCTGTACAACAAGATTCCCGATTAAATTAAAAATTGTACCTCACTTTCTGTGTTTAGAATGAAGTTCAAACGTATTGTCTGTAAAATGTTATTATAGTGTTTCGGAATATTTGGAAGATACATTGTAATCGGCACTTGTGAGCAGGTAACCGGAATCCCTTTAGTTTCCACGTCCCTGCTACTGGCTGCTACTTGTTAGTGTGAACATTCTGTGCAGCTTATTCATCTTTTATCAAATTCAATTATAACTTAGGTTTTCATATTTTTGGAAAGAGTGATTTTTGGATGTCTTTTCCTCATATGTGCATAGTATTATTTCCATTTGTTTTATTGGCATTAGCCATGCAACTGTATCCATTGCCAATGGTGAAATAAACGTATTATTATTACTTAATGGTCAAACTCTTACACAAGAAATCGACCAGAATCCAATCGCATGAGATAACGGAGGAAGTGCCTTTTTTTACGACGTGGAGAAATCTGTATCACTCATGTTGAACAATAAAACATTTATTATTTTCAATTTTTTTTATTATTCACCGACCAGGTTTCAACATAGTGTCATTATGAAGGATTTGAAGGCATTATATTGATAATGACACTCTGTAAACATTTATTGAAACCTGTAACCTCAATGTAACCTGGCTGGTGAATAATAATGAAGTGTGAATATAGTAATAGTTTTATTGTTCATCATAAACAGAACAAAATTTCACAGAGTGACACCTGATTTTACTTTTTCTCCAATTCAAAAGTTAGTATCGTCCGGTGGACAGAATCCCATAAATTGTCAAAGTATTAAGCAGACCCAGGTAATAATGAAATAAAGGCCCGAAGGCGTGAGGTTTTAACGAATTTCAGCCCAAGTCCGGAAAAGTCCCAAGACCCCCCTAGATTTAGACCCCACCCCAAAAATCAGAAGGGTAGAGTGGAGGGAATCTTCAAATTTTTAACGCCGGTTGGGATGGAGAGAGAGACACACACACAGCCGTCTCGAATTTGCATTTCGCCCGACCCCACCGCCTCCTCCGACTCTACCCTCATTCCATGACCGTTGGACGCAATTAAAACTTTATAAAACTTCGAGCGACACCCTTGGGGTACACCTGCGCGGTCACGGGGTGAAAAAAGGGGTGTCCGCGTAGGGGGCGGGGTTTAAGGGTTACAGTTGCGATGGGAGGAAAAAGGGTTTGACGGGAGGACTCGGTCGGAATGGAGCGAAGGAAGGCAGTGAAACACTTATAGAGATATACTCGTGTATTCGGAGGCCCCCTTTTTGGTGAAGATGTCATGGTGAATGGTATGCATCCGCACTTCTCGCTATAGAGGAATTCCCTAGCCCAAATTAAGCGGGCTGTTCTCCTAGGCCAAGAACGCCCTCCGAGTTCTGAATTCTGACGCAGCGTAGGAGAGATCTTCGCCTTCACCTATATTCTTCGTCCCAGACAACATCGCCGCTGATGGAACAGTGGAAAATGCGTCACAAGGTTTCAGGAGAATGTCCACAGTGACGTTATAATGCACGATTTTCAGCATTTTGATGATCCTCCGCAGAGATGAAAGATTCCTATTTACAATAAGGCGCCGCCTGAATATGACAACAATGGACGGGTTTAGCTTAAGGTAGTCGGAACGAGATGGTTCCCTAGTCATAATAGAGACCATATTCGAATTATACGTTTTAATTTCACCAGCTGTAGGACACATCAATTAAATATTGCATTATTAATAGTGCAATAATAGTTTTATATGACAAAAATAGTAAGTAATTAAATGAAAATATCTAAATAAGTCTTTAACTTGACTCAGTTTTTTTGCGCGGTGCTTTTGAAACTCCTTCAAAACGGAAGGATTTCGTGATACCCAAGAACCTACTATGGTGACAATATGATTAATTTGCAAATATATATGAGAAACTAAATAAGAAATATTCAAATTTTAAAAAATAAAATCAAAGAAAATTAAAAAAAAATAAGAAATAAGAAAAAAATAGAAAATAATAAGAAAACAAACAAAATACACACTGTTAGCTTTTTTATGGCATCTAAGTGTTAGAAATACCTCATTTTGTAAATAATGTCTCTCTGGAGTGCATACGCGTACCGTTTCCCATGTAAAAGGGCTGGTATATTTTGGCAAATATCTCCAAAAGTCATGTGATAAGGGGTTGGATTTTTGGTGTCATTGGATAGTTGAGATATTTTTCTTTAAAATGAGACCAAATTCATTGATTTATAGGTAAAATGACATTTCGCTCGGACTACCTTGTTGAAACTAACCTTGTTACCAAGTCCGGAAAAGTGGCGGCCTCGCCTTATAAATTTCGCACGTTCGATCCTAACCTCAACATGATTATATTATGTTTTTCAAATGGAAATGGAAAAAATGATTAAATTGAAGGAATTGATATAATTTTGTGAATTTTACGCAGTAAAAATCATTCGTCTAGACTGGAATTCGAACCCAGACCCTCCTGTTTTTCTCGCCAAGTGTTCTGATTAACATTTAGGCAAACTAGGCGTTCTCTTTCACTGCGAATATCATAGTTTCAGAGTTGTCCTAAGAGGTAGCGAGAATAAAATGCTATGAAATACTTAAAAACGAGCGTTAAACTCTACTATCCAAGAGTAGCAGAGCCTCACTTAATACACAAAGGCGTTTTCCTTAGACTTTTTAATGATCTGCGGAACTGGTTGGAGCACTCGGTGCAAAATTGAGGAGGAATCGGTTCGAATCCCAGTCCAGGAAAATGATTTTTCAACTATGAATTTCACACAACGGGGTGACAGCGGTTGACGCAGTCAAAATCGCGGTACGCCAGTTCTGGACTTCCTTAAATCAATACCACTCAAGCCTTTAAAGCACTTAACCCTCTAACTCTACAAATGTATATTCCTAGGAATATATCGTCACTTAGAAATCATGAATTCTTAGCATCTTTGTATTAGACACTAGCCTAAAGACGCGTCTCTTTACCGCTATATTTCAGTTTATTCTCGTTCACTGTTTCTGCCACTCGCCTAGTTTTATATACCTCAGACAACTGACAGATGTGTTTCTACGTAGAAGGCAGTCATTTTAATAGCACTGTGTTAAAAAAGATCAACTTTTCGGGCCATGACACTTCTCACAATAATATTTTATATATATTTTCCGCGCCATGAACTAGGGTCAGGAATGAGAAGGTGTTAAATGAATGTGCGATAGATGCTCCAGTAATGGACATATATGAAAGGAGTGTGCTTCGATGGTTTGGCCATGTTGAGAGAACGGAAGAGAGTCGAATAACGAAACAGATATATGAGAGTGAAATGAATGGTGCGCGAGGTAGAGGTAGGCCGAGAACTTTATGGTTGAATGTGGCTGGGGAAATTCTTAGGAGGGGGAATATTAGGAGTCTTAATAAGAGGAGGTCGCGTATGAAGCAGTGTATGGGATTTAAATGAGGCAAAAGAGGTTTGCAAGGATAGGTCAGTATGGAGAAAATTATTGAAGCAGAGTTAGGTGGACAATTGTGTATTTATGAGTGAAACTTTGTGACTGTGCCTACCCCGGAAGGGAACGGCGTGATGGGTATGTATGAACTGGTAAACAAAATATTTCTCCTCCAATGCCGATGAAACCTCCTCAAAGGGGTACCTTGGGAGGGTAAATGCTATATATAATATTTTTTTACTCGAAAAATAACAGGAAATTAATAATTTAATCATAAATCATTTTTATACTTGACAATGTTTGGAAAAAATGTTCCAATTTTGAATACGTAAAATTGTAGGAAAATGCCAAAAAAGCTATCCGAGGTTTCGAGTGATTCGAAGGTTGTTTGGATAATTTAAAGAAAAATACCAAAATAAAACAGAAAAACGGCAGTCTTGGGCTCTTTAGGCTTAGAAAATGAACACTAATGATATACCCGTCCACTTATCTAAATGCAGTGTGAGTGACATCTTAAACTGGGAAACTAAGGAACGTGACAATCGAATGAAATATACTTTGACATTATAAAAGCAGGCTTTCTGATTCATATAATCTATTGAGATGGATAGAGAAGGCATTATGTCATCAAAATATGGCCAGAAAACGGAATTGACAACCATATTTTTTTAACCCTGATCTTTCTTCAATTTCCCTCTACAAATAGCACGACGGCATAGACAAATTAGCGGATGAAAAAGCAAGAATGACATTTGTTTGAAATTTAAGGCAAGTAACTCATGACAAATATATTGGCTGAGTAGTTCCATGTATCCTACCAGATTTTTTCATATTTTTTACCGGGCAATCGCACAATTATTAATATAAATACATAATCAGTATATGTATGGAGAATGCATCTTAATGAAGTAAGCTGATGCTGATTTCTAGTAAGTCATCGACGGAAAACAGTAAAATTGCGAAAGTAGTGCGTCAGCCCGTGGGCGCTAAAGGAAAAGAGGGGTTAACAAATGTGGCGGACAGGACACATCCACATCACAGCTTCTAGCATCGGCAACAATAGAATAAGCCCTCTCCATACACCCTCCAATGGTCTCGTCAAATTCAGTCGGGGATTCGAATTCCTTCATGCCCAGAGAACTTTTACAGTTAATAATCGATTTCATTCTCCGAAAGGAATTCCCTTTTGCACGATGTATCACCAAAATGCGACCAATATCACGCGCCGGAAGTTTCTCACGATATCGAATTTAAAAAAAAAGAAAGTTTTTTTAACCGTGAACCATGGGGACTGTAGGCTGAAGTTCGTTCCGGCGTCGCAATTATTAAACACGTCCTACGTCCGCGACACAGCCGTCGCAACTTCGAGGAGAAAGGCGTTAAATTAAGATGGATGGCTGAAGTTGAGCCGGTCCATTACGAAAACATAAGGGTGGGAGACATCAAAAAACCCTTCAATATTTCGTGGACTCGAGAGAGTGCAAAGCCGTGTTTCACACGAGAATTCCTAATGGTGACACAAGTTCGCTTATGGGGACGAGTCCTCAGTGATCTAAATTCCAAGACTGAGAAACGAAATTCCCACGCGTCAACGTAATGATGCGTTTAACAAAAATAATTTCGGGCAATTACAAAAGAGTAACACCGACAATTTATTTCTCGTTTATTGCAAGAACAAAATATTTGACTTAAAAAGTCTGAAAATATTACGATGATGCGTCATTAAATTCCTGTTCTCCACCCACCATCCACAAATCACAACGCGTTAACGAGGAGCCTTAGCTAACGAAGTACTGCTTTCTTAAGATGTATAAACTTTGCTGCAATGCGTAAATTTAGGATTAGTTTTGCCTTTAGTGTGCCTAAAATTTGATGCAAATACTCTTTCGTGTATACTTTTATAAGTCAAAGCGTTAAACTGATTTTAAAGATTTTACTACGTCACGAGAACCAGTAATTATACCGACTCCAGCCGCCACTGCTATTCTGTAGGAATTGGTATCATAATTATTTTTAAATCGAGTAACGAAATTATAATGTTCAGGATTAGAACATTTAATTATGTACATTAAATGCCTAATTATGATAAACATTGAAAAATAGATTTCGTAAACAAGGTAAACAGCAGATATTTCCCTTGGCAACGTAACCACATTCATCACAAAATGTCGGCTATGTGCTCGAACGAAAACCGTAAGTCTGTTATTAACTCGAAATATATCATCGAGGATCTAAACCGAAAAAATATATTAGGTGTCTCACTGTGCAGGGCATGTTATACAAGATTTTGAACAGTTTAATTCCGGCAGAAATTGACATTAATAAAATTATGTGAACAGATGCCTTCACAAAGCCATTAAAGCAACGTATTTCAGCGTAAAAATTCATCATTTTCAAACCAATATGTCCCCGTTAAATCACCAATGACCTAGTAATATTTTACACCATACGATAGTACAAGTCATACGTTATACTACATTTCAAAATTATAGCTGGTTATCTGGCGTACCTAAAGTGAAGGTTGCTCCTTAGCTATCAATCCCTGGTACTTAGCTGGCACATGGCGCGGGCGTGTGAGTTTTTCAAAATTCACGTATCATAAAACCTGCTACGTAACAGCTCTGCCTGCTTCACCCAAAATAATGTATGCAAAGATATCGGGGATCGGATTAGTGTGGTGGCTAGAGTACAGGTTAACCATTCGGACGACCAGGGTTCAAATCCCTGCAGAGGAGGATGTTTTTCACAGGAAACCCGATCTCTACTTGAGTGTCTTATGGAGTGCACTTCAAGTGCAGTAATCCGTCTGTCGGATGAGAAGTTAAACCTTGGCGCTTTTTGTTAAGAGCAGGCTAATGCCGACGCTGGGTTTCTATCCACCCTTCCTCCCTTACCTATCCCCTATGGCGCAAATAACCTTAGCTGTCGGTCGCCTCCCCAAAAATCCAATCCAACCCAAAGATATCTGTGAAAGATGATTACTATATATTGTGTACCATAGTTACAAAGACTGTATAGGTTTCATACAATAAGTACCGAACCCAGCGGCATAGCTCTTTTTACCGGAAGGGGTCAATTTTAACCATTAAGGTATACGAAGAGGGCACTACGTCATCTGATTGAAGCCTGGCAACCAAAATAACAACCATATTGTTTTACCTTGCTCTCTTCATAATTTCCAATGGATAGCCTGACGTAATGGACGAATTAATGGATTTAAAGCAAGAATATTAACTATCTGTTGCAAATTTAAGGCTAGTAACTCTTGAAACATATATTGGCTGCTTAATGCTATGGATGCTACTCGTTTTTCCTCAGTCTTCAGCGGGACACCGAACGATTTTTATTTTCGTAAATAAAAAAGTAACAGAAGAAGAATGCATATCGGAGAAACAAGTGAATGCTGATTTCTAATACGCTATCGATGGAAAACATTGTAACATTGCAAAAATTAGTGCGTTAGCCCGCCAGCGCTATAGGAAAATTAGGGTCAACGAAGACGGCGGACTGGTTTCAGCTTCTAGCGTACCCAGTGCCCTCTCAATTTACCTCAAAGATTTTTACCACTTGGAAATAATATGTTTCTTAAAGAAAATATGATGTTATATTCGAAAATTATATTTTCCTGCCACAAAAAATGAAACTCAAGAAAAATACAAAAGATGGAACGATTTTTTCAGACTTAATGGAGTTCCATACGTATAAAAGGTACCAAAGCGACCCCCCACGGTACTCCTAGCGTTATATATCCATCATCGATTTCTATCTAATTATTTACACAAACCTTTCTGCCTGTTTTGCCAATGTTTTAGACTGCTCCTGCAGGATTATATACTAGAATAGCTATCATACAATGTTCCGCACGGGTCTTAATATTTCGCACGACCCTCCGAGTCATGAAATATTAAGACAAAGTGCCGTTGGGAAATAAAGACTGATGGGGGAGGAAACCCTTTCCTCGAGAGGAAGGGAAGAAGACACCGTAGACCCTGATTTATCCTCATTAAGTCTCTCCAGAGCCCCCGAATCGAGAAAATACCCCCAGAACAGTTACTTGGCACGCGACCCCGCCCTCCTCCCCCCCCAGTTCCCCTTCCCCAAATCCCACCCCCACTCCTCCAACCTTTTCCAACAATCAAAGGGCTGGCAAATCCCCCACACCAACAACGGCCTCGAACAATGCCAATTTTCGACAATGAGATATATATTCTCGCACACACACACACACACAGGCGCGAGGCCCAGAACCGCTTTGCGAAACCCCGACTCATTTGCCTCCGCGAAATTGCGAAAGGGTACATCAGGGCCCTGGGAAAATTACTGCGGGATTTCCATACGGCTGGGCGGAGACGGCGTGTTTGCCCATTTGCGTAACCAAGTAACACCATTAACATAGCGAACGCATTACAATTATTCCGCTCAGGGCATTTCGAATTTCCACTCGGAATTAACGGAGAGAGAGAGAGAGAGACCGTCGCCACAGCGACGTTTCCATCCCTCGCACTCAGCGTTGCAACTTCTACGCGCAAATTAAGCCTCCGATTATAATTGACAGCCAGATTTAAAACTTCACGCGGGAAAGCTAACGATTTAACACAAGCGCGCACACCATATGACTAATTTAAAAAAATTGAGTGATATGGACGTACTGATACGTCTTCCTATGTTTTCTGAGAAGGACGATGGACGTACAAGTACGTCCATGGAATATCATAATCGAACGACAGATGGACGTAATTATTATTTCCGCACACCATAGGACTTTTTCGGAATAGGAATTTGAATTTCGGACATAGGAATTTGATCGCACCAAATGATTTTGCAGCTTTCAGGGGTAAGATGGTTGGATAATATTTTATTTCAACACTTATACTTCCAAAGGTACCAAAATATCCCCTTCTGACCGCACTGTTTTCCGGAAAAATGTATGGCTGTAGTCTTTCTGGTAGACATACATATGACGTCAAAGTGCCAAAATAAATTTCAATATTAAATCTAAGTTCATTAACCTTTATAGGCCAAAGGCATATAAAGTTCCCCCATTTTTTTACTTCTTATGGGCAAAGAATCCACAGAGTAATAATTCTTATTATCTTAAATAGACTTCCATTAGAGCTACAAAATATGAAATCTATGTATGAAGTTAAAAAGAAAATTAAATATTGGCTCTTGAATGATGTTGGCGAGGATTGTATGTGATTGTATATTTCGAGGGGTGTGTGTACATTCGATACGGTTAGGTGTTGTGTGGCCTCTATAGTACTATATTGTACTGTTTTGATTGTAGTTTTAACATACTTCTCACCGATTTTGTAAAATGGTGTTAAATATTTTAACCTAATGTGACAACCGCTTTTTACAGATTATGATTTTATGAAATAACTTAAACTGATATATATGTTCATTAAAATTGTAATTTCAACAATTTCTTTTCACTGACATTTGAATTTTTAATGTTGTAATATTTGTTCATATAACAACTGCACGTTTTGTAATGGCACCTCCAGACAAGCCTCTGGCTTTGGGGGACCAGGTGGTCTATGTTTTCAAATAAAGAATTTTAAAAAATTTAAAAAAAAACATAGATTTAAAAGCGTTTTCCTTCACAATCCAGTTATATGTGTCAAATCCTCGATTTTTCTGAGAAGACTTTCAATTTGAAGCCCAGCACGCAAAGTTTTAAACATCGCACCAAATGATTTTGCAGCTTTCAGGGGTAAGATGGTTGGATAATATTTTATTTCAACCAGAAACCAATGAATTTGGTCCCACTTTATAGAAAAAATATCTTTCACTTCCAAAGGTACCAAAATATCCCCTTCTGACCGCACTGTTTTCCGGAATATTTGCTAAAAAAACCAGCCATTTCAAGAAGTATACGTCGCACGCGTCATGGCGATCACCTGATTTTCGACAAATATCGATTCTTCCGTGGTCGAAATAGTTCCGTTGAAAGCAGACAGCGAAAAGTTATCACACTTATTTTAAGTATCAATTCTTATTCTTGATGCTTGCGCAAACAGATTTGCTTTAAGCAGCAAAAATGAGTCGTAAAATAAAAGCGCGCAGACGTTTGCGGAGGCTTATTCGGACCCCCGGGGTACACTGCCGCCTTAACCTCTACTTTTACTCTAAACTTCACTACAAGCAATCCGTCGCATTTTCACAAGTAATTGTTTTTCAAGATTAAATGAGTTTTAAAACCAGTTTGAACATCGATTTCATTATGGACAGAGGATACGAAGCAATTACGTCATGCAAAATAGTTGAAATTCAAGGACAAATTTCAATAAAGCCCTTAACTCGAATAACTTTTCCCACAGAAAAGAGCAGTTCGAATTCACTAAATTTACATCTCAAAAAATCTGACGGTGCCGCCTTTAACTGATTAAGAAAGTTAACAAGAGGTCCGTTCCTGGGTTACCTTTGTGTGTGAAATGGATGAAGAACCTCTGCAAAACTTTCCCATTCTCCTCCCCCTCCCCGCTCGGGGAGGCTCGCGTTTTTGATCTTTATTCAGCTTGACGCGACGTCAGGCCACAACAAAACACTCACGATTTCCCGGAGCGGAAAGCCTTTCTCGACGCATTAAGAAACTTACCCCGGTTCCTCCGACTTACAGCTGAAGATGACGCTTTACTGAGAGGTTTTGCATGAAAGGTCCGCACAGCTTCCACGTTATCGAAGGGGTTTCCCGGCGAAATATTTCTCACATCGTTCCACAAAATCTACGGTAGATCAGATCAGGAAGATAAAATTATGGAAATAGACACCAGAGCAGACATGTTTAAAAGTTTGTTCCCCGCGATCGATAAGAGACCTGCTGCCAATGGGACTAAAAATTAGGGTAGTCGACAGTAGTGTGGCTGATTAGTTGATGTAGTGTAGCCTCTGAGTCTCTGGTGGATCGCAACCCAATCCCTCTAAAAGCTGAGAAACACTATATAATTAACTGAATCATCTCAGTTCTACCCTCTGACTGTGGTACTATAGCGAAAAATGCTGTGGTTTACTTAATGAATCGTATCAAATTTGAAAAAAAATCATGCGGTTTTTGTTTTCGAAATCCAGACGCAGTTTTTTTTGCAATTTTATGGAAATTGAGTAAGAAAATAATGGTATTCTTCTCTTACATTATCTGAAAATAAAAGTTAACAATTTCACAGTTATTATGTTGAACAATCACTACATTTACCAATCGATCTCAGATCGATCTGACCGGATCAGCTCGGTATGTTAAACGTTGCGTTTGGCTAGCGGGACCGATCTGAAAAGCGGGCTAACTCGGCTCGCTTTCTCAGAAAGTCTGCGATTTCAGATCGATCTGAAAAAGCGGCTCGTTATTTATTATTGTTAGTTATTATTTCGGTTGTCATTGGGAAACGAAATATAATCGTTATTATTCAAGGCATATGTTGTAATTATTATAATCTTTGATGGCGAGTGAGTGACGATGATGATATTGTAGCAAATTGCAATTCTACCTCCAATTGGGCAATTTTGTTAGCTTGAAATGAGACTGAAAATTTCCAACCCTGCACTTGTTTACACACCAGGTCAAACGTGCATCAACTGATATGTTCGATTGTTCACTATCGATATTTTCAGTCCATGTTGGTAAACCAGGCGAACTGAGTCGGCTTGCTCGAAATTTTCAGATCGGTCTGAGTTCGATTGGGAAACGTAGTGGATATCTAGTATGAGGCGATAAATTGGCCTGCACTGTTTTCCTCGTATGCAAAAGCCTATATATGGTCTCGCCGCACTAAGAGGGTTAAATAAGATATAGCGTAATACACGTTGGTGAAAACTTGTTCACTACCATAGACCATAGAGATGTTTTTTCCTGCGTAATATGTACATGTAGATACATGATTCTGCATGACTCAACGCCTGGAAATAGAGGCAAAAGAGAACGCCACATATTGGATGCTTCGCCTGCATGACAAGAGCATCTCGCAAACTCGCCCGAGGCGGATCTCTCCCGAGTCTTCGTTTTTCTTCTTAAGTCGCTCACAAAAAAATCCTTAACCGGCCCCAGAAAATTCCTCAGGAGAAACTTTCAGCTCCATGCTGCGATGGACATGGGGGTTGGCCTCGCTCAAAATTGGAAAATTGAAAAGCCAAACTAGCTTCCTTCCCCGGGAAAAAGTTTCCTTTATTCACTCCACACAAAGAGGCACAGCTGCTCCTGACGAGACGCGAGATGCGAACGGTGTTTTTTAGTCGGAGAGAAAAACTTTTTCGGAGTTGGAATAAAAGAACGAAAGGGAATATCAAAAGATAAGGAGGGGGAGTGTCCTCAAAAAAGACGAATTATGCAGGCGAATTAAGGGTTTTAAGTAGAGGGAGGACGTGCCCAAGGTGAAGTGGGAACATCCGGCCTTGAGTAACTAACTCCGAAGATGTACGAGTCAATTCGTTTTCTCTCGAGATATCGTATCTAAGGGAAATATAGTTCTGAAACAATGATTGATTTCCATCGACCATTGAGATATTTCGAGACGGAATTACGTTATCAAACTGCTGTCTGACAAACGAAATGACAAATGTGACCAAAATTTCAACAGATTCAGGCGAGATGTCGTGGAAGTTCTTCGTATTAAAACAGAAACAATAATAGCACTATTCCACTAGGTATTTTAATTCGTACGACGCGTTTCAATTCATTATCACTCACAGAACCATCATCAGGTAAAAGACTCCATTTACATGGTGATGGTTCTGTGAGTTAATACGCGTCGTGCACATTAAAACACCGCGTATTAACTTAAAGAGCCATCACCATGTAAAAGGAGTCTTTTACCTGATGATGGCTCTGTGAGTGATAATTAATTGAAACGCGTCGTACGCATTAAAATACTTTGTGGAATAGTGCAATTGTTGTTTCTGTTAATGTAACCGAATTTTGTTTCCTTATTTTCCTGTGCATAGCACGACGGAATGTACGAATAAGCAGTCTGACAAAGCCAGTAAAGCAAGCAGTAAAGCAAGAATGCCCGCCATCATCAGATACACCTGATGCACCCGATTGTGGCGGCTCGAAGCGTCAGGTACATCGGGTATACCTGATGATGGCGTAACTGCCGAAGCCGGTTGTACTCGTAACAATAAAATTATTATTAAATAAGGAAACAAAATTAATAAAATTAATTTTGTTTCCTTATTTTCCTGTGCATAGCACGACGGAATGTACGAATAAGCAGTCTGACAAAGCCAGTAAAGCAAGCAGTAAAGCAAGAATGCCCGCCATCATCAGATACACCTGATGCACCCGATTGTGGCGGCTCGAAGCGTCAGGTACATCGGGTATACCTGATGATGGCGTAACTGCCGAAGCCGGTTGTACTCGTAACAATAAAATTATGGAAGACATAAAGTTTGAATAAGCACAATTTGTAGCTACACTTAAGAAAAACCTTATTTCTCCAGCATGAAGACTGAAACCTTTTCCTCTCAACAATCACCCATAATTTTGGTGAACACGTAAACACGGGTAAAAAATAAATTATTTAAATTAGATAAGCATGATTTCGCTTGCGCAAAAATGTCGCGCGCAAAAAAAAAACAAAAAAAAATGACAGCGGAACTTTCCAAAACTTTCTCGCCGATGGAATGAAAACACTGGTGCAGCGTCACTTGGAAGTTGCGCGCGTAAACGCATTCGTTCGATTTTTTTTTAACGATGGCGCTAGAATGTTTACTGCAATGTGACGTCATCTTCATAGCCAAAAGCCTTCCAGCTATCTTTCGGCACAGCGTCAATCTATGCCTTCGTAAAAAGTTTCATGCCTAAAATAGCAAATTTATCCCAAAAATATCACGCCCCCTCCCCCTTCTCCAATGAAAAGGGTGTCACGTCACCAGGCGGCACTGCTTCCATTATCCCGTCTGCATTTTTAACGACGGAGCAACGTTGTTTACGGAAAAGTGACGTCAAGATCAGACGTCGAACGTGACCGCGCGCTTTTTCAGGAGGAGCGTCCAAACATGTGTTTTTTTTGTATCTGACGGATAAAATTGAGATATTTTTCGCTGGTTTTCATTCGCTTCCTCAAAAAAAAAACACACTTTACAGGACTAGTTTGGGAATCGTCAAAGACTCGGAGGCTGCACGCTAGGCTTACATCAATTAGAAAAATCCAGATCGCTTGAAAAATTCAGATCAGGCGAGTTCCAAAACGACACGGATGATACCATTATATACCCATACTATTTATAAATGGATCATTAGTTAATAACGATAAATTGTACCGAAATAAATTAAGATTGACGGTGAAGAAATTAACACACTCCACTTCGCAGTCATAGAAGGAAACCGTGATGGTCTCCGAAGATCACTGAACGGAATTGATCAGGTTCTCAAAGAACAGAACAGGAAAATAAATTAGACGAAGACTAAAATTCTGGCATATAGAAGAGAAAAGCAGAATGTAGAAGTTACCCAGAGAGGAAAGAAATTAGAGCAAGTCCTTCACCTATCTCGGAAGTACCATCACATGGGACGGAAGAAGTACAACGGACATCTAGCGAAGAATAGCCCAAGCTAAGAAGGCTTTCATGGGAAGAAGACAACTGCTGTGCTCAAAGAAGATAGGACTTAAATCCAGGAAACACTGAGTGAAAACCTTCGTGTGGAGCTAAGCGCTCTATGGATCGGAAACGTGGACCATTGGAAAAGCCGACCAGAAATGACTAGAAGCCTTAGAAACCTGGTGCTGGAGGAGGATGCTTAAGGTGAAATGGATGGGCAAAATAAGAAATGATGAAGTGTACAGAAGAGTAGAAGAGGAAAGGACCAAATAAAACACCATGCAGAAAAGAAGAACAAGATGGATTGGACACAACCTGGAGCACAATGGGTTTGTGAAGAACATAGTTGGAGGTAAAATAGATGGATAAGTCCCCAGAAGTTCATGGACCGAATAAAGAGAAGGCACATAGGAAGAGATACCTGGAGATAAGGGAAAAAAGCATTAGATAGGGAGGGGTGGAGGGCTGCAGTCAACCAATCGTAGGATTGAACAACCAATGATGGGGCCTTCTTTAATTGATAGATATAGCAACATTAGAGGGATACTAGGTCGAACATTACGCGGCGGAAGTTAACTTGCAAATTTCGACTGCTACGGTCAAGAATCTTTCCTCAAAAGAGGGAGACAAGAAAACGAGAATTGTGGGACCCGTTTTTCAACAGCCGACCAAAGAGAAGAAGGAAGTGACTGACGTCCCTGGGTCGACGCGTGTGGTCCATTCGAGAGGGGGAGACGCTTTAAGTAGGAAGGCCAGCTGTGAACTCGGGAAGAGAGAAAACAACGGCCATCAAAGTTGGGAAGATTGGAAGAGAGTGCAGAGTGTATTAAGAAAGACAGATTGTGGAAGTATCGAGCGGAGAAAAGATATGGACAGATGTTCAACCTCACGTGGGATATTTTCGTCCGCATTTATTCAAGGGGGCTGCATACCACGACAGAAAAAAGCTTCTGCAGACGTCTACGCGCCTATATTTTACGACTCTCTTTTTCTGCGAAAAGGAAATCTGTTACCACAGGCCTATAGAATAAGGATTAATACTTAATATGAGGGTCGTAAGTTTCCGCGTTTTTCTTTCTGGCTTTTCACCATATTTCAAAAGACAAGATTCTCCTTCCGCCATGCGTGGCGTAATAATGCAATGCACAGCTAAGCAGCAGCTCATTGTTTAACAGCTATGTACAGTTGATAGCATAAGTAAATATCATGCGGGAAACTATGAATTTAAACGCTATGTCTTCATCAGAATGCACAATTTTGGCTTCCTTTTCTCGTACACTTCATTCTCTATCTACACACATTTCATCTTTTAAATTCTTTTATCAACAGTTTGATTTGGTTCTTTCCCGGCGTGTAATATTATGGTAAACTACGCCTGGAAACGCATCAGCAGACGTCTGCGCCCTTTACTATAGGATTAATACTTAAAATGAGTGTCATAAATTTTCGCTTTCTGCTTACTACTTTGGACCGATGAAGAAACGTGAATTTTACTAAAATCAGATAATCGCCATGACGCGTGCGACGTATCATTTTTTAAATCTAGACCCTCCCTGTAAGTGAAAATCTTTCATCTCAAATGAGGATTAATATAATGGTGAAAATTGTATATTTTAACGTCAATGCGAACATTCTCCCGAACCATTGCACCGGATTTTCCAATGTGTCATCAGTGGCGCTATTGTCCGGGGCGGAGAATGGAGGTGAAGTCGAAGATCTCCCCAAGGCTGCGGCAAAAGTCGGAATTAAAAGGGTTTTTTTTTGGCTGAAGAACACAACCCTTACAAGTTGGCACTGGCCACAGGGTCATCTATTCCAGATTTTCTGAAATTTCGAATAAGGAACGTTTTACCTATTACATACGCTTCATGAACCGAGTTTTAAAAAAAGTTTCCATGCTAGTTTGACTGTAATTCAAAAATGTGATCATAAACGTGAGTTCTGGTGAAGATGCAGAGATACGTCAATTTGGACGAGGAAACAGATTTGACGTATAAATTCAAACTATAAATTAGAAGATAAAGGGTCATGAAAATCGGATAAAACAATACAAAAAGGGTCTCAATTCCTACTTTTTAAAATTAATTAGCGAATTACTGACGTAACAGAAGTGAAAATGCGGCATTCACATGAGAGTGGCGCCGTAATCGTCTGCTATGCTCCTCAAATTAGGTCATTAGAAATATATTCGTGGAATGATTGGTAAATTGGTACCTTAACTTTGTTTCGGTTTTTCCTATTTCATCAACAAAAACAGGATTTTTTACTCTGATTAAATAAAAATGTGTCGTTTAGTATTTGTATTAAATCACCCCAGAGCCCCCTTAAATACCGCATTAGGTTGTGGCCCAGCCAAGACGGGCCAGATTTGTCAAATGGATGTTATTCTACATGTTTTTACTTAACTAGCCCATTTAAATGATTTGTAGGGTGAATATTTTCAAATCGTGGGTTGAATGTTGCCTCTTTCAAGTGATATGTACTATATAACATACGCCGCGTAGATGGAGAGCGAATTTTTAATTACAATTTTTTTAAATCACTATTCTGTTAGGATCGAAGTAATTGCCCGTTTTTGTTGAGCTCCTAAACAAATGCACATTTGAAGCATCCTCATCAAAAAACTTGAATCGTAGCAACACTATATGTGTACACTTTGGGGAAAACTTTTTACGCAAGTAATCATACGGGATTGTAGACCAACAATTGTATTGATTTAACCATTAGAATGCTGGTTTGAGCGAGATAGTCCCCTAGACATATTGGAAATATTATTCGAATTATACATTTTTATTTCAGCAGCAGTAGGAAGCACGAATTATACATTCCATTATTAATGGTGCATAAATATGCTTGTATACAACTGAAATTCTAAGAAATTGAATAAGAATATCTGCATTTTTAATTACAATTTTTCTTAATCAGTATTCTGTTGGGAACGAAGTAACTGCCCGTTTTTCGAGCTCCTAAACAAATGCACATTTGAAGCATCCTCATCAAAAAAACTTTAACCGTAGCAACACTTTTATGTGTCCACTCTGGGGACACATAAAGTGTTGCTACATTTTATTCATTTTTTCGCGTTCGTTCGTTTGAAACTCCTTCTTAAAGAAAGGTTTTAGGAAAAGGCAATTCTCATTAAATCACTGAGAAGAAAGTATGATTAATTTTAAAAAAATAGTCGAGAAAACTTACAATCTATACACACTTAATTTTTTTTACGAGATATAGGCGTTAGAAACTCCTCGCTTTTTTTTAATCAGACCGCTCCATAGTGTATACACGCACCATTTCCCATGTAAAATGGGCGTGTGCTTTTCGTCAAAAATTTCAAAGAGCAGTTCGGTTTGGAGCTGATATTTGGTACATAGAAAAGGGTGATATATAATTCTTTAAAATGAGGCAAAATTCATTGATTTATGGGAAAAATGATATTTCGCTCAAACTAAACAATTGATGGATCAACAATTACTTTTACAATAGTTACTTTTACAACAATTGCTTTTACGAGAATTACTTTTACAATAATTGCTTTTACGACAATTACTTTTACAACAATTGCTTTTACGACAATTACTTTTACAACAATTACTTAAATACTGCTACAATTATTTAAACACTAAAAACTTTCACTTCAATTACTTCAACAATTAATGGCTCGCATTATGTCCAGAACACGCGAAGATCACTGATCGTAGCATTTTCTAGATCCTGACTTTGAAGCCATTATGACAGCATTATGAATCAGCGATGACCATAATGATATCCAGGATATTTTCATGATTTTAAACGTTCTACGAGAACTGGTAATCCTCTGTAGAGGAAAAATATACGAGAAAAAAGGAGTCCAACGCGGGAGACAGAAAAATTGAAACGGATAACAGGCAACATTCGGAATAATAATCTTAAACCCTGCCACAAAAGCATCATGAGGTGGCTCACGAAGGATTCAGTTGAAAAGGTATGCCAATCGAAAGGTGAGGGAAGTTCTGAAAAATATATTAAAAAGGGAGATATCCTTTTTAAAAAGAGAAGGACGGAAAGGCAATCATCAATCAACGGCAGAAGTTTCCTCCGCTGGCGAATAATTGGGAATCCGTAAATGAGGAAACTTTAATTGACGATTGCAAACCAGATAACACAAACTCCCTGAGAGAGAGAGAGAGAGAGGGAGCGAAGAGAGGAGTACATCTGCCCGAACCTCAGAGAAATTAGTTCGCGACGCATCCTAAAAAAATAACGGAGGAAAACCAATTAGGGGAACTCATTAATTTTCAGAGTTCGACCTGCATTGGCTTTCCAAGCCCCCGCCTAATGCTATCCTGGTTCCGATTTTCAAGAGAAACATGACTGATTACCTATGTACAATTGCTTGGTTTGTTGTGATATGTTGGTCACACATAGTTGAGTACTATGTGTGACCGATGTCATGTGTTTCCTCAATTGTGTATTGTAGTGTTGAATGAGGTCCGTCATGCACCAGAGTATGTATCATCCAACTTTGAGTGCCAACCGATTTTCTAGGTACTATGCTGGAATTGCAGAGGCATTTTTGCTGATTTTTCAGTAGTTTAGGAAAAAAATTATGTCTGAAATACAAGTGAAGGTAAATATTAAAAAACTCAAGGAAAACTTTATTATATGTGGTTTCACCTTTTTAATGTATTATTTGACGATTTTTTTACAAAATCTGCATCTGCATCTGTAATCTGCATTTAGGTGCCATCTGTGAACAATCAGTGAAATACCAGCATCTAAGATTGACATTTCAGTAGGAGCGCAAATGTGCTCCTGGCACTTTTCGCGAGAGACAGGAGTAGCGCGATACCCCGGCACTCTAAGGGTTAACGGCTTAATCACCAACTCAATCCTTTTCATTTGTTCAAGCTTTTCATTTGTTTTATATGTGTCGCTCCATAACGCATTTAGTATTGCTGCGTGACCATGTGGCTACGTGTGACCGATGTCATGTGTTTCCTCAATTGCGTATAGTAATGTTGAATGAAATCCATCATGCACCACTGTATTTATCATCCTGTTTTAACGGCATTGTCACCATCTCAATCCATTAATTGTGATCTTAAGTCCCCGAACATTTGCGCTGATTTTTATTGTTGTGTATCAAATTATTATTACCTACCGATTTTTTATTTGTTTCATATGTGTCGCTCCATATTGAATTTATTAATGCTGTTTGTCTCGTTGCCAATTCATTTTTAACTATTTTGGTTTATTTGTTGTCATAGCTTGCAATTGTTTTTTGTTCTACGTTCCAGGGAACTTATAGTCCGAGAACAATATAGACCATTTTCAATCCCATGCACAAATGCTCACGGGAGCAGGAGATTGCACGATTCAAGAGTGTTTTCAATTGCTGCAGGTTTCCTTGCAATTGTTGGTTTTCAGGCCTTCTAATATTATTTCATAATATTGTTCTTTTTGAATTGACTTGAGGTAAGGGTGGAGATGGCGCTTGCTATATAGCGCCCAGTGCTTAAAGCTATTACATGGACGATGCACGTGCGCCATCTTTGTTAATCCCAATTTTCATTCCGCGCTTACAGACTAAGTCACTAATTTTGTCATTTTACGATATTATACATCGATAATAGAGTTGAGTCGTTCGCGAACCAACGGATCCGAAGGAACGAGTCCGAAGTAACGAGTCCACGGACTTAACGGGAGGACCGAGGACCGATTTCTTTGGAGAGACTGTTCATTTCGGTCCGCCTTTTCTTTAGGTTCGTCAGCAGTTCAGTCCTTCGTTCTTTTCAGTCCATCGTTTCTTTCGGTCGATTATTACCTTCGCTCCTTTTTTTTAAAGAGATATGATTTTCTTTAAATTCATCCGCTGATGCTAGCGGTGTAATTAGCAATACTTTTTTCTTTGTATATATAAAATCTATTTTCGATACCACGTAAAAAGTTGGTAATATCACCTTCCATCTTTAATTTAATCAAACACTCTTAGACACCGCCATTACGGTGTAATACGTATTTCTAGTTTTTTTTAATTCTTTAAACACCAAGAACGTGTTAAAAATAAAAATACATGAAAATCAATAAAAAGGGAACGGTGAACTAGTGGAAAGGAACGGGTCCCAAAAAGAACTGGACCAGAGTGACCGAATACCAAAAAATGAACGGGATTGTCCATCTCTAATCAATAACTTACTAGAGATCACCATTCAATTGCTTCTTTAACGTATATTCTCCTTGCATTTATTATTTTTCTATATTTCAATGAATGATAATACGTATTTCTGGTAAAAACAACAGCAAAATTAAAAAAAAATAAGGAATTAGTAGCCAATACGTGTAATAAGAGTTACTTGCCTTATGATTCAAACATACGGTGGATACCATTGCTTAACATCAGCTAATTTTTCCATGACGAAGTGCTATCCAAAGGGAAGTAAGGAGTGAGTAGGGATGACCAATATGGTGGAAATTTTGTTTGTCAGGCTTAAGTTTGAAAAACAAATGCCTTCCTGATCTACCTTAATGGACCTGACTGATTTTTCTGGCGCTGTCGAAATCCTCGGGTAAGAAATGTCGTATCGTCATGAAGTTAGGTTGTTTCGCAGGTGGTATCACGGAAGCGACGAATATTCTAAAGCAGTACCAAAACTAAGCCTTTTCAAAAAAACTATAGTCCAAACATGAGAGCCTCCAACCAATCCTTGGGGTTAGCAATCTAGAACATTTTCCGGCACCACCGACGCAAAAAAAATACTGTCTCAATAGTTCCAAATCGCTCAACAGAAAATAGTTCCGAACATGAAAAATATCATATCCAAATATGTAACTTTGAGGCAAAGAAAAAAATGTCATGTTATGGCTGATGAACATCTCGCCCAAAAACGCTGTTATAGTTTTGGTTTCTGCCGCAGCGTAGGAGATACCGCCTTCACTTCCATTCCCCTTGAGTTCGGAATTAGAACTGAGAAAAATATCTCACCCTTCCAAAAATATAATAATATCACCCTTCACCGGACTACTCTCCGAGATTTTTGACAAAAAATACCAGCCATTTTGTATGAGATATTGTACATGCATGCACTACAGGGAGACCTTCTTATAAAAAAACGAGGAATCTCTCAAGTTCTATATCTCAGAAAAAAATTGCTAGAGCACAGTTTGGTTTTTTTGTAGCTACGTTTCAGACGTAATTACATAGCATCACCAAAAAGCCTTACGTTGTTGAGCAGTTTTAAGCTACACAGTGAGTGGATTAAATATAAAATCTTCAAATATAGTTAAATATCTTCACGCTAGGCTTAGCTTGCTTGAGGGATTCAGAGCTGGAGTGTATCAGAGCGACACAGAGGATATTATCACGACGCCTCACTACATCTCTATGTCTGACATAAGCGAGAAAATGAGAGAGATACATTGCTGAGCCGATAGGAACAAAAACTCGTTCTTTCCGCGCACAGGAAGCGATCATAATAAAAACTGAACATCACTAAATACATTCATATAATACACGTCATCATTTCACCTTACAAAAGCTTATCCCTAAAATCATTACGCCAATGACACGATCTTTACGATGACTGAATGGATTTCCGTCCCACGCCGATAAACCACATCCGAATCCACGATTTTTCCGGCCGCATTGTCGGAAACAGTTGAAACAATTCGGAGAGTGGTTAAAAAAAAACTTCAAAAAATGACTGGTGTCCTAACACCTCTTGCCACACGCCCATACGGCGGAATGCAGGGTAGTATGCAGACGTAGATGAAATGTACCGCGTGAGAAAAAAATGAGTCGGATAAAAGACTTCCGATGGTAATTTCAATTAATTATTCAGAATTACAGTCTTAAAAAAGTATATAATTTCACAATTATTAATGACGCAATGTTTAATTCATGTTTCCTACAGCTGCTGAAATTAAAACATTAAATTCGACATTTTGACCACGAAAATACCTCGACAAAACTAACTTAAAAACCTGAAATGAAACAAAATGGAAGAAAATCATACACTAGCCATACACTAGTAATAACTACCAATAATCCCTTCCTTATTATGTAGATTTTAACCTGTACTATACTGTAGTAACTAATATTCTATTGTAATTACTACTGCAATTACTTGCAATAACTAATAATCTACTGTAGTATTTAATAAACTGTGACCCTATTTTCTAGCATGTCTACCATATATATCCTACTTACATGGCAATAGTGCATGTTTGGTGATCTTCACCCCCTGCCACACACCTTCGTGGTGGCTCGCAGGGTATTACGTAGATGTAGATGTAGATGTAGATGTAGATGTAGATGTAGCCGTAGGACACAAAGAACAAAACAGAATTGGAACAAAGGAAAGGGAGGTAAATAGATTCGGACTTAATATTTAAATTAACCTTGAGCCGACAGACTGCTTACCTGGGACTTTTTTGCGTTTCTGAGCCAACTGTACAGGGAGATTTGAGAGACTATTTGTGTTTTATATATATATTCAAGCGGCAGTTTCAAAGGAACGACAACGCCAATGACACGACCTTTACGATGACTGAATAGATTTCCGTCCCACGCCGATAAACCCTATCCAAATAAACGAATTTTCCGGCCGCATTGACGGAAACAATTGAAAAAATTCGGAGAGAGGTTTAAAAAAAAATAAAAACACCTCGGAAACCCACTCGAATATTTTTCCCTCTTGCACAGTGGGAGACAAAGAATACAAAAAAAATAATAAAAATACGCCCGGGATAAAAACAAAAAAACAAAATCGGTATAAAACTCGGTTCGGACGTAAAATTTAATTGAGCCGTGAACCGGTAGAGAGCGTGCGTGGGACGCCACGTGCTGTCGCGTGTTTCACATTTGCGTCGGGGTCAACTGGGAGGGGAAGTGGAAAAGGGGCGGGGGTGGAGGGGAGGGATACACCCAGACCTCCCCCCTCCCCCTCCACCGCCTCTCTCCACACGCTCTCGAAAAAAAAAATAATTAAAAAAAAAAAGGCCGCCTCACGCGCCATATCTTTCATCTTTTGCTTTTCCCCTCTCTATCTCTCTTCCTTTCGATATATTCTCCCTTCCTCCGTCCGCGTCAATTAACGACGTCGCGAGCGCTCCAAATGTGGGCGGTGCCACTGATAAACACGCGCTCGGCGAGACCCTTTCGCGACTCTAGGTTCACACAAGAAGCGGTAGACTTCGAGTGTACATAAACTAGAGGGCACAGGGCCCACTCCTCCCATGTTTATTTTGTAAGGGTACAGCGTACCGGCACGCACGAGTTAAGATGATTTAAGGTGGTTGAAGTGCGAATCGTTGAGTGCACGTTTCCATAAATTTCCGAGTAATTTATTTATTTATTTATCTTCATCATCCCGAATACAGCCCAATGGGCCAATTTATGTCGGTTACATAACAGTAACAACGGACGAGACACAAACACCCATGTCCTGGGCAGAAAATATTCTACCCAGGTCGCGGGTTCCAGTAGAGCTCTGGTTAGCAGGCGAGGACTTTACCCCGCCGCCACCGGGGCCGACCGGGTAATGGCCGGTAACAAGAACATTTAGTTATGAAATCAATAGTAATGAGATCAATTAAGTCGTAGATATCATAAAAATATTCCGGTTGCAGGAACACATCTACTAATTACATAATATATCTTTTAATTGTATCAGATGTATCTATAGTCTAACCTTCTACCGATGAGTCAAATTTAAGAAAGATTACCAAATGTTAAATTGGTAATGCACATAATTATTTGTCAGAAAGAGTAAACAAAATGGTCTTTAGTGTCAAAACAACTCTTTTCTCAAGTAATTAATTCTTCAATTCACATCTTATGGAGCCCATAACTCAATTCCATAAGTTACGAAGCCATTTATTAAAACAATAAATTAATCGAGTGTTTCGGCAAAACTTATTGAATCTTGCCATGGCTTTTGGATTCCATAATTCTCTGTGAATACTTATGTGTCACCCCTTCAACTGGTAAGTTGAACACAACAGCCATTAGTAAGTTAATTGACTTACATAACTTATTTACCAATAGTCAATAGCTTCGAATATTTTATCTTATCTTCTATACCTGGGTAAAATGTTTGTAACTTAAGCCTATGAAACATTGCTAATGCACATAATAGATTAGAGAGATAGATTGTCGTATCGGTAGATTTAAAATGTCATTTTTCCCGCGTACCATGAGAGAGAACAATAGGCAGCGTAGCAAAGGGATAGGTAGGTGAAATATAGTTAGAGTAGTCTGTAGTGCATGATGCATGTAATTACAACCAATAATCCCTTTCTTATTATGTAGATACTAACCATCTAGCTGCAGGTGACCCGGTTCTCTATCATGTCTTCCTTAAATATCCTAGTTGCATGTCAATAGTGCATGTTTGGTGATCTTCACCCCCTGCCACACACCCTCATGGTGGCTCGAAGGGTATTACGTAGATGTAGATGTAATAACTAGTCAGAAAGATTAAACAAACTGGTCATTTGTCTCAAAAATACTCTTTTATCAAGTAATCTAGTCTCCAAGCGCTTCATTGCAAATCCAACATCATTGTCACTTCTATAACTAATAACAACATACCATAATTTATGAGACACTTGAATTTATCGAATGTATCTCCAACACTTATTGACTGGTTGCCATGGCTTATGAGTTCCATGACTTTATACGTATGTGCCGTTCCTGTAACTGTCCACAAGTCAAAAACAAATTCTTGGACCGCACAGCACTTAAGTACATCTATTTTCTCGGTGGAAATAACCATTCATGTTGTAACATAAATTACACTAGAGTTATAATATTAAATTTTTGTCTCAATGCACTGTAATGACTTGGTTTCACGGTGAGAAGTCGAAATTTGAACTGAATTCGTACAAAACTACGTGATTTTCATCCGGCATGATGAAATGATGCACTTAAAAAGCTATTTTAATAATATGAAACGCATATCTTCTTACTTGGGAGAAAATCTGTACACATCTCATCGAATCACTTCGAAATACAGGCAAATGCTCTGCGGCAACGAGTTAAAACAACAAAAAATTGACAGGGAACCAAATCAGGAAAATGCCAAGTTTTCGCAATAACGTACACATATTACTAATAAGTACAAGTAAGCCAAATTTCGCCCTAATCTGCATGAAGACGAAAATCGCTCCAAACGCCTTGAACGCTTTGTGCACGGAGACAGCGTTTTCTTGAGGAACACTCCACCGCATAGCTTTAGCCATCTTCATTGAGGATAAATGAAGAGTTTTAGTGGAAGACATTGCCGAGTGATATTTGCTCAGGGTTTTAGGGACAGCAGCACGACAATCGGTTCAAATCGTGAAATAGTAAGATTTGTGGGAAAGAAGTAATTACACATGGATTACTGTCAGTTGATCTTGACCACTTTTGATGTGTCTTAACCATTGGGACATATGGAGAGGGCACTTGCCATTCTGGCCAATTCTAGCAACGGGAATCAGTCCGCCATCTTCGTTGACCCTCATTTTCCATTAGATCTTGCGGTCTAACGCACTAATTTTGCCATTTTACTGTTTTCCATCGATAACTTCGAAGAAATCTGCATTCACTTGATTATTAGATACGCATTATCCTTATTATTTGGTTGTCAGGCTTCAGTTTCATGACGTAGTGCCCTCGCCATCCACGTCAGCGGTTGTGACCGACAGCAGCCGTTAGGGAGGAAAGATATATCCATTACATATATTCATGGATATAACTGTCAGTAATTGCTCGTCCGCCATGTTATCCAACTTCTGACATGGAGTGGTTACATGATAGAGGGTACCTCGAGAGAGGTTTCGAAACTCGCTCACCTCATGCGGAGTTTTTGTTAGTATGAAGTCTCAGGGTCACGACAAGGTCCCTAGGGGAAGAGGGCGACTCAATAGGGTTAGAACCCCCAACGCGTCACGAAATGCTCGCTGGCTTCACCCTCTCTACACTCACTGTCTCCAAACAGATGTTCCCCGAACGTCATTACGGAGCGATTCCCAAGAGAGTGCGCTGCCCGACCGTCCGTCACGACCGTGGTCGAAGGTCACTCGACAATGGAAAGATAGCGGGTCAACTGCTCCCCCTTGGGTTGCATTCCTCCGTCAAATGCGCCCTTGTTGGATGCATCTTGATCTGCTTCCGTTAACCCCACTTGTCGAGGTATTAAGTAAAAAAAAATATTTTTTTCCGGCAGAATAACATAAACCTTTAACTAACGAAACGCGAAGAAATTGGCCAAAAAATGATGGCCTTTAATTATGACACGCGGGGATTTTTATCGATCGTTAGCTCATTCGATAGGTCGATCTGTCTGCAACCATTCCATAATTAAAAGTCATTTAAGTGATAAAGAGTGAATGTTACTCAAGTTTTTCAATCGTGATATTAAGAAAGTTTTAAAGAACAATAACAACAGAGTATTAGTAAAATGTGCGTATTTACAGTAATTTATTTAGGTTAATAAGACATTTTTTGGAACTCTTTGAGAGCGCTTGACGCGTCAAAAGAGTTAGAAGCGTATCAGAAAACGAAAGCGTCAAGGAGATGGCCAAAATATGTCAATTTTGTGCTCAAACAAAGTTTGACAAATTGCAATATACAACCAAACCTATTCAAGACATTCGTAGAAGATAGTTGGTCTTGACTATTATCCTCAATAACAACATATGAATGGAACTCACGCGATACCATAGGCACTTCGCGATGCCTTACACCTTCATTTGTCCGTGATAATCAATGAATTCCGCACTTCCATAAATAATCGCATATGTTCCGAGAGTTAAAAGGCGTAAATTCCAGTGCAAGTTCAACAACAAGAGAAAATTTGATCCATTCCAGGTGTCTCAGAAATATAACTGCGAGGTTTTGGTTGGTCTCTGCTGTCGAATTCCCATTCCCGCAAACCAACACAACAATTTGTGTGTTTTATTGACGAGTGATTCCAATTTTTACGGCCATGACAGAGACTCTTTATATTGCATGATGCATGTAATAACAACCAATAATCCCTTCCTTATTATGTAGATACTAACCATCTAGCTCCATGTGACCCTATTATCTAGCATATCTCCCTTAAAAATCCCACTGGCATGTCAATAGTGCATGTTTGGCGATCTTCACCCTCTGCCACACACCCTCGTGGTGGCTCGCAGGGTATCACGTAGATGTAGATGTTGATGTGTTTGCAGTGTGGACTGGCACAATGAGGCAACTGGACATATTTTTGAGTAAGTTAAATTCTCAATCCAAAAACATAAAGTTCTCCTCTGAAAAAGAAACCAAACATTATATTTACTTTCTGGATATATCCATCTAACCACGGAAAAAGGCTACGACTTCGCAATTTACAGGAAAGAAACAACCAAAGACCATGTCATCCCCTCCGACTCCCGCCACCATCCCTCTCATAAGTTGGCCGCTTCTCATTCCATGCTAAACAGATCACTCAACATCCCCCTGTCTGCCGAGAACCTCGCCAAGGAAATCAGAGTAATCAAATACATTGCAGTGAAAAATGGAACGAAGAAAGTGTCATTAATCTACTCCTTCGAAAGTGTCACCATCTAGCTCCATGTGACCCTATTTTCTAGCATGCCTCATTTTAATATCCTAGTTGCATGTCAATAGAGCATGTTTGGTGATCTTCACCCCCTGCCATACACCCTCGTGGTGGCTCGCAGGGTATTACGTAGATGTATTGTTATGAGAACGTTAGATATGATTTAACGTATAATGTACAGCCTTATTGAATGGAGTACAACATTAGGTATGCATGTTATTTAATTGCATTTTATTTGCATTTCCACTGGCCAAAATACTGCTCGATTGGCCAATTTAAACGGGTGGTATAACATCAACAAGAGACGAACTCAAAAACTCTCGCCTTGAGAGCTGTTAGTGTCACCAAAAGCGGAAATCGATCCCGCGAAGTTAAATAAAACGGAAGTTTAGGATTTAGACCAATTACTTTTATGTAATAGCATCATCACTTCCGAAATTTACGTCCAGAATTAAGGCTAGTCAACAGGAAAAATTCAACGCTACGATAAAGTTTTAGATGGGTTATTGCTGTAAATTCTACAAAGCCCTTGGGACTTTTGTAATACCCTCAGTTTTTTCCCCCATTGATCATGAATGAAAGTTTTAAGATCTCATCAGGGGACATTTCAGGTTTTAACCGTAAGTGACAAAGAAACCAGTACGGGCAAAACCCTAACATTTGGTCAGCCTACTTATCGATGGTAAAACAGAGAACCAAATTTTCTCAAAACCGATTAAAAATATTGAAAAAAAAAACGAAGCGCGTGCATTATGTGTACCGACGAGATGAATAAGGAAGATACGAAATAAATGCTGCTACGAGCATAAACGATAATAGATAAATAAGGCATTTCCTGGTAAACCCATTCATTCAAGGACACTAAGATGAGAAAATCTCTCTGTCCATTTCTATTTGCTTTTCTACACTCACCTGGTACTCACTCCGTCCCATAGGTTTGATGGATATCCTGGAAGTACGTCGATATTAAGCCTCTCAAAGTGATAAATCCCTCTACGCCGGAGAACAAACCGCCGGGGAACACAATGGAGCAAAGGTGGAGGTCGGAAAAATCCGCTTTGCATCAGTTTGAAATCCAGGAATTCGCAAAAATCCTTGTTCACTGTTATCTCCCTTAACCTTTTTCGGTCCCTGCGTATCACATACGCCGCACGGTGTCGTCATTATTTTTTTGGGCGCCTATCATACGTCGGATTTCATTGAGGGCTTTGGTATCGTACACACAATACAATCGGCGGGTTACATTTCCTGCAAATTTTATTTCAATACGCTTTGTTCCTGCGATGTACCTTTTATCTGTGCCCTAAAAAAAGGTCCCTTTCAATCTGTCATATCAGTCACGCAAACAATTGCGGACATTGAATGCGGATAAGGACTGAAGGGGATAAGTAAAATTCGCCCTGAAGCAATACATAGGAAACAAATGAAATGTTCGTAGCGGGGAACTTACAATGAAAAGTAAAGAAATCGAAGTAGACTACTTGTTTAAGATAAATGTATATAAAGTTTCGAATAAACCATATACACATACATTCTACCCTGCGAGCCGCTGCATGGGCGTGCGGCAGGGGTTGTTACAACACCAGCCGTGTAAAAATGTAAGGGATAAGGTTCTAGGAGGTGAAATGGTGACATGTATTATGGGAGTGTATTTAGTGGAGCTCAGTTTTCACTATGGTCGCTAACTGTATTGAAACTTTTTATGGGACTGCTGCTTACATGTAATAGCATCGTCACTTCCGAAATTTACATCCAGAATGAAGGCTAGTCATCAGGAAAAAATCATCGCTACGAAAAAGTTTTAGATGGGTTATTGCTGTAAATTCTACAAAGCCCTTGGACGGATATCTCATCTGCGACGGAAAAAAACGCTTACAATTAAAAGTAAAGAGATCGAAGTAGAATAGATACTAACCATCTAGCTCCATGTGACCATATTATCTAGCATGTCCCCATTAAATATCCTAGTTGCATGTCAATAGTGCATGTTTGGTGATCTTCACCCCCTGCCACACACCCTCGTGATGGCTCGCAGGGTATCACGTAGATGTAGATGTAGTTGTTTAAGGTAAATGTATATAAAGTTTCGAATAAACCATATACACCTACATTCTACCCTGCTAGCCGCCGCATAAGCATATTTATGTCTTCTGCGAGAAGAGATCGAAGTAGACTAGTTGTTTAGTTGTTTAAGGTAAATGTATTTTCACTGTGGCTCCTTCAATTCCTTCTGCTAAGAATATGATGTGTTATGAAATTTGAAATTACCACAATTAATTTGTACCTATCTGTTCGGCAATGTATCTCTCTTATTTTATCACTTCTGTCAGACCTAGAGATGTAGTGAGGAGTCATGATAATATCCTCTGTGTCGCACTGAAACACACCAGTTCTAAACTTCTCAAGTAAGCTAAGCCTAGCGTCTCCGAGTCTCTAGGGGCTCCCACCTTGATCCCTCAAAAAGTTGTGAAAATTTGCTCGTAGCAGTTTTTAACGATTTATTTTTATTAATTTTTCTGATTAAATCTGTATGAGCAGGGTCCCAAATGCTCGCGGTGTGGTCTTACCAGAGCGAAGTAGTCTTTTACTTTTTCATCAGAAAAACTTCCTATTACGCGCTTAGCAAAACCTAGTTTTTAAAAATGCTGTGCCGCATATGCTTTGCATGTATGTTCCGCACGATATATCAGAAGATAAGAAAATTCATCAAAGGAAGACAAATCAAACACGATAGTGCTAGCTTTCTGACGCATATACTTGGCATATTTTAGAGGAATAAATTATCAAAACACACTCAATGCGTAAAATATAGTAAGCAAAACTCATTAATGTATTTTTCTGGAATTATCTTAATGTTTCTCAAAATATTTGTGAAATTCCGGCTTACTTATCGAGCTAAAACGAAAGGCTTCGGACCGGACCCAGCGGATGCACTAGATAACGCGTCAACACATCTAAGGTTTTTCACTTCAATTTACAGTCACATCCCAACATACACTTTCAAACAAATTCTACCCACAATCCTAATCCGAACCCATTGTTGTTAGAACAAGCACTGAGGTAAGTGTTTGTCGAAATTTTTAAATAGTAAAGTAATTGTCTGCTGAAATACGGATGTGCTGTTCTAACAAAATGCGAAATATGGGTTAATGGAAGCACTAGGGATAAGAACTGAATACGGTTAAATTTATTAATGCAATTTATTATTTTATAGATATTAATAAGGTATGCAGGAAAGTAGTAATCCATACCAGATACTTATATACATAGAGGTAATATAATAAGCAAATTACATATAATTTAGTCGCCCATGCGCAGAAGACTATATTCGGACTGGGCGAATCTATTTTGAAGAAGAGTGCTCTGAAGCGATTTATTGAGAAAACGTTTACAAAAAAGGCACAATGTCAACGCCTATTATCATTTCTTATCTTCGTCTCGCGGTCCACAATGTATTACTTCCGAGTGTGAGTCCCCGCCTAGACTAGAATTATTGTAATAAAAATCCGCAGCCCTACAGTTGGCAACTCCAACCTGCCGGTGTCCGAAGCACTTTGCCTCCCCACCATGGTTCCCCCACCAGCGATGCAGAGTGAAATAGCGCGGCGCCGAGTAAAGCGAGGCGGCAAAATTCAAATGCTGTAGCAAGCTAAAAATCGAAAATTGATCGGCTAGAATCGATTTTGAACGATTTTCCAATCCCTAGTTACACCAAGCCTGAGGGAATTAAATAAGGATTTGAGGAAGCCTTAAATCTTAAATCTCTCCTATGCTGCGGCAGAAGTCGGAACTATAAGGGCGTTTTTTTTTTTGCAGAGGTATTAAGCCCCCTTAATGAAGTTTCGCGGAATTTCCCCTGGGTTAGGCATTTGCTAAAACGCACCAAATCAAGACAATGGCGAAAGTAGCATACACAGCGTCGGGTAGAAAGCAACCGACCTGGTGGAAAACCCGCGAATACTTCATTAAGGGGGCTTAATACCTCTGCAAAAAAAAAAACGCCATTATAGTTCCGACTTCTGCCGCAGGTTAGACGAGATGTAAGATTTAAGGCTTTCCCGGCGAATACTTGGAATGTATAGCTCTCGGGTATCCAACAGGTTGATGGTGTTTTTTGACACCAACGCTTCGAAGGCGTGAGGACGATGGCAGACTACGCCTTCAAAACGTCGGTGCCAAAATCCACCCCTACTTGCATGGCAATAGTGCATGTTTGGTGATCTTCACCCCCTGCCACACACCCTCGTGGTGGCTCGCAGGGTACTACGTAGATGTAGATCACTCGGTTGGAAACCCGAGAGCTATACATTCCATAGGAGAGCTCTTCGCCTTCACCTTCAACCCCCCTCCGGACAACAGCGCAACTGATGGCACAGAGGAGAATGCGGAACAAGGCCTCGGGAGAATATTCACTGTGACGTTATAATATACAATTTTGAACATTTTAATGAATCCTCCTTAGAGATTAAGGATTCCCATTTACAATAAGCGCAAATATTTTTTGATATATTGATTGTACGCGTGATGACGATCACCTGACTTTCGACAAATTCACGTTCCTTCATCGGTCAGAATTGTTATGTAGAAAGCAAAAGCGAAAAGTGACGACACTATGTATGGGATCCGTACAAGGAAGGTTTGATAAAAGAATTAGAGCGTGTGCAGAGGGGAACTGCTAGATTTGTTAAAGGCCGTTATGATAATTGTATAAGTGTTACGAATTTAATAGAAGAACTAGGATGGGAATTACTATCAGAAAGCAGGTTAGGTTAAACCTTTTAAGTAAATTCTAAACCGATTTGTTCACAGATGACGTTAGATATATATTGAAAACCCCTGCGTATTATGCTAGGATTGATCATATTAACAAAATTAGAGAGAGAGATTGTCGTACCGATAGATTTAAAATGTCATTTTTCCCGCGTACCATAAGAGAGAACAATAGGCAGCGTAGCAAAGGGATAGGTAGGTGAAATATAGTTAGAGTAGTCTGTAGTGCATGATGCATGTAATTACAACCAATAATCCCTTTCTTATTATGTAGATACTAACCATCTAGCTGCATGTGACCCTGTTCTCTAGCATGTCTCCCTTAAATATCCTACTTGCATGGCAATAGTGCATGTTTGGTGATCTTCATCCCCTGCCACACACCCTCGTGGTGGCTCGCAGGGTATTACGTAGATGTAGATGTCGACACTCACTTAAAGTATTAATTCTTATTCTTGAGGCGTGCGCAAACAGATTGCCGTGGCGTTTTCGGGCGTAGCATACCTGAATAATATATACCGAAAAACTATTGAAAAAGGAATATAAAAGATGGAACGTGCGTAGGTATACGATGTATGAAAAAAGTAGGCCCAAGTTACATACATTCTCATAAAATTATAACGCTCGTTATAAAATTGAACTAGTCGTAGCGCTCTGCGAGACATTTACTTTTGCCCTTAACTGTACTTTGAAAACCATTTATCTCAATATTACGCCACGAACGGCAGAGAGGAGTATCTTTTTTTTTCAGAAATATGGTGAAAACCCAGAAGAGAAAATGATGTGTCGCGATTTGGATGCTAATTGACACTCAAATCCCGTGATCTTCCACTACAATACAGGTGTGTGATGTGCCACGTCCATATTTGGGTCAGAAATTAAGACTCAGAAGCCCTCCCCTCCCAGGGAAGCCCTCCCTACTCCCTCAAGTATGGAGCCATTGTAATTAATGCAGACAATTTCCTCACGTTCATCGAGGCTATTTTATCACCCTCTATTTGCACGTAGGCGACATTTCTGCCTCTCCCGGGAATGAATGGAATTAAACCTCGATGGATCTCGACTTCTCCTCCCACCCCTCCCAGGAAGTACGACCTTGGACGTGTCGAGCCACTCGACCGGTGATCACCGGGATAAGTGCACACGTCCACTCACAGAGGGCTCCAATGTGTGTGCGCGTTGGGATCGTAAAACCGCAAACTTGGGGAAGTTTCCCTTCCCTCAACTCAGTTCCCATCCATTTTACGTGATCCTCCGTCGGCCTCCTCCGTCGAATTAGGGTGCTCTACTCCATGCGTCATGCAATCAAAGGGGAAACACAATGAAGACTCAAAAGCGACGAAAATGTCGCTTGATTACGCCCGTAATTTAGTTATCCAGCACAAAATTTATCCTTCTATGTAATTAAGACGTGTCTGCGTTGAGGAGAAACATCGGATTAATGGAATCGCATGAAGGAAATGAAAAGTTAACGCAAAAAATCAACGATAACAATTGAAGAACACTGTAAGTTAAATGAATGATCGATGATATAATAGGATTACGGTAAGAATTTCTGGAGTGGTAATTCCTGGTGTTCTAGTGGGTTTTCTGCCGTTTGATAGCAGCATATTGTCAAAATTCTCATCGACCGCGCGACAAAAATCCTCGGTGCAACAGTAAAGTTCTGTAATATCTTTCTGGAACAGTTTTTGGCTGACAAACTACAGTTGGAACGCCTCCCGCAGCAGCAGATTTGCTGTCTGTATATATAGTTTCTTTATGTTCTTGGCCTGGCTCACGAAAATGTACGCGAATGTCAATAAGGCCTGGCATTAGAACAAGCCCTTTACAATCTATTGTTTCGTCAACTCCACTTGTTGAAAATAATGATTCACCAAAGTCATTAATATTAAGACCATATTCCACTACGTTTACCAATCGATCTCATATCAATCTGAACTCAGACCGATCTGAAAATTCCTAGCGAGCCGTCTGAGATGGCTTAGTAAACCAACACAGATTGAAAATATCGACAGTGAACGATCGAATCTATCAGTTGAAGCACGATTTGCCAGGTGTGAAAATAAGTCTTATATAAAATAATAACAGTTTTATTTCGTTTCCTAATGGCACCAAAATATTGATGAGGAGCGTCACAGAACCCCTGGTTCAGATCAATCTCAAAACGCAGCAAATAAGTGGGATGGATATTAAATCTCAGATCGATCCCACTAGCCCGTTGCGTTCACCATACCGAACTGATTAGATCAGATCGATCTGAGACCGATTGGAAAACAAAGTGATAGTTAAACTTTATGATTTCAGGCGTCGCCTCGTACAAGAACTCAATATAAGAAACCATATTGAAAATAATACCTTGTATTTTCCGCAATTATTCAATTCGTACGATTTGTGCATACTACCCACATCACGTTATTATCACAATAATCAATAATTTAATAATATACAAACAACTGAGATGAATGGTAGGGGCACTATGTCATCAAACTGAAGCCTGACAACCGAAATTACAACCATATCGTTTAACCCTGTCTCCGTCCTTTCTCCGTACTTTCTTATGCATAGCACGACGAAATAAACGAATTAGCGGATGAAAAACCAGAATATCAACTATCTATTTGAATTGTAATGCAAGCAACTCTTGAAACTTATATTGACTACTTAGTGCTACGGTTTCTACTCTACGTTTCCATTGTTTTTACCGGAAATGTTGGTTATTTTTAATTTAAATAAATAAAACACACACGGAACGAGGATGCATGTTAAAGAAGTAAATGCCAGCAGATTTCTAGAAAATATCATCGATGGAAAACATCGTAAAATTGGAAAATTAGTTGGTTCACCACTGAGCGCTTAAGGAAAATGGGGGTAAACTATGATGACTGATAGGCCACACCCACCTTACATCTTCTGGCATTGGCCAACATAAGTTTTGTTTGAAGACTCTCGCAGATTTTCTTGTCAAGCATCCTTCTTAGATTGGCCAACATAGCAATCGCCCTCTCCATCTACCTAAATGACAGGTTCATTCAAACAAAAAACGATTTAAAATAATAATAAGGTTTTCTGTCGCCTTAATTTCGATCCTGAGCGTTTCAAACATGTGAAATTCACACGCGAATAGCTTTTAAAATTACGCGTGAGTCACGTCATGTCAAGAATCAAAATCGCTTGTCGTGATACATTGTTGAGATTTAATAAATAAAACAGCTGTCAAGTTGAGTTTTCGAAAATTCGAAATAAATTTAATTGTTGCCCTCGGCATCGTACACATGTCCGAAACTTTATTTTCAACTCAAAATTATATGAACTGAACTAATTTTCATATTCAATTTTTAATTGAGGCTTCTCTTGACTAGAAGGATACTTAACACGAGATTTATTGAACTGGCTGGTGTCTTTCTGAGCTTCAGCACGTAAGGTCTATTCGTAAAAATTATAAATAAACTTCTGATACTATAAAGATTCCATATATTTCTCAACGTAGCACAGAGATGTCATTTGGATGTATAGACAGTTCAATTATACTTTATAATGCCTCCTAAGGATGAAATAGAGATGGCGGGGAGAAAAAACAGAGATAATCGAATATGAGATGCATAAACTGATGTAACCTTGAGTTTTACTAGGATATTTCCACAAAAATCAAACTGCGCACATTAAATATCATTGATAAAAAAATACGCACATTAAATATCATTGATTTATTATATTTCGTTTACAGGAAGAAAAGTAAGTTGGACGATGTATTCACAGATGACGCGCGAATAAACGTTTTGTCAGAGTTGTTTACAGAGCACTAACTATACTACAAAGTTATAGGTTAGTTGGTGCAATTTAAAGATTCTTTACTAAAGACCCCGGCATTTTCTGTCGTTTACAGAGGAAAAGTTCTCTACATCGTGCTAACTACACTACTAAGTTATGGTTCAGATGGTGCAATGTAAAGAACCCGTCGTTTCCTCTCATTTATAAAGGATTAAGCCCTCTAACATCGTGCCAATTACAGGATCAAAATAAAGGGTAGTTTGTGCAATCAAAACACCCCGGAATTTTCTCCCTTTTACAGTGGAAAATGTCCTCTACATTGCGCCAACTACACTACAAAGTTAAAGTTTAGTTTGAGCAATGTAGATAATCCTACGTTTTCTCGCTTTCACAGAGGAAAAATGAGTGAGACGAAAGTTTCTCATAAAGCGCGCGAGGGATGTTCGTTGTGGGGGGACGAATATTACGTTTCAAACATAATGTCACAGGAGAACAGGAATGGGAATGCTCTCCATAGCGTATACAAGACAGAACTGATCCAAAATAAATGCTCCCCATGGGAATTATTTATTAGGACCCTTGAGTGCTGTTCCGCCGGAAAAAATCCCTTGAAAGGTTTTCCTTTTGTGCATGCTCTTAGAAAAAAATAAAACCCTTCGCAAGCCACTAACGTGTCGTATGGCCGTTGTAATACATCACGGGGAAACTTGTCATCGGCAAAAATGAAAACTTCTTCTATCATCTAGTATAATAAACATTGAACTGAGTATAAAGCGGGAGTGGATTGACAACATCATACTTAATAATTCATAGTAAAAACAAACTTTTATGGAAAATGTTTTTTTGTTGAAATATTTTGCTAAACATAAAAACCTTTTTCCTTAAAAAGTCTGAATTTACATTCTTTTTTTTCCATTTTTTTTGCAATTTTTTGCCATTAAAATTTTTATTTTTTTGTTATGAAGTTCTAAATTTCCATCTACATCTACGAAATACCGGGCAAGCCACCAATAGGGTGCGTGGCACGGGGTGATTCCACACCTGAATTGCTAAACTCATCTCAGCTGAAATCAGAACTGCGCAGCTCACCGGGATGCCAGGCGCAGTCCAAAAGCAGTCAGGAGAGCAGTGCGCAGTCAGACCAGAAACTAGGAGAGTGCTACGTACATTCAAAAACATGCTACCATGCAGTGAATTACTTAAAACAAAATTACTGGTTAGTATTACTAACGCGACAGATAAATACCACTGCAATGTACTAAAACATACAAGAGTATATCAAGCCGCAAATTACATGCGAGGTTAGTGACTATAAATGATGTTAAGTTATTTAGCACCAGTGCAAAAACCTATTTCTTAAATCTTTGACTTGACTTAAACCTATTTCTTAAATCTTTGACTCTTAAATCTTGACTGTGTGGTTTTTAATGCATCTTTCTTGTACATGGTTTACTTGTTTTCGCGAAAGTTAGTTACGCCTAAACTGAATTTGAGCGAAGGAGCGCATCTTGGAACGGATCAGTCCGTGAACGAGAGCAACAATCGAGGAGATCGATTCCCTCGTGGATGGCAGGGACGCCGTCCATCTCTCGAATACAAACGCGCAGTTTATCAATTAGGTTAAGTGAAGATTAATTACTGTATTGTCACCGGAAGTGGATCTATGGACAAAATGTAACAGGTCTACGTTATCGGAAAAAAGGATAAATTTCAAATCCAAGATTTGACCCAGACAAATAGGTGAAAATCAATGAAGCCTTCAAAAAAAAATAGCAGACGAAAGATTCAGCTGCGAAATACTCTAACGCGTGTCACCCGTAGTCAGGTGTAACGTTGTTAAACAAAATAAATTGAAATATAATCCATATGGTCCACAACTCATGGACAAAAAATAACTTATATCATTTTACCTAAGAAATTCATTCATTAGTCATTGGTCGTTCAATCCTAAGATTGGTTGACCGCAGCCCTCCACCCTTCCCTATCTATTGTCAGTTCCCTTACCTCCTGGGTATCTCCCCCTATGTACTTTCCTTTAAATTTTGGTCCAAAAGGAGAGCTCTTACATACGCAAGCCGTTCTTTAAAGGCCGCTTTACTTGAGGAATTTAATTGCACAATTTGATGCACAGAAATTACAACAAGGCGGACATGGAAATAGAGCAGGGGCTATTTTCTGTCTGTCGTTACAATTATGGGAACCTGTATCTGTACCTGTATCTGTCGTTAATCCATTTGCGCATACATTCTTGTTATTTACCGCCTTATATCAAGCAATTCTCAATGCAAATCCAAAGATGAGATTGAGCACTAATGCGCCCCGTGTAACACGCCCTCAACAATGACGATTTTTTTCCGAGCAAAATACGTAACTTTTTAGGGCATGAGTACGCGGTGGCTTGGAAGGCTATATTTTTTTGCCCCTGCGAACACGAAATGAGGATACCATGCACTTTGAACGTAACCTAGCGTGAAAATGGGGAATGTACACCAAAAAAAACCTTTTAACCGTACAGGACCCTGGTTGGTATTTTTGTTTCAAAGGTATGTGGCGGTAGCGCTTGAGTCAGCTTCCCCTTCGGCAAAAACATTAATTATGAGCGCAGCAGGAGAAAATTAGACTGTTTTTTTATGAGATGCGCAATTGCTCGATCGACAGAGGTTTCTATCGTATTTTTATTTTGCAAAATTGTAAATAATATTTCCTTTTAATTCCACTCCTCCTTTCCGCTGAACGCAATTTACAGGGGTGAAAATGAGCGAAAATCGACAGGCGCAGTGTAGAATAAACTGACCAAAACAAGCCTTTCTTTTATTTGACTGGTTATAACCCATTAACATTTTGTATTGTAGTACTTATAGTCTCGTATCGCTTTCAATTAAAACAGAGATGGCTTGGAAAGCGATATTTCTTTGCCCCGCGAACACGAAATGACGATAACATGCACTTTGAACGTAACCTAGCGTGAAAATGGGGAATGTACACCAAAAAAAACCTTTTAACCGTACAGGACCCTGGTTGGTATTTTTTGTTTCAAAGGTATGTGGCGGTAGCGCTTGAGTCAGCCTCCCCTTCGGCAAAAACAGTAATTATGATACCATATATACTCCATACAATTATACAGAATATTACAAGTACCATTCAGGCACATAGATTATATGCAAAGTATAACTGAATTACAATCAAGGAATCCAGTTGTAATGTTGCATGAAAAATGTATGTAGTTCAGTGACAAAAAGGTACAAATATGTTTTAAATATTAGGCGTGTTCTTTATTCGCTTAATATACAACATTTCGGGGTGAAAATATTATCACGATCCATATAGATAATACCTAATCTCTGAATTCTGAGCATTGCAAAACTGTAGAAACAGTTTGTGTACATTTCTCGGGCTCGCCACCGGGTAAGAAACTCACACAAACTTTAGGAATAGTTGGTTGAGAGAACGTTAAGAAAAAGTCATGGGGGATCTAGTGGAACATGTTGGCACTCTGAAATGTGTGAGACTCAACAGTTCTAGATAATCATATTCGCCGCTAATTACTTTATAAAGGACAACCAAAGCGGAGATGACAGGCAGCGAGAAAATTAACTAGTTGAAAGAAAATGGGCAGAGCAAGGTAAAAGAGCAATATCTATTAAAGGTCAGCAAAGGGTGGAATAATAAAATTAATTGAGAAGGATATGAGATGTTGAAGACCACGGTAAAAACAGCAACGCAAATAGAAGGCAAATTTTGGATGGTGATGAAAACTTCTGATACTTAAAGACACATGAAATGGAGCAGGGTTATATTATATTTTTTACAATAATGGATAACAATTTTTCAATGCATCGTCGGCTCTCGATGGAATCATCTGTCTCCCAAAAAAATAAATCACCCATATTTAAACCAGAAAAAATGCTAAAATTTATATTATATCAAAATAAATAAAACCTCACAAGCCTCCGCGAGCATTCGGGACCACAGACAGAAAGATTTAAACAAAAAAATAACAAAATACAAAGAAAAGCGGCGCGCTTCGTTAACAGCTGCCACCAGCGAACATATAGTGTCTTGCAACTTTTAGAGGGATTGAGGTGGGAGCCCCTAGATACTAATTGGCTACACGATAGGCTTAGCATTGCTCGAGAAATAAAGCACTGGTGTGTTTCAGAACGACACAGAGAATATTATGATGAATACTCACTACATCTCTAGGTATACGGAATACGGAATACGGCTAGGGATACGGAAGAGGTAAAATAATTGAGATACTAGGGCTGTTCAAAAAGTAATGATAATAGAGACCTCGAGGGAAAATGTGCTGCGAAGAGTAGCAATGCTGCATACCATCGTGTAGCCCATTCTGTTTGCCATCTATAACGACCAGTTTTAAGTCGATCTGCGAAGTGAATGGGCGCATATAACGATTCGCGAAACATGTGTTAGATATCCGCCTACCATGTCCAGCATGGATGAAAAGTTAGAGCAACGTTGTACCGTGAAATTTTTCGTGAAACTCGGGAAGAACCGAAAAGACGAGTGTGAATTATCAACTATGGTGTCTGGTGAAGATGTTACGAACCAGATGACCTTCTACAAGTGGTATTTATCGTTTGAGGATGGTAGAGAAAGCATTCCCGACGAGCTAAGAGAGGGACGCCCTTCAACGTCTCGAGCAGAGTTTGTAATGAATACAGCTGCCAATATAGTCCACGAAGAACGACGAATTACCATTAGGGAGCTCGCCACATATCTAGGCAATTCAGTAAGCAGAGCATTTTCGTTTCTGCAATATGATTTGGCCATGCGACAGGTCTTGCAGATGGTTGCCGCGCCTGCTAACACCGGAGCAAATTCAAAATTGTCTCAGCGTGCGTGCTCGGCCCCACGTCGCTCACACTGTAGTAGATTTCTTGAATGCTAGAGGCGTTGCAACTGTACCCCACAAACCGTACAGTCCAGATTTGGTCCTTTGCGACTTTTGGCTCCTCCCCGAAGTCAAGTTTCCGCTCAGGGGACGGAAATTCAAGACTAATCACGAGGTTATAAAAGCTGTGGAGGCGCGGTGCCAGGAGCTCGAGAAAGATGATCTGGCGTTCGTGTTAAAAAGTGGCAGGACAGGTGGCAGAAGTGCATTAGAACAGGTGGGGGTTACTCCGAAAAAGAGCATGTATATTTGGAAGACTGAATAAATATTTTTACCTGTGAAGCTTTTTTATCATTACTTTTTGAACCGCCCTCGTACATTGTCGAACAGATAGGTACAAAAACTCTTTCTTTCCACGCGCAGTAACCGCGGGTTCCACACCACAGGGATAAAACTGTGAAAACAACGACGAAACTGTGCAATTACAGCCTCGTGCATTTCGCGTATGGCCATTCAAATGTTCAGATTTGTCGGTGGCTGTGACATTACATCCATAAACAATCTCCGAGGATCGATCGCGTTGAGTCCTCCCTGAATTAGGCACAAGAATTGCTCGCAGTCCTATGACGACGTCGCTAGAGTAGAATTGCAAATTTATAGCGTCAGCCCGCATGCGCAGAAGGAAAATCGGGGTAAACAAAGATGGCGAACGGGCCACGCCCACGTCACAGTTTCTTGCACAGGCCACAATAGCAAACGCCCTCTCCAACTATCTTAATGCATATGATCCAGCACATGATAACGGCTTTTGAGTACCTCGACAGAGAAATGCAGATGATATTGTTTGCGGCGGAAAGTTCGAGATAAGAAAACAAAGTTACTGCGCAGTACGCGCATGAGTGACAGGCACGAAAGCAGATTCGTTAGCAAAAAAACGAGATCTGTCTAATAATAACCTCCACTGCAATTGAGAGGCGGATTAAATACAGGATAGGAGAAACACACAGTAATGTTATTTCAGACGTCGCGTGGTGGCCTTATTATGTAACCCACCCAACGCAGGAAATGACAAGAACACACGTACAGCTAAACAAACATCTACCTCACAAAGGCCCAATTAGAAAGGAATGCAAATAAATCCTTCCATTGTTTTCCTCCGGGCGAAGTAAATCTATTGTTTTGCCATTGTAACCGAGGCGGTCTGCGTCCCACGTTCGTTCACGAGATTTCCGCCGAGTAATTCGAGTCGCACTCGTCTTTTCAATTGCACGCCGGGAAACTGCATCTGCCTTCTCGAAACAAAGGAGCAAAATAATTGTTATTTTGCACACTAGTAACTGGATACGATGAGTATACATTATCAATTGAAATGCTTGGCTCAGTTGTACAAGCTATACTGTTGCCTTTGATTTTCGCAAAACAGAGTTCGTAAATTAATTTAGTCGATGTCAGCGCCGACATCACCATCATACGTTCATGAAGTTTTCTTAATCAATGCGGATATAAGTGGGAGTTAGCGAGAGCCTGAAAAGGTAATTCCTTCACTGCTGAAGAGATACAGACTAATAGCCAATAGCAAAGAACATTTACTTATGAAATAAATAGTGATGAGATCCATAAAGTTATAGATCTCGTAGGTATTCGGGTTGCAGGAACACATCCACTGGTTACATAACTTATTCACCAATAGTTAATACCTTCCAATATTCGATCTAATTTTCTGCAGCTGGGTAAAATTTATGAAAGCTTAGCGTAAGAACACTTTCTAACGCACATATTAATTAGTCAGTAGGAGTAAACTAAGCGGTAATCCGTCTCAAATAAATTTCTTTTGTCTCGTTATTAAGTCTCCCGGTGGTTCATTGCGCTTCCACTATCTTGGCTAATTATGGAACTCATAACTCCATACCATAAGTTATGAAACCAATACATTTATCGAATGTTTCTGCAACACTTACTGAATCGTTGGCATAGTTTATTGGTCCCATACCTTTATAGAATACATGTGCGTCGTAAACTGCAACCTGTACCCGCAATTGGCCAGTTTTTTTTTTTTTTTTTTTTTTTAGCAATAGGCAATTTTTAAAATGTACCAGATTATGTTTGAAATCTCATAGTTACACGCCGGACGTTAGCATCGCTGTACTCGAGTGGAGGCGGAATAATCGACGAAATGTTTCACAGCTTTCAGAGGGATTTGGTAGGGAACCGCTAGAGACTCGGAGGCTGTGCACTATGCTTAGTTTGATTGAGAAATTCAGGACAGGTGTGTTTCAGGTCGACATGGAGAATACCATTTTGACACCTCACTACATTTATAGGTCCGATAGAAGCGAAAATAAATGAAGGTGTAATAGGAAAAGTGGAAAGCTACCGGTATCTAGGAACGATGGTGACAGACGACTGGAGTCAAAATTAAAGTCTAACTAGTAATTTCATATAAATGGCGCTGCAGTCGGCGTCTAAGACAAGGTCGTTCAATATCGACTGCATTCTTCCTTCGATACAGGTTTTCGCAGCGTCAACAAGTCTGCCATGTTCGTCGTTATTGTAGTGTACTTTTCACAAGCATAGCATAGGTCTATTTTCAACGTTTAGTTTATTAGGCAGTGCATTTGTATTCGCAATGATGACTTGCGCCGGGTTTTCGTTGATTTTCCTGGGGGCGACATGGCAGTAACTGCTCATTGAGCACATAATTGGCGGACGTGTGTAATGGAAATGGTGACGAAGACCTGTGTAGAAGGAATTATACAATCGATATCGAACGACAAGCAAGCAAGATAAAAGCAAGGATAGCAATGGCAAAAGAGGCCTTCAGCCAGAAGAAAAACTTCCTATGCAATAAAAGCCTGGATCTGGAGCTGAGAAAGAGACTAGCTAAATGTTATTCATGGAGCGTTTTCATGTATGGATGTGAAGCGTGGACATTAGGCAAGAGGGAAAGGAATAGAATAGAAGCTTATGAAATGTGGATGTGGAGAAGGATGGAAAAAGTAAGATGGGTAGATAAGATGAGAAATGAAGAGGTTTTGAGCAAAGTAAAAGAAGGAAGATCGCTCCTAAAGGAAATAAGGAAAAGGAAAGGAAACTGGTTGGGCCATGTGATGAGAGGGAAAAGTATAATAACTGTGGCACTTGAGGGTTCAATTGAAGGAAAGAAAAAGAGAGGAAGGAGAAGAATTAAATTGGTGAATCAGGTGAAGAACATCAGCTATGATGAAGCGAAGAAGGAAGCTCGGGACAGAAGCGGACGGAGACAGCAGTGGTGTACGGGACCTGCCAGCAGGCAGAACACCAGATGATGCGAAGCGAAAAAATAATAGAGATACATAGCCCAACTGATAGGTACAAAAATAATGACCATAGTAAAAACTGTAAGAGATTGTAAGGATATGAGATGCTGAAAACAACGATAAAAAGAAGAATGTTAATTGAAAGAAAATTTTGGACAATCTTATAACAGGAGAGGACAAAACTTATAACATTGAGAGCCATGAAATGGAGCAGTGTTTTATGATGTTTATAAGATAATGGAACACGATTCACCCTAGCATCGAGAGCCACTAATAGAGTCATCCCAATGCCAAAAAAGAAAAGACCCAGATACTTTCCAGACATAAAACTAAAAGTAAGTACAGTCGGATTCAAGTGTATTGCAAAGAATCGAGTGTATTATTACACAATATGATCTGATCGAATAACAGTGTCTTGCTGCGACGTATTGATTAATTGAAATACCAAACTTTATTATTAAACACAGATCGTTCCTGGCATACAATATACCTACGGCAAATACTACGTAATGTATCATTTAGAGTGACAGTTGTGATTAATAAATAATAATTATACATGCTTAAATCGTAAATCCAAACCAAAACGAAAGTGTAATGACAAATTAGCACAATATAGGAAATTGGTCAACTATTACCATTTGAATACGTGCAAATAAACAGATGAATAGATAGAGTTGCGTAGCAAAGAATAACAGCGCCGTAAGTGAAACTCAATTTCCTTGAGAAGCGTAGGTGGCGCCGCTCGATTCTTTGCAATACATTTGAATCCGACCGTACAACAAATTTAATTAAAATGAATAAAACACAAAGGTAACCTCAACACTCCGTTTCAAACTGCTACGAACGAACATATGGTGCTGTTCGGATTTTAGAGGGATATGGCTGGGAGCCGCTAGAGACTCGGAGGTGGCAAGCTAGGCTTCGTTTGCTTGAGAAATTCAGAAAAGATGTGTTTTAGAGTGACTCACAGAATATCAGTTTAACGCCACACTACAACTCTAAGTCAGACAGAGGCGATAAAACAGAGTTTCGCAAACAAGATCAAATAAGAGATATACTTTACCGAAAAGAGACGAAAAAAAAGTTCGATCTTTCCACGCAAAACTGGAACCACAGTAAAAACTGCCCTCCACTCAAAACAATCCCATAATACACGTCACCAATTCACCTCTCTCGGCTGGTGTCCTTATTCTCCCTGCCACACGCCAATCCGTTGGCTCGCATGGTGGTATGTAGACGTAGAAGGTTCACCATTTTCGTAGCCTACGGAATGCTTGGCAGTACCCCTTAAGGAGGAGATAAACATTCATGATATATGGCATAAGACTCGTTCGAATATCTCTTAAACCTTTGGACTAGTAATTAAATCTTATGATGTATACACGCTTTATGGCCAGTTGCAAGAACGACACACATGTATTCAATAGAGTTACGGGACCCAAAAGCCATGGCAACGATTCAATAAGCGTTGCAGAAACATTCGATAAAACTATTGGTTTAAAAAATGGCTTCATAACTTGTGGAATGGAGTTATGAGCTCCTTAAGTACCCAAGATGGCGGACGCGAGATGAACCGTTTGTAGTTTTAATTACTTGTTGAAATAGTGGTTTTGAGACAAATGGCTAGTTCGTTTACTCTGACAAAATAATTATAATGTGCATTAGCAATTACACAGGGGATAAATCACTATAAATTTTATCCAGCGCGGAAATATTGCATCAAACATTCGAAGAAATTAACAATTGGCAAATTAGTAATAAAACTGGTATATAAGTTCCTGCAACACGAATATTTTTATGAGTTCCAATACTTAATAGATCTCATTACTATTGATTCCTTAACTAGACGTTCTTGCAACAGGCCACAAGTTGCATCGCAGTCAGCTATGGGTAAGTAACGAGTGAAATTACCGACCGTGAAAGCGGGTACACGTTAAAGATAACGCAGGAGATGCCGTAGGGAAAAAAATACAGACTCAAGAAGAGGTTGTATCCAAAGGATGAGAGCCGAACTATGAGAGGCATCGATGTGAACCAAGGATTGATGATGGGCCCTTTCTCCTGCGATGTTGATGGTGATAAATTTTTGACGCCCAAAAGAAGAGACACGAGGCAAACACTCACAAAGTCGCTGTGTCAGTATATTCACGCACACACTTCTCCAAGAGCCTCTTCAAATATCGATCCCGTTCATATCTCCGTATTCGTCCTATGTAAAAGTTATAAACGAACCAAATTTAATATTCAGGACTGAAATCACTCCCCGATTTCTCTACTTCATACCTAACGGGTTTTCCACATAAATAATAAATAATCATTATTTATAAATAATAGCGATTTTCTCGGTCGAATTAATCTCATTTCACACGGTACCCGAACCATCAAAAGTTTGAGGACACCTGCTTTGGTGAAAACTTTGCAAGACATTGTAAATGACAACATAATTAATTTATTCCACGCAAATCCCTATTTACTGATTAAATAATAATACTCATTTCACATATCTGAGGTTTATTGTGAAATAAGGATAATGGAACATGGAATTTCTATTTATGTGGAGAAGCTAATTTATTTTTTCATTGAAAATGAAAACTAAATTCCACCAAGTCACACCCGAGACAACCCCCATTTCAATTGCGTTGTGGTACTAAACCAGCATGATGGCGAGTAAGCAAAATTCCTTTTTATATTCGCGGAGTTACTTGATTACATAATTGATGAGATAAAATAGTTTGCTACTCGCTCCCAGTAGAGGGCAGAAGCCGTCGTCGTTAGCTTTTACAGTCACCGTGCGATCTTCACTTTCTGAAATGAACGCCGACGATAATATTCCACTTTACCCTCTTCCATGCATTCATTATTATCCTGAAAATTTTGAGTTCAAACAGTCATAATTTTGAAAAAAAAACGTGGTTCGAACGGTCGTAATTTTGAAAATAGTGTACTTTGAGCAGTCTTAATTTTGAAAAAATCGAGGTTTGAACAGTCGCAATGTTGGAAAAAGGTAGATTGAACAGCCACAATTTTGAAAAAAAGCGTTGATCGAGCAGTCGTAATTTAAAAAAAGCGTAGTTTGAACAGTCTTAATTTTGAAAAAATCGTACATCGAACAACCATATATTGGAAAAAAAGAGTAGGTAGTCCGAAAAATCGTACTTTTGAAAAAACGTAGATCAAACAGCCGTAATTTTGGAAAAAAAGCGCAGATCGAACTGTCGTAATTTTCAAAAAAGTGTACTTTGAGCAGTCATAATTTTTAAAAAAATCGAGGTTTAAACAGTCGTAATGTTGAAAAAAGGTAGATCAAACAGCCATATTTTGAAAAAAAAGAGTAGTCCGAAAAATCGTATTTTTGAATAAACGTAGATCAAAGAGCCGTATTTTTGGAAGAAAAAAACTCAGATCGAATAGTCGTAATTTTGGAAAAAAAAAACGCATTTCGAACTGTCGTAACTTTCAAAAAAAGGGTTCTTCGAACAATCGTAATTTTGAAAATAATGCGTACTTCCGACAGCCGTATTTCTGAAAAGAAAAAAAAAAAACTACCGCACCTCGAATGTTCTGAAGTTCGAAACGACCGCCGCATATCTTTCGAAAGCACGCAAAGCCAACCCCATGGATAATCATTTTCCCCGGCCGTCTTCGTCTCACGGGGCCTTTTATTACGATATGCTCACCCACCCGTTCAAGAACCACGGCGGGCCATTTGACGGTAGAATTGCTGCGATGAGGGAGAGAGAGGAGAAAGAGGAGGGTTCGGGAGGAGAGAAGAGGAGAAAATTGCGAAAACCCTGGGACCCGACCGAGGCACCAACTTATTCGAATCACGCGGATCGCTGTGCATTTTCACGGCTCCCGGCACCGCGATGCCTTTCTAACCTCGAGACGCAATGGCTCCCTCGAGGACTTCTCCCGCAGGCGGTATTACACATAAACCTTGCTTTTCACCGACATATGCGAAGAAAATGCACGCTAAAAAAAGGCAACAGCGGAGTTGGAATTATACGAAAATTTACGATGAAATCTTAGGCTTTACATCATGTAATCTCTCATTATGAATAATTGAAAAAAGTAAAACGTATTTCAAACTAAAAAATGGACATTATTTACCTCAAAGATTCACACGCAATACTCATCGATGCATTGTTTTACATCACTATCGTTACAACTACACAAGGTAACAATAAAGACTTAAATTTAGTTCAGTAGTACAGAGCCATGATTAGAATTTAAAAAAAATGCAGCGTTACCTCGAGTTGCGAACGTAATTCGTTCTTGTCTGCAGTTCGTATCTAGCATGGTTCGCAATTCTCACATTTTGTTTCTTGAAAAACATGTTTCAGAAATCAACTTGAGGAAAATCATTCGATTGCGAGATTAAGATATTTTTGCCGAAAATGAAATGAGAATCTTTGTAATAATATGATTAAATGTGAATAAGCAGAATGTTCACGCCTTTGGGCGAATTCTACCCTATATGCTGCTGGCTTCTGGTAATTTCTCATATTCTGCATTAACAAAAGTATCATATGTGGTGCCTAAAGGCAAAAATGCAACATAATTAACAATCCTTGAATCGAAAAGTTCAACGGTTGGGCGATTCGTATGTCCAGGTACTACAGTGTACACTCTTTATTGTTGCGGAAATGTTTTCCCTTCAAAAATTGCGGGGGGGCAACCGCCACGCATTGCCACTCCCGAATTACTTGCCGCCTTTGCATCCGGTCTCAAAGTGTTCTCAGTAATTCCGTGATATCCGGAAAAAAAACAATAACTAGAACGACGAAACCATGTAATAAAAAACTAAACTAAGCATTCATGCCTATAACTGCACTTGTTAGACCTTTCAGAGAATATGAAAAATCGTAAATCAAATACTTAAGTTTTCTCAACGGATAATTGCACTCTAAGGTTTATTCTAAATGAAGGACAACACTTAATTGGCGATTTTACCAACCAGAGCGACGCAATAACAGAGATTTGGCGGTGTTGGGATAACGTGATAACCATTAAGACAAGGATGGTGGAACCAACTCGAGGTGAAACTCGGAATTGTGGTTTAAGCACTGTGTGGTAATGCCAACTAGCGTCTGGTTCATGAACCAATCGCCGTCGTCTACCGACCTCTTCTGTTATGACCGGCTGCAAGAACATTTAGTTATGGAATCAAGAGTTATGAGTTCCATGAAGTTACAAATCTCATAAATATAATAGGGGTTGCGGGAACAAATCTACCAGGTACGAAACTTATTCACCATTGATAATAGCTTCGAATATTTCATCTTATCTTCTATTTTCGAATAAAATTTACCAACAATTAGTGAATATAAATTGCTAATGCAGATAATAACTAGTCTGAAAGAGTAAATTAACTGGTCATATGCCTTAAAACAACTTTTTTATCTAGAAAGTAAGTCTCCAAGCGGTTCATTGCGCATCCGCCATCTTGACTACGTATGGAACCCATAACTCCAAGCCATAAGTTATGAAACCAATACATTTTATCGAATGTTTTTGCAACACTTATTGAATGGTTGCCATGGCATATGGGTCCTATAACTTTATAGAATACATATGAGTCGTTCCTGCAAATGGTCATCAGTCTAACAACTCTTCCCGGGTTATTTATTTTCATGTTTGTACCATCTTCACCCAAATAACCGTCTTTACCCCGGTTAGCGGTACTTCGAAAGTAAACCGTCTTCACTGGAATTGTGATGAAATGATACCATACTAAATTGGAGTTCTAATAACTAGCGAATCTCATATAAAAGCGTGACTTTTGTCGTGGTAATAGCAATAAAATATATATTTCCATCCCGTCGTTCTCATCTCTCAAGTTCAATTCGACCCAAACGAGACTCATTCCAAAAAACTCTTTCTTAAAATTCCTATTCCTTAACATACAACCCGTTTCTTCCATCTACCGACAATAACACTTGTTCATCCTTCTCTCTCTTAAAAATAAAAGAGAAACACGAATCCGCGCACATTTTCCTTCACTCGTCGAATCTGAAATAAAGAGTAAGACTTAGAGAAGAAGGAAGACTTTCTGAAAGCCCGCCGCGAAGTTTAAAGAAGAAAATGAGCGTTAAATTAGACCCTAAACTATTGCGAATGTTTTTCTTTCGTCTCTTCCGTTGAGAATCAACAGGCATTTCCGCTAGTATATTATGACTCACATTTTGCGTATATTGTTAGAATCAAGCGCCCATCTCCATCATATTTAATAAACCCCCGGACGGGTCCTCCAAACAGCATTTCGATTGACACCAAACCTTTGCATATGAAAAAACCACACGTCTCAGGCTTTCATACACTGTATTATTTCATTGAGTAATAATTATAATATCACTCCGCGTAGATGTGCTTAAAAATACGACCAGCTTCGTCACAGAGTTACATATTATTACCTGATGATTTCAATCTGATATTAGACTCTAACATTTGAATACGTAACTTGGTTACGAAACCGGTTGTTAAAAATTAACTAAGTATAATTTAGAGGTGATTTTTCTCATTGTTTTAATCTCAGTAATATTATATGTTGAATTCAGGGGATTTTAAAACCAAATTAATTATTTTATACTAAATATAAGTTTCAACAACTTCCTCTTGCGGGAAGTCAGACATAGGCGAAACCTGCAGAGCTTTGGGCACTCGGCTGAAGGAACACTAGAGAGCGACAAAAAATAGACAATTCAAAGCATCAGCCATCCCAGAGCACGCAATGGAGTGAACCGGGACACACCGTGCAATTCGAAGACGCAAAAATAATAGCCAAGGAAAACAAGTACTTCCCGAGAATAATAAGAGAGGCTATAGAAATCGTAAAAAAACCAAAGAATTTTAACAGAGAAGATGGATACCCATTGCACAGCGCTTGGAAGAGAGTAGTAAGATTCCCGCGCAAACGCGACGCTGCTCCATGATTGGCCGGAGCATTGATCGCTTTTTGGCGCCAAACTTGGCCTATATAAGGACGGACCAAAACCTTCTCGCCATCCTTCACCTGAGGACGCCAGCAGGATAGCTGGCGAAACTGTTGTGCTGAATGACAACTGACGCGGATGCAACCCGAGAAATGTTGAAATCATAAGTTTCAACACATTAGGCAATAAAAAATTACTAATCTCTCAGTGCATTATTAAAAAAAGCTAAAATTGATTAGAATAAAGAAGAAACTGCATTTTTTTGACATTTAAGGACGATATGCGCGTGAGCATCATATTTTGTGGATCAATTGTTTCGCAAAAATGGCATAACTCACGCGATGGAAAACCCGAATATATTGTTCAAAGTGCATTCATTTTTAAAATCGACTTTTAATTTTATTATTCAAATCATAATTTTCAACACATTACGTACAAAAATTTATATAACCCTCAGCGTATCTGTAAAAAATGGATATAATGAAGAAGAAACTGAATTTTTCTCGAAATTTACGGACGAATTGCGCGCGATCACCATTATTGCAGGATCACCTTTTTTTCAGGAAGAAAAACTGGTCCCACTTCCGTGACGGGAAACCCGAATATATTCCGTTCTTGATGCATTGCATTACTGAAATTCTCAAGGGCCGTTACACGCAAAGTAAAGAACGCAAAGAGGTGAGCAAGACGCCCTAACTAAGGGCTCCATGGCTGACAAGCCCAGTTAGACATGCACACATTCTATCCGGAGGAGTTTTGATATGATCCCAAATAGCTCTCGAGTGGGGGGAATCTCAGTGGGCTTCGAGGCCGGCACTTCCCCCCGCCATTCCTGGCCCACACTTCCCCCTGAAACAGATGTGCTTGCCAGAAACCTTACATCGCGTATAAAAATACGAAGGTCTCATATACGAGGAGAGCAGTTTTCACGAGTCCGACCACGAGAGAGGCTTCAGAAAGAGAAGAATGGATGAAAATTCGCTCAATTTCGCGGTTTTTGCGTAAATTCGACGACGCGATTGATTCCCCGGCTGCAACAATGGAACGATTCTCAGTTCTGTGAACCATCGTAGCGATTCGTTCGACATGGCAGTGCGCGCAATTTCATTCATTTAACCACGTGGCCGCACAACTGACTGTTCTTTCTCGAAATGGTGGTAGACCAGTGAAATACGGACATTCTCAACGCTGCTACGGCTCATGAAGAATGCAATTTTTCCCACTATTTGGCAGTCAAACCGAAACTATTATCTCCATTAAGGTAAATGGACAGTGCGTCGCTATACTGGCCAATACTAGAAGCTGAATAAATAATACAAGTTCCTTGGTAACTTTGTGGTATTCCAATTTTTCAGAGGATTTAATGATAACATTTACAAAACCACACACTTAATACACACACGACCCGGGTTTCAACGCTTAAGCATCATCTTCAGGTGAAGATGACGCTTAAGCGTTGAAACCCGGGTCGTGTGTGTTTTTAAGTATGTGGTTTTGTAAATGTTACCATTAAATCCTCTAGAAGCTGAAGCCAGTCCGCCATTTTCGTTAACTCTTATTTCGTATAGCAATTTAGGGCTAACACACTAATATTGTAATTTTACGATGTTTTCCATCGATAACTTATTAAAAAATCATCATGAACTTACTTCTTTAATGTGCGTTCTCCTTGCGTTTATTTGTTATTTATTTAAATAAAGTATAATCCACATTTTCACTGAAAATTAGGGTTAAAATCGAGTAGAATCCATAGCACTTGGTATTCAATGTATGTTTCAAGAGTTATTTGCGTTAAATATTAAACACATAGTTAATATTTTTGCTTTAAATCAGCAAATCGTCCATTTCGTCGAGATATCGACAGGAAAGTAGGCAGAGAACTGGGTTAAACAATATGATTGCTATTTAGGTTGTCAGGCTTCAGCTTGATGACGTAATTCCATCTCCCTCCACCACAAGGGTTATTTCCTGAATGATGTTATGGTTCTACATCTAATATAGCAGCTATTTATAGAATAGAGTGATATTACAGCAACCAAGACTAACTACCACCAATATAGCACCTCCAGCGAAAGATATTCACCCAAATTAATCAAAAAATAACAGCGAGGCGGATATAACTTCATTTATATCATAAATTCACAGTAAGTCGCTGCATCATTTGTTGGCAAAGATTATCATAGCTCCGGGTTATCTTAATATATCGCAAAATGTATTTCACAACAAGTTGGCTTGCAATATCTCATGTAATTAATTACACCGATCCAACTGTTTCACCACTATTTCCCAAACTCGTAGAAAAAGTAACGCTTAACCCAATGGGTTCGGAGCCCCTCAATTCATAACGAAAACGGATATTTTGGGATGAGGGTTGCTTGAGCGAGATAGTTCCCTAGTCAAAATGGAGACCATGTTCTGATTATAAGTTTCATTTTAAGCAGCTGTATGGAGAACGGATAAAATATTCCATTATCAATGCTGGAATGATATACTTTAATATAACTGAAATTTGAGCAATCAAATAAAAATATCTGTATAAGTCTTTAACTTGACTCATTTTTTTCGCGTGGCACGTTAACAACTCCTTCACAACAGAAGGTTCTCTTTTGCAATCCCCATAAAAAATACAGCGGTGGCAATATGATTTATACTCGACAATAATTAAGATAAAAAAATGAAAAAAATTAAAGCATGCATTTTGAAAAAAAATCTTAACATCGTACTGAAAAATAAAAAGTAATATTTTCTCCAGTGAATGAAAATTTACCCTAGTAATGGAAATTATTAAATTCAATTCAAGAAAATAAGCCACACAACGATAAGACCACAACAAAAAGCGTGGGGTGCACTTTCTTATTAGATATCAACATAAATTTATTACATATTAAAATTTTGCTATTCAATGGAATAGGTAGCGTGAATATAAAATTTATAGAAAATCTTTAAATGAACTTAAGTTAAGGTTCAAAATATAATTGAGGTCGCGCCTCATGCTTTTCGTTGTGGTCTTATCATTGCGCGGCTAATTTCCTCGAATTGAATTTAATTATTTCCAGTACCAGGCTATATTTTCATTTACTTGAGAAAATATAATTTTTTCCGTTTTTTGTACGAATGTTAAGATATTTCTTTTTTATCGATTTTATAAATTTTTTTAAAGAAAAGCATGCTTAAAAATTCTTTTTCAATTTTTTAAAAAATTTTTACTTTTTAGTTCTAGTTTATAAAACGTTTAGAAAACAACAAGCCGTTTTATAAACATTTGATTACCTGGGACTGTTTACTAAAAAACATTCGACAAATTGTTGACTCCATGCGACGACTCTTATGCCCGTATTCATAGTCGTATTCCTAGGGGTTACCTGGGTATGCCCTAGCCAGGTAACACCTAGGGGTCCCCTACGCTGAGCGATTCATAAACCTTACCTGGGTAACACCCAGCCAGGGGACGCCTGGGTAAGAGATTTGGCAACAATCACACGCAAAAATACATATGAACGGTTTCGCTGAATGGTTCTCGATGTTTTCGATGCTCATTTTTCACCGTAACCAAGCACGCTATACACAAAAATACAGTATACTGTTACAAAATGTTGATGAAAAATGATTGAAGGAATATGAGAGAATGTTTACAATATCACAAAAATATTTACGTAATATGAATGGTGATGACTATGATGGTGGTTCAATAAGTACCCATGTTTGTAAATAGAAGATGTTACTATGGAAAGTTGCTGATATTATCGTGTACTGCCATTAGTACAGTAGTATCAATTCGTCCCACGCGTGGGCAGCAGTACTGCGTTAGGGGAGCTTTAGGTAAGCTTATGCCTTACCCAGGAAATCGACGGCCTGGGGGAGGGTTAGGGGACGATAGTCCCCTGGGTAACGACTATGAATACCATTTCTGAGCAAAGGGGCTCCCCCACACCTGGGGGACACCAAGGTAACGACTATGAATACGGCCCATATAGACCCAGGGTACGAGAGCCGGATGCTTCACCACTATTCTATCTCGATTCATAAATTTAGTGCGAATGAAGTGGTAACTTTGGAGGGTAAAATGAGGTCTTAATCATGGCCTAATGGATCCATGGGAAAGAGAGTTAAAGAAAAGAATGTAAAAACATGAAAAATACACACTCGATGTTTTTGACCTGACCTAGGGGTAGGAAATTCCACATTTCTTAAAAATAAAGATGTCTCTGGAGTGCGTACACGTATCTACCATTTCCCGTGTAAAGGAACCGGTATTTTTCGTAAAATATCTGACATTGAAATAGAAAAATAATTTTATTGCTCTGGGATCCTTTTTCCGCAAAGAACAAAATCAATTTAAGTACATAAAATACTCAAAGTCTGAAAAATACACCATACACTGTTTTCCGCTGAGAGCGGAGAATACTCAAAATATAAAAAAACAATAAAAATATTATAGGTTTTACCATGGTAACATAAAATATAATAGCAGCATGTTACATATATATAATCGATAAATTACAGATTATAATATTCAAGTCATTGGCATTCAAAAAATAATATTCACGATTGGTTCATAATGTAGGAGTTATTAGAACAGTTTAAAATTATATAAAAACAATTACAACAGTAGAGGAGATACGAGGAAAAATAAAACCTTTGTGCATATGAAAGTCACTAAGTAGGAGAATATATCTTTGATTATAAGCAATTTAAGGGAGAAATGCTTTTTAGCTCAACTGTAATAGAATTCCTAACTTTGGACCCTACTACCTGGAAGGAATTACGGAAGCATGTGGTCCGATGAGCGGGATAATAAATGAAATTGTCATCTATTCTAGTTCTAGTAGTCATATTAGTTGATTTTCGACATAGTTTTGGAGAAACTAAAGAGATATTAAGGCTTTTTTAAATGAAATAACACACAAGGGAAATTAGCTAGGAAAATTTCCGTCGTTTTCTTTTGTGGTCTGCCATCCGATTTCCTTGAGGTGTGACGATATATAATAAACCTCGGAACAAGATAAATCTCGGATGAATCTCGGAAAGTAGTTCAGTCAGGGGCTGACATTTTGGTATCTTTGGACAGGTGACATGTTTTTCTTAAAAAATGAGACAACATTTATTGATTTGTAGGTGAAATGATATTCCGTTCAAACTATCATAAGCGCAGCGATCAGATGCCAGCTGTTCGGACCACTCCCCCCTCGACCTACACCCTCCCGAGCATTATTCCACAGCTTTCTATGAAAACGATAAGGCGGTCGTTTCCGTGGCGACGGCGAATAGTGGAGCTCGCCCGAGATAATTCCTCTCTCCCTATATGCGTCACGCGGGGCACATCCCGCTTCCAACGTCGAAGCGTTCAACATCGATCCAAATATGAAAGCGGGACACACACCCGCGGAAGGGAATCATACACTCACCTGGCTCTATCTCGCATCCTCCACACTTCCGCTTGCCCTGAAGAGAGCGCGTGGCAGGGGAAGGAGGGAGGGTAAAAATGCGCAAGATTATTATTCTAATAATCGACCGAATAAAAGTAGAATTCGTTGAAAGTCGGAGAAAAATCTGCAAGATTTTCACTCGTGTAGGGCCTTCTTTCCCTCCACTATTTCTTTCAACATCATCCCGGCATACATCTTGCCCGAGGGTTATGCAACTCTGATAAATGGTGTACGCTTGTTGATAAATGGTCGCGAAATGGACGGAAATGGACTGAAATGGACAGAAATGGATTAGAAATGGACGGAAATGGTTAGGAATGGATAGAAATGGACAGAAATGGTTAGAAATGGATGGAAATGGACTGAAATGGACGGAAATGGATAGAAATGGACGGAAATGGTTAGAAATGGACAGAAATGGATGGAAATGGTTAGAAATGGATGGAAACGGACAGAAATGGTTAGAAATTGATAAAAATTGACATTAATAGATAGAAATGGACATAAATGGATAGAAATGGACGGAAATGGATAGAAATGGACGGAAATGGTTAGAAATGGACAGAAATGGATGGAAATGGTTAGAAATGGATGGAAACGGACAGAAATGGTTAGAAATTGATAAAAATTGACATTAATAGATAGAAATGGACATAAATGGATAGAAATGGACGGAAATGGACTGAAATGGACGGAAATGGATAGAAATGGACGGAAATGGTTAGAAATGGACAGAAATGGATGGAAATGGTTAGAAATGGATGGAAACGGACAGAAATGGTTAGAAATTGATAAAAATTGACATTAATAGATAGAAATGGACATAAATGGATAGAAATGGACTGAAATGGACGGAAATGGATAGAAATGGACGGAAATGGTTAGAAATGGACAGAAATGGATGGAAATGGTTAGAAATGGATGGAAACGGACAGAAATGGTTAGAAATTGATAAAAATTGACATAAATAGATAGAAATGGACATAAATGGATAGAAATGGACGGAAATGGACTGAAATGGACGGAAATGGATAGAAATGGACGGAAATGGTTAGAAATGGACAGAAATGGATGGAAATGGTTAGAAATGGATGAAAATGGACAGAAATGGTTAGAAATTGATAAAAATTGACATAAATGGATAGAAATGAACATAAATGGACGGAAATGGACTGAAATGGATAGAAATGGACGGAAAGGTTAGAAATGGGCAGAAATGGATAGAAATGGATGGAAATGGTTAGAAATGGACCGAAATGGTTAAAAATTGATAAAAATTGACATAAAGGGATATAAATGGTCAGAAATGGATAGAAATGGACAGCAATGGTTATAAATGGACAGAAATGGTTAGAAATGGACAGAAATGGTTAGAAATTGATAGAAATGGACAGAAATAGTTATAAATGGATGGAAATGGCTAGAAATTGATAGATATGGACAGAAATTGATAGAAGTGGATAGAAATGGTTATAAATGGATAGAAATGGCTGAAATGGAAATGCGGTGTACACTTGTTTTTGAAGTTGCGTCCCCCTCGGTCTTGCCCTTCTTCATCCCGTCCATGAAACCTACTCACTTCCTTCCCCTTCCCCGCTTGCGCAACTTCCTCCACTCTATCGTAAAAAAATTCTGAAAATTTAAATCCATTTATAAATAAATTTCATGAAATATTACTTCAAGTGAATTAAACGTTGTAAGTGAACTAAATATTGTGCCACACTGTACAAAATCTGATGTATATTTACGTTTTTTTTAATAATTTTCCCGATTTGTTATATATCATGTCGGATTATGTGACATTAATTTTTCTCGTACATTTTGCTAAGATAATATTTGTTTGACTCTACAGTTATGTATAATCATACATGTTCCTAAGGGACACACTTGCCCCGGATCTATGAATTTAATTTTCTATTCTATCATTAGTGTGGCATAGTGGATGTTTTAATAGTGTATGGTATGATAGAGATTGTCTAGTCCTGAATCCCTAATAATCTATGCAATTTAGCCCTTAAGACTATGGCGGAGGTAGCTATTTTAAACGTCGGTAAACAATTATTTCACCCAGGGTGGAAAACCTGATAAGGCTTTCCTTTCTCCAACTCAAAGTAAAGCTACACCAACACTGCCCAGTTAATCTAAAAGACAGTAACTTCATTAATGTTGGTGCTGAGTTACTGCATGGTTATGTTTTAATCTTCAAGTCTCCGATTCTTCATCTAGTCCATCTTCACAGATTTTACAAGCTTTGATTGATGCACAGATTGCCAGTGCGGGAAATACGTGATGATGATGAATCATGAGGGAACAAAAGTAATGAGATTCTCTGCAAGAAAGACATGTAGTAACTGTTATCTAGCTTAGAAAAACTGACATTAATGCTGTAGATACGGTGAAAGCTGGACGTGATACAGAGAAACCACTGCAAATATATTTTTTAAATCTTTTTTAATCTCCAAAGTTACAAATAACGAAATCAACTCTAACCTCAAAATGTGTAATTTTGTTAGTTACTGTAACTTGGCTTACCTGGGCAGAATAGCGTTCTGTACAATTTACCTGATAATTACGACTATTAGACGAAACCTGGTCGCAGAGGAATGAAATCTGTAAATTTGCGATTTTGTAGTGTCGTTCAATCAGTACAGTGATCTACCGGTTAAAGGTAGGTTTCACTGAAAGTCGGAGTAAATCCTCCAGAATTTTACTCGTGATTAGCCCTACCTCCCTCTATTCATCTCGCAAGCTCTGGCCTTCTTCATCCAGTCGATATAACCTATTCTCTATCTTCCCCTTACCCCCTTGCCCGACAACCTTCCCTCTATCATAGTCTTGAGTAACCCATCGCTTATTACTTACAGGAGATCGTGTTGGTGTGGTGGCTAGATTACTTGGCCTATAATACCGATGGCCGGGGTTCAATCCCGGCGCAGATGGATATTTTTTAGAGAAAACCGAATGTTTTGTGGAGGGAACTTCAAGTTCAATACTCCGTCTGTCGGTTAAGACGTTAAACCGTTGTTCCCTTGGCGTCTTCCGTTATTAGTAGGCTAATATCGGAGCCGGGTTTCGCTCCATCTTTTCTCCATTTCCCGATAAACCTTCCCGTATGGAATCTAATCAACCTGACCTCAGTGGCGCAAATGATTTCAGTTGTCAATCGCCTCCCAAAATAACACACCATGTAGGATTTTCTCCAGCCAACTGCTCTGCCTCCTCCTGATCTCGTCCAAAAGCCTCCTTTCCTCGCCTACCGTACCAAGCACTTCCTCGTTTTTCTTCCTTTCCCTTCAACGCACCATTTCCATCTGCCCCTCCTTCTCGAACGCATTCAGTCCTTTCGCGTCGTCCATCCTCACAGTCCAAGTTTCTGCCCCCAAGAAACGCTACACTCCATTTCAAGCTCTTCACCAGCCTCTTCTTTTTATCCTTACCCAATGTCCCAGTCATCAGCTCCCTTCTATTACGGAACGCTTCCTTTGCTAAGGTCATTCTATGAAAACATGAGAACTTAAAAATTAATGCGAGTGCTAGGGGTAATTAAAAAAAATAATTTTTTTAACCGAGAAATTCATAAAACAGTGATATATACGCATTGACAAAGTTATTCCGACAAAGAATGGCTTATAATACCGTCGCGCTTTGTTTCAATTAATATTTTTGATTTGAAGTTAATTCAGGGAAGTTCCACATCACTAAATTCGTCTTCATCTTAAGTCGTTCAATCCTAAGATCGGTTGACTGCAGCCCTCCACCCTTCCCTATCCAATGCTAGTTCCCTTACCTCCTGGTATCTCTTTTTATGTACTCTTCTCTTTATTTGGTCCATGAACTTATTCCCAGGTTTTCCTTGGAGGGATTTTTCCTCTTATTCACTTTAATTACTACCCTCCTCGAAAACCAATTCTAAAATATTTCATGCGTGGACATCTATTTTGGCGAATCGTTCGCAGTTAGAGTTCAAGTGACTCGAAATATAATATTAATGAAAATAGGATTAGTTAAAACACCGTTTATCTTACTTATCTAATTCATTAACAGCGGTAGCAAAATTACGACAAAACAAGCAAAAACGCTGCAAATATCTGCCATATCTGCTGGCTTCTGGACCATATTTATTTATTTTTTTTTATTTTTTTTCTTCAAGTTAAACGGGAATCCATGAGTGATGTCAAGCGGAAGGATATCCTCGGACCGTTTAATCGTTCGTCAAAATGTTAAGCCCCACCACTCGTCCGACATTCAAGGTGGGCACTTTGTGGCGTCGTCGTCAGACAGAAAACGCATCTCAACTCAGCACAAACAGAAGTAATACGTACGATCGCGCCCTGTCGCTATTCACTGTAGAATGCACTAGTTTCATGACGCGGTAGAATACTTCCCTAATTTCACTCGGCCCCACGAGTCGACCCAACTTGCAAAGCAATCCCGTAATGTCAACATAATAGCCTTCCATCGTCGCCAAACGGTTGACTACTTCGCATCGTGATAGTGAGCGCACTGTTGGCGCGATATCGCCGCAACATTCATCCCGCACTGGTGTGGGATACAAGTACAGACGCTGCACACCAGAATTTCATCGAACATTTCATCTTTTTTCTAAAAAATAAGACGAGGTCCGGCAAAGATTTCGATTCGATTTATTTCTTCCACCCAGCTAAAAATCCCCACTCAAAATGGCTGTTATTTACTCATATTGTTGCTAGGCAGTGATATAAACATACTAAACAATTGATGTAAATATATTCAAACCGGTCGATTATTTAAAAAAGTGAATTATTTTAATGTGAAGAACTTCCAAAAAAATATTCTCACGCTATTTCAACTGCTGTCCATCATTCAGAAAAATAGGGAAATGTAAAATAATATCAAACATTCATTTAAAAATGTCTGGTTTCTAGCAAATGAATGTGCACACCATGTAAAATATTGTAAAAAATGTCATCCAAAAAATTTTAAGTTTATCCTTGAAACTAATAAACTATATTATAAATATATTAAACATATGAAACAATTGATGTAAATATATAAAAACCGGTCGATTATTTTAAAAGTTAATTATTTTAATGTGAAGAACTTCCAAGAAAATATCCTTACGCTATTTCAACTGCTGTCCATCTTTCAGAAAAATAGGGAAATGCAAAATAATATCAAACATTCATTTAAAAATGTCTGGTTTTCAGCAAATGAATGAGCACACCATGTGAAATATTGTAAAAAATGTCATGCAAAAAATGTTAAGTGTATCCTCGAAACTAATAAATTCGATATAATTGAAGATTGAGTTAAAACAAATTTTAAGCTATCCGGGACTAGACACGGAGTTCCACTTTTACGGAGTCACCAGCAATGCACTAATGTGCGAATTTTCACAGGGAAAAAAATCATCCGCCTTGACCGGAATGGGCCCTGGGCCTTGACCGGGATTTTGGGATGATTTTTTCTCTGTGGAAATTCGCACATTGACTTTAAAATAAACCAATCAAGTGAACGCAGAAAATAAGACTGGAACGACGATACTAACCATGAAATATAAGCTATGCATTGTGTAGATGTAAACGAGTAAAGCATGCAAAATTTCATAAAAATCTGTGCCTAAAATGAAAATCCCAACCAGCTTAAATTAATGATGTCTCGATAAGGCCGAGTTCCATCTCAATTTCATTCCAAATTCTGACCGAGGCTACCTAACCAAAACTAACCAGAGCGTGTAACGTCAACACACTCAGCGTAGAGGGTAAACACATCCCTCCCTTTCGGAGTGCGGCCTCCAGGTAATTCGCTTCCACCCCTCGCCGTCGGGCGGACACTTCTACCGGAACATTTGGAGCGACCCCGCGGGGCATTTGCGATGATTGCACGCACTGCCCACACCATTCGCGAGCACCTTTGAGGTATAGATGGAGAGGGTTCTAGCAAGGTCGGCCGATCCTCGGTGTTGCGACGCGGGTCGCCATCTTTGTTCGTCCCGAATAGTCTCGATTCTCACGTGGCTGACGCACGAATTTTGTGACTTCACGACTTTTCATTCGAAATAACCCACTTGAAATCATCGTGCATCTGCTTTTCGAAAAAAAATATTCCTCTTTAAAACACCTTTTTGCTTATTCATTCTGCATATTTGCATACATAGATTTATTAAGTTCATGAAGCAAAGTAGGAAGCACAATATAGACACAGAGCCAAACAAAATTACCGTTGGAGACCACGCGTAAGCAAATTTACCTTTTTGGGCTCCAATGTTTCCTCGGAAAATGATGAGACAACAGAGATATAAAAAAGAATGGACGCAGCTAACCACACTTTCTTCTCCCTACTCCCAATCATGAAATCTAGAAATGTGCACATTAAAACCAAGATTCGGTCATATAATCCCCTCATCCGTGCAGTACTGTCTTACGGCTGTGAATCTTGGACAATGACAATCAAATCCGCAGAGTTGTCGGACATATTTGAGAGAAAAGTACTGCGGAGAATATACGGGCCTGTGAACACAGATGGAGCATGGAGAATCCGTCATAACAACGAAATATATAACCTTCGTAATGAAGTCAGCATTTCCACCAACTGGAAACTAATGAGACTCCAATGGGTAGGGCATGTCCTGCGTTTGCCGGAGGAGAGGGCAGCTAAGAGGATCACTGCACAGATGGGAGGTAAGAGACCAGATGGGAGGTAAAAGACCAGTGGGAAAACCCAGAGCTCGGTGGGAAGATAACGTCAGCAAGGATGCACATGAACTGCTTGGGGTGAGGAACTGGAGAAGAGTGGCAGAGGATAGAGAGGAATGGAGGAAGAAAATTTAGGAGGCCAATGCACGATTTGGGCTGCAGTGCCATCGAAGAAGAAGAAGCCAACTTATTTTAATTACTCGGTCAGTAAACTTACTTTAATAATTAATGCTGTCCACTTTATAAAGCCATTTTCCCACATTCTGCTACATTAATTATGGTCGTTTGAGCGAGATTAATCCCTGTTCGCGATGGTGGTTATGTTAAAGTTTAATATTTGAATTTAAGCATCACGAATGATGTGGTTATTTCAAGTTTCCTTCAAAGGAAGGCACTGTTTTAAGAGCCAACAATTTTGACAGTAAAAAAATCTCCAACGTTCTGAAGGGTGATTAGCAAAACCATTCATTTGGCGAAGGTACGGTAAACATTGTACCTCTAGTCTACAATATAAGTAGTTTATCTGTTTACCCCTTATAACTATCTGAGCATGACCGCGATGCCCCACTGCGAATGAATTCAGAAATAAATGCAACCAATAAACTCCTCGTAACGTCCGCTTTACTGGCTTTAAGTTTGCCTCTCTTTGGCTCTAGCAGCCAAAGAGAGGCAAACTTACGGAAGAAAAAAGTTCAGGTCGCCTCGAACAATGGAGAGGCGTTATTAAGGACTCGTTAATTTCAAACAGTCCCCGACAATGGCATTTCATTGTAGCGGCGGCGCGACGCACGGTTGCATGCCGGGGAATTCGTTTGTTGGCTCCGCCTCGCCCGCGCGAACTCTCAAGAGAGAGTGTTGCGACAGACAAATGGGAGCTCCACCTAGCTCGCGAGGGGGTGTGTGATATTTTTGACGCACGCCCGGTTCAGTTTAACCGCCAGAGTTGCAGGGAAACATTTGAATTACAACGAGACCTGTTTTAGTACTTTGGACTGCGCATTAACCCCACGGGGGAGTCGACGAGAATCTGTGTGAAACTGCAGCCTTTCCCATCCGCCATTTAAATTACGCCCGCGCAATTTCCTCCGCTTTACCGTTCCAGGCACACACGCATATTAATGCATACGAGATAATTACGCCAACGAAATTGAGTCATCATATCATGCGACGCGCGGAATATCAAATCACGAGCATGAAAGGACAACGGGTGACTAACTTGTTATCCTGTTAAGAAGATTCCACCGGTACTACACGAGTCAAAACAAACATAAATTTCAATTTTTTTAATGGGTTAAAAAAATCTTGCTTTCACTGATTACATGAATCAACGTGTGGAAAAATGACATTGATATATAAAATACCCAGATTATCCCACGAAAATATTTTAATGAACAATTGCCATAGACATGAAAGCCAACATCGGCACCATTCCTGTGAAAATACTACATTTTGACATTAATTTTACCCTGCCGAGCCAAAAGACAGCAACTGACTAAATTATAAATTTTGATGCTTGAGAACGATACGCCAAAATGGATGTTTATAATAGAAAAATAGCCTAGGATTGATTTGCGAAGAGGGTAGTAAATTGAAGGTAAATTTGAGGGAAAAGTCCCCAAAGAGTGTCTGATGAATAAGTTCATGGACCAAATAAAGAGGAAAGTACATAGGAAGAGATACCAGGAGGTAAGGGAACTAGAATTAGATAGGGAAGGGCGGAGGGCTGCAGTCAACCAATCTTAAGATTGAACGCCCTAAGATGAAAGCGAATTTTGAGATGTGGAACCTCCCTGTAATAACCTGAATCATAAATCTTTATTGAAACAATTTGCGACGGGACAATAACGCCTTCTTAATGAAAATTACTTCCTAATTGCATGCATATCACTGTTATATGAATTTCTTGGTTAAAAACTTGTAAAAAACGCATTACTCCCAGCACTCGCATTACTTTTTTAGGTCTCTTGTTTTCATAGAATAGCGTCAGCAAAGGAAGCGTTCAGTAATAGAAAGGAGCTAATGACTGGGACCTTGGGTTAAGGAAGAGGGTGATGAAGAGCTTGGTATGGATTGTAGCGTTGCATGGGGCAGAAACGTGGACTCTGTAAAAGGAGTGTGAGAAGAGGCTGCATGCGTTCGAAATGTGGGCTTGGAGGAGGATGGAGAAGGTTCGGTGCATGAATATATATTATGGGTTGTTATCTTGTCGCCAAAAACTGTTGTCTAGAATTCCGTAAACAAACCACTTTTTGGAAAGTGGTGCTGCCTAGTGATGAAAGATGGAAGTTCGAATGTAAATACACTCGATAGTTTGTAAATAAAGATGTCGTACTGGTTTTACCAAGAATATAGATGGGTTTTACTTACAATTTATTATAATGCAGTGGATTTAAAATGCAGTACTACATGCGGGACGTAATTATACACTCTTTTAAAATCGTCCGGTCTACAGATATATTTAATTCCTCTCCAAATTTCATCTCCACACAAAATCACAATTAACTCCTTAGCACATCGTGAATTTCGCTATACGGAAATTTAATGATAATACGAGGTAACTTCATGAGTATTTCCATTGGCCATCATTGCAGTGTAGGTAAAAAGGAATGCACTTACCGCCGCCATGAACAGATTCTTATTTTTAAATCCAAGTCTCCTAATTTGGGTCCTCGTAGACGCATACCCTGTTTTGCAGCCTGGTACGCAGCAAGTTCTCTTTAAACAAGACATTCTAAATTCTTTATTTAGACGAACGGGCTTAATGCATTCAAATTAGAATCAGAGTCTGGAAAACATCGTCGTCGGCAAACGATGGACGTTTCATAAACCTCTTCCACATTTTCTGCAATAGTTATTTCCTCTCTAGCATTTACAAGTTAACTTTTGGATCACAAAAATAGCAAGATATTATTCTCAAGCATCAAGTAATTCGTATCTCCACGATCGTTATTGAATATTCACCACAGTCTCACGTTAGCAACAATTAACTACGTCTATTTACAATAACAACTGAAAAGACTCTAATCGAAGTGGCGCCAAGGACTGGGTGAACTAAAAGTGGAAATTTAGGCAACACGCAGCCTAAGCAACAATTTCAAATATCTAAATCAATAATATTTATTCATGGTTCAGTGGACGAGAGAGGAAGACAAACGAGGAAATGCCTAGTATTGTGGAAAGGAAAGGAACCATATGGACGAAATCATGAGGAGGAAGAGTAGGTGGCTGGAGCATCCAATAATGGATTTTTGACGGGTTACTTAGGACTTAAATGATGGGTTGCTTAACACTATGATTGTGGGATGGATGTTGAACAAATTCAAATGAGTAGAAAAATAATAAGTTTGATGGACAGGATGAAGAAATCAAGGTCCAACGAGATGAATAGCGGAAAATAGGGCCATTCACGAGTAAACTTCAGGAGAATTTGCTCTGAATTACTGTAATACATACTTTTAATCGGTAGATCACTGTAATGAATGAACGACACTATAATAATTTTAAATTCTATAGAATTAATTTTACTGCGACCACGTTTTGTCTAATTGTCCATATCATCAGGTGAATTGTACTGAACGATATTGTGCACGGCTAAGCCAAAAGACAGTAGATGACAAAAGTACACATTTGGAGGTTAGAGTTAATTTTGTTAATAATGAAAGAAATGTTTTCATGTCCAGTTAGTTTTTTTATTGGTACAACGATTTTCAACGATTACATCGTCATCAGATGCAAAAAAAATTAATTTTCGACACGACAGCCTCTATACAGGGTGTCCCATAAATGTCACGCCACAGTGACACTGGAGCTAGGGGCAGCCTAAGAGGAACCGAACCAGCCTAATATGACCTCAGTAAAAGTTGCACGGTTTTCGAGATATTGCCAAATTAAAGCTTTTTCAAAAATTTCACTTTTGTTACATTTCTAGTCACAGAATTCACTTGAATAGCTCTCAATTTGGCTCTCTGATGGGGCTACTGCCAAAAATTAACAAACAAAGTACTCTATCCATCCCATTTTTTGAAAGTCGATAAAGTTAGACAGGTATAGCGGCTTTCGCGTTTCTTTTGTTTGTTCGGACCCCATGACCCCCCTCCCTCTCAGGCCTCTGTTCCAGGTAGAAGTCGGCACATGAGTCACAGTTGGAAGATTAAAAGAGCGGCCCTGATGAGAACGTTAAATTATCCGATTGAATTCTGGGACTAGAAATGTAAAAAAAGTGAAATTTTTGAAAAAGCTTTAATTTGGCAATATCTCGAAAACCGTGCAACTTTTACTGAGGTCATATTAGGCTGGTTCGGTTCCTCTCAGGCTGCCCTAGCTCCAGTGTCACTGTGGCGTGACATTTATGGGACACCCTGTATATACGAGGAGGGAAGAGTATGGGGTGGGGTACGGAAAGGTTTTGGGATGGTAGGGGCGGGGGGGGGAAGGGGGAGTGGGAAGGTTAAGTTGATGTTTTTTTGGGTGGGAGAGTTAGCAGCTGGGAATGGTTAAGGAATTCAATGTCGTGGAATGGTTAAGGAATTCAATGTCGTCAATTAGCTTGCTTCTTCTTTTCCCTCTCCGGGTAATCTCCCACTGTTCAAGTGCTTCAAGATGTCGTCCTTTCTCTTCAAGCACCAGGATTTTTGGGGTAAAATTGCACAAATGACCTTCAGCGATGAGAAGTTATGCTTACTGCGATTTCGTGACTTTACTTTCGAAGCACCTTTTGCGTTCGGCTGCTCGTATCTTGAAATTTCGACCAGTCCGTCGCACATACGTTGTCACGTGAATGCAGAACATGATATCAGGCAAAACGCCACAGATGTTTTCTGTTCAGTTTTGTCCTGAGTCACATCAGTAACATCTTATTTCGTAAACACCTGATCTTCGGTGAGGGTCAAATTTATCCAAAGACTTATTAAATAAAGTTTTAAGCGTCACGGGGGAATAAAAGCTAAGATCAAAACGGTCTTTTGGGATACGCTTCGACAATTTATACGATTCTTTTCCTACAAAAGGCAATTTCATCCATTCCTTAGTGCCTGCGTTCGGTTTAAGGTTAGTAACCCCAGCATTGGCTTTCTTCTAGCGTAAATATTTTAACATCCTCTAAAATCAGATACAATTATTTCTTTCCTTATTCAGAAATATGTTTCACAGCATCTCACCAGATACCGTTGAGTGCATCTTTGATTTTGTTTTTTTCAACCTTGAGAATTTTAAAAACTAAGCAAAAAATATCTGAGGCGGTTTGCCTGATATCATGTTCTGCATTTACTATAGGTCTCTAAAAAGTATGGTCAGTTTTCTCGGCCAGATAACAGTCACTACAAGCCTTTCTCCCAGAGAATCACAATACTTTTGTTCCCTTATGATTTATCTTCAACACGTATTTCCCGCATTGACTATCTGAGCATTAAATTAAATCTTCTAATCTCTTCTAAGATGGACTAGATGAAGAATCGAAGACTCGAAGGTGAAAGTTTTAGTAAGCAATACCTCAAAACCAACAATGATACTGTTAGTCTTTTAGCTCGGTAGGGCAGAATTATCTCAGATACTAGGAAAAAACTATAAACATAAGGCGGATGATGGCACTATTCAATTAATAGTAATCTTCCTGAAATTTGCGCTTCTTCTAGACAGCTTTCCTAGGAATTGGGAGTAATTCGAGATGAAAAGTTATTGTTTTCTCCCCCTTTTCCCGATTCTCGCATTAAGCACCTCGCATTGTCAACTAGAAATATTAATTCCGTGAAATGGGTCAAATATTGTCTCTCATTTAAAATAGGGGACGAAAAATACAGCAAACTGAAATTTTTTGAAAATATTCAAACATAGCAGGTGGTATACGTTGAAATTGCCACAAGAAAATTTCGGCTTGGACCGGGTATTGAACCACGGACCTTTGGTTTAAAATTGTTGTTTACCGTTACTAAGGAGATTCCGGATCAAAATCATTCGAGGAAATTCCCAGGATTCGTTAAAAAAAGGGGGAAATTTCCGGGAAAAACCGGAAGTCCCAAGCAACCCCACTTCCAAAACACGGTTTTGAGGCTAAAACAAAAACCTCAAGTACAATAGTTTGAAAATTTTTTTTTTTTTTCAATTTAAAAATTACCTCTCATTCAATTAAGGTAATCCGTTAGCTGGCAGAGAAGCGCTCAAAGTAAAACTTCCTACGTAGGGTCAGTACTTAATGTTCAATTATCATTATGCTAACAACAATCGCACTTAATATATAATATTTCATTATATTTAATAACAATTACGACGCTTTACAGCTCACAGAGTCATTATCACTTACTAGACCTGTGGAAAAGTCTGATTGTTGTTTTCATCATGACGAACATGAACCATTCCGCATTAGCTGAGTTTATTGATTTCAAAATTCGATACAATCGATATAAACATCCTTTTGAAAAAGCTGGAACGCTCAGCAATACGTGGAATTCCGCTTGCCTTTCTTAGATTTGACCTCAGCGACCGGAAATTAGTAGTCAGCTTGTTCGATCATCATGGCACAATAAAATCCATAGAAACTGGATCCATTTTAGGACCAATTCTATTTTTAAAATCCATAAATGATATACCTAATTATGTTAATAGATGTAAAATATATATGTATGCAGACGACACAGCGTTACATTCGACCAGTAGGTCCTTCGAGATGGCTAGGCAAACACTTCAGAACGACTTTTGTGCCATCCAAAGATGTTGTCATGATAATAAATTTGTCATTAATAATACAAAAACTATTATCTCGCAATTTCTCCGTGTAAAAGAAAAAATAAGACCTATGAATCGAACTCTTCAATCACACTTATGTTTGCACTCCACTCAGGGCTGCAAAACAAGCAATAGCTGCCGCTTATAATCATATTTTGTAATTTTCCAGGTTAATCATTTTAAATATTTAGGTCTAATTTTAGACGAAAAATACAACTTCAGATTACATTCGAGACATTCTCTGTCAATCATCACTCTTGAAATATGCGTTACCAACTGAGGTGAAAAAGTTGCTTTACCGAGGTTTAGCCGAAGCTATAATGAGATATTGGACTAACAATCTGGGATACGACGTACCGCACTTTTTTGCATGAGGTCATTAAACTTCAAAATAAAATTGTAGCCAATTTTGATATAACTTAGTCCAATGTAACAAACATATATATTTAACTAGGTTTGTTACCAATAACAAAACTTTTTCAGTACGTCATAATATGTGACAATTTTCATTTATTTATTTATTCTCACAATCCCGAAGACAGCACATTAGAACGCTTTTTTTACATCGGATGATTAACATTAACAAGAGACAAACAACCCATGTCCTGAGTGGTGAGAAACCACTCAAGTTGGACTCGAACCCGCGCCTCTGGGATTGGCAAGCGAGGACTTAACCCCGCCGCCACTGGGGCCGACTATTTCTTTCCAAAAAAAGTTTAAAATACGAAGAAACTTAAATCATGATATTCGACTCCGCTGTATTGAAAAATATTCTGTTCCAAAAACTATAACAACCGCGGTGAGAGGTCATTAATATACTACATTGTTCCAATGATATTCAATAAATTGCAACAGTCAATACGAGAAACTAACGAAATGTCTTCATTAAAGAAAGAAGTGCAACAATGGTTATTGCATAAACAGCAATGCAGTTGACTTAATATGGTATTCTGTTAGATATATTTTCATTTACAATTTTAAAATAAGTCTTCTAACTGATCAATGTTGTTCCTTTGTTTATTATAAATTACCGTACATACACTATGGGAATATGTTTTGACAGAAATGTTTTTATTGTTTTGTGAACATTTATATCTTTTTATCACATTTTAGGTTTTTCGTCGATACTTTTAATTTTTCTGACTGATCGGTGAGGTTTTTTATTTAAAAAGTTTTTTAAATCTTATGCTAATGTAAACATAATTTGATTTAATGTTTCAATATTGTTTTTGTGCATATTTATGTGTTTTTATTATATTTTAGGTTTTAATCTATTTTTAATATATTTTCTGACTGATCAAAGCTGTGAATTTGTTTAATAAAAAACAGCAACGCTGACAAACCATAGGCTTAGCAGGACTTTACCCGTGATTATATTGTGGATCTATTGTAAATATTTTAGAATTTTGAACTTTAGCGTTATAAATATAATTAAGTGCTCTACAAAATTATCCGCAAACAAATTGTAAAATCGATGTAACGGAAATTAAATTATTACCATTCCCCTAAAAAGAACTTACACGGCAATAAGTCTGAATATATCGAACTTATTCAATTTTCAGTAAAATTGGACGGAAAAGGACACCGCATGACGCAAAATATCTTATAACGAGCGATATAGGACGTCCGGTGATTAAAGTGCCTTCCTGCTCAACACCCATTAGACGACGGGTGGACTTCTAAAGGATGGCATTTTTTTAAAAGCGGATAGGCAGGTATATCCCGAACAATTCAAGCAACGAAGAAGATCTGTTTTAATTGACCGCCTGTGAAATGCCCTCTTTGATCTCAGACAGTCAACAGGGATTACAGAAGCTCCTAGATAAGTTTTGTGAATCAACGGAGAGGATGGAATTGAAGGAAATTGAAATGCGTGCCAGACTAAAGTAGTAGTTTTTGATAAGGAGAATGGGGAGAATAACTGTATGATGAGGGCGAATGGCGCAGTAATTGAACATGTGGATGATTTTGTGCACTTAGGTAAGATGCATGCGAAAGAGGGAAGAATAGATGAGGAGATAAAGAGACGTGCGAATGCTGGAAGGAAAGTGGTAGGTAGCATGTGGAGCATATCAAGGAATGAGTGCCTGTCAAAGGAAGCGAAAATTGCCGTGTACAAAAGTGCGCTTCTTCCCACTTTGCTATATGGTAGTGAAACATGGGTATGTCAGGATAGACATAAGAGTAGACTAAACGCCGTGGGTATGAGTTATCTGAGGAGTATTTGCGGCAAAAGTCGGATGGATAGGGTCAGGAATGAGTGGGTCATGAATGAAAGTGGGTTAAATGCTCCTGTAATGGACGTGTATGAAAGGAGTGTGCTTCGCTGGTTTGGCCATGTCGAGAGAATGGATGAGAGTCGAATAACGAAACAGAGATATGAGAGTAGAATGAATGGTGCGAGAGGTAGAGGTAGGCCGAGAAAGTTGTGGTTGAATGTGGTTGAGGAAGTTCTTAGGAGGAGGAATATTAGGAGTCTCAAAAACAGGAGGGCGTGTATGAAACAGTCTATGGGGGTAAATGAGGCAAAGGGGGTTTGCAAGGATAGGTCAGTATGGAGGAAATTATTGAAGCAGAGTTAGGTGTACAATTATGTATTAACGAGTGAAACATTTTGACTGTGCCTACCCCGGAAGGGAACGGCGTTATGGGTATGTATGTATGTATGCATGTGAAATAGCCAAGGTTACGACTCGAGGGCTTCGTGAAAATTGAGAATCAGATTTGACGTTCCCGAGTCTCACATTACGATTTCAAAACGCGAGTCTTCCATAAACACGCCGGGAAATAAAAATGGAGTGTCGCACACTCCAATTCGGAAGGTCATAATAACCTGAGAGACCACGACGGACCCTTATCACCTCGGCCGCCATCGTCCTCGTGGAGAGAATAAATTACGGAAAAAATAAACATTTCGAGCGAGGCTAGACGACACGGATAAACAATAAACAAGGGCGCTGGCAAACCTCTTGGAGGTTGGTGTTGTAGTTAAAAATGGCGGGTCGTTAAATGCGAAGGAGGCCCACACGAATACTTATCGGAGATGCCTTGAAACGATACCAATGCTGACTCACAAATGGCCCAACATTTCATCAATGCGAACGCTTTTCAAAAAATTTATGTACAGAAAACGTACTAAATTGAAAAAAAAATTGTTCCGATTATCAGGTTTACCTTCCCATTATCATCCTATCAGAGAAAATTTAAAGCAAAAATTATTGTTTCACATTTTGCAATTGAATGTAATTCCTAGATTCATATTTTTCGGTGATACGATATTAACTGTGCGCGATAATTGTTTAATGAGTGATTGAGGTTTAAGAAAACAAAATATATTGTTATAAATATTTCATGTAAGTGTATTTTCCTCAGGGTATAACCGCATTTCCGGCTATTTCCAGGCATCGCAGGCGACTGGATAGGGTTCTCGTCCGCCTATCCAAGCGCTGCGGGTTCGAAACTTGCCTGGCTGGAATATTCATCACTAAGAGCGAGGTTGCTTGTTTTTTACATTGATACCTAAACCCAGTTGTAGTTTTTTCTTGAGACACATGTTCAATCATTCTTTATTTAGGGTAAACTTTTTATGATACACGACCTCTTTTTTTATATGTTTAAAGCCATAAAAAATCAACTATTATTAAAAATATACATAGCAAAAAATTCATAATCAGATCACAAAGAAAAATTCAGAAGTAATCATCAGGTAATGTTTAAAAACATCCATAATTACTTCTAATGAAGTTATGCATCAAAACCTATAAACTAAAATATGTTACCCTCACTACACCAGGTTGTATTGCTGTGTATCATGCAAAAACAATTTTAATGTGGCCCAGAAGATGCCTAATAACCGTTATTATAAGAAGCGTTATTATAAGAGAAATACCAAAACTAATTGGACCCATATATCCAGAAAAGAAATAAATCAGTTATTTAATACTGATTTATTTATTTAATAAACTTAAAATTAAACTGTTATGAGAATATTTTGTATTTCCCGCCAAATTTGGGGCTATATCTGCGAGATTTTAATGATTAGACACTGTAGTCCTTGCCGAGAAATAATCGAAAATAAAAATTCCTCCACGTAATTTCATACCAATGTATTGAACTAAAGTCATATAAACTATATTTCAGCGGCAAAATGGTCCGATTAGACATCAAGAATAATGTTTGCGGAGCTATTGTTGATCGTTTCAGTTTGCATTCAACAATCACTGCTCACATCGAGGGTTCTTCATTCGTTGTAATTCATAAACTTGATTACGGCAAAGGATTAAGTAATCTTAAGGTTCCATCTTTGGAGATCTATAAGAGTGTGTTTTTCTAATTGAACCATCTCTGTTTAATCGAGAGAAAGATCTGAAGGTTAGAAGTCAAATGAAAAGTCTTTGGCAGGATATTAAATCGCGCTCGTCGGATCTCCACAGAGCGGAAACCCTCAGGCTTGTTCAATGATACGCTGCGGAAACAAGAGCGGGAACGCTTTTCTCGCGAACTGCGATTGAGCTCGTTCCTCAAAGCAGAAATTAATACCACATATCGTTTATGATACATAATCCATAACCGGATAAAGTAAAAAATTTTTAGGGTACCAACAAGCCCGGTAATTAGAAGATATTTTTTTATAAACTTACTTCCGCTGATATACACTGGCATTAAATATCTCCAGTCAATAATCCACAATTTTCTGATTCAAATACTGTAATCGCTTAGCCGAAGGAAAATAACCAGTGACGGAAAAATCCCCATCGAATAGATGGATCCATGAAAGTCGTAGTTTCAATTCGAAAAAAAAACAGCTCAATGAAAATTGAAAATATCTTTTTTTTAACGTTTTTCTTAAAATCAGCATTAGGTCAAACTATAACTTTTGATTAGTGGTAAAGAAGCACCAATATTTAAATAGGTAAAAAGGCTACATACGATACTCCGTAAAACCTCCATATCCAGCGAAGAGGGGGGGGGGGCAAAATTCAGAGAAAATATTTTTACACAAAAATAACAGAAATCAAATAACTTGCCCCACGGATAATTTAAGCCGATGCCTATCCCCCTCGAAAAATAAACAGATGAATGCGTATTTCAATTTGGACTATTTATGTTGTGTTAAGAGTGGTATCGAAGCTCCCGGGTCATCTCATTACCACCCTTAACTGGGCTCTAAATTCAACAGATTCAGGCGAGATATCGTGGAAGTTCGTCATGTTAAAACAGAAACAACAATTCCACTATTCCACAGGGTATTTATTACGTACCACCCGTTTCAACTCACAGAGCCATCATCTGGTACAAGACACCTTGTCTCGTACCTGATGATGTGAGTTGAAACGCGTAGTAAGTAATAAATACCCAGTGGAATAGTGGAACTGTTGTTTCTGTTTTAATAGACTCTAATGTCACGAATGGACGGGCGTGATCACCGATCTGCAAAGCGCGTGCAATCGTGTCATAGTAATTTTGCAATTGAATTGCAATTGAAAATGTGAACCTCATTCTTCAAATTTTATCTTTGTCTACATCTATTTACAACCCTGCGAGCCGCCGCAAGGGATAGTCGCAGGGGGTGTGGATGGAACCCACTTTCATCAAACACTCACGAGGCATGCGAGCTGGTCTCTAATAATTCACATGGATCGACCATCGAAGGGTACGAATTTCGAAACCCAACGCTTATCGAGAGTAATTTCGCTCTTTTTTTCATCTCAGAATTATGAAAGAGGGTTCCTCTCATTACAGTCTTTACATCTACATCTACATACTACCCTGCGAGCCGCCGCATGGGCGGGTGGCAGGAGGTTTTATGACAAAAGCCGTGTGAAGATGTGAGGGATAAGGTTTTGGGAGGTGAAATGGTGACATGAATTATGGGAGTGTATTTAATGGAGCTCAGTTTTTATTGTGGTCGCTTATTGTGCGCGGAAAGAACGAGTTTTTGTACCTATCTGTTCGGCAATGTATTCATCTTATTTTATCGCATCTGTCAGACCTAGAGATGTAGTGAGGCGTCATGATAATATTCTCAGTGTCGCTCTGAAACACACCAGTTCTGAATTTCTCAAGCGAACTAATCCTAGCGTGTGGCCTCCACGTCTCTAGGGGCTACCACATTTATCTTTAGCAATAAATAATTAGTTTTAATTGCTGGAGTGAGTGATTAGGACTGTAAACTAACAGGATCGCCCTCCAAGAGCGGTTTGCATTTTGGATAGGGATATTGTGAGAACAATGAGCCATAGTCGAATAGAGTTACGGAACCATTAGATTATACTAGCATTAAGACGATACAATGGATCCGAAAATCAACGCTCAAAGAGCAATGGATGTTAAGTCTTTTCTGTACTAACTAGTATAGATTGAATCAGTTATTGGCCATAGTTACTTGACAGTATCTTTCAAAGAGATGAAATGTGTTTCACGGAGCCGTAAGTTAGAGTTAAAATCTGACCTATAACACAAGAATATAATTCAAACTGTTACGAACGCGTATGGACTCATCACCTGACCTTTACTAAAACGATCTCATCAATACATGGCTTTAATTCAATATTCATGACATTTTTATGCGTGACAAATGCTTAAACGAATGCGCACGAAAATGATCCCATCATTCGAAATTCGTAGAGAGTAATGAAGCGTTTAATCACAATCGAAAAGTTAAATTTCCATGATTGGATCGACCACGCTTCCCTTTTTTCTAACAGTGTTATTCGCCATCACTTTATCGACGCTCAGGACAGAGGTAGTAGTTCCAGAGGCTGCACCATAACATGCAGTGACGAACATCTGGCAATAACTACGACGGCGGCTTCCAAAGCTGACAGCAGCTAATGCGACACGTGAGCAGCAATTCGGTGGAAAGGCCAAATGGGGTGATACTAAACTCAATTTCTCTGTGACTCGTTCAATGTAAGTTAACAATGGCATTGTGTTTTTATTGTTGCCATATTTCGCGACTCAACTCAACGACAACAACCATGAATGTTCATTACCGAATGCTGAATAAATGTGGCAACAATGGAATAAATTACAATTGTTTTCGTAACAACGTCGACCTAACGGGTCCAACCGTCATACTCGACGCGAGGTAAACTTGACGAGAAAGACGTAAAGCGATTACATTAATGTATTTATCTTTCTCCACGAATGATGAGTACGCATCGTCTTTATTAAGGTTGCATATCTATGCGTAAGAGATGCACATCTCGTCATCGTATTCGCTGATCGTTCTTTATCGCTCCACCCATGGGAATAAAAAAACCAGTGCATCAAAAGTAAAAAAAAAACAGGCTGAAAATCAGAAAGCAAAATAAACGGCGAATTAAGGTTGTTCCAACCGCTACTCTATGAGTCAAGGCTAACACAAAATTCAAACTTATTTCCACTTGATTTTAAAAAATCCTGCTTACGCTGTTGAAATGCGTTCACCATGGAAACCAAAATTACGTCGCAAAAATTCCAATTATTGCGAGAATTATTTTAAAATGTACACTTTTTTGTACAGTTATAGACGCTGACTGCAGCGCCATTTACAAGGAATTACCATACGTAGCCTTGAAATTTCGTATTAATTAGCTGGTGACTCGAGAAATAAGACGGTAAATTGCATCTATTTTTGTTTTTAATCAGTTTTACGGGAGTTTCAGCTTCAAAACACAGTTTTTCATAAATATGACACTCATTTAACACAGAAAAATACTATTTTCAATCATATTTCTCCAACTCTACCATTGAACAACTAGTAATTTCAAGTTCAATAAGCGAGAAAAAGAGTGTGGTAAGGTATGTTTCTTTTTTCTTAATAAGATAGGGGACATATTTTTATATACCATACACCACTACGTGGTCAGGGTATATTGATTTCGTCACAGCAGAAATGTAACGCATTGAAAGAGGCGTGGCAGGTATGGAAAAGTATGTACATAGAAATGATGGTTATAGTAGGGCATTATCATTTCGCCAGTTTTTGTCCGATGGTCACCAAATTTAGGATTTATCACTCATTTTTCATTCTAAACAATAATCAATATGGACGAAAGCGCTGCAACGACAATTAAAATATGATAAATATAATACTTATCTTGATTAGGGATGGGTACCTCGTTTGCTTCGGCAGCCATGACAGACGACAATGGACGATCGAATCAACAAGCGGCCAGTTAGTTGCACTACTAACTATAAACAAGCGGGGTTTTTCCCCTTTCTAAATGATGCAAATAATTAAAAATAGAAGGGGGAATTCTTGTTCCCAAGCCCCTTGTTGATACGATCGTCTATTGTCATCTGTTATGGCTGCCGAAGCAAACGAGGTACCCATCACTAATCAAGATAGGTATCGTATTTATGATATTTTAATGGTCGTTGCAGCGCTTTTGTCAATATCTAGTATTGTTTAGAATGTAAAATAAGAGATAAATCCTAAATTTGGTGACCATCGGACAAAAACTGGCGAAATGAAAATACCCTACTGTAACCGAAATGATCAGCATCACCTCATGAGTCAATCTAGATACGTCTGTCTGTCCCTTCGCGCGATAACTGCCGTAAAAATGGAGATATCAATCTGAACTTTGGGTCATAAGCCTCTAGTAGTCCACGGACGGCACAGTTCTCAAATGGGCTGGATTCGACCAAAACAAAGGTTTTTTTTTAAATAACAAAATTGAAAGTGGTGTAGGGAATTTAAGCTTCGGCAAGGCCGAAGATAATTTCTTAACTAGTTTTACTAGTATCTAGAATATAAATAAAATAACATTGACGTCCTTTCTTGATGGAACCACCATAAAGCCACGATATATATGGTCATTCTCTTAACGAGGGCGAGATTGAAATATACCTACTAGGTGTTTCTGGTAATCTGCGTCATTTCTGGCAGTGATGGAGGAGGTAATTACGACAACATTTTGTCTCATGGGAATAGAATTACAACCCCTTCCTTACGGAGAAATAGCAACGCCAATATTTTATCCAGGAAATTCACCAGTTTCCATGGTGACACCGATATTCGGGCGTTCGCATAGAAACGTCAAACGTTTTGTAGCCATAGCTTTACATCAAGCACCCGCACTTACATCATTTAGACCAAGCACCTGCGAGCCTATAACATGAAAAGACAAATTATTGCCTGAAAAAATCACATCCTCAATCACCATAATAAAGACGTAGATACATTGTCCTAAAGCAACCGGCGACATACAGAACCCTTCCCTTAATTTAGACAGGATATTTGATCTACATACCACTGGTCACAATATCTCAAGCATTTCTTGAGTTCAAAGTTAAAAAAAACGCATCCCGGACAGTTATCAACCCACTTTATTTCGTAAAATATGATGTCATTCAATACTCAAAACAATAGATGCTGGGAAAAATAGCTCATAAATCAGAAAATTAACCCCCCAAGGTGTCAAGGTTGTAGGTTGTGTCCTTACACAATCAGAACACTTCACGTAAATAATTCCAGATTTTCAAGTTCGAGCAATATACCATGCCTTTTTATCGGTTTTAACTATGAATTGGTAAACTTCTAAACCCGATGCCATGTAAACGATTTACCATTTAAAGGTAACCAGCTATTTCCATTATTCAAAACTTACCGCTAGGAAATAGTCATTACAAACTACGGAATTTATTTATTACACACATTATGACAATTTTCTGGTCATAAAATTTAAGAAAAATGACCCAAATGCTATGTTTTAGTCCGCAGACTGTAAACAAAAGACCAGTAAATAAATAAGCGTCAATGAAACGCTTAATTTCGATTCAGAAACCGGGCTGGTTCTTGTAATTCTATTAACTTAATGGTCATTAGAGTACAGAGCAACAATTACAGAACTTTCCGATCGGTAGACATCAAAATTATGCCGTCCCATTTAGTCAAATTTATATCGCACAGAATAACGGAGTAATAGAGGTGAGGTCAGCGAGAGGGGAAAAGTGACTACAGTTTGCTTCACAAATATCGATACCTCAACGATCATTGGGTTCCTTTTGGGCACACTGCACCATAGGCATAGAAAAACTTTGTAAAACACAGTAGCAGAGAATTAGAGGTCACTGAGGGTGGAACCAAGCACCTGATGGCCTCGGAAATGCACATAAGAACTCCCGGAAGAAGCATTGGAAATCTCAGCCGCTTCACCCCACATATCTTGCGCGCCCTTTTCTCCTTTGAGTCAATCTTCACACATGCAAGTGGCAACATGTTTTTCTAACCTCCTAACCTATTCCATCTCTAACCAAGGAGCTTGTTAAGGTAGAACAAGGTTGTTTCCCATACGAAATGGTGACCACAATCGAATTTAACATCTTAATGTCGTCAGCTGAAAGCAGCATGAAGTGAATATTGTGAAAACAATGGCGCGAAATTATTGTTTAATACGACAGAAAACTTCAATAACTAGGAAAATAAATCTTTTTCGTATTACTCTTCTAGTTGACTCAATTTTCCCACGCCAAGTGATGAAAACGACTTCAAAACATGAGATTTCCCTGCGATTCTGTAAACATTATTGGGACGGGAGGATTATATATCTTTGATAAATATTGGGTCAGGAATGAGTGGGTAGCAAATGAATGTGGGTTAGATACTCCAGTAATGGACACGTATGAAAGGAGTGCGCTTCGTCGTTGGTTTGGCCAGATATGTAAGAGCGAAATGAATGGTGCGATAGGTAGAAGTGGCCCGAGAAAGCTGTGGTTGAATGTGGCTGAGAAAATTCTTAGGAGGAGGAATATTAGGAGTCTTAAAAACAGGAGGGAGTGTACGAAGCAGTGTATGGGGGGAAATGAGGCAAAAGAGGTTTGCAAGGATAGGTCAGTATGGAGGAAATTATTGAACCAGAGTCAGGTGTACAAATGTGTATCTATGAGTGAAACTTTGTGACTCCGATAGAAAACGGTGCGATTGGTATGTATTAATGCATGTATTTATGATAAATATTAAAGAAAATATGCTAACCACTCACTTTAAATTTTCTGAAGATTTATAGGAGTTAGAACTTTCTAATTTAAAAAAATATAATCTCTCAGGAGCATAGACGCGTCGTAACGTGTCATGAATAACAATAGCTGGGATATTTCGGTTAACATACTTATTCAAAGTGAGTTGCAGTGAGGTAAGTGGCTATGATTTTGGTGTCTTTGGAAGGGTAAGATATATTTCTTATTAAGGCAGTTTCAACCAAATGTAATTTCCACTAGAAATCGAAGAGTATGGTCTCATTTTAAAGAAAGATACATCACCTTTGCAAATATACCAAACTATCAACCTCATACCGAACTACTTTCCAAGAAGATTTTTGACGAAAAATAACAGCTTTTTTGAAGAGGGAAATGATATGTGTATACACTCCCGAGAGATCTTTTTTATGAAAAAACGAGGAATTTCTAACACCTAGATCCCGTCAAAAAAGTGGCAGTGTGTAGATTGTGTGTTTTCTCCACAATTTCCGAAGATAAACCATATATTCAACGCAGTGTTTTTTCCAGTATCGCAAAATAATTTCCGTTGTGGAGTTTGAAACGTACCGCGGCAAAAAAATAAGTCAAGTGAAAGACTCGTATCAATACTTTTCTTTAATTTTTTAGAGTTTCAGTCGTGTATCAGTATGTTAGTGCGCCATAAATAATGCAATATTTAATCTATGCTTCCTACAGCTGCAGAAATCAAAAGGATTTATTCGCATATGATCTCCATTATGACTAGGGATCTATCTCGCTATAACTACCTTAAACGAATTATAATTACAGTAAGTCCTCGGTGTGCGTCGTTTAGATTTACGTATGATTCGAGGTTATGTCCATGCTGACAAGTGTCGGGGGAATATTTTTCCCTGTTTAATGCTAATGAAATAGACCGTATATGCATATGCTTGCGTTTTTTGATAACTGAGACACAATCATCCCATCTGAAATATCAATTATTTCCGGGACAAAGGTAAAAAACGAATTTTGAAATTAACGCCTTGATTCATCGCGGGATTAAAGTTGTCGCGAATATCTGGATCCGTTTCACGTTGTTTCGACTTACGTCGCTCTTCTTCAACATGCATCTCCTACGTAAATCGAGGACTTACTGAAATCGATTTCTATACGCAATGATATCCCACTAACAAAAAATTAGGCTGATTGAGGTCGAATGGAGCAGACGAGGACGAGAGAATAACAAGCAGAGGGGGGGGGGACATTTGACTCACATGGGCTCGTGACGGAACTCGGGCCCGGCGTCGACCGACGGAACTGCGGCCAAAGCGACGAGGAACAGGGCGAGGAGCAGGGACGACGCCGGAGGGGCGTCGAGACGGCGACCGGGACGGCATACGGCACCCGGCGGGGCCGGCGCCGTCGCCTCCGCTTCGGCGGCGTCAACACCGGCAAGAGCGGCAGGCATCGCGCCGCTGGCGCCTCGTCGACCCGGGACTCAGGCTGCGGCGGCGGTGGCTGACGCTCCAGCCTCGCCTCGAGAAGACCACTCCACACACGGGCGCGGCGTCGAAACGAAGCGTTTCTTTTTTTTCCTTTCTTATCTTTGTTCACTCGTGTGAAAAAAATCCTTTCCGCTTCGTTCCGCACACGTTGCCGCTACGGCAGAGGATGAACCACAACACACATCCAACACGCCGACGAAAAACGCAGAGATTTATAAACTGCTATCCTCCCTTTCTCCTTCAGCTTTGCCTTCTCCCCCCTCCTGCCAATTCCTCCTGCGCACCGCAGTACAGCAGGCCGCCCCTGACCCCCCTTAACCTCCTCCACTCCCTCTCAATCAAAGCCCTTCCCCCTCCAACAGACCCCCTCCAAATTTCACACTTTGTCAGTCAATTCAACGAAACGCTCACGACAACACTGCACTTCGCCCTACAGCATTACAGCAAACATACGAATCACGAGGTGTAATAAACGACTGTGAATTGAAGAAGAAAGTGAAAGACGAAAATATCTTCTCGGGAAAAATTCGAAAAAAAAATTTTTTTCTCGAAATTTTCACTTCAAAAATTTTCCGCGATTTTTTTTCCGTGAAACAATATTTTCATCAATTTTTTTCACCAATCTACTCACGTTTTAACAAAGAAAAGGAAAAAAATTTCATTTGAAAAAAATTAAAAAGACTTTTCGCAATTTTTACTCAAACAAAAATCACGGAAACAAAAATTAATCGGCGAAAAAAATCGTCTTACATTCCGACTGGATTGCTTCTCCTTCTACACTCACGTTGACCCCTGTCCCGGTCTTTCTGTTCCTTTTTTCTCATAAAATTGAACAAAAGCCGGTCTCAATAGAGAAAAACTGATGAGGGAGGTTTTGGGAAGGATCCTCCAAAGGAAAAACTCATGAGATAATAGAGAAAAATGGTTAGAGGCGCGACGGACCCATAAAAACCCCTAAAATTATGAGTACGTATATATCCTGCTTCACGCTCACCACACCCTTTCAAAGGCGCACACTCGAGTAATACAGGAACACACATCCAAAACGGGAACACTTCTCCCCCATTCGATTCTTCGGCGGCACACACTCACTCACGCACAAAGTTCACGCGAACAGAGTATATACGGAGAGAGAGAGAGAGAGACAGAGAGGACGCGAACTGAGTATATAAGAGATTGGAACGCGGGAGGAACACACAAGACCAACACGCGCGCTCATGCACTCCGGGACCGAGACTCCGGATTCGGCGGCGGGTGCGGGGACACCGGAGGGGAAAGACCAGATGGGGGAGGTGGGGGAAGTCTTCCGACTAGAAGGGGAGAAGGGTAAAAGCGAGAAAGGGTATGGCAGGGGGTTGAGGAGGGGGACGAGTAGGGAGGGTAAACGTTCAGAGAGGAGCAGGCGCACTGTATATCAAAGGCGCGGTGGGGAGGGGGTGCGGGAAGTGTGGTGCGGAGAGGGGAAGTGGCGGAGCCGCACCCGGGAACGTTGATTTTCTCCCCTCCTCCTGCAATAAGGGAGCGGCGCGGTAGGTGAGAGGTGCGGCAGGCGGCCGCACACTCCATATGACGGGCTCCCGTAGAGGTCGGCCTTTTTTCTTAACGATGGGATGACTCGACGTCCAAGGCTAGCGATATAGACAGAGACATTGAGTGCTGAGAATTAAACCTGGGTTTAACGGAGTCCTTCTTAGTTTGGCCCTAATGTGTGAAGATTTGAATGGAGCTATAAGTTATGAAACCGCGCCCTTGGCCACCGATACAGATTAAAACATCCACCACTGAGTGATAAACCAGGGGTTTACCCATAGTTCTCAAACTGTTTTTTTTCTCTCATATCACCTTTTATTTTACATCAATTTTCGTTGTTTGAACTCGTTCAGGCCAAAATACAAAATTTTGGATTTTTTTCAATTCTTAATCGGGAAATTATGACATCTATTTATTGATAAACCCGGGTTTAACGGAGTCCTTCTTAGTTTGGTCTTAATGTGTGAAGATTTGAATAGAGCTGTAAGTTATGAGACTGCGCGCATGACAACCGATACCGACTAAAATACCCACCACAGAGAGATAAACCAGGGTTTAACCCATTGTTACTCAAAACGATTTTTTTTCTCAAAGTACCTTTTCTCTGGGTTCATTTTTCGTTGTTTTAACTCGTTTAGGCCAAAATACATTATTTTTAATTTCTTCAATTCTTATACGGGAAATTAAGACATTTATTATTTTTTTAAATTTTTTTTTATAATTTATTTTTTATAATTTATGATTTATAAAAATTTTTATTTTTATTTAGAATTTATTATTTATAAAAATTTAATAGTTATAAAATATAATTTATAATTTAATAATTATTTTTTTTCATTAATTTAAAGGTTTTAATGGAGTCCTCCTTACTTTGATCCAATTGAAGGAAGATTTGAATAGAGCTTTATGTTATGAGGCCGATGGTTATGTCATTGTTACCGATATACACGAACACATCCACCACTGAGAGATAAACCAGGGTTTAACCCATAGTTTTCATACAACATTTTTTTCTCGACCTATCTTTTCTATTACATCAATTTTCTTTGTTTGAACTCGTTTAGGCAAAAAACATTTTTTAATTTTTTTTTCGATTCTTTATCGGGAAATGAAGATATTTATTTATTTATAGAGTAGTACCGCGAGACGGAGCTTCGCTCGGTAGACAATAGTATGTATCATTTACTTTAGAATAATATGGACATCTCATTTTTTCAATATAATTTTTATGTATTTTATCACAAATTTATAAAATCTCATTAATAATTGCCGACAAAGGTTGACTCGAAAAAAGAGTACTTACGAGGCTTGAGGAGGAATCCTTTAGCTCTAATTCCTCTCCCTTTAGCGTGACTTCTGCATTCAACCTCTCTCCCCCGCATACTAGGGTTTTAGCCCTCGTGCTGTTTATTTCCATTTCGTACTCACGGAGAACATAGTTCTTGCTTTAAATCACCTTTGAAGATCATCGTAATCTCCTGCTATGACTGCGATATAACCTGCGGCCAATTTCCACCGAATCACCCACACTTGTTTTCAAGTTATGTAGAGCTTACGATGGATTAAAATTAGAAAAACATACGTGGAAAAAACAACAAGAGAAAATGTTTAGAAGTTCTAACTAGTGCTGTGCGAATCAGGGATTTTCACTTCGAATCGAATCTCCCACATAAATTTCGAATCGAATCGAAAGGAAACAAATCACCCTAAAAAATTCGCTTGCGAATCGAATTCGAATTTTAAATAAAATGCAAAAGTTTATGCAGAGTTAATATAATATAGACTTTCGATATATGTCAGGGCGTTATATTAGCTTATACATATATATAGTGGCACGAAGTATAGGCACAGAATAACGTCGGTCGTTTAAATTTTCGTTTCGCGTGAGGAAAAAATCTTATGAACGGACGGCGCGCGATTCGGGGACGAGTGCCATGTTTGAATGCATGTAAAGATTCGAAGACGAATCTATCTGATTCGAATATTACGAACCATTCGTTTTCGAAGCATCCCGATTCGCAGGCGAACCGAATCGAATTAAGCCTGATTCGAGTCGATTCAATTTCAATGCATTCGCTCAGCTCTAGTTCTAACTAAGAAAGAACTTGGTTGAGAAACAAGAAAGTTGATATTCTCCTAATCGAAAAAGAACTTGGACCTTTAAATTTTCCACATATAAAATTGTATGAAACGTTAACTAAAACATGTGAATGGGGCAGGTGAATGTAAACACTCACCAGATGTTTGCAGGATATTTTCATCATCACCAGCCGAACGATTTTATTAATTTAATCACAAATTAATATCTCTTTCTTCGAAAATGTTCGCGATCAAGCGGCGAAGCAACATTTGACTCTTCAATCTGTAAAGGAAAATAATGAAAAATAAAAAAACAGATCGGTCATAGGTGGATCAATATTTATGTTCCCAGACGAACGGAAAAAGGAAAGAAATAATAAATATTACTTCAGCATACATTTTGAGTATTAGCGCGGGTGAGGATTGTACACATTGGTTTACCTTAACAATTCTCTACCACAATTAAAGAATAACACAAGTTAATTGCAGACATCATTTCTTTAAATCGTTCCCTAATTCCTCGCAGTAGAAACTTTAGCAGAAAAATGCTTTTAAAAGGATTTTTTTTCAAAGTTTGAGTCAAACTTAACTCAGTCGACTTAACTTGGAGAACTTGACTCAGTCAACGCAACGCATGACAAAAGAGATCTAACCTTCACAAATATCCGACGCATACGATGACGATGTAACATCAACAAACTCTTCGTTGCGTAAGATACTCGCTCCGATGCGAGTGAAACGTTGATATTAAAATACTCCAAGCGTTATAAAACTCGAAATCTACATCAGCATACATTAATTTATTTTAAATCGATTTGTTTCGCAGTTCCAGGAATTAAATGTCACATGTTAGATTCGTCTTTACTAAAAAATTGGATGCAGTAGACCAACTTAATACTGTTAGTCCATTGCTTGTATAATTATGGAATATTCAACCATGTTTTGCGTCCCTGTCTATACTAGAAGCGTACTTAATCAATTTTTTGCCCCACCCGAACGCAAAGTTCGCTTCTAAACCCCATTTTGTGGGAAGAAAGTTTCGCTTTTCCTCCAAGTAGTATTCATCATATTTGCTTCCATACTGCTTACATTTGCTTCATTGTGTTAAATAGACTTCTGTGCTTGTTCTTGCACTGAATGATAGGATATAAAATTTTAAAAAACGCTACAGCATAACATGCCTAACTAATGCCTGTGTAAGATTGAAATTATTTACACAGAAATATATAACATCGCACGAATTTCGTTGGGGATCGAATGAAGTGCTGCAAACTTTCCTTGATGGAAAACAACGTGGCAATGTGCTGAAATCCATTTTTTTTCAATTTTTTAATTCCGACATTTATTTTTAAGAAATCGGAAGCAATGTGCAACTCGCGACTTCCATATTTTTAAGCCACCCCGATTACGAATTCGACCCTTGTCGACTCCCTGCGGATCGATAGAGACAACATCCTAAGCCTTTGACGTCAGCTATCCCTAACATCTGAAGAAAAGGAATATATACAAAGTGGATCACGTCACACGATAGAGTAACCCTCATTTTCCTGGACAACTTACGCGCTCAGCAAAGAAGCGCTCTTGAAGGGGGTGGATATTAGAATCACATGAATAAGGCTTACAATGATTACAGAGTGATTTAAACTGTCGCTTCTGTCGGCGTGATGTGTTTTTAAAAGTTGGGAGTCTTTCTTGAAAAGGAGAAATTCCTATTCGATACACTTTGGAGATGCTGGAAATGAAACATAACTGGAGTAGCAGCGAAATGAACCCAAATTTAATCGAAGTAAAGATGATAAAAAAACGGGAATGTAAAACGAGGAAGAAGTTATGGACATGGTAGGAGAGGAATGCTAGTTTACAAAGGAAATGCAGAGAAAACAGCAAAAGTATTTGGAAGTTGTGTTGAGAGAAAAGATTACGTCGGAGATGGTTCCAAGCGATCATTTGCAACAGGACTAGTGATAGTCGCCGCATCATTAGGCTTAGCTGGACCAAAACGCTAAGAGTCAGATGTGATTATATATTTCATATTTATGTAAAATCTCTTCCACTCCTTCAATTGTATATCATATTTGAATTGGTGTTTATTTCTTTAATTATTAATCTGCAATATGACCTGTCAATTTGATGTAGGGGATCAGGTTGGTGTGGTAGCTAGAGTACTCGCCTACCACACTGGCGGCCAAGGTTCAAATCCCTGCAGAGGCGGGTGTTTTTCAGAGAAAACCTGATCCCTACTTGAGTGTCTTGTGGAGGGCACTTCAAGTAGAGCACTCCGTCTGTCGGATGAGACGTTAAGCCGTGGTCCCCTTGGCGCCTTTCGTTAAGAGCAGACGCCGAGTTTCTATCCACCCTTCCTCCCTTACCTATCCCATATGGCGCAAATGACCAGAGCTGTCGGTCGCCTCCCCAAATATCCAATCTAATGTGATGTACTACTATGATCTATATCTCTATGTTATGTTTATTTTATGTGTATTTATGCCGCTTTTGTACCATTTTAATTTCAAAGACAAAAAAATCTGTTTACTTTTAAAAAATCATCATTGGTCGTTCAATCCTAAGATTGGTTGAGTACAGTATAACACCTAACGCTTACTACGTCCCAAGCCAACTAAGTGCCTCGATGATAGAGTAAGGGGGGTATATAGGCTATTTTTAATCAGGGCGCCAGGTAATTTTGGAAATATTAATACTAAAGTCCACAGGACGCTAAGGATGATAAAAGTTCAAATAAACTCAGAGCAAAGATCACGCAATAATCTTATATTTCTCCAAAATTCTGTCAGAATGAAAAGAAGTCTCATCAGAACAAAGACGGCAATTACTCCCAAAAACCACTTACTTATAAAAAACCGTTCCTAAGCGATAAAACCCAGACAAGACAACCTTGGCAAATTTTATTTGTGAAATTAACTGAAAAGTAAAAATGTAACATTAATCGTTACAACAGCTCCACGCCCCTTTTTTTATAATTCCAATTCCCTTTCTTCCTGTTAGCCCTCCCCATGCACATTCACCTTTGTTTGGCCCATGAACTTATCCATCAGGCATTCTTTGGGAACTTTTCCCTCTATTTTATCTTCAATCACGTTCTTCACAAACCCACAAAGCCTTAGTATTTGCCTAATCCATTACCTATTTACGAGTAATTTGAGGCAATATGAATTAGCAAGTGAGTGAGCGTATCCAGGAGATTATCACCATTTGTCGTTCAAATCTAAGATAATTCGACTGCAGCCCTCCCCCCTTCTCTATCAAATGCTTGGTCCCTTACCTCCTGGTATCTCTTCCTAAGTACTTTCTTCTTTATTTGGTCCATGAACTCATTCCTGGGTCTTCCTCTGGAATCTGTTTTAAACAGTTCAGAAGTCTAGAAATCGGTGACCACGGTTGAAATAGTGAGACAGAGGATGATGGAGAACATGCTACGGGTAAAAAAATACGCTAAAGAGGAGAGGAAAGATGATGTCGGGAATAAAAAATGGAAGATGACGAGGGATTTTTGGTGACAGAGTCCCCTTCATTTTTTTCTAGTTGTCACTCCATTTGGATTGGTTTGCGACAGCCCTCCACCTCTCTATATCCTCTTCCATTCCCTTTATTTCTGAAAGCCGTCCAAATCCCACGTCCTTCGTTCTCTCCTTCCAATTCTTCAGTCCAGATACATACCTTGTGAATTTCATCATCCCTTCTGTGAGTACCTTCATCAATCTCTGAAGCCGCAGTAGATGAACAATCTATTCGTCTGATTACCAATCTTCACAGGCCCTGTCCTTCCTTCACATTCCTCAGGACCTTTTAATTCGTCACTCGCTCTGAACAGTCAATCTGACACATTCTTCCGAAACACTACGTTTCAAAAGCCTATCGAGGTTTCTCCTCCGTTTGTCCCAAAGTCCATGTCTTTCTGCCATATACCAACACACGCATCATAAGGTTTTCACCAGCTTTTTCCACAGAAATATATCGACGGATATAGACGTGAAGAATTTTTCCTTACTGTCGAAGGAAAGCTTTGCTCTGAGTATTTCACTCCGTGTTTCCTATGCTACTAGACAAAGAAAGATGATCAGAAGTATACTGTACCAATACACGACTTTCGTTTAAATTCAACAGGAAGAGGAAAAAAAACAATGCCACAGATGTCTTAAAACAGAAACATTATCCATATATGTCGCACAAAACGCACTAGTCGCCGGAGCGATTTTTACTTACGTACAGTTTTGCGTGAAACGTAGCATACAAGTTTTCATCAGTGATATCTATCATTAAAAAGGGAAAATAGTTTCAATGTACCGCCATTTCAAAACGTGGCCTGAAGGAACATGACATAAACTTCATGATTATTCAAATTCAATTGTAAATACTTTCCAATCAATACAAAATAATATATAATAAATCGTTAGCATTGGTTTAAATGAATATTCAAGATGTCATGCTGTGTCCAACATTCGTAAACAACACATTTCAAATTATTTCGTCTAACTTCCGATTATCACATCGAAAACTTACTGTAGTGCGAGCGAGATAGTTCCCAGTCATAATGGAGATCATATTCGAATTATACGTTTTAATTTCACCAGCTCTAGGATACATCAATTAAATATTGCATTATTAATGGAGCAATAATTATGTTTTACAAGACAGAAATGGTAAGTAATTGAATGTAAATATGTAAACAAGTCTTTAACTTGACTAATTTTTTTCGCGCGGTGCGTTTGAAAAACTTTCAAAACGGAAGGTTTTTTGTGATACCCAAGAACCTATTGCGGTGACAATATGATTAATTTTCAAAATTAGTTGAGGGAAAATAGAAACTACACGCTGTTGATTTTTTGACGATATCTGAGTGTAGGAAATGTCTCCTTTTTAAATTAAGGTCTCTCTGGATACACGCACTATCTCCCATATAAAATGGGTGGTATTTTCTGGCAAATATCTCGGAAAGTAAAGAGGTAAGTGGTTGAATATTCGGTGTCATTGGAAGAATGATATATTTTTCTTTAAAATGAGACCAAATTCATCGATTTCTAAATAAAATGATATTTCGCTCAAACTACCTTAAGCAATAACATTGATGTAGAGAGCGCTGGCTACGGCGGCCAATTCTTGAAGCTGTAACGTGGGCGTGGCCTGTCCGCCATCCTTGCTCGCCTTGATTTTCCTTAAGTGCTAACAGGCTGACGCACTAATGTTGCAATTTTACGATGTTTTCAATCAAAAACTTACTACAAATCAACATTCACTTACTTCTTTAACATGCATTCCCCTTACATATATTCAGAATAAGGGGAAATCTCCATACCGATTATTTATTGTCACTTGGTTAACATTTACAATGGTAATACCATTAATATTGTTGAAGATAACTTGATAATATCAACTTAAAACTTCCTTTTGATGTTTTGTTTATTTAAAAGATGGAAAACCCGAAAAATGAGGAATTCGGGAAAAAGCTCGGAATGCCAACGATCATGAAAACTATGTCCGGCGTGTTGCCTAGCAATCAGGTATCATCATGCTTTTTTAAAATCATTACTCCGACTTCTTTTACAGGATTACAGTAATATTTAAGTATGCAAAATTTTTATAATAGAATGGGATACCATTCACGAGGAAACTGTATTGATACATACAATATGTACCGAGTAATGAAGAATAAATTACCTTTCACGCTTAAAAGTTGCAACTTTGGCACCCCTGCGGTACGGGTTGCCAGTGGTTGACCGTCTTCAAATTTCATATACGTTACGTTGGCATCAAAAGGAAAAAATTTAAGCTTCAAGACTCATAGGTTTCGATAAAAAACGAACATATGGAATCTTTGGTCCACCTTAATATGCTGATTATATGCTTAAATCAATAATAACCCGTTTGCAATGATAATGCCATTACGGTAAATAAGCTTGGCATAATGTTTTTTTTCTATCTTCGCCAGCAAAGAACCTTCTAATTGATATGCTTCCTAAAAGAACTACCAATCATGCAATGGTTACTGGAACAGAACCTAGTAACCTTCTACTTCCGACCCACCGAACCATTACCTTTGACAAGTTGTTTGTCGCGGCCGCCTCACAACTCTGGAATTCGATTCCAACTGATTTGAGGAAATCTCTTTCGGTAGCAATTTTTCAATGTAAATTGTACGGAATTATATTTAACCCTGTTAGTGCTGACCCCTGCCAGCGGTTCTAGTGATAAATGCGGAGTGTAACTTAATGAAATGTATCACTCTAGGAAAATAAATATTATAAAGTTATCGTTTAAAATATCCATATGCAGTTTTTCTTATTGAGTATGCATTGAATTAGGTAATAATGAAAAAACGCTCATACTTCGTACAAAAAATAATTGTAATTATATTTGTGTGCAAAAGTTAAACAATATTTTGCCTATGAGCCGATAAATCGGCCCTCCGCACTTTATGCCTGAGATGCCAAAGCCGATATATCGGCCCGCCGCACTAAAAGGGTTAATGAATGTTTTCCAGAATTGTTTAGTCTGTCCAGTATTATATTATCATTGCCAATTTTTTAAATTTTTTTTTCTAGACAAATTTTTTCTCGTGGTCAATCCATGTTTTTCGATTATCTTGTATCTACATTTTAATAAAAAATATTTCAACCATCCAAAGATACCAGAATGTTAGCCCCTTACTGAACTACTTTCTGAGACATTTGTCAAAATATACCAACCACTTTTCATGGGTAATGGTACGCGTATGCACTCCACAGAGACCAAATTTAAAAAAAATGAAGCATTTCTAACACCTGAGACTCGTCAAAAAAACCAACCGTGTGTAATTTTTATGCTTTCTCAACCATTCCTTAAGTAAATCATGTTTTCTCCACAGTATTTTTTTAGAATCACAAAAAAACTTTCCGTTCTGAAGGAGTTTTAAACGAACCGCGCGAAATAAAATGAGTCAAGTTTAAGACTTATAGAGATATTTATACTTAATTTAATAGAATTCAGTCATTTTATCGTATAATATTGCACCATTAATAACGCAATATTTTATTTCATGCCACCAACAGCTGCTGAAATTAAAACTTATTATTCAGATATGGATTCCATTATGACTGGGGAACTATCTCGCTCAAACTACCTTTAAAGCTCGAGGGACGTACAGATCATGAGAGAGGATATAAGAGGAGACAGGGGTGTGTTCGTGCGCACGTGTTTGGCCGAACCGTTAGGGGAGGGGGTGGAGAGGGAGGGCATACCGCCGAACAGGACACCCAGAGTGAATGTTCTCGGTCCCGGCGTGTTTTCCCAGGCGATAGACCGTCTGGTTTCGCTGGCGTAGTATTTTTAGAGGACGAACGGAGAGACGACTAGCTGTGTGGCGACGGTTGAAATGGGGGAGGAGGGGCGGGTGGGGGGGTCGAGTAGGAGTAGAGTGGGGGGGGGGGGGTAGAGAGAGGGGTGGGAGAAAAGGGAGGGAAAAACGGGAGGGAGGGAAGGAGAGGGAGAAGCGATGTGGTGGCAGGGGAGGGTGAGAGTGATGATGATCTTAAGAGAGTTGAGTTGGTCATCGCGACTGTTTTGGTTCCGGACGAGAAGCGGGAGGGGCGGCCCATTCGATTCCTCCCCCTCGACCCGCTTACCCCATTTAACTCCCCGAAGGCTTCCTCCCCTCTTCCGTCAGCGAAACCTGTATGAGGAAATAAACTATATAAAAGGCTACACGTATGAACAAATGATTCAGTAATTAGATGAAGTATTTCAGATATCTGCCAATAGATGTCAACAGAGCTCCCGAATTCTTTGCTCACTCTTGAACTGACAGATGGCGCGGGCGTATTATTTTTCAAAATACACTCATCACGAGGAAATCTTCCAAACAAGTGCAGCTAAACTCCACTAGTTTCACCAAGGGTTTTGTATGCAAAGGATTCTTTGATATTTAGGTATCATGCATTGTTTGCCATAATTATATTTATTGTTTTCATTCAAAATTATAGGGGCCATGTACCATGGCAAAAAAACACTACCGCAGACGACTACACGCTTTTATTTGACTACTCTGCTGTGCCGCTTAGAGTGAATCCGTTTCCCTTATCCTCTTCAAAATGGATGACTTTATTTAGTGTGTTGTAACTTTTTCCTCTTTTCTTTGTAATTCGTTAGACCTATGTAGAAACGAGAATTCATTGGAAATCAGGTGATCGCCACGATGCATACGACATACACATGTATGTATATTGTAAAAATATATATGTGTATGTATAAAATATATATATAATCGTTCGTTCATTCACTCAGATCGCTCAGCGGCAAATACTCACATAAATGTTTATGCAGAAAGGTAGAAAGAAAGTGGATAGGAACACATAAAATCAACAGACACAATGGTGGTGTGAAGATGTAAAGATATATCAGCAAATCCATGAATTATGCACCGATACAGCGACCGGATTTTGATTTTAAAAAAATCGAGCAGCACACCCTCCCAAGTTGATTCTTCCTTTAGTTTGGACCCTTAGGAAACACCTCAAGCCAATGAACCAAGAAAAACGCACTGTTAGAATAGTTTTTTTCAGCCTTTTTTGTCCAAAAAACGAACTAAAAAATTCAGAAGTTTTTCGGGTTATTCAATGTTCTCACATGTATTTAACGGACTCTTTTGCTATGGGAGCAGTCTCCAGAGCAGAGCAGGAGTTATTTTCAAATGTGAACTGAACCAAAATTTGGCCACCTGGCAGGAAATCGCCATTTTCGACCAAAGGCTGATTATTGATTTTTCGCATTGATAGCTAGCTGTATAGATCCTTAATGGCTCAAGGAGCCAGAAAATGTCGAAATATTCCCCCCAGACATTCGGCCAAACTTAAAAGACGCATAATTGTCTATTAATGGCCATTTTGGACCACCTTGTGGTCCTCTCTGCCGTGTTGAGTGGGTTTTTCAAACTTCGGAAGTGCTACGAAGCAAGGAGTGTCAGAAAAGTTCAATTTGAATGACTCGAACCATGTGGGGCGACTGAAATAATTTACAGATTTGGACGGACACATTCACTGGCCCAGAATTCACATAGTGGTTTTTGGTCGTGAATGACCATTTTCGGAGGGCTGCATCGTATTCTGTTTGTCCCTCAAAGGGCTCCGAGTTCTAAACCTAAGTTGGTCCTTCATATTCCACTCCTCAGTGCTTGTAAATACCCAGTCATCAGCTACGAAAATTTGTCGGGCCCCTGCTGGTCATAGAGACTGATTGTTGGCCATTTAGCTGCCTCTAGATTTGGTTCGTGACGTTTGGGGTGTATAATTGTTCTCTTCTGTATCTCAAGCGCTATTTTAAACCTCTTGACTCGTATTTGCTGGGCCAGAAAACCCAACCTAGCCTCGGCATGACAAATGGCCATTTTCGTCCAAATCTGTAAATTATTTCAGTCGCCCCACATGGTTCGAGTCATTCAAATTGAACTTTTCTGACACTCCTTGCTTCGTAGCACTTCCGAAGTTTGAAAAACCCACTCAACACGGCAGAGAGGACCACAAGGTGGTCCAAAATGGCCATTAATAGACAATTATGCGTCTTTTAAGTTTGGCCGAATGTCTGGGGGGAATATTTCGACATTTTCTGGCTCCTTGAGCCATTAAGGATCTATACAGCTAGCTATCAATGCGAAAAATCAATAATCAGCCTTTGGTCGAAAATGGCGATTTCCTGCCAGGTGGCCAAATTTTGGTTCAGTTCACATTTGAAAATAACTCCTGCTCTGCTCTGGAGACTGCTCCCATAGCAAAAGAGTCCGTTAAATACATGTGAGAACATTGAATAACCCGAAAAACTTCTGAATTTTTTAGTTCGTTTTTTGGACAAAAAAGGCTGAAAAAAACTATTCTAACAGTGCGTTTTTCTTGGTTCATTGGCTTGAGGTGTTTCCTAAGGGTCCAAACTAAAGGGAGAATCAACTTGGGAGGGTGTGCTGCTCGATTTTTTTAAAATCAAAATCCGGTCGCTGTATCGGTGCATAATTCATGGATTTGCTGATATATGTATATATATATATATACACTCACATAAATGTTTATACAGAAAGGTAGAAAGAAAGTGGATAGGAACACATAAAATCGACAGACACAATTTTATGTTTTCCTATCCACTTTCTTTCTACCTTTCTGTATAAAAATTTTCTGCTGCTTTTAGAAATTATAAGCGAGGCAAAAGCGTAAATATAGCTATCGCTGAAGAAACGGTAATTCAACCACATAGTTGGTATCGTAAATTTTAGAGGTACCATCAAAAGTTGTTCAAATCGAATTAATAGGTGGCTCAACATTGCAATGACGAATGTCTAACGCGCACAGAGGTAAACTATCGGCTAACAAGGCAGTCGTCCAAGGGTCTAAACATTGGACGGGCCCCTGGCTACAGGGGTCGAAATAGTACCAAAATAAGGACACAGATACCGGGAAATACTTAATTTCGTTGAAAAGAAACTGCGCCTCGAGACATTTCTCAGGCTGTTTTCCCGCGGAAAATTTATTCCTAAATTAATTCATTAAAACGCTCGAGAATTGGACACCTGAGCAAATACGATTTGTCACAGCACACGAGTTAGAATGTGTAATTACATCACCTGCCGTAATTAGATGAATACATAACACATTATTTTAGCGTAACTTCTACTCAGGTATTTTTATACGCGTTAAATAAAACCAGTATGTTTGTTCGTGCGATTCATTCATTTTATATTTCAGCATCTAATTAATTCCTGCTAATTACAAAACTTAGGCTGATAAACTCTCCGGATAACCCTCCGCTCTTTGTTCTTTTCTAAGCGATATATTATAAATTTGTATAAGTTTACACAGTTTACTACTTACAAAAAATGTTTGTTCAGGCCCCGCTACAGAAGTTATCACTTCGAAAGTCCCGTGGTCGCCACGTGATTCCTCCAACCCCCGCTTGAGAAGTGCAACCCCAGCGCCGTCGGGGGTCCGATGTCAGAACCACGTGAAGTGCAGACTAATGTGTACGGGTACGGCGTGACGAATACCAAATGCTCTCGCGAGTCAATCGCCAAATTCTAACCGATTATAAATGTAACCACAGCGGCAAAATTATGGTTCAGGCCGTCAGCCGGTCACTGTCGAATTCGCGAAATTTTCCCCTCTCGTGTGACACCATGGCATACACGATCACAAATCTCATTTCAAGAATATGGATTTCATGAATAATTTACGAAACTAATTACAGTGGGACAAGGGCTTTCAGTGTTGTGTCATAGCTGCGTTTATAATATTCTTAATTCTACACTTCCGTCATTCAATGAACCTTCCAAATTTTTCAGTAAAGTCGGCATTTTCTTCCATTTCACTATGCCAAACGCTTTATCTAGATCTATCAAGCATACTTACGTAAACTATCCCTTAAGTATTCCTCATACACATGACAAGATTCGGAGCTAGAATAGTAGGTTTTCTCGTTCCCCTCCTTTTTCCGAAACCTTATTGGTCATCAAACCAGGAATACACAAATGAAAAAACGACTCGTTTTCTTCCACTGATTGATTTCTTTCGGTACGACATGTTTCGTCACATAGAGGTCATTTTCAAGTAAGTACTAGTTTCAAGTAAGTACGACAAGTTTCGACACAGAGAGGTCATTTTCAAGTAAGTACTAGTTTCAAGTAAGTACGACAAGTTTCGACACAGAGAGGTCATTTTCAAGTAAGTAAAGTAGGTACTTGAAAATGACCTCTATGTGTCGAAACATGTCGTACCGAAAAAATAAATCAGTGGAAGAAAACAAAGTCGTTTTTTCATTTGTGAATATCAACTTCCACATAGTTGGGCCTGATACCATTGAACGTATAAACCAGGAATTCCTCCATTTCCATACAGCTTTCCCGTATTTCAAGTTTGATCAGAATCTTCGAAGCAATATCAGTGAGGATAAATGTTCAAGTGTCGTCGAATTTCTCATAATTCTTCAATCTTCTTGAATCCCAACACCACGTTACGAATGTCTCTAATTCTTTCTTCTGCATCTACATCTACATACTACCCCCGAGCTGCCACATGGTTGTGTGGCAAGGAATGTTAGGACTCCAACCGTGTAAAGGATAAGATATTTGGAGGTGAAATGTTGAAGTGTATTATAAGAGTGTTTTGAGTATAGCTCAGTTTTTATAGTGGTCGCTTAATGTGCGCGGACAGAAAATAAGTTCGGAAATTTATCTCTCTTATTTTATCGCTTCAGTCGGACCTTGAGATGTAGTGTGGCGTCAAATGATATTCTTCGTGTCGCTCTGAAACACACCCTTACTGAATTACTCAGGCAAAATAAACCTTGAGTGCCATATCCAGGTCTCTAGGGGCTCCCACTTTAATCCCTCTAAAAAGCAGTGTAACACAATATGTTTTCTCGCAGCAGTTTCTAACAAATGGCGCAGCTTTCCCTTGTATTTTGTTTGTTTCTTTAGTTAAATATTTCTGTCCAGGGTCCCCAATGCTCACGGTGAATTCGAGGTGGGATCTAGATGTGTATTGGGTTATCAACCAGGTTTTCTTCCACTTCTGCCCTATTTTCCTGTACATTAAGTCTATTCAGAATCTTCAACACATGAGCAATGATGATAAATGTTGTACAGTCTTCGAATCTCTCATAATTCTTCAAACTTCTCTTCTCCAATACCACGCTACTATTTCTTACAATCTGTTCATCTACATCTAAACCATGTAACTTTTTTTATAATTGAGACATTATTTTGAGTTTCTCAGCATTTTTGATGTGGATACAATCTGTGACAAAACACTCAACAAACATCAGAGCTATGCATTGACACTATTAGACAATTTGCCAGTCGCAAATCTTCAGTTTCGTTCGCCTCTTCTAGGAGTTAATAATGCTTCTAGTGGATACCAACCTGTAACTGTTATACTTGAAACGTTCAACAATCAAACTTCCCCCGGGTAGTGGAACAACAACAATACGTGGCACCCGATGACAGTGGACCCTCTGGTGCCCCACACACAAATCTACCATCTCTCGGAGAGACTCCTGGCAGCACCAATGCCTCGCCTATTACACTGAATTGCACCTTCCTCACACACGCCTTCTCCCCACTTCTTTTTCCTTACACGCAATTTCACCACCACACACTTTTACATCTTGACTCGACACACTCTCCCCGCGTTCTCCCCCTTTTCCAACAATCATCGTTGCCACCTCATTGTTAATACTCCCCTTTTCTCTCCCCCACCACTTGATGCTCAAATCGCAACAATACTTTTAGTTAAAACCTTTCCAGCAAGGCCGCCAACCGAACGACCCACTCCAAGGGCTGTCAACCCAAAACCTTCCAGCCAAACACGCCACGCAATAAACAATAATTAACACGTAAACGAATGGCATTCGTAAAGGCACTGGATATGACACCCATTACAACCTACATACTACCTTCAGTCCCGCGCATGGGCGAGTGGCGGGGGAGATTTATGGCCCCAGCCGAGTAATGATGTCAGGCTTTGGGAGGTGAAATGGTGAAGTGTATTGTGGGTGTGTTTTGAGTAGAGCTCATTATTTATCGTGGTCACTTACTGAGCGAGGAAAGAATGAATTTTTTTGTACCAATCTGTTCGGCAATGTATCTCTCTTACTTCATCGCTTCTGTCCGACCTAGAAATGTGGTGTGACGTCAAAATGATATTCTCTGTGTCACTTAGAAACAGTGTCAGTTTTCTGGTCTTGTTGATGCTGCAGAATATAAAGCCATCTCCGGTTTTTGCGGAATACCTCCCAACTTTCGCGGAGTATAGCTAGGGTAACCAAGCCGTAGACTGCGGCCAATCACGTCTCTCGTCTACCTCGTAAACTACTTTCTTATTCGTGTCACTATTTCTCCATATAACCATCTCTTCTTCCCCCAGCTTCCCTTTCCCACTGCTTTCGCGTCTCGGGGGAGCCCGAAAAAGTTTCTTCATTTTTATTTTTTTCATTTTTTTTTTGTAAATATTTCTTCATTTTTTTCGTCCTCCTTCCCTTTGGGCATTTCGCACTCTCAATGGACGGCCCCCGCGGGAGATAAAAGGAGGAGGATGAAATATTTATCAGTTTCGATTTCCTCTCCCCTATCTCTTTCAGAACAGGGCTCACCCCCATCTCAGGCAGACAGAGGTAGAGAGGGAGAGAGAGAACTAAACTCCCTTCACGTCAATTTCGATTTCGCCCCATTCGAACAGTATACTGAAGTGTGTCAGTGGAGGCATTAGGTCCCATTCAAATGGGGTGATTGACACGCCATTTTGCATCTGAAAAACGATGCCATTCGAGCGCAAAAATGATATACTCGCTAGCATCCGAGTTGAAAGCAGAGTCTGCTACTGTGGGTACATCGCAACTTTGGCTATACTTTTGTATCATTGATCTTCATGGTAATGATTAAATATCTCTCCGGTTGGTCCCGTTATATTCGGATTGTAACGATTGTTGCTCCTGTTTATATTACTCCTGTAAATAATTGATTATGCGTTAGTTTTATAAGTTTTATTATATTATTATTTATTGGTTGCATTAACGGAAAATATTTCTTTGTTTAAAATAGTTTCATGAGTTTATGATTTTATTAATTTGTTTCGACGTTGGTAGGGACATTATTAAGTTTTTGAATTGGTGTAGTTTCATTGTTGAGGAAAAAAGAGGGAGGGACGCGTCACGAGTCCGAACGCGTGTACTGAAATTCTTCAGCCTCCGTCTAGAAAAATAAATTATATGAAAAAAATTGTGTACCAACTATCTTAATAAATAGGGCTACCACGCAGTAAGTCGTTACAGACTGTATCATTGGCCTTGTGTAATGCATAAATATAGCAAAACAGGCTTACAAATTGTATTTGTTAGTAAAAGGTCCCAATATGAAACTTCTAACCTATGCATCGGGGTTGAAATTCGCCATGAAAAAAATCATTTGACTTGACCTGGATTCGAACCCGGATCTCCCAACCTGTTACACAGTAACAGTTACACTGTTGCAGTGTAACTGGCTAACACACCTGACCGGCAATTTGGAGATCCGGGTTCGAATCCCGGTCAAGTCAAATGATTTTATTCATGGCGAATTTCAACCCCGGTGCATATGAACCCATGCGAGTGACTTCGTACCACATCATTTGTTAAATGCAATGATTGAAATTTTTTAAGCTATGGTTTTCCATGGCTCATCAGTAATAGAGATATCCATAGTATAATGCATCCAATACTGATATTCCTCGGCTAACATAGCCTCGAGTTACGTTTGTGCCAGGGATACGTTGGTTTTTATAGATAATTAATCGAATTTAAATTAATATAGGTAAAAATAACTCACCGAAATTGCGAAATTTAAACATAAAATTAGGTAAACATGAACAAAAATAAATTGTAATATGAGGAATTGCACAGAAATTGGGTAAAACCGGTTTTGAAACAAAAAATTCACGGTAAATTACTTTACTGAAATTGTAAATAAATAAAAGATAGAGATACACTAAGTGCAGAACAGAAAGATATTTTATATTACAATTTATTTGGAGATTATTTTTATCACTCGAATTTACTATAGATTGAGCGCGACGTATTTCCAGCCATATTGCATACCATAATTAAAATTAATTTGTAAAGTTCAAGCATTTATTAGAAGCCGAGCAGGAAATGATGATGATCTTCAAAGATCTATAAACGCGATGGAGGTTGTTCTTATAAAAAAATTAACACGAAAATAAAATTTTTTTAAGGATCTAAATCACTGACAAGAAAAGATGGAAGTTGAATACATTAGTCACATTAAGATGAGGAGAAAGTAGAGCACTTGGATTCCATCACTTGTCTCGGAAGCAGTATCACGTGGGACAGAAGAAGTAACTTTCATCATACCGACTGGTTTTTTTGGAAATTCAATGCAACTTGAACACGTATCAAAATTCCGTATGACATATATTTATTAGGGGCCCTTCTCTTTAATATTTTTAAGGAGAAAATTCCTAATTACCTCACAAAAATCATCAAGGCCAGGTCTGAAACTACTCTGAAGACATCTCGTACAAACGACTGTTCTTTACGTTATCCAATACCTAGAACAACTATTTATCAAAAGTCTTTCTTAATTACTGCCTTCAAATTTTTGAATTCTCTGCCTGATAAGTTAAAATATAAGAGTACCATTTATACATTTAACAATATGTTATTCATGAATGCAGAGCAAAATATAACTAAATATGTTCAATAAATTACAACCTGCAAATTGTAATATTGTTTCCTCATCTATCTAGTTTTTTAAATCTTATCATTGTATCTATGTCTTCCTTTTTCATGTAACGCATTCTTAACTTTTTGTCAATAAAAACTGATAGTTGTACTTTTGGCTGAGCCAAGCATTTCACTTTATTTAATAATGTTTGCTCTAAGGGTGATGCCCAGAGTATAATAACTGTATATATTCTATTCTATTCTACATTTAGTAAATATTCGATTCGGACGTATTAAAAGTTTTTTTTTAATTGCACAGATTTCCTTCCAAATGCGAATTAATCCCATTCCCATTACAATATTTGCCGACAACAGATATCACGGTGTTACGCTGAATCCAACGCCCGAAAAATATTGGAATAAGATTTCGTCTAAATTTTTAATAGCATGCCTAAAGAAAAATATGATAATCGCGGGTCTTTTAGGAAAATTTCCGTTAGTTGATGTATTTTGAGCGAAATATCATCTCATCAAGGAATATACGTATTAGGTCTCATTTTCCAGAAAAATATTTAACCCTCCCACAGTAAAAAAAGAAATCATCCCCTTACTAACCTGCTATCCGAGATTTTTGACGAAAATTACCATTTCCATGGGAAACGGTACATGAATACGCTATAGAGAGAGCTTATTTTAAAGAATGAGGAATTTCAAACACCTAGATCTTGTCAAAAAATTAACAGTGGGTAGACTGTATGTTTTCTCGACTATTTTTAAAATGAAATCACACTGTCACCGCAGTTTTTTTTGCAGTATCGCAAGAAACCTATTGTGATAGAGTTTTTAAGCGCACCGCATGAAAAAATGGGGAAAATTTAGGTCATATGTAGATATTTTTATTAAAGTACTTAAAATTTCAGTCATATAAAAGTATGTTATTTTATTGCTAACAATGCAATACTAAATTAATGCTTCCTACAGCTGTTGAAATAAAAACGTATAATTCAAATATGTTATCACTCTAATGAAAATAAAATAGATATAAATTTTTAATTATGACTTTCTATTACTGCCTATAAGGCGCGCATAAACAGATGCAAATAAAAACACAATGGGGCGAAAGAATATATTTTCCCGCTCACTTGAAAAAAATACATCAAATGCGCACTCAATGACCCCCCGATCATCGCACCAGCAACCTAAAAAAAATGCCGTGAAAACTGCGGAGACGCACTCACGACGACCTAATTCACAGCGCCCGGCGCGAGTTCTTTGTTTCATTTCCTCGACGCCGAGTCGAAAAATCGATACGGTCGTATATATGTGCGAAATAACTAACCTCCCCCCACACCTCGCTGAATGGATGGGAGTGCGTTCCAGATGCAGAGACGTCTAATTCAATTCACCACCTGTCCGTTTCTATTCGTCCGATCACCGTGCGCGCAGCAGCATTAATGCATTTGCTGGAAGTACATGCATACATACATTATACGCTACAGTAGTTGGAGCCAGATGGTTAAGTAGTCAAAATAGAGACCATATTAAAAATATACGTTTTGATTTCACCAGCTGTAGGAAGCATGAATTAAATATTTATTATTTATGCATTTGTTCCTCGTATATTTATGCATTATATCAAGTTGTAGGAAGAATGGATAAAATATTTATTATTTTTTAATTTATGCATTTTTTCCCGTATATTAATGTATTTGATCAATCTGTAGGAAGCATGGATTAAATATTTTTATTTATGAATTTGTTCCTAGTATATTTATGTATCTTTTTCCATTTCGTACTGTCTACTAATTTTATTTCCACCTCTTGCTACACGTGTTTCGACTGTCTAGCAGTCATCATCAGGCAAGATGACTGCTAGACAGTCGAAACACGTGTAGCAAGAGGTGGAAATAAAATTAGTAGACAGTACGAAATCATTTGAGCTTCATTACTCATTATGCTGTTCTATCTTTTTCCAGTTGTGGAAAGAATGAATAACATATTCATCACTTTTTATTTATGCATTTGTTCCTCGTATATTTATGTATTATTTCCAGTTGAAGGAAGAGTGGATAAATATGTATTAATTTTTAAATTTATGTATTCGTTTCTCGAATACTGATGTACTTATACCAGCTGTAGGAAGCATGGATTAAATATTTATCATTTTTTTATTGATGCATTTGTTCCTGTTAGTGCTTTGTTATAATTGAAAATTCGCACTTTTGCTTAACTCCCCATAGGTGGCACTCCTATTGCTTCTTGGTAAGCAAATTACTTTTCGCACGCCTTCACTCTCGAACGGAACTAAATGCAGTGCACCTTTGTATCCCCCAAGTATCCAATATATTCTTCTACATCGGGACTTACCGTCTTTTCATTCTCAAATCCACCTTCATCCTAACAGATCCTCGTATGTTTATGTATTTTTTTCCAACTGTAGGAAGCATGGATTAAATATTTATAATTTATTTATTTGTATTTGTCCCTCGTATAAGAACATACATATAAAGGTAAATTATACAAAATTTTCAAGAGATTCAGGCGAGATATCGCGAAAGTTCGTCATATTATAAAAAAACTGTCCCCTCCTCCCCCCCTTTCTTATTCTTTCCCCTTTTTGCCTTTCCGTTTCCCTGGTCTTCCACGTTCCTTTACTCCCCCCAGGATGAACTGGATTCCCCCTCATGCCCTTGGTTTTTTCCGGTTTACCCGCTACTTGCCCACCTTATTTCTGTTCCTCACCCCCCCCTCCTCAAACATGTCAAAAGTATGCATGTGATGCGCTCTCTACTAAATTTGTCTTGTGCCTGATTATGCCCCTGTGAGCTGAAACGCATTGTGCGCGTTAAAATATCTCGTGGAAAAGTTCAATTGCTGTTTTTGTTACAAATATAACTAATTTTCAAGACGAGAGACATATGTACCCCTTAAGTTAACACCATGTTTGGGCTTAATCGACTCTTCTTTGTCCATCAAGATCACAACAATATGGAAAAATACACAACTCAGTCCCCATGCCGCAAATTACAAATGACTTCACAAAAATTATAAGCGGATACAAAATATTTAAATAATAGAAAATGAAAATGGAATAAACCATTGATAATGCAGGAAGGTACAACATAATATATAATAATACTGACATGGTGAGATACTTTTCTTAAAAACCACGCCAAGTTTGTTCGTGTATTTATGAATTATGCCTGGCTGCGGAAACTCTTCCATTTAACACGTGAGCGCGCGGGAATATGGAGTCCGTTCAACATAAGGGCGAAGATGATTTGACATTCAGGGAAGTGGAAAAAAACTGTTTTTGCCGTACCTGGACGGAAAGTTCTCTTAGTGCACTTTTTTGCTTCGAGAAGAGTGGCAATTAAGCTTCCTATCGTATTCGTGTTACAGGGTGTTTGATTATCCTGTCAACGACCTATTTACACTGCTGAAACACACTACAGATCAAGTTCCTTAGAATGCACTATTACCTATCCTCAATCGCAGTTCTTTTCGAAATACTCATTGAGGTCTATGAAGAGGGCACTACGTCATTAAACTGAAAGCCTGGAAACACAAATATATCTACCATATTGTTTGACCCTGCCCTCTCGTCTTACTTTTCTATGGATATCACGACGGTATGAACAAATTAGCGGATTTAAAGCAATAATATTCACCTTCTATCACCTTCGGCAAGTAACTCATCAGATATACATAGGTTAATTAGTGCCATGAGTTTTACTCAATGTCAACCTAGTTTTCAGCAGAAATGCGGATTATTTTATATTTAAACAAAAAGGCAAGGAAAATCCGTGTATAATAAGTAAAATCATGCTGATTTCTAGAAAGTTATCAATGAAAAACATCGAAAAATTGCAAAATTAGTGCGTAAGCTCGTGAGCGCTGACGGAAAAATCGGGGTTAACAAAGATGGCGGAAAGACCACGCCCACGTTACACGCTTCTGGCATCGGTCATAATACTATGACCGATGCCAGAAGCTGTAATCCTTCTCTGTAACGCTTCAGAAGCAGTAACGCTTCTTCTTCTAACGCGTTGCTCTCTTTAGCAAGCCCCATCTCCATCAACCTTATAGGTTTGTGCGCACCATTAAATCATTCGACAAGAAATATCTACAGATGAATAAAATAACGTCGACTGTCTAAAAAATTTCATTCCGAAAATGTATGGGAATAGGACTAAAAACCAGGAAACAGTACCTACATGAAAATATTCGTGTGGGCACTCTATGGATCAGAAGCATGGAATATTTGAAAATCTGACCACAAAAGACTAGAAGCCTTCAAAACCTGGTGCTGGAGGAGCATGCTGAAGATAAAATGGACGGAAAAAATAAGAAATGACGAAGGGCACAGAGGAGTTTGAAGAGGAAAGGACCATATTGAACATTATAGAGTAAAGAAGAACCAGATGGATTGGACACACCCTGAGACTCAATGGGTTTGTGGAGAACATGATCGAAGGCAAAATAGAGGGAAAAGTCCCCAAAGAATGCCTGATGAATAAGTTCATGGACCAAATAAAGAGGAAAGTACATAGGAAGAGATACCAGGTGGTTAGGGAACTAGCATTAGATAGGGAAGTGTGGAGGGCTCCAGTCAACCAATCTTCGGATTGAACGACCGATGGATGAATGAATGTATGGGCGTTAAATTGATCTAAGACTATTTTTTAAACAAATCTTTTCCTCCCCGAATACGAGATGGCAACATAATTCTGAGAGCAACATATTCAACATCATTCGAGCAACGAAATGCGAGAGCCGATAAACCCGGAAAACTATATGAATTGAAGATTGCCGTCGCAGAAGAGTTTCCTCTTCCCCGGCGCAATCGGGAGCAACTCGCTCCGGCCGTGAAAGGAAATTATCTTCGCAGCTATAGACGATCGCATTATCTCCTTCTTCCTTATTCCGTTGGGAGCAGTTGGGATAGTGTCCTCCGTGAGATATAGGCCAAGGTCACTACATTCCCCGCCCGGCGGTCGCGATTAAAAAAATAAATCTTCGATTTTTATTTTACATCACCTCCAAGGAGGAAGCATTTGCACTTCTAGGAATCCGCCCGGTATCTACGGGTCACAAGTTTTTTATAAATATTTTCTCCCTCTCGTCGTAAATTTGCAATTTGAAATCTTTCCCGATACGCAGAGAGCAGATCTCTTGGGTGTTTGGTGTAGGATAACTGAAGCGTCGAGGGATCGTGACGAATTTCTAATTCGAAAAATGCAGGAATTGGCCCGTAAAAGGAAGCATACATGAGGACTTAGACCTCGCACAGAGGATTCCACTTAACTGAATGGCAGTCGTAAAAGAACCTGGCGCTGCGCCGTGGACGATTTTGGGACATGGACCTCAGAACTTTTAAAACCCTGCCTGGCGGGGATGGAAGGTTGAAAATTGTGGAGCGTCAGCGAGCGAACCTTTTCTAGTTGCTGCCAACCTTAGCGCCTCGGAAAATTACACGAGTCACAGCTACCTGGCGCCCGGTTTGCAGCACTTTATTCGTACTACCACTCCTTGCACGCGAGAAGAAAGTGCACGGGTAAAGCATGGCATTAATGAAGCAAAACCACTTGCCTATTAGCCTTGTGTATGTGTGTGTGCCTCGTGCAAAGTAGTTTGGCTCCCCTGCCTCGTTCTCAGCCGTCCTCTTCTCTACCTTCCCCTCCGCCGGTCACTTCACTCCTTTCATTTTACCATTGCCCTCCGCCGCGCAGAAGTGCGCCAGGTTCTTCCACTTTTGCCGTAGTCTGTAAGAAAAATACACAAATTAATGAGACAGCATGAGCAATACTTACCAGGTTAACTAAAGGGTGTTTGGATTCAATTAATTATGCGCAAAAACCCTCGAGAAAACAAGAAAAAAAAGGACGAATGTAAAACTAGTCCAACACACACAAACTTAAAAATAAATGTCGAGATGATGATAACGAATTGTTTTCTGCTAAGTTTGAACTGTATGAGACAATAATTTACGACAAGATTGAACGACTCATATTTCTGTGGGACTCAGTTTTAATGTCTGGTTAACGTTCACGGCGAGATGAAATACTTTCCGTTTCGGAAGGTACTACAGCGACTGCGAGAATCAAAACAAACACTAAATTTCAACAAATCTCCCGAAAATTCGGACCTGATGAACGCCCACTGGAATGCCGGCGAAACGGGTCATTCATAAAATTTCTGCAACGCGGGAATAACACGAAAAAATCTAATTTGCCAGAATACCGCGCAAGCCTCCGTACCTAATTTAAAATTCAAATTTTTTTCTAAATGGTTTCCAAATGAGTGCGTCAGCAATTTCAAACCATAACCAAGTAACAAAAAAATACCAATTTTTCACGAATATATTTTGCGATTAACACTTTTTTCACAGCCATTGACTACTGCTTCAGTGCCATTTCTGTGAAGTTTCCACATTTTGATTTCAATTTTCGCAGTAATCAGCAGATTACACAAAAAATAAGACAATACGATGCATTGAGGTAGATGGAGAGAACGCCTGCTATGCTAGCCAATGGTAGAAAGGCAGACGCCAGTCTGCCATCTTTGTTTACTCTCATTTTCCTATTGCGCCTCAGGGCTAGCGCACTAATTTCGGACATTTTACTGTTTTCCACCGATAACTTACTAGATATCAGCATGCAGTTACTTATCGTGTATATTATTTCTCAAGGGTATTTTTTGTCGCAACGCCATAACTCCCATTATTCTTCATCAAAATTAATGATTCAAACATTGCTTTAAAGCTTATGTTCCCCGCTATTGACGAAAAATAGACAAATGGTTTAAAATTAAAGTTTTTGTTAAAAAATTTAAAATTAAAGTTTTTGTTAAAAAATTTAAAATTAAAGTTTTTGTTGAAAAATGATACAGTGCCATCTGTTGACAAGATAATCAACTTTCAATCAATTGTATGTTGGCCATGATTACGTGCATAAAAGACTGTAGGAGGTGCCATCTATTAACACATCGTTTAGTTAGATTTTTTCCATTCTACATGCAAAAGATTAGTGGTAACTCACTTAGGTGAGTACGTAATCACTGCTAAATTATATGACTCCGATAAAACTGTACTCATACCCCGCATTAACCTCACACCTTCTGATCCAACCAAGCCTTTCCAAATGATGAGAAAACATTCCCAACAAAGGTAGCCTTCGCTATGACCATTAACAAAGCACAGGGTCAGACACTTCAAAGAGCAGGATTGTATTTGCCAGAACCTGTTTTTCCCATGGACAATTATATGTGGCTGTTTCACAAGTGCGCAAATTGAGTGATATTTATGTTTGTGTTAAAGATACATACGGTCAAAGCGTCAACGATGATGACATTACAACTACTAAAATTGTCTTCAAAGAAGTTTTGTAAAATAAAATAAGGCAGAAAAAATACTGTGATAAAACACTCTGTAATGGTCCTGCAAAAGTTGAAAAAAAATCAGTTCTGTCAAGCCAATATGTACACATAGATAACGACTTTTTACAATGAGATTGAATTATTTATTACTACTCTGCTTAATAAAATATCTTTCATTAATAAATATTTGCATTTACTTATTTCCTCATGATAATTTAACGTTCGGTGTTTGATTACGATACTGTGCGAATTATTCGCACGGGTCAGCTAGTTTTACATGAATTTTCCAAACATATTGTTTATACATTTAAATTAAAAAAGAAATAACGGCCGAAAACAAAGAAGAGTTTAAAGAAATAACTACAATACTTATAACTGAAGCCGAGAAAGTGGGCCTACGAGTAAATGATGGCAAAACCGACTACCTGAAAATAAGCAGGCATGAAGATGAGGAGGAGTATTTAGAAATACTACTCTTCCGCTTCACATGCATCCATTTAATAAAAAAAATGGCATTTGTGTCCTATTTCGGTGGAACCTCCTGAGAAACAAGAGAAACTAGATAAGTGCAAAATTCTGAAAGAGGAAACTACATCCACCTTGACCGGGATTCGAACCCAGATCTCCCAATACCATGCTGAGAGCTTTAGCTAGTTAAGCTACCGAAGAATCCCTCTCCACTGTGGAATTCGAAGGAACAAGAAAAATGAAGAACATCTCATGTGTATGTACATTACCCGCGATTTAAAAGCGTCACCCCGTAGGCAATAAAGCAAAATCGAGGTGAACAAATATGGCGGTAGGGCCACGCCCACATTACAGCTTTCAACACTGGCGACCATAGTTAGCGCTCACCTTGTATACCACAATGATCGCTCACGACACGAATACCCAAACATCCTCATTTCTATCACCGACTATTTTTGGGACTCTCATGATCTTTGACGACACTCTGAGAGGACAATTCGAAAGTCTCTTATCGAAAATGTCAGGCATTATCAAGAACATAACTCGCTGGGAAACCAAAAAATAGAGTTCAAGTCTTAAATTTGCCGGAAACGCTAAAAAAAGGACATTCATATCCCAGTTTCTTATCATGAGAAAAAATTTGGAACTCGCGTCAAAAGAGGTTTTCTGGTTGTTCGTGAGCAACAATAGTTTACGATATTTAATGAAAGAAGGATAGTACACTAACTGAATGACTCACAGTATAATTTGAGCCTATATACAGCCTCAAATAGCATACATTTGAGCGAATAGCGCCGCAGACCACGTTAGAAAAGGAATTTACACAACATGGGTACAAGGTGCAATGTAAAACCACTTAATTCTACTGAATTTTCCCCCTTTCAACGACCCAAAAGGAGGCATCTTTGGCCCCATGGGGGCATGTAACTGGCATATTAAGGTTGTAATGTCAGTTTTCATCGTAAGTGACATCTCTTTAACTGAATATATGGTCGATTTAACCAAACTAAAATTGTTGACAATTTTTTTGCCGAAATTTCGAAAATTTGACGCAAAAATTTTCAAAGAATATTTTATCCGATTTGGAAAAAAAGCATCAATAATTTTCATCAAAATGAGGCGTTTTGCTGGTTATTACAATTCGCTCCGAGAAAAAAGGGTCAACACGACCAACTCTAGGGTACCTATATTAGGGCAAATTCAAATTGAAACTGTCTCAATAGGCGTCATTTAATGTCGGCCCCGGTTGGCGGCGGGGTAAAGTCGTCGCCTGCCAACCCTAGGGTCGCGGGTTCGAGTCCCGCCTGGGTAAAATATTTTCTGCCCAGGACATGGGTGTCTGTGTCTCGTACGTTGTTACTGTTATTCACCCGACGTAAATTGGCCAATTGTGCTGTATTCGGGGTAGTGAAGGTAAATAAATAAATAAAATAAATAAATAATAATAATAATAAGTTTATTACTTCCCAAAAAACAAACATCACAAATAAATTACAGGTTTTTTTTCCATACAAGGGGAAGCTTTAGGTAGCCTCTAAGAAATATCTGTGTTGAGGCTACCATCCCAGAATATATAGCTGCTTATTGCTTTTAACTGAACATTACAAATCAATTATATATACAAAGTAGTTTTACAATAGATTTCAGAATGAACCAAATGGAATACAGTAAATAGAAAAGCGGAGTAGATACTTAGAAATAGACGAGATTCACTCGAGGAAAAAAAGTAACTTGACTGAAATGGGAGAGAGGGATAAGAATCCACATCCACATTCTACCCTGCGCTCCGCCAAATGGGCGTGCGGTAGGAGGCGTTAGAACAACAGCCGTGCAAAGATGTAAGAGGTTTTGGGAGGTGAACTGGTGACGTGTATTATGGAAGTGTATTTATAGTGGAGCTCAGTTTTTATTATGGTCGCTTATTGTGCGCGGAAAGAACGAGTTTTTGTACCTAACTGTTCAGTAATGTATCTTTCTTATTTTATTGCCTCTGTCAGATCTATAGATGAAGTGAGGCTTCATGATAATATTTTCTGAGTCGCTCTGAAACACACCAGTTCTATTTTTCTCGAGCAAGCTAAGCTTAGCGTGTAGCCACTGAGTATCTAGGGGCTCCCACCTTAATTCCTCTAAAAGTTGTGAAACACTGAATGTTAACTCGTAGCAGTTTTTAAAAAAGCGTTCAGATTTCCTTTGTATTTTATTAATTATTCTGGTTAAATCTTTAAGACCAAGGTCCCAAATGGCCGCGCCGTACTCGAGGTGTGACCTAACCAGGATTAAAACATTCTGAGAACGATTTAGTAATTGCTCAGGGTGATTTAAGACTGGTCTACCTTAAGGAGGTTCCACAGCCACTGTGTGATTCAAAACAAATACTAAATTCAAACTTATTTCAAACGATTTGTTTTCTCTCCATTCACTGATAAGTGCATTTTGAGACATTAAGATAAGCCATTGAAAACCAAACTTTAGGCACAAAAATGCTACGAATTACAAAAATATATTTTTATTGGACACTGTTTCGTGTTCCTAAACGCAAGGTCGTTCGATCATCATCAACTGGTGTTTGCCTGCTGGCAGGTCCCGTACACCACTGCTGTCTCCATCCGCTTCTGTCCCGAGCTTCATTCTTCGCTTCATCGTAGCTGATGTTCTTCACCTGATCCACCAATTTAATTCTTCTCCTTCCTCTCTTTTTCTTTCCTTCAATTGAACCCTCAAGTGCCACAGTTATTATACTTTTCCCTCTCATCACATGGCCCAACCAGTTTCCTTTCCTTTTCCTTATGTCCTTTAGGAGCGATCTTCCTTCTTTTACTTTGCTCAAAACCTCTTCATTTCTCATCTTATCTACCCATCTTACTTTTTCCATCCTTCTCCACACCCACCTTTCATAAGCTTCTATTCTATTCCTTTCCCTCTTACCTAATGTCCACGCTTCACATCCATACATGAAAACGTTCCATGAATAACATTTAGCTAGTTTCTTTCTCAGCTCCAGATCCAGGCTCTAATTGCATAGCAAGTTTTTCTTCTGGCTGAAGGCCTCTTTTGCCATTGCTATCCTTGCTTTTATCTTGCTTGCTTGTCGTTCGATATCGATTGTATAATTCCCTCCACACAGGTCTTCGCCACCATTTCCATTACACACATCCGCTAATTATGTGCTCAATGAGCAGTTACTGCCATGTCGCCCCCAGGAAAATCAACGAAAACCCGGCGCAAGTCATCATTGCGAATACAAATGCACTGCCTAATAAACTAAACGTTGAAAATAGACCTATGCTATGCTTGCGAAAAGTACACTACAAGAACCACGAACATGGTAGACTTGTTGACGCTGCGAAAACCTGTATCGAAGAAAGAATGCAGTCGATATTGAACAACCGTGTCTAAGACGCCGACTGCAGAGCCATTTCTATGAAATTACTAGTTTGACTTTAATTTCAGCACTTATTAGCTAACAGCATCAAAAATCAGAGGACATGACACATTCTCTTTTGTTTTTAATCAACTGTTTTTGGACTTCACGCTTCCAAAAGAGTTTTCTTTGAAAAAACATTAAAATTCGATAGAAAAATGCCATTTTTCCTCGTTTTTCTTACATTATTTTACTATACACTATTCAATTTCAAGTTCAATTCACGATTTATAGGTATAAGTGTATAACTATATTATGAATTATGAACTATAAACGATAAAACTATAACTTTATAACTATATTACTAGATATAAGTGCAATACTATAAGCGCCCATTACATAAATGAAATGACATTTATCTGCTTTCTCGGTGGTACCACCTTAAAATATGTACCATCATTTAATTCAAGCCCTGTCTATATGAGGAGAAAAGGAGATAAGATTCTTAGACAAAGATTTACTGAAATAAAATGTAGCCATTGTATTTTTTTGTATCAGAAAAAAGAATACTCTTGGAGATATATGAAAAGTATACCTAACAACGCAAACAATTACAAAAATTGAACTTGAGAATTCGTCTTGTATTTGTGAGAATGAGTGCAGCATGTGGGGGAAGGTATTCATTTTTGACCACCTACTAATACCAATTTTTCTGAATAAAAACTGATTTCGATTAACGAAAACCAGTTACCTCCCAAGCTTCAAGAATGCCGAATGAAAAGAAAATGTACGCACCTCAACATTTTTTTGCACATTACAGTAATTGGTGAACTACTGAAATAACTTAATTAATCCTGGAATCCCATAGAAACGGAGCTCCAGTCGATTGTTGCGGTGAAAAAGGTGTTATGGTGGCTTTACACATGGAAGTAGACTTCTATGTAAGAATCGAGTGTAGCGATATCTCGAATCGTATCGTCACTTGCAAGGCATCGTTCTGCTTGCACACAACTTCCGGCTTTTTCCAAACAAATGGATGACGGAAGTAAACAATGAATACGGTAATTCGGAATACGAAAATCGCCCTAGTTTGGCAACAATGGCGTTCGTATATATCGCTGTTTGAGTCCCATAGGCATTCGTGGATTTATTAGGTTTGTATGAACTACAATAATTATGCATTACTGCGTCGAATCAAGTGTGTTTATGGTGATAATAATAATTATTATCTAACAAGACTTAAGAGATGAAGCTTACCTTACGGGTTCTTTAGCATTTAAAAATATTTCAAGCACAAATTAATACATTTTTGATCTTCCTTTGCTGTCATGTGACCAAGATTCCACTGTATGCGATGCGATTTTTTCGCAGTATCGATTGCTACTTGTAGGAAAAATAGAAACCAGTCTATTTTCCTGGTAAGTAGAATATGGCAGTAGCAGGAATTACCACCAATATTGACCCCTACTGCCATAGAAGTCCGTGCTAACACATTGAAGTGTCGCTTGCCAGCGAATTCCAAGGCCACTTTCATGGAAGTTACTTCCATGCGTTAACCCTCCTTAAATTAAATCTATTTTATATCGAATATCGAAATATATTCCGAATTAGCAGAAGTTCCCAATGATGGAGGATGGAAGGAGAGATAAAGGTAATTTATAATTTAGTAGGTACTTCTATTCATAAAAAAAGAGGATTCGACTTCTTATTTCACATCTAATTTTTTTTACCGGTGGAAATTGCCAGTTATGTTGCTTAGTGATTCATACCAAGCCATTTTACCGAGAGTTTGCATTTAAGCGAGTAAACATTTTTTAAGAAGTACGTAGGTGAAAGTGGATTTCCCCATTATATACTCTTCAGGATTCTTCCATGGCATTGAAGGGTAATAAAATGGAGGTTCCTACCCGTGTCATAATTTTAATTATTGGCAAATATAGATATTTTTTACTCAAATCCATTTAATTATTGGCTGTCATAAGTGCTGAGTTCTTAATTTTCAGTAATGGGTACTTAATAAAACTGTAAAACGCTTCGAGTAGTTGTAGATTTACCGTTAATGAGGTGCATCGACTGCCGGGGTCATTTGCACCATATGCAGTGTATTTTGTGGTCTAAAATAACATTTCTCCTCACAAACTAAAATAATCGTCAGAGATCTTTATTTAAAAGGACTAACGTTTCACACTTATATTAAGTGGTAGAGTCCAGCTTCTTTGATATACTTCATGACTAGATTTATCTTATTATAATCATCCCCTAGCATTTCCTCAAAGCTACCACTTGTATTCTTTCTCTTCCGAAGGTCACCGTACTGAGAACATTCTAAAATGTGCTTCACTGTGATCTGGGAACCGCAGTGATTGCACTGAGGAGGATCTTTCCCTTCTTTGAATAGATAGGAGTGCGTTAGAGCAGTTTGCCCTATTCTAAGCTTCGTTAATAGTATTTCCTCTCTCCGGCATCTCCACATGGAGGAGAGCCAGGATTGTGGGCCACTCTCGATAGCCCGTGATTTATTGCCGGATGTGATTGACCACTGATCTCTCCAATTTCGGAGAGAGACTTTTTTAAAAAACATATTCATTATTTCGATGCTTGGGACAGTGTAACGGTAAAACGCTTCGGTCAACAAAATCTCAAATGAGGCTCTTATGACACTGGCATTAGAAAAATTACTTTATCCACGTCCCAACAGAAAATATATGCAGTAAAATAACACCATCACTCAAGTTAGAAGAAGCTTGGAAAAATCTGTTGCGTCAGAGAGAGGGGCGGGATTTTCCGGTTCACGAGGCACGTGTTGACGAAATAGAAACTCGATTATTTAGGGCCAAGAACGCGGGTCATAGGTCATAGATAACTCAACGGCATTTGAAGCGCGTGACATTCATACATATACATAAATGGAGATGAGCCGTTTCTTTCCTTTCTAAGACCCGTTATTTCGTTCTCAAGCGCCAAAATGAACGGGTCGAAAGATTTGTTGACACTTCTCAGTTACTATCCCTTACATATTTGCATGGCTGGCGTCCTAACATTTACTTAATAATAATAATAATTTAACTCATTTCAGGAATTAAATAATAGTACAAAATAGGTAAACCCAAAGGATGAGCCTGTACTGGGGCTACTATCAGATAATCCAAGTAAAAGCAATAGCAACAAACGAAAAACCATTTAAATTTTACGATCAAATCTTTAAAAATACAGTGAAGAATTATAAACTAACAAAAAAATGAATCAGAGATAAACATAGCGATGTACAGTGGTTACAAAATATGAGACACGTAAATACATGATCAGATATACTTACTATAACAATATTATCACAATAACGCTTCATTTTCTACATGTATTTCAAAGAATATTACATGAAAATTACAAAACAAAACCTCGATATTTTTATAAGTAATAACCAATTTTTATTTCCTTACGAAATTTTCGGATGTTGTTTTCTTCTTTGATGCGTTTCTTCAGAAGGACATTAAATATTTTGCGTGACAAAACATCTTTGGAATAAAGTTTAGATTAGGCTTAGGTAAAGAAACAGTATTTCTTTCACGCAAGCTAATGAATTGGCTGATTTTAGCTCATACTCCTTCTGCCACAACGTTTTGTAGATATCTCCGTTAATACTTGGTAGTAAATCTCCTTCCTCCTATTTTTAAAGCCCTGATGACGCCAAAACTCTGGCGCAACGTTGGCTATGAGTATGATTCTCAAGAATCTTTTAGTTGTGTATAAAACTCATCGTCAACAAGCATCCAAATAACTTCCATTTTCTCCCCACTCCTTTTTCTCATACCCTCTCCTTCCATGGCTTGGATACTTACACTCAATTCCACATGCCTCTAGTTAGAGTTATTTGCGCAGGTAACCAGTATCCGGTCATTTGTTTCCTTACGCTATTACTCTTCGTACTCGAAATTCACGCTCACCGAAAGGTGATTTTTCTCAATTCCCCGGAGTCTTTAATATTCTATTTCTTATTGCAAAGCGGTGATGATGCCAAAACATTTAGTAAAAGGTTGGCCATGAGAGAAACTGACACCACTGTCTAGTTTTCCATTTTTTTAAATTTATTAATAATAAGTAAACAAACACGGTCCCTCTAATCCATATGGCTTTTCAGAAGGATCCAACACACATATATACAATGCGGCAAATAAAAAAATGGTGTATACAAAAAACACAAAAAAAAACAAGTTACAACAATTTATAATATTACAACTTGAGAACATTAAACATAGCCAGATTTAGGCATTCCACATTTTTGAATACACAGGTATTCATGCCAAATATATAGAACATAACCAATCAAAAATGTTTCATTTCATCAAGTGACCATGCATGTACCTTTTTCTTTACTACTGCCATACCTTTAAGATTTGATGTGCGAAACTAAAGTTCCAACATACCTGAACTGAAATAAACCTTGTAGAAAACCAGAACGCTGATTACGTGTGCAGACCTTCCTACTACTGGCACACGCAACCAGGTCATCTGTTTCCTTACGCCATTCCTCTTCATATTCCCAATTCACGCTCATCGAAAGGAGATTTTTCTTTAGGCCCCGGAGTCGTTCCCTTCAACGGACTCGTTTCTTTTAGGTCAGAACCGTTCCGAGAGGATTCTCTCCGATTATAAACCCGCCAGCAAAGGACGGGTTATTCACACCCGCAAAGAATCTCGACGGAGAAGTTGGGAACGTATATGGCAGAGTGATGGCTAGTCGCGTCCTCTTGGTAACGGGAGCGCTCCTCGCGGCGAGCGTGGATTTCTCTCGCGGAGCGAACACTGACTTCATCAGGCTGGACCTGAGCGAACTGAGAGGAGGTAATTCATCACTGCCGTGGAGATACCCGGACGGAATTGCGGCCGAGCCCCCGTCGGGGAAGGCCGCCATATTCTGCACGGACACCGCGTACCCCAACGACATATCCTGCGACCTCAGGACTTACTACATGACCGACCTGTGGAAGAACCGAATCTCACCGGATATCTACGACGCCATCGTCCAGTACGATCACCCCCAAACGGCCGGCGTCACCTGCAAGGCATACTTCCAGAAGGGGGAAGTCGAAGAGGACCCTCTGCGACTGTCGTACGAGAGGTCTAGCTGTGAATCCAGAGTCCGCAAGTATCCGACGGTGCGTGAGTTCCAGTTGTCCGGAGCCTCCAACTTGACCATCGTCTTGCGCAAACCCGATCAATATCAATTTCGCTGCGAGATTAGCTTCCGGAACGTGGGAAGGGTGACCAAACGCGTGGCGAGGGCCGGAAACGCATCCGTGATCAAGTTCGAGGAAGCAGATTGGCTGTGCGTCTCGCCCATCGCGTTCGGCCGGGATCCAGAGCCTAACCGGTGCGCCGAAGACGGAAGAAGGTGCCGTCCGGTTAACGAGTGACCAGCCCAAGTGATTCCCCAAGCTCTTCATGAGAGTGAAGAAAACTGCGATTCCGTTAACCCTTTCTTACTTCCTCGTGCGCGGTCAGTTGGTGTGTGTGAACGCGTATACATCACGTGAAGACCCCACAGAATATTGCAACCACTAAGCCAGTTTCCCTCGGTGATTCTTTTCGTAAATAAAAAAACTTGAAAGTAAAATTCCGCAGTGAAATTTCGATAATTAAAATTAAATTCATGAGTATTTCATGATACCTCTCAGAATCGAGCTGCGCATGCGCGGGCCAAAATTCCGAGAATGTCTGTTAGATAACTCTGAAAATTCTTGACACCTTATACTTGAACATTTAACCACGGTAAATGTACTTGCGAACGTGAAGAATTCATAAAATTGATCCTAACGGCACAGCGCATGCACGAGCCAATATTCTGTTAAGTTGGGTAAACTAGATAACTCCATAAATTCTAGAAACCTAATATTTAAACCGATAAGCGAGCTTCTAACGGTAAATTTTTCGTCAACTAATTCGTAAAAATCTCCCAGTACCGGACTGGGCATGCACGTGCCAACGTTCTGTGAATAAATATAAATTAGGTAGCTCAGGGAATTCTTGATTCCTAATATTTAAACTATTAAGCCGGATTTCCATTGTAAGTGTTTTCGTGGAACAATTCTTGACTAATGAATATAATTTTCCAGAGTCGAAGTGCGCATGCGCTTGCCAACATTATGCAAATATGTGAAAAATGGGGCAACTCCGAGAGTTGTTGACATCTAATATTTAATGCATTAAGACGACGTCCAACGATAAATGTTTTAGTGAATTAATTCTTGGATAATAACTAAAAAAATCCCAAAATCGGACTGCGCATGCACATTAAGTCACTCTGAGAATTCTTGACACCTAATACTAAAATCAATAAGCCGGCGTCCCACGATAAATGGTTTTCGTGAATTAATTCATGAATAATTTACGAAACCTCTCAGAATTGGACTGCGCATACGCGCGCCAACAGCCTGTAAATTCCTGTAAATTCGGTAACTCCGAAAATTTCTGAAACCTAATTTTTTTAATGATTGATTCGGCGTCTTACGGTAATTATTTTGCGTCAATTAATTCATGAATAATTTATAAATCCTCTCGAAAAAGGAATACGCACCAACATTCCGTCAATTTCTATAAATTGTTGATGACACATGACTGCTGAATTATTTTTCTCCGTGAATGCGCTTCCACCATAACCTTGCAAGACACTACTTTGGCCAATTGAGAAGAAATCTCCATGTTTACAACCAATTGAAAGGAGATAAAAAGGCTATAAATGTATGCACCGCATACTTGAGCGAATTGTTCATATAATCTCATTGCACGGTAGAACCAGAATTATTTTGTGCAAACCTGTCTTGTTACATGAACTGTTGTAATTTGATCAATAAATCACGCATAATTCACAGAGGGATGCTGTTTCTCTCACTCAGTTTCAACAGATGCAGTTGATACATCAGGCTATTCTTATTTTCCCATAATCATAATACTTAGAAGTAACTATTGCAAACAAGGGTCAACGTTTAAGGGGGCTGTTAACTTCGGCCTAAACGCCCTTTTAGTTCTGATTCCTGCCGCAACCGAGGAGAGATCTTCGCCTTCTCCATTCCCCGCCCCGGACAACAGCGCCACTGATGACACAGTGGAAAATGCGTTGCAAAGGTTCAGAAGAAAGTTCACAGTTACGTTATAACAGACAATTTTCAACATAGTGATAATCATATATATTATTACAGAAAGGTCTTTTTCTGTCATTCCGTATATGCTCCGTTAATACTACACCTACAGTGATAAATGAGGTATCATTTTATACGTTGAAGCACTGGCTTCTGACGAAAAATATAATCTCAATATCAAATTTCACTATTTACCCATTAGTTTGACTTAAAAGTTTCGATTTTTCCATTTCGATTACTCGCTCGAGGTATATCGACTCCACACATCCGTATATATTATTTCTCAAAGGTGTTTTTTTTGTCGCAACGCCATAACTGCCATAATTATACATCAAAATTAATGATTCAAACATCGTTTTAAAGCCTATGTTCCCCGATATTGATGAAAAATAGACAAATTGTTTAAAATTAACGTTTTTGTTAAAAAAAAAGATACAACGCCATCTGTTGACAATATAATCAACTAATATGTTGGCAATGGTTACATGCTTAAAAGACTGTAGGAGGCGCCATCTATTAACACATCGTTCAGATAGATTAATTACATTCTACATGCACTCAGCGTGACAATTTACTATTTACGTTATGTATCTCTAACATAAACATAAATAACATATAATTGTCTTTGGGAAGAAACAGGTGTAAGAAGAGGAAGAAAGATGGATGAAACAGGAAGAAGCTGCATACTGTGCGAAATATTCGCTCGGGTCATCTAGTTCTCCTTATAGGTGAAGGATTCCCATTTAAAATAAGTGCAACGATTTAAAGAAATACTCGTCTTGCGCGTCATGGCGATAATCTCATTTTGGACAGATTAGCGTTTCTTCTACGGTCCAAATAGTTATGTAGAAAGCAAAATACGAAGAGTTACGACACACATAAAGCGAAAAGTTGCGACACTCATTTTAAGTATTGATACTTACGCTAGAGGATTGCGCAAAGATATTTTATTAAAACAGCAAAGCAGAGTAGTAAAGTAAAAAAGCGCTTTGACGTCTGTGGAGGCGTTTTCGCCCCCCGTGGTGTATGCAGCCCCCTTAACGGAGAAAAATTGCAACTAGATCTCCTAAAAGTATTCAGGTGTTTTGCGCCTCATCGGTCAATATGAGTAACAGATTTTGCATAGTGTCAGATGATAGTCAAAAGAAGCACGAAATCACATTGTCATCATAACTGGTCATTCTTTATTGTATGACCAGTTAGGATGACAATGTGATTTCGTGCTTTTTCCTCTTTCCTGTTGTTAGAGCGAGACATTACTTCCTATAGAGTTCAATAATTAGGGCTCACCATTAAAATAGAGCTCAATCTTTCCAGAATTAACAAAATATCAGCCGCTTGCACATCCTTTTCACCAAAGATTGACTCAGTATTACTTTTGTCTTTCCCCTCTCGAGTGCCAACAAGTTGCGCTAGGCCTGCAGTGGAACTTCCTTTTTCTGTGTATCAGAATGCGTCTGTGCTATTTTTATCGCATTTTCACCACATTTCCGTTAGCTGTTCTACCAGCCTTGCATTTTGCTTTTGCTATTTAGGCATTGAGAGGTATTAGGTATGGAGAGGACCTTACGACATCCAACTGTAGCCTGAAAACTAAAATAATAATTGGTTGTCCCTGCTCTTTACTTGCTTTCCTTTCACGACGGAATGGAATAAATAGCAGATGCAAAGCCAGAACCTCAACCGTTTGTTTGAAATTAAAGGCAGGTAACTCTTGAAAATAATATTGGCTGCTAAGTGATCTGGAATATACTCGATTTTACTTGAATGCGGATTATTATTAACTTAAATATAGAAAAAAGTATATGCAAAGCGTACGCATATAAAAGAATTAATTTGTGTTGATTTCTAGGAAGTTATCGAGGGAGATCATCGGATAATTGCCAAAATCAGTGCGTCAGCTCGTGAGCACTAAAGGAAAATTAGGGTTAGCAAAGATGGTGGACAGGCCACGCCCACATAACAGCTTCTAGCATCAGCCATAATAGCAAGCACCCTCTCCAACTAACTCAGAGGTTTTTCCCAAGGATTCAGAATAATGGAATATGGGGGCACTTTCGTGAACCTCAGTTGGAGTTTAAAGCCGCATGTTTCATCCTGTGCTCACATTATTGGCCTTTTAGGTGATAGGAGCAATTCCCGTTTAAGTACATATATACTAACGGACAAAAAACGAAAAACATTGCATCATACAGTTTTTTTGTCAATTCAATGCCTTTATAACATGCGGCCTGAATGGCACAGTACTTACATTTCGTAATGATTTGATTGTGTATACGTGCATTTCCTTCCACACACGAATTAATACATTTATTATTATCATGCTATGGCAAAAAAATGTCAAGGTGTCACTCCGAGACAAGTATTTTAATGGCATAAAAAATACTTCAATATAATTTTGTCTTTATTTCGAATACCACAATTACGACTATGGTCATAATATGCTTTAGTTAATGAAAAAAATAGAAATAAAATTCTTACACGATTTCCACTTCTTGTCACTACGGTGAGTTTCAACGCATTTACAGTATTTTATCGGCTTACTTATAAAATTACCAAAATATAAACTCAATAACCCACTTGAATATATCCAAACATGGCGGGTGAATTTATTGAATGAATTGCCATGAGAAAAATTCGGCCTGGACCGGGAAGTAATGACCCCAGTCGCTTGAACATGGCAAATTAACGGCTAAAACGGGGAAAAATGTCCGTGGCTCGTACACAATTTCGACCGGCGGGTTCGATTCCCGATCCAAGCCGAATTTTTCTCATGGCAATTTATTCAATAATCCACGATCATCATTCCAGCCGCTTTAACCCGCTTCTCTTTGGTTCTTCGAAGCAATCATCGTAAAAACGGCACCGTTCCGGAGTGAATTTTATTGAGATAACACCGGCAGTTACCACAGGGCGCAAATATTGCAAGGAGTCCAATTATAATTTGCTATTTGTCACCTCGTTGTTGCGATAAATTTTCCGTCGTAAATTCGAAATTGTGTTCAAGCCACGGACGGGCCATTGCCGTTAACTTACCATTCACAAGCGACTGGGGTCATCACTTCATCCGGAAGAACTCAACGCCAAAACGGGAGATTTGGTTGGCTGGATAATTTTTTTCATAATTTTCAATTTCAAAATTCTCATGTAAACACGGATGCCAAATGCTTCTCAATCTCTAACTGATCTTTTTTTCTTTCCTTTCTTTTTTTTGTTTATCTTTACAGCAGCGGTCTCAATATTTCTTTCACTCGATTCACCTTTTTGACGATAGATCAAAATATCATTCCCCTTCCAAAAATACATCATTAAATAATGGTGAAATTCCGCAAAATAAAAGTATACTCGTGTTTCAGAATCGACGCTTAACATTGGCAATTAACTAAATCTCATGAATGCCACGGTACAAGTTAAGACGAATACCAACTTTGCAGATTATACACAATTTATAGAACACATAGGATACAGCACAAAAATACATCATACTGTGCCCTAAAACCTCATAAGCTCCCCTAAATCCACTTCCCACTCAATTGGAAATTCTTCTCTATTAATAACGCCTACTCAGGAGCAAACATTCGCATTGCGATTAAATTTTATGCACAGTTCCATATTAGACCGAAGGTATTAAAAAACTAATCCTTAAAAAAAAACACTATCGACAGTTTTTAAAAAATCGAACGCATATCGTGAGTTGTGCCGGGGAAAATTTATACAGGAAAACTATGAACTCAAATATAATTTTATGGTGCCTAATTCCTTAAATGGATTTTCAGGAGTGCAACTGAACAAAGAGAATGTCTGCCGTAAGAGGAAAAATCACTGATAACGTATTCATTTATGAAAAAGTGGATAAAAAAACACAGCTTATTCAAAGCGCCCTGAGTGCTCCAGTTAAAATGCCATGTATCTCGCTGGGCCAATGTCTCTTGGGTAGAGTTGAAGCCTTAGGCTCCTTAAGATGACTCAGCTCCTCTGCTCGCCATGCCTTCTCTTCATCATATCACCCGTAAAGCACGTTCTCTTTCTTCCATCTCTTCGTTTACACTTTAATCATGGTCTTTGTCCACCATTCGCCTCTCATTACATCCATCAACCACCTTCCCTGCCTTCACTTGACACTCTTGTGCATTTTCCGATTTCACCCGCCATACCAAACACTTTCTCGATTGTACTCCGGTGAGTCAACCGCCCTTTCTCCATTCACCTTCGGCCCCCCCACATCAAACCACTGAAGTCGAATCTCGTCTTAGTTTTTAAACAATCGCTTACTTACGAAATTACCTAACAATAGATCAAAATATCATTCCCTTACTCAAAACCTTAATAATATTCAGCAAAAACAAAGAGGTGAACATGAATAAAAATAAGAATAATGAAAGATTAAAAAAATTCTAGAAAAACCAGAAAGAGAAAAAATACTAGATAAACATTTGGTAGAAGTACGATAGCAATGATAAGGATAACGACGGTAATAGTCGACGTTTCTGCAACATACCAATACATTCAATTATTAACTTTCTGTAGAGAGCCTCCTTCGCCAACCTATTCGTAATTTCTTTACAATTGTACCAATTATTTCACGGGCAGTAAAGGTAATTACATTCTTCTACTTGCTGCAGTTTGTGCCCCACAGCAGCATTTTTGTCGTGTTCCACAAGCCCGTGACTTTGGTCAAAGACACACGATGAGAATGAAAAATACCAGTGCCAAACGGTGTATGTTTCTTTATTAACCAAATGTATATTAACCCTTTGAGTGCCACGCGACGATATATCGCCGTTTGCAGAATGAGCCAGAATGGCCAACGACGATATATCGTTGTCTATGAGGAGACCTGTTTAAACAATGAGTCATTACCAAAAAAATTATTTTTTTCGCATTCATTAGCAAAAAAAGCATTCTTTTTCAAATACAGAAATAATCATGTCAAAATAGTAAAAAATAATAATAATTAATTTGCCGTAATAAACAAATAATAATTTTATGAATAAAGGCTACCAATATATCAAAATACCCATGGCACTTCTGGGAGTACACACCAAAAAATTGGTGGCACTCAAAAGGGTTAAATTCGGAATCCGCCCGTTAAAGCAGCATCTGAATACATTCAATGGACAGCAGCGATAGCAATAATTATCACCGAGTCGAAATAATAACTCTAATGATCCGATTGGGAATTCATTTCATTAGCCACCTTTCCCGTTGCCATTGTTACGGCGCAAAATGTAACCCGTTTCAAAAGTAATGCATTTTTTTCAGCAGCAAAGCAATATTATATTACAAGTAAAGCCGACCGTTTCTCTTCAAAAGTTATTAGCGATTTAAAATCCGTCGGACAAGATTAATAAAATGACATCCAAATACTGTTAAATGGGTATCATAATTAATATTTGGGATATATAATATGGATGTATGTCAAGTTCTGTTGGTCCGGTCCCTGGAAAACCTGATGACAGGCTTAGTAGCCTATTAGGAATGAAGGGGCATAAGAGCCAACAGAATCGTCCGGCAAACAAGAAAAAGCAAAAAAATACAAAAAATACAAAAAAACAAACAAACAAAAACCAAAAAAACTGTAGCCTGACAAACGAAATAAGAACCATATTGGTTATCCCTACTCTTTCCTTACTTTCCTATGGATAGCACGTCGAAATGGACGAATAAGCGGTCGTAAAGCAAGAATGGAAAGTAACTCTTAAAAGAAATATCGCCAACTGAGGGCAATGGATTCTACTCGATGTTACCACAGTTTTCACCTGGAATAAGGAATATTATTAATTCAAATAAATTCACAGTATAGGTAAAGAAAGCCTATATTCAAGATGTAAGTGCATGCTGATTTCTAGTAAGTTATCGATGGAAAACATCGTAAAACGCAAAGTTAGTGCGTCAGCCCGTAAGTGCTACGGAAATATCGTAGTTACCTATCAAAGACGGCGGACGCCCGCGTTTCAGGTTATAGCATTGTGCACAATGGCAAGCGCCCTCTCCATCTACCTCAATGTAGGCAATGCTTTGTTAAACATGTTAAGGGGTCAGAATGACCCCCTCCAGTACTAGACGATTCAGTCCTGGATTCTAACTATACGTGCCATGATGGATTTTTTCCCGCTAAATTATTCCGGAGGTAAAATTGTTCCCCAATCGGATCTCTGAGCGGGAACTAATGGAAGAGTAACATCAGTCAGAGTGTATAGATGTAGGATTAGATACTGCTCATACCAGCATACTCATCGGCTGTAATTTGCTTCAGCGGAGATCTCACATAGCCAGCCCGCGGCCCGAGAAACCTCATCATAAAAAAAGAAATATTTTAGCCCACAAGTGTGGACTCGCGCCGGAGAGTATAAAGTTTGCTAATTACGCTCTTTTTCTACTGCAGCGCTGCGGGAGTTTCACCGCGTGCGGTCTTCCTAAATCGCCTTCAAAACGCAATTTTGAAATGAAGTGGGTGGCAATGTGATTAGCACCCTAATTAACATGATTAATGAAAACACGTCGATTTAGAGAGAATAAAACGGCGATAAAACCAGTTGGAAGAGAACACTTTCACTAAATATCACAAAATACACCATTTAAATAAAGCCTCCAACTTTGATATGTCGAGATGATTCAAAAAATATTCCAGCCGACGATTACCCTCTGCCCAGCGCATATTGTGAGAGAGAATGACTTCTTCATAAAGCACTGTGAAATATATTGACCTATTTCCCGCAGAAAAAGCGCTTAAAGTATTATGAGCGAGATAGTTCCCTAGTCATAATGTTGACCATATCCTAACTACAAATATTCATTTCAGAAGCTGTAGGAAGCATGAATTAAACATTGTAATATTAATGGTGAAATAATTTACTTTTATATCAACGAGTTTCTTAGTACTGAAATAACAATATCTACATTAAGTCTTTAACTTGACTCATTTTTTTCGCGAAGTACGTTTAAAACTCCCTCACAACGGAAGGTTGTTTATGAGTATGAATATTTACTGCAGTGACATTATGATTTATTTTTTTAAAAAGCTGGAGAAACATACAAACTACACACTGTTAATATTTTGACGAGATGTAGATGTTAGAAATTCCTCATTTTTCAAATAAGGCCTCTCTGCAGTGCATAAACGTACCATTTCCCCTATAAAATAGTACAAATATTAATTAACACTTTGACTGCGATTTTTAAAAGTTGTATAAACCCAAAATGCGGAATTTTTTTTTCTCGTCAGTTCACTTCATATTGGACCTAATAGGCAATGGCTATCACTATTATTTTATTTTCAATTATTTTTCTGGCAAAATTAAATAAATAATTTTCCACGTCTATAGACGTGGTCCGCTATAGGGGATGACACGTAGTTATGCAACCCAACATTACTCAGTTTTCGGATTTATCTATTCCAATTACGAAAACGTTTTACCCAGAAAATGTTTGGGGGTAATGCTCTTTTGATAATCCCTCCAATTTTGATATAGTGTCAGGTATCATTCAGATTCTCCTCCGCTAACCACATTCAACTAACCTCCATTTCCGGTGCGACATTCTTTGTTTACCAAATATTTCTCACATAATCTATGTATAATATTGAAACCTGATGCTGGAGGAGGATGCTGAAGATAAAATGGACGGAAAAAATAATAAATACAAAGTGTGCAGTAGAGTAGAAGAGGAAAGGACCATATGGAACTCCATAGAGGAATGATGAACCAAACGGATTGAACCCACCCTGAGACACAATGGGTTTGTGAAGAACATTATTGAAGGTAAAATCGAGGGAAAATTCCCAAGAGGTAGACCTAGGAATAAGTTGATGGACCAAATAAAGAGGAAAGTACATAGAGCTACCAGGAAGTAAGGGAACTAGCATTAGCTAGGGAAGTGTGAAGGGCGGCAGCCAACCAATCTTAGGATTGAACGAGCAATGATGATAACGAATCTATGATTCGCTCTGGTTCTGCACGATTTGCGGGATAGGTTGTATCCGCCGTTTATCACTGGCGGATATTATTCACCGGGGGAATAACTCTGGGGTGCATGCCTTTTTCTGCTTTTCTTGTAGCTTGCATGCCTTCCCTGCTCACATTTACCGCTCACTCATCCACGGTGCAGTGTAATTCTCCCGGTGATCCTTGACGAGTTTTATATTGATTACAGGTAGTTCATTAGTAAACCGAAATTACGTAAAGAAACAAATAACAATTTTATTTCGTAAAGTTTATATATTTTTTTAGTATTATAGTCACAATTGAAAAGTGTTTGTTTAGTATCTATAACAATTTCAGGACGTACATAAATATATGCATTAAATAGCCATTTTGCAAATAACACCAATTTCAATTGAATGATTACATTAAAATTGTTCACAAGTAAGTCACAAAATTAAAAAATACATAAAATTTGGCCCTCTGGCACCAGCAAAGAAATGACTTCCGACCAACTACCTAGGATTCAGACCATCCTTCCATGAAACTCTTTGAAGCATTTTCAAGACAGAGAGGAGGAATATCCGGGCAGTCAGGACAGTAGCAAATAGTCTGCTTACGTTTACCATTTTTCGTGCAAATTCGGCAATCTTTTTGTTTTCTTCTATCACCTTTGGTCGTCATGGGGCTAAACTTGGTGAAATGGAATTCTAGTGAGAGAGTGTTTATTCTGGGAGGCAAGACTTTTTCTCGCCTGTGACCAAAGTCGACGAGTTTGCCAATTACACTCAGTCTGAAAATTTGTAGATTAAATTTCTCCCCCTTAGAATATGTTTTATGCAAATGAAAGCTGTTGAGCAGCAGAATTTGGACAATATGGAGAGCAACTTTTTTATACCAGCATAAGGTCTTCCTTGATGTTATGTGATAGGACAAAAGCTGATCTAATCTATCCACCCCTTCCATGTATTTGTTTATATTCCAGGACTGCTTCAGAAACCCTCCTTTCGATATTTCTCCTACTGACACTGTTTATCAATTCCCCGGAGTACTGTGTACTAATCATAGTCACCTCTCTCTTGTCTTTCCATTTTAAGACACATATCCCGTCGTCAGACCACTTTTCTACCACCTCTCCTTTTTTTAATTTTTTTGATGTAACTTCCGCGGGATTTCCTTTTCTGTTCGTTCTCAGCGTGCCAGTGCACAAAATTTTGTTAGCTGCTAAACTTGCTATTATGTCAATGCTGGTAAAGTAATTATACATAAACACACAGTCGCCCACTCCTCCAAATGTCTGCAAAAGTTTATGAACAACAAAACTAAGATTTTTGCAATGAGTCCGGATGGCTCGGGTAACATGTACAGCTTGACGCCAAACTTATGCTTCTTTCCCTTAATATATTGCCGGAAAGCCTATCGCCCCCTCTATAAAATCATGGACTCGTCGATGCTCAACTCTCTCGACGGATAGTATACTTTATCCATTATATCCTCAAAAAAATCTAGGAGCGGCCTTATTTTCAGAAGCCGGTCGGATGAACGTGGCTCTTGTAGCTCACCGGCGGGTGCAAAATGCAAAACCCGTAAAATTATTTGAAAACGATCGCGGGACATATTTGAAGAAAAGAAAGGTATATTATAGAACCTGTCTTTACGCCAGTAATCCTGAATTTGAGATACTTGTATCATTCCCATGTGAAGTAATAACCCCAGAAAAACATAAAATTCATCCTTTGACAGAGGTTTCCAATCTCCAATACGCGCACGCGGAGATGATCTCCCTTGGAAGAAACGTTCCGCATTTTTATTTGTTTCTTCAATAATTTGATCGACAATTTGGTCAGAGAAAAGCAGATGAGAAAAATCCTACGGAGTCTCTCCATCCGGTCTAACTTTCAAAGTCCTTTATCGAGTGAATCGAATTTCGCACACAGCCGGTCTTTCCTCTGACCAAGTGCGGTCAGTGCGTGGTAGGTGGATGGGAAAAGCCTGAGTCATGGTTGAGCAATGGGGCTGTGTACTTGGGAAATCCTCGGACATACCAAATGATGAATCTGGAGAAGACTGAAGAGCATCATTCTCTGGACCGACAAATTCTTCCGGGCCACTGCTTCCGTCACTCAACTCGTCGCTGCTTAGAACAAAGCTGTCATCACTGTCCTCTAAATCTGAAAAATCATCCTCCAAAATCGCTTCAACTTCCTTTTCTGCTAATGCTCGCTCTTTCCATTTACCTTTGAATTTATGTGAATGTGTTCCTAATAGGGTAACAAAAAACGTAAAAGAAAAATCAGAATTTGTATCTATGAACAATATGCAGATTCATACCTGCGTAAATATGTGATGTTATATTTTATACAAGTTCTTATATATATCATATAGCTATTTGGTCAAATTTAGAAAATCGAACTAGTGTATTATGTCGCTATTAATTAATTATTGCAAAAGTTTTCGTTCTTTACCAAATCTTGGTAGACGAGCCTTTGAGAGACCAGCGGTTGACTCTTCCGATAGATGTACAGGATCTGAAGCCGGGCATGAGTCTAAATAATAACGTTCAAAAATTAATAAGTGGTAATCGCAATAAAAATATTGTGGTGACAAATAAAGATATTATATCAATACCTGAAGTTGAGTACTCCTTAGGATTTGTTGGAATCTTGGCTGAAGAGAATAGAAAACGCTATGTTAGTATAAAGGAAATTTAGCAGTGAGAAATAATTAAATAACACTAATTTAATAAATCACTTACCAGAAGACGGAGGAAATATTGTTCCCTGATGTTTTCTTTTCCCCATGTTATCACAGTTCAAACCTAATATATTCCACTGCCTGATGTGAGAACCTCTTTTCACCACATCCACCTTTAATCTATGTTCGATACGATCCTTTCCCTGCTATTTTCTGACGGTGCATTCACTGTCCTTGAATCAAAGTATCACAATGCTACCGGCACAATTCTCATTGAAAAGGAGGTTTCACGAACATAAATTGTCACACAAAGTCGTATTCATCAGATGGCACTCACTTGATGACGATGCCAATAATGACACCTGCACCAGCATTTCCTTCCACATTGTGTGGTGACCCTATATGAAGGTATCCTTTAGATTGTATTCATTCCAACGCCGTCGATCTTATCTTACCAATCCATGCCTAAGAATTGTGGTGTGGAATTCTATCCCCAGCTTGAATTTCTTCTACAACTTTGTCGTTTTGGAGTGAGCTCAGTCAAAACTTTGTATTCATTCTGCAGCCAAGGAAACACCCTTCGCTCACAAAAAGTTGCCTCTACTAAATTAGAAGCGGAAGCATACTCTGATAATAACGACAAAGAAACACCCATATTCAAGTTACAATGAAGGTCCATCGGAACAAAAAGAGAATTAAAAAAAAATCTTCTGTAGCTAATCAAATCATGTAGATACATTTAAATGTAAAACCTATGAATGGAGAATATGCCAATGGGATAACCTCATTTATGAATGCAAGAAGAAGGAAAATATGCTTGCAGATAGAAGGAAAAAGAAAAAGTTTTCGGCACCTATAAGCGCGCACCCGTTGTAATGTTTGTCTAACTACACGCGCATCACGAGGTATTAAATTATTATAAAAATATTCACTATTTAAAATGAGGTATTAAATTGCCAATACATCTCAATGATGATAAACGTACCAATTACTTTGAAAACTAAGTTTCCAATGAAAAATAACCACATTATACCTCAAAGAAATCACAGAAAAATGATTTTAGTAATTCGAAGTTTGTTTAAACATAACTTGGAATAAATGAGATGCTCAAATAAACGGATCCGTATCTTTAACACCCTAACTGTAGAGAAGAGGCAGGGTGAAGGAAAACTGGGTACAAAAAACTCTGATCCCACCAGGTACCGTTTCTCATGTAAATGACTCTGCACGTCGATTGACGTGTTCCGCCGCCAACCACAGTGCACGAACACGTTGATAGACGTGGTCCGCAGTCAACGTGTTAAAATAGTACTTTTTAGCAAAAATCTCGGAAAGTAGTCCGGTAAGGGGCTGACAATTTTGGCAATTTTGGAAGGATGGGATGTTTTCCTTTGAAATGAGACTAGATTCATTGATTTCTTGGTGAAATGATATTTTGCTCATAATACCTTAATTAGCATAAATTGTCACGGTAGAACAAGGTGTTCTTAGCTACATCTCTGACGATTTATGTTGCACGTAGCTGGTCTGCATTTTTCACACTCTTCCGGTGAAACTTTTCAATTGGCATGATAAAAAAAAAAACTCAGGAAAAATTGGACTGGTGCCAATGGAAATATTTTGAGTTTAAATAAACACATTTTAAAATGATGTCTTTATTTCAGGGATTCGAACTGAAGCTGAATCGGTGAAAAAACGAACCGTTCACAGGGTTTTCTTTCTCAACCGATTCGAATGGCGAACCGCCGCGGCGCACAGTGCAGTGGTCGGAAATCGAAAAATGGCGGACTAAAGTCCAAAATGGCTATTATTTAGCTGAAGACTTGAAACTTGGCATGCACACTCATAATGATTGCTGATTATGGAATGGTAAGCCATTGACCTAAGATATTTGCCGTTACTTAGATACGGAGGCTTAAACTATTTGATACTAAACTATACCGCGTCCCTCGATCAAAAAACCTTGTTTACTTTCGGCGTTCCACAATTTTTTCCAATATTTTTACATAAATACGTTGAAATATGTTTGCCCTTTACCCTGATGAAATATCTTGGGGCATACATTTCTTAAATGAAAGATAATAACTACATTATGAAACATTTTACCTGAAAAAAGCATCCGCCATTTTGTACTTAATAGCACACTTATATCGACACAAATCTCTAAAACATATGAACAGTACAGGTAAAGACTCATATTGACAGATGACACTGATTTTTACTTTCATTAAAATCCCTCCATTACATCATCATCTGCGTAACTTTAAAGATTTTCGAATAAAAATGAAAACGGGCCTTTCCTGAGAAATGAAGCCATGTTAAGACCTCCGTTTCTAAGTAACGGCTGAAACCTATGGCTAAAGGCTTACCATTATATAATCAGCAATAATTTATGGGTAAATTTACCAAATTTCAAGTCTTCAACTCAAAAAAAGCAAGTGTGGACTTCTGTCCGACTTTTTTCGAACCCGACCATTGTGCGGCGGTTCGGAGCGGAAAGGTAAAACCTGCGGAGCGCTCCGGTTCGGATTGGAGGGAAGGGTGAAGCAGATCGTTAGACGACTCAACTATCCTCTCAGAGCCCTCCTTTGAGTCCCGCTCTGGAGCCAGACATGTCGCTCCGGGCCACATGGACGAATATAGCACATGGCGCATCGGTCAATTACTAACTGATAGAATATTAGCATAGCAACCTGTAAAACAATAGTTATTGCACTTGTAATCATCTGTAAAGAAAGCTTTGAAGTAACCCACCGGGAAACGCATGTGATAAACATATTGATTTAATGGCCTTAACTGTGATAACTTTATTGGAATGCTCTGTACTTCGATTAGCTTAGCTACGTCAGTATTCATCGGTAGTTCAATCCTAAGCTAGGTTGACAGGAGCCCTCCACCCTGTCCTATCTAATGCTGGTTCTCATACTTTCTGATGGCTTTTTCATGGATACTCTCCTCTTTATTTGGTCCATGAACTTATTCCTGGGTCTTCCTCTGGGGACGTTTCCCTCTATTTTGCCTTCCGTTCTGTCCTCCGCAAACCCATTGAGTCTCAGGGTGTGTCCAATCCATCCTGTTCTTATTTTATCCAGAGAAAATAATTGTCATTGTAATTAAAAAACATACGTGGAAGAAGCGTGCCGTGCATGTAAAAAGGTGGCATTTTTAATGAGAGAGGTCACATAAATGTATGGTCTCTGGAGTTAACTTTGTAAACGTCTGTTTCCGAGGTACCTGGTGCGGAGACATGTGTGATGGATAACTGTTATATACATGGATATTATTAAATATGATCTTCACGTCCTGTATGTTGATATTCTAGACCTGGTGATGGTATTTTAGTATGTTCCGAAACTCGGCGAAGGAAAACTAGCGAGATAAATTTGATTTAAACCATCAACACATGCTATAATTTATTAAGACATTTATACAAATTTATTATAATTAAAAGACACTGTCTCTGGCGTTACTTGGTGGAACTTCTCCATAATTAATGAAAACAAGTACTTCACAAAAAGCTTTGTCCGTTACTCCCATGTTCCCCACTAGGGTGCCTCGTTTTACCACTTTTTTCTGGGAGCGAATTGTAATACCCGGCAAAAGTTGCGTACCCGGATGGGTATTACAGATATGATTTTTTTTCCAAATCGGTTAATATCTTCTGTTCGCATTTTTGCCTTACAATTTCGAAATTTTTTACGAAAAATGTTATAATTGTAAATAATTTAAATTTGGTTTGAGCGAGCACTCATTTTTTGCAATGGGGTATAACTTAGGACTTAAATTGATATTTTAGATCACATACGTCAGTTATATTGCTTTTAATTATCGAGAAAATGACCTTTTATGGTGTCCCCGAAAGCACTTTTGTGGGGTAGGCAACCCGCAACACGACTCCTCATTTTACGCTATGCATGCAATAAATGACGCGAAAAAGAGATTTTTTCAGTCCAAAACGTGGAAATCATGTCTGAAACTGTCAAGGGTAGTCACAATGATAGGAGGTTCCCTAATTATGCCTTACATTGTCTCCTCGAGGGCAGCAAAAATTGTCAATTTAGTGTAATAGTTTTGTAGCTCTTTCCATTCTTGTCTTTTCCTTCACCTGGTGGGTCGTAACAGTAGCGGGACATACAATGTCTTCAGCTCACAGCAATATTGCATTTAAAGTTTACCGACCCCTGAATCATCCACCTGCACACTGCAAGTTTCGCCCTTCCCCAATTCATTCAGTCAGCCTTGCATTGTGAGACGAGCTGAACGATTGACGTTCTTGATTTACCCATTCACATTTATCACTACAGTTCGCTTGCAACTCATTTCGCTTCGTTAGTGTGCCTGTTTTAGTGGATGTTCTAGTGTGCTTCTATTCTAAGTACAAGTGATATTTGACTCGCTCATCTCTTTATTTCCAAATATTTTACTGCATATCCGTCCTGTGTGCTCTGGTTTTGCGCATATTTTCATTCAGTCTGCAGCATGTCTCTTTCGAAGTTCGTTCTACGTGGTGCAAACGTTTGCCCTATTTTTAATGAAAACCCCAAGAATTTTGATGATACTAAACTCCCGACAAATCAGGATGTTCTACTTTGTTGTCAAGAAGTTTGGCGGCAAATTGGAATAGAGTCACGGAGAAACAAGGAGCCACCCTACTCTACCATTGCCCAACAAGTTTCTGTCATGGTAAGTGCCATTTGGAAAAGAGCTTCTATTCCAGCAGTTACGCAAACCAGAGTAATTAAACTCACCTCACGCTGCCACAATGAATACATTAGGACAAAGAAAATCCTGAAGAGGAAAACGGTAGGTCAAAAATCAAAGGATGACTTGTTGAAGCCTTTTACTGAGGAGGCAACGAAACTATTTTATATAGCCTTCTGCAAATGTGCCAACTTTCCCAAATGTGTCTGTCCCAAGGAAAAAAAGGTTCCTATTCTAGAGCACCAGTTTCTTGTGGATCAGAGAGGTCCAAGAATTGGCCGAATTGGATCTATTGACTTACCTGTGTCAAAAAATTGCGAGAAAGGGCTGAACGTAATCATATAAATAAGAGGCTTAAACTTGGACCATCTGAATCAACAGTTTCCCCATTGTCGTTTTTGAATGACAGTCAACACTTTGAGGATACTCAAGTTGATGAGGAAAATCACGATGAATGTTGCGCTAAGGATGTGGCATTCGCCAAACCAAGATAAAGAAAGTCCAAAGTCAAATTAGACTTAACTGAGACTGCCATAATTTCTCAGAGATACAGCGTAAGTGAGAGGGCTGCTGCACACATTGCATCCACTGTGCTTCACGCAGCTTTAAAAGCTGGAATTATATCTCAAGAGCAATCTAGTGATATAACGTCTGCATTGGTTATAGACAAGAGCAAAATTCGTCGTGCTAAACTTAAAATTTCTCGATATTTGAAGCGCTTTTCTACGGATTATGATCCGATCAAAAGCCTGTACTTTGATGGCCGTCTTGACGAGACAAAAACACCCACAGGCACCGTCAGGGAAGAGCATATATCACTTGTGGCTGAACCTAATCCGCAATACGTAGGCCACGTAGCTCAATCTTCCGGCTCTGCACATGATGAGGCTACAGCAATTTTCGAGTTCATCATCAGTCACGGTTGACCACAGCTAACAGAATTCTTAGGTTATATATTTCGACTAAGAAACCTACCAATAAATTCATAGAAATAGTGACATTCATACTAAAAGTGTATGTAGTGATGCAATGCAGGATCAGAACACATTCTTCCATCACCGATGGTGCTCGTCACGTCTTTGAGGCCATTCGCAGATTTAGATACTTGCCAAGGAAATACCAAGCAGTAGTTTATTCATCCATCCAAGCAAATTTGTTCTTCGCACTCCCAGAAAATATTCTTCTTGCAGTGATGACTGATTGTCGACTTACTGTCCATCAGGAGGCACTAAATAAAATTCTTAGTGCTAGAGAAGACGAAGCAGATAATTTACATCATTGCATTAGATGCAACATTGCTCCCCATTTGAAATTTGAAGCCATGGATTACGGAGAATGTTTCATTGGAAAAGCACCGATGTGTCTATTACCGTGCCACCAGTTGTGAGGAATATATCAAATGAAGAACTTGTTGAAAAACTGTCTCTTCCTGAAAATACTTCGCCAGAATGGTCATTCATCGTATTTCCCTGCCACACAGAGGCAGTGGAACGGACAGTGAAGTTAATCACCGAAGCAGCCTCCCGTGTATGCGGCAGTGACGTCAGGGATGGTGTCATCAGATCCACTTTGATTTCACGGCAAGTTCTGCCAAACTTTCAATCGAAATCTCAATTTTTGACAATATTTCCGAGCGGTGACGATTCAGATAAAATAAACTGGTCTGCATTACTATGGTTGGTTGGTTGGGTAGAAGAGGCGGAGGAGCCCAAGGTGCAGCCACCTCCACGTGATGGGCTCTGGGTCGCTTGGCTAGCTTCGCCGGCATATTGAATCCCGAATGATGGTTTCCATTCTCAGTGATATCTTCTTTCCCGAAAATAAAGTCAATATAGTCGGCGATGGCATAAAATAGCGTGCTCCCATCTTTGTGACTACCCTTGACATTATCAGACATGATTTCCACGTTTTGGACTGAAAAAATCTCTTTTTCGCGTCATTTATTGCATGCATAGCGTAAAATGAGGAGTCGTGTTGCGGGTTGCCTACCCCACAAAAGTGCTTTCGGGGACACCATAAAAGGTCATTTTCTCGATAATTAAAAGCAATATAACTGACGTATGTGATCTAAAATATCAATTTAAGTCCTAAGTTATACCCCATTGCAAAAAATGAGTGCTCGCTCAAACCAAATTTAAATTATTTACAATTATAACATTTTTCGTAAAAAATTTCGAAATTGTAAGGCAAAAATGCGAACAGAAGATATTAACCAATTTGGAAAAAAAATCATATCTGTAATACCCATCCGGGTACGCAACTTTTGCCGGGTATTACAATTCGCTCCTAGAAAAAAGTGGCAAAACGAGGCACCCTATTCCCCACCCTCCTTGTTTACAAATCCCCCCCTTACCCACTTTGGGTACCTATATACATCTACATAATACCCCTGATCCGCCGCATGGGCGTGTGGTAGGGGGTGTTGTGTCACCAGCCGTGTAAAGGTGTAAGTTTTTTTGGAGATGAAATGGTGACATATATTATAGGAGTGTATTAAGAGAGCTTAATTTTAATTGTGATCGCTTATTGTTCGCGGAAAGAACGAGTTCTTGTGCCTATCTGTTCGGCAGTGTATCTCTCTTATTTTATTGCGTCTGTCAGACCTAGAGACGTAATGAGGAGTCATGATAATATTCTCCATCTCGCTCTGAAAAATACCAGTTCTGAATTTATCAAGCAAGCTAAGCCTGGCGTTTAGCCACCGAGTCTCTAGGGGCTACCACCTTAATCCCTCTAAAAAAACACTATATGAAGGCTTATAGCAGTTTTTAACGAAGCGCGCTGCTTTTCTTTGTATTTTATTAATTTTTTGGTTCAATCTATTTGACAAAGGTCCCAAATGCTCGCGTCGTATTCGAGATGCGGCCTAACCAGAGCTATATAAGTGTAAGCCAACCAACTGCCTGTACCTGTTGATGGCATGATATGCCTAAACCTAGGTCGTGTTGCTTTAAATATAGGGGGTAATAACTTCACTTCTTAATTTCACTTTATTTAGTTACGCAACCTACGCAACGACACAATGTTATTTCACATAAACTTTCAACATAGGCTCTGTAAGAACCTGTACATTTTATAAAATTGATGATCACAGTTCCAAGGAGCTTCAAGCACATTGAGGAAAAAAATAGGAACAAAAAGTAATACATAATTGGGTAACGGTTAACAGGGGAAAAAAATAGTGAGGAACCATGACCAAGTATTTGTTTTTCATTCATAAAAATGTATTATTTAATGACTGAGGTCACGATAAAGAGCGTTGAAAAAAATAACTTTATATCAGCAATAAACTGTGAAGATTCACCATCGGAGGCTTTTTCGAAAGTTACAGTTTCACTGAACGTGAGTAGGATACACAGCTGAGCATTTCGGTGAAAATCTCACAACCTTTGGGCGGCTTTCAGAGTATTCTGTGGACGTAGCAGATGCGCACAGTGATCGCGTGGGGAAAAAGACAGAACAGACGGAAAAGAGAAAACCACAGCAGACCAACGGGGAAGAACTACCAGCCATGAAAGAAGCATTTTTTTTCGAGTCCACGCGAAGGATATCAAAAACGCCACCCAATTAGCATTAGCGCAAAGGGGGCGAGAGACATTAAAGAGAAAAAGGACACGAAAACTCCTAAAGGGTACCCCACCTCTATCTGTCTTCTCCGCTCCGAATCCAGCTGAATGGAACCTTAAACGAAACGTCCGTGTTGAAAAAAAGAGGATCGCTGGAGAGCATCTGACAGTAGGAGGAGTAATATTCGCTAGTCGACGACATGCCACCCCACATTGAAGCCCTATATGCGGGGCAGGAAATGGAAATATGTGTGGACATACATTCGTCATATATGTGATTCATATATCAGGTTATGATATGCTGCACTGCCGATACATGATGCATGCAATTTCAGTTATTTAGTTAATTGTCAAAAGGTAGTTGTTATATTTTGAAGTCACGATTCCTAATTATAAATTTATGCATAACTTTGTATATGGTAGAGATATATTTGTTGAATTGTGACACCATAATTAATTTTTTTTTACATATTTTGAATGTCTGAGTAAATTTAAGCCATGTTAAAAAGAGGATTTTTTTTACATATTTGCAATAATTTTGTGCATTATTTTGTGAATTTGAATAATTTTTTTGAGAACTGTTTAACTAAGGTCGCACTGCATTTCACAACATTTTTAGGAATAAAGTTCATTTCTGATACTAAGAGTCTCTGAATTAATATTTAGAAAATCTAGTAATATTTACAAAAAATTATTTAAGATGTATTAATTGTGAATTTGAGACAAATTTGAAGTCACAGAAATAAAAAATATCGGATAATGGCACTTTCGGATGAGATGAACTCACGCAATCGTATTCTTCGGGGTTGTGCCCAATGGGTCATTAATGACCCACCCCATAATTACTTATATATTATTGTTGAAATAATTTTCCAAATATTTTTCCTAGAAGTTGGGCGAGGTATTGAAGTAGAAAATACATGAATAACTAAAATTTGAAAGAAAAAAGATCTAGGTGTTAATGGGTTAATGAATTATGTAATTTAATTTGAACGAAGTACTACAACTAGAAATCCCTGAAGATTGTCAAATAATTGTTTATGCAGATGATGTTAGCGGTCACCATCCTTGGATACAACCGGAAAAGTCTCGAAAGGAAAGCCAACGAATGTATGAAAATGATTGAAAAATGGGCTAATTAAAATAAATGTATACATTTGACCAATATGCTATTCATAAATAATGTCATTTATGGCACTAAACGGTATTTTAATAAAATATTATACATATTTAGGCCAGTATTATAATTTGATTAAAATAAAAAGCAAATTTTTGCTGTATTTCTGTCTTTTCCAAGAGGAAATAACGCATTTGTAATTCATTTTATTTGATAGCAGATACTTATTATTTATATAATTTTATTAGAAATACTGGCTGCACAAAGTCGTGACGAACTCGACCGTAAACGAAGGGAAATTTAGCGAATATTCTCATTCTTTTACGGAGATGTTGTTCACTGTTTGAAACAGCGAAAACTTTCTTTAATATTTATAAAAATGAGCAAAATATTGGGTTTCAGCTAAACCGTCTCCTTGACAATTTATCGCCTTGTGAAGCCGAGTCTCATTAACAAGTGAAAAAGCAAGGGAATATTGAGTATCATAACAGATCAACTGAGAATGACGAGTATTTTTTGCCATAGGGAAAGCATATCCAGAGCAATGGTAAATCCACCCCATATGCGATAAATGTAAATTCAAAGATGTGTAATCCTGAAATTTAAAGTGTAAGAATACTGTAGTCATCTATCACAATGCATACAAATGCCGGGCCTTACGTCTGTCAGATCAATTCCATACGTGTGGCTATGTAGTCCGGGTCTGTATATTTACATATATTTGAATGTACATGGTCAGTAAATGGGGAAACACACGGAAACACTTTCTATATACGATAAGTTAATGCGAGGGAGGTGTCAGCTTCCCTTTGGTCCAGCAGCGAATTTTTTATCTCTCGACGCATCAGTCATTTCCGCTCTTTTCCACGGAATTCCTCTTCCCCACACCTGCCCTCCGGACCCAAATATCTCTTTCAAAAGGAGGCTGCGTCGTTTCATTAAAAATTTTTTTTTCGTAAGGTACGGTATGCGAAGGGAATTACGAAGCCCCATATCTATTCAGGCGAGCGCGTTCCGAACTTTTTCCATTCATACTCTTTCCTAAAAATAGCGTCCTGAAAAGCGAGGTTAGAGGACGCACCGTGGAAATGAAAAATATATGCTATCTAAAAACAATAAATTTCATTTTTTCAAACCGCTGAAATCTCTTTGAAATGATTAAATGCTATCCCTGAGAAGTCATTTTTTATAGGAATGGAGGTAGGATGAACAAAAAAATAATTATTATAAAATTTTAAAAGCATCTTATCCTAAACACAACCCTGAAACGTATTGCGGACATTTTCCGCCCTTTCCAGTTCTAATGCAGTAATGTTGAAGAGAACGGGATATTTTGGTGCGGCCGATAGGGCGCGATCCGTTTGGGCGCAGCCATTTGGGCACAGCCGTTAGGGCGCAGGGAAGTTTCGGTTACCACTCACCTGGTAATGATGCTTTTACTATTTATGACCAGTGGTGGTATTCTTAAATGTTTCAAATAAAATTGTAAATGCTATGTCAGGTCTTAATCTAAGCAATAAAAGCCTAAGAATTACATAGGAATTGAATACATAAATTTTCTATTCTGAAGTATATTACATTTATCAATAATTACATTATTAACTACATTAGACCACACCAAAACGGTCGCGACAAAATTTCCCGACTCAATTTTTTGTTGCGTTTTTTACATTGTGCTAACACCTCTTCCGTTCTAAGCCAATCCCCTCCACTAAAGGCCATCTAAGTCATAATACCCTCCTAGCCCCCTCAAGGGTGTGTATCAGGGCGAGAGTTATTATAAGCATTCGTTACGCCATATCCTGTTTATGATAAGATACAAAGACAACTGATGCATTAATAAAAACCTGATACAACCACTCAAGAGAAATCAGCTACTTCTCCCGTATTAGACTCCAGTTTAAATACTCTCCCAGTATTTGGGATACTCATGAGGTAGGCTTGAAAACAGTTAGAACGCGTGCAGAGAAGAACAGAGAGATACGTGAAATACCGTTATGATAGTCTCGTTTGTGTTACTGACCTCTAGCAACAATTGGTATGGGGATCGCATTCAGAACTTCGATTAAATATTTGACGCATTTTTCATGTGAATTCAAAACCAATTTATTTTCCAACGAAGTAATCAATATCTTACGAACTCCAACTAACTACAGTTGATAAGATCATGGGAATGAAATAAGGTAAATAGATTGTAGCAAAGAAAGGTTTAAAATTTCGTATTTCCCACCATCGATAAAATACTTACATCACGTTTCGCATGATCCCTACATAACACTCATGTCTCGTATACATAGTTGCAATATACAATAATAATACAAATAGTTTCTGCAAAACTGATAGCATACCTATAGTGTATTACATGTTGGTGAAATTTACATATATAATATAGAGCATGTTGGTGATAACTCACCCCCTGCCAAACGTCATTGTGGTGACCTGTAGGGTAATGTACAGACGTGGAAGAGGCAAAACATTACGAATGTACGCTACACAATAAGCATCCTACCGATGTAAGACTTTGTACTGTAGTCTTTTATGTAACTACACGAAAGAACTGAGATAAAAACATATAATACATTACTTACAACGCAAACATGCTCAGCCTACAATTAGTGTTAGGTAGTAGATTAGGATGTAAGCATAAGAAGTAGAAAAATCAATTCACTACCTACATTATATAATCTAGCTTAAAAACTCATTCAATATACGTTTATCCTCCTTAACGCTTAGAAGACGTCTTCCACCACGCTTTGCTACTACTATATCTGTTTTTCCCAAGCAGTCAAAGAGGAATCTTAATAACTCTCCAAGGATCATTTCCCTCATCCCTAATAATCCATGGCGTACCGGTTAATTCCCCGTAAATATTACAACTCCCTTTTCAACTCATTCTTCCCGAAAGGCAGCTGTTCACAGCAATGAGGGTCAATTTCACAGGGAACGAGAATTTTTTTTTACATATCTGAGGCAAGGGAGGAAATTTGATTGTGATCTATCATTTATTAATTGGCCTAAAATAAAATACTAACATGTTATTAGTTAAAGGTGTTAGCATTATCAGGTATTTTTTTTTCAAAATCGGGAATTCCTTTAAATGCTCGTGTGGCAGCCTCCACGCAGGTCTGCGACCTTTAATGCCGCCTAGAGCTCCCGATCATTCATTTCCGTATTCCACCAGTTGATTGGTAGGTTTGTGAACTATACTCAATGTAACGTCCTAATTTCTGACACATCGTTCCGCTTTCCCTCCAATAGGGGATCTGCCATTACATCCCCCTTAAATTCCTCATGTTGTCATCCTCTTCTTTTTTCGTCCAAGATTCCTATCCTCTTACTTCCTCTCCCCATGCTCCCCCAGGGTTCTTCCTTTGTTATCCTCTTGAGCATTCCCTCTCCTTTCAATACGACCTCCATCCTTCTCTTCTGCCTCCTCCGACCCTCTACCACTACCTTCCTCTCCTCTCCAACCACATCCAATACCTCCTCCTTCGTCCTTTTCGCCATCCAGTTCACCCTCTCCATCCTTCACCACATCCACATTTCAAACGTCCCAAGTCTGAAGATATGAAGATGTCATTACGTGACGAAACCCTGGTCGTAAACAATAAAAACATTAGTGGACCATTACTTGAAAGTTTTTTTGTTCCGATATGGAGAGGTTCCACAAAGTGAAGCCTGAGTTTATTAGTTACACATATAAATGTTTATACAGAAAGGTAGAAAGAAAGTGGAAAGAACACATAAAATCAACAAACACAATGGTGGTGTGAAGATGTAAAGATGGCCGAATCCAGGCAGAAAAAATTGCCGCAGAGCGGTCTGAGTGAATGAACGAACGATTATATATGTGGACCCCAGAAGTCAAGGGGTTATAGTGACATTTTTGAAAAAAATAAATTAGGTACAGGAATGGGATGTAAAAATATTAATCTTTTTCTTTAACCTTTTAACTTACCTTAACTTACGTAACTCTTTTCATTAACCTTTTTTTAGGTGATATAGGGATCCAAGTGATTTTCTAGACAAGTGCTGCTATCTAGGGTAATGCCTCTTAACTACTTAGTGGGTTGTACCGAACATTTTCAACTTTGACTTAAGTTTTCTCTAAACAATAGTTTTGTTACTTAGACCCCTTGTCACCATTGTGTCTATTTTATGTGTTCCTATCCACTTTCTTTCTACCATTCTGTATGAACATTTATGTGAGTATTTGCCGCTGAGCGGTCTGAGTGAATGAACGAACGATTTTATATATATATACACACACATATATTTATAATTTAAGCTTGCTATCATTATTTTAACTTTTAAACCCATCCGTGATAAGTCACTTCTAAGTTATTCCTTACCGTCTCATCTCCTTCCTCTCGGACCACGTCTTCGGCATTCCCTTTCCTCCTCTCTTTTCATTCTCTCTCCATCTCTTTACCCCTCTTTATAACATCCACGCTTCGCCATACTCGCTCAACTTTCCCGCCAGTTACTCACTCGTTCACAAACAGAGGGACACACTTTAACAATCCCGCCCGCTCTCGCTCTGGCTCACACAATGTGTCCGTCTTCGTTTGTATCCATTAGAAACTTGAGCCGGGGCCCATGGGAAGGGAAGGAGGATGGGACGAGGAAATTTATTTTTCCCGGAAGTGTTGGCTCTTGCCCATCACCCTCTCAATCCTCCCACTTCTACCTCCTCCCCCCTCCTCTCACCTGAATGCTAAAAGCCCACAGAGTTGAATTTCGACTATAATTTACCTACATCTACATATTACCCCACGAGCCGCCGCATGGGCGTGTGGCAGGGGATGTTAGTATTTTGGAGATGAAATGGTGACATGAATTATAAGAGTGTATTTTTACTTATGATAACATCGAGGTTTAGTTCTGCAATTTGCGTGTAATATTTATTACATTGAACGTAAAAATGACCTGTGTTTGTAATACTATTTCTCTTGATATACTAGGTGTATCTCACTACGCATTGTCCTATTTCGTACATATTGTTTATCACAGTGAATATCTCTGAGTCAATTTTACATATTTGTTTCCAATTTTTCACTCTATTGTTAAGCATTTAATTGCAAAATTTTAATCGTGTTTTGTTTGTTGCCATTGCTTTTGCATTGACTATCTGATAGTAGCCCCAATACAGGCCATTCTTAGTTGCCAAAATATCTGCCCCTTATAGAACTTTTTTTCGAGATTTTTGGAGAAAAATACAAGCCCATTGACTTGGGAAACGGTACGTGTATGTACTCAAGAGATACGTTATTTTTTTTTTAAATGAGGATCTTCTAGCACCAAGATCTCGTCAATAATTGACAGTTTATGTTTTCTCAACTATTTTTGAGAATGAACCATGTTGTCACCACAGTGATTTTTTCAGAAACGCAGTAAAACGTTCCGTTGTGAAGGAGTTTTACACGTGCCGCGTGAAAAAAATGAGTCAAATTAGAGACTTATATGGATATCTTTATTTAAAAACTTATAATTTCAGTCATATAAAATTGTATTATCGCACCATTAATAATGCAATTTTTAATTCGTGCTTCCTACAGCTACTGAAATTAATTCGTGTAATTTAAATATTATATTTAAATATACGGCTAGGGAACTATCTCGCCCATATTATCTTAGCCGCTGAATTTCGCATGTTTTAAGGGATCGAGGGCGCTGGATCCTGGGACATGTAAGCCGAACGATTTCTTTCCAATGATATTCGCGTGACACGTACCAAATTCATAAAAGGAAAATTTTCTCATTCAATTTTTTTTCCAAATTCACGCTTACATAATTCGCGCACTTCCAAGGGAGTCTGGGTGGCGCATTTGAAAACACCCTTTTTCAAAATCGTACCAAAACGCCATGTGTGCGGATATATGATGTTTTGACGAATTTTTTGTATCCAGACTTAACGTCGGAAATAAACTGAAAGCAGGAATATATTAAAGAATAAAAAAATTAAAGGAATAAAATAAGAATAAAATAAATTAAAGGCATTGATGGCGTTCCTATCGCAGGATACATCCTAGAAAATATTTTAAAAACGCAAGGAATTTCCATTTCTAGAATTTGGCTACACCTTGAATGATAGCCTCATTGAGGTAGATGCAGATGGTATTACCTCATCAAACTGTAGCCAGACAACCAAACTAGCAACCATATTAGTTATTCCTCCTCATTCCTTACTTTCCTGCGGATAGCATGACGAAATGGACGAATTAACGACAGTATTAATTAAATATCCATTATCTGTTTGAAATTTAAAGCAATTAACTCTTGAAACATATGAGGGTAAGTCAATAAATAAGTCGCAAACTTCAGCATTTCATCATCAGCATCAGTCGCAAACATTTCATCAGGAACTCTAGGAACATACGCTGTACAGTCCCGACTTAGCCCCCAAGTGATCTTCATCTGTTCGAGCCCCAAAAAAATCACTTGGGTGGCCAACGTTTTGAAAATGATGATGCCGTAATCCAATAGGGTACTCGTTGGCTGCGACACCAAACAAAAGACTTAATTGTTACCGGCTGTCTATGACTTTTAAAGAGATGGGAGAAGTGTCTGAATGTACAGGGTGAATGTGTAGAAAAGCTAATTATATTTCAGGAAGTTACTCTGACTATCATTGCCTCAATCCAATTTTGCGAGTTACTTATCGACTTACCCTCGTAAATTGGTTGCTTAATGCCATGAATTCAACAAGTTCTTACCATAGCTTTCAAGTGGAATGCGAGTAGTTATAAATTTTAATAAATATATACTCTACATAAGGAGAATATATATTAAATAGTAAATAAATGTAATTTTCTACTAATTTATCGATGGAAAAAATTTAAAAAAATTGCAAATTTAGTGCGTCAACTCTTAAGTGATGAAGAAAAATCAGATTTAACAACAATCAATACACCACTCACTCTCGGGGTAGGCAGAGAGATATTTTTCAGAACTGATATTTTTCAGTGCGAGATAGAGAATATTATCATGACTCCTCACCACATCTCTAGGTCTGACAGATGCGAAAAAATAAGAGAGATACACTGTCGAACAGATAGGCACAAGAACTCGTTCTTTCCGCGAACAATGAGCGACCACAGTAAAAATTGAGCTCCACTAAATACACTCCTATAATATATGTCACCGTTCCATCTCCAAAAACTTACACCTTTACACGGCTGGTGACCAAACACCCCCAGCCACACGCCCATGCGGCGGCTCGCAGGGTTTTATGTAGATGAGACAAAGAACTTATTCATTGCTTTTACGTATAGAGGGCTGGCTCTTTTTTCAAATACTTACCTCATAAATTCCCATCCTTCTCAAACCTCTTTCGTCTCTATTACACCCACGCACTGTTACACGGACGCTCTACAGTTCATAAAATTCCTATTTATCATCCTCTCAGCAGTGTCTCTTCCAACACATCACCCATGAATTTCACAATCTTCTCATTACTCTAACGCTATTCACTCAATTCACATGACGCACCTTTTTCGTTATTCGACTCTCATCCAACTCATCATCATCTTCTTCTAAAGGCGGAGATTAGTCGCAGCCATATGCCTCTGTCCACTGCTGTTTTTTTTTAATCCTTTTATGTTGTCTCTGCCACAGTACTTTTTTACATCATCCAGAAACTTCTTTCTTGACCTTCCTCTTCCTTTTTTCCCAGTGCTTCTCCCTCCATTTTATTTCCAAGGACGTTGTTACGCTGCGAGCATGTCCGACGAATTTAATTTTCCTCTTCTCCATCTCTTTCATAAAATTCCTCTCCTCTTTGATTTTCCTCGGAACTTCTATGTTGCTTCCCTTGCCTATCCATCACGTTCTTAATATCCTTCTCCAGACACACATTTCTATTGTTTCCAACCCAGACTTTTCCACCTTTCCTACTTACCAAGTTTCACATCCACATAATGACGTACTCCAATAAGATGTTTTGCGAAAGATTTTCTAATATCCAATTCTATGCGTTTGTCTGATGACAGTTTCTTTTTACGTCCAGGTGCCTTCTTTGACAAAGCTACTCTTCTCTTCACTGTTGAGTTGCATCTGTCGACTCAAGTAATTATGCTCCCAAAGTAACAGATCTCTTCTACTCGGCTTACCCTTGATTCCCAAATTATTCAATTTATAAGGAATTGGGTCCTTTTTCTTGAAGCCCCCATACCTTTGATTTTCTTCACATTTATTCCTACATTCTAATCGGGTAAAAGAACTATCATGAGCAGTCTAAAAATGAAAGGATGACTTTATTGTAGGATTCGATTTTCACACTTCACAAGATCGGCAGAAGATTAAGAATTTAACACATATACGGCTATATAACTTGAGTTTTATGAGATATTGTGAAAAAACCAGGATAAACTATGTAGGATATAATTTTCTCCCGGCGAATTATTGAAATAAATTCTTCTTGGATGTGCGTCCAGGTTTACAATTGCTTCGCCGACGTTTCGATAAAAGACTTCTACATCGTCATCAGGGCCGTCGATGCCAGGTGTCAAGGTGCCGCGCTTATATAGAGTGGCTACCAGGTCAGGTCGGCTCGGATTGGTGGAGGCAGTTTTACTTTTCCAGCCACTTTCAGAATTGGGTTCCAGGTCCTACTTGAGAGGAATCTTTCATCCCTATTGAAGCTGTTGATCGACAGGTGGATTTCAATTGCCTCTTTGGAGAGGTGGCCCAAATAAAGGTTGAAATGACTCCCCAATAAAGGAGATATTTCATCTCTTCCCACCAAAAGGCATGGTCGAAGTTGATTATGTGTTCTGCGATTGCCGACTTCGAGGGTTGACAAAGCCAGGTGTGCCGTTGACGGAAATGGAATGAAGATGGAGCAATCAAACCACAGAAGAATTTACTTCACTTGTAGCCAGTTGCAGGAACGACACATAATTTATACTATAAAGTTATGGGACCCATAAACCATGGAAACCATTCAATAAGCGTTGCAGAAACATTCGATATATTTATTGGTCTCATAACTTATGGCACAGAGTTATGAGTTCCATAAGTAGCCAAGATGGCGGATGCGCAATGAACCACTTGGAGACCTAATTACTTGATAATAGAGTAGCTTTGAGACGAATGGCTAGTTTGTTTACTCTTATTGCCTAATTATTATGTGCATCGGGAATTATTCATAGGCTAAACTTTCATAAATTTTACCCGACGGTAGAATTAGATCGAATATTCGAAGCTGTTGACTATTGGTAAATATGTTATGTAACTAGTAGATGTGTTCCTGCAACCCGAATATATTTATGAAATCTATAACTATATGGAACTCATAACTATTGATTCCATAACTAAAAGTTCTTTCAACCGGCCATTGGATAATTATAATCGAGTGATTTCGAAATACGTGCAGTCGACCATAAGGCTAAGTGTTAATATTACATCAAATTGCCATGAAATTTATTCGGTAACAAGGATTTTTTTACACTCATCTTTATCTAATACTTGTGAAAGTTCAAGCAAGCGAATTTTTATGCAACTCTGTGTACAAACGAATCCAACTCCAACTCCAACCACCTTAAGGTAACGAAATAAAAATGATAACAAAACAGTTATTCGGTGACGAAAGTATTACAAGTTTCCCAAACACCAAAAGAAGCGGATACATCTCCCTGGCCACAGGTATTGAGCGCCAACAATTGCGAATGTTTAACCATACTAAAAAAGAATCCTGGAAGGAAATTACAAAAAAAAGTCAAAAGTAATATTTTCCCGTCGACTTTTTACCCTCAACTCGATTGCTCCTTAACCCTATATAGTCTATTCCAAAAAAGTTAAATCACTCTCGAGAAACAAATTAGTCCGCGAGACATAAAACTAGGAAGAGAGGGCGATACGAGGAGATGGGAAGTAATTCGGGGCCCGTGGTAAATTTATTACCTTGGCCGGAATAAATTCGTTGGATAAACCGTTTCACTACGAGACATTAAAGCCGTTCGTCTTGCCTTAATCGGGGCCCAAGGAATTTAAGCGGCGGAGCAAAGCGGTCGGTCGACCTCGAGTAATCGGAATTAATCCGAGGAGTTCGCGTACTTTGCGCACGTAAACCATCATTTAGGGCATCGCGTTGAAGCCCATGCACGAAGTTAAAACGCACAAAAATCAGAGACTAGAGGGGGGGGAAACAAGAGAGTACGCCATGCATTATGTGACCTTGATTACACCACTAACCTTGTACGAATTTTATAAAGTGGTTAAAAAATGATGAAAAAAATCGCTTCTTTGAGGGACACCTGATGTAACCCTAACCATGACAGCAGTAATTCCGTCAGTTTGAATATTGAAAGCTCTTATGCTTTGAGTTATAAGCTAATTACAGCGAAAATTGAAGACCAAGTGTGAAAATTCCTTACAACAGGCATTTCAGTCGGCATCAAAGGCTATAAATAAGCATTGAATGAACAATATTCGAGGAATTATTGGCATTTTTATTGGTTTTCCATAGCCAACGCTGCATAATCAAGGAGATTGGACAGACATCAACTGCCACAGTATCGGGAGAGAGTTAAGTCCAAGGAATCGGCCGGGGTACTGCGATGTGGAAGGCAACGGGGAAATCACCACATTAGTCTCCATAGAAATGCAGTCCTGCATTTTAACTATACATAAGACATGATGGCACTCCTCCCAGTAAAATATTCCAGAGGTGAAATAGTCCACGAATCGGATCTCCGGGTGGGGACTACAGGGTGAGGTACATCAGTCAGTAAGGACAAGTGCAGGATAGGAACAGAGCTAACGCATTCCATCAGCAAATTTAAATTTTCAAAACCATTTGAAAAAATTTGGAATTTAGCATTTGTTTTGACTCACATAGTCACGATGGATTAATCTTAAACTCTCTGCTCCTCCCTACACTGTGAGCCCGGGACTACCAATTTGTTTTCCTCTTCCTTCCTCGGCGTTCGCTCCTCGCATTCACACACAAACACAGAGAAGACTCCCTTGCAACGCAATTGCGCGCCGCCCCGCGGAAAAAATAAAACACTCGCAAATCCCTCCCCAGGGAGCACTGAGTGGAAAAGTACGGGCAGGAAGAGGAATGATATAAAAAAGAAAGAAGAACGGGAGGCAGGGACGGCCGACAAAAGGATTCAATTTGGACGCGGGAAGTTCAGAATCTTCCTTCCCCCTTTTCGAGCTGCCTGCGAGCGGATACCATTTCCTTCCCATCGATCTTTCAAGGTGGCTGGAGCGGGAATCGTGAGTCGTTGAGTGCTTATTTTAAATAACTTTGAATTAGGTTATTGTATTATATTTCACACAAGCACATCAGTTTATTCGCAGAAAATCACCGTGCATGAAGTAGTAATGTGAATGACGCAGGCGTTATATTTTTAAATTTACGCCTCGAGATAGATTGAGCGAAATATCATTTTACCAAGAAATCGATGAAATTGGTCTCATTTCAATAAAAAATACATCTCGCCCTAACAAAGATATCGAAATATCAACCCATTACCAAACTATTTTTCGAGATTTTGACGAAAAACATCAGCTCTTTTTCACGGAAAATGGTACGTATATGCTTTCGAGAGAGGCATTATTTTAAACAATGAGGAATTTCCAACACCTAAATTTTGCCATAAAACTAATAGAGTGTATGGAAAGCCATCACAAAGATGGGGTGAGCTATTACGGCTAGACAATTAAAATAAAACAGAGAAAGTCTCCAAAAGCCGTCAACAATTGGCACCCTTCAACAAACCCCACCCTCGTCCTGCTGTGTTGATTTGACCACGTTCTTTTTGAGCTAATTCTCCCAGAAGTTGGGCCCATTTGTGTGTGTGTGTGAGTGAGTGATTTTGTGTGCTTGTGAGTGTGATTGCGTAAATAACCGGGCATCCTTAGCGGGGTCTCATTAGCCCTGTGAAGGATCCCAGGTTATAACCCAAACATCCTTAGCGGGGTCCCATTAGCCCTTGCGAAGGATCCTATTTGGGTTGTGCGTGTGTGCGTCTGTGTTTGGTCCCTGGCGAGGAAGTAACATTCCCGTAAACCATCACAGGGGGGGGGTATTCTTGGTTGAGAGGCTGCGGTTGGTCTCTGCTGTGGTTTTCCCAGTATACCAACACAGTAAGTTTGGTCTTTTCTGACGAATCGTTTACGTCTTTTTGAGACTTTTTCTGTTTTATTTTAATATAGTGTAGTTTGCATGTTTCCTCAATGATTTTTGAAAATCGATCATATTGTCGTCGAAGTAATGTTTTTCTGCATTACAAAAAAACCCTCTGCTCTGAATGAGTTTTGAACGTGCCGCGCGAATAAAAATGAGTCGAGTTAAAGACTTACACAGATATTTTTAGTAAATTACATAGAAATGCGATGAAAGTATATTATTGAAATATTTATACCATAATATTTAATACGTGCCTCCTACAGCTGCTGATGAAATTAGACGCATAATTCGAGTATGGTTTCCATTATAAATAGGGAAATATCTGGCTCACGCTACCTTAAATGAAAGCATGTATAGAGCTTGGGTTTACGGCGTGCAATTCAAAATTTAGGCAAAAATCATACGATAGTGTTTTTACTATACACTATGCAATTACAATTATAATAATCCATTTAAGTTCGTTAATATATTAATAATTTATTTATTAGTTATCATTTAATTAATTAATTGGTTGGTAACCATTATAAGAATATGAAACGTATCATTTCAAGTTTAGAGGAAATTTTGCAATCGAATTATCCTTACTAATATATAACAATGTAATGGTGTCTGTCTGTCTCCATCACGCAAAAATTGCAGAACCGATTGAGCTGAGATTTAGTAGGTAGATAGAAAATATATCTGGTCGTAAAATAGGCTATTTTAAATGGCCGTCGGGGCCCCTAAAAGCCTCCCTGGTGGTCCATGTTAAGTATTGGGTTCATTGCAATGATATTTTCTGCTTTTTAAAAGTACTTTCATTCACGATAGAGGGCTTGGATTTTTTATCGGATAGTTAAAAAAAAGAAATTTCCAAATATTTCGATCGATTTCCTTCTACGTTTCAGTTTTGTCTGAAAATCATGTTTTGTGATGAAAAATTTTACATTTATCTCTGAGATCTACAATAGCTTATTTCCTTGACAAACAGAGATTTAGATGCCTCTAGCATTTAAATACCACGATTCCTGCAGGCCCATGATAGTACGTAGAAAGAAAATCTGTAAAAGAAAGGCTCATAGTTCCAGGGCCCCATGATCGGTTACTTCGGGGAATAATCGACAAATTCTATGCATATTTACGAGTATACTCTTCAATGTGCATTCTCAAAGTACCTCTCACAGGGGCACTGCATGTATATGAGAGATCATTACGTAGTAAACGATACACATAAATGAATTAAAAAGACAATACAAGCAATTAAATGTACAAAATTACTTACGCTCAGCGAATAGTAATAATGCCTCTGTTGGAAAGCCATCACGAAGATGGGGTGAGCCTCTTACGGCTAGACAGTGAAATTAAAGAGACAATTGGCACCCTTCGTCAACAAACACCAAATTTATTGTGTTGGTATGCTGGGAAAACCACAGCAGAGACCAACCACAGCCTCTCAACCAAGAATAAATACCCCCCTGTGATGGTTTACGTCCGTTGCAACCCCCCCTCCCTTTTACACCTCCCCCTTCACTTTCCCCCTCCCCCTTCCCCAATCATTTTCTTCGGTTGTTTCCATTCGCGTATTGTTCATTGCCCTTCCCCCTCTCTCTTTCCCAATTGGCTGATGTCTCTTTCCCCCCCTCCTCCTCAGTTTACCTTTATTTACAACTCGGATGTCTCGACCCTTCCTCACTTCAACCCTGCGTTGAAGTGACGCGTTACCTTCGGCTCGCTGAAGAGGGCTACTTTGTAGCCGAAATACGCGTATTCGACCCCCACCCTCGTCCTGTTGTGTTGATTTGACCACGCTATTTTTGAGCTGATTCTCCCAGAAGTTGGGCCCATTTGTGTGTGTGAGTGATTTTGTGTGCTTGCGTAAATAACCGGGCATCCTTATCGGGGTCTCATTAGCCCTGTGAAGGATCCCAGGTTATAACCCAAGCATCCTTAGCGGGGTCCCATTAGCCCTTGCAAAGGATCCTATTTGGGCTGCGTGTTTGGTCCCTGGCGAGGAAGTAACATTCCCGTAAACCATCACAGGGGGGTATTCTTGGTTGAGAGGCTATGGCTGGTCGCTGCTATGGTTTGCCCAGCATACCAACACAGTAAATTTGGTGTTTGTTGACGAAGGATGCCAATTGTTTACGGCTTTTGGAGATTTCCTCTCTGTTATTTCAATGCCTCTGTTGCTACAGCAAACAGCGTTGTTTATTATCGTTTAACACTCAGATGTCTTACACGTAGTGGAACCACCTACCTCTCATAACGATTGCGAACTGTTTTTAGACCGATTCCCACATCAAAAATGTTACGAGTTATTTATGTATGTTTAAAAGTGTTGAAGGGAAGTTAACTCACACGCACTCAATTATCGAGGTGCTTATTCAATATTCTCATTCGCCGCTGTGTTTCCCCTCCTAGGACTTGAGGATATATCCACCAATATGCCTAATAGAAAAAAGTGTCACCTTTCGAAGTAAAATCTTCTGAAGCAAGAGGGATGTCTTGTTTGCGAGAAAATGAGCCCCAGCAAGTAAAGAGTAAACAAGCGCGTCGCTCGTTACATAATTACTCTTTTATCAAGTGATTGGGCATCCAGGCGGTGCATCGCGTTTCCGCCATCTTGGCAACTTATTCAATTCGTAACTCCGCTTTCTTAAGTTGCGACACCACTTATTAAACCATTAAATAATCGAAAATTTCAAGAACACTTGTTGAATGGCAGATAATGGGTCCCATAAGGTCCTTGAATACTTACGTGTCCTTCCAGCAGCCATAAGGCCATAAGTCGATGAAAATAGGAAGTAAGTCGAAGAAACTAGAGAGATATTCAAGAAATTGGTATTTAGGAGTAAATAATTTGAACAGACCAGTTCTATAGGCTTACGGTCGAGACTATGTCCAAGGGAAAAGTAAACGGCTAGAAGACTTCTCCGCTAAATTCTAAGCAAAAAGTGAATGACTAGGAGGGTCAGCAGGTATGTTTAGAATATATATCTGCCGCGAAATGTACTCTAAGCCCATAAGTCAAGTTTTTTGCAGGATTTTCACGCTCCGCCGTGGTTCTTTTTTGCCGTTTACTGATTCTCCTGCGCGAAGGGTTTTCAGTGCGAGTTCAAGGAAAATGGATTGCCCAAGTTTTTCACCCAAGGGTCACATCTCTCTCCATTTTTTTATGCCACTCCGCTCCCTGGCTCCAAAAATGTCTGCCCACCGCATTTACGATTCCACATCGGTACTCAGTTCTCCATTTATGAGGAAGAACTTTCACTCGGATTATGCGTGGAGAGGGTACGTCACAGTTTCCATATTTCCCCATGCCTAAGGAGCATATTCATTTTCATTCGTAATATATACTGCCGACCATAGAATGCCCAGAAAGTATCAGCTTATATGGGTACACGGAACGCACATTAAGCTGTTTTAGCACACGTTACCTCCATAAGCCGAGGACATTCAAATACCGCACTTATTCCATGACCCGTATTGAGGTATATGGAGAGGGCACTACGTCATCAAACTGTAGTCTGGCAACCGAATAAACAACCATATTGTTTTACCCCGCTGCCTTCTTACTTTCCTGTGGATTGCAAGACGGAATGGACGAATTAGCGGACGTAAAGCGAGAATATCAACCGTATGTTTAATATTTTTAGGCAAGTAACTCATCAAACATATATTGGTCGCTTTGTGTCATGTATTTTACTCGATTTTACCTTATTTTTCAGCGGTATTGCGGGTTATTATTGGCTTAAAGAAATATGCTAGGAAAATGCATATGGAAGAAATAATTCATGCTGTTTTCTAGTTAGTTATCGCTGGCAAAACATCGAAAAATTCCTTAATTAGTGCGTTAGCCTGCAAGTGCTATAGGAAAATGAGGGTCAACGAAGATGGTGGACTGACTTCAGCTTCCATGATTGGCAAGCATAGCAAGTTCTCTCTCCACATATCTCAACGCAATACCCACTCATTAAAAAAAACAATTCCGACGCCAAAATCTCTGGATTAACTGCCATTCATCGGCTGATAATGAGCCCTGCCCTCTTTCAAAAAGAGACATTTACATTTGTCGACATGCGGAGTAAATATTTGGCCCATGTTGTTTCTATTCATATCCACTACGAAGTAAGTTTTCCTTCCTTTTACAACATTCATAGCTCTTTTGCTAAATATCATATTTATCTTTCCGAATCTGCATTTATATTTTCACAAAAATCTCCCTCCCTTTATTATTAATGACAATTTCCAGAAGTTTACAATTTAATTCCATGATAATATCCATGCAACTCAGATATCTTAAATTGCTCTGATATGATCAACATAATGAACAATTTACCATTTCATCTTTCCTTCACCTACTACTCTTCCGTGCGTTAGCCCGCAAGCTCTATGGGAAAATGAGGGTTCTACATATGACCTACTCTTCCCACCCACCAGTTTGGTTTTGGTGGGAAATAACAGAAGATTTAACTTTTTCCCTGTACACCAGGTTTCTTTCATTGCTATACTGCCTATTTCTCTTTTTTTCCGCCGATTTCCCAGCAGTTTACACGAATAGTCATTCCTTTCACAACATTCATGGCTCCTTTGCTTAATATTTGCATTGACTTTCAGTGAATACCTATTTACATTTTCGAAAAACATGTCCAAATACCTCTATTATTTATAATAAAAGCATAATGTTGATTCTTTATTCCCACGATAACTATAATCTACTTCACCATTTCATCTTTCCTAAAAATACACTTTTATACTGCATCATTTCTCGTTTCAGGAAGAATAAATACAGAAAATATAACTTTTTCTCCGTACACTTTAACTCTCTCCTATCACTAACCGACCCCTTTCAAGTTTCTTTCAAGTTTTACCGCCTGTATTCCGCTGTCCAACCGATTAGTCTCTCTTTATACAATCTTCATGGTTCCTTTGCTCAATAATTCAAAATTTTGGCGTATTTCTGATAAAAATATTCACTCCCAATTAGGAGGAACTTGCGTTTCGTAGTACTGGCTTCTAAAAAGAAATAAATTTTCTGTAAAGAGAATATTTGAGCTCAGTACTTTTTTATATTGTTAAAATATCAAGAAAATACTCTTTTGGGTAAAGTCTTAAGGTACAAAGCATTTAACCGAGGCTTTTACATAGTAACAAAAGCCAGTAAGTATAATAACCCCACTCTCCATTACTATTGTGGTAGGATTTGATGTCATGATATTAAAAAAAAACTGAAGTAAGGGATATGATTATCTTCAGCTATTTAAAAACTTTGTTAGTTATTTAATGTTATAATAATGTATATGATAGGCAATTTTTAAAATGTTGCCAATTAAATACCTTATTACAATATACATTGATAAATATAATTTGGTAAACAAGACAAACAGCAGAAGTTTCCCTTGGTAACCGTGTCACATTCATCACAGAATGTCGGCTATGTGCACCGATGGAAACCTGAAGACTATTATTTAAACATAAATACTCGTGTTATATTGTCGAAGACCTAAGCTAAAAAACCATAGTAGGTGGACAAAAACCTAGTGCCCGTAAAATTAGTGTAAGGACAATATTATTCGGGCGAAAATTAAGATGATAAAGTTATGAGATTGGGATGCCATCGTACCGCGATGAAGACTGCACATTTGAGTAAAATATTCATCATTTTTGTGCTACCTTGTATATTTTTTAATATTATGTAAGTACTCCTTTGGGTAAAATCTTTTTAGATAAAGCGCAGAAGCTTTTACTTCGTCACGAAGCCAGTAATTATTACTGACTCCATCCTCCATTGCAATATCGGCAGGGTTTGATGTCATGATGTTTAAACGTACTGAGGGCAGAGTATAATTACCTTGAGGCTGAAAACATTAAACTACCGATGACCTAGTGATATTTCTACCCCATTCGATATTAGATTCTTTGCTTTACCTTACATGTTAAAATCAAGGTACCATACCAGGCATTACTAAAATAGAAGTTCCTCCTGGATTATTTATGATAGTTTCCACGATTTATTACTTAACTTCCATGATCACATAAATCTACTTCACATTTCACTTTTCCTGTACCCATTTTTCCTCCTCCATCATCTCTCGTATTTCGGAAAAAAAAATGAACGGAAGATTTAACTTTTTTGCTCGGGGCACATTGACTTTCCCCCGTCACTAAACCGCCTCATTCCCTCACGCTCCCGAGCGCTAGAGTCCGAGAAAGAAATCTTCGCCCAGTCGCATTCCACACGCACCCAACACACACGGAGAAAACAGCCTTTCCGTCACCCTCCCCTTCCAAGCCATGTCCAGGGTTAGCCGGATCTCTCTCGCCTGTCCATCGTACCCTTAAAAAAATAACCTTCTCTGCGTATCCTAACCCTCACTCACTCTCTCTCTCTTCTCATCCGACTCCGCCCCCCCCCACTCCCCTTCCCGTGATCCTCCACTCTCTCTCTCTCTATGAGTCCGCCCTCCCATGGACAGTTCCGCAACCTCCCTCCCGCCTCCGCCGATACGGTCCACTGCGGGAAATGCCGCATACGGCCGTCGACGTTCAACCGTTCCGCTGCTGCGGGAATGGGAAAGGGGAGGGGGGGGGTAAGAGGGGGATTAGAGATTGTGCCAGTGCGGATTAAATGCGAGCGGTGAGGGGACGGGGAAAGGAGAAGAGAAGAAGAAGATGCGACGGAGGAAGGAAGGGACGCACGGCAGAGATATGGCAGAGAGGAGGAGAGAGGAGTGACGTCAACGGGAATGCGCTAATCGGCCATGTTCGAGTCACAGGTCATGCGGTTTTTTTTATTAACGCGCGAACGACAAAAGGGGGCGTGAACGCAAGATTTATGACCCAAACTCGGCATGTTTCGGGTGTTAGGGGGGACGAGGGGAGGGGTGTAGTAATAAAAAAACTGATAATAGTTTACATGAAAGTAAAAATAAGTTTCCTATACGGTCGTGTTAGCAAATACTTCACAGAGAAACCAAATAATTTCATCTCATTTACATGAAAAGTACCTAACCTTTCCAAAAATACACAAATATCAGCCCGCTACTTTACGAGAATTTTGACGACAAATACCAGCCATTTGGCAGAAATATACACTCCAAAGTCTATACACTCCAGGGGGACATGATAAAAAAATGATGAATTTCTCACACTTAGAAAAATTAACGGTGCGTAGTTTGTATATTTTCTCAGCTATGTTTGAGAATTAAAGATGTTGCCAGCGCAGTGATTTTTTTCAGTATTACAAAAAACCTTCCGTCGAGAAGTTTTAACCGCACCCCGCAAAAAAATGAGTCATGTAAAATACTTACGTCGATATTTTTTTATCTAATTACTTAGAAGTTCAGTCATATAAAAGTATATTATTAACTATTAACAATGCAATATACGATTCCTGCTTCAAACGGCTGCTTCTGAAATTAAAACGCATGATTAGAATTTGTTCTCCATTATGACTGGGGAACTATCTCGCTCAAACTACCTTAATAATTATGGTAGGTGTTACAAAGAGGATAAAATCAGCAAAGAACTGGGATGTGTCGGATGGAAGAGAAGGACACGCCAGAGATAACTATACTAAGAAGGGAGGAATGACGTCAACGAGAATGCGCTGATCGGCCATGTTCGAGTCACAGATCATGCGGCGTTTTTTAAACGCGTGGACGACAGAAGGGGGCGTGGACGCGAGATTTTTGGACGAACCTCAATATATTTTCCCAAGATGAAGAAGCATCACATTCAAACAGCATTGCTTAACGTTGACATCTACATATGTATTATCCTGAAAGCCACCTCAAAGGTATTCGGCAGGGGGTTGAAGTAATAAAAATTAAGAATAGAATTGAATTGAATAGAACAAACTTTATTATTCTGAATCAAACAGCTCCGTAAGGACAAAATACATAATTTAGAGTCAAAACACTCTCAAACGGATTACAATGATTAAATAAGTTATGACTATAATTATATGCAAATAATGAAACAAACATAGAAAACAAGAATAGTTATAATGAAAGTAAAAAGAAGGTTACGTTAAGGTAGTGTGAGCGAAATAATATTTCACCTGAAAATCAAAGAGTTTCACCTCATTTTAATGAAAAATACCTCACCCCTCCAAAATTAAACAAATATCAGCCCCTTACGAAACTGCTTTCCGAGAGTTTTGGCGAAAACGGCAAAAAAAACTACAAGCACTTTGGCATGGGAAAAATGGCGCGTCTATGCATTTCATAGATATTCAAAAATTAGTAACCTCTAACCCCTATATATATATCGTAGAAAAATTCAAATTGCGTAGTTTTTATGTTTCCTCTGCCATGTTTGAGAATAAACAGTATTGCCACCGCAATATTTTTTTAAGCATTACAAAAAACCTTCCGTTGTGACGGTGTTTTAAACGCACCGCGCGAAAAAATGAGTCACGTCAAACACTTGAACAGATATTTTTATTTAATTACTTAGAATTTCTGTGGTATAAAAGAATATTATTGCACTATTAATAATGCAATATTTAATTCATGCTTCCTACTGCTGCTGAAATTAGTGTATATGAATCTTATATGGTCTCAATTATGACCATCTTGCTCCAACTATCTTTATAATATTGGCAGTTTTATGAAGAGGATAAAATGAGCAAAGACCAGGATACGTCGCATGGAAGGGAAGTACAGTCACAGATAACAGAAGAAAAAGAATTTGGTTAGATTTGGAAGAAGATTTGGTTCGTTTGGTTGTGCAATGGTGGTAAACGCTCAGTAAGCACATTAATGGGGGCCAAGAGTTGGAAATAGTTGCAAAGACCCATATCGATAGAGCTACTCGAGATCTAACGAATCGAACGGCCCTACACAACTCGGGGCTCAGTGGCGCCGAGTGGTGGCGAGCACGTGAATGCTTTTTTTCAAGTAGTTACCGAAAAAACTACCAACAAACAGTCTTACCAAGAATCTATACTCTCTATGGACGACATGTCAAATTAGCAACGCATAGAAGTCATAGATCTTCTCGGTGAGACAGTTATTCATTTAGTTGCCTCTCCAGAGAAACTTGTAACGGTACGGATTAGAAGAGTGGAAAGTAGCGCATTTTTTTGTTTTTTTGTTAATGAATACTTAACCTCTTTAGCAACAATAATGCTTTAAGTTAGTATTTTTTTAAACTCTTTTGCTTGAAGTTTCTTTCATAGAGGGTTAAGAAATATCAATTTCCCTCCATTTCTCTAGATCTGAGAGTTTGTGTTGGGGATATTGCAGTCCTACGGAAAATCATATTCTGTACTGAGCACGTCAGAAGGAAAATACAATTATCTCAGGGAAATAAAACCAATAATAGACTGGATAATGACTCAAACTATAGGTACCCTTTTGTTGCTGTTTTGAAGTAGTAAGGTTTTTGCTCGGCTGAAATAAATAATTTCTGACAGATATCACAATTAACCCAACGCATTTTCTAAGAATACCCCTATGGGTGAGTTAGTTTTACTTGCTGACAGATAGAGGCGCTACTATCGTCAGCTGCTAGAGACCCTCAAGTCGCTCAAGTCAGACACTGGAAACTTCGGATCCACTTCCTATTGGTGGGCCACGGAATATGGCGGAAGCAATGACAACAAAGGTTTTCGCGAGCCCGCGAATCATACGTGCTTTGAAATTCCGCGCCCGGCCGTGCGGGAACCACGTGATTTCCGGGGGGCGGCAATCACTCGTGATTGATCTATTGCCCACAGTGAGTCATTCGGCCGAGTTTTATCAAAATCGCAGGCATCGAGGGTTTTTAGTGGCTGAATTGGGACGGAACGCCTTTAATATACATCGGTATACCATATTACAACTTAGAAGCAGCATAAAACAGTAAATGACTTCGGAGAAATAACGTTCTCCGAAACTAAAAAAACTCACAGGAAAACTTGCCTTAAGTCTGGAAACCACATTTGTAGATTCATAACTTATGGTTGGAAAATGTCAAATCATATACAGTGGACTCTCGTGTTTGAGAAGACAGAACATGAAGCAATCCACTGTTAATATTTTCCCGGAACCAAGACACAGAAGCTTTTTGAGTAGCGGGGGTGGGGTGATATGTTCGTCCCTCCGGAGATTAAAAGCGTACCTTAAGCCGTGCGTCTCTCAGGTTATCATTTTTTTTCAAAAAGATTCAAAGTTTGTCATGTGAATGCTGGAGGGCAAAATTTGATGACAAAGGGCGGGGTAAGGAACAGGCAGAGGCAACGAAGTGGGAACGATGCGATTGCAGCGCACTCGAGCGTTAAGAGACTCCTCAAAAGGTATTTTTCGCCTCTCCGGCATTATTGGAAAACGTTTTTAGTGCATGAATCCAGTAGGATTGAGGAGGAAAAAGTCAATGTAACAAGAGGAAGGAAAAAGTATCGATTCATCGCTCCGAGGGGAAGGGTATTCAGAGACGACGAATTAGACAAGGAGAGTATAAAGCGGCTATCGATACAATCATCACCATCAATGGTCATTCAATACTAAGATAGGTAGACTGAAGCCCTCCACCCTTCCCCATCTAATACTAGTTCCCTTACCTCCAGGGTGTCAATTACGGTTCTTTTTTCGATACGAGCAATCGTTCGTTACCACCGCTTCCGCGGAACGTACGATACGTTCTCATGGAATTATGGTTCTTCCCCACGTACCGTTCGTTACGCTTCGGCAATCTTCGGGAAGATATCAGCTTTTAATGACGTCATCCCAGAAGCAGACGATAAACAAACAACTCTTTCCAAGGCTTGACGCGACGGCGCTACGACAATTGACGCTCGAAAAGGAATCAGCGGAAGAAACAACCAGCGAAAAGGAAGGCAAACGAAAGGCAAGCCGTCGTTTAGTGGCTGAATTTTTAATTTCGTTGAAAAAGTTATGGAGGGGCACAGGAAGGGGCACCTTACCTTTCAATAAATGTGCTGCCATGTCAATTTTTATAATTTATTTGTGGGTATATTGATGGAATGGAATTCATTATGTAAGCATAAGACTTTTTGATCCCAGTACTTTAACTTTAACGGTAATTGTACGCATTAGTATATGCAAATATAAATTCCTTGTGAAAATTCTACATTAATTTAACATAAAGCTATCGTAATATCTCACTGATTGGAATAGATTATGATTAATAAAAAAAGTGAAGATTTATAGCTCAACATTAATCATTAGTTTTATTGGATAATATTCCTGTTAAAAAAAACTCTTTTCGCTCAATTATCTCCGGTTGTTCTCATAGTGTTTGGTTTACATTTCTCGTAGCTGGAGTGACAAAATACGTCGCCGGCCCTCATCGGGGCAGTTTATCTTTCAAACTGATTTTATGTTGCATCATACCGGTTTTGCAACAGCCCGAAGGCAAACAGTCCAAATTTTGCACAAAAAGTGCAAATACTGAGCTATGATAGAAGTTGGCAGATCAATTGAATGCTTTGCATTCCAGAAAAACAAGGGTTTGAGTATAAGAAGGTGAGGGTTGATAAGTTAGTGTAATGCTACTGAATGAAAAACCAATAATAATCCACAAGCCTATGATTTATAATAAGTTATCCAGGAAGCATGCATTAACTTCTGAAGATTCTTACACAATAAATGTGCTTCCATGTCAATTTTTATAATTTATTTGTGGGTATATTGATGGGATGGGATTCATTATGTAAACATAAGACATTTTCAATAATTAAAAAAATTATTAATTTATGTTGACTTAAAAAACATTAGATTGAAGAATTGCCTTTTGAAAGCCATTTTCCAAAGAATTTAAAAATCTCTGACCCTGTTGTCTAATATTTTCAAGTTTGGCTACCTCAAATGCTGCATTGGAAGCTGCAGCCAGTCTCTTATAAAGAAAAGGTGTTGAGGTAAAAAAATGACAGAAGGTGCAGGAAATCACAGGTAATGAATCAAGCCATGGTGTACCAGCACAATTATTGTAGTTCAACAGACTAATTAGATAATATAGAATATATTAGAATTTTGTCTTTAACATATAACTAATTCATTAGGTAAAATGCACCAACAATATTTTGCTGCCCTCAATGAACTTGAGAAATCATTAGCACACTTGGGACAATAACCTTTCTGAATCCTCCCACATATTTTTACGATAGAAAAAACTTTTAAATCATTTAGTTACCTACTACACAACTGTTCAAATGAGCTGTGAGATACCTAATATCAGCAAAATCAATCTAATAGAATTATGTTATACATAGTGAATCGCGAGCGTAGCATAATTACGCCCGTCTCGAAGAACACTTTCAATACCATGATAACTGATAGACGACCGCCAACACTAACTTAATACCACTGAAACCATTTTAGTCACTCAATAATTGCTTGACGAGTATATGAGTCACAATATGTCACTGACACAGATAAGTACATAATTGTAAACTTTGAATAAAATAAAAATCATTGCATTCGTATCAAACATCAAACAGTGTTTTATAAAAGTCACCAAAGCCTCTTTCTATCCGTGTTTACCTTTTCGTTACTGTGCACAAATCTATTTCAATAATGACCAAATGAATGTTGAATTAAAAACACAGTGAACTCAATCCCAGAAGTAATATCACGAAGTTGAATTCATAACTTGCAGGATACAACAGATAGATCACCCGAATTTCACACGATCAATCCCTCGCGGGAATTTCCATTGGGCCATCACCTTCATTAATGCAAGAATCGTGAATCATTATTTATTTCTCGAAATAGGTATTTAATCATTTTAATTATCATGCATCCATTCTGCACCGTTTTGCTGATTTCCCGAAAGCGTTTTCAAAGTCGTCGCGAGCACTTATGGTCAATACGAAGCTTTTATTTTTCCCAATTCAGTACCAAAAACACACGATACGTACATACAGTGAGATTGAAACGTTCGGTAGGATAAAAAATGATATCTCCCTTAGTAACGACTGATATCTAGAACCATAATCGCTTTTTTCGTTAAATCAAGGGATAACGTACGATATCTCATGAGCTATCGTGGATTGAGATACCGTTCGGTAAGTTGATAGAAACATAATTGCTCCATAGCTACTGTTCGTTAAAATCTTCGGTATGAGGAGATATCGTACGTCATCTCCTATCGACAAAGAACCGTAATTGACACCCAATCTCTCTCTCTCTCTTGGTATCTCTTTCTATGCACTTTCCTCTTTATTTGGTCCACGAACTAATTTCTGGGTCTTCCTCTGGGGACTATTCCCTCTATTCTGCCTTGAATTGCGTCCTTCACAAACCTGTGACGACTCAAGGATATATCCAATACAGTAGGTTATATGGAGAGGACACTTGCTATGCTGGCCAACGCTAGAAGCTGAAACCAGTTCGCCATCTTCGTTGACCCTTATTTTCCTATGCGGCTTTTGGGTTAATATACTAATTTTGCTATTTTACTATGCATTCACCGAAAGCTTACCAAAAATCAGTATGCACTTACTTCTTATATGTGAAACCTCCTGGCGTATTTTGTTTATTTATTTAAATTAAAAATCATCCACATTCCCCATGAAAACACCTATAAAATCCAGTAGAATTTACACACTAAATAATTAAGGTATGTTTCATGAGTTACTTGCCTTAAATTTCAAACAGATGGTTGATATTGTAGCTTTACATCCGCTAATTCGTCCATTCCTAACGTGCTATCCATAGGAAAGTAAGAAGACAGCAGAATTAAACAATATTGTTGTCATTTCGGTAGCTAGGCTGCAGTTTGATGACGTGGTGCCCTCTCCATATATCTCAATGGTCATTTCTTAACATTACCATGGTTTCCATTGCAATGTAGTTCGTGAAGGTAAATGTAATGTAGTACGTGAAAGTTCTTCACGTACCACGTTGCAATAATACTACCTTCTATTTTTCCCTGAACGTTGTTTCAAATAATTAGACACTTTACACTGCACATAATATGACCTAAGTACTGAAGTATTATAATGTTGATGGTTCTCAAGAATTCACGTCATTTACTTAGTCTTTGTTAGACTTTCGAAATCGTCACTCTCTCCACCCATTATATTTTTAACATCCACCTCTTTTAAAGGCTTCAAATTTCTTTATATTAAACTATTTTAGTGGCAAGACTTCAGCAACGCATAAGAGTTTGGAAAAAACATGATAGTGTATCATACGTATTTTCAGTTCTAAAGTTGAATACGATTTCTGAAGAATTTCGACAAGCTATTAAAAAAAAGACGACTCATCGTTAACACAACGTTTACCTCTGTCATCTTTCCCCCATCATTTTCCCTAATCCGTCTTCTTTCACGGTTGGCGTCCCAATACCTCCTGCCACACGCCTCTGCGGAGGCTCGCGGGATAGAACGTTCGATCTGCCACCAAAGAGGGTAAAATCATAAGGTGGCACCCCTGTTTGATATCCTATTCTCGCGTACCCTTCTCTCTCTCTCTCTCTCTCTCTCTCTAATTACCATCCCAACGCCACATGCACCGACACGACACGGAAGGTTTGAGGAGGTACCAACTGATGCCAAGCACGCAACACGCGCTCTCTCAAAGATCAAACACATTATACGGAGATCCCACTTTCATCAAACTCTCACGAGGCATGCAAGCTGGTCCCCAATAATTCACATGGATCGACCGGGGGACGAAGGGGACGATTTTCGAAACCAAACGCTCATCGGGAATAATTTCGCTGTTTTTTTTCATCTCAGCAATACGAAAGAGGGTTACTCTCATTACAGTCTTTACACCTACTTACTACCATGGGCGTGTGGCAGGAGGTTTTTACGACACCAGCTGTGAAAAGACGTAAGGGATAAGGTTTTGGGAGGAAAAATGGTGACGTGAATTTTGGGAGTGTATTTAGTGGAGCTCAGGTTTTATTATGGTCGATTATTGTGTGCGGAAAGAACGAGATTTTGTACCTGCCTGTTCGGTAACGTATCTCTCTTATTTCATCGCTTCTGTCAGACCTAGAGAAGTAGTGATAATATTCTCTGTGTCGCTCTGAAACACACCGGTTCTGTATTTCTCAAGCAACCTAAGCCTAGCGTGTAGCCTCCGAGTCTCTAGGGGCTCCCACCAGAATCCATCTCTAAATTGTGAGACACTATATGTTCGCTCGTAGCAGTTTTTAACGAAGCGTGCAGCTTTTCTTTGTATTTTGCCCATTTATTCGGTTAAATCGTTATGACCAGGGTCCCAAATGCTCGCGGCGTATTCGAGGTGTAGCCTAACACTATAGGAAGGTTCCTTGAGACCAATTCCAACGGAAAAAATTTAAAAAAAAAAGATATTTATACGAAAGTTTGCCATGAGGTAGTCGGAGCGTGACTTTTTCCTAATTATAATATGAAGGCTCGTGGAGGTAGACGGAGAGGGCGCTTCCTATGGTGGCCAAAGCTAGAAGCCGTAACGTGAGCGTGGCCTGTCCGACATCTTTGTTAACCCCGATATTCCTTTAGCGTTTACGGGCTGACGCAGTATTTTTAAATTACACGTTGTCATCCATCGTTAACTTGTTAAAAGTCAGCTTGCATTTAATTTAATGATCAATATATTAATAGTTAATTTAACTTAATTAATAATCAATAACGCATTTATATCAGCATGCACTTACTTCTTTCATACGCATTCTCCTTACATACTTAGCTTATTTAATGTAATTAATAATCATCCTCATTCCCGCTAAAAACTTTTGTAAAATCGGGTAGAATCTTTAACAGTAAGCATGCCAACATATTATGTTTCTAGAGTAACTTGCCTTCAATTTCAAACAGATGGTGGATATTTATGCTTTACATCTGCTAATTCGTCCATTCCGTCGTGTTATCCATTTAAAAGTAAGGAAAGAGAAGGGATAACCAATAGAGTCGTCATTTCGGTTGCCAGGCTACAGTTTGATGACGTAATGCCTTCTCTGTTAACCTCAATGTTTAAAACCATTGAGGATTGATTGAGGAGGCACTTGATATGCTGGCCAATGCTAGAAGCTGACATTAGTTCCCCATCTTCGTTCACCCTCATTTTCATGTAGCGCTTGCGGGCAAACGTGCTACTTCAGCGATTTTAATATCTTTACCATGAATAACTTACTCGAAATCAGCACGAAATCACTTTTTTTATAGCATTCACCGTGGGTTTATTGCGTATTCATTAAAATTGAACATAATCCGCATTCACGCTGAAAAGTAGGGTAAGATAGAGCAGAATTCATGGCACTTAGTAGCCGATGTCACGCAATTGCTCACTGTTTAATCGAGAATATTAAACACCATACGGCAAGCAAAATTATTCCGCTCCATGAACCTCAGTTCTGCGCATGGAGGTCGCATTCCAGAATAGGCCAAGTCATCCGTGATCATGGGACGACATGACACGGCGCTCATTAAGAAAAAATACATTTTATAAAAAATTAAAAAAGATACAAAAGATCACAAGGGCTTTCAATTCCTGGCAATCATACGCTTGGCTTACAACCGTGTAACCCTTGGGGGATTCATCGCCATCTCGAGCGTAAATCTCGCGTCAATTGTTTACTTACACATGCGCCTCGCGTTAATCCCCGAGAATTCTGAGTGTGTTTGTTTTTTTTCCCCCTCGAAGGTCTGAAATCGTCGTTCATTTTTTTCATGCTCTCGACGTAAAAAACTGAAAGGCACAAATAACACAAGGGACGGCCGACTCCGAGTGCACACGAAACGAGGATGATGAGGACGAAATGATTCGCGTCTCCAAACTCATAATTCTCGGTGCTCTGATGACGAAAGGAGATTCGTAGCGAATGAGCAGGCTCATAAACACCTGCCTCAATACGTAACAATGACGACGATGAACGCTTCATACTGGTTGCAGCGAAAACTCAGCTCAAAGGAGATGCGCAGGCCGTAACACTACCTCCCACACATTTTTCTTAGTTCAACGAAGAGCATGGGAAATGCGCTGGCTGTTGTCTTCTTAGGGCGAGGTTCAAAATAGTTAGGCTATTATATCATATCTACCGCCACATTCTAAGGCCCACTTCATCATTTGTGGTTCAATCCAAAGATTGGTTGACTGCACACCTCCCATAATACACGTCACCATTTCACCTCCAAAAACCTTATCCCTTACATCCTTATAAGACTGGTGTCTTAACACCTTGAGTGCAGCATGACGTGATCGCACGTCATGGTTGTCTTTCCGCTGGTGCCGATGACTTGATTTCACGTCATGGGTACCGTGAGTGTTCAAGCTTTCACCAGGGGGCCTAGTGAAAGTTCCCTAATGAAAGCTAGAACAATCACGGTACCCATGACGTGAAATCACGTCATCAGCACCAGCGTAAAGACAATCATGACGTGAGATCACGTCAGCCGCACTCAAAGTGTTAACACCCCCAGGCGGATGGCAGAGTAGTATGTAGATGTACTCGTAGATAATCTGAAGTTTCAGGCTTGGTAGAGTTGAAAAGGAACATGGCTGCACTACGAAAATAGTGAGAAACCACCTCTTCGTTGACCCTCATTTTCCTATAGCGCTTGCGGGCTAACGCACTTCTTAAGCAATTTTACCATATTACTGTTACGAAAATAACATTTCCAAGCGAAAGTTTTGCTGTTTACCATGTTTACAGAATTTACAAGTTAACCATCATTGGTCTTTAATCATCATTGGTCGTTCAATCCTAAGATTGGTTGACTGCAGCCCTCCACCATTCCCTATTCAATGGAAATTCCCTTACTTCCTGGTAGACCTTCCTATGTACCTTTCTCTATATTTGGTCCATGAACTTATTCCTGGGTCTTCCTCTGGTGACTATTCCCTCGATTTTGCCTTCAATATGTTCCTCACACACCCATTGAGTCTCAGGGTGTGTCCAACCCATCTGGTTCTTTTTTTATAAGGAGTTCCGTATTTGGTCCTATCCTCTTCTACTCTTCTTTACAGTTCATCATTTCTTTTCCGTCCACCCATTTTATCTTCAGCGTCCTCCTCCAGCACTAAGTTTCGAAGGATATGGTCGATAGATAGTTTAAAATCATCGGAGCATTTTACAGTTTCTAACTGTTCCATGAAATCCAGTTACCGCTCCAGGTTCGTAACATGTAACATTAAAGGATCCAAATAACGCCAGTGGTTTTCATCACACAAATGTCTTGACAACACAGCATATAATTGAGGATGTTACGGGCTTCCACCGAGTTACGCCGGAATTGATATATTTTCAGAGATATCTCCTCTGAGCAGTCTTGATTTCCGGCTGCGCTCATTTTTGAAAGAATAGGGGGACAGGAAAGTGACCTTATTAAGTAAGGGAGGGTGAGCATTTGATCGAAGAGGAAAGGATGCCTTTCTCATTATTCTCTCTTAATGTGGGTTATTTTTTTGTCTCCGCGTTCTAAATACCATATCAAAATTTCATCTCATTTTCCGGTCCATTTCAAATCGCCTTAATTTTTATAATTTTCAACTCTCCTTTCGTCCGATCTTGTCTCATAAGTTCCTTCGTGTATATAAGCCCCCAGTTTCGTTCGCAATTTCCGCCGTGTGACGCGGGGGGTTGAAGATTCATGTATAAAATATACAAAGCTCTCGAGACGATTTCAATTTCCTCTCCGCGGTTACGGAACTTGGATTCATTCCCTTTTAATTTTCCCTGGAAAAGACAGGCATAAATGAATGATGGAGAGAATGATACCATTTCTGATTGGTTTGATCTTTTTGACTGATTTGTGTTTTGAGTTTGCCCATCGAAACAGGACATAAATGTCATTTCATCCATATTATCTACATCTACAGACTAACCTGCGAGCCGCCGCATGGGCGTGTGGCATAGGGTGTTAGGACACCAGCCGTGTTAAGATGTAAGTGATAAGGTTTTGGGGGTGAAATGGTGACGTGTATTACATCTACATCTACGTAATACCCTGCGAGCCACCACGAGGGTGTGTGGCAGGGGGTGAAGATCACCAAACATGCACTATTGCCATGCAAGTAGGATATTTAAGGGAGGCATGCTAGAGAACAGGGTCACATGCAGTTAGGTGGTTAGTATCTAAATAATAAGAAAGGGATTATTGGTTGTTATTACATGCATCATGCAATACAGACTACTCTTACTATGTTTCACCTACCTATCATGAAAGTCTAAAGTAAAGTAAAGTACTAAATCATGAAAGAATTATATCATGCTGGAAATTGCATGCAAGATTAGTACCTAATTATGATATTAAGATACATATTTAGCACTACTGATAAAACCTATTTGACCTAGTCAGTATCCTAGAATTGATCTATCGCAACTATTATGGTCCCTAATTGTTCGTGGAAAAAATGGCATCTTAAATCTATCGGTTTTGCAGTCTATTTCCTATATATTATGCCTGTGAACGTTTCTACCGTAAGAGTTTGGCTCAAGCAAAATATGTTGAACGTTCGGCAAAAAATAGTTTACACCAAACTTTCGTAAAAGATTTAACCTGTATCTTTCCCTTCGATCGGATGGATGTTTCCACCCTAATTCCCTCAACAATTCAGTAAGACTACTATGTTTATCGTAACAATGTTTAACAAATCTAGCTGCCCTCCGCTGTATTCCATCAATATCTGAAACTAGTCCTACATCTACATCATTATGGTAGAGTAATGACTGGTGCTCAGTTTTCATTGTGGTCGGTCATTGTGTGGCACAACTCGTGCCATGTTACCCCTCGCGTAGGGCACCCCTACACTCAACGACTCACCATTCGCGCTCCAACCACCTTAAAATACATCAAATTCAAACATGTGCGTAGTCGAAATACATTCTCTAAATTGATGGTGGTTATACGTAAAAAAAACGCGATTTTTTAAAGTGTATGGAAATTTTACCATTTTAACACATTTCATCGATGAGTACCTAAATTTAGCATATTGGCATCGAAGAATCATGAGGGCGAAAATGGTGATGTATCTTCATGAGAAATTATGAAGTGTCAAGAAGGGTAGAAGATGAGAGGACCATATGGAACTCCTTAAATAAAAACGAAGAACAAGATGAATTGGACACACCCTGGATGGGCACAATGGGTTTGTGAAGAACATAATTCAAGGCGAAGTGGAGGGAAAATTCCCCAGAGGAAGACCCAGGAATAAGCTCATGGACCAAATAAAGAGGAAAGTACATGGGAAGAGATACCAGGATCTAAGGGAACTAGCATTAGATAGGGAAGGGTGGAGGGCTGGAGTCAACCAATCTTAGGATTGAACGACCAATGAATGAATGACCATACATTCCCGTCCCATTCTCCCCTCCTACACATAACCCCACCACCCACCCCCCAGTCACAATAGTCAACGTGAAGCACTTTTCCTCACTGCCCCACAATCCGTTTGAGCAAACTTTCCATAGCCCATACAGCCAGGGCACGTCTTTCCCGTTATTCCACCATCCCATCCATTGTCAATATATTTAAGTGCGGACCTCCCTAAAAAAACATGCAACTTGAAAAGGGAATAATTTTCCCATATAAATTGGAATAATAATAGAACGTCCCAGGGCTTACTATTCAAACTAGTTTAACTTTCAGCGACTCTATCTGATCATTAGATGGCGTTGTGGAGGGAAAAAAGTCAGTAGCCATCGACTGCGCGATTTGCGCGAAAAATGCTGGATACCTTTTTGTGTTTAGGGTAATGCTATTAATGATGACATCTTCCATAGTATTTTTTTGAAATTTTAAGCTCGTCTTTGTCGTATGAGTGAAAAATCTTTCCGTACACGTTAATTTTAAAAATTACAATAAAGGAAATAATAGTGTTATATTTAAAAAAAATAACGGAATTTGTGAGTTTTTTTTCGATTTTAGCCCACTGTGCGTCGTATGTAATTACTGATATTAATAATAGCCAAGGCACCCGTTGAAATTCAACCGGGGATGAAAGAAAGACAGGGCATATAAGCTACAGGTTCAAGACACTCATGAGGTGTATTTTTTTCCTGGCAAATCGGCTACAATTTTAGTTTTATTTTTTAATTCGGCTGATGAAAACCGCATTATGTTATGCTTACCGAGTTTCGACATTCTTTCGCAGTAACATATAGGAATTAAACTACAGGCCATTTGCATTCCAGGGGCAAGTCGCATTAATATAACATCGTGGTATTCTCCTGTTTAGTTCAACTATAATTTTAGCTTTATTTTTTCATTTAGCAGATGAAAACCGCATAACATTATGTTTACCGAGTTTCACCATTCTTTTGCAATAACATAAGGAAACTTAACTACAGGCCATGTACATTCCAGAGGCTTTCCGCATTAATATAGCATCGTGGCATTCTCTTGTTTTACATGGGTCCAACTTTAATTAGTCCACTTGAGAGGAATGTTGCAAATTTTTGGCAAAAATATCTCTGAAAATATCGTTATCAGCAACATTTCAGTATACGGCCTAGATTTCCACTGTATTACCTATAGATATAAAACCCAGCCGCCATTGTAAAGATCCCATTTCCCTTCTAAAACTAATGCTAATTCCACGGTTATCAAGGAAATATCCTATTGTTGACAGAAGTAAAATTAATGCTTTTTAACATTAAAAACGCGATTTCCAGGGAAATTTTATTCGTATATGAAAATTGAATGAAAAAATAAGAAACTGCAATCTTTTATTCATCTAATGGCGAACACTATAGCCTACTATCTTTAGTAGAACTAATAAAAATGTGCAAAAAGAGAAACCTATGCACTTGAACCAAAATGCTTGGACTTGAGTTTTTGAAACACACAAGACACCAGACGGCCCAATACGCTGCCCTTGGGGCCCACGGGCCTTCCTTATATAGTCCCAATTTCCTTAAAAAAGCTACACTGATCGCATGTGTGAAAATTTCACTAAAATCGGTTCACTCGTTAAATACTTATGAGGCTTTTAAAAAAGCATTCTTTTGGAACCTTGGACCCTCTGGGGCCCCAGTTTGACTTACGACCCCATGATTTTTGTACATCTAGTATAGGTATATTTTTCGTGCTTCTAATACAGGCAAGAATTACCTTCCAGGGCCAATTTTTGGCGATGAAAGGGCCCACTTGAGGGCCTTCTAGGGTCCCAAGGCCCTCGTTCTATAGCTTGAGCGTGAACCAGATATATCGAGTATCATCCTGCCAAATTTTGTTTCAATCGATTCAGTGGTTTATGAGTGATTGAGTAACAGACAGACAGACAGACACCACTAGATTTTTGTATATTAGTAAGATGCACGCTATGAATGTACCATTATTACAATTTTTACTCTGCTATTTACAAACATTCCTCTGGATTGAACATGTCACTATGGACGAATTAGTAGATGCGGGGCGAGAATACCCGCCATATGTTCCATATTCACCAGTCAAGTCCAGTGATTTTTTTCATGGCGAATTTCAACCCTTGGTGTCTATACACCAGTGCGAAGGACTTCGTACCACATCATTTGTCAATGCAATGATTGGAAATGGATTCAAAATGATGAATTTTAAAAATGAAATACGTTGTCTTTATTATAGTGAGATGGCATCTCTCCACATGGCTTTTTAAGTCTCAAATCAGCCCTAATAATATTTTTTCCAAACATTGAATTTAACAAATGATGTGGTACGAAGTCACTTGCACGGGTTCATATACACCAGGGTTGAAATTCGCTATGGATAAATCATTTGACTTGACCGAGATTCGAACTCGGATCTCCCAATTGCCAGTCAGGTGTGGTAGCCAGTTACACCACCAAACCATCATACTTCTAAGCAAATTTCGAGGGGGGTTTATGTGAACTAGAACGAACGTTCAGGCCTCAAGTCTACATTGTAGCACATGAGACAAAGTCGTGCTTACAAAGCCACTGTCGCGGTGGATAAACCCAACATTGTCGTTATTAAAACGACGAAATGGAATCCCGGTCAAGTCCAATGATTTTTTTCATGGCGAATTTCAACCCTGGTGTATAATATACGGGTGCATATACACTGTATATGCACCCGTGCGAGTGACTTCGTACCACATCATTTGTTAAATGCAATGTTTGGAAATTTGTCATTTTTGTCGTTTTAATAACGACAATGTAGGGTTTATCCACCGCGACAGTGGCTTTGTAAGCACGACTTCGCCTCATCTGCTACAATGTAGAATTGAGGCCTGAACATCTAGTTGGCATAAACCACCCTCGAAATTCGCCTTGAAGGAAGATGGCTTGGTGGTGTAACTGGCTAGCACACCAATATGATATTGTTATAAAATAAAATCATTGGAACAACACACCTGAACGGCAATTTGGAGATCCGGGTTCGAATCCCGGTCAAGTCAAATGATTTTTTCATAGCGAATTTCAACCCTGATGCCTAATAATATTGTTTACAAACCTGTAAAACATGCATTAGATATTGGGGCACCTAAAATATTTTTTCAACTCAGAGCGTCGATAATATAATACGAGTACTTGGGTTTCAATAACAAACTTCCGGTTTTCGTCGGAGCGCATAGGCGACATATTGTGATGAATGCGGTTACGTTGCCAAGGGAAACATCTTTTGTTCACCTTGTTAACCAATTTGTTTTAGTAAACTACTTCAAATTTAGGCATTCAACATACATTTTTAAATGTTGTACATCTGAAGATAATTATTCCCTACCCTTTTACTTTGATAAACAATCATGACATTCATTCCTGCCGAAATAGCAATGGAAGTTGGAGTCAGTATAAATTACTGGTTTACGTGATTAAGTAAAAGCTACTGTTTAACGCTGTTTCTAAAATGATTTCTCACAGAGATATGAAATATGACATTTAAAAAATATTCAAAGCATCAATAATAACTTAAATAGAGTTAGTCCTCGATTTACGTCAGAGATGCGTGTTGAATAAGAGCGACGTAAGTCGAAACAACGAAAAAGGGATCCAGATATTCGTGACCACTTTAATCCCGCGATGAATTAAGGAGTTAATTTCAAAATTATTTCTTTACCTTTATCCAGGAAAAAAGAGCTATTTCAGATAGGGTGTTTATGTCCCAGTCATAAAAAACGCAAGTATATGCGCCTGCGGTCTATTTTATTAGCATTAAACAGGGAAAACTTTTCCGGAGGCCGTTGTCAGCATGGACGTAACATCGCATCAGACGTAAATCAAAACGACGTATACTGAGGACTCACTGCAAACTGATGATAGCAAACGTTGTGTACCTACAGAAAACAGTGCTTCGAAGCGTGTCGCGTCGTGGGGATTAACGTTGACACTACCGGATGGTTGCTTCGGCGGCATGCTTGAAGATGACTCTGGTGACGCCAAAGTTGTTGGAATGTGAGTGATCATCGGTCTTTCAATCCAAAGATTGGTTGACTGCAGCCCTCTTCCCTCCCCTGTCTAATGCTGGTTCCCTTACCTCCTGGTATCTCTTCCTAAACACTTTCCTCTTTATTTATCCCATGAACTTATTCCTGGGTCTTCCTCTAAGGAATTTTTCCTCTATTTTACCTTCAATTATGTTCTTCACAAACCCATTGTGTCCCTGGGCGTGTCCAATCCATCTGGTTCTTCTGTATGGTGTTCCATATGGTCATTTCCCCTTCTACTCTTATGTACACTTCATCATTTCTTATTTTGACCATCCATCAGCATCCTCCTCCAGCACCAGGTTTCGAAGACTTCTAGTATTTTCTGGTCAGCTATTCCAATGTTCTATGCTTCCGATCGATAGATTTCCACGCTCTACACGGATGTTTTCACACACTGTTTCCTGGTTTGTTGTCCTATCTTCCTTGAGCACAGCAACTGTTTTTTTCCCATGAATGCCTTCTTAGCTTGTGCTATTCTCCGCTTGATGTACGCTGTACTCCTTCGGTCACACGTGATGGTACTTACGAGATAGTTGAAGGAATTCACTTGCTCTAATGTGAGTGTATCTGAAGTTAATAACGTATGCGAGTGTAGGGCAATATAGACGAAATTATTGAAGCAGAGTAAGCTTTTTGGGCGTATGACAGACAACTGAATATTTTTCGCGTAATTTTGACTACGCTGCCAAACTAAAGGAACTGTGATCAGTGGTTTTATGTCTCCACGTCTGCTTTCGAACCCGTATCTCGCGAGGAACGTACTTCTTCCTATACGACGAGATAGTATGATACTTCCGATATAGGCGAAGGAATCCACTTGCTCTAATTTCTCTCCTCTGAAGGTGACAACTTCAACTTTCAGTTTCCTTCTTCCGTATACTAGGATTTTAGTATTCGTCTTCTTTGGGAATGTCAGTCTTCTTCTTCAGTGTTCAACCCTGGGGTTGGTTTGCAGCAGTACGCCATTCCTCTCTTCTGTCTGCTTTTCTCTTCATTTCTGTGTATGTGGTGCAACCCATGTCATTCACAATCTGCTGCATGAATAACATCCTTGGTCGTCCCCGGCGATTCCTTCCCTCTATAGCTCCTTCTGCTATTGTTAAAACGATGTTGTCGAGTCTTAGAATGTGCCCTACGAGTTTGTCTCTTCTTGTTTGGATATGCCTCCACAGGGATCTGGTTTCTTTAACTCTTTTCAGTACCTCTTCATTCGTGACTCTTATATTTCCAGCTGAGCTTCAACATCCTTCTGTAGAGTAACATCTCCAGGGCTTCTAGCCGCCTTCTCTCTTGTTTTCTTATTACCCATGTTTCGCTCCCGTATAGGGCCACACTCCAAACAAATGCTTTCATCATCCGTTTCCTTATTTCCAAACTAATGTTCTTGCTGGTGAGTAGGTTCTTTCTAAGAGAAAATGCAATTTTGGCCTGATGTATTCTCCTAACAATTTCTTTCTGGCTTCTACCATCTCTTGTCATTCTGCTTCCCAAGTATGCAAATTCCTCTATTACTTCTAGCTTCTCTCCTCCAATTCTCATTATTGGGGGTTCATATTGTTCTTCAGTGTCAGTAGGATTGCGTATATCATCGGTGGAAGCGGGACATCAAGGATGGACGTCCGAGGGAGAGGATATGAGAAGGAAGAAGAGGAGGGTGAACGGACGGGGGAATTAGTCAGGGAATGTAAGGAAAGAGCGAAGAAGAGGGAAGACGGGAAGATCCATTCACCGGAGTGTCGGATTGATGGACGACTTTCGCTCGCGAGACCCCGGTCGTTCATCTCTTTCCATCTTCCCTTGGCCCACACCCCCGTCCATCCCTCAGCACACAGCCGTATAAAAAAGCACCCCCTCTCTCTCTCTCTCTCTCCTCACTTTGCTCTTCCCACAATCCCTTTCGCGCCCCCAGTCCAACGACACCACAATCCCTCATGAACCATCCGACACGCCCACGTCCACACACACACTCTAACACATATCTCCCCTCCTAGCAACATAGCAGGGATTTTTTACAATCCTCCCGCCCACTTTTTTTTAACAATAAAAACCCTAATCCACCGACTGTCGACCCTTTCCATCATACGGATTCCTCTCCGTCTTTCTACAGAATCTTCATCGAATTCAGAAATAAAACGAACGACGCAACTGTCTGGAATAATGTGACTTCCGACTATTTTCACCCTTTGAGTGCGGCATGACGTGATATCACGTCATCCGACGCACCCAAAGGGTGAACATGTATTCAGTGTTGGTAAGTAATTGAGTAATAGTAATCGGATTACTTGTAAAGATTACTTTTACTAGTAATTTGTACTTGTAACGAATACATTTTACGAAGTGTAATTTTTACTTGTAATTTACAACTTGCGGTGAAAGAGGAATCGTTACTTTCGTCGTAATCCTTACTTGCTTGTAATCGACGATTACTTTACTCGCTCACCTACCTAGGCCTACAGACAACTTCGAATTCCTGAGTATCCTAATTTGCCTGTTTGGGTTCAGCCACCCTTATGTTGTAGCCTACGCATGATGAGTACAACATATGAAAACCCTTGTGTTGTTTCAGCAATTATAATTGTATGTATTGCTAGTGAAATTACAGGCTATAGCAATTTCTATGACTCAATTTTTCCACATTTCTACTGCACCATTCGACATTTGCGGGGTGGTCTATAAATTGGACGATCGTACAAGAAGTAATTGTGATTGTAACTTTAAGTTTACTGATTACTTTTTAAAATCTGTGATTTGTACTTGTAACTGATTACTTTTTTATAAAGTAACTGTAATTGAGCCCGGTCACTTTTTCTCAGTCCTTTTACCAACATAATAATAATAATAATAATGATTCTTTATTCCATTCATATGTATGTACATTTGGTTATTTATACAAAGTATAGGAACAAAGGTACCCCAGAGGAACTACCTGATTTGGGGTTACCATCATCTGAAAGTTTATGTGACAGAGCTGGTGCTGATCAGTTGTCAAACACGTTATCTCAAAATTTTTTAGTGCTTCTATACCTTATTGTGCATTCATATAAAAAATGAAAAACTCAAGTCATTACGCGTTCACTATAACTTGAGTTTTACAATAAGTTTAGCAATAGCAATCATTTACACAGTTCAAAAAAAACTTATATTTAGGAAACAAAAAATGCGTATACCACATATGATAGATGAATTAAGTTGACAGTAAACAATCTCAAATCAAACAACCCCAATTTAAGTAATTAACATTCCTAATACATTTTTATACAATCTTTTGAAACAAAGACTCGAAAGAAGAAACACTGCATGTATTATACATGAAGAACTATTGCTCCTCAAGAAAACCGACATTGTCAATTAACTATAGTTAAAAATCGAACACAAAGTATTTTTAACCTAATTTGTTTAAAACCTAATTTGTTTAAATTAAGCTCGCAGATAAATCTACTCTAAATAATTCATTCCTTGAACCCGAAGTTGTCGATCATCGATACACATCCATCATCGACATCTATCGACTATCGTATAAGTCTATTTCGATGATCGATGACAACCATCGAAATCGAAGCTTTTTGACGAACTCTTTCACCGATTATCTATAGGCAAAATCAGTCTTCACACGACCCAGGGATGAACTTGAATGACAGAAGAGTAGGGAGAATTGCACTTGGTAACAAGCTTCAACTGGCGCGTTCCGAAGTTCAAGACCAGTACCGCAACAACGTTTCGAAATTAACCGGCAGTACTGCGCCCCAACAAAGTACGTTTGTCGATTGATGACGTTTCACACTTGGGGAGCATGACTACTGCTAATACTGCTCCCGGGCAGCATTAGCGGCAGTAAAGCCGTTTCTATGACAACCATAGCAAAAAAAAGGAGGAAACAATCAAATCAACAAGGTGAATATATACGCAGAGGAGAGTTTCGTGCGACTACTTCGCAAATTTCACTGTTTATATCGTTGAAGACGAGAAGTCTATGCGCACTTAATTAGCACACGGCACCAAATTAACTTAAGATTGTTTACCGAGCGCATTTCTCTTAAAATCGTATTTTAAGGTTAATGTGAAACTGAAGTTGATGCATCCCGTCGTGGATGATGAAAATGAATAAATAAAAAATTCATATTATTCATTGAAATGATCCACGTATTTCAGTTCTAGAATCACAGGTCATTTTAAAACATATAACGGCTAATCAAGTACTAGCTAAGAGTACTGACGAAACATTACCTTAAGCGCTAATGAAATGTTGCATCGTCACGTAGCACTAGTAAGGAGTGAAAAACATCGCACACGAAATGTAGTAGTGAAGCAAATATATTACCCGAATGAACCGACAAGTGAAATGCCTGAATATTAAATTGGTGACGTCATTTATGTGGTTCATGTAATAATACACTATACGATATACAGTTTCTTATTACAGCAGTAAATTCGCAGCAGAAAACAAGGTAATTAGTGAGCAACTGTCGATCATCATAAAAATTCAATTCGATGATCGATGTCAACCATCGAAAATGATGTATTTAGATGAACTTATTTCATCATGAACTTTTGAGTAAAATGAGTCATCTACGGTCAATATTTACATGGATAAAAATAAGTTTATTTTTTACTTAAAAAATAAAAAAATTATAATCAATGATAATGTCAACTTTCATTTTATATGTGCTTAATGTACTGTCGATTGTGAACTATTATTTTGATCTCCATTTATTTGCTTATTTTTACAACATTAATAAATAGTTTTTATCAAAAAATACAGTGTGTGAAGTGTGCAGTATGCCTAAGAGAGGATGTAGTGACCAGCTTTTTGCACTTCAGCAAGTGATAGAAAAATGTATGAGTGTCCGAAAGAAAGTGTACAGTGCGTTTGTCGATTTTGAGAAGGCATATGACAGAGTAAATAGAAAGAAGTTGTGGAAGGTTTTGAGAGACTATGGAGTGAATGGGCAGTTATTGAATGTTATGATGGCGATGTATGACAATAGTAAGGCAAGTGTAAGAGTTAACGGGGCTCTGAGTGATTGGTTTGTAATAAATCGGGGTGTAAAGCAAGGGTGCGTAATGTCTCCATGGCCGCTTAATGTATTTATGGATAAATGTGTTAGAGACGCATGTAGTAAAAACAACGGTGTTTTGATTGGAAATGTAAACTTGCGAGTTCTTCTATATGCGGATGATGCTGTTTTGATCTCAGACAGTCAACAGGGATTACAGAAGCTCCTAGATAAGTTTTGTGAATCAACGGAGAGAATGGAATTGAAGGTAAATGCCTGCAAGACTAAAGTAGTAGTTTTTCATAAGGAGAATGGGGAGAATAACAGTATGATGAGGGCGAATGGTGAAGTAATTGAACAGGTGGATGATTTTGTGTACTTGATGGTAAGATGTATGCGAAAGATGGAAGAATAGATGAGGAGATAAAGAGACGTGTGAATGCTGGAAGGAAAGTGGTAGGTAGCATGTGGAGCATATCAAGGAATGAGTGCCTGTCAAAGGAAGCGAAAATTGCCGTGTACAAAAGTGTACTTCTTCCCACTTTGCTATATGGTAGTAAAACATGAGTATGTCAGGATAGACATAAGAGTAGACTAAACGCCGTGGGTATGAGTTATCTGAGGAGTGTTTGTGGCAAAAGTAGGATGGATAGGGTCAGGAATGAGTAGGTCATGAATGAATGTGGGTTAAATGCTCCAGTAGTGGACGTGTATGAAAGGAGTGTGCTTCGTTGGTTTGGCCATGTTGAGAGAATTGATGACAGTCGAATAACGAAACAGATATATGAGAGTAGAATGAATGATGTGAGAGGTAGAGGTAGGCCGAGAACTTTATGGTTGAATGTGGTTGAGGAAATTCTTAGGAGGAGGAATATGAGTAGTCTTAAAAACAGGAGGGCGTGTATGAAGCAGTGTATGGGGGTAAATGAGGCAAAAGAGGTTTGCAAGGATAGGTCAGTATGGAGGAAATTATTGAAGCAGAGTTAGGTGTACAAATATGTACTTATGAGTGAAACATTTTGACTGTGCCTACCCCGGAAGGGACCGGCGTGATGGGTATGTATGTATGTATGTATGTATGTATAAACTAACAGAAATAATCAATGATAATATTAAATTTCATTTTATATTTGTTTAATGTGTTGAAAATTGTGAATCAATATATTGATATCTATTCATTTATTTATTTTTTCAAAATTTAAAATAGTATATGTTAATTATATTGTTGATTATTTTCATATTTCTATACTGTTTGGAGTTTTTATTTGCTTTGTAATTGTTCAATATTCAGCTCTATAATAGGTAAATTTTCGATTTCTCCACTTTTTGTACCAATATTTGCACAATTACCTGGCTGTATGTCTCTTCGTTTTGTGTTGCTATGCCCTGAGGATGCCAATATATATTTGGCGAAACGTTGGCTGTGAGTTAAATACAACAATGACCAAATATTCAAGGATGTTATTTGTATCTATATTATATCGGACGAAAAAGTTATAATTGGCATTTTATTTACAAATGAGTTGTTTCTATTAACATTATGGATGCTCAACATATTCACCTAGTTAAGCATGAATTGCTTCCATCCAAATGATTACAATCCTTCCATCCCAGGTTATTTCGTCAGTCTCTTTGGTCCATTTATTTCTCCAGATCCATACCCAGCTGATATACGCAGCGAGTGATTCGCCTCCACAACACACGATTTAGCACGGCAGCGACGCCCGTGGCCCGCATGCCCAGCAGGAGTCTACTGGGGAGGGGGGGGGTGGTGGGTGCGGGAGAGAAGGGTCGGGGTCGAGGGGGCGGCGCAGTAGGAGAGAGAGAGGAGATGGGCGGGTCGGGTCTGCTTGCAAATCGAATCCATCAGACCCTCTTCTTCCCCTCCCTTCGCATTCCTAAGCTCTACTCCTCTCCCGACGCTTCAAACGCACACACTACCTAATCTCACCCCTTTCCCCGACGCTTCCCAACAGACGTGGAGAAACAAGGAGAGAAGTATGGAGGAGTACGGAAGCCGTGTTTGGCGATCAACTGCAGAGACGTGCCTCGAATTCCGACCGATTCAAAAGGGCACACTATTCCATAGGTTACGCGGATGGATGTATTGACACGATTACATATATGCACTCCGAACTTGGAGGAACGGGAGAGATGTATGGAGGAGTGCGGAAGGCGTGTTTGGCCATCAACAGCAGAGACGCGCGTAATTACGACCGATCCAAAAGGACACACTATTCCATAGGTTACGCGGATGTATGTATTGACACGATTACATACATGCACTCCGAACTTGGAAGAACGGGAGAGATGCATGGAGGAACGCGGAAGCCGTGTTTGGCGATCAACTGCAGAAACGTGCATGGAATTCCGACCGATTCAAAATGGTTCAAAACGATTCCAAAGGTTACGCGGATGGATGTATGAACACGACAGCATATAGGCACTATGATGCTACGCATCAATAGATCACTGAAGTGTCTTTAAGGGAAGACCTCCGCATCCAGAAAATTCACCGACTTTACAAGGTATAAAGAAGGTAGTTAGAGCGAAATATCGTATTGAATATAATTCCACCAATCAGACATCGACAGCCCCTCTCACCCCTTTCTCCAACGCTTCCCGCAGACGTGGAGGAACGGGAGAGATACGGAAGCCGTGCTTGGCGATCAACTGTCGAGACATGTCTCGTATTCCGACCGATTCAAAAGGGTTCAAAACTATTCCATAGGTTACGCGGATGGATGTATGGACATGACAGCACTTATGAACAAAGATGCCATGCTTCCAAAGATGCATGTTTTAATTCACCAACTTTACAAGGGATAAAGAAGGTAGTTTGAGCGAAATATATCATTTCGAATATAATTTATAAAATCAGGCATCGAAATTGGGAAAAATCTCATATTTCCTAAGAGAACAAAATGGCAGCAACTTAAGAACGTTTCACGGCGCCTACGTGACCCAAATCAAATTACTAAATTACAACACTTTGGTCAGTTGGTTTTGAAAAGTCTTGCTTTCGCTGATGCAATGCGTTATCTCTTTCAAAAAAATTGAGGAACAAAATAGGCACATTTTTCAACAAATATATTTTTAATAAACATTTTTTACAGCCATAGGTGCAGACTGTTGTGCCATTTCTTAGGAATGACCACATTTTCACCTCAATCTTCCCAGTAATAAGCTATGAGCGCAAAAATAAGGTGTTAAGATAAATATTTTTTTTAATTTTTTATCAATATTCTATATATCCTCACTACTTAAAAACAGTTTCCCGTGAATACGACGCGAATATTACAATGACAAACACCTTTTTTTTCTCGTGTTCCTCCAATTCTCCCATTGGAAAAAATGTCATTTCAAGTTAACTTTTCTGTGAAAAATAGCGCGGAAAGATAATGGAAATGGTTGCACAAAGCCATATCGATAGAGCTACGGATATATATGATCAAACGACCCTGATGCGTAATATTGACATCTAACAGCTACAAAGCAATGCGTTCCATAATAACGAAATATTAATTCAATGTTCCTCAAAGCATTGCAATACGCCAGCTAACTTTTTAGCTTCCGTTGTTATAGGCACGACACTCAATTTATAAACCTGCTTCTTCACGGCAGAAATGCATCACGGCGCGATTAAACTAATGAGTTTTCAAGCGCTTAAATTTTCCTGAGCAAATAAAGTATCATCATTTTGCTGGATTGGGCTCCTTATTTTAAATCACATTTATTATTTTCTGAAATCCGAACTCTTTTCAGTTATTCGACGTCAAAGCTGTGCATTTCTCTCCCTGCTTGACATAAAATGTCCCGAAGTGGAAAAGTGGCAAAAAAAGGAACTATTCTTTTCTTTGCGAATTCGATCCAACCTCCGATATCGGTGGCTGCCCCCAGGGGGCAACACTTTCTATCTTTCCCTTAGTGAAGAGAGGACTGGCCGGGGACACCATACCTCCCGAAGCGACGGATGATTCGAGACGGAGTGCGGGGCTATAAATATCCACTTCGAGCTCTACGGGGAGCGGGGATGGATAGGAAGCTCTTCACTCCCTCTCTTGTGTGCCGCGCAGAGAAAGAAAGAGAGAAAAGAGAAAAACGCACGCCGAAAAACTCCTTTCTTCCCCTTCCTGTTTTCTTCTCCTCCAACTCATTCCTCGGCCCTTTCTTTGTCTCGTTGTATACCCCATCATCTTAGCGCAACTACTACAAGAAGGCCTCACCGAGACCAAAACAAATACTATATTTCACCTTTACTTTGCGTGTTGTTAAAAAAAATGCTCGTTTCCCATGAGTGCCGTGCATGAATGCCGTAAAGTCGTGTCATAAAAATGCTTTTATTTTTGACAAAAATTTGAAAATATAATTCTTGTATCATTTATGGTACAGAATGTATAGTTTTCCTACATATAATTAGGTGTGCTTATGTGAACGTCCAAGAATTCTTTTCCAAATTGTTGCAATTTAGTATTTGTTTTGGGTCACGCAGTCACTGTGAAACGTCCTTAAGCTGCTGTCATTTTGTTCTCTCAGGAAATGTGAGATTTTTTTCCGTATTTCGATGCCTGCTTTTATGAATTATATGCCAAATGATATATTTCGCTCGAGCTACCTTCTTTATGCCTTGTTATGTTGGTGAATTTCATATTAGATCTTTGGAAGCATGGCATCTAAGTGCATATGTGCTGTCATGTCCATACATCAATTCGCGTAACCTATGGAATAGTTTTTAACCCTTTTGAATCGGACGAAATTCGAGGCACGTCTCGACAGTTGATCGCCAAACACGGCTTCCGCATCTCTCCCGTTCCTCCGCGTCTGCGGGAAGCGTTGGAGAAAGGGGCGAGAGGGGCTGTCGACGTCTGATTGATTGAATTATATATTCAGTAGGATATTTCGCTCATGGCATGTTTACGCGAGGCCCGTAACCCACGCAATATTTTTTTATATATTTAAGGAATGGGATCAAAACACTTACTTAATCTGAGATACGCGGCCTGAAAAAATGCGGATACATTTCAAAAATTACTTACTCGAAAATTGGTCGCAGTGAACATAATTTGCGGTGACAGATTCATTTTAATTTTATCTAATTTGAACGTAATAAAGTTTGACAAACTTAAAAGTGAGGCAGGGATGGAAAAAACACAGTGTTGAGGGCCTAAGCAGTCTGGGAGGCCTTGTTTCTGCGGTTACGGGTAAAATCTCGGAATCACCATGCCATTTGCATTATAAGACTGTTTGAAAACTATGAGATCGGGGCACGTACACAATAGGAATATAAAATCCCTTTTTAGGTGGTAGAAGCGCGAATCGCGAGTCATTGAGTGGTCGTTTTAATAACTTTTTACGTGGGTTGAAAAATATTCTTGGACCACAATTAACATTTATTCACACGAGAGGGGCTGTCGATGTTTGATTGATTGAATTATATTCACTATGATTTTTCGCTCATGGCATGTTTACGCAAGGAACGTAACCCACGCAAGTACGTGCCTGGACAGACCCGTGAACAAATGCTCTAAATTATAGCAGCGAAGCAATAGTTTTTTTTTTCAAAATATGTTGTGCATCTTAACAAACGTTGACTTATATGCATATGAATTTTAAATAAATGTTATGATTAAGGAAAAAATTAATTCAACATTTAACTGTTTCAACAGATATAAAGGTCCAAGGTCCAGATATAAAGGTACACCTAATTATACGCAGTGTTATGGGCATCATATCCAGTGCCTTCACGAATGCCAGTCGTTTGTGTATTCATTGGTGTTTATTGCGTTGCGCGTTTGGCTGGAAGGTTTTGGGTTGGCAGCCCTGGTAGTGGTTCGGTCGGTTAGCGGCTCTGCAGAAAGGTTTTAACTAAAAGTATTGTTGCGATTTCAGCATGAAGTGGTTGGGGAGAGAAAAGGGGGGTATTAACAATGAGGTGGCAACGATGATTGTTGGAAAAGGGGGAGAACGCGGGGAGAGTGTGTCGAGTCAAGATGTAAAAGTGTGTGGTGGTGAAATTGCATGTAAGGAAAAAGAAGTGGGAGAAGGCGTGTGTGTGGAAGGTACAATTCAGTGTAATAGGCGAGGCATTGGTGCTGCCAGGAGTCTCTCCGAGGGATGGTGGATTTGTGTGTGGGGCTCCAGAGGGTCCACTGTCAGCGGGTGTCACGTATTATTGTTGTTCCATTACCCGGGTGGAGTTGCATTTCTGAACGTTTAAGTTATAACAGTTACAGGCCACAACAAGCATTATTAACCCCTAGAAGAGGAAAACAAAACTGAAGATTTGCGACTAGCAAATGGTCTAATAGTGTCAATGCATAGCTCTGATGTTTGTTTAGTGTTTTGTCACAGATTGTATCCACATAAAAAATGCTGAGAAACTCAAAATAATGTCTCAAATATAAAAAAATTACAGTAGGAAAAAAATATACATGTTATATCATAAACGATACAAGAATAATATTTTCAAATTTTCGCCTCAATATAAGCATTTTTGTGACACGTACTTACGTGGCGTGGATTTTGAAATTCTTAACAAAAAACGTATATCATTACGTGTTTTCCATTCGGCATGATAGTTAGATATTTATTAGTAAACACTCTTTTAATGAAAAAAGTAAGTTTTCATTAAAAATCATTTCAATTAAAAAGGTTTAGGACAAAATCTGTGCATATATATGTTCCAATTGTTTCGGCATACATGTCAAGTGCCAAGAGACTACGCGTTTAAAATGGCACTGAATAGCAAAGAAAGCAAAACGGAAACATACATTTTTTTGCATTAAGTTTTACGCCAATCTGTATATAAACGAAAATCGCTCCAGTCACTTTAACCTTAGCCAGACGTAAAAGAGATTAAACCCACATTCACTAGGGCGCGATATCCGGAATGTGCAGCGTCCATTGATCCAACTCCATGATCTTTCACGCTCGTCCGCCCATGCGGCTTATCACCTGGCAACCTGTTCGCCCGGGAGGCTCGCTTCATGAAGGCTCAATATTCACGTAATCTGGAATCTCGGTGCATGGCTTCCCTTGGGCATTTAAAGTAGTTCCCTGTTCATAATGAATGCCATATTCGCATTATACGTCATAATTTCAGCACCTGCAGGAAACATGAATTAAATATTTCATTACTATTGCTGCAAGAATATTCTTTTGCATGATTGAAATTCTAAGTAATTAAATAAAAAAAAACAAAAGTCATTAACTTGGCGCATTTTTTTCACTCGGTACGTTTGAAACCCATTCGCAATGGAAGGCATTTTGCGGTCGTGAAAAAATTTCTGTCGTGGCAAAATAATTTTTTTCACAAATAATTGAGTAAACATACAAACTACATGCTTTTTCGATGAATTCTTGGTAAAACAATGGATAAGTACATAATGAAAACTTTTACTGAAACCACAGATTTAAAAAATTAAAATCACAATTTTTAAAAATCGTATTTAAAAGCACGACCCGGGTTTCGCCGCTGAGCACCATCTTCAGGTCTTACCTTAGGTCGATTAAATTACGTTTTTTTTTAAATTGTGATTTTAATTTTTATATCTGTGGTTTTAGTAAAAGTTCTTATTACTTATTCATTGTTTTATTAAATGTTGGAATACCACAAAGACAACATTTTATTTATTATGAATTCTTAATGGTTGAAATTCCTCATTTATTTACGATGATGTCTCTCTGGAGTGCAGACGCGCACCATCTCCCACGTAAAAGGGCTGGCATTCTTCGTGAAAAATCTCGGAAAGAAGTACGGTAAGGGGATGATAGTTTGATGTCGTAGGAAGGGCGAGATATTTTTCTTTCAAATGAGACCAAATTCATTGACTTCTAAGCAAAACGATATTTCGCTCAAACTGCTTCTATTTTACGTTATCGGACGTTATCGGTTACACATTGTATCCTGGTTACGTGACGCAGGAGACATGTGTCAATTTGATGGTCTTATGCGATGTGAGACATGTGGTGAGACAGGTGACAAAGCCGAGGCCCCTCACGTTAATTCATGAGGCGTAACCGAGCTCGCCAAAATGTTCAGGTTAATAGATTGGGGGCATCCAATGAGAAAGCGAAAAAAAAACACTGTTTGGGGAAAGGAGTCCGATAAGATATGAAAGTGAGGAAATAGTGTGATCAAAACAGAATCTTACCTGAAGCCGTTACAAGTTTCATCGACAGTTTGCCCTCTGATCGCAAATTGTTTCATGCAGAACTCTACATAAAAATGGTGCGATATTGCCAATGGAAGCAGAAAAATTGATACAGCAGTACACTATTATCTTTTTCAAATGTCTCGGGGGCTAGGAGGCAGGACTGAAATTTGTGGGGGAGGGCGAAGAGAGAGTTGCTCGTCACGTGACTTTCTAAGAGCTTTTTCCCAACAAATATCACTAATTTGAACCGGTATTCAATTACCAATTATGACCAGTACCTATGTTAACAAAAAATCGGTCCGAATTCCCTCGGCAGGGATATCGATTTGGGGCGAGAAAATCGCACCGCCAATCAATCGAGCGGTCATTGCGGAATCGCCACGCTCCACTGAGTGTCCTCCTCTCCTCCAATATCAAAAGGCCGATATGGAGATGGAATAGGGTACAGCGCCTGAGCTAACGTTGTCGTTGCAAAATTTTCCGGACTCGCCCGACGGTGAAGAGGCGCACCTCCGCAGTTTGCCTCGTCAGAAGTGGAGGGATTGGATTTACGGAGGGAGGGGGGGGGGGTGAAATGCTCAGCCGAGCGCGTTACGGGGGTCTCAGCAGGGTCGAGAATTCATTAATTGTACGCGGTGCCAGTCTTGCACTCTCAATTGGGCATCGATTGCGAATCCCGATTTTTTTAATTTTTTTTTCTCATTTGATGGGGAAAGTCGATCCGGCCGCACTCAAATCCTTGGTTTGATCAGTCCAGCTCGTTAGCGAAGGGACATTCAGGGTTGAAACACGCGGGCAGGAAGTGAGGAGATCTCGAAACGATGTGGTCGCAGGTCAGAGAGAAACCACTCCCTCAATTGAGTTCCGTCTCCACCGCATTTAATGTTTACGAAAAAAATCGAAAAATTCCCATGGTCACGGGGAAAGCCTAGATTAGCCGCAATACTTCGCGTAATTCGATTCAGATAAAGAAACTAGGATTTGAAAAGCGCATAATTGGAAGAGCCTGGGATGATAAAGTAAAAGGGTGATGGTACTTCGCTTTGTTTAGGCCACACCTCGAATACGCCGCGAGCATTTGGGATCCTGGTACTAAAGATTTAACGAACAAAATAAATAAAACACAAATAAAAGCAACATGATTCTTTAAAAATTGCTTCGAGCGAATACATAGTATTTCACAACTTTTAGAGGGATTAAGGTGGGTGCCCCTAGAGACTAGGAGGCTGCGCGCTAGGCTTAGCTTGCTTGAGAAATTCAGAACTGGTGTATATCAGAACGACACAAAATATTATCATGACGCCTCACCGTATCTCTAGGTCGACAGAGGCGAAAAAATTAGATCGACACATTTCCGAAGAGATAGGTACAATAAATCATTCTTTCCGAGCAAAATAAGTGACCACAGTAAAAATTGAGCTCCAACATTATCCCATACATCTTAAAACGGCTAGTGTTCTAACACCCCCTGCCACACGCCCACGCGGTGGCTCGCAGGGTAGTATGTACATTGAGATGTAGATGGGGATAATTATTTGGATTTTATTATAAAAATCGATACAAATAAGTATATAAAGATTTTGAAAAATTGTCGAAGAAACTGGGAGATTTTGACTTCTACGTAAGGCTTTCGGTAGACCAACGGGACCATCTACAGGGTTGGTTTAGCATCTCCTTAAGAGGACGCATCATACCCTTCGGTAAGGAAAAGTTCTGTCGATAATCCACAAGATGGCGTCACTCGCACCCGATCGAGGCGTTTTGGCGTAGGGGTCTCCTACTCCAGGATAACTCTCGCACAAGGCAACAGTCGTCGGTAAGTTGTAGCCAAGTCTCCGGTGCGTAAGTACAGGCAGCGCTTATATAAGATCAGTGAAAGAAGACTGAACTAATAGCATCATTGTCCTAGCACATCATGGTAGAAAACCATTCAGGTTGCTTGTCGAAATATACCAATTACAGACTCTATCTTACAACCGTGACGGCTGTTACTTAGCATTCCGATAGAGGAGGGATTGATACATCTCCATTAGTTTTAGATATGTCAATAATAATAATAGTTTTAATAAAAATATACCCTACATCTTGCCGTTTTCCCGATGGTTTAATTATGCTCCGGGATAAAATTTTCATGTTTCAGATACGAGCCTTCCTTGGCAAAGGTCTATTCTTTATACTATAAAAATTTCATGTTGATGACGTAAGACTTAAACAAAAAATCTGGGGTCGGAAATCATCACAAATCCGACCTGTCGAGCGGGTGTGATGCGTCGCCTTAAGGGGGCCATGACCTGACTATGTGAATAAAGACTAATACTGGATGACATACTTTTATTCGTTAATACATGCATACATACCAATCACGCCGTTCCCTTCCGGGGTAGGTGCAGTCACAAAGTTTCACTCATAAATACATATCTGTACCCCTAACTCTGCTTCAATAATTTCCTCCATACTGACCGATCCTTGCAAACCTCTCTTGCCTCATTTACCCCCATACACTGCTTCACACACCCCCCTCCTGTTTTTAAGACTCCTAATATAAGAATTTCCACCACCACATTCAACCACAACTTTATCGGCCTACCTCTACCTCTCACACCATTCATTTCACTCTTATGTATCTGTTTCGTTATTCGACTCTCATCCATTCTCTCAACATGGCCGAACCAACGAAGCACACTCCTTTCATACACATCCATTACTGGAGCATTTAACCCACATTCATTTATTACTCACTCATTCCTGACCCCATCCATCCTACTTTTGCCACTAAGTTTCCAAAAACCTACCTTCACTGATGCGATCGGTGACCTATTCAAAAGTTATAACTTATCAATTTATTTACTCGTGCAGCTGCAATGAAACCTTCTCAATGAAACATTCTAGAGACTAGGTTGATCCTGGATGTTCCCTGGTTTGGGGAAGGGAATACCCAGGTAACGATGCCGAGTTCTAGCGATTGGTAGACTTGCACAGACAGTCCCACCCCTTAGAGCTATCTGGGTCCCGGGAAATTTTGCGAGGCACAAGGAATCTAAGATTTGTGCAGACCTGTGCAACTATGGTTTTAACGCGGCCTAAAAATATAGTTAATCGAGGCTTAAATAATCGACCCAATTCATGATGCGATTTACCATTATTTTAATTTTTTTAATTAATTTTCATATTTATCTTCCTGTTTATAATACACCAGTAAATATTACATTGCAAAAACAGATTACTAGTCCTAGATAGCACACAAATGTCCGTAACTAGAAAAAAAGAGCTACGATGTAGGCACACAGTAACCTCTAGTGGTAACGAGGCATCCACACCAGATTTTCATTGATATATTTCTCCAACTTGTGCTTACCGACTTCATACAAAATTCAGGGCACTAGGAGGAGCGGGTTCCTGGGCAGTTGTCCCGCATTTGGGGGACAGCCGACAGAGGTCAAAATTTAAATTAATCAAGTTAAATCATAGGTTTAAAAAGGGTTTAATTAATATCTCAAAATTAGACCTCAAAAATTGAATTAAAGAGTGTTCATTTTTGTTAATATTGGTTACTTTATATCACTGATCTTACAAAAAATTTGGTGATTAACTGATATTAAAATGTATCTATTCACATAGCAGAATACTAGGGTGCGGCGCTAACGCACTGTAAGCTCCATTCTCTTGTACACCTAAATATGTAATAGCACAAGAGAGACGCCGACACTATGCATACTATACTATACCTAATTTCGCCATCTTCGACATTTTTCCATAAAATAAAAATGGCTGGTCAGGTTTCGCTGAATAAGTTATTACTTCTCAAGTCCCGATGTCACCACGTAGTTACTTCATCGGCCGCTTGGAGGCGCTTCCCTCGGAAAGTAGTGCCCCAGCGTCCATCATTAGAACCACGTTATGTGTGGTGCAATATGTACAGATACAGCGTGACACATTCCAAATGCTATCGCGAGTTTCTACATTTTCGTCACAGAAAGTGTTTGTTCAGGCCCCGCTAAAGACGTTTTCACTTAAAAAAGCAAGTCTCTCTCACGTGCCCATGCTACGACCTTCCTACTTCATTCGGCTGATAATTCCTAGCATCTTCAGCGCGCAGCACCTCAAAGGGAACGCATTAGTTTTCCACTCGATGACACATGGAAAACAGTTGCCTGACTCGGAAAATTTCCCGAGGGAACAAACAAACATCAGCCATATCTGAGAGAATTCATCGACCACTACTCCACAAGTTCCAGAAGACATTCCCAGAGGGTACCACTCTCGCACGAAATGCGGATTCAGAGAGAAATGACGATCGCAGTCAAATGGAATGGAACGTTTGTGTTTCAACCTCTCCCGCGTTCAAAAACACACACTAGAGGTCGCCCCATCTCCCCCGTCGCAGAAGAGCGGATGCTTAATAACGCATTCCATACTCATAACCTTCCGACGCGCGTGGCGGCGCCGCGCGACGAGCGAACTTTTCCCGCCAAAAAGGGAGCGACAGTCTCGGGAATTCAATTTTCGCCGCCGCGCGCAAATGTCTCCTGTTTCGAAGCCTCCTCTACATTTCTCTCACCGCGTGCATTCGGTCCGTTAACATGAGTGATACAGGGAAGGTTCCCGGGGAAATAAACTGGAATAATTCAGGAGGAGATAGGGGAGGTTAATTTAAGCATTTGTTTTCGTATTCTGTACATAAATTCGGAACTTCTTGGTTCTCGGCAATTTAGAAAATATCAATTGATAGATAAGTTAAGCTCAAGAAAAAAACAAAATTACAACCAATCAAAAAAAACGACTCACATGATAAGATCTTGGTCTGGCAGAAGACCATCGACTGGGAAAACAAATAGTAATTTTGTAAAAACGTGTGCGTTGGCCAAGTTATTTTACAACTGTCCTTTCCAATGTAAAGCAAATCTGTTGGCGAAGGCCCCAAATATAAGGATCAATACTTAAAATGAGTGTTTTAACTTTTCGCTTTTTGCTTTCTGCGTCACTATTTGGGCCGATGCGAAAGAAAGGAAAATTTGTGGAAAATCAATCGCCATGTTTATTTCTAAACTTATATTTGCTTACATTAGCCATGTTTATTTAAACTTATATTTCTAAAAAGCTTTGCACTTATTGTAAATGATAATCCTTCTTCTCTATATAAAATCGTCAAAATGCTGAAAGTTTGGTATATAAACATCACTGTGAACATTCTCCTAGACCCTTGCAACGCGTTCTCCACTGTGCCATCAGTGGTGCTGTTGTCCGGGGCGGGGAATGAAGGTGAAGGCGGAGATAACTCATAGCCAGAAAAAAAGGTTGTATTTGGCAGAGGTGTACAGCCCCCTTAAATCTCCAATGTTCTGCAAAAGACACCACCAACTGACACTCGTCTACCCCAGATACTTGGGATTTTTAGCCCCGGGCAATACATAAGTGTTCACGAGAATTAAGAACTGTTTTTCCCAGTCGATGGTCACCTGGGTCACTATAATGAGAACATTGGAGTCTTTTCCTTCTGCTTTTATTGGTATATCAGATTTTTTTATTTAATTTTACCCATCTTGGCAACGCAAGCATCTTTCTCTCCCACTTTCTCTCTCTCTCTTTGGGTGTTACCAGCCCCTTGTTACATTTTCCCTTCCAGTCCTCCTCCCCAAGATCACACGAGCAGTACTGTCAGGCAATACATACGAAATTTCTCGAGCAAAAAAGAATCGCGGAGAGTGTTTCAACCAATTTTTTGCGTCTTAGGTAGAATCCGCAGGGACTCATAAGGTCCAAAGTAAGGGTAAAATTATATCGGCGGACACAAACAGACTAATGATTCATGGCAACACCGGTGTCCACTGCCTAAGGAAGCTTTCGGGTGAGTACCCCTCTTCTGCTGGAGAGGATCACTACTCCTCCTAGTACGGAAATGACGAGTAACGATAATAATAAAAAATAGGATCATTAAGGAGAAGCATATGATGTTAATTTCATGAATGAGCATAGAAATGTGTCATTTGAGTGAAAAAAATTTTTTTGAAATCCTCAAAACGCCGCTGGGATATGGTATTCCTTGTTTCATTCGCTTGCTCTTTAACTGCTCGCCACGACGCCCAGGTGAGAGGGATGTAGAGGCGAGCAAATTTCGATCTAATCCCGCTCGACTCCCGATCCGCGTTTCCACGGGATCCCGCGAATGCCATACGTTCGACTACTGAACGAATGACAATAGACGAGAGCGGTGCGAGGCTCACAGGAGTGCGTGTGTCTCGTCACTCCCGACCCGATTCAGAAGTCATTAAAATGAGCTTCCCATAAAGAGTAATCTGTCAATCTTTACACTTTCAATTTTAATCTCTTTTGCTTTCATTAACTTTGCCGCAGATTCGCTTCCTTTGTGGTTGCTATTGCGAGTTTGTTATGCCTATGATGGCGGTTTATATCCACATCAACATACTACCCTGCAAGCCACCACATTGGCGTGGGGTGGGGGCGTGGCGTATTATAAGAGTGTATTTAGTGGAGCTCAGTTTTTATTGTGATCGCTTACTGAGGGCGAAAAGAACGAGTTTTTGTACCTATACGTTCGGCAGTGTATCCCCTTTATTTTATCGCTTCTGTCAAAACTAGAGATGTAGTGAGACACCATCACCAGCACGTGTAAAGATGTACCCTGTAAAGCGGCAAATTGTATGATAATCTGAATGAATTAACAAAAAATACCAAAAAAAAACAAAAAGAACCTGCTCGTATTCCATTATTTTCTTGTACATTCTATGATACAGTCGTTTAAACAGTAAAATATATTTGTAATGCGGCCTTAAGGCCTCAAAATGCCAGAACAATATTGTATTCCATATTTCGTTCACTTGCTCTTTACTTGTTCGTCGCGTTTGTTGTTCGTCACCCTGGCGAAAGGGGTGAGGGTAACACGGTAACACCGTGGCCCGTTCCCACTACAATCGTAGGTACGTTGGTCCGTACTTTGATAGTTTGAACGAAGCATTACACCTCAAAACGGCCTTGAAGGTTGCATTTGGTGGAAATAATCAAATGAGGAACGGCGAAAGAGGGAAATGAGGTGAAAAAGCTATATAAAGATATATCTCAAATTCAGTTCAAGAGTGAGCATCTCGTAAAAACGGACAAAAAAAATTCAATTACCTAATTGAAAGGAGAACATTCTTAGATCTGAGGAAAATTTATACGATAAATATAGCAGAGTTACCGAATTGTTGAGGGATTTAGGATGGGAACCTCTATCTGATCGAGGGGAACAATGTAGATTAAATATTTTACGAAGTTCGATGTAGACTCTTTTTTGCCGGACGTTCAACATATTCTGCTAGAGCCAAACTATTATGACATAAATGATCACAGGCATGAAATTAAGGAAAAAGACTGTAGAACCAATAGTTTTTAAATGTCATTTTTTCCATGCACAATAAGGGACCATCATAGTGGCGATAGATAAGTTCTGGGAAACTTTGACTCTCACTGGGTGAAGTAGGTTCTGCACGTGAGCGAATGAATTAACAGCATTATTAGTAATTAACCCCGCATGAATTTTCCAGCGAGATGTAGATCCTGCATGATTTAGTACATTTTATTACAATTTATCCGTCGTATTAACATTACTAACCAATAGTTGTATCTTAAATATTAAACTGTATGGTAGCATGTTCATTAGTCCTCTCCTCTTAGCTCTCCTAGTTTCTGGTCTGACCACGCATTGCCATTCTGACTGCTTTAGCCCTACGCCTAGTACTCGGGAGATCGTGTGTTGTTCTGGTTTGAACTGGGATGAGTGCTTCATGCCTGGTGTAGAATCACCCCATACCATACGCACTGGTGGTGGCTTGCACGGTATTTCGTAGATACAGATGTAGACCATACCAAGAACACAAATTGAACGTTGGATCTTTCAGAGCCACTTTGAAGGCAGACGTCTCTTTTGAAGTAAGCCGTATATCTTGCAAAAGATTTAACCGTGGGAAATACGATGAAGTGAGACGAGAGGGAAGTGATAATCCACGTATTGCCTCTTGATGCTTTGGTACACCCACTTCAAAACACACGCGAGATTCTCTCCTCAGTGTGTAGGACGTTCGCAGAAGAAAACAAGCCGCAAGTCGAGCCGACAGAAAGGGAATTTTTTTCGAAGCGGGAGGGGACCCAATACGAGGCGCTGAGGGACACCCCTTCCAGCCATTTCGACGCTGCACATTTCGCCCCTCCGGCGTCGCTCTCGCCCCTGGCACGGCGCCAAATCAAAAAGGGTGTGCGGGTGGACCGGCCAACGTTCCACAGCACCCCTTCCTCCCCCGCTCCCCAGGGTAGCTCGCCCATGGAAGTCCTCGTCTCACAAAGCGGGAGCCGATGAAACTTAAAGAAAAAAAGACCTTCGATGGCTGTCGGGTAGTTACATATAAACGAACACCCTTGGCAAGCGAATCTCCATTTCTCTCCTCTCGCTCTCTCCTTTCGAGACGATCTTTCTGTTCCGTCCAGACCGTCGCGAAACGGTTTTAACGTCGAGATGGCCAGACGATGAAGGCTTTTGTTAGCCCAGGACAATTACACGCGGGAGAGCGAAGGGAGCGACGTTCCGCGGACGATTTAGGGAGCTCGGCGGCGGCTAACAAACGCGCGCGCCGCTCGCTTCAGCTCCCGGGAGTCTTTTGTGCTGGGTCCATAAATTACGACACATATTTGAGCCCACCATTTGACCTTCCGTTCCCTCGCGTTCCCAAGGCTTCCTCAACATCCAGTGCACAACTACCGAGATCAGGATTCCAGCCCTTGTGTTACACCTTATGCGGACCTGGGGCATAAATTAGTAATTTGCAAAGTTCCTCGTCCATTCAGTGGGGTAATTATCATCCGATATTAAGGCATTTCATGCGAGATATTAGTTAAAATAAAATTCATTGAAAAATTCAATAGTTTCACCCTTAACTTTGTAAAACTTTTCCATTATGGTCAGAAATTAACAAAATTTTATAAGTTTCACTTTGAGTATTTATTGTACGACAGGTTTCGTCGAATAGTCCACATCATCAGTTCCTGATGATGTCAATTATTCAGTGATGACAATCCTGATAACGTCAAATATTCCATTAAACCGTTCTTACAATAAATACTCAAAGTAAAACTTACAAAGCTTTCTTAAATCCTGAGCAAATTTATGGAATTTTGCCGCATCATAAGGAAAGAGATCTGACCTTTCCAATGAGAATAAATTATGAGCTACTTAAGGAGATATGTCATTTTAAACATGCATGATATTCTAATATCTCTATTTTTTAATGATATCAAAATATTACAAGGTCATCGGTCATTTAAGAAAGACATACTTGTTAAAAAATGATTGATTTTTACACTGAAGTCAACAGTCTAAATGGCTGTGCGATGGCATCTCTTCACATAACTTTTTATAATCCCAGGTTCCACCCGAAGTATATTGTTCAATAACTTGCATAATATGCCCCAGATATTGAGGCACCTAATATATTTTTTCTCGTTAGGTCATCGAAACTATAATACGAGTATTTTAGTGTAAATATCAGTCTACAGGTTTTAGTCTGAGCACATGGCCGTCATATTGTGACGAATGTGGTTACGTTGCTAAGGGAAACATTTGCAGTTCACCTCGTTCACCAAATGTCATAGTTAAATACTTTAAAATTATGATTTAAATATACATTGCAAATTGCCTTTAGTCTAAAGATAATTATACTCTTCTATTAGATCGTTAAAAAATCATAATATCAATTCCATGTACAATGCGATGGAGGATGAAGGTAGTATAAATTACTGACTTCCGTTACGAGGTAATGGCTGGGGTTTTACGCTTTGTCAGATAATACTTTACTCAAAGGTGTATTTACATAATATTTAAAAAATATATATGGCAACACTGACTCTGAAATTGCTCATAACAGCAAAATTCATGTATCTTAAGAAAACAGTACTGAGTAGCGCATATTCGCGTTACATCGGGTGTTCCTCAGGGAAGTGTCATTGGTCTACTTTTATTTCTCTTATACATAAATGATATTAGCAACGTCGTTAAAGTTAAGCTTAGACTCTTCGCAGACGACGCGGTTTTGTATAGGGATATTAACTATTCCGAAGATAGCGACTCGTTAACAATCGACCTACTTTCTATTCATGCTTGGTGCGAAACGTGGCAGATGGAACTAAACATAAAAAAGTGCGTAGCAGTCAGCTTTTGGAAAAAGAAATATAGGCCACGTAGAGCTTACAGAATTAATAATACGGAAATTATTCACGCCCAGCCTTTTAAGTACTTAGGGGTCACAATTACTCAGGACATATGTTGGGGACAACATATTCGGGAAATATGCGGTCAAGCATACAGGAAGCTAGGCTTTATCAAGAGAGTACTGGGAAAATGTGATGAGAAAGTGAAAGAACGCTGTTATTTTTCAATCGTTAGGCCTCATCTGGAATATGCTGTTAGTGTATGAGATCCATACGAAGCGGGGTTGATATCAGAGTTAGATCGCGTGCAGCGAAGAGGAGCTAGGTTTGTGAAACGATGCTACGATAAGTTTGCTAGTGTGTCTGGACTGTTGAATTAGGATGGGAATTAGGAAGTGAAGAATTAGGATGGAATCGCTATCACAGAGTAGATTAAATTATAGGCTTAACCTCCTAACTAAATTTGAGGAAAATCATTTCTCTGACGACGTATAAAACATACTAATAACCCCCTCGTACTACGGCAGATTAGATCACACTAATAAAATTAGAGAGATAGATTGGAGAACCGATAGGTATAAAATGTCATTTTTTCCGCGTACCATTCGGGTCCATAACAGCTGTGATCGTCGTCATGAATAGTGCGAATAGTGACAATAGCTAGACAGTAGATCTTTCTCTTTATATTCTCTACGTTCTTATTTATGCATGATGTAAACATTGATGTTTTAATGAATGCATGATATTTCGAATATATTAATTGTAGTCTTTGTATCCCTTGCATATTGGAACGATTGCCGATAGAACGTTTCTTGGTTAGTAGATTTTTAATTGGCGCGTTACATGTGTGGTACGCAGGTTTCAATGTAATTTCGGTGATCTACCGTATCATTCATACAATGCCTGGTGTGGAAGCACCCCCTGCCACACAACCTTTGGGTGGCTTGCAGGGTACGACGTAGATGTAGATGTATTCCTCCTTAAGATTTTATTTTTCGAAATACAGGGTTATTCAAAAGTCTCGTTATGATTACGGAAAATTAAAACTTTTTTATTTTTTAACACAGGTACATGAAACATGAAAATTTTACTAACTTGATGTGATTAGTAACATTTTCATCTTTGCTTCGTGCATCTATGTTGAAAAATAAAAAAGTTTTAGTTTTCCGTAATCATAACGAGACTTTTGCAACACCCTGCATGTGCCAAAAAATACTTAGCCATTCAGTTGCTATGGGTGCCTCGGGGTAGCTGAGATGGCAGTGAAAGTTTTCTCTGGAACTCTTACTCGTAGTTCCATTTTCATGGACGAGAGTTTCGGTGTTATTACACCATCTCTTTCGCTGGGAGGAGGTTTTTTTCGAACAAAAAAAGAACAACCAACGGGAGCACGCCCAAGTGATCTGGCGGAAAATAAGACCCTTTGTAAGGAGGATACGAAAACTTGAACTTGAGAACACTTCAGACCCAAAGAAGGAAGCTTTAACGTCATCGAAACTGTTGTCAGCGAAAACGGAAGAGATCCTGAATTACTTTCACTTCAAATACTAGCTATTTTTTAAGAGACAAGGCGCAGATATGCATTCCAGATGCTCCTCCTAACAGAATAAGGATATTCAATTTAGCGTATCGGACGATATCTTGTAGAAATAAAGTAAAGATGTCATGTTTTCACAGTAAAAGTTTTTGTTCATTTTTCACAGAAATTTTATTTCACCGATCAAGGTTTCGACAAAACTATATCATTTTCAAGGTACCGTATACTCGTAATGTAAGATCCTCGTATCTTGAACATTCACCGCCGTTGTTATCTTTGTTGCTTGACTCATCCATTGGGTGAAAGCCTATTCCAAACAAACCTTCACCCCTCCTCCCCTCTGTTTACGTCACTTTCCATACCTTTACGTCATTCCATCCTGTGCCAAACAAACCTACACCCGTCCTCCCCTCTGATTAAGTCACTTTTCCATCCCCACCCTCCACCATTTCCTCCCCTCACCCCCCGACCCATCACAAAAGCATGTATATAAGTTTTCATTACGAGTATATGGTACCTTGAAAATGACATAGTTCATGTCGAAACCTTGGTCGATGGAATAAAATTTCTGTGGAAAGTGAACAAAAACTTTTATTGTGGAAAAATGGCATCAAAATAAGGACAAATAATCCATTGATCTCGTCATAAATTTAACATTGTGTACTTTTCTTCTACCACAGCATACTTACAAAAAATCAATTACTCGCCGCACCACTTCATAAAGGACCCCAAAAAATCTTCGCATAAAAAGGCGTTTTCAGCGGAGGACGTGAAAAAAAAGAGTCGCGTAAACACCTCAATTGAATTTATCACGACAGTTATTGAGAACTTCGGTGACTTCAAACGTAGTTTTGATAGAAAATTTCAGTTGCTACAGTATTTACTTCACGTTGCTGACAGCTGCTTTAAGTTAAAAATAAAACTTGAACGTGGTCTCCACAACGACCGGGGATAAACATCGCTCACTCAACCTAAAATGAAGATTTTCTTATAGGTAATAAAAATAATTGATTCTAGTTAAATAACCATGAACAATAACTACGTTTACAAATCGAACTTAGATCGATGTAGTCGGTTCAGCTCGGTATGGTAAACGCAAATGGCTAGTGGAATCATCGATAAGAGAAGCGGGCTAACTCGGCCCGCTTTCTCTACCAGTCTGAGATTTCAAATCAATCGATTTCGCATTGATAAACTAGGCGATCCGAGTAGGCAGACTTAGAATGTTTAGGTCGGTCCGAGGTCATATAGTTCTGAGTTTGATTGGTAAACGTAGTGAATAATTGGCAAGGTCACCGGTCACATATTTAAGCCATAAGGTGTACGCATGATTTATCCTGAGATCCATAATTGACACTACATCTACGTCATACCCTGCAAGTCACCCAAAGGGTGAGTGGCAAGGGGTGCTTCCACACCAGGCATGCATGAATGGTACGGTAGAACACCGAAATTACATTGAAACCCGCGTACCACACTTGCAACGCGCCAATTAACAATCTACTAACCAAGAAACATTCTATCGTCAATCGTTCCAACATGCAAGTGATACAAAGACTACTATTACATATTCAAAATATCATGCATAAATAAGAACATCAATATTTACATCATGCATAAATAAGAACGTAGAAAATATATAGAGAAAGATCTATTGTCTGCCTATTGTCACAATTCGAACTATTCATGACGACGATCACAGCTGTTATGGTCCCGAATGGTACGCGGAAAAAATGATATTTTATACCGATCGGATCTACGATCTATCTCTCTAATTTTATTGGCGCGATCTAATCTGATCACTACACTACTAAAATCACTACATGATGTCCAGGACACAAGAACATGTCTTAGAATTTCACCTGGACGTCATTGGCGTTACTAACAGCTTCTAAAAGGTAGCTTACATTGTGGCCGTCCTCAAGCGGTTCGTGACGTTGCTAGTATCCATAGATACTCCACGCAGTAGAAGTTCGATTCGCGTTACACGTCAGTAGATCAGGCCGTCTTCGATACGAGTAAATGACATCACAAGTAGTATCACGCTCCGCTGGTATCTTAATGATATTAGCGAATTTATTTGCAATGCTACGACATTATCTATATGCATTTTACGCCAAAAACACTCATTTTTTTCATAATCCTCATTCAATTCACGGCACGATGGTGAAGGTTTTTCGTACATAAGAAATAGTGCTGGCTCTAACTCTGTGGAAATTGTGGAAAGAGTGCGTGCTATCGCGGGTTAAGATAAAAGCTTTACGGGAAGATTTGTCGCGGGTTGTTTTATGTTGTCACCTTGATAATAATAAAACTTTGTCGAAAACATTTTCGGAAACAATGACTCAGGGTGCAAAGCATAAATTGAGTTATCTTTTCATGTGTCGCTTTACCACAAAGTAAAGCCTGAAACTTTAACTTCTAATTCAATTGTTACTCACATACTCATTGTGTCTCAGGGTGTGTCCAATACATCTTATGGTGTTCCATATAGTCCTTTCTTCGAATCCTAGATTATTCAACTTTCGAAATCCCGTGCAGGAGGAGGATGCTGAAGATAAAACGGCCGGACAAAATAAGGAATAATGAAGTGTAGAGAAGAGAAGAAGAAGTAAAGGACCAAATATGGAACGCCATTTGGAAAAGAAGAACAAGATGGATTGGACACACCCTGAGACGCAATGGGTTTGTGAATAGCATAATTCAAGATAAAATAGAGGGAAAAAGTTCCCAGAGGAAGACCCATGGATGAGTTTATGGATCAAATAAAGAGGAAAGTACATAGGAAGAGATTCCAGGAGGTAAGGGAACTAGCATTAGATAAGGGAAGGGTGGAGGGCTGCAGTCAACCAAACCTAATCAATAATGCAGTGAATTATTGCTGATTTCTAGTTATTTATCAATGGAAAAGGTAATAAAATTGCTAAATTAGTGTGTCACCCCGTATGCGCTAACGTAAAATCGGGGTTAATAAAGATGGCAGGCGACCGCACCCGCGTTACATCTTCTAGCCATGGTCCCAATAAGCGTCCTCTCCATCTACCTCGACTTGTGAGACGGATAGCCATCTATGGCACTCGAATGGCGTCGCTGGTGCATCAAAGCGCGCACATTCATTCGCAACACATGAGGAGGTTCGGAGGGAACAGGTCCGTGAGGGATTCGAGGCTCTGGGGACTTGACGGGGGTGGAGAAGGGGGATAAGGAGGATCTGGTCGGCCGGCGGCGTGTGGGGGATCCATCGGCATTCCTCTTTGCAGCGAGGGAGACAGGAGAGGCTCTATCGAACGCCCCGCCGGGCATCAAAGCGTTCTGAAATTCAGTGAGTGCTCCTGCTGCACCTAGGCGAGGTGAAGGAGAAAGAATCTGCTAGTATGCTAAGCTCAGGAAAGGGGTGGGAAGAAAATTTGCGTGTGAGAAGCAGAAGTGAGAATATCCTATACGGTGTCACTGTAGTAAATCTTTTACGAAAGTTTGATGTAGACTATTTTTTGCCAGACGTTCAAAATATTTTGCTAGAGCCAAACTATTATGGTAGGAACGATCACACGAATAAGATTAAGGAAATAGACTGCAGAACCGATAGATTTAAGATGTCATTTTTTTCCACATACATTAAGGGAACATAATAGTTGCGATAGATCAGTTCTAGGATACTGACTGATTCTAGGATACTAATATGTTAAATAGGTTTTTTCAGTAGTGCTCAGTATCTTAACATGAATTGTAGATACAAACTTTGCATGCAATCTCCGGCATTATTTACTCCTGCATTTCTAAGTACATTGTAGTACTATTTATCTGTCGCATTAATAATACTAACCAGTATTTGTACCTTGAGTAGTTTTCGTATCCGTATCTAGGAGCATACCATGTGTTACCACAGAATTTTTTGCATCAATAATCATCCTTACCCTATTTAATTCATCATATTTTGTTATGTTTATTTTGATGATGGAAATTGTTATTATGAAACCACTTGATTATATACAGACGAGGGTAAGTCAATAAGTAAGTCACAAACGTCAGCATTTAATCAACAGCATCAGTGGTAAACATTTCATTGGGAACGCTTGGGACATCGACCGTACAATTTTGTCTGTTCGACCCCCTAAAAAAGCAATGCGTGGCTTTTAAAAAGGATGATGCCCTAGTCCAAAAGGTTTATCGATGGTTGCATCAGCAAATAAAAGACATCTATGCTGCCAGCTATCAAGGACTTGTAAAGAGATGGAATAAGAGTCAGGATCCACGGTGTGAATATGTTGAAGAGTGAAACAAATTTAAGGAAGTTACTTTGATTACTATTGTCTCTATATAGTTGTTTAAGTTATTTATTGACCTATCCACGTGTTGTGGAACCGACCCGAACACGATATCATTCCCACTGGGTTCCTTAATTTTAATGTTATATTCCTTAACTAAAACTCCTATAGTGTCCAAATCTCATGATAAAAATGAACATAGTAAAAACTGATTTCCAATCAAAAAACTCCCATAATACACTCCGCCATTCAACCTGCCTAGAACCTTATCATTGACAACTTTACACGGATGAATTCAATCGTTTCTGGCCTAGCCTTTTGGAAGTCCACTGTTGAACTAGTTATTGTTATTTGGGTTGTCGAGACCTATTGAGGAGTGGGTCGTACTCACACCTTTGACCAAAAGTGGTCCGTTTTGACCCTCCATGGGTCCGGTGACGGAGGTTGTAATCCCTGCGGCGAGAGCCGAAACGCCTGTTGAATGTATAATGACAATACCAACTATGTTTCAATCCACAGAGTTCACTATTGGTACAACTAGTTTCAACGCAAAGGTACCTGAAGATGACGCAGTAGTGTTTAAACTAGTAGAGCCAATAAATAACTGGATTTAAACATAGTTGGTATTGTCATAATTCATTTACACAGATGGTTTACATTTACACTACGGCAGATTAGATCGCGCCAATAAAATTAGAGAGCTAGATTGTAGAATTGATAGGTATAAAATGTCATTTTTTCCGCGTACCATTCGGGACCATAACAGCTGTGATCGTTGTCATGAATACTTCGAATTGTGACAATAGGCAGACAATAGATCTTTCTCTATATATTTTCTACGTTCTTATTTATGCATGATGTAAATATTGATGTTCTTATTTATGCATGATATTTTGAATATGTAGTAGTAGTCCTTGTACCCCTTGCACGTTGGAACGATTGACGATAGAATTTTTCTTGGTTAGTAGATTGTTAATGGGCGCGTTGCAAGTGTAATACGCTGGTTTCAATGTAGTTTCGGTGTTCTGCCGTATAAGTCATGCATGCCTGGTGTGGAAGCACCCCCTGCCACACATTTTGGGTGGCTTGCAGGGTATGACGTAGATGTAGATGGTGTCCTAGCACACCCCGCCACACGCCCATGCGGCGGCTCACATGGCAAGTGTTCATATGTAGAAGTGGCTCTCTTGCTAAATTTCAGGCAGTTAACTTTGTCGCTAGTTGAAAAAAATACTAACGTGTTGAATTTTGGGCAGCGGTATTCACAGCTACGTAGAACGAAATACATTGAATAGAGTCCTTCATTGCCTGGGATATTTCATCTTCGGCAAAAATTAATTTAAGCTAGGGCGAGCGATATAGTTCCCTAATCATAATAGAAACCATATTCGATATATACATTTTTATTTCACCAACTGAGGGACACACGAATTAAATATTGCATTATTAAAGGTGCAATAATAAATTATTTCATGACAGAAATTGTAAGTAATCAAATGAAAATACCAAAATAAGTCTTTGACTCGACTCATTTTTTTCCCGTGGTACGATTGAAACTCCATCAAAACGAAAGGTTTATTTTGTGAACCCGAAGAATTTACTGCGGTAACATAGTGATTAATTTTCAAAAATAGTTGAGAAATCACACGAACTACATACTTGATTTTTTTACGAGTTATAAGTGTTGGGAATGCCTCATTTTTAATTATAAGGTCTCTCTGGAGGGCATACATGTACCATTTCTCGTGTGTAATGGCTGGTATTTTTTTGGAAAATATCTGGGAAATTAACGTGGTAAGGGATTGAATTTTTGGTGTCAATGGAAGGGTGATATATTTTTCTTTAAAATGAGACCAAATTCATCGATTTCTAGGTAAAATGATATTTTGCTCTGACTACCTCAATAGGTTATTTTAAAGTAAATGTTTTTTTTTTGTTGGTAGGTGTATTTATGTTCCCGTGCTTCCGAGTGGTAAAGGACCTCTCCCGAGACATACTGAATAATGAAAGTAAACATTCACTTCCTCTGCCTGCTTCCCTTCGGATTTCGCTTCAAACGTCCATAATGGAACGGTCGGTTCTTCCGCTCCCCAGTTTCCTTTGCCTCTCTTACTCTCTGTCCCTCTCCCTCCCTTGGCAAATATTGTTCGTTCAATCCTTCCGCGTTTGGCACACGTTCCAGGCGCTCTCTCCGTGTGGAACGCCGCGAAGTCGAACGCGTGTGTTTGCGCTAAAGGTGAATTCGCTTCTGAATTTTGTCGCAGCAGTGAGTTTAGAAGGTTTGGCAGCCTCTCGAGCGTGCTTCAGCCGACTCCGAAACACGGCCATCTGTCGTATTCATTGACTGTCAATCCATACCAAAAAAAAAATAACGACCTTTTCCGTCGACCTCACGCTTTAAAACATTCCATTCCTTATCTAACCTTTAACGGAATGTGGCCATCCATTGATTTTTCCCTTGAATTAAGTGCCATAGATCAATTTTCGGGCGCCATGGACAGAAATTGATTTCCTTACCTATCGATCGCTACTGTGCCCGAAATGGGAGTCGTGTCTCTGACGTCGGAATGATGTATCATTCCGCGAGCGCAGAAAATGGATAGACCAGTTTGGGCGCCGCCAGAGAGACGCGGTGGTAAAACGATAGCTTTGGATGACTACAAGGATTCGGATCAGGCGAGTTTTAGTTCAACACGGAGGACAACATTTTGACCCTCGTTATATCTCTATAACAAATGAAGGCGACTAATTAAGTCTGCATCTACATACTACCCTGCTAGGCACCGCATGGGCGTGTGACAGGGGGTTTTAGGACATCAGCCATGTGAAGAAGTAAGGGAGAAGTTTTGGGGAGGTAATATGGTGTCGCGTATTTGGGAAGTGTACTTAGTGGAGCTCATTGTTTATTTTGATCACTTATTTTTAGGGGAAATATTGAGTGTTTGTACGGTCGGATTCAAATGTATTGCAAAGAATCGAGCGGCACCACTTACGCTTCTTAAGGATATTGAGTTTCACTTACGGCGTTGTTATTCTTTGCTACGCAACGCTATCAATTCATCTGTTTATTTGCACGTATTCATATGGTAATAGTCGACCAATTTCCTATATTGTGCTAATTTGTTTTTACACATTCGTTTTGATTTTGATTTACGATTTGAGCATGGATAATTATTATTTATTAATCACAACTGTTACTCTAAATGATGCATTACGTAGTATTTGCCGAAGGTATATTGTATGCCAGGAACGATCTGTGTTTAATAATAAAGTTTGGCATTTCAATTAATCAATACGTCGCAGCATGTCATTGTTATTCGAGCTGATCATATATTATGTACTTAATAACAAGTTAGCACCAAACAAGCAATTGCTCGCCGCTCGATTCTTTGCAATACATTTGAATCCGACTGTACCTATCTACTCGGCAATTCATCTCTCTCATTTTATCGCTTCAATCAGACCTAGAGATGTAGTGAGGCGTCATGATAATACTCTGTGTGTCGTTCTGAAACACACCAATTCTAAATAACTCGAGCAAACTAAGCCTAGCACGAAGCTTCCGAGTCTCTAGGGGCTCCCACCTTAATCCCTTTACAAGTTGTGAAACACTATATGTTTGCTCGTAGCAGTTTTTAACGACACGCGCTGCTTTCCTTTGCATTATATTAATTTTTTTGGTTAAATATTTTTGACTAAGGTCCCAAATACTCGCGACATATTCGAGGTGTGGCCTAAACAGAGTGAAGTAGCATCTCTCTTTTAATTTTTCATCCGAGGACCTCCCTTTTATACGCTTAACAAAATCTAGTTTCTTCATTGCTCTGCCGCATACGTTTTTTACGCGTTCCCCACCATACACGGGAAATTGAAGGTAATTCCAATTTACTTAACGGTATCAATTTATTGTCAGATTTTATGTTTACTCCATAGTTTATGTTTACTCCAAAAATAAGAGAGAGACAAATGCACCACCAAACTGGTTGATACGAAAATTCCTCGAAGTGAGTGGGAAAAATGTGACTTTTCCTCGGATATTAATGACAGGTCAGTTCCTATCAATTTAGCAGACCGTGATGGGTCTGATGAAGATTCATTAACGCACTAATTTTGCAATTTTACACTATTCTCCATCAATGACATACTAGAAATCAGCGTGCACTTCCTTCTTTAACACGCATGCTCCTAACATATTGTGTCTAATTAATAAAATTAATAATTATCCGCATTCCAATTGAAAACTATTGTAGAATCAAGTGGAATTCAAGGTAATAAGTAGCCAATATATATGATTCAAGAGTTACTTGCCTTAAATTGCAAAGAAATGGCTGATATCATTGCTTCATATCCGCTAATTCATCCATTTTGTCATGCCATCCATATTGGTCATCCCAGCCCTTTCCTTTGGATATCACAAAGGAAGGACGAATTAGCGGATGTCCAGCAAGAATATCCACCATCTGTTTGAAATATAAGGTTGGTACCTCTTGAAACACGAATTAGCTACTTATTGCTATGGATTACACTCGATGCCATAGTTTTCACTGGACTGGAACGGTACGAAACCGGTCGTAAGTGAGGAAAGTTTTTTTGCGTAATTTGCAAAGAGTATTTATTTCTTCGTGGTACATTATCGAGGCGAGGAGAAAGTTAGAAAAGCGGCGAGATACGCATTGAACAGGCATAAAATGTATAAAAAGAGAGAGTGAAGGAGAAACTTGGAATTCAGAACAGGGAGAGTCTGAGAGAAAAATATTAAACATCGTCGAGAGGGACAGAATGCTTGGTGAGACTACGCGAGGAAATAGAAGAAGCAACGTTCATATCGGGAAATAACGACCATATCCACAGAATCAAACAGAGAACACAAAAAGACGAATACCAACAAATATTCATTTCTAAACAGAGCAATATACATAATGTAATCAATTTCCAAGAAAGCTTTATGATCCCTTTCCCTAAGTGAGATTATATATTTAAGAAAATAAAGCTTTATGATCCCTTTCCCTAAGTGAGATTATATATTTAAGAAAAGAAATAATTGTTTCATCCACATTCTAGTTTTCAATTATGTTACTTTGACTTTAATATTTTGGAATTTCAATGTTATGTATCGTTTTTTTTTAATGAATCTAAGAAGACAATCCAAATTGAGCCGACAGACTGCGTCTATTGGCACAAAACGACTTTATGATACTAAATATTTAAAAAGTTAAGATACAGTGCGGAGTACGGAGGCAGTACACCTCAGCCAAAAATGTCTTTTATCCATATCTCAGCCAAGAAAGCCTTCCAGTTCTGGCTTCTGCCGCAGCGTAGGAGAGATCTTCGCCGTCACCTCCGTTCCTCGCCCCGGACAACAGCGCCACTGACGGCACGGTGGAAAATGCGTGGCAAAGGCTCAGGAGAATGTTCACTGTGACGTTATAATACACAATTTTCAAAATTTTGAAAATCCATCATAAGTATAAAGGATTTCCATTTACAATAAGAGCAAAGACTTTAAGAAATATACGTCGTGCACGTCATGGCGATCACCTGAATTTCGACGAATTCACTTTTCTTCATCGGTCAAAATAGTTGCGTAGAAAGCAAAAAGTGAAAAGTTAAGACACTCATTTTTAGTATTAATCCTAATTCTAGAGAACTGCGCAAACGGATTAGCTTTACACAACAAATTAGAGCCGTAAAATAAAAGTGCGCAGACTGCGGAGGCGTTTTCGCCCAAGGTACAGAGCCCCTTTTAAATAATATTCTCTGTATGAATTTTTCAAGTAGTCTGAGCGTAGTGTGTAGTTCCGATTCCCAAAAGCGGCTCCTAAACAATTCCTCAGAGTAGCTGAGTGATAATGTCCGTTCGCCCGAGATATTTTTAATTAAGCGTGCGATTAAAATCCTCCTCGCAGACCGGTAACTCAATAATTTCCCTCTTTTATCATTCCTTGATACATATTTCACTTTCCGCTCCACTGAATTCATTCGCAAAATCCCATTTCCCCCTTGACCTGGGAAAGGATCGGCCGTCCTCTCTCTGTCTGTCTCGTAACCTGTGTGCGCCGCTATTTCATCGCTCCAAGCTTCCTTTGCTAACATTGTCCTTTCCTTCCTTCCCTGCTACCTTTACCCCTCTCTTTATCGCATCAATTTCATTCCCACGCTCCGTCAGATCCGTTCCGCGCCATCAAACTAACAGGCAAGCGTCCTCAATCAAAGAAAATATCAACTCTCCTCCGAATGATGTCACCCCCGATGGTGATCAACAATACCCCGCGAAAGACAAGCGAAGTGTGTAATGCGAGCGGAAGAGGTTGCAAAGAGAGAGATATGGTACCCTGTTCGGGAAGAACGTGGAGTTTTCTCGCCTCGATAATTAAGAGGGCAATGTTCTGACGCATTATTTTCCAAAAAATTTTAATATTGAAATTTAAAACTTGAGACATGTCGAAACTGTAACGTCACCTCCACGATGAACAATGGTCGAAGTCAGTTAATTGTTAACAATTTCCAGCAACATCCAAAATGTCTTTGAGTTAACCGTCAAAGCGACTGACCCTCATAACTAGCTTCGACTTGCAGCAAAACGAAATCTACAGATTGACAATTAACTCCCTTTCTTCCCATAGTTGCGAATACTGTACTCCTGTTGACAATCCATTGAAAGGAAGAAATAGCGATTGAAATTACGCCCACCCTCAACAAACATTTACAGTTTAAATAATCCCCATGCACACGTGGAATTCGAAGCTAATGGAGTCAACTTTTGGTGTAAGCCTAGCTAAGAAAGCGTTCATGATGAAAGGTAACAGCTATGTTCAAAGAAGACAGCACTACAAACGACTAAAAATGGAAAAGATTCGCGTGGAGTGTGAACTTATATAGATTGGAAGAATTGACCACTGGGAAAGAAGACCAGAAAAGATTAGAAGCATTCAAATCCTGTAGTTGGGAGTGGATGCTGAGGATGAAATTGACGCATTAAATATACAATGAACAAAATTATAGAAGAGTAGAGGAGGAAAGGACCATACGGAACACTGTAAAGGAAAGAAAAACCAGATGAACTGGGCAGTCGGCCGGTCCTGAGACAAAATAGATTTGTGAATAATATAATTGAAGATAAAATGGAGGGGAAAAAAAGAGGAAGTCTTAGGGATAATTGCATTTAAACATCTAAAGAGATAAGCACACAGGAAGAATCCGAGAGAGTATACGAAGGGTCATTTTATACATAAGGATGGAGGGCTTCCGTCAACTTACCTTGAGATTGAACGACCGATTCTGGTGATGGAAGGCGTTTTGTGACGCAGGTACTATGTCGAAAACAGCCGCGAAAGAAACTTGTTACACGTGAAAAACTATAACATCGTTTTTGTATTTGGGAAGCAGTGCATGGAGGTAAATGGGGCAAAAGAGGTTTGCAAGGATAGGTCAGTATGGAGGAAATTATTGAAGCGGAGTTGGGTGTACAAATACGTATTTATGAGTTAAACTTAGTGACTTTGCCTACCCCGGAAGGGAACGGCGTGATTGGTATGTATGTAACATTTCCACCACTTTGGCCCTGAATTAATACTTTTAAGCAGATACGGAACGTTCACGACACGAACATTACTAAGAAGATGGAGGGTAGAAACTCCAAATATCGTTTTTAAACAGGTACACGCCGCGAAATTTCTTTCTTTTTTCGGCCCATGAAAACTTCATTTTCAACCTATAGTCGTGTTTTTAAATACTTATGAAGTAACTCGACTTAGTTTTTGAATTACCTTAAGGTTACCTAACCAACTTCCACTAAGGTTATCTAACTAAGGTTGACTAACTTTTAAATGGATTTATTAAAACAACTTTTACAATCCACAATACTCAAAGCAACGGAACAATCAGGATTTCGACGCTAAAGCATCATCATCAGGTGCTAAATGACAAGAAACAAAAAGAATTTCGCCCTTGTATATGGTTTTGAAGGGGGGGGGGTAAGGATTTCACGAGGCAGGTCGGGGCTAGGTGAAAGAGGGGTTGGTTCAAGGTCCGTCATGGTGTGTTTTTGCACAAACTGCTGGAAGTCGGGAGAAGTGGGGGGTGGAAATAGCATTTTTGAATCGGGACTAATCGCTTAGGGAAGCTCGGTCAAGGTTTTTAGGATGGGGGAAGAGGCATGAAAAAAACATTCATTAATGACAATACAGTTCGGGTTACGCAATCTTCTAAAAATTTCGAGTTGCTCCAAGGACTTGGTTAGTAGATTGTTAATGGGCGCGTTGCAAGTGTAATACGCTGGTTTCAACGTAGTTTCGGTGTTCTGCCGTATAAGTCATGCATGCCTGGTGTGGAAGCACCCCCTGCCACACATTTTGGGTGGCTTGCAGGGTATGACGTAGATGTAGATGGTGTCCTAGCACACCCCGCCACACGCCTATGCGGCGGCTCACATGACAAGTGTTCATATGTAGAAGTGGCTCTCTTGCTAAATTTCAGGCAGTTAACTTTGTCGCTAGTTGAAAAAAATACTAACGTGTTGAATTTTGGGCAGCGGTATTCACGTAGACCTTAATACACTGCTACGGCTACGTAGAACGAAATACACTGAATAGAGTCCTTCATTGCCTGGAATATTTCATCTTCGACAAAAATTAATTTAAGGTAGGGCGAGCGATATAGTTCCCTAATCATAATAGAAACCATATTCGATATATACATTTTTATTTCACCAACTGAGAGAACTCACGTTTATTGTTACTGAAAGCTAAAATTTTTACATTAAAATCGCATTTATGTCCATGGATTAACACGGATTATTTGCATTTCATTCATTAACTAACATGACTTCATTACCTGAATTACCTACCAGAAAAATACAAAGATAGATGCAAAGTAAAGCATATTTTCAATAAATTCGTAATTAAACATACATAAATATGCTAATTAAAACGAGGTATGTCACTTAAAAAAATGAGATGGAAAAAACGTGAAAAACTTAAAAAAAAAACTATAGCTCCAAAATGTTTATTACTTGTATTCTTATATAGTTTCGTTGTTATTTTACCTTCAAATTTATTTTATTCAAAACTTTTAGCAATCAAATAAGCCATTGCACGTCTTTTTAAGTTCATTCTTCCCTGGGATTACTAAAATCTAATGGCAGTGAAAATCACCATTTTGAAAAACAACCGTAATTCAGCCATTTTTAGATTTTAGCAAAACACTTGAAATCTTGCTCATTATTTCACTAGACAAAAATTTCCTCAAATTTTCGTCGAGATCTGAGGGGTAAAGGGTCGACTCGTGTCCAAATTGGCGTGGAATGACCCTGAGGTGACTCAATGGTTGTAGATAGGTAAACAGTAACGTCCTGGCAAATAATATTATCGCCAGCAATTTTGTGAAGACTATCGCAGCCACAAAGGAATATTTTCGAATGAGAGGTACAAGACATAACACCAACCGTGCGATGTTGATAACAGAATTAGAGCGTGTGCAAAGGAGATCCGCTAGATTTGTTAAAGGCCGTTATGATAATTGTATAAGTGTTACGAGTTTAATAGAAGAACTAGGATGGGAATTACTATCAGAACGCAGGTTACAATTTAGGTTAAACATTTTAAAGTAAATTCGAAACCGATTTGTTCACAGATGACGTTAGATATATATTGAGAACCCTTGCGTATTATGCTAGGTTTGATCAGATTAACAAGATTAGAGAGATAGATTGTCGTACCGATGGATTAAAAATGTCATTTTTCCCGCGTACCATAAGAGAGAACAATAGGCAGCGTAGCAAAGGGATAGGTAGGTGAAATATAGTAAGAGTAGTCTGTAGTGCATGATGCATGTAATAACAACCAATAATTCCTTTCTTATTATGTAGATAGTAACCATTTAGCTGCATGTGACCCTGTTCTCTAGCATGTCTCCCTTAAATATCCTAGTTGCATGGCAATAATGCATGTTTGATGATCTTCACCCCCTGCCACACACCCTCGTGGTGGCTCGCAGGGTATTGCGTAGACGTAGATGTATTCTTCAGTACACTTCATCATTTCTTATTATATCGTAATTTTTTGCTGCACACCATAATTTTTGTATCGTCGCGGGATGAAGTTCGCGGGGAGCTAGAATCAAAGGGAAGGCGCCTCTTCCCCTGAAGATGGAGGGGCAATGGGGAGGGGGAGGAAGGACACGACCGCCCCCGCGTCGTTTGTCACGCCGCGTCGATGGGATGTGAACATTGATATCTCTTGCGCTCCAATGGACCCGAGGCGTCCCAGCCTTTTCTTCCGCGCGCCATTGTGATTTACGGGTTACTCCATCCCCCTCCCCTTCTACCCCATCCCCTTCCCCGCTCTCTTTTTAGTTCCATCCGCCCTGAGAGATTGGAAGGACTCAAGGTTGTTAGAGCGACACATCACCGCACATAAAGTGTTCGGTAATTTGGCTTCAACGAAACATACCTCTCACATCGGAAGAGAAGTCTGATAACAGCTGGTAACACAAGCCTTGAGGTAAGAAATTTTGTTAACCCCAGAGTAGTACCGGTATTTTAGTAACACGTTACTGTTAAGGCGTCGCAATTTATACTATCAATGGTTCAGGTCTATAAAAGGTGTATCGTTATCTTGACTGAAGAATGATCGAAGGCTTTCCCGGCGTATGGTATCGTGGAAGGTTACTCGGGTTCTCCACCGAGTCAGGCTCTCCTCGTCCGCCGACGATTCGACGAACGAGTCCATCGTCCTCAGGGCATGCGAACCGATGATGCCTCGAAGATGGACGAATCGTTCATCGAAACGTCAGCGGTAATGGAGAACCAGACCCGGTGTAGATCCCGAGTAACCTTCCACGTTATCCTGACTGCTTATGGCCTGCGCCTGGCATCCGGGTGAGCGTGCGCGGTTCCGATTTCAGCTGGTATGACTGATGCATACCTGGTGTGGAATCACTCCGTGCCGCACACCCAAGTGGTGGTTTGCACGGTATTTCGTAGATGCAAATGTAGATGAATATGTGCTGAGCAGAAGAAAATCGTCGACTGGAATATTTTTGGGGTTCATCTCGAGTTGTGAACACAGAAGTTCACATTTAAATCGCGCATATTGATGACGTTGGTGTAGTTCAAAGTGCTCATGTTCCAACAGATTTGATCGCTATTTTATTCTCTCAAACTCGACGTGTTTTCAGACATAATTAGGTTAATAATTACATTGCCGACCACATCATTTCGAAATTGCGTTTGAAAGCGATTTAGGGAGACTTAGGGAGAGAAGGAGATTTAGGGAGATGCACGCGGTTAAACTCTCGCAGCGCTAAGGTAGAAAAATGGGCGTAATTAGCAAACTTTATACTCTCATTAAGCGGGAGGCGCGCTTCCACACTTGTGGACTAAAAATGTTCCTATTTTTATGATGAGATTTCTCGGCCCGCAGGCTGGCTTTAAGGGATCTCCGTTGAAGAAAATTACAGCCAATGAGCAAGCTTTTATGAGCATTAGCTATCCTACATTTGTCCATTCTGACTGATATTTCCCCTACCATCAATCCCCGCCCGGAAATCCGATCGAGGGACTGTTTTACCTGCGGAATAATTCAGCGGGAAAAAAGCCATCATGCCAGGTATAGTAAGAATCCAGAGCTGAATCATCCAGCACTAAAAGTACCGGAGGAATCATTTCGAACCCTCATCATTTTCGATAACCCATTACCTGCATTGAGGTAGATGGAGACTTTCCGAGGTGACCTATGCTGGAAGCTGTAAAGTGGGCGTGGCCCGTCAGCCATCTTTGTTAACCCCGATTTTCCCATAGGGCTTACGGGCTGACGCGCTAAGTTTGAAATTTTACGATGTTTTCCATCGATAACATACTAGATATCACCATTAACTAACTTCTTGAATATGGATTTTCTTTATCCATACTTTTTATTTATTTAAACTTATAATATTCCACATTCCTGGAGAAAACCTCGGTAATGTCGAGTAGAATCCACAGAACTAAGTAACCAATGAATATTTAAACAGTTACTTGCATAAAATTTCTAGCATATGGTGGAAGTTAATGTTTTACGCCCGCTATTTCGTCCAGTCCGACGTGTTATCCATTGGAAAGTAATGTGAAAGCAGGGTTAAACAACGTGGTTGTCATCTCGGTGGTCAGGCTAAAAATATGTTGACATAATACCCACTCCAATTTATCTCACTGCTCTAGTATTTCCCTTTGATATCTATTACGCATCTTTTGCGATTGACTTGCGTATTGTTTCCTGATCTGAAGGAAAATGCCATACGAATATCAAAAACTAATATTATTTCGCTATCCTCATCAGTGCCATCGTATATACCTCTACCATATATTTCCGTGGTTTTTTTTCTACTTTATAATCCTGGCTTTTATTAATGTTTGACTCATTGTTTTTGTCTGATCCTTATTGTGGTTCAGAGTTTGTTTATCCTCAAATATTAAAGACGATACCAATTGTGCAGTATGTTGAATAGCATTCAATTAAGCTCAATCAACATACTCAAATCATTCATAACTTCTGAAACGAAACGTTCGGCATTTGATTTAATCTAATATTGATTCGCAGCTTAAAAAATTTATTACTTTTGAAACGAGTTTATTATTGCACCGTCCCCAATGAAACGGGAGAGATAGTCAATAAAATGAATTCCCAAACGGGTCATTTGTAATGATATTTTGTTCTCGGTGATAATTATGGCTATCGCTTCTGGCGCTTGAACGTATTCAGAGGTCACTTAAACGGGCGGATTATGAATTTTACGTATTTGGTTGAAAAAGAACATAATACACCGTATGATACTTGTATCTTAATTCTCAACACTTGAGCAGTTTAAAACCAATGTCACGGACTGGTAGAACTCGACAAATATGTTGTTGATAGACACACTGCAGCTGATGGAGGAATGAAATTACCTTGAGGGGGTTTTATGCATGATATTACTTTAACTTTTGATTCACGTATTCATTCCTGATCAATTGGATAATCTCGCTAAAAATTCTAACTTATCTTGATTCGTTATCATTATCATTGCCATCGCACTTCTTCCAAATGTTTTTTTCCTATTTTCTAATCCTTGTTTTTAGCGTTTGTCTTAACTGTTATGCTAATCACTTGAGGTTCAGAATTGGTTTGATCCAAATATTAATGACGACACCTATGCTGTAGTATGTTGAACATCATTTTATTTATATTATCCCACAAATTAAAATCATTAAAACCAGGAGATATGAAACATTCGGCATTTTATGTAACATAATATTGATTCGCAGGTAAAATATATAATACGATAGATTAAAAAAGTAATCTAAAAAAAACCACGTTTTAATTAAACTAAAAAGAAGAAAACAAACCACCCTGCCTTGGCCCAAGGTCCCACGATTAAATTTTACAGATAAAAGACTACATGTTCAAAACCAAAAACGTGGTGCGCACCAATTTCAATATCTATTTACAGGGAAAGAATTTGATTCAAGATATTGAAATTGATGCGCACCACGTTTTTGGTTTTGAACAAGTAGTCTTTTGTCTATAAAATTTAATCGTGGGGCCTTGGGCGAAGGCAGGGTGGTTTATTTTCTTATTTTTAGTTTAAATAAAAACGTGGTTTTTTAGATTAATTTTTTAATCTATCGTATTATATTGTTTCTTAATTTTATTTCATATGTGCAAAAATACAGAATATTGTATTGATAGCCTCCCTCGTTGGCTTCCATATTTCGCAATGTAGTGCGCTATGAAGTAAACTCTTTACTCCAGGTCAGGCGTACGTTGCATTAAGTCGTGTTCGATCACTGGAGGGACTACGGATCATAAAACTCGAGTGCACAAAATTAACAGGAAGAATTCCTTGCAACGAGAAGGCCGAACGCGCATGGACGATATCCGCTTCGTCCATGCGCGCAAAGTTGTTAATGGTTAATGTTAATGGCAAGTCCTTGAAAAAGGATTAATGCAGAGTATTCAGCAGCATATTCTCGCTGGGAGGCAAGGCGATAAACATAGACATCCGGAGACTCATTCACTCGAGCTAAGAACTTTCGCTTTCGATCTTTAGCAAGGTGAGAAATTTGATCGCTTTCATTTCGATTTCGAGCAGCAGACGCCTTCCGCTCGCGACCTTTTTGTCGGGTGGCAAGTCGGAAGGACAAACACACAAGAAAGCGACTTAATAAAAACGTGGTAAAATGGCTCACTCACTTAGTGCTTCAACCCGACGGTTGGTTTGGGGTAGGTGAGGGTAGAGCTCACCTCAGACTATGCCAAAGGCGTGTGAGTTTCACACATTCAGGGTAGGGGGGGCCAGTTCCTTTCCCCGGGCCACCTCGCAAAGCGAGGAAATGGCTGTCAAATCAAACAGCTGAGCGATTAATACAAACGTAAATTGTCGAATATAGCGGCTCACATTGCCTCTGAAGAGCTAGATATAGCGTAAGAATGCATTGTGGATCTGATCTGTACTGAAAATATTAAGTCGATAGCTAATCGGGAAGTGGGTTAAATTTGAGTTGCGAGATTTTGCCCGGAAGGACAAACAAACAAAAAAGAAAGGGACTTAATAAAAACGTGGTAAAAGACCTTACTTTTGAAACGCGGTTCATATTGCGCCGTAACCATGGAAACGGGGAAAAAGCCAAAACAAACAAAATTCCTGGTTGAATCTTTTGTAATATATATTCTTCTCAATGATAATTATTGCTATCGCAGCTTACTCTTAAACGAATTCATTAGTCGTTCTAACGGGCGGATTATAATTTTATTATTTATTATTTATTTATTTATATATATACAATGGAAAACTTCGCCAAATGGCCACTAACACAATTAAAGAAGAAACTTACAGGGCCGTAAAAAGACGAAAGTAAAGAGAAAGTCTTACTTAGAGACGTTTCGGGTGTTAGCCCTTCCTCAGTCACGGAGAGAATGCATATATATATATATATGTTCCTATCTATGTATATCCTATCTATCCTATGTTCCTATCTATCTATATATGTTCCTGTTTATGTGTTCCTATCCACTTTCTTTCTACCTTTCTGTATGAACATTTATGTGAGTATTTGCCGCTGAGCGGTCTGAGGGAATGAACGTACGATTTTATATATATATATATATATATATATATATATATATATATATATATAACAGAAAAAGGAAATAAATTTAGAAATATAAGCTAGCAACAAGGCGTTGAGGTTGGGGATGGATAGATAGGTATATCAGTGGACACTCACAGAAAGGCGATCCATGGCGACGCCGGTGTCCACTGTTCTCGGAAGCTTTCGGGTGAGAACCCTTCCTCAGCGGGAGAAAATCACAACTGAAGAGTGTCACACTGGAGTTGAGGGTAGAGGGTCTGCTTAGGAGGGTGGTTGGTTTTTGAGGGAAGTTATTGGTTGGAAGGAAGTGAGCGTCGCCATGGATCGCCTTTCTGTGAGTGTCCACTGATATACCTATCTATCCATCCCCAACCTCAACGCCTTGTTGCTAGCTTATATATATATATATATATATATATATATATATATATATATCCGGCAAAAAAGGAGTGTACACTGTGTGATAGCGGCCATTTTCATTCCCATTAGGTATGCTTGCAGTTTTTAACCTAAGTCATGAGCTCGTAGAATAGGAAACAATGTTGTTGGTAGACACAAACTGCAGCAAGTGGACGACTGTACTTGCCTTAAGTGCGCTTGATAAAAATTTGAATAATAGTGAAGTAATTAGGAAAAGGATAGCGTTGGCAAAGGAGACTTGCCTAAACGGGAGAGAAATAAACAGTGCAATGGGAACCTTGTGAGAGACTAAAGAAAAGACTGACTGCAGAAAGTCTGAAACGGAGAATGTAGTTTTACGGAGTAGAAACGCTGACCGTGACAAAGGAAGATGAAAAAGACTGCAGTGGTTTGAGATCATGGTGTGCATGTGAATGGAAAAAAGTGGGCCGTTGACTGACAGGAATACGAACGAGGAAGTGCTAGTTATGGAGGGTGAAAGCGAAAAATGCGATAGATAGTCATAATAAGGTAGAGTAATCGGTTAGCAGAGGTGATGAGAAGCAAAGGGAGGACAAAGACCATGATTAAAAGTCCAAACCAAGTGATGGAAGGAAGAGAGAGTGCTTTACGGGTGATATGATGAAGAGAAGGTATGGCAAGCTGAAGAGCTGAAACGTCTAAATAAGTGAAAGGCCTCAAACTTTATACCCAGCAAACAATGGCCCATTAATATACATGACATTCAACTCAAAACAATAATTATCAGTAGCTACAGTTAACCTGATGAAGCTGGCAGGAGGACCAGCGAAATATTGTTGTTTAAAAAAACATACATCGCGGAATGAATCCCGAAAAAATAAGGAACAATAATTATCAGGTAAAAATGCAACTGATAGTGAAACAATGGAAAATTGGATAGCGGTCGCTGCCAAATCCCTTGAAACACTATATAATAACAAAACAAACACCATAAGTCACAGTAACACAAACTTATTAAGGTAGTTTGAACGAATTATCATTATTATTAATTAATCAATGAATTTGGTCTCATTTTAAAGAAAAATATATCACCTTTCCATTGACATCAAAATTTTCAACCCCTTACCACATTACTTTCCCAGATATTTGCCAGAAAATATCAGCCCTTTTATATGGGAAATGGTACGTCTATGCACTCCTGAGAGACCTCATATATATAAATGAGGCCTTTCCTACACCTAGATATCGTCAAAAATCAAAAGTGTGCAGTTTGTGTGTTTTCTCAACAATTTTTTTAATATTAATCGTATTATCACCGCAGTAAATTCTTCGGAATCGACATTAACTTTCCGTTTTGATGGAGTTTCAAACATACCGCGTGAAAAAAAATGAATCAAGTTAAAGACTTATTTAGATATTTTCATTTGATTACTTGCCATTTCTGTCATATAAAACTATATTATTGCACCATAAATAATGCAATATTTAATTCGTGTGTCTCACAGTTGGTGAAATGAAAACGTATATATCGAATATGGTCTCTATTATCATTAGGAAACTATCTCGCTCGCACTACCTAAAATAGACCAAACTCTTGCAACATATTTCCACGATTTTACGTGGTGCAACAAATGTTATATCGGCATTTTAATAACATTTACGCATTTAGCGGTTTGGATCTTCCCCGACAGTTGGAGGGAATGTGATACCAGTATTTATATTTTCGGAGAAGAAATGAAAAAATGAAATTTCGGGCCCAGAAATTGGGTGACGCGCCTGATTACCTTGAAGCGTGAGCGGAACAAAAAGAATCGAGAAAAGAAAGCAAAGAAGTCTCCAAGGACACGAGCCTCCTTTTTTTATGGAGCAGACAGGAAAAATGCCTGAGCGAATGAACGCGTTGGTTCGCGGGAATGGAAATTCTACAGCAGAGACCAACCACAACCTCTCAACCAGAATACCCCCCTGTGGCGGTTTACGGGAATGTTACTTCCTCGCCAGTGACTACCGCAGACCCAACCAGACACACTCAACCCAATTGGGATCCTTTTCGAGGGCTAATGGGACCCCCCTAAGGATGCCTGGGTTGTAACCGGGGATGCTTTACCAGGGCTAATGGGACCTCCCTAAGAATTCCTAGGTTGTAACCTGGGATCCTTCACAGGGATTATGGGACCCCACTAAGGATGCCTGTGTTGTAACCTGGGATCCTTCACAGGGCTTATGGGACCCCACTAAGGATGCCTGTGTTGTAACCTGGGATCCTTCACAGGGCTAATGGGACCTCCCTAAGAATGCCTAGGTTGTAACCTGGGATCCTTCACAGGGCTTATGGGACCCCACTAAGGATGCCTGTGTTGTAACCTGGGATCCTTCACAGGGCTTATGGGACCCCACTAAGGATGCCTGGGTTGTAACCTGGGATCCTTCACAGGACTTATGGGACCCCACTAAGGATGCCTGTTTATGAACACAATCACAATCACTAGCACTCAAAATCACTCACTCACACAGACAAATGGGCGCAATTTCGGGGAGAAACTCGCTCAAAAAGCGCGTAGTAAAAAAACACACACACGGAAACGAACGAGGGTGAGCGTCGGATACGCGTATTTCGGCCACACGCATTATAGAAAAAAACAATTTATCAGCTACACTACCAGTCGTATAACCTACCTCAAAGTCTCATTGGCGGATACTATGGTTTCTCATCGATCGCAACTACTTTAAGCCATTATCAAGGTTGTTTTTTTAAATCTCAACCGTTACAATGAACCTACGCGATGAAACCACGGTCAAAAGTGGCTAAAGAAAATTGAGAAAAGTTTTCACTGCTGTGTTTTGTCTCTGCCTAAAAAAAAGAATGTACATATCCACAGAGTTGATCCTTGGAAATCTTTTATACGTTCATCTAACGGGAAAGAAATCTAGACTATTTGAAATCCAAATCTCCAGGATTTTCAAAACGCATCTCGTGACGGGGTGGAGTGAAAGGGGGTCCACACGTCACAATCGACCCTTCGTGAGGCCGAGGTGTGATTGCACCACACCCCCCACCACCACCCACGCAAGAGCAATATGGAAATGGTGAAACGCCCAGACTACGAAAAACGTAGGAATGGAATAGATAATGTGCCAATCGAAGATTAGAGCCTAATCCTGACTGGTGGATGCAGCCAAATCCTGACTGCAAATAACTGCAAACATCAGAATACATAAAAATTCCAACTTATTTATCAATTATGTATTAATTTATTCATTTTCAGAGTGTTAAAAGTTATGGGCATCAATTGCATGCATCGACAATTAAATGAATTAGAAAAATTATTTTCCGATTGATTCATGCTGTATAGTCGTATTTTGAACTAGGCTACGGATTTTTACGTTACGATTTATTTTATATTCTTTCGTTCAAAATGAATATGCGGTCGATTGCCTATAAATCGCGAACTTTATCACTTTTGATGTAGTTTTTTATAATAAAAGTAATAACAATGAGTCCGTTCGTAATAATAATAAAATACAGTAATAAAACAAGATATTGAATCCGTCGCGGAGAACGATAAATGCACCATCTGGTGGAATTACTCCTTTTCTACATCCAGGCAGTTGGAGGCGACCAAGCCTGATATCGTTCTCCTCGAACACCTCTCACGCTCCATGTTCGTTTTAAGAGTTTTCGGCTCCGGCTGAAACGAACATGGATGCAAAAGAGGAGGAGAAACGGGCGAAATACTAAGACCTGCTTTTTGAGCTTCGGCAAATGTACCCAGGACACATTGCTAAACCGGTTGTCCTCATCATAGGTGTGCTCGGAGGAGTTAAGGGCTCGCTGCTGGAGAACATTAAGCGCATTCCATCTTGCGTGGCACAGATGGAGTCACTTGGAGCTCGCATGCAGAAGGCCGTTATACTAGGGTCCCTCCGTCTACTCCGTACGCACGACCAAACCGCAGCGTAGCCACACATCCGATGGGCGTCGGACGTTGCTGCGATAACTGCCAAACCTCTCTCGAGTACTCGGCCATTATGACGGCAATGAAACCCGATGCTAGCCGAGGACTCGGAGGGGAATGTTATTCAAGTAAAAAATAAATATATTTATTGTCCAAGGATTTTCCATCCTTTGGAACATAATACAGTTTATCAGAAGAAACTCTGTGGCAAAAAAAAACAAAATGTTTTCAGGACACAACAGTTTACAGATATGTACCATGCTAGCACAAATACGTATCTACTACGTATTTTTTCGGAGATATCTGGAATATTAATTTTTATTTATAAGAAATTTAGACTTTGATAATGTGAATTATGGTCCTGACGTCACAATCGACCCTTCGCGAGGCCGAGATGTGATTGTACCGCACATCCCCCTCACCATCACCCACGCAAGAGCGATAAGACAATGGCGCAACGCCCAGAATGAGACAAACGTCTTGAAAAGGAACGCTTGAGGGGGAGCGGGAAGTCAATTTTTTGTAACGCAAAAGGGTATTCCGACGAAAAGAAACCATCCTGCTCTCGAGGGAGGGGAGACGGCAGATGTCGTCTCGGGAGGAGGAGCAATAGGGGGAGAAAAATATATTTTTTAAAAACATGAGGCGTTGTTTTATTAAGATACGTAGTACGTCTTCCTCCTTACACTGCCTCGAGAATAAATTCGGGACCGCTGCGTCGCATCTAAATCACGAGCGCCTTATTTATGCAAATGGAATGGAAACGCCGCTTCGTCTTCAACCCTGTCACCGTGGATCGGTACAAAAAAAAAGATCTACTATGCAGCTCCACCCAGGTCTGGTATTGAAATCACGGAGATTAAATCTTCAGAATGGACGCTAATACGAGAAGAGGAAAAATTTTATGACAGAGGGGGAGAAATGGTTTAAAAGAACAGGAAGGTGGAGAGTAAAATTTTGACTGAAAATTTTAATCCCCATCTGCAATAACGAGATACCGTGTAAGCTTGGATTGGATGTTTGGCACAGGGTGTCACCACGCAATACCTTAACTAACCGTCAATTATGTTGTAATCATGTCATCATTATGCATTTTCTCAGCCTTTATGGAGCATTAAATTTGAGGAAATTGACCAAGTTCTCTTCGAATACAGCATGAAAAAAAGTATGACGAAGACAAATAGCCCAGGATGCGAAAGAGAAAAGCTGAAAACGGAAGTCACATTGAGAGGAGAGTAATTAGAGTAAGTGGATTCCTTCACCTATCTCGAAAGTTCCATCTCGTGGGACGGAAGAAGTACAGCTGACATCAAGCAAAGAATAGGCGAAGCTAAGAAAGAGTTCCTTTTTAAATGGCTATTGCTATCTTCAACGAAGATAGGACTACAAACCAGGAAACAGTATGTGAAAACATTCGTGTGGAGCGTGGCACTCTGTGGTTCGGAACCATGGACCATTGGAAAAGATGATCAGAAAAGGCCAGAAGTCTTCGAAACCTGGTCCTGGAGGAGGATACTGAAGATAAAATGGACGGTAAACATCAGAAATGAAGTTTACAGAAGAGTAGAAGTGGAAAGGGCATTATGGACCACCATAGAGAAAAGAAGAACCAGATGGATTGGACACACCCTGAGACACAATGGTTGCATTAAGAACATCACTGAAGGTAAAATAGAGGGAAAAATCCTCAGATGAAGACCCAGGAATAAGTTCATGGGCCAAATAAAGAGGAAAGTACATAGGAAGAACTATTATGAAGTAAAGGAACTAGCATTAGATAAGGGAAGGGTGGAGGGCTGCAGTCAACCTATCTTAGGATTGAACTACCAATTAGGATGACTTTTGTGGATGGCGATTTCACTCCTGATATGGATTGGTCTGACTGTAAATTTTGTATTCTGAACATGTACATCGCGGGTGCCTTTGACCCAAGTGTAGTCATACTGACAGTGGTGAATAAAGGAAATATCTCGCATTCACTATTGTTGCGAGGATAGACGGAAGCTTAGTACCTGTCACATCGGCCGGGAACGAGGACGTCTCGATCTTGTAACTTTTAAGAGAAAACTTCTTCAGCAGGGATTGACCAAACCATTTTTATATGGAGATAAATGTAGGACCTGGTGATAGCATTGAATACGTCACGCTGGTTTGCTCGCAGTCTTGTTTTCTTGTGCATACAAAAAATTGGAATAACAGGTCATACTAAGTCTAGACGAACACCAAACGAAAGCAAACATTGGAAGTTTTCATTCCTTCAACCGAATTGCGTTTTTACTTTCGAATTTTTGAATTAAAAAGAAAGAACAGTAGCATAACTGCTATAAATTTTGCGTCTTTAGCGAACCGTCCCCATGGCGACTGCCTGTAACGTTGAATCTGAGTCTCCTGTAAATATGTCGGGAAAATATTAGAGACACACTAGTCAGAGACTGGAAACCTCTACTTCACTTTGGATAAGAGGTCCACGGAAAATGGCAGAACCATTGATAATTGCACATTTCCAATGAAGCGCGGCACGATTATTTGTGAATATTGCTTTGTAACGACTGTAAAAAGCCTTTATTTGTATACAAGTTTTATTTGCTATTAAATATTTAATCGTATGAATTAGTCCACCATTTGTTTGTCATGGTTGCAACGACAACGGCTACACTGCCACCACTGAAGCCCAAGAGCAACAGTCGCGCCAGTAGAATTCAAAGCAGGAAACGCCATCTGCCAGTTGACTTCGGAATGCTTTGGGAGCAATGACAGCACTGACAGAGAGTTTCGGAATGCGCCCATAATCTAACAATTATAAACAAAGGATGGACACCCATTAATTCAATCTTGTACAGCAGTAAATTTATTATACTATTATAAACTAATGAATTAACATATTGAATTCAAGTTTTCACTTTTGTCGGCAGTCCCCCGACTACAACCTTATTTTTACATTAATCATCCCGCGATTCTCATTGTCGCTAGTATTTCTTTCCCTGGTGAAACACGTCGTATTTCTGGTCCATTACTGCCTTATTCATGAATGCAATTGAGAATTCCGGACGACTCAGTCGGGAACGACTCTCTTGCGATACATACATGGGTTATGTCCTCCACCCGTAGACTCCCCTCAGGGGACTCGTAACCGCGTAAATGAACTTACTTACGAATTCCATCCCTCTTTTTTTTTAAACCCACATCCCGCCAAAAATGCGTTAATTCGCAGTCTCTTCCGTGGACCGTTTTTGTTTTAGGTGGCCTCCAACCCGACTACGTTAGTCAAAATAAGTTCTAAATCACATTTATTAACTCGGTTGAAAAAAATCCTACTTTCGGTGGTGAGAGGGGTTGAAACTTATGAAAACTAAATTAAGGTATAAAATATGCATATTATACCACGAATATATTTTTAACGATCACAATTGAGCAGTCATAGAAGTAAAGTCGTTCGATATCGATTGTATTCTTCCTTCGATACAAGTCTTCGCAACAATTTCCACAACACATACCCGCCATAAATTTACAATTATTGTCATGGCGCACCCAAGGAAATCAACGTAAATAAGGCGAAATTCGCCATTTTACCCTTCCATACTTTTGCACTGCCAAATAAATAAAGAGTTGAAAAATATATGCCATGCTTGTGCAAAAATACACTAAAATTAACCAATTAATGTCGGAGTTGTTTACATTGTGAAGACATATATCGAAGGAGGAACTCAATCGATATTGAAGGGCCTTGATACAGAAGCTGACTGCAGTGCCATTGGCAGGAACCTAGCGCATTTTTACTAAATTTCGGCAGTAATTCCCCAACAACTTTATGGAATTGATGGTAAGATTCCGAAATATTATTTTTATTTTCATATTTGGGACCTTTCGCTTCATATAAACAGTTTTTATTAAAAGCTTATCTACGCTTTTTGTTTAATACTGACGTTTATCTGCTGCAACTGGAGCAAAATCTATGAACACTCATGTTCAAATATCCACTTTCACAGCTAAATTACGGCGAAACTAGTCTGGTAGCCCTATTTTACTTTCACCCCAGCTTTAAAGAAACATCCTTTAAAATGCTACGTTCACGATTCAAGAATTCCTGGAATAAGTAATCCTGATTCCTAAATATTATTTTAATTTTAATATTTGGGACCTTCCGCGTCACATGAATAGTTTTAATTAAAAGCTTATCTATATTTTTTTTTGGAATACTGACGTTTATCTCCTGTAACTGGAGCAAAATCTATGAACACTCATGTTAAAATCTCCACTTTCACAACTGAATTACAGCGAAACTAGTCTGGAAGCCCTATTTAACTTTCACCCCAGCTTTAAAGAAACATCACTTAAAATGCTACGTTCAAGATTCAAGAATTCCTGGAATAGGTAACCCTAAGGCCAGAGGCACCTTAAGAATTTTTAACGTAGCGACCGCGACGTGAGTTGAGGGTCAATACTTTAGCAGTTTTTTTGGAGTAAAGGCTATCCAGGAATGGTTACCAAAATTGGTAAATAATGCACTTTAACAAATGTGATGAGGCGATCAGGCAAAAACTGGAAATGGACTGATGAGAAGGACGAAATATGGTACCAAGGCAAAGACATAGCACACTGGGTAGAAGTTCAACTTCCACACGTAATTCTTCTACTTCCACACCCATCGATCATAGAATTTCAGGCTCTTCGGCACCTTGTTTGTCGATTGTCTCTTCCTCTGCTCTGCTTTCTCCAACCTTACTTGCGAAACGCGCCTCTTCTTCGACCTCTTGTCTCGCTTTTGCCGTCTAGTCGTAACTGCTTTCAATATTTCTGGCTGATAACCTTGCATTTTCTGTCGTTCGATTAGCTCTTTTTTCCCGAAAGCTTGTACCCTCCGTCATTTAACGTTCTTAAGGTGTCTCGAGCCTCAGGGTCACTTGTTCCGTGAGTTCTGAAAACTTGAAAATGGCTTGAAAAATAAAATACGAGGAATGTTAAAAAAATAACGGAACACTTTTTTTATTGCGCGGTAATGAATAGTCCTTGCGGCGGCAGGTTTTCGGCTCTGAATTATTCACTAGCTGCCGAGTAACGTTTAAAATTTACGATATCTTGTTTAGAATCACTAACATACCTGTATATGTGGAAGATGGGTAGACGAGGACTACTGAGAGAAGGGACGTGCCCGCGCTTTGACCTGAATTGGTCCGAATCGACCCTCCATGGTTCCGGTGGTCCCCGACTCCAGGACGTACTCCGGCAGACCGCACGGCGTCTACCCAGAAAGGGAGTCAGGGAGACACCTAATCCCAAATCATTGGGCAACGGGCTCTTCCGGTTCTCATATATGTGCGGTAGGTTTTTCACGAAAGCGAGACCGACGGCTACTCGTCTCAGTTGTTTGGGTAACCAAACTAATACGAGCACTTCGGGGAGGCGGGGGCCCGATTGAGGTCCTTTTGACCTCAATCCACCTCATGGTGTCGGCCTCGAAGGGGCTGTGGCTCGCTTACCTTCCCATCCCATCTTTTTCACGTTTTTCCACTACTTTCCACGCTCGGATATAAGCGAGAGCTTCCTGCCGAGCCGGAGGTAGTTACCCCGCGGGTGTAGATACCCGAATCCGCTGTATATGTGGAAGGTGTTTTATTCGCCGATTTTTGTCAAGTCAGAGTTTATGGACCAAAGTTGCGGCGTGAAATTTGGCGTTAAACTTTAAAAATCTTTTACGGAAACCTTCGAACTTTTAGAGAAGGTTTACGAAGATAATATTCTTAGCCTTACGCGGTGTTATGAATGCTTTATTCTAGGGATGAGTCGATTCCACTTTTTTTTCGATATCGTTACCGATTTCAATTCTTTCAAATCGATTCCCGATTCTCGATTCCGATTCCATCGATTTTTATTCCTAATAACAGGTGGGATATTGATACACCAGTAGCGTACGACTATTATTTAAATTCAAGTATTGACTGAAATAAAATAACAAAGACAATTAAGTCGCTCAAAAAGTATATTTATTAACAAATAGCAAATATATCATAAGCTTATTGAGGTAGATATAAAGTAAAAATTAATAGCCTACACCCAAAATTACCGAGACAAATATGATGTGATAAATGAAATTTGATTTGAATATGTATCCATTTGGAATCGATGGAATCGGAATCAACTTTAGGTGATCGATTCTCGATACCGATTTTAATCCTGAGAATCCGTGGACTCGAGAATCGAAATTTGGATTCGACTCATCCTTACTTTATTCAAAATTGGTTGTGAGTAATTTCAAGACGATCCTCGACCAGCAAGGTCTTCGAAGTCAACTGATGGCATTGACACTCAGATAATCGAGGATTTGTTACACACTAAGCGTCGTCTGACAGCTAGACAACCTGCTGGAGAGTTTGAAATCTCGACTGGGTAATAGAGTGCCATTTTTTCCGAAAAACTGAACATACATCGGGTTGCAGCAAAGACTGCACTGCACTTGATGTCACCCTAGCAGAATGACCTATCTCAACGCCATTAACGCACCTGCCACTCAGCCTTATCCATTCGTGATTTTCGTACAAAAAATCAAATTATTTTCCTCAGCCTCTTTACACACCTCACCTGTACCCATGTAGTATTTTTAATTTCTCAAATTAAAATTAATGCATCAAGGACGCCGTTTTGACACCTTTGATGACACCGAAGTGAATTCGCCTCGCGAAGTGTAGGTGATACCCAAAGAAGCATTACAGAACTGAATGGCTAAGTGAAAACACCGATGGAATAAGTGCATCTACAGAGAAAGACAGGAGTTTGAAGGATATTTCAATTTGCCTTTATTGCATTTTTTATTCAGGACCTTCTAAGCCACATGGCTTGTCAGAAGGTTCCGTAGTATTCATACCAGCATGTTACATAGTGGAAAATAATATTAACATACATAAAACAGAACTCAAAACACATCTCATTGGAGAAAAAAAAAGAAAAACTTAAAAAACCTGTAACATGAATACATTTGCCATAGTATAACATAATATTGCAATGATATAAGTAAAAAAAAAATTCACAAATGATCACAGAAATGTAACATATTCATAAATATAGTGCTTAGTTTTAAGGGATTACAAATTCACAATATCATTAATTAACCACTCCTTAATACTTTTTTTAATTTCTGCCATTCTTTTTAAATTTCTCAATTGCTTAGGCATACAATTAAAAGTATATGGTATAATATATGTAGGCAACCTTTTTCCATATAAATTTTGATAATTAAAAGTTATCAGCATATGAGTATTTCTTTTAGACATACAACTTTTAGACATACAATATAAGGACCAATATATTAAAAGTACTATGAAAATTAACTCTGTGCAAAAATTCCTGTTATTTTTTGAACGGACCTCGTGTTTACTTCTCACCGCCTTGTGTTTTGAGTTATCAGCTAATTACTGCGAAAAATAAAGCCCAAATGTTTTAATTCCAGGGAAATGGATTTGGAGACAGTGTCTGTGACTTAAAAAGTGTTCGTTAAAAAAACATTCGTGGAATAATTTGCATTATTTGTGCCCTAACGTTTGTTTTTTACAGCTTATACATTTTATCAGAAAAACCAGGATTTCTAAATCCATCTTAAAAATTGTTTAAATATATTATTTGTTTTGACTCAAATAGTTACGGTGGAATCTCCTTAGGTTGACGTACCCTCTAAAATTCCTCCCTTCTCCACTGCATCAAGGCTCTAATGATCCATTGGCTGTCAAAGCCTTCCCTCCCTCCGACAGAACGGTACAATATGCGAGTGACAGCTTGCAATCCCGCAGGTCGATATTTGGGATGAGATGCAAAAAAGGAGACATTTTCAAAAAAGGGGGCGGATCTCATCGATGAAAAATGTCAGGATGATGCGTAGGAAGGGATTCGCGTCACCGATTCTTACCAGTGGCACAGAGCAGAATAAATATGAAGACAACGATCACAGTAAACAAAAAAGCTCGTTGTCCCGCCAATATTCAACGCAGTCACGCGTAACAATAAGTCGTCTTGAGGCGGATTGATTTTTGTTAACGTTTTCAATTCCCGTTTTGCAGTCACGCAACCAGTATTGTGACGGAATGCCAAAAAAATTTTATGAAACGGTACAAATGCATCTCGCAGGTAAAATCAGAGACGGTTATATTTTCCTTGCAAGGGCGACCCGCAGTCGATTCCTACCGCCGTCAAATCACTACTTCAATAGGAGTCAATTCAAACACATACTCGTGCAACTGGTAAAGTCTTAAGGTGCGTCTGGCCTAGGATCACTTACACCAGGTTTTCTAAAAATTTGAGTTTAGTATCACTGGCGTGCATTATATAAATTTAAATGAAAATAAATTAAGGCAAGTTTTACCGCCTTGATAGTGGTGATTTTCACATGGGTTCCTAAGGAGATTGTAGAGATTACAGCAGAAAAATGCCTATCAGAACGAGAAACTATGCGTAAGCTTTCATTGAAACTGTTCATGAGAAGTGAGAACTCCTGGGAAAACAAATTAAAATAAAATACAGGCGTCTTATCACCTATTTCTTAATGTTATTAGCCTATTCTTAATGTGATTGAAGTCAACATGCGGTAGTTTCGTATATATGGCGCTGCGGTCGGCTCCTAAGGCTGGACAAATGTGGTCATCCAAAATATATTCGTGGAAAAATCCGCTAATTTTGTTTTCAATAGGTAACCCAGTTCATCAGCCGAAGTAGGATTTTTAAAAAGCGAGTAAATAAATACGAGTGATTTAGTACTTGTTTTGACTAACACAGTTGGGTCAGAGGCCACCTTAAGAGGACGCATTTTACCCTTCGATAAGGCATAGTTCTATGGATTATCCTACAGATGTGCGAATTTCCAATTTGTGCATTGCGGGTGACTCCGTAAAGTGGAACTCCGTGGCTAGTCCCGGATAGCTTAAAATTTATCCTACAGATGGTGACACTTGCACCCAATCGAGGCGTTTTGGCGTCTGGAGCATCTCACTCTAGGATGACTCGAACAGGGGAACAGAAGCCTGAAAGTTATTGCGAAGTCTCCCTCGTGTAGATACAGGCAGCGCTGACCGAAGATCTGTGGGGGAAGGCTGAACTTATAGGAGCTGACGGGGAAATGTCCGAGAAATGAAACTTCTGATTGACCAAAGACACATATGCCGGGGTTTATCACGATTCCAAACTCCTCTAGGCGGCAGAATAACTGCCGGAGATGCTGAATATGTTGCGATGGACAGTCTGAGAACACTAGACTGTCGTCTATGCGGCAAACAACAAAATCCAGTTCTCGAAGAACATGGTCCATAAATCTAAAAGTCTGGCTCGCATTCCGAAGACCGTAGGGCATGAAGACACATTCAAAGAGACCAAATGGTGTAGTAATAACAGTCTTTGGAATATCTTCGGTGGCCATCGGTATTTGAGTGAAAGCCTGAACTTAATCAATTACGGAGAATATTGAGCAGCCGGCAAGATTTGCTCTGAAATCCGAAATGTTTCTAACGGGATAGCAATCGGGCACTGTACGAGCGTTTAGCGCTCTGTAGTCACCACAGGCACCCCAGGTTGACGATTTCTTGGGCACCATGTGCAGCGGCGAGCTCCAAGGGCTCTCCGAGCGACGAACGATGCCGGCACGCGCGAGGTTCTCGAATTCATCCTTAGCGGTCCGCTGCCTTACGGCGTGGGAGCGTAGCGTAGGAGGGCCGAGCGTAGCTTTGATGTGGTGGACTGTGGAGTGCTTCACGTCCCGTGGTAGGCCTACAGGTCGGGTGATGCCAGGAAACTGTCAGTAGGTCATGATAGGGCGAAGCTGCAGTCGTAGACAAGGTTTTGACTTGTGCGCAGGATGTGCTTCTTACAGTGCCGGGGACTGAGAGAAGAGTAAAGCCGTCGAGTAGGCGTCGGTTCCTCACGTCGACCAGAAGATTGTAGTGGGAGAGAAATTCCGATCCTAGAATAGGATGAGGCACGTCAGCAATTACGAATTTCCATGTAAACTCGCGGCGAAGCTAAGATTCAAGGAAATGGAGATAAAACCATACGTGTGAATGACAGTCTGACTGGCTGCAAAAAGTTCGCAGTCAGTCTTTGAACGGCGTTCGCGTAGATAAGAACGTGGCCACACCGTGGGTCAGAACCCGTGTCAACCAAAAGTTGACGCTTCGTGCGCTGGTCAGTAACAAAGAGGCGGCACGTATTGGATGGGCAGGAGCTGGCCGCCATCACAGACTGCCCTGCTGGTTTTCCACTGAGGTGTGGCTGCAAGGTGGACTGCACTTACTTGCCTTCTGACCCCAGCGTCGGTGGTACCAGCAGACGGAGTCGGCGGACTCGTCTCGCACCGGGCGCCTATTAGGAATACTTGCGCGAGAACCGGAAAAGGTGCGGCCATAGTTGCGGTGTGTAGACTTACTGCGAGAACGTGAGTGATACGATGCAAGGGCTGCCACTTGATGAGCTAATTCCGCCAGCTGCTTCGTCAAGTCGGCCATATCAGCTGACGGTACGGAGGAAACACTGTTGATTGCGGAAGTCGGCGGCGAAACTTCATGAACCTTGTCTGCCAGCTGAGCAATATCATTAAGGGATGCTGCAGTCTGCGTCGCGATGATGGCTTGGGTGTAGGAGGGAAGACGGTTGGCCCAGAGCGTGCGTAGAGATGTATCGGGCAAGTCAGGACCAGCTAAGTTACGTAGGTGTCGGAGAAATTGAGACGGCTTCCGATCACCCATCTCCTCCTGTTGAAGTAGTTGCCTCATTTTCTTTTCATGACTGTCAGCGACGCGGAGGATGAGTTTCGTCTTGAGATATTCGCGGCGGTTTGCGTCAGGCGGGCGAGTTATAATGTCTTCCACCTCTGCGGCTAACCTATGATCTAACTGAGCGACAACATGGCTAAATTTTGTCGAATCCTGAGTGATGCCACTCAGCGCGAATTGGTTTTCCACCTGAGCGAACCAAAGTGCTGGTTTGTCGGGCCAGAATTGGGGAAGCTTCAGCATCACGCGTGCGACCCACGGCTCAATATTTCGGTCCCTTACTTCCGCATTTGGGGGCTGAGCAGGGAACACATCGTCCTGACGTTGCTGTTTCCGCGCAATCAGAGTGGTCAACTGTTCAAGTTGAGCACGTTGGGCGTCCAGTAACTCCTGTTGAGCCGCAAGACGACGTTCGAGAGCAACCACAGCGGGTTCCGACATAGTCACTTTTTTATAAACACTCCAAAATTCAGCCAATTGTCACTGTCACAGAGTAGGGTGCCCAAAATTCGCGAGTCAGTATCACCAAACTCGTACTCGCGGTCACTGCAAGTCTTGCATGGGAACACGTGCGCACTCGCGGTCGCAGTATTCACGCCGGACACTGTTTGCAGGCACTCGGGGTCACTGATGGAATCCACAGTCACTGTTTGTCGGGAGTCACCAATATAGGAGGTGACGGGGAAATCACAATTCTGAAATGTGGTGCACGTGTTTATTTTCAATCACCTCATATGTAATAAGTAACGTTCACGAGACAAGACCACCGCACAGTCAGAGAGCCAAAGCACGACTGAGCTCTCGCGCTGCGAGCTCTGGCGGCACAAAGTATTCTTTCTGTATTCGTCCAATATATTGTTGCAAATGGCGGGAATGAAGTCGCTCGCCGGGCTGCTTTTTCCGTGCCGACGCGCTGGCGATGGTTCGCCACAAACTAATTGTTATACCATCCGAGTATAGCATCTCCGAAGAACAAACTGGTAGCTTGTAGAAATGAACTATTTACAGACTACATCTTTCAACCATGACGGCTGTTACTTAGTGTTCTGATAGGAGAAGGGTTTATGCAATTCTCTACGTTTACAATTTTTCATTACAGATATTAATTTTTGAAAAAATATTATTTTATGTCTTGCCGATTTCTCGGTAGTTTATTTAAAGCACCGAGATAGAATTGCGCCGGCCTAAAAATTGTAACATTTGAGATTCAGGTTTCCCTAGGCAAATGTTTTTCATAAATATTCTGAAAATTTCAAGTTGTATTACATATTTTTAACAATAAAATCTGTGGTCGGAAATCACGTTAAATTCAACCGGTCGAGCGGGTGCGATGCGTTGCCTTAAGGTACTTTGAGCGAAATGTCATTTTACCGAGGAATCAACGAATTTGGTCTCATTTTAAAGAGAAGAATATCACCCTTCCATTGACAATAACTATTTAACCCCAGACTACATTATTTTCCGAGATATTTGCCAAAAAATATCAGCCCAGGGAAATGGTACGTGTATGCACTCCAGAGAGACCTTATATTAAAAATGAGGCATTTCCTACACTCAGGTCTAATCAAAAAATCAACAAAGAGTAGTTTGTGTGGTTACTCAACTATTTTCTTTAATTAATCATATTTTCACCGCAGTAAGTTCTTCGGGATCACAATAAACCTTCCGTTTTGATGGAGTTTCAAACGTACTACGTGAAAAAAAATGAGTCAAGTTAAAGACTTTAGATGTTTCCATTTGATTACTTACAATTTCTGTCGTGTAAAACTATTTCATAGCACCATTAATAATACAATATCTTATTCGTGTGTCTCACAGTTGGTGAAATTAAAACGTATATATCGGATACGGTCTCTATTATGATTAGGGAACTATCTCGCCCGCACTACCTAAAGCAATAACGGTCGACGCAAGAGACTGCAATGTAACGCATTTTCAATGGGATGTTTTTTTTCGAGGGGGTTAAAATAGAGGGATGGAATTCGTGAGCAACTTCATTTACAAGGTTACGAGCCCCGAGAGGAGAATAGGAAGGAGAGCATAGTCATGTATGCATCTCTCGGGATTCGTCCGGAAATCTCAATTCCATTCATGAATAAGGCAGTAATTGACCCGAAATGCTACGTGTTTCATCAAATACCAGTAACACCGAGAATCACGCGATGATTAATGTAAAAATAAGTTGACAGTCGACAGCAGTGAAAACTTGAATTAATGAAATTGAAACTTTGGTTTATGGTTATAAATTGGTATAATGTATTTACAGGCCTCAAAAATGGACTTAACGAATGTTCATTGTTGGCTTATTTTTGTCAGATAATATCACTGTTCTTACGGCAAATGTAATAATACTCAACTGAAAGTAAAATTCTCTAAATTTCTACCTTACTTTGAAGTCAATCTATTAGGCCATAATTCTGAGATTTAAAAGTTACAACTCCGAATCGTATTTAATAAAAAAGCGGATATCCAATTCTACTACCCAGTTCAAACTATTACTACCCAGTTGTCTATATTAAAACCGTTCGTCCAACCACATTGCACGTCCATATTTTTCCTGAAAGAGTCTGAAATAATTTTCCATCCCTCAGATTATGCTTTTCCGATGGCAGATGATACTCATCATTCCCTATTTATGAGTGAAAAATTGCTGCGTTGCCACTTCTTGCGCGCGAAACCCAAAACGGATTTTTTGACGAACTGAGTTCACTGCGATTGAATCATTTCCCATCGAGCTTTAGAAACTATTGGTATGTTCAATAAATCCCACTTTCTAGTCAATCAATCATAGAGACGAACGTTATTCCGCCTTTCCACGCATTCACCTGTAACATTGATGAGTTATGATTGAATATGTCGGACTCGTATATGTCATTAACACGAAATATGTCATATGGCAGGGTAAAAAATGAATTGCAAAGGAAATGATCACAAAATTGTATTCGCGCGTGTACTTTTATTTTAACAATTACCACAATTTTTGGTAAAACTCGATCTTCGTTAACTTTTTGGTACTCATTCACAGTATTTTTTTATACTTATGTAACTCTGAGATATGGTTTAGTTAAAAGAGTTAATAAACAATTATTGGGACCAAATCCGTACTTTAATGCAGTGAACAAAGACTTAGGGGATGAATTTAACCGGAGGTTAATACTAGCAGGAAGATATTGAGGCAGCATGAAAAAATAAATAAAACAACGCCAGCAAGTGTTTTAAACGCTTACTCTTTTAGGGAAACACGAAATTTTTATCTCACATTCGTTCTATAAAGACGTTAACAATATCCAGCGAAGGATTCAGGGCCTAAAGGATGCAGCCACGCATGTGAGACAAGTTAAAAAAATAAAAAAGGTGAAATAAAAATCTAGTGATTTTTATAGCACATTTTTTCCTTATTTTTAAGGAAATTTTCTTCTTCAGGTTATCTCCTCCCTAATGCCATTATTAAAATACGTGAGGGGATTAAAAATAAGGCGCAAGCAAGCAAGGAATTTGAAAAAAATGGCGAGGCGAAAATAAAATACGAAATGACAGGCCAATTTTTCCTCTTTTCATAATTTTTTTATCACTAAGGAATATCTCCCAGGAAATCTTTTTCCTAAGACCGTCAACAATTCCCCACCACGGCGTCCGGAGGGCTACGGCAAAAGGGAATTTTTTACGAGCCCACAGGAAACCTTTTGTGACCCTGCTTACTGCATTCCCCGGACTCTTCCCTCTCCATTTTACATTCCTCCTCCTTTCTCTCCTCATCTATTTTAGGACACTAAACAATTCACAGAAATTTCACCTAAAAATTAGGCATATTTCATTATTTTAACTTTCGCATCACTGGTAGAAATTTGTGAAACTTATTTTTCCATTAGCGGAACGATAAACTAACCATTCCTCGCAATATTCTAATCCTCGAATGGACACGTGAAGCTCCGAAACGTGACTTCGCTGCAACATTTAAAGAGAATTGTTGTAAAAATTTCTGCATCGACATAACAACAGGGCAGGAGTTCAGAAAACGCCAGTACAAGGAACGGATTGAGGAGATAAGTAGAAGAGAGTGGATCAATCACACCTCTTGCAATGGTACTGGCGCTGCGCAGTAAACGATTTTTGGACGTGAGCTACGGAACTTTCAAAGGCATGCGATACGAGGGAGGAAAATTGCTAAATGTGGGGGACCAGTCCGAAAATTTGAACAATCGCTTCAAAATAAATCATTCAGGAAGTAAGATGACTCCAACCATCCTAACTTCAACCCGCCGTCCCGTTTCGACTAGGTTCACAATGAGACCTCAGGATATGATCCCTAGGGAAATATCACTGTTGCGCGAATTTGACCATTTGCCAATTGACTATGAATGGGACTGTTTCAACCGCTTGCACTAAATTCCAAAAAAATATTTTACCTATTCATACCGTAATGTGCCCTTCTCAGCTATTTCTACAGCTCCGAATAACATGCGCATTCTCCAGGCCCTTTGAGTCCCACACTCCTGTTCGTGTTCAAAATTTCATTTTCTGCGCTCCCTTTCTCCAAGATTATACGCTACGGTCATAGTTCTCGGCAAAGTTCCGGGCGCTGTGCAGTGGACGGTGTGGGCTACGGAACTTTTATAATCCTACGAAACGAGGCATTAAGGTTGCTTATAGTGTAGGATGAATCAGAAACCCTTTATAATATCAGCCGGCACAAGGGCTTCGAGAGTTGCCTCTTCACTGCATTTCGACCCGCATTGACTCGGCTCTCGAAGAGACCTCAAGAAAGGGTACTTGGCGACGTCATAGCGATGGGTATTAAAAGCTCTTGCCTTGAGTGTGAGTGTGCTTTGTGCCATTTCACAACGCAAATAATTCCACACTGCATAATTCATTTAAGTCATCTAAGTGATTAATATTAGCATATTGGATGATTCCTAAATGAACTCTCTGTATTCCACTATCCATTACGTTAATTTTCTGGCAGCTATTGGCAACGTTGCACTTCCGACTTTATGGATATTTATTAAGGAAATGAATCCCAATAGTGGCCCATAAAGACCACTAAATGTGGCAAGTGCACTCCACCAAGAAACAAGTCCACAACGAGCTATAGGGATTGGACATATGCACAGTGGTCTACATTAAGTTGCAGGATTGGGTGTCATGGAGATCGCCGTTGCCAAAATTACTCCTCCGGAACCAAACCCTAGCCCAAGAGGGCAAACATCTCCAAGTCTGTGTGCAATATAATCAAGTTATTGTCAGCAGTTTTATTAGTAGATTTGGAAGATAGGTAAAGATGTAAGAACACTTCATTGCTCATTTTCTTATCATTATCCTATCACTATCGGCAACATTGCTCCTCCGGTATATTGGAGATATTACACAGGAATCGTGTCTCTGTCGAATGGCCGGTTGCAAAAACATTTAGTTATGGAATCAATAGTTGTGAGATCCATGAAGTCATGGATCTCATAAAAATATTTGGGCTACACTCACACATCTACTGGTTACTCACCATATTTCCTAATAGACAATATTCTTTAATATTCGATCTAATCTTCCACCGCTGGATAAAATTTTCGAAAGCTTGGCGTATGGAAAATTGCTCATTCACATAATAATTAGCCAGTAAGAGAAGACAGACTGGTCATTTGTCCCAAAAAAACTCTTTAATCAAGTAATTAAGTCTCCAAGCGGTTCATTTCGCATCCGCCACCTTGGCTAATTATGGAACTCATAGCCCCATGCCATAAGTTACGAAACCAAAGATTTATTAAATGTTTCTGCAACATTTATTAAATGGTTGTCATTGCTATTGGGTCCCATAACTTTACAGTATACATATGTGTCGATCCTGCAACTGGCCATAAGAGCTTCAAGAGGTTCGGCCAAATGTGTAACTCCACGCACTAAATTTCCCTTCGGAACGAACACGCGTGAATACTTTGCGCTTCGACCATTGAATTCGAGATCCGCATCGGAATGCTCACTTCATTTGTTTCCCTTCTCCTGACGCGAAAATTTTGAACGTCCACATCGAGAGGGAAAAAAAGCAAATAAACCTCTTTTTTTTCGGGGAAACATTTTCCCCTCGACTGCAGTTTCGCTTGGCTTCTTACGCTCCACCCCATTTTTCGCCCTAACATCCCGCAGTGCGTAGTTCTTATTTTATTTTAAATCTTTCGCGCGTTCACTTTTTTCTTCTCGAAGACGTTCCTTCCGACCCCCTTCCCCCGACCTCTCCAGCGTCGTGTGTCGCATGGGGAGTAGAAGGGGGTGGAAAATAGGGGAAGGGGCGATCGTTATCTTCCTCGAAAACCCCTCCTTTCCCCAGTGCGTTCCTTAAAGAATGTTCAATGTCGAGACTACGACGTATTTTTAACTCATTCCCTACATAAATAGGACTCGGATATACATTGACACAGCACGCCGTACAGAGGGCGGAAATCAAAAAAAGCTGGCCAATATGCTAATTTTTTGGGATTAGGATATAAAATATTGAGATTGCAGTACGCCTAATGATCAAATAACCAAAACTAGTTTAATAAGAATAAAGATTATCCCAGAAATATATTTTTAATGACCACATACGTCCAGCAGACTGCAGCGTCATTTGCAGTGAACTACCGCATTTTGACTTCAATGAAGACAGTCATTCGCTAATGACTTTTTAAAGAAATAGACGGTAAGACGCCTGAATTTTATTTTTGATCAGTGTCACAGGACTTTTCGCTTCTTAAATTTTTTTATTTGAAATCAAAACTGGGCTTTTCCGCTCTTGATTCGCCTTTTCTTGCTGAAATTTGAGAAATCCCCATTAGTGGCCATGTTAAAATCTCCACTTTCAAGCAGTAATTACTGTAAAACCAGCCGGGAAATCCCATTCTATGTTCACCTCAGTTTATAAAACGCACATCAAAAATGCTATATTCAAATTTTCAGAAAATCTAGAATAAGTGACCCTAATCCCACAGACCCCTTAAGGTAGTGCGAGCGAGATAGTTCCCTAATCATAATAGTGACCATATTCGAATTATAAGTTTTAACTTCACCAGCTGTGAGACACACAAACTAAATATTGCATTATTAATAGTGCAATTATATAGTAATACATGACAGAAATTGTAATTAATCAAATGAAAATATCTAAATAAGTCTTTAACTTGACTCATTTTTTTACGCGGTTCGTTTGAAACTCCATCAAAATGGAAGGTTTATTGTGATCCAGAAGAATTTTCTGCGGTGACAATATGATAAATTAAAAAAAAATAGCCGTGAAAATACACAAACTACACACTGTTGATTTTTTGACGAGATCTTGGTGTTACAACTTCCTCATTTGTTAAATAAGGCCTCTTTGGAGCGCATCCATGTACCATTCCTATGTAAAAGGGCTGGTATTTTCTGGCAAATACATATCTCGGAAAGTAATGTGGTAAGGGGTTGAATTTTTCGTCACAGTGAAAGGGTGATATATTATTCTTTAAAATGAGACCAAATTCGTTGATTTCTAGATAAAATGATGTTTCGCTCAAACTACCACGTAACCTATTGGTATGACTTTGCTAAGTATCCTTTGTTAAGGTCTCTTCGTGAGACGAGTCACAGCGGGATGAGATGAAGTGATGAGGCAACTCTCAAAGCTCTTGTGTTGGCTAATATTATAACGGGTTACTGGTTGATACGATACACACTACACAATAAACAACCTTATCCCCTCCTATAGTACGACTGTAAAAGTTACGGAGCCCATGTTCCACTATCGTCTACAGCACAGCGCCAGGAACTTTGCCGAGACCTATAAACGCAGCGTATAATCTTTGAGGAATGAATCTCATAAAATGAAACTTAGAACGAGACCAGGAGTTGGGAGGCAAATGGGTTTGAGAGGGCGCACTGCATTCGGGGCAGTAGGAATAACTAAAAAGGATACATTTAAGTAGGCATCGGTAAAATAACATCGTGGTATTCACGGCGAGACGTTAAAACAGTTCCATGCATTACCAATTGGAGAATGTTTAACATGGCGCAGCGCAATGACTTTCTGAGAGACCCGATCCTAAGGTCTCATGGTTTAACTAGTAGAACCGGGACAGCGGATAGCGATGAAAGTCATCGCATTTCTTGGAGGATTAATATTTGAAGCGACTGTTTGAGATTTCTGACTGGGCCCTCACATTTAACGACCTACCTCCCTCGTATCCCAACGCTTGGAAAGAACTGTAGCAAACGTCCAAAAGTCGTTCATTGCGTAGCGACAGTACTTTTGTCAGAGCTATGACTGATCGAACCACAATGGCTGCTCTATATTCTCAATCCGAACATTCAAGCGGTTTGAAACTGAGCGAGCGACTAGTTCACGCACAAAGCGAATCGGATAGCTCACTGGACATCGCGTTAACTGTGTCGTCGTTCGACTTTCGCGAAGTAGGTCGCGGAGTACGTAGCATGTATTTCTTTCTCTGGTTTTTGGCTCCATTCCCTCTCGACGAAAAGTCCCAAGGGCAAATGCGTTTCCCGCGGTGAGGTCATTAATGAGCTTATTTTAACCCAAGAGCCGTCAGGAACGAAAATAAAACATAGCCGCACCTCAAAGACATTTCTTAAGTATTAAGGAATGCTCCACTGTCCCCCAAAGACATGATCACCTGCGTGACCCAAATGCTCACGTAGTGGTGACACCTTTAATGGATTTTATGAACGTGGGAAATCCTTAGAAAAAAGATGAAAAAATTCACACTGAACGACCGATTCTAAAATGGTTTTCATTTTCTGCGTCACATTTTATTAACGATTTTGTTGTACGCCAATAAGTGCAATTGTAGTTTCACAGGATGGCTTAGATTCTTGGGAAATTACTAACAGGTTGAATAAAGCGTCAAGTTTTCACCACCAAGTAAGGAGTCTTCTCTGGGACAAAAAATACCAAGAGCTGCAAAAATGACCATGCATAAGTCTTACTTCGAACCTATCATATCATACAGCTTACAAGCTTGTACACTATCAAGTGGAGACATCGGCAGAATACAAGCCAACGAAATGAAATTCCAAAGTACGATGGTGCAAAAGAAAAGACTTGACAGGCAGAAAAATTATGACCTTAGAAAACAGGTCGGATGCAAAATATCATTAATTGAAAAAGTCAGGAGATCGAGGCTGGGGTGGTATGGTCAGGTGATGAGGATGGAACAGCTAAGGTGTGGTTGGGAAAGGAAATACCAGAGAAGAAAAGAGTGGGCAGACCAAGAATGAAGTAAATCGACCTATTAAAACAAGACATTCAACTGAGAGGGAGCTCTTGGGAGGAAGTTCAACATCAACAAACATACCACGATAGGAGCATAGTCCGTTGATATCCACATAATAGTATTTGGGAGTTGGCTACGCGCAGACTTGAGACGTAGCGAATGGGTCAATGCTTATAGTGATTTTTTTGTAGACGTATTAGTTTTGAGCCGTGGGGTGGACGACTTTTGGAATTTCACATACAAAGTTGCAGGTTACCGAGACCTAGCAACACCTGATTTTGAAGAAACGCAAGCGCCAGAGCTACCTGTTAACCAGTGGAGATCGCCTCTATACCATTGTGTGCTTGATGGACTCATAATGTTCAAACTGCATATAAACAGTTATTTTTTACACCCGTACTAAGCTGTCATTGTTTTAACTGAAAGTAACCCGTTGTTGAGCTGTGTAAGTTGCTATATAAACACCATTTAACAGCCCGTTATTGTAGTTACGCGGGGTAAGAAGTTTGGAAAAGTGGAGGCCAAACGACTGAATTTGCGTTCTGGAGTTTAAATAAAGATGTGGCATAAAAAGGTATTAGGAAAAGAATGATTGTGGTATAGCTCAAAAAAAGCTTGCTGAATTATGAAGACAGAAGACGTAAATTGGGCAACTGTTTCAATAAGGCTACTTGCAATCGGGTAATTCAAAAGCGAAAAAGTCATGAAAAGGGAAAAGAAAACTAACCTTTATTTAAGGGTAAATTACAAACTCGAGCTTAACTGCCAATGATGGCGGCATCTTATGCTAGTTCAGTAATAACTGTGAGTGGCTTAGTAGATAAGTTTACAGACACGGACAGCGGTTTTTACAAAGCTTTGTGATTGCGATGATTTGGAACGTAATGCGATTCCAGTCGGAATACTGTATTTATTGGGAGTAAAGAGCGAGAAGTCAGGGTCAGGCCCGATATCCTTGCTTTCGAGTATAGGCTGGACGTCCATTCCGCCATTGCAGTTGAGAGAGTCCTGCTTACTCCACAAAGCGATGTCTGCTTTCGTGTTCGTTTTCAGTCTAATCTCATTGAAGATCCACTTGCGATGCGATGTCACCGAGTACAGACAGAGAGGCTAAAAGCGGAAATTGGAATTATGTGTGATGAGAATGATATGATGCCCTTCTCCAGTTTATAAGAGGTAGTTTCCAATGTTACTTATAGGGAACGATTCGTGATTATTGGGCGATTGAAAGAACATTTAGTTATGGAATCACTGGTTATGAAATCCATAAAGTTATAGATCTCATACGTTACGTAAATGAGGCAACCTGAAAAGTCTGCTGTTTCTGAGCATAGCCTCGTCAACGGCCACAGGGTGGACTTGGATTCAACGAAGGTCCTTCGCCGCGAAAGAAGCTATTGGGACCAGATTGTTAAGGAAGCCATTGAAATTAAACTGGGAAAAAGAAAAACGAACCGTGACAGTGGTTTACACCTGAGTAACGCGTGGAGACCAATCCTGAAGTCGATGGAGGAGGAGCGACATAAGAGAGACAATCACGTGATTGCGCGGGAAAAGCAGACGACACCGGACACGTATATATAGCGGCCGATTCCCTGGTCTGCGTGAGGTTTTGCCGGTTTCCCTCACGCCTCGGGCAAATGCCAGGCCATTAAGCCATCCCGGAAGTAAAGAGTTCCTGTTAATTACAACCTAAAACCACCCTAACGAATCTGCTACATGCTTATGTCTAGTAATTAAATATGTATAAAATTCATATGACTAACCATGAAGAGGAATTATTTCCTATAGCGGGGGCTATTGTGATGTATGTATTAATGTATTGATTATTATTAATGAATGTATGTATATAAGATAAACATTTTCAATTCAATTCTGTCATCGCCACTTTATCCCTGAAGACGGTAGCGGAGTAAGCTGCCGAAACATGTCGGAGATAACTCCTTTGACCCGGATGGAAACCCGAGAAATCTAGCTCCATAGAAGCCAGTCTATTTTCTCTGCAAGTGTGAACTCGGTCAATTACCACCATTATCGACCCCTAATGCGATGGAAATCCGTGCTCACACATCGAAGTGTCGATTGTTAGCGATTTGCAATGCAATCGCCATGGAAGTGACTGTCATGTGTAATCCCGCTTTTATTCGTACGCCTTGAAACCTTAGCGCATGCATACAATGGAGGACACTTGGGCTATCCCTGCGATGTCTTGTTAGTGAGGCTAGAGCAAGCTGTCACATTCGACGTCACACATTGCAACCGAGAGATATTTATAGCCTTGAGGCTCGAGAAGAGGTATAAGAAAACAGGTATAATTAATTTCAGGTGAAGCCGTCCCGATTAGAGAAGTCATCAATCCTCAGTCAGGTATTAAATATTCGCTTGATATTGCAAATTCAGACTAAAAATGCAAATTTTTCATTTATTTTAATTTTTTAAAATGTAATTTTAACATGGGCATTATCGGTAGCCTCGCCTACTCTGACATCATAAACCTGGAGGTTGTTCTGGAGACACTTTACCTCGCCCACAGCGTCTCTATTGTAGATACATATGCTCTAAGCACGATGCGATTTCTCCCCGACCTACTCTCTCCCATATTTACTCCCGTTTCTTATCTCCGCTCAATTCTTTCCTCTCCCTCCTTCACCCAGTCTTCCCGGGGTCTCTCTCTCTCCTCTTCTCCCTCTCCTCCTGCCGAGGGGCGAAATGGGAATCGCCCAGAAGGAGGGAAACGGAAGGAGGACGGAGGGAGAGATGGGTTTCGTGAGACGGGTGTTGGAAAAGCACTACGTGTGGGGGGTTGGGGGGACCGTGAGAGGGGGGAGGGAATGTAGTCGGGAGGCATTGTCGTCATCGCATTGTCTCGTCGCCAAAGGAATGCCTTCGGGTCCCATTATGCGCACTTCTGTTTTCTTTTCCCTCATTTAGTTTCGTCGTTTTATTTTAGTTTTCCGTCCACGTAAAGCACTCCGTCCCATTTTCTCCCTCTCTCTCCTTCTGGACCACGTCCCTTCCCCAGTACCCCTCCCCTCGAATCCCTCCCCGCCCCCCCTCATTTAGCCCCTGGGAATTTATCGTAGCGTCTCCCCCTTCAGGACGACGGGGAAGTAAGGCTTTGAAGAGAAGAGAAAGGAAAAAGAATACGTTATGGAAGAAATATATGAACTTAAAGATACACACGGTATACAGAAATAAAGACTAAAAAATTGTAAGAATTCTGAAATTTCAGAAAAAAATTGAAAAAAAAAACAAATCAGCTAAGTTTTTTTTTAGATACTGCAGAGATAAGTATACAAATATTCACCGAAAAGTGACAAAATAACATTCCAGCAAAAACAAAAAAGTTTTATAGATACTACCGAGATGACAAAGCAAAATTAAAGGCAAAACTTTATGTTCACATGTTTTAACACAGGTTGACATGATCGCATGCAGACATTTCAAAAATACTTGTAGGAGGTGATTGCGGAAAAGAAGAGCAGTTAAAATGGAGACAACGGATATGAATTTAAGTCGAACAAGTACAACACAAAAACAATCTAAATTCTACCCTAACAAGAGCATGAGAACATATTCCAATTATCGCAATTTAAATGGCCATTGTCTCCAAATATTCCGATTCTCCCAGATATTTGTTTTCTGCAGCTGGCGCCGCACCCTAAAGACTTGAGTTTACCCACGGTTTCCCATAGCAACGATAAGTACACGCTTTTGCTTCACTCGACGCGACGCTAGCACTACCCAAAAGAGCCGCTAGAGGCGTACACATATGAGGGTCTAGCCATGCGGCGGGATATGCAGATTTTCTTGCACATACAAATCTTCAACAGAATCAGTGACAAAAACAAGGTCCCAGCAAAAACAACAAGACTGTATAGATACTACTAAGATAGCAAGGCAAAACCAAAGACAAATTATCATTTCTATGCATTCGAATGAGATGGATAAAGGTTTCTCGGGTTTTCCACCGGGTGAGCAGGTCCATGGGGCCCAACGTTTTGGAGAACGACTTGTCCTCCATCATCAGGGGGGGGGTTCAGCTTCCGAAAGTATTTCGGAAGCTGAAATGTCGTTCTCCGAAACGTTGGGCCCCATGGACATGCTCACCCTGTGGAAAACCCGAGAAACCTTTATCCATCAGATACGCGGGGAAAGTCTGAGATCCTTCATCATTCGAATGTGAGGTGAAAATGTCCCTTTCTTCGAGGAATGACGTAGTATCTTCCCCACTCATTTGGTAATTAAAATTTGCTCACATTAAAAAATACCTAGATGATTCTTTTTCGTGATCTCTTTTTTTATTAATGTAAAGTTATTTTCCTGGAGCTTTTAGGTCATTAATTGATGTTAAATCTGTTCCTCTTCTTGCCAACGTTTTGCATATTTATTATGCTTCATCAGGGCTACAATGAAAATTAATATTTGTATTGTACATCAAATTAATACAGTTTACAACTTAGGTATTTAGATTTTTTTAAAATATGTTTACAATTGAGTTTTGTTATTTATTCTGTTCTGTTATTTTTAACTCTCTCTGAGGTAATAACAAAAATCAACTGTAAACCTATTTTTTCAAATCTAAATACCTAAATTGTAAAATGTATTCATTTGATGTACAACACGAATATTATTTTTTATTGTGGCCCTGATGAAGCTTAATAAACATGCGAAACGTTGGCAAAAGAAGAACAGATTAAACATGAATTAATGACCTAAAAGCTCCAGGAAAATAACTTTATATTATTATTAAAAATACAGAAAATACAACAAAAATATTAGGATATCACCTGGGTTAACGAATTTAGAATTTGTAAAGTTCGCGCGCAAGAGAAGCCAGAACATAAACAGGTCTGTTTATCGGCGGTTGCCATAAAAACGGAATAACTCATTTCCTTAATTTGGAGCAAAAAGTAATCTATCGATGATGGACATGTTCCCGTTCTAATGCTGCTTTCTCGTCGGAGATGTTGATTCTGGCGTTTCATCGCGATGTCATAACTAATGGAAGTAACAAAAAAAAATTTTAAACATAAATTCGGTAGTTAATCTCTCGTAAAACGTAGCCAGTCAACAGCAAAGAAGTATCGATACTATTTTTGATATTATTTGAAGCTCATCTTAACTAGACTTAGCATCGATTTATTCAAAATTTTAAATCAAACATTCCAAGTTTAATTCTTTTTTTGAGATATTTTTCCAAGTGACCAAATACTCTTTTCTCAATGATTTTATTATTTTTTTAATGTCCTCAACTTTTTAACTGCCTGCGGGCCGATGTATCAGCCTTTGCTACCTAAGGAAAGACTTCCACGGGGCAACATATCGGCCCACTTCTTCGCAAGTAATTACGTATAAGTAACTTTTTATTTACTTCAAATCAGCATTATTATACCCATTAAAAAATCATCCTCTTTAACAATTAATACATCTTCAACATCTAGCCGAATATGAACTTCATCGATTAAAATTAAGAACTGTAAATAGTTTATTACGTAGATGCAGGCAAAATAAAAAAAAATAGGCCAGCCAGTTTTTTCACAGCCCACCTAAATTTACCTGGCGGTAAAGGGGTCAAAACAATCGCCTAGGCATTGAGAATGAGTCACTGTTTCCTGACCATCCCCCTATACATAAGTATTCCTAATTAAACGATGCAGTAACGCTCTTTTTACTCATATTTCTGAGGAAATCACGCTCCTCAGCACGTAGCAGGAGACCGACAAACGTCCACTTCCACAAAACGAAAGTTTTGAGTATAAAGTTGATTTCAAAATTTTTAGCATTGAGTGTAAAAAAAATACAATAAAAAACCCCTCTCTGTAGCGGTTTTCAAGGTATAATATTTTGGTTTTACCGTATCTGCTGCATAAGCGTCTGTTTCCTCGGCCATAAAACAGAAATTTCGAGCTTTAAGCCAGATAACAGTAACTACAGACATTAAATTAAAAAAAAGATGCCATTGTTAAATTACTTTCCAGATATATTATGCTTTAATCAACAATATAAAGACATGTTGACTACTTAGTTGGCAGTGAATGAAAACATAAAAGCACAATATCTCAGAGCCAACAATGATACTGTTTCAGAACCAACAATACTGTCTATTGGCTTAGCAGGGCAGAACAATTAGCCCACTAGATGGTTCACATAGACCACTTGGAATACGAAATTATCGTTCGGAGCCTCCATCAATGGCGTTGAACATGTTACTTTTGGCCATATTTTTTCGTTTTTTGACCAATATGCTGTGGAATAAGCATCACGGCAGAGGGGAACGATAAAATTTATTTCATGTATCCTATCGTCTGATGCATGATTATATACCGCAAGCTTCAGGGACCAAAATGAAACAGGTGGACCTAAAACCTGCTTAATAAATGTAAACAAGTCAAGGACCCTTACCAAACATAAAATAAACTTCGATGTAAGAACCTTAGCGATCCAAGAAAACCATGTGCCTAATGTGATGGACCAAAAATTGATCATACCTCAGAACTTACTTCATTAAAAATTACATCCTGATCTTAAAGTGACAAGACTTACAATAAATACAAAATGTGTTCTTCATACCTTAAAATTGCAACGGAAGACATGATTCATTCCATTTACATGGTTCAGAGTGGACTTAGGGTAGTGCGAGGGAGATAGTCCCCTAATCATAATGGAGACCATATTCGAATTATACGTTTTAATGTCACCAGCTGTAGGATACATGAATTACAAATTGCATTATTGATGGTGCAATAATATAGCTTTATATGACAGAAATTGTAAGTAATCAAATAAAAGTATCTAAATAAGTCCTTGACTTGACTCATTTATTTTCACGCGGTTCGTTTGAAACCGCTTTATATGACAGATATTGTAAGTAATCAAATGAAAATATCTAAATAAGTCTTTGACTCATTTTCTTCACGCGGTTCGTTTGAAACTCCATCAAAACGGAAGGTTTATTGTGATCCCGAAGAATTTTTCTGCGGTTACAATATGATTAATTTCCAAAAATAGTTGGGAAGACACAACAACTACAAACTATTGATTTTTTTGACGAGATCTAGGTGTTAGAAATGCCTCATTGGTTATATAATGTCTCTCTAGAGTGCATGCACGTACCATTTCCCACATAAAAGGGCTGATATTTTATGGCAAATATCTCCGAAAGTATTGTGGTAAGAGGGTTGAATAATTGGTGTCATTGGAAGAGTGATATAATTTGCTTCAAAATTAAACCAATTTTACTGATTTCTAGGTAAAATGATATTTCGCTCAAACTACCTCTTAAACTATTGGTATGACTTTGCTAAGTATCCTTTGTTAAGGTCTCTTCGTGAGACGAGTCACAGCGGGACGAAATGTAGCGATGAGGCAACTCTCGAAGCTCTTGTGTTGGCTAATATTATAACAGGTTTCTGGTTGATCTGGTTGAAACGTACATCAAAGATGCTATATTCTAGTTTTCATAAAATCTAGAATACGTGACCCTAATGCCACAGACACCTTAAAGGTAGTGCGAGCGAGATAGTTCCCTAATCATAATAGAGACCATATTCGAATTATTCGTTTTAATCTCACCAGCTGTAGGATACATGAATTAAATATTGCATTATTAATGGTGCAATAATATAGCTTTATATGACAGAAATTGTAAGTAATCAAATGAAGATATCTAAATAAGTCTTTGACTTGACTCATTTATTTTCACGCGGTTCGTTTGAAACCCCTTCAAAGCTGAAGGTTTATTGTGATACCCAAGAACTTATTGCGGTGACAATATGATTAATTCACAAAAGTAGTTGAGAAAACATACAAACTAAACGCTGTTAGTTTTTTTTACGACATCTAAGTTCTGTAAATAATGTGTCTCTGGAGTGGGTACATACACGTACCGTTTCCCATGTAAAAGGCCTGGTACTCCAAAAGCAATGTGGTAAGGTGGTGCAATTTTTTATGTCATTAGAAGGGTGAGATATTTTTCTTTAAAATGAGACCAAATTCGTTGATTTCTAGGTAAAACGCTCAAACTACCTTAAAGAAAAAGTTACAAAAAATCTAAAAACAAGAAGAATTGCATTTTTCTAAGTGCCAAGTCATGAACAACGATTTGGCTTGAAAACTGTGAACAGAGACAAAATTTGACCCAGCAGAAGCGTGAATCTGGTTCAAACCATTTACTCTTAACTGAACGCTATATCTTCCCCCAAAATGGCAGTTTTTGAGGTGATGTATACATCCGCGCACAAGCTGGTGTTTCGGCCCCTTCTTGTCCACAGAGGAGGCAAACGCGTTAATTTATGGTTCTCGATAACCCACTTTGGAGAACAGACCAGCGTGCATTATTTACGTAAGCAATGAAGAAGAAAAAATTCAGTGCAGATGCATGCAAGAGATTACATTTTCATCCATTTATCGCAAAAAGAATAAGTAGTGATTGTGAAAGTTTATACTATGCCTTACAGAGAATGAGCGAATTTAAAATAGGATAAGGGCATTGTAATAAAAATCAAAATCAGTCATAAAGACAAACTTGAGTTCTAATTTTAAGCCTTAAATATAGGGTGAGTGATATGTATTGTTGTTGTTGGAATGTGAAAATTTCTCATCCATAACCCTCTATGAACGAGCGAGTCAAATTTTTACGTTCCAAAACCGTTGAAATATCTGCTTTCAAAGAGGCTTTTTCTTTTAGTTACTGCACTAGACAGAATTGTAACGCTTAGGATGGAGTCTGTGGAAAGTAGCGTCTCTTCCGGCAGTTTGTCGAACAATTTGAATAGATGAATGTGTGGCGCTATTAACTGACGATGGCGTGCTTGGTGGTGCTACGAAATAAATATTTTCAGCTGTCATATGAAGAAAAAGTTGGCAAAGTTTAAAAAAGGTACGTTATGAAGGTTATGTTGAAGTATACCTTGGGAAAATATTATTATATGACGCATTATTTAAAATTAAAAATATACAATACAAATATGTCACATTTCAAAATAAATTTTATTATCAAATAAATTGCATTTTTTTAAATTGCTTAAATGTCATTTTTTTAAACTAATAGTGTAGCATGTGATTCGGGTCTCCCCGCAGGGTCTAAAAAACCCCCCACCAGGTCTGCAAGCCTTCGCTTATACCCTAGTGGGAAGTAGTGGGAAAAGGAAATGGGAAGGGAAGGTTAGCAAACCACAACTCCTGCGAGGCCGACACCATGGGGCGGATTGACGTCAAAAGGACGACAATGGGCCTCCGCCTCCCCGCAGTACTCGTACCTGTTGGGTTCCCCCAACAACGTCAGATGAGTCAGTCTCGCTTTTGCGAAGACTTACCGCACATCTTTTGAGAACCGGAGGAGCCTGTTGCCCAAAAAAATTGGGATTGGTTATCCTCCAACTTCCTTTACGAGTAGACGTCGTGCGGTCTGCCGTAGTACGTCAAGTGTAGCAGTGTTTTTTCATGCTGATGTTTCATAATTCCGTCCATAGAGGGTTAAAACTGCCGCACATCGAGGTCCTACATAGGGAGAGGTTGGCCAACTTAACTTCTGCCGCCATGTCTAGCGCATGGTAGCGCGCCTACTACGTTACCGCTCAAGGGCATACGGGGTAATGGCGACAATATTATAGAACTTTCTTTCAGTCAGACGACTGACACTGACTTCTTTAACAACCGTGGCGCAAAAATGAAAGTTTTAGCACGAAATGAAATCGCCATCTCTGTAAAACTCGGTTGCAAATGATAATTATATCCGAAAGTAGTTGCGCTTACTCGAACTATATGCCACAGGCAGAGGGGCGGAACCCAGTACCGCGACTACACTTGAGAACAGGGAGCCAGCACACATTATGTTCATTCTAGAACCCGTTTTTCTGATTCTTAAGTGTCAACTTGGACGAGATTGTATGCGCTTATGACGAGTGTAAAAGAAATGCATCCCCCTAACGGTCCCGAATTGCGGATGAGAAATGCCGTTGAATCTTAATGGCACTTTAATGAAATGTCGCCCGTTAATCATCAAATTAGTAAAACAATTACAGGAATAGTTTTCTGCTAAGTAATACTCCACGTACGTAGTCAACATTTAGGTGGTCCGAGGGCGAATATTCTCCTCGATGGAAGAGAATTATAAATAACCTAAGTCCTATAACACTAGATAGCACAAGATGTTTTGCCGGACGTTCAACGTATTCTGATACAGCCAAACTATTATGGTAGAAACGATCACAGGCATTATATTAAGGGCATCAAGTGCAGAATCGATAGATTTTAAATGTAATTTTTTCCACGAACAATTAGGGACCATAACACTTGCGATAGACCAGTTCTAGGATACTTTGACCCTAACTAGGTAGAATAGGTTTTTGCACTTGTGCTAAACATCCTAATATCATTATTAGTTACTAACCTCGCATGCAATTTCCGGTATGATACGGCTCCTGAATGATTTAGTACCTTGTAGTACTATATATTCGTCACAGTAATTACAACCAGTATTCGTATCTTAAGTAGTGTACGGCATGGTAGTATGTTCGTCAACTTAGCACCCTCCTAGTTTCTGGTCAGACCGCGCACTGTTATCCTGACTGCTCTTGACCCGCGCCTGGCATTCCAGGGGAACTTAGATCGGATATCAGCTAGGATGAGGGCTTCATACCTGGTGTGGAATCATCCCGAGCCACACACCCTGACGGTGGCTAGCACGTTATTTCAAAGATGTAAATATCCCAATATTAGACAAATATATTAAGTTTATTGGTAACACAGCTCCTCTAGCCTCACACGTAAAGAGCTGCCTTTTGCGGCACCTATTTAACTCTGTTATTCTCCTGTCATCTTTTAGGTTTCGGCGCTCATTCATGTTTTCCGGTTAATAAAATCAACCACGCTCTGTTGTACGTAATACTCATTTTTTTGTCGATTATAATCTGTGGCATCCAGTATGGTTTGAACCATTGAGGTAGATAGAGAGGGAACTACGTCATCAAACTGAAGCCTGACAACCGAAATAATAAATACATTGGCAATCTCTCCTCTTACCTAATTTTTATACGGATAGCACGACGGAATGTACGACTTAGCGTAATGTAAAGCAGTAGAATGTCCACCATCTGTAGGAAATTTAGGGCAAATAACTCATCATCAAACACGATTGGCGGCTTAGTGCTATGGATTCTACTCGATGTAATCCTAGTTTTTTTGGCGGGAATGCGGATTAATTTTTTATTTCAATGAATAAGCTACGAATGCGAAGAGAATGCATGTTAAAGAGGCGTGTCTAAGCCGATTTCTTGTAAGTTATCGATGGAAAACATGGTAAAGTTGCAAAATAAGTGCGTTATCCCGCAAGCGCTATCGGAAAATGAGGGTCATCGAAGATGGAGGAATCGCTTCAGCTTCTATCATTGGCCAGCAAACCAAGTGCCCTCTCCGTTTACCTCAATGATCAAAATCTATTCGTTGAATAATTAGCACTTTTTTATGTTTGAATTTTGGATTTCAATAGGCAACAAATTCCATTAGCAAAAGTAGGATTTTTTTAAACTATTTGAAAAAAAGTTGGAATGTAGTATTTGTTTTGAGTCACACGGTCGCGACGGAACCACCTTAAAGAGCCTCGAACGGGTATTTTCGAAGAAACGGTTGTCGTTGCTTCCAATACGTTTGAAGGCAATAATAAATATTTTCCTTTCACCGAAGCGCTTCCTCGATAGAAATCAGCAATATGGAACTCAAAGTTTAAAAAAAAAAAATGAAAGGCTTGGCTGCGGAAAAGGCCTTCAAATCACGTGGTTCAGAGATGTTTCAAGGTCAATGCGACGACGAGGACCAGCTGCAAGCAAATAAGAATGGGGCGACTGGCTCCACGCCAGAGTCTAAAGTTGATTTTTCATCCATACTTTTTCTGCTGTAATGCAGTCGATAAAAATCAGGACTTTTCCTCCCAAAAGAAAACATAGAAATTTTAGGGCGGTAAAACATCTTAGTTTTTTTTATGCAAAAAGTGCTTCGAGGAAGAATCTTTATTTTAGACATTACTCGATAATCTACCTTGATTTTATCGTTGAATATTTAAATGAAGACTTTAACTATCAAATGGTTTAAAATATTAATAGGTTATCGGCCCTTTAATGGAGATATATTTGTTTAAAAATGATTAATTTTAACGCCTAACTGTAGTGCATTAAAGGCAGTGCGACGACATCTTCACATAAAATTTTGATCTCAGTTTTTTCCCGAGTAATATCGCTCCAAAAACTTGTACAAGATGCATTAGATATTCAGACATTACGTATTTTTCTCAGCTTAAGGTAATAGATAAGATCACACGACCATTTAGGTTTAAATAACAGACTTCCAGTTTTAGTCGGGGTACCTAACCGACCTACTGTTATGAACATGGCACGGTTGCCAAGGGAAACATCTGCTGTTTAACTTGTTTATCAAATCAATTTTTTTAACACACATCAAAATTAGGCAATTCTTATACACTTTTAAATGTTTTAAGTCTGCAGAAAATTATATCCTTCCCTGGTCGTTAAAAAATCATGAAGTCAAATCCTGCCGAAACGTGAAGTCAAATCCTGCCGGTGCTGGAGTGAATATTATTAGTAATTTTCGTTATGTGATTAAGAGCTTCAGTTTAACGCTTCGTCCAATAAGGCTTTTCCCAAAGGAGTATTCAAATGAAATTAAGAAATTATAAAATGCTGCGCTGCGTCTAAATTTATTTTCTAAGGAAATTTTGAATTTCCACAGAAAACAGAACTTCGCCAGGCAGTTTCCTCCTTAGACATCAATAAGGAACAATAACATCTGATACTAAAGTCGTATTAGACGATCTTTAACCGAAATGAATACGTCTCGTGCGATCAAATGACAAAATATTTCCATTTAAGATGGCTGCACAAGTAATCGTGGCTCAAAATGCGAACATTTTTACAGTTTTGTCAAGGAGGTAAGTCAAAAATAATTAAGGGGAAAAATAATTCAGTCGCAAAAACAATTACAGCGAGCTTCCAGCTCGGAGCTCAGTAGCGCCGTGCGGTGGCGAGCATGTACAACGTTATTTCAAAAACTTACTAAAAATAACTTTTACTGAACCATCGTTCCGAGAATCAAAGTATCACTTTACCACCATTTCGCACGCGAAGAGAGTTTCTAGAGGAGGATACTGCGGCGATATGTATAAACCATATGCTGTACTGAGTGCGTCTGAGGAAAAGTACTAATATCTTGGAGAAAAAAGTCATTCACGGCAGATGAACTCAAAATATAATTACCCCAATTATTCTGTTTTGGATCAGAGTAGTTTCCGCTCAAATAAAACGATTAATATTAGAGATATATCGTATTTAAACAAATGCATTTTCTTGGCATCCCCCGATGGGTTAGTTTTACTCGCTGTCGGATAGAGTCAGTGTCAGCAGCAGCTAAGCAGAGTGAAATTAATAATGGGTGTCACCACTGTATGTTGCACAACTGTAGCATAAAAGGAATATTGGAAAATATACAAGGCATATAGTTTACATTCCAGCCTGAGTGTAAGCACTTAATGGCTTGAGTTTTTGGTGATACATTAAAAATTCAGCCAAAAATTCAATTTCAATTAGAATCCATATTTAAAGATGCTTGGCAATTTCCGGAAATATTGATTGAGTATAAAAAATTTCGCAGCTGGCTGCATCGTCAAGTACACTTGTTTACATAAGACTTATTTATTGATTGTTGCGATAGTAACCTCAAACTAAGTAGGGTGGTTTAGGAAAACAAACTTACTTCGGGAATGAAGGAAAACATATAATAGTGAAGGGGTTGTGAGGAGTGAAATTTGGTCGAAAATTGTTCCCCAGCTTTTCCGTTAGTTCGTTTGTTTTCCCAAACTTCCCACTTAGTTTGAGGTTATTATAACAACAATCAACACGCAAATTTTATGTAAACAAGGGTACCTGACGATGCAGCAAGCTAAAAATAACGTTATACTCGATAAATAATCGTAGATAAGCACGAAAAATCTTTAATATGGATTTTCTATAAAAGATCCTTCCACGAAGTGAGGTCTGAAGTCTAAAGATTATCCATTTAATTTTTATTTCGCGCATCTTCGTAAAATCCTGACAACTTTATATTCGTCAGCAAGCGTTATAACAGCCCGAACTGCATTTGTGTAGTGATGAGATGAAAATCTGAGCAGGCGTATTTCAATCATTACGAAGTGTATTTCGAGTACTGCGTTCGTATCAACGAGATTAGGTCTAAGAGTGAAAGTCTTTAAGTTCAAATAGCATTGAATGGCCAAAAAACTAAATTATTAAAATACATATTTTTATTTTCATCCATACACTTACCCAACAAAAACAACAGTGGAATGTTTGACCCAAATCTGTTCACGCAAAAAAAACTTTCGCTAAATCGCCTTCTTTTCATGTCATCATGGTTCGCGAGCGTCCACTATTTCACAACAATATAGTTCGCAAAATTAAAAACTGAGATGAGGAAAGTGAAATATGGTTCGTGTCGTGATACAGAACACTTTTTTTGGGGCACTGTAGGTAAATTCACAGAAGAACAAATCCTTGAGACCGTCATAAGTAGAGAAATAACCTTTCTGATTTGTTAGTTTGATGACTCAACGATTACAGGCAGAGCTTACACAACAAATTGTCAGTTGTAGAAACGGCACGAAAATACCTGTTTGAGATATGTACCCGTGAGTCAAAACATGAAAAGAAGTTCATAACTCCATACCCTTCCCCTGAGGACGCCAGCCCCTAGAGACTTGGGGGCTAAACGCTAGGCTTAACTTGATTGAGAAATTCAGAACTGGTGTGTTTCAGGGCGACATAGAGCATATTATCATGACGCCTCACTACAACTCCAGGGTCTGACAGAAGAGATAAAATAAGAGAGATATGTACAAATAAATACAATAACTTGTTCTTTCTGCGCACAATGAGCGACCATAATAAAAATTAAGCTCCACCAAACACACTCTCATAACACACGTCGCCATTTCACTTCCCAAAACCTTATCCCTTACGTCTTTACACGGTGTTTTAACTTCCCCTGCCACACACCCATGTGGCGACTCGCAAGGTAGTATGTAGAGGTAGATGTAGCAGGGTGTTGGTGGAGGGTGATCTGTCACCAATAAGGACTATAGAGTATAAGTAACTTTCACTAACAAGCACTACGCTGTAGGTATGCTACCTTTGCTACAGAAACCACTAAATTAATGTATCATTCAACTAGGTAGAAAAGATACAATAGTCATGCAGGAAACATGGAGAACACGATGTTAGTACTACGTGAAATACTAAGAAATAAGAATTAGGAGGTTAATTAATTAATCATCTACACGACCTATCGAATAATTTTTTTTTCGCATTCTAGACGATTCTGTTGGCCCGTATGTCCCCGGAATCCCGATAGGCTGCTGTGCTCAGGTTTTCCAGGGACCTGACCAACAGAACCTGACATACATCCATGCCCTGGGTGGTGAAAAACCCACCCAGGCGGGACCCGAACCCGCGACCCTCGGTTTAGCAGGAGAGGACTTTACCCCGCCGCCACCGGGGCCGGCGGGTACTTCAAAGTCTCCATGTAGCCATTGTAGTCTCTAACCGATTGCGGGAAAAACGAAATTTTAAACTTCTCTGCTCTGCGGTTTAGTTCCCTATTTTATTCTCACGATCTGATTTACTGTAGTATGCAGGAGTTCGTAAGATAGTGTTAACTTCGTGGGGAAATAAAATGGTTTAGAATATACATGAAAGATTAAGTATAATTTTCAATCAATGCTCTGACCGTGATTACCATGCTGGTTCTTGCAAGAGGTCAGTAACACTTTCAAGACTCATAGCGGCTTTTACGAAACTTACCTATTTTCTCAACACGCGATGACAATTCACTATATTTAAAAGTGACTATAAATACAAATTAAAAGCATATATTGATATAGTAAATGGATGTGGTGCAGAAAGAATATTACATGAAAAAAAATTCTAGGGATAGGGATATCTAGGGGTAAATGAACGCGATCGTTCCTGTCTCCCAAAATTAAAGGTAAGTCCGTATATACATGAGATCATGATTTCACCGGATGTGATGTAAATTTATCGCAGAATAGAAATGTTAATTTGAGGCACAATAGGAGCCAGTAGATTTTCCGAAAAATCACGACCCTTGGCAGATATATATTAAGCCTATAATACACCCTTACCGCCATACAGGTCCGTGCTCATGCATACAGGTATCACTTCGAATTGTTTGTTGGGCTCACTGTTATGGTTATAACAAAATGGTATGGTGATTCCGTATCGCTAAATGTCTATGCAACCGACCATTAAGGTAGAAGGTGCGAAATTAAATTTCGCCAACAAATCAATGAATTTGGTCTCATTTTAAAGAAAACTATCTCACCCTTCCTACGATCCAAAAATATCATCCCCTTACAGAACTACTTTCCGTGAATTTTTTTACAAAATATACCGGCCCTTTTGCGTGGAAAATGGTTTGTGCATGAACTCCAAAGAGAACGTATTTTTTAGAAAATGAGAAATTTCTTAATCCAAGACCACAGGAAAAATTAACACTGTGTATTTTGCAGGATATCTCAAACATTATTAAATAAATCATACGGTCACCGCAGTCTTTTTTTTCAGGATCGTAAAGATCCTTCCGTTGCGAAGTTCATTGGTGCTTTAACGATGGCTTCTTTCTTTCATATCACGAAGAAATTCTCACGTAATCGTGATTTGAATTTAGGTCTTAAAAATATGCACGAGACGCTGTCATTTTATACCCATTCTCTCATACGTTGCTGAAGCCTGGCCACAAAAACAGTACAGTATAAATAACATTGTAGATTATAAAAAGTTGTTTTACTGACGAATGCTAAAAATATGCGAGTAGAGACAGTGTCGCATGCGTAAGCGCTAACACACACTGAATCAAGAACCTGAAATATTGAGAACCATAAAGATTAAAATACTCGAATGTTAAGGTTTTATTTACGAGTGGTGTAAAGTACCAAATAATTAGAAACATTGTGCTGGAAAAAATTTGCATGGAAGAGGATTAGAAGAGCGATTCCCGGGAAGCGGAGAATTTCCTGGATGGACAATTTAAAATTATGTATTAAGATAGTTTGAGCGAAATATCGTTTTGTCTAGATCTCAAAGAATTTTGTCTCATTATAGAAAAATATACCCTTCCAAGGATACCCAAATATCGACTCCTTACCGAACTACTCTCCAAAACTTTCGACAAAAGATACACGCCCTCTTATTTGGGGAAATGGTTCGTGTATGTACTCCAGAGAGTCCACTGATAAATATATTATATTATATATTATAGATAAATAAAAATTATATAATAAATAAAAACATTACAAAAATGAGGAATTTCTAACAAATAGATCCCATCAAAAAATTAATATTGTGCAGTCTGTATGTTTCTCGCATATTTTTTCAAATGAATCATATTGTCACCGCAGTATTTTTTAGGGCACAAAAAAACTTACGTAGTGAAGGAGTTTTAAACGTACCGCGTGAGGATAATGAGTCAAGCTAAAGACTTGTAATGGGCATCATATCCAGTGCCTTCAAGAATTACAGTCGTTTGCCAGTTTATTGGCGTTTATTGCGTGGCGTGTTTGGCTGTAAGGTTTTGGGTTGGCAGCCATTGTAGTGGTTCGGTCGGTTGGTGGCTCTGAAGGAAAGGTTTCAACTAAAAGTATTGTTGCGATTTGAACATGGAGTGTGTGTAGGGAGTTTTAACAATGAGATGGCAACGATGAGGTTGTTGGAAAAGGGGGAGAACGCGGAGAGAGTATGTCGAGCCAAGGTGTAAAAGGGTGTGGTGGTGAAATTGCATGTAAAGAAAATAGAAGTGGGAGAAGGTTAGTGTGTGAGGTAGGTGGCGTACCTGCAGGTGCAAATCAGTGTAATAGGCGAGGCATTGGTGCTGCCTGGAGTCTCTCCGAGGGATGGTGGATTTGTGTGTGGGGCTCCAGAGGGTCCGCTGTCAGCGGGTGTCACGTATTGTTGTTGTTCCATTACCTGGGTGGAAGTTGGATCACTGAACATTTAAATTACAACAATTACAGGTTGGTATCCACAACAAGCATTATTAACCCCTACAAGAGGAGAACGAAACTGAAGATTTGCGACTAGCGAATTGTCTAATAGTGTCAATGCATAGCTCTGATGTTTGTTGAGTGTTTCGTCACAGATCGTATCCACATAAAAATGCTGAGAAACTCAAAATAATATCTCAAATATAATAGTTGCAGACTTATGTTGATATTTTTATTTAATTACTTAGAATTTCAGTCATATAAAGGTACATTATTGGACCATTAACAATGCAATAGTTGATTCATGCTTCCTACAGCTGCTGAAATTAAAACCTATAATTAGAATATGGTCTCCATTATAACTAGGCTAACTATCTCGCTCAAACCACCTTACCAGTCATAATTCCCGCTCAAGTATTCAACGTACACCGGCTTTTAGGTTGGACATCAATGCCAAAGGCCCCAAATAAGCGCACAGCCAGCGCTAATGAGAGTTGTCTACCTTTGAGGCTCGACCCACTGCGATGAATATACAGCTTAAATCAGGGCGAGAGAGTCTAAAAATATGATGAGAAGATAAAAAAAGAAGAGTTTCACGCACTCGGAGAAAGAGAACAAAGAGAATTAATTATATAAGGAGTTTACCCTCTTGCAGGCTCACAGCTCGAGAGAAGAGGCAAGATGGCGCCGACCCGCACACACACACCTTGAGGCGCCGGGGAAGTGGTCGGGGAAAGCTGTCTAAAGACGTCTTCATCTTGACTCGCCACGCTCCGCAACGGAATATGTCCAATGTTCCATATTGTGTGAGTTACATTTATAATTTTGCCTGAAAAGATAACGACAAAAAATACATGTTAATCGTGAATTTATATGTACTCTCACAAAAATATATTTTTCCCCGCAGTGGGAAGAAGAGTTGAAATTAGCGCAGACGGGAGGACATCGGCGTACTCGTACAAAGATGAGTGGAACAACTAGGTCTGTGTGATAATGATAATTCAATACTGCGTCACGATAATTTTAGTATATCCTGCAGTGGTGATAACGATAACTTACTAGCAAAGTTAACCGTTGAATTTCAACGGGGAATTAAAGAAAGACAGGGCATATAGGTTGTAGGTTTGAGTCACTCATGAGGTGTATTTTTTCTAGGCAAATCATCTATAATTTTAGTTTTATTTTTTAATTCAGATGAAGCAGATGAAAACCGCATTATATTATGCTTACCGAATAACAACATTCTTTTGCAGTAACATATGCAACCCAAACTACAGGCCATTTGCATTCCAGAGGCTTTCCGCATTAAAATAACTTCGTGGAATTCTCCTGTTTTATATGGGTCCAACTTAAATTAATCCACTTGAAATGAATTTTGCCAATTTTAGGCAAAAATATCCCTGAAAATATCGTAGTCAGCAACAGTTCAGTATACGGCCTAGATTTCCACTGTAATATCTATCTCTAAATATAAAACCCAGCCATCACTTTAATGGTCCCATTTCCCTTCTAAAACTAATGCTAATTCCACGGTTATCAAGGAAATATCCTACTGTTGACAGAAGTACAATTCATGATTTTGATATTAAAAACGCGATTTCTAGGGAAATTTTATTCGTATAAGAAAATTGAATGAAAAAATAAGAAACTCCAATCTTTCTTCCATCTAATGGCGAAAACTATAGCCTTCTATCTTTAGTAGAACTAATTAAAATATGCAAAAATAGAAACCTCTGCACTTGAACCAAAATGTTTAGACTGGAGTTTTTCAAACACATAAGACACCAGACGGCCCAATACGCTGCCATTGGGGCCTTCCTTATAGTCCTAATTTCCTGAAAAAAGCTTGCCGCCCATAAAAAAGTAAAACCGCTGCTACAGTCCGTCCAAAATAATAGCACAGTTGGAAAATGCTGACATGGCTAGATGTGAAATGAAAAGTGAAGAATATTTTTGTATTCGTATCATGTAAACAAAGGTCACCATTACTGATTCTTCGGACACGTGATTTTCCATTCCAAAACAAATGCTGGGCGTGTTTACATAGCGGTTTAATTTCTGTCAACTGTGCCATTAAAATCTTATTTATCCGAAAGTTGACGTAAGGACTACGTCAACTTGTGGTTAAGTTACACCGACCATCCTAAAAATTGCATTGAAGTCTTGATGTCGAAAAATCGAAGAATTGAAGAATTGAAAGATCGATTTATCGAAAAATCTACCATTGCGTCCTACCTTCCATAAAAAAAACAATCCCCGTAGAAATTACTAGACACATTTCCCGACCTGACTTTGGCGCGTATTTACACCTCATTTATCCGAAAGTTAACGTAAACACTACGTCAACTCGCAGTTAGCTTACACCGAACACAATAAAAATTGCGAATTGAGGTCTTGAGACCGATTAATCGAAAATTCGATCGCTTCTTTCGACTATCCATCACAAAAAAACACATCCCCGCAGTCATTACTTGACTCCGTTTACCGACCCGACGTTCACTTGCGCGTTCACGGACTCCCATTTGCATTTCGCATTGCGGATTCACTGAAGGAAACTTTTTCAAATCATTCACCGCTCCGCGAGCCACAGGAACTCCCCCTTCTCCACCAGAGTTTAATCCAATCTGCAGAACAGAGCAACGCTCTATCAACTCCCCCGACATCGACAGTCTTACATAAATCTTTGCCTCTCCAACTTAACGACACTCCAATATTTCTCGAAAGAAATCTCAGGAATGGAAAAGAGGACTGGATAAGAAGAAGAAAAAGATCGTTAACCTAACCTTAATGACGTAAGGGGCCATTTGAAGGGCCGGCTCAAGACTCCTTGGGTATTTAAGAATAAATTATTCCATCACTTACCTAACCAGTTTCGAGGAAATAGTCATTTGAGGTGGCGTACGCGAAATTTTAACCTAATCATAGGAGGGGAAAATTTGACATTTATACTAAAATACAAGCAAAGGAAATAAGCTTGAACAACATATGTTGTAACATTAGTCAAGCAGAAATAGTACGTACATTACGGTACAAGGGTCTTAAGTGGCCCATAATTGCACGGCATGAAGTTAATTAGTTGGTATGGTAAATCAAAATGTTGAAATAGTCCGGGATAGTTACCGTTGTTTACCTTTCATTTCCGGGGTTTTTTTGAGAACTTTATGAGTACTATTCATTGCAAGGTAAAATTAGAGCTATGAATGTATTTTTGTGCCAGAAGATTGTCTCATTATATATGGGAGAATTGGAGCTATCAATCGTAAGACAATCATTCAAAAAGTTTCGGAATTGTTTTGAATAAACAAGCCAAAATTACGAACGTTGTTTATAATGCGGTAGAAGAAACAGATAACCCAGTGTCATCACTTCATGTAAACTTAATAAAATCCATCGATTTCAAGCACATGAACCGGATAAAAATAATCCCGTTACTGGGAATTCCATCGTGGAAATCGATATTTCACGAAATTCACGCCAAACAAAAATGGTTAAACTGTTTTCTTCATCAACATTATCCATCCCCTTCCTTCTCTGAACGTTTACCACCATTATTGTCACGACTGTAAACATTAATGGACTGTGTATGCCATACTTTGGCAGCTATACAATAGCATCGAAGTATTAACATAAAGTATTTATTTTTAAGAGTTAACTAATGGAAAAGAAATAGCACACGGACTACGCGCCGTTAGAATCATGATGTGATAAACACGTCGGAACTTCTATCTCTTCTTGGCCCATCTGGAGCTGTAGGAATATCCCGTAAAAAAATTACTGGTATTTTATGGCAATTTTCTCTAAATGTAAAGATGTGAGCAGCTAATAGTTTTATCCTAATTGAAAAAATGAGAAATATTTCATCACAATTAGAACAAATTCATTGACTTTCACGGGAGGTGGAACATCGCGCTGCCTCTAGCATAATACAACATGGTGGCGGTTCAACCGCGAATTTACTTAACCTTTTGAGCAGTACGGACGTTCATTCACGTCCTCGTGCCTCCTGGCCAATCATACTATGACCGTACACGCACGTCTTTAAAATTTGTCGAGGAACAGTAGAGGCGTACCTTCATGTGCATTCAGATGCATTGTAAAATGCTGTTCAGTCCATCCTGGTGGTTAGTGAGCCCAATTATCACTATAAAGTGTCCCTGAAGAGTACTGCCTCCCATTTCATTATTCAATTAACTGCGTTCAGCCTTTAGTATAAGTGCATATCACATGCACTCGGTTCCATTAACGGAAGTTATTGCATTCAAATCTGGTTTCAGTCCTGTCCTAAGTTAATATTTTTGTTCTCATACCACAATATTTCGGGTATTACTCAGTACAAATGTTTTATTCATTATGTTTTGCTTGCGTAATGTATGATATTCTTGTTTTCATCGATTTTTTATCAAACAAACTTGAGTTCAAGGTAATATAGTTGTAATCGTAAGTAATTTCATTGTTTTACAAAAAAACCTCACTCCCTAGGTCAGGGCAAACGAAAAAAAATTCACTACTCAAAGGGTTAAGGAATAGGTGGCAAGATTCATATTCTATTTTCATTGATTATTCCGGGACTTCGGGACTTTTGACATCTTAAAAAGTCTTAATCAAAAGTTTGAAAATGCTTTCTCGTCCATACAGGCGTTTTTCTGCTGCAATCTGAGCGATACTCATCAGTGCCCATGTTAATATCTCCACTTTCAAGGAAACATTACGATAAAAACAAATCATGAAGCTATTTTTCCTCAATATTAGTTTATAAAATGCACTTCAAAGATGCTACATCTAAGAGATTAGAATTTTTAGAATAAGAATCCCTGAGGCCAGAGTTATCTCAATGAATTGTCAAATGAACATAAATGTTTGCTCATAGCCTGGTGACTTAGGGCCGTATTCATAGTCGTTACCTGGGTGTCCCCCAGATGTGGGGGAGTCCCTTGGCTCGGAAATAGTATTCATAGTCGTTACCCAGGGGACTACCGTCCCCTAACCCTCCCCTGGGCCGTCGATTTCCTGAGTAAGGCATGAAGGTTACCCAAAGCTCCCCTTACGCAGTACTGCTGCCCACGCGTGGGATGAATTGATACTACTGTACTAATGGCAGGACACGATAATATCAACAATTTTCCATAGTAACGTCTTCTGTTTACAAACATGGGTACTCACTGAACCAATATAATATTCCTCACCATTCATATTGCATAAATATTCAAGTAATATTGTAAACATTCTCTCATATTCCTTCAATCGTTTTTCATCAACATTTTGTAACAGTATACTCTATTATTACTTATAGCGTGCATGATCACGGTGAAAAATGAGCATCGAAAACATCGAGAACCATTCAGCCAAACCGTTCATATGTATTTTTGCGTGGGATTGTTGCCAAATCTCTTACCCAGGCGTCCCCTGGCTGGGTGTTACCCAGGTAAGGTTTATGAATCGCTAAGCGTAGGGGACCCGTAGGTGTTACCTGGCTAGGGAATACCCAGGAAACCGCTAGGAAAACGACTATGAATACGGGCATTAGTCACTGAATATAACTTATTGTGCTCGGCCCAAGAACCGCAACAGGAAGTTTTCCCTTCATCCGTTTTCAAGGGACCAAAACCAACAGCATTGTCGTCTTAAAATAAACTCAACGGAAAGTACGAGATACGATCTCAGGAACATATTGTTTCCATTGACTCTTTATCAAACAAACATGAGTTCAAGCTAATGAATTTTCAATCGGAAGAAGTATAATTTTTTCCCCAAAAAAACTCAGACAAAAAAGACTCCGGAGGTCAGGGCAAACGAACAAACGTACAACTCAAAGAGTTAAATGCGATTTCATTTATATTCCGTACTAGCTGGATTACCCGGCGTTGCTCGGGATCTTACTTCCTTCAAAACTCTTTATATAAGAGGCGAGGGGTTAGTAAGTAGTTGTGATAACAGACTACAGTGCAAGAAATTGTTTTATTAAATTGATATTATTTTCTGCAGAGAATCTATACAAGTGTGGCACATTAGTAAGTGAACAATGTGACAATATCTCACATGAACAATAATAATTATTAGTCAAATGACTAAAAAATTGACAGAATGTTAAAAAATAACATGGTAAAATAAAAACAATGAAATTAGTAAAACCGTTTTAATATAGAGAGAGACAATTTTTTGAAACCCTTTACTGTAATCATACTACCTGCACAGCCAGGCTAAAAGAACATTATAGTTTAGTACATAATTCGAGCACTTACTTGTTGAGTAGCTATTCAGAATTTCATTTTCGTTAATAAAGATTTGATTTCATGGCAATTACGATCAAAATGAACTTGTAGCCCGGAGTGGATTTCTATATGACCAAGAATTATTATGTTTATTCCATTTAGGAGTCATCAATAATTGTTTATTGATCACTCCTATGGTACGATGTTCATTTTTGTTTGTTTATTTGGTTGTCAAGGAAAATGCGTTAAAGAAAATCGATTGAAAAAGAGAAAAACTTCATTCTTTCGGGCATAATACTACTAATTTTAGTAGTATCATGCTTTCGGGTATCTGATAAAATAAATTTCAACTCTCTTATCTTTAGTTATAGTTGTTTTAAAAAGCGAAATAATTAACCGCAGCACAAATCCCAATGATTAGCATTCCTAATCGGCTTAACTAAGCAGTATGAATTCCAACAGCAATTAAGACCGAAGTTTGGTCGTCAAGCGAATATGGTATTGTTGATTTCACAGAAAAATGCGTTTTTACAGCTAAAAACGTAATTTTCAGTCAATAACGAAATGAAAAGGATAATCAATTGAAAGAATTAAAAACTTAATTCTTTCAGACATTTAATTAAAAAATTCAAACTCTCTATCTGGAGCGGAAGTAATTTAAAAAAGCAAAAAATGAAACCACTGCACAAAACCCAATACGTACCGTGAACCACCTAAGGGCCCCTTTTTGGGACCTTTATGGGCCCTGAGATCTTTTTAAAGTAGCCTACAGTTTTCCTCCTGCATTGATCTATTACTCTGTAAAATTTCAGCACCATAGGATTTAAACTGCAGATTTGTATAAAAGACTGACAAACATTCTACTTTAAATATATAGACGAGTAAATGGGTGCTTGCAATTTGCAAGCAGGGGGAGAAGTGTAATATGATGATACTCTTTAAATAAGGAAATAAAACAATGGAAGCTCTCAAGTCTGCGTGCTACATGCAAGCAAAGAAAAGTATAATTCTCGAAAATGAAATACGCGCCCCTTGAGGTATGGATACCAGACAGTTCTAGTACAAACTTAAATTGTATGTCATCCGGTTATTAGCGACTTTTCAAAATACTATAATTAGTATACCGAAACGAACGTGGAACCACTGGAAGATCATCATAACCTCATTTGACGGCATATAAGACGCTCTTCTACGTTAGATATTTCATTTCAGTACAGCATACTTAATAAGAGCACACATGAAGAATTTTACTATATAAATTCGATTGGAATCGAGATTTTTAATATACTAAATTTCATATTCAATCTTCCGATCTTCTACATGGATGCATGTTCTTTTAATGAAAATTACAATATCATGAAGCTTGGTTGGTTGAAATTGGTCATCAAAGCTACGGTGGAGGCCAGAAAAAGTTGAAGAAATTATACCAAGTACTTAGCAGTGCGAAAAATGGTATAAAGAAGACTGAATAACATGGACTTAGGATACCTAAATCATACATGTAAATATCTCGAAGACTAATCGAATTTTTTGACTTTTCCAATTTTACTCCAAATCGACACATAAATCTAACCCTCCCCTGAAACTGGCCCGCATCGTTGAGTTCCAAATACCAGCCCTTTTACATGGGAAATGGTACGTGTATGCACTCCAGAGATCCGTTGGAGCTATTAAAAATGAGGCATTGCCTACACTTAGATCTCGTCAAAGAAATCAACATTGGGAAGTTTGCGTGTTTTCACGACAATTTTTGAAAATTAATCATATTGTCACCGCAATAAATTCTTCGGGATCACAATAAACCTTCCGTTTTGATGGAGTTTGAAAAGTACCGCGTGAAAAAAAATGAATCACGGTAAAGCCTTATTAGGATATTTTCATTTGATTACTCACAACTTCTGTCGTGTAAAACTATTTCATTGCACCATTTATAATGAAAAATTTAATTCGTGTCTCTCACAGCTGGTGAAATTATAACGCATGTACCGAATATGGTCTCTATTATGATTAGGGAACTATCTCGCTCGCACTGCTTCAATTATCAAACCATTTTTTGACCCCAAGTAGGGTTCAAACGTCAAAAAACCCCCTCCCTCTCTCTCTGTCTAGAATTAAATGCACAACTATGCTTCTCATTTTCTTTATCTCAGAGGTCTGATTTACGCTTTTGTTCCATTACTTTGTCTTCCTCAACAACCACTGAGGTAAGTGAAGAGGGGACTTGCTATGCTGGCCAATGCTAGAAGCTGAGGCCACTCCGCCATCTTCGCTGGCCCTCATTTTCCTATGCGCTAGCGTGCTAGCGCTCTAATTTTGTGATTTTACGATGTTTTTCATCGATAACATACTAGAAGCTAGCATGAACTTACTTCTTTAATGCGCATTCACCTAACATATACAGGATCAGTCCTCCGTATGCGTCGTCGTGATTTACGTCTGATTCGATGTTACGTCCACGCTGACAAGGGTCGTCGTAAAATTTTTCCCTGTTTAATGCTAATAAAATAGACCGTATATGCATATGCTTGCGTTGTTTGATAACTGAGACATAATCGTCCAATCTGAAATAGCTAGATGAAGGCAAAAAACGAATTTTAAAATTAAAAACTTGATTTATCGCGGGATTACTAATAAGGTCACGAATATCTTGTTCCATTTTACGTTGTTCAGACTTACGTCGTTTTTCTTCAACACGCATCTCCGACGTAAATTGAGGACTTAACTTGACAACCACTTAACAACTCAACAACTTAACTTGACTTAACTTGGCGCGACTTAGAGTTGAGTCCGTTAGAAAGCAACACACTGGTTCACAACAACTTAAAGTGGCTTAACTCGACCTGGCGTAGTCTTAAAGTTGAGCATTTCTCAGCTTTCTCTTAATTCTAGCCAATAGCAAAGCCTGTTTTACTATCGATAGTGCTAGGGAAAAGGGGATTACGATATCGATAAGGCCAATTAATCGATTGTAATATCGACTTTGAAAGTGGTGTGCTGTGATTGGTTGGAACTTTCAGGCCCCGATTGACACTCGGGAACAGCTTAAGCCAAGTTAAGTTGTTGTGAACGGGGCTTTAATGTATTTTTAATTTATTTAAATTAAAGATAATCCGCACTCCCGATAAAAAAACTCTTTTAAAATCGGGTGGAATCTATAACAGTAAGCATGCCAACATATGTTTCTAGAGTTACATGCCTTCAATTTCTAACTGATGGTGGATATTCTTACTTTACACATCCGCTAATTCGTCCATTCCGTCGTGCTAAGTAAGGAGAGAGGAGTGTTAAACAATATGGTTGTTATTTCTGTTGTCAGGCAACAGTTTGATGACGTAGTGCCTTCTCCATGCACCTCAATTTTCTCAACTGATCAAGACAGGCCCAAAACGTTGCCTCTTGAGTGTTTCCAAAACTATACTCTCACTTTCTCGCCGTTGGGACATCCATGAATACTTTTAAAAAACTAATTCTTTCTTTAATTCCCAGATGATCTATGGACTTAATTTTTTTAGTAGTTTAACCGATGAAATCACGCTTTTTTTTATTTAAAAAATTCGGGTCAGCTATAGAGTCAAGATATTGCAATATCTAGGTTACTCAGGAAGTGTTTAAAGGGTCAACAAACATTTTGGAAGGGGCGAATCAAAGGACAAACAAACCGGTGAAGAAATCAAATGGACAAGGTAGAGCAATTAAGATCGGTTAAGTGTTTCCAGTTATCTCCAACGAGAAAGTTTTTATTTTTTTGGTTTCGCTCACAAGAATTGAGTCATAATCGCGATAGTCGGAGAGGAACAGAACGATATCCTCACTCGCCACGATACCGCGTGGATTGTAGGGAAACAGGAGTCAGTAGAAGAGTTTGAATTTACGGAGACACAGGTCGTTTAGAGAGCTTAAATTATCTATACATGGACACCAACCTTAGAGCGATGCGTTACTTTTCTCTTCGGGCGAATTCACGAAGAATTCACGCCGACTAAATGGCTGGTATTCATATAAGGGATATATGTATAACCAATGATTGACGAATCTACCATTATTCGTCAATCTTTGATTATTCGGAACAAGTATTCATGGACGGTAAACAATATCCAAATCATGTATCTTTAATTATTTAGGCTAATCCGTAATTTGTGGATTACAAATTGAATGTTTGTTCATTTTAAGGTGGTATGAGAATTTGAAGCGGCAACACATCTTGTGAGTAGCGATCAATTTTTATTCAAATCGAGTATGTATGAGGACCCCAGAAGTCAAGGGGTCTAAGTAACAAAATCGTTGTTTTGAGAAAACTTTAGTCAAAGTTGAAAATGTTTGGTACAACCCACTAAGAAGTTAAGAGGCATTACCCTAGATAGTATTACCTGTCAATAAAATCACTTGGATCCCTTTACCTCCTAAAATATTTATAGTTTCACATCCCATTCCTGTACCTAACTTGTTTTTTTTTAAATGTCACTTAGACCCCTTGACTTCTGGGGTCCACATATATTTTTGTTTATTGCACATCGGAAATGATAATAAAAAAATGATTATCGATGTTGCTTTGATAAAAATGAATTCACCATACCTTCAATAGGAGTATTTTTTAATGATTATACAACTTAAATGAAGGCGTTCCTAGGGAAACATCAACAATGATTATACAACGTAAATGAAGGCGTTCCTAGGGAAAAATCAACAAGCAATAATCTCGAATATCGGCAAGCGTTGACGGTGTAGCTCGCTCTGTTTAATGTTAGGAATTGCCCGGTCATTAGTATACTCTTCTCTCTTTTCAAGCCATAGAAAGAGACACCTATTCGTCGCCTGAACATCGTGATATGCAGGTATTCTGATGGTGTTAACTATTTGGACGGCCAGGAGATTAGTTACGTGTTTAACAGTTCTGGACACCGCTGGCTGCGAAACAGAACTAGAATCCCCGACTTACGTACGTGAAACACCAAAAAAGACGGAGAGTAGCACTATTTGTATAATCAATGATACCATAAGAGAGCGTACCATAAGAGAGAGAACAATAGGCAACGTAGCAAAAGGGATAGGTAGGTGAAACATAGTTAGAATAGTCTGTAGTGCATGATATATGTAATAACTACCAATAATCCCTTCCTTATTATGTATATTTTAACCTGTACTATACCGTAGTAACTAATATTCTATTGTAATAACTACTGCAATTACTTGCAATAACTAATAATCTACTGTAGTAACTAATAAACTATGACCCTATTTTCTAGCATGTCTACATTATATATCCTACTTACTTGGCAATAGTGCATGTTTGGTGATCTTCACCCCCTGCCACACACCCTCGTGGTGGCTCGCAGGGTATTACGTAGATGTAGATGTAGATGTATTTATGACTTGATTCATTACCGATAAAGACGCTTCGTACAATTTGTTAACATTGCAAACAAACGCAAGCAAAAATGTGTAGTAGCCATGGATAATAGGTTAGGAGTATATAATTCATGCCAATTTCGGCCGATGTTAAGTTCAGCATGGAAACCATGTAAAAATACATCGTGGAGAAAAGCAGCAGTGATATATTTTTTTAAATTTTCTATATAATTTCAACTTTTCTGCATTGATGTGGAAGCACATAATCTTAATGCGATGAGCCGCAGTTGCACAAGAGGAACTGGCAGTCTTCGCGGAAAGTGTCGCTATACGAGCATCATTTCTAGTAAGAATGTACTGGATGACTTCGGGTTTTGAAACTCGGTATCCTCCGTTAAACTCTTCATTTGAGCAATAATTCAGTGGATTTTTTTGGGTCTCTGACGTGTGCATTCCGCAGCCTTTAGTGATACGCTGGTACATCGTCATTGGCAATCGCATACGCCAATATATCCGAAGGAAATTCCATTGCACGAGAATCCTAATTAATTCGAGTCATAGATTGAGTATTCTATGCCTTTAGTACCCTAAAGAACTGTCATTTCGAACTAAAAGTACGAAAATGTCGTCACAAATGACAAAAATACCGACGTGCAGCAATGAAAAACTCTAATTAATTACGGCCGAAAGCTTAATTCACGAATCAATGATTATTTAGCCAAATAATTACAGTTTAAATTTCCAATCATTGCATTTAACAAATGATGTGGTACGAAGTCACTCGCACGGGTGCATATACACCGGGGTTGAAATTCGCCATGAAAAAAATCGTCGGACTTGACCGGGATTCGAACCCGGATCTCCCAATTTCCGGTCAGGTGTGTTGTTTCAATGATTTTATTTTATAACAATATAACATTACAGTACATTCATTAGCATACAGGGTAAAAAAAGATCCGCTCCGAGAAAAAACCGCTTGGACAAATTATGCAAAGTTGAAACACTGTATCAAGGAAAAAAGTATAATGTACGAACTTTGCAGTGATTGTATGGTAACGGGAGAAATGAAATACAGACTTGGACTTTGCGATATCCCAGCGTGTCCTAAATGCAGAAGGATAGACAATGTAGTTCACAAAATAGTAGGTTGTAAAGGACCAAACGGAATGAGAAATAATTAAAAACATTTTTAGAGACTTCGACACATTCGGAGATGGAGATATTGGAAAAAGAATCTGTTAACACTAAATTTTAAATTATTTCCTGCCAAGAAAAGTATACTCTTAACAGAACTAATAGCAACTTTCGTGTAAAGTCAAACTGGACAGAAAAAATATAAGATCGGCCATAACCGATAAAATTAAAATAGTAAATAAACAGTTACCCTCCTCTGAGCATGAAAAAGCATTGCTGTTCAACGTCTTGTAATAGTATTTTATGTAAAAAAGAGATTTAAAAAACTAAAATATATAAAATATATTCATGTATGTGTCTAAAAAATACTTTAAACAAAAATGTATTATAAATGTATGTGTCTTTGGAGCGGATCTATTAAAAAATAAAATACTAAAAAACAACACACCTGACCGGCAATTGGGAGATAGGGGTTCGAATCATAAACAATGATTACTTGATGACAGGGAATATATATTATTGACAGATTGATGAATCTCTGATTAAAGAATCGATGTTTGATGAATCACTGATTCACGACTATGAATAAGGAACAATAGTTAATTAGATATGTATTCATATATTGGGACAAATCTGTAATTACTGAGGACTATGAATACCGGTCTAGATGACTTTATTTAAGGAATGCCGTTGTAAAATCACACTCGCAAGTCCACCGATCGCAATCTAAGATCATTCATGGAAATATTCATTACTCCCGTACTATGAAAGCATACCACTCAGTCCCCATGAAATCTGCCTGGAAATAGACGGTAGTATATCATCTGCTCGGTCCAAAATAGCTATGGCATTTAATGACTATTTTGTTTCCTCCTACGATAGTAACAATAATAGTAATGACAGTGGCATTGATGAATTCGTCGCTGAATGTTGTGATTATTCACATAGCTTCGAATCCATGTACCTAGAACCAGTCGACTCTGCTGAAATAACCAAATTAGTAAGATCTTTTCCTGCTAGCAAAGCCCCTGGTTACGACAACGTTAACAGTGAACTTTTGAAACTTGTTATTAACGAATTAGCTCCTATTCTCGCACATATATTTAATCTAAGTTTTACCAGTGGTGTTTTTCCTGACGAGCTGAAAAAGGCGGTGGTCATGCCCTTATATAAAAAAGGTGATCGATCAAGTATAATAAATTATCGTCCAATTTCACTGCTATCGATATTTTCAAAAATTATAGAGAAGCTAGTCAAGACGAGATTAATTAAATTTCTCGATAAAAACTGCTTCTTCAGCAAAAATCAGTTTGGTTTTTTAAGTGGAAAAGGAACTGAAGATGCTCTAGAAAATTATTTTACCCATGTTTACAAGGCTATAAACTCAAATCGACGCACTGGCAGCCTATTCATTGACATTAGCAAGGCTTTTGATTCCATTGATCACATGGTTCTGACCTTTAAGCTTCAGAGGGCTGGTATTCGAGGAATACCACTAAAATGGTTTACCAGTTACCTGTCATCGAGAATGCAGTGTGTAAAAATTGGTGATGTTTATAGTAATTACAATATGATAACTTCTGGAGTTCCACAAGGCTCTGTCTTGGGTCCAATCCTATTTCTAGTTTATATAAACGATCTATGTAATTTCAATTTTAGAGGTCATGTGACAGCATTTGCTGATGATGTCGCCTTAAATTATGGAGGTTTAAACTGGGGTGATGTAAAATATGATATGCAGTCAGATTTGATCAATTTGCGACGTTGGTTTGCTTCCAACAAATTGAAAATGAGTGTAACTAAAACGAAGTATATGTGTTATAATTTATGTAACAGGTACAAGTTTGATTGGGTTTTATATTATCATGAAGAAAACTGTCCGATAAATTCATGCAATAGCTGTTTGCCCATTGAACGGGTTTCCAGTTTGAAGTACCTGGGAGTAACCATTGACGAATCCTTAAAGTGGCAACAACATATTGATAATCTAACAAATATTATGCGAAATACATTGACAAATTTTTATTTCATCAGAAATAAATGTCCTTTAAATTTCCTTAGGATAATTTATAACGCGTTAGTACATTCCAGACTAAGTTATGGCATTTTTTGTTGGGGTGGCGCTTATTTAAACTCCTTGAAACCTGCCGTGTTTTTACAAAAAAGAATTATTCGTGTTATTTTGAAAAAGAACAGATTTGAAAAATCCTTCCCACTTTTTCTTCATTTACGTTTGCTTCCATTGAGGCATCTATATATTTATAAGGTTCTACGGTGTTTCTATACCAGAAGTGGTAACTCTGATGTATTTCAGTGTCTACCTTCTCACATTGCCCTGCGTAAAAAAAATATTCCATTACCAAAACCTAACTTGACGTTGTTTAAAAGATGTTTTTTGTATGTAGGGCTAAAGGTATACAATATGTTACCCCTGTCATGTACTAATTCTAAGTCTGTGAAAAAGTTTTTGGAAAATGTACATTCTTGGCTTCTCACCAAGGAGAGTGTAGAGCATTTATTACTGTAAATCATTGATGTAATGAGTTATAAGTAAACTATTAGTAAGTAGCTTTTAAGGTACGAACTTACACTGTTAAGCAATTGTCACGGTATCACTGCACGAGCTATATGTATCTTTTAGGAAAAGCATAATGTAATATTATTTGATGGTAGCCTTAAACAGGTTCTCCTTCAAGGCTACCTAAAATTACTCTATTTTGCTATTGAAATGTAATTTGTTGTATGGAGTAATAAACTTTATTATTATTATTATTATTATTATTATATTCCCCCTATTGAAGCGGGTAAATACTCGTACACATGGGTTTTTACCCAAAGCGTTCATGGTGTAAACAGTCTTCCAAGGTGACGACATTTGCAGCGGAATTTTTTATTTGAGCAGGAAGCAGAATTTCTCGGCCACGAGCTGTTCACGAGAGTCCGTCGCGCCAAAGTACGCCGCGTGCACGAAACAGCTCTCACCAAAAACTCTCGCGGACACCTCGCGTAATCTCTCGCGGCATTTCCGCTATGTATAGCGGTAGAGTTTCCAGCTACACACGGGACACGCTCGGCAGTAAGACCCTGGGTTCTTTTTGGTTCCCATGGATGTACATGGAAGTTTGACAGTTGACGTACGCGTAAGACACGCAGTGATTGTTTGAGTTAATTGAAGTCTCGATTATCCGCAGATGCTGGGGGTTGTGTGGACTGAAGATTTCTCTGATTATAGAAATGTAATCTGACAATATTAATGGCTTGCGCGAAAATAATAAGATAGATCCCATGTTCTCACATTTTCAAGGTCAAAGCCTTGAAACCATGAAAATGACATAGTTCATGTCGAAACCTTGGTCGGTGAAATAAAATTTCTGGGGAAAATGAACGAAACCTTTTATTGTGAGAACATGGCATCTGTACTTCATTTTCACAAGATATCGCCAGATACGCTAAATTTAATAATAAGATACTTCCACGGTATGCCGTATAATTGCATTGGACATGGTTGACATGGCCATTGAGGTAGATATTACAGAGGGCTTTACGCCATCAAACTGTTGCCTAGCAACCTAAATAACGACCATATTGGTTATCTCCTGCTCTCTCCTTACTTTCCTATGGATAGCACGACGGAATGGACGAATTAGCGGATGTGAAGCAGAAGAATATCAACCTAATGTTTTGAATTAAAGGCAAGTAACTCTTGATACATGTAATGGCTGCTGATTTCTATGTATTCTACTCGATTTTACAGTATTTTTCACTGGGATCGTGGATTATTATTAATTAAAATGAATAAACCAATTATGCAAGGAGAGTGCAAATTAAAGAAGTCGACGCATGCTGATTTCGAGTAAGTTATCGAAGGCAGACATCGTAAAACTGCAAAATTAGTGCGTCTGTCCATAAGCGTTAAAGGAAATTCGGGGTGAACAAAGATGGCGGATAGGCTAGGCCTACATTACAACTTCTGACATGTTCCACAACAGCAAGTGCCCTCTTCATCTATCTCAATGATGAGAAGGAATATTTCTGCAAATCGCTTTTTTGGTTACCGGATAGAAAAATAAACGTTCAATAGCCGTGATACAATTAGTATTACTCGTCAGAAAAAGCGTAGATCAAACACTGAAATAAAAGAGAAAGCCCTCGCTGCGGTGGTTTATCGTAAGGTTTATTTCTTTACCCTGTTACTCAGAGGCTTAAGAGATCAACATCCTAGATTTCGCCTTTTGTGTGATGGGGCATTGGGATGAATTCCAGAATCTGACGAATCTTGACGGTCTAATACCCACTTTTCAAAATAATTATTGTAGATACAGCGACCTGGAGGGACGACTGGGCCCTTATGATGAGGGTGAAGTCATTTAAGAAAAGACACAATTGTGCGAAAACATATTAGTAGCTTTTTAACTGTTTTGAATAAATTGCCCTGAGAAATATTCGGCCCGGACTGGGAATCGAACCCCGGACCTTTGGTTTGCCGGGCCAATGCGCAGACCACTACGTTAAGGCAATTTTTGGTGGATACTAGGCAACTAGATGTTTTAGGCAACTAAATGTAGCTTTTAAAAGATAAATTAGTTATTAAACCTATAGTGGAGTATACAAAGTTTTATTTAACTTACTATGAATTACTTCCACAAAGTCAAGCCTGGAACCATTTCCTTACTGTTAGTATCACTTTGGTTTCTGCTGCTTGTATGATAATGCATGCGGGATTTAGATATTAACTAGTCTTTACTCTTTCGTTGGCATTCCTTAGCAACGTTATCATGACAATTAAATAATATTACTGTTTATATTTTAGTTCAATGTGTGATTTGTATACAAACTTGTCTTTTCCCCCTTCATGGCATGCCTTGAAAATGCTATTACGACACTGTTATTACGTCACCTTACGCCGTGTCAATCAGTACTAAATTTGTAACACGTATACAGAAATACTGTCTTATCAATCCCTTATTCGACATATAAAACCAGACCATTGATGATGAAAAAAAGCTTACTCTCGTCAACCAAGTATTCAAAATGAAAAAAGAAAACAATCTGAACGATCAGACAATATGAAATCTTACATTCCCTTTTAAATTAGCCGTAACTTCAGGTTCGCACTTTTGAAATGAACGGCTCTGGTGCAGTCCTAAATTAGTACAATTTTGCATTGAATTCTGATGTTATAAATACTCGCTCGCTGAACTGACTTGTTACAGCAGCAGCGTTTTAGGTAGTTCGAGCGAGATATCATTTTTCCTAGAAATCAATGGATTTGATCTCATTTTACAGAAAAATATCTCACTCATCTAATGGCACCAAAAATTCAACCCCATACTACATTACTTTCCGAGATATTTGCCAGAAAATACCAGCCCTTTTATATGGGAAATGGTACTACGTGTATGACTCCAGAGAGACATTTAAAAAAAAATAGGAATTTCTAACTTTTGGATGTCGTAAAAAAATCACCAGTGTGTAGTTTGTATGTTCCCTCAACTATTTTGGCAATGAATCATATTGTCACCGCAGATATTTCTTCGGAATCACAATAAACCTTCCATTTTGATGGAGTTTCTAACGCACCGCGCGAAAAAAATGAGTCAAGTTAGAGACTACTGAGATATTTGCATTTAATTACTTACCATTTCTGTCATATAGAAGTATATAATTGCACCATTAATAATGTAATATTTAATCCATGTGTCTTACAGCTGGAGAAATTAAAACGTATAGTTCGAATATGGTCTCTATTATGACTACGAAACTATCTCGCTCGGACTACCTTGAGGATCGGCACCCCGAATAGTACAAATGAAAACCTATTCCGTGAATCTGGGCTGGGACAATGGACGCACCACTGTGTTTCTTGCTCAGCAAAATGAACTGTTTCACTGGCCGGGAAATGCGGAAACATTGACCTCGATTTTTAGTGCGCCGTCATTTCCCAGGTCAAGGCGGCTATGGAGTTATAAAAAAAAATAAGAGAAACATCGCAACAGGCCATATATTACTCCATTGTCCGCGAGTGGGACGTGGAGAGACCCCATTATGCCCCAACAGACTCGACCATTACGGAGCAGAACTTTTGAGAAGACGGGCAAGGTCACATTGGAACATGATTTTTTTTATAAAATAAGGTCCGTTGAAATATGTCAGTATTCACTCGGTGTACATTTTTGAGAAAGGCTAAGACAGAAAACGCTTCACAGGGACAGTATATCTTCTGCAAGAGAGACTTGATACGTCACCGACGAGCTCCTCGAAATTCAAAGCGAATGAATGGGGAGTTTCATGACGCTTCAATGCGCGAATAATGCGGAAACGTCACGTGACCTTGCGATTTCGGGGAAAGTAAAAAAGACTATTCACGCACGTAAATACTAGTCACGCACGCATTCTTTTTTTAAATATAAAGCAGAATATGAAACACCATAATATTATATGATACATATATTGTAATTTAATGTAATGTAATGTGTCGCAATGCGACGTAAAGTGCCGTGATGTGAGACGATGTGACGTAATATAATGTAATTGAATAGACTATAATATGATATGATATGATGAAATATCATATAAAATTATTAAAGTAACGTAACTTAATCAAATATAATACGATCTGTTACACTAATAAAGAAGCAGTATACATCTGGCATGGCATTCACATTTCCTGATGTAGTTTTTCATGCTGATTTAATATATGAAAACAGTTTTTCTCTACCACGTCAGGTTTTGAAGAGTTCATCAAAAAGTTATATTGCATGGAACACCGCTCGTCAAAAACTACTCTCGGCGTCGTTTTTCATAGTTTTTCATGGTACGCTGTAAGTGTTGTCATCGCTTTCGAAAAGAGTTTCTGTAATGTTAAAGTGCCCGGCCTGGAACTCCTGTGAAACCGTCCATTGCAAACAATTTACGTCTACCCCGAAATAATTTCGAAATCGATTCTCATTACAGTAAGCCCTCTCATAACAGCAGTATCGTTTCTTGAAATCGTCGCGGCTTGTAAGATGGTACTACATACATGAAAAATATACTAAGAACACACTAATAATATACGGGGAATACTGAGTTTCGTTCCTAAATCTTAACACCTCATGATTTACTCAGTACGGAATCTTGTGATTTGCGTTTTGGGAAATAATTCCGTAATTGTTAGTTATAAAGCACAGTTTCTTTCCCTGTATATTTGCTTTTCGGGTAAGGCGTCCAGTTTAGTCAAAATATTAGTTTCAAACTAGAACTTTGTTGACAAATTTGAAGCTATCCGGGACTAGCCGCAGAGTTCCACTTTTACGGAGTCATCCGCAATGCAGAAATGTGCCAATTTCCACAGAGAAAAAAATCATCCGCCTTTACCAAAGGTCACAAAAGAGGACGCCTCGGTAGCTTAACTGGCTAAAAGCACTCGGCCGGAAATCGAGGGATCCGGGTTCGAATTCCGGTCAAGGCGGATGATTTTTTCTCTGCGGAAATTCTCATGGAAGTTTCTTCTTCAAATAAATAATTTCAATATGATAGATCTCGGATATGCTCAACGGTATCTGGCGATATGCTGTGGAACTTAATTTCTGAATAATGAAAGGAATTTTTGCAATGTCCACTTAGTTTTTATCCGCATTATGCCTTTCAATGATTACATAGTCATCATCAGGTACATCAGAATAATCGTTGAAACGCGTATTACGAATAAAAACTAAGCGGACATTACGAAAATTCCTTTCATTATTCATCATAGATCTCACTGACACGTTAGGGCGCCTACAGGACTGACTGGAATGACTTCAACTAAAGATTTGGAAAAAAAACTTTTACAAGACATTTGATGCGCGTCTTTTGCTGGGACCACGGAGCAAGGTTAGCTGATGCTGCTAATCTTGCCGTCTCTTTGTTGTAGTAAAAATTAAATTCTTGCTAATTGGGATTTCATCGTAGGGTCTTTAAAATGAAAAACAATCATAACAAAGTAACTCAAGGCAGCAGCATCGGCGGACGAGGTAGCGCCTCAAGATAATGAGATATAGAATTTTAACGGATCGTAAAAATAATATTGCTCACTTTTTTGGAAGCGTTGAACTAAATGCTGTTTGTTGCGGTAGCCGACTAGGTTTCGATTCCCACTGAGTTTAGCGTTATCTTTCGTGAATTTTAAGGCAATCACTGTAGAGGATGTAGAACAGTTAGAGCCCAGAGATCCATTGGGGAAAAGATTCCTTCCGAGACAACCTGCCGCGTGCCAGTTTCACATGTATCCCTCCTCCCGCGAAAACCTGAAGGAAAGGGTATGACTCGTAGAACATGAGTTACATAGTAACATCGAACGGATGCAATGCAATGCAGATGACGACTCCTCAAAAAGATGGCAAAAGAGTTACATTTTTCATAGTTAAACGATGAGTGCGTGGTAAATGCCATGGATTATAACGTTTTTTTATCCACAATGTGGTTCGACTCGACAGGTTTACTACTTCAAACGTTCCTCCTATTCTTTAAAAACCATGTAGCGAATGATGATTGGGGGTGACTCCCAAGTACGTTCTGATGGAACGTCGGAATCGACGTCTCATCGAGAAGAACGATCGCGTCTTGTAAAATCAGGTACATAAATATAACCGCGTCTCGATAAATTTTCCGACGACCCTTGTCAGTGTGGACGTACCATCGAATCAGACGAAAATCGAAACGACGCATAACGAGGACTTACTGTATCAGAAATTTAAGATAAGTGACTCATCAAACATATATTTGTTACTTAGTGCTGTATTTTCTAGTCAACTTTCCCCCAGTTTCCCATGGGAATACGGATTACGATTAATTTAAATAAACGACATATTTAAGGAGAATGCACATTGAAGAAGTAAGTGCATACTGGCTTTTAGTAAACTATCGATGAAAAACATGGTAAATATGCGAAATGCGTGCGTAACCCCGCTAGCGCTTTAGGAAAATGAGGAACAACGATGATGGTGGACTGGCTTCAGCTTCTAGCATTGGCCAGCATAGTAAGTGCCCTTTTCATATACTTCAAAGGATACGACATAATGTTGAACATGAATTGACTATACGACTTCCAAGAAACTTCACAGAAAAGCATGAGTTCATTCGTAGTGGCGGAAACGAGTCCTGAGTTGAGTCAAATGCGGCTTCACTAAAACTGAACTTAGTCCACGAAGCCTTGGCCACTTTAATGATTTTACCTTCTTACGAAAGAATTGGCAAACAGTCATGTATTCGAAATGCGACGCAGCCGACCTTCAACAGTCGCAAAAGCGATGAACAAAACTGAGGACGACCCAAGAACAAGCTTAAACTTGGAAGAAAATAGGCAGTGCGCATTTCTCTAGGAAAGAACCAACCTATTGAGAGGGAAGTAAAGCAGTCGACTGGACTAAAGCCCACAGTGTGGGGAGCGTAGCTCAGGCTCTGGCCAAGAAAGAACGTCAGTCGGCAAACGATAAAATTGGACATCATTTTCCTTAGAGAAAGTCGGACGACCTTCGGAGTGCAATTAAGGTGGCTGGAACGGTGAACGAGGGACATTTAGCTGTTTTTCATGGTTTTTTGAGGTGTAGTAGAAAATAAAATCCTTGGATCACATTTCAACCAAGTGTATCTTTCAATTCGATGTTCTACTCCCAAAGTCACGTTTCCATTTATTTCAGAGAAGTTTTATTCATTTTGCCACGAAAATCTTATGGCGGTCAAAGTGAAATACAAAGTTAATTATTCTTTAAAGAAAGTTAAAAAATGGCTATTTGAACATGAAGATATTTAAATACTACTTGCAAATGCCCACGACGTTGTTTAATCAGAGGAAATTATTGACATTTATGCAAATTGTGTGTGGCACTATAACCAAATAAAATCCTACCATAAATAAATTCGAAAATAAAATCGCAATCCAAATTAATAGCCATAAATCATAATCAAACAGCACATAACAATAGATAACTAGGGACGCCAAACATAAATCAATATTTACATCGGGGAGTTCAGGACGACGCAAAAATAATAAAGAGGTAACAATAAGTAACGGGGGACGCCTAGAGAGTTAACAGTGAAGAGTCAGCAGAGATAAGTAGAGGAGTAAAGATCTAAAGGACGCGAAGTGGGGAAAAAGTTCGAAAGACGGAGAATAAAAACGGCAGGGAGCGGATACAAAGCGGCATAGAGGTGACGAAAGAGAAACCAGGGATTTATAAAGAGGCCAGGAAGGAATCGGGAAGGAAACCCAAGATAGAAACCGTACGGCCCAGAATTCTGGAAATAAGGAAGGAGGAAGACCGCGAAACCATACCCGCAGCCACATAAGAGAGACGAGAAGCCCCAGCGTCTGATAAGTCTAACTTTAAGGATAATTAAGCCAAGAAAAACAATAACCTCCTTTTATAAAAATATTGCTGTATAAAATAACGTAAATGTATAAAATTGGAGCATAAAAGAGTAACATTGTAAATTGGATCCAATACATTCTAAACAGCTCTAAATATTGGTGTTGTTATAACCTAATCAATTTTTTTCATTAAAAGAAAGTGTTATACTATTTAAGTAATTGAGCAAAGTGTTTTTATTAATATGTTGTATTTTGTTAACCATTAATCCCTTCAGCAAGGAGGTAAGATTTTAACTGTTTGGGTAACTGTGAAGCTTGATCGAATTGGTTTCAATAGGAAAGAAAACGAGACCGGGTGAGGTTACAGTGCCATGGAAAAACGGAAGTATTTTGTTGTTTCTTTGCACGAAATTCTTGCTTAACCCCACACAGGTTTTCAATATTTGGGGTAACCTAAAACTTTCCAATTTTACGTTAAATTGCAATGTACCTTGTATTTAAGACGGAGGTAGTAAAAAATTATAATCATTACCTGCGTGTGCGTAGTAACGCGCCACGCGGGCAGTAATGAAGATGATCCGAGACTTTCGGGTGATTCCACGCGAAGTCGACCAAATGGCAACGCACTCCTGGCTCGATCATCACTGATTTTCATGATTTGTGGCACGTAAGAAGAATACAAGGAGAAATGACGATTTGCAAAATATATTCGTCTTTTATGATCATAAATGTTAACGTAATGAAACTTCAAATATCACAAATTAGTGCAAATGCTACTCCTCCGAACTGAATCTCACAAAAATGACGATGGAATAGTCAAATTTTAAGTATAATGTTACTTTTGTTCAAAAAAAGACATAAATCTGCGTTTTCCATTAACTTTTAGCTTCCAAAACGTATATTATGAACTCCAAAATGACTTTGGATTTTCCCATTCATTTTAAATTTTGATCCATGTTTAGGGCCTAATAGCTCCAAAAATAATTACTAGATTGGGTGGTACTTAATTTTTCGAATAATATTCATTTTAAATTTTTTCCATAATCAAGCTTCTTATGACTCAAATTGTTGACGCGATAATCGAAATTTCGACGAAATTATATTGAAATTTGTGTTTCTAATACATGTTACGCGTGGCGATTTGATATTCGTTACCAACAATTGCAATGATAAGAAATGCATTGTTTCGCGTTTAGAAGAAAATCTGAGATTGTGTTGCCGAATTATTACGACATATATGTCATGTAACATTGAGATAGGAGTTAAAATGGCATTGAATTGAAAAACAAGTAAATCGGTCAGATGCGATTTTTTCATTGCAAACTATTATCATCCAGGAGAACACAAACGTCAATCTTCACGCAAAGTTTGACATAAACAAAATCAGCTCCAACCGACTTACGGTGATACCCCACCATTAAGTGGTTTTACTGTTTGATATATAGCTTCAAAATGGCTACCTACTTATTTACTTCCATGTCGGAGCTTGGATTAAGGTAGTGCGAGCGAGATAGTTCCCAATTCATAATAGAGACCATATTCAATATACACGTTTTCATTTCTCCTGCTGTAGGGTACATGAATAAAATATTGCATTAATAATGGTGCAATAATATAGTTTTACATGACAGAAATTGTAAGTAATCAAATGAAAAGATCTAAATAAGTCTTCAACTTGACTCATTTTCTTCACGCGGTTCGTTTGAAAATCCATCAAAATGGAAGGTTTATTTTGTGCTCCCGAAGAATTCACTGCGGTGGCAATATGATTAATTTTCAAAAATAGTCATGAAAACACAAACTACACACTGTTGATTTCTTTGACGAGATCTAAGTGTAGGAAATGCCTCATTTTTTATATAAGGTCTCCTTGGAGTACATACACGTACCTACCATTTCCCACATAAAAGGGCTGGTAATGTGGTAAGGGGTTGAATTTTTTGTGTTAATGGAAGGGTGATATATTTTTCTTCAAAATGAGACAAAATTAATTGATTTCTAGGTGGAATGATATTATGCTCAAACCACCTTAAGGCATCGACATTTCAAATAGATAGTGATACAACACTTGTCAGTACGGTCGACAAGATAGATTATTCAATAGTAGAGAGGTTAAAAGTCAGCCGACCTCTAGGTAAATAAAAACTTTAAAAAAACTTCATGGGAAACAGCGAACCTGTTTTTTAATATATTCCAAATTAAAGCAAAATTGGTTAACCCATTTCCTCAAAAAAAGATATCCGGTGAGGTAAAATTTCGAGAGAGTGAGAGAGAGTTTAAAAAAAAACTAACTTCATCCACGAACGGCGAACACGAAATATCCCCATAAGATTTTAAAAATATACCCCCACTCGTTGATAGCGTAACCTTTCGATTCTTTTAGGTGAACGAGAGAGCGCTGGTTTTTTACATCTACATCTACATACCTACTCTACTACATACCGCCGCATAGGCGTGTGGCAGGTGGTTTTTGGACACCAGCCGTGTAAAGACGTAGCGGATAAGGTTTTGGTAGGTGAAACGGTGACGTAATTTATGGGAATGTATTTAGTGGAGCTCAGATTTTACTGTAGTCGCTTATGGTGCGCGGAAAGAACGAGTTTTTGGACCTATCTGTTCGGTAATGTATTTCTCTTATTTTATCGCTTCGGTCAGAACTAGAGGCGTAGTGAGGCGTCATGATAGTAACCGATGTGTCGCTCTGAAATACACCAGTTCTGAATTTCTCAAGCATTCTAAGCCTAGTGTTTTGCCTCCGAGTCTCTAGGGGGCTCCCACCTTATTCCCTCTAATAGCTGTGAAACACTATACTTTCGCTCTTAGCTGTTTTTATGGGAGCGTGCAGTTTCTCTTTGTATTCTATTATTTTTTTGTTAAATCTTTCTGTCCAGAGTCCCAAATGCTAGAGGCGTATTCGAAGTGTGGTCTAACCAGAGCGAAATAGATTCTCCCTTTCACTTTTTCATCCGAGGACCTTCCTATTATACCTACGCTTGGCAATTTTAATTTCTTTAATGCTGTGACGCAGATGATTCGTATGTGTGTTCCCCACGATATATGTGAAGTTAAGAAAATTCCGAAATATCTAACTGTATCTGAAGATTTTACGTTTACTCCTCCCACAATTCTCTCCCTCGGTGTCAGCCAGCTGACAGGACATTGATGAAAAACCGGACGAACCGGAGTGTGACGTAGCGAGTGGTTTAAACCAAGACAGCATTAACGATTTTCGCGCACCTTTAGTTTATTTCACTCTGACCTTCTTAAGTGCATTTAATGATTTTTTTTCCTAAATCATACACTACTTTTACCAATCGATCTTTGATCAATCTAACTGGATGCGCTCGGTATGGAGAACGCAACTGGCTAGTGAGATCGATCTGAGTAGCGGGCCGACTCGACCCGCTTTCTCAGCCAGCCAGAGATTTCATTTCGATTTTAACCAGCGGGTCAGTGGCGCTCCTAGTTATTGTTTGGGTTGTCATTGGGAAACAAAATAAAATCGTTATTATTCAAGGCGTGTGTTGTAACCAGTTGTAACAAGAGTTCAGTAGGGGCGAGTGATGTGATATTGATGCTATCGCAGCACACCGCAATTCTACCGCCAATTCGGCAATTTTGTTCTCACGGAATGCGACCGAAGATTTCGAACTCTGCATTTGTTTACACACCGACTCAATCGTGCTTAAACTGATAGATTAGGTTGTTCACTACTATCGAAATTTCCAGTCCGCGTTGGAAATTCAGGCGATCTGAGTCGGCTCGCTTGAAATTTTCAATCAGTCTGAGTTTAGATCGATCTGAGATCTACTGAAAAATGTAGTGATAATCTTACCAATCAATCAAGCAACAATCACCGCAGCGAGGGCAACAATCTTCCACCAGACGAAAACATCGATCACCGAATTTGAGGTGGCTGGAACGAAAACCGTTGGTCACGAAGCGCACATTTTAAAAATTACCGCATCACGTCAAACTGAAGATTTCACCATGTGACGAAAACCAGTACTATTTCTGACGCCAGCCTCCATTATTATTTCAGTAGGATGTCTTTTAGCGGTAGCGATGAATTTGAACAAACTGACGGAATGGTATAATTATCTCCAGCGTTAAACCATTTAGTAATGTATCTTAAATTCCCCAATTCGTATGTATGCTGAAATGAGGCAGCAAAAGTTTCCCTTGGTAGCCGACCCATATTCATCACAGAATGTCGGTTATGAGCTCCGTTGAAAACTGGAAGTCTCTTATTTAAAATAAAATGGAAACTTGAAGCTTTCAAGTGGTGGAAGAACGTCATAATAAACAAGATAAAAATTTGTGACTTCCACAATTTATTTAAAACTAACTACAGGTTAGTTCTAAATAAATTGTGGAAGTCACAAATTTTTATCCATTGTTAGTTTTAACCGATAGTTTGTTTTAGATGAATTGTGGAAGTCACAAATTTTTATCCATTGTTAGTTTTAACCGATAGTTTGTTTTAGATGAATTGTGGAAGTCACAAATATTATCCATTGTTAGTTTTAACCGATAGTTAGTTTTAGATGAATTGTGGAAGTCACAAATTTTTATCTATTATTAGTTTTAACCGATAGTTAGTTTAAGATCAATTGTGGAAGTCACAAATGTTTATCCATTCTTAGTTTTAACCGATAGTTAGTTTTAGATGAATTGTGGAAGTCACAAATTTTTATCCATAGTTAGTTTTAACCGATAGATAGTTTTAGATGAATTGTGGAAGTCACAAATTTTTATTCATTATTAGTTTTTGCCGATAGTAAGTTTTAGATGAATTGTGGAAGTCACAAATTTTTATCCATAGTTAGTTTTAACCGATAGTTAGTTTTAGATGAATTGTGGAAGTCACAAATGTTTATCCATAGTTAGTTTTAACCGATAGTTAGTTTTAGATGAATTGTGGAAGTCACAAATGTTTATCCATAGTTAGTTTTAACCGATAGTAAGTTTTAGATGAATTGTGGAAGTCACAAATTTTTATCCATTCTTAGTTTTAACCGATAGTTAGTTTTAGATGAATTGTGGAAGTCACAAATTTTTATCCATAGTTAGTTTTAACCGATAGTTAGTTTTAGATGAATTGTGGAAGTCACAAATTTTTATCCATTATTAGTTTTAACCGATAGTTAGTTTTAGATCAATTGTGGAAGTCACAAATTTTTATCCATTGTTAGTTTTAACCTATAGTTAGATTTAAATAAATTATTGAAGTCACTAGTTTTTATCTTGTTTATAAGGCCAAAAATGTAATGAAAATGCGTTTTCTTTCCTTCATTCTTGAATCACGAAGGAGGTGACACACCTATATCAAGGGCTCAAGCGCCACATTTTCGTCTGTGATGTCGTCACTCGTGACGAAAGAACTGGTCGAACAAGTGCGGCGGTGTCGTCATCACAGTGGGACCGGCCTCTCCAGTGGGGCGACCACCTCTCTCCACGAACCAAGTTCAAAGCTCTTGTCGGCAGCCTCTTGGACTCCACGCGGCTATTAAATCAAATCGCCAGAAACGAGTCGGCCTATCGCGGAAGTGAAAGTTGGCCATTCACGCATGGCGAGCCCTTCCTACCCCAAAGCAAAAGAAAAAGGTTAAGCATCCAGTCCCCGTTGAGTAACGAGAAACTGGTCCAAGTATCGGCCATAATCATGGGTCATCCAATCTTAAGATTGGTTGATTGCTGACCTCCACAGTTCCCTATTAACGCCGGTGAAACTGGATCCAGTAATGAATGCTTCTCCGTTTATAGGGTTTAGACTGCGTATTTGTTTTTTGAGACAGCAGTTTCGCCCGCGTTCCTAGGGGCGTGTTCAGGTTGAAGTGGCCAGGTATCAAATCCATTAAATTCAAAATATGTTTTCTTCCACAATTAAACAAAAATACGAATTAAATTACAAAAAGAGTAATTGGGGACCCCGTTTTAGGGTGTCGCCTCCTCAGGGTATTTATAAGGTCACTGGAAATTAACATCGGTGGTACGGGAAAATATTGGCCCGTCATTCGCCCTAATACAATGTAAAACCCATAAAACCACCTCCAGGCCATCAAACATAACAAACTAGCTGGGTATCATTTTGGCCGCGTTGATATGGGCCATTTGTTTCCCTCCGTGCTCGGCGATTGGCTCTTGTCTTCCCGCCAAATCCTCATCAATGCACCAGATAGGCGTTGGCCATCTACATCTACATACTCCCCTACGAGCCGCCGCATCTACATCTACGTAATACCCTGCGAGCCACTACGAGGGTGTGTGGCAGGGGGTGAAGAACACCAAACATGCACTATTGACATGCAACTAGGATATTTACTGGAGACATGCTAGAGAACAGGGTCACATGCAGCTAGATGGTTAGTATCTACATAATAAGAAATGGATTATTGGTTGCTATTACATGCATCATGCACTACAGACTACTCTTACTATATTTCACCTACCTATCCCTTTGCTGCGCTGCCTATTGCTCTCTCTTATAGTACAAGGGAAAAATGACAATTTAAATCTATCGGTACGACAATCTATCTCTCTAATCTTGTTAATCTGATCAAACCTAGAATAATACGCAGGGGTTCTTAAATATATCAGACGTCATCTGTGAACAAATCGGTTTCGAATATACTTAAAAGGTTTAGCCTAAATTTTAACCTGCGTTCTGATAGTAGTTCCCATCCTAGTTCTTCTATTAAATTCGTAACACTTGTACAATTATCATAATGGCCTTTAAAAAATCTAGCGGATCTCCTTTGCATACGCTCTAATTCTTTTATCATACCTTCCTTGTACGGATCCCATATACTAGCGGCATATTCTAAATGAGGCCTGACAAGTGTAAAATAGCTTCTTTCTCGCACTCTCTCATCGTATTTGCCGAGAACCCTTCTTACAAATCCTAATCTACGGTTTGCTACACTAGTTATTTCCCTGATATGTTTCCCCCATGACATGTCTTCAGTGATGGTGACGCCTAAGTATTTAATAGATTCTACGTTGGTTTTTTTTTCTTTGATGCAATAATTATTCCGGGAAAAGATATTCTTTTTCCTAAAGGTCATTATCGCGCATTTCTTCAAATTTAATTCTAGCTGCCAACTATCACACCAATTATCAATCGCATCTAAATCCTAATCTAAAGACTAGATGTCCTCTTCATTTCTTATTTCCTTATACACTATTGCATCGTCGGCAAAAAGACGGAGCTTGCTATTTTTTACTGCTGAATTCAAGTAATTTACGTAGACAAGAAATAAAATTGGACCTATCACGCTTCCCTGGGGAACAACCGATGTAACTTTTACTTCGCCTGAGCTGACACCATCTAATACCACCCTTTGAACGGGATAGACAGTAATATACTGTCTATCCCGTATGATGCTAACTTCGCGAGTAACTTACAGTGGGGAACCTTGTCAAACGCTTTTCTAAAGTCAAGAAATGCTGTACCTTCTACCTGTACGTTACCTTCTCGCATGGAAGGTGTTAGGTCACCTGCTGTGTAAAGATGTAGGTGATCAGGTTTTGGGAGGTGAAATGATGACGTGTATTATGAGAATATATTTAGTGGAGCTCAGTTTTTATTACAGTCGCTTATTGTACGCGGAAAGAACGAGTCTTTATACCTACTTGTTCGGAATTGTATCTCTCTTATTTTATCAGTTCTGTCAGACCTACAGATGTAGTGAGGCGTCATGATAATATTCTCTGTATCGCTTTGAAACACGCAAATTCTGAATTTCTCAAGTAAGATAAGCCTAGCGTACAGCCTCCGAGTCTTTAGGGGTTCCCACCTTAATCCCTCTAAAAGCTGTGAAACACAATACATTCGCTCGTAACAGTTTTTAACGAAGCGCGCTGCCTTTTGTTTGTATTTCATTAATTATTTTGGTTAAATCGCTAAGACCAGAGTCTAGGGAGTTTTTTCATCCAAGAGCCTTCTTATCATTCGCTAAACAAAACCTAGTTTCTTAAATTCTGTGCACAAACATATTTTCATATAAAATTAATTAATCGAATAGGCGGTAGTCATCATCCCTTTTGAAGTTATCCTTCGCTTTAGTCATTTCAATGGATTCCTTAATCAGCCTAGGATAATATATTTCCTCCGTGGATATCAATTAGACAAGACCCAATTATAGAGCACGGAGGGAAACAGATGGGCTATATTAACAAAGCCAAAATCCGTAGGATCAGGGCGATACCATTGTCTCAAAAACAACCTACGAGGTGGAAACCCGTGAAATGGAAGAGCATTCATCGGATCGCCGCGGAAACTTACGATGGAATATGGAGCCAATAATATTCCTCATAACGTTAAAATTTGCGACAACTGGGATGGAAATCGCTTTCAGACCGTTGATTTAAAATTAGACTCCAGTTTTAATCTTTTGTTTAAATACAAAACCAATTTATTTTCAGACGAATCTGCTATTATGTTACGAACTCCAGCAAACTACGGCAGATCAGATCACGAGAATAAAATCAGGGAAATAGATCATAGAACAGCAAGGTTTAAAATGTCGTTTTTCCCGCGATTAATAAGAGACCATAATGGCGGCCAATGAAATTTTTAAGTAGGTTAGTCGACAGGTAGCGTGGCTGTTTAGTTGAATTGCTACCTGTTGGTTGTTTTTTTAATCTGTCTTGTTGTGCTTCAATCATCTTTCGCGTCCCTGCATGAATCTTTTATCTCATTTGCATAGTTGCAATTTACAATATTTCAATAGTTCCTGTGGCATTGGTAGCATACCTATAGCGTGGTGCATGTCATTGAATGTTACTTGTTCATTGCAGAACATGCTGGTGATAACTCACCCCCTGCCAAACACTCTTCAGATGGATTTCCAATCATAGGTAGCTTGTAGAGTTGATGGATGTATGTAGATGTAGATAGATGTATGAAGATGCAGATGAATGTAAGTACATGTAGGTGACTTGTAGATGCATATGAATGAGATTTGTAGATGTAAATTAATGCTAGTTCCCTTTCTTTTCCGTAGTATTTCCAACGCACTGATCTTATTATTAGGTAATAATAAGGATCTTGAATATTTGGTCACCCATGTATTTATTTCTCAGCCAGCGTTTCGCCAAATATATATGCATCTTCAGGGCTTTGCAGTACAAAAAAGGGGCACAAATCCTGGTAATTGTATAAATATTAGTACAAAAGACGTGGATTCGAAAATTTACCTACCTTTGAGCTTAATATTGAACTATAACAAGGTTAATAACAACTCCAATCAGTGAAGAAATATGTAAACAAACCGACAATTAAGTAAACACTAACTATTTACAAATTTTGCAAAAAAATAAATGTATAAATAAATAGAGATGAAATGAATAAATCACAGTTATCAACACCTGATAAAAAACATAGTAAAGAATCTTATTATCATGCATATTACATTGGTCGAGAAAGTTATAAATGTTTAATATTAGAGTTAGGTACTCTCAGCAAGCGGAATTAGATGTAAATTTTACGAGAACTTTCGTAATATTTCATTACTTCGCCTGCAGAAGCGCATTGCTGCCAGCAAAAATAGCAACCGATCAGCCTCTGCACTTACTTGCGAACAGATTTTCAACAGAGTAAGAATTTCAGCATTATTTTGCCGACGAATAAATTTTCACAAGTAATTTGCCGGCGTCAACTTGCCCCTTAGGATTGCGGAATCGCCTCTAGGAGGGAACGAACATCGTGGCGTCAGAAACCTGCTAGGTTAGTGGGAAGATATTGCGAGGATATGGGGGAGAATTTTTTACGGGGATCGTTTCCCAACCCGAAAGGTTCTGCGACCGAATTTGGATGAGAGCCGAACCTTAGAATCCATAAAGAAAGTGAAATAAAAAACCATCGGCGAAGGATCAGAAAGTCCCAAAGAAGAATAAACGTGTTTCTGTGGGCACGCCCCCATTCAACGAGCAAAAGGAAAAACTAAGTCTTATCGGCGGAAATTCGTCATGGTTTAGCCATATTTACGGTCTCACATTGTGAAAGATGTGTGTTGTTGATGGTTGCGCAGACAATACTGTTGCTGGTGGGTGTCACGTGTTGGATACCCGTATGATTTCATTACTTACGGAGTATGCACTTCTACCCTTCCTTTTCCTGAATCCGAATTGATCTTCATCCAGGAACACCTCTGCCTTTCATTACAATATCCTGTAGATGATCCAAGTCGATTACATCGGGAAGCATGTTTCTTTCTCGCAGTGAAACATGGACGATGACTAGTGCAGAGAAGAAAAGGGTGGAAGCATTCGAAATGTAGTGCTACTGAAGAATGATCATAATTAAATGGATAGACCGAGTGAGTAACGAGTAAGTCCTTCAGAAAAAAAATGGCAGATGAGGGCCTGGTTTGAAATGTATAAAGAAAAGTGATGAAAGATAAGAAAGAGAAGAAATACGTATATATGAAGAGATTATCTGATAGGAAGATGAATGCAGAAGTCACCCTTAGAGGGGAGAAATTAGAGCAAGAAGATTCCTTCGCCTATCTCGGAAGTACCATCATGCGGGACAGAAGAAGTAAAACGGATATCAAGCGAAGAATAGCCCAATCAAATAATGCCATCATGGTAAAAATACTATTGATGTGCCCACAGAAGATAGGACTACAAACCAGGAAACAGTATGTGAAAACATTCACGTGGAGCGTAGCACTCTATGGATTGAAAGCATGGACCATTGGGAAAGCTGACCAGAAGATACTCTAAGCCTTTGAAACTTGGTGCTGGAGGAGGATACTGAAGATAAAATGGACGGAAAAAATAAGAAATGATGAAGTTTACAGGAGAGTAGAAGAGGAAATGGCCGTATGGAGCACCATACAGAAATGAAGAACGAGATGGATTGGACACACTTTGAGACACAAGGGATTGTAAGGAACGTAATTGAAGGTAAAGTGGAGGGAAAAGTCCCCAAGAGGAAGACCCAAGAATAAGTTCATGGACCAAATACAGAGGAAAGTACATAGAAAGAGATACCAGGAGGTAAAGGAACTAGCATTAGATAGGCAACGGTGGAGGGATGCAGTCAACCAATCTTAGGAATGAACGACCAACTGTGATGATGAGCTGACGGGAGAATTGAGTGTAGGGATGCGTTCAACCAATCTCTGGATTGTTGGCTGATGAAGATGAGCCTAAGCCTAGAACGCTATATTTTTTTATGGGCGGCTACTCCCCGTATTTTTCCATATGACTGTACAGGGTGTTTATAAATGAATATCGGGATTTTAAGGCTTTGGGTTTATGGGCCTTTCTTTTTCGGTGAAGCCACTGTAACCGGTGTTTCTCATCTTGATGCGCTACAACAATGGCTCTTTCCTCAACTGCAAGATGATGAACCAGAGAACTTCATTTGGCAACAAGATGGTGCGCCGCCTCACTGGCATAACTCATTGTGCGATTGGTTAAACAACGTTATACACAACCGCTGGATTGGCCGCCAGCGGCCGGATGACAGGGCTTGTATCGCATTTGCCTCCACGTTCACCCGATCAGACGCCATGCGATTTTTATCTTTAGGGGTTCATAAAGGATCCCGTGCATAAGCCTCCGCTCCCAGCTGACCCACCCGACTTAAAGAAAAGGGATTGAATCAGTTGTTGCATCAATCGCTCCAGACACACTGATCAAGGTATGGGAAGAACTCGCCTATCGACTGGATGTGCGCCGTGTGACAAATCGTCCTTTCATTGAACACTTGTAGATAAAACAAAAACTGGTTGAGCTGTTCATTCATTGGTTGTGTCCTTTATAATTGTAAGTTAAATGGTATAAATACTACAAATCCTTAAAACCCACATATACATGCATCTGTTTTATTAGGAGAAATGTGAGGAACTCAACCCAAAGTGTTAAACATCTCCTGGCGGAGTGCAACAAGTACCGGTCAATTAGAGTATAACTACTCATTCAAGGTTAAATCGATGAAGTTTTGGTTAACAACCATGAAAACATCAATAAAATAATGATATATCTCCGAACTGCCGATTTGCACAAAAAATATAAGTTAACACAACATACAGCATTTTGATATAATAGTTCTCATCATAGCAGAGCAAGTGGTGTGAAATGACCGCTGCTGTCGAGGCTCCCTTTAAAAAAAAACACTACTACTACTACTACTACTACTACCCAATATTCATTTTGAAACACCCAGCATTGATAAGGAACATGCGCAATAACACTAACTAATTTGTTTAGAAACTAATAAGTACTCCAGTCCTAATTTGCTTGATTAATATCGTACCCCGCCTTGACACTAAGAGAGGTAAAAAGTTGACACCAATATTATATTTTTTTATAAAACAATGATTAAATATCTTACCGAATAGTGATTAGACCTGTGGTTATGTATGGTGATTATTAACTTTTGTTTCGCAAAATTCAGACCATTTAGGTGAAAACCCTTGCGACTCACCCTTGTGGAGGCTTTTAGGGTAACATGTACCAGTAGACGTGCACCCGAGAGGAAGTCCGATAATCCAGAAGTAATCCAGGAAGCAGTACGGGTACCCTTAAACGCAAATTGATAAATTTCACGCGATAGCCATGTTAGGCGGATAAAATTTTCCACCAAAATCACAAAATGAGCTTCACTCTCTACACGCATTACGCCATCAATTGTTTTCTTCAGCCAGTGGATTAAGCACTTTTTGTGAAGCAAGTTCATTCTATTCCCCCCTGGTGATAATCCGTTAAAGCTTCCACTGACGTCAAACGAGTGTGCCGAGATATCCTCCGTCGAATTCACGCAAAAAAAATAATAACAACGCAAAAGCGTCGTCCCGGGAGGAACTCAACAGGATTATCGTCGGCGTCATCTGTGGAAAATGGACCGGTCGATATTCAAATTATTCCCCCGAGCGACAGGCGGCGCCGAGATAAGGCTCTCTCGACACTTGATCTTAATCTCACGCTCTTCTTAACGACGCGCTCTTAATCCGGTCGAACGAAGGACAGGGAGAGGGGAAATCGAGAGAGGATATACTCTCGGCTTAAGGATGCCGTGCGCGGTAATCGTGAATCATTAAGTGCACATCTTAATAATGTTTCCTGAGAGTCGGAAAAAGTTTTAAGATCACATTTCATTAATTAGTATTTGTTACAGGTAATGAAGACACTTTTAGAAACTTATATGAACGGCTTTAAAGAAAATCGTAAATTCCGCACACCCATCCGATTTGCAGATGATATGGGACTGTCCATAATCCACGTAGACACCATACAGGAGAGGAGGGGTACGAGGGTTGTCCACGAAGGTCCACGTTTGGGGTGTGGGGGTTTTGGGGTTGGAGGGATGTCTACGTAGACAATTATCGATATTATCATAGCCACTAGAGTAGTTATATTTTTACATGCCTTTCCTTAAAATCAACCTTCAATTGCAGACAGTACATGAAAATCAATTAATAACCCGTTTCACTGATATTTCCGCAAAAAAAGAAGTCTATGTGGACAACAGGGGCGACGGAGGGGTCCGGATGAAGTCAACGATGGGGGGTGGGAGGAGGCAAAAAGTGGCTTATTTCTGTCTACGTGGATTATGGACAGCTCCTATAGCACTTTTAGCAAACAGTGACAATGAGCTACAAGATGCATTGCATGCAATAAATGGGATGCACAAGAAATGGACTACAGGAAGCTGTGATATATCTGAAAGGATAAAAGCTTAAGCAAGTCGCTAATTTTTAATATCTTGGTAGTTGTATAACATCTGATAGAAGATGCTCAGCGGTTGTGACAATGTGCAAGGAGGAATGCACAAGTGAAACAAGCTTTCATCAAAAAGAAAACTCTCTTGACTTCAAAAAATGTCTCAGTACAAACCCATAAGAATTTGTCCAAAGTGTGTGCACATACAGCTCAGAAACTTGGACCTTAAGAAAAGGAGAAAGGAGCAGATTGTGGGCATTTTAAATGTGGTGCTGGGGAAGAATGTCAAAGATTCCATGGACGGAGATAGTTACAAACGTAGAGGTTCTGGAAAGAGCCTGGGAGAGGCGAACATTTTCAGGTTCAATCTCAAGAAGGAGAGAAGTATGGATTGGACATCAGTTGCGGCACTCTGACTGGATGACTGCCTTGATGGAAGGAATGGTGGAGGGATGTGCAGGAAGAGGAAGACCTAAACAGGAATTCCTGAATGGGATTGGAGGAGGGAGGTGAGGAAGGAATATTTGAATTTCTCTGAAAAGAAATATTTGAATTCCCACCAACCATGAGGTTGAGAAGAAGAAGGAGAAGATAAGCTGTGCAAGATCCCTCCCGTAAGCAATCCGCCATGAAAATGACACAATAATTATACACGAAATATTCTGCTTTCCTTCCATGAATGAAGCAGGTTATGAATTGGGTTTTCAGCGTGGTATTCGAAATTGAAGCGTAAATTATATTTTCATTTGCGTTTTTCGAATATATTAGACTCGCGTAATATATAGGCGTTAAAGCTCTGATATTAAAGTGAAACCCCTCTTTCACGACCATTCCGCGACCACCCCTCTCAACGATCATTTTCCAGCAGAACCGTAAGTATTGTATTCACCCATAAACGTGGCATTGTCGGTATTCGCTGAAGTCAGGTTCCACTGCGTGTGTACAACAAATTTATACTCATTGAAATTTCCCAAGAGCGATTAAATTATGAGAAAAAAATGTCGCCATCTGATCGGTTTAAAAAGTATCCGTTGCTACAAGAGGCTTAATATTTTTTTCAGAACAGCCGCCCGTTCATTTGCATAGTATGCACTCCTGGAAACTGAACCCCTGTCGAACGACCACCCCTCTTAACGACAATCGTTCAGCGGAACCGTCGGTGGTCGCTTAATACAGGTTTTACTATGATTTGCGACCATTATAATGAAATGAAACGTACCATATCGTCTTTTGAAGAAAGACGGCACATATATGATCAAATTTATACGAAATATATCCAGTGCGTCATTGGGCTAAGCGTTGAAATTATACTGAAATGCCAAAAAAATCTATCCAAAAAAATGCCCTTTTTGAAAATTTTTACTCATACAATACCTGTATCACTTAAAAGAAGACTAATCACTAAGTTGCGTTCTAATCATGCATGGGCAAAAAATATCTCCACACAAATTAACACTCCGAATACTGGCGGGGTCATTTGGACCCCTCCTCATTTTTGACAACCCATTACTTCCGACTGAATCGTCCCAGCCGTTGCGTATTTCTTGACTATCATTGCTTAAAGCAAAAAAAGGTGAAAATAAGAATCTCAATTTGGCTGTACGAGGCTTGTCCAAAACGTTATGCCCCACAGATTTTTTAATCTTCATAATAACAAATTTCCAAACATTGCATTTAACAAATGATGTGGTACGAAGTCACTCGCACGGGTGCATATACAGCGGGGTTGAAATTCGCCATGAAAAAATCATCGACACCGGATCTCCTAATTGCCGGTCAGGTGTGTCAGCCAGTTACACTACCAAGCCATCTTCCTTCGAGTGGCTAACACACCTGACCGGCAATTGGGAGATCCGGGTTCGAATCCCGGTCAAGTCAAATGATTTTTTCATAGCGAATTTCAACCCTGGTTCATAATAACAGATATCAGCGCGTTGAAACGGTCATCGACAGACACATCGAGGGATGGTGGAAAAGCCTCATCAGGTTATCACGACGCTACCGTGTCTAACACCTCACAGACTCGTAAATACTGACCGTATCTACAAGTTAAAAGTCAAGTGTCTACGTCACCAGTCGGATTTCACAAGCCCGCCTTGCCTCCCAGATAACGGAAAATATGTAAATAGTCAGCAAGTGAATACAGCGGACGTCGACGAGTCCATATTCAACTTTTATTTGATGCTTATGATATGTTCCGAGAGGGTACTTCACCGTACTTCTCATGCAAGAGTCAGCGCCACGTTTCTGGGTGAATACAAACAAATTAATGTATGCGGAAAGATTTTAATTTCGTAATTTACCTCAAAAGATCCCAATCGTGGAGCTATATGTGGAAGTTACTTTAACCGTACAAGTCAAGGTATAATGTTGAGTGGGCCAATCTTTATTGAACCGCTATTAACGTATTGAAAACGTAATATTCTAGAGAAACTTTAAGGTAATGTATCGTATGTTGACATGTACATTTGTTATCGAACCTTATGCTTCTTATTCCCGTATATAATGATTATATTAGTCACTAGAAATGAACTAATAAGTACATCGTTCATTGTTAACAAATAAAAGGGAGTGAAACAATTGATTGTTCAATTTCTTCCTCTCGCCCACAGTGGCGAAGCGCCTAGTATAATTATTGCTCCAAGTAAATATCGCTGGTCACGTTTCATTGGTATTTCATAATAAAAGGCGATTTGCAAGTTTCTTCTGCTGGGTACATTGGTTTCTGAGCTAAATTCACGACGCCACAGTGCTGGGGGATGCCCTTTCTCAGCTGCGCAATACTCTCTGATTGCTCTTAGCAGTTTTTTAACGGAGCGTACGGAACTTATACAAAGTTTTTTTTACCGATTACAGCAAATAAGTTCACACCACATTACGGACTCCTTCTTTAGGTATGAGAAATGAAAAAAAATGAGATGGCCCGCATTTTTTCCCTGCGCTTAAAAATGTTATTTGTATTGAGACGCAAGTGTCCTAATTCTGCTAAGTGTTTTGATCTTTTAAGAGATGGGAGTGGGAAAGTGCTTTCGATGATCATTTAACCAATAATTATCCCTCGTCTGCCGCGATTTTCTCCTCACAAGAGGAGATGCTTCACTTACTTCCGCGTTGGAGACGTCAGAGAGGCGATTTGCCAATGAAGATGAAGTAATAATCTACCTCGTAATAACATGGAGCAACTTTTACAAAACTCTAATTCGAGCGTCTCTGTTTCAAGCCAGCAAGACCAGATTTATGGCAGAAAAACGTTGCGAACGATAGATCACTTTTTCCCTTCCTTCAATCTTCTACGAAAATTAGGAATCCATGCATCTTATATCCTCTCACAAAAAAGAAAAGCCTCGTCCATGAAACTCAAGTTTCAGTTGAGAAATTTGGCGGAGAAATATGAGGCTATGAGCGCTCGAACGAAAGTCATTAATTTTACGTCGATCATGTCAAGAAAATTGATATTTTTGTCCTAAAATGGCTCTGCACCTCGGCCAAGTTGCGCCCTTTTAGTTCTGACTTCTGCCGCAGCCTAAGAGAGATCTTTGCCTTCACCTCCATTCCCAGAACCACGGAACTAGCCGCGCAGTTACCTCAACGGAGTCACCCGCTTGTGATCACACAATTGTGTGAAATTCACGGTGGGAAAATCATTCACCGTGACTGGGAATCGAACCCAGATCCCTCGATTTCGCGAGTGCTCTAACCAATTAAGCTACCCAAGCGTCCTCTTCCACTGTGAATCTCATAGGGGCTTTAAAAAGCAAGTTGTCCTCACAGGTACCGCGCATATCATACCAGAGGTACCCGTATAAGCGTCACAGTCCACGGGGTAGAGCCCCACTCTAAACACAAATGTTCTTACTTAGGACATTTTCAAAGAACCAGGAAACTAGCCACGCAGTAACTTCAACGCAGTAATCTGCTAGTGATCACACAATCATGTTATATTCACAATGGAAAAATCTTTCAACTGGACGTGAGAGAGATTCACAGTGAAAGAGGACGCCTGGGTTAGAGCACTCGGCGCGACATCGAGGGATCTGGGTTCGATTCCCAGTCCAGGCGAATGTTTTTTCCATTGTGAATTTCAACATTTATGAAGAATTCCCATTTACAGTAAGTGCAAAGATTTTAAGATACATATATATACGTTTAACCGTCATGGCGATCACCTAATTATCGACAAATTCACGCTTCTTTATCGGCCCCAACTGTTATATAGAAAGAAAAAAGCGAAAACTTACGGAAAACATTTTAAGTATTAATCCTTGTCCTAGAGGCCTACACAAACAGATTTCATTTACTAGCAAGGCAGTGTCGTAAAACAAAAGCACGCAGACGTCTGCGAAAGCGTTTTCGGCCATGGCCTGTTTACCACGTAACGAAAACGCAGTGCGCAAAATTCATCTCTTTCGACTTATTTGTATGGAAGTGAAACATAGGTATACCACGGGGGTACTCCATACGAAAGTGCAAACCGCGGAGAAAATGCTGTAACCGAGAAAATTTTGCGGTAAAATTAGTAATGGTTGGGGTACGGAATGAAAGAGCAATAAAAGAACGTGGAAAACATACCCTGGCAATGTTCATTCGTTGAAGAGGCATTATAAGTTGATTTGGCATTACAAAGAGGATGGACGAATATCGAATGACAACCAAGGTACAAAATGATTACGTCGTTCCTTTTAGAGGGGGGAACAGTCTAAAGGACTTCGATATTGTCGTAAGGCTTAGGAAGCCTTATATATAAGTATTTATCGTCTGCCTTCATAGAGAGCACAGCTTCCTAAGCCTTACGACAATATCGAAGTCCTTTAGACTGTTCCCTCCTCAAAAAGGAACGACGCAATCTTTTTGTACCTTGGTAAGTATTTTGGCGCAATTTCGCATGTATTTATAATGATGATCGATAGATTTTTAATAACTTTCCTGAGTCTCTTTTGAGCTTAGGAAACGGCTGGGGAATTAACGGAAATCTTACTTAATGAAAGCAAAATGTTTCCGAGGAAATCCCTTATATATATTAGAGGGTTTCGTAGCAAGCGTTTAAAAAATACAAACTACTTAAAAAATAGACAGCGAAGTTGAAGTTTTTTATTTTCTTTTCTATGGAAAATCTCGGTATTTCAAATCCTCATGTAGATCTGATTTAAAAAAAAAAATATTTCTATTCGTTGGAAACTCTCGGTCGACCATGTGGCAGGCTTGAGAATTCCGTTTTAGCCGACGGTGACAAAATAAGCTCCAGCATGTCGACATCGCAACATTTTATGACACAAAGGTCCAAAGAGGAACATTATGGAGAGAGAAAAAAAACTAAACCTGTTTCAAATCGCGGTCGCTGCTGGGCGTTACGCAAGGAAAATTAACGTCATTAATATTAACTAACCCAATACACTCTCCCTCTCTGCCACCTACCAACGCACGCTCCCAGGCAACGGAGCGGTGAAACAACGACACCCTGTGGGACTAGTACCTATGGCGCAATGAGCTGTTCCATAAAAATCACATGCAAAGTTTTTTGAGAGCTAACAGTAATTAGGGTCTCAAATGAAAAAGTATAGATTCTACTTTTCCCTAGTTAAGGCGGAACCTTCATCTTAGTCATGCCCGATAACCTACATCGATTTTAACATATGTTATTAAATACGTTTTCAACAATCGAATGGAGACACACATTACTTTTACAGCAAACTATCAACAGAATTAACAATTCGATAGATTGATATCGAATGGCGCAAAAATATGATTAATATTATTATAATATTAATATGATTTTTACGCCATTCGATAGTTTGAGATAATACTATTTATCATTTAACTAAGATACAAAAATGGTTCAAAAATTATTAATTTTTACGTTGATGTGCACTGTCTTGTTGGCAATGCAAAGACGTCTCTTCAAAAAAATATATTATCTCGATTTCCGCCTGAAGAAAAATGTTCAAAAACTTGTACAACATGCACTAGATATTGGGGCACCATATATTTTTTCAGCTTCGGACATCTAGAATATAACGCGAATATTTACGTTTAAACAAAGACGTTCGGCTTTTTTCGGATCAAAAAGCCTGATTTATTTATTTACCGAAACCCGGGTCGTAAATAATAAAAATATTAGTGGACCATTACTTGAATGTTTTCATTTCCGATATCATATGAAAGGGTAAATTTTAAATAAGAGTTTGGGAGATTATTTTTAGAATGCATATGGGTCATACCAGCTCAAAACCAACAAGATTAATTGACCCATAGGATCTTAGATACTCTTCCCTTCTTTGACGCAGGCGCAGTGATACCCCATGCCACACGCTCCAGCGGAAGCGCGCGAGGCATAGATCGTAGAAAAAGCCTGTTGCGTATGTACTCAAGCAAATTGAACTGAGTGCACCATTCCATATTTTCCCGCTTCAACACTCTACCCTCCCCTCAAATGGCGCTCTTGACCTACGACTGCATGAGCGAGGCACGGGAGGGGATGGAGGAAGTGGTCAGGAGGGCAGTGGAGAGGGGGGAAGTCTTGTAGGGGTAAATAACGGCATTACACCCCTCGCCATCCCCCCCTCCCGCTCCCTCCGAGCACAAGTTACGACAGATCCCGTTAGGCATTGCCACCGCAGTCTCCTAGCAGCATGCGTAATATAACAAGTCCTCAATGCGCCGCATGCGTTTATAATGCGAAGAGACCGCAGATCAATAACAGAGGGGCAGTGTGGAAAACATTGGCACTTTCTATATGCCTCGTTCTGACTACGTTTGAAGTTTGAACCGACGCACATAAAAAGTATTTAATTTTTCAAAACTTATTTAATTTATTTTTAATCATTAATTACTTTATTTAATTTAATTATTTTATTACTATCATTAATATTAATTAATATATGAAAAATTAATTATTTAAAACATTCATACTGACTGCAGTCTCCTTTGCTATTCTGTAAGATTTGATATCATGATTTTTATTATTTTTCTATCACACTGAGGGAAGCGTATAACCTCCTGGCATAAAACTTTTTATAACTTACATTAAATACTTAATTATTATATACATTGAAAAACAATTTGGTAGTCAAGGTAAACAGCAGAAGTTTCCCTAGGCAGCCATGTCACATTCATCACAGCATGTCGGCCATATTTTCCAACGTAAACCGGAAGTCTGTTATAGAAACCTAACCTAACTCAAGTTAAAGTTTTCGATGACCTAAGTTGAAAAAATATATTAGCAGTCTCAAAATGTAATGCAATTTAGACATGTTTTGGAAATATTATTCGGGCGGAAAGTGAGATGAAAAAAGTTCGAAGAGATGCCATCGCACTGCCATTAAGGCAATGTATTTTTAAGATGAAATTAAACATTTTTAAACCAATAAATCTTCATTAAATAAACCGATGACGTAGTAACATTCTATACCATTTGATAGAAAAAATGCTACTGCAAAATATATGTAAAACAACAAGGAAGGAAATCGTACTTAACAATGCATGTGAAAATCCAGGTAGGTTATCGGGTATGCCTGAAAAAAGGTCTCTTAAGTGAGTTTTAGCGAAATATCATTGTACCTACAAATCAAAGAATTTGATCTCATTTTGAAGAAAAATATCTCACCCTTCCATTGACACCAAATATTCAACCCCTTGCTACATTACTTTCCGAGATATTTTCCAGAAAATACCTGCCCTTCACATGGGAAATGGTACGTGTATGCACTCCAGAGAGACCTTATTTCACAAATGAGGAGTTTCTAACGCCTAGATCGCGTCATAAAATCAACAGTGAGTAGTTAATGCATTTTCTCAAGTATTTTTGAAAATTAATCATATTGTCACCGCAGTAAATTCTTCGGAATCAATTAATTCCGTTTTGATGTAATTTCAAACGTACCGCGTGAAAAAAATGAGTCAAAATAAAGACTTATATAGATATTTTCATGTCATTACTTACTTTTTCGTTAATGTAAAACTATATTATCGCATTATTAATAATGCAATATTTAATTCATGTGTCCTACAACTGGTGAAATTAAAACGTATATATCAAATATGGCCTCTATTATGATCAGGGAACTATCTCGCTCGCACTACCTTATGTAGCAATAGAAGTTTTTATGCGTGAGTCATATACAAGACCAGGCGACCGAGCTTCACTCAACAGGAAAATGTATGCTAGAGAAATGGTACCAGAACAAGATCATCGCGATTTCCTGTTATGACTGCGATGTCATATGCAGAGTAGAGCATGTTAATTTCTCCTCCTTTAAGATTAATTCCGTTCAGCTCAATTTCCTATACTTCTCTCACTGCCTCCTCCAGGTACATGTTAAACATTGCCGGAGACAGGCTACAACCTTGTGTTACCCCTTCTTGAGCATTGATAGTGACAGGTTTCATCAATGTGTTACTTAGTTCTAGTTCTAGTTTCAGTTTGTCATACATTTCTTATTCACATTGTGACGACTTATATCTTGTCCACTCTAAAATATTTCCAATGTTGCGACTTTAGTCATTAATGGGAGTTCGATCTCAAAAATCACATAAAAGTTGATCCCTGAAGAGTACTATAGGTCTTTTTTCGGAGGACACTAAGGTAACGTTTTAAAATTTTTGTGATAACTTTGGATGGATGGTTTACTCAATCTGACATAAGCAATCTGCAACCAACAAATAGTGTTACTTTATTAATCCCGGTATCTCTGCCTCCTGTTCATTTTTATTGGTTTATCTGTCACCTCCGATTCAATCCAAATGACCCATGTTAAAAATACTCGCGTCATATCATCGATGAACCAAGCTGATAAAAACATTAGACGTCTTAATGTAGTGCATGTTATATCTTTTTCAACCAATCACTTGAGCGAAATATGAGATAGAAAACATTTCCCGAAGAGATGCCATCGTACTGCCATTAAGGCAATGTATTTCAGCATTACAATTCATCATTTTAAACTAATATGTCTTCATTAAATAAACCAATGACCTTGCAATATTTTTACTGATTTTGATAGTGGAAATCTTACTTCATACGATATATTGAAATCAAGGTAGTGTGTCGGGCGTGCCTAAAATAAATGCTCCTCTTTAAACCACTTGAACGTGCTGTTTTATCAGTAAAAGGACAAAATGTCTACTGCAAATGAAGATTGCTTTGGAGACTTATTTGGATTACATGTCTGTAACAGGTGGAACACCTCGCGTATCATTAAAGCGGCAGCCGGTCGAACTGCGGAGGAAATCGCTTGACACTTTGAGTGCTATGGACGTAATAGTACGTCCTCCTACATTTTCTGAGAAAGACGATAGACGTACTTAGACGTCCATGGAATGGCATTCTTGAACGGTAGTTGAATGTGATGCAGTATTTAGGTATGGTAGACGCACGTATGACCACAAGGTGCCTAAATGAATTTTTATAGTAAATAAAAGTTCATTTTCCTCGATTTAACCCTTAAAGAGTGCCGGGGAGAGCTATCGCGCTCCTCCTGTCCCTCGCGAAAAGTGCCAGGAGCGTGATAGCGCTCCTCCTGCAATGTCACTCTTAGATGCTGGTATTTCACTGATTGTTCACAGATGGCACCTAAATGCAGATGCAGATTTTGTAAAAAAAATCATCAAATAATATACTAAAAAGGTGAAACCACATATAATAAAGTTTTCCTTGAGTTTTTGAATATTTACCTTCACTTGTATTTGAGACATAATTTTTTTCCTAAACTACTGCAAAATCAGCACAAAAGGCCTCGGAAATTTTAGCTTAGTACCTAGAAAATCGGTTGGCACTCAGGAGTGTTCGGAGTCGAGTTCGATCGGAGTCTTCTTTCACGATCCGGTAGGTGTGTAAAATCCTCAGTTTTTCTGATATAACCATAAATTTAAAGCCCAGCACGCAAAGTGTATAACGTATATGTGAAGTGTAAAGTGTAAAACGGATATGAAACCCACTGGCATGTTAGAAGAAATTATTGACTCGTACTGTTATCATCCAAATACTTCTTCACCCACTTTCACTCGCCGATCGCATAGCAATGAGAAGAGTATGTAAGTCTTTGTCATCTCTTTTCCTGTCCGTATAAAAAAGTAATCAAATTTTGTTCTCATATATCTAGCTATCGAGCGCATTTAACCTTCTATGGACGTGCGAGTCAAATTTTTTACGTTTCTAAATCATTAAAAAATCTACTTTTTAAGAGGGTTTTTCATTTAGTTGCTGCGCTGGACAGAATTATAAAGCTTCGGATTAGGTGTGCGGAAAGTTGCGTCTCTTTCGGCGGTTTTTTCAAACAGTTCGAATAGATGAATGCGTGACGCTATTCACTGACGATGACGTGGCTGAAATTGATAGTTTCTGCTGTCATTATGAAGAAAAAATTGGGAAAGTTTAAAAAAGGTACTTTATGAAGGTAATGTTGGAGTGTACCTGGTGAAAATAATATTATGTTAAGTATTATTCTAAACTAAATATACATACGCAATACAAATTCGTCACAAATCAAAATTAATGTTATTATGAAATAAATAGCAATTTTTTAATGCTTAAAGAGCTCTCTTAACACACTATTATAGTAGCAGTCTTTTTTACGTTTCATAATTCCGTACATACGGGGTTTATCTGATTGATTAGATGTGCTTACCTGAAGGCCCATTTACAATTTGATAAGATCGTTTTGATTCGTCCTTTTATGGGCCGTAAAAACCGCGCAGGGAACACTTTCCCAAAAATTTTTAATTCAAACGATTCGCACCTTCCTCGCCAAATGCCAACCGGAAGCGAGGGGGTCGACCTTTTTATCCGGCATCCAAGTGATTCCGGCTCCCTCCTACAGAGCGCGGGTCGCGTCGCGCCGAGTCGAGCGAAATGCGGGGGCCGGAGCACCTGAGCGGTCGCAACTTCGTGCACTCCCCCGACGCGTGCTTCCTCCTTCAGCCGACAGACGGCCGGCAAATGCAGAGCGGGGAACGAGAGATGAACCGGAAATAGGGATATAAACCGCCGCAAGGCGGGGCACAGGGCGGGAAATCAAGGTAGTTTGAGGGAGATTCTCCCCAGTCGCAAAACGGTCCATGCTATTCCAATTTCATCCCAACCCTCTATGGACGGAATCATGAAACATCAACATGAAAATAATACTGCTACTATATGAGTTTTATAAAAGTGCTATTTAGTTAGCATTTTCCTTTAGTTTAAACAAAAATCGAAACTATGGTGAAAGAAAGAGAAATATGTAAGGAATTAAATTACTTTTTTTTAAACCAGCGATTGTTTATGTTTTATATGAAATCGGACCTTACTTTCCGAATAACCGTTGAACTTTAATACTATTACTTTCGATATAATTGTTTTTAGAAAATAAATACATTTTAAGTCCTCTTGAGCAAAAACTGCGCGTCAGGAGGTGCGTATGCACCTGTGATGTATCTTGGTAGACACGATAAGGAAAAAGACCGACAGTGTAAATGAAAACATAAGTATGACTGTTCAAATCCTGTTGGATCAAAATTCACTTTCTACAAAGACTTCGTTGCTTTTATTTTCAAATCACTCACACCATAAACCTGAGCCTGATTATCCCACCAAATATTTAATAGCCTTGGAACCAATCACAGACTCTTCTTTCACCATATATATATTATTAATTTTGACAGATCATATATATTTTTTCCTCTGAGTTCCATGTATGCTGGCATAGTCTATAGTTCTCATATTTCACACTAAAATATTTGGTAATAATTGAAGTGTAGTCAAATAGAGTTTCCAATGGTAAGATATTGAATTTCTGGTAAATTTGAATGAATTGCAGTGTTATTACATTTATTGCCACACTATAAATAGTTTGACAATCCTATTTTGCATTTTTTTATAAATTGGCCGTACATACATGTTTGCAAAATCAGAAACGATAGACTTAGGCCAAAAATTGCTTTCTTTTGCCAAATACTTCCACACATCAGATGATTGTGCGTCATCAGAGCGTTGACGCGATTTTGCTGCAGCCAATCAGGAAACACCAGCGAACTTTGGGTTCAAGAACCAATTAACACTCTGCGAGCTGGGCTTAAAATTGAAGGTTCTCTCGGGAAAGCTGATGCTGTTTCACACTCACCTGGATTGTGAACGAGGACTCTCTTAAAATTATTTAAATCAACTTTTATTGACCCACACGTTATTTTCGACCGATCCATTCATCATTTCTCGCATATGTTTATCTTAACACACTGTTAATTTATAGGAAAATAAATGAGTCTCCAATGGCCGTAAAAAATGGCACCACTCGTCAAACATGGCGAGTTAATTTTTAAAAAACATGACGAAATTAAGGAATTCACTTACAACCTCGTGTTGCAAGTGCTTTTCCCTTCAGCTCACTGAAGAGGGCCGCCACCTTGTGGCCGAAATACGCGTATCCGACGCTCACCCTCGTTTGTCTCTGTGTTTATATTTTGACCACGCTCTTTTTGAGCGATTTCTCCCAGAAGTTGGGCCCGTCTGGGTGTGTGAGTGAGTGATTTGAGTGCTTGTGAGTGTGATTGTGGTAATGACCATGCATCCTTAGTAGGGTCCCATTAGCCCTATGAAGGATCTCAGGTTATAACCCAGGCATCCTTATCAGGGTCCCATTAGCCCTCGAAAAGGATCCCAACTGGGTCGAGTGTGTGTGTGTGTCTGTGGTGGTCACTGGCGAGGAAGTAACATTCCCGTAAACCATCACAGGAGGGTATTCTGGTAGAGAGGCTGTGGTTGGTCCCTGCTGTGGAATCCACTTTTCCCGCAAACCAACACAGTAAGTGTTGTGTGGTTGCATGTTTGACGAGTGGTGCCATTTTTTTTACGAACATTGGAGACTCATTTATTTTGTTATCTTGAGAGGCCTTAGAGCTCAATTTCCCTTGATTTAACTGTTAATTTATTTTACACTGACTGGTCATGTAACTGCAGTCGTGAGCATCAGCTCATTTGCACTCGGTTACTTAAATCCACGCTTGTTATATTCACTCCTTCAAAATAAACATTCAGTAAATCGGTCATGAATTGCGAAGATCGCTTTCAAATGTGTCTAATCTCTTGTTATGAAGTTTTTCCACCGTTTCACTTCCCAAAACCTCACATCTTTACAAGGTTTGTTTCCTAACCCCCTTTGCCACAGTACCATGCGGCGACACGCAGGTTAGGGTGTAGATGTAGGTGTAGTGAGATTGTATATTACAGTTGGTGACATCCGTTGATTTTATATAACAATTTGGCGGTGAAAATACGTAAGTCAACATTACGCCATTATCAAAGAACCGCGGACCTGGCCGCGCAGTTGCTTCAACGGAGTCACCCGCTAATGATCACACATTTGTGTGGAATTCACAGTGGAAAATTCATTCGCCTGGACAGGGAATCGAACCTAAATCCCTCGATTTCCCGCCGAGTGCTCTAACCAATTAAGCTACCCTGGAGTCCTATTCACTGTGAATCTCATGGGGGTTTTAAGGAGCAAGTTGTCCTTACAAGTACCGTGCATCTGATCCCAGAGGAACCCGTATACGAGCTCTAGGCGACGAAGTCCACGGGGTAAAGCCAAACTTTAAAAACAAAGGCGTTTACATTGGACATTTTCAAAGAACCGCGGAACTTGCCGCGCAGTTTTTCAACGGAGTCACCCGCTAGTGATTACACAATTGCGTGGAATTCACAGTGGGAAAATCATTCGCCTAGACTGGGAATCAGATTCGAGGGATCTGGGTTCGATTCCCAGTCCAGGCGAATGATTTTTTCTACTGCGAATTCCACACAATTGTACTACGTCATTACTTTTTTACATGCTATTCACTCTTCAACCAAAAAACTGTCTCCTTCCCATAATTAACTCGACTCATAGCACCACAGCGGAGAGTAGATACGGTAGTCGACGCCAAAGTGAATTAAAATGATGGTGCCCAATCTCACGCCGGTCATATGCCGCCGCCGTTTGAGCAAGGCAATAGGTAATTCGTTTTTTCTCATGAAGCAACGTCTCAATAAATTGAAATCATCGATCCGAGGTGCGCTGACAGCTTGGGTAAAAGGAAAATCGCCCGCCATTTGGAATGCCGGATGTCATGTATATTCCGACGTCTTCCAAATCTTGTTACTCCATCAACCTCAACGTGATGTAACTTTTCGTCGATATCTAGACAGGACTAAGGCGGCCTGCAACGATGGGAACGCCGGTTCCCGATCGGTCGATGAATTCAAGCATCGCTGGACTCTGCTCGAATGCAGATGAGTGGTCTGTACCCTGTTTTACACCAGTGAATAAGGAAAATGACGAGGACACAGAAAATACTGATTTTCGTCATTTCTCAAAAGATTTCAAAAATTATATTCTAGGTAAATTTTCGCGAGACATGTCCATCGATTAACATTTTTTACACTCTTAAATATCGCGGTTTTTCAGCTAAAATTGGAAGAAATTATGAGAACAAAATGCAAATTTTTTCGTATATATAATTCAGACTCATCTTAAAAATGACGGGTATTAGTAGACTTTACATTCCGATCCACCATCCATCTGATATTATCCACCATCTGTTCGAAAGTCAAGACTCGTAATTCTTAAAACATTTAATGGTTACTTAAGGCTATGGATTCCACTCGATTTTACCATAACGTAAGTCCTCGATTCACGTCGGAGATGCGTGTTGAAGAAGAGCGACGTAATTCTAAACAACGTGCAAGGGATCCAGATATTCGTGACCACTTTAATCCCGCGATAAATCAAGGCGTTATTTTAAATTTTGTTTTTTTTTGCCTTTATCCCGGCAAAAATGCTATTTCAGATGGGTTGATTATGTCTCAGTCATCAAAAAACGCAAGCATATGCGCATGCGGTCTATTATATCAGCATTGAACAGGGAAAAATTTCCCGACGACCCTTGTCAGCATGGACGAAACATCGAATCAGACCTAAATCGAAACGACGCATGCCGAGGACCGAGGTTTTCCCCGGGAATGTAAATTTTTATGAAGTTACACAAATAAATAGTACGAGTAAGGAAAACCCAGTTTAAAGACGTGCACGCTGATATCTAGTAACTTATCATTGGATAGCGTCGTAAAATTTCAAAATTAGCGCGTAAGCCCGTAATCGCTAAAGGCCTGTACACACGGCACCTTAGGCCGTTTTCGAACTTGGCAAATCTAGCATCTTGCCTTGAAACCTAGTACGCATCGAAAGCTATGACGTCATGGACAAGTCATCACCAAGCGCTTGTTCACTAGCTATCGAGGAAAGATACCAAGTCAACGAAAAAGGAGACTTGCTATGCTTGCTAGGTTTCAAGTTAGAACTCGGGGTGTGATAATATGGGCTTGTACGGAAGATAGAAGTGATGAAACTCTCAAATGGATACTATTTTATCATTACTACGTATATTTGTGTGATATTATTTTTTTTGCGGAAAAATTGATGAATTCGTTATATTTAAAGACTTTTCAAATGTGAATATACTGATAAAAGATAGTTTTTTATGTGTGTTGTAGTAAGATCTAATAGTTGTGTGAATAATTCCATACATTGTAAATGTACCGTCCTTGTTTACTTAATTGAACCTACAAAATCTATCTTCCTTACTGTGGAAGGAAAAGAAAGGAAATAATGATGAAAGAAATTATATGAAAGAATTATGGTCCGATGGAAAGTACTCTAAGGTAGCCATAATTTCATTGGCAGCATTATTGTTAGCTAACGAACATAATAATTGTTAATAACGTTAACATTGGAGAGGTTTTCACAGCATTCATCAAAGAAATTGGACAATAAACCTTTAGAGTAAATGTAATTTGTTTTCAGCTTCATTATGTTAGTTACAACGCGCGTAATTATCAGTCAACAGTCAGAGATCATAGATAGATAGTTCGGAGTGTAATGCATTAATATATTGTTACGTGTTTTTTCATACAGGCAAAAAATATTATGATGCCTTTTTTTGCACAATGACGTTGATTGTGGTGAAATACAGTGAGCGATATGTCGTCCACTTTCGCAGCCCCAAGTAATCGAAGCACATTAGTTAATCACCATATTATGGTATATGAGAATTATTATATTCATAATCAATAAGATTTTAAAAATAATATTCTCTGTCACTTTGCCGTATAAGGTTGGGAAGCATTTTAAAGAAGTAATCCACTTCCATCACCCACAATAATTATGGACACGGATAGCGCTTTTCGTATGTTTTACGAAATGAAGGCCGCATGGTGTCTCTTCCACCGTAAAAGGGCTACGAAAGTGTCAAGTCAAGATTCTACCCGGTCGGTCTTGGGATCAAGTTAACTTGACATCAAGTTAACTAGGCGTTTGCCAAGTTCGAAAACGGCCTTAGATTGTGTGGTCTGTGGCGCATATTCTGGCGCCAGATCCGGTATGATTGGACGGCGACATATATGGTAGCAATATCTTTCGCTTCTGTGTTCACACGGTGCCACGAGACGGTGTTGAAACAATTGAACGTAAATATACGTTCGAAAATGAAATGAGATCACACATGACTCACTGAGAGTATATTTAAATAATTCATCAAAACCAGAAAATCATATCCAAAATCTACTACTCTGCTCCTTTCTAAATATACTTCACCAATGTCATAAACCCAATACGGTAGCTAAACGTTTTCTAAACAAAATCACACACTTCTAGTTCTAGAGATCCGACACGACTGCTCGCTGTTTATAGTTGCACTTTCACGATCGGTTTCGATATTGGTTACTCTTTCAAGAGAACCCGCCAAATTATAAGTACATTTAGACAAATTACAAAGCATATTTAGACATATACTCACTCTCTGGCTGTAAATAATTTGTTCAGGTGGATGAAAATCGCTGCTATTTTGCTTTCTCTCGCGGCTGTTTACTTTTTCAAATGGTGGTTGCTATGGATGTAGGTAGCGATTTGGCAGGGAAAATGGTACACGCTCTATCGCTGGCAACTTGCTTGCGATTGCCTTGCATGCCACCAGATGTCTTGCGATACGGGCGTACACACGGCGACATCTGTCGCCGACAGTATCGTAAGCAATGCCCGGCAACAGAAATCTCTTCGTGTGTACAGGCCTTAAGGGAAAAACGGGGTAAACAAAGGTGGCGGACAGGCCCCTACAACGTAACAGCTTCTAGCATTGGTCACTCAAAACACTCCCGTGATAGTCTTCACCATTTCACCTTCCAAAAACTTACCCTTTACGAGACTGGTGTCCTGAAACACTATGTCACACGCCCATGCGGCAGCTCATAGGGTAGTATGTGAATGCAGGTAATTTTTTTCAGAAAATTAGCCACAGCCACGAGGGCTGTATCAAAGGTGCCTTGCAAACAGCTCAATAATCGACACTTCAAAGTAGAAACACGGGCTCCCCTGGCAGTAGGGATCGATAGCGGTTGTAGTCAATCGATGTTTGCACTTGCCAGGAAAATAGACTGGTTTCTATTTAGCCTGCAAGAAGGATATCGATTCTGCGATAAAATCGCATCCGGCGAAATCTTGGTCGCGTGACAGCTAACGGAGTTTAAAATTGTAAACAACAAATACCTAAATAGGGGGAGGGAACTAAATATTGTTGCACACGTTTATATTGACTCATACTTGCAATTTTTTTAAATGCTGAAGAAACCCAAAGGTAATCTATATGACTTATCACTCATAAGTTAATAATTATTGTTTCCACAATTCTCATACATGATATGATATAATACTGGAAATTTATGAAATTTATACAAATCTTTAAACGCACTAATGCCTATGGGACTCGAATGGCGATATGTAAATGCCATTATTGCCAAATATAGGAAATTTTCGTAATTACCACGTTCATCGTTTACTTCCGTCATCCATTTGTTTGGGAAAATCCGGAAGTAATGTGTAAGCGGAACGATATCCTATGAGTGGCGATACTATTCGAGATATCGCTACATTCGCTACTTCCATGGAAGTCAACAGCCATTAACAACGCCTACTTCACATGGGTCCGTTCTCTGTTGGACGTCACATCTCGAAACGCTGCGGTAATTATCGCATTCGATGATAAAATTCTATCGCACGATTTCGCTCTTGAGTGGAATGCTTCCCGCCGGTTTTTTTATTTACCTTTCCTGAAGTAACGATCGAATGCGAAAAGGATTTGACGCCTTAAGATCAGTGAACCGCAAAAGTAAGCGATTCAATTGTTTTCCGCATGAGATCATCAAGGTGTTTTGAGAACTTACTCCCTGGTCGTATTAGTTGGTCAAGAAGGCAAGTGTGAGTACATTTCATACATACATACATACATACCCATCACGCCGTTACCTTCCGGAGTAGGCACAGTCAAACTGTTTCACTCGTTAATACATAATTGTACACCTAACTCTGCTTCAATAATTTCCTCCATACTGACCTATCCTTGCAAACCTCTTTTGCCTCATTTACCCCCATACACTGTTTCATACACGCCCTCCTGTTTTTAAGACTCCTAATATTCCTCCTCCTAAGAATTTCCTCAGCCACATTCAACCACAACTTTCTCGGCCTACCTCTACCTCTCACACCATTCATTCTACTCTCATATATCAGTTTCGTTATTCGACTCTCATCCGTTCTCTCAACATGGCCAAACCAGCGAAGCACACTCCTTTCATACGTGTCCATTACTGGAGTATCTAACCCACATTCATTCATGACCCACTCATTCCTGGCCCTATCCATCCTACTTTTGCCACAAATACTCCTCAGATAACTCATACCCACGGCGTTTAGTCTACTCTTATGTCCATCCTGACATACCCATCTTTCACTACCATATAGCAAAGTGGGAAGAAGTACACTTTTGTACACAGCAATTTTCGCTTCCTTTGACAAGCACTCATTCCTTGATATGCTCCACATGCTACCTACCACCTTCCTTCCAGCATTCGCACGTCTCTTTATCTCCTCATCTATTTTTCCATCTTTCGCATACATCTTGCCTAAGTACACGAAATCATCCACTTGTTCAATTACTTCACCATTCGCCCTCATCATACAGTTATTCTCCCCATTCTCTTTATCAAAAACTACGACTTTAGTCTTACACGCATTAACCTTCAATTCCATTCTCTCCGTAGTACATTTCAAATAAAATATTTCACAATAATTACCTAAAAAGACATGTTAAAAACTGAAAATGCTTTCAAAACCTTTTTTATCTTATGTTATGCTTATACTCTCATATGAATAATTATCCATCATTGGTCGTGCAGTCAAGCATTGGCTAATTGACAGCAACCCTCCACCGTTCCCTATCTAATGCCAGGTCCCCTTACTCTGGTAGCACTTTTTACGTACTTTCTTCTTTATTTGGTACATGAACTTATTCCTCGGTCTTCCACTGGGAACTTTTCCCTCTATTTTGCCTTCAATTACGTTATTCACCAACATATTGTGAATCAGGGTGCGTCCAATACATCTTGTTTGTCTTTTCTGTATGGCGTTAAATATGTTCCATTTCCTTTCTACTCTTCTGTACACTTCATCATTTCTTATTTTTCCCGTCCATTTCACCTTAAGCATCCTCCTCCAGCACCAAGTTTCTAAGGCTTCTAGTCATTTCTGGTTGGCTTTTCCAATGGTCCACGTTTCCGATCCATAGAGCGCTTAGCTCCACACGAAGGTTTTCACACAGTGTTTCCTGGTTTGTAGTCCTATCTTCTTTGAGCACAGCAGTTGTCTTCTTCCCATGAAAGCCTTTTTAGCTTGGGCTATTCTTCGCTAGATGTCCGTTGTACTTCTTCTGTCCCACGTGAAGGTACTTCCGAGTTAGGTGAAGGAATCCACTTGCTCCAATTTCTCTCCTCTCAGGGTGATTTCTACATTCGACTTCTCTCTTCCGCATTCGAGGAGTTTAGGAGTAGATATATTGTACATACCATATATCTTAAAAACGGCTAGTGATAATTTTGAAGAGACAACACATATTAAGAGTATTAAGTGCGACAAATATATTGAACCGAAGCTAGGATCTCATTGAGGTGGAAAGGTTCATGGAGTAATTTTCCTGATAATCCGGCCGATTTTTCTTCAAGATTCGGGAACTGGAAATACGCATTCTTACGTATCGATCCCGTGGACATTCACAAGATCGATGCGAAGGAATCGCCGGCCGGAAACACTGATATGGTGGTTTTTAATATAGATAAAGATGTGTTTTTGGAGAGCAGTACGTTGAGCGATTCCCCAAAGCGCATATCCAAGTAATTATGACGCAATATGTAATAGTGTACGATTCTGATAAGACTCTTCCTCGTGGATATGCCAACCCGTGAGGCGTGGCATTAAAAGATAAGACCTTAGTAGTAGTAGTAGTAGTAGTAGTAGTATTTAGGTGAATAGGGTGCTTCGACGACTGAGGTCATTCGCACTAGATTAGACCTTATCCGCGGAACAAAACATATAGAAAGTAATTATACCTAATGAGGAGGAGATTAAATTCAAATGCAAAAATCTTAGCATATTTCGTGAATACTTTCTAAACGTTAGGCAAGCCAAGCAGAAGTTTGTTCACACACCTGCTTGAACCAATTAACTTCTCAAAATTTACACTTTCAACAGGTTTTTGATCAGTCAAAGTTGAATCTCAAAGTAATTAAAATGCGTGCAACCTTAAATTATTCCGCGGAAAGAGATAATAGAGGATACGCAAAACGGTTGGAAATTTCCGGAAAACGAAAGCTGGAAAAATCCAAGAGGCCAATTTTAAGAGGTGTCCCAATAAACAAGAGGAACCGAAATAACTGAATAAATTTTTCAAGATTGATTTCAGGAAAATGTAGATTTCCCAACACGTTTAATAAGCCAGATGAATATTACGATCTTGGCAGCTGCAGACATTGTTCACTGACACGATTCTTCCGATGATTTCATATCAATTCTGGCAGATGTGAAGCCTGACTAACAATGCCGGAGACTACAAACCAAAATACATCCAATATTCAAATATCAGAGGAAATGGCGGCGCGGTAACTCTTACGGAGTCAGCTGATATTGCTGACACATTTGTGTGAAATTTGCGGTGGAAAAATGATCCTCCAAGACTGGCATTCGAACCCATATCTCTCGACATCGTGCCGAGTGCTCTAGCCAATTAAGCTACCCAGGCGTCCTCTTCCACAGTGAATCTCATGAAGGCTTTACGGAGCAAGTATTTCTCACAGGTACCGCGCATGCAATTCCAGGAAACCATAAGCGAATGCTATACGCTCTACAGTAGTGTTGGGTCGTTCATGATCGATTCGTTCAAAATTATTGAATCACCAAGTGAGTCAAATGACTCATGATTCATTTCGGAAAAATGATTCGATCATTCAATCATTTTGTGTTTCCGTCTGCCGTGTTGAATGTGATATTAAGTGGAAAACATATTCACATGTACGTTATCCGTTATGTCTAGTCATGAAAATTCAGAGAGATATCTTCATGGGCATAAATCCATTAATATTTGGTCAGTGAGTTTATGTTTGTATAGCATAGTTAGAGACAAGGCGCTCATTTTAAAAACGATGAAATTTAACCCTCGTTACAATATCAGCGCATCATTACAGTTGGTTAACTTGATAAGAATTTTAATTACCTTCTCAGTTGAAAGCTCCTAATTGAATGGAATTCAACACAGCAGATCAAAAAACATTCATGCACATTAATTTGTGTAGTCTGAGCTAGTGATTTAATTTTCATGTGCATAGTTTGGCGTTATTCTTCTTGAATTCAGAGTCTGTGACAGTTTTGCCTCTCTAAATATTCTCGTGACTATAGTACTTGGAAATCTCCAGTTTAATGCGGATCCAAAATTTGTGGAATACGGAAATCAATCAGCCTTCCTAAATTTCTAAGCACGATAGTAATTATTCGAAATCAATTATTCAAATAGATCGATGGCATCAATTAGCATCATTCGAGTTTTTGAGTCTCTTCAATCTTGATTCATTCGAGTCTTTCGATTCACTTAAGTCTCGTGATCCATCTAATCAATCTGACTTACTGGTCATAATGAATCAAATGATTGAATCAGTTCATTGAATCTTTTAAGTGACTCGAATCAAAATGACTGAATCACTAAAATGATCGACTTAGCCCATCTCTACTCTAATGTCCACCAGAGTCCTCCAAATTGCTCTAATTACACCTCAAACAGTATTACCTATAGGCGAAAAATAGAGGATGGATGAATACGAAAGTGAAATTGTCATTTCTCTCAGAAGGCAACAAACCCATACAACGGAACCTGTCTTGGCGAGAATGACAAATCAGCATTTAGAACGTGACTGGAACTATCCGTAATCAACTAATTTGCTATGAATGACTAGATCGGGATATCATAAAGAACTTAATTTTTATTAGTGAAGGAAAGCCGCGGATTGCACAAGTGAAAGTTTTTACCGGAAAATTATTTTCATTTTGGGGTCCATCCGCAGCCAGATGGACCCAAATGAAACGAATAAAAATATGAGAGCGAAATTAAAATTTCGTTGCGGAGCCAACGAGTCCATTGCGAGAATGCTTTAAACGCCGCGGAAACGGTCTCCGGGAGATATTGAAGTATTTCCGGCGGATTCTCCAAACCGCTCGGCAGCCGATTTAAATCTCGCCTTTGGTTGTCAACAAGGCCTCGCCCGATAAAGGGATGAAAGTAAAAAAAAAAAATAGCATCGGCTTCATATCCCGACTGACTGATTGACGGGCAATCTCGAATCCGCGAATTCATTTCCGACGAGTTTTCCTGACGCCCATCGGTTTTTATCAATCCTGTTTCCGTATTCAAAACGGATCGCCTCAACCGCTCACACGAGAAACGTGAGAGAATAACTCGCTCAGGGTAATCGCCCATTTTCATCACGTAACGCACGCCGCATCCAAAACTGTTCGGCGTCCACGATCGTCTTTTGTTTTTCCGGAGAAGTCAAATGACGCCGCGAGGTCATTAAACTATTGTGCCATGATTACTGGGTATATTGCGACAATTATTTCGAGTTCTGGCGAAAAAAAAATTAAACAACGCCGACTAATACACCGTAATCTAAGTATCCAATATTACCATGATTTTTTTTGCGATACACGCCCTGGATGACTTAACTGGAAAATAAAAGAAAATTCCACCATTTAATGCATCAAGAATCTTTTATTTTACCATTATGGAATGTACAGTCGGATTCGAATGTATTGCAAAGAATCGAGCTTACGCTTCTCAAGGAAATCGAGTTTCACTTATGGCGCTGTTATTCTTTGCTATGCAACGCTATCTATTCAGCTGTTTATTTGCACGTATTTAAATTGTAACAGTTGAGCAATTGCTTGTTTTGTCCTAACTTGTTACTACATAATATGATCAGCTCGAATGACAATGACATGCTGCGACGTATTGATTAATAGAAATACCAAACTTTATTATTAAACACAGATCGTTCCTGGCATACAATATACCCACGGCAAATACTACGTAATGTATCATTTAGAGTAACAGTTGTGATTAATAAATAATAATTATCCATGCTAAAATCGTAAATCCAAACCAAAACGAAAGTGTAATAACAAATTAGCACAATATAGGAAATTGGTCAACTATTACCATTTGAATACGTGCAAATAAACAGATGAATAGATAGCGTTGCGTAGCAAAGAATAACAGCGCCGTTAGTGAAACTCAATTTCCGTAAGAAGCGTAAGTGGCGCCGCACGATTCTTTGTAATACATTTGAATCCGACCGTACGTGGAATATACAGAAACATGCTTGGTAGTCATAACTAAACATGCATCTACGTCGCAATTCACAAAAACAAACTTAAACCATAACCACAGGCCACAGTTTCACGGATCGCTTTGATTTTCAACATAGATTTTTTCTATCTGTACCTCACTTGTAATTTAAACAAAATTTACCACCTTCAACTTAAATAGTCATTCAGGTATCTATCGCCAAAAAATATGTTCTCTGCGACCGATTTTCGAGTACCTAAATTAGATTTAAAGTTTATTCGCGCTCAGTTAAACGCGATTTCGTATGTATTTTTGATCTCATTACATAAACATATTAAAAAACTATTATTCAATATTCATATGTATGTATGTAAGGTCACGTTCGGTAACCTGCACAGCAAATTTTGGACAAAAAACATTGACTCGCTATTTCAAACATGTTTCATATAAAATAAACAATATGGAAAAGTGAGCATAATTTTAACGAGTATGTGAAGTAAATATATAAAAGGTATATACTTGACAAAATATAAAGAAATGATGAACAGCGGTCATAGAGGCCGCATGTCTATGTTAGCGTTAGCAAAATTGTTGTCTGCGGTTATGGGTTAACATTAGATATGTTTACACTTTCAACGTAATAAATCACGCGAGAAAATGGGCAATGCGAGTAGCATGGCAAAACCCGGGTGCGGTTTTACGTCTACATAATAACCTGCGAGCCGCTACATGTGCGTGTTGCAATGGATGAGAGGACACCAGCCACGTCAAGATGTAAGGGATAAGGTTTTGGGAGGTGAAATGGTGACGTGTATTATGGGAATGCATTTAGTGGAGCTCAGTTTTTATTGTGATCACTTATTGTTCGCGGAATGAAAGAATTTTTGTACCTATCTGCATGGCAATGCATCTCTCTTATTTTATCGCTTCTGTCAGACCTAGAGATGTAGTGAGGCGTCAAAATAACATCCTCTGTGCCGTTCTCATATCACTCGTGTATTTCGGTCGGTGGTATTCACGAGAGTTATGAAATTTTATGCACAAACACTTATATTTCATCTGTCTACATTTTCCCGCACCCAAATTTGAGGTGGGTCTGGTTATTCCAGTTTCACTGCATGCTGGGGAGGGATCTCTGGAGAACATTGGCTGAATATTTTTATCACAACTCCCGACTAATATAAATTTCCAACCATGGAGATTCTTCACTCCTTGTCTCTTTCCGTGTGATAAGTTGTCAATGCACACGAGAATTTATTAGAGTTGACGGAATTGATTTGATCGAATTCGTCTCTCAACCAAGCGGTTACGGTCAATGACGGATGCACTGGAGGTGAAGTGCGAGAGAAATGGGATGTAGAATAACCATAAGACTACGACAATGATGAGATGCTCTAGAATCGAGACGGTGGGGCTGATTTCAAAGGCCGCTTTACACGGTACATGTTATTGTACAAACGAATGTATCATAGAATGTACAAGAAACTGAATGAAAATAGAGCAGGTTCTATTTCCCGTTAAGTCATTCAGACAATTTTCCACTTCTAACGGTACAATTTTCCTCATGCAAGAGTTCATACATTCGTTTGCACAATAAAATGTACCGTGTAAAGCGACCTTAAGGGTAGGAGAGCATGAAATAGAGCAAGTAGAGCAGTTGCGGCAGCTAAGGCGGAAGTCAGAACTAAAAGGGCGTTTTTGGCCGAGGTATACAGCCCCCTTGAGTATAGGGTAACTGAGAGGAGGACTGAACAGTTTAGCGGCTATTTTCAAAAATTTCATTTCTGCTCAAACGTATCAGAAGTTAATTCCGGCCCATTTATAAAGCGATTGTCGTCTCATAACTTTTCAATGACTTTTGAATACTGTGAAGCCATAGGACACTCCGTGGGAAACCGCTCCAAGTCTCTCGCAACCAACTCGAAAAGAAGTCGAACAAGCGGCTGACATTTTTATAACAACAGAAAGGTGATAGGTTATCTGGTTCTTTTTAATGAAACCAAAATAACTGAGATTTATGCTTCGCGATACTCTCTATGAAACTACCTCGAAGGAAAAGCTGGCTGATTAAGCTCAGTCGGTATTGTCATATGTTGCGCACGAAAAAGACGAGGACGCGACTGAGAATATCCGATGTGCCTCTTTTCGGCGAATTCAAATAGATTAAGACGCCCGATTAAGAGGCGGTAGGCGTGTACACACCCGCCCATAGAGATATCAAAACGGAAACACGAACGAAACGGGAGGCGTTGACCTCGGCGACGAAACACACATTGCGTGGGAGTCACGAAATGTTAGGCCCAGGGAAGCATTATGGTGTTTATGGTCTTATGGGACCATAAAAAGAAAGATTGACAGAAACCTCCCTCGACGTATTGGATTACAGAGATACTTAACCCTCTATTGACGGAATTATGAAACATCAGCATTTAACAATATACTGCTACTATATTATGCAGGGCGATTCAAAAGTCTTGATATGATCAGATTAGATTACGGAAATTCAGAACGCTTTTCTTTTTATTATGGTGCAGAAGTGCTTCAAATGGAGGTCACATTGAACATTTGTAGCAATAACAAATAAAACTTGATGCATCTAGTAACGTTTTCATCTTTGTTTCAAGTATATATGTTGAAAATTCAAAAAATTTCTGATTTTTCGCGATCATAACAAGATTTTTGAATCACCCTGTATTTTTTAAAAGTGCCATACAAGCATTTTTTTAAATTGCAAGTTATTTGACAATAAAATTTATTTTGAAATTTGACGCATTTGGGTCTTATATATAAAATTTTAAATAATACTTGACATAATATTATATTCACTAGGTATACTTCAGCATTACCTTCATAACGTAACTTTTTTAAACTTCCCCTTTTTTTTCGTATAACAGCTTGAAGCGGCTCAAGGGGATGCACATGAAACCACCTCCCTCGATTAACCCTTTGAGAGCGTCATGACGTGATATCACCTCATGGTTGTCTTTACACTGGCGCTGATGACGTGATATCACGTCAATGGTGCCGTGAGTGTTCCAGCTTTCACGAGTGAACTTTTACTGGGCCCACTAGTGAAAGACGGCACACTCACAGTACCCATGACGTGATATCACGTCATGCCGCACTCAAAGAGTTAAATTTCTACTAGTGAAGTCTCTTCTGCAACCAATCCAGGACTACTGCCTACTTCCCTGCAGCGACCTCTATGGCAGAGGTCTTATCCGCCTTCAAGTAGACCAGAAAGCGTGCATTCGTTAGGCATTCAGAACTGGACTATGGGACCACCTGACTCACATCTACAGGATCGAAGGCTTTCTGAAGATGAAGGAAAGGCGATCTTTCATATGCACTCTGACTGGCGTGACTGTACGCAAATATGGAGTCACCTCCTATATAGTGAATAAACTAAAAAAGATGCAGGAGGTACACGCAAGGGATACTACGGAAGGGAGCCTTATCATATCGACACCCCCTCCAAAGATCAAAGAGAATGACTGGTTCTTTCGTGGCAACCTTTGACAGAACTTTTAACTCACTGTCAAATGACCTTAAAAACAGATGCACCAGGAATACTCTGAAGGAGCATCTGGCGAAGGGCTACGACATGAATGTCCCCTAGTTTCGTAAGGAAGCAGTTTCCTAACCGCGTGGACTCAGCATATGTGTATTACACAATTGTCGATAAATGAAACTGATCGTTGTGCCTAAACTGCACAAATTAGTCTATACATAGCTCGTTATGTACATGACATCCATTTCACCAACATTAGGAATCATTTTTTTTTATATATCACACTGTTGAGTCAGTTTTTCTTAAAATATTTATTTATTTATTTATTCTTTGCTACATAAAGGATACAATATGCACCTGCTATAACGACTCTTAAAAATTATAGCTGGTGTGCTAATATGATATTTTTATTTTTATCTAACATTTCAAGCGTTAAGAAAAATCACGATTATTGTGATTCATTTTTAATATTCATTCCTTCACTCAATGGCTTCCGGCTTTTCAATATTGTATTTTTAATAATGTGCTCTTTTACAATACTTTGACAGCATAAGGCCATTATGCGGCATTAACTGACCACCGGGCAGAACACCGGCCATAATTTCAGCCGCATCAGATGACTTGGGATGAAGGCAACAAAAAATAACATCAGCTTTGTAATCGTTTATGTAAACAAAAAAGAAAAGCTGGCCTGCGTGCCAAATGCCTTTTAAATGAAATTTAAAAAAAAACTCTCTAAGAGCCCTGGGGCGGGGGAAGAGGGGGCCATAAGGCCTCATTCTCCCCAAGCTGTGTCCCAACTTATACGTTACGTTGTAACTTGTACGTTACGTTGTAACTTGTACGTTATATTTGAAAAAAAATTTTAAAAAAAGTTCATTAAGTTCATTCTTAGGGGTTAAGCTGTGTCCCAACTCGCCAATCAGGCACCTATATCGGAGAATTAATCGAGGACGCCACTATGAAGTGTGTCCTAACTCGTTGAGCATTATGAAGGAGCGGATTTCGGTGCCTTTTTCGTGCGTCGGGTTTACGTTACTGGAGATCTCTCTATGTTTTCCGGGATTTCTTGCGGATGACAAAAAGATATTTCTACTAGTGAAGTGAGATGACAAGAAGCCCGCAAGAATGGAGAGATCTACATTCCAGCTCCGCGGAAACCTGAGAACCAACATTAGATTAATGGAGTTTATCTTACATGCAACTCCATTTTGAAATAACCATGATGGAGAGTGTTTCATGCGTCAGAAAAAACACCGGGCATTACCTCATCGATGATGAAAAATCACACGACCCAAGTGTTCTCCAAGACAAAAAATAACCTTCCCTTAGACGTATTTTAAAATGTCGAAATAGCATAGTTGGTTCTAAAGAGAACTTATTGAGACAATGCGGTGGTAAATTTTCAAAAATAGACGAGAAGACTTTCAAACTTGGCATGTAAATAGTTTGACGAGGGTCCAAGGTTCCCGCGTAGAATATTACAGGTCCATTACCAGTCTCTCTGGTTCCCACGTTATAATTGAAAAAAAAGTTTAAGCCAACGGCACCCGGTGTTCCCAGGCGGTCACCCATCCAAGTACTATCCGGGCCCGACGATGCTTAACTTCGGTGATCGGACGAGAACCGGTGTATTCATCGTGGTGTGGCCGTTGGCATTTCTTGAGTGTATCTCGAAAGACTTCATTCTACTTCACCGAGTTTGGCAACTCATGCCAACGGATTCCCCAAACCAATTGGGAGTAAAAAGAATCGCAAGACTTCATTTGTGTTTATGACTTGATTTCCTTTCTGACTTAAGTCCTTGCTTCTGTCTGCTTCGAGTGGCAAGATGAGGACAACGGAGGGACAAAATGAGAAATGATGGAGTGTACACAAGAGTAGAAGAGAAAACGACCAAATATGGAACGCCATACGGAAAAGAAGAATCAAATGGATTGGGAACACATTGAGGCGCAATGGGTTTTTGAAGAACATAATTGAAGGTAAAATGAAGGGAAAAGTCCCCAGAGAAAGATCCAGGAATAAGTTAACAGACCAAATAAAGAGGAAAGTACATACATAGAAAGAGATATCAGGAGGTAAGGGAACTAGCATTAGATAGGGAAGGGTGGAGGGCTTCAGTCAAACAATGTTAGGATTGAACGACCAATGATGATGATAGAGAACTTCCTTACACCTAAATGAGAACACAATAAATACATTGAAATAGAATCTAATTAGTACAAATATTACACGCCAAAGGTAACTTACAAGCCGTACAAACGGTTATAAGGATTGAATCACCGGACGGATCTCCGTGCACTTACGCTGAGCGTTTGCCCTCAATAGATCGGCCATTGGCGGAAAGAAAGGATGGACTCAGACCCACGGCCTACGAAATGAGCGCGGGAATTTGGGTAAGAAATGTTATGGTTCAAAATCCGGTCACAATTAGGCTGACCTCGTAACGAACGCCAAAAATAACTGAGTGAATGAGTAGCTGAAAAAAAATATTACATATAAAAATAAAATACAAAAACCCACCTGGAAACCAAAACGCTAACTACAGTCGCTATCTAGTATTGAGAAAAAATATAAAAACAATTCAGGAAATAACATGGACATCTGCTGAAAACTTTTTAAGAACTGTACACTGGACAATTAGTCCAAACTGCAAAAACGCTCTACGACGCCCCCCCAATGAAATCCCTTAGGAAATACCATTTGGTCCCATGAGGGTCTGAGAAGCTGACGGTCATTTTGGGAATCAAATCTCTACGAGTCTCCTTTTGTGATTTACTTCTACTAAACTTCTACTAAATCTTTCTCTTTCCTTTGAACTCTTTGAAAGTACAGTATTTTTGTAACATTATTGGGTAAATTATTTTTTTAAATTTTTTTAAATTTTTTTCAATTATAACGCGGGAACCAGAGAGACTGATAATGGACCTGTAATATTCTACGCGGGAACCTTGGACCATCGTCAAATTATTTACAGTGCGAAGTTTGAAAGTCTTCTCGTCTATTTTTGAAAATTTATCACCGCATTGTCTCTATCAGTTCTCTATAGTGCTATGCTATTTCGGCATTTTAAAATACGTCTAAGGGAAGGTTTTTTTTTGTCTTGGAGAACACTTGGGTCGTGTGATTTTTCATCATCGATGAGGTTATGCCCGGTGTTTTTTCCTGACGCATGAAACACTCTCCATCATGGTTATTTCAAAATGGATTTGCATATAAGATAAACTCCATTAACCTAATGTTGGTGCTCAGGTTTCTGCGGAGCTAGAATGTAGATCTCTCCATTCTTGCGGGCTTCTTGTCATCTCACTTCACTAGTGGAAATATCTTCTTGTCATCCGCAAGAAAAAGCCAGAAAACATAGGGAGATATCCAGTAACCTAAACCCGATGCACGAAAAAGGCACCGAAATCCGCTCCCTCATAATGCTCAACGAGTTAGGACACACTTCATAGTGGCGTCCTCGATTAATTCTCCGATATAGGTGCCTGATTGGCGAGTTGGGACACAGCTTAACCCTTAAGGACCCTTAATGGACGAGCGAGTCAAATTTGTTACTTCTCAAAAATATAGAAATATCTCCTTCTTTAAGAGACTTTCCCATTTTGTTGCGACGCTAGACATAATCGTAACGCTTCGGATTAAGTGTGTGGAAAGTTGCGTCTCTTTCGACGGCTTCTCAAACAATTTGAATAGATGAATGTGTGACGATATTTACTGACGATTGCGTGCCTGATTGAGCTATGAAATAAACGGTTTCAGCTTGACTTTGACTTGACTTTGTAGTATTTATCCTGGGGAGAATGAGGCCTTATGGCCCCCTCTTCCCCCGCCCCAGGGCTCTTAGAGAGTTTTTTTTTAAATTTCATTTAAAAGGCATTTGGCACGCAGGCCAGCTTTTCTTTTTTGTTTACATAAACGATTACAAAGCTGATGTTATTTTTTGTTGCCTTCATCCCAAGTCATCTGATGCGGCTGAAATTATGGCCGGTGTTCTGCCCGGTGGTCAGTTAATGCCGCATAATGGCCTTATGCTGTCAAAGTATTGTAAAAGAGCACATTATTAAAAATACAATATTGAAAAGCCGGAAGCCATTGAGTGAAGGAATGAATATTAAAAATGAATCACAATAATCGTGATTTTTCTTAACGCTTGAAATGTTAGATAAAAATAAAAATATCATATTAGCACACCAGCTATAATTTTTAAGAGTCGTTATAGCAGGTGCATATTGTATCCTTTATGTAGCAAAGAATAAATAAATAAATAAATATTTTAAGAAAAACTGACTCAACAGTGTGATATATAAAAAAAAATGATTCCTAATGTTGGTGAAATGGATGTCATGTACATAACGAGCTATGTATAGACTAATTTGTGCAGTTTAGGCACAACGATCAGTTTCATTTATCGACAATTGTGTAATACACATATGCTGAGTCCACGCGGTTAGGAAACTGCTTCCTTACGAAACTAGGGGACATTCATGTCGTAGCCCTTCGCCAGATGCTCCTTCAGAGTATTCCTGGTGCATCTGTTTTTAAGGTCATTTGACAGTGAGTTAAAAGTTCTGTCAAAGGTTGCCACGAAAGAACCAGTCATTCTCTTTGATCTTTGGAGGGGGTGTCGATATGATAAGGCTCCCATCCGTGTATCCCTTGCGCGTACCTCCTGCATCGTTTTTAGTTTATTCACTATATAGGAGGGGACTCCATATTGGCGTACAGACACGCCAGTCAGAGTGCATATGAAAGATCGCCTTTCCTTCTTCTTGAGAAAGCCTTCGATCCTGTAGATGTGAGTCAGGTGGTCCCATAGTCCAGTTCTGAATGCGTAACGAATGCACGCATTCTGGGCTACTTGAAGGCGGTTCAGATCTCTGCCAGGGAGGTCGCGTCAGGGAAGTGGGCAGTAGTCTAGGATTGGTTGCAGGAGAGACTTCACTAGTAGAAATTTAACTCTTTGAGTGCGGCATGACGTGATATCACGTGATGGGTACTGTGAGTGTGCCAGCTTTTACTAGTGGGCCCAGTAAAAGTTCACTAGTAAAAGCTGGAACACTCACGGCACCATTGACGTGATATGACGTCATCAGCGCATCATAAAGACAAGTATGACGTGATATCACGTCATGTCGCACTCAAAGGGTTAATGGAGGGAGCTGGTTTCATGTGCATCCCCTTAAGCCACTTCAGGCTGTCATACGAAGGAAAAAATTGGGAAGTTTAAAAAAGTTACGTTATGAAGGTAATGCTGAAGTATACCTAGTGTATATAATAATATTTCAAGTATTATTTAAAATTAAATATATAAAACACAAATGCGTCAAATGTCAAAATAAATTTTTATGTCAAATAACTTGAAATTTAAAAAAATGCTAGTATAGCTCTTTTAAAAAATACAGGGTGATTCAAAAATCTTGTTATGATCGCGAAAAATATGAACATTTTTATTTTTCAACATATATACTTGAAACAAAGATGAAAATGTTACTGCATGCATCAAGTTTTATTTGTTATTGCTTTTTTTATTTTATTTGCTACAATAAATTATTGCTACAAATGTTCAATGTGACCTTTATTTGAAGCACGGCGCACTTCTGCACGATATTAAAAAGAAAAGCGTTCTGATTTTCCGTAATCATATCAAGACTTTTGAATCACCCTGTAAAATATAGTAGCAGTATATTGTTAAATGGTGATGTTTCATAATTGCGTCCATAGAGGGTATCCAAAATGTGGAATATGGCGAGAAACATTGGACCCACTCTTTGGAACATCGCCATAAGAATAACACCGATAGGGCATTGCGCGCGCTTTTCGTAGGGCTAATAAATGAAATTAGGGGTGGCAGTGTTTCGGTCAACGCCTCTGGGATGCCACGCCATGACGTGACTAATAACCTAGAGGAGACATCAACGGAGCTGATTTTTAGGAATTGAAGGTTTTGCGTCCATATCTATGAAATACCGTGCCAGCCACCTCTTGAGTGTGTGGCACGAGTTGATTCCGCGCCAGGAATGCAGCACTCATTCCTGTTAAAACCAGAACCGCGCACTTCCCTCCGGTCGCTAGGCGCTGACCAAAAAGCAGTCAGGATGACAGTTCGCTGTGAGCCCAGAAACTAGGAGAGTGCTACGAAGACGGACATGCTACCATTTGAAACCAGCAATGATGCAACCAATGGTCAACATTATTGATGCTATTGATAAATAGTTCTGCAGGATGCTTAACTATGCAGAAAGCCAGAATCATGCTGGAAATTTCATTCTGGATGAACGGTTAGCAATGATGGTTAGATATTAAGCACAAGTGAAAAAACTACAATTTAAGGGCCTAAATTTCATGGAACCGGTCTATCGCAACACCAATGGTCGTACCTAATTGTGCAATAAAAATTGTCATTTTAAATTTGAAGGGTTTTGCATTCTATTTCCTTACTATTAAACTTGTGATCGTTTATGCCACAATAGTCTCGATCCAGTTAAATACGTTGATCATCCGGCAAAATACTGTATAGGAAACATCAGCAATGAGAAAAGAGGATATGTAAAATAAAAAAAATTAATTAACGCCATGATGATACAAAAATACTGTACTTTCAAAGAGTTCAAAGAAAGAGAAAGATTTAACGTTTTTGCGCGCAATTTCCTTAGTACGAGCGTAAAATTACAAATTTTAAAAAGCTTTTTAATCTTAAAATTATCGCTTTTATTCAAGCCTACCTACCAAATTCAAGGGAACTTACAGGGACATTGTTTTTTTTTCAAAAATAGAGTAACTCTTCTAAGTAAATCGTGACAAATGTTATCAAATCTATTTGCTCTACGCTGTATTCGATCTATTTCTGAAACTAGGTCTACATCGTAAGAGTTCCAGCAGCGGCTGCATAAGTTTTGACTTCATGGTCGACGACCAAGAGTTCCTACTGGGAACAAGTGGCAAACTAGCACCGCATCAGTTATGAAATCTAATAGCTCAGCCAGTTTATAGTTTCTTTGAAACTCAGCCGGTTGAGTTTACTATTAGCAATTATGTTTGCCTGGTTAAACTCTGGTTCAGTTTTTCCACGAGACTAAAAATCTATCATAACAGCCAGTGCCCTCGAATATGAGCCGCAACAAGTTTCGGATGAAAGAGATCACGATAAGAAAGAAATGGGTGATATTATTCGAAACAACCTTACCCCACAATATTCCGAGATTCATTTTCCGCCCTAGCACTTTGTGTCATCAAATACTTGCCAAAAGAAAGGAATTATGTCCCGTATTCGTGCCACGTTCGTCCAAACAGAAATCACGTCCCCGCAAATGCCTTCAAATTTGATTGACTTGCTTATTAGCGATAATTTATGAGTAAAAAGTTTTAAAATTACGTAATTTTATGTTGTACCTATGATAATTGCGCGCAAAAATCTTGAATCTTCTTTTTGCCTTTTTGACTCTTTGATGGTATAGTATTTTCATAAGGTTACGGTATAATTTAATATTTTTTGTATTTTGCCTAACCTCTTTTCTTATTGTTTATGCTTTCCTCGCTATGGTGAGCTCTTTGAGATTATACTTCCCCTTTGTTCTCAAGTTTTAAGGGTTCACTATAATATTATCGTTGCGAGACGCAAAGACACTTTCTGAATTGCAAATGAGTGGAGTTAATACTATAGAATATGGGCTTAATTTTTTTCTCGACCTCGACGTGATGGAATTCCTTGATTTACCATCATCTCTAATTTTTGTGTGACGTATGGTGAGTTATTTGTAAGAGAGAGCTGGATGCTGTCGCTCAATAAAGACGACATTATTGTAATCTGAGTTTTATTCTGAGATTCTACAAAAGTATGACACATTTCGCAGGCTCCAAATCATTGAAAACTCGTTATCCATGGACGTAAACCGCAAATGGAGACTCATAGAGATTTGATTAGATTCCCAAAATGACCATCAGCTTCTCAGACCCTCATGGGACCAAATGGTATTTCCTAAGGGATTGCATTAGGGGGGCGTCGTAGAGCGTTTCCGTAGTTTGGACTAATTGTCCAGTGTACAGTTCTTAAAAAGTTTTCAGCAGATGTCCATGTTATTTCCTGAATTGTTTTTATATTTTTTCTCAATACTAGATAGCGACTGTAGTTAGCGTTTTGGTTTCCAGGTGGGTTTTTGTATTTTATTTTTATATGTAATATTTTTTTTCAGCTACTCATTCACTCAGTTATTTTTGGCGTTCGTTACGAGGTCAGCCTAATTGTGACCGGATTTTGAACCATAACATTTCTTACCCAAATTCCCGCGCTCATTTCGTAGGCCGTGGGTCTGAGTCCATCCTTTCTTTCCGCCAATGGCCGATCTATTGAGGGCAAACGCTCAGCGTAAGTGCACGGAGATCCGTCCGGTGATTCAATCCTTATAACCGTTTGTACGGCTTGTAAGTTACCTTTGGCGTGTAATATTTGTACTAATTAGATTCTATTTCAATGTATTTATTGTGTTCTCATTTAGGTGTAAGGAAGTTCTCTATCATCATCATTGGTCGTTCAATCCTAACATTGTTTGACTGAAGCCCTCCACCCTTCCCTATCTAATGCTAGTTCCCTTACCTCCTGATATCTCTTTCTATGTATGTACTTTCCTCTTTATTTGGTCTGTTAACTTATTCCTGGATCTTTCTCTGGGGACTTTTCCCTTCATTTTACCTTCAATTATGTTCTTCAAAAACCCATTGCGCCTCAATGTGTTCCCAATCCATTTGATTCTTCTTTTCCGTATGGCGTTCCATATTTGGTCGTTTTCTCTTCTACTCTTGTGTACACTCCATCATTTCTCATTTTGTCCCTCCGTTGTCCTCATCTTGCCACTCGAAGCAGACAGAAGCAAGGACTTAAGTCAGAAAGGAAATCAAGTCATAAACACAAATGAAGTCTTGCGATTCTTTTTACTCCCAATTGGTTTGGGGAATCCGTTGGCATGAGTTGCCAAACTCGGTGAAGTAGAATGAAGTCTTTCGAGATACACTCAAGAAATGCCAACGGCCACACCACGATGAATACACCGGTTCTCGTCCGATCACCGAAGTTAAGCATCGTCGGGCCCGGATAGTACTTGGATGGGTGACCGCCTGGGAACACCGGGTGCCGTTGGCTTAAACTTTTTTTTCAATTATAACGTGGGAACCAGAGAGACTGGTAATGGACCTGTAATATTCTACGTGGGAACCTTGGACCCTCTTCAAATAGTTACACCGCTAAGTTTGAAAGTCTTCTCGGCTATTTTTTTAAATTTATCACCGCATTGTCTCTATCAGTTCTCTTGACTACTTTGGTATTTCGACATTTTAAAATACGTCTAAGCGAAGGCTATTTTTTGTCTTGGAGCGCACTTGGGTCGTGTGATTTTTCTTCATCGATGAGGTAGAAAGGAAACATCGCAACCTAAGTCTCAGTAAACTTAATTTCTGTGGATAATTAGAAATTTATCATTTCTGCACCATGCATGAAGTCCACTCGATATCGCAGGAACCTTCGGATTTTATTTGTAAAATATGTTCACTCATAAGTTTAATAAAAATTTCATAAAATTCGTTGTACAACATAGCCATGAGGAAGCAGAAATATATTTGCTAAACTTTCACTTTAAGAGGTGATGGAACTCCCAAGAGCGATCCTCCAGCATAATTGAGTATACACGTGAAAATATTTATATGATGCATTCCTTCGGAATTTCAGATGGTTGATATTTTTCCAGGTTGTGATTACGAATCCTGACAGATTTTTTAGAAACTCTGCGGAAAAAGCCAAAGAACTTCTTCAGATTTGTATAGAGAATTTTGCAGAAGCATATAAAAAAAGCGTGCTGCATTTTTTAGCTGGACTATCATGTGCCCGGGCCATTTCACCAGCCATAACCACATCCCTAAAGGAAGTGCCCCAGTAGCTTAGTTTCGAATAGTTCGCGCGTGCAACTGTCATTAACGCGAAGTTTCGGTTGACGTGAAATTTAAATGAATTCGGTGTTGAAATATCGTGGACTCCATTGTCTTAAAGGCTATATTTGTTTAATTGTGTGGACGGTTTTCGGCAATCAATAGTTTTTATGAATATGTACTTGTTTTCTATGACCTGTCAAACAGAACTTACTTTATGGATGTACCTCGCACATTGGAAACAGGGTAGGTTATCTGGCATGCCTATAATAAATGTTTCTCCATAATTTGAGAACCTTCCCACAATTCGCTTGATAAATCCCAGTTTCTTTAATGAAACGATGATGAATAGTGTTACTTAGATTACCTTCCGAATACAGCCATCCCAAAGCATCTATTCCCCACGTAAATGTCCATCGGAGGAGAAACCGGTAGCGCAGAATAGAAACACCCATGAGTCAACCAAACGCCAGGAAGATCGCGACGTAACAAAGAAACAGATCGCGACCGTTGGGAAGAAAACAGATTCCGATTTCGTCATTCTTTTTTTTTCCAATTCAATCCTCACGACACCTCATCCCAACCGCCTTCCTCTTCCGCCCCCAACCGACGAAAACTGGAAACAAATCTTTCATCTCCCGAGCGACGCGTGGGGCACACTTAGCTGGTCGTCCACCTAGGCCGTTTTCGAACTTGGCAAATCATGCAATCTTTCCTTGAAACCTAGTACGCACCGAAAGCTATGACGTCATGGACACGTCATAACCATGCGCTTGTTCACTAGCTATCGAGGAAAGATACTAAGTAAATGAAAAAGCAGACTTGTTATGCTTGCTAGGTTTTGAGTTAGAACTCGGGGTGTGATAATATGGGCATGTATGGAAAATAGAAGTGAATAAACTTTCAAATGGATACTATTTTATCGTTACTACGTATATTTGTGTGATATTTATTAAGTTTTTCCGGAAAAATCGATGAAGTCGCTATATTTAAAGGCTTTTCAAATGTGAATACACTGATAAAAGATTTTGGTACCTAATCGTTGTGTGAATAATTCCATACATTGTAAATGTTCCGTCATTGTTTACTTCATTGAACCTACATTTTCTGTTTTCCTTGCTCTGGAAGGAAAAAAAAGATCCCGTTGAAAGAATTATGGTCCGATGGAAAGTACTCTCAGGTAGCCATAATTTCATTGGAAGAATTAGTTTTAGCTAACGAACATCATAATTGTGAATAACGTTGAGCATTGAAGAGATTTTCACTGCATTCATCAAAGAAGGGGGACAATAAACCAATACAGTACATATAATTTGTTTTCAGCTTAATTATGTTAGCTACAACGCGCGTAATTATAATTCAACAGTTGAAGATCAAAGGTAGTTTGTTAGGAGCGTAATACATTGATATATTGTTACGTGATTTTTCATGAAGGCAAAAAATATTATAATGCCTTTTTTGCATAAAGACGTTGATTGTGGTGAAATACAGTGAGCGATACGTCGTCCACTTTAGCAGCCCCAAGTAATCGAAGCATAATATTTAATCATCATATTAGGGTATATGAGAATTATTTTATTCATAATCAATAAGATTTTAGAAATAATATTCTCTTTTAATTTGTCGTATAAGGTTGGGAAGCATTTTAAAGGAGTAATCCACTTCAATCACCCACAATAATGATGGACACGGATGGCGCTTTTCGTATCTTTTACGAGATGAAGGCCGCATGATGTCTCTTCCATCGTAAAAGGGCTACGAAAGTGTCAAGTAAGGATTTCACTTTGCTTGCCTAGGAATCAAGATATCTTGATATCAAATTAACTAGGCGTTTGCCAAAATCGAAAACGTTCCTAGCGTTCGCCAAAGCGGGCCAAGTTTAAATTTTAAACCGGCGGATAAGCGACCGCCATGTCGTGTGCACGACTGCAACGGGTGAAGAGCAAACCGTTGACTCCAAACGGAGCAATTGACGGGCTCCTTACTCTTAAGGTTATCTGTGCGAAATATCATTTTACCTATAAATCAACGAATTTGGTCTAAATTAAAAGAAAAACATTTCACCCTTCCAATAATACCAGAATATTAGCCCCTTACCGAACTACTTTGCGAAAATTTTGACGAAAAATTCCAGTCTTTTTACATGGCAAATGGAATGTGTGTGCTCTCTTGAGAGATCTTTTTTTTTAATGTGGAAATTTTAACGCCTAGATCTAGTCAAAAATTTAACAGTTTGTAGTTCCTATGTTTTATCAACTATTTTTGAAAAAAAATCATATACATGAAACTAATTTTTTGAAGGATCGCAAAAAACTTTCCGTTGCGAAGGAGTTTTAAATGTACCGCGTGAAGAAAATGAGTCAAGTTAAAGAATTTTTTAGATTTTTCAATTTAATTACTTAAAATTTCAGTAGTATAACAGTATATAATTGCAGTATTTAATATATGCTCTTTACAGAAGCTGAAATTAAAACGAATAATTCGAATATGGTATCCATTATGACTAGGGTACGTCACTAAGTCCTTTTGTCAATAACTTTTAAATAAGTCGAAAACAAATTCTTGGACCACTGTTAACTTAAGCACATCTATTTATACGTTGAAAATCCGTCCACGTTGTATCAAGAATGACCCGGGAAATTATATTCATAAACCTCCGTCTCAATTAAAGCATGATTGTTATGACTTGGATTTACGGCGCGGGATTCAAAATTTAAATGGAAATCGTACGTAAATACTTTTTTTCGACATGATATACTTATTATTTATTAGGAGCAATTATAATACTAAAAAACGCATGTTTTCGCTTTTATTATAAAAAATGTACATTTTTCGATAACTACTACTGAAAAATGTATATTTTAGGCTTCTCGTCAAAGACAGCGTAGAGGAAATGTTATTGTATACGTGTTAGAAATAAATCAACAAACTGTCAATTTCTTTTCTTCTTCAGGTACGCAATTACATTGTTAAATAATTGTTTTGGTCTCACTCATGAGCTATACTATGTATATTTAAGAGTAAGTATAACATGATATAATCAGATGTAGCAGCCTTAAACAGGTTCTCCTTCAAGGTTACCAAAAGTTACTGCAAACTCGTCATTTTAAATGTAATTTGTAATAAACAAACATTATTAATTAAATTAAGTACTAATATTATTATTACCACCATAGCAACGCAGCATGCACGATGCTTGAGCGGCCACTCATTCTATCCTCCATTCTTATCTCGGACTAAAAAATTTCACACAGAGATTTTGAGGCCGACATGCTGAGAGCGAAGGAGAAGAGAGGCGGGTGCAAACGCAACCAGGCGTGTTCTTCTCTCCACTCCCTCTATTGCGTTTCCCATTTCCGTGTTCCAACCGAACAACATCGGCATCAGAGAGTGAGAGTCTGAACCACTGGCGTAACCGATACATATGATATCACATATTTTTTTCTCCTTCTCTAGAGTTTCTCTCCGCGTCAAATCCATTCCTTTATGGACCAAACTTATCAAACTTCCGCCGCACATTTCGGACCTTTCGGCTCCCAGAGGCGGTGATAATATACAGAGGGTGCTTTAAACGCCATCCTTCGACACTGACATGACATTCGTGTGGTCATCACGGAGCGGGCCATACGAATTGACTCACCTTTGGGCAACAGCCGAAAACCGTCCACACAATTAAGCAAATATAGCCTTTAAGACAATGGAGTCCACGATATTTCAACACCGAATTCATTTAAATTTCACGTCCACCGAAACTTCGCGTCAATGACAGTTGCACGCGCGAACTATTCGAAACTAAGCTACTGGGGCACTTCCTTTAGGGATGTGGTTATGGCTGGTGAAATGGCCCAGGCACATGATAGTCCAGCTAAAAAATGCAGCACGCTTTTTTTATATGCTTCTGCAAAATTCTCTATACAAATCTGAAGAAGTTCTTTGGCTTTTTCCGTAGAGTTTCTAAAAAATCTGCCAGAATCCTTTATCACAACCTGCAAAAATATCAACCATCTGAAATTCCGAAGGAATGCATCATATAAATATTTTCACGTGTATACTCAATTATGCTGGAGGATCGCTCTTGGGAGTTCCATCACTTCTTAAAGTGAAAGTTTAGCAAATATATTTCTGCTTCCTCATGGCTATGTTGTACAACAAATGTTATGAAATTTTTATAAAACTTATGAGTACATTTTTACAAATAAAATTCGAAGGTTCCTGCGATATCGAGTGGAATTTATGCATGATGCAGAAAATTTGCAATTATCCACAGAAATAAAGTTTACTGAGACTTAGGTTGCGATGTTTTCCTTTCTACCTGTGTCCAACGCCTACAGTTCCCACCCCCCTCGAGGGTGGGAGTCCATTAACCTCGTCACAAATCTGTGGACGCCGCTGCCTGAACGAGGGACTCACTCCAGGAGGTTACTGGGAGCGTTCACGGACCTCCATTGGAAGCCGCACTCCAGGTCCCGGGCGGGGCGGAGTTAAAAAGTCGTGCTTGCAATCATGATAATATATTTTAACTTGCTGCTGTTGTTCACCCTAATTCCCTTTGTCTCGTGTCCACCCCGTCTCCTCCCTCTGATCGCCTCTCCCTTCGGTTTACCCACCCACTTCCCCCTCCCTTTCCCCACTTCCCTTCCTTTCCCCCCCCCCTTCTTTTTCAATGACCAGTATATTTATTGTGTACACTTAACTTCAATTTTCACCTGATAACGATGTAAAAACATTGAAACCTAGGTCGCAGTAAAATTAATTTCTGTGGATAACTGAAAATCTTTCATTTCTGCATTTTTTACAAACTTTGAAGAAACTTGAAACAATATTTACCTTTGGGTAGAGAGTAGGCTTAGTTTTCACGTAATTAATGGATGGTAACAGTTTTAATTTTGCACTAAACAATAAATGTACTAAGAATTTAGGCACCATGAGGGAAGATGATCTTTTTTCGACAATTATTCGTAGGAATTACGAGGAAAAGGGCCATACCCCTCCCACGAGAGCCTTCCCCGTCATTTGTTGCCACCCAACGGGCTGTCCACTGCCACAAAGTTTCGCTACCGTTGCACACATATTAACACGAAGGCATTTAGAACGACTGGAACACTTCTGCTGACCGCCATCCGTGTCCTAACCAAAACATATCCCGTTTTTGGCTTCCCTGTATGTGGGCCCCGATGCGCTCGACTGTGGAGCTGTGTGCGGTGGGAATTGCCCCTTCACCTTACGCTCCTCCAGCCGTGACGATATCTTCCCCCAACACCCTTCTCACTTTTCCCCGGCGGAGAATCGGATGCAAGTCACGCATCGACACCCCTCTTGAGTCACTGCCTTCTTCCCCCAACCAAGTCACGGAAGATGAGTCTCTCATCTTCTCAAAGAGATGATTCCATCGCGATGGCTTGCTCGCTTTTCTTTCGGTGTCGCGAACATTTTTTCCTCCGTTTTTGCAGAATAACGTTAAAATATGTCCACTTTATACTCTGATGGAGTATCGCAAGCTTCTCAAACCAAAGATAATGACCACTCTATGTAAAATATTGCCAGAAAATCTTTCGTAATTTTGCAACGCAATAGCTCACAAATATCGACAAAAATCTCTTAAACTTATGCCGAGTACAGTCAAAGAACCACGCTGACAGTTGGTTGGATTGGATATTTGTAGAGGCGACCGACTGCTTAGGTCACTTGCGCCGGTAAGGGAGGAAGGGTGGATGGAAACACGGCGTCGGCATCAGCCTGCTCTTAATGAAAGGAGCCCAAGGGACCACGACTTAATGTCTCATCCGACAGACGGAGTACTGTACTTGAAGTGCCCTCCACAAGACACCTAAGTAGGGATCGCGTTTTCTCTGTAAAACATTCGCCTCTGCAGGGATTTGAACCCTGGCCGCCCGTGTAGTAGCGGGTTGGTGTGGTAGCGAGTACTCTAGCCACCACAAAAACCCGACGCCCAAACAATTGGTATCGATTTTTATTTCATAAGAAGCCTTCCGCTTTTCCACCACACGCGTAATATATAAGAATTTCGAAGAAATATGGATATGGACCTTCCCTTGGAAATTAGGTCATGTTGAAGCCTCCGGATGTAATTAACGCCGACGAACTAAGGCAAATGGCTTATCATTCAATAAACAGAAATCAGATTCGGACATTCCAAGCCAAGCTTCAGGCCTTCAACTCAAAAAAAGCCGTTTCGGAATTAATCCCGCAATTTTTGATACCCGACCACAGTTCAATAGTCTAATTTTGCGATTAGACGATGCTTTCCGTTGGGTGTATTTCTATATTGGCATGAGAGTTACGATGCCCGAGTAACGTAGTGGACTGCGCATTGGCCCGGGAAGCCTAAGGTCTGTAGTTCGATTCCCGAACCAGGTCAAATTTTTCTCATGGCATTGTATTTCTCCGGCAGGCCTGAATACTTTGTACGCAGAGCCAAGTGCGGCTCTTGCGCTGGTGTAAGACACAGTCCTCATACTGTGGCTTCCTTGAAGTCCATTCACCCTGTCGTTGCCGTCTTTGATGGGCAGCAAGGGCAAAACATCTAGTTCACACGTCTCCTACTATATTGCCAAGAGGATTAGGAAGTTTGGGTTAGCGTAGTGGTCTGTGCATTGCCCCGGAAATCCAAAAATCTGTGGCTCGATTCCCGGTCAATATTTTCTCGTGGCTATTTCATTGTACCGATAACTAGCTTAAAATCGACATGCTTATCCTTTTTGAAAATACATTCTTTCATTCATTGATCTTTCAATCTTAAGATTGGTTGACTGCAGCCCTCCACCCTTCAATATCTAATGCTAGTTCCCTTACCTCCTATGCGTATCTCTACCTATGCACTTTCCTCTACAATTTGGTCCATGAACTTATTCCTAGGTCTTCCTCTGGGGACTTTTCCCTCTATTTTGCCTTCAATTACGTCCTTCACAAAGCCATTGTGCCTTAAGGTGTGTCTAATCCATCAGGTTCTTCTTTTCTGCAAGGGCAAAAACTTATCCATTCATTGCGACCGACAGCGCATTTTTATCTGGCAGTAATATTCCCCACTGTGTTATCTTGTCGTATGGCTCCATTCATTTTTTTAGCAAATCTTAACGCTTGAATACAAATTCTTTATAATACTTCCATTATTTAATAGTAAACCAAGCAGTTTCTTATTTAGCCAAGCGATGCTTTGACAACAGCACAAAGAAACGGATAATATTCGGGCTCCTGCAAAAAGTTGTTCGTGGTGATAAATAATTACAGTATTGTGTACGTGTCCTTACGAGAATTTTTCCTTTCGCGAAAACTCACATAAAAATGGTAACGTCTTTCAACTATTGCATCCTTTAGATATAGAAAAATATTAAAGTTACCCAAATCAATAATCAAATACGCTTTTGGAATACTGCGGCGATTTTAATTCTCCACTACTAAAACCATGAATTTCTTCAGAGGAATTACGTCCGGTTTAGCACCCTACGGTTAAATATTTTCTTAGTATTAAAAACGATGCTTTCAATATATCCCAGAAATAGCGCCCATGTCGACTGGCCGACAGCCTGACGTACCGTGCAAAAGCAAAAATCTCAGTCTGACTTCAAGTTAACCTAAACCTAACGTCACCTTGCGATAAACGTTGACCTGGTGTTGTAACCGAGTCTTTCATCATAAAAGCGTGCCTCCGATGCACGCACTTGCCCGAGAAGGCAGAGAAAGTGATGCGCAAGGCGTCGTTCCGAAAAAAATTCCTGGTTCTCAATTCTACCTACTCGACTCACGTATGAAAGGGTCGTATATTTTTCTGAATGCGCTTCCGAGAACACAAAGGATGCAATCCTTGCGAGGCTCATTCCAGGTTAGCCTCGACTCAATGCTGATTCAGGATTTCTTCTCACTGTGTAAGGTTTTGAGCGCCATAGCTCGCGTAATGTGTTGTATTAAGGTAGTCTGAGCGAGATAGTTCCGTACTCGGCCCCGGTGGCGGCGGGCTGAAGTCCTCGCCTGGTTCGAGTTCCGCCTGGGTAGAATATAATCTGCCCAGGACATGGGTGTCTGTGTATGTAAACTGGGTTTGGGGGAAGAAGGGGCGGTTCTGACCCATCCAGTCCAGGGTAAATAATATACAAGTAATCATAATAGACACCATATTCGAATTATACGTTTTAATTTCACCAGCTGTAGGACACATCAATCAAATATTGCATTATTTATGGTGCAATAATATAGTTTTATATGACTGAAATTGTGAGTAATTAAATAAAAAATATCTAAATAAGTCTTTAACTTAAGATTTTTTGTGACACCCAAGAACCTACTGAGGTGGAAATAGGATTAATTTTCAAATATTGTTGCGAAAACACACAAACTATACGCTGTTAGTTTTTTCTACGACATCATAGTGTTAGGAATTCCTCATTTTGTAAATAATGTCCCTCTGGAGTGCAGACACGTACCAATTCCCACGTAAAATGACTGGTATTTTTTTGGCAAATGACTCCGAGAGTTATGTAGTAAAGGGTTGAATTTTTGGTGTCATTAGGAGGGAGAGATATTTTTCTTTATAACGACACAAAATTCATTGATTTCTACGTAAAATTATATACCACTCAAGCTACCTTAAGGCCACTGTGCACGGTATATTTGATCGTACGACAAATGTATATTTGATTATACTAAAACGGAATCAGAGTAGGTTCTATTTCCCGTTTAATTATGCGGACAATCATAAATTTCCGCTTTACAGACTACAAATTTCCTAATGAAAGAGTTCATTCATTCGTTCATTCCGTTAAGGTAGATGGAGAGGGTATTACTTCATCAAACTGTGGCCTGACAACCGAAATGACAACCATATTGTTTACCTCAATGAGATATATGTAGAGGGTACTTGCTGTGATGGCCAATGCCAAAAACTGAAGCCAGTCCACCATTTACGATATGATTATGCACAATTAATGTTATTTATAAACATTTTTAAGCCCACGAATGACTATGTGTCTCGAGCAGCAATATACAAACGTCAATATTGCCAAATTTAGGTACCTCTCGCAATTAACATATCCATTTTTTACTTCCGTCATCCGTTTGTTTAAGAAAATCCGGAATATATGTGTAAGCAGAACGTTTCCCTACAAGCGGCGATTTGATTCGAGATATCGCTACACTCGCAACTTCCTTAGAAGTCCATTTCAATGTGTCAAGTCGCCTTTACCTGGGTCCGTTCGCTGATGGACGTCAAATCTCGAAACGCCACGGTAATTATCGCACGCGATGATAAAAGATAATCGCATGATTTTTCTCTTGTGTAGCAAGCTTCACGCCTGTTTTGCATTTACATATATATATATATAGTAATGATCACATGCGAGCAGGATTTGACTCCTTAAGATCACCGAACCGTAGAAATTGTGAGATAAAATTGTCTTCCGCATGCGATTATCATGGTGTTTTGAAAAATTCACTCCCTGGCCCAACTTGCCGGGCCAGAAGGCAATGTGAATAAATTTGAAATAAAATATTTCATAATAATTAAATTAAAAAACTAATTTAAAAACTGAAAACGCTTTCAAAACCGTAATAATCTTACGTTATGCTAATGCTCTAAGTGGCGGTGCAGTCAACCAACCCTATGATTGCAGCAGCCAATCCTATGCAGCCCTCCATCCTTCCCTATCTAGTGCCAGGTCCATTACTTCCTGGTAGACCTTTCTACGTACTTTCTTCTTTATTTGGTCCATGGACGTATTCCTGGGTCTTCCTCTGGGGACTTTTCCCTCTATTTTACCTCCAATTATGTTCCTCGCAAACCCATTGTGTCTCACGGTGTGTCCAATCCATCTGGTTCTCCTTTTCTCCATCTAGTTCCACATGATTTTCACCTCTACTCTTCTCTAAACTTCATCATTTATTTTGCCCGTCCATTTTATCTTCAGCACCCTCTTTCAGCACCATGTTTTGTCGGATTCTAGTCTGTTCTGGGGCCTTATTCAGTAAGGAATCGACGCAGTCGAACCTCGGCAAATCCGTGGATGTGACGTCGAATTCCCCGACAAATCTCACTTTCGAATATGCTCCCCTTTGAATTTAACGTGGCTCTGACGTCAAAATTTCGTCACAGTCGAGACTCGGAAATTCCGAGGAATTCCGGAAATTCCCACGGGGTTTATTCTGTATACCCTCGGAATTTCCGAGTCTCAACAGTGACGAAATTTTGACCTCAAAGCCACGTAAAATTCAAAGGGGAGCATTCGAAAGTTGAGATTTGTCGGGGAATTGGACGTCACATTCACGGATTTGCCGAGGTTCGACCGCGTCGATTCCTTACTGAATTAGGCCCCTAGTCAGCATTTCCAATGGTCCATGTTTCCGATCCATAGAATGCCACGCTCCACACGAATGTTCTCACATACTGTTTCCTGGTGGGAAGCCCTATCTTCTTTGAGCACAGCAGTCGTCTTTTTCTCATGAGCGCCTCCTTAGCTTGGGCTGTTCTCCGCTTGACGTCCGTTGTACTTCTTCCGTTCCACGTGATGGCACTTCCTAGATGCCTATATGAAGGAACCCACTTGCACTAATTCCTCTCCTCTCAGTGTGACTTTCGCTTTCAGCTTTTCTCTTCCGCATGCTAGGATTTTAGGAGTAATTATTGTTGCGCATTAAATCTCCTTGAAAACGGCCATTAATTAATTTCGTAGAGACAACACATATTACGGTGGCTCACTACTTCTCAGATTCTCCTCGACTGGCTTCTCCCCTCCGAGACCTGAGTGGAATGGGAAAGTCCTAATCTTCTTGTCGAGGGGGGGAGTAGTTAGAGGAGGGGGTGACGGCAGAGGAGGTGGGGGCAGTCGGCCATATGCCGTGACTAGATCGCGAAAAAACACGAAACATGCGTTAGCATTTTAAAGTCTGAGGCCTTATAGTGACACAAGCTTAATAAAGTAGATGACACCAAATTAAATACCAAAGACCATTATGTGATCTTACTACGTGATATTTTTCTTTTAGTGAATAAAAAGGGCAATGAAGAGGTCTGAAAAATGACTGAAAAAGGTCACTGAAAACACTAATTATCATTAATATGTCTATTGAAAAGAACAATGTATCTCAATGAAAGCTCAGATACATTCTTTCCTAACAAAAATGTGAAAACTTAAACTTCCTACACAAAAAATAATAGGGTGACAATTAAAATAAAAGTGGTCTGCAGAGGCGATTTTAGCTGAGGTAGTGAGCCCCCTTAAGTTTAAAATACGATAAATGCTTTGAATCTTCGGAAAAAAATTTTATCGAACGGAATTTCAGTTCCGCAAATCAAATATTGGCTAAATTAAAAAAAACATGGAAACTCGTATGAGCTGTGTTTTCTGTGACTCCCATTCTGCGCGCAAATAGCACATCATTTTTGCGATAAAATCACCATGCATACGGTGAAATCTTGTTCACATGGCAGCAAACGGAGATTGAAATAGTAAAAAACGAATTACTTAGTAGGAGGACTCATTGTGTACTTTTAATTATTAACTTGTACATTTAAAAAATTTTTGATGCTAAAGAACCCAAAAGGTAAGCTTATGATTTATGATAATAATAATTATAATCTCTATTCTCTCCCTTGACTCGATGTAATAATGCACAATGAATGTAATTTATATAGATTTTTAAATCCATGGATGCCTAAGGGACTAAATGCGTGGCATAATACCAAGCACGGCAAAAATTTAAGTTTATGACCACCGTGTAATTACGGATTTTTCTTCACTACAAAATTGAATGTTTGTGGAAGATGAGCGGGTATTTGGACGGAAATCCTAAAAAATGTTATAAATTGAGTATTTTACTGGAAAGCCATCGTAGAATGAATATAACTTTATGAATTCCCGAGGTATTTTCTATTACGACTTTCAAATGCAATAAAACGCAATTAAGACGAAGCGATTTGGACGACATGGCGCCAAAAAGTTTAGATTTTACTTTTCTCGAATCCAATTCCAAATTGGCTGGCCTATTAAACTTGCCAATTGAGCTCGCGCACACAATTTCATCACCCTTTTTCAAAAAATCTATTTGGTAACGGACTTTGTTGTTTGTTTATTTACGGGAGAGGATAACACATGCCGAAGATGGAGACGTGAGCTACTGGTGGACAAGGGACGTGTTTTCAACGGCAGTAAAAAAAAATAGTTGGCTCAGCTCGAGTGAATCCTTCAAAAGTTGGCCCGAAGGAAAATTTAAACCGGAGGAAGACCGATCGCCAGATATTATTATTTACGATGCGGCATGTGACAAGAATTATCGTCAAACGTTTCTGAAACAAGCCTCCAGAAGATCACAGCGAGAATATTTCTCACATTTTCCGTTGAATCACCCGTAGAAAGGCGGAGAGTAGTCTCGTCTAGTATACAATGCGGAAGTGCCTAGAACCAGCCCTTTACACTCGAGCCGCTGGCGGTTAAATTGGTGCAGCAGCACATTTATCCGGAATATAGCCCCGAACGTCGCTCATCGTGTGGAGCACACGTGTGGACGATAAAATTGCACACTCCTGCAACGGACAAACAATGGAAGAACGAAACTAGGCGCGGGAGTGAGGAAAACAACGACTCATTGTTGCTGCGAGCGCGGCCGGCGCGAAAAACGTCGTAAACAAACGACCACAAACCAATAATCCTCCAGCGCGACGAGAAATTATTCAGTCCACCTCTTCCATGACCTGCCGAACTCAATATCCGTCCGCGTGAATTATTCAAAGCTCCCTTTCGCGAGCCCATCAAAAAATATATCGACACCATGGTTCGATGGCGTGCTCCGTGCATTCTTTCAAGCACTCTGCCCCGTTCCTTCCCCCCCAAAACACACACACACACACTCACTCTGATTCATTGACCGGAAAAAAGAAAGCCTAACCTGGCTTTCTTTCCTACTTTTTTTCGCACTAGCCGAAAGGAAATTTTGGCCGGCGTGGTCTGCGGGCAGTCTGGTGCGAACGATTCGCGGAAAGTGGTCGACTGCGTCCGAGGTTTCGTCACTACTGCTTCTGGTCTAGGCTACCATTTCGTTGTGCCAAAGCTGGACTGAGGGAGCTTGAAAGGCAGTTTATCCACAACTTGTGTGACAGTGAATGCGATTTTCCTTGGGCTTACGACGAGTGAAAAAATTAATTCGTGTGCGCAAAGACGGTGAACATGAACAGTGATAAGTCCTCTGAAATGTCCAGCCAACGACTTAGGATGGAAGTCTCAAAAGTGGACAACAGTCCGGGGCTTTGCAGAAAGTTGTCCGAGCAGTTCATCCCGCTACTCCAGTTGAGGTGAGTCTTTGAATTTTGCTCATTCGAGACCTTAACAGCGCGCATGTGGCTGTATTTCAACTTGAGGAAATTTGTTCTTGAGATGAATGTCTGGTCATCGTTGTCATGGTATCAAAGAGGGGCGGAAAAACCACCCAGACTATTTAGGATTAAATAATCAAGTCTAACAATAAGACATTCTCGTTCCGGAGATTAATATCTGAAACACCGAACAAATGAATAGGCAATATCTTTTTCTGTTTTTGCACCGTTGTCCGAGGAGAATTTCTCAACCGACGTCTCGTCTTTCGTTCATTAAAAACTAGCGAAATTTGAATTATTTACTTTAATTAACGTTTTCTATACGACCGATTGAATATTCGCGAAAGTAAAATGTTTGCGGTTTGATGTTTCGCACCTCACACTGACCCGGAAAAAGTGAGAATGTGACCCTGAGCCCATAGAAACATTGTTTGCTTTCCAATCTCGTATCTGCGCTAAAATACTTTAATCTGTTTTGCGCAGAGCTTAATACAGAGATATTTGGGACGTCATACGCGGAAAGTATCTGGAAAAATATCTTCCCTGCAGTTTGTCAGCGTTAGTTTTTAAGCTAGAAGAAAAAACTAGTGAAGGCGGTAAAATATTAGCAATAGAAAAAGAAACGTCTCAATGTCTAAGGTAATTGTGATGAAAACTTGGAAAAAAAATATTAATTCGGAGAATAATCTTTCATGGTATGAGTTTCCCGACTTTTTCAAGGAAGTTGAACATTATTTGTAGAACATTGTTAGAACACTTCGACGCAAATCGTAACAATCGCCAATTTTAATGTGAACTCACGTGCTCCCATATGCGACCATGTACGCACATCTGCGTAAGGATTTTGGACAGTACTAATTTCTAAACCCGAAGTCTCCAGATCAAAATATCCCATTTGGCAGCCCTGATTTGGGAATAAGCGATAACTCACGTACAAGCATCGGGGGCAATGTGATTGACGATCTTGATTATTGCAATTGCAAAGCTCGGGTTCTGGAACCGATCCTACAATCCGAGGGTTTGGCACTCCAAAATATGCGATTATTACCTCACGCAAGATTAACAAAATGTCGTGCGATTTCGTGGTATCGAAGTCTCGAACATTACACTACCACTCAATGCTGTGCAATGAAGAAATCTAGCATGTGGAAATTATATGACCACGTGATATTAATTAGTATATTTGTATGCGATAATTTTTACGGGGTTTCAAGACTTCACCCCCATTTTCTTGCCCCTTCAATCGATAAATGATTGCTCTCATTCCGTATCGCGATAAACCTAGTACTATGTACTTGCACTACATACACTTACTACCATACAAGCCATTGGTGGGTGGCAGGGAGGGTAATGACAACAGCCGTGAAGAGGTGTAACGGAGAATGTTACAGGGGGATGAAATGTTGAAGTGTATTATGGGAGTGTAGATTGTTTGTGGTTGAGCTAAGTATTTTTCATGATAACATATTAGGCGTGGGAGGACAGAATTTTTATACCAATATGTTCGGCACGATGTAAGGTTTTGGGAGGTGAAATGGTGATGTGTATTATGGGAGTGTTTTTAGTGGAGGTCAGTTTTTATTGTAATTGCTAATTGTGCGCGGAGAGATCGAGTTTATGTACCTGTCTGTTCGGCAATGTATCCCTCTTGTTTTATCGCTTCTGTCAGACCTAGAGACGTAGTGCGGTGTCATAACGATATTATCTATGTCATTATGAAACATGCCTTTTCGGTATTTTTCAAGCAATCTAAGCCTAGCGTGTAGCCTCCGAGTCTCTAGAGGCTCCCACCTTAAACCTTCTATTAGCTGTGAGTTACCATATGTTCGCTCGTAGCAGTTTTTAACGAAGCGCGCTGCTTTCCTTTGCATTTTATTTATTTTTTCGTTAAATCTTTATGACAAGGGTCCCAAATTCTCACGGCGTATCCGAGGTGTGGCCTAACTAAAGCGAAGTAGCACCTCTCTTTTACTATTTCAACCGGAGACCTTCCTATTATACGCTTGATAAGTCCTAACTTCTTTAACGCAGTGCCGCATATGTTTTGTATGCGAGTTCCCCACGATATCTCTGACGTAAATATAAGCCCCATGTATTTGACCTGACACGACGACTTGATAATTACCCCACCCTCAGTGTGATTAACTCCGCAAGAAGTTTACTGTGATTCATTTACAATGATTTTTTTCAAGCCTCCACTCCTGGCACCAAAAGTTTATATCGTTAAGATTCGATGATAGAACTCTAAGGCTTGTTCGCCACTTTCAAGGTGATGTCTGAAGGGCTTGAAAATGGCCTAAGTGTATTGCTAACTCGAGAACTTAGGTGAATTGTGTAAATGATGAATAAAATAGGGCCGATCAAACTTCCTTGCGGGACGTGGGAAGTCAATTGAACCACACAAAAGCTTATTTCGTCAATGACTATTTTTTTCGTGCTATCACTTAGTACGTCCAGTTCACAATTTTTTGGTATAGTCCGCATGAGTGCGAATTGGCAATGAGTTTCTTGAGGAACCTTGTCGAATACTTTCTTTAAATCAAGGAATATCGCGTCAACTTGCTTATCGGATCCACCTGATTTTTGAATGTCAGGAAGGAAGAGCGCAAGCTGCGTAAAGCGAGGTTACAAACTCTTTCCCTTTCAAGGAAATAAGAAAGGAATAATGAGAATTCCTCGCCTGTTGGTGCTGGCAATCGAAGAGTGAATTATCGCCATTTGCCGATAATACTTACCCCCCTATTCGCGGTTCTAATCCTAATATTTCCATACTATTTAAGGTAGTACGAGCGGGATAGTTCCGAAATCATAATAGAGACCATATTCGAATTATCCGTTCCAATTTCACCAGCTGTGAGACACACGAATTAAATTTTGTATTATTAATGGTGCATTAATATAGTTTTACATGAAAGAAATTGTAAGTAACGAAATTAAAATATCTATATAAGTCTTTAAGTTGGCTCCTTTCGAAGTACAATTTGGAGTAGTACATTTAATCTTGTATACACCACTTTTGTTCACAGGTGTCACTTCGTCCTTTGAGATGAACAACAATTTGCCCAAAGTTTTTGGGGTGTAAAATGAAACATTAAACTTGTTGGACATACATTGGACAAAGTGGTCGAGCCATCTCAGTAAGGGCACGAGAACATAGAACGTGTTGGGTGAAAGGTGATATCTCATCAGCCTTTGCTAAACATTTAATCGAAGAGGACCATTTAAGTGACTTTTTGCCGTAAGTGCTACATGTTGAGAAGACAGGAGCCAAATTGGACTACTTAGAACATTTCGAAATTTTGAGTGCTGCCAAAAACATAAGTGAGAATCTCCTAAATGAATGTGTTTTTCCCTTCCACTCTCCCCTATTATCCATACCCCTTTCCCCCCACCACCTCCCACTGACCGTGACGCACGTCTCTGACGTCAACCAACCACTTCTTCCCTCACCCCCCCTCCCCAGATCTATATATTAACTCGCATACCATACATAATGTACCTTTGAAAATGATTGCAAGGCAGTCGAAACCTGGGTCGGGAATTCAAGTTTTAAGTGTGGAACATACTAAGAGTTCTCTCTTTTTAGTCATGTCAGTAGTGTAATTCTACAAAGTTACGCCTTCAACCATTAATTCTCTTTTCCTATATAAATGATTATTAATTTAGGTGTGTAAATTTAATCTAATTGAACGTATTTAATTAAGTTTTAATTAAGTTCATAGATGATTTAAAACAGAATTTTGCTCCTGATGATGGCTTGACAGCCGAAACCGGTCGGCAACTCGTAAATACATTGCGGAGGTCACAAACGTTGAGTCGGTCGTCATGAACAAAAGTTAAATTAGGTCGTGACATCGTCACTTTTATTTATTTATGGAAATATCAAACATATTTTATCCATTCGCTGTGCGTGAAGTACCAAAACGTCAGAGTAATACCAAAAAATATAGGTAATCGTTCCGAAGGCGTGGTGAAATCGGACATCGTGGAAAAATTGGCAGCCACAATTTGACCTAACAACATCGCTTCGTATTGCCCGAAACAAAATACGACAACTCGGATTCAGAAAATAAAATTCTCTTGTGTGCTCCGAGGGGTTTAGCTTCCATATCTCCTCAAATCAATGCTCCGAAGTCTCAAGTCCTTGAATGGGTGAGCAGGTCTTCCATTTAGTAGAAGACTTTTCTCCTAAGGTTGTAAGGGCGCGCATCGTGAGCCGTTGTTTGTCCTTTTTAATAACTTTTCAAGTAAGTTGAAAAACAATTTTTGGACCACTCTCAAGTACGTATTGTTGTACGTTGGAAAAAAATTCATTTAGTAATCTATACAATGCAGGAATCATATTTTTTAAATTCCTCTCAGTTTAAGCCTTGTAATGATTTGGGTTTACAGCGTTGAATTCGAGATTTAATCGAATATCATACGTAAATGCGTGTATTTTTTACTCGGGATGACATCTTGATATTAGTCTGCAGCTATTATAATGATATGAAATGTATATTTTCATGAAAAAAAAATTTTAGCATATAGGGTCAAAATATTGTGAAATATGTGTCAAGTGTTGTAAAGGCGGGTTTACACATGGATGATACTTCCACGACAGTAGCTTAGCAAGACGATAAAAATCGAACTTTCGATGTATAAGCACGGACTTCTATGGGTGCTTTCGATTAAGAACGGCGATCGCCGGCGATAGACGGCAGTTGCGCAAATCGATCTTGCTTTGTTCGGCTCTCCTCATAGCGGAGAGCCACCGATAGCCGGCGATAGACGGCTTTTCCGCTAAATCGGAAGCACCGCGGCGTGGCGATCGCCGTCTAAGGCCGCTACTCGACAGCACCTTATGACAGTAGGCGTCGATAGTGATGGTAATCGACCGAGGTTGCTACCTACTTGCGAGGAAAATATACTGGTTTCTACATCTACATCTACGTAATACCCTGCGAGCCACCACGAGGGTGTTTGGCAGGGGGTGTGGATCACCAAACATGCACTATTGACATGTGACTAGGATGTTTAATGGAGACATGCTAGAGAACAGGGTCACATGCAGCTAGAGGGTTAGTATCAACATAATAAGAAAGGGATTATTGGTTGTTATTACATGCATCATACACTACAGACTACTCTAACTATATTTCACCTACCTATCCCTTTGATACGCTGCCTATTGTTCTCTCTTATGGCACGCGGGAAAAATGGCATTTTAAATCTATCGGTACGACAATCTATCTCTCTAATCTTGTTAATCTGATCGAACCTAGCATAATACGCAGGGGCTATTAATATATATCTAACATCATCTGTGAACAAATCGGTTTCGAATTTACTTAAAAGGTTGAACCTAAATTTTAACCTGCGTTCTGGTAGTAATTCCCAACCTAGTTCTTCTATTAAATTCGTAACACTTATACAATTATCATAACGGCCTTTAACAAACATTGCGGATCTCCTTTGCACACGCTCTAATTCTTTTATCATACCTTCCTCGAACGGATCCCATATACTAGCGGCATATTCTAATTTTCTATTTCGCCTCCAAGTAGAATATCGATCCTGCGATAGGATCGCATCGCATCCGGTGGAATCTTGGTCACATGACAGCAAACGGAGAATTTTTAAAATATAAACATCGAATATATTAGTGGGAGGACTCATTGTTGCTTGTGTACTTATTTATTTCTCCTTGGAAATATTTTAAATACAAAACAACTTCTGATTTAAAGTTATGACTTATCTCTTAGTAGATAATTATTATTATTTTTGTCAGAATTTATACCTAGAAGTGTCGAAACCCGGGTCGTGTTATTAAACCTATAGTGGAGTATACAAAGTTTTAAGTTACCATGAATTACTTCCACAAAGTCAAGCCTGGAACCTTCCTGGAAGTTTCCTTTGAGAATTTATACACTAGATTCGAATTTACATCTACATCTACGTCATACCTTGCAAGCCACCCAAAGGGTGAGTGGCAGGGGGTGCTTCCACACCAGGCATGCATGAATGATATGGTAGAACACCGAAATTACATGGAAACCCGCGTACCACACATGCAAAGCGCCAATTAAAAATCTAATAACCAAGAAACATTCTATCGTCAATCGTTCCAACGTGCAAGGGGGACTACTACTACAGATTCAAAATATCATGCATAAATAAGAACATCAATATTTACATCAAGCATAAATAAGAACGTCGAGAATATAAAGAGAAAGATTTACTGTCTGCCTACTGTCACAATTCGAACTATTCATGACGACGATCACAGCTGTTTAGGTCCCGAATGGTACGCGGAAAAATGACATTTTGTACCGGAAATCAAAAACTTTGAAGTAATGGTCCACTAATATTTTTATTGTTAACAACCCGGGTTTCGTTATGTCACGTAATGACATCTTCAGATCACCTGAAGATGTCATTACGTGACATTACCCTGGTCGTAAATAATAAAAATATTAGTGGACCATTACTTCAAAGTTTTTGATTTCCGATATGGAGAGGTTCCACAAAGTGAAGCCTGAATTTATTAGTGACATTTTACACCTATCGGTTCTACAATCTATCTCTCTAATTTTATTGGCGCGATCTAATCTGCCGTGGTATGAGGGGGTTAATAGTATGATTTTTACGTCGTCAGAGAAATGATTTTCCTGAAATTTAGTTACGAGGTTAAGCCTATAATTTAATCTACGCTGTGATAGCGATTCCCATCCTAATTCTTCTAACAGTCCAGACACACTAGCCAACTTATCGTTATAGTGCATCATTATTGTAATTCATGCAATGTATTAAACCAACGAATGCCTATGGGACTCAAACAGCGATAAACGAATGCCATATCCCGGATCTCCTTTGCACGCGCTCTAATTCTTTTATCAAACCTTCCTCGTACGGATCCCATATATTAGCGGCATATTCTAAATGAGGCCTGACAAGGGTGAAATAGCTTCTTTCTCGTACTCTCTCATCGCATTTGCCTAGAACCCTTTTTACGAATCCTAATCTACGGTTTTCTACTCTTGTTATTTCCCTCATGTGTTTCCCCCATGACATGTCTTCAGTAATGGTGACGCCTAAGTATTTAATAGATTCTACGTTAGATATTTTCTTTTCTTTGATGCAATAATTATTCCGGGGAAAGCCATTCTTTTCCCAAAAGTTCATTGTCTACCTTTGATCAAACTCATCGCATCCTATTAAATGAACCTAATAAAATTATAGCCATTACTAGGAATTCAAATGTGAAATCTTCATTTAATTGTAGTCGAATTCAAAGAGTAGTATCACCTGAGCCAAGATGACCATTTTTTATGTAATCCAGATATTGGCTTATAACATCATTATACAGTAGATGTAAATTTAAACAATCCTCTTATGTACTATAGATATCGTGCTACAATAGATGGTGGTTACATATTTAAAAATTTAATAACGCCGATATTACTAATAAAGCTGTGTAGACTAATGATAAGGAATGAGTCTAAGGATAAAAAGATAATGAAATCAATTTTAGTAACTAACTGTAGTTCAAGTTAGTTATGGTTCATTTTATTATCAGATGCACGAATATAACAAGAACTATGAGCATAACTATGATTTAAATAAATTAATATTCCTGTCATTAATAACATTACTCGAGAAATATTTATTACCGTCTTATATTTAGCTTCAAGGATATGTCTCTCCTTTATAATTAATAATTTTTTTAACGCGTGTCCGGGACGCGCTCGTGTATTTCACTAAGTGAATCTATCGGTCGAGACGGAATATCCGCGAGAATTAAGTCCATTGGTGGTGCTGAGGATTAAAGGGGACCGAACTTTTTGCAATGAATGCTTTTCTCATTCATGTCACCTTCCCGTGACGAAACTGAGACAAGAGGTCGCCGATGCCCAGTGGGGGATTGGAGAATGAAGCGAAAAGTTGACCCACTTCGCGCCACAGTGCCAAACATTCGCACAAAATTATGCACATTTTCCACACTGCTATTATGACAAAAGCCCTACTCCCCCACGATTTTGAAACCATAATAATTTTGCATCGATTAGAACTTTGAGGCAATCGCAAACGTATATGTGCAACATGAATGTTGTTACAGTCACTTTAAGACAAAGGGGCTATAAACCACTTCAGTGAATATGCTCAGTTGTCCATGTACTATCGAGGGTTTCAGAACCTCAATAAGGACATTATCTCACGAAGCAACTAACTTCAGATAAAAATAAGAATTCTCGACATTCCTGCAGAACCGCAAATGCAATTTCCTTAGTATTTAATGAAGATTTTTTTACACAATAAGCCAAGGAATTGTTTTAATAAAAAGAAAGGATACTTTATAAAAATAACTGGCAAAACGTTTCAAATGTTTTTAGGAAGGTCAACATAAGTGCAACAAAAATTCGGTCACAGTATTTTCTCAAAGAGAGGATACATAATTTTACAGCAGGGCTCGCCGACAGAGGTAGGACAAACTGCATATTCTACCAGCAATGCATTTAAGTAGGTTGTACACCACGGCCAAGAACGCTTCCGCATACATCTACCCGCTTTTATTTCATGAATCTGCTTAGATACCTAATGCAAATATATTTGCATAAGACTACAGAATATATAACAATACTTTAAACTAGTGTCGTAACTTTTCGCCTTTACTAACTATTTCGACCGCGGAATAAACGAAACTTAGTCGAAAATCAGGTGATTGCCATGGCGCGTACGACGTATATTTCTTAAATTCTATGCACTTATTGTAAATAAAAATCCTCCACCTCTAAGTATTATTATCAAAATGTCGAAAGTTGTGTACTATAACGTCACAGTAAGCATTCTCCTGAACCCTTGCAACGCATGTTCCACTGTGCTACCAGTGGCGCTGTTGTTCGGGCCAGGGAATGGAGGTGAAGGCGAAATTCTCTCCTAGGCTACGAAAGAAGCCTGAACTAAGAGGGCGTTTTTGGCCGAGTTGTACAGTCCCCTTGATTGACGAAATTTCCACGAATATTCGGGCGTGATCTCGAAAATAAGACACCACAGGCATGACTGGCAAGATTAAAAGAGAGAATCCTTGCTGATGCATGACAGATACTACAAGTTCCAGTCCTCTCCAGACGCTATTGGTCACTGCTATTACAGTGTCAACGGTAAAGAGCGCTGGATGCAATGTTGCTTCTGAGGTTTGGTACATTTTTAGCGCTGCCATTGCTTCGTTAGTAATCGGGTGCTACCCTTGGTCTACTGCATTCAAAATGCTAAAAAGTGCTCACATCTCCGATCACCCGAAGAAGTTAACGCATCATCCTGCTGAAGCACCTTGTAGATGTAGGATAGCATTTTCCGGTTTCACGAAGTGGGACAGATATTGGGTGCTTTCGATTAACGGTGATGGCCGACGGTAGACGGCGATCGACGCGCCTTGGTGAAACAGCCGGCGGTAGTCGTCTGTTGAGTGGCCGACCTTATCGAGGCGAACCGAAAAAATGAAGAGCAATACGCGTAAATTAAAATAAAACAAAGAAAGTCTCCAAAAGCCGTAAACAATTGGCACCGAAGGTAACGCGTCACGTCAACGCAAGGTTGGAGTACGCATTACCTTCGGTTCGCTGAAGCTTCGGGCTACTTTGTAGCCGAAGTACGCGTATTCGACCCCCACCCTCGTCCTGTTGTGTTGATTTGACCACGCTCTTTTAGAGCTGATTCTCCCAGAAGTTAGGCCCATTTGTGTGTGTGAGTGAGTGATTTTGTGTGCTTGTGAGTGTGCTTGCGTAAATAACCGGGCATCCTTAGCGGTGTCTCATTAGCCCTGTGAAGGACCCCAGGTTATAACCCAAACATCCTTAGCGGGGTCCTATTAGCCCTTGCAAAGGATCCTATTTGGGCTGTGGGTATGCGTCTGTGTTTGGTCCCTGGCGAGGAAGTAACATTCCCGTAAACCATCACAGGGGGGTATTCTTGGTTGACAGGCTGTGGTTGGTCGCTACTGTGGTTTCCCAGCATACCAACACAGTAATTTTGGTGTTTTCTGACGAAGGGTGCCAATTGTTTCCGGCTTTTGGAGACTTTCTTTGTTTTATTTTAACTGTCTAGCCGTAAGAGCTCACCCCATCTTTGTGATGTCTTTCCAGCAATATACGTAATTCAATTTGACCACGTCACGTCAGGAAAACATCATTAGTGGCGCTAACATCAATGAAAGTAGCGTAGACCAAGAAAATAAGGCATAAAATCAAACTGAGTTGGCGTTATATGGACGCTCGTCTACGTTGCTACCGTTGCTACGTATCTATTTACCGTCGACGTCCGCGTACTGGCTGCGCATGCGCCGAAATCTGCTTTCGGCTGCGTTTCATTTCATTAATCATCCTGGCGATCGCCGGCTGCCGCGTTCGATTGTTGACTATCGTCAGTCTTTTTCAACGTCTAGATGAAAGCAACCGTTAACCTTCAACACGCCGTAATTGCATCAATAGCTTCCTTCGGAGCCGAAATATCATTAATCGTCGACTCGTATGACGCAGCTGATTCCGCTATCTGGTCTTTAATGAGCCGTCAAAACTATGTCAAAACACGACAGGCAGTCGAGAAAACAATGTTGCAAACTGCCTCCCTTCATTATGCCACAACTAATGAGGCGTGTTTACAAACATATCGCCGTTTCAAAATCGCGCGGAAGGCGATGAGGCGTTCTCACAGTGTCACTGAGTTCACGGAAGGGTCAAGGTTGTTTTTTTATGCCAGATAAGATTGAGGAAGGGAAAAGAAAGTTGATCGACGATGAACATAGAGGCAGCAGCTGTTTTCAGACGTCACTCCCAGAGTGAGCGACGGGGATGTTATGGCGGCGAGTTATTTATTACGTCAGTATAATTGTTGGAGAAGCATCAGTGCGAGTTCCTCTGAATCAGTAATTAATGCTGTACTTCCATCAGTAATTAATGTTGTACGTATACATAAAGTCCGTAAAGTAAACATAAAGTCCTAGTAAACATAGTGTCCAGTAAACATAAAGACCTCAGATTGAGTCAAATGCCCTGGGATTGCCTTAACTTCAAACAAGTCGTGGGAGACCCACATAAAAAACATCTGCGGCACAGAATTAAACAAACTAGGTTTTGTTAAGCGTGTAATAAGAAGGTCCTTGAATGAAAAAGCAAAAGACAGATGCTTCTTTGCTCTGATTAGGCCACACCGCGAGCTTTTGGGACCCTGGACAGAAATGCTTAGCCAAAATAATATAAAACTAAGGAAAGCTGCGCACTTCGTTGAAAACTGCTACGAGCGCACATAGTGTGTATCTTATCTTTTAGAGAGATTAGGTTTGGAGCCGCTGGGGAATCGGAGGCTGCACGCTAGGTTCAGTTAGCTAAAGAAATTTAGAACTGATTCAGAAATATCATTTTGACGCCACATTGTATTTCAAGGTCCAACAAAAGCGATAAAATTAATGAGATGGATAGCCGAACAGATAGGTACATAAATTAACGAACGAAAGTTAACTCCATTAGCTCCATTCCAATGCGAAACGAGTACCCATGGGGATTCATACATCTCCATAACTTCCTTAACAGTAGAGACAAGGTGAAGGAATACAATTCTGTCCCATAAAATAAGATTTACTACGTTTAGACTGACACGAAAAACATGTCCATCTTATCGCTGGTTGTGACATGAGATCTACCAGATTGAAGGCGATCCACTATAAGAAGTTTAATAACACCGCGAACCAAGCTTTTATCAAGAAGAAAACTCTCTTGACTTAAAAGAAATGTCTCAATACAAACCCGAAAAGAATTGGTAAAGAGCTAAGTATGGAGTGTGCGCACATGCAGCTCAGAAACTTGGACCTTAAGAAAGGGAGAAAGGAGTAGATTGGGGGCATTTTAAAAATGGGGCTGGAGAAGAACCCTAAAGATCCCATGCACAGAGATAGTTACAAACATCGAGGTTCTGGAAAGAGTTGGGGGAGGGGCGAACATTGGTAGGTTAATCTCAAGAAGGGGGCAGAAGGATGGATTGGACACCTGCTGTGGCACTAACTGGATGATTGCCTAGATGGAAGGAATGGTAGAGGGACGTGCAGGAAGAGGAAGGCCTAGACAGGCAGGAATTCCCGAATTTGAATTTGTGGAGGGAGGAGATACGCAGAAATAAAGAGAATTTCTCTGGAAAGAAAGATTTGAATACCCACCAACCTTACTAAAAAAAGTAGGGTTGAGGAGGAGAAGAAGAAGGTTCCAGGTCATTAGTTTTCATTTCACTTTTCTAAGAAAGTTATACATATCATCTGCCGGTAAACATAAACACAATGTCTAAGGGAATCACCACACAAAACCCTACCTTTCTGCACTCTCTTTTACCCACGAATTAGAGTTTCTGTTTACATTGGCTTACACGGAAGAATTGTTGAAATAGAGAAAAAATATCGTGATGTACTGTTCCTTCAGGATTGCCCGCGACAGGAATTTGTTAAAGTTACGTGTTTTCATCTTTGTCGAGGACCTCGTTACAGTTAACACAGCATCAAGAACATGGACCGCGAAAGTTTCAATAATTTTTAGGAATATTAGCATTTTACTCCCATGGAAATATAATTTTTGCGAGAGAATGTGTATAATAAGAGAACTTTATCGGGACATCAAACGTCAACAAAATGAAGCCATAAACACATCTTCATCGTCGTCAACAGCTCTACAGCCCGGAGTGGGCCTTGACCCTCACACTATAATAAGCCTCCATACCAACCTTCTCCTTGGCTTCTCTCTCCATGTTGCAACTACCATTGCCCTCAGATCTTCATCAACAATCGTACGACAAATAGTCCAAATTGAAAATTCCACACCGGAAGTTCCGAAAAAAAATCAAAACAAGAAAAGTTCAAAGTACTTTACGCCCATTCTAAAATGGACGCAAGCAGTAAGACGTAAGCCGTATCACTTAGGACGTATGGATTTCCTTACAGCAGTCATTCTCCAATGCAGAAGTAAGCCGTAACAGATCTAAATGGATACCGAAGACAAATGAGAGTCAAAGTACTTTATGCGCGTCATGAAATTGCATGTGTTTCAAAATTAGTTTCTAAAATATTCACTGCGTTATTTATAAATACCCGATGTCAACCTCTAACCTCAAAAAAGCTTCCGATAAAGCAACAGCACGGCAAAAAGTGCCGTGACTGACCTCGGAAGTAGTAATGGCACGCTCTGATTGGCTGATATTTCACCTGCCGTAAAACGCAGGCCGTAAAGATGGGACTTGACCATCTTCATCGCGGCTTACATCTACGTAATACCCTGCGAGCCACCTCGAGGGTGTGGCAGGGGGTGAAGATCACCAAACATGCACTATTGACATGCAACTAGGATATTCAATGAATGCATGCTAGATAATAGGGTCACATGGTTAGTATATACATAATAAGAAAGGGATTAATGGTTGTTGTTACATTCATCATGCACTACAGACCACTCTAACTATATTTCACCTACCTACCCGTTTGCTACGCTGCCTATTGTTCTCTCTCATGGTACGCGGGAAAAATGACATTTTAAATCTATCGGTACGACAATCTATCTCTCTAACCTTGTTAATACGATCAAACCTAGCATAATACGCAGGGGTTATTAATATATATCTAACATCATCTGTGAACAAATCGGTTCCGAATTTACTTAAAAGGTTTAACCTAAATTTTAACTTGCGTTCTGATAGTAATTCCCATCCTAGTTCTTCTATTAAACTCGTAACACTTATACAATTATCATAACGGCCTTTAACAAACCTAGCGGATCTCCTTTGCACGCGCTCTAATTCTTTAATCAAACCTTCCTCGTAGGGATCCCATATACTAGCGGCATATTCTAAGTGAGGCCTGACAAGTGTAAAATAGCTTCTTTCTCGTATTCTCTCATCGAATTTGCCTACAACCCTTTTTACGAATCCTAATCTACGGTTTGCTACGCTAGTTATTTCCCTGATGTGTTTCCCCCATTACGGCTAACGTCCATTGTAGAATGGACTTTAGCCCACAAATTTAAAAAAGTCCGAAAATAATATAAACCCATATCTACATATTAACAGGCTGATATTATAACTGTATTTTAAACATTTTATATAAAGCAACAGGTTTTATATTACAAATATCTGCATGTGTCTGCGTTTTACAAATGTAAGTTAAGATCAATAGCTGTAATGTGTTCTATTCTGTCTTTCGCCGACATAGCCAAAATAATTACCAATTAGAATGGCAATCCGCTCTTCAACCCGTTGTAGGCAACCAGCAGGCAGTTTTTTTAATTTTCATAACTATTTCGACCTTATGTACTAATTTCACGAACTGGTATGGCCGAGTTAAAAAAAATTACTCGAGACAGGTAAATTTTTAAATTATCAACAAATTAAAAGTGATATAGGGTACAAATGCTAGTTGATATGCAGTAAGTTATACTATGTTTATAGGTACTATTTTGCATGAAAAGTTAATATGTAGAATAGTTTTTTACACCATTTTGGACCCAATAGACTTTAGACCCTTAGGTGTGTTTTTTTCGTCCTCCAGCCGCCGCTTCAGCATCATGTATCCATTGTTTTCACGATATTCCTCTCTCCCTGACCGATTCTATCTCGGTACACAGCATTCGCTTGGGTATTCTGTGTTCACCCATTATTTGCATGAGTCCCAGCCATGCCAGCCGCAGGGACTTGGAGATCCTCAGGATATCTTCCTTTCCCAATATATCATCCCAGCATATCATTCATCGCCCAGTTCATTCAGATTCTCCATATCTCTCCCTCTCCAACTTCAACATGAACTTTGCTCATTATTTTTTCTTTCGAATATTCCGAGTATTTCCTCGTCATTCTTGGAAAGGACCCACGTCTCTACTCCGTGCGTGACAGCAGGTTTCATGTGGGTCTTTCGTGTATTTTCGTTTTTATTTTTCTTGATAGTAGGGTCGATTTAAGGAGAGACACATTAGAAAAATATGCTGGACTGGATTTGATATTGGGGAGGCGACCGACTGCTAAGGTCATTTGCGCCATAGGGGAGATAGGTAAGGGAGGAAGGGTGGATGAAAACCCTGCGTCGGCATTAACCTGCCCTTAACGAAAGACGCCAAGGGGACCACGGCTTAACGTCTCATCCGACAGGCGGAGTACTGTCCTTGAAGTGCCCCCCACCAGACACTCAAGTAGGGTTCGTGTTTCCTCTGAAAAACATCCACCTCCTCAGGGATTTGAACCCTGGCCGCCCGTATGGTTAGCCAGTACTCTATCCACCCAATACCTACCCGATCCCCAGAGAAATATGCCTTATAGCCGGTCATCGCCCTTTTCATCGATCTCGTTAGACATTTTATTTTCAAAATTTGAAATGACTCCAAGACAGGCGAACTGTTTGACACCCTCGAACTCATATTAACCGATTTTTATTACGGTTCTTTTGACTAACTTTCTTGTCTGTCTGTTTGTTCGGTAAAAATGTTGCAATCGATTTTGAACTAACTTCTCGATGGCGTAGAGACTTGAAACTTCAAGGATGGCTCAGAACCGGATGACAATGCCATAATATGCACTAATATTACGTATATATTATAATGCAAAATAATGATAAGAGTTAGCACCTCTTCTTGTACCTCTTCTTCCACAAAAATCTTATCTCACTATACTAAGCTGAAGACCCACAAAACTATAATTAGACCCGACCTGCTTTATTGAGCTGAAACCTGGATTTTAGACAAAAACACAGAGAAAAAAAGTAATTACCTTTGAGAACAAAATCCTACGTAAAATCTTTGGACCAACTAAAGAAGGCGACACATGGAGGATAAAACACAATCGGGAAATCAGAAGTCTTTTCAAGGAGCCAGATATCGTGGCGGAAGATAAAAGCAGAAGGCTAAGATGGACCGGCCACATCATCAGAAGGGAAGAATCAAGCACCCTATACCAGATACATCTACATCATTTACATCTACGTCATACCCTGCAAGCCACCCAAAGAGTGTGTGGCAGGGGGTGATTCCACACCAGGCATGCATGAATGATACGGTAGAACACCGAAATTACATTGATACCCGCGTACCACACATGCAAAGCGCCAATTAAAAATCTAATACCCAAGAAACATTCTATCGTCAATCGTTCCAGCATGCAAGGGATACAAAGACTACTACTACATATTCAAAATATCATGCATAAATAAGAACATCTATATTTACATCATGCATAAATAAGAAAGAGGAGAATATAATGAGAAAGATTTACTGTCCGCCTATTGTCACAATTCGAACTATTCATAACGACGATCACAGCTGTTATGGTCCCGAATGGTACGCAGAAAAAATGACATTTTATACCTATCGGTTCTACAATCTAGCTCTTTCTATCTATCTTTCTATCTATCTTATCTTTCTATCAATCGGTTCTACAATCTATAATTTTATTAGCGCGATCTAATCTGCCGTAGTACGAGGGGGTTAATAGTATGTTTTTTTACGTCGTCAGAGAAATGATTTCCTTGAAATTTAGTTAGGAGGTAAAGCTATGGGAAGGAAGCCCGAATAGAAGACGACCACGTGGCAGGCCTAAACTGCGGTGGAAAGACCAGGTGAAGAAAGACATGGCTAAGATAAGAACAACAGAAGAACATGCGAAAGACAGGAGGCAATGGAGGCACTATGTTGGCGAGGACAAGTACCACCTTGGGTACACATGATCATGGGAGTAAGAGTAAGTAAGAGTTAGCATCATGGGAAAAAGCGGGGCACAAAAAGTTAGCACCACGGGAAGAAAGGAGGGCGCAAAATCGAAAAGCCTGTACCATGCGATACTATTGACGAATTAATTCGTATTATCCACTGAACTGTAAAATTCTATTTGTAGACAGGTATAACAATTTTCCATTTCAGATGTGATCATGCAAGACAAAAACGCAGAAAATAATTATATTTTGTAGCAAAGGTCAGTCTATAATTAGACCATAAACACATCTTACTATTTGAATTATTAGCAAGTCGCAGAAATAATGGAAGGATAAATGAATCTGCTCAATGGAGTGTAGTAGCGTTCGGCTACTCCAGCTAGAAATATTACAGATTACAGATTACCCATTGTAATCGACGAATAATGTGCACGTTTTACATTATACCTTATCTTTCAGGCAACCCATTCCTCTTTTACATGTAAATTATATGTACCATCTGCCTGTAAGCAAAAACACAAAGTCCAAGGGAAACACTACATAAAACTCAATCATTCTACACTCTTTTTATTCCCACGAAATTAGTTTCCGTTCACATTGTCTTACACGGGAGAATGGGGGATATAGAGGAATTATAGCTTCATGTACCGTTTTTCCGGATTACCCGCGTCAGGATTTTTTTTTCAAAATCTACGATTTTTTCATCTTCGTCGTGCACTCCGTCAGAGCTAACACAGCATCAAGATCATAGACTGCGAAAGTTTCAACGATTTTAATTTCAAGTACTTTTATGAGAAAAATTGGCATTTGTTAGTGGAATTTGTACGAAAATACGTCATACAGGGTTTGTCCCAGAAGTAATGCGTCGAATTTATTTCTGACGTGACTGTGCGTCGCAGACCGACCGGACTGATTGGAGTATGTCGTGGGGGGTCTAAGCTTTCCAGCGATATGAATGCCAGTTGCCTCCAAGCTCTTGGAGTGTGTACACGCATGATTTTGTGAACCCCTGCAGTGTGACCTCGTCGAGGTAAAAATGGAGTGATCTCTCGATCAACGAGCAGCAACCAAGTTTTGCGTTAAACTTAAAAAGACACCGCTGGAAACTTTCCAAATGCTTCAGCAAGCTTTTGGGGAAGATTGCCTCTCCCGATCCCAGTCGAACCGATGACACAAGATGTTCCTGGAGGGCCGAGAGGACCTCGCCGACGAAGCTCCCTCAGGACGCCCGTCGACGTCGCGGGGCGAGGACAGCGAAAATTATTTAACACGGACCGCCGATTAAGTGTCAGGTTAATGTCTGACTTACTGGACATGCCTAAATCAAGCGTTCATCGGATTGTGTCGGAGGATTTGCTCATGCGCAAGGTGTGCGCCTAACTTGTGCCGTCCGACCCGAGATCAGGAATTCGTGGAAACTCCACCCTGACAATGCGCCGGCACACACCGCCTTCGTTGTCACCAATTACCTGAGCGGTTAGCGCACTGAAACGTTGCCGCGGCCGCCGTAGAGTCCGGACTTGTCACCGCCAGACTTCTTTTTGTTTCCACGCCTCAAAGTGGAGTTGAAAGGTGCGCATTTCGACACCATCGACAACATCAAGGCTACCTCGACGAGGATTCTCAAGAGCATTCCCGTCGACCAGTTCCAGGGTGCCTTACGGGCGTGGAAGAACCGCTGGCAGAAGTGTATCGACGCGGAAGGAGATTATTTTGAAGAATTTTAGGTTGTCGTATGCATTGGATCAATAAATTTTGCAAAACAATGCGGTGCATTACTTTTGGGACAGACCCCGTAAGCACATAATATAGAATGAAAAGTCTTCAAAAAATCCTCAATAAATACAAAAATTCTAAGAATACAATCGTCACAATGTATTCACAGAAAACCAATCTAGGTTTCGATAACTTGTATCATCTTCATTACTCTTTCAGAGCTCTCATTTTTTTAATGTGGACATCAAGACACCTTCAGTTTTAGTTATCATTGGCAAATTTTGCGTCTAGTTTCACCCGCAAAAACGGGTAGAGAATCTTCTTTAAAATCACGAAAGATGACATATCTGAGTCACACACGGAGACACACTAGAAAAGAAACGAACGAACGATTTCGGTCACTCACAGAACCAAACTTTTCTTTTATTCAACCACAATAGAGAGCATTGACGGCATGTAGTCGGGTGAGATTTCACAATGGAGAGTCATTAGCTGAACTGACATCCGGAAAAATTCGGGCGAACGCCTGTTGCACAACGCTTCCGCGGTAAAACAATAGATGCACGAAAGCTCGCGGTCGCGGAAAGATATTCAAACGCATTACCTAACGCACTGCGGTTGATGCTCTTCACGTTAGAACTCCTCTACTTTCGAATAAGGCTGCGGAACAATCTGTCGCGCAACCGCAGGGTATATGATTAGAGCATCGAGATCGCGAACGGAAGATAATCGCTATCCTGATGGTTTGGCGCTAAAAAAGAGAAATAGCAACAAGCATTTGGTTAGAATGGGCGAAAGTCCTCCACTTCTATACAATAATTTCTTAAAGTAATCGTGGATACCATTCATATAGTGACTAGGAGATGAACTTATGGTAAAAGAATGGCTTTCCCCGGAATAATTATTGCATCAAAGAAAAGAAAATATCTAACGTAGAATCTATTAAATACTTAAGCGCCACCATCACTGAAGACATATCATGGGGGAAACACATCAGGGAAATAACTAGTGTAGCAAACTGTAGATTAGGATTCGTAAAAAGGGTTCTAGGCAAATGCGATGAGAGAGTACGAGAAAGAAGTTATTTTACACTTGTCAGGCCTCATTTAGAATATGCCGCTAGTATATGGGATCCGTACGAGGAAGGTATGATAAAAGAATTAGAGCGTGTGCAAAGGAGATCCACTAGACTTGTTAAAGGCCGTTATGATGACTGTATAAGTGTCACGAGTTTGAAAGAAGAACTTGGATTGGAATTACAATCAGAACGCAGGTTAAAATATCTAGGTTTAACCTTTTAAGTAAATTCGAAACCAATTTGTTCACAGATGACGTTAGATATATATTGAGATCCCCTGCGTATTACGCTAGGTTTAATCAGATTAACAAAGTTAGAGATAGATTTTCGTACCGATAGATTTAAAACGTCATTTTTCCCGCGTACCATAAGAGAGAACAATAGGCAGCGTAGGAAAGGGATAGGTAGGTGAAATATAGTTAGAGTAGTCTGTAGTGCATGATGCATGTAATAGCAACCAATAATCCCTTTCTTATTATGTTCATACTAACCATCTAGCTGCATGTGACCCTGTTCTCTAGCATGTCTCCATTAAACATCCTAGTCACATGTCAATAGTGTATGTTTGGTGATCTTCACCCCCTGCCACACATCCTTGTGGTGGCTCGCAGGGTATTACGTAGATGTAGATGTACCGCAGGATGAGCGGTCGAGACGAGACTGAGATCGATTTTTGTACGTTACCCAGCGGAATGTTTACGGGAAACAGCCGTAATATTGCTCCTTTGACACTTAATCCACGTAAAGATGGATCCGACATAATAATTGTTTCAGGATAGTACGCAAAAATTTCAAACTACGATCACTTGTAGCTTATTCAGGTCCTTATGATCGTTATCTATTTCGACACAATCAACTCGGGAAACAAGGATCCCCATGGAAAATTGAACCATATTTCAAATTTTTATCATCACAAACGGCACTCAGCGTACTGTGGACTTAACGTGGGGACGAGGGAAAGAACGAAACAGTACTAACGAACAGTTTTGAGCGTAAAACACGATCTTTGATCATCAAATGCTGAGGTATCCGATGCACCTTCAGCCTCCCATCTCTAGCTCTCGTTATGTAGACACCGAGTATGCGACGGTACCAAACAAGCCCCAAAACGCTGAACTAGATAAAGTTATAGCTATAGTTGGGATGCCACATTGACATCTATATCGGACTAATAGATTTTTTTTGGCCGAGGCATCGTAAACTTCGAGTAGTAAAATAATCAGATTACAAATTGAGTGAGTGGTGAGTGCTGTCATAAACATCGAAAAATCGACTACTCGATGCTTTAAGTCAATGTAGCATCCCTAGGCCGAACATTGTTCTGTAGGGAAGCCATATCGACATCGATGTATTTCGAAATACTCGATGTTTTTTGGTCGATACATCGAGTAGTAAAATAATCCGATGAAAATTCAGTGAGTGATGAGTACATTTATAAACATACACGCACACAGCGTTACATCGGGTGTTCCTCAGGGAAGTGTCATTGGTCCACTTTTATTTCTCTTGTACATAAATGATATTAGCAACGTCGTTAAAAGTAAGCTTAGACTCTTCGCAGACGACGCAGTTGTGCATAGGGATATTAACAATTCCGAAGATAGCGACTCGTTAACAATCGACCTACTTGCTATTCATGCTTGGTGCGAAAAGTGGCAGATGGAACTAAACATCAAAAAGTGCGTAGCAGTCAGCATTTGGAAAAAGAAAAATAGGCCAGATAGGGCTTACAGAATTAATAATACGGAAATTATTCACGCAGAGTCTCTTAAGTACTTAGGGGTCACAATTACTCACGACTTATCTTGGGGAAAACATTCGGGAAATATGCGGTCAAGCATACAGGAAGCTACGCTTTATCAAGAGAGTACTCGGAAAATGTGATGAGAAAGTGAAAGAACGTTGTTATTTTTCAATCGTTAGGCCTCATCTGGAATATGCTGTTAGTGTCTGGGATCCATACGAAACGGGGTTGATTCCAGAGTTAGATCGCGTACATTAAAGAGGAGCTAGGTGTGTGAAACGATGCTACAATAAGTTGGCTAGTGTGTCTGGACTGTTAGAAGAATTAGGATGGGAATCGCTAACACAGCGTAGATTTAAGTATAGGCTTAACCTCCTAACTAAATTTCAGGAAAATCATTTCTCTGACGACGTAAAAAAACATACTATTAACCCCCTCGTACTACGGCAGATTAGATCGCGCCAATAAAATTAGAGAGCTAGATTGTACAACCGATAGGTATAAAATGTCATTTTTACCGCGTACCATTCGGGGCCATAACAGCTTGATGGTCGTCATGAATAGTTCGAATTGTGACAATAGGCAGACAGTAAATCTTTCTCATTATATTCTCTACGTCTTTATTTATGCATGATGTAAATATTGATGTTCTTATTTATGCATGAGGTTTTGAATATGTAGTAGTAGTTCTTGTACCCACTGCACGTTGGAACGATTGACGACAGAATGTTTCTTGGTTAGTAGATTTGTAATTGGCGCGTTGCATGTTTGGTACGCTGGTTTCAATGTAGTTTCGGTGCTCTACCGTATCATTCGTGCATGCCTGGTGTGGTAGCACTCCCTGCCACACACCCTTTGGGTGGCTTGCAGGGTATGACGTAGATGATGTAGATGAAACATCGAAAAGGCGACGACTGAATTTTTTATCGCAATTTTGTAAAATCGAATTTGCATCCCTAACCATAGCGCACCCATTTAACTTTGAACAAATGATGGGTAAATATAATAACATCGTTACTTCAATTGTGAGAATTAATTGCCACGATCCGCGTTCCGACACTTTGTGTCATGTTCAGGTCTTCAGGTGTCGAAACCCGGTCCCAAGGTATAAACTCCACAAAATGTCGAAAATAGGGTCGTAATAGTAAATTCTCACCTGTGGAGTCGACAAAATCATTTCGTTTTTCCGTGAGGGATAACTTCCACCGAGCCAAGGCTACAACCATTTCCACTATGAAGGATCGAACTGACTGCGAAACCTATATGTAACTTTCAGGGTCTAGGACACCTCAGCGAAAGCCGTCTCGGCGCAGGGCCGTCTCGGCGCAGGGATGTTTCGGCGCAGGCCGTCTCAGCGCAGTCCGTCTCGGCGCAGTCCGTCTCGGCATAGTCCGTGTCGGCGCAGGCCGCGCCGAGATTGCCAAGGCATTTTTAACCCGTCTCTACCGCAGTCTGTTTCCCTAACATATCCTCATGATGTGATATACCGTAGAATGCTGGAGTTCGTAACAAGCAAATAACTTCGTCTGAAAGAAATAATGAACGATTCTCTAATTTTCAATCGTTGGTCTGAAAGCGATTCCCATCCCATCCCATTGATGCTTAAGGTAAGCGAAACGAACGAGACTGTCATAACGGCATTTTTTCGTAGCTTTCGTTTAATTTCCATTAAATATTACGCTTAATTTAATCGATGGTCTCAAAGCGGGTTCCATCCTAGTTTTTGCGAGAGGTCAGTAGCGCCAACAAAACCATCGCAGCGGCCTTAAGTACCAGGCTGAAGATGAGGATACAGGCATTACATCTACATCAACACGATACCCTGAATGCTCTCGCAAGTAACCTGTCAGTCGTATCCAAGAGATTCCATTTCCAGATCGTTAATAGCCGTAATATAAAATTTAAGTCGATTTTCCCCATGTCATTTTGGGCTCGGACGCTGATGTAGTCATGAGAGTAGAAATTTGGTTGTCGAATGGATTTTGAGATCTATCCAGAATCATAAGCAATGTATAGAAAATACACAATATTTCGAAAGGAGAATGCGCGCCAAAACGATCTGCGCCGAAACGTCCCTGCGCCCAGACGGCCCTGCGCCGAGATGGCGCCGAAGTGTCCCATTCCCCAACTTCCAACCCCATTGGAATACAACAATAAAAGGATTACGAACAACCGTGAAATTCCGTATTAAGTGATAAACCTCCAATTTCAGTCTATACGGTGCTTTAGCAATAATTTCGTCCAAGACCTCCCAACTGGCTGTGCGTGAGGCATGGCCGGCCGAATGGCGCTGTTCCCAGTCAAAATAGAGGCGATAATGTTCGCGCACTTTCCTTCAAGATATCGCATCAGAAGATCCCCAGGTGAAAAATCATTGGTTCGTTCGTGTTCTAAATCTGTAATTGAGTTTGATCATTTTAAGCCTTTCTTGGTTAATCTCTGCATTGAAACCGCGACCTAGTTTTATGCTCCCAAAAAGAGAAGCAGATGAACTACTCGAAAGCAACATCACTTACAAGTACCTGTCGCAAATATGTCTACTAACCTTTTAACAAAAGACGTAAGCGTTTCGCCACCCGACTCACTTTTTTACGCCACCAAACTTCAAGCATGAACACAATATAGGACGCACGAACTTCCTGCACTACACCTCGCTTGTCGGGCAGAAATAAGCCGATCGTTGTGCTGTGACGTCTAACACGATAAGTTTCGTGGTTTTTCAGAGTACGGTCCTTTTTTCGCGATAACATCATTAATAAAAGCACTGCCATGGTAAGAGAACATTGTCAATAAATCCAAAATAATAAGCCACTTTCCTGTACAGCATTTGCTAAAAGAAAGGGATGATAGGCAGTTTTCTCAGTTCCCTGCCCATGAATATACATATGGATTGTTGACTCATTGCCAAAACTGCTGCCTAGAATTCCGTAAACAACCAACTTTGTGGATTTTGGCGCCGCCTAGTGATGAAATACGGCAGTTCAAATGTAAATACAGTCGACAGATAGTAAATAAACACGTCTCACCGGTTTTACTTAACAGTAATCATAATTCAGTGGATAAAAACGTAATACCATACACGGGATGTGATTACACACTTTTTGAATATCGTCCGTTCTCCTATTTAGGGTCCTCGTAGACGCATACCATGTTTTGCAGCCTGGTACGAAGCAAGTTCTGTTAAAACGAGGCATTCTAAATTCTTCAATTAAGCCGAATGGGCCTAATGCATTCAAATTAGAATCAGAGTCTGGCAACCATCGGCGCCTGCTCACGATGGAAGTTTCATATGCCTCTTACACACTTCCAGTAGTAGATATTTCCTCTCTAGCATTTACAAAGTAACTGTTAGGTCTAAAAAAAATAGCCAGCTATTATTCACAGCATCAAGTCGTTCATATCTCCTCGATCGTTATTGAATATCCACCAGTCTCACGTTAACAGCAATCAACAACGGCCATTTACGAGTTGACTGAGAAGACTTTTTTCTAAGTAGCGCCAAGGACTGGGTGAACTCAATGCGGACATTTAGGCTACACGTTGCCTAGGCAACGATTCCAAACATTTGAATCCATTATGTATATTCATGTCCCTGCCACTCATTAATTCGGTCCTCATACGAAGATGGAGCATTTCTCGGACCCCGGCGCTCATTTGAATTAAATCATCCAGAGAGGCAAATGATTTTAGCCAGAAATGATGACTCTTTAACCAAGGCATTTCGGGGTCTAACCATGCGACTTCCTATATTAGATTTAACACGCCTCGCACCAGCTATGTAGGCAATATTTTCTATTTGGAGTACCTAGCCTTCGAATGACCTAGGATTTCACAGCAAAAGCACGTAAGGAGAGGCACTGAGATGTAAAATTTACCACGCATGCGTACCCTGTCTGTGACGTAACAATCAAGTGTAGGCAATAATGAATATAATTGTCATGATTTCAAAAATTGATGATCCCTGCAGTGATGTAGCAACGATTTTAATGACTGTGACAAAGAAAACGATACGATTAGCAACACCAATAAAATATAACTTCCTTTCATTTGATATGAGTATTACTTTATCGGATAAACTGAATGAAGTCTTTTTTCCTCGCTCCATAGGTTGGTTGAGGACCGAACACAGAAAATATGGCTGGGGCGATTACTCGTGGCCACTAGCAGGGCTCAAGAGGTGCCAAGAATGTATATTTCCAAGTGGCAGCAAAGCAAACGAAATTGTCGATTAAAAAATGGTTGATCTAGTAAAATACAACAGCCATCCGTCCATAGTTTTTATCCAGTATGACGAGTGTCCTAAATTATGTTAAGCCAATCGCAATCTTCCCTGACTTTTCCTAAAAAATCATGAAGACTTGGATATCCCGGCAGCCATAAATTAGCATCAAAAGGAGGAATATCTATTTTTAATTCAGTAAAATTTTCAGTCATTTTGGCGAAAAACTAACAAAAAGTGTTCCCTTCACTTTGAACCTGAAATAATTATAAAACAACCATGATTGTATTTACCAGGTTTTCAAGGAACGATTAATGTTCCTAAACGCAAAAATATGCCTTAGTAACATAGAATCATAGAAGAAATCAGTACGTTAGGCCGAAGGTTCATTAAAAGAGCATTTTTTGTGGATTATCTCAATCTTAAAGGTAACTTAAGTATGTTCCACGCATGCATGCAATCAAAAAATCGGATTTTAAGAGGAAATGGCGTCAGAAAGAAATTTTGCGAAAGTCTTCCATAACAGCTTTTCATTCGTATGAAATTTTTCGAACAGCACAGGATGAAAAGCCATCACGAAGATGGGGTGAGCTTCTTACGGCTATACAATGAAATAAAAGACAGAAAATCTCCAAAAGCCGTAAACAAATAGCGCCCTTCGTCAACCAACACCAAATTTACTGTGTTGGTATGCTGGGAAAACCACAGCAGAGACCATACATTCCCGTAAACCAACACAGGGGGGTATTCTTGGTTGAGAGGCTGTGGTTGGTCTCTGCTGTGGTTTTCCCAGCATACCAACACAGTAAATTTGGTGTTTGCTGATGAAGGGTGCCATTTGTTTACGGCTTTTGCAGATTTTCTCTCTTTTATTTCAGCACAGGATGAGATTCATCGAGGGCTTACAAATTTTTCTATCAACCCCAAGACAGCAAACAAGACAGTCGGGAACAAAGAAGAGATCTCGGTTGACGTCTTAGGTCAAATACCACAAGAGAGGTCGCGAAACATGTTTCCACATCCAATGCGAATCAAATGAGACCCTCAAACTCCTCCCATAGTCCGCCAAATTGAAATTTCGGAGCTTTCCTCATATGCCGCGACCCCCCACGGCGAAACCCGGAATATTCAATAAACCAAGCTGTTTATGCACCCAACGTACGCCATTCCGAGTCGAACGATCGGCAAATGTATTCAATGTAATCACTTTCGAAAACCTGAGCGTCTCCTCGTCGTATCAGATGGAATTAATTATCATCAGCGACTTACAGTAGGCGTCCTCCGTTGAAACTCAACCAACGAGGAAGAAAATTCTGGTCAATTATTTCCCCAGCATTTAGGGTATGGATGGAGGTGACGCTTGGTATGGTGGCGATTGCTAGAGGTTCTGAGAGTGGCTAGTCAGGCATCTTTGTTAACCCCGATTTTCCTATCAGAGAGAGGCAGAAAGTGGATAGGAACACATAATGGGACGGATATAATATCTGAAGACATGAATGGATATTATACTTGAAGTTGGTACCAAGTTACACGCATGCAAACTTTTACTGACTACATTAAATCTATTAGTTACTTCGAATTCTTTTCACTTATTGTTTGATGTTATTTATTCTCAAAATACAAATTTACAAATTATATCGAAAAAAATATTGTTCTTAACTTCTAACGTTTGCATATATATATATATATATATATATATATATATATATATATATATATATATATATATATATATATATATATATATATATATATAAGTTTGTATATATATATAAATATATATATAATCGTTCACTCATTCACTCAGACCGCACAGCGGCAAATACTCACATAAATATTTTTTTTCAGAAAGGTAGAAAGAAAGTGGATAGGAACACATAAAATGAACGAACACAGTGGTGGTGTGAAGATGTAAAGATGGCCGATTCCAAGCAGAAAAAATTCGACTGGACCGGGAATCGAACCACGGACCTTCGGATGTCGCGTCCACTACTCAGACCACCGAGCTACCCAGTCTACAAAGAAACCACTGGAATCGGCGGGGGTTTATATGAACAAACACTCCCCAAGGCATGACCCATGAGAGCGGCCAGAAGATGGCGCGCGGGCAGCTTTTCACCCACCGGCAAGGAGAGAATGACATACACAGAAGGCGAAATGAAAGAATAACTCAAGCACACAGACAGTGGTGAAAGATATAGAACAGGCGTTTCGGGGTACGCTAACCCAAGTAGGAAATGACCCGTTCAGGGCATACAATCGTTCACTCATTCACTCAGACCGCACAGCGGCAAATACTCACATAAATATTTATACAGATATATATATATGTTTTATATATATATATATAGATATATTTTATATATATATATAGATATATTTTATATATATATATATATATATATTTTATATATATATATATATTTTTTTTATATATATATTATATATATATATATATATATATATATATATATATATATATATACTTGATTCCATTCTATCGCTGCTAAGAACTTATTTCTCGCAGCTTTAACCGATGTTTCCCATTTGAACTCACGCGTCGACGTCTGTTCGTGTAATTTGGACCATGTCATGCGCAGCACGGACTCCTTGGGTCTCGGGAACGTCTTACCTTGTATTAGTAGTGCAATGTATTATAGAAATCAATGAATATCCATTGACTTTGGATATATTTATAATTTCTGCTTGAAAGTACTGTATTTTCGACGATGGTTAAGAGTTGAAAGAGTAAGAAATTATAAATATTCCCTCTTTAGTGTTGAAATAAGCTTTTTAGTCCGATATCGAAAATTATTTATTTATTAATTTGTAATAAATCGGAGTGTAAAGCAAGGATGCGTAATGTCTCCATGGCTGCTTAATATATTTATGGATAAATGTGTTAGAGACGCATGTAGTGAAAACGACGGTGTTTTGATTGGAAATGTAAACGTGCGAGTTCTTCTATATGCGGATGATGCTGTTTTGATCTCAGACAGTCAACAGGGATTACAGAAGCTCCTAGATTAGTTTTGTGAATCAACGGAGAGAATGGATTTGAAGGTAAATGCCTGCAAGACTAAAGTAGTAGTTTTTGATAAGGAGAACGGGGAAAATAACAGTATGATGAGGGCGAATGGTGAAGTAATTGAACAGGTGGATGATTTTGTGTACTTACGTAAAATGTATGCGAAAGATGGAAGAATAGATGAGGAGATAAAGAGATATACGAATGCTGGAAGGAAAATGGTAGGTAGCATGTGGAGCATATCAAGGAATGAGTGCTTGTCTAAGGAAGCGAAAATTGCTGTGTACCAAAGTGTACTTCTTCCCACTTAGCTATATGGTAGTGAAACATGGGTATGTCAGGATGGACATAAGAGTAGACTAAACGCCGTGAATATGAGTTTTCTGAGGAGTATTTGCGGCAAAAGTAAGATGGATAGGGTCAGGGATGAATGGGTCATGAATGAATGTGGGTTAAATGCTCCAGTAATGGACGTGTATGAAAGGAGTGTGCTTCGTTGGTTTGGCGATATTGAGAGAATGGATGAGAGTCGAATAACGAAACAGATATATAAGAGTAGAATGAATGGTGTGAGAGGTAGAGGTAGGCCGAGAAAGTTGTGGTTGAATGTGGTTGAGGAAATTCTTAGGAGGAGGAATATGAGGATTCTTAAAAATAGGAGGGCGTGTATGAAACAGTGTATGAGGGTAAATGATGCAAAAGAGGTTTGCAAGGATAGGTCAGTATGGAGGAAATTATTGAAGCAGAGTTAGGTGTACAATTATGTATTAATGAGTGAAACATTTTGACTGTGCCTACCCCGGAAGGGAACGGCGTGATGGGTATGTACCTATGTATTTAATATGGCGAGTTTACTTATGGAAGTCTCTTCAATGATGTAGCCTAGGAATTCGCTTGCAAGCGACACTTCGATGTGTAAGCACGCACTTCCATGGCAGTCGGGGTCGACAGTGGAGGTAATAGACTGGTTTCTATTTTGCCGGCAAGTAGGATATCGATTCTTCGATGAAATTACATCGAATCCGGTGGAATCTTGGTCAAATGACAGCTTACGGAGATTTGAAATGTAAACAACGAATAAATTAGTAGTAGGAGGACTCATTCTTGATTATGTAAATATTTATTTGTACTTAATACTTTAAATGTTAAAGAGCCCCTCAGGCTATGACTTATCTCTTATTAGATAATAATTATTTTTGTCGCAATTTACACACTTGCTTTGACGTGATAATGCAAAATTATCGTAATTTTTAAAAATTCCTTAAACCCGCGAATGCCTATGGTACTCAATCAACGATAAAAAAACCATTATTGCCAAACTTGGGCGATTTTCGTAATTACCATAATCATTGTTTACTTCCGTAATCCATTTGTTTGGAAAAAAAACCGGAACGTATATCAAACCATAACGCTTTCCTGCGAGTGACGATACGATTCGAGATATCGCTACACTCGCCACTTCCATAGTAATCAACTTCTATGTGTAAATCCGTTTTTAAACCTGATATATTATAACAGAAACAACAATTGCCCTTTTCCACAGGGTATTTTAGTGAGTACGACGCGATTCAGCTCACAGAGCCATCATACGGTACATGACAAAACAGGTGGAATCTTGGTCAATGATTATGTTCAAATCATTTTAAAGCTGACATTATTAATCGAAAATCTGAAGACTACATTGCGATGAATCGAATAATCGATGCTTAACAAGTTATAGTCATCACCCATTGAAAGTCATCGATGTGAGTCGTCAACACATACTTTGAATCAGAACTGGAAACCACGAGCAAGGCGGATTATGTCATTTCTTGAAGTCATTCACAAAACGCAACGTCGAGACTCCAGCCGCGTGCTTTCGCGAGTTTAATTACGTTCTCCCGTCACAACAGCTTCCCCCTTCCGACACCATTCGCTTCCCCACTCCGCTATCCCCCCTTCTCCTTCTCTAAACGGAGTCCATTCCGACCTTCAAGCGACCTTGCGTCTGGCGAAGCGGTTTCAATTTTCTTTTTTTCCTCTTCCTTTCAATCCGCATCAAAATACCGCCGAGTCATTAACGCATGAGAGGGAGAGAGGGTGAGTGGACATATGGTCTCTAATGGAGAGTTCCGTTCCGGGGCGCGAGTAACGCGAGACTCTGCCGTTGGCCTCTTGTCTTCCGCTCCGAGCGAGGCGTCACGCGGAAGCGATTGTTTATAAACAACATGGCCTGCGCGCGCACGACGGTCCTCACCATGTTTTCAATCGATAGTTCCTATGAAATCGGAATGCGTTTACTTCTCGACGATGCATTCTCCTCATATATATTTATTGAGGTGTTGTGAGGGTAGGACTCTACGGATCGGAAGCATGGACCATTGGAAAAGCTGACCAGAAAAGAATAGAAGCCTTGAAAACCTGGCGCTGGAGGAAGACGCTGAAGATAAAATGGACGGACAAAATAAGAAATGATGAAGCGTACAGAGGAGTAGAAGAGGAAAGGACCATACAGAAAAGAAGAACAAGATTGATTGGACACACCTTGAGACACAATAGATTTGTGCGGAACATAATTGAAGGCAAAATAGAGGAAAAAGTCCCGAGAGGAAGATCCAGGAATATGTCCATGGACCAAATAAAGAGGAAAGTGCAGAGGAAAAGATACCAGGAGTTAAAGAAACTAGCATTAGATAGGGAAGGGTAGAGGGCTGCAGTCAACCGTTCCTAGGATTGAATGACCAGTGAATGATTGATGGTTCTTTTCTTACCCCTCCCCTTCTACCCTATTACCTTAGCTCTATCGGGCTGACGCACTAGCTTTGAATTTTAACGATGTTTTCCATCGACTTTTTAAAAAGTATTCAACCGGTGATTACGTTGACCGTCAGAGAATCTCCTCCCGATTCTTGCCATAGTATATTCTTTGTAATTTCGAAAATATTTTACCTATCGGGTAACATATTTTTAAAAATGGTTAAAGAATGGCAGCTATCCCAAAAAAATATTGAACCTTTTTTCTGATTCCTTATGTGAATTAAGAGTTAAATATTACACAAAAATTTACATGTTACAACATTTTCTCCAAATATTATTGTAAAACTTTTTAAAATGTTAAAGTTTGTTTCTTTTGTTAATTGAAAATGTTAAATGTGTTCAAATATTTTTGCTGTTTTTTGTTTTCCGTTCTTCACTCCGTTATTTAATAACATCAACAAAATAACAAATTCAACTTTGAACAAATCCAATTCTTTCGTTCTTCAAGTCCGTTATTCATAACCAAACAAAATACAACACTGAACCCGATCACTGCCAAGGAGGTACTCTACCGACTGAGCCAGTCCAAGGACACGGCTCCTGGGCCCGAAGGAATACCATACAGCGCCTGGCGCAAGGTCGACCCAGACGGGAATGTGTTGGCCGGTATCCTCAACAGGTGCATCCTGAACAAAAAACCGCCCAACTCATGGAAAGTGTCCAGAATGATCCTCCTCCACAAAGGAGGCGAGGTCAACGATATGGGGAACTGGAGACCCATCTCCCTTCAGCCGACAACGGCCAAGCTATTCTCCGGAATATTAGCCGAAATAATCTCCACATGGGCTCTGAAAAGCAGGAGGCTCTACTTCCCCATCCAGAAAGGCTTTATCCCCGCAACCGAGGGCTGTTTAGGGCACAATTTCCTCCTGCAAGAGGCAATAACTGACGCACGGAGAAACTCAAAAGAAATTGCGATCGCCTGGCTCGACCTAGCGGATGCCTTTGGTTCTGTCCCCCACCATCATATTATCCGCACTCTGCGATCCATGGCGGTGCCCGATGACCTTGTACAAATAATATCTTCGCTGTATAATGGTGCAACCACGAGGGTAAGCCTGGCTTCAGAGACCACGGAACGCATACCCCTTCGCTGCGGCGTCCGTCAGGGAGACCCTCTTTCGCCGGTACTGTTCAATCTCGCGCTAGAGCCACTCCTGCAAACCATCCTCAGCAAGCGCGCGGTATCGGCCTACCGGTTCGGAGAGACGTCTCTGTGTGCGTTAGCATACGCTGACGACTTGGTGATCGTTTCACGATCAGCTGCCATGCTACGTAGCACCCTGCACGCTACCAGTCTCGCCTCGGACTGGCGTGGGCTCAGGTTCAAACCCAGGAAATGTGCGAGCCTTCACCTTGACTTCCGCAGGGGCAAACAGAAAATGCAGGGAACCACCTTCACCATCCAAGGTGCGGAAATGAGGACCCTGAAGGAAGGGGAGGCTTACACCTACCTGGGTTCCCCTGTGGGCTACAAGGCAGACACGACCCTGGCAGCCATACCAAAGGAATTTAGACAAGACCTCGCATCTATCTCCCAAAGCGGACTGCTGCCCTGGCAGAAAATGGACGCCTTATCCACCTTCCTCTTTCCCAGACTTCACTTCCCAATGAGATTGGCCCACACCACGGTGAAAGAACTCGCAACCACGGACACCGCCATCCACAAAGCGGTGAAGTCGTGGATGTTCCTCCCGGTTAGAGCGAGCCGGGAACTCATTAACCTGCCCAGGACCACGGGAGGTGGAGGATACCTGCCACTTCCGCTGGAGGGGAACATCCAGGCAGTTATCCATGCTTACAAGATGCTAGCATGTCGGGACGCTTGGCTCCGGAAAGCTGCATGGTACGGTCTGAAGGACGCTGTACATATGAGAATTGGCAGGAATAACCCGTGCCCATATGAGCGACTGGTATGTCTCTAACTGTCAGGATCTATGAAAGCCCCGTTTGGGGACTGAAACGGGAAAGAAGGAGCTTCTGTCTGGTCCCGAACCCGAAAGGCGACCCGGGGACTGGCACCATACTGTGCCCCGGAATGGGAATGGAGCACAGCAAGGCACGAGATGTCCTTAAGATTGCGAAACCCCTCACCTTCTTCGGACCTCATAATAGTCCCACCTAAAGCCAAACAACGGCTGATCCATGTCCTCCGCGGGGCCGTTCTTGATTGCCTCAGGCGCAGATTGGCAGAAAAACTAGACCAGGGCAGAGAAATGGATGTGGTTTCGACTCAAGAAGTGGGAAACCACTTCATTAAAACTGGTGACCACACGAGGCTCATAGACTGGACCTTCGTCCACCGGGCCCGTATTAATGTCCTGCCGGTTAGCGGCGCCATGAGAGGGAGCGCCAGGGAAGATGACGTCTCATGCAGGATCTGCGGCGAAAGGGATGAAACCCTCGTACATGTGCTAAACGTGTGCTCAGTCCACCGTCAACAGCGGATCACCCGCCAAAACAGGATCCAGAACCTGCTGGTGGAACACCTGCCCCGTTCCTGGGTAGTCACCATTGACAAGGTCATCCCGGGGAGCAACTCCCGACTGCGCCCCGACCTCATCATTCGTGGAACATCCGAGGGAACGACGTTTATAATCGACGTCACGGTCCCTTTCGAAAACAGGCTACAGGCGTTTCGTGCATCACGCCACCTTAAGATGGAGAAGTACCACGGCCTGGCGGATTCCCTCAGAGTTGCCGCTGGATACAAAGAGGAGGTCCGTCTGGGCGCCATCGTCGTGGGTGCTCTGGGGTCCTGGGACCGGAAAAACGACCCGATCCTTGCCCGACTGGGCATCCGCAAGGGAAGAGCCCGTGCCTTTGCAAAGAAGATGTGTTCCGCGGCCATTCAGTTCTCCACGGACATACATAGAAAACATATGGGTCTGGATGCCGCAAGGATGCCCCCTGAGTGAGTTTAGTTCTTTTTCCCCATCCCACGCATATGCTGTGCTCCCTGTTCTCTTTTTAAAGCTATGAATGTGGTCTATGCTAAGTGTATAGATGTCGATTGACTCAGTGGAATGTGTTTTGTGTGCAATATGTTAAACTCGGTGAAAAGTGCATTTTTGTGTGCAATATATTTGACTCAGTGAAAAGTGTATTTCTGCGTGCAATATGTTCAATGACTGAAACACTTGCAGGGAACAATCCACTCTGCAAGAGGAGGATCACACTGCATTTGGCAGGCAATAATACATATATTTATTTTCAAATAATAAAATAAATAGACCCCTGGCGTCTTCAAGCCGACCGGATCTTTTGTCTTAACTAGCAGAGCCTTCAGCTTTGGCCCCATGGACCTGCTCACCCGATGGAACACCTGAGAAAGCTTTATCCAAATTTATTTGAATCTGCCTGCCCCGAGAGGGAATGACGCGATGGGTATGATATGTTAATGATCTTAATCCGAGACCTCGCATGTAGATCGAGAATCGGAGAAAGGCGACGCTGAGATTAATTTACCAGAATCGCCGTAAAGCCGGCTTCACACGTGGAAGTTGACTTTATGGAAGTAGCGAGTGCAACGATATCTCGAATCGTATCGCCACTTTGCAGGGCATCGTTTAGCTTACACCTAACTTCCGGCATCTTCCTACCACATGGTTGGCAGAAATAAACAATGAATATGATGATTACGAAAATCGCCGAGAATTCGGCAATTATGGCGTTTTATATCGCGGTTTGAGTCCCATTGGTATTCATTTGTTAAGTAAATTTTTATAAATTACAATAATAATGCATAATTACGTCGAATCTTATAATTCAATTGTGACATTAATAATTATTATCAAACAAGAGATAAGTCATAAAGTTAAACTTAGGTATTCTTTAGCATTTAAAATATACTCAAGTAAAATCAATATTTACAAATGCAACAATGAGTTCCTGCTATGTTGTACGTTGTTTACATTTTAAATCACCATTTGCAGTGAATTGACGAGGATTGCACCGGACGCGATGGAATTTTATCGCAGAATCGATAAATGCTACTTGCAGGAAAAATAGAAGCCAATTCATTTTTATTGACAATGAGAACATCGGTCGATTACTACAGGTATTGATCCCTATTGTCATGGAAGTCCGTGCTCACACATCGAAGTGTCGATTTCAAGCGATTTGCAATGCTACAGTCAATGAAGTGACTTTTACGTGTTAAACCGCCTTTAAAAGACAGAACGCTGAGGAAAGTTGTGGAAAGTGAAAGCAGATGGCGAGATCGTGCCGGGAAATTAGGCGCTTCTACCGCAGAGATCGCTATCGCAAATTTTTAATTTTTGTTGATCTCGAAGAGAAGGAAAACATGGCTCACGGGCAAGCAGAGGCCGCAGGGACGAGGCCCGATTTGCCATTTTTTCGTGCCGCGTTGCCGAAAAAGGTTATCTCGCGTAAATTATCAGCTAATGGAAAAAAACGCCCTCAATGTCTACACATATCGGAAGCAACTTTCCTCATAAACTTCATTCGGAAGTCATACATACATACATACGCAAACGGCGCAGAGGGCGAGCATGAACACAGGATCCTATACCAATGAATCAAGCAGAATGGCATTTGCTCGTACAGTTGCAGGGCGTATGTTGCGTTCTCGATAAAGAGTAACTGAAATGTAGACAACGCATCAAACATAAAGAAGATCAAGGCATAAATCATTCTTTTTAGTTTATTTAAAAAAATTATTCAAGGAATTTTTTTATCCTGTGCAGTTAAATTTCTTCCCACAAATCTTTCAAGATCATTACAAAAAGTAAAGATTTTTTTCTCCAGTGGAAATGTATGGAATGTTCTTTCTTCCCCTAAATATGTTTTTAAATTTTATTCTCCTGAAAAGTTAATACTATAATTATAATTTATTGCACAACAATTTTGGGACAGTATTGTGTACAAATATCAACGAGCTTTAGGCAGTCTCAAAGGTCACAGACCATTATGGAGACCGCCTTCCATATATGGAATCAATTGCTGGCATTGAACAAAAATACTTTCAGGAGCATATATAGTAATAATAACAAAGACGATTTCATTTAAGCCCAATTTTGAAAAAGAGAAGCAAATACAATAGTAATAGATTCATCTAATAAATAATACAAGTTCCGTGGTAACTTTGTGGTATTCCATTTTTTCAGAGGATTTCATGGTAACATTTACAGAACCACATGCTTAAAACACACACACGACCCGGGTATCAACGCTTAAGCGTCATCTCCAGGTCGCCACCTGAAGATGACGCTCAAGCGATGAAACCCGGGTCGTGTGTGTTTTTAAGCATGTGGTTTTGTAAATGTTACCATAAAATTCTCTGAATAAATTCATTTGGCTACTTTCGTATAAAACAAAAATTATTTCAAGTTGCAACATTCGATACATGAACATAAATTACGGATCTGGAATAAAACGTCAATATTGTTATGCGCCAATATTCATTCCTTTGGAAATTTCACAAATTCCTTCTGGTATTCTAAACTTTGAATAGATTCAGGTAAGGCATTAAATACTTTAAGGGCCCAAATATGCAAACAATCTCTTAAACACTGTGAGATTTGGCTTTGGAAGCCGCGTATTCAGCTTCCTTCGTAAATTATATGTATACAATTTAATATTGTGAGCCGATTTAATATTGCGATTTTGAGTATTTGTCGGGATCAGACAAGATTTATCCCAGAGGCCAATTATTTTCTAAAAGAAGAAAAGATGGACTCATCAGAAAGTGATTTTTTCAAAGGGATTTTGTATCAAATGGAATACTTGGATCGCCATTCCAAACGTTTTGCGGCAGTGTGTCGTTTGTTTCTGCCATCCTGGCTTTGACTCATCTTTCTACGGACTGTTCATTCTCACGTGTGAATATACAGATATTTTTCAATATTTCTTCTGCATAGTTCGGCCTGTAAACGGGCATGCACTTGAAGTAAAGGATGAATTTGTCATCTGAATGCCAACAGCCTTGTGGAGATGTTTTTTTATCTGCATTCTATCGCCCCATACGAGGGTTAAGAACTCAGTCTGGCCTATATTCGCAATGACCTTTCACTTCCGAATGAACATGTGGTTAAGGCGACTGGCTACATTTCCATCGCACAGCCTCATATTCGTGAATGCTTCCAGTATGTCTAACATTCTACCATTCTATGCCACCTCTTCACTGATACCTACATAAAAACAAGAAATACATAGATAGGATGACAAAAAATACATGCAGAAACAGACCAAATCGCAGATCTACTAGATATTTGGGGCGTTACCAATTCTCGTAGGTTATGACCAGTTTGCGAACAGAAATTCCGTACTTATAGCTAAGATATCGCGAACTATAGCCGACTCTGAAAAATAGAATGGAATACTCGTACTTTTACTTGTACATTTGAGATTGCTCCCATTACAGCATCTGTATTTGTTCAAGGTAGTGAGATTATTTTTTATTATGAGTGGTACTAAGCCAACTGCATCTGGCAACACACTGAAGTTTAATTTGAGAATGGGACAAGTTCAATTAATCGAGTCAACTTCAACCATTTTCAAGCGATCCTTTGTTTGTATGGGTCCAAAAATTTATGATTTGTTGCCTGATACTATAAAAGATACGAAAAGCTGTAAAGTATCGCTGCAATGGGCCAATTTCGGATATTGGCTGAGGAAGATATTGTAAAAATATTTCAGGAGTATTATATACTATCGGAAGGTACCCGTTGAAATTCAAAGGGCGTGAAAAACATTGAACTTATTATGTACGGAAATCTGACTGACAAAGCTTGAAGAATACTGTCAGCGTGGTCATTTGAGGAGCTCGTAACCTCTCTTGTACTTTGTGTTCGTTGTAGCAGAGACGCTGACACCATGGTATTTATATGTGTTGTTGGCTACGTAAGTATTCTCTCATATGCATGCAGTGTCTTTATGAGAGCTATTTGAGAATAGATATTGAAGAGTATATTTGTGGTAAGAATACATAATATTTATCGATTACCCCACGAAGTATTCTATCATGGTGCCCTTGGGATTCCTTGCCCTTCTTATACAGATTTTATTTCAATGTGCTGTCATGGGCCTGCAGGTTAACTTTATATTTAAACGAGTAAATGGGCGCTTGCAATTTGCAAGCAGGGGGGGTAGGGAAGTGTAATATGATGATACTCTTTAAATAAGGAAAAAAAACAATGAAAGCTCTCAGGTCTGCGTGCTACATGCAAGCAAAGAAAAGTATAATTCTCGAAAATGAAATACGCGCCCCATGAGTTATGGATACCAGACAGTTCTAGTACAAACTTATATATTGTATGTCATTCGGTTATTAGCGACTTTTCAAAATACTATAATCAGTATACCGAAACGAACGCAGGTTTATGCAGGTTCACTCGAATATTTTCTAGGGTCACTATTGCGGGAAATCGAATTCATATCACCAATGATTATATTTGTTTGTGAATGATAATACACTTCAGGCTTGTAATTGAACGGTGCTTTCTGGGATTCGACTTCCGATCTTCGCCTTGAATTAAGAATTGCTGTGCGATTACGTTCCATTTGAGTAGAGCGTAGCCGTACAGTTTCGCGTTTCCTGAGTTCATCGTTCCTCTCTCGTTGTTGCCGTAGCCTATATTCATTTTGCAAGTCGGTCTGATTTCTATGCAAACCTGCCATTCTGTCTTGCTGGTTAGAGAGTCTCTCCTCGTGTTACTGAGTAGTTACGCTTTTTCATCATGTACTCGATCTCTTGGCCGCAGAAGACCTTCCACCTATCGAAACTTTTCTTTTTCGAGCAATGTTTGGATATCGTTGCACAAAGTAAAGCTTGCTGGTGGACCATGACAACGGATATTTTGAATAATCGAGTCATGTGATCAAAACTATCGATAGCAACCGAAATATGTCGCGTATAATACATTTCTTATGGATTCTAAGGATTCTTCTATCTCAATTGATACGTTATTGGCCTATATTCTCCATTTATCCCTATGAGGTACTGCTACAACAATGCTATCGGTCGTCAAGGGGACAGCGTACCAAAAACGCTGAAATTTGAGCAATTTGATGATTGTTTTTTCAAAATTTAAAGTGAATGGTTGAAAAAATAAAAATTTATTTTTCTTTCCCATGGTCTTTGCTGCGACTTTGTACGACCATTACTGCACATTTAAATATGCAAAAGAGAAAAGATCTGCAGCTCAGAAAAAGGAGCTTCACATGTATGATTTAACACTTTCCCGGCAAATAACATTAGTGTACATTTCTCGGGCTCACCACCGGGTAAGATAGTCATAGGCAGCCGACGTTTCGGGTTCCGACTCGTTACCTATTCTCAAGGCTACTCAGATCCTATTATCTACCTTTTTGCTATCCACAAGAAAATAAGAAAACAGAAAGAATAAGCAATACTAGATGACCCGAGCGAATATTTCGCACAGTACGCAGCTTCTTCCTGTTTCTTCCTTCTTTCTTCCTGTTCTTCTACCTGTCGAATATTTCGCACAGTATCCAGCTTCTTCCTGTTCTTTTACCTGCTTCTTCCCATGGACAATTATATGTTATTTATGTTTGTGTTAGAGATACATAACGTAAACGTAAACAGTAAACAGTCACACTGATTGCATGTAGAATGTAAACAATCTAACTAAACGATGTGTTAATAGATGGCGCCTCCTACAGTCTTTTAAGCACGTAACCATTGCCGACATATTAGTTGATTATATTGTCAGCAGATGGCGTTGTATCATTTTTTTAACAAAAAGTTTAATTTAAAATAATTTGTCTATTTTTCATCAATATTGGGTAACATAAGCTTTAAAACGATGTTTGAATCATTAATTTTGATGAATAATTATGGCAGTTATGGCGTTGCGACAAAAAAACACCTTTGAGAAATAATACATACGGATGTGTGGAGTCGATATACCTCGAGCGAGTAATCGACATGGAAAAATCGAAACTTTTAAGTCAAATTAATGGGTCAACAGTGAAATTTGAGATTGAGATTGTATTTTTCGTCAGAAGCCGGTGATTCAACGTTTAAAATGATACCTCATTTATCACTGTAGGTGCAGTATTAACGGAGCAAATACGGAATGACAGAAAAAGACCTTCTGTAATAATATATATGATGATGGTGGGTATTTCGGATGACAAGCTACATTTTGATAACGTTATGCCATCTACATCTACATCTCTGTGGTGTAACCTATGATTTTTATCAATCAGAATACGCTAAATAAGTAGGTATCACTTACTACAGTTGAACAGATTAAAATCAATCATTTTGCCATGAGCTCGGTTGTACTGTGCAAAGGCGTCGATTTTTGCTTTTGCTATCAGCATTCATACGGCTCAAGGCCAAAAATTTGAATCTATTGGTATTTACTGACTAACAGCATCTACACCTACATACTACCCTGCGAGCCGCCGCATGGGCGTAAGGCAGGGTGTGTTAGGACACGAGCCGTGTAAATATGTAATGGATAAGGTATTGGGAGGTGACATTGTGGCGAGTATTATTGGAGTGTGTTGAATGGAGCTCAGTTTTTCATTGTGGTCGCTTATTGTGCGCGGAAAGATCGAGTTCTTGTGACTATCTGTTCGCAAATATATCTCTCTTATTCCATCGCTTCTGTCAGACCGAGAGATGTAGTGAGGCGAGGTGACAGTATTATCTCTATCGCTCTGAAAAACACCAGTTCTGAATTTCTCAAGCAACATAGGCCTAGCGTGTAGCCTCCGAGTCTTGAAGGGGCTCCCACCTTAATCCCACTTAAAATTTATTTAACACTATATGTTCGCTCGAATTGGTTTTTTAAGAAACGTGCAGCTTTTCTTTGTATTTTATTAATATTTCTGGTAAAATCTTTATGACCAGGGTCCCAAATGCTCGCGATGTATTTGAGGTGTGGCCTTACCAGAGCGAAGTAGCATCTCTCTGACTTTTTATCCGAGGACCTTCCTATTTTAAACAATAACAGCAGTGTTTATGCACGGGGTGTTGTACGCAGCATTCTCCAGAAGTGACAAGGCGAAGCGGCTCAAAAGTTCTTTTACCACCAGAAAAACCTCACTATACAATAACCTTAGTAAGGCAAAATATAGGCAACAATATCAACCCTAATATTAATGTCGTACCAGAGAAAAACGACGACAACAAAGACATTGAAAAATATTGAAAAGTCTGATAACTCAGGAGATTTCAATATGAAATTCAAGTAGAATTCAATTTCTCTATTTTTATTTGTTCGTTTGTAACACAGAATTTGTGATTGTTTCATTTTCTGGAAGCACATTTTACTTTCGGGCGACGCTCAGCCACCAGGTACTCATATACTAATGAACGAGCTTTTCTTCTACGCTATGTGGATTTTTCTCCGATACGGCTATAACGATTTTGATGAAATATTGAAATACATTAAATGCAGGCGAGAAAATAAGATTGAAAAAGTCTCAAATTTTGGGAAATATCACTTGGCAATGAAAATATTACTTAAAGAAGACATATTCTAAACATGGGTCATCTGGGTAATCGCGGTGGCGACGGATCTAACAATAAAAGTAAAAAAAAAGGCAGAGATACCAGGATTAACGAGGCAGCAGGAATTTTTTGTTACAGAATGCTAAGTTAGATTGAGTAAAATATTCATTCAAAATTATCATAAAAAAGTTCAAAACGTTGCCTTAGCATCATCCGAAAAAAACCTACTTTACTCTTCTGGGATAAATTCAAATGTGATTTTTGAGATCGAACTCTCATAATTGGCTGAGGTCGCAATATTGGAAATATTTGAAAGTCGTTTACAAGATGCAAGCCGTCACAATGCGAATGAGAGACGTATGACAAACGGAAACTGAAACTAAGTAACACAAAGTTGAAACCTGCCACCAGCAATTTTCAATGACTAAGGAGGAGTGACACAGGGTTGTAACCTGTCACAAGCAATGTTCAACATGTACAGGAGGCAATAAGAGAAGTATAGGAAATTAAACTGATCAGAATTAATATTAAAGGAGGAGAAATAAACACGCTCCGATATACAGATGACATCGCACTCATAATCGCGATGATCATCAAAGGTCACTAAACGCGACGCACTGGTTTCTGGTTTCATTTCTTAAGCGTACATCTTCCTGTCGAGCGATGCTCGGTCGCCTGGTCTTGTATATGAATGACACAAATTTTTATTTAATGAGGAGCCTTCATTTCGGGTATCCCCGAATACCTATACCTTGATTTCAACATGCACTGTTAAGTAAGACTTCTACCATCGAATGGTGTAAAAATGATACAAGGTCATTAGTGATTTAACGAAGATTTATTGGTTTGAAAATGATGAATTTCAACGCTGAAATACATTGCTTAATGGTGGTGCGATGGCATTTTTGCACATAAATTTTTTCATCTCACTTTCCACCCAAATATTATTGTCCAAAAATTGTATAACTTGCATTACATATTTACAGACACAGGATATATTTATCCAGCTTAGGTCATCGATAATTTAACATGAGTATTGCGGGTTTTTTTTTCATTTTTTTGCCGGACGATTCTGTTGGCCCGTGTGACCCTGGAATCCCAATAGGCTGGTAAGCCTTTCATCAGGTTTTCCAAGGACCGGACCAACAGAACTTGACGTACATCCATGCCCTGGGTGGTGAAAAACCCATCCAGTCGGGACTCGAACCTGCGACCCTCAGTTTAGCTGGACATTGGTGATTGGTGATAACATAGGTTTAAATAACAGACTTCCTGTTTTCGTCGGAGCTCAAAGCCGACATATCGTGATGAATGTAGCAACGTTCCCAATGGAAACTTCTGTTGTTTACCTTGTTTACCACATCAATTTTTCTAATAATATCATAAATAGGTATTTAATGTAAATTGCTAAGTATTTTAAACCAGTAGAAATCGTGATATTAAATCCTGTCGAAATAGCCAAGGAGGATGGATTCATTATAATTACTGGTTTTCGTGACGAAATAAATTCTTCATTTTAACGCTTTGTCCTACAAGATTGTACCCGGAGGAGGATTCACATGAAATTGAAAAAAAAATATTAAAGACACCACTTAGCCTAACTTTACGTATTACAGCAAATTTTAGAGATCTTAAAAAATCAGTTGCTCGAAGCGCAAGTTGCTCATTAAAATCGACCGGTTGCAAAGTAGGTACTACATTAAGAACCGGAACCGAGAACCGAAGCTGAAAATCGAATCTGGGGCCGAACCAGTATGGAAATTAATGTGGAGCCGACCCATCCCTAGTTTCCTCCTAAAATTTTCTCCCTCCTGCGTACTTAATGAAATGCGTTCATTTAACCTGTAGGGAGCATAATCTGTGGAGTAAAATTCGAGGATTTTAGAGCGATATGAAGAAAAAAACCACAAGATTCCAGGAAGCCAGGCCAAGTGGAACGCTGGGGCGGCGCGGGTCAAGATTAATAAAATTCATAAGGAAATAGATAGCGTCCGACTGGGTGACGAGAGCGGAAATTTTGCTGGAATATCAGCATCGGCATTTCTTTCGCACTTCTTTCATCAGAGGTTATTTTTCTTCCACAGCAGCAAAACTCTTGCGCATATTTTTTTAATTATCTGTCCAACATAACCCTTGCACCTTTGTTTCCTCCTCTGTTTGCAACTAGGACCTGTCGAGGCTCGACAATTCCGAGGCTTTCTGGAATAGAGCACCTGCCAACAATAGCATGTGCCAGTCAATGGTCGCTACGTGACCCACGACATAGCTGTTGATGTTAAACAGTCTCATGAAGTTGTCAACAAAATTTCTGACGAGATCGAAGATCTTAAATGAAAGGAAAATTTCTGATGACATTAAAAATCTTCCGACTTTCAAAGTACATTCGGTTATAAGTATAAAATAGGTATCAGAATAACGCATAAACTAAAAATTCCTCTTTTTCGAGAATGAAAAAAGAACATAACAGCTGCATCTGAGACTAAATAGATGTTTATGCTTTTCGAAAGATAAGGTGAACTAGTGATAGTAGCAATAAGCTACTAGCACATAAAATGGGAGGACAAAATATGAGGAAAGGACCATATGGAACACCGTACAGAAAAGAATAACAAGATGGACTGGACACACCATGAGGCACAGTGAAATTCTGAAGAACTTAACTGAAGGAAAAACAGAGAGGAAAGCCCCCAGAGGAAAAGACAGGAGTAAGTTCATGGACCACATATAGAGGAAAGTACATAGGAAGACCTACCAGGAAGTAAGGGAACAAGCATTAGATAGGGAAGGGAGGAGGGCTTCAGTCAGCTAATCTTAGGATTTAACAACCAATGACGATTATATACTAGTGATTTAATCTACTCTTCAACGATTTTCTCTTAATTTTCAAAGTGATCCTGTAAGCATAACTCTCACGGATCATGCGTATCTAATGTGACCGTGCTTATTCACGTAGATGCAAAGAACGTCAATGTTTATGGTTTCCATAAAATTGGCCTCATAACTACAGTGAATTGCATGTTGGTTAAAATTCATTCGATACCATACATTTGCTGTTTTTACCTCATGTATTTTCCTCAATAGTCGTGATGACGATAACTTTATTTTGGATATTGAGAAAATCGTGTTCTTTTTCAGATCATTAACAATGCAATTTAAGTCGTAGTTGCATGACTTTTCATGGGACACAGTTAAGTCAACGTCGGAGAAATTCATTCCCAGCCGCAAACCCTTGAGTTGAGGGTGATCACCTTGTCGGGTGATAGTAGGCGTACGGCATCAACTACCCCCATATAAATGTAATATTCATGCCCACTGCATGCATTCCTTGTATATACGTCTTAAAAAACTCTATGAGACAACTAAAACCGAGACACGTAGAAATTTCCTTGGGGTAAATCCGCCTAGACCAGTGTCTTACTTCTTCCTGAGCCAATGCGGAGGTGACAAAGTTATCCGGGCTTCTGAATTACAAAGGCAGTCAGGAGGGGATTAAACGGACTTAGCTGTTAAGCCTACACGGTCGATCAAGGTTCGCAATCGTAATGGAATATGAGCTTCCAAGACTGCATTATCCGTGAGCAGACATCCCACAACATCATTTATGCCGTGATTGGTTTGATAATTGAAAGATATCAGACGAATGAAGAGATTTCCCTTCCGATGCAATCGGCGAAGAAAATTCGAACAAAATTGCATAAAATATTACTTCTTGATCGATCGTTTTGGGCAAAACACCTTGCTAAGTGAAAAACAACTGTGTACCGACTAATCAAGATTCAACTCTGCCATGAGAGCTTCGAATGATATTCCGAACCATATAATGAACACCAATAAGGTAAATGAGAGGAAAGGCCCATATCGAGCATCATAGAGAAAAGAAGAAACAGATGGAGTGGACGCACTCCAGTGAGACACAATGAGTTTTTGAAGATCGTAATCGAAGATAAAAAAAGAGGGAAAAGTCCCCAGGGGAAGACCCGGGAATAAGTTCATGGACCAAATGAAGAGGGAAGTACATGTCCGAAATACCAAAAAAAGGAGGCGAAGGACGAGACGACATTTTGCAGATATCTCACTCGAAGCGGACTTTTCCGGGTTCCGTTATCGACTGACAAGTTTAGAGATTATAAAATTTTCGGAAATTTTGAAGGGCAGGAAAAATACGTTTTTCCGGGTTTATCCCGGGAAAAATGTATAGTTAAGGGGAAAACAACTGTAACGAGGAAAGCTTGGCAAGAATATCGCAAGACCCTTTTTCAAGAGAAAAGATAAAAGATGTCCACAAGGAAATTTATATCGTTATGAGTGGATCAAGCGAGCGGAAATAAAACGGGAACGCCTGCTGATTTCGTGTGGAACGGCCAATCGAGGTCAATTCGTTTTTTTCGGAGCCGTTAGGCAATCCACGCATCACAAATTAGGAATACAAAGATCAAAAGACCAAGGATGGTCGTAAAGAGGGTGGGTCGTTCGACAGGGGTTCAGTTTCTTGGAGTACATATTCTGCAAATGAACGGGCGGCAGATTTGAAAGTAATGGAAGAACTCTTGAAGCATTGGTTTCTCTAAAACCTATACTAGTAGTATATAATTTAGTTGCTCCCGGGATGTAAACGATGGTTTCAGACCTCACTCGGTGGAATTCTTTGATATCAGGGATAGAAGGATTAACTTTGCAATTCCACATTGTAAAAGATTTATTTACGACCAGTTTCGCCACAGTGCAGCATCATCAAGTTAATCCTTTTATCCCTTGCTCCTGGGAAATTTCAATGCATATTAATTTGATGAAAACACACAGAGAAACCTGAATAAAGCAACCATCGACGGTTCCGCTGAAAAATGGTCGTTGAGATGGTGTTGTCGCTTGATAAGAGTGATCTTTAAGATGGGTTTTACTGTACTACAACAAGATTTTTAAATGGTAGTCAATAAACTCAAATAACAAAAATCAATTCGAAACAAAATATATACAAATGAATACCCGCGAGCCTTTGGGACCCTGATCATAAAGATATAACCAATAGAATTAATAACATACATAGAAAAGCAGCACGCTCCGTTAAAAATTGCTACCTATAGTGTCTCACAACTTTTAGAGGGATTAAAATGGGAGCCCCTAGAGACTTGGAGGCTACACGCTAGAATTAGCCTGCTTGAGAAATTCAGAACAGGTTTGTTTCAGAGCGACACGGAGAATATTACCGCGACTCCTCACTACACCTCTAGGTCTGACAGAAGCTATAAAATAATGGAGATACACTGCCGAACAGATCAGTACAGATACTCGTTCTTTCCGCGCACAATCAGCGACCACAATAAAAACTGAGCTTCACTATAAATACACTCCTATAATACACAACAAAGTATGAAAAAATATTTTTCATACTAAGTTATGTTCCGATTTCACTCCATCAAGCCTGAAACCACAGAGTATACCCATAGCACACGTCACCATTATACCTCCCAAAACCTTATATCTTTACACGGCTGGTGACCAAGCACTTCCTGCCACACGCCCATGCGGCGGCTCGCTGGGCGTTAAGTAGATGTAAATGTAGAATAGTCTAGAAAATTACAACCTGCGATTGAATTAAAAGTTCATTCACTCATTCGACAATGCAAAGTCTTATAAACTTTACACCCTCAGGCGTCACTTCGTGGAAGTATTTTATATTTGAATCCCATATAAACAATTCATTATTACCCGACCTGAATAATTTATCATTCAATAAATTATTCAGAATTATACAAAGTTATACAAAATTAAATGTAATAGTTGTAATATAGCTTACATTGGTGAAACGGCGAAATTTTAAGACCCGTATCAAATAACACACACGAAGTTACTAAAATATGGATATCTACTCATAATTTGCCAAGCATCTGTTGGATAATAATCACGCAAGTGATTTTATCCCCGAAATTCTACATGTCCTACCAAAAGGTTTAAAAATTGATGCATTGGAGCTAATGGAAATTATCTGAGAGTCTAGCAACCTTTGCAACGAGTTACTTTTTCCGCACCCCTCCCCATTCCTTTGCGAAAAGATTTCCCTTCCCACAAGCCCCTAACCTATGTTCCCCTGCCTTTCCACGCGAAAATTAGTTTGCTCTCCGTAGTTCGTTCTTAGCGTAACGTTACTGTCGTAACAATAAATAAATGAAACGTAAACAATTGTGCTTGAAAATGCATCAAGCTGCGAAGAGCTTAGAACGTTAATAAATACTCGTGAAAAAGCACAAGGATTGTTTTAATATTGATTTAAATGAAAAGCCTTCCCTAATTGCCGTAAGAATCTCATGGCCTGAGTAGCATTACGGTCCCAATGTCAACTTAAATTATGTCATCTATTTTGGCAAGGGTGATATACCACCATTAAAACTGAGATTGACAAACTCGGAGATCAAAAAAGGAGGCGAAGGACGAAACGACATTTTGCAAATATATCACAATCGTAGCGGCCTTTTCCGGGATGCTAGATCGTCCGGCATATTTAGAGATGTGAACATTTCCGGAAATTTTAAAGGCCAGAGGAAAAAAACGTTTTTTCCGGGAAAAAATGGATAAAGAAGAGGAAAGAAAAACAGTAACCAGGAAAATTGGACAAGAAGAGCGCAAGACCCTTTGCCAAGAGAAAAGATTAAAGATGTTCACAAGGAAATTAGTAAGGCTATCAAAGGATCTCTATCTAAAAGAGTAGACTAAACGCCGTGGGTATGAGTTATCTGAGGAGTATATGCGGCAAAAGTACGATGGATAGGAATGAGTGGGTCATGAATGAATGTGGGTTAAACTCTCCAGTAATGGACGTGTATGAAAGGAGTGTGCTTCGTTGGTTTGGCCATGTGGAGAGAATGGATGACAGTCGAATAACGAAACAGATATATGAGAGTAGAATGAATGGTGTGAGAGGTAGAGGTAGGCCCAGAAAGTTTTGGTTGAATGTGGTTGAGGAAATTCTTAGGAGGAGGAATATTAGGAGTTTTAAAAACAGGAGGGCGCGTATGAATCAGTGTATGGGGGTAAATGAGGCACAGGAGATTTGCAAGGATAGTTCAGTATGGAGGAAATTATTGAAGCAGTGTCAGCTGTACAATTATTTATTAATGAGTGAAACATTTTGACTGTGCCTACCCCGGAAGGGAATGGCGTGATGGGTATGTATGTATGTACGAATGGATCACACGAGCAGAATCAAACTGGAACACTTACTGCTTATGTTTGGAACGGCCATTCGTGGTAAATTCGTTTTTTCGGAGCCATTACACAATCCACGCATCACAAATTAGGATTTCACCGCTCAAACGGGAGGTTGTGCCTGACGATGGTTACGCGAAGCCGAATAAGCCTCCAAGACATATTTACGTTACCCTCGACGCTATCCGAGGTTCACCGGAAGTTTGGTTCCTTCCCTAACTGCCAAATTTCAATAGGTCATTTACTTTCCTTGCTCCTCATTCCTTCAATGCGACTTAACACTTTTCTTGGAAGGAAAGTTAGCCGAAAAATCGGGAAAACCACTCATTGCACGCAGAGTTTGATAATATTATGAGCTTTTGGGTCCCTTGAAAGAAATATTTGACCCAAAACGATAAATAAAATGCGAAGGTAAGCCCCGCGCTTCATCAAAGACTGCTACGAGCGAACATATAGTGCTTCAAAACTTTTAGAGAGATCAAGGTGGGAGCCCCTGGAGACTCGTAGGCTACACGCTAGAATTAGCTTGCTTGAGAAATTCAGAACTGGTGTGTTTCACAGCGACAAAAAGAATACCATTTTAACGCCACACTATATTTCTAGGTCCGACAAAAGCGATTAAATAAGAGATATATACACATTGCCAAAGAGATTGGTACAAAAATTCGTCCTTCCGACACACAATAAGCGACCACAATAAAAACTGAGCTCCACTTAAAACACTTCCATAAAACACTTCATCATAACACCTCTCAAAACCTTATCCTTGACACTATTTCATGGCTGGTGTTCAAACACCCATTGCCACACACCCATGCGGCGGCCCGCGGGGCAGTATGTGGATGTAGGTGGAGTCGGTGGAGATATTGTTCGCATAATGAATAATTCCCACACAATTCATTAGGCAGTTACATAGACGGGTTTATTCGGTATGGCCTCGGAATATACGAGCCTCAAGCGTGACGCAATTTTGACGTCAAAGCCTCGAAAATTTCAAATAGGTCCATTCAAAAGTTGAATTTTTCTCTCCTTCTCTCATTATCTTCAATAATAAGTTAAACTAATGTTAACTCCCTCACCACTTTTAACTACTCGCCTCTTACGCAAAATGTAATTTCAAAAGACGCGGGGCCGCTTAAAAGTAACATGGTGTAATCGGCAATGATGATAACTTTTAACTTTGTGATTCCACATCTACATCTACGAAATATCGTGCAAGCCACCACTAGGATGTGTGGCACGGGGTGATTCTACACCAGGCATGCAGCACTCATCCCATTTTAATTCAGAACCGCGCACGTGGAATGTCAGGCGCAGGCCAAAAGCAGTCAGGTAGACAATACGCGGTCAGACCAGAAACTAGGAAAGTGCTACGTGGACGAACATGCTACCATGCAGTACACTTCTAAAGATACGACTACTGATTATAATTATTGCAACGTAAAAATAGTTGTACAAGATATTAAATCATGCCAGAGCTATATCATGCCGGAAGTTGCACGCGAGTTTAGTAACTAATAATCATGTTAAGATATTTAGCACTACTGAAAAAACCTATTTAACCAAGTCAGTATCCTAGAACTGATCTCTCGTAACTATAATGTCCCCTTATTTTGCGTGGAAAAAATGACATTATAAATCTAAGGGTTCTGTATTCTATTTCCTTTATCTTATTCCTGTACTCACATATCACTTATTATAATTTCACCAGAAGATGACGTTAGCGTCGAGACCCGGGCAAGGTCGTTCGATATCTCGATTCTTCGCCTCTTCGAGTCGATCTATGGTGGTCGTCTATCGATGGTGCAACATATCGACCCTGAGACCCGGGTATTTCCAAGTAAAGTTTGGAGGAATCACAAAGTTGGCAGTCATCATTAATTTTGGTATCATGATCCCAAAATAACAGACACTTCTTTTCCTTCTTCTTCACTTCATTTCCACACAATTCGTATCACAACATACCGACCTCGGTTTCGACACAGCTTACGTCATTCTCGACGAACACACACAAAATTTTTGCGAGCTTCCATATTTTTTAAACATGGAATGCAGGGGAAACCATCAGGAGGGAGTGGACTGAACTATGTAATGGAAAGGAAGGATGACGTAACACGAGGTGGGAGGATATGTGCGTAAATTTAACAAAGAATCTGCTATTTTGGGATGATTACGTCTATAAAGATTATTATATTTTGAGCTAAATATCATTTTATCGAGAAATAAATGAATATGGTCTCTTTCTGCAGGTAAATTCATAAAAATTAAAATCATTTCATAAAGAAATTAAAATTGCTGAAGGAATTTCTGTAAACATAAAATCTTCAGATACAGTAAAATATCTTGGAATTACCTTAACATCTGATATATCGCGGGGATTACACATACAAAACATATGTGGCACAGCATTAAAGAAATTAGGTTTTTTCAAACGTATAATAGGAAGGTCCTCGGATGAAAAAGTCAAAGAGAGATGCTACTTCGCTCTGGTTAGGCCACACCTCGAATATGCCGCGAGCATTTGGGGCCCGGGCCATAAAGATTTAACCAAAAAAATTATTTAAATACAAAGGAAAGCAGCGCGCTTCGTTAAAAACTGCTACGAGCGTACATATAGTCTCTCACAACTTTTAGAGGGATTGAGGTGGGAGCCCCTAGAGAATCGGAGGCTACACGCTAGGCTTAGGTTGCTTGAGAAATTCAGAACTGATATTTTTCAGAGCGACATAGAGAATATTATCATGACTCCTCACTACATCTCTAGGACTGACAGACGCGATAAAATTAGAGAGATACTCTGCCGAACAGATAGGTGCAATAACTCGTTCTTCCCGCGAACAAAAAGCGATCACAATAAAAACTGAGCCCACTAAATACACTCCTATAATTCATGTCACTATTTCATCTCCAAAAAACTTACACCTTTACACGGCTGGTGACCTATCACTCCCTGCCACACACCCATGCAGCGGCTCGAGGGGTATTATGTAGATGTAGATGTAGAAATTATCTCACCCTTACATAGTTACCAAACAATCAGCCCCTTACCACACTCCTTTCCGAGATTTTAGAGGAATAATACCCGCCCTTTTTACATTGTAAATAGTACACGTGTGCACTCCAGAGAGATGTTATTTTTAAAAATTAACGAGTCCTAACACGTTGATCGCGTCAAAAAAATGACAGCGTGTAATTTCTATGTTTTACCAACCATTATTTATGATAAACCATATCGTCACCGCAGCATTTTTTCAAGATCATAAAAAAAACCTTCCGTTGTGACGGAGTTTTAACTGTTCCGCGCGAAAAAATGAGTCGAGTAAAAGACTTTTGTACATATTTTTATAGAAATACTTGTAATTTCACTCATATTAATGGATATTGTTGCGCCGTTAATAATGGAATATTTAATCAATGCTTCCTAAAGCTGCTGAAATAACAACGTAAAATTCGAATATGTTCTCCATTACGACTGGGGAACTAACTCGCTCAAACTACCTTAAGTAAATGGCGAGGGCGCTTGCAATGGTGGTCAATTCTAAAAGCTTTAACTTGGGCGTGGCCAGTACGCCATCTTTGTCAGCCCCGATTTTCCTTCATCGCTCACTGCCAGACGCACTAATTTTGCAATTTAACGATGTGCTCCATCCACGACTTATTATAAATCAGCCTGAAAAAACTGAATTCTTTAATATGTATTCTCCTTGCATTAATTTTTTTATTGATTTAAGTTAATAACAAAAGTTGCTGGTGAAAACTGTGGTAAATTCGAGTATAATCTTAAGCATTTAGAAGCTCCTATATGATTCAAGTCTACATGCCTTAAATTTAAAACAGAGGTCGTTATTCTTGCTTTACATCTGCTAATTCGTCCATACCGTCGTGCTATCCGAAGGAAAGTAAGGAGATAGCAGAATTAAACAATATGATAGTCATTTCGTTCTTCAGGCTGCACTTTGGTGACGTAATTCCCCCTCTATATACCTCAATGCCTGTAACCAATTTCCAACAAGGTATCCCCAGATAGAAGGCTGGGCGGTTTTCCAATATATTGTTTCCAATAACAATAGGTATAATTTAATATTGGGATTCCAAAAACACAATTTTGGAACGAACAATACCAAATACCCGTATCCTGAGCTGGATATTGGTGGTCAGAATAACCAATATTTGTAATTGGAATACTGTGTATTGAAGAGCTAATATTTTCAATAGGAATATTGAATATTGTATTACCAATGTTAAAAAATAAAATGTTGTCTTTGGTTACTTTGTGGCATTCCATATTTAATAAAACAAAGGATAAGTAATAAAAACTTTTACTAAAACCACAGGTATAAAAATTCAAATCACAATTTAAAGAAATCGTAATTTAAAAGCACGACCCGGATTTCGGCGCTGTGCACCATCTTCAGGTGAAGAAGTCCCGCGTGCGGCCTGCAAATATGCACATCAGTGCCACGTCATATGGCTAAAAATTGGGGAGGTGGGAGTAGGTGCTGGGTTAGGGGGTGAGGCTTTACTATTGGGAGTGGCGGCGAATGTGGGAGGGAGAGCGATGAGGCGAAGTGCAGGTGGAGGACCTTGAATGGATGTGGAGAGCGGAGGCAATGACGGCGTCAAGGATAGGGGAGGAGGCAGGGTGCAAATATTCGTTAATTAGCGTGACCTTAGGGTCGTGCAAACATTTGAAAATTTCTAGTTGTTCCACAGCGTCCAACTCACGTCTATCACTGGTCAAATGTAAAATACTCAAGTCAAAATCACTGTGGTGGTCGGAAGTTTACAGGTGTTTGGCAAAGTTACTCTTTTTATCATTGCTGTCTATAAAAGCTTGAAAACGTTCTTTATTTCTTAAATTAAAAAGACTCAATAGACTCTAAGAAGAAAACATGTCTGTATGTTTTATAGTGTGGTGAATGTAATGGGGTGTATGTCGGACAAACTTCCCGGAATTTTTTTTCCTCACCTGAGGATGGTGCTCAGCGCCGAAACCCGGGTCGTGCTTTTAAATTTCGATTTTTTTAAATTGTGATTTTAATTTTTATATCTGTGGTTTTAGTAAAAGTTTTTACTACTTATCCATTTTTTTATTAAACGTTAAAAAATTCAAGTATTGAATATTGGAACCGGGCAAGGTGGTTGGCCAGAGAACGCCCTAATCTTTGAAAACATGACATTCACTGCAGAACTTCCTTTTCCACCATTATTCATAGCAATAACTGTGGAAAAGAAGCTTATATTAATTAGTTTTCTTGTTGTATTAACAGACTTTTACATAGTTAATAAAGTCCCCTTTTCGAAGTAACATTGCACTTCTGCCACCGTTTTTTTTACCCGTTAATATCTATTGCTATTTTAAATATTTTCCGATTTACCAATATTTCATTTTTTCATTATTTACAAGATTCCAATATTTCCAATATTCCAATACGCCAATATTTTTCGAGATTCAATAGCTCAATACAGGTTATTGATTTTTGTTTTTAGATTTTTGCAGCGATTAGATGCACTAGTATCAACCATTTTCGGGTATACTGCTGCGTGGTGAACTTTAACAGCTCAATTCGGCACAATATCGGGAGGAATATTGGGCGATATGTTCCGCATAAGCTGCGTGGTGAACTTTGACAGCTCAATTCGGCCCAATATCGGGAGGAATATTGGGCGATATGTTCCGCATAAGCTGCGTGGTGAACTTTGACAGCTCAATTCGGCCCAATATCGGGAGGAATATTGGGCGATATGTTCCGCATAAGCTGCGTGGTGAACTTTGACAGCTCAATTCGGCACAATATCGGGAGGAATATTGGGCGATATGTTCCGCATAAGCTGCGTGGTGAACTTTGACAGCTCAATTCAGCACAATATCGGGAGGAATATTGGGCGATATGTTCCACATAAGCTGTTAAAGTTCACCGCGCAGCAGTATACCCGAAAATGGTTGATACTAGTACAAGTTATTGATATTGGTTCATTTTCAATATTTTAAGATATTGGATATTGATATTGGGATTCAAATACGGCCTAGCGCTACTCAGATATGTCTAACCGTACCATTGTTACGTTAATTAACTGCAGAAAGTAACGCCTCTTGAAATGACCAATTGCACGGTTTAATGGGTGCGTTATGTGCGGTGTATTATATCAACCTTCACCGCGACCGTGTACGCGTCGGTCTGGACACGTAACAGGGGCGGGAGGGAGAGGGTCACACGGTGGGAGGAGTCAGGGAGGGGGTTGTGAGTTAAGCCGGCAGCAGAATGAACGACACGTGGGAGGAGGTGGAGAAGGGATGGAGTATGGGGAGGACAGTCGAACGATGGGCGGTATAAGGGAGGTGGAAAGGGGGAGGGGGTGGTGCACGGTGACGACACAGTCAGGGCGAGTGCATTAAGGAGGATGCATGCTCGGATATAGAACAACGCAGCATCTGGCCTTCGTCGACATAACATAACTACGCTCGTCCCATCTCATCTCCTCCATTCAGTCCGGACCACGCTCACTCATCCCGAGCATCAAAGCGCGGACCTCGACACTTTTCAACTCGGCCGCGAAACGTAAAAAAAAACACGATTTTAACCTTGTGTTATGGACATGGCAGAAGTTGGTGGCGCTCCCCGACGGAGAATCAAAGGTCAATGAGGGTGAAATAGGCGTTGGTGAATGGACTAAGGAATAGACGGACTCCGATCAGAAGGTGTACTTCCTGAAGAACATTCGAAATTTCTGTTCTCCCCTTCCGTACTGCATACGTTCCCGACTCTCGACAAGTCCCGTGCCACTAAGTTTTGCCTCGCCTATTGAATACCCGACGTGGTTGAGCGGACTAAGGAACAGACGGACTCCAATCAGAAGAGGTGCTTCCAGAGGGACCTTCGACACTTCTGTCCTCCCCTCCGTACTTCATACGTTCACGTCTATCGATAAGTCCCATGCCACTAAGTTCTGCTACCCCTTGTAAATACCCAACGTCTGAGGTGGAATTAGACAGCTCATCAGTAGGTTCCCACAAGGGTCGCTTAGGAACCAGTACCGAACTATGACACGACCGGATGTGAAGATTAGCCTGCAAGACAACTTGGGAAGAAAAGCGGTGTCACCAGAAAAGTGTGGTACACAAATTTCTTGAATTTTAAGAGTTGATACACGTTTATTTAAAACTATAGAGAGAGGATGTGCTGGCGCAACAGCTAGCCGCGATGGAAAATTTGGTTCCCGATCGATCACAGAGGCGGAATATCGTGGGGTATCCGTCAATAGTGGTGTTGTTCCTGACTAAAAGTGTGACGCAGTAAAGACACAATGGCCTTAGCTGTTGGTGAACATTAACTGAAATACTATCGCTGGGATGTACTGGCATAGCCCATCATTGAGAGACAGTAGAATACTACAACATACGCTCCGTTTCGTTTAATTAAACAGGAATCGACATATGTAAACAGCTTTGTGCTCGCCAAAAACGTCTCGGTGATTTTCCGCGGGGGAATCACTTCCTATTTTCACCTCCTGTGAGTATTGTACTTTAAGTTCAACGCAGAATGTAGTTTCACAGTCACGGTGCCTACCTGACAGGGCTCAGATAAAACTAAAAGTGACAATGAATTGGAAATGCCACCAGAAAACAGTCAATCAGCTCCGAGATGGATTCTACTGGATAAACACTGGTTTCATCACTACCCAACAATGTAGTCGGATACACTTATTCCACGCCAGTCAAAAGACGTGCCACTTACCCTGAAGAGCTATGCCAAACGCCCGGTTAAGTGTGTGCGGTCGCTGTGGAAGTGTGAACGTGGATTTTTCGTCGGGAGATTAGCGGTGTGCTTTTACGACGGAGTTCCAGTAGTTTCGACGCCACAAAGCCTGTCTGCGCCCATTAGTTTGTTAAGTCCAAGTGGTATTGGTGGCTCCGAAGGGATTTCGTCACTTTTGTGAGACGGAAGACTTAGAATCGTGGGTGATAGTGGAGTAACTACAGTTTTCGACTCGAGCAAACACATTTGGCGTGGCTTGTGTGTGAGAGAGAGTGGAAGACATCCTCAAGGTGGCCTTGAACGCGGATGACAACTGGAAAAGGACTGCTGGACCAGACTCGCACCCCTAAAGACCTTCAGAAGCAGGGAGGAAGCCCAAATTAAAACGGTAAAAATTTCAGATGATCCGCATGAATCAGTGACAGTGAATACCGTCGGCACGTGACATCCCAATTCCGATTATGCGGTTAGCATATTATCTGTTCTATTCTATCCTTTCTACACCTCAAAATTTCATTAATATTCCAATAATAGTGAGATGAATATAGGCTCAGAAACTTCGGCAAACTTTCTAAAAAATCATATTATTTCAATTCTGCTTTTTTGAAGATTTGAACATTGATTCATAATTATTTTTTTCGCCGTGCATATGATTTAGTACCTTGTAGAACTATTTATCTGTCGCAGAAATTATAACCAGTAGTCTTATCTTAAGTAGTGTACCGCATGGTAGAATGTTCATGCACAAAGCACTCTCCTAGTTTCTGGTCTGACCGCGCACTGTTATCCTGACTGCTTTTGGCCTGCGCCTGGCATTCCGGGGGATCGTGCTCGGTTCAGATTTCAGCTAGGATGAGGGCTTCATGCCTGGTCAGGAATCACCCCGTGTAACACACCCAAGTGGTGGCTTGCACAACATTTCGTAGATGTAGATATATATCTACAAGTTCCACCTTCCGTCCTGGTTAGGTGTTCCATGAAGATGAAGCACCAAACTCGGACTGAAACCCAACGATGAATGTATTCCAACTTCCGCCACATCAGCCTTGAGACGACATAAATATGTTGAAAATGAGTGTATTCTTACAGAAATTTGAGTAGCTACAAAAATACGGCACCAATCCATCTCAAGCTTTTGATCCAATGATAAATGACGATAGGAACTGAAGTCAAAATACGTAATTTCACCGGAAATGACATAGCATTCGCTGCCTAGAGTTGGAAATAAGAGATAATTAACGCGGCGTCACGCGAAGTAACTTAGTTGAATCGTGACTTAGATAAAGAATACATCGCTTCGTGGAAAATTTTAGAGTGATTTATTCTAAAACCGCACTCGTCGACTAATCTGTATATTTCGCCTGAATTAGAGTGCGAGCGAGAGTGTGCGAGCGAGAGTACGAGCGTGAGAGAGTACGAGAAAGAAGCTATTTTACACTTGTCAGGTCTCATTTAGAATATGCTGCTAGTATATGGGATCCGTACGAGGAAGGTTTGATAAAAGAATTAGAGCGCGTGCAAAGGAGATCTGCTATATTTGTTAAAGGCCGTTATGATAATTGTACAAGTGTTACGAATTTAATAGAAGAACTAGGATGGGAATTACTATCAGAACGCAGGTTAAAATTTAGGTTAAACCTTTTAAGTAAATTCCAAACCGATTTGTTCACAGATGACGTTAGATATATATTAAGAACCCCCGCGTATTATGGTAGGTTTGATCATATTAACAAGATTAGAGAGAGAGATTGTCGTACCGATGGATTTGAAATGTCATTTTTCCCTCGTACTATAAGAGAGAACAATAGGCAGCGTAGCAAAGGGATAGGTAGGTGAAATATAATTATAGTAGTCTGTAGAGCATGATGCATGTGATAACAACCAATAATCCCTTCCTTATTATGTAGATACTATCCATCTAGCTCCATGTGACCATATTTTCTAGCATATCTCCCTTAAATATCCTAGTTTCATGGCAATAGTGCATGTTTGGTGACCTTCACCCCCTGCCACACACCCTCGTGGTGGCTCGCAGGGTATTACGTAGATGTAGATGTAGAATTACAATTTTTTTAATAGACTTCTAATGCATGTAAGCATTGTTTTTTTGAAGTATAGCAGTGAATAAGTGAAATCCAGCATTCAATCTTACACACAGAGTGGAGGAGGAATATCCTGAAGCTATATTAAGGATTTAACAGCTTAGCGATGATGACGAATGGTAAACATTAATTAACTACATAGCAAATGAAGACGATTTTTCACGTAAAGTGTGCTAAATCGACTTTATAAAAAGAGAATCTGCATTATCATTTCCTATTGCCATGATGGTGTGACACCATTATGTGTAATCAATGTTTCCGAATAACAAGTCCGATGCGGAAACGTTAGTAGTTCGGCTGTTGTTATGCAAACCCGGACCTACAATGACTGGCATTATTTCCAAGTAAGTTGACGTCACAGGACAATATGAGTTTCCGGTGACATCATTCCGTCGTTGAGGATTATGAATTTTTCCTTAATTCTAAAAGATTACCGCCAAAAGAAATCGGAAAGCCTCATATTTTTTTCCGTTGACATAATCCCGTGAAGATTAAGATGGCAGATTTGCAACGGAAAGTCAAACCCATTGCTGGATGCACGCGCTCTTACCTCGCTACGTGAAAAGAGAAAGATTTATTCGGTGCTTTCCCGAAGAATTATGTTGATAAAGGTCTCTCGGGCTCTGCACCGATTAGTTTCACACTCCGAGGTACGAGGGTAAGAGAATAAATAAGTAGCAAACGACAGCATTTCATCATCAGCGTCAGTCGTAAACATTTCTTTGGGGACGCTTTGAACATGCACCGTACAGTCCTGACTTAACCCCCCAAGTGATTTTCATCTGTTCGTGCTCCTGAAAAATCATTTGGGTGGCCGACGTCGTTACGGACTGTAATTGTTGTAATCCAAAGACTTTTCCAGGTTTTCTGGGAAAAATTTCGGTTTTTCAATTGAAAATAAGCATTCCATCGTAAGTGTGAAATTCAGAGGAGGCAAAAGATTTTTTTGATCAAGAATTAGTGTCTGAAGCTTGGAGTTGCCCCTAGAGAGGCAAAAGATTACCCCAATCATTACATCGGTGTCTGCATTAAAAGGGGTTGACGAGGACTACTGAGAGGTGGGATGTACTCACGCTTTGACCTGAATTGGTCCGAATTGACCCTCCATGGGTCCGGTGATCCCCGCCTCGAGGACGTACTCCGGCAGACAACACGGCGTCAACCCGTAAAGTGAGTCAGAGAGACACCTAATCCCTAATATTTCGGCAACGGGCTCTCTCGGTTCGCAGAGATGTGTGGTAGGTATTTCGCGAAAGCGAAGCCGACGGTAACTCGTCTCTGTTGTTTTGGGTAACCAGACTAATACGAGCACTTCGGGGAGGCGGAGGCCCAATTGAGGTCCTTTTGACCTCAATCCGCCTCATTGGTGTCGGCCTCGAAGGGGCTGCGGTTCCGCTAGCCTTCCCTTCCCATCCCTTCCTTCCACCTCTTCCAAGTCCCTGGGTATAAGCGAGAGCTTGCAAACCTGGGACGGAAGTTGTAATCCTGTGGCGAGAGCCGAAACCCCTGTCTGCATTAAATGGGGGATCAAACTTTTCCCAATGAATAGAACGCCACCGGGGGAAAATACACGCTTTTTGATGGCATTCCACTCTCAGGTCTCATTCACCACGAGGGAAATTCAAACACATCTACAAACTACCCTGCGAGCCGTCGAACAGGGTTTGTGGCAGGGGATTTTGGAAACCAGCCGTGCAAAGGATAAGGTTTTTGGAGGCGAAATAGTGAAGTGCATTACGGAAGTGCTTTGAGTGGATCTCAGTTTTTATTATGGTCACCTATTTTGCGTGGAAAGAACAAATATTTGTACCTTTCTGTTCGGCAAAATCTCTCTCTTATTTTATCGCTTCTCTCGAACTTATAAGTGAAGCATGGCATCAAAATTATATTCTCTACGTCGCACTGAAACACACCAGTTCTTAATTTCTCGAGAAAACTGAGCCTTGCATATAGCCTTTTACGTGGGAAATGATACGTGTATGTCCTACAGAGAGACCTTGTTTACAAATTGAGAAATTTCTAGCGACTAGATCTTATCAAAAGTTTAACTGTGTAGTTTTTAAGTTTTTTCGACTTTTAGTTTAGCTCGAGTTTTATAATCTTATAGTCACCGCAGTCATTTTTTCAGTGTCACAAAAAACCTTCCGCAGTGAAGGAGTTTCAAACGTACCGCGCGAAAAAAATGAGCCAAGCAAAAGACTTACGTGGATATAATTATTTAATTGCTATGCATTTCGGTCATAGTAAAGTATATTATTGTACTATAACATAGCAATATTTAATTTATTCCTCGTAGAGCTGCTACAATCATGATGGTATCGACACAGTCTCAGTGAGTGAAAACTCCGAATTGTGAGACGGCCTATTCCATCCAAACATGAGAAAAATTGAACGATCTTAGGTTTTCCCGACGTATCTGCTGGATGTTTCTCGGGTGTTCCAACGGGCAAGCAGGTCCATAAGTCCCGACGTTTCAGACTTGCTCTCCATCTTAAGGGGTTCTGAAGATGAAGAGCCCCTGAGGATGGAGAGCAAGTCGTTCTCCGAGACGTCAGGACTTATGGACCTGCTTATCTGGTGGAACACCCGAGCAACATTTGTCCATGAGGAAAATTTCTTGAGAGCGTTTGGTAACTTAAGCTCCAGCTTCAATCGCTGACGTTCTTTCGAAGATATCTGTATGATAAATTCTATATGTCGGCCCCGGTGGCGGCGGGGTAAAGTCCTCGTCTGCTAACCCGAGGGTCGCGGGTTCGAGTCCCACCTGGGTAGAATATAATCTGCCCAGGACATGGGTGTCTGTGTATGTAAACTGGGTTGGGGAAGAGGGGGCGGTTCTGTCCCATCCAGTCCAGGATGTTTATGATGAATAAAATACAATAATAATAATAATATACGGATAGTTACCAATGGAGTGGGTTATTAGTAACTTAAAGTACGTTAGGAACATTAAATATATAGTTTTATTCGTTCATGGTAAAACAATGTTTACCACATTACTTTATTTAGAAAAACATTTTCAATTAATATGACGTTCGCCAGGGACATACGTGTGATGTATGCACCCATCGCTCAATCATAACTCTCCCCCATTACGTCCATTTTCATCGCTGTTCGCAATGAGGAGGAAAGAGTGCACGTGAACAGAATCGCACGTCCTTCCGCGTCGCGTATACACAGCGCGGCCCATCTCGTTCTAAAGTGGCCACTTTGGGCCGGGTCGCCCGACCGGAATACTTGATTTTGAGTCGGCCATACGGGTGCACAGAGGAGGGAGACATGCCCTATAACGATAATTCAATTCAACAGCGCGCGCCACCAGGCATTTTGTTTCGCCGCCATTATTTTGCGATGAACGCAAATCCGCGCACTCCTATTGAGAGTCGAAAACTGCGTCCACGGGTCGACACCAGTGATGCCAATTCACGAAAGATTAATTACAGGAGTTCTCAGTTCCGGGAGTTGGAAATCAATGAAGATTTTAGTTTTAAGAGAAAGTATGTCTAAAGGGGGATGTATTCTACGGCCGAAAAGGCCTCCGAAAATGTCTACGCGCTTCTATTTTACGACTCTGCTTTGCAGTTTAAAGCAAATCCGTTTGAGCAGACCACTAGAATAAAGATTAATGTCTAAAATAAGTGTCGTAACTTTTCGCTTTTTGCATTCTACGGAACTATTTCAGTCGATGAAGAAACATGAATTTGTCGTGAATCAGGTGATCACCATGACGCGTACGACGTGCATTTTTCTTTAATTTTTTGCACTTAATGTAGGTGGAAATTCTTCATCTCTATAGAGAATAATTAAAATGCTGAAAATTGTGTTTTATACCGTCACTGTGAATATTTTCCCGAACCCTTGCAACGCATTTTCCACTTTGCCATCAGTGACGCTGTTGTCCGGGGCGGGAAATTGAGGTGAAGGCGAAGATCTCTCCTAGGCTGCAGCAGAAGTCAGAACTCAAACAGCAATTTTGTCTGAGATATACAGCCCATTAAAAATCATGATTTAGCAAATGTTGATCAATTTAAAGTCAAGTAATACTTCAATTGGAGAACGTGTTAAGATGAAGAATTGGCGGGGAGCGTATACGAATTGTCTTATTCATAGACAGTAACAGGGGAGCGAAAGTAATTAATCATAACGAACGATTATACTTATGGAAAGATTATTTTATAAATTAATACCGAAAGAGAATCTGGGAAGAAAACGCCTCCGTTCCGGATGTGAGCGATATCTTAATGTCATTGTTGACCAGGAGGAGTCAGCCGAAGAACACGAGAGGACGGGCAACCCTCGTGGACCTAGCGGACACTGACTAGATGCATTCATCTTTTTTAAATTCACACTTTCTTCAGTTGAACATAGCGGTAATCAAAAAATTAAATGTAGTAACACATTCAGAATTCTAGATGATTTGGGAATGGGACATTTCGGCGCGGCCGTTTGGACGCAGGGACGATTGGGCGTGAGACCAGTAGGAACCCGTTGAAATGTCCCTGCGTCCAAACGGCTCGCGCCCAAACGACCCAGTGCCAAAACGGCTCGCGCCCAAACGACCCAGCGCAAAAATGGCCGCGGTGAAATGTCCTGGACACGCATTATTAACCTCAAGTTAAGCTGAAAATTTTCCGTTAGACTTGAGCAGTGACTTGAGATTTATGTTAAACAGTGAAACCTGTAATAAGCAGCCACCACAGGAGCCATGAGATGATGGCCGCTCAAGGAGGTGATCATTGAAGGGAGGAATAATTTACACAGCTTACTAGAATGGGAAATTCATTCCGTTCCAAAAAATTGGCCGCATAGAGAAGTGACCGCTTGAGGGAGATGTCCGCAGAGGCAGGTTTCACTGTAAATCTATTCCTCTTCTAGTTTTCTGAGCAGAAGTCATAAGCTTATGTCCTTTGTAATAGCCTTGCGCTGTTTTTTGGACTTAATTAAATAAATAAATAAATAGAACTAGAACGTTGAAAATAATTTCTGTTTTCCACATTGAATTAGCTGAAAAATAAAATTTTGTTTTCACGCGAAAATTGTAACTTTTTAAAAATAAATATAGATTTCCTTGTTCTTAGTAAGGCCAAAAATAGTATTCGTGATAATCTATGCAATCGGGTCAATCCATACTAAGTGATTCAAGTTAGTCGCTAGACCGTTTTGGAAAAAAAGTCTATTTTCAGAGTTGTTAGTCTAATGTTTCAACAATTCGAAACTACTTCAATTTTCTTTTGCTTTTTTACCAGTTTTCAATCTCAGTGCGGAGTATTTTCCGAGTTTCCAAGGATTTCGTAACTCCCTTCTCTCAGCTGAGATCAGTTCTAAGACAACGAACCAATATACATGTTATGTTATTTATTTTTAATACTACAGCCTCCTATGCCTAATAACCTTGAATTACTCATGCTTAACAATTAATTTTGTTGCCTAAATGTCGAATTGAAATCGCCAACATGGTTATTTTCCGGATTTTTTTTAGTTGAGATCAAAACCTAGCCGCCAAATGGTAGGCAAAACAACTAAAATTAAAGTAAAAGTTGTTTCCAACTGTCGAAACATGAGACAATCGATACTGAAAATCCAAATTTTTTTCTTAACTAGTCTGTCTCAGACTACAAAAAATAAATTGATCCCATGAATAATCATCGTGAAAACTATCCAGAGAACGGAATTGGTCGAACTTTCAGTAAGTAGTGTAATGGTAACACTTCTTCCTCATACGACGGCTCATTCTCTTGATATGTCTCAAAAAAGGATTTTTTAAATTGGAAATCATTGTTATTCGAATAATTCTGAGGAATGAGATCTCTGTTTTGATATTTCTCTCGTGGCTTATTATTTTGGGTAAACACGATAAATTTGGGTGAATATTTGGGTGAACACGTTTGGGTTTTTTGTCCTGTTATTATATACAATGTTGGAAAAACGCAAGAACAAATTCAATAAATAAAGTTACATCTCACGACGCAGCAATGAATTCATTGGGCTCGACACCGCCGAGTCGTTAGTTACCGCTCGGCTGGAGAGCGTGCTGAATTTAATTCGATTTGCGACCGAACGCCCCTTCGCTTCGGTCGAGACGGCCACCCCTGTCGTAAATCTCCATGGATACGACACTTGTAGCCAGGCCATTGCACGATTGCGAATAATCGATAACTGATTCCCTGTGCGTGCTTTTAGCTTTATTGTTGGAGAAGCCCTGGACTCCTGTGGAATGTTAATTCAGGGAGTTATCGGCTGAAAGAGTGCATTCTCCTCTTGGAACCCATTTAACAATCACCCGAGGTCGCGAAACACAAACAAAAGAAATATGTTGCGCATACCATCCGGCACTCTGAATGCATCCGCCGATCGCTGTCTAGGGATACACACTACTAATGGCCAGTTGCAGGAACGACACACATTTATTCCATTGAGTTATGGAACCCATAAGCCTCGGCAACCATTCAGTAAGCGTTGCAAAAACATTCGATAAGTATATTGTTTTCACAAATGGCTTCACAACTTATATAATAGAGTTCTGAGCTCCATAAGGAGCCAAGATGGCGGAAGAGCGATGAACCGCTTGGAGTTTTAGTTACTTGATAAAATAGCTCTTTTGAAACGAATGCCCAATTTGTTTACTCTGACTGAATAATCGTTAAGTGCATTAGTAGTTATACATGAGAGTAACCACTATTAATTTTATCTAGCCATGGAAGATTAGTAAAAAAATTCGAAGAAATTAACTAGTGTTGCATAAGTTATGAAACTTGTACATGTGTTCCTGAAACCCGAATATTTTTATGAGGCCCTCAACTTCATAGATCACATAAGTATTGATTTCATAACTAAACGCTCTAGCAACCGGCCATAAATCACAAAAATACGTCCGTCAGTCCGCGGGTTTTTCCCTGTGTCATAAGCAGCGCTGTTGTCCGGGGTGGGGAATGGAGTTGAGAGCGAAGATCTCTCCTAGGCTGCGCTAGAAGCCAGAAATAAATGGGCGTTTTTGGCCGAGGTATACATCTCCCTTATGCCACAATTTCCCCAGTTTATTCCTCAACCTGAAACAACGGATATATTTTTAACAAGTTCCATAAAATGGGAAGAATGTGGTTGACAGCAACTAATATTTCTAAGCCGGCTGTTCATGATTCCTCGGCTAAGATTTCCGAACTCAAATTCAATTTCGTTGTTACCCATTCCTGAAGATCAAATTCTCTTAGAAATCAAACATGGACTCCTCAATTTGCGATTCTTTCCGCCATCATGATCCTATTTCATTGTTAAACAATTTGAGCAATATTACCATTTCACACCGAATTCAATAACGCTATACACAACTTAGAGAAATATGTCTTGCCTTTCTAAAGATGCTGAATAATATATACCACTTACAGCACTGCTTTTTTATATACGGCCGGTTACAAGGAGGTTTAGCTACGGAATCAATAGTTATGAGACCTATGAAGTTATGGACTTCATAAAAGTATTCGGGTTCCAGGAACACGTCTCCAAAATTTCATAACCAATTTACCAATAGTTAATGGCTTCGAATTTTCGATCTTATCTTCTACAGTTGGATCAAAATTATGGAAGTTTATCCTATGTATTATTGCTAATGCACAAAATTATTGTTCATTCAGAGTAAACAAACCGGGCATTCGTCTCAAAACACCTATTTTATAAAATAATTAAAACTCCAAGTGGTTGATCACGTTTCCGCCATCTTGACCATCCGCCATTCGTCTCAAAACACCTATTTTATCAAATAATTAAAACTCCAAGTGGTTGATCACGCTCCCGCCATCTTGGCTACTTATGGCGCTCATAACTCCATTCCACAGGTTGCGAAGTCATTTCTTTAAGCAATAGATTTATCCAAAGTTTCTGCAACGCTTATTGAATGGTTTTCTTTTTGCGGCGTTAAAAAATGAGTCAAGTGAAAGACAAATAGATATATTTATTTGATTACTTTCAGACACACTAAAACTACATTATACAGCATTAATATAACAATATATACTTCAAGCTTTTCACAGTTGCAGAAATAAATACCGAGAATCCAAATATAGTCTCCAATATGACTTGGGAAAATTCTCGCTCAAACTACCTTCAGCAAGTTTCAGTGAGATATCATTTCACAAAGTATTCAATAAATTTGGGTTCACTTTAAAGAAAAATTTCACACTTCCGAAGATACCAAATTATTAGTCGGCTACCGTTATACTTTTCGAGATACCTGCCGAAAAAGAAGCCGTTTTCCATCGTAAATGGAACGCGTACATAAGTATTCCAAAAAGATGAAATTAATAAATTAGGAATTTCTAACGCCTAGATCACTTCATAAATGCAGTGGCGTGCAGTTATAATTGATTCTCATGTACGTGTAACAATACATCACTCACTCACAGCTGTAAGTTTAACAGAAATGCATAAAAAAGCCTATGTTGTGAAGGCGTTTTTAGTGTTCGGCGTGAAAATTTGAGTCAAGTCAAAGACTAGTAAGCGTATCTTTATTTAAGGTGGCTATGGCCTGACTATGTGAGTCATGACGAGTCATACTAAATGACACATTCTCATTTATTCAGTTTAAAACATCCCTCGTCCTTTGAATAAAAATTGGTTATTAATTAAAAACCAAAATAAAGGTACAAAATTTGTAGATTAATTCTACGAATAGCATTTCAAGTCCAGCTTTAGGCGAGGTTCTTATGCACTTTTTTGTGGAAAAGCATCTATATTTTCCTTCCCATGGTGCCATTTGTACAAAATAACAATAATTATTAGCAAATATCCATTTCGGCTTCATATTTTCGGAGGAAACCAGCACAGAAATTGTAAATTATATTATTACTTAAGACGGTGTTCCAATCTAGCCTGGTAGGTTTGTGAGTAAAATTTGTCCTTTGATTTCTGATTTGGCCAACAACTGACGCTTAATCATGATTAAGAGCAATGTTAGTGATTTGCTGACATGCAGAGATAATTACTGCGAGCCAAAATACACCAAGGGGAGTAATCCAAACATAACAGGTGAGAGATGGTTTTGTTTTGTCGTCAGAAATATTTCATGCCTAATTTAGACCAAAACATAACTCGTACAGCTCACCTACTCCTTTCATATTTTAAAGTTTAAACTTAGCTTCACATTACACGATAATCCTTTACATTGAACAAGACCAAACACTTTTGGTCACTCAATGAAGAAAGGCAGTGCTACAGGACGTAGATATCAACCAAAATGGAGAAATCAGAGTGCATTCCGGGATCGTGTCATGACCTGGGCATGAGGACCTAGGCCTTAGGAGCCGAGTGCAGCGCCATTTTATTGGAACTACCGCATTTTGACTTCAATAAGCCAGCTATTTAAAAAATTGGCAGTGAGAGTTCTATATTTTATTTTAATTCAATTTCCTAGGAATTTTCACTTCTTATTGACAGTGATATTTGGAAGAATAAACATGTTTTCTCGATCAATTTGGCCTTATTCTACTGTAATCTGAGCAATCTCCGCGTGAAACCATGTTAAAATTTCCACTTTCAAGGCTGAATACCAGAAAAACTAGCCCGGAAACCTTGCTTTATATTGTTATGAAAGCTTCTGCGGAGTGGTCTTGAATCATGATGACTAACGAAATTGTTTCCGCGTTGTGACATCGCGGAGCACACATGGAGCGGACCATCACACAATATGAATTTGGAGGAGGCGAAGATTATCGCGAAAGAGACCCGGTACTTCCCTAGATTGATTAGGGAGGCTATTGAAATTTAAAAAACACAGAATGATGGCAATAGAGAAGATGGTTACCCACCTTCCAACTTGTGGCTATCCACCAGTTGGAAGCGTGTCTTCCACAAAACGCGGGAAAAGACTCAATAAAAAGGCGGGAAATAATCGCGCTTCACCCTCTGCCGGGCTATATAATGCGGCCAAAGATGCAACATGAGCACTTCGACCTGAAGAAGCGAGCTGGAACGCTCGCGAAACTGTCGTAAAAAAATGACAGCGCGGAAGCAATCCCGTAATCCATCATGATTCCACCTTATTTTATCTTCATCCCAGTTCATAAAACGCACTTCAAAGATGCTACCTTCAAGCTGAATAACGTTAAGGTTTCCGCTCTTTTGAGCGCAACTGTAAAATAACAATAACGCGTGCGCACGCGCTTTGGAGAATCATTGTTGCATCTCAGGAGACACCCTGACATCGTTTGGATCAAGTCATACTTTCGGAGATGAGTTATTTCATTTATGTTGCACTTCTCCCATCTTTGTTGTATGGTAGTGAAACATGGGTATGTCAGGGTAGACATAAGAGTGGACTAAACGCCGTGGGTATGAGCTATCTGAGGAGTGTTTGCGGAAAAAGTAGGATGGATAGGGTCATGAATGAGAGGGTAATGAATGAGCGAGAGGGTTAGATGCTCCAGTAATGGACATATATGAAAGGAGTGTGCTTCGTTGGGTAGGCCATGTTGAGAGAATGGATGGGAGTTGGATAACGAAACAGATATATAAGAGTGAAATGAATGGTGCGAGAGGGAGAGGAAGGCCGAGAAAGTTGTGGTCGAGGAAATTCTTAGTAGGAGGAATATTAGGAGTCTTAAAAACAACAGGGCGTGTATAAAGCAGAGTATGGGGGTAAAAGAAGCAAAAGAGATTTGCAAGGATAGGTCAGTAAGGAGAAACTTATTGAAGCAGATTTAGATGTACAAATATGTATTTATGAGTGAAACTTTGTGACTGTGCCTTCCCTGGAAGGGAACGGCGTGATTGGTATGTATGTATGTTGCTGAGGAATATTTCATCGGAAATCATACAAACGCAGATGTCATCCGCTTTCATCCAAGATTTTGAGAGTCGCCATTTCATTTGTCCTGTCCCTACGTATGTACGCAGTGCGCCAAACCCTCCGTTTACGACATTTGTGGCCGAAAGAACGCCAGGGACCACTTAATGCACGAAAGGATACTTATAAATCACGAGCGAATATGGGTCACCCAGTTACGCAACGCGCAGTTTCACTCCATCTCTGCAGTCATTGCAATTGTTTTTTTATCTTTTTTCTGCTTCTTTCAATTGGAGCCCTAAAACTTCTCAAGGTCACAAGATAATGACAAGTCCTGTCAAGTATTTTTTTGCCCTCTGATGAGTCATCGCGTCGAAGCGGCTCCATTAAAATTTAATTTTCTAATCTCGCCCCATGAGAGGTGGAATGTCAGCGAAACATTGCGGAAGCTACGACATTGTTGTCAGTAACACAGGCGAGGAATTAGATAAGCACAGCAACATACTCAAATATGCCACTGAAGGTTAGGCGATAAAGGTTGCACAACAAAAAAGATTATAAGCGACAGATATTAGGTTTTATGTGAGGTTGTCTGACACGAGATGTTTCACTAGTCAAATTAGAGATATTGTGTTTAAATATTTTCATTACAGCGACTTTTAGAAGCTTAAAGTAAATATTTTCGTATTAATGGCGTTTTATGCAGTTCTTATGTGTGACTGAAAAGCGTGAATGATAAGATACATGCAATTTAAAAAACAACAGTAAAAAAGTGAGATGGAAGCAGCAATCTAATTTTTCTTATTTTTTTCTCATCATCATCACTGCCGCGAGCAGAGATCCTGAGAATAGATCGCGGGGCGCAGTTTCGGAAGCGTTGGTAAATAGTTCATTTTCAGAAATTGTGTGCACCCGAGTTTAGGTACGAATAAAAAAATAACTAAAAAACCTACAGAAAAACAAATTACACCATATTTTTCCTTGTTTAATTCTGCGTTATGTAATGGTCAGCTTAAATTTTTAAACGCATTTTTATACTTGTTACTACGGGCGTAACGTAAAAAAATAAAGGTTTTAGACGGTGCTCGGGCAAAGAATTTGGTACTTCGTAACCCAAACACAAGTTCTTCAGTGACAACCATAAACCTGTACAAGCTAGATAGATATGTATTCTAAGGATTGTGTCAGTTTTACCGGTGAATTTTTAACAGAAAAAAGTTATTATTAATTCTGTAGAACACTTGCATTTTAAAATTGGAGCATCGCACGATTTCGTTCTTGATCTCGTTGTAGTTCGCATGCCTTGAACGTTTCCAAAATGGAATGGTCCAAGACATCAATAAGCGCGTAAATGTTCTTCCTGAGCTGTGGGATTGTCCCTCCTGCCCTCTTAATCTTCACCTCGTCGTACTTTCTTCAAAAGCTTTAAAATCTCCGTTTCATTTCATCTCCACACATGGGAACTCTTGATGCGATCTTCTAGTCCATTCAATTTCAAATACACGCCACCCTGGTTCCTATTATAATGGCTCGGATGCGGAAGAGTGATCCAACTTTGTACGACGGACACAAAAGGCGTCGGAACTACGAGAGCGACAACTGGAGATCACTGAGGCAAACATGCGACTGAGTCGACGGACGTGCGACGAAATGACAAAACGCGAACGTCGGACGACCCTTTTGTCATTACGGTCTGGGTGCTGGCGAACTTCCCGAGACGGCGAGGGCAAGAGAGACAAGAAAGACATCCATCAGACCACCAGAGTGACGACCCTTTTCAAAAGGCTTCAAGAAGGCCATTCACCGACGGATTCTTTCAGAAAGGGGGGGATAGGGAGAGGAGGGTTCAATAAATACCAGAGGAAGGCCGCCGTCGGACGAGAACGAGGCTTCCCCAAGCAAGCGGCGATGCACAAAAGCCCCTTTTCCTAGGAACTCACGCCCAACCGAGCCCGCTCATTCATAAACCTCTCCCAACTCTCCCAGCAGAAGTCCACGACGATCAGTTGGTGGAGTAGACAACCAATATGAGGGAGTATGAGCGAAATTTTTCCCTGTTCGTAATGGAAACCTCATTCCTATTTTACTTTTCTTTAATTTAAGCAACGGTAAGAAGCAAGAAGTAATATTGCAACGCTAATGGTGCACAGTTTTGATTTAAACTATTGACATTCACAGTGAATAACTACGCTGTGACCTTTATCATTGGTTGTTCAATCCTAACATTGGTTGACTGCAGCCTTCCACCCTTGCCTATCTAATGCTAGTTCCCTTACCTCCAGGTATCTCTTCCCATATACTTTCCTCTTTATTTGGTCCATGAACTTATTCTTGGGTCTTCGTCAGGGGGGCTTTTTCCCCTATTTTGCCTTCAATTATGTTCTTCACAAATCCATTGTGTCTCAGGGTGAGTCCAATCCATCATGCTCTTCTTTTCTGTACTGTGTTCCGTGTTTTCCGTTCCTTCTCTAATTTTCTATACACTTCATAATTTCTTATTTTGTCGTCCATTTCATCTTCATCATTCTCCTCCAGCACCAGGTTTTTAAGGCTTCTAGTCTTTTCTGATCAGCCTTTCCCAAGGTCCATGCTTATGATCCATGGAGTTCCACGCTACACACGAAGGTTTTCACATACTGTTACCTGGTTTGGAGTCCTACCTTCTTCTAGCACAGCAGGTTTCACCTAATCAAACCTTACTTGGTTTTCTCACTATTTCGATCCGTCTCTTATTCATTTTATATTCGCAATTTACGATTGCATTTGTTTTCTTTATCATGCCATCGCGAGTGCCACGAGCACGTACCATACTTAAAATTAGCGTTAAAATTCAGGCGCGCGCCATTCAAGAGGATCGTCCCCGTTTATTTGGGTGCCCGGCTTCCTGTCTCAGCACACGCATAATTCATGAAGTGCCAATCTTCTGTAAAAATATAAATAACAAAGTCCGGCGGGGGGAGGGGCGAAACTAATTACCGATGAAACGGATGAATCGCCGATTTAATCGGTTCATTGGTAGTTTTCTTTCGAAAAGCATCACATATATCTTGAAAATCCCCGTTTTTCCATTTTAAACCCGGATTTGTTGTAAACCTGAATAAGTTTAACGCGTCTAAATGTAAAATAACAGGTTCCAAGATACATTTGCATAGCAACAATGTAACAAACTACCGCCAACAACCTCGAACTTCAAGAACAGGTATTTATATTCTGTGGACGTGAGTAAGACCTCTAGGTACTACACTATTCGCCCAGAAATTTCGTACAAAAAACATCTATGCGCTAATAAATATGTAGGTAAATAAAATTTACATAAACGGGTAATTTTCCCGTCGTTATAAACTGATTATTAGCAAGTAATCATATGTTAGTGCTAGACTTTAAAGCAAATACTCAGACCACTAGGCAACCAAGGATTACAAACTGGTATATTAGATGGGGAAGGACCCTCCATACAGATGGATTTATATTTAAAATAAGTGCAAAGATTTTAATAAAAACATGAGTCGCACGCGTCATGGCTATCACCAAATTTTTGCCAACTTCACGTTTTCTCATCAAAGTTATGCGGAAAGAAAAAAAGCGAAAAGTTAAGGCACTCATTTTAAGTACTAGTGCTTACTCTAGAGGCCTGCGTAAACAGGTTGGCTTTAAGCAGCAAAGTGGAGTAGCAAAACAAAAGCGCGTTTAGACGTTTTAGGAAGCGAAGACGCAGCGTTGAACACGTTTTTCTAAAATATACTACGTAGTAATATTTTCTTGCAATTGATTTGCCGTTTTTTTTTGCTATTTAATTTTCATACATTTGGGGAAACACGAGCGTTGTGCCGTGTTGCGTTTAAGTTTTTCAGCAATGCACATGAATAGAAACTTAAAGTTTCGTTTAAAGTTAGTGTAAACGAATCTTTTAGGCTCGTTATTATTTTTAGTTTATAATTATACTTAGCATAATACAAAAAAGATTTATTTTGTATTGTGCATGTTATGCTTGCTTGCAATGAACTCACTTTGGATTCTTATCCTGCAAAATGTTCATATTACTTTATTTATGTATTATTTCCTATGAAACTCTGTCTGTAAAAACTATCTCTGTTAATTGCAGTGATCCTAATAAGATTCTGTTGTGTGTTTCGGCATGGCCAATTCTTATTTTTCTATTTTCATTTTCTTATTGTTTATACTTTTATATCCACTAAATTTTTTTTGTAAAATTACACGTAATCTGCGGCACGGTGACAGTTATTAACTGTTTTCTTTATTCACGTGATTTTGCTAGGAAAAGAAGAGTCGGTTAACCCCAAACAGGATTTTATCCTATGGGGAACCTATGTCCCTCGTTTTTATTTTTTTAAAAATAATTACCTATATGTGTATGTGCTTATACGAGGAACAAATAAATATTTTAAAAAATATGCCCCGGCAGAAAAAAGCTAGGCCGGCCACTAGTGTGACGATAAAGTCACTCAGCACTTTACATGCGAAAGAGCCGTGAGGTAGGACTAAAATGGAAGCATCCCGACGACAGTGTGATAGATAAGATAGATAGCCGGCCTCGGTGGCGGCGGGGTAAAGTCCTCGCCTGCCAAACCGAAGGTCGCGGGTTCGAGTCCCTCGGGCATGGTTGTTTGTGTTCGTCCATATATTACATATCTAGTAATTGGCTTTGGCTGTCAGATATAAAGAAATTATTATTATTATTTTACGCCCGACAGTGGTGTGAAAGGACCACGACCAACCGAGTCCCGCCATTTTCACCGTTTGTCCCCACAGCCACTATCGGCAGTGGACCCACTCCGATCCGCAAAAGGGGGGACGAAGATGGTGATGGGTGTCCTGTGATTCTTGGTCGGGACGAAGAGAGACGGAGATCTCTCCTTCCTCCCTTCTTTCCAACCAAGAGGGCCGAAAGTGAAGTGAAGAGATTGGAGGGGGGGAAGAGGATTGTTGTCAAGGATTGGGGATGAGTGGGAAGAGGGGGGCGAATGAATAGTATACAAGGGGTATTTCCTGAGCGGGAAGAGGGAGGGGAACCCTTCAGAAAACCATCCCTACCACACAACGACCTACCCCTCTTTAATCCCCACTCACCCCCTCTCCCGCCCGCCCACTCCAAGTCCTCATCCATGAATGGGACCCGGAGACTCGCAGCGATCCCATGGTTTGGCCCGCCGAAAAAAAATTATATATATAAGTGCATATATTTATATATCGTGTCCTCAACGAAGATGAAGAGAGGAAGTTTGGATGAGGGACGGAGGTGTGAGGGCATTATACAGATCGTTCGGAAAAGGTTCTGGCGCTACACAGAGGACAATTTTGGGACATGGGCTACCGAACTTATTGACATTTCAAGTAAACTTTAAGGCAGCTTTGGCATGAGTGGTTAGGGGTGGAGACCTGAGGTTATAGTGTATAGCCCTTGCTAAATTTCCTGGCGCAGCTCAGAGGACGATTTTAGTACATGGGCTGCTAAACTCGGAAATTTCAAGAAAATAAACTTTAAACAGTGCTTCGGCTTGCGTGATTAGGGGTGGAGGTATGGAGGTATTATATATATAGCCCTAGCGAAAGTTCCTGGAGAGGCACAGAGGACGATTTTGGGACATGAGCTATTTAACTTTTAAAGAGTCCTGCGGGGTATGTGATGAGGGGTGGAGGTGTGAGGGTATAATATAAAGTTCTCGCAAAATTTCATAGCGCTGCTTAGAGAAATATATTGGGGCATGGGCCTCCGAACACCTAAGAGTTCGGCGGGATATTTTCCAGTAAGGAATAAGAGAAAGGAATACATATTTGGTCCTACGCTTTGGGTGACATTCATGCAGCGTTACTGCTCAACGGTACTCATCCTATGATGCAAAGTGAGGGAAAAAGAAAAAAAAATATGACGCAATAACCACGGCTGTCATGGACGCACAGTACTGGAGAAATTTTAAGCCCCACTTCCGCATGCCGAGTTTGCAAAAAGCTGAAGGCGCTTGATGCGAACACATCCGCTTTTATATACAGAAATGGTTAATTTAAGTCGTTCCTCAAGGCTCTTTCGCATGTAAAGTGCTGAGTGACTTTAACGTAGCGGCGGTGACCGCCAAGCGTCTATCTGCTGAGGAATTAAAACGAATATTTAAGTTTTGTGTTCATATGCATTACTGAAAAAAATTGACGCAACAAGGCACGACGCTCCTGTTCGCCCCAATGAATAAAAATAAACAGCAAACAAATAAACGGCAAATCAATTGAAAAGACTTGTAACTAAAAATATATATTATATAAAAATCCGGAGTTAGAACAGCTGCAACATTTCTCACTCGTGACAGAAGCCCAGCAAAGTTTACAAGTTGATCTCACTTGTAACAAAGGCACGTGATGGATCTTGGGAATGAAGCAATGCGACACCCCAAGGCAGTCGAAATTCTATGCATCGGTACTGGCGACGGCTAACAACCGTTGGGTACCAAAAATAATAACGGATATAACGGATTGAATTGCATATTCACAGAGTTCTTCCCTGGCAGCAACCATTTTTACCAATAGAGGGGAGTATAGAGACGGCTGCTCCGACGTCTTTCGACAGTCATGCACGGATCCTTTTCCCTCCGGCACAGCCTCAACAGAACTGAAAATAAAACGACTGGAATATAATTTGGAGAAAATTACGTTTGGGAGAAAATCAATCCATATGTAATCGAATTCTTTTAAAACATTTCTAAAAGTAGTATCCAATAATTGTAAGTGTCCACTTGTAAATATACATCTACATCTACGTACTACCCTGCGAGCCACCACGAGGGTGTGTGGCAGGGGGTGAAGATCACCAAACATGCACCGTTGACATGCAACGAGGATAATTAATGAAGGCATGCTATAGGTTTCATTCACGTACTCCACCAGCTAATTGGTAGGTTTTCAGACAGAACTTATCCTAGCGTCATTATTTCGGGCTTTTCCTTCTGTTTTTACTCCGATGGTGTTTCAGAGCGGGTCTGACAGAAGCGATAAAATAAGAGAGATTCATGCGCGGACGGTCATAAAGATTTAACCAAAAAAATTAATAAAACACAAAGAAAAGCTGAACGCTTCGTTTAACTCTGCTACGAGCGAACATATAGTGTCTCACAACTCTCAGAGGGATTAAAGTGGGGGCCCCAAGAGACTCGGAAGCTACACGCTTGGCTTAGCTTGCTAGAAAAAGTCAGAAATTGTGTGTTTCAGAGCGACACGGAGAATATTATCACGACGCCTCAAAACATCTCTAGGTCTGGCAGAAGCGATAAAATAAGAGAGATAGATTGCTGAAGAGATAGGTTCAAAAACTCGTTCTTTCCGCGTACAATAAGCGGCCACAATAAAACTGAGCTCCACTAAATACACTCCCATAATACAAGTCACCATTTCACCTCCCAAAACCTTATCCCTTCACATCTTTATACGGCTGTTGTCCTAGCACCTCCTGCCACACGCCCATTTGGTGGCTCGCAGGGTAGTATGAATTATCGTAGTAATGAGTAGAGAAGTATGGATTATCCGCCATTGGATATCTCTTAAAATCCTCGCATCTTCTTCCGCTTCTGATTTCATCTAGAATCCCCATTCTCTTCCTTCCTCTTCCCATGCTTTCCTAGTGTTCTCCCATCGATAACCCACTAACCATTAGTTAAAAACCGATACTAACCAGCAGTTATATCTTGAGTAGTGTGCTGCGTGGTAGCATGTTCTTCTTAGTATCACTCTCCAAGTTTGTGGCCTGAATGCGTACCTTTGCCCCGACTGCTTTGGCCTGCGCCTGGCATTCGGAGTAACGCGCGCGGTTCTGATTGAACTGGGATGAGTGCTGCATGCATGGTGTGGAATCACTCCGTTCCACACACCCTAGTGGCGGCTGGCACGGTATTTCTTAGATGTAGATAAACCCACTTCAACATTCCCTCTCTTTTCAAAACGTCATCCGTCCGTCTCCTCTGCCTCCTCCGAACCTCCGCCACTAGCTTCCTATCGTTCGTATTTAAGTATGGAATTAAGAAAATACATTCATAGATCAGTTCATGAGAATTAGATTAGGGAAATGGAAAGCAAGACGGACGGGATTGGGGTGTAGTTCCCGCGATCGATAAGAGACCATTATGGCTTAAAAGCAAGGAAACTTGAGCTCTACGGTCTCGCAATGTGTCAAATTTAGGAAAAATTCTCCGACGGCCGTAATTAATTGGCACCACTCGTCAAAAGGAAGAAAAATAATTTTTCCTGTGTTGGTTTAACGGAAACTTCAGTGACCAACCACAGCCTCTCAACCAGAATATCCCTCGGTGGTGGTTTACGGGAATGTTAATTCCTATGCCAGTGACCTCGGTCACTGAAGTTTACGTCAAACCAACACAACAAAAAATAATTTTTCATTTTCTTTCACGAGAAGTGCCAATTTACTAAGGCCATGGTAGATTTTTTTTCCCAAAATTCGTCACCGTAATGGCTGTCAATGAGACTTTGAAGTATGTTAGTAGACAAGTAGTCTAGCTGATTAAATGATTTGCTCCCCGATGCTTGTTTATTTGAATCTGCCCGTAGTACTAACATCACGTTTTGCATGTTCCCTACATGACCTTAGTATCTCGTTTACGTAGTTCTACATCTACATCTACATAATACCCTGCGAGCCGCCGCATGGGTGTGTGGCAGGGGGTATTAGGTCACCAGCCGTGTAAAGATGTTTGGGAGATGAAACAGTGACGTGTCTCATGGGAGTGTATTTAGTGGAGCTAAATTTTTAATGTGTTAGCTTGTTGTGCGCGGAAAGAACGAGTTTTTGTGCCTATCTGTTCGGCAATGTATCTCTCTTATTTTATCGATTCTGTCAGACCTAGATATGTACTGAAGAGTCATGAAAATATTCTATGTGTCGCTCTGAAATTGTTTTTATTTTTTAGCAGTTTATTTATTAGTTGTATAGTACATTGATTCAATAGCTTCTATAGAATTAGTAACATTCTTATGGTGTGTATCATGTCGATGAAAGTTAATTTTATACGTATGGTTCATGCTGGGCATAAATTTCGCCCTGCCAAACACCCATATACATCTACATTTCACGACGTTAGATATATATTGAGAACCCCTGCGTATTATGCTAGGTTTGATCATCTTAACAAGATTAGAGAGATAGATTGTCGTACCGATAGATTTAAAATGTCATTTTTCCCTCGTACTATAAGAGAGAACAATAGGCAGCGTAACAAAGGGATAGGTAGGTGAAATATAGTTAGAGTAGTCTGTAGTGAATGATGCATGTAATAACAACCAATAATCCCTTCCTTATTATGTAGATACTAACCATCTAGCTCCATGTGACCCTATTATCTAGCATATCTCCCTTAAATATCCTACTTGCATGTCAATAGTGCATGTTTGGTGATCATCACCCCCTGCCACATACCCTCGTGGTGGCTCGCAGGGTATCACGTAGATGTAGATGTAGATAATACCCTGACATTCACCGCATGGGCGAGTCGTAGGTGTTAGGACACCAGCCGCGTAAAGATGTAATATGGAGGGATGGTAAAAATAGGGATAAGGTTTTCGGAGGTGAAACGGTGACGTGTATTATGGAAGTGTACTTAGTTGAGATCAGTTTTTACTGTGGTCGCTTGTTGTTCGCGAAAAGAACAAGTTTTTGTACCTTTCTGTTCGGCAATATGTCTTTCTTATTTTATCCCTTCTGTCAGACCTAGAGATGATGTGAGGCGTCATGGTAATATTTTCATTGTAGCTCTGTAACATACCAGTTCTGAACTGAACACCTTGAGGTGGCTTGCAGGATAGTGCGTAAATGTATTTTAGTTTTACTATTTGAGAGCCAATAAGTAATGAGCGGCGTAATCCGCCAATAATTTTCAGACGACGGAAATGAAGCGTGTGTTCTTATTCTGTTCTGACAAACGCAATCCCGAGCTAACTCGATTGAACTTCACTTCAACTGGACTAACAAAGTGCTGCAAGAGTCCTTCAACCGACTTGTGGGAAAGCCAGTCGGTTCTCTTCCACAGGAAGCTTTCCCGCGCCACCTAGAGGCGAATTACCATCCCTTAACCCACCCCCTTGCTTCCTTCCGTCTTTACTCCACCCAATCTCCTTTCTCCTCGTTGCATTCAAGTCCTTCCCTTTAGATGTCAGAACCGAAGGGTGGAGAAGGAGTATGGTTAGGTACTTGTCGCCCAGAGAGAGGGAGGGTTTTAAAGCAGTAAAGGTACAGCATGAATGAAAGCAAAAAAATCTATACAACCCCGTCCAGGCAAGGTGAGATAAGTCGGTGCTTTTTGCGGTCAGTCTACCTACCTTGCCCCGTCCCTTCAACTGGTTTGGGGAGGCTACCAGAGACCCGGCAGGTGCAGAATTCCTGCCGGGTCTCGGATAGGTCCGAGAACTCTAGAAAGCGACAGGGAAACCATCCAGTCTGAAACCTTAGTTGTCCGAGTCAAGGTTCTAAAAACATGCCTTCTGTTCCAACGACCGCATTTAAAGATAAGTAAGGTAGTTTGAGCGAGATATTTCCCTAATCATAATATTAACCATTTTCGAACTATGCGTTTTAATTTCAGCAGCTGTGGGAAGCATGAAGGGTAAATAATGTCATATTTATGGTTCATTATTAATTATTTTAATGATGCACGTCAAAAGTATATTATTTATACATAAATTTACTTTTAAATGACCGAATTTCTTAGTAAATAATTAAAAATATCTATATTACGAATTTCTTAGTAATTAAATAAAAATATCTATATTACGAATTTCTTAGTAATTAAATAAAAATATCTATATTACGAATTTCTTAGTAATTAAATAAAAATATCTATATTACGAATTTCTTAGTAATTAAATAAAAATATCTATATTACGAATTTCTTAGTAATTAAATAAAAATATCTATATTACGAATTTCTTAGTAATTAAATAAAAATATCTATATTAGTATTTAACTCGACTTATTTTTTCCACGGGGTACATTTAAAATTGCTTCGCACAGGAAGGGTTTTTCTTGCAATTTTGAAAATATTACTGCTGTGACTATACGATTTATGATTTAAAATATAATTTGGGGAAAACACATACCTATACTACACACCGTTAATTTTTAAGAGATCTCGGTGTTATAAAATCTTCATTTTAAAAAAAATTAAGTCTCTCTGGAGTGCATACACATACCACTTTCCGTGTAAAACAGTTGGTATTTTTTCGCAAATATCTCGGAAAGTAGTGCAGTTTGGGACTGAATTTTTGGCATCTTTGAAAAGTTGAGATTTTTCTGTCAAATGAGATCGAATTGATTGATTTTTAGGTGAAATAATATCTCGCTCAAACTACCTTAAAAAACTGTTTCAACGAAAGGATTAAAATATCTAGGTTATAAGTTAAGGTTTAGCAAAAAAGGTAATAAGTTTGGCAACACCGTTCTCCCTTAGTCCAGCTTTGTCAACTGACGCTCTACATAATTATCGCAGAAACATCAATGCGTTGTATTATTAGAATTCCCACGATCAGTCCGAGTTTGGAGATGCATATTTTTTATTGCCATAAAGGCACCGAGATAGAAAATTTAAATATGGAAAATACGAGAGGTTTTGTACGACTCGCGTAGTAGATTTAGAAACGACCTTAAGGGAGCAAGTTAATTAATTACCGGCTCTTCTTTTTGAAACCCCTAGTTTAATGTGTTAATAACGAAAAACGAAACCCATCGAAATACCTATTTAAAGGTCCCAGATATTTTGTTTTTTATGGTTAGCTGAAAATATGACTCGTAAACCTTACTGATTAGCAGAAAATTTTCCTAATTTTATACAACAATTCTCTAGGTGTTGATTCGGCTGGGTTGATATCGGAATTAGATCGCGTGCATTAAAGAGGAGCTAGGTTTGTTAAACGATGCTACAATAAGTTGGCTAGTGTGTCAGGATTGTTAGAAGAATTGGAATGGGAATCGCTATCACAGCGTAGATTAAATTATAGGCTGAACCTCTTAACTAATTTTCAGAAAAATCATTTCTCTGACGACGTAAAAAACATACTATGAACCCGCTCGTACTACGGCAGATTAGATCGCGCCAATAAAATTAGAGAGATAGATTGTAGAACCGAAAGGTATAAAATGTAATTTTTTCCGCGAAAAATTCGGGACCATAATAGCTGTGAACGTCGTCATGAATAGTGCGAATAGTGACAATAGCTAGACAGTAGATCTTTCTTCTTTATATTCTCTACGTTCTTATTTCTTCGTGGTGTAAATATTGATGTTCATATTTATGCAGGATATTTTGAATCTGTAGTAATAGTCTTTGTATCCCTTGCATGTTGGAACGATTGACAATAGAATGTTTCTTGGTTAGTAGATTTTTAGTTAGCGCTTTTCATGTGTGGTACGCTGGTTTCAATGTAATTTCGGTGTTCCGCCGTATAATTCATGCATGCCCGGTGTGGAAGCTCCCCCTGCCACACACTCTTTGGGTGGCTTGCAGGGTATGACGAAGATGTAGATGTAGGTGCTCACTGACACTCCAAAAAAAAGTAAACTATAAGTATACTGATGATGCCAGGCATCGCAATCCGGATTGTGCAATAAATTATTTAACTGACCACTGGATTGTAAACGTTAATTTTAATAATAAACATAGAACTGCAAAAAATTGAAATGAGTAGTATTTCACTAATTAATGCAGTAAATTTTAAGTTTAGCAGCACCGCTCACCAGATCTCCTGCTATATCGACTAATGCTCAACATAATTATTGCTATACTTCCACATACTATTCTGCGAGCCGCCGAATGAGCGTGCGGCAAAGAGTGTTATAACAATCGCCGTGTAAAGATGTAAGGGATAAGGTTTTGGGAAGTGAAATGGCGAAGTGTACTTGGTGGAGCTCAGATTTTATTGTGGCCACTTACTGTGCGCGGAAAGAACGAGTTTTTCTACCTATCCGTTCGGCAGTGTATCTCCCTTAATTTTATCGCTTCTGTCAGACCTAGAGATGGTGAGGTTTCATGATAACGTTCTCTGTGTCGTTCTGAAACACACCAGTTCTGAATTTCTGAAGCAAACTAAGCCTGGCGTTAGGAGTAGATAGTAGTAGTAGATAGTAGTTAGGAGTAGTGTGGTGCGCGGGTTTTAGTGTAATGTCGGTGTTCTACCGTATCATTCATGCATGCCTGGTGCGAAAGCACCCCCTGCCACACACCCTTTGGGTGGCTTGCAGGGTATGACGTAGATGTAGATGTAGATGTAGTAGTATAGCAAGCTTGGAGAGATACATATTTTCACTCCCCAATGCTCCCTCGAAATAAAGACTATAAATGAGGGCTCCCTATCGAATGGATGTCTATTTCTTAGGTGCTCATGAGTCTTGATAGACGTTACTTTATCAAGAAGGTCGTGAGATATTCTGGCGTCATAGTTAACCCTATATGGTCAGTGAGTCAATTTTGTAACATTCAAAATCATTGGAATATCTGCTTTCTAAGAGGCTTTTTCCTTTAGTTGCTGCGCTAGACAGAATTGTAACGCTTCGGATTAAGTGTTTGGAAAGTTGCGGCTCTTTCGGCGTTTTGTCGAACAATTTGAATAGATGAATGTGTGATGCTATTCGCTGACGATGGTCTGCCGGTTGGAGCTCTGAAATAAATAGTTTCAGCTGTCGTACATGAAGAAAAAATTGGGAAAGTTGAAAAAAGGTACGTTATATAGGAAATGTTAAAGTATACCTCGTGTATACATTATTATGTAAAGTATCATTTTAAATAAAATATATGCTATACAAATACGTCACATTTTAAAATAAATGTTATTGTCGAATAAAATGCAATTTTTATTTCAAAAATGCTTAAATAGCACATTTTAAAAACGAATATAGTAGCCGTATTTTTTTCATTCTGATGTTTCTTAAATCCATGCACAGAGGGTTAAGCGAGGAAGGATGAAGTAACATGTCAATCAAGCGACAATGAATTCAAGATTCGTGCCGGAGTAAAGCCTTCTGAAAGAGCAGGTTGATGAGAAAAAATTTTCACCCGTCGTCAAAACTTTCAAAAAAAAGGACGTTTTTGTTCACTCTCCCTCTCTTCGCCACGGCCTTGACGTTACTTATCGAATAGTAAGACGCATTTCCTCCCATCATATTCCCCCGGCTGCTATTTTATTTTTTAAATCAGCTGAGAGCACATAATCTGAGAGATCGTTCTGATGACGCGTGTTATTATGCATAAGAGCTTTCCTCACAGCTATTTGAAGCGATTGAAAAGCAACGAGGATCCACTACGCTTCGTAAAAAAAACTTCGCCTTCGTAGCGATTCCCCCTCGCCCAGGAAAGCTGAGAAAAATATCGTAATGATGCTCTGATTGCAGGGTAGTAAATGGCCCCTTGATGCACGAAGGCGAATTTTATTCCCTTGTCCTTCCGGTAAAGAATATCCAACTGACATGGCTTTTGCGCGCAATTTATCGATTATTTTTGCGAATGACGCTATTTTTCTATCACTATTTAAAAATTTGCATTGCAGTGCACAAATCACAGACGTTCCCCGAATTTTGCGTTGACAATCGGTGTGTTTTCGGCGCATGGTTAGCTGCGCAATTGATCATATGAATGTGGCCTATAGCGTTATGCACTTGAAGGTAAATATTATTTCTTTCCCGGCGATTTGAATAAATGCTTCTCGGGTTACTCAGCAGTTCACCATTTCCATATTTGCCAACGTTTCGGCAAGCGTCTCACTCGCCATCATCAGTACCGTAAAAACTACGCAAAATTACCCGGTAAGCGGCTACCAGATCTCTCGGAGAGTTAAATAGGTCGGCTCAGATAGCTACAAAGACCGGCCAATTTTGAGTATTTTCTACATCCCTGAAGTGGTATGCGAGACGTTCGCTGGAACGTTGGCAAATAGCCAAAACTTTGACCTCGTGTGCAGCCCGAGGAAAATTTTCTTATAATTCTAAGGTAGCTTCAGCGTGACGTTAAGACATTATGTTGTGACAATGTTATGACATCTCGCTGATGCGACCTTTAAAGTCAACGTATCACAAACATTCGATGAGTTTGGCCAATTATCAATGAAAAGGTTTCACCTTCCTATGTTGTAGTTAAAGCTTCCGCGGAGTGGTCATGATACATGATGACTTTCGGGATGGCTTCCGAGCTGTGTTATTTTTATGACGGCAGTTTCGCGAGCGTTCCAGCTCGTTTCTTCAGATCTGAAGCTCTCAAGATGCATTTTTGGCCGCAATACCTAGCCCGACGGAGGGTCATGTGCGATTTTCTCTCGCCTTTCCTTCCGTCTTTTCCCGCGTTTTTTGGAAGACCCGCTTACAATTGGTGGATAGCGTGTAACAATCTTCTCTATTGGCATTATTCGATGTTTTGGATATTTCAATGGCCTCCCTTATTAATCTAGGGAAGTACCGTGTCTCCTTCGCGATAATTTTTGCCTCCTCCAAATCCATGTTATGTGAAAGGCCCGCTCCGCGGAGCACACGTGGGCTAAGTATCCACTCCAAGCATTCCTTACTAATTCTAAGTAATCTTTGCTTTAAATATTCCAATCCGTATTTCCTAAGCACTCCTTCCATCCATAGTTTTTCCTAAGGCATCCTAAGCATTTACATGTTTCAGCAGCGAGCAGTAAATCCCGTTACTCTTCGTCCCATCTTAGATGGTTAGTCGGCGGGCTAGTCTAGTAGGCAAGGCGACCTATTAAGGACGGCCGCCGTGTTCGCTGGAAACTTCTCGAAATTGATCCTCGAAAAGTGCGATCCCAAAGTGCACGCACTTCTCAAGCGTGTACAACTCCCCGTTGATTATCGTCACGACAAAATATTCAAACAGAGATTAAAAAACAGGCCATGTACCTAAAGTCAAATAGGATACTATCGACTGTGCTAATATGTTACGATTGAGGTAGATGGAGAGTCATAAAACTGCACCTAGACAACCGAATTGATAACTATATTATTTAACTCTGCTCTCTCCTTACTTTCCTATGGACATCACGACGGAATGTACGAATTAGCGGATGCAATGCGAGAATATCAAACATCTGCTTGCAACATCGGGCAAGTAACTCATGAAACATATATTCACTGCTTAGTTCTACAGATATTACTCGATTTTACCATAGTTTTCGCCGGGAATACGTATTATTATTAATTTAAATGAGTGAAAAAATATACAAGAGGATTGCATATAAAAGAAGCAAATGCATGCTGATTTCTAGATACTTGTCGACAGAAAACATCTATAAATTGCCAAATTTGTGCTGCAGCTCGTCAACACTAAAGGAAGAGAGGGGTTTACAAAGATGGCGGAAAGGCCACGCCCATTTAAAGCTTCTACAGCTACAATGGCAAACATAAATAGCAAATATATAAACATATATCCATACATCTCAATGTTTGTTACTCAATTTTATGTTTACTGCAACGTATTTTTTGTTCTTATGTATAATGTAAATAACCTGAAACAGCACTCCCAATGTGTATATAGCCATATTACGAAACCTGACCATGGAAAGGAGAAATCCTATCACGGAGATTACATGCGTATTTATTTTGTAAATATTCATGGGAAAAAACATTATTCATTGGTTCATTCATATCTACATGAACTGCCAAAGCAGATCCGGTAAATTATGCGTTCGATCAATCTGAAAAGCGATATCGCGTAAAATCTACATGTATAATTACACTTAAATGGAATATATGGTAGAGCAGGGCAAGATGACTTGTTACTTAGTTCTCAAGTATACTACTAGGTAACAGCACCACACGGATTCTACTAGCATCCTTCACTGCTGGACACTAAAAATTTGTCTGGTGAAGTTACTGACACCATTACGCCGTTTATTAGAAAGGGCTGTTATTTTCAGATTATGAAACTATAATTTTCTGGGCTTGCGGCATAATATTTAGTAACAACCCAGGTAGGATATATTTATACTCAATATAATATGTCTTCCTAAGGTAAAAGGTTACCCCTATTCAGTACTTTTCAATACTTTTGTCTTCAGCATGCTACAGCAAGATCCATTTATTTTAACATGGTTTCTCGGGGCATGTTGACGAAAAATTGATGTAAAATAGCTAGCTTATAGATAAAGAACCTCTATAATCAAATTTGCACAGATTAAAGACTGTTATAAAAATTAATTTAGAGAAAAATTTTAATACTTAACATTGTCGTATTTCCCCGTTCTCCCCTACATCATTTCCCTTCTATTGAATTAATAATATGATTAAATTCAGACATGCGTAAACATATTACATTCAATTCCTGATCTCCTTGATGAAATGTCAGCTACTTAAGTAGACATAAACTGAGTCCTAAAATCAATCCGATAGACAAGTTTATCGAACACTTGACGAGTGAACAAATGAACGTTCGTGGATAAATTCCTTCGCAAATGGAGAACCTACAGCTAGTCCCGATTAAAGCTGTGTCCCAATTCGTTAGGCATTAGGGAGGATGCGGTTAGCTAGCTAAATATTTGGCTACCTTGGGCAAAGTGAGCTCGAGTTGGGACAACCTTCGCAAGTAACACCATCTACTGAGCTGGGAAGAAATGAGAAACAAAGGAATTATGAAAAGGATCTGAGGTAAATAAACATTATATCCGTGATACATGTAATCGCGGATAGTAGAAGTATTCTCGATGGTCTGTTTTTATGATGATATTTATAATACTATAGGCCCCTTCGGCTATTTTTGCCTGCAATTTGGGAATAATCTTGGTAATTATTTTCCAATTTTTAAGAATCTTAAGTTGTCATTGGTAGTGATACTGCTAGTGTAGGTTTGCTGGGTGGTAAATTCGTATTTTTTTTAAACTAAAGGTATAGCTTTTGTCATTTGCTTGGGGAAAAATACCGTTTAAAACGAGAAGTTATTTCGGTCGTGTAATAATTGCTATTGAAAATCCTAGAAGATATTGTTCAAGGCAGGTTGGTAGGCATTTCAAGCATCAACTATCACCACTACTAGTAAGCATTTTCAGCAGTAACTACTTCAAGTTTATTAGTTTTGGGGAATTCTTAGTTGTTAACCATTAAATTCTAAGTTGTGTTTTGTATAGTGTACTACTGAATGTGGTAAGCTAAATTTGGTATTTTTATACTAGGCTGATAGGACACAGAAAGTGTTGAATTCCAGGAGTTTCTCTGACTTTCAACAAACCTTCTTTTCACCGGTAGAATACTTAAAAAGGGATTGTCGTAGTGTGTAGGAGTTCCTCAGTTTGTATGAGTGGTCTAGTGTTCATTTATTAATCATTTTTTTATCACATATGCATGCTATTCACCCACTTGGTGCTATGTATCTCCCTTCAAATTCCAATAGTTCTGCTTGTGAGAATCATTGCAATACAATTTAAGGTATCAAAACTGTATATTAATAAAGAGATTATCTATAACTTGGTGATTATAATATTGCTGATTTTAACTAATTGCTCAGTCATTTATAAATATTTACTTATTATAAGAAGTCAGCTAAAATCATCCCACAGCAAATTATTACTTGATACAGTCAATTATCTTGAGTTATTACAAATTAACAAATCCTCTAACTCCATGCATGAGATTGGACCTGACTTTCTGTGACAAAACAGAGGTAACCTCTTGAATTGATGTCAATCCACTTCTACCTGCTGATATTTATTATTCAGCCCTTAATTTTATCATTCCTCAAAGGGATTTTTCTTTTTATAAAAAGACAGATAGGTAACACTGATTATGACTACGGGAAGTGTGCTTTTACATCAATTATTTCCTTTATCGAAAACGTAAATTAGCCGGGGCTGCTGGGTAATATATGACGAGTTTTCATCAGATACATATGCTAATTACTTAATTATTTTTAATGTATTTTTTTAATAGTAGATAGAGACTCGTTTAAGTATTCGTAAAAGGTTTGACAGCTTTTTGTATTTTCTTTTTATGGTTAACATTTTAAAAATTATTTATTTACGTATTAACATTTTGAGTGAGGCATGTGTATTCATAATATAACAAGCCCGCTTCTATTTCAAGTCTCAATTGTGTTTTCATTAAGGTGTCAGATAGTTCTCCTGAGTTTTGCTACATGTGGACATTTTCAAATCGAAGTGTAGGCAACTTTTTCTCTCGGATCACACAACAGTCATGTGTTATTTTTGTAGGTGGGGGAGGAAATGGTTACGACGAATGTTTTCTCTGGCGCATGCATCGCTTTGCATGATGGGAAATTCAATATGGAGGCGGATTTAGGATAAACTCCATCAACCCTAAATTTCACCCCCGAGAAAGGCACCTAAATCCGCTCCCCCATGATGCCTAACGAATTGGGACACACTTCAAGATGGCGTCCTCCCTAAATCTGCCGATTTAGCTGCCTAAATGGCGAATTGGGACACAGCTTCGGAGAATCGGAGAACTTGTAACCTTGAGTCTACCAGAGTTGGAACACGGGACTATGCAAGCCAGTCCCCGTTTTCATCCGCGAGGAAAAAACTCGCTCTCGCGGCGGATTCCAGAAGCGAGATGAAAAGCGGGTTTGCATTTCTCTCAAGGGCGGCTTAAAGGGTGAAAGTTATTTCAATGACACTGGGAGATTTCCTTTCAAGTTGTCCAAGCCAGGGCGAATCGGTACACACCTTGACGCACTGCTGCATACACAAGATTATCACTAAAACGACGCGCCCTGACGGAACGTTTGTTAACCTGCCGGTTTGGCAACATTTTGAGGGTAATGATAGTGAACATTTAAAAACCTACTGATAAATCACAAAATTTAGCAAATTCCACCGGTACAATATTTATTAGCTGTGTTCAAAGAAGATAGGACTGCAAACCAGAAAACAGTATGTGATAACATTCGTGTGGAGCGTGGCGCTCTATGGATCGGAGGCATGGACTGCTGGAAAAGCTGACCAGAACAGACTTGAAGCCTTCAAAACCTGCTGCTGGAGGAGGATGCTGAAGATAAAATGGACGGACAAAATAAGAAATGATGAAGTGTACAGAAGAGTAGATGAGGAAAGGACCATATGGAACACCATACAGAGAAGAAGAACCAGATTGATTGGACACACCCCGAGTCACAGTGGGTTGGTGAAGAACATAAATGGAGGGAATGGTCCCCGGAGGAAGACCCAGGGATAAGTTCAAGTACCAAATAAAGAGGAAAGTACATAGGAAGAGATACCAGGAGGTAAGGGAACTAGCACTAGACAGGGGACAGTGGAAGGCTGCAGTAAAGCAAAAGATTGAACGACGGATGAATGATGAATATCTTCTACTGAATATTCTGGCGATATTGTGAAGAAATGAAACGTTACTGATTCAACACAGAGAAATTAAAAACTTGTCCGTATCTGACGCCTCTACACCAAGGGTTCTTTCGATTTGGTGAAACAGCCGACTGTAGTCGATTGTCGGATGCAGCACTCTGTGAGGCGAGCCAAACAAATGAAGAACAATATCCGTAGTATGAGTTGACGACGACACGTCATGAGTACAAAAACAGTGGTGTAAACATTTATCAAAATTCCTTTTATTTCATGTAAAAAGAGCCAAATATCAGGATGATCTTCTGTTAAAGTGAAGCTAGTCTTAGTTGTTATCGTTCCTACGCTTCTATTAACCGCCAACGTCCATACTAAATCAGCTTTCATTTCATTTATCAACCTGGAGATCAGCGGCTATGGTGTTCGATACTTGGGTATCATCAGCTATTGCCGTGTCTAAAGTGCGGGTTTACGCATGAAGTCACTCCCATGATAGTAGCCTTGGAAATCGCTTACAATCGACACTTCAATGTGAAAGTACGCACTTCCATTGCAGAAGGAGTCGATAGTGGTAGCAATCATTCGCGGTTCCCACTTTCAAGGGAAATAAACAGTCTTCTTTTTTGTCATCAAGCATTATATCGATTCTTCCGTAAAATCATGTGAAATCCAGTGAAATCTTGGTCACATGAGAGCAAACGGAGATTTAAAGTGTAAACAACAAATAACTTTTTGTTTGAAGAATAATTGTTGCAAATGTATATATTTGTTTGTTCTCTTAAAATATTAAAATGCTAAAGAACCCCTAAGGTAAGCTTTATGAATTGTCTCTAATTAGATAGTCATGATTATTTTCACAATTGGTACACTAAATCTCAGCCGACAAATAGATATGTATATATATATATATTATAAATAATGTTATCGATATTCCATCTATAAAAGCTCAAGCTTTTCACGGTTAGGATACAACGTTGTCGTCCGGCGGTTCTTTTCACTATCAGGTACAATTAGGAAATTGGGCGATGATCCAGTGCAATCGCAGCTTCGAAGGTTTGCACTGGGTGTCAGAATTCTAATTATTCTTTCAACCGCGTCCAATCAGACCACTGAGATACATATCTCTGTGGTTTACGACCCTTTACGGCATAATTACTGGCATAGTACGACGGTGGGGGTCTGGCCGCCTGGGGTAACAATGCTTCTTTGGGGAGTCGTCGCTTTTCTGGTCGACGCCAGCACAACTTGTTCTTCCAAAAGAAATGTCGCAATATTTCTCCGTATCTTACTCCCATTTCCGCCAAGTTTATATGGTATTTAGTCTACTACCTGACACGCGCCATAAAATTACCGGTATAAATGAAAATATTGGGGTGAAATGTTTTCTTTTTAATACTCTAGCAAACAAGATATCCGTCAAACATAACCGTAAATACCCTGGTTTCATAAAACTTCCCGTGTAATAGAGATTGCTCAAATTCCATTTATCGTTTGATATAATTTTTACAGTAAAATTAAGAAAGTTTGGCATAATATTTACAACTTTCATTTTCACGAAACATGCGGCTAAATGACAGCTTGTGATGTGAATTACAGCTAGGCAACCACGACGCTGCCACCAGGGTCGTTCGATTCGATATATTAGCAGCTCTATCGATATGGGTCTTCGCAACACTTTCTACAACATGGCCGCCATTAATGTGCTATTTGAGCATTTACTACCATAATACACCCTTAAGGAAATCTGCGAATATGCGGCACAAGTTGACATTTCGAACACAAATGCACAGCCAAATCATCAAAACTTCGATCAACCTTCACCATGCTTAGAGTATGGAGAATACAGATAAATTAGCAATTAATGGCGGATTTTTATACGTTGTGAAGACCTATGTAGAAGGAAGAACACAATCGATATTGATCAACCTTGGCTGCCACTAGTTTACCACGCCGCGCCGCGACGCCACAGAGGCCCACAATCGCATTAAATATCTCGATATCGCTCGGCCACTTTCCTCGCAACTGAAACACTTCGATAGTCATTCCCAGGCTTGCGAAACAGACAGCCGCTGTAATGGGATAGATGACCATATACGCACCAAGGAGATGAAATATACCACGAGAAAATAACTTGACCAGGAATCGAACACGGATTTCCAGATTCGGAAAAGGTGTAACGATCACGACTACATCTCCTGTGCTATAATGTAGATTTGAGAAACGCCTAGTTCGCATAAAAAACCCCGCCGTTAAAATTCGCCGCCTCGAATTAAGGTGGTTGCAGTGCGAATCGTGAGTAGTTGATTGGATTTTGTTTACAATTTTTCGAGTAGGTCGAAAAAAAATTCGTGGACCACACTTAACTTAAATACATATATTAATGTGTTGGAAAAAGCCGTTTGTGTTGTAATAGAAATGGTGCAAGAGTTAAACGTCAAAATTTTCGACTCAAAAGCGTTGTTACGACTTGGGTTTACGGCGCGGACTCGAAATTTAATAGAAATTCGTATGTTTTTTACTTGGCATAAACATTTTATATTTATTAGGAACCATAATAATAATATGACAGGAATGTTTTCAAGTTGAGGAGTAAGTCTGTACCTATTTCATCGAATTATTTCGAAATAAATCCGAAAGGCCATAAGCATGAACATTAAAATAGCATTAGATTGCCAAGAAACCCACGGTAAATTTTTGCGTAAATTAATTAATGCAATCCGCGTTCTCGGAAACAAGTTTCACGAACGTGCATGCCTCGATAGCGCAAAGGTAGAAAAAATTGAATTTGGCGCTGTCTGGCTGACGGACTGAATAAAAAATTTTTGTTGTGGAGATACCTATGATGTGTAAGCGATGAGAAAAGAAGGAATAGCGAAGATTTTTACGATAAGTCATCGAAGCAAAGCATAGTAATTACAAGGCAGTTATTGTAGCCCAATGAGAGGTTCACATATGATACAACTCCTTTCGATAGCATTCGAGGGAGTTACACCGTATGTTACAACATTATTTCATTTGCGATACCATCTATGTATTGCTACACTGAAAAAAATAATGTATCACGCGAGACAAATCGATAAGTGTATCATAAAGGCTCACAATGAGATTTAATTTGATGTGATACATCAAATCTTGTGGAATAATTAAAAAGAGTAATACAATACATCATTAATGAAATGCGACATCTCGCGATACGCACTCGATAAGTATATACGCGATGCAGAGACGCAATGAGATTTAATAAGATGCGATACATCACATATCGTGGCATAATTCAAAAGTGGGATACATCGCGTCAGTTAAAGCGATACCGCATTGCGATATTGGAACTCGGAAACAAAATTTTCAAATTATACTCGATTCAATACTCGATCAATCGACTAATATTCGAGAAAAAAACAAACACAATTGAAAAGTACAATTCAAATGCATATCAAAACAAGCAATCGCATTCCTCAAAAGTGCGAAGCATCGCGTCAGTAACAGCGATACCGCATTGCGATATTGGAACTCGAATGTAGAATTTCTCTAACAGTAATACTCGATCGATCGACTAATATTCGGGAAGAAAACAAACGCGAAACTAAGATTACGAGATTTCCCAGTCGTAAGAGCGGTGAGAGTGAACGGGAGAATCACACAACAGACTGGAAAATCCCTCACCCTTTCCCCCCCACTCCACCGCTAGATTTCCCCTCCCCCTTACACGCTAAGCCCGCGGCCTGCCGCACGTTTTGCTGCCCCCCCCCCCTCCCTCCGCTCTCCCTACACCCCCTCCCTCCTCTGCCGACCACCCCACCCCACCAGTCCCCAATGCCGGTCCCTCAAACGGAGGAGGGGGAGGGGCTGCAGTCAGTTGTAGGTTAGCTCCCGCCACTCTCTCACATTCAGTGTCCCATCGGAGCTGCTCGCCACAAGAGCACTGGAAGGTCTTGAAGGCAAGGTTGCCCGCAGAGTTGAGCGGAAGAGACTCGGCCGAGAGGCAAGTCAGTCAGTCGCCACTTCCCCACGGTGAATACACCGAAGTCCGCACGCTTTCTCACGCACCAACGGAGCCTTCCTCGGCCGGCGAAAGCATAGGAGTCTCTAGTGGGAAGAGGGCGAGGAAAGACCGCGGCAAAAAGAAATAGAGACGTGCTCGAGGTTTATCCTCAAAACCACTGCCAGGCCGGAACCACAACTAGCTACTGAACCATACTGCCCACACAGCCTAAACAAACACAAGGCACACGGAAGTATCCGATCAGCGCATCGCAAAGGAACATACACACAGATTCAAACGATATCAAGGGATTTTAATCGTGTGACCTAAGCGTGTTTTTTTGTGGTGTGAAAAACATCTATATCAAATATCGCGTCGAGGAAAATTGAAGACACTAAGGATTCGAAAAAGTTGCGGAGGTAAAAAAAAGGATATAAATTAGTTCCCGGAAGTTGTTTCTCTTCCGATCTTGTGGTGTTTATTCAGGGGTGCAGTCAGGATCCACACGAGACAATCCTTTCCAAGACGTTCGAGCGACAAGGAAGCGTGAAGGACCCTAGCGAGGGATATTTTTCTGAAGAGCTGCATGCAAGGATAAAGAGCGGGTGAGTCCACATTCCTTTTCTGTTTACAAAAGCCACATACCCCACCTTCATAAATTCGGTCAGCGATTATATATCCATAGCACATAGCTTATAGTCAAGCTGCCTCACTGATAGAACCCAGCATGTGATATTGTCTGTTTTTTCATTAAATCAGTCCAGAAATACTTCCTGAGTCCCTCAAGGTAGCTTACTAGGACCATACTTCTTCAATCTCTATAATGACGATCTCACCTAAAGAGTTCTGTCCTCCCAAGCCCATAACTTTCTCTACACAGGTGAAGGAAAAATATTTAAACAGATACAAGTTTCCGATTGCTAACTCCTTCAGGATACCTAAGGATTCAGAATGGTGGATAATCTGCAAGCTTACGTTAAATAGAAAAAATGTAGCGCAATCTCGATAACTATGAAGAATAACACCATTTTTTTCGATTACAATACAAATCCAATGAGTCACGAATACTCAATTAAAATTCAGGCCATTATGGTTGACCAGAACCTTCTTTTCGGTGCCTATATACAGCCCATGAAATCAAATGCCTTGTCTCTGAAAGGTCTTCCACCATTTTACAAATATCACAACTACTTCAGGAGTACAGCACTACTTTTAATCCATTGTTCTTCCGATTCTCATTAATAGATCCCCTATGTGATTAATGTTGGCAGCCTCAAATCTTGCCATCCTCAAGGGTGCCACAAAGTTTTTAGCTAAAACAGTGAAATACAGAACAGCAAATTTCATCGATGCGTCCATGGACACCAAATTATCTTCCATCTTCATTTGTAGTCTCACCCATCCGACTTCTAAAAAAGTTTTTAAAAATTTAAAAAATTGCGAGATAAACCACACAAAAACAAATTTTTTGCAGTACCCATAATTCTTACATCACTTACAGTCCTGAGCTCACTTCGCTCATCAATGTCAGGGTGCCTTCATGTCCTATCCGTGTTAACTAATTACTGCACCAGCCCAATCCCGAATAATAACAAAATAAATATTCGCTCTTCTTCCGTCTCTCTTCCCTAATAAATTCACTCCTGGCTCACATCGATCCATTTTCTCTATCGCCAAAAAATACTGCACCAACTTAGCCACAACTCATCTTTCAAACAGCGGCAGTAACAGCGAATAATTGGCGTCAGCATTTCGTCTTAGTATTATTTTCGTTTTTATTGTTTAAATGTGTGAGTATCAATTAAGTTCGTCACAAATGCACTTCGAATTGGAAATTTTGTTTAAGGTGGACTGTTTCTTTAATATAAAATATTATTGAATAAAGAAAAACATGTAAATGCAAAGAAAGCGATTTCTCGAGCGCATGTTCACCTCGATCGAGAGCGGATGACTCGAAAAGCGACTGAAAGGCGTCATCGATCGTTCCGCGACAATAATTCAATTTTTTGCTACCGGCAAATATTGAACCATTCGTTTCGATCTCAAATTAGTCAATTCCTTCAATGCATAATGCAAAAGTTAATGTTCGCGAGAGATAACCTCAACAAAGGGCGAATCGTTTGTTTCAATGTAATAATTGAACACCGATTCTCACGGATTAGTGTGCAATCGGTGACGACTGGAAAATAAATTTACATCTTCGCAAAATATTGTATCTTTTCCTGCAAAAAAAGGGAAGAATATAAATTCTTTGAAAGTGAATCCTGCGATACAATGAATCACTATATTGACTTTATTATGTTCTCTATAGTTCTATTAGTAGTTTTGGAGGCGATAATATCGAATGCGAGATCACAATCGCGTGGGGAAATTACAGTGTTGAATGATTCTGTAGAAGGTGCATGCTACCGCGCCACGCGATAATGTCCGATCAATAGTTATCGCATGTGGACAATTTGAGATGGCTCCAGGACATAAAATTGTTGAAATCATGTGGTAAAAAAAGTATTTTCGCATGCGATAATTATCGCGCATTTTCGAGAAGTATACCGCTTAATGACCTCATGATATTGTCTTTACGAGGAAGCCGGTCGACGACTAAGAGATCGTACGTGATAATAAAAAATGTTTCGAGCACTTCATTCATCATAAATATTCAAAAACTTGAGTCTGCAAATATCGAATTCACTTCGATATACGACATTTCGAAAAGCGAAAAATGAAAGACGACATCGCTATCGGTGTAATGAGTACAAAAACTCTGACGGCAAGTAACATAGAAGAACAAAATTGTTCTCTCTCAAGTGAATAACTCAATTTACGGCATTTCAAACTTAAGATAGTTTTTCTGAAATCAGAAAGTGACATAAGTGAGGACTGGCAAAGAATGTCCGACTCTTTGCAGGATTTTGATTATTCAAATTTTTCTTTCCTTTCAATATAAAAACAAACTAATACTTGTTAGCGAGTGTAAATTTCGATAGACTAAGTTCCGAATTTCGACAGCTCGAAATAGCGACAACGCATCTTCGAGATTCGAGTTTGCATTTACTGAATAACGGAAAGGAATTTTTAACACTACGTCAAATCTAAAATTTCATATCATACTTTTATTTCGTATCGTATCGTATTTCGCCAGGTGGATACCAAAATAAAAACGATCCCTTTCGTCTCAGAAAGAAGGAAGACCCAGGAATAAGTTCATAGACAAATAAAGATGAAAGTAGGTACATAGGAAGAGATACCAGGAGGTAAGGTAACTAGAATCACATAAGGAAGGGTGGAGGGCTCCAGTCAACCAATCTTAGGAATGAACGACCAATAATGATTATTGTACGTGGACAGAACGAACTATTGTACCAGTCTGTTCGACAAAGTATCTTAATTTATCCATTCTTTCGCACCTAGGTAGGTAGTAAAGTGTGGCATTAAAATGACATTATTGCGTCGATTTGAAAAACACCTGTTCTGAATTTCTCACGCAAACTAAGCCAAGCAAGATATAGAGTGACCTCAGTTACACAGAGGAAATAAATCCGAAAAATTAACTGACCAGGACTCAAACCCAGATTAATGTCGTGCCGACGACTCACGAAGAGGGAGTCAGATTGCTTTTGCTTCCGCCAATTTAGCACTTTTTATCACTTGCGGGTGAATGTAGCACCGCTGTTATTTCACAGTCATCATTGGTGTTTCAATCCTAAGATTGGTTGACCGAAGCCCTCCACCCTTCCCTATCTGATGATAGTTCTCGTATCTCCTGGTACCTGTTCCTATGTACATGCTTTCCTCTTAAATTGATCCATGAACATTATCCTTGGTCTTCCTCTGGGGACTTTTCCCTTTAATTTGCCTTCAAGTATGTTCTACACAAGCCCATTTTGTCTCAGGGTGTGTCCAATCCATCTGGTTCTTCCTTTTTGTATTGCGTTCCATACGGTCCCCTCCTCGTCTACTCTTGAGCTGGTTTCTTATTTTATCAATCCTATTTATCTTCAGAGTCCTCCTCCAACACCAGCTTACGAAAGCTTCCTCTATTGCCTGGTCTACTTTTGCAAAGGTCAATGCTTCCGATCCATAGTGTGCCACGCTCCGCACGAATGTTTTCGCATTCGCGGTATCCTAAGAAGTTATAAGGAATTATATACTCACGTCCATCAGCACGAATTTCCACACCATTTATTTAATGTCGGCGACAGAATCCATAGATAAGGAGGAGGAATACTAAAACTCTAACCACTGTGTTAGCTGCAGTTGGGGTGGTTGGAAAGAAAATCGTCAGTCGTTTAGAATATCTACATTTATAAAGTTATCGCAGAAGTCGAAAAGAAATTCTTGGACCACATTTCACCTCTACATCTACATACTACCCTGTGAGTCGCCGCATGGGCTGGTGGCAGAGGGTTTGAGAACACCAGCCGAGTAAAAATTTAAGGAATAAGGTCTTGGCAGGTGAAATAGGGAATACAGAGAAAGAAACACCGGGAAAAGGAATAAGGTTTTGGGAGGAGGACCGATTTAGTTTCCTGGGAATATGATGCTATTTTAATACGTAGCCTTATGGCACTCGACTACGGCAAAATACTGCCGGGATTGACATCAAAATGCGGTAGTTCCACGCAATTGGCGCTGCAGTCGGCTCCTATGGCTGGACAAATGAGGCCATTAAAATTCTGGTACAACTATTTTTACGTTGTAATTAACCTTACATTCTGTTTAAATATCTTTCTCGAGCTTCGCACCGGGTAATGTTTTCAAATTCCGCTGACGTTTCGGAAAACGACTTGTTTTCCATTTTCAAGGCACGTGTTATTTCCGCTGCGACCACTATAACACTAAAATTAAACAAGCTGTTGATGCCCCAACAATGAATTGTTTAATTTTTGCGTTATAGTGGTCACGGCGAAAATAAAACGTGCTTTGAAAATGGAAAACAAGCAAGTTTTCCGAAACGTCGGCGGATTTTTAAAACATTAATTAAGATATTTAAACATAATACACCGGGAAAAATCTTAAATCATTTATATAACCTTATATTCGTCTCAGTGAAAAGATTGTTAAGTCTCAGGTTTTTGGAGCAGAATTCGAAATTTAAACGAAAACTGTATATTAATACGCGTTTTTTCATTCAGCATGATACCTTGATATTTTTTAGAAACCATAATAATGATGTGAAACGTAATTTTCGCGTTTAGGACAAAATCTGTACAATAGTCATCGAATCATTTCGATATCGAAATGAATCGACATCGAATCATACCATGTGCCAGGCTTTAGGCATACAGCTTTGAGTTAAAATAGCATAAATTTGCCAAGAAACCAAATTGGCAACATTCAATTATTTCACTCAGATATGAGCATATCACTAATGAGTAAGCGTATAAAAAAGTTTCACACAAATCAGTGCATAAACGAAAATCGCTACAAGTACTTCAAGATTTGTGAGTACAATTAAACACAGGAAATCCACGCGACGTCGTTCATTAACTGTTTAAGTCGATACAAGTCTAGATGGAAAAAAACCAGACCTGAATGGTGAGCCCGCTGATATTTGATCGTGTTATACACGCAGGGCTAAGACTGCAAGAAAAATCCAGTTCTCACAATCCAGCTCCACAAGTTTCGTGAACATTAAGGATATTGATATTCACGGGCGTGATACAGTAGTAGGTCTCCACTAAAAAAAGAAATAATCGAAAAAGCACTGTTTCACCAAAATAAAACTAGACTTAAGCACACGACTCGTTCCTGCTCACATCGCCATCGTCAGGAAACGGTTTTCAATTTCAAGACTGGTTGGCAGCTATCGCATTTGTAGCGTTGGACCCGTTGACGTAGATAGAGAGGGAGTTACGTCATCAAAAGGTGGCCTTACAACCGAAATAACAACCATATTGGATATCCCACCTCTTTCTTTACTTTCCTTCGGAAAGCAAGACGGAATTGACCGATTCGCGAATGTACCTATAGGAAGAATATCCGCCATTTGTTTGAAATTTACGGCAATTAACTCTTGAAACATATTTTCCTTACGAGCGCTATAGATTCCAATCGATTTTACCATAGTTTTCAGTTGGATTGCGGCTTATATTAATTCAAATGCATTAAAAATACATATCAAGAGAATGTATATTAAAGAAGTATATACAGACTACTTTTTATTAAGCTATCGATGGAGAACATAGTAAGATTGCAAAATTAGTTCGTTTGCCCGTAAGCGCTGAATGAACATCGGGGTTGACAAAGATGGCGGACAGGCCACGCCCATGTTGCATCTTCTATCATTGACCTCAATAGCACGTACCCTCTCCATATACTTCAATGAGCAAAACAAAACATTTGGCATAATTGACAACAAAAATGCCTAAAACGGAATGGACTGGCAAAGCCACTGTGATTATACTTCCCAAACAATTTTCCTGTTAATTTAGGATAGATTTTACATTTATTCTGAAAACCATAACTTTGCGGCCGATAATTCGAGGCATCGAGCATTTTCGTTATTTTGTCGAAGAAAATGGAGTAAATTATTGAAGGAGAGCCAGTTTCCTCGACTGATGTCCATCCAAAGTAGTATTGCAGTTGTAATATACTGATTTGTCTTCGAAAGAAGTGAAGAAGGAATAATTTTTTCACGATCGGATTATATAAAAAACTTGGACTGTCATAGACTCTTCGGTCACGAATCCCTTCCCCAAACGGCATCGCACGTGTTTACTGATTGTCAGTATTCCTACCTGCGCTATCATCTTGGACGCACTATAGTCACGATAACTGAATTCCTATAGATAGTCAGCGACTAACTCCAAAAAAAATGGGCGTGATGGGCATTTAATTACTAATCACAACACAAGTGTCAACAACATTCACTAAAATGGGCATCAACTGATGAATGAAAAAAAATCCGATGTGCATTCCGAGCGACACCGTCATTTCGTCACGACGAAAGAATCTCCGCGTTCTCCCAAGTCAGCTGTTTTCCGTGCGTGCCTTCCGCCGACTACGTAATCGCTTAAAACAAAAAATTAAAAAAAAAGAAGCCGCCGTTTTAAAAACGGCCAAAAGGTGGGCGTGAAAGAAAGAGAGAGAAATCTCTCCCACTTAACGGTGCTCGTCGCGCGGGTCCGGACCGAAAGATACATTCGATCAGCCTGCCACGCCCCCTCGGGGGCCAAATCTATGCTCGGGGGGAGAGTGAAAGAGCGCGGGGAAATTTATTGGTCATCGTGATTCCAGCGTGAAACTTTCGTGACCGCCTAAGCGGTCTAATATATTCGGGTAGTTTGCGCAGCACGCGTGACGCATGCGAGCGAGAAAAATCGTACCATCTGTCGGTCGAAATCAAAACTAAACACAATAATCTGCGTAGGGTACGTACGCTCTCACTACCTATGTTCCCATGTCTTTCCACCCGAAAATTAGTTTGTTCTCCAACCCCCTTCCCCCCCTCTTTTTAGAGGTGGTTACTATCGTAACTATCAATAAATAACGTATAAACAATTGTACCAGAAGATGCAGCAAGCTGCGAAACGCGTAGTACATTAATAAATATTAGTGGAAATGTACAAGCATTGTTTTTAATATGGATTCAAATATAAAATACTTCCACGAAGTGACATCTGAAGGTGTAAAGTTTACTTATGTGTTGTTGATTCGTCTACCCTATATCACCTCCTTAGGGTCGAGCTATATTGGTCTGCTATCAGGTGATCTAAAGTTTCGATTTTCTAGCCTGGCGTAATGACGGTAATAAGAGCCAAGGGAATCGGGTTGGTGTTGAGTGGCTAGAGTACTGGTTAACCATACGGACGGCCAGGATTCAAATCCCTGCAGAAGAGGATGTTTTTCGGAGAAATCCCGATCATTACTTGAGTTTCTTGTGGAGGGCACTTCAAGTGCAGTATTCCGTCTGTCGGATGAGACTTTAAACCCTGGTCCTCTTGGAGCCTTTCGTTAAGAGCAGGCTAATACCGACGCCGGGTTTCTATCCAACCTTCCTCCCTTACCTGTCCCCTATGGCGCAAATGACCTTAGCTGTCGGTCGGCTCCCAAAATATCCCATCCAATCTAGGAGCAATGATGGCGCGTAATTGAGGAATATGTTCCGATCTTGGCATAAAAGAATCGCGTCTTACAGAGAAGAATGACGGCGTCTTGTAACATGCGAAAGACAACTATTAACGCGTCTTAACAAATTTCATATATTACCAGACCGCACATTTTGAGGGTCTACTGTTATGTATTATGTTTGTCTCGCTGACGGTAAATTTGACATTTTCTATGCGTGCATTTTGTAATTCATCACAGACTTTCCACGGTTCGACCCAATTTTTACCCCTAAAAGGTTTTTGCTAGCGGCTTATGTCTTCATACAAAGCGTCGGTCGAAATGAAGAGGCTACCAACCATTCGGGAAGAAATTACAACGGTTTTTTATATGGTAGAAGCGATCCAAAGGCTCAAGATGTCGGAGGCGAGGGTACACGCGGGCACGCCGAGCTCTCAGGTGCGGCGAGAAACAGTCATTTTATTCCGTCTAGCAACGAGCGAACGGTTTTAAATATCACGACACGTGTGCCAGCCACCGCTGAAAAGACCCCCGCGTAAGAGATACTCCTTCCGCCTGACTAAGGCCTTTATCACGAGATTCTTAATCCTATACGAAACCTCAGGTACACTTGCCAAGCGCATCATACGAAAGGGATTGTCTGGCACGATTTTAGCCGGCCACGATGCTCCCATACGATCTTCGAGTTCCTACGAGTGGTGGGAGTGGTGGGGCTGGTGCCTTATTCAGGAAGGCCACGGAATATTCTAGTCTCGAAAATGACGGGGTTTAGTTGTAACGACATCGATATACAAAACTTGCTGCGGTGAAAATATGGTTTATTGTCACAAATTGTCTCGAAAACATACAAACTACACACTCTTCTTTCTTTAATGAGATCTAGGCGCTAGATTTTATTTACCCCTCATTTAAAAAATAACTCTCTCTGGAGGCTCTGATGTGCATACACCTACCATTTCCCATTTAAAAAGGCAGGTATTCTTCGTCGAAAATGTCGGAAAGTAGTTCGGTAAGGAGCTGACGTTTTGGTATCTTTGGAAGGTCGAGCTTTTTCTCTTGAAAAAAATTAAGACTAAATTCATCAATTTTTAGGCGAAATGATATTTCGCTCAAACTGCCCTAATTTTGATTTTCAAAGGCTAATGCATTCCATCAGATTATGTATCATTTTCAAAACCTAATTTTAACTAAAATGATTGAATTTTGTGTGTTTTGAATCGCGCAGTCGCGTTAGAACGTCCTAAAAGTAGTTTGGGCGGACTATCATTCCAGCTAGAAATCGTTTAATTTAAGTCTCCTTTTAAAGAAAAATATCCCACCCTCCCAAAGACATCAAAATATCAGCCCCTCGCCACTCGACTTTCCGAGATATTTTGCCCAAACAAAATCGGCTCTTTTACATGGGAAATGGTCAGAGTATGCATTACAGAGAGACATTGTTTTAAAAATGAGAAATTTTCTGACGTATAAATTTCGTCTAAAAATTAAGTGCGTAGTTTGTATGTTAACCCGACTATATTTGAAAATGAATCTTATTGTCACCGCAGTTATTTTATCAGGATCACATTTTTGTTGTCGTTCACAATCCGAATTTAAGGAGTTTTAAACGTACCACGCGAAGAAAATGCTTCAAGGTCAAGACTAATATAGATGTTATTATTTAATTGTGCCCGGCATGGGTAGCAATGCAATTTTCTGGGTTCAAAATCGGTCCCTAACCAAATTTGGGATCTAGTTCAGTTAATTCCCCTCACCGACATAGAAGGTCGTAGCGCTCAAATGATGGCACAATTTTCCATTCCATTCCGATGCAGCGGTTTCCAAGTAAATAAAATATTCCATTGTTGAAGTAGGGAAGATTTTTAAGATTTTCGGCCTTAAAAGTCCAACTTTCAGAAAAAGCGGAATCTATACGAAAATCGAATGCAATAATTAAGAAAAAAGCAAACGAAGAGACCACAGCACCAAATCTTATTCTACGTAAGAATAAGTCACGCACCTTTTGCAACAAATTAGGTCTCACTCATATGATTCTGATGCACGTGAATGAGCAACTCGTAAACCATCTGCTTCGTTGCTTACTTGTCGTTCCTCGCTTATTTGAAAAGCTCGCGGGTCAACACTCATTTGTTTAAACGACTCGCGCACCACCTATTGTACAAGGGATTTAATGATTCAGAAACCTTGTGCGCGGGCGCGCGTACAAGAACTCACCGAAGTATCCATTGTAATCTGATGAATGGTATTGGAACGCATAGAAGACGTACAAGTAGTAGTAGTAGTTGGGTGTTCGGGTGCGTCGACGACTATGGTCATTGGCACCGCGCACAATCTATTTTATTTATATACCATTCCTAAAATCATATATAATTTATACATACGTATTCATCTTGTATCACTATAGATATATCTATATTATATTTTGTTAAGAAGCCCGATTTCTTTTATGTAAGACAAGACTCGGTTAATTCGATCGATATCGTCTCCTAAAACTTCCTTTAGGTGTCCCCTGACGCCTAGCCTTTCGCGCATACCTTGGTATTTGTCGCACTCCGTCAGGAGGTGTCGCACACTGAGAGGACAATCACAATCATCACAGCCTGGTGGTATCTTCTCGTCTGTAAAGAGGAACGAGTGGGTCAGGGCGCAGTGCCCGATACGTAACCTCGTGATGACGACTTCCTCTCTGCGACTGTTCCGGACGGAAGTGGGCCACACCGACGTTACCGGTTTAATATAACGTAGCTTGTTGTTCGTTACATCGTTCCATTTATTGGTCCACTGCTCTAGCACCTTCTTTCGGAAGGCTGCTTGGAGGTCTTGGTAAGGTACCAAAGTCCAGGTAGGTTCCTCAATTTCCAGGGCTTCCTTCGCAGCGGCGTCTGCCATCTCGTTCCCCGCTATTCCCATATGTCCAGGTACCCAAAGAAAACCCACCTTGATTCTCTTCTTATCAAGGGACAGTAGGGTGGACTGTATACTCTGGACAAGAGGGTGCCTGGGGAAGAAGTCGGAAATGGATTCAAGTGCGCTCCTCGAGTCTGTACAAATTACGAAAGACTCGCCTGAATCTCCTATCTCCTCAAGGGCCAACTTAATGGCCAGCAGCTCAGTGCTCAGCCGGTGCTCAGTATATATACGGATGCTGGAGAGCCGCCGTTGACGTACCGGAGGACTATTTTAATGTGCTCGTACGTCGTCAAAGTTTTATCAATGTCAAATCACCCATGTTTTAATATGATTTTTAACCCTAGATTTTTAGAACTTTTTAACCGACGGACAAGAGCAACTAAGCCGCTAAGTATCCGTTTTAACGAATTCACTCAGGGTATTGGTTTCTCGCCTCCACGGATACATCCTATAGGGTATTCAAAGTACCCTCCTTGGGTAATTCCTCAACCTAGAATTTACTCGCACCTAAACACCCGACTAAAGGCCTGCTCCACTGCCTCAGAATACCAGGTTTTATTCAGCGAATTCCTCGACTGCCATCCGGACATGATCCCTATCTTTACAGACGGATCAAAGAGCGATATGGCTTGCGCGTGCGCTGCTTCATCCTACCAAAACGTAAAGATCCAAGCTAAGCTCAATGGTATGTGTAGTATACACACAGCTGAGAAGACGTACAAACAAGCGTTCATTTTTATATACAGTAAGTCCTCGGTAAGCGTCGTTTCGATTTACGTCTGATTCGATGTTACGTCCATGCTGACAAGGGTCGTCGGAAACTTTTTCCACATTCAATGCTAATAAAATGGAGCGTATCTGCATATGCTTGCGTTTTTTGATAACCACGACAATCATCCTATCTGAAATAGCTATTTCTTCCCCGATGAAGGAGAATAACGAACTTTGAAATAACGCCTAGATTTATATTGGGATCAAAGTAGTCACGAATATCTGGATCCGTTTTACGTCGTTTCGACCTACGTCGCTCTTATTCAACACGCATCTCCAACGTAAATCGAGGACTTATTGTATTAGATTTACACTTTCAGTCGTATAAAAGCGTATTATTTCACCATTAATCACACAATATTTGATTCATGCTTCCTACAGCTGCTGAAATTAAATCGTGTAGTTCGAATATGGTGTCCGTTATGCCTGGGGAACTATCTCGCTCAAACTACCTTGAGGCATCCTTAGAAGACTTTTCCAATGAATAATTGGAAGGAAATCTCCCCAGAAGCAGAGGGAAAAGGGGCACACACCGACCTTGTAAGAAGAGCCAACACCGGTTTTCGCCGGCGTCTCGCACATATGCGTCCTTGAAATTTAGAGAATGACGATGTTTGCCAAAATGTAAGAAAAAATCAACAGACGTATCTCATCTGACCTCTAATCAACCGGTGTAAGTTTGCTGGCGAAGTTCTCCAGTCATTTGGAAACCAAAGAGGACGTGTTTGAACAGCGCCTGGAGAATTAGGTTTGCAGTCATTCCCAAGGATTTCAGAAATTATCGCCACGGCAAATGGGATGATGACTACATAGAGTGGAAGTGCTTCTCTCTCATAAGGAATGATTAGTACCATCATATCCACTTCAAGACGCTGAAAGATGGATTTCCGTGATTGAAATCCCAGGTACGTTTTAAAAAAAGCGGGGGAAAATACTTTTTATGATGATACTTGGCTTGAAACACGAAATAGCTGGCATTTGTATTACATTTCGGGATACGAGATATTGGATTGTATTGACAACCAATGCTCGGTAGACTAAACTACGTGGGACTGAAGGTGGTCTGTACCGCTTTCTGTCGCCCTCCCGTCAAGAAAGAGTGTATGACGATTGACGGAAGTTTCAGCGCGAATCGCTGCCCTTATTCGCAAGCAAAGATATGAACGGTCACGAATTAGCTGTTACTTTTAATATTTTAATATCTAAATATACATTAAAGCAAAAATACCGGTAAATAAACTTCAAGAGGGTCAATTACATCTACATCTACGTCATATCCTGCAAGCCACCCAAAGGGTGTGTGGCAGGGGTTGCTTTCGCACCAGGCATGCATGAATGATATGGTAGAACACCGACATTACATTAAAACCCGCGTACCACACATGAAAAGCGCCAATTAAAAATCTAATACCCAAGAAACATTCTATCTTCAATCGTTCCAACATGCAAGGGATACAAAGACTACTACTACATATCATGCATAAATAAGAACATCAATATTTACATCATGCATAAATAAGAAAGTAGAGAATAAAATGAGAAAGATTTACTGCCTGCCTATTGTCAATACTCGAACTATTCATGACGACGATCACAGCTGTTATGGTCCCGAATGGTACGCGGAAAAAATGACATTTTATACCTATCGGTTCTACAATCTAGCTCTCTAATTTTATTGGCGCGATCTAATCTGCCGTAGTAAGAAGGGGTTAATAGGATGTTTTTGACGTCGTCAGTGAAATGATTTTCCTGAAATTTATTTAGTAGGTTAAGCCTATAATTTAATCTACGCTGTGATAGCGATTCCCATCCTAATTCTTCTAACAGTCCAGACACACTAGCCACGTTTCATTCCAGAGTTAAAAAGCAATATAAACTGTCTGAAAAAGAAACTTTGCAAATATTGAAATGAAAAAGCTCTCTTCCTTCTGCATCTCTTCAACGATGCGTGAAGGAAAAGTTTAGACTTTGACTTATATTCCTCCAATCCTCATTTGACGACGACGTCAAAGTCTGACTATCGTAATTAGCCCCACTCCGGTATTAGTCACTCCGCTAATCGTCTTTCAAGTCCCGCCAAGGAAGAATTTTCTGGATCGCATGTGTCACACGAAAATGTCTCTAAAATGTCAACAACAAAAATCGCTGGCACACTAAGGTGAGGTGGTTACGCAGAAAATTCCATTCACAGCCGGATACTAAAGTCACCAAGTTCCGGTATCATTGGAACGTCATGGTTAACGTCATAACTCTAGATTACGTAGCACCGTAATGTTTACTAAAAGAGGTAATGGCTTCTAAATCACACAACCGGTACGTTAGTCCGATGGGGAATTACTTCCAACGGCTTTAGATATTGGTACCATTTAAATAAGACAATTGGTAACGACCGGAAGCGATCCCCAACTATGGGGAATAACCTCTGCTCTCCGAACCACAACCCGACATAAAATAAGAAAAATTTACTACACACAGTTCTAGTACACAATATTGTGTGCAAATAGCAATTGAGCTTCAGGCAGCCTCAAAGGACAGAGACTTGTATAAAGACTGTCTTCCACAAATGGAACTAATTCCTGGCGCAAAAATCTATGTTGTCTCATATATATATATATATATATATATATATATATATATATATATATATATAAAACAAAAGTACATATAATAATAACCAGTCGATTTCATTCCAGCCCAAAATGAACAAGGGAAGCGGATACAGTAATAATAATAATTCAACTTGCAACGGCAATAAAACACTAATTACTTCAAGTTACAACACAGGGTACATGTACATATATTACAGTTCTAGAACAAAAGATCAATGTTGCTTTGTGACAATATCCATCCATTTGTTTATTTCAAAAATTACCTGCTTTTCAAACTTTTCGTGTTTTCAGGCAGGGCGTTAAACACGATAACGCCCAAACACACAAAGGATCTCTTAAACAATGTGACATTAGGTTTTGGAAGCCATGTATAGAACTGCCTTCTTAAATTATTAATGTGGTCCCTCCCAGAAACCGCGGGAAAAATGAAGGTATTACATGCATGTAATCCCAGCTATATAAAAAAAAGCCAATGAAATTATGTCCATTCAAAATAATTGGCTTCAAGCACTCATTCGCTGGGATCCACACTGCATTTCGATTGCGAGAAACTGGATTTTTTCAACAAACGACCACATCACGAAAAACTGACTTGCGCGAACATTGAAGACTTTCCGAGTCTGCGTGAGTCAACAAATAAATGTACGAATTTCCACCTACCCTTCGTGGTGTTTGAAAAATAATGATTCCGATGGCAACATGCGTCGGATATCAAAATAATATGAAGGTGCAAAATTCACCCGAGTGAGCCGGCTGCAGCGCCACTTCTGGTGAACTAAAAAGTTCGACCTCATTCGCAGTAGCTATTCGCTTATAACTAAAAAATTAAGTTGAATCGATGCCTTTACGCTATTGCCATTCAATTTTCTTCATTTAGTCTTAAAAACTACCTTAACCTTCTATACACAGATTTTTTTCTTCCTCCATGTGCAGTCTTTTTACATGTACCCCACTAGTGGGAGAATCAGGAACTAAAAGTTACGAATGAGAGATATTTTCGTTTCCAAGCTGTCCAATTGATGTAACAAAAGCACATAAACGTAAAGAAACCTAATCAAAGGCGATAAATAAACTCTTCTATAAGTTACCTCACTAGGTCACTCAGCTAGAGTGACCTAGGCAACTCAGCTCAGATAGAGGTTCAAGACCAAAATATAAGCATTAATCGATCCTTCGCAGAGGGGAAACGGTGACTCTACACTATACTCTTCTGAGCCGGGACGAGCTGTTGTGTGTTTATCAAGTTTGTCCAAGGGGATCACAAACACAGGTGGCAAGTGATTATATAGACCGCTGAGGAAAATCGCGGGGAATACCGAACAATTACGTCACATCATGCAAGTCTTGGACAGCCTCATGGAAACCACGCGCTTTATCATTATTGCGCGCATAGATGGCCTCGATATCGCGTTAGGTCAGGAGAGATTTCCCACTATGCGAATAACAAAACCATTTCCTCAGAAAACGAGTAAGAGACTGACATCCTTTGTGCTTTTTATTAGACATGATACAAAATCCGAAATAGATTTTTAAAATCAACAATGGAACAAGGGTTTACCTGGATGACGCATTCTTCGTTTCCTAGAAGGTAACAGGTGCGGGATAAACAATTCAAGCTGATCGTTTCAAATATTGAGGTATATGAAAGGCTCTCCATTGTAACTAATAATAGTGCTGTAACTTGGGCATGGCCTGTCCGCCATCTTTGTCAACCCCGATTTTATTTTAGCGCTTACGGGCACTAATTTTGCAATTTTATGCTGTTTTTCCATCCATAACTTACTAGATATCAACAGATTGCTATGTAGTCAATTTTCTGGAACTCTGTTTTATTAAGAAATTGCCCCTTTTCTTTCCCGACGATTAGTATTTTTATTTAGGCCTGAGAGAACAATTTTACACAACTTTCCTTTCGCACTCCCTCAAAAAACGCAGTCCGTCCAGAATCACAGAACACGCGGCAGTAATTTTATGTTTTGAGCCAATGGGACTGTTAGGCAATATGGCGGATGTGCGGAACAATCACTGCATGAAATAGCTCACACAGCAACCCGTGCCATCACACTCTATTTACTCTGGAGGGAAACTTTTGTGAATGTGTGAACTTGAAACTATATATTCGACGAAAGTTCGCGGCTCTTCGCTTGATATTATCAATGGCCTAATCTCCAGCAGGGTCATTCGTTCTTTTTCGGCTTCCGCAATATAAAATCAAGTGTGTCTAGAGAATTATTACGATCTCTCCTAGACCTTATTTTTCAAAGATTTGATACGATTCTTTCCTGTGTTTATACAAATATAGATTAATTTAGGTGAATAAATGTATTTATTTTTTATTCCATTTTTCTTGCCGTAGCTCAGCACAAATGATTATGTGATTCCAAATTCTGTGAGACTAACAAATATTCAGTGCATAGGATCAACTTCTAGGGAAATCTTGTTGAAACTATAAAAAAAATCTTGATGATATGGTTGTATCAGAATATCGATATGTTTGTATCCTCTCGGCTGCTTGTACTCAAAAACTTTATTTTTCGGAACTTTGCACTCTCCTTTGAAATTGTAGTTACATAAGTGGTTGAAAATATTTCATTTTTATCACTTTGCATCGACAGCAGGTCGCAGAATATAGGGAGCGGCGCGCGGAGAGTTATATTTTCCTATTCATAACTATTGAAAACAAACGGTCAGCTTCACTTCAAACGAGAATGAAACAATGTAAACTGCATTATCTTTATTCTGGAAAAGTCGCATATGGTCGACTCTTCCACGGGGTTTCGAGAGCAGGTTAAATTTTGTGCGGCCCCAGCAAACAGATTTAAGCCGGAATATCTAGCTAGCATACAAGACTATGTAAACAACATCCGATAAGAATATTTTGTATCGTTTTATATACTAGAAAATAACACCGGACTACTTTATTGTGAGGTATGACAAGAATCCTATAAGCTGCATCATATTTTAAAGCGGAATGATCCATTTGAAGAATTATTTTTTAATGAATACTCTGTACATAATCACTTCCAACGTAATCGATTAGAACAACTCATGTCGCAGCTTACAGAAGTTGTCGTAGTGATCTGGCTATAAGGATTAAATAGAACGTTTAGTGCTCGATAAAAGGATAACCTTACAGCACTTATTCGATAGCAAAAGTTATGACGAGGGTATATTTCAGTGACTACGTACTATCCCCTCGAGTTCCCCTCGGCCTTAACGCAACTAAGTGCATACATTCATTTTCGTGATCGCAAAACCGTTATCTGGATAGCTCAGCAAAGCGACATATTTAAACGGCGTAGTGACCGTTCTTGCGTGAGCAATGGATCACTCACATGACATAACATATTATGATATAGGAGCGGGAAAATAAACACCACATGCTTTGCTTCGATGATATTACACGCAGATTTAATGATTCCACAGTAAGTTTGGATTGAAAACAATCTTGGACACATTTCACGAATCATGAACGGAATTGGAAGTGATGATTTTTTTATCATAAGCATTAAGAATTTCCGCTAGTCTTTGTGAAAATCGAATAGCAACGGATGAAGTTTGATCCGATAATTAATTGGCCACGGCCCGGTTTCAGTGCCTAAATTATGTTGCCGCAATGTAGCTTAACTCAATGTAACTTAACGTTTGGCAAACTTGATGTAAACTGACCCCTGAATATACACCTTGATGACCCAATGCCCTGTCCATCTACCTCAGTGGATATCACCATTGAGAACAAGTGTATTAAGTTTCTCCAAATCTGCACATGGACAAAAATCGTTCCCACCATCCCTCCGTTACGAAATAGACGGTTCTCACTTATGCGAACAATAAGCTTATTCAAAGCGGTACCGGGAATAGAACAGTGAATCCCTCTTTTGAGGAGAAAAAATGAGATTTGGGACGCGTTTTGGGTCTTCTAATTGGATCGACTACCGCATCACAACCCTATCTGCCCTTACGGGGAAGCCTGGAGGACTGAGGGCGGCGCTCTTAATGTAACTGAAGCCTCTCGAGGCGCTAGGACACACGTATTCGCGGTCTTCCAGGTTCACCACACGGAAAGTGGAACACGTCATATACATCTACATCTACAAAATACCGTGCAAGCCACCACTACGGTTTGTGGCACGGGGTGATTCCACACCAGGCATCCCTCATCCCAGCTGCAATCCGAACCGCGTAAGTTCCCCCGGAATGTTTGGCGCAGGCCAAAAGCAGTCAGGATAACATTGCGCGGTCAGACCAGAAACTAGGAGAGTGATACGTAGAAGAACATGCTTCCATGCAGTACACTATTTAAGATACGACTACTGGTTATAATTACTGCGATAGATAAATAGATCTACAAGGTACTAAACCATGCAAGAGCTATATCAGGATGGAAATTGCACGTGAGATTAGTAACTAATGATAATGTTAGGGTATTAACATTAGTGCAAAAACCTTTTTCAACTAGTGAGGGCCGAAAATATCCTAGAACTGATCTATCGCAACTATTATGGTCCCTTATTGTACGTGGAAAACATTACATTTTATAATCCATCGGTTCTGCAGTATATTTCCTTAATCTTATATCTATTATCGTATGTAACATAATTGTTTGGCTTCAGCAAAATATGTTGAGCGTCCGGCCAAAAATAGTCTACAACAAACGCGATTTAATCCCTTCTTTTGTCTTCCATCGGATAGAGGTTCCCAGCCTAATTCCCTCAACAATTTAGTAACACTTCCATATTTATTGTGACATTTTTAACAATCTAGCTGCCCTCATCTGCATTCGATCTATACCTGCAACTAGTCCTATTTCATAAGGGTCCCATATACTAGTGATGTACTCCAGGTGAGGTCTTAATGTAACTGGAGCCAGTTTGGCTGTTTCTGGTGGCTTGAACAACCCGACAGTCTTCATTTTTTGAGCGAAGTATCACGATGATAAAAATTCAATGAAAATGGCCTCATCACAAGGAAAGAGATGTAACCTTCTTAGCGATACCAAAATATAAACCACTTACTGCATCAATGCTGGAATTATTTGCAATTAAAAAAGAGGCCGTTTTCTGTGCTTAGGGTACGAAATTTCGCCCCAGTAAAACATTGTCTCAACAAAATTAATTCTTGCCACGTTTGTTTTTTCACAAAATGAACAAGAAGTTGAATCTTAAGAGGGGTTTACGCTGTGAAGTTACTTCCTCAAGTTTATTCTGCAGGAGCTTGCCGGCAACTTTACTCTGAAGAAGAACTTTCTTTCCATTCGTCTCCATAACCACATTCCAAATCCCAATATATCCCCTCTTTCCTCCCGACTCTCCATGTTTCTGCCCCATTGGGCACGACACTCAATATAAAACGTGTTGCAAACCTTTCCCTTAAGCCCACGTTGATTGATTTGGCTATTTGAAGTCGCTTGACTTTACCGAAGACTGTATTTCCCCGATTTATTTTCCCTCTTATTTCCTCCGTATAACTTTCATTCCATGTACATAAATCCCACGATTTACGAAGGACTCACTTTACGATGGATTACGAAGGATTCACTATACGATTCACTTTCTGCATGCTTTTCCGCGCAAGTTTTCAAATTTCGACGACATTTTATACCCAATGTTTTATACACAATTTCTTAAAAATGTTAACCCATATTGGTAAATGGACTGCATTTTCTTAGCATAGCAACGTATCAATATTTATTTTTACGTGAAAACCGATCCCGCGGGAGTAAAATGCTGGTTCACTTTTACGACGGAATTCGCTTTACGAACGGACCCGTGGAACGGATTAATATCGAGAAGCGAGTCTACCGTATAACACTGCTGAAAGTAGCTTAAGGGTGGTGATATATATATATATATATATATATATATATATATATATATATATATATATATATATATATATATATATATATATATATATATATATGTCCACTTGGCGAAAAACACTTGTAGTGCACAGATATAAAAAAAGGTCACAGGCGTGACTAGCAGTTACATATAGAGCACAAAAAAAGGTAAAACTCACAGAAATTTTGATATATTTCGGCGGACACAACCGCCTTCGTCAGAATGTTAGAAGGTAGTTGGTTACAGATTGGTTTTTTTGTTTTATATATATATATATAAAACAAAAAAACCAATCTGTCTGTAATCCATTTTCAATTCGACCACCGCATCACGAGCGACTTTCGTTCATTCCGACTGCTCCTTTGCGGTCGCCTGTGTAGGGCATGAAATTACGTCATAATTAAATGCGCGACGTTCGGCAGATGTGATTTTTAACTGCCAATTCAGGGCAATGAAACGCACATGGCACCACCAATTTGGGGAGGACAGCATTCCCACATCACGATGATAAGTGACTAACACGAGTGATTTTTTTTAAGTGCATTACGTAACCGGCCGGTAACTTTTTATCATTTTTCATCGTCAAGCATTGAAGTGGTTTTCTCGTGACTGCTTGAGCCAGAATATCACCTTTTCTTACATGATAATGTATAAAGTATACTGCTTGTTTGTAGACCTATGTTTGTAGTTAACAAGTGGATTTTGAAGGGGCTATATTTGATTAAAATTTGATCTAAACTATAATCTAGATGAGCAAAGTAGAAATTACATCCGTTTGATGTGATACAGGATATTTATATACTTTGTCGCATCAGATAAAACTTCGGCAAGAATTAAAATAAGCGATTATGCATATGAAGAAGTATTCTCAAGCTCCATTCAAAATTTGGCTAGGTGTTCGAAGATGATGGCTTATTAGTTAAGAGTAGTTTTGCTGTTCTTGCACGATTAATTTGGATTTTTATCAAATCAGAATCATAACAAATCAATGTGAGAAAAACTGAAAATTGAGAAATCGAGGAACTTAGGGTACATGGCATATATTTCATTCATCCTGGTGAACATCCACAGGGAAAGTTAAAATCTACTATGATGACATCACCATTGATGGTTGTGCAATCCTGAGGTTTGTTGACTGCAGCCCTCCACCCTTCCCTTATCTAATGCTAGTTCCCTTACTTTACCTCTAGGTACCTCTTCCTATGTACCTTTCTCTTTATTTGTCCCATGAACTTATTCCCGTGTATTCCTCTGGGGACTTTTCCTTCTATTTTACCTTGAATCATGTTCTTCACAAACCGAATGTGTCTCAGGGTGTGTCCAATCCTTCTGGATCTTCTTTTCTGTATTGTGATCCATATGGTTCTTTCCTCCTCTACTCTTCTAAACACATCATCATTTCTTATTTTGTCCGTCAATTTTATCTTCAGCATCCTCCACCAGCACAAGGTTTTCTAAGGCTTCTAGTCTTTTATGGTCAGCTTTTACAATGGTCCATGTTTACGATCCATGAAGTGCCACGCCCCACACGAATATTTTCACATACTGTTTTCTAGTTTGTAGTCCTATCTTCTTTGAACTTAGCTGCAATCTTTTTACCACGAAGGCTTTCTTAGCTTGGGCTGTTCGCCGCTTGATGTCCGTTGTACTTTTCCCGTCACACGTTATGGTATGTACTTCCGAGATAGGCGATGGAATCCACTTGCTCTAATTTCTCTCCTCTCAGGGGTCTTAGATGACAAATGTTGCATTTTCTAGAAAGTAATAGGTGCGGGTGCAGGCGACTAGGACAACCCATATTGATCGTTTCCCACTTATTCCTCCTAGGATTTAGGGAATCATTTCCTACAGTGTCGTTGAGTGTTCGACAAAGGAAAAGGTTTAAGACTTGACCTTGTAGTAGTTGCTCTCGAATTGGACCAGTTTATTCAGGTGGTTGAGGTGGCTGGAAAAAAACGGCATCACGTAGTGCATACACACAGAGATTTTTAAAAAGTTTTTTAGGCATTCAATTTGAAATCACCACATAATATCATTCCTTTTTTGTTTTAAATAATTGGACATTCAAACCCCAATCACAAGCTCCAAGTCCGCGCGTTTACATTCAGTCAATCCACTCTCTTCTCCTACTCTCTACTCTCCATACACTCCCCTTTCCCTTTCTTCTCTTTCCCAAACGAGCAGAACACCTAAAGCAACTATTTCCGTACCGCCAACTAAACCGGTTTGAACGTCGGAACCACAGCATAAACTCCAAGACAAAGAGACCACAAGTGGTGAAGGCGGTCATTATATTTTTTTGGAACCCTCCGTATTCGCATCCGTCGGACCAAGTAATCACAGGAGTAACCTTGAAGCTCTCTCCTGCGAGGAGAATTGAAGCCGAATTTTGCGCATTGAGCCATGTTGTGATAATGAAAACATTGGGTGATCCTATGCGAAAGCATTGAAATCTGGCGACTTTCGGGGCAGTGTTGTGGCTCAGTTGTGGATGTATTGAGTCCATCGAGGATATTAACGAATAATCGTGCTTGTGGCTGCCTCCACAATCAACACATGGGCTGTAGTCTCGCGTTTTATATCGTAAATTGGGGAAATAAGGCGAGTGCCGCGAGCGGCCATCTGTGCGTGAAAAGTGACATCGTGCTCTGCGTTTGTCTGCCAAAACAGAATAAATAAGACATCTAAACAGCTACTAATAATATTGTCTTTCCCAAAGTTCCTTGGAGTTGTAGGTGAGCTAAAAAAAAAAAGGTTCTCCATTTGCCGTAGAGTTCTTTTGTTTTGGTCAGGTTTTGCATTTCATCATTACATTAATCATCTGTAATCCACGGGTATGAACAGTTACTTATGATGAAATATGATACGATGTGATGGCTAACTAGTTGCCATCCGTGTCCTTGGCCTCTTTTCGTCAGGCCATGCTCACAATTAGTTGTTTTGGGGAAGACGAAATTGTGTGCATTTGTGATATCAATTATTACGTACATATGAAATTAATGGAGGACTATTGAAGAAAAAGAAAAAAATTTGCACCCAGCAAATTCTATGACGACGATTGAAACTACTTGGAATGGGTAATGGACACGATCAGTGGGTATTCAGTTTTATTCGACATCGTAGCAGTCGATATTTAAGGCATTCCTGGCATACGTCATTACGTCCATTTTTGATAAACGGAGACAAATTTAAGCTTTGGAACTGTCATTTATACACAGGAGTTTACCTAAAGAGACTTGCCTGTAGTATTCATGGGGAATGGGAGGTTTTTCTGTAAGTATTAGGTTTCCAATGGCTTCCTAGCAGACGATGTTGTATGCATATGTTATTTTCTCTACTGCTACGAACTGTCGTGAATTGAAGAATCAAAGCAAGCATTACTTTAAGGTACCAAGGTAAATATTAATATATAAATATATTTCACGAGTTCTATTAGCTCCTGGGTCCCGTATTCGATAATAATTGCACCGCTAAGATACACGGAGTTAAAGGGAAGAAGGCAATGTTTTCATAGTCAGAACATGGCCAGAGCGCAAGGCAGGTGGCTTCATTTTTCTCGCGTAAGGTTACCCCTGGGCAAGTAATGATGCCTGTGGTACTCTACAAGTGAATTTCCTTTATGATCAATCCAGAAGTGCAGTGGCCTCAATTGTACAGGAAGCACACGAGACGTGCTTTAAGCCCTTATTGGAAAAATTGAGACGATAAAAAGTCGAAATCGTTATAGAGCACACTGAATAATTAGCTATCCCATCTAAAAACAAAACTAACCACAAAGGCAGCCTTTAATGCTAGGTATTAAAGTCAGCGAATGTCAAACATATCAGAGCACTCGACCTCTCACGAGCGACGTTAAATGAAACTATGTGTGCAAAAGAAGCTTTCGGCAACCAACTGATAATGATTTTGCTGCTTCACAACAGGCACTGCATTATGTTTTAAGAAGAGTAACTGAATCCATTCAATATAAAAGAGGGAAACGTCCCCGTAGGAAGACCCAGGAATAAGTCAATGGACCAAATAAAGTGGAAAGTACATACGTTGGAAGATCTGCCAGGAAGTAAGGGAAAAATTGTATTTTTCAAATGTCTTGGGCGCTAGGAGGCTGGACTACAATTTGTGGGCTTGAGCGAAAAGAAGATTGCTCGTCACGTTACTTTCCAAGAGCCAATCAAGATACTCTAGGCGTGGCGTAGAGCCTCGAAAACGTAGTCGCTCTCAAACCCCCGTTGAGTAAACTTCGCGATTCTACTTGCTGTGTTGCCAAACCTCATCACCGCAGAGCCTCTCTCACTGTGGGCCACGCCATTTTCCCGGCTGACGGATGACAATCTCTACAACGTCGAGATAGAACCCCTTCCTCTTACTTGGAGTTCCCCACCCTTAGGCAGCGAAGGTCTAACAGCAGTTTCGGACATGCACGAAAGATGCCCGCTCCCACAAATTTTACTCCAGCCTCCTAGTGCCCAAGGCATTTCAAAAGATGATATTAATAGATAGGGGAAGCTGGAGGGCTGAATTCAACCAATCTTAGGATAGAACGACCAATGGTGATGACCCCATAGACTTGCTGCCTTACCGGAGTTGTCTCACATACTTACGTCTTGCAGTCTCGGTAGCCTTAAGCTGTGTTTTCCAGTAATTTAAGTCCTAAACCTTTACCCTTTATTAATTTAATAATGCCTATGCCAAACAAATGCAATGGAGGGAAACGTACAAGAGAGAAAGGAAACAACGGAAGAAAAAGAATAAGGAAAAAATTAAGAGGAATGCCAACAAAAAAGTTCCTAAATGACAAAATAAGTACTATTGGAGAGGCACGTGAAAGGATTTGAAAACAATAGCAATGGACAAAGACACATGGCTGCAAGGACAAGGCTCCGTCTTAAGAAGATGACGATGATGCCAACGAAAATTGAATACGAAGAGAAAAGGGCTTCTTCCAAATCACACGTAAGCGAAAGTATTCAACAGAAGTATATAATTAGCTTTTGAGAACTCCTGTCTCCAGAAGTGGAAAAAATTGGGCTCAATTATACGGAAATTTATCTTCGTTTCCCTTCCTACTCTTTCCCAAATGAGCAGAACGCCCGGAGCAACTATTACAGCACCGCCAACAAAACCAGTTTGAAGGCTATTTCTTCAAAGAAGTATGGTATTTAAGCATCTTTAATAGTGTAACAGAGGAATTCTGACACAATTTAAGGATGGCTGAATGACACAATTACAAATGTTGATGAATTCAAAAATATTAGCTTTTCACCACACAGAAATTTTCGCTGTCCATCATCGCTATGAACCATTTCTGGATTTTCTGCTGTGTGTATTGAATTTTAACGTATACTCGGCTTTTCGTTCATCCTACTGAAGGCGTCTCCTGGCGACACTCTCAGCAGGAAATACGGAAGGTTGAATTTACATAAAAAAGCACACTAAAAAAACCGGAAAAGGTTAATTGTGATAATACACATCGCTGAAAAAATCTGTACTCAAAAATTACATCATCCATGTTCGATGCTCACTTTTAAAATCAACTCCCAAAAAAGCATAGCGGATTGTCGAAGTAATGCTAATGTTCAGTGCGTATCAACTCTAATCCCAAGGTTTCCAAATTAAATGCATTAGAGAGCGAAACGTCCCAAACGAATGTGAAGCAAATAAGCTTTGGGCAGTGGAGTGAATGAAAAGCATCTAATGTCTCCATCGCAGCTATTATAATCTCTACATTAAATGCTACCCTGCGATTACCGCATGGGCATTGGGCATGGGGAGTTTTGAAAACAGCCGTTTAAAGGTGTAAAGATGAGGTTTTGGGAGGTGAAATGGTGACGTATATGATGCGAGCGTTTTAAGTATCGCTCGATTTTTATCAAGGACACGTATTGGGCGAGGAAAGAACGAGTTTTTGTATCTTTCTGTTCGGCAATGCATCTCTCTTATTGTAATCGCTTCTGTCAGCCCTATAGATGTAGTGAGACGTCCTGATAATATTCTGTGTCACTCTGAAACACACCAGCTCTGAATTTCTCAAACTAAGCCTAGCGTGCAGCCTCTGAGTCTCTAGGGGCTCCCACCTTAATCCCTCTGCAAGCTGTGAAACACACTATGTTCAATCGCAGCAGTTTTTAACGAAGCAGCTTTGTATTTCACAAATTTCTTTAATTAAATCTTTAAGTTCAGGGTCTCCTAATGCTCAAGGCGTATTCAAAGTGTGGCCTACCCATTGCGCGGTAGTACCTCTCCTTCACTATTTCATCCGAGGACCTTCCTTCTGTACGCTCTAATCGCTAGAGGAAAAGCTGAGGACACGTGGCAGGGCGAAGGCCAATGTCGCCCCAGGGTCCTGTGGTGCAACCGCTGCGCTGTAGAGGTATCGAGGGTGGTCGGGTGCGTTTAAGCAAGCCCACTGTCGCCCACTGCGGCTAGCCAAAGACTCGGGGGAGTTGGGCGCGGGGGTGGACAAGGAGGATGAGGAGAGAGGAGGAGAGGGGTTTGGAGGTCGACCCAGGTTCAATCGGCGTATAAAACGGGGGGAAGGAAGGGGGCGTGGATGCACATGAGCAATCATTGGTCTCTGGGGATGGGAGAAACGGGAGGAAAAGGTGGGGGCAGCACCGTCGTCCTCCTCCTCGTGAAAAGTCAATACTATAATTGCCTCCGAGGGTCGGGGAGCTCAATGGAAACGTATCGTCCACGGAATAAAAGGAAATCGACTAGGGGGAGGGGGTGGCGGTGACTTCTATTTTTAAACTTCCCAGAGTACTTGCATAACTGCTCCCCCACCCACCAGGGGTCGGGTTTAAACCCGCCTTTGAATGCGCTAGTTCCACTGCTATTGCCAGAACAGCAGTGGAACTACGGAGAGCCTTAGACCGCATGCAAGAGAATCCCTAAATCACTTCATATAAAGGAGAAACATGCCGATTTCATGAATCACAATCTTACGGAGGGATCCTCGAATCGGTCGATGTAGCCCCCTTACAGTTCGATAAGGCATTTAGAGTGGGGGTAGAGGACCAAGAATTTAACTCTGTGAAAAAAGACCAAGTAATTTTGAAATTTAATCAGAATGGATTTTCACAAAGTGAAGCCTCTCACCATCGAATTAACCAGGTAACATTTTCCATCGCAGGACCTTTGAATTATTGTTCAAAATGTTATGCTTCCTAGAAATTGTTCTTTGATGATTTTAGAACCTAATTACGAAGATTTTTTTTTTATTTTCAATAATTTGTTTGAAGAAAATTCCTTCTGAGAAACCAGATTACCTCCGTAGGTGGCGATAGTATCGAAGCAATACGAGTATCGCATAGCGAGTAAATCCATTGAAATTAGTCATAATATCCGTCTCGTACAGTTACGATTATTTTGTAACATTCACTGATTCCAGAAAGAGGGTTGAATGTTTTTTGACGTATTGTAATGATATTTTTTTGGTTAATTGTATCGAGTTTTTAATAATGGAACGTATGTTAATGGATTTGAAAATATCTAATAAATCAACAAGAGTTTATTACTGAAAACAAATATTTTATACCGTCAACACAGGTATTAAGGTTCATACAAACGTGATATTAAGGCTTAATACTGAATAGCATAATTTTATGTTACATAACTAATGAGATAATCATGTTGCTCAACTCGACAGGTGAAAAACACCTTGTTAGTCTGAGGATTGAATCAAAGGGGGTCCAGGATAAACAATAAAAAATATTAATTAAATAATCCCTAAAGGCAATCCGGGAGTAGCGGTAAGAAATGAGTCGGAACGAAACTCCAAACGGAATTAGATTTGAAACGAAGAAACACAAAGAAACTGGGCTTCCAAAAATGTGTTTCCACCAAGAATGGATATAAATGGGATTTTACTCATACAAGGATTTTTAAAGAAAAAGTTTTCCCTATCTCATATTTAAAAAAAAATACCTTTCCCTACTATTTTTCTCGCCAGTTGAACCAGAAATTACACGGGGTTCAGCGGGAAAATCTGAAAAGAACACGTGGAAAAATTCTCATTCTCCAATTAATAGCAATACCATTTTCATGGAAATTGATTTTTAAGAATGGAAAATTTCCAGCAAATTGATAAAAAATAAAATGAATGCATATTATCTAGTTATTTTTAGAGTTAATAGCTATTTACTAGCCAAAGCTAAGAAGACGTTCATGGGAAAAAGATTACTGCTGTGCTCAAAGAAGACAGTACTACAAAACAGGAAACAGTATGTGAAAACATTCGTGTGGAGCGTAGCACTCAATGGATCGGAAGCATGGACCATTGGTCAAGCTGACCAGAACAGACTAGAAGCCTTCAAAACCTGGTGCTGGAGGAGGATGCAGAAGATAAAATGAATGGACAAAATAAGAAATCATGAAGTTTTCAGAAGAGTAGAAGAGGAAAGAACCAAATGGAATACCATACAGAAAAGAAGAAATTAGGGATGAGTCGATTCCACTTTTTTTTCGATTCCGAATCCGATTCTTTCGATATACCAGAAGCGTAAGACTAATATTTAAATTCAAGTATTAGCTGAAATAAAATAACAATGACAATTATTGGGTCGCTTTTATCCCCCATGAGATCTCTTTCAATAAAACGCACACTTTGCACCTATTACATCCAAAATACGTGAGCTACCAGTCCTCTGATAAAAATTTATTCCAGTGAATAAAAGGTTTCTTGTGAATAAATTCTCCCGTTCAGCTTTGTTTTGTCCAGATTGTTGAAGTTGAAGCAATGTTAAACTTCTTTGAGATGGAAATTCTAATAAATAAAAATATCTCTATAAGTCTATAACTTGACTCAATTTTTTCGCGCGGTACCTTTAAAACTCCTTCACGACGGAAGGTTTTTTGTGATTCTGAAAAAAATACTGCGTTGACAATATGATTAATTTTCAAAAATGGTTGAGAACACACAAAAAATACACACAGTTTGTTTTTTGACGAGACCTATGGGTAATAAATCCCTCATTTTTAAATTCTGTCTCTCTGGAGTGAATACACGTACCATATCCCATGAATAAGCGATGGTATATTTTTGCAAGCATATCGTAAAATAGTGTGGTAAGGGGCTGATATTTTGGTATTTTTGGAAGGGTGAGATGTTTTTCATTAAAATGACACTGAATTCACTAATTTTTAGGTGAAATGATATTTCGCTCAAATTACTATAAATGTTCAATCACCAACAAAACAGAGTAAACGGAACCAATATCGCAAGTGAAAATGAAAAATACAATTAATCCGAAGATAAATTTTCAGCACATTTTCTTAAAAACAATAGTGTTGCCAGGAAAGGCCTCGGGCAATTTTGGAGGAAGACCGTTTCAGATCACAATAGTCCAGTTCAGGAATGTACATGTTTTCACATTGGTCATTTGAGACCGACATTACACCTTGTATCGGCGATCAATCCCACCTATGTAGTGAGCGTCTTTTAATTTCTGTCTCAGTTCCTCCCATGCCTTTTCTCCATTTAGTATGCGGAAGAGCACCTACGCATAGTTAATTAATTTTTCAACTCCATCCTGAAGAGTCCCGTTGCCTCGTTCGTTGCTAACCTTTCGCACTCCGCCAGCTCTTTCGACGGTTCGAACTGGGGAAAGGTGGAATGGCAGCTCCAAGGGCGCGGAAGTGAAACCGAGCGGGTGAAGTGAGCGAATCGCACCGAAACAAGTCATTACGCAAAATCGGTGAGCATGGAATATAATAATTAAGGCGTGAAGCGTGGTTTGAGTGGGAAAAAGGAAACTCAATATGCAATAGCTTTGGAAATGACTCAACAATTGTGGGGAGAGAATCTCAAAGGAGGGGAAATAAAAACATAACTGTCTAGCACTGCGTTACGGAGGTTCTACCGCGACTGAGTGAGTCAAAACATATACTTACTTCCGAATTATTTTCATGTGATTTAAACATCCTGCTTTCTCTGATGGGATTCGTTAGCTACTGAAAACCAAAGTCAACGAACAAAAAAAAAGGTCAATCATTCCACAACTAACTTTAATGAACACTTTTTCACACTCACAGACGCCGCCGACTGCATTCTTATGGAAATACCACATTTTGACTTTAATTTTTGCTGGAATTGGGGAACAGCTCAAATAGAAAGAAGATAATATGTATCGATTTCACTTTTTTTCATAATATGTCCACGACTTTAAGAAGGAATCTTCATTTTAGGCATGCCCCGATGACCTACCCTGAATTTCATTTGTATTATAAATTAAAATCTCCACTATACGATGGTGTGAAACATTAATAGTTTATTGGTCATTTAACGAAGTTGTATTGGCTTAAAAATGATAATTTTGAACGATGATATACACCGCCTTCATACGCAATCACATGCTCAAATATAGCCCTATAATTCCATCACATTTTCACCACTCAATCTCGATTTGCACTCTTATTTACTCCCACAAGTACATCTACAACAACGTAAAACCCAGAAAGACACCTCAAGAGTGTTTGGTAATGGGTTATTTATCACCAAGAGGCAATGTAGTGTACATGTAACATTCATCAGCATCCGCTACACTATAGGTATGTCACCAACGCTACAGATACTATTGAATTTATGTACATATAATGCAACTGCATAAACGAGATACAGGATTTATGCAGAAATCATACGAAACTTGAAGTTAAAACTTCGTGACGGATTAAGAAACAAGCATTTGGGAGCAAATATACTAATCAGCTACAATACGTGGAGAATAACCTGCTTAAAATTCTCTTTGGCAGCCATTTTGGTCTCTTATCGAACACGGGAGAAAATGAAATTTTAAACCTGTCTGTTCTGAAATCTATTTCCCTGATTTTATTCTCATGGTGTGGTCTACCGTATTATATTGGAGTTCGCTAAGATATTAACAGTTTACCCCTAAAACAAACTGGTTTCGACCTCACATAAAAGAATGCGTCTAATTTTTTACCGACAGTTAAGGAAAGCGATTTCCATCCCAGTTGTCATAAGAGATCTCATCTACATCTACGTAATACCCTGCGAGCCACCACAAGGGTTTGTGGCATGGGGTGAAGATCACCAAACATGTACTATTGACATGAAACTAGGATATTTAATGGAGACATGATAGATAATAGGGTCACTGCAGCTAGATGGTTAGTCTCTACATAATAAGAAAGGGATTATTGGTTGTTATTTCATGCATCATTCACTACAGACTACTCTAACTATATTTCACCGACCTATTCCTTTGCTACGCTGCCAATTGTTCTATCTTATGGTACGCGGGAAAAATGACATTTTAAATCTTTCGGTACGACAATCTCTCTCTCTCTATAATCTATCTCTCTAATCTTGTTAATCTGATCAAACCTGGCATAATACGCAGGGGTTCTTAATATATATCTAACGTCATCTGTGAACAAATCGGTTGGAATTTACTTCAAAGGTTTAACCTAAATTTTAACCTGCGTTCTGACAGTTATTCCCATCCTAGTTCTCTATTAAACTCGTAACACTTATACAATTATCATAACGGCCTTTAACAAACCTAGCGGATCTCCTTTGCACGCGCTCTAATGCTTTTATCATACCTTCCTCGTGCGGATCCCATATACTAGCGGCATATTCTAAATGAGGCCTGACAAGAGAGATCAGTAAAACTAACATGAATATCACAACGGCCCTTCACGTATACCTTGTAGATCCTCTCTGTGCGCGTTCTATCGTGGGTGTGGACCTCGAGTGAAGAGATCTAACGAAATAGTGTAGGAGATAAATCAATTGGAATCCCAGAAAAACCTCCGCGGTAGGCGGTTCCCACAGGTTCGATAACGGCTATTTTTAAGACCCAAAAACGAATGAAAATTAGCCACATCGATCAACATGGGATATGCGAGAAAACCTGTTTCTCTTAGGAAGTTTTTATTGAGCTTAACCTGTTTGTCTGGGTCAAATCTTGTAATAACTGAAATTTAACCCACTTTCCGATGAATTAGAGCTCTGAAAGTTTGTCCACAGACCCATTTCCACTGACAATACAGAGATTAATTGAAATAATGGCAATAATAAACTGACTGCGCGTTTGCTAAAAGGTTTTCTTGAGTATGAGTTCTATGTCTGCGTCAAATGTAGTAACCAAAATTTTACCAAATTCCCAGAAGACTCTCTGATAGTTCTGGAAGTTTGTCCCGAGACCTACACCGCATAACTTAGATAATTTCATTTCATACAAATCTTTCTGAAATTAGGAAAAATGTCCTAAATTCAGCAAGTTTTCGGAATTTAACTCTCTAGACTATTTCAGTTAAAAACCCAGCTGAAATTCAGCAAATTGCCTGAATTGAAGTTAGTCTTAGAGATCAGCAATCCTATGAATTATTTGTCTTTAAAAATCTGGATGAAATGTATTTAATTTCCACACATAATCGTTATTCCACATAGAATGTAAGTGTAACTCTTTTATTTAATTGAATATTTTCTCTGTGGACCCCCTTACCCTAAAATTTATAAACCTTATAGAAAATAGGCTGCAGCAATTCAGCTGTTGAACTAATACTCCTACCTGAGCATTTATGCAAAACATTCAACCCCATATCTAATAGTAAATATTTAGGACAATAGCTGTGAATAAATTTCATATGGTGAACTATCATTAATTTTGGCAAGATTATCTCCCAAATAATGACTAAGCGCAGGAGATTATGGAATGCTAAGCCATTAGTTCAGTACATTTAATTTGATATTTATTATACTGGTAAAATAGCTTTGCACTGATATTTAGTACATGTGAAATCCCCTTTTACACTATTAGATGCATTTCCCTCATTAAAATAATCTTCGAGTTGTCCTATTCTGTTTGGACATTTTTCTTTAAGTATTTGCCACCAAAACCTATTTACTTTCCTAGGTACACTTCAATCCAACTGTGCCAAAAAGGAAAATTTCCTGAATTTCAGCAAGTTTTTCTTGCTTAAAATTTTAAGCTTTCCAGATTTGCTCAAAAGTCTGTACAACTTCAGTATAGGCATCCTTGCTGAATTTCAGCAAATTCGTGGAAAAATATGTTACAGTGCACTACTGGTGGCACTACAAAAATCAATTAGCATGGCCACTAATAATTTTCTCCGTCAACTCCAAATCGGGTGCCGGTGATCACTGCGAGGAAGTTTCGAAGCATGGCGTGTCTCTTTCTCTCTCCGCCATGTCGATTTTTTTAAATTCCGCCTCAAACGCGACAGGAAAGGTGGTGTGATAGGAAGAGGGGTGGGAGAGAGTGAGCGTGTTCCGGCGCGCAATTGGCTGGGAGTCGCGTGGGGTGATCGCAGGGATTCCCTTGCGAGGGGTGACGTGATGTGGGGAGGTATTTATAAGGGAAATGGGGTGGGTAGAGCAGTGCAGGTATAGCGAAAAGGATACGTCACTATCGCAGTCCCTAGACTACCCCCGTTGTTAAGGTTACGGCGAAAAAATAGGGGAGTATGGGGCGATATAGCCAAGACCGACCTTAGAGCCGGGCCACCTGCCCCGCCCCTCCGAGGGCCTTAAACTTTGGAGGAACTCGGTAATCACAGGATGGTAAAACGTGACGATGCTAACGCATGGTGTGACCTACACATTACCGTATCTGATATTGGTCAAGGAGTACCATGATCGTCGACATTTTTATAGAGAAACGGAAATTTGTATGCTAATCAGGAGTCTAATTCAATTTTTGGAATTTAAAATTTACTAAAAAGTAGGGGACTTAAAATAACTAATTAATTGAAAATAATAGTAAATCATATTACCTTTTGGTTGAATAATATAAATCTCGAGTAACTAATTTTTTTAAATTTTTCCTTTCATATTGAGATGTGCAGAAGAGCAACGCATGTGTAGCAAGAACGGGGGCCTCACAAGATAGGGTAGAGCAGTCCAGTACAGAAAGCTGGTTTTATGGAGTTAACTGTTAATGGACTTGAATTTTTTAATCTCATACATTTTTTTACATTTTTATAGAGAAATGGACATTTGTGTGCTAATTTGGATTCTTGTTCCATTTTTTTGTAATTTAAAATGTATCCAAAAGTAAGGGACATAAACTAAGGAATATCTCGAAAATAATAATCAATCATAATATCAACTGGTTTTATGATATAGGGCTCGAGTAACTAATTTTTTTATTTCTCCTTTTATATTGCGACGTGCAGTAGAGCAGTGCAGGTATAGCGAAACGGGGAACCCACAAGAGTGGGTAGCGCAGTGCAGTATAGAGAGTTAGTTTTTTAGAGTTTACTGTTTTCGAACCTGAATTTATTTCATATCATACATTTATTTTATTTTTTATAGAGATACGGATATTTGTGTGCTAATTAGAATTTCTATAACGTTTTTGTAATTTAAAATTTATTAAAAAAAAGTAAGGGACGTATAACTAAGGAGTAAATTGAAATGAGACAGGAGAGGTCACCGTCAAAATTTAATTTATGCGGAAGTATAGTTACTCACAGAAATCATTTCTCATAGTTCGTAATATTTCGGACATCAAGCAGAGATTAGCCCAAGCTGAGAAGGCGTTCATGGGAAAAGGACAAGTGCAGTGCTCAAAGAAGATAGCACTACAAACCAGGAAACAGTGTGTGATAACATTCGTGTGGAGCATGGCGCTCTATGAATCGGAAGCATGGGCCATTGGAAAAGCTGACCGGAAAAGACTAGTGAAGCCTTCGAAACCTGGTGTTAAGGGAGGATGCTGAAGATAAAATTGGCGGGAAACAAAGAACTGAATGAAGTGTATAGAAGAGTAGAAGAGGAAAGGACCATATGGAACACCATAGAGAAAAGGAGAACCAGATGGATTGGACAAACCCCGAGACACAATGGGTTTGTGAAGAACATAATGGAAGGTAAAATAGAGGGAAAAGTCCCCAGAGGAATAAGTTCATGGACCAAAGAAAGAGGAAACTGTATAAGAAGAGATACCAGGAGGTAAGAGAACTAGCATTAGAAAGGGAAGGTAGGAGGGCTGGATTCAACTAATCTTAGGATAGAACGGCCAATAAGTGAGAGTTCGCAGTCAGGAATGAGCCACAATGCGAAATTCCATCCATTCCATCAGCAAAAGACGAATTTTTTAAAAATGAATGAATAAAAATTCCACTCACGATATGTCTTGACTCACAGAGTCAAGCCTGAGCCACTTTAATCTATTCTCACTCTTGACCAACGGAGTAAAAAAAGGGGGCGTGGCTCGGTCAAGGGGAACGGGGAATGTTGGGGTGACGGCCCTTCGCTTAATGCGACGGCGCCGACTGAAGTTTCCAGATTCGATTTCGGCCGTCGGTGGCGCCCGACTCTATTTCGGTAACGCCGGGGGTCTTCCGGGGTGGGTTGTGGAGGGAGGAGAAAATTGATTGCGTCCACCTTGCGGAAGCCACCACTCCAAAGTCCACAATGTTTCCAATGACAAGAAATTAAAAAAAAAGGAAGGGGTTAAGTCATGGCTAAACGGATTACTTGGAATATCACACATTTAGCAGAACTGATATTTTTCATAGCGACGTAGAGAATATTATCATGACTCCTCACTACATCTCTAGGTCTGACAGATGCGATAAAATAAGAGAGATACATTGCCGAACAGATAGGCACAAGAACTCGTTCTTTCCGCGAACAATAAGCAAACACAACAAAAATTGAGCTCCACTAAATACACTCCTATAATTCATGTCACCATTTCATCTTCAAAAGCTTACATCTTTACACGGCTGGTGACCTAACACCCCCTGTCACACGCCCATGCGGCGGCTCGCGGGGTATTGTGTAGATGTAGCATTTGCTTCGATTATAGTTATCCACGGAAATCACTTCTCAACAGGGTTCGTAATAAGGAGTGGGGTACTCCAGTTCCAAATGTATAAAAATTTACTGGAGAATATTTTCAGATGCACTAATAGTAACAAGTGAAACTTTTTTTAAACGATCAGTCACAAAAACTTTTCGCGGCATGTTAGGCCCCAATTCCACTGAAATTCGATATTTACACACATTTTTGAGAGGAAGAGATGGGGTTGTAACCAAGCAATTTTTTCTAAATCAACATGTTTAAACTGTAAAGGTTATCAAAATATTATACAATGCAACTTCAATATATGGAATTAGAATGGATACCCCGAGCGCCAGCTACAAAAATGAGCTTCAACTAAAAAAATTGAGAATTTCCGCAGTATTTTTTTAAGTGCCTGCCTGCCACTCATTTTTTGCTTAACAGCTAGTTAGTAAAAAAAAATATGATACCATTTCTCCTTTCGGGAATCGGCTTCGTCATTGTTTTTCTGACGTTTTTCCATGAGAGGAGGAGAAATGCTGTCAGAAAAACAACGACACGGCCGATTTTCGGAAGAACTGGAAAGAATCCCTGCTTGCCGCGGAAATATTTTTTAAAAATATGACATGACCGTGGCTATTACCCAAGCGTACGATTAGCTCAGAGTGGTTCGCGAGTAAAAGTTGTGTTTTTTGATTGGCTCTTCTGCAGTGTTCGGCAGTGGGACAACCGTAAATTCAATTAACCCTAAACAGCCACATCCATCGAGAAGAATATGCACTGTAAGAATAAGTATTTACTTATAAACGTGAAAAAAACACATTTTTCGCCATTATAATAGTTACAAATTAATATCAAAATGTCGCTCCGAGTCCAATACAGTGAAATCTGCCTCCGAGGCCACATCTATAAAGCGGCCACCTATTTAAGCGACCGTTTTTTTCTGGAACGGAATGAATTTCCCGCACTATTAAGCAATGTAAATATCCTCTCTCTTCAGCAATTACTTCCTTACGCGGCCACTATCTCATGGAACAGGTGGAGGCCGCTTAATACAGGCTTCACCGTGATTGAAAACAGCATATCTCAAAGTAATATCGTCTACAATTAGAGTATCGTGGGAAAAACTCCAGTTATTACAACCGATAACTGAGGAAAAAACTTTAAAAAAATATAATTCTTCTACATCTACATATTACCCTGCAAGCCACATCAGGGGTGTTTAGCAGGGGGTGAGTTATCGCCAACATGCACTATTATGCACAAGTAGTCAACACCAACAAGCGCTACACCATAGGTATGCCACCAATTCAACAAAAAACATTTGTTATAATGTATTACTACGTGAACAAGATACAAGAATCTTGCAGATGCAATTCCGCAATACGAAACGTGATGTTAGTACTACGCGACAGATTAAGAAACAAGCATTAGAGATCAAATTAATTAATCAGCTTATTATTGTATCTTGGAATATAGACACAAACTCCTAGCGATATCGCCCCGGCGGACGTATTACCGATATGAAATACTAAGCGAATGTCTTCGCAGTTCTGTCTTAGGTTTCCGCTGACTGTCGGTACTGGTCCCATTTCATCTTCGGGGATTCAACCGCGTCGTTTATTATGTTTCCACTCCTATCCTGGAGGCGTCTTTAAATCTAAGAAGTGAGCGCTTCTTTTGGCTGGGTTCTGATAAAATCAGGACACAAAAGTGATTTTAAAGCCAAAATTTTAGCCCTCAGTGACCACAGACGTGAGTTGGACTCATTAGAACAACTCCAAATTTAAAAAAGATTATATGTCTCTGGTTGCTCGATGAATGTTTGTTTCCCGCCTCTTCCCCAATCCTCAAAACCTTCTGCCAGCTTCCCTCAACAAAATAGTCCTCTTCCCTTCCCCACCTCCCCAGCCGAACATCCCATAATAGACCTTGATGGCTATTCTCCCACCCCCCTTCTACGATTACTTCCTAATGCTCTCCCATCCCGTATTCCCTCCCCCCTAAACCACCTTCCTTTACTATTTAAACTCTTGAAATGCCTTCTTTACTTGTCCGTGAGCACCTGAAGTTGATGACAGGCATCGAAATCCGTATTTTGCAATAACAAGTGGATTGCAAAAGTTAGTTTTACTAATTAACATGGAACTCCATAGAGTTTAATCGAGTTTTATTTCATTTATTTAGTGGAATCGGTCGCTTCTGATTGGTTGCCCGTTTAGGCGCCGAAAACACTTTTGGCGCCATTTTTCATTTTGCTCCCTCCGATGTGGGCTGGGACTCTCTTCCAGATCGTCGCGTGGTTGTAGCTGTCTTCTTTGTCCATGCTGTTGGATCAAAGTTATCGGAATAACAAAATGCCCCGACTAGATGGACAGAGAAGCCAGCTACAACCTAGCAACGTCCTGGAAGAGAGTCCTAACCCACATCGAAGGGGACAAAATGAAAAATGGTGCCAAAAGTGTTTTTTTGCGCCAGAACGGGAAGCCAATCAGAGACGACCGATTCCACTATATAATCCTGGCCAAAAAACGCTCACATCTTCCACTTGAAGACGCCTCCAGGATAGGAGGAGAAATTTTGTCGGCAAATCAACGATGCGGCTGGATCCCGGAAGAAGAAACGGTATGACTGCGCGAATTAGCGCGAATTAAAGGCTCCTTTAAACACCCAAATTTCCATGAACTGACAATGGGTTCTATCTTCTCCAAACAAAACGCTGCAAGACCTCCATTCTTCTAACACTCGCGAGCGACACTCGGAATCGGTTGAGAAAAGGAGAAGATTGAGAGGAATGATCAAGTGATGGTGTATTTTGACCAATGATGATGAAGGTCAAATGGAAGGGACAAAGTGACTTGAATAACGCGTCCTGAGTGTGTGCTAGCGAGGTGTGTAAAGGCCGCTTTACACGCTAAATTTTACTGCACAAACAATTGTGTCATACAATGTACAATAAAATTAATGGAATCAAAACAAGTTCTATTTCCCGTTCAGTCATTTGGACAATCTTACAATTTACGGCCTTACACGGTACAATTTTCCTCGTGCAAGAGTTCATACATTCGTTTGTACAATAAATCGTATACCGCGTTAAAAGCGGCCTTAACACAAGGCGGCAACACGACTTGGTATTTAGTCTGATGCCAAAAATAACTATTAGAGTCTAAACGACGAGAAAAAGTACGATGAATAGATAAAAAATTGACCAAAATCTTTTTTTTAAAGCTTCCTTCAAAAACTTAAACGGAAGATAACATTCTTTGAGGTACCCGCCATTTGTTTGTAATACCAACTTTTTGATACACTAGTAAGGGAACTGTGAGTTCTATGAGCGAAAATGTTAGCGTGTTTTAGGCCATCCGTTTCTGGGGAAAGTAGTTTTCATCGCGACCGCGAGAGTCAGGACAAATGTGGAAATTTTGACATTTGAAGCTGCGCCCATTTGAGAAAATTCGTTCCGCCTGCTAAGAATTTCCTGTTTTTTTGCAACCAAACAATTATAAGGCTCTGACACAATATCGCGACAAAAATCTTTGGAGCTCGACAACACCGGCAGGCTTTTCTCTTCGTCGTAGGCACAAGTAAAGCTTTTGACAGTAACAGACTCACAGATATCATCAGACGTTTGACACCAGAAGTACCGGAGGGGTCACTTTCACACCTCTTTCATTTTAGGCAATCCATTACCTCTCACTAAATCATCTCAGCTTCGACCAAATCACACCGGAAGCTGCCGTGATTTTATTCCAAATAAAAGTTAAAAAAGACACATAATTTCGAAAAAAAAAACAAAATTTGCTTCTCATCAACATCATCATCGGTCGCTCGACCCTGAGATTAGTTCAAATGCTGCCCTCCACCCTTCCCTATCTAATGCTAGTCCTCTAACTTACTGGTAGCTCTTTCTGTCTACTTTCCTCTTTATTTGGTCCATGAACTTATTCCTAGGTCTTTCTCTGGGAACTGTCCCCCTCTCTTTTATTTCTATTACGTTCTTCACAAACCCATAATGCCTCAGGGTGTATCCAATCCACCTGTTTCTTATTTTATGTTCATAGTGTTCCACATGGTCCTTTCCTCTTCCACTCATCCCTAAAATTTCACCATTTCTTATTTTGTTCGTCGCTTTTATCTGCGGAATCCTCCTCCGGCACCTATTCTGTATATCCTCAGAATTTCCAAGTCTCGACAGTGACGAAATTTTGACGTCAGAGCCACGTGAAATTCAAAGGGGAGCGTTCAAAAGTTGAGATTTGTCGAGGAATTGGACGTCACATTCACGGATTTACCGAGTTCGACCGCGCCGATTCCTTACTGAATAAGGCCCCCGGTTTCAAAAGCTCCAACGGTTTTCTGTCATGCTTTTCCAATGATCCATGCTTCCGATCCGTAGATTATAGTTTGCTTCTATCTAAAATATAAAAAAATCACATTTTGCACGACAACCTTTTCGGATACCACCTAATTGTCAATGCGATTGTCTTCTTCACGAAAGAAAGAAGTCCAAGATATGAACACTGCGTGAGAGATGTTTGATGAAGTGCTAATCATTCAAGAAAGAGTCGTGAAAAAAATAGTCACGAAAGTCGACGGCCTTGACCAACTTGGCGAATAAACGCCGACGGGAGCCCGCATGGCCTTCAGGGACAATGCCTGGAGAGAAACAGTGAAAGGAATCTTGAACTTAAAACACTTAGACGGTTTTGGGAGGGAAGGGGAAGAGGGGCGGGGGGACCGTAATCGAAACTTCAAAACTCTCGCGTGAAATACAGGCGGAATCGCGGCGAAAACAAAAGAAATACATGCGACCGTAACAAATCATGCCACGATGGGTGTTACCGAATACTCCCTTCCGTTGAAGTCGAGGGCGATGATTTGCAGGCTGCGTTATGAGTTTTAACATAGCGCTGGATATGAATGCAGAAGATTCAGGCGATATTGTGTGGAAACGAAACATCGCTGATAAACCACAAAATAGGGCAAATTCCGAGGTTACTCTTGAGCACCAGGTGATAGACATATTTAAGGTGTTTACTAGCAAAGAAAGATATAGAGGGGGAGAATTTTTCACGCTATTCACCTCCGCTGGGGATCAACAATGAATAGGCGTTAGTGGTTGTCGTTCACGCCATCTCAAGAGCATTTGCTTTCATACGACCGACAGCAGTGCCAACCGTACGGAATAAAGGAGTCTCCCGCTGGCTACAGAACCTATATTGTAACGATGCGTTCTCAGGTCCACGAAATGGTGTCATTGTTGAAATAAATGAAGCACATCATAGACAAATGATGAATGTTTTATCTTTTTCCGGAGTATCCAAACGTATTATTAACACCTGGACGAAATAATTGGAAACATTGACGAGTTTTAATTTTTCACAGCTCCAATGGAATTCAAGGGAGGTACCAGCTGGAAATCCATACAACCAGTTTGAAAATATTCTCTACAAATTTTTACTTATCACAACAAAAATACGCGAAGTATTTCCACCAGTTCTCTAGGAGTAGATGCAAGAAATACTTTAATTTGAACGAATATATAAAGATGAATTGCGGCACCCAATTTCTCACAGTGAAAATAAAAGTTGGCAAAATAATAAACAGGATTGAATACACAGCAATACACAGGCTTAAATGCGGAAATAAATACGCCGGAGTTAACTTCAGGGACAGGAAAATTAACGTTTTATAACGTCCGCTGATACACAAATTCTGAGCGCATAAAAAAACGTGAACAGCTATCAAAAGCTGAACGGGAGAATTTATTCACAAGAAACCTTTTATTCACTGGAATTAATTTTTATCAGAGGACTGGTAGCTCACGTATTTTGGATGTAATAGGTGCAAAGTGTGCGTTTTATTGAAAGAGATCTCACGAGGGATAAAAGCGACCCAAGAAAGGTTATGAAGAATACGAGGAAAGAGGCAATGATCTACCATAAGCTACCCCTGGTAGCTATTCTGTAACTTTCTTCGCCCGACGAAAAGCACCAGCTGACTACCCTGTGGCACTTGTCGACAATGTTGAGTCTATAAATCTTTCACGGCAGTCGTCATTGTTGGCATGGCCCCAGACTTAACGCAAAACTCGAATTCGAATAGAGCGCTAAGCGATCGCGCCGCAAATAATTGTCGAGTGAGAGATACGGGATGTGCATCTACCGACTTGCCAACTTCGATTAAGGTCGGACGGAAGACAGTAAACGATTATCGACTCCAGTCACAGACCGACCACCCCGAGCCCATATTCGAAGGAAGGAATCGAGACAGTCGAACCTAGAATATAGCATCGGCGCGACGTCAGAGCATCGATAAAACACAGCATGTTTCTTATCTATGCCCTGTGAAATATACCAGGCTATCACGTCAAAAAACCTCCTCATTGTCGAGAAAGGAAAAAAAGACAATTCCGAGGCCGTTTCTCAATGGGGAACCAGATCCGGAGCACACGAAACCATCATTGTGGCGAGGAAGTTTGGAGTTTGGAAACGACGGCAAGGAAGTGAATGCAAATTTTATCTCATCAATCCAGGAAGTGATAAAACACGCCGGCTTATTGGCTAAAAAAAAACTTTAAACGGTGAGATTCTCCTGTAAGAGGAAGACGATGACTGCTGATGTTTGAAACACCGCAACAGCGACTTTAAGGGGGTTTGAGCGAAATATCTTTTTACCTAGAAATCAATGAATTTGGTCTCATTTTAAAGAAAAATATACCTATCACCCTTCCATTGACATAAAAAATTCAACTCCTTACCACATTACTTTCTGAGATATTTGCCAAAAAATACCAGCCCTTATATATGGGAAAAGGTAAGAGTATGCACTCCAGAGAGACCTTATGTTACAAATGAGACACTTAGATCTCGTCAAAAAATCAAGTGTGTAGTTTGTGTTCTTTCAACTATTTTTGAAAATAAAGGATGATTCTTCAGGATCACAATGAACCTTCTATTTGATGGAGTTTCAAACGTACCGCATCAAAAAAATGAGCCAAGTTAAAGACTTATTTAGATAGTTTCTTTTGATTACTTACAATTTCTATCACATATAACTATTTTATAGCACCATTAATAATGCAATATTTAATTCATGTGTCTCACAGTTGGGGAAATTGAAACGTATATATCGAACATGGTCTCCATTATGATTAGGGAAATATCTCGCTCGCCGTACCGTAAAGAAATATTCAACGGCCAATTGCATTTAGGGAGGTAGGAACACTTTGTGATAACGCTCGGATTAGGGAAAAACTAAGCAAAAGATCCTATATCAGAAATCTCGAGAGATTAAGGTGAAAAAATGCATTTAACCGATATTTCTACCTGGCAATTCAATGTTATTTTAATATGTAATCTAGAAAAATAGTCAAGACATATGAAATATATTCCGTAGTAGTTAGTATTAAGTTTAAAAAAGTCTTAACGTATATGTAACGTACGTATACGTTAAGACTTTTTTTTAACGCGAAACTGCATATTTCTAACAAAGGAAATTGTTGAAGGTTTCACTTTGTGGAAGTTATCCATCATGGACAAAATAAAAATGACTATGTTAACACCACTAGAGGTTTATTAACATAACCTGGGTTTCGACATTTCGTGTCATTTTCAGGTGTCACGACGATGACACTAAGTGTCGAAACCCGGGTCGTGCTAGTAAATCTCTAGTGGAGTTGACTACGTCATTTTTATTTGGCTCCTAGATATTTCTAGTTGATATGATTGTTGCCAACAGATATAAAGGCGTCAAGAAGGGTCACAGATCGTAATTATATAGAAAAAAACATATTTTCGAGTGATTTTCACCTAAAATTCAAATACCGTGCCCAAAACTCCAGTCATAACGTACTCAGATTAGGAAAAATTGTAAAACGTATACTTCTGGCGTCTTGTGTATAACCCGCGTACGGCCAGTTCCATCGGATATACAGATCTACTCCAATGAACTGCGGCCGCATAATTAATTTTCCGACTGGCATGGAATATTACTAAAATGTGCACCCATTAGCTCAAGGCTACAATTCCAGCAACCTCGAGATTCTAAACACTTCCCGTCTACTCTCCCAACACTCCAAAATCGTAAAAATACATATTTTTTTAAAATTTACATCCCTTTCCTTGGTTAAGAGTGCCATCGCTCGATTTGCGCTGCTGCTCTCTGAGTATATACAAACTTTCTCCTTCGCACGCACTCAAACGTACGCGCAACGGTGAAAGCATTTGTTTCCGCTGAAACACGCTCGTGCGATGAGCGCAACACGCAAATTGACCCTCGGCGAAAACTTTCTCGGCTCGGCTCCGAAGATGGTGATGGCTGGATGAGCTCGACTGGAAAAGCTTTGGTAAAGGTAAAAGTCATTACTCAGTTCTTCGAAAGGTATTAAAAGGTATTAATTAGCTTTTTTGGAAGTTAACTGTGTAGGAATAGAGAGAAAGAGAGAGAGTTACATGGATGAGAAGTTTGTGTTGACATAACGGATCGGTTGCTAAAATTTAAAAGACACTTAAAGATCAAATGAACGGAAGGATTACCAATTACGGAGTCCCCAAGGAAGAGTAAGAGAAAGAATAAGTACCTTTAACGAAAACTTTGAGAAAAGCAAAGAAACAGAAAAGGCACACTATTGCCGGCAAGTTCAATACTTGTCTTGGTATTTTTAATGACACACCACTCGTCTCCACCATTTTAAGGTAGTTTGAGCGAGATAGTTCCCTAGTCATAATGGAGACCATATTCGAATCACACGCTTTAATTTCTCCAGCTGTAGGATTAATTAAGAATTAATAAAATACTGAATTATTAATGGCTATATATAACATACTTAAATATGACTGAAATTCTAAGTAATTAAATAAATATTACCAATTAAATCTTTAACTTTACTATTTTTTTTCGCGCGGTACGTTTGAAACTCCTTCACAACGGAAGGCTACTTGTGATCCTGAAAAAAAATACGGCGGTAACAATATGATTTATTTTCAAAAATTGTTGAGCAAACATAATAACTACACACTGTTAGTTTTTTTATGAGATCTAGGCGTTATAAATGCTTAATTTTGTAAATAATGTCTCTCTGGAGTGCATACACGTACCATTTCCCATGTAAACGGTCTGGTATTTCTCGTCAAATATCTCGGAAAGTAGTTCGGTAAGAGGCTGATATTTTAATATCTTCGGAGGGGTGAGGTATTTTTCTTTAAAACGAGATAGAATTCATTGATTTCTAGTTGAAATGATATTTCGCTCAAACTACCTTTAAAAAAGTGAAAAAGTTTAATATTCGAATAGGAGGAAACATCTTTTCCCAAGACAAGAACGACAAGAATACTCGAATATATTTTTAGTAACTAGTTAACAGCATAAACAGCAGCCGTTATTGAACCCCGATAAACACGTAAATAGCAAAATACTACAACACTAATAACTTAAATGTAAGATAACTTGGACCACTTTACACGTATACGCCATTGTTCAAGAGGATTGGTCATGGTTGTATAATGACTTAAGATCAAGGTTGTAAAATGACTAAGTAACTAATATATGTTTCATGAGTTTTCCCCAACTTTCAAAACAGATGGCGGATATTCTTGTTATTCATCAAGGTCGTTCGATATCGATTGTATTCTTCCTTCGATATTGGTCTTCGCAATCATTTCCGCCGTACATCCGCCATTAATGAGCTCACTGAGTATTTACTGCCATGGCGAACCCAAGGAAATCAACGAAAATATCGTGAAAGTCGTCATTTAGAATACAAATGTACTGCCACATAAACAAAATGTCGAAAACAATTAATGGTATGCTTGTGAAAAGTACACTACAATAAGCACATTAATGGCGGACTTGTTTACGTTGTGGAGACCTGTATCGTAGGAAGAATACAATCAATATTGAAGGGCCTTGCAATACATCCGCTACTCCGTCCATCCCGTCCTGCTATGCCAAGGGAAGTAAGGAAAGAGCGCGGATAACCAAAATAGTTGTTATTTCGGTTGCCAGACTGCAGCTCGATGACGTAATGCGCTCCCTATCTACCTCGATGGGTGATAACCGAAAAATGATAGAGATCACGAGGAATGAGAGTATGATCACAGAGAAGTCCGAATAAGAGTTGGCCGGAAGAGAAGAACACACAAAGAAAACTCATAAGGAGAAGGGAGAAACTGTATGCGTAGACTTCATATAGCAGATAATTATATCAGCAGAGAAAAATAGACAAACACAAGCTACGAAAACGTGGAGTTGCCGAGGAATTATGATAATCAAAAAGATCGAGAGAAGGTTAATTCCGTTGAAATTTACATCCATTGTATGATAGCAATAAACACGCAAGCAGTTTAACAATACGCTTTTGTGTCATCATTCAACAACATATTGCAGAAGACGCTGAACATTTACAGCCCATCTCCGGTCTCGATTTCCCGAAGTTGGCATCCCTGTACACACGAGACATACCGCAGGAAACTCAATAGTTCTCTTAGATATTTTTCCTAAGATTCCGAATGAACGGAGCCCCACATTGTATCGCTTGATGTGAGTATTGACCAGACGGCTTCGAACCGAATTCCCAAGCTGAATGGGTCTTGGAAGACGTCATTAAACTGCCTTGCGTGATTGCTGGAAAGAATTTCAATGAATAATGTCAGGCTCTTCCGAGGAGGTTAGCGTCACAAGCTAGAAAACTGTCTGTATTTTCTCGCGTGTAATTATGCCTTATTTTTGTCAATACTGGGCATTTGAAATAGTAGCCTATACTTGAATACTCGTCAGAAAAGATACAAGTTTTAGTGAGTATATTAACAAAATAACTATACTTTCATTGGCTTCCAGAAGCGTCAAATATACACCTTTGTGTGACAGTATTATTATTCCAAAATTTAAAAAAGAAGTTTTTAAAAAAGCAATAAAATATTTTTCTCTCCATTGATTTCCAAAGTAAAACGCAAAATAGTTGTAAATTCAAAATTTGTCATAATTTTCCAATTTTCCAAGTCCACAACCTCAACGTTTCTCTCGAACCGAGAGTACACATCCTCATCAGAATAACTTTGACGAGAATATTTTAATTAAAGCCCTATTTCCAGTAATGTAAACTTCCACGATCACGCTAAATTGAAAATACAGACTGCATGTTTTCCGTCAATTTCTCTAATATGAAAATACCTCAACATCAAGAAACACATCGTTGCCACGAAACGAGTTGCTAATACAACCTCGCTCGCGGCATGCATCACGCAAAAAATGAAACCTTTCGAAATGGAGGGACACAGCGCCTGTAGTGTACCGGATAAAGGTAAAGCAAGAAATCGCTATTCACAGGGAACATGCCCCGCTGGGGAGAGGCCTCTTTCCCTTATTGATTTCCTGCTTCAATACTGTAATAGCCCATGAAATACCTTTTGAAAATAATACTAGACAGGCAAAGGCCGCAGGCTTTTGAGCAAATGCTCAACATAGACTCGAGTCAATTGCATACAAATGTATTGAAAATCTCTTTCAAGGCTCAATTCATCACAGAGATGAACTCTTTTGGTACATAGGTGAACCACTGAACTAGGTTTATACGGAAGCTATGGCTTCGAGTAAAATTTTTTCAGCAAGTAATTGAAAAATATTTGATGGAACAACCATTACATTTTCTCAGCAAGGTTCGGATCACAGAGTAAATACTATCCTCTTCATATGAATTAATTCAATGATGGTAACTTTTATTCCACTACTCTGAACAAAATTTCAATCTCATAATTTTTTACTCATCGCGGATGTATTAATTCTGGCATGGTGAAACTTATTAATTAGGAGTACAGAGTAAGCAGTTTTTCGATTAGGTAAAATGCCTTCGATGATCGACATGATTTTCAGGATTTTTTTCCAAGGTTTTCCACCGTTTAATGAATTTAAATATCATTGACTCGAATTATGTCCATACTGATCCAAAAACGCGCCCTACGCTTGAACAACGAAACCAAACGTCTTGTCGCTATTTTTTTCAGTACACAAGTTCAGCAGTGATACATTACGGTATTGTCAGCATTATCGTTACATTAACTACTGTGAATCAAGGGAGCTGCTTCTGCTTGGGAGAAGTACCTTTGAAAATCAATTCAAAAAATGTAAAGAGATATTACAGCACCTACTTTGGCAGTCTTGGAGGACACTCCTTCACTGAGCGAGAGTTAACAACTATTTCTCGGTCGTTTCCGCACTGCAAACTGGGCCATCGAATTGAATCCATTCGGTCGACAATGGACCAATCAAAAAGCCTCGTGGTTACGCATTGCGTTTACAAGGTGCTCATGAGGGGGGCCAATAGTTCACGAGATATCGCGACGCAAAGCCGGAGCCAATGGAAATCCATTAAGCGCGTCAGCACGCCGTCCGTGAACCCAGCGGGCAGGCGGCGATTCTCGAACCCGCGACCTTCCGGGTTACGAGGTGAATGTCTTAGAACAGACGGGGTTTAATTGGATAGATCCGATGGAATACGTTAACGCAAGTACGTGCGACGGAGAGGAGAAACTCGAACGCTGTGGTTGTACGTTGTGAAACGCCCGGACCATTATGAGGCGAGTACAGCGAAAAACTGTCCGACCTCAAGCCCAGTTCAACGAGATAATATTCTGATTGAGGGACATAAGCCTCTAAGGAATAAGATCCGATGATTATCGTGGGAACGGATGAAGGCATGTAATACAATATTTTTTTCCATACAAAAAAATTGTTTTGTAGTCCTAGGGGTTTGTGTTTGAACCGTTAGAGATAATTTCTATTGCGTAACTAATGAGTCACGTGATACTATCAGGAAGTGTTCGAGATTTTGGTTATTAAAACCACTCATAAAAATCTCACGCAGCCTTCCAGATTGAGTTTCTCTACTGGGAATATGCTTGATGGAGATTAATATCGCGTTTAGTAACGCATTGAACGATATAAACACATAACACACAAATTATCAATCGCAAAGGTTAAAGCTCACCAAAATGTGGAACCGTTCGTTGTTGTACCATGTGACTCCTTAGAAACGCTACTTGGCTAAACAAACAGGCTAAACTCGGAACGCACAGCAAAACATGATGTGAAGTCCGTTTTACACGGGGCACGTAATTGCATAGCCTGATTCACGCGTAAGCGCGAATTTCAAATTACATCGTGTAAAGCGGTAAACTGCAAGAACTCTTGCGCGAATGCATGCACGCGACATGGCAAAGTAGCCCCTGGCCTGATTGTATTCTCATTGCAAGATGGATTGAGAAAAAACGCAAGATTAAACTGAGCATTTTTGAGCCCCATTTAAAACGGGTTTTAGAGAAAGTTATACCGCAGATGAATTTATAATCAAATGAGGATAGCACCCTCTAACATCTCAGATGTTACGTTCAGTTGCAGAATTAAACATCTCCGAGCAAAAAATGGATTGAGCAACCTTATCCTAAAACAATTGCTTAAGTGATCACCGGGCTTGAACGTAAATATATAACCGCGTGATTCAGCCATAATGTGCACTTAACGGTTGGCATGGCTTACTAATGTGTGCACCTTATAACTGAGTGTGATGTCCGGTTTGGACCAGTGATAGCGTGTTCGACTCCCGTTTTAAGTTTCGCTGGTTCGAGACTCAGTGGAAAGTTTTCCTGAGTGGGGAATCTAACTTTTACATGCTATTCTAATTGACCCAACTGCTGAAAAGCAGCATTCTCCGGAGAGGGCATTGATGGCGCAGATCTAGAAGATCGGTCCGGTATCAACAGCCACGGGTGCTCCATGCGAAACTTCAGTTCACGAATTCTTCCGGGGTACTGTGATGTGGAAAACGACGGGAAAACCGCCTCATTTACCTTCCTAAAAGATATAACCCTGCATTCTAACTATATGTGACATGATGGCACTCCTCCCGGCAAAATATTCCAGAGGTCCCAATGGGATATCCGGGTGTGGACTACTGGAAGGGGTACATCAGAGTGGAAGCAACTGGGAAACCCTCTAAAGGATTCACCCCTGCTATCGAAATGTATATGACGTGATGGTATTTCTCCCGGTAAAATATTCCGTAGGTAAAATAGTTCCCCAATCGGATCACCGGGTGGGGACATCAGTCAGGAAGGACAAGTGCACAAATTTAATCCTTCTCTCTCCTTCAGTTCACGCAGCGGAAGTGATGCATACTGTATATTCCGCCTCTTTTTTAATCTTAATTCTCCTCGCCTACCAGCAATGTGCGAAAATACCAGTGAAAGTGAAATTTAGTGGAAGTGGGCCAAGACCAATGTCGGCAAATAAAAAAAAGTGATCGATGAAGCGATGCAATGCGGCAGGTTTTTTTCAAACCGGTTGACGAAAACATTCTTCACTCAAGATTGATGAGAAACCCACGCAGGCCGTGCCGTAACCGTTCCTTTAGGGGATAATCAAAGACGCCATCATTTTTCTTGAACGACCTTGATCCACTCAGGAATTTTCAAGTTGCAATATACACGGTAATATCAATGATATGCATTAATATCTCTCCTTTTATATGGTAGAAATTCTCAATAATTAAGTAAAAATATTTATGTAGTAATTTAATATCTTGACTTTTTTTCAAAGAACTACGGAACTAGGAACTAGCATCACAGTAACTCTAACGGGGTCATCCGCTAGTTTTCACACGATCGTGTGAAATTCATAGAGTAAAAATGTGGACGAGGACGCCTGGGTAGTTTAAGGTAGTTCGAGTGAAATATATATTTTACCTAGAAATCAATGAATTTGGTCTCATTTTAAAGAACAACATATCACCCTTCCATTGACACAAAAAATTCAACCCCTTATCAAATTACTTTCCGAGATATTTGCCAAAAAATACCAGCCCTTATATATGGGAAATGGTACGTGTATTCACTCCAGAGACACCTTATTTAAAAAATGAGGCATTTCCTACACTTAGATCTCGTCAAAAAATCAACAGAGTATTTTGTGAGTTTTCTCAACTATTTTTTTAATTAATCATATTGTCATAGCAGTACATTATTCGGGATCACAACAAACCTTCCGTTTTGATAGAGTTTGAAACGTACCGCTTGAAAAAAATGAGTCAAGTTAAAAACTAATTTAGATAATTTCATTTAATTACTTACAATTTCTATCATGTAAAACTATGTTATTGCACCATTAATAATGCAATATTTAATTCGTGTGTCTCACAGTTGGTGAAATTAAAACGTGTGTATCGAATATGGTCTCTATTATGATTAGGGGACTATCTCGCTCGCACTACCCTCATTGGTTAAAAGACTCGGCTCGAAATCTAGGGTTATGGGTTCGATTCCCAGTCCGGGCGAATGATTTTTCATAGTTAATTTCACACGGTTGTGTTTATCTTGACTCATTTTTTTCACGCGGTACGTTGAAAAGTCATTCACAACGGAATGTTTCAATGTGATTCTGACAAAAATACCCTGGCGACTATTTCATTTACGATGCAGAAACGAGAAACTTTGCAAATTTCCACAATATAAATTTTACTACGACCCAGGTTTCAATGGTTTTACATCATCACCTGATGACCCGATTTTACGTCATCAGGTGATGATGTAAAAACATCGAAACCTGGGTCGTAGCTAAATTTATATTGTGGAAAAATGCAAAGTTTTTCATCTATGCATCATGCATGAGTTCCACACAATTTCGCAAGAATCTTCGGATTTTATATATTATTTACGTTTCAAAGCAGCTGAGAAAACACACAAATAACACACACCTTATTCTTTGATAAGTTCTTGGTGTCATGAATTCTCTATACTTTAAAATAACCTCTCTCTGAAGTGCATACACGTACCATTTCCCAAGTAAAATGGTTGGTATTTTTGTCGAAAACCTCGGAAATCAGCATGGGAAGGGGCTAATATTTCAATAACTCTGGGGGGGGGGAGAACGAGGTAATTTTCTTTCAAGTGAGATCATATTCATCGATTTATAGGCTGAATGATATCCCGCTCAAAATGCCAAAATAGATAAACGCCTAAAGCAGAAATGTTAATTGACACATTGTAACAGTAAAGAAATATTAATCTAAACTCGGACCATGCTAAACTATAATCAAAATATACATACCATGTCATACAGAACAAACGTATACTTTCAAATCGCAAACGAAAGGTGAGCCAACATAATCAAGTAAAATATGCCAATAAAAAAATCAATTATTTATAATATGAACCACATTCTGTCCTCGTCAATTTTAATAACTGCTATCTATATGTCAATATATCTATAAATCGATATATCGACCTATCGATGTATCAAAATGATCGGATATCGATTTTAAAATATCGTTGCGGTCGATATCACGAATCATCGGAAGCATCGGCAGGTATGTATCGGGTCAACCCTGGTTTAGAATATACGACAGAGAGATGGCGCACATATAAAATGAGAAGTGCGCTCTCGGGAATGTCGAATTATCGACCTACCTATATATCTCCATGATCGGATACCGATGTTAAAATATCGTTGCTGTCGATATCACGATTCATTGGAAGCATCGGCACCGGCAGGTAAGTATCGGGCCAACCCTACCTAAACTAAGGAAACAGAAAGAGGGTGAACATAGGAAATGAGGCCTTCGCACACAAGAAAGTATCTAACAAGTGAGAGTAGGTCATCCAATACCAATTGCAGGAGAAAGGAAATGCATCACATCGAATCAAAGAGAAATTGTAAGAGTGTGTATTCCATTATTATCCCGGAAGTCGTTAGAAAATTTAAAACCCAAGAAGAAGTTACGACCGCAATTACCACTGATGTGTGCGAGGAATGAGATGGCATTTGAGGTTGTGAACATTCTCCTCTGACGCCCTTTACAATGGACGGGGGTTTAGATATGGACTAAATAGATCCACCCAGCAAACCACTCCGCATGCTAAATTACGATAATATCGTTTAAATAGGTTGGAGCGATTTGTGTTTCTGCGCAGATTTTCGTGAAACTTGTCATACTCGTACGCAGTGGTAATAGAGATAAAAACGGAAAATCTATATAGAGATAAAAACGGAAAAAAATTGTATATTTCCGAATTGTTTTCTACGCAATTTAATGCACAATTTAATTGTTTTAACAGCAAATGACATATATTTCAAAGTAATTCCACAACAGTTGTACAGTTTTCCCCAAAACGGGAAAACATACGCTCTGAATCGTTGTAATGAGTCCTATTAAATATCAAAGTATCCCACCCAATAAAAAAACACTTATTTTAATACGACTTGCACTGAAATTGTACGCCGTAAACACTTGCCACAACAATGCTTGAATTGAGACGAAAATATCAACATATTATACTTGTATCATTTATGTTACAACATTAAGGCAATTTCCCAGGTAAAAAACAGATGCACTTATGTGAGGTGTAGTCCAGGCATTTATTATTGGCTTATTTGAAAAGATATTGAAATATGCACTCTAACACTTACGATCAGCGCTCCAACCACCCCACATTAAAGTACAATGCTTATGTTTGAATTGGTATCTAAATACCCATGTTCGGTTTTGAGTTATTCAAAGGAAGAAAAAATTGAACGAACCAACTTCAAATCGAACATGGATTGCGAGTGATTCGCATGAACAAAAGTTGTCCATTCCTTCTGGATACGATAAGATTCATCTATATGCCGCCAAAGCAATCATCAAGAATGATTGTGGAGGTGGTTTGCAGATGGCTGTGGTAACAGCTCGCCTTCCGTCGCTAAGGCCGCGTTAATTTGAAATCCCACGTCGGATGTAATGCGGGAAAAGAACAATTGAATTTGAAACAAGAGGTTGCCAAACGGACAAAAAAAGAAAACAAAATATATTCAAGAGCACATACAACTTTTAACATTTCATACACTAAAATTCCTCACTTATTACTCCACATTTCCGCTTCCAATTAAGTAACACCCCCTGTCTAATTAGAGAAATACGGCTTGCAGAAAAATACGTACGTTGCCGATAAGACCTAAGCCTGTCAATAATCTTGAAAGAGTCAACAAAAAAGAGCATTAACTACTTGAGAGATCACTAAGTTTATTCTTAAGGAAGGATTTGTGGAGTCGTAGGGGTAGTTAATTACATCGAATAATTAATTGTCGTTTACGTATTTGGAGAATAAGTAGTGTATGTTTTCAATTATCTGATAGATGAATTAGTTTTTAATATGAATTTTTTATCTTTTTACCATGTTTCATTTTGCTGAGAGAATGGTGAAGAGGTAAAAACTAAGCTAAGGAATCCACGAGACACTGACAGAGCGCGTGAAAATTATGGTGCATGCCTAGAGTGGGACGTGGTTTGATGGATCGGACACACTGACAAATGGGAAACCGGGACGTGGACTATGAATAGGAATGTCTCGGAAACCTGGTACTGAAGGAGTACGATTGTATTGTCTCATACTAAAGTGACGGATAAAATAGGAAAGTAGAGGTACACACATTGGATTGAATGTGCTTTATGATCTGTAGAACAGGAAGGAAATCGTTTACATCAGATCTGGTCCACATAAAGAAACAAGGGCTTTGTTTATGACATAGAGGAGGATATTATCACGTGACGGATACGTGGACCAAATGAAGATAAATGTGAGAAAGAAGAGCCGTAGAGGCGGAAGATAATCAGCATCGGTTATGAAAGAATGGATGGGTAACAGTCAAGCGATCATCGGTTTGAACGGCTAACGATGATTTATGGATCCAGGGGATTCCGCAACTGGAGAAGAAAGCTCACACCTAAGTGGCTTGCGTGGTTTTTCCGTCAATTTAGAATTCCGATACGGGGAGCTAACTCCACCTAATGTCACGTTCCATATTAATGATCCGCTCTCGCAATTTTCTTCGATACTATAAACTAATGCGTTTACGTACTCCACCTCTCTTCCGTATGTTACGTAGATCACCTTTGGATTTAAAAGGCCGCAAAAAATTCCTCAGTTTGACATTTTTCCTTGATCACGCTCAACCATAAATATCGCATTCTAAGGCTTTCTCTCGTACTTTATTTATTAATGTTTTTTTATGAGCGAGAAAAGTGAGGATCGAATCGCTTATGTTTTCCGTAGCATTATAGCAGCATCAAAAATTGACGTAATTGACTTTAATTATGTGAAAATTCGCCTCGTATGGTAGTATCTTCTTACTAATGGCAATAGGAAAATACCTCCCTTAGAATGCTTGCCAAATATGTTCTCTGTAACTTCATAAATGCTTCGTTTTTACCTCATTTCCTCTCTTTGATCAATTAACAATTACTTTCTAACTTATTTTCCAATAATTAACTCTTCACGTAAATATTTCATCAATGACACATCATCAATATGCAGAGACAGATGACTTGGACATTATCCCATCAATACTGGAGTTAATAAATTATAGCAGTGATTTCAATATTCATAGTGGCGATTTAACAATAAATTCCACAGTAATAAATTAACAGAGATTTCATTTGGTACAGCCGATTTCAACGCCCAGGCGTTATCAGCATGGTGCGAAAGAGAAATATATATATACCCGAGCGAGTGTGACATAATTTTTTATGTAATCATTTCCATTTCCCGCCGCGGACAACTAAACTTCTAAACTTTACCAATTTTTTCTTCATATGGGAGCTGAAGCTATTCATTTTAGAGCCTCACCAAGCACGCCATCGTCAGTGAATAGCGTCACACATTCATCTTTTCAAATTGTTTGACAAACCGCCAAAAGAGACGCAACTATCCACACACTTAATCCGAAGCGTTATAATTCCGTCTAGCGCAGCAACTAAATGGAAAAGCCTCTTAGAAAGCAGATATTTCAATGATTTTGAAACATAGAAAATCTGACTCGCTCGTCCTTCAGAGGGTTAAACAATAAGTTTAATTATTAAACTAACATTAATATCGATTAATGAAATCCCTATGTGGCGGTACTCTTTATAAATCCTGTATATTTGCTTTCAAATATATTTATCTCCCGAGGAAACGAAATAGAAAATTTCGTCAGAGAGGAAACGCGTATACTAATACTATATTCGCCTGATAACAGGTTGGTTTTCGGAAACTCCGGGTGCAAAAATGGCAGATTTAATCTTTAAAAAAGCAGTACAACAGAATGGGTCTGACATTCCGATCGACTGTGACGTAGATACCGAATTTCACTCACAAGGGGAGACTAAGAACGTTGCTCCGCCATTTTGAATGCAACATTTTTTTATGTTGTTTAGAATTCCAAATAATGCTGAGAATAAATCGTGGTTTGGTCAAATGAGCTCCGGTTTTTCTGTAATAAATTATTTTTCATTCGTTATATTTCATATGCCTTCCAAATTGACTTCGCTTGACCATCAAACTATAAGGCGAGTCATTGTGTATCTTTTATATCAAACTGAAAGTGAGACTGCGCGTACTCGTAAAACTACCAAACCACAGCACGGAACAGCGTAAAACTTTGTAACATGATTCATCATGTCACTCGAAAGGTTTATGGTTACTCTTTATTTACCTAATGGACTCCGCTTTGACTCCATACGAGTAAAAGCGTTTCCATAATAAATACATTTAAGATTCATTTTTCTGACATGCAGACCTTTCTTCTTTTGCATATTAAAATTAGAAATAATGGTCATACAAATTCGCAACAAAGACCATTGGAAAGAATAATAAATACACATTATTATTCTTGCAATCGATTTTTGTTTTCCATCTAATTTAATTTGAATTTTGAGAAAACAATGATAAAATTGATGAAAATTTAACGTTTTTGGTACGCTGTCCCCTTGACGACCGATAGCATTGTTGAGGCCGAGGAGCCGAGATTGAGGCTTGAGTATTTATTCGGCATACTAAATATAAAGAGTTAAATATAATTTATTTCAGCAAAACTAGAGCTCACTTGACCAAACCAAGATTTATTCCCAGCATTATTCGGCATTTCGAACAAAATAAAAAATATGTCATTCAAAAAGGAGGAGCAACGTTCGTAATCTCCCCTTGTCAGTGATGATCGGCGTGGAGTTACGGATTAACCCCAGTAACACGGATGTCTCTGCCGACGGACGACTGGATGTGTCCAAGCCGACCGCCAAGCGCGAAGTCCACCGACGATCTTTGAGTGAATTCGTTCATTCTCCTCGCCAGCCGTCCGTCCATCCTCCTCACCCACACATCGTTCCCACAATCCACTCCGGCCGCCCAAGGGGACCGCCCACATTCTCCCATCTGGGTTGTGAGGTGACGAAGTGGAGTGGCGTGCCTTGGGTGAGCGAATAGAGAAAGACTGCGCGGGGTGGCGCGGTGGTCGACTGATTCCCGGTTCGCCACATCATCCACACACGGCCCTCCTCATAGCCGTCACAAGAATGGGCGGACATCCGCCATTATTAAATAATGGTATTACGAGGGCTGCCTAAAAATTTATGTCCCACATTTTTCTAACCTTCTACACATCGATTTTTTCGTCCATTATGTGAAGTCATTTCACGTGTTACGCCACTCGTGTGAGGATCAGGAACTAAAAGTTACGAATGAGAGATATTTTCGTAGCCAACCAGTACAATTGATGTCAAAAAGGCATAGAGACGTAAAGAAACCTAATCAGAGACAGAAATAAACTCTTCAATGCGTTACCTCTAGGGTCACTCAACGTGATAAAGTGATAACTCCTTAAAAACAAGAATCAGTTCGACGATCAGATTTAGTGACGACAGAGAAGAGTGAAGATAATATTTACATGCTCAAGTACTGATATACAACATATTTGATCGGATAAAAATTATTCTATGTTTAGTTTTTTAAATACCGTTGAGGGTGGTAGATTGGGCGCTTGCAATGGTGGCCAATTCCAAAAGCTGTAACGTTGGCGTGGCCGGTTCGCCATCTTTGTTAACCCCGATTTTCCAAGAGCGCTGACGGGCTTTCGCACAAATTTTTCAATTTTACGGTATTGTTCATCGAAAACTTACTAGAAATCAGTAGTTATTAATTTCTGTAATCTTTCTTTTGTAAGACACATTGTAACTTTTTTCTTTTAATTAAATTAATAATAATCAGCATTCTCGGCGTAAACTACAAAAACCGAGTAGCATCCAATGAAATAAATAGCCAAAATATGCTTCAATATTTACTTGCCCTAAGACTTCAACAGATGGTGGATATTGTGGCGTCACATCCCCCTAATTAGTCCATTCCTTCGGGCAATCCAAAGGAAAATAAGGAGAGAGCAGGTATAATCAGTATGGTAGTCACGGTAGTTTGGACGAATTATCATTTCACCTTAAAATCTAAAGAATTTCGTCTTAATTCAAAGAAAAATACCTCGCCCTTTCTGAGATATAAATATATCAACCCTTTAACGAAAACTTTCCGAGATTTTTTACCACAAATCCCAACTCTTTTACATGGGAAATGGTAAATGAATGCACTCCAGAGAGATCTTATTTTAAAAATGAGGAATTTCTAACAACTCTCTCTCCAATGGCGCTACAGCCTTATTTGCGCCTTGGCCTCGTCAATTTTCCGTATCTATCCATCACGGTCTCTTGGCCGTTCTCTCTAAGTCCTGATCCTTAGTAGTTCTCTTGCGTCCTTGTTTATACTATCTTCCCACTTTTCCCTTGGTTTGCCCACTGGTCTCTCTCCTCCCATACTCTCAAAGAAGACTTTTTTTGCCACCCTCGTATCTGGCATCCGCTGGACTTGTCCTGCCCATCGGAGCCTCATCAGCTTAATGTGTGTGGTGGAAACTTCGGGTTCTTTGTACAGTTCATATATTTCATGGTTCCATCGAATTCTCCATATCCCTTAACTGTTCACCGGCCTATAGATTCTCCTCAGCATTCTTCTTTCTAGGCTATCCAGTAGTTTAGTAGATTTGGCCGCCATTGTCCATGTCCAGATTTCTAACACATAGATATCGTAAAAAAATATAGTGTGTATTTCGTATGTTTTATCAACTATTTTTTAAAATAAATCAAATAGCCACCACATAAATTTTTTCCGGATAACAAAACTTCTTACGTCGTGAAGGAGTTTTAAACGTACCGCTCGAAAAGAATTAGTCAAGTTGAAGACTTACAGAGATTTTTAAATTTAATTAATTAGAATTTTAGACACATAAAATTATATCATTGCAACATTAACACTGCAATACTTAATAAATGCTTCCTACAGCTGCTGAAATTAAAACGTATACCTGATGCGAATATGATCTCCATTATGACTAGGGAACAATTTCGCTCAAACTGCCTTACTGCGGTTGTCATGCCACAGTTTCCCTCTCCATCAACCTCTATAAACATAATGCTTACCTATAGTGATTTTTTTCAATTATTTTAACAAATTCAAAATTGGGGCGGTGGTAATGCACCCTCAAGGCCCCGCCCTCTTCTGGCTGGGTCACTAGTCGAGGGAATCGAGAGAACGGTGATACCCATTGACTTATATGGAAAGAACACTTGCTATACTGGCCTAATCTAGAAGCTGAAGCCAGTCCGTCATCTTCTTTGACCATTTTCCTATAGCGCTCTTGGGATAACGCAATTATTTCGCAATTTTACTAAGTTTTACATTGATAACTTGCTATAAATCAGCATGCAATAACCTCTTTTACGTATATTCTCCGTAACTAAATTGTTTATTCATTAAAATTGAAAACAATTCGCATTCCCTGTGAAAACTAGGGTAAATCGTGTAGAATCCACAGCACTAAGTACTGCTTACCACCTCCTCATGTTGAGAGCTGGATAGTCGATTAGTTGATGAACTAAGAGATGCAGTTTACTTCCTTTCCTATTATCTTATCGTTCTTGGTAAATATAAGTCAGGGGGGTCGAGTTATTATAGCGGGTCATTGCCTACCCAACTTCCGTAACATTTCTGTATATTTGGCGTCTACTGAAGTTTTTTTTACGAACTATGAAACCATTTCGCCTGATTCAAACAAACTTAATCGCTAATAATAAGTAATCGTTCACTCATTCACTCAGACCGCACAGCGGCAAATACATAAATATTTATACAGAAAGGTAGAAAGAAAGTGGATAGGAACACATAAAATGAACGAACACAGTGGTGGTGTGAAGATGTAAAGATGGCCGATTCCAAGCAGAAAAAATTCGACTGGACCGGGAATCGAACCACGGACCTTTTTTTTTTCTTTTCCCGACAGTTTCTAGATGTTCCTGGAGCGATTATTATATATATATGTGTATATATATATATACATATATATATACATATATATATATATACATATATATATGTATATATATATATATATATATATACATATATATATATATATGTATATATATATATATATATATATATATATATATATATATATATATATATATATATATATATATATATATATATATATGTATATATATATATATATATATATATATATATATATATATATATATATATATATATATACATATATATATATACACATATATATAATTATTTGCCATTAAATCGCTCCAGGAACATCTAGAAACTGTCGGGAAAAATTGCAAATTTCTTTATATTTTTTCATAAATATTTAAAATTTTAACTAAAAAGCGCAGCCTGAAGATATAATCCGATAAAGTTGACATTATTTATGGGTATTCAGAACCATTAACCACAAGCTTTAGGCGTTGGCCGCAGACCTACTTCGAAAAAAAACTGTTTTTCGATCCATCGTACTAAGCAGCCAATGTATTTTTGACGAGTTAGTACTTGCCTTAAATTTCCAAAAATTGGCTGATATTCTTGCTATACATCCGCTAATTAGTTCATTCCGTCGCGCTATCCATAGGAAAGTAAGAAAGGAGCAGGGTTTAACAATGTGGTTGTTATTTCGGTCGTCAGGATATAATTTGAAGACGTAGCGCCTTCTCCATGTACCTCAATGGTGACGACCCACACAATCACTCGGACCACGCGCACATGAAATGACTTAGCCGGACGCCGCGATAAGCGAAACATCATCCCCCCCGTCAACCCTCTCTACTTCTCCAGCTTATAGAACCACCCCACGCAGCATCCAATCAAGCCCTCGCCCACTTAATGCGATCGTTCACACTCCCGCCAGTTCCCAGACGTCCTGGTTTAAAACGGCCGATGCTTCGCTCGAGGGAGCGTAGCAAAGTCGGGCGCGATGTGACTTATTTACAAACAAGCTCAACATCATTGAGATGTATGGAGAGGGCGCTTACTATGCTGGCCATCGCTAGAAACTGAAGCTAGTCCGCCATCTTCGTTAACCCTCATTTTCCTAGAGCGCTTGCGAGCCGACGCACTAATTTCGGAATTTTATTGTGTTTTCCATCGATAACTTACTAGAAATCAGCTCGCGCTCACTCCTTAAGGATGAGTTCCCCTTATCTCTTTTGTTTATACAATTAAATTAATTATCATACGAATTCCCATCGAAAACTATTGTAACAGTGAGTTGAGCCCTTAGTACTAATTTAATTAACATGTATTTCAATAGTTACTTGCCTAAAATTTCGAGCAGATGGTTGATATTCTTGCATTACATCCGCTAATTCGTCCATTCCGTCGTGCTATCCATAGGAAAGTAAGGAAAGAGCAGAGCTAAATACAATATGGTTGTTATTTCGGATGTCAGGCTTCAGTTTGATGACGCTATTTCCTCTCAATGGACCTCAATGAGCAAAAACAATTGTTAATTCCATATCGGAAAGCTACATTTGTGTATTTTTTTAAAGTTGTCATGCTATTGTTTGTTTGGAATGCAGCATATAACATTGTTTCATTTTTTGAATACGAATGTTTTTTTTGGATGGTTGTTTCTATTAGTAGTTTAAGAGTGTATCTCTCTTGAGCCCTCGTAACAATGATTTCAGTGCTAAATTGTTTTCATTAATTTATTGTCCAGGTGAGTGTCGTGGATATGCGGTTCTTCCCTAGATTGCCTACGGCTGTGAGTATAAATCATTAAGTTGATTAAAATAGAAATTGATTACAATAAATTCTTAAGCGCTATTCCTCGATGTTACGAGGGCAACAATTGGCAAACTTGGATAGTTTTACCCAAGAATATATATAATGGATTTAAATGTTTGGAATCATTGCCAAGGTAATGTGTAGCCTCAATTTCCACATTTAGTTCACTCAGTCCTTGGCGCCAATTAGAAAAATGTCTTCTCAGTCGAACCGTACATAACTGTTGTTAACATGAGACTGTGGTGAATATTCAATAACGATTGAAGAGATTTGAACTACTTGACGCTGTGAATAATAGCTGGATATTTTGGAGACCTAACAGTTACTTTGTAAATGCTAGAGAGGAAATATCTACTACAGGAAGTGTGTAAGAGGCATATGAAACTTCCATCGTGAGTCTTTTCTCTGCTGTGTGGATCTTTTACTGTTAATTTACAGCTACATTTTTTGGGTTTATCACCTGTTGACAGCCTTAGGAATCACAAGGTATGATTTAGATAGATTGATGTGGATGTTAATGTGTAACCTACATTTCATGAGTGGCCTCGGAGTAGGTTCAACATCCTCTCCTTTATTTGTTATTAAAATGATAGTTATTGGCGCAATTTCTCATCCATAGATGATGGTCGGATCTTGGTTTCGATATCCTTACAGTATTTGCATCCGTCTTCTACTTCATTCCAATGTTTTCACCTCGTGCCATTATTAAATTGCCGTAGAACGATATTTATGAAGTGCTACGAAGTTTATTGGGAATTTGAGTAATTAAATTTGGAGAGGAATTAAATACATCTGTAGCCCGGTCAATATTGAAAAAAAGAGTGTAATTACGTCCCGCGTGTAGTACTACATTTTTTTATCCACTGCATTATGGTTACTGGAAAGTAAATCCGGTAAGACGTAATTATTTACGATCTGTAGACCGTATTTATACTTGAACTGCCGTCTTTCATCACTAGACAGCGACTCAATCGAAAAAGTTGTTTACGGAATTCTAGGCAACATTATTTGGTGACGAGTCGAGAATCCATAATGTATATTCATGGTTTTACCTTTCGTATTTTACCGCATTCACTCTCTTGGCGTCCTAAGGACCGGTTTCTATGGTTAACTACTTCATGAATACGATACGTAAACGGAATTTATAACGCTCCTAGGTCAACTAAAGGACAGTCTGAATCAATTTGCAACAACCCGAACTCTCTGTTACTATCGTGTTAACGTAAAGGCTACGCCATCTTCCTGTTGATGCTAACTATAAATTACGAAACTGGACCTTCAGTAAGACATCTGCCTAGCTTAATTTCTGTCTATACGGTATTTAATCATCACATACATGTCCGAACGTCCTCGTTAGTCTGATTTCCTTTTCCCAGATGTCAGTTTTATTCGCTTGCTTCGACTTAGTGCCCGCTTCATGTACTTCAATGCCCTGGACAACGACTGCAGCGGCATTTCTACGGAATTACCACATATTGACTTCAATTTTCGTAGTAATTAGCTGATAATTCAAAAAATTAAAACAGTAAGATTCATCTATCTTAATTTTCATCAAATTGGATTATTTTTCCGGAAACGTTCTTTCTTAAACTGTTTCCTGAGAAACTCGCATTTATATTAGATGGGAAAATAAAATTTTACACGTGATTTTCGTCTTCGCCCATTGAAAACCATACAATTTAAAGTTCAACTTGCGAGAAAAATTGCACGAGAGGGTACAATTTTTTTGTTCACTACTAATGGAGGACTTATTTTTCTATAAGTATCCATAACATGAATAAAATGGCATTTATATCCATAGGAAAGTATGGGGGCAGCAGAGATAAACATTATGGTTGTTATTTCGGTTGTCAGGCTTCTGTTTGATGACGCAGTTCCCTCTCCATACACCTCAATGCTCAACACAAAAAAATCTAGACTCATGACTACGATAGGTCGAGGCGGAACCTCCTTATCATGCGCTACGCTTTATCCTATTTCAATTAATGTGACTACAGCCACTGATGCATTAGGAAACACCTGCAAATAGTCTACCCTTTCCAATTGAGATCAATGTATATAAGTTTTAGAATAATCCGAAAAAGTCTTGATTCGGCACAAAGAAAAACATCAATCGTGTGGAAAGAAAGAAAGCCTTTTTTGAAGAACTGAGAAAGGACACGTTTTTGACGAGGCGCATCCCAAAATGACCAGAAATTGTGAGGGAATGAGCGAAATGAGAAGCCAAAATGACATCCAAACGGCGGAAACATGAGGTACACCGAGTACTAACAACTTCCACGCGATCGCACACCGTCCGTCCGGGGCAATAATAATCGCCGACCGAATGACCGTCCTTAAAAACCCTCACCCTCTCTCAAAATTGGCGCATCAACTCCGCCGCTCCCGCGATTTGAAATCGTCCCCGGAGGGCACTCGCCAGACTTCAAATCGACTCCTCGATGCATCATTTCGAGTGCGACATTTTCGGGACCGTAAAACCGAAATTGACTCCGCGCGACGCCCGCGATGCACCGCGTTAACCCGTCAAATGTAATTGGGAGCGTCGCGGCTGATTACTACCCGCGGGTTCCCGCGCAGCCATTGGTCCATCCATATGGTTGCCCCTGCATTGGCTACACCCTGGGGTGCTAGGGAGGAGAAAGATGGACCATCCCTCCAGATAAAAATCCACAGTGCATTTACACGCCCAGATGTCCCATTGTATTCCGTGAGCATAACTCTTGGAAATGAAGCAGCCGAAAGAACGAGGAGTCGGGAACCATAACTTTTAAACAGGTCTTCGTGTTTTCTAGTCCCATTATGCAAACTGAATATTTCATTTCAAGCTTTTTTTAATTCTACTCTTATCACATTTCCAGTAAATTTGTAAAAAATTCTTTTACCCTAAATAGCATGCATTGCAGTGAATTACGTTATATTGATTGATTCATGGCCAGTTGCAGGAACGAGATATATGTATTTTACAACTTTATTGGACCCAAAAGCAATGGCAACCATTCAACAAGTGTTGCGGAAACAATTGATAAATTTATTTGTCTCATAACTTATGTTATGGAGTTATGAGCTCCATACGTGGCCAAGATGGCGGATGCGCAATGAACAGCTGGAAGACTAAATTACTTGATAAAATAGTTGTTTGAGACAAATGACCACTTTGCTTATTCTTACTTACTAATAATTATGTGCATTAGCAATTATTCATAGGCTAAACTTGCGTAAATTTTGCCCGGCGATAGAATATTAGATCCAATATTCGAAGCTATTAACTGTTGTTAAATTAGTTACGTAACTATTATATGTGCTCCTGCAACCCGAATCTTTTTATGAGCGCTATTTTATGGATCTCATAAACTATTGATTCCATGACTAAATGATCATTGACCGGCCATGATTCAATTACTTTTGTCACATTTAATTCCGTGAACATAATTCTAGATTGAAAATCAGTCGATCAGGCGATATTTGGGGAAATTGATAATAGATATGACGATCTACTAAAAGAGAAATTAGTTACATTGTCAAGATTCATTCTAACGCAACGACTTAGGTTTCGACAATTCTTACGTCATTATCAAGGTTTTCGTATCAAGGTCTTGGTATTAACATAAGTATAGTCCAAACCTTAGTCCGTGTCTTACAATAACTTGTGAGGAAATATTTTTAAAAATCTTCTTTTTTGAGACTATTGGCAAAGTTTTGGCAAGTACAACGTGTCCGTAACTTTAAATTTTAAACAGGCCTTCACGCCACCTAGTTCAAGTATACAAATAGTATCATTCGTATATATTTTGTTTGAATTTTGCTCTCATCGCGTTCCAGTTAATTAAAATTTCCTTTCACTCTAAATAGCCTACATTATGGTAATTTAACTGGGTTAATTTAATTGAGTTAAAACAATATCACAAAGACTTCGAAAACATTTACTACCCATAACTGATCGAAGGGAATACATGGCATTTGAGGGCATCAAACCTTCCACTTAACCTCTCTTTTTTTAATGAACCTTCCTATATGGCAGTGCATCAAATCGTTCATCGATTATTATTACGTCAGGATAAAATGCCTTCTTTGTTGTTAACTTTTTTTTACTTTCCGTTCACAGTGGTCAGATATAAATTACAATAGTGCCGCAACCATTGAGAAAGGCGGAGAGGACATTACGTCATCAAACTGTGGCCTGACCACGGAAATAACAGCCACATTGGTTATCGATACTGTTTCCTTACTGTTCTTTGGATAGTGCGACGAAATGGATCAATTGGCGAACGTATAGCTAGAATAATCAGCCTCTGTTCGATATTTAAGGCTATTAACTCTTGAAGCATATATACTGGCTGCTTAGTGCTAATATTCCAGTGCTACGTAAGTGCTATAGATTCTACCCGACTTTACCATCGTTTTCACCGGGAATAGGTTTAATGATCAATGTATATACATATAAATACAAAAATGTATACACGGCGAATGGATATTGAAGAAGTACATGCATGCTGATTTCTAGTAAGTTATTCTATTATAAGCAAACATCGTAAAATTTCAAAACTAGCGCGTTCGCCCGTTAGCGCTAATGGAAAATCGGGGTAAACAAACATGGCGGACAAGCCGCGCCCACGTTACAGCTTCTAGCATTGGCCACACTAGCAAGCGTCCTCTCTATCTAACTCAATGGTAGCAACAATGCTCGCAGTAATGGCAGAGCACACTTCATCCAATCAACACCGGACCATTTTGAATAACTCTCCGCCAGGGCTATGGTATCGCATAACTGACCTCAATGCTTCTAAAACCTTAGGATTCGATATACTACTCCGACACGTCGTTTAATAGACATAAACATGATACATGCATTACACTTATCGTTAGGGCTTTTTGTACCAGATTTCAATTTTTACCCATAGTTTAGCTTTTTGCCCTCGGCAAAGGCGGAAATGGAAATGGAAAATTCAGAATAGTTTTTTCTTTAACAAGGAAGTGTTTCAATGTCGGAAATTAAACCTACGCCACGTTTTTTTCTCAAAGCATTGGCCGCTTTGATAAATAAAAACTTAATAAAAGGCTGAAGATTTTTTTAATGGAAGAGACAGCTTAGTCCTCAAATGCCATAATTTTTCACCGGTGACGGTGAGTACTGAGGTTTTGCTATTTTACAGCAAAACCTTGCGTGTTGGGCATATACGTGTTACACTTAAATTACACTTATTTTCTGAGCTTTTTGCTTTACTCTTCGTTTATCCCCTGGAATAGCTTTTTGAGCTCGGAAAAGGAGAAAAAATACGTGGAAATTTGTGAACATTTTTTTCTCTAGCAAACAAGTATTTCAGTATCGGAAATTCATACCGAAACCACGAGTTTCTATTCCAAGGCATCGGCCATTTGGAAAAGTAAGAACGTTAAAGGAAATTGAAAGTTTTTTTTTAACGAAAGATTCAGCTTATTACTTAAATGCCTTTCATTTTTCACCAGTGACAGTTAATACTGTGGATGTCAATCATAGAAAAGAAGGCCACCCAGTTCACATTTTCTTGTCCGCGCAAAACGGAATTCCATTCCGCAGAAACAAAAGTGCATCGTAAATTGCGAGCTCGCGTGCCGAAAAAGAATGTCGTCGCGAACGGAGCAAAAAGTTTCGCCTCTAACGAGATCGTTGCGTGATCTTCCAGTATTTAAAAAAAAAGAAAGTATTGGGCGCCTATGCCGCCCCTCCACCTCTCGGAGGAAAAATTTAGACCCCATTTCGTCGGAGGGCTTTGGAAAATTAACGCGGGACTCGCGCGATAATTGGCGCCTTGATTCTCTTGGCCCCTCTCCCCGTCCGGCGGCTATCGTGTTTATGGTCGAATCTCTGCCATCCCTTTATTGTTTCCAGAGGGCATTATTCGCGATAAATGGGGAGAAGGAAATGGTATGAGATGACGTGAGCGAAATAGGAAGAGAGAGAGACTGAAGGGATACAGAGATGAGAAAAGAATAGGATATATTACAAAAAGGTAGTTTATCAGCGAGATGCATCACCTCTCCTAAGATTAAATTAATTTAGTCACACGGAGAAATGATAAAATAATTTTGCATAAAATAAAAAATAACCTTTCAGATTGGTTGGTGATGCCTTCAGCCATCGCTGTTTTCGTAGAATAAAATAGTAGAAGTAACATCAGGCGTCACTTTGTGAAAATTTGTGATGTTCATGATGAGCAATTAAACTATTTTCACACTTTTTTATCACTCACTGACTAGGTTTCAACATAGTGTGTTATTATCTAGGTTACCTTGATAATGACACTATTTTGAAACCTTGTAGAGTTGGGGTCCGACTAAATGAGGGTCGACCCTTCCACGGGGCCTCGAGAGGAGGTAACATTTTGTGCGGCCCCAGCAAACGAATTTAAGCCATTTCTCGATGTGTAAGTGACTAGCTGATTACATTTTAGGTGTTTTAAAAATGGTCGTCAAAATATGAAAGTGTAGAATAGATGAAATGAGAAGAATTATCACATTCAAATGTTTTTGAACGCATGATAAATCCTAAGTTATGGTATATTTCAAGGTTTTCCATTCCTTCCAGCCCTTTTCACTTAAAAATTATACTTGACTCAAGTTTTTGTAATGTACTATACAGGAAATGCGGCAATAACTAATTAGTTGTTACTTGAGTGTTTCCAGCCCAGTATGAAAAAGTCCCAGAGTCATGAAAGGAAACTAGTCTCGGGAAGTGACAATAGGTACTTCAGTTACTTTTAAGATTTTATTTACAACGACAGAAGATAAAACGCCCAAGAGCCCCTTGAAAGAGTACCACACTCCCATAGGAACGCCCCCCCCTCACTAAGAACAAGTGCTCTCGTCCCACTCTGTCACCTAGAGAACCAAAGTGAAGAGAAGAAAAGGTAAAACTCGATTTATAGAATGAGTACACTGACATACGCATTTATTTCGACCAAAACATTCATCTGGTGTTTTAAATTCGGCAGAATTTTAAAACCACGTAATGAGATTTTTAAAAACAATATTTCAGTATTGTGTATAGAGTAAATGACTGTGACTGTAAATGCTCTGACCGTCCGACCGACTCTCCGCGGTGACGCCAGCAGCGAGTAAATCCCATAATATCCGGCCTATGACCACCGCCTCTGCCCCGACCCTAGTCTAACCCAGTCATCCAATCCTTAAAGTTGTCGAAACGTCGCCTAATAGCGGAAATTAAGGTGGTAGGAGCGATTTTCATTTGCACACAGAATTTTGTAAACCTTTTCACACGCGTTCTTGTTAGTAATATGTGTAGATGTAAGCGAGAAGTATTGCTTGTCACTGATATGGTTTCGTGGCAATTTAATGCTATTTTAACAACTAGGCTTATGACACTTGACATACATGAATTTCGAAATAATTCCATGACATATGCACAGATTTTCTCCAAAGCGCGAAATAATAAGTTTCTCATTTTTATAATTTACATCTACATACTACCCTGCGAGCCGCCGCATGGGCGTGTGGCAGGGGGTGGTAGGTCACCAGTCGTGTAAAGATGTAAGTTTTTGGGGGATGAAATGATGGCATGTATTATAGGAGTGTATTTAGTGGAGCTCAATTTTTATAGTGGTCGCTTATTGTGCGCGGAAAAGAACGAGTTTTTGTATATATCTGTTCGGCTAGGTCACTAACGGTCCCTAATAAATATCAAGGTATCATTCCGAATAAATAATACGAATTAATGAAAAGAAATTTCCTTTTATGTCGAACTCCATGCCGTAAAACCAAGTCATAAGAATAATCGAGCCAAAATTTGAAAATATAACTATTAAATCATTCAGCAACAACAAATTTATTCATCAACCCTTTTTTTCGCAAACGCTAGGCAAAGGCAAAAGAAATAATATTCGTAATTCATGTCCACTCATAGTTCTACCGTATAATAATGGTTATCGATTTTTAGAGGCGGTCTCAGTCAACATTACCAACGATAATCCAGACTCCCTTTGACTTTTGGACGCAGGCAACGCTGTTAGAAAGAAACGGAGGAATACAAAATCACCGATCACGTATTTCAATGATATGGCCAAAGAAATTAACGTGCTTTCTCTAACCTCGGATGCCAAGACTGTAAATTCTCGAAAATCGACTCAAAAGATACCGAAGCAACTCGTTCAGCGGCATCGTGAGGGTAAGAGCTGTCAAACGATTCTTTCATGTGTGAGCAGCATACCTCGAGAGAGTAATTGTGGAAAGCGTTGTGCCAGCTTGAATTATCCTAGACTCGATTTATGAAGCCCTGAAGGCAGATATCAATAATGTCAACAGGTCATTTCATCAGTCAATCATTCCTAACCATATACAGACATCTTACTTTCCTCGAAAACACTTCTCTAGTACCCCATGCCCACTGCATTTAGCCTATACTTATGCTTATCCTGCTATACTTAGGTTCCGTAGCCAAAAAAAGGATCGGGACATGAAAACTTTTATCCACTGCAATATTCACTTGCCTGAATAAACACTAATTGCAAGATATATGTACCACATTAAATTCCCTATCTGCATTCGCAAGCCTTAGAAATCACTAAGTTTATCCTTACAGATAATGTTTCCTCGAAACATTTTCTTAAATGGCTTTTAATGAAATATTTTTGGAAAATGAGGCGAATGTATTTGCAAAAATCTGTGGCACTTTTCATACATTTTGTACATCTAAGTTAGAATGAGCGAGATAGTTCCCCAGTAATAACGGAGACCATATTCGTATTGCACCTTTTAATTTCAGCAGCTGTTGGAAACATGAATTAAATATTGAATTATTAATGATGCAATAATACACTTTATATGGCTGAAATTCTAAGTAATTCAATTCACAATATTTACAAGTATTTCACTTGACTCTCACGGTACGCTTAAAACTCGTTCACAACGGAAGGTTTTGTGTGATCCTGAAGAAATTACTCCGGATACAATACATTTTATTTTGAAAAGTAATCGATAAAACATACAAAATACACAATATTAATTATTATACTAGATATAGGAGGAGATAGAAATTCCTCACTTTTGAAATAAGGTTTCTTTGGAGTGCATACACGTACCATTTCCTATGTATACGGACTGGTATTTTGCCCAAAATCTCGGAAAGTATTTCGGTAAGGCGCTGATATTGTGGAATCTTTGGAAGGGTGAGACATTTTTCTCTTATATAAGACTAAAAGCCATTGATTTATAAGTGAAATGATGTTTCGCTCAAACTACCTTAAGGACACTAAACCAAGATTGATTGGTATTATAATAAAATAACAAAAATAAGAATTTTGAGGGAAACGCTTGGACTGAAGGGGCGACTGAGACGCATTGTGCAGTGGAATAGATGGATTTGGAGAGAGAGAGAGAGAGAGAATAAGGTTTCTAGGGTAGAATTGGTCGGAAAAGGGATTTCAGCGCAGTATTTTTAGCGTACTGGAGGATTTAGAGGAGGTGGGAGGATCGGGGCCTTGAGTGCTCTGCCCTTTGTAAGTTATGTCTTCCATTGCCCCGGATTTCGAAGCGTCTTTTCACCGAACTTCCTCTTTCTCCGGCTTCCACACTGAGCTCCTTATGATCTCCATCCTTTATCCCGCATTCCTTTATCGTCTTCTCACTTGCGCACATCCCCTGGGGATCAACCCCCTTCGCGCCGCTGTGAACCTTGGCCCGCCCCATCTCCGTATCCCTTTCTTCCTTCCTTCCAAACGCCCGCGCTCCAAAAAACCTCCCTCGACGTTCTCCACAAATGCATTTCCAACCTGTTTTTCTCCCCCCTCCCCGCCCTGACCTCCCCCTCTTTGTCACCACCCTCCTCCCCCCAGAATCAAAACCTCTATCCCTTTCTCTCCATTATCCCACTCAGCTCCCTGACACATATATATATATACTCCAGGACCATCCGAGATCCCTTTAAAAAAATCTTGACACCCTTTACCATGTGGAGGGATGTAGTGAAGGTGGGGGAAATCGCAAAAATCCACCCCTCTCCCCCCACCCCAATATTTATCTCCCTCCCTCTCTCTCTTTCTCCCTATCATCCCCCTCCACACATGATCCTCTCGACCATGCATCCCAATCATCCCGTTCCCACCCCTTTTTTCATCCCCCCTAGTACCCCTGGAATTCAAAGCACTCACTTCTTCCGACCGCGCCAAACACTACTTTTTCCCTCCACTACTCACCCCATCAAACTCGTTCGAATGGGGCAACTCGGTCGAATGGGATAACGCGAGGGGTGAGTTTGATGGGGCGAGCTCGTTCCCATTGAGCATATGTAGGCATAACCGATGAGGTTTTCTCACGATCTACGTGCCATGTAATCCTTATGCGATCAGGGGCCTCATGCAGGAATGGCTCGACCTCAACAATGTGAGGGACGCGAAGTCCTAGCTCACAATCTAGTCTAACGTCCACTTTTCACACATTTTTTTCATCGTTCCACCGCCTTCAACAACTCGTAGGTAGCCATTTTTTTAAATCGCAACCAAATACTTTTCCCAATAACATACTTCAAAATAACGATACGATTCCGTCGGGTAATCCAACTTCAATTATTTACGACTTTTCATTGAGACAAATAAATAAATTTTCAACCACAATAATTAATTATCTCACGCGTTTATTCTCCAAAAATACACTTTTATAAGCAAACTAAAATTACGCTCACGATCGAGATTCGAATCCATGATTCAGAAATGATACAGAAAAGACATGAATTCACGATTAGTTTAAAATTGATCGTGTTATTCGGCGTCAACGTCCTTGCACAAATGAAATACTTCAATGTACCGTTATGCAGCTCAAACGTCAGGCAACCCAATTTAATATTCTAGAAACCATAATGCGAACTTTCATTTTTGGAATTTTATCCGATTACAAGCGCATTGGCCCCAATGTGCGCCGCAAAGTTAATAAAAGGGCACAGAGTAAAGATCGACAGTGTCTAAATGCGACAGTGTCTAAATGCGACAGATTTATACAATATATTTCAGCACAATCTGCCCTGGAGTTAGCTAGTTCTATCCCGGCCAGTCAATTGTTTAATCTTTGGCGTAAACTAAAGAACTGGCTTTTTTTAAGAGAAAATATCTCTCGGAAATGCTTTCCAGCGTGAACATCATGAATCACATAGAATTTTGCATAGCAATAAGATACCAATACGTGTTTTAAAAGTCACTTGCTTACATTTCGAACAGATGTTGGATATTTTTGCTGTGCAACAGCTAATCCGTCCATTACGTCGATCCATCAGAAGGAAAGCCATGAAAGACCAAGGATTTTCGGTTGTCAGGTTAGTTTGATGACGTAATGCCCTCTCCACCTATCTCAATGGGAATATGGGAGAGTTCCCTGTGGCATTCTCAGCAGTATTCCCTAACAGAGTAGTTATAACATGGCATTCCACAGGTATTGATGCGGAAACTTGAGTCCTCTAAAGGGCATTTCCAACACTACTGGTCTGTCCTAGAACTGAGTGGTGAAATGGCAATCCATAGAACACGAGGCTCTTACCATTCCTCGACCCCATTCAACTCTAGGCCCCGTTTCTCTCCACCCCTCAGCGTAGAGAACTCGCGGTAGAGAGGGTGTATGGCGGGTGATGGTGAGAGGGAGAAAGGAGGGAGGATGAGTGTTCAGGGAATGGGGAGGGGAGATGTTCAGGGAAGGGGTAGGTTTATGAAAGCCTGACTGAAATCCTCTCACGAAAAAAAATACATAAATATATAAAAAATTCTCCCTCACCCCCTCTTAAACTTCTATCCCGACCAAAAACCCAGATATTTTCACCCCTCGCCGAAACCACCCCATTGTGGGAAACGAAATCCCGGGGATTTATCGGCGAAAGGGGGGAATATGTGTATGTATGAATACAAGAGCGCATTAACATACATGCGTTGGTAAATATGTATAGGTTCTCTGTGAATTTCCGACTCATAATAGAGCAGAGGAAAGTCAAGATTCACTTTTAGTACCAAAAATATGCTTCTTCCCGATCTACGACTTGAATATCATACAGAACATGACATAATAAAATTGATAGAGGGCCTTAGCATTTAGATATGATCGTTATCTGTAGTAAGGCTGCAATAATAAAAAAATAACATTTTTCATATAAAGGATTTAATGCGAGAAAATTGTTTCCTACGATTCCGATGCTCGTAAGCAGGTCGGTTATATATGCTACAGACCTCAAAATCCAAGGAATTACTACATCGTACAACCTTAGTTACCGAAAACAAATTAATAACATTATTTGATACCATTGATTTGCATGGGGAGGGCGCTTGCTACGGTGGACATTGGTAAAAGTTGGAATGTTGGCGTGTCCTGTAACACATCTTTGTTCACCCCGTATTTCCTTCAGCGCTTCCGAGCTGATGTACTAATTTTGCAGTTTAACAACTTTTTCCAACGAAAACTTACTATAAATCAGCAAGCACATACTTCTTTTGTATGAATCCTCGTCAATGTATACTGTTTATTTATTTAAAGTAATTATAATCCGTATTTCCGGTGAAAACTACGGTAAAATCGAGCAGAATCCATAGCACTAAGTAACCACTTAAAGTTTCAAAAGTCACTTGCCTTAAACTTTGAACGGATGGTCGATATTCTCGCATTACATCCGCTAATTCGTCCATTCCGTCGTGCTTTTCAAACGAATAGATAGGAGAGAGCAGGGATAACCAATATGGTTGTTAACTCAGTTGTCTGGCAACAGTTTGATGACGCAATGGTTGGCTCACTCCATCCACCTCAATGGTTGTCTCGGAGACAGGCGTCCTTCGTCTCCATCGCGAAAAAAAAAATACCTCATCATTTTTGCATTTATCACATTATCAAGATAACCGTGAGTATTGTGACGGTCCATCGGTAAGGAAAGTTTAACATCGACGATTTTTTGTGAAGTGAAATACTGCACTGAAAGAGCAACGCCAACATATAGGAACGCCAGAGAGTATATTCGAGAGGAGAAGTATGATACTCTTTTCTTTTTCAAATTGAACCATCGGCGGGGATAACTTTATAAGGATGACATTATTTACTCATGGCAACGAAAAAAAATTGAAATATAAATTATGATTTTGGGTTGATAGGGTGAGGTGTATGACGATGATACGCTTTCATGAAACAGCACATGCCGAAAAAAATATATCATGATTGAGATTTAAGGTTATACGTTTATTGTATGTTGTTTCGCGTTATGGAGGTTATGGAGCTGGTCCGGAAGGAGGATACACTAAATGGAGAATTCAAAGTATGGTGGTGGGTGACAGAAGGAAACTGGAGAACTTTAAGTCAAGTTCATAGCAACTTGATAGAAAAAGAGAGAACGTATGTAATAAGAATCTAAGTATTGAGTAAAGGGAAAAGTAGAAAAAAGGATCACCATGATGGAGGGAATTAATGCACGTGGGAAATATGCACACTTGAAATAAAAATCGATCGATCTAGAAAAGATCTATCAGCTACGCAAAAAGATGGGAAGGTAGCGCGAAAATTGTACAAAAGCGAATTCTACTCTAACCGGGAAAAATGGTGGAAAATAATCACTGGGCCCCACTGCATATGAATATACCTAGGGAATTGCATACAAGCCCAAAAAAGCCCGATACGATACAATTACCACAGCTAATGTTCGGCGTACGAAATTCCAATTTGATTACAGGCACAGATTATCCTAATAAATGTCCTTTCCCCGGATTTCCACTTTTTCAAAGCTAAAAAGACTCGTATCCATATTGCGTAAAATAATTTGTACTTTTTTGTATTTTTAACTAATTGTAGAAAAGTGTAAAGTATTCTTTGCAATATTGACACCTATGTTAAGTCCTTCAACGATGTGACGCTTGATGTCAAGTTCCTTCTGACAAGACTTGTAGATATTCATGCTGTAGGTAGTATGTCGGTATAATATGGCCGAGTTTATGGATATTACACACGTAAATTATCGAAACTACGCGTAGGATTATGAAACTCGCATATCATGTAAATACACAGGAAATAAAGAAGACGGAAATATTCGATTCCGCTTGCCTATTTTCAAACTGCTACGAGTGAACGTATAGTGTTTCAAAACTTTAATAGAGAGGTTAAGGTGGGAGCTCCTATAGACTCGCAGGCTACACGCTAGGCTTAGCTTGCTTGAGAACTTCAGAAATGGTGTGTTTCAGAGCGACATAAATAATATCATTTTGACACCACACTTCAAATCTATGTCTGGCAGAAGACATAAAATAGGACAGATACATTGCCGAGCATACATGTACAAAAATTCAGTCTTTCCGCGCACAATAAGCGACCACAACAAAAACTGAGGTCCACTAACTACTCTCTCATAATACACGTCACCATTTCACCCCCAAAAATCCATATCCCTTACATCTTAACACGGCTGGTGGCCTCATACCCCCTGCCGTACGCCCATGCGGCGGCGCGCAGGGTAGTATGTAGATGTATGTTCTTTGATGCCCATGCACATTAAAAGAAAACAAGAACATAAAAAACAAACAAACACGGAAAAAGGTAATGCCATGGTTTTGTAGGTGTCATTTGTTACGCACATAACATTTTCCGAAAGTTGTTTTCGCGACATGAACTGTATTAATATGTTTTAACGTCTCGTGGCGAGTATGAGGTTTAAAAGTGGCTCTGACCTCAGGGTAACTCATTTCAGACTTTCCGTAAACGTGAATATGGCATCTCTGAAGTACGTTTTATAAACTGAGACAATAGTACAATAGGATTTCCTCAATAGTTATACCGTCATTCAATCTTGAAAGTGGAGATTTTTACATGGGCTCTTAGGGAGATGCTCCCAATTACAGTAGTAAACGTAATTTTAAACGAGAAAAAATATTCAACCTTTAATTAAAACTGTTTATTTGAAGCGACAAGTCCTGGGAAATTGAATTAAAAAAATAGGCATCTTACCAACTATTTATTTTAAAGACATTGGCGAAGTACTGACTTAATTGAAGCCAAAACGGAGACCACACTCGAATTACACGTTTTGATTTAAGAAGCTGTAGGCAGCATGAATTGAATTTTGCATTATTAATGGCATAATATTACACTTTAATACGATTGAAATTCTAAATTGTTCAAATTAAAATCTTCAGAAGTCTTTGACTTGATTCATTTTTCTCACTACAGTTTTAGGACGATAGTAGGTATCTAGAAGTTAGAAAATCCTCATGTTTTTAAATAATGCCTTTCTGGAGTGCATATACGTGTCGTTTCCCGTCCAAGAGGAGTGGTATTTTTCGTAAAGAATCTCGGAAAGTAGTGCGGTAAGGGTCTGATATTTGTGTATTTTTGGAAGCGTGAGATATTTTTCATTAAAATTAGCACAAATTCATTGATTTATGAGGGAAATGATATTTCGCTCATACTACCTCAAATTTGGTTTTCAAATGGTAACCCATTTCATGAGTGAATGGGGTATTTTTTATAACTGAATTAGTAAAAAGATCTCATTTAGTATTTGCCTTGACTCACGCAGTCAACCCAGAGCCACCTTAATGCTTACAACTTCCTACACGCAGCCGCGTTCGGAGTACGCATGCCTCCCCCTTCCACGTCTCCTCACCTGCGTATTACAACAATGGGGTGTCAGCGAGAGGGACGGGGGAGGGGGTGTGTGGAATGGAGGAGTAGGTAGTAAGAGGGGGGGGGGGTTAAAAGGGGGTGGTAAGGGGGTGTGGAGAGGGGAAGGCTGATCCAGAGGGAGAGACGCACAAGATCAAAGTCCGCGGTATACCCTCGGAGCGAGTAGTAGACATAGACATCCATCCCCGACGAGAACCGCCGGTCGCAGAGGGGGTGACTTTTCCCTTTCCCGCGGACGGAAGAGCTCGCGACCGCCGGCTTTGACAAACGGGTGCGTCGGAGGGAGGCTGGCAGGGGTTGCTTCGCGCGCGGATCTTTTACTAGAAGAACGGGACGACTGAAAGGAACATGTGAGTAACACTTCGCTGTTTAGAAATGTAACAAAACCTTGGACTATCAAACCCGAAAGTCGGATGTAAAAAGGTCGTCGTCGCATGTCTCCAAATCCAGTTTTCACTTTTCCAACGCTCGGTTTTCGTCGCAAGTCAGTCTCAAAGTATTCAAACTTTCACGGTACACAAGCAAAATATAGTGTACTTTTTTATGATTCTCGCCTCTAGATTTGATGCACTACCGTTTCTTTTCCTCCGCCAGACTGGTGGTGAACCTCGAGGTCGTCTCCGACGAAGGAATTATGTGTTTTTTTTTATTTTGGTGGTTTTCTTGAGATCCAAACGCGGGATATCCCTACCATACTATCTGAAAGAGCAATTTTCATCTCTGTAGCCAAATCTTCTTAGTTAATATTTAAGTATCCGAACGTGAAATATCTTTTTAAAAACGACTATTTTATTGTTTTGGTGAATATATTACGATCAAAATGCGAGGAATTCCAACAAAAGAGACTATACTTTCTCACAGAGATGTATTGATGTCGGAAACCAAATTCTGAATAGTTAAAACCCCATCGCTATGGGAATATCCTAATATTTTATTAACCGAACTACCTTCCGGTCTGATATGACAAGCGAAAACAACTCTTTACACCCTTACCGTAATCTTTAATTCCTTTTCTGCTTATCGGATCTTTCTTTCGTCAATTTTATCCTCTAAGGAAAAGGTGCACCGGTACCATCTGCCGGGAACTCCATTATATTTTTCGAATGATCGGCACCGTGTACCTTCAAATTATTAGGCACAATATTATCATAGCTATGGGCCATCCAACACTATTTCCGAACGGTTGTCGTGCGCTGATGTACACTGCTAGGCCATTTTTTTCGCTGTCGCATTTGTTCGTAAGAATCACTAGTCTTTTGCATTTTATGAAGAAGGATGTGATTTTCAGAAGCAAAATTACTTTGAGAGATGTGGCGAATGGGGTTTCGAATTGGACTCAGGCGAATGTAAAACCTAAGATGGAGAAGTTCAAAAGTTTTTTTTTTAAATTGTACTGCTGACTGAACACTTAAGGCGGGTGATTTAGTAAGGGTGATTTCACGGCAATAACGCTGAAAATAAATGCAAGCATTTCACAATTAACGATGAAAGTAAGAATGCAGAATGTGAGTGCGAAATCACATGCAAATTTCGGGAATGGTCTAGCCTCGGCAATCGCGCACTTTGACGTAAAATTCCACAGAAATCAACAGTAAGCCATTGGAATTAATTGATGAAAATGATAACAGTCGATACTGAAGATGCACCTACCGTGTCTTCGCGGTCGAGTCCTTTCTGATTAATAATGCTAGGTACTCTCTTAAGAAATTCTTCGATCGGAAAGGATCGAGGACTGTGACATCCACATTTCGCACTTGACCGACTTCGTCTCTATGATCTTGTTTAATTGCGGTACAAATGTACAACATCAGGTAAAATACTTCTCGATAGCAACCATTCACATCAGGCTTAAATTAGTTGGAACTCTAATCGTGAGTCATTCAATGCATATTTTAATGACTAATCAAGGCAGTCGAAAAAAATTCTTGGACCGCACTTCACATATGCACATCTGTTTCTAATGTGGGAATAACCATTCATGTATAATATAAACGGAACAAGAATTATAAGTTTAAAGTTTAGACATTTCGAAAAAGAAAAATCTCTTAGTAAATTCCACACTTAAAATTTCTATTCCCGACCTAGGTTTCGATTGCCTTGCAATTATTTTCAAAGGTTTTAGTTTCAAACAAAATTTTCAACAAAAATTAAGTGTGGAATTTACCAATAGATTTTTATTTTTCGTCATGTCTACGGAAACCTTCCACAAAGTTACACCTTCAACCATTAATTTTATTAAAAGTTTGGCTTTAAATAAATCATTTTACATACGACTTGGGTTTAGGGCGCGGAATGCGGAATTTTGGCAAAAATCATAAGTAAAAGCGTGATTTGTTTAAGTCGGCATGTTACCTTGATATCTGTTAGCAATCATTACATTGATATGGAAAGTATTATTTCGCGTTCATGGGAAAACCTTTATATACAGAATCGAATTGTTATTAGCCTTCCATGAACGCTTGGAACAATATTAACTTTGTCACAGCATGACAACAAAAACACAGAACACAGGCAAAGGAACGCACACTATATTTCTGAATTTCTAGTGGGTCGCCCGCACCAGCCTTAGTGATAGAAATAGGAAGATAGAATGATTTTTACTATTTCTATCACTGATGAAGGGGCGGGCGACCCAGCGCAAATTATGAAATCTAGTGAGTATCCTTTTGTTTGTGTTCTGCGTTTTTGTTTTCACCCTGTAACGAAGTTTTTATTTTGTAGGTATATCAAAAGCCATGAGGCTACGTGTTAAAATTGTATTAAATTGACAAAATGCCGGTAATGTGCAATCGGCAACATTCAATTTTTCACATAATTCTATAAAAATGACTGCAATGTAACCTGTATTAAGCGACCACCGACGGTTCCGCTGGAAAATGGTCGTTAAGATGGGTGGTCGTTCGAAAAGGGCTATGTTTCTAGGAGTACATATTACGCAAATGAACGGACGGCTGATTTGAAAAATAAATTGAAACACTCTTGAAGCGACGGTTTTGTTATATCCTATACAGATGGCGTTTATTTCCTCATAATTTTGTTGCTTTTGAGAAATATCACTGCATAATAATTTGATGTACACATACAGTGAACCGATCGAAGTAAGCGACAGCTGCCTGTTCCGCTGATTAATGGTTGTGGAGATGGGTGGTCACTTAATAGGAGTGGTTTTAGAGAAATAATTATACGTACACAACGTTTCACGGAAATCTATCCATAAACAAAAATCGCTCCAACTCCCCTAATATTTTAGATAAGCATATTGGTATTTTGCGTGCAGACGATCATAGAATGGGTATGGGCTCAGAGGTCAGCAGAAATTTACCCCACGATAGGCAACAGTAACAGAACATCTCAGTGATTTCAGTCTAGTTTTACCTTTACGCAATTAATCAGCTACGCTGTTGAGTTTATCTACCATAAACGTCACGGAACACGGAGTCGTGTGATTATCGGAAAATAACGTCCACGCCTAAATAAAGAAATGGACCACTTAAAATTTTACGATCCATAAGGTATTAACACACAGATGATGGCGAAATCTTAAATACATTTTTTTTAATGGCACAGAGAGGCCCACCATGACGCATAATCCCGTTACGAAACAGGATCCCTCAAATTCTTGCAGTCCGGGTATAACCTGATGTTTTCTCATTTGCAAAGCGCTGTGTGGTTTTTTAAAGGGGGCGTTTATGTCTTCATTAACGAAGGAATCGAAAGGAGGTGAACGACGATCCACTGGCGCTTATATCCTGAATATTAAGCCGCTAACATTTCATTTCCAATAAATAGAGTTCCGTATTGGATATTGAGGGAGGAGCATGAAATGGCGAGGGAATATCTTGGATGGTTTTAAAGTAACCTATCCGAAACAAGGAAAATCGTAATTTTAACGATGATAAAAAATTTTTATTCCACCATTTTAGAGACAGCTTAACCAATACATCATTTTACCTGATTCCCAGCGTAGAATTGGGTACCCTAATGGATGTAATCCGTTTTTTAGGTTACGTCTAAGCATATTTTCAGAGGCAGACTCTAATTTCTCAACTTGACAATTCACACACGTCCCAGCAAGTCAATGGTTTACAATTTTCATGTGTCCATGCAATAAACAAAAAGTGTTCAAAGATTCAATAAATTTATAAATATAAATGCGTAACTTAGCAACAGGTTACATAAACATATGTAACAAAAATGTTTCAAATTCAATGAATACATGCATAAAGTTAAATTTTTAATATGATAAAGAATATTTACTCCATCATTTGAGACACAACTTTGCCAATATATCATATTACCAAAATTTCAATGTGGAATTAGATACCCCAATGGTTTTAATCCGCATTTGGGGTTACCTCCTAATCATAATTCAAGAGCTAGAAACTCTTTTTACCATCTAAACATATTTCAAAAGGAAGACACTCATTTCAAAAAATGTTCAATGTTTTTCTGGGAAAATAGCTATAATTTTATGTTTCTTAAAAATTTACCTGTAGTAGTATGAGATGTTTATTCATAAGGCAGAGAACAGAATGATTTGGGGTATTTGTAAGACTCACAAGGTACTTGTAAGACGGTTCAAAAATTTTCATTTTAGGCTTTGATATAATAATACCAAATTTTCCTCGTCTTTTCTTTCACGAACAACGCAGACGTGTTGAGAAGATTATGAAAAAAAGAGAGCAATTCCAACGGAACGCTCATAGCAGCTCAACTGTCCTCGATTAATTAAGAATCTTATAAATTACTATATTTTATACGGGTGGACCAGCAATGCCGATGATGAAGAAAACGGATTAAGCCACTTAATTTGGTCGTGGTGTTAAATTTTACGCACAGCATCACGTACATCGACAAATAAGTCCGTAAATTCACACATTCGAGCCAGAAAAATTGTAAATAAAAAAATGATCACGCAACGACTCAAGCTCGTTTAAGCCTGTAGTTCAATCTGCATTCTGATCTACTAAGCTAAATGACAGTAACTCCTTCATTGTTGGTTCTGACTTATTTCTTGTTAAAGTTTTCACCTTCGAGTCTTTGATTCTTCACCTGGTCCATCTTCGAGGAGATTAGAATTTGGCTGATGCTATACTGTCAGTGCGGGAAATACGGAATGAAGATAAATCATAAGGGAACAAAAGTAATGAGATTCTCTGGGAGAAAGACTTGCAGTTACTGTTATCTGGACAAGATAATTAACATCTATACTGTAGACACGATGAATGCTGGACGTGATAACAGGCAAGCCGCTACAGATAAGGGTTTTTTCAGTCCTTAGAAATCCCCAAGTTTGAAAATAACAAAATTAACTCTAAACTCAAAATTTGTAATTTGGTTAGTCACTACCTTTTGGCTTAGCAGGGTTGCATTGCAACAACGAAGCAACCGTAAATTAAGTTACACTCTAGCACACGTGATTTTGATTTGGTAACAGCCTCCAGATACTACAGTGTAATTATGTCGAAATAACTCACTCAAAACATATATAAATTGAATCTCTGCTGTTTTATCTAGATTTGCATGATTGGCTAATTCTTCCGCCATTTTTGACGGATCGTTAATCAATTAATTAAACGAATTAAAGTTTCCTACAATGTGTGTAAAGGAATTTAGACAGATAGCACCACGAAATATTTTGTTTCTTTGTGTTCAGCTATTTTGCAGAAAATCATCTGAGATATGTATCTATCCAAAGAATTCTGCGTTCTTCTTAGATAGTAACCCCAAAGACAGAATTATTAAAACCCAGCATAAGTCCAATTAACATATGAAAAAAATTCCTTCGGGCCGGATTTGAACCAACGACCTATGGATATCTGAATCCGCGTCTTCTACAGTCCACCGCTCAAACAACTGAGCTACAGAAGGCTTGAAAGATAGACAATGAAAAACATAGTCTGGCATCCCTGAGTTCGAAGATAATTGATTAAGCAAATGTTCTTAAGCAAAGCTCCATTTCAATAACAATTAGAACAGGGATGTCTCAACGGTAGGACTAGCGCATTGGCAATTGGTACAATAAACATTTCATACTGTATAGTTTCATTTTCATCATAACATCAATCAACGACGATAATGTTTATGTTTTCTCGAGATATTATTCACGCTAGCTTATTTAGTTATATCTTTTGCTGCGCCAAGAAGTTCCAACATGAATGTGTAATTTAAAACAAATGCTGAATTTCATATTTTTATTTGAATTGCTTCGAATAAAACCTCTTCCGTAAAAATGTCGGGACTTTTTAATATTTATTTATCATAATAATTATTCGCTATTATAAATTATAACATTTTTGCTAAAAAAATCACTTTCGTAAATGACGGAACTTCGTAATATTTGTTTCCGCGGATGTCTCAAGGCTTCCTAAATGCTACCGAAACTAATACGCCTTTCTATGGAACAAGTTACGCGCATATAATTAGAAAGGGAACTGGCCGAAAGACAGGGTTTCTAGTTAGTTATCGATCGAAAAACATCGTAAAATCCAAAAAAATATTAGGTCTGCCCGTAAGCGCTGAAGGGCAATCGGGGTTAACAAAGATGGCGGATAGGCCACGCCCACGTCACAGCTTCTAACATTGGCCGCAATAGCAAGCGCCCTCTCCATCCCCCTTAACAGTTGGTTTCACACATGCAGATAAATGCTAGAAAATTAACACTCACCGCCGCGTATTTCCTAGCCAATTGGGGAGCTTAAAAAGGGACAGCGAGGACAATTTGGAGGACTCGTCATCGAGGACTGCTACATATTTCAGGACCTCACTAACGTAGCCATGTGCACATCAGTTCTTCCAGAAATTCATGTTTTCGGTCAATAGAGGTTACTTTTCGTTGACGTGGAACGTTGCTATGTAAATTTGTCGAGTCGTCAGACTGTTAATACCCATATTATTATTGATGAGAAAGTTGTCCCAATTTTCAACAGAAACTATTAAAAGATATACAACGTATTTTGAAGTCACCATGTCATCATGACGTAGATCACCTTGTCCAGAACTAACACTTATATTATAAAAGATGCGAAAGTTGTCCCAATTTCCTAAAGTAACTATTGAAAGAAATACAACGGTTTTTGACGTTAACATGTCATCAAGACAAAGATCCCCAAGTCTAGAACTAATGTTCTTTACCAGACGACAAAGTGAAAACAAGAAAACATGCTGAACCTCAATCCCCATACAGTCGGAGTTAAATTATGATTGAGACTCATTCATTATGCATACGAATTCCAAAACATCCTCTTCTAAAACTTCAATCTCAATTTAATTTTTACACTCAGATATTTATCAATTTTCAATGATGGTATAAAAAAACTGGTGGTGAACTGGTGGACAAAAAATGAGTTTTCTGTTAAGATGAATTTTTCAACAAAAAAAAGACAAGATTTTTTGAGAATTTTAAAAAGACTTTGACGCAAGGTACAGAATCTTGTAATGTGTTCCATGTATAGCGGTGTATCGAATAATGTGCCACACACAACACGTAACATAATTTACATTAAAATCCATTTCACGTAAATAGAAAAAAAATGTCTTCAGCCCGCCCTTTTCGGGAACCGGATCAATTTGCGTCTGGGCAAACCGATAGAATAACTTGCATTCTCATTCCCATCGTAGGCTGATGTTCGAGATAACATCATCCCCATCTCCGGTATCATCTTTCTCAATAACTTTTCGGGGATGTGGTAAAAAAAATCGAGGGATTTCCACCACGTATCGACGATGTAGGGCGGAAGGTAGAACGATTACCATATACGGATTCCATGGAATGATATTCCGTTTGTCTTGATGTCTCGCCGCGGTTTAGAACGTAACTTTCAACAAAGAGTGCGTCCGATGAAGGAAAATAATTTCGTTCTTCACAATATTACAGATCGTTACACAGGAAATGAAAGTTGACACGAGCTTGACTCGAATATTATCATTTGCTTAATCTGCTGGTTAGTAATAGGCCAAGACAGTACCATGAACAAGAAAAGGGAAAGTGAAAAAATTCGCGTAAAGCGAGTTACTCAATGGATCGGAAGCATAAAACATTTGAAAATCAGCCCTTGAAAGATTAGATGCATTCGACAAATTCTGTTGGAGGAGGATGCTGGAGATCAAAAGGACGGAAGAAATAAGAAATGAAAAAACTTATAGAATAGTGGGAGAGGACAGGATCACGTGGAAAAATATACAGAAAAGAAGAACCAGATGAATTGGACAAACTTGAGGCATAATAAGTTTGATAAGAATATCATTGAAGGAAAAATATGGGGATAGGTCTAAATATAAGGACCAAAGGATGAATACACTGACCAAATAAAGAGGACCTACCCAAGGGGACAAGGGAACAAGCATAAGATAGGGTACGAGGGAGTACTGCTGTCAACCAATCTTAGGATTGAACGACAAAGGCTGCGGGTTAAGGTACGTTTATATGGAGGAGTAAAAATTCTCAATATTTCCACCAGCGCAGACCCCCATTCTATTTTTCAAAAGTAGTCGAAAAAACTACACAATGTTATTTTTTTTAACGAAATCTAGGAGTTAGAAATCAATCATTTTTAAAAAAATAAGGTCGCGCCGTTATGATAATTGTATAAGTGTTACGAGTTTAATAGAACAACTAGGATGGGAATTACTATCAGAACGCAGGTTAAAATTTAGGTTAAACCTTTTAAGTAAATTCGAAACATTTGTTCACAGATGACGTTAGATATATATTGAGAACCCCTGCGTATTATGCTAGGTTTGATCATCTTAACAAGATTAGAGAGATAGATTGTCGTACCGATAGATTTAAAATGTCATTTTTCCCTCGTACTTTAAGAGAGAACAATAGGCAGCGTAGCAAAAGGATAGGTAGGTGAAATATAGTCAGAGTAGTCTGTAGTGCATGATGCATGTAATAACAACCAATAATCCCTTCCTTATTATGTAGATACTAACCATGTGACCCTATTATCTAGCGTGTCTCCATTAAATATCCTAGTTGCATCTCAATAGTGCATGTTTGGTGATCTTCACCCTCTGCCACACACCCTCGTGGTGGCTCGCAGGGTATTACGTAGATGTAGATGTAGGAGTTAGAAATCTCTCTTTTTTTAAATTAAGGTCTTTTTGTAGTGCATAACGTACCATGACCCAAGTAAGAGGGCAGGCATTTTCGTCAAAAACTTCGGAAAAAAGTTCGGAAAGGGATTGAACCTTCGCTATTTTCGGAAGGGCGAGATATTTTTCTACAACAGATACCAAATTCATTGATTTCTAGGTGAAATGATATTTCGCTCAAAATACCTTAAATAGCAATTTTAACAAGATTTCCAATAACCCTGTGATTGGAGTATGATTTCATTTCCGTCGTCCTTGATAGGTCAATCCTAAGTTTGGTTGACTGCAGTAACTCCACCCTTCCCTATCTAATGCTAGTTCTCTTACCTCCTGGTATCTCTACCTATGTACTCTCCTCTTTATTTGGTCCATTAACTTATTCCTGGGTCTTCCTCTGGCGACTTTTCCCGCTCTTTTACCTTTCATTATGTTCTTCACGGACCTATTGTGTCCAATCTATCTGGTTCTTTATTTCTCTATGGTGATCCATACGGTCCTTTCCGCATATACTCTTCTGTACACTTCATAATTTCTTATTTTCGTAATGAACAAAATTTCTACGAAGATACAAAGCGTCTCGTTATTATTAAGTGAATTATTGAGATTTTTTTTCGTCACACTTTTAGCGAAGCAAAAAAGAACATGAAACACCTGCTGACTAAAGTTACACGAGCTGATGTAATTAAGTAATTGTTGCGCGGAACAAACATTTGAGATCGCACGTGCGAATGAAAAAAACGCTCTCCTGAAAATGTCGATACATTCATTAGTTTCCGTAAAAGTGTACTTTCCAATTACATTGGAATACATCACCACAGTACATCGACGTGTTACAAAGAAAAAAACCAAAAGCCCCATACCGAAATTAGCCATTCGGAGAATTAGGGCCTCCAGGCAGCCGCTAGCTAATGGAACAAGGCCAATTACTCCTAAAAGCCGGATGGATTCGAAAAATAATACATTTCCGGTGAACTCAGATACGAGAACATTTAGAGTTCGACGATAGGTATCCTCCAATGGCGGTCCAAGGGGTAGCAAAAAAAAAAAGATCGTAATAATCCTTCCCTCGTGCACTGAAGCGAAAATAGAGGACGATCGGAAGGCGTATATACATATATGAAGGTACATTGTACGGAGAGATGAGCAGAGAGGGGGGGAGGGGGAAATTCGTTCCCGGAAAAACAATCGCACTCCAGGCACCACTCAATCATCGGAAATAAATGTGACACGCAGCGGTGCGCTGCCGTTATTCTTTTTTTTTTGGGGCGCACCAATCCCACCAATCCTGCCCCGCGGAAACATCGGCTTATCCCCCCCCCCTCCCTCCAACCTGCCCCAGGGGGCGGTGGGTCGGAAAGTCTCCGTAAAAGGATATGCCACCTTCTACACCCCCAAAGAACCCCACCCCCATCAATCCAGCCCTGGGGGGGTAACATCCTCTCTCATCAAAGCCATGTTAAAAAAAAGATACTCAACTAATCCTCATTCGGTGAGCATTTATTGCGATGTATACATAATACCTTCTCCGGTTCCGAAGAAGGTGAGAGCTTTCCGCTGGATCTATTGAGGTATATGGAGAGGGCACTACGTCATCAAACTGTAGCCTGACAACCGAAATATAAACTCACATTGTCTAATCCTGCTCTCTCCCTACTTTCATTTGGATAGCACGACGGAATGGACGAATTAGCGGATGTAAAGCAAGAATAACCACCATCTGTAGGAAATTTAGGGCAAATAACTCATCAAACATGATTGGCTGCTTACTGCTATGGATTCTACTCGATATTATCCTAGTTTTTCGGAGGGAATACGGATTAATTTTCGACTTAAATGAATACGCTACAAATACAAATAGAATGCACGTTAAAAAGAGGCATGCCTATGCTGATTTCTTGCAAGTTATCGATGGAAAACATGATAAAATTGCAAAATAAGTGCGTTATCCCACAAGCGCTATCGGAAAATGAGGGTCAACAAAGATGGCGGATTGGCTTCATTTGTTTGACCCTGCACTCTGCTTACTTTTCTACGGAGAGCAGGACGGAGTGGACGAATTAGCGGTGTAAAGCAAGAATATCCACATTTTGTTTTAAACTTAAGGCAAGTAGCTCTTGAAACATATATTCACTACTTAGTGCTAAGGATTCTCCTCAATTTCACATGTTTTCATCGGGGATGCGGGGGATTTTTAATTTCAAAAAATAAAAAAAATAAGTAAGGAGAATCCACATAAAAGAAGTAATTCCAGGCTCATGTCTAATAAGTTATCGATGGAAAACATTGTAAAACTGCAAAATTTGTGCGTTAGCCCGCAAGTGCAATAGGAAAATGACGGTTAACGAAGATGGCGAACTGGCTTTAGCTTCTAGTATAGGACAGCATAGCGAGTGCACTCTCCACATGCCTCAATGGTCTGGTCTAATGCGCCGCTACATTCACGTCAAACAACAACGCAATCGCTTTACATTTGTTGCCGACCCTCCTCACTTCGCAGAGCACTTAAAAACAGATGGGAGAAAAAAATGTGCGCCCATTACTTCTAGGGCAACCCTCGTATTATCTACACTGACCTCTCATCCTTTAATTCTTTCCCATTTTACACCCAACTCCTTACAAATGTTGCAAGTAATAAGTCCGAAGCGCTCCCCGGAATCGATTTCAATGCAAATACTACATCCGATTCTAGGGGTTAACATCCGACAGCTTCTTTTATCCGCTGCACTCGTGTTGGGCATCAATTTTCAATGACTAATAATCACCGTGGGAAAAGCCCATTATTATCCTAACTAAGAACTGTCCCCAATGAACTAATCTGAGCTGTCCTAAAAAAACCTATGAATCATTTTCTGAATTCCCAAAGATGACCGCCAATGGAACAGTTTGATGGCATGTACGAATATAAAACATAGGCACGCTGTTTACGGTTAGAGCATACGCATCCAATAACATAGGCTATTTAAGATAACACTCAGGTCAGTACTGAAATCTGCGCTGACAACTTGGATTCAATACTAAAATCAATTCATTACTTGAATGAAATCTGATTCCTCAGAAACACCTCTTTAGTCAATACAGGCAATTATGTATTCCCTCTATGGTGTTTACAGTGGAGGTATTAAGAGGGCGTGTCCTACCCTTAGATAAGGAATAGTTCCGTAGAAAATCCTCCGGATGGCGACACTAGCCCCCGACCGAGGCGTTTTTATGTCAGGAGCCTCTCCCTCCAGGATAACTCTCGCTCAGGGCAACAGTTGCCTCCAAGTTGTTGCCAAGACTCCAGCGCGGAAGTACAGGTAGTGCTGACCCAAGAACCGTGAGGAAAGGCAGAACTTTCCATACAATCTACATCAGCATACTACCCTGCGAGCCGCCGTATGGGCGTGTGGCAGGGGGAGCTAGGACACCGGTGATGCGTATCATGGGAGTGTATTTAGAGGAGCTTGTGGTCGCTAATTGGGCGCAGAAAGAACCAATTTTTTTTATCCCTATCTGTTCGGTAATCTCTCTTATTGCATCGAATCTGTCAGACCTAGAGATGTAGTGAGGCGTCATGATAATGTCCTCTGTGTCGCTCCGAAACACACCAGTTCTGAACTTATCTAGCAACCTCAGCCCAGCGTGTAGCCTCCGAGTCTCTAGGGGCTCCCACCTCAATCCCTCCAGAAGTAGTGAGACACTATATGTTCGCTCGTAGCAGTGTTAAACGAAGCGTTCAGCTTTTATTTGTATTCCAGTAATTTTTTTGGTTAAATCTTTATGACCAGAGACCCAATTGCTCGCGGCGTACTCGAGGTGTGGCCTAACCAGAGCAAAACGGGTGATCGCCGAAAACCACACAGGTAGCTTGTCGAAACGGACCACTCACAGATTTTAATTAACAACCATGACGGCTGTTGCCTGGAAATCTGGTACAAGGAGGATTGATTGATCTCTCTATGTTTAGGTACGAATTTTCAAAACAGATGTTAGTTTTTGTCAAAATATACTCTACATCTTATTTATTTCCCGGTGATTTATTTAAACACAGAGATAAAACTTTCATATTTGGGATATAGATTTCTCTTGGAAAAGGTATATTATTTATTTTCTGAAATATTTAAGTTGATGATAGAAGTCTTTCGCGAAAAATCTGGGGTCGGAATTCATGACATATTTGAACGGTCGAGGGGCTGCGATGCATCGCCATAAAACGATGTCAGTTTAATTTGGTGAATAACGCAACCTATATAAGATGCGTCACTACGTTATGGCAGGATCGCTTTATTGTAAACAAAACATCACGAAAAACCTCCACTCTTGAGGGCTTTTTTGGTCCACGATCACAGTTGCATTCGATATCGGTTCCCAGATTTCCCCCGAAGACTGTTTCGGTGGGTATCAGCTCCACCACCGGTACTTTCTTGAAACGCTTGACTCAACCGCTTGCCTGAGATTGTTCACTGGGGCCAAGAATCGGACGGAAAACAAGTGCCGAACTAATTTCCGTTCTCAGTACCAATTATCGCATTCCGATTTCTCACTGAATGTGATAACACCCTCAGCACGGTACGATTACGGGTGACCAAGGCTAATAGTTGGGTACAGGGGCATGTTCGTTAAAGGTATTGCGCATCACCACTAGAAATTAAAAGAAATTCGTAAGTACTTATTTGGATTCTAAGGCTTGTTTTTATTCGTCATTTTGACAGAGCTCATTGCTATGGTTACGCTCATTCAGTTTTCGCCGATTATGTCAACAAAGTTAAAAGTATTACACATTCTTACAAGACATTGTTAATAAATTACAGATTATTTTTCGCTAAAAAAGAAGTCTGATAATGGTATGATATTTTCATAAGCAGCGGGGAAAATGTAGGCGATAGAAGAGGGTATGGAAGAGTCGTACTGCGAGCGAACAGGGGAAATGTCAGGGGTACGGTTAGGGGAAAAGCTAGGGTAACAGGGGGGAGAGAGCGCTTTTGACACAACGGGGAAAGGGGGGGAAGGATTTACCGAGTCGAACGCCGCGTAAATTTTCATTCTCCCATCATCTTCATCATCTCCGACATCATCATCATCCCCTCGCCCAACGCCATCGGTTGCGAGCGGCGCAAATCCCTTCTCCCGAGCTCTTCTCCGACGGAAGGGGGGTAGGGTGGATGGTCTGCCAAACAGGGAAAGATGGGGGGGGATAGGGACATGCGAAACTCTTAAGAGCCCTTTTTCCTAGGGGGTTGAGGGTAAGGATCGATTCATCCCCCATGTGAATCAGCCGTTGGGTAGGTGTGGTTATGTCTAGGTACACCTTCGTGAACAGACCACCCTGAAAACTGCTATAGGAGAATTAATACTCGTGACGCAATCGCGTTCGTTTGTATGGAGCTCAAAGAGATATACCGTGCTACGTAAGTTGATTCGAAGTGTAAATCATAGCGAACAATTTTATATACAATCTGTTTTTGACGTTCTACGACGTTATCCGATGCCTAACCGCCATTGCTCTCTGTCCATTCATAGGCCTTCTGGTAATTGCTTTTCTCTGACTGCCTTTTCTGTCCCGTCTCTCAAACTTACTCTGGGCCTTCCTCTTTTTTTTCTCCCTAGTGGATTCCACGTTAAAATTTGCTTTGGTGTGGGAAAGGAAGCTTTAAATAAGAAGAGAAATGTGTTAAAAAGCGGTATGGACCTAGAATTGAGGAAGAGGCTGGTGAAATGTTGTGTGTGGAGTGTTACGTTGTATGGATGCGAAACGTGGACCTTGGGAAGAAGAGAGAAGGATAGGATCAAAGCTCTTGAAAAGTGGGTGTGGAGGAGGCTAGAGAGAGTGAATTGGGTGGATAGAGAAAGAAATGAGGAGGTGATGGGAAGAGTTAGGGAGGTAAGAACACTTCTGAAAACGACTCAGAAGAGAAATAGAAACCGAATCGGACATATTTCAAGAGGGAAGGGGGAAATAACACAGAAGTCGAAGGAACAATGGAGGGAGAAAATAGAAGAGGAAGAAGAAGGCTGTAAATGACAGACGAAGCGAAGATAAAAAGAAGTTACAGAAGAGAGAAGCTGAGGGAGATGCCCGTGACAGGACGGATTGGAGACAGCTTTGGTGTTGGGGACCTACCAGTGTTAATATTTTTTTGTGTTAATAATACCTTCTCCATCCACCTCAATGGTGTGTTTAAACCACTCGGGTTGATATCTTAAGAGACAAGTTTTTTTTTCTCTCTGTGGAAATTCGCACAGATATCTTAAGTGCCTACAATTTTGTATACTATGTCTCTAATCACGATATTTGACTCAATCAACTATATTCCCGCGAGAAAAACCTATATCGAATAGATCGCAATAAATGTTTAAGGGTTATTTAAATACATCAAAATCTCAAACCCCTTGTCATTGTACCACGTGACTCCTTCATATCATCGAAACTATCGCGAGCGGTCCAAACACAAACCACAAGACAGACTTGAGTCTGATGTTAAATTGAAAAAAAGTAACGTGATGAATTCAGAGCGTCGAAAGAGAAAGTACAAACACCAGCCTTCATTCGAACGAGGGTATTTCATCAAGACTTCGCCGATGAGGATCGCGATGCAAACGAGAATGCCAATCACAAATCTCGTGCAGTAATCTTCAATACGAAGATTGGTTCGGTTCGAGTTCGCATTACCAACCGTCACTGTATCTTCATCAGTCCGCTTTGTTCTCTCACATTCACAACATCCTCAATGTTATGTTTGACGTCTCCCACCCTCTTTCTTCCCTCAAGATTATTACCGTCCATGTAACCACCCATCGTCTCCAGCAGACTTCAACATCACATGATCTGCTTTATTTTTTTAAGTCTTTATCTTTTTCTGCAGAGAATTTTCATCCAGCATATTTTCACGCCAGCTCTTCGTTCGGCGCCTTCTTTCTTGATTCTCGGCGTTAATATTATTTTAAGGCGGCTTCACACACGTGAGTCGACTTCTATGGAAGTAGCGAGTGTAACGATATCTCGAGCAGTATCGCCATTTGCAGGAAATCGTTCTGCGTGCACATTACTTCCGTTTTCTTCAAACAAATGGATGACGAAAGTAAACGATGGGTATGGTAATAACGAAAATCGCCCAAATTTGGCAATAATGGCGTAATCATGACGCTGTTTAAGTACCATACGCAATCGAGGGTTTAATTTATTCGTATGAATTACAAAAATTATGCGTTATCACGCCGTATCAAGTGTGTCAATTGTAACAATAATGATTTTTATCTACTAGGAGATAATCATAAATCTTACCTTCGGGGTTTTTTAGTATTTAAAATATTTTCAAGTCGAAATAAATATATTTACATACGTAACAATGAGTCCACCACCTACAAAATCCGTTCAATGATATTCTTCGTTTACATTTTAAATCTTCGTTTGCCGTCATGTGACCCAGGTTACACCGGATGTGTAACGTCTGATTATTTCTTTTATTATTGATTCTGTTTTGACTTTGTTTTAATTTGCAGTATTTTGTTTAAATGTTTTAATTAATTTTAGTATGGAAATTCTTGATTGTTGAAATGTTTTCGGTGGTGAAGAGGTTTGTTTATAATGAAGAGAGGGGATTGTTGGATTTGGGGAATGAGGTAGAGGGGAAGCTGAAAGGAGCTGCTATGTAAAAGATTGAAGATTGGAAAACGTGTAGACAGAGTCCGACGCAACAGATGCCATACGATTTATCGCAGAATCGATATGCTACTTGCAGGCAAAATAGAAATCAGTCTATTTTCCTTTCAAGTACCGACCGCGGTCTATTACTACCAATATCGACCACTAATGCCTTGGAATTCCGTACTTACACATCGAAGTGTCGATTGCAAGCGACTTCCAAGGCTACTGTCATGAAAGTGACTTCCATGAGTAAACCCACCTTTATGGGGGCAGAGTACCTCGGCCGAAAACGCCTACGCAGACATCAACGCGCTTTTATTTTAGAACTCTGTTTTGCAGCAAATCTTACAAATTTGCGTAGGCCTCTAGAATAAGAATCAATACTAAAACAAGTTTCGTAACATTTTGCTTTCTGCATAACTATTTCGACCGATGAAGAAGCGTGAATTGGTCGAAAATCAGGTGATCGCCAAGCATCGTAAGACGTGTATATTTCTAAAACATCTTTGCGCTCAATTTAAATGGGAATCCTTTACCACTAAGGAGGAACATCAAAATGTTGAAAGTTGAGTATTATAACGTCACTGAGAATATTCTCGCGAACCCTTGCAACGCATTTTCCATAGTGCCATCACTGGCGCTGATGTCCGGGTCACGGATTGGAGGAGAGGGCGAAGATCTCGCCTAGGCGGCGGCAGAAGTCAGAACTAAAAGACGTGCTCGGCAGAGGTATACAGCCCCATAAATCATTCATCCTTAACACTTTCTCTTTGGCACTAATGTTTAATGTATTGCTGTTTTAGCAGTCCATATTTTACAGATGTAAATGAGCTACCTTCATAGACACGTTTCGAGTGGTGCCGTCTTATTAAGGAGCTTGAATCTCTATCATTTCGCGGACTGTAATTTATGCTAGAACGCGTTCTCAACTTGGGTTAATGGCCTCTGCCATGTCTTTTTCGCTTCTTCAATCGCGCCATATCGAGCTAGCTTTACACATTCGAAGGATTTTATCTTGAACCTATTCTTCAATATCGTTTCGGCCACATAGGACCACGTCTGAATAATCCAATATTTCTACATTTAGGCTAAGAATGAGGCTTTCCGCCGTACAATCCACTTAGAACCTGTATGTTTTTTTATTTCCTTTCCTGGTAGAACCTTAATAGCGCGAGCTCAGGTCACGAACAATATGCCTCAATCCTCAATCATCGCTTAAGAGGCTCCGATCCCATCCTCATAGCATATGCTCGCATTGACTTGTAAATTAACAATATTTCACCCGCTTCACGATACTTCATGTACATTTACAATCATTTTCACTAATTCCGATGCATCCCTTATGACAACACGAATCCAAAGTTTCTCGCCAATCGAATTTTGAAAAATCGGTCGTATTAACCAGTGATCCTCAACGACTTTCAGGAGGTTATCAATGCTGAATGACTGAAAAGTTATTTAAAAGTGCTTAAGTGCCCAGCTAGTCTTAGGCGCATAATCACAATTTAAGCGAATTCCCGTAAATTTGTATACAAATTTACTATGTTGAGAAATGCGATAATATTACTACGCTGGGTCGACCACTGTCACAGTTTCTCCTTTTGTGGTGAACTTTCTTATACCGCAGCAAACAAAGAAGTGTCAAAAAACCTATTCATATAAAACACAATCGAGCACTCAAAATCTCACGAATAACGCAGAATTCCAATGCCACATCATTGTGACGCCATAAGAAGAAGTTGACAAGTCTTTCGATGAGATCAAGAATTTTAAGAAAATAACACAAAGTTTTCAGGAAATTCTTCATGAAGCAGTAAATAATTCGTTCTGACGTCAATGTTTATGCTTGCTTACGAAACATTTTAGCGTAAAATAGTACTTTGAAGATAATTTTAATCAAATAGAGCCCGGTGTGCTTCAATAAGACTTATGAGAGAATTATCTCTATAGAACCAACTAATATGGAAGTTCTGATGAAAAAATTTTGTATTCCACTGGATATTAAAGCCGTGTCCCAATTCATTAGGCATTAGGGAGGATGCGGTTAGCTACCTAAATATTTAGAGGCCCTTCGCTAAGGGAGCTTGATTTGGGACATCCTTCGCTAGTGTTGCCGTCTACCGAGCTGGAAAGGAATGAAAAACATATGAGTAATTAATTAACGACTGAATGAAACAAATGAAACCTGAAATTAAGACATTTTTGGCGCCTGTGGCTACCTTCGTATGCGTTGTGAGATTTGGAAAGTGAAATAATATTTTTTCATCCATTTCGTTGTTTGGAGATTCGTTAGTTTTTAGTTTTCGGGGTACTTAAGTTTGTGTCGGTGTTCTGGGATTTAAATTCGTTTTATTTAAGTGTACTAAGTAAAATTTTTCTTTTGTAGTCGGGTGTTGGGTTGCGAAATATTAGAGAATTCTTCCACTTACAGACAAAATACTTGCCGGCCATGTTTGACACTTTTCAACTACTTCCTTGTGTACGAGTTTCCTTGTAAGACACATGCAGCGCTTTGCATGATGGGAAATTCAATATGGAGGCGGATTTAGGATAAGCTCCATCTACCCTAAATTTCACCCCAGAGAAGGGCACCTAAATCCGCTCCCCCATGATGCCTAACGAATTGGGACACACTTCAAGATGGCGTCCTCCCTAAATCTGCCGATTTAGCTGCCTAAATGGCGAATTGGGACACAGCTTAAATAAAATACCACAAGACACGATTATCGACGACTATCTCTTCGCTCCGGACGCATTCATTGATTGGTTGTTCAATCCTAAGTTTGGTTGACTGCAGCCCTCCACCATTCCCTATCTAATGCTCGTAGTTCACTTACTTCCTGGCATCTCTTCCTACGTACCTTCTTTATTTAGTCCAAGAAAAAATTCCTGCGTCTTCCTCTGGTGACTTTTCCCTCCATTTCGCCTTCAATTATGTTCCTCACAAACTCATTGTGTCTCAGGGTGTGTCCAATCCATCTCGTTCTTCTTTTCTCTATGGTGTTCCACATGGTCCTTTCCTCTTTTACTCTCCTCTAAAACTCATCATTTCCGAATTTTTCATGCTCGCATTATTTATAAATATTTTTGGTTCCTCACAACTAGCGAGGTCAAGTGAACTTGTCAACACGTTTACATTGATTTGAAAAGAATAAAGTGCCACGATAATTGACGGCCGTATATCTGGCACCTAATGCCGTAATGGTATGGGTCCTCCACAAGCCGTGGGCAAAACCCGTTCAAAAGCAATTACGATTAATCGACGCGTCCCCCTCAGGGCAGGATCCCCCGATATGTCGATTTGCATTCCCATTCGACGACGACGATAGGTCAGATGATCGAAGTGATTTTAGGGGCGTCTTCCGGGGAAAACAAGTCAACCGATGGTCCACGGTGATTCCCGCGGATGATGTCGGGGGCACAGGGAATATATCTGCAAACTACGAGCTCACAGGGGTCATACCCCAGGGCATTTATTAATTAACCAGATGTGCCCGTCATGCGTTGCAATGCCTTATGCTGCGGTTTCCAAGTAAATAAAATATTCTATTGTTGAAGTCAGGCAAAAATTAAATATTTTTGAGTTTAAAAATCCAATTTTTGGAAAACGCGAAACGTATACTAAAATCGAATGCGAAAATTCAAAAAAAAAAAACAAACAAAGAGACCACTGCACCAAATCTTATTCTACGTAAGAATAAATTACGTACCTTTTAGAACAAATTATGTCTCACTGATATGATTCTGATGCACGCGATATTAAGTCTCACTGATACGATTCTGATGAATGTGATTGAGCAACTCTTAAACGATCTGCTTCGTTGCTTACTTGCCGGTCCTCGCTTATTTGAGAAGCTCGCGTGTCAACACTCATTTGTTGAAACGACTCGCGCTCCACCTATTTTACAATGGATTTAATAATTCAGATACCTTCGCGGGCGCGCGCACAACTCACCAATATTTCATCGTAATCTGATGGATGGTAATGTAATATATTGAAGACGAACAAACAAATATTCGTTTTTATTTATTAGAGCTAGGATGTAAGAACCAGGTATTGACGAATTTATTTATTACAAAAGACAAAAGGACCCTGGGCCCAAGGATTCAATAAACAATCTTGATCCGTAGGGCCCTGAACCCTCTTCCTCTAGGTCTTGAAATAACTTTAAAATCATTTCTTGTTTCTTTCGTGGAAATCAAGGTCTCAATTTTTTCACCGACAAAAATACGAAACATAATCGTAGATCAAAAAAATCAGCGCCGAACAACTACTTTTTAAAGTTTTGAATAAGAATGAATATGCTTCAATAAAACTAAACAGACGAAAAATGGCAAGCAGTGATGGCTTTATTTTTGGGATAAGCCGCGTCAAGATTTAAAAAAGCCAACGTTTCTTCTCCTTTGCCGGAGACCTCATCAGGGCTGAATGACCTAATTGCCTTTATTTTGCAACTATTTATATCGTCAGGGTGGTGCAAGAGGGGGAGGGGGTGGGTGTTGGCGGAGTCTTCTGGGCGTCGCTCTTCTTGCTAGAAATTAGTGTATTATATCTAGAAATACGCATATATAGAAATTACTGTATCTTTCTATATTACGAAGGCATCAATCTTCAAGCCACGCACACAAATAAGGGATATTATCAGAAATGTGAAAGAAAAAGATAAAATGGAAACAGGGGGAGTATACCAATTGAACTGCAGCTCATGTGATCAAGTGTACGTCGGTGAAACTGGTCGGACAATAAAGACCAGAGTCAAAGAGCACAGTGCGGCAATTCGACTGGGCTACGCCGATAAATCAGCAGTTGCAGAACATGCCGCCCTAGGGCACACCATTGACGTCACTAACCCAAAAATTCTCGCCAGAGAAAAGCATTTCAAGACGAGAATCTTCCGGGAGGCATTAGAAATTAAAAAGCATAACAAGAATTTCAATAGAGACCAGGGACAAAAAATAAGTGAATAATGGCTGCCAGTAATTTCTAGAAAGAAGAGCGACGTCCAGAAGACTCTCCACCAACATCCACCCTCTCCCCCTCTTGCACCACCATGACGATATAAATTGATGCAAAATAAAGGCAATTAGGTCATTCAGCCCTGATGAGGTCTCCGGCAAAGGAGAAGAAACGTTGGCTTTTTTAAATCTTGACGCAGGTTATCCCAAAAAAAAAACATCACTGCTTGCCGAAAATGGACCGCGAAAGTTTTAATAATTAGACGAAAAATGATTGTTATTCCAAGTACAAACATACGTAAATGTTTGCTCACAAAAAGTCGAGATACTGAACAAAGATGAATGGAATACCTAAAAATGCCTAAATATTTACTCAGATACGTGGACTTGTAAATAGAAGTTAACAGGGGAAAACCGAAGCAATGAGAGAGGGATGATCTGGAAACTCACCCAAAATTTCAGCGAAGGGGTACAATAATCTTCCACACGCAGTAACTTCAATTATAATGAATTACCAAAATGCGTGCTCAGAAACGTGCATTTACGGTAAGAGGCTCAAACGACGGAGAGCTGGAGGAATGAGAGAGGGATGATCTGAAAACAACTATCAAATTGCAGTGAAGTGGTACAAATGACTTTCGCATTACATGGACATCTAATCATAATGGATAACCAGAATATACTAAAATAAAATTACTCAGATACGTGGACTAAAGAAAAGAAATAAAAACGTAGGAGAGCCGGAGGAATAAGAGAGATATCACCTAAAAAAAGGCAAATTGCTCACAGGTCTCACACCGCCTCGTCCATTTCTCTCCCCGTCCTGCACGTAGAACAGAAGAAAGTATAGATTTAACCGAAACAGCGGCGCAGCGGAAATCCCACCAAATTACGAACAGATTCCATTTTCACGCGCGCGCGATCGGGAAAGAGGAAAATAACAAAAGACTGTGACGAGAGCGCTCACGGTGAGGAGTCATTTTTATCATCGATACCACCGCCATCCCGTCGGACTTGGAGGAATGTGTTACCTAATCCCCACAAAAGGTTTTTTCTGCGGAAATAACTAACCCATACCTGCATTTAATTCAGAGGGTTTTTCTCACGCGTGATAAACGAAATGAAAAAAATATAATTAAAAAAAACCTCGTGGTTTCGGGCGTCCATTGAGCTATATATAAAAAAGAAAAAGAAATCCTCGTTATCCGTCCGTCTATCTGGAGATCCATTGTTCTTTTTATCCGAATGACGCTGGACACGCCCAGTCGGTACAACGACTGCAGATCAGGGAAAGGCGTCAATCATATCCCCATACCTGAATAGGCTGGAGAGAACAATAAGGAAGCAAAGAGGATTAAGGAATGGTAAAAAAATCAATTTTTTTCGGGAAACACAGGCACATAGACGGGATCATAACACAGCCGAGGGATTTTCCCGGAAATATGTGTGAGGCTTGCGGATTTTTAAAGACAATTCTCCCGATAATTTGCATTTCATGTGTTCACGGGACAAATGGCCTGTTGCAAGAACTACACGTATGTATTCTATAAAATTATGGAACCCAGAAGCCATGGCAACCATTCAATAAGTGTTGTACATTGTAGAAACATTCGATAAATTTATTGGTTTCATAGCTAATGACATGGAGTTATGAGTTCCATTAGTATCCAAGATGGCGGATGCGCAATGAACCGCTCGGAGACTTAATTGCTTGATGAAAGAGATGTTTTGAGAGAAATGACAAGCTTGTTTACTCTTACTGGCCAATTATTATCTGCATTAGTAATTATTTATAGGCTAAACTTTCATAAATTTTATCCGGCGATGGAAGATTAGATCAAACGTTCGAAGTAATTAACTTTGGTAAATAATTTAAGTATTAAGTAGATATGTTCCTGCAACCCGAATAGTTTTATGAGATCTATAACTTTGATGGATCTCATAACAATGGATTTCATGACTAAATGTTCTTGAAACTAGCCATAAATCAATTGATATTGACGTGCTCAAGGGAGATGGAGTATTTTTTCACCAATAAATGTAACAATTCCCAAGAATACAACTCGGGCGTATCGATGACAGTAAACCAATATCGTGATCACGGTTCTCAATCACGCGTGCGATCGTGCAATCGTTACTTTTCAATTTCCCCAATAAAAGTGAAAACAAGACAGCCATTTTTCAAATTTCGTCAGGTGATTTAACCCTCTAGATTTACTGGACAAAAATTAAAAACAAAGTTTTACAGAATATTTATATCAGTTCTTAGGAGATTCTACCGAGGAATGACTTAAATATAATCCATTTTTGGTTACGAATGCAGAAACACGTCCTCGGGTTAGTCTGGAAAACAAAATCTAACCTTTCCACATCATATTTTCGTAAATTAATCTTGAAACTACATGGTGCTCAATACGAGAATTTATCATGTTTATCGCACTAATTCCGCGGCGGCAGTTATTTCCACCAGTTTCTTTGGTGCTATTTACTTTTTTCCTATAATATCCATATTTTCATAATTTAAAATATGTGGATTTCGAAAAAATTAACATGAAAAGGAAGGTGATGCAAGAAAAGGTTCCAACCCATCAGCGTGACTGATGACTCCCAAGTTCCGAGAAGTGAGAACTTCCCTATCAAGGTACTCAAGAGGCTCCTCAAGATTATTCGGGGAAAGTGACGTCCTCGATTCTTCCCGACGATTCGCGGAGAGCATTCAATACGTTTGATCGCGAAGGCACTCGACTTTTTCTCGCACAGACGAAAAACATACGGAGGTGACTGTCTGAGTACACATTTTCTGTCCGGAGTAGGGGCTGTGTACCTAAAAACGCCCTTTTAGTTCTGACTTCTGCCACAGCCTCGGAGAAATCTTCGCTTTTCGCATAGGTTGTTCAACGTTTCCTGTGGATTTTGCAGTGCATTTGTATTCGGATTGACGACCAGCGCCACATAATCGCATATTTCCTGGGATTAGCTACGGGAGTAAATGCTCAGTAAGCACACTAACGGGGGCTGTGCGGTGGAAATGGTTGCGAAGGCCCGTATCGATGGCGCAACTGATATATCGAATCGAACGACTCTACACCGAGTGCGCCATCACTCACCTATCGTTCGCAGAATTTCCATGAATAATACTGCTCTGGTGATTCCTACACGTAATTCAAATAAGACCTCCGTGGGGATTTGAGCCATTCCCTTGGCGCGGGAAGCTGGCGCGCTGGCAACTACGCCGACCCTATTTCTAATTACAAAAGGGATAAGGGAAAGAGAGAGACAAGGAAGGCGGAAGCCGCTAACGTAATTTCTTGAGTGGCCTCCTCCTCGGAGAGCATTCCAAACAAGGGAAAAAGAACAAGTGCTGCAGTCGCACATCATCCCAATAAACACACGTCGGCGGACACGCGAATTGCGAAATCCCATTTGCATTGTCTGGCGGGTGAAGTTTCGTGGGATGGGAAGTGTCTCGGAGCAACTTTGGTTCCTTAACAGTCTCCATCTTTTTTCTGTTTTTTTTTTCTAGCTTGTTAGAGCGTGAGTCAGTGAGTGAAAATTTAAGTAATTTCTCAAATAGTGGGAAAAAAATTCTTGGACTATACTTCACGTACATACATCAATATGAACGTTGGAAATAACAAATTGTAATATAAATGATGCGAGAATTATACTTTTTTTGGATTTCGTCTCAATTATAGCATTTATATAATAATATTTGTTTATCGAAATACCTATTTCGGTATGACATCTCTAATATTTATTAAGAACCATTATAATAATTTGAAAGGTATGTTTTCGCGTTTAAGGGAAAATCTGCTCATAATTATAATCTAACTCTTACGAAATATATCTCAAGTGCCATAAGCCTACGGGTTAAGGCCAGGGCACACCGATCCTCCTGCCTCCGTCCGGCTTCCGTCCTCTTCCTACCGTTCTTTTCCGAGGGGTGCGCATACTTCGCCGTCCGCCTCCGTCCGCCAAAACCGAAAGACAGTGGACTTGGGCCCGCAGTCTCCGAGAGGAGACGGACGGAAGCAAGCACATACTATTCCTCCCGGCTTCCGTCCGCCTCCAACCGTCCGTCCGCATCCGCTAAATATTCCCGACCGAGAATTCCGGGCGGAGCGAACGGAGACGGACGGAGGCCGGGAGGAATAGTATGCGCCAACTCGCGGAATAACCCGTATTTCAATTAGCCATATATTTTGGGAGGGAGACGGGAAGGAGGCGGACGGAGGCGGGATGATAAGTGTGCGCTGGGCTTTAAAATAGCATTTGATTGCCAAAAACCTATTCGATAACATTCAGTTGTTTTTGCTTTTATCTGTACATATTACAAAAAAGTACACGAATGCAAAGTTTCTCCATAAACTGTACATAAACAAAAATTGCTCAATTCACTTTACAATTTCTACACGTTACCTAAAAGCCTTGTTATTCCCTGATAGACTCTATTCTGGTTCATTTCCGGAATAAGGAAAATCAAACTCAATTGTGGAACTACAAAATTAATCCGGGGAAGGAGAGACTTTTCAGATACTACATAAGTCGTAGCTCATTGAACTGATGAAGTCATTACGTCAAATTTATGGATTAATTTAATGGACCAAATAAAGAAGGAATAAGTTAATGGACTAAATAAAGAAGAAAGTACATAGGGAGAGATACCAGGAGGTAAGGGAACTAGCATTAGATAGGGAAGGGTGGAGGGCTGCAGTCAACCAATCATAGGACTGAACGACCAGTGAATGAAAGCAGATGTAATTCAGTGGAATGTAGTCCACGAGTTTTTCTTTACTTACTTGAAAAGTTAGTAAAATGTGCACTCAAGATTCATGTTCCTATCACATTAAATAAATCTGAGAGGATATAGAAGAGCTTTGACTTCATTGCCACATCCGATACACTTCAGAGTTGTACTTGTGTTTCAAAACTTTTCGAGGGATTAAGGTGGGAGCCCCTAGAGAGTCAGAGGCTACCCTCTAGCTTTAGATTGGTTGAGAAATTTAGAACAGGTGTGTTTCAGAGCGACACAGAGAATATTATCATGATACCTCACTACATCTCTAAGTCTGACGGAAGCGATAAATAAGAGATATTCTCAGCCGAACAGATAGGTACAAAAACTCGTTTTTTCCGCGCACAATAAGTGACCACAATAAAAACGGAACTCCACTAAATACACTCCCATAATACACGTTACCGTTTCACCTGCCAAAACCTTACATCTTTACACGGCTGGTGTCCTAACACCCCCTGCGACACGCACATGCGGCGGCCCTCAGGGTAGTTTGTAGATGTAGAAGATGTGCATTCATTAGGAAATGACCCTTTGGCAACCAATCTGCCATGGGATCGTACTTTACCGATCCATCCATTCTAATGTTTACAGAAGAGAAGTGTTGCGGCTAAGTGGCAGCAAAGAGAGCAAAGAAAACTCGACTCGCGAAAAAGGTGAAAGGAAAGAGAAAATCTTTTCTCGACAAGGGTTCGCGTGTCGCGTGTGTTTGTGTCCCCACGCACAATCGAGCGAGAGCTTTCGCCACTCCCGAGAAGCGCAGAGTGACGGCGAATACTTGAGAAGAGCTTTAATACGAATGTGGCCTTGGGCAGGGAAACCATAGGAACTAAAGACGTCTAGTACTACACCCTTTTCGCTGAATTGAGGAGGGGGAACCTCATTTTCCAAACACTAAGTCAAAGTCGGAAGCCAGATACATAATACCTACCTTCGAAATAAAGAATACAAATCGTAAAAGAAACTCATCAAGTCTAATCCACACCATTTAATAATAGAAATTTAATATAATAATAGAAATAGAGAACATGTAATAATAGAAACGACCAAGGTTTCGACAACAATGACTTTTCCCAATAAGAGTGCGAGAGATTCTGCATTATTCTGATGAGACGAATATTATGAGACTGATTAACGTAAGAATAGCATACATTTATTGTGGTAGTAATCAGAGTTACATTTAATATTTCCATTTAGCGATTTTATTTAGTAAGGTTTTCGACTTCAAGATGACTTCAGTTAACTCTCTCGGCGAAGATGCACGGGCAAAAATTTAACTGTAACATTAATACAAAAATTGCATTATGCAAAAATTCCATTAAATTTCGCAGGAATCTTCGGATTTTATAAGGGTAACACTTTTAGCACGTAAAAGGGACGCACACAAAAAATTGCGGGACGTTTCCCCAGTAACCTCTAGCTGCGTGGTGGCGTTATTTATTAAGATAGTTGGTACACAATTTTCTTGATATAATTAATTTTTCCAGACGGATAAGAAATTTCAGCACACACGCTCGGACTCGCTACGCGTTCCGTTAAAAACGTCAAATCAAATAAATAAAAACCAATAAACTCATTAAAATAATTTAAACAAAGAATCATTTTCGGTTAATGCAACCAAAAAACTATATTATATAATAAAACACATAAGACGAACACATAAACAATAATTTACAGGAGCACGGCATTGCACTACGGCTCGATCTCTTGAGAAAGAAACGCTCTCGGCGACGATGCACAAGCATATAATTTCAAAAAAATGAAACGCTTACGACACATAAACACGTTAGAGGGACACTCACAAAACATTGTTGGGACGTTTCAACGATCTAGTCGTCTCAGGATCGAGGTATTTTCTTTGCGACGCGATTCTCATCGCAGAATGAAATACTGGAACAGAGTAAAGCCCCCATTCCCACGACTATCGTACGCACGGTGGTCCTTCAGACGATGGGCCATATTTATAGTGAGAATGCACGTCCGTAACATAGTAATCCCTCGATTCTAACGTTGTCACTTAACAGTGGTAGCGCTGGTATCACGAGGAGAAACCGGAAATAATCTACATACTCCTCCGCGAGCCGCCGCATGGGCGTGTGGCAGGGGGTGGTAGGTCACCAGCCGTGTAAAGATGTGATCAGGTATAGGGAGGTGAAATGGTGACTTGTATTATGGGAGTGTATTTAGTGGAGCTTAGTTTTTATTGAGGTCGCTTATTGTGCGCGGAAAGAACGAGTTTTTGAACCTATCTGTCCGGCAGTGTATCTCTCTTACTTTACCGCATCTGTCAGACGTAGAAATGAAGTGAGGCGTATTGATAATATTCCCTGTTTCGTTCTGAGACTCACCAGTTCTGAATTTCTCAAGCAGCCTAAGCCTAGCGTGCAGTCTCCGAATCTCTATGGGCTCCCACCTTCATCCCTCCAACAGTTGTGAAACACTATATGTTCGTTAGTAGCAGTTTTTAACGAAGCGTGCTGCTTTTCTTTGTATTTTAATAATTTCTTTGGTTAAATATTTATGACCAGGGTCCCAAATGCTCACGGCGTATTCGAAGTGTGGCATAACCAGAGCGAAGTAGCATTAAACTTTTACTTTTTCATCCGAGGACCCTCCTATTATACGCCTAACAAAACCTAGTTTCTTTAATGCTGTGCCGCTTATGTTTTGTATGTGCGTTCCCCTCGAAATATCAGAAGTTAAGGTAATTCCAAGATATTATACTGTATTTTAATTTTTTATGTTTACTCCACCCACAGTATAGGTATGGCATTCGTGTGTTGACTTTAACAGGAGTGAACTGAGGTGCATTCACTAATATTTAATTCTAACCCCCACTCCTGGCACCACGAATGAACGCTGTTAAGGTCAGATGACAGAACTTCTAAGTCCGCGTCTTCGCTTATTTCACGGTAGATAACTGCATCGTCTGCAAATAATCTTATTTTACTGCCAACTCGAGAACTTAGGTCTTTAATATAAATAATGAATAAAAGAGAGCCAATCACGCTTCACCGAGGAACTCCGGATGTGACTTCGACCACATCAGAGCTAAAAAATCAATAACTACTTTTTATTTTCGATCACTGAGAAAGTCCATAATCCAATTCACCATTTTTTTATTAACTCCGCATGATTGCAATTTATAAATCAGTTTTTTCGTGAGAACCTTGTCGAATACTTTCTTCAAATCAAGGGAATTGCGTCGATCTGCTTAATCGATTCACCTGATTTTGGGATATCATGAAGGAAGAGCGCAAGCTGTGTTTCGCAGAACCTGCCCTTTACGGAAGCTATGCTGACTGCTGTGTAAAAGGTCACGATTATCCAGGAATACCATAATATTGCTAACGACAATGTGTTCAAGAATCTTGCATAAAAGTGATGTTAACAATTTAGGCCGATAATTTCCTAGGTCACTACTATTTCCTGTTTTAAATATCGGTGCGACGTTGGCTATTTTCCAGCCTTGGGGCACCTTGCCTTTGAATAATGATTCGCTGGATAAAATTTCTATGAATGGTGCAATCTGGGGCGCTAACTCCTTGGTTTTCTTGGAAAATAATGGATGAGGATAATAAAAAAAGGACGACCATTAAGGTGAAGAAGAAGTTGTTACTTTAACGAATGACAAATGAGTCATTTGAAGGACAAAACATTTCAAAAGCCTTAAAATTCCGCAAGAATATGGTGTTCCTTATTCCATCAGCTTGCTCATTACATGATCGTCACGATGCCCTGGCGAGGTGGGTGAGGGTAACGCTGCGCTTCGTAAGACACGACAATCGTACGTACGCTGGTCCGTACCATTGAGGTGTATGGAGAGGGCACTGCGTCATCAAACTGAAGCCTGACAACCGAAATAACAATCATATTGTTTAACCCTGCTCTTTCCTTACTTTCCTATGGATAACACGACAGGATGGACGAATTTTTGGATGTAAAGCAAGAATTTCAAGCATCTGTTCGAAATTTTAGGTAAGTAACTATTGTAACATTTTTGGATTACTTTATGCTACGTAATATACTCGATTTTACAATGGTTTAAATAGGGAGAGCGGATTATTTTTCTTTAAATAAATAAACTATACAAGTATGGAGAATACACATTGAAGAAGTAAGTGAATGCTGATTTCTAGTAAGTTATCGATGGAAAACGGTAAAATTGCAAAATTAGGAAGTAGGCCTGCAAAAGCTATAGGAAAATGAGGGTCAACAAAGATGTCATATCTAAATACCTCAATGTTCGAGACACTGCAATCGTAAGCAAGTTGGTCCGCAAGATGATAGTCCAAGGAGGAGGCGTAAGTACCTCGCTGGAATATTTGAATGTCACACTTCCCCGAACTAAGAGCGCCGGCGGTGAAAGTGACTCTTGAGAGGAGAATGGCGAAAAGGCCTTCCAAGAAAATCCCATCCCCTCAAAAGTGAATGATGGAAAACAAACCGAGACGGGAAGAAAAGAACACTTGAGGGTAACGACGCGCAGGCAACACACTCACACAATGCGTTTCAACTGCCGTCAATGAATGTCCGCTTACGTCGAAACACACATCGACTTATTCAATCGAATGACTCTCGTTTCTCTTATTCGGGTCCGTACTCTCGAAGCTCCCCCCACCCCCGCACAATCAGGAAATTTCACAGTGCCAAAGCTGGTCTGTTTTTCTGATTATAAACTGGAAATAAGGCTGCTTATAATAATTATATATTACATATATAACATAACATGACATAACATAATATGATACATACCATACCTTCTTGAAATAAATCGTCATATTCTCCCTCAACACACTCGTATCAAGCTATTTACAACCTTGATTTTTCCTCTACTGGATGATTGCTGTCTTGTATAAAACAATTAGACGGCTGAGCTTGATACCAAACTACAAAGAGCAGTCAACATTTGCGCTCGCTTTATTTTTAATGTCAAGGTAACTGATTATATCAGCCCATACATACAGGAATTGGGTTGGATGTCTACGTCTCGAAGACGGAGATATTTCTTGAGAATATTTATTTTCGACATGCTAACAAGCAAGGGACCTAACTATTTATTAGTTTATTTCACTACCCGGCCATCCCCTAGCTCTCGCCAAACAACAAGAAGCCAAAACTCGATATTCTATTATCCCTCTCACCGGACCACAACCTTCCCAAAATCTTTCATTGTTACCGCAATAAATTTCTGGAATACCCTTCCCGCTAATATTAGAAATACTTCTAAATTAACGAGTCTTAAAACACTGCTGTACAAATATATACTCACGCATTAAAACAAATGTATTTATATGGGTATTCATCTACAAATTGTAATATGTAATATGACATAAGACCAAATGAAATTTCTGCTGACATTATTTTTTGTTGAATGAAAACTATGTTGAAACTTCATGTGATTTATGTTTAATATGTGTAACTAGTTTATTTATCAAATGATAGTAATATAATATATATGTGTAATTTTATGTGTATTGACCAACAGCTACTTTTTATAACGTGTATTTTTCAACAGTTACTTCTATGTATTTTTGGAATTTTTTTGTTACATGCTCTATCTCTGCGACTATCAAAATCGCTGTGTAATGAATGTTGTTCTTAGGTGGCTTTGCCACAGAACATTAATAAATATAATATTATATTAATGACTTCCCTCCCGAGACAGCTCGAGGCTCTTACATCACGTGAGATACAATTGGAAAAAACTATTATAAGGCAATTTGTATATACGTAATGTAATATTCTACATAATTTTCTTTCTCACGTTTCGCTTCCTTGCTGGTAGACCCATTACATATTAACAACTTTATTCGTTGTTTTTTTCCAGAGAGTGATCCATAACATTTGCTATCCTTACTCCCCTCTAAATAATTTCTATCTATATCCTCGAGGTAGATGGAGTGGGCGCTTGCTATTTTGGCCGGTGATAAAAGCTGTCGCGTGGGCGTGACCAGTTCGCAATTTTGGTGAACTCTGATTTCCCTTTAGTACTCACGAGCTAACGCACTAATTATGCAATGTTACGTTGCTGTGAATTCTTCTCGGGTTTCCTACCGGGTGAGATGCTCCATCTACTCTAACGCCGACGTTTCGATGAATGACTAATTCATCGTCATCAGGGCCGTTGATGGCCCACGGTTGAAGCCCACGGCCCTGATGACGATGAATAAGTCATTCATCGATACGTCGGCGTTAGAGAAGATGGAGCATCTTACCCGGTAGGAAACCCGAGAAGAATGGACAGCAGTCATTCGCCGGGAGAAAGTGAAGTTCTACAATTTTACATTACTTTCCATGGGTAACTTACTAGAAATCAGCATGCCTTTATTCCTTTGATGTGTATTCTTCTCACATACACCTAATGCTAATTTATTTAAATTAATAACAATCCACATTCCTGATGAAAACTATGAGAAAAACGAGAAGAGCCCTAAGCACTAAGTAACCATACATACATGTTTCAAGAGTTAGTTTCCCTGAAGTTCAAACAGATGGTTAATATTCTTGCTACACATTCGCCCATTCGTTCATTACCTCGTGCTATACAAAGAAAATTAGGGAAAGAGCAGAGATAACCAATGTGGTTGTTATTTCGGTTGACATGTTACAGTTTGATGACGTAATGTCCTCTTCCTCTCCCTCATTGGTTGATATCACGGAGATATAAGGAGAGGGCACTTGCTATGCGGGCCAATGCTAGAAGCTGAAGCCAGTCCGCCATCTCATTTGACCGTGTTTTTTTACAGAGCATGCGGGCTGACGCACTAATTTTCCAATTTTTCCAAAGTTTTCCATCAACAACTTACTAGGAATCCTTATGCATTTCTTTTATGATTGCTTTCCATGCAGTTATTGTTTCTTTGTTTAAATTAAAAGTAACCCGCATTCCAAAGAAAACTAGGATACAATCGAGTAGAATCCAAAGCACTTATTAGCCATTACATATTTCAAGAGTTACTTGCCTTATATTTCAAACAAATTTTTGATGTTCTAACTATTAAACCGCTAATTCGTCCATTCCGTCGTGCTATCCATGGTAAAGTAAGGAAAAAGCAGGGTTAAAAAATATGGTTGTCATTTCGGTTGTCAGGTTTCAATTTGATGACGTAGCGCATTCTCCATAGGTACACCTCAATGATTGACCTCAATATGTTTACATGATTTTTGTTAAGACGTCAGTACGCAATGATTGCTTCCATCTACTGCTTCCTTATTGGCGACCCTATTTTCTTTAAACACGACATAACAATGATGTTTTAACTTAAAGAGTGCTCCACATGATTTTCTTCTTCACGTTTCCGATCTCACTCGGTTCATTTCTCGCGCGCACAGACGTTGGAAGGGGCGATAGGAAAAAAAAAGTGGACGGGAGTCCCGGAATAGCACGAACCACACACAGGCCATGGCCGACAGACAATTCCTTTTCATAGCCTTCGGACACAATACACGAGCATAATACGCACGCACACTTGGTCTTGGAAATCAATGTACTCTAATTCGCGTCGTCCAGTCGGGGCCAGTATATTCTCACTTCCCCCTCCCCCCCCAATCCCATCCCATATAAGTCCGGCAAGAACAGCAGGAGGAGGTGATGGAGGGGTCAAGTGCCCACATTTGTCCGGTTAATCGATTGAACTGAGGATGTTTGCGGGGAGTGGGATAGTGCAGGAACAGGACGGAAATGGGGGAGAAGGATGGGTGGGGGGAAGAAATGGGGCGGGGCGAGGGGGGGCTCAGAGGGGGGAACTCACGGAGTGACATGAGTGAACGTGGGATTGGCGATTGCACGGGGGGGACACCGCACATGCCCCTTCCGATGCGTCTCCTCCACGCGTGTACGTTCTTACGCACAAGCATAATACATGCTTAAGCGTGCGTGGGCCTCGTGGGATTTCCTCTTGCGCACGACTCAGCGACGCGGTCCACGCGTGAGAACGGGGATGCGTAATACGATCACTTCCGTAATTAACGCCGTGTTCCAGGCCAGGGGGGGTGTGTTTGAACCGCTCGATATAATCTCTATCGCGTAACTAAGGAGTCACGCGGTGCAACAACGAACTGTTCGAGATTTTGGTCAGTTTCACTCACTCAGATGGATATATTATGCATTTAATACGTGGTTTATTATGTCCCGAATCGGGATATAAAAATCCATCAGCAATTGTACTGCGTGAAAAACTCGGTTGAAAAGGCTGCGTGAGATTTTTACAAATAGTTCAAATGCACAAAAATCTCGAACCCTTCCATGTTGTACCACGTGACTCCTAACTTATGTAGTCGAGATTATCTCGAGCGGTTCAAAAAAAAGCCCTCAGGAATACCATCAGTCCGACTTTCTTACTGACCACGCACAAGTATTTTTAATCCACGGAAGATGCACCAAAAAAAAAACAATCAACATCCATGAGTACATACCTATCACACCGTCCTCTTGTACATCATTGGTCGTTCAATCCCAAGATTGATTGACTGCATCCCTGCACCCTTCCCTTTTTGATGCTAGTTCCATTTCCTCCTCGCACCTATTCCTAAGAACTTTCCTCTCTATTTGGTGCATGAACTTATGCCTGGGTATCCCTCTGCGGACTTTTCCCTCTATTTTGCCTTCAATAATGTTCTTCTGGAACCCATTGTGTCTCCGGATGTGTCCAATCCATCTGGTTCTTCTTTTCTGTATGGTGTTCGATATGGTCCTTTCCTCTTATACTCTTATGTTTACTACATCACTTCTTATTTTTTCCGTCCATATTCTCTTCAGCATCCTCTTCCAGGACCAGGTTTGAAGGCTTCCAGTCTTTTCTGGTCAGCTTTTCCAATGGTCCATGCTTCCGAGCCATAGGCTGCCACGCTCCAGACGAATATTTTCGCACACTGTCTTTTAGTAGGTAGGCCTATCTTCTTTTATCACATCAATTACCTATTCAGCAGAAGCTGTTTTCTCTCCATGAACCCCTTCTTACCTGGAGTTATTCTTTTCTCGATGTCCGTTGTACTTCTTCCGTTCCACGGTTGCCATATCCATACCTGGCAGTAAAAAGTCAACGGACTTAGTTACTGCCGCCTAGACCCACAAAACTGGCTCACTTCAAATAATTATTTCCACTACACTGCCCTATCCTTCAAAACCACTTTCGTTTCTCTTACGCTCATGGATTGCTTGGTACACGCTTCCTGATTTTTAAGACTCCGAGTCATTGAGCGCACATTTTAACAACTCGTCAAGTTGGTCGAAAATAATTCTTGGATCACACTTCACTTAAGCACATCAATTTACACGTTGGAAATAATCATGCATGTTCATGTATTAATGATGCAGGAATCATATTTTTTAAAGTCGTCTCAATTAAAGAATTGTTATTACTTGGGTTTACGGCGCGGAATTCCAAATTAAAGCGACAATCGTTTGTAGATACGAGTCTTTTACTAGGCCTGACACCTTGATCAATTTTTATGATATGAAACGTATGCTGTCGTGTTTAGTAAAAAAATATGTACACATGTCATCGAAGTATTTTGAAATATTTATCAAGTGCCACAAGGCTACCTGTTAAACTAGCTTTATATTATCAAGAAAACGAATCGGTAACATGCACTTTCTTTCGCTTTTATCTGTAGGTACATATTACTAATAAGACGTACGTCAAATTTCACGAAAATATGTGCATAAATATATCGCTTCAACCATCCCTACGAGTTATCGGTCGGCGAGTTCACTATACACGGCCGTGCCCGTTGTGACCCTACAGAATGCTACCAAACCGAAAACTAAAAGCCTTTCGCCAGCGCGTCATCGCTCCATTAATCATTGTTATTGCGCACATAACCGCGCAGGCATGGAAGGAACAAAAGAAGTATGTTGAACAAACCACAAATAAAACGAGTATATTTCACCGCCTTACGAATTACAAACGAAATATTTTAAGGGTCTGCCAACCCGTGTGGTGACTTAAAAAAACTCAAAATACATCACCAATTTAAAAGAAGTGCCAAATTCCAGGCTTTCTATGTCAAAAGCAGCTGAGCGATGAGCGCTCCACGCCGTCTCAAGGTGGTACTCACGACGTCGGAAGGTGGTTACCACCTTCCGAGGCTCGAAACCACAGTAATCACCTCACTAACTCTTTCTTTCAGGTTGAATAAAACACTCATGAAGCGCAACTGAGTACCACACACGGCGTCGTAGACTGAAAAAATAATAGAAATGTTGAGTTTGATCCAGCAACAATACTACATGTCGCATCCGCCAGACTTGAGAAAATCAATTCCACCAGTATCTTTGGTATTTTCGCCTAAAATCTCCGTTATGGCTTCAGGTTATCACCCGAGGTGAACGGTTGGTGACAGACCACCATATTTAGTAGCGTTTCTAAGCCATGTGGGAGAGTGTTTACGAATCAGCTACTAAAATAGTGGCACACTTGGCGCTGCTGAGCTTAGAAACTGTCTATGAATATGATTTTGATAGTTGGCGACTAGCTAGTGCGCTACTAAGCCGATAGTAGCTCACTATGGAATTTTGAATGCGGCCGCTAATGTCTCCTCATCATAGTCGATCTTGCGGCGATAGCATTCGTGCAGTGATTACCAGATCCCGTGTCAACAGGGGTGCGAATCACAGGGAGAGACCCATTTTTATGGCGAGGAGCGCCGTGCCCCGACCTTCGCATCTTGACCTCGAACTTCTCCGCGATGCACGCCTTGGGCGACCCACTATCCCGCCGAAAATTGCGTGAAATATATGGTTTCTTCAACGAGCTTCAATTATGTTCCGTGACGACGTCACGGGCGAGACTTCCGAGCCCTCCCACCCCCCTCCTCGACCTCTACCCCCGACTCGCTCCCCGTTCCCCCCACCCTCAAACGTTTGAATTCCTCCTCTCTCCCATGTGATCTCGCCGCGTTCGGTGTTAAATATGGGCCGTGTGACGGCAGGTACAATCACTATCACGTTTACCAATCGATCAGAACTCGGATCGATCTGAACTCGGACCGATCTGAAAATTCCGATCGAGCTGACTCAGGTCGCCTGGTTTACCAACGCGGAATGAAAACATCGATGTTGAACAACTGAACTGAACTGAACAACAGTTGAAGCACGATTGACCCCGTATTCAACAAATGCTGAGTTTGAAATTTCCAGTCGCATTCCGAGTGAATAAAATCGCCCAATTGGAGGAAGAATTGCGATAGAATTCATCAACATCGCATCGCTCGCAGTTACTGCGCTCTTGTTCTACCTGGTTAACCCACACACCTTGAATAATAACGATTATATTTTGTTTTCCAAAGACTGCCAACAGAATGACGAGGAGCGTCATAGACCCGATGGTTCAGAGCGATCTGAAATCTCAGCCTGGCTGAGTAAGCGAGCCGAGTCGGCCCATTTTTCAGATGGACCCCACTAGCCCATTGCGTTTACCACACCGAGCTGATCCGGTCAGATCGATCTGAGATCGATTGGTAAACTGAGTGAATGTCCCCGACAATGTAATCTCAAGGAGGTTAGAGCGATTTAGGTTTACGCACAGATTTCCGCGGAACTTTGCATTCGTGTACTTACTGGTAATGTTTATACATAAAAGCGAAAAATAAATTGCACCTTACCGATTTGGTTTCTAGGCATTTATATGCCATTTTAACACGTAGCCTTATGGCACTTGGCATACATTTCGAAATAATTTGGTTAAGTACTTAAAGATTTTCTCCTAAACCCAGAAAAATACCTTTCATATTATTACAATCGATCCAAATCAATATTAAGGTATTATGCCGAATAAAATTCACGTATTTACGAATGGTTTTCGATAAAATTTCGGATTCCGCGCCGTAAACCCAAGACATAGAAATCCTTTAATTGAGTGGAAAATTTCACAATTAAATTATTGTACCATTTATAATATAACATGTACGGTTATTTCCACTGAGGTGCATGGAGAGGGCACCACGTCATCATATTGTGGCCTGACAACCCAAATAACACCAATATTGTTTGCCTCAGCTCTCTCCTTACTTTCTAGAGAATGGCACGACGGAATGGACGAATTAGCGGATGTTAATGAGAGAATATACACCATCAGTTGGAAATCTAAGACAAGTAACTCTTGAAACATACATTTATTACTTAGTGCTATAGATTCTACTCGATTTTACAATATTTTTCATCAGGAATGCGGATGATGATTAATTTAAATAAAGAAACAAAAACTAAAGGAGAATTCAAAATAAAGAAGTAATTTCATAAAGTTGTTGGTTTCCGGCGATACTTTCTGGAATTTGTTAAACATTTTGAACTTTCAAAAAAGTAATTTCCTGCTGGTTTCTAGTAAGTTACCGATAGAAAACAGAGAAAAATTGCAAAATTAGTGCGTTAGCCCGCAAGCGCTACAGGAAAATGAGGGCCAACGAAGATGGCGGACTGGCTTCAGCTTCTAGCATTGGCCAGCATACTAGCAAATGCCCTATCCAAATACCTCAAAGTTCGTAACACACCGCAATTGTACGTACGTTGGTCCCCACGATGATGGTCTGAGCGAGGCATCAGTACCACGTTGGAGCTTTTGAATGACACATTTCCCCGAACTACGAACGAAATTGCCTGACTTATTAAGACAATCCCATTTTGTCTATTTCTGGTATTAAAATGGATTTTTAAAACGTCCATAATAGTGTTATATACCACCAAGTAGTTATTTATTTATTATGTCGGAATTCGATTCGATGACGTTAAATCACCCACCATCACCAGTATATAAAATGGCTCCGTACATAGGCGTAAGGGAGTCCCCACGTTTGACCTCCAGGGTTCGCAAGGTCGCACACCTTCATTTCCAATTTCAAGGTACAATGTTACTGACATCGACTTTCTAGCTCTCCATGGATTTTTGATCATATGTTTTAAGTTGTTTAGATTGTATGTTTTCTCACAAGTCTCCATCACCATTGGTCGTTCAATCCTAAGATTGGTTGACTGCAGCCCTCCACCCTTCCCTATCTAATGCTACTTCCCTTACCTCCTGGTATCTCTTCCTATGTACTTTCCTCTTTGTTTGGTCCATGAACTTCTTCCTGGATTTTCCTCTCGGGACTTTTCCCTCTATTTTACCTTAAATTATGTTCTTCACAAACTCATTGTGCCTCAGAGTGTGCCCAATATATCTGGTTCTTCTTTTCTGTATGCTGTTCCATATGGTCCTTTCCTCATCTACTCTTCTGTACACTTCAACATTCCTTGTTTTGTCAGTTCGTTTAATTTTCGGTATTCTCCTTCAGCACCAGGTTTCGAAGGCTTCTAGTCTGTTCTGGTCTGCTTTACCAATGATCCATGCTTCCAATCCAGAGTCTACGCTCCATACGAATGTTTTCAAGCAACAAAAAACTCCATCAATATATTTATTACTTCGTAATCCTATTTATTAAATTACAAAAAAATAGCCTTAATTTTTCAAGGAGTTTCAAGTGAACGGAGTAACTACTGGGTAGTTCATTCATAATAATAAAGTTCTCGTGTGGTTAACATTACTATATTAGCCTAAAGCTTCATTACAACTTCTAATGTTTAAAATTAAATATGAATATGGTACTCATATACAGTGTAAAATTGAGTTTCAAACCTGCTTTTCATCCCCTGATTACCAACGTTGGTAACCTGAGACAATATCAGGACTGAATAAACCAGTCACGTATTCGCCCTCCGTTAATGCATAGTTGATGAGAGTTATATAATAATTCCAATAAAATTATTTCATTTCTGTATACAGCATGAAAATGAGTTCTGAAGTAACACATGCGCTCGCGTCTATTAATGATCCTCAGAAGAACGGGATTCCACTCACAAATACAGAGAGAGAAAAGAAAAGAAATACGTGCCACACACTTGAATAACCATTACATTCTTGTAAGCCGCCGCGAACCATAGGCACCCTGGACAGAAAGATTTAGCCAGAATAAATTATAAAAAGCAAAGGAAAGTTGGCGCGCTTCGTTAAAAACTTCTACGAACGAACATATAGTGAATCACATCTTTTAGAGGGATTAGGTTGGGAGCCGCTAGACACGGAGGCCAAAGGCTAGGCGTACTTTGCTTAAGAAATTCAGAACTGATGTGTTTTAGAATGACGCATAGAATAATATCATGACACCTCACTACACCTCTAGGTCTGACAGAAGCGATAACATAAGAGAGATACATTGCTAAACAGACAGTTACAAAAATCGTTCTTTCCGCGCACAATAAGTGACCACAATAGAAATTGAGCTCCACTCATTGCACTCCCATTACACAGGTCAACATGTTACCTCCCAAAACCTTATGCCTTACATATTTACGCGGCTGGTGTCCTAACACCCCTGCCACACGCTCATGCGGAGGCTCTAAGGGTAGTATGTAGATGTAGATAAGAGAGATAACTATTATTTAACCAAACAACATGGCAATTTTAGTTACACATTAAAGCATTTTTATAATTCAACTTTTCTTCATACATCGTCAACGACTGCCTACCCCTCATTTCCACTGTAATCCATGTACGAAACACGTAATCAATCTGGCACACAAATTATTCCACCTTTATAATTTAGTAGGTTAAACAAAGGTCCAAATAAAATACCGCACACAATGTTGCATTTCAATTCTTAATCATGAAAGAATTTCACCCACGCAAGAAAAGAGAGAAGGAAATATACCTGAATTATGCGGTTGATGATCAGCAAGAATAGACGTAGAGGGCATACTTATTAATTTGCCGTACGCGACAACTTAATAGCACTGATACTGTTTACGATCGGCTGCAGTGTAATAAAATTAATGGCAATAAATAAGTTCCTTCCATGCCAACGAATCAAACAGTCGTAACAATAAGCGGATAATTATTCCTAAATTTTCCGCACTTGTGCAGTCAATAAACTGGAGACGACCAAACTAATTCGAGTCCATACCGCCGGGAACGATTCCAGCTGACCTCCCGTGACATCCCCTACCGTCGCACAAATGGTTCAGAGCGTCGCCAATGACCCTGCAACGAGAGACGATTTATACGCTCGCGAGAATCGAGGATACGAAGTCGTCGACTATTTACCCACGCGATCGTCAAGGAGATCGGATCCGAACGGGCAAAAGTAAGTTGAAAAGCAGAAGCGGGACTTTTTCTTTTTCGATCTTTCGAACGGCGCAGACGTTTAAGCGAGTGAGACTGACTGTTTGAAGGGGATTTTTTTTGCGATCGCTTCCTACCGAGGAGAGTAGGAGGGGGGGTATGACTGGGGGCCGCAACGGGAGATGCCGGTGGCGGTGCCCGGGAGAATGAGAGAGAAAATGCCGGTCAGCGAAGAGGTCGGGACCTATGCCCCTCCCCCCTCCGACTGATCGACGCTGGGGCAGCCGCTTAATTCGACGGTGTGGTCAATGACACACGCGGAGGATAGCTTGACCCCGCGTGCAGGGGCCTGGAGGAGAACGAGAGAGGGTTCGGGTAGGTGCAAGGCCGGCACTTGGCGTCCACATGCAGATGTCCAATCGGCACCCGCCATCATCTACAGTGAGCACGCACGTGCAACATTTGTTCCGACTAACAACTCCAGCAAAGCAATGACAAACGAAAGATTTCGTACTGACCTCTTTGTTACCACTTGGAACTACACGTGTTTCGAATGTCACGAAGTCATTATCAGGTACACAGTACCCTATGTGTGTTTCGACTGTCACGCAGTCATCATCAGACATATTGTACATTGTACCCTGCACGTATTTCGACTGTCACGCAGTCATCATCAGGTTCATAGTACCCTACACGTGTTTCGACTGTCGCGAAGTCATCATCAGGTACATAGTACCCTATATGTGTTTCGACTGTCACGCAGTCATCATCACGTGCATAGTACCCTATAGGTGTTTCGACTGTCACGCAGTCATCATCAGGTACATTGTACCCCACACGTTTTTCGACAGTCACACAGTCATCATGAGGTATATTGTGCACTGTACCCTGCACGTATTTCGACTGTCACGCAGTCATCATCAGGTGCACTGTATATACATTGTACGTGATGATGATTGCGTGACAGTCGAAACACATGCAGTACCAAGTGGTATTGAAGTGTACAGTACGAAATATTTCGTTTGTCACTTAAGATACCGTTCCACAACATCTCGCCTGTCACAGTTGAGTTTATCCAGTAATATACATCAAAAAGGGCGGAGCCGGTACATGGGCTTAATGATTAAATATACTCTCAAGATTCAGTATGCATTCATGATTCTTATGAGAACAGAGAACCTTTCCAAAAAAATGTGTACGTAGGGATTCGGCTTTTTCGTCGATGGATTGCTGGCAGATAAAACAAACTGCGGTTTGCAACCCAGCGATTTTATCTAATTCTTTATACTGAAGACACATATGATATAAGTTCTTTTAGAAGGTGAGCACGATATCTAAGCCGATACACCCGACGTATAAAAGCTTATGTAGCCACAGTAAGGCGATTACTGTGACTTTCGACACGCTACGGTTCGTGACTATCCCATGTTTGAGTCCCTATACATCGTGCAAAAAAAACGAATAAAAAGTCATTCTCACCGCATACGGATACTGGAGGTGAAGCTAAAACAATATGTTGCCTCACTGTACTGCAATTTCTTTTCCAATTGAAAGTTATAAAGGTGTTTTATCGTTTTTAAGTCACTTATTAATGACATTTTCAGACTAAGATGGTGCGTTTTTATCTTATCTCAGATACCCGTGCTCAGCTGCACAAAAGATCCTGGGAGATAAACAATTTTTCCAGATATAATCACATCAAAACGGTGAAATTTCGGCTAATATGAATTTAGTTCCCGAGTCTGACGTTACGCTCCTCGCAGTCTCTGGGGACACAACTCACTCCGTTGACGACGTATCTCGCCCATATGAGATCAAATATTACTCGGGTAAAACCGAAACACAAGTTGCATGAAAAAAGTTGTAAATCTGAGAATATATTTACGTATCGTGCTTAAGTATTATTGTAATCCATGTTTCCATTTGTGCGTTTTCTCCACCAATTCTTTTTTTAAAACAAATATTGCCAAAATTTTTTCAGAGGTTTGATACAGTAGTACTGGTCGCGTTGTTAGCGAGCGCTCCACTCGGCTGGCGGTTGCGGCTTCCTCCTCCGTCACTCGCGCGGTGACTCTGAACTTCTCCCACGTTCATCTTCCCGCCGAGTCGTGCGGAGAGCGCGACCCGTAAGTCGTTTGTTTTTCATCCTTACACACTCGATTCCTGACCCAGTGCCGCCCTCGCGACCTGAGACAAACAACTCTCCGAGACAACGCGAAGTGCAACGAATACGCAATACGGTCGGATCGGCGACCGGCGGGCCTTCTCAATGCGAAGCAGATCAACACAGATTTTTTTCCCGTGGCGACCCAAAGAAAAATGGCACAGTTTTTTCGCGTCTCGCCGCCCCTATTCTTCAGACACGGTGAATAACAAATGTGGTCGGTGACTCACATGGACCAGCGCATCGGTTACAACTCGCAATTAGGCGAACAGTGGTGAAATTACGAAATTGAACGAATCCCTCTCACATAACGACACCATTATATCAAAAGGTAGGCTTACACATGGAAGTAGCCAAGCAAGTCGCTTACAATCGGCATTTCGATGCGTATGCACGTACTCCCATGGCAGTAGGGGTCGATAGTAGTGGTAATCGACCGAGGTTCACACTTACAAGGAAAATATACTGGTTTCTATTTTGCTAGCAAGTAGCTATCGATTCTGCGATAAAATGCATCGCAAGCGGTGAAATCTTCGTCATATGACTGCAAACGGAGGTTTAATATGTACACAACGAATAAATTAGTAGGAGGACGACACATTGTTGCAATTGTACATATATATTTGAGCTTGTAAATATTTAAATGCTAAAGAGTCCCTAATGTGAGCTTCATGACTTATATTAGATATGAATACTTATTTTCACAATAATTTTTATTATGATACTTGATACGATATAATAATGCGCTATTAATGTGATAAATACAAATTTATTAACCCCACGAATACCTCTGGGACTCGAACAGTGATATAACGGTAAAGGAGAACTTCCGCAGATGAGGAATTTCACAAGACACTTTCTGATATAAAACAGCCTAAAAAAACTGAAAGAAGAAATGGATGGAAAGGATTATCGAGGAAGACGTGGAGAACGTTGGAATCACAAGGAACCCATGAATAAAATTATAAGGGGAGACTAAATGAAGTCAATAATGATAGCAATACTTTTTTTCGTCCACCGATCAAGAACAAGATATAGGGCAAGAAAAATAAGGGTCAAAATTCGTATAAACATTTGTAAGTGTCATCACCATTGAGGCATATGGAGAGGGCACTTGCTATGCTGGCCAATGCTAGAAGCTGAAGCCAGTCCGCCATCTTCATTAACCCTAATTTTCTCAAAGTGCATGCGGGATTACGCACAAATTTTGCAATTTAACTATGTTTAACTCACTAACCTAATAAAAATAAGCGTGCACCTAATGTGGATTCTCCTCACGAACAACAATTTGGACAGTGAGCAAAATCAACAATTTGGACAGTAACATAATGAAAAAATTAAGTATAAATTAATACCATTTTACAATGCTGAATGCAAAGTTTTTTGGAAACCATATCATATAACAAATTAATCTGCATACATTTCTGGATTTACATTAATTACAACAATATGCAAAATTACAACAATATGCAAAATAATAACATTTAGTGGTCAGAAAGTAACATATTATAATATTTCATCTTAAAACTAGCAACAGAAGAACAATTTTTTATGTTTTTGGGCAGGGTGTTCCAGAGATGACACGCAGTGACCAAGAAAGAATTTTGGAACTTCGTTGTGCGGTGACTAGGAAAGTAAAGATACTCAGGATCACATCTAGTGCACATATCCCTAGTGGAAGGTTTCACGGAAAACATGTCGAATAAATATTCAGGGGATTTTTCTTGAAATAAGCAATACAAGTAGAATCCGAGGAAATATTTCCTTCGGGTTTTAACATCGAGCCATCTAAGTTCATTGTAGTAGGGGGTCATGTGGACATCTCTGCGAAGTTTAAAAATAAACCTAATGCATGAATTTAGAGCACGGTGCAGTGTGGTGTTATCTTCTCCATTTAAGTCGTTGTAAACTAGACAACAGTAATCAATAACGGGAAAAACCAACGATGAAATGCTAGTTTCTTAGGTATTTATTTTGCCCAGTCCGAAATATCCTACACTCTCTCTCTCTCTCTTTTCCCTCTCCTACAAATGGACCGGAAGCATGGACCATTGGAAAAGCACACAAGAATTGACTAGAAGCCTTCGAAACCTGGTGCTGGAAGAGGATGTTGAAGATAAAATGGACGGAAAGAGTACGTAATGATGAAGTGTACAGAAGAGTAGAAGAGAAAAGGACCATGTGGAACACTATACAGAAAAACGAACCAGATGGATTGGACACACCCTGAGACACATTGGGTTCCAGGAGAACATTATTGAAGGCAAAATAGCAAAAAAGTACCCGAAAGGATGACCCAGCAATAATTTCATGGACCAAAGAAAGAGGAAAGTACACAGGAAGAGCTACCAGGAAGTTAGGGAACTAGCATTAGAAAGGGAAAAGTGGAGAGCTGTACCAGACCAATTTTTCACTTGGTGGCTGCCGATTAAGAAGTCATTTCTTTCATCTACTAAGTTAAAGCGGGTACAACTGTCTCGTTCGCGGAAAGAAATTTCCTGTCGAGCTCCTTACGCATCGATATTTCCCCAGATCGACGCCTTTCACACATCGAGAACCCTGACTCAAAGGCTGTCGCGTGGCTGGTGGCGCGACACATCACGCCACCCACAAATATGTCGGTCTAGATCAAACGCGACTGGCTCACTTCATCCAGGATCGTGTCATGAGAGTCGGCGATCCTTATGTATAGAGCGATGCCCAATTGATGACCGACTCAGTTCATTAGTGCGGGGGGCCTTCGTATTGTCAACCGTGATTCGTGAATGGTCTCACTTGGCAAAGCCGCGATCCCCTGGCCTCGATCCCGTAATTTTCCGAGTCATTCGTTTCGAATGGAACGGCAGGCTTTGTTGGCAAATGCTGCGCTGCATGGCCTCGGACAGAGGGACCCAAGCGCCAAATACCGAATGGATTTGGCAACAATGGACTCAATTTCATAAGCCATACCGCTAAGGAGGAACCCTAGCTTCGAAGCAGTCTCCTTAAGATATAGAAAATTTGCAGTAATGAGTAAATTTAGGGTAACTGCTGCCTTCTATATTTTTTTAAATTTCATTTAAATAAAGGTTCGGGTAAAATCTTATAGGAACAACACGAAAACCAGTAATTATCTTGACTCCAGCCTCCATTGCTATTTCGGCAGAATTTTAATATTACGACTTTTAACGAACTGAGAGAAGGGTGTAATTATCTTCAGCCGTTAAAAAAATTACACTCATACACATTAAATGCCTAATTTGAATATACATTAAACTAGATTTTGTAAACAAGGTATACAGCAGAAGTTTCCCTCTTGGGGCATGACGCCATCAAACTACGGTCTGGCATCCAGGGTTGAAAGTTATCTTGAAAAATACATTTTACTAGACCAGAATTCGAACCTGGATCTCCCAATAGCTGGTCAGGTATGAGTGTGAATTTAGGCAAAATAGCGACAAAAAAGGGGAAAATCCCCCTCGAAATTCGCCTTGATGGAATATACCTCGGTGGTATAAATGACTAACACACCTGACCGGCAGTTGGGAGATCCAGGTTCGAACCCTGGTCAAGACAAATGATTTTTCGAAGGCAAATTTTAACCCTTTGTGTATGCGCACTCTTGCGAGTGGCTTCGTGCCAAATCATTTGTACGTGCAATGATTGGAAATGCAGCCTGGCAACCAAACTAACCATATTGATTATGCTCTTATCCTTACTTCCCTTCGAATAGTGCAACGGAATGAAAGAATAAGCAAATCTAAAGCAAGAATATCCACAGTCTGTTAAAAATTGTATGCAAAAAACTCTTGAAACATATATTATTTACTTAGTGCTTAGGTTCTACTGGATTTTACCATATTTTCTATCGGGAATGCAGATTATTATTAATTTAAATAAATAAAAGATACACGTAAGTCACTATTTACACGTTCCAGTTTCCTTTCCATTCCTGTCCTATGACGCGTCCTGCGCATGCGCTCTAATCTATTCCGGGTGGCGAGACCCGGAATAGATTAGAGCGCATGCGCAGGACGCGTCATAGGACAGGAATGGAAAGGAAACTGGAACGTGTAAATAGTGACTAAGGAAAATACACATTGAAGAAGTAAATGCATGTTGATTTCTATTAAGTTATCCATGGAAAACATCGTAAAATTGCAAAATTAGTGCGTCAACCCGTAAGCGCTAAAGGAAAATCGGGATTAACAAAGATGGCGGACAGGCCACGCCCACTCACAGCTTAAAACACTGGCCACAATAACAAACGCCCTCTCCATCAACCTAAACGGTGTGGGTCAATGACGGCTTAATGTGACAAAATTAGAAGAAAAACTTACGTGGTACCACAATCGTTTCATCCTTGGTGTTCAATCCTAGGATTGCCCAGCTAAAAAATTCCTTAGAAGCTGTTCTGTAGCTCGTAAGGAATTCTACAGAAATTCACTCATTATCTTCAGAGCTAGTTCCTTTTCTGAGGATTTGTACGGAACTTGAGAGCCTGACTCTACAGAACATGAGTCCTGTAGAGTTATTTTCTGCAGAGCAAAATAACTCCTTACAAGCTGTTCAGTAGAACTTCAGCAACTCTACGGAAATATTCTGCAGAACTGGGAATTCTGCAGAACGTCGTAGGGAATTCCACAGAACGTCCTAAGGAATTCTGCAGAACGCCCTAAGGTATTCTGCAGAACGTCGTAGGGAATTTCGTAAAATGGCGTTTCAATACTTAAAGGAATATCTATAGAACTTTTTTAAGAAATTCTGTAGTAGTATTTATAAGGAAACTATACAGAATTTTTAGCAGGGTGGTTGACTGCAGCCCTCCACCCTTCCCCATCTAATCCTATTTCCCTTACCTCCTGGTATCTCTTCCCATGTACTTCTCTCTTTATTTGGTCCATAAACTTATTCCTGGGTCTTCCTCTGCGGACTTTTCCCTCTATTTTACCTTCAATTACTTTCCTCACAAACTTATTGTGTCTCGGGGTGTGTTCAATTCATCTGGTTTCTCTTTTCTCTATGGTGTTTCACATGGTCCTTTCCTCTTCTGCTCATCTGTACACTTCATCATTTCTTATTTTTTTCCATCTGTTTGGTCCACAATCGCTTATCAAACCGAAATTTGACGAGAGCCGGAACTCGTGAAAAAATATTGCTTTCTTATGCTTAATGCCACTCCATGAATTTCGCACGATGGCCACGATAGGCCATTTTTCACGATGAGATAGGGGCATCCTTTCCGCGAGCCAAACCACCATTTCCTCCCTCTTCTTTAAATTATGTTGTTACAATGTAAAGATTCCTCAAGTGACGTAGTGGAAACATGCGCGCCGCGTGGGGTATTAATGGTTTCTTACGCGGGAGAAATCGGTACGAGAATGTCTCAAATTGTTTCTTTATTGAAGTCAATGAGAAAACCCATTACTGTCACGAGAATAACAGGTCCAACCTTTCGAGCGTTGGGCTATGTCGTTCTCAATCCCTGCGGTCGCATTTTATCCCATTGCCCCAGACCACAATCAGGCACGAAGGAGCGCTCTTCCAAAGTGGTCTGTTTACGTTTGAGGCCACCAAAATGTATGTACGTCCTTCCAAATCTAGAGGGGGCGAGTTTGGTCCTGAAGAACAATTATGGTATGCAATTTTTTTCTTCGATATAACCATATAACCGATTCACCCACCAAATAACTGAGTTGTGCGACTGTAAGCTTTCCCACGCACATTGAATCATTTTATTACATAGATGAATTACTTTTTAATAAGGGAATTTTATAAGCACGATACGCTATTTTTATGCACTTTCTCAGGCGAGATATCGTAGAACAGCATAATGAGTAATGAAGCTCAAATGATTTCGTACTGTCTACAAATTTTATTTCACCGCTTGCTACACGTGTTTCGACTGACTAGCAGTCATCATCAGGCAAGACTCGTGTCTGCCTACTGCTATAATAATCAATTCTAGATTCAGTGAATCTCCCTGAAATGTTATTCTATTGTTTTCATCAATAATTATCATATTTCACGTGTAGCAAGAGGTGAAATAAAATTAGTAGACAGTACAAAATCATTTGAGCTCCATTACTCGCTATTTTTATGCCTGAAATGTTAACTTCTGAACGAGAAAATGAAACTTCCCAAGACAGCCAGGCGCAAACTTTACTAAGCTTTCTAAACACCAACTTTTGGTGCAATACGAGGGGATGATAAACAACCGTAATAGTGAAAGTCATTCACACCAATTTTCACATGAAATGGCATTCTGCGTTCGTAGTTATATATTTTTAAATACTAAAATGGTTAAATAATTAGAAGTGCCTCTTAGGGACAAGCGGTTCGGCTCACGCCGCAGGATTACAACCTCCACCCCCGGACTGAAGCTCTCGCTTATCTCCGAGGATATGGAAGAGGTGGAAGGAAAGGATGGGTAGGGAAGGTTAGCGAAACCACTGCCCCTTCGAGACCGACACTAATGAGGCGGATTGAGGTCAAAAGGACCTCAAGGGCCTCCGCCTCCCCGAAGTGCTCGTTTTTGTTTGGTTCCCCCAAACAACTGAGACGAGTAACCGTCGGCTCCGCTTTCGCTAGAGCCTACCGCACATCTCTGCGTACCGAGAGAGCCTGTTGCCCAAATAATTGGGATTAGGTATCCCTCTGATTCGCTTTTTGGGTTGCCGCCGTGCGGTCTGCCGACTTACGTCATTGGAGTGAGGATCACCGGACCCAATGGAGGGTCAAAACGGACCAATTTTGGTCAAATGTGTGAGTACAACCCACTCCTCAATAGGTCCCGGCAACCCCTCCTCTTAGGGACAGTGAAATATGATAATTATTGATGAAAGCAATAGAATAACATTTCAGGGAGATTCACTGAATCTAGAATTGTATATTAAAGCAGTAGGCGGAATAGCATATCCCGGAGTAGAATATAAGCTACATAGATAACGATAGAAGAGAATATAGCACAGTAGTAGTTTTTATATGCATGTTAAAAGAATAAATGCATGCTGATTTCTAGAAAGTTATCGATGTAAAACACCGCAAAATCGCAAAAAATAGAGCGTCAACCCGTAAGAGCCCAAAGAAAATCGGGGTTGACGAAGATGGTGGACAAGCCACGCCCACATTACAGCTTCCGGCATCGGCCACCATATCAAGCCGACCTTTACGGTTGAGTACGACCGAAGCAGAACTCTTGAATGATGGCACTGAGCTTCGAGACTAGCTGCTAGTAGCAAACTGTATCAAAGCAACTTGAACCCCCAGAATCTACGTACTCAAATGAATAAACAATCATGGGAGCCAGTAACGTACGAAGATGGAGGGAGAGAAACTTTTAATTGATTGTTGTTTTCTTATGAGTACCTACTAAAGAAGAAAGTCAATTTTGTCTGCAATTTTAAACAATTGATGTTGAAATCATTTTTTGATTCAGTTTGAACATTTTTTTAACTAATAGGTATATCTGTAATATTCAAACGTAACTGTGGTACTTTTTCCATTGTCTTAAAAGTTGGTGCGGCACTAATCTTTACATATCGGCGGCTTTACATATCGGCGCAATAGCAATCTTTGATTGCCTAATGAAACATATTAGTTGTTCAAATCCAATTATTTTCCATCCCCTCCCCCTCTCCCGCTTATAGGTACTCATACACTGGTCATAAAAATACAGGCAAAGTCAATGAGAAAGCATTAACATCCACCAGTGTACACCTAGTAAGCCACCGAATGATTGTGGCAGGCATTATATTATTGCCACAGATCCTTGGAAGAAAAACAGCATATTTTTGTTTTAATCCTCTCTGTATATAAAATTATTACTTGAGTTTGAATCTCAAGATAACGTTCTCCCACTTCTTTTTACAAATATGTCTATAAAGCGTTCACAGGTCCATAAAAATACATACTGGCACACTCCTAATAAATATTAACCGCAGATTTCCACAAGACTTTTGGCTAAGTTTTAAAATCATTCCGGTTACACTAAAGGCACTCACTAAATAAAGCATGAGCCTCAGTTAAGTTTTATGAACCAGGCGATACCTTGTTGTAAAACACATAAAGAAGACTGATTGTGAGCTCCACGTTGGAAGCCGATTGTGTAAAATACAGTTTAAGACGAAAGACTTCACTTAGTTGCCCTGCGTTGCGTCGACTAACATTTACCTTGTCCCACCCCGACGATCTTCTTTTTTTTTACTTTTCGAGGGATAAACAGAGAATACACAACCAATATAAAAGAAAATGCGTGCACTAATTTCAGTCTTAAGTTTAGAAAAGTATATTCAATTCAAAAGATTATTGGGCCCAATTTACATGATTTATAAATACACTAGCGGACCCGACAGACGTTGTCCTGCCCACACGTTGGCTTGCCTGCTATTAGCGGGTTCAGCAAACTTTTTTTCGATATTCGAATTTTCCATAAACTATATCCTATGTGACACTTGACATTGAGTTTGACATTTCAATCTTTTCGTTTCGTCAAAACAACACCAAGCTACGACGCAAGTGCGACGACTGGCGCATGTATTGATGTGTACGTCAAATAACACAGAATTCGACATCAGCGCCACCTATGGTACACAAACATAACTATAAATTATTCTCAGATGGTCAATTATTCATGAACTTCTCAGAAGGTTTTAGCAGTTAATTATTCATGAATATATGATTTTTTTTTCATTTTAAAAATATCGCGGGGAGGGGTGAAATTTTGGGGTTATATATCCTGACATGCGAAAAAATCTTTTTAAAAAAAATCGTCAAATTTTTGTTTCCTATAATCAAATCGCAGCGCCACCTACCGGGTCCAATTGTGAATCTAAACCATCCAGGGACCCACTCAAACACACAAAAAATTCATCAAAATCAGTCCAGCCGTTTAGGAGGAGTTCAGTGACATGCACACGTACAGATGAATTATATATATAAAGACTAGCGGACCCGACAGACGTTGTCCTGCCCAAACGTTGGCTTGCCAGCTATTGACGGGTTTAGCAAACGTTTTTTTTGATAAACTGCATACTAAGTGACAGTTTGACAGTTCTTTGTTCAGTTCAGACAATTGAGTTTGACAATTCAATCTCTTCGTTTCGTCAAAACAACACCAAGCTACGACGCAAGTGCGACGACTTGCGCATGTATTGATGTGTACGTCAAATAACACAACTCGACATCAGTGCCACCTATGGTACACAAATATAACTATAAATTATTCTCAATGTTCAATTATTCATGAACTTCTCAGAAGGTTTTAACGGTCAATTATTCATAAACTTATGATTTTTTTCCTTTTAAAAATATTGGGAAGAGAGTGGCGGTGAAATTTTGGGATTATGGTATCAAAACCATCTACCACCTCGAGAGGGCGACGGACTTCTCGATTTTGACCACCGACGATCGCGCTATCGGGAACGATGACCTTGTGAAACCGACAGCTCCGCGACTTGTCTTGACAAACCCTCGATGGCTAGGTAAAGCTTATCATCCGTCGATATGCTGCTGGGAGAAACGGCATGGACGGCCATATGAGGAGTTGACACGTCGATGATCTTGTCAGCGAGCTCCTACAGCTTTTCTAGGGGTAACTCCGCCTGGGCAGTCAGGATTCATTGGACATGCGGGGGCAATCGCCTCAGCCACAGTTGCCGGAAGAGGTCATCCGGAAGAGCGGTCGTTCCCGTGAGGGAGCGAAGATGCCGCAAGAATTGTGAAGGCTTGCAATCGCCGAGGTCCTCGTCCGACAGTAACTGGCGAAAGCGCTGCTCCTCAGAGGCTGACAAATGTTCTGTAAGCTTCGATCGTAAGAGTCGAATGAGGATTCTGAGACGGAGGTTTCGTGATTATGTCCTCGACCTCACAGGCCACGCGAGAATATAATTGTGAGGCAACGTAATGGAACTTCGTTACCACGCTTGTGATCTCCGACAGCACGAACTGAGATTTTTATTGAGAGTTTATCAAATCAATTCATTAGGGTCTTTATCAATGTCCACTACAATCTCAGTCCTCTGACTTAGTCACATAAACATCAACAAATCAGCAAGGCCTCCTTGGCAACAATATAAAAGATGATGGCACCATTTACTGTCGCCACAAAAATGTCGTCAAAAAAATTTCCTAGAACCCGATCGTAGCGCCACCTACCGGGTCCATTTGTAAATCTAAACCATCCAGGGACCCACTTAAATACACAAAAAATTTCATCAAAATCGGTCCAGTCGTTTAGGAGTTTAGTAGCATACACACGTACAGAAGAATTATATATATATATATATATATATATATATATATATATATATATATATATATATATATATAAAGATAACCCAGGGTCAACTTTAACAATTTATTTAGCGTAAATTAAGTTTTATGCAATCCCATTAACAAAATTTTTCCACTTATCCATCTCCGCGTTCTCTCTCTGTCCCAATACTGCGCCAGGGACATCTTCCTCTTTCTTAAGCTCGCGGCACCTTGAATCTGTGGCCAACTCCTCCTTTCCTCTCGTCCTTTCTTTTGTCCACGCGAACTTTTCCTTTGCTGACAACGAGATACAAATTATGATATCTTCCGCATGCGCGACATTAGCCTGCTCCTCACGGCAGATGGCTTATGACTCCCCGTTACGGGATATAAATTATAACGTCTCCCGCACACGCGGCATCGGTCGGCTTCCAACGGCAGATTCTCTCCTATTGTTCCTCCTCGCATACCTCGTTCCCCTATATTGTTACATGTTTATCTTAAATTGGCGTCCCTAGCGACGGCCCCCCATGTTGATGTTATTCATGACCCACAGTTGACCTTGAGTATATTTACAACGTTACATTGTGGAAACTGTTTTCAGATATCATGATCTCAAAAAGACAGACCTTGAAATTTACATAGTATCCGCAATACCTAGGCCGGTGTGTGATAGTGAAAACTGTATGAAAATACAACAAAATTCTGTCAATTTGAGAGCATGATACATCAGCCCCAGTAATTGAGTGAGTGTCCCTTTATGGATCGAACACATAATTTGCAAGCATATATTTTTTACACAGTCATGGGTCATCACTGCCTGTTAGGCATTGCTTAGCCGATCTAATGAATAGCAAGGATAGCTCCTAGTCCTAGTACCTACCTAAACTAACAAAACATAATTAGTTCGTTACGTTCAGTTGTAAAATACAATGGCTTAACATGAGCAAATGAGTTAAAATGTTATTGTTTATAATTCCAGGTCTCCTATGAAGCCAGCAGCAAACTTGGTCGGGAACTGGCGAAGCAGAGTCAAACCTCATCTGTTTAAATTGCAACATGAAAGTCCAGAGGCATTTATACAATGTCAGGTGAATAAAAATATATTTAATGTAACTATTTTACCTTTATTTACACATTGCGGCGATCCAAACGTTAACATCTTCGAAAAATATACATAGGTTCATTAACCCATCAAGTTCAATTGATCCATGTTTTGCACTTACGAAACCCAGGAGTCATTTCACCTCATTTACCAATGCCCTACGAACTGATTAATTAAAAAATATTTCCATAACCTCCATCAGACACTGTTGGAGAAGAAAAAATTCTTTCTCAATAATAAGAGTTTTGGTCCATGACGTAGGGTCTAATGTTAGATAAAGAGGTGACATCACATAAGTAACTCGAGTATCAAAGAGACCATTCGGCGTTCACCAAAAATTTCGACAAAACATTGATCAAGAGACTTGAAAATTGAGAACTGTCAAATGAGCTTTCCAAACCGAAAACTCATCTGCATTCATGTTTAATATAATATCAGACGTGTTATCGCAATTGACATACCGCAAAGATGCAGAAGCACTAGTATGTTTGTCAATAACTCAAATTAATTGCGTATCGCAATGGACTGGACGATGGATTTCTACATTTAGCAAACATATTCGCGGATTTCCTTGAGTTTACTGCAGCAGAAAATGCTCAGTAAGCATATTAATGGCGGTCGAGTGGTGGCAATTGTTGCGAAGATCCGTATCGATGGAGCTAAGGATATATCGAATCGAATTACCCACGGAAGCTCGCGACGACATAAGCGTTTCACGGGTGCACGACGGAGACGCCCGATTAATGATAATTCACTACGTTTACCAATCGAACTCAGATCGATACGATCTCGGACCGATCTGAACATTCTGAGCCCACCGACTCGGATCGCCTAGTTTACCAATACGAAATCCATTGAAATACCGATTTGAATCGGTTCATAGCGATTTGAAATCTCAGACACAGTGAAAACGGGCCGAGTCAGCCTGCTTCCTGCAAGTCGTAAGTGAGAAAGGCGGCTTTTGTCATGCGTATTCATGCACCAGAATAAATCCAAAAATATCTTTCCTCAAATTTTAATGAAAGTTTATTTTTTTAATGTAAAATTTCGGACCAAAAATAAAAAAATGCGTCAAATTTCGAGAATGAAATCTTATTCGCGGAATTTCTGTGAACTTTGCGAACGTATAAAAGCATATTATACCTCATTCAATACTTCTCGTATCAAAACACTATTATTTTACTCTTTAAAAAATCGTACAAAATCTTATCCAAGAAATTTCATGGTCACTAAGTATTACACTTGCCATCAAACCATTTCATTTGTACTTCATTTTAAATTTTAAACATACATTTGTGGGTAAATCATAAACTGTTTTCAATCAGTAAATTTTTTACCAATTCCTTATTTTATTTTGAAATGATGTGTGTATCAATGATTTTTTTTTAATTTACAGTGGCAGAGAGGAGCTGGAATTTGTCTACCATATCTTATATACAGGATACTCCTAGCAGTAACCTTCGTGGGGATTTTGGTGTCTTCCATGTGTGAGATTCCAAAGAAGGGAACCAGTATTGAAAGATCTAATTCAAGATATGAGATTTCTGCAGCAGGTACTTTACATAAAATAACGGTGTTTTCCTGCGGAGGTCTTTTAGTTAAGGATGAGTCAAATCCCAAACCATTTTCCTCAAAAAGATTTTTCATCTTTCTTATTGGATAAAGATATTTTATCCACATCTGTGTTTAATATACGTGGTATATATATTAATTTCATGACCTACATTTTACTCAACTAAATTCATATATTACCCCATTATAAACGCATCAATGGCAATGCTTTAATTGCTGATCTAACTCTCTAAAAGTATAAACCGTCTAAAATGGGTAAGGTTCTTTTATCAACGTTATATTCACTACGTTTACCAATTGATATCAGATCGATCTGAACTCGGACCTATCTGAAAATGCCAGGCGAGCCGATTCAGATCTCCTGGTTTACCAACATGGACTGAAAATATCGATATTGATCAATTGAATCACGATCGGTGTGTAAACAAATGCAGAGTTGGAAATATTCAGTCGCTTACCGAGCATTAAAAAAAACGCTCAATTGAAGGTAAAATTTCAATATGCTACGATACCATAAATGACACATAACTCGCCATTACTGCACTATTGTCATAACTGGTTACAACACGCCTTGCATAATAACGATTATATTTTGTTACCCGACGACAACCAAGAGAATAACGAGGGACACTATAAATACGCTGGTTCAGATCGATCTAAAATCTCAGACTAGCTAAGCAAGCGGGCCGAGTCAGCCCGATTCTCAGATCGATCTCACTAGCCTGCGGCGTTTACCATATCGAGCTCCCGGTTGGATCGATCTGAGATCGATTGGTAAACGTGGTGATTGTCTACATTGCATGGCGTATGCAGGTGGGCTGTATAATTTTCTCAACTGTGACAAGGGGTGAAGTACTATTGGTGAATTTTAAGTGTCAATGTCCTCTGACGTTGTAAAATCTTTTTCCCATGGGTCATTCCACGTCAGATAAGCAGGACCCTTGGTGTCTCTGATTCGAGCCAAAATTATTGCGTGGGTTCCATCTGGCGTTAAATGAAAAAGCGTAGAAGTGTTTTTGGAAACAAAAATTTTTGGCAGATCTATAGACGATCAAAGCTTCGACCATTTTACGCTTAGAACTTTTTTCTATATCTCCTAAAGGAAAGTTGCTAGAGAAACGGTTGACATCTTATTTTGTTTGAAAAAGAATATACAAAAACAGTGTGTTATCAGTTTGGTAAATAAACTAAATTTTATTGAAATTGTTTAAATTTTAAATGTTTACATTTTAACAACAAATTTACAGCCATTTTTAAATTTGAACTTTTTATCTAGTTTGACACTTGAGTAGTTTGTTTTACCTCGGAAACAAGTTTGGTCGTGGGCAGTTCATAGACAACGGAGATATTTAACGTCTAAGGTTGGACTACGCCCTCGTTCTCCATGAGGGTCGGCGTTCAAATGATGTGCCGCTGTGCTGTGAGAATTTATATCTTGATCCGTGTAAATGATAGTGTATTACTTTATATACACCAATTTTAAGATTATTTAATTTAAATTTTATCAGTATTTATTATTATATAATATAACCAAAAATGTAGACACGTTACTGCAATAATCGACACCGCACCACCTAAACTTAGCAGTTTAGTCTACTTCATGAAGTTAGTAACTCAGCCTGGGAAAAACTGCGAAATGTACAGCATTGACTTCTCACCAAAGGTTGCGAGAGTTGATCAAGAAACAAAACGGCAAACGAATTTTTTTAAACGCATATTTTGTTGTTAATTAATTAAAATATTTAAACATTATCCAGTCCTACAATTTGCACAGAATCAAAAAATTAAAGCCAAGAAAATACTTTACTTAAAACTTATTCAACTATAAATTAACATTTTCATTCATTAACAACAAAATATGCGTTTTAAAAAATTCGCTTGCCGTTTTGTATCTTGATCAACTCTCGCAAACTTTGGTGAGAAGTCAATGCTGTAGATTTCGCAGTTTTTCCTAGGCGGAGTTAGTAACTTCATGAAGCAGACTAAACTACTAAGTTTAGGTAGTGCGGTGTCGACTATTGCAGTAACGTGTCTCCATTTTTGGTTATATTATATAATAATAAATATTGATAATATTTAAATAAAATAATCTTAAAATTGGTGTATAAAGTATTACACTAGCATTTACATTGACCAAGATATAAATTCTCACAGTACAGCGGCACATCATTTGAACGCTGACCCTCATGGAGAACGAGGGCGTAATCCAACCTTAGACATTAAATATCTCCGTTGTCTATGAACTGCCCACGACCAAACTTGTTTCCGAGGTAAGACAAACTACTCAAGTGTCAAACTAGATATAAAGTTCAAATTTAAAAATGGCTGTAAATTTGTTGTTAAAATGTAAACATTTAAAATTTAAACAATTTCAATAAAATTTAGTTTATTTACCAAACTGATAACACACTGTTTTTGTATATTCTTTTTCAAACAAAATAAGATGTCAACCGTCTCTCTAGCAACTTTCCTTTAGGAGATATAGAAAAAAGTTCTAAGCGCAAAATGGTCGACGCTTTGATCGTCTATAGATCTGCCAAAAATTTTTGTTTCCAAAAACACTTCTACGCTTTTTCATTTAACGCCAGATGGTACCCACGCAAAAATTTTTGTTCGAATCAGAGACACCAAGGGTCAACTCACTGCTGATCTGACGTGGAATGACCCCCATCTATTTTTCAACAAGTACTAGAAATTCATCAATACTGCAGATGTGGAGCTAAATAGTGTAAAAATAGATATCCATTTTTTATCAGCAATAATATATTTCAATTGATCTAAGCTATTTTCTCACTCTCTCCATGCCCATTTTATAATGACAGGACTAGTGAGTGATGCGGAGACATCGTCAGAGTCTATATTCTTCTTGGAGAAAAACAAAACTGAACAAGTTGTGGATACAGGATTTCCATATTTAGCAAAATGGCCCATTTACCTCACCAACTGGGGAATCACAGCCTGTACAGCCCAAGCAGTACTGGGAGCAATCATCATACTCCAGAAGAAATTTTCCAGCAAAGATGGTACGTGGAAATAGTACCTAGCAGCAGGGGTGCCTACATGGGGGTTACATGATGCAAGCTGCACCATTGAAATTTGGGGGAAGGGAAAAAAAATTAAATAACAAAGGTGGAAAAATAATAATAATAACATTTAAAAATCTGGATGATGAGAGTGACAAACGTTATCTGAGGCTTTACAAATATTCTTTTCGGGGCGGGGGATGTGCAGGAGTAAGAGTTGGAAAAATTTTTCATGAGAGAAATAAAAAAAATATTATGCATAAAAAGATGGGTAGGATTTTAAGGCTAAAAATAAAATTGTTCTAACCTCTAATCCTTTTATTTTTTAATAATACCTTTTAATGATACTATTATTAAAAGATCCCTATTATTCAATTTAAAACAAGGAAGCCAGAAGTAATAACTGAATATTTGGGGGGAAATGGGATTTTTGGGGGGTTTTGCACAATAGCTTTTCAGTGGGATTGACACCCCTGATCAGCAGCATAACAACTTTGTAGATTTAGTGGGAGTAAGGGGAGGAGCAAGCATTTAGGTCCACCCCCACAACTTTCAGACATTTTTCAAGCTAAAATAAACTGAAATTAGTAATTTTTGAACTCTTCATAGAGGTTTCCTGATTCATTTTTAATCTTTCACAAGAACTAAAGCCCCATCTATGGTGTATTGCATTAACTGATACATTTTGGCACCCTCCTAAACATTTTAGCTATGAGAATTGTACCCTTGCCTCCCCACCCTTATCTCCCTCATTGCTGTTACTCAACTGATAGCAATCAAACAGAAAAGGAATTTGTTATGAGGAGGAAAATTTCAACACAGACCGATTGGTAGAGATTAATGGTCATTTAACAACAATCAAAGCCCCTTCATTTGGTGGGGATCATTTAGGGGGGGGAGCGTTGGGCTGATTGGGGAAAATACCAGGTGGCGGGAAGGGGGGGAGAAGAGTGGGATTTTCCTTAGAAATTTAAAAAATACAATGTATACACAGATATACATTGTATTTTTGAATACATACAATACAATTTATACAAGCCTACCCCTTCCTACCTGCCCCTTACCCATTACACCATAGTCCAACGGTTTTTCCTTCTCCCCCCCCTTCCCTTCCCCGCCTTCCTCTGCACCTGATTTTGTACATATACCCATGTGGGATAATATTTGTACCTGAAGATGTCATTACGTGACGAAACCCGGGTCTGATATCAGGTTAACCCCACCCTTCCTATGCTACCCACATAGGTAAGATTCTTCATTCACCAGTTATACACATACCCTCAACGGAGCATATGTTCTCAGCTGTTGGCATTCAATAACCAATCCACTGCATGTTACGTTTCGCTGAATCAACATAATGACTCAATATTAGTCTTGAAATGGTCAATACAAAAGAAGTGGCATTGTGAAAGAGAGGGTGCAGTCACCATTGAGATAAAACTTAACTACTATTAAATATATCATGCTTGGATGTCTTCTACAAAGCCACAATCAATCATACTTAAAATTAATTTCTCAGGTTTGCTTTTTAAGCTACAAAATAATTCCCCCCTTCAGTAAATAAAATACATGAATTTGGTTAATTTGTGGTGAAATTAAGAAAAGACAATTCTATGAGCCAAGGACAAAGTGATGCTGCTCACTGCTCATTATATGCTACACCACTCTGAAATATTACCACATAGGTAAACCTTACTCATCACCACTTTGAATCGTTTTTAGCAATAATATATGCATATTTTTAATACATATTCAGAGGCAGTTCCATACAAAATAAATGTTTTGCTACATAACTGGCACCTGCACTGTTATTTCTTGAAAAATTCAGATTGTACAAGTTTCACAATGACACAAAATACATTATTTTGACCCCATAGTAGATCTCGAAAACTAATATATGAGACAAAATGAGAGAGATACTTGGCCTAAATGATGGGTACTAAAATTCCTTCTTTCCACAAACCAATACGGACTAAAACAAGAACTGAGTGAGACACTAAGACTCATTAAGAGAGCATTAATGCATCATCCTCTAACCCTTCCCATCTTATATTGGTATATAAGTAAATCCATGTTAAAAATGTTCTTATAATAGCAGAGCCAAGCTGCTCCCACCAGCTTGGGAAGGGCCAAAGATACAATAGGCAGCGGAGAGTGCCCTCCAAAAATGTCAGTTGCCATCACACCCAAGTGAATTCAATTATTACATAGTCACCAAGGGTATCACAGCCATGAGGCATGACCGCCCATGGCGCAGATTCTTTGGCCTTCATGGCTTGACCAAGTTTGGGTAAATTGGCCAAAACATTTAATTTGGGCAGAATTAATTCATCAAAAAAGTTATCAATCATGAGAAAACAATCACTTTATAAAACATAATCGATTAAACTAGCAAGTGGATTAAAGTTGATTTGTAGGTAATCACAAAACTTTGGGATTATCACATTATTGACTTTCAAGAGCTGTAGACTTAAATAAATTAGCAGGGCGTTTCAAGAGCTGTAAACAAAAAAAAAACTTTGCAGGGCGGCATGATGTTACTTGAAAAATGCTTCTCATAGACACCCAACTTAACCCTTTGAGTGCCATGCAATGATAAATCGTCATTTGAAATATGTGCTGGAAGTGCCAAAGACGTTATATCACCGTATAGCAAATTATTCTTGTAGCAAGAACAATTGGGTAGCATTAGAAATTGCAACAAATTTTTAATCATATGCATTAAAGAGGAGGTACCCAATTTCAAAAACAAAAGATATCATGAAAATATAGTCATAAATATAAAAAGTGATTTTTTAAAATTAATAAACACAAAATTCCCAAAATACATGTGGTACTTCTGAGGGCACCCACCAAAAACATCAGTAGCACCATAAGGGTTAATAATGCTCTTGAGATATGGAAGAGGGTGAAGGTTGAAACGAATATTCAAAATAAACGACTACGCACAGATGCTCGAACGTTGCAAGCAATAAAAAACTGGATATTTTGAAATTATCACAGACTGATTACTTATTTATTACAAACCATCCCAACGTTAATGATTACACAAATGTAATGATTGAAAATAAGAGTGAGTCAAATGTAATTGTAACAGGTAATTGGATCCCAGATAAAAATATTTTGCTTGAAAGAACTCTGAAACTGGTTTGGAACAGCACTAAAACTGGTCTGAAACTGGTCAGTAACCAGTAACTTCTCAGGAAGTGGTCTGTAACTGGTCCAGTTTTGAGACATCTTGAAACACCTTTAAAATTCAGACCAGTTCAGTCCAGTTAGAGTCCACTTCCAGGTCATTTGTAGTCTTTCAGGACAGTTACAGGCCAGTTTCAAAGCAGTTACAGACCAAATATTTTTACCTGGGCGGCAAAAGCACATGGCAAAGTATTGAGGGTTCTGGGTTTGAGTCCAGACAAGGCAAACGATTATTTCTCCTAAGGATTTTACACTTACGTGCACTTGTGGCTAACAGCGTAAAAATGTTACTCTGGTTAGTCCTCCTATTCTTAAAATGTGTAACTAGAGAAAGACAGCAGCCTTCACCAGATTGATTACAATTCCACAATGGTTTTTTACAGTAAGTTACAATCTGTTGTCAAATTTTTACTCCCACAGGTGGTTCAAAGATGAACAAAATGCCAATCCTGTACCAGTGCTATTGGGCTCTGCACACTGCAGCATGTGTCATCGCCCCAGCCATCACTGCTTTGTACTGGGGTCTTGTTTATAAATCTGGTAAGAAATGCTTGAAATACGTACTACATGTAATTTTTTAAACAGTGGGAATATGAATTCAGAGATCAACACGAATAATACACGCACCTAGACACAACAAGGAATACAGTTATGGCAGTGACTGTAGGGGGCCCAAGGTCAGGGACCAGTCACCCACTCAACCATGAGATTTCAAATATGGCACCACCAATTCAGACTTTATTAATGTTTACCTATATTGCTAGTTTCAACCTTTTCAGTCAAAATAAACTAAATATAAAGATAGAATCTGTCCATTGCACAATTAGTGAAAGTCAATCATTCTTTGTCCCTGCAAAATCGAAGTAAATGATCAGAACAATGCCGTAAAATGCCTGGCCTGCTAACCCGAGGGTCGCGGGTTCGAGTCCCGCCTGGGTAGAATATTATCTGCCCAGGACATGGGTGTCTGTGTATGTAAAATGGGTTGGGGAAGAGAGGACGGTTCTGTCCCATCCAACCCAGGGTAAATAATATACAAGTAATAATAATAATAAAATACTAATTGTTTCATTGACAGTTTCAGCTAGTTTCCAAGAATGCTGTCAAAATAATAATCTCCTGCGTCCTACACGCATCTTTTACAGCCCATTTATAAGGCGATGGAGATAAGATAGGATAAAAAAACGCGTAATTTGATTAACCTGTTCAGCTTTACTGAGATGCATGTATTGGGAGCAGTTTGATACATTTAATCATAAAGAATAATATAACAGCAGTGACCGAAATCCAAGGGATTAATTAAATCCAACAGTTCTCCGTCCTGCATAGCTACGTATATTCCGATTTAAGTGCTATTAACTTAGAATGGGATGTGTGCGTTAACGATGGAAAACTTCGGAAATCATAAGCTCAGTGCTAGGAATACTCAGAGAGAGGCTCGATTTCTTTCGGTAGAACAAAGGAAACCTCACCGTGTATTAGGCGGGTTTTCGGGTTTCCTCCACATTTCGTCTGTATGTATTTTCTAAATCATTACACTTTTTGCTGAACCCGAAAATAGAGGAAAGATTTGATAGACACATAACGAGATAATTCCCCATCCCCATAATAATCTTAACCCATCATAACAATCTCTTCGCCCATTTCATATGACCCACCGATGTTACAAAGGCAAAGCACTACCAAGTGCTTTGCCTTTTTAACATCATGACCACATTACTGACTAGCGGGTAGATATTATGACGCCAAACCACCGATTTGTAATTTGTCTGGTCAATCTTTAACTGATAATCGTGGAGCCAAATAACGAACATTCAACTAAAGACTGAGAGTAGTCAAATAATCAGATGCCCCTTAGAAGCCGAAGAAGTGCGGAGAAATTAAACATCTGGTGAAGAGAATGACATCCCGCACTAATTACCACGATCCTTTGCTTGTTACCGATCAATATCATTAAACCTACTGAAAATCCCGTCCTATTCGAATGTCACTGAAAAATCCGTTGCGTGTAATCCGCTGTTGACTCGGTTGCAGATTCACGAATAAGCCAAGTATGACCTCATTGCGTCGCTTACTCATTATGACGCTTTCATTTCTACAATGATGAATACGCTCGGTTATGACACACAAAGGTATATTGGTAGAAGGCCTTACCTTGAGTGAATGGGACGCAAGAAATCCCCGGCTTCGTAGACGAAGAAGGCATTTCCCAAAATGTCGACTCTCTCTTCGAATGATTTCCGTGGTAAATTTTCGTTCGTGTGCCCATGATATTTAGTCTTTTCTCTAGTTACGGTTGCCCACGAATGTACACAATGAATTAAATGTATTGCATCGGAACCTGATAGAAGGTTTTGCACATTTCGCACAAGGCAGTGATTAGCAGCTTGTGCGCGACAGCACGCCTCACTTTACTTCAAAACAAATTCTTGATAAGTCATTCGCAAACTACTTTAATAAAAATTACTGTAAATTTTCATCATACATTTTTTTAGGGAAGGTGGAGGGAAAATATTGAAAAATTTCACCTTTATCGAAGATTTGTGGTAAAAGTTTGAGAAATTTGAGTTTCTGGTAAAGTCGATAGGTGTCAGCATGTACCCACGTTACGAGTTTCGAGCCACCCTTTTAAATGTTCATTTTTGAGGAACCTCACTATTTTTTTATTGCCCAAAGTATGCCTACCATCGTTGATTTAAAAAAAGGGTATTTTTTCGTTTTTAATTACTAATGGGCTCACTCTAATTTCCCAGAGGGCTCAAGCTGAATAATGGGCCTGAACTATTCAATTTTATTCCGGTAATAATAATTCCATATCTATTTACCATCGGGAAAACTCGTCATTGAACATCTTAGAAGAATAGTTCTCTGGTTTAAATCATCAAATTGGAATGTAACTTAATATCCACATTATTGGCTCTTGACCATGGTAATTTATTGCATGGGAAAAAGTTATTAGTGTGCCCAGTGGTTAAGTGCAATAATGGTGCTAATCCTATGAGTCTAAACACTTCCTACATATTTTTGTGGTGTTTCTCATATGTGCGATTGGTGGGTCACTGAAGATGCGATAAATCCTCGTCAAAGCGAGTTTATCCAAGAGTGGAAATTAATCAAGGTCACCCTACTCTTAACATACCAGGAGACTTTTTGAAGGCTCGAGTTGGTTGGCTTTTTTCTTTTCACTGACATATCTTAATTATTTCCTGTATTTACATCTATCACAATGCAAAATTTACTTCTGACTCTTATGATGCACCAAATAGAACACAGCCTTGGGTCAATACTAATTCATCAGTGGCTAAAGCTAACAGTTCATGTATACATTGGGCATTGCAGGAGGAATCTGCTTGACTTATGTAGGAGATACGAGGTGAGGTATGACTTATTTTTTTGTGAAATGAACATGAGATAATAATTCCTCTCGTGTGGAGCTGTGATAACATAAACAATTAATATTCTTTAAATCTTTTAAGGTTGAAATTTCTATGAATAACTAGTTGCGGTCTTGAAAAGATAAATTAGAATGGAGATCTTAATATCTGGGAATGAAGATAGATGTTTCTGATAAAATGGACTACTAAAATTAAGAATAGTGTAGAGAGCCAAAGAGGGAATACGGATATGGCCTTTTCAAAGAAAAACCAAGTGAATTGGACACAGAGACAAAATATGCTTTTTGAGAGCATGATCAAGGAAAAAATAGAAGGAAAGAGTCCATGAGGAAGATTTAAGGGCTAAGTAATTTGACCATTAAAGTAGCGATGTGAAAACTACAAAATAGTAGGATGTAACAGAGTTAGCAATGAATGGGGAAAAATGCAGTGCTACAGTCAACAAATGACAGGACTGGAACAACAAACAATCTAAAAAATAAGCAGCTACGAGCATGAGTGACAGCACTGAAAGAACAGTACACATCTCAAGCACTACCAGTATCACCTCTTCAATTAGGTCACTACCATTCAATGTTTTCATGGCAGCTGCAAAATGTGCTGAATTATTTGCCTTTCCACAGCTCCATAAGTAAGCAACTCATGTCCATAAGATTAAAAAAATACAATCCTATTCTTTATCACCTCCAGATTCCTCCTGAAATACCTATTCAATATTTGCAGTTCAAATACCTGCATTAATGCATTTCCATGCAAGCTATTATCAGGCCACTGGGCACAGAAAATTAAATAAGTAGCATTGGAAATGGAGAATGTCAGAATGTTTTTATGTCCTAGAATAGATTGATGTGCATATATTTCACTAAAAACAGTACTTGGCAGTTATTTTATCTCTGTTGAAGACATTATATTATAAGAAACAACTTTACACCTCGCAAAAAAATTCAGGTGTGAAAAAATTACTTTTCTTTGGCTTGATCTTATTTACTTTATTTATTTTACAGAAAAAGGTCCGCCATCAGCTGTGGGAATCCTTGTACATGGTATCAACTCCGTCCTGATGTTCATTGATTTGGCATTGATTGCTCATCCTTACAGACTGCATCACTTCTACTTCCCTGTAACGCTCTCCTTCTTGTATTCAGTATTCACCATCATATACTTCCTGGCTGGTGGAACAAACAGACATCAGTCCACTAAAATATACCCTCAGCTCGATTGGACCAAACCTTGGACGGTTGCGGTACCAACATTATTTGGAGCATTTATACTGGTGCTCATCATACACTCATGCATATATGGACTGAGTTTACTCAGAGGTTGTTTGGGGCGAAGGCTGAAATGCCCAGGTAATTTCCACATCAGTGAAGGCGAAGATAACCGAGGTGCCAACCTTGGGGAACATGCCTTTGACGTGGCTGACAGCAATGGTTTCAGCGCTACCAAAGGGTCAATCTCATCAGTGATAATTATGAACCCTGTTTGAAGGGAGAGGATAGTGGAGAACGTTTTTTTGTGCAGTGATTGCACGAGTTAAAAAAAGTTGTAACCAGAATACAACATTCTGTGATATTTTTACTATTATGCACTCAAAGAGTGAGGTTCCCAATGTGTTGGCTTCTTTTTTCATTACAAGGAACGAGAAAAGACAATATTGGAAGACTTGAAGCACTGATATGAGATCTCTTTAACTTGCATGGGTTCCATTTTCAATCATTTCCTGAACTGTTTGTTGCATTTGAAGTGCAACATTTTTTATTGTTGTAATAATAAGTATCAGCACCTAGCAAACTGAGGAGCACAAATGTAGCATCGGTTTTTTCGAAGAACATTGTAACAATTATGAGCATTGCTGTTGTAAAAGTTGTGTTTTTCTATACTGTTTGAAGCATTTTAATGAGATACACTGTTTAAAGCGCAGCTACAATGGGTAGTATTGTTGTCCATTCATGTGCAAGTAGTGAGTAATTTCAGACAGAACATATCATGGATGGCAGTCAAAGTGTGTGTGTGTGTGTTCATTGACATGTTAATTTAAGGTATAAACCATTCCAGTTCGAGAGCATTGCATTTCGTTAGAATTAAAATGCTAATAAATATGAATTAGCAAAATCTACACCAACAAGTGCATTTTTCTTATTTTGTTAATTGTTGGTATGACTCCCGGCAGATTTTTACAGGGGCACTGTGAGGAATTCATCTCCTTGAGCTGTCATTGTCCAGCTGGAAGAATTTCAGAAAAGAAATCTACCAGAGAAATACAGTAGGTAAATACATATCAGTGAAAAATGGACTATGTCCCAATCCACATCAAGGCATGTAAGGAGTCCAAAGGTAGTACAGCAGACTTAATTTTCAACTAATTATGCAGTGAACTCATTATTCTAGTCTGAGGTGTAATCTTATGGCTGCAAGAGGAAGGGAATGAGCTATTATTTGCTTAACTTACTTTACACATTTATCACTCGCTAATTGGCCATACCCCACACACTGATTCATAATGGCACGTAATGTGGCAAGGGAGAAAACACTGATAAATTTAAATGTACACATGTTAAATACACTACCATTTTTAAGATTGGAAAATTTAGAAATATACACACTTGAGATAGTTTGAGTTAAGTATAATTTCACCTAGAAATCAGTTACTTTAGTCTCAATTAAATTAAATCACCCATCCAAAGATATAAAAATATCAGCCCCTTACCAAATTACTTTCAGAGTCATTTGTCAAAATATGCCAGCCCTTTCACATGGGAAATGGTACACATATACACTCCAGAGAGACGTTATTAATAAAATGATGAATTTCTAACATCCAGACTCCCATCAAAAATTTAACTGAGTAGTTTGTATGCTTTCTCATCTATTTTTGAAAAAAATCTTATTTTCACCACAGTAATTTTTTCAGAATTGTAAAAATATTCTGTTATGAAGGAGCTTTAAACACCGTGGGAAAAAATGTGTCAAATTATAGACTTATGTAGTATATTTTTATTTAATAACTAAGAATTTCTGTCATATAAAAGTATATTATTGCCCCATTAATAATTCAATATTTAATTCGTTCTTCACAGAGCTGCTGAAATTACAATGTACATATAATTCAAATAAAGACTCCACTATGACAGCGAACTCTTACCCCCAGGGCCATTTATATCCAAATTGATATTTAGCCGCACCAACATATCCCCTCAATCTCTTTCGGTCCATTTCATCCTCCTCTGCAGCTCCAACCCTCTCCAAAGCTATCTTTACTTGGTTCCACCATCTCTGTCATGGTCTTATTGTAAAATGAATAATATCAGTCAAGAAACCTGCACATTTTTTTGTCTCAAACTTGTTACCTAATAGCTACAGACTGCCACCAGTGAAAGCAATATCTTGGCAACAGTGCAAGGGAAAATGTGGAATCCAGTACATGTCTTGACCCAAAGAGTCACAGAAGAACCTCCCTAATGCCTTGTTTCCACAATATTAGTCTTATGCCGATTAGAAAATGCCTGGGAACCATTATGCTTTCCAAAGGGCACTTTTTAACCCATGTAACAAACAGCCATCTCAGAGAATGACTAGGAAAGTTGCGGAGTAGGACAATGGAGACACAAGTAATAGAGCTGGTAAGCTGGTGTTTTACCCTTTTAGTGCAGTGGGCATATATATATTAGCTTTCACAATTACGATAATAATTTTACAAGTGCAGTGAGCCAATATATCAGCATATGCACAAATATGTGCAAATTTATTAGGTCCACTTAAATAATTACAATTATTTTTAAACCCTTTCGTGCCCAAGCCTCTCGAGGGGAAATACTTCCCCTTATACAAGTAGCATGAGAATTTTCTGTACTGCTCACTACGGAGCTCTCTCGTGGCGATGAATCGCTCAGGTATGCCTTTCGCCTGTTTTTGAACCCCACTCAGTAGGACACCATGCCCTTCCCCCAGGTACCTGCGCCTGGATACTCAGCTTGAACCCCCAACCCTTAGCAGCCCTTCTCTCAGCAGGAGACCGCTGTAAGTTTGTTGCATTAACATTTTTTTTTTTAATAATTCTTTGCTGTATACTCAAAACATTTATACATTTAAATGATTACTAACACTAGTCTGAACGTTTTACAATTCTTAACCACTTTCTAGCATTAATATTAGCAAATTTAATTGATATATGTACACTCAAGCTGTTTAGAGTTCCACACAAGAACTCTGTTAGTATCAATGCTAGAATTTCATTTGAAATTTCTTAAGACTCAGCAAAAAACAAACAATTCATTTCTAACTTAAAAATTTTGTATAGCGCAAAAGATAATATCCTCAAAAAACTATTGCAAATATAATAAATTAACCAAGGACTCATGCAGCAAGGAGGGCTACTAATTAGGTGGAGTGTTGAGCTCACTTGCCAATGAAAGGGTCTGGGCTGTCGCTAAGCTGGGTCGCAAGGGTTTACTGCATACCTGGGATAATTGCTCCCATGCCGGTCACTTCCCTTCCCTTGCGTCAGCTATCGCCGACATTAGGTCTCTTGCGTTGGTTATTCTCCATCAGCTATAGCCGACACTATAGCGTCAGCTGTAGCTATAGCTGTCGCAAGACACGAAAGGGTTAAAAGATGTAAGTCTTTATAATTATTACCTAATTCAATTTATATGCAATAAAAAATTGCATATAGATATTTTACACAATAACTTCATAATATTTTTTTTCTTGAAATGATTATTTCATTAAATTACCGTCTGCATAACTTGCTATCACTGCTGGCAAGAGGCAGCACTATGAGGGTTAAGAATGTACGAGAACTTATTTTGTGTCCAGGGAGCAAGCAATTAGGCAAAGAAGGCACCAGTAATAACTTCAAGGTGTTCTTAAGATTTACGCTGGGTAAAGTAATTGGCTACTACCCTTAGCAGCAGCTAGAGATGGGCAAATCTGAAAATTACCATGGTACTTTTCATAAATTACCATGGTATTTTACCTAATTTAACGCAGCCCCTGAAAATTACCATAATTTTTGGTAGTATTCACCTCCATCTCCGATAAATTTCATACCAATATATTCCAAACATATTATTTTAAGCCAAGTCTATATATATTTGATACAATCTTAATTATAAATTAACGCATGCATGTACCACTCATTTGTGGAACATTTTTAATTGAGGAATATTTGTGGGGCAATTTTTTTACAGGTTGAACAAAAATTTCTCAGGTCAAACAAAAGAATGCCATATTGCATGAGGTCTACCGTATGTTTTTAAATTTTCATTATAATGAATACATTAACTTAGCAATAGTAATGGTTTACAGCTGTTAGCTCATTGCCGTTACCATTGGCTTTCCCATACAATCCTCTTTAGCTATTAATTGCAGAATATTAAAAATTACAATATTTTTACCCATCTATAGTTGCAGCATCAACCAGATTAGGTTACAGCAGAACACTGGGTGTAAATACTGAGAACAATTTATATTTGTTATTTGATGCTAAAGCACCAGATCTTTGTTACCAGAAGAGAGCTGTAAGAACAGTAGGAAGGAATCACCGCACGAATCTCTGGACACCTATGCTGTGTTTAATCCCAAAAAAATCAGCCATTGGCAGTAAGAAGAGTTTCGACCCCATGGGTTAAAGTGGGAGTGAAGGAGGGGTGAAGGAATATGGGTAGGGTGATGGTTCAAAACCTGGCCACAATTAGTTTGACCTTGTATTAAACCACAAAACCTGTTTTTTTTCTTTAGGGTTTAGACACTCTGACCCTGCTTTGTTGAGAAAGTAGTCCCAAGCCTTTATCCCTAAATCTGTTGTACCAGTTACAATACTTCAGCTTACCAGAGTAACATGACTATAGAGTTCCCACAGCAGGTTTTTAATTATAATATATACCGATGAGGATCAGCTGACCATGGTTAGAAATCCAATCACTATCAGCACCAACTGGTATTTCCAAAGCAAAATATGTAACCAGAATCAGATCTAAATGGCATTGGATGCGTGTAGTGAAAATGGGGCATAAGGCAATCAGAGTAAATTAATATGTCAGCACATCAAGCATCTGAGGCATCCCAAAACTTTCAGGTTACTTCTCTCTAACATGCCCACCACTGACATTATAGTTCCCTGACCATCATGTTCACAGATGCCTAAGCATCCTCAACCATCGGCTGAATTTGTACAAGCAGTGTTGGATTGGATATTTGGGGATGCAACTGACGGCTAAGGTCATTTGCACCACAGGGGACAGGTAAGGGAGGAAGGGTGGATACAAACCCGGCGCGGGCATTAGCCTACTCTTAACGAAAGGCGCCAAGGGGACTACGGCTTCACGTCTCATCCAACACACAGAGTACTCTACTTGAAGTGCCATCCACAAGACACTCAAGTAGGGATCGGGTTCCTCTGAAAAACATCCGACTCTGCAGGGATTTGAACCCTGGCCGCCCGTGTGGTAGGCGAGTACCCTAGCCACCACACCAACCCGATCCCCACGAGCAGTGTTTGTCACATGATATGAGAAATAATGGTTTTACATAAGGGAGATGAGAAACAATAGTTGCCATGTGGAGGATTGAGAGCAAGATTAATAAATGTAGTTATTTAAAAAATTGACACATGGACAAGATAAGATAAAATTACGTTGCGACACGGTACATACTAAAGCCCTAGTACTATCAAGTTGGAACTTATGACACGGAGAAAGCTGAACGGAGAATGAACACTGGCTACGTCCCATGCGAGAGCCTCTGAGTACACTTTAATGGTGATTTCATAGACAGCAGACATTGGCAGTTATCAATTCAAGGATTACTTGGCTACAGTTCCACAATACAATTGGGTAGCCATACAGGGTTGCTGCGTCTTAGAGATCATACAATTCCACAGCATTACCAGGCTTTCCAGACATAATTTCAATTTATTCCAGAGGAAAACCTCCATTCTCTGGTTTGTGAGCATTTTAAAGATGGCACAAGAATAGGAGCACAGCACCTAAGTACTCAAACTATGGGGTAACAAAGTTTCCCAACAATTGGAGAACCTTCACTCTGGGGATAATTGTCTTCCACCCTAATGACACATTATTCTAGGTCTTATCCATGAGCAAAATTCAAACACAGTAAGAAGGGGGACTCCACATCAGTGACCATTGCACGAAATTCCATGGAGGAAAACAAATTCACCTTGTCATGAATTTAAACCAAGACCCCCTTCATTTTGTGCCGAGTGCTTTATGAGGCATCCAACTCCAAAGTAGATGTGGTGGGCTTAAAATGAACCCCAGGTAAAAATATTTGGTCTGTAATTGCTCTGAAACTGGTTTGTAACTGCTATGAAAGTCTATTATATGATCTGGAGGTGGTGTGTTACTGGTCTGGATTTGAAACCTCTTCAAAATACTGTTACAGACCACTTCCAGCTCAGATTATAGTCTTCCCGAGCTGTTTCATACCAGTTGCACACCAAATATTTTTACCTGGGATCATGACATTCTCCTCGGCCAGACGTACAACGCAACAAGCAGCCCAATGTGAGCTCTAAGCATCACAGTGCACGAGTTATTTGCAGGTGACTCCATTGAGACAATACCATAGTTAATGAAGACATCAAAATTTGCTGGTTTATAGATAAACAGCAGCTAGCCAAACCTGAGTGTTATTCATGTTGGCCACCAACAGATACACATTAGGATGCCCTGCATGCATTTGAAACACTCCACAGGTATAGCCCACTTAATATTAGAGATGTATCACAACAAATTGACTTATTCATCTGTGTCAAAAGATTGCCATAAAGTATAACATATTCCATAGAGAAATTGTGATATGCAAATAAGTTAAATTCATTAGAATACGTGTAAATAGAAAGGGATACATATGAGAAATAATAGGAATGAACTATGCATATCATTGGAGGAGAGGAATGTGTGACCTTAGGGTGGGTCGAAGGGCAGAATATACCCATAGCCCGCCAAGACAATCATGCAAGGTGAAGAGCAACATTCTCCTCGAGGTGCCCCTGGTTTTCACCGAACATGATGGAACTAGACCTGGCTGGTCAACAATTAGCTCCCCTCACCACAGTGGCACTCTGTGCCAAGGGTGGTCCGCATCTGCAAGACAGAGGGCAAGAAGTTGCTAACAGGGAAACTCCGGACACAGGGCGACCTCTGGTTTTATTTAGCCTTACCCATGTATGCGGGGCTCTGTATGGGTGGACCGTATATTTCCCTTGCTACTCTTGGGACAACTAATGAACCAAATAAACCAAATTCTTTGGAGGGCACTGGGAAGTGAACTTTATCCATGGACACCAGTCCGATACCAAAAGGCATGGAGGATGCACTGTTGGCAAGCCCTGATGGAGATTCCAATGGGAGCTCCTCCTTTTTCACACCTGTCACCCAGGGGGGCCCCTAGGGGACCTGCAATACCCCAACCCAGGGGGGCCCTTCAGGGAACCCCGTTATCTAAACTTTGGGGGGCCCTTTGGGGAAATCCAAAACCTCAACCCAGGGGGATCCTTTGGGGGACCCCATACCTCTAGGTCACCCCTCCACGTCTGTGAAGCAGGGTGATACATTATCAGACTCTTCCAAGTCCATCCTGAAGGAAGCACCAGGGTCCCCCAAAGTGGAGTCGGACTCAGGAACCTCCATTAATACTCTGGGGAGCATTTCTAACAAAATAGAGAGGTTCACCACAAAACAGAGAGATAGTGGCGCATCCAGAAGAAAACTAAAGAAAGAGAGACTGCATGCCAACAAAGAGACAGCTGCCGGGGGACCTGCGAACCCCCCTGCCGTGGAAAGAACTGCTGGGGGCAAAGCCACCGGCGGGTCTCCCAGGTGGGAGGCAGGTACTGCTTGGACTTGGGTGGCAGATCCCAAGAAAGGGGGAGCAGACACCCATACCAACATGGCATAAGATGCCAAGAAACCCATAACGGGGCCTGAAACCTATGTACAGGCCACCAAGAGTCTGAGGAAGATAGTGATTGTGGCCACTGCCTACCCGAGGTGATGATGAATGAGGAATGGCATAAGCTGGTCATCGAATGGCTGGAGAAGCTGTGGGACAAAGTCCCAGCGGACCAGGGTGTCCCACTTTTTGAGGCCAACAGGCTCATAAACCTTGGAGTTAACCTGTGAAAATGACTACTCCGCCACCTGGCCGGTCGAGGCGGTGAAGCAGATGGAACCCTTTGGGTAGACCACTGTCAAGGCCGTCGTTGCTGACAGCCTCATCAAGAGGAGAATGATGATGTTGTGGGTCCCGGGGTTCAGCAGACCCGACACCAAAACGCTCCTTGAGAGGCTAAGAAGGCCAACCCACGGCTTCAAACAACCCTATGGAGACCTTATGAGAGAAGGGAGATGGAGCATGGGACAAGGTTTGTCCTTGGAGTCAAGGAGCCATCCCCCACCTACATGTCCAGCTCGGACTTCCAGGGGCTCGTCGGAATGGGTAACTTAATGAAATGTATCACTCCAGGAAAATAAATATTATAAAGTTATTGTTTTAAATACGTGGTTTTTCTTATTGTGTATACACTGAATTAGGTAATAATCAAAAAAGGCTTATACATCATACAAAAAATAATTGTAATTATATTTGTGTGCTTAAGTTAAACAATTTTTTTGCCTATGAGCCGATATATAGGCCCGCCACACTTTTTACCCGAGATGCCAAAGCCGATATATCGGCCCACCTCACTAAGAGGGTTAAATATCTGACTTATGGTTTTTGTCAAAGCATGTAGAGGACATACTGTGATGAATGCAGCCACATTGTCAAGGGAAACTTCTGCTGTTTACCTAGTTAACCCAAATCTATTTTTCAGTTTACATCATAATTAGGCGTTTAATATGCATTTTTAAATGTTTCAAGCCTGAGGATAATCAACTCTTTCCCTCAGTTCATAAAAACATTATGATATCAAATCCTACAGAAATAGAAATCAGTATAATTACTGGTTATCGTGACAAAGTAAAAGCTTCTGTTTAATGCTTGGTCCCATAAGATTTAACGTGAGTGTTGACATGAAATTTTAAAAATATTAAATTCAGCACTTAGGCTAAATTTACTCATTATAGCAAATTTTGTACATACATTCAAGAAAGCACCACCTCGAAGCACAGGCTCCTACTCAATATGTGAAAATTAGTTGTGCAAAGGCAATATATTTACAACTGGGATGTCATGTGATAGCAGAGATCAATATATATGAATTTGTGTTCAGCACGGTATACCTGCATTTACCTCTCTTGTTCTCACCCTCCTTAATGGCATAATTGATTTGTAAACACAAAACAAGAGCTGCAGGGCCTCATTCAGAAAAGAGGTAAATCTTGCAGGTCCACACATCTACAGTGTAACTCCCCTCTTATTGCAAACTATCAGATTTTGAATAGGAAAGGCAAATTTTCAGGCTAATTTCCCAATTCCCAAGACTTTCCTATGTTTTCCAGGCCTTTGGCAACACTGACGGAAGCACAGCCTCAAGCACTTAAGACACACTTGACAAAATCCCCAAACTTTTTAACACAAAACCTAAAGAAAACCAACATATAAGCAATCTACCATGGTACATGTATAAGTAGCGTCAATTAAAAAAAAAGCTGTATATATTAATACTTCAATAAAATTCCATTAATAATCAACAATTCTTCTCAAATTCACAACAAAAATACATATTTACATTTTGTACACCCCTGGTCTATTCATCTAATCCATCTTGTACACCTGACCTTAATTATAATGTTGTGAAAAAAATGGTTTAGTGTTACAGAAACACATGGCATACCATTTATGAGGAAATGAGCAATTCTATCCACACACCAATGTTCCAGAAGTCACAATGCAAAGTTACAGGCTTAAAACAATTTTGCCACCATTTCAAAGAACAATCTTGATGGCAAAGAATACAATTTGAAATCAAAGGACAATGAAAAATTCAAAACTTTAGATTACAAACAAACCCTCCAACAGTTACTGGTACATGATTTGATAAAATGTCCATGTTGTTACCTCTGACTTCTCTCACAACTTAAGCTTACATAGCATCAAAAACTGTGACACTGGATAAGTTTTAAAGGGACCCAGGAAATTCAATTATTTAAATATAATGGGTTAATAAATACACCATGGAAATAAATAATGAATACCATATCATCTACAGCACGAATCACTGCACTGGCATTAATAAAATGTACCAGAAACCAAGAACAAAAAATGCATGCTTATATAACCTTATGCTTAAATAAACATTGAGCCATTTGGACACTCAAACCTGGAGAGAAGATAGTTACAGGAAAACTTAACATTCAGCATTCAGTAAGGACATTATGAGAAGCTCGATACAAATCACCCAGCACAAGTTAGCTTCAGTAAGCTCATTGGCATACAGCGGTCCCAGAGAGTTTTACACAGCTTTCTGCACTCTTTCCGCTTCAATAACAATTCAAAATAACTTTTCCTAAATAGAATTTCACCAGCTTAAGGGAATGAGCAAGTTGAGAGTGATGAGAAAGACACAAGGCAGGTTCATTCAGCAGCTGAATGTAATCACTGAACAATATAATGGCTAAACATAAAGGTCAAAATAAAATATTTTTCAAGAGCAGGGTTGCTGCAGACCAAAAGCTAAGAAATCTAGGGCTTTGCAAAGTTTACCAGGCCCAAACTTTCATCTTTCGATGAGAAAATTCCATTTTCCAGAGAGTATTTGAAAGAAGCCTCAAAATAGGAAGGCAACATATTCACTCATGTACTGAGAGGATATAAAGGTTTCTGTAACAGAGAACCGCAATATATGCTCTGGATGGAGGGGGGATAGGCGGTTCTCTTTATTCAGGTAATTTATTGTCAGGTCATGGCTGCAACTAGGGCCGTGAATTACTTTACTTGCTGACAATCAGTGGAGAAAAAAATATTTCACCTGCCTCAGCAAGAATTTTAAAAAAAGGACCTGAAAGTTTATACTAGCAGCATAAATACTTGATAAACACCAAATGAGATCTCCGATTCCTCATTAGCACAAGATACAAAAAACCCCAGCCCATGCCACACTAACAGACAGCGCCTAAAACAATCCACATCACTTCACTAAAACAATCACTTTTGGATAATTAAAGGCTAATTTCCACGTTGATTTCTCACTTTCCATGACTTTTTTCAGTTCTTCTCAAACCTGTATTCAATTACCATGACTTTTGTAGGTATTCTAGAGTTCCCAGCCAAGTAGCAACTCTGATTAACATTTTAACACAGATCGCCAATCGTAACGTCACAATTCCACCAAGTTTCATCCCTACGTAGCACTTTTATGTCAAGATTTTTGTGACCAGGTAAAATAACTCATGGAGGATATTCTCCTACTACTTGTACGTACTGGCATACTGCCCCATACCCCAGAAAAATATTATGCCACGCTTTTTCATCAAATGCCCAAGTCCAAGAAATTCTTGAGTGTTTCATTCATTTAATTTTTCCTTAACTACAGTAAAATATTGAGGGCATGTTTAGATGATTCTGGATCTCAACAGCAAAAGATGATCCTATAAAAGGTGTTCCTTACCTAAAGAAAATAACCATATTCTAGCCTTGGAAAGCAAATTTTCAGACTGACTTCTCATTTCAAATGTTTTCCAGCCCTGTTTTCAATTTTCATGACTTTTCCACATATTCCCGGCCCGCAGCAACCCTGCATGCAATGTTTACAAAATCAGTCCCGAGAGTTCAGAGAACCTAAAATATTTCAAACCAACCTCTTGTGATATTTGAAAAATGTTACACAAGAGAGAGGATCCAGGATGCGGTGCAGAAAATAACTGCAATCAGTGGCTGAATCGAACCATATTAAATCATTATCAATCGAGAAAATTGTCCAGCTGGTCCACTTCTCATGAACCTCATTGGTCTATACGAACAAAATGTAATCTTAGGTGATGTATTGTATGCGATTGGAATGCCAGCAAGGATTAACAGGAATTTATAGCATGAGATGGTACAATATCTGCACAACGCTACTCTTCTGACATGAAAATGATAATACTGATAAAGAAAAAACAAAAAACAATAAAATCTGCACACCTTGAGTTATGAATCCACCACAGACCAAAGGAAATGACCAAAATTAGCACATCCATCCTCAAATACCACACATTATCCTTGAGAGAACCGAAGATGCTCAAGAAAACCATGAATGAACCATTGAATTTCAAACACATCCAGCCATTGGGAACCCTCGCCTTAACCCATGCACTGTACTTATCTCGGATTCCTCATCTCGGATAACCTAAGTCAAATGGAGAGGGATGAGACAGTGAACTGCACTGTTCTGTGCCACATGAACCAGATAATTAAAAGACATGAAAGAAAATGTAGCGGTCAAAGGGGAGCGGAAAAAAGTAAGAGGGCAGTCATAAGTAAATTGACTCTGTTATACCGTGGTTTCCTGTCCTCCCTGCTCCTTTCCCTCTTCCTATCCCACCCAATACACGGTAGTGTTAGCAAGCATATGCGTTGTTACCCCTCCCCCACATCAATTTTCGTGAGAAAGCTTCTGGAGATGTGGGGCCCATCAACTGAATTGTGAGAACTTACCAATGAAAGAAATCATCAATTTTAAAATATCGTTTCGACAATCAGCAATGGTTACAGTCTATGGCAATTAAGTATACTAATTATCTTTCTTTTAAGTGGAAATTAGCTGAAATCGACGTAATATCACAAATCACAATTGGAGGAAAAAGAAAGAAAAAGAAAGATTACACCCTGGGATCATGGTGTTTTGCCATTTTTGTTTAAATCATTCATTGAAAGAAAGAGTTTCATAGCACACTAACTTGAAGGATGAAAGAAAAGTGTATTGATTTCCTCCAAAACATGTGGCCAAAATTAGGGTGATCTTACATGACCCCGCTTCTTAAAAGTTGGAAGGTAAATTAGATACAGACTGGTATTCAAGACAAATGAAAAAAAGAACCATGCAATCCATTACTGTTGAAATTGTAAATAATTTAAACACAACAACTTGGCTGGATAGCTACAAATGTTGCTGTGATATAAATGCCCATCTTTGGAAGATAAACTCTGCAAAGAAATTTTATCTAATTGACAACTCAGAAGCTTTGATGCATGGGTGAGCAAAAAAGTAACTGGAAAGAAATAAGATATGAATAGGTCTAGAGTAGAACTGATACATGCATCAGCCACAGTAGGAACTTAATATTTTGGCAAAAAAAATAACATGATGCCACCCTTAACTCTGCATAGTGCTAATACCATTGACTTGGTAAAATTACTCAATATTCGCAAAATTAGTAGTAATGGCCCATGTCATGATAGAAGAAATCCAATCAAAATCAAGAACAATTTCCAAAATTATGTAAAAATGAAGGAAAATTCTTCGTTTTTTCAAGGATGTAGCATTTTTCAAGCAGTTCTCCTGTTCTTTTTTCAAGGATTTTAGATAGATGTGTCCAGTCTGACAATTCCTTTTATTAAAAATCCTCTCCATTTTAGTTTGCCCACTTTAAACTAAACCAAAGAGCTACAATCTCTGTTGACCTACCACCCCACACTATGAAATCAATTCGTAAATTGCTCATCTCTGAATAATATTCAATTTTTCCCCTTCAAGTCCAATTAAAAATGTAATCTTAACTTCTTTCATGGAATTCAAATCAAGCAGAACACAAATAAGAGGAATCCCCTGCTACAGGAGCTGAAACAACAACTAATAACAGAAAACAAATATAAATCAAACCAATATTTTTTAAATGCTAACAGTTTGATGATGATGAAAATTTCCTCCAGGTACCTCTCTTTGCTAATCCATATCCTTGGCTGGTAGCTTTGCCAGCATTCCAGCAGCTATTTTCTTCCTGCCAGATAATCACATGACACATTACTTCTTCAAGCCTAAATACCACACACACATACCATTTCTCCAGGCCACTTAAGACCTGAAGAAGCTCACTGGAATGCTGGCTGAACTGCCGTTCATATGAATAAACCAAGAGGAAAACCCACAATATCTTCATCTAAATGACTCACAGAAGCCTTCAATTCAACAGTTTGATTTTTCAAAACACCAAGCTCATTTCAAAACTTTCAGCACACCCCACGTAAACTGTTACAAATCCAAGACCAATGAACCATTATCATATTAATTGAATCAAACAATTTTTTTTCTGGAGAGAAAAAATAACAGCTCTTTAACTGTCTCGAGTAGCACACACCACTTGGCACACAAAAGTGTTCCATGTTCTCGATGGCAGTGGTTAAGAAGAATAGCATCTCACTAAAACACTCACGCAATTTGCAGGGAGAATTAGACTCCAACACCCAAATAAGTCCTCGTCACAGAGGCCAATGCAGTCTCGTCGTCTCCCTTCCCTTACTCCAGGTCCCTTAAATTAATTGTCGATTCAGGAGGGAAATCGTGGTTCCTTGGTGATTCCATTGGGGGACTCAGGAGCAGCACTTGGAATCCTGCCGCACCCAGGACCCCTGGCACCAACACCTGGTGCGGATCCAATTGACTAGCATTCTGCCCACCAACACCACTGACTGACACATCCAAACCATCCACATCTCCAACACTAATCACACTCTCTCTCGGCACTGTGCCATCCACTCCATCCACCGAACCGCTGACCCTAAAGAGGGTTCCTGGAAGATCATCCTGAAGTTCATGGTAAAAAAATGGAGAAAACTTATTAACACTACTTAGCTTTAGGTGCTAGACATCCTATTCAGGAAGCCTCAAATATTTTAGATTAGACAATGAAAAATTTTTGGCAATAACTCTTGACAAATGCAAATTATGTCTTTCTTAAGTGCAGATTAATTGATAGATACTGCATGATTTTGGGAAGGGGATGGTTAAGGACTACTCATGTTTTTCGTGTGGTTTCACATGGTGTCTGTGTGAAAAGTGACTGTTGGAAAGGGATCAGGGTGTGAAATACGACTTTAAAAGTGACAACATCAGTCAAATCATAGGGTGACCAAACTTTGCTCAATTTGATGGTGCAAATTTAACCTCTTAAGTGGTGACTAAATTCTCCCGTATTCATACCCCCAGGGTGGGTTTTTAAATTGGTTAGCTTAGAAATGGATTGAAAATTGAACTTTACCAACTTAGTACAATAGACCAGGAAATGTTTCGGTAGTGGACGAACTGAACTTCAAGTCAACCACAGATATCTTCCGCCGTAGAACGTTTTGGGCAGTAGAGCACGGCCCGGAAATGTTTCGGGAGTGGACGAACTGAAAATCAAGTCAACCACGGATACCTTCCGGGGTAGAACGTTTTGGGCAGTAGAGCACGGCCCGGAACGTTTCCGGGCATACCACTGAAGGGGTTAATGCTGAAAACTTTCATAAAAGCTGAAAAAAATAGCAAAAACCAAAAAATAACTTCTTCCCTTGGAATAATTTCCTCCATAATGCCCAATCCTTTAAAACCACCGTCGCTTCTCTTATGCTCATTCAATGCATCATACACACTATCCTACCCATTAGACATCTAATATTCCTACTCTTTTTAGTCTCTTCTTCCACATTAACCCATGACTTCCACAGTCAACCTCTTCTTTTTACACCATCCATTCTACCATCATGAGTTTGTTTCGTTATTCAACTCTCCCCCATTCTCTTGATGTGGTCAAACGAAAAAAGAACACTCATGTCACACATGCCCATCACTAATGACAGAGGAATAATACTGAAATATTCAGCTTTACGTGGAACAAGTCCTGAACTTGGAAAAATAACTGGATTCTAATGCTCAGTTACCTATCCATCAATAACCTTTTATCAGCCAGCATTCATATCAAACTTTAGTACTGTTTACATCTACATAATATCCTGCAAGCCGCTGCATGGGCATGTGGCAGGGGGTGTTAGGTCACAAGCTGTGTAAAGATGTAAGTTTTTGGGAGGTGAAATGGTCACATGTATTATGGGAGTGTATTTAGAGGACCTCAGTTTTTATTGCGGTCGCTTATTATGCACGGAAAGGATGAGTTCCTGTACCTATCTGTTTGGCAGTGTATCTCTCTTATTTTATCGCATCTGTCAGGCCTAGAAATGTAGTGAGGCATCATGATAATATTCTCTGAGTCGCTCTGAAACACACCAGTTCTAAATTTCTCAAGCAGCCTAAGCCTAGCGCGCAGCCTCTGAGAATCTAGGGGCTCCAACCTTAATCCCTCTAACAGTCGTGAAACACTATATGTTCGTTCGTAGCAGTTTTTAAAAAGGCATGCTGCATTTCTTTGTATTTTATCAATTTTTTTTGGTTAAATCTACATGACCAGGATCCCAAATGCTCACTGTGTATTTGAGGTGTGGACTAACCAGAGCGAAGTAGCATCTCTCTTTTACTTTTTCATCTGAGGACCTTCCTATTATATGCTTGATGAATCCTTGTTTCTTTAATGCTGTGCCGGATATGTTTTTTTATGTATGTTCCCCATGATGTATCAGAAGTTAAGGTAATTCCAAGATATATTACAGTATCTGAAAATTTTATGTTCAATCCACCCACAGTATAGATATGGCATTTGTGTGATGACTTTTGCAGGAAGTGAACTGTGGTGCATTTGCTGATATTTAATTCTAATCCCCACTCCTGGCACCACCGATGAATGTTGTTAAGGTCAAAGGCAACGTGTAAGACTCACTCATAAGCAAACAGTACAGAGTTCCAAACGCTCACAACTCAAAATAAAGAAAATAAAGTAGATGAAACTAAAAATGAATCAGAACCAACCTGCAGGAGAAGACATGGCGACGGTTCCTGAGGAAGAACGATATCCTTGGAAGGCACCCCGAGAATGCTTGCAGATCCCGGACTGACGATGGTGTCCATGACGGGATCCCTAGATAAGGAGTGGCCACTCTCACCATCCCCGATGGTATCACTAGAGGCTTCTGTGCAATTCAGCTCATCTCCCTGTTGGTTCTGCTTCCGTCGGCTCTCCCTCTCCCTGACAACATCGCTGAGAGTGTAGCTGGTCCTTGCTGATCCGTCCTGCTCCATAAAATCACCACTCACAATTAGATCATCTTCCTTCTCTCCGAGAGTGAGGTCAGAAAGGACCTACAGAAAGAGATTAGAATGCACAAGGAAAAAATTAGTCACCAAACACCTTTCATTAGTTGAAAATAACAGTTTCTCACACTTGAAAAAAGCTAACATATTAATCTTAGGAATTAATAGTTTTCTTTCTTTACAGAACTCAATTAACCTCTCAACTCTCTCATTTCTATGCCCTAACCCAAACTTCCCAACCACCCCCTCAATCTCTTTTTTTATTTCTAAACTGGCATTCCAATCCCCATCACAATATGGCAGCAGCCATTGCCTCCTTCCTTTAGTATTACTTCTATCTTTCCATACAAACCATCCATCTCCTCACCATCATGATCACTGGTAGGCATATACACCTGGATTACTAGAAAACCCTGGTATTCAACTGATCTTCAATGCTATCACAGCCATATATTACTTTGGTTATAAAAGTCTTTATTTTCTTATTTACAAGAAACACAACTCCATTTATTCCTCTTTTGTTACCACTTACACTATTATTATTTCATATTTATATACTAAAATTTTTTAACTTATTTTATTGTTTAAACATTCAATTATAATAGACAGAGCATTCTCCCCTCCCCCCACCGCCCCTTCCCAATCAAATAACTTTCTCCTCCCATAACTGAACAATATATAAATCAGAACTTGTTAAAAAAAAACAATTCAGTCACTGCCCAAGGTTGAGAAAATGTCAAAATGCGTATTTTTTAAAAAACCCTATGGAAAATAATGATTGAGGCTTATTGATTATCAAGACAAATTTCCAGTCCAATTTTACGATATTTTCCATCGGCAACTTACTACAATACCATGCACTTACTTCTTAAATATGCATTATCCTTAAATTTATTGTTTTTTATATTTTAATTAATAATAATCTGCATTCCCGGTCAAAAATATGGTAAAATTAAGTAAAATCTGTCTCACTATGTTGCCAATATATGTTTCAAGAGTTTCTGCCCAATATTTCACACAGATGGTGGATTCTCCCCATATATCCACTAATTAGTCCATTACGTCAGATTATTCAGAGGAAAATAAGGAATGAGCAGGGTTGAACAATATGGTTGTTATTTCCATTGGCAGACTACAGTTTGATGACGCAATGCCCTCTCCTTGTACCTCAATGGTTGAGCCTAAAAACTTCAATCAACTACATCTTGAGGAACTTGAATGAGTTCAGGCATTTTTCCATGATTAAATTTCTTGGTTAGCATAAAACTATTACAGTTATTTACTGCCATACATTTTCTGAGTTTCATTAAAGGGGAGATTTTTCTCTTAATGAATCCATTTTATACAGTTTGAATTAGAACACTGAATTTCATTGATGGAACATGAATATCCAAAAATGGCAATAAAAATGTTCCCAAAGGCATTTTACATCATTAACTTGTTTGACAATCGAGGAAATAACAACGTTGCAGAATATTTAGGAAGATACTGTTTATCAGAAGGGAAAAGATTTATTTTCCATGCATACCAATTCTATTTTATTAATTAAATCAAATAGAGAAGGTAAATGGTGCTTAGTTTGAACATGATGTAATACATTAAAAGCTACAACCATTAATTGAAAACCCTGCCCCCAACATGTCAGTGTTAGGGTATAAGGTTGGGCACTACTACATACTGCCGTTCACCCAATGAAACCTTCACAGTGCAACAATATGGGTTATCATGACAGGGGAATGAGAGCTGCACAAACCTAGCCACTTTCCCCATGACAAAGTTTTAACCCGGAAACCTGTTAATTACTATATTAAATGGGATGATTGGCCATGATAAATACAAAAACTGCATGAAATCACTGACCTAATGCCATCTAAACAAAACAGTAAAACCTATCAACTAAAGGTAAAACTACAAAGAATTTCCACTCACTTGGTTTTCGACAGACTGGGCTAATGCCTAATGCCATCTAAAAAAAACAGTAAAACCTATCAACTTAAGGTCAAACAATAAAGAATTTCCACTCACTTGGTTTTCGACAGACTGGGACAACACACTTCCAACTTCTCCATTTTGCCTTGTAGAAATCAGTTCATTTAAAGGAGCAACTGGAAGTAGAGATAAGGATAGGTTTTTACTCAGCACAGATTCTTTATTCAATCAAGCCATTTCAATTCAATCATCAATGTCTATCAGAAGTTGAAAAAACTTGCATGAATATCTTTTACCCACAATGATAATACAAACAGTAGTATTGCCTCAGCACACAATCAAGTTGTTTACCTAGAGTCTGTTTACTAAAGTGACAACAATTAGCCCATGTAACCAAGTTACCACAGTCATTATTCTGTGTCAAGTGGTAACATTACATATCTATCAAATGTGCATATACTGTGCTTGATCATTCGAGATAATTTTTCCCAAGAATCCCATTGAAAACAAACTAGAGTCCAAATTTTAATCCAAAATTGTAGCTCATGGTACACCATAAGTCACAGGGAGAAGTTAATGCCAAAGTATTTAAGAATGAGATTCACCTAGGTCCTCCCTTAATTCAAAATCAGATTCCTGCTATCAGTATTGTCAGTAAGTCAGTTTGAAATTTCTACAAACAACGAAACAATCCATTACCTGTAGAATTAGCAAAACTAGAATCGGTGATCACAGCAACTTCATCATCCAGCCCATTAGGCAATCCCATTACTATGTAGGAATTTCGTAAATCTGTAAAAAAAGAAGAAAAAATAAAAATGTATTCATGGCTTAAAGTATGATGTTGGATTTGGAAACACTTAAAGAGTTTATAGAATGTGAGGAAGTGTTCGATAAGGTGAACAGGTACAAGCTCTTAGACATCACACTGAAGATGCTGACATCAATATCCAAAGCATTTAATTAATGCCATTAAGGTAGTATGAGCAAGATAGTTCCAAAGTCATAAAAATGATCAAGTATGTTTTCTATCGGAATATATGAACATTATTAAGCACATAAATACCAATTAAATAATTATAGTAATGCTATAAATGTGTTGTTTTGCCTAATTTAGCAGTAATGAACTTTATAAAATTATCAAAGAATGTAACTTGAGTCAAAATTGACATTGCCAACTAAAAAACTTCAATCCATTACTGTAACTAAATTATTCGATTAGGTGATTATCGGGTCGTATCCTGGTATCGTAATGAGAATATAGAGCAATGGAATTGATGATCAAACCCTGGAGCAAGTTTTGATCACTTTTGGCAGCACTATAAAACTTGAAAAATGGAAAGGTGGATATGGCAGCGTTGTAACTCTTTTGGGGTTGGTACGGCGGTTGATTTGTGCCATTACTGTTAGTAGCAGGTTTCACCGACATCCTCCTTTCGGCTTCGCACTTTCGGTTTGTTTAAGCTTTGACTGCTTGACAATATTTTGACTTTGGCTTCCCCTGGATTTGTTTACTCTCCCGTCTTTTTGGACCACCCTACTGGACTATATTTCAATCTCTGCCTCATCTGGACATCGCTACTTTTATATTTTCTCGACCAAATCTCAACGTCATGAGACAACTGAGAAATATGGCTGGAGTTTTCAAGCAGTCGGTTTTAAAGAAACGGAACGCAAATGCGTCTTGGGCGAAAGCTCTGAATAGCAAGGCCGACAGTTCTGGGGATGAGAGCAACATAAAATCTGGAGTCTTGTTCTGTTGTTGGCCGACGAATTGTGGACACTGGGCTTATAGCGGAAGTGATATTTTGTGACTCTTGCTATCTGGACTTTTCATTCCGAAACATTGAGAATGAAATGCACCGTGGATTAGCTTCCATATTTTCAATTCGATGTTCGTCTCGTGGAAATGTGAAGAAAGTGCCTACCTCAAAGACAGTTCACTGCTCTAATGAGTCATTCCCTCTCAACGCGATAAACTGGGAAGCCGCTATAGGTAAGCACAAAAATGTAGCGTCTCTTATGAATTTTTTTCGTGGTTATGCGTGATTTCATAGTTGAAATACGGTCATTTCAAAATTTCATGCATTGGTTTTTTTTAGCTTGCATTGTCACTGGTGTTGGGCATGAGCAACTCAATCATCTGTTGACCACTATGAATGTTCCTCCAATACCTAAGTCTACATCAAAGCGCCATGAGCGCAGTGTGGGACCAGGTGTAGAGGAAGAGGCATGGGAATCATGCCTAAAAGCAGTGCAAGAGGAGAAAATGCTCACTTTGGCTTCATCACTGTAAGTATTATTAGTCTTTTTTTCTTATTAGTCTTCATTATTATGTTGAATTATTAGTATTCATTATTATTAGTCTTCATTATTATGGTGAATCCCGGAAAAGAATGGAATTAGGAAACATTTTGGAGTTGTGTTTTGTTGTCATTGCAAGTTGTTGTTGTTGTCATTGCAAGTTGTATTTTGTCATGAGGAGACTAATGACACGAGATGGAGTGAAAAATCATCATGTAACCATCAACTATATCCATGAGTCATAGGTCATCTCCAGTTGCTACATGTACATAAAATGTTAGCTATGCAAAGGATTTCTAATGTATGTTTTTGTTGGGGCCAAACCCCACATCTCAATCTATCTTAGAGGTAGACCCTTGTCCTTCTAGCATGCTTTCCAAGTTGTAAACAAGTATTTTATGATTATTCCAACACATTATTTTGTAGAGAGAGTATTCCATTAGAACCAGTGGACATAACTGTGTCTTATGACTATGGGTGGCAGAAAAGAGGAAATGATCAATCTTATGACAGCAAAACAGGTAAATTAAAATTAATCATAATTCAAATCTCAACTTTTCTTGACCATCTGCTTTTCTGAAGGGCTAAATTGTCTCCCTACTTTGTTTTTTTCCAGGACATAGGTCAGTAATAGGTTTTAAATCAAAAAAAGTTCTTGCTTATGTTGTAAAAAGTACAACCTGTGCCTTGTGTAGGCGGAGACATGACACATCTGATCATGATTGTCAGGTCAATGAGGTGCAATGACAATTATTATGAAGATATAAACATAGTATCATTTGTGTTGAATAGCATGAATGCTGAAGGTGGTATTGAGGCCATGACAGCAGGCCGTTTGAATTGTCTTAGGAGAAGCTTGGTGTGCAATTGCTAAAGAGATGAAACGTAGTACACCTTGTGTATATATTATTATGTAAAGTATTATTTTAAATTAACTTCGTACAATACAAATAAGTCACATTTCAAAAAAAAATGTTACTATCAAATACATTGCAAGTTTTAAAAACTGCTTAAATAGCACTTTTCAAAAACTAATACAATAGCAGTATTTTTTTCAAGCTGATGTTTCATAATTCCATCCATAGAAGGTTAATGGTAAATTGTGGTAATTTTGTCAATTACCATAATGTACCATGAGAAAATCATCAATTACTGAACTCAAAGCCCATTAGACTGATTGTTCAGAGCCTCGCAGTTTGGGTTCACCTTCTCTGCAACAGATTTTCAGACTTCCACCCGGAATTCTTTTCATGGCGAAAGAAACTGTGATAAATTATGGTAATTCTTCTAAATTACCATAATTTATCATGGATATTACCCATCTCTACTTATCTGGCATGTGTGTGTTTCATGCTTTTTTCACTAAGTAATTTAATTCCCCGACCTCAACTTCTCTCACTGCCTCCCTCTCTTCCCATTCATCCTTCTCTATTTTCTTGGACTCATATTATTTTATTAATTTATTTATATTTTAAATATGCTTTAAATGCTGATTAAACTTTCTTTAGTTAATTGTATGTAACTTTTCTTCTTCATTTCAATATTAGGACCAACTTTATAATTATCGATTTAATGTTTATGATTTATTTATTATTATTAATTGGTCTTTATTTTCTTGAGTTATCTTTATTTCATTTATTTGGTTATTTATTTTTTATTTCTTGTTATTTATTTATTTTTATCTTCTGATTACTTATATATTTATTTATTTTAAACTTTATAGTTAAGTACAAATTACCCTTTTATTATCATTATCATTTCATGCATATTTCACACATTTTTTTGTTGGTGTTACATTAGCTTTATCTGTCTGTAGGTTTTTACAGGTTTTTTGCACACTCCCCTTCATGTGTGGGTGTTTTCCTGTGGTAGGCTCTTTCATCAAGGATATCACCTCCTTATTTCCTAATGTTTTCCTCACAAATGTATAAATCTTTCTCTGCGCTTATTTTATGTATTTTTTTGATGAGAGGTTAGATGGAAGAAGGGACTGCCTTGGTCTCAATCTTTCCCCAATAAAGATGCATCATTATTATTATTCATCCTCTCCACTTTTACCTCACCTCCTTGCTACACAGGTCAGGCCAGGACAGGCCCCAGGACATTTTGTGAGAGTTATACAACAACATAATTTGCATCTCATTCTATGATATTTAGGCAAGTTATGCATTTAAAATATTAGCAACTTCATAGAATTAATGGTATTGGCAGTAACTTGGTGGAATCCCTTCACAATAAAATGATGAATTACTTAGTGCTCCACAAAAGATTTATTATGTTCTTGCGATCGTAAGAACATGATAATTCTTTATGGAAAACTAAGTAATTCATCATTTCATTATTAGCAACTTCATCTACAGATTTTCCAGGATCAAACCACAGGAACTTCTTAATATTGAAGAATGTAAAAGGAACTGACTCAGCATAGCAAAACTCACCATGAGGGGCTGATCCATTCTCTTCAACACCCATGGGTGACACTCCCAATTCATCAACTGAGTTTGTCATCAGCATCAATGGGTGCCCATCTCCCAGAACTGAAACCGAGATAAAATTGCATAGATTGCAAACTTTACACCACAAGGCCAAATTCCCCGCTACATACAACCCTGCCAGCCACCATGATCAAGTGTGACATGGGAGTATTAGGACACCAGTTGCGGAGATAGGTCGATAGATAAATGGCTGACAGGTGTGAGATCAACAATTAAAAATATTAACGATTAAATTAACCATTAAAATGTAGTGAACTATTTACCATAACCATTACTTTTTAGAAGAGATAACTTTTTAACATTACATAAAATTATACATGAACTGATACAAAACTAACTTCAGTTAATTTTTTTGGTTAATTTGTAGTGAAAGACCTGGGGGCTGTTTCTCAGAGCTACAAGTCTACAAGTTATAAGTCACGTGACTATTTTCACTGGGCAGATGGGTCACTCAGGTATATCTAATCAAAGACTTCCGCTAGTCCAAAACAATGGCGGGCCTAATCATGACCATACAGAACTCATATTTTGATGACTACTATACATTTTGGGCACGCACCTTGCAATATTTCCAAATCAAAAGTTAGAGCAATGATTTTAGTTAAATACAAATGATTGAATATATGTTGGAAATTAATTTAATGTCGTAACTTACCTTAAAAGGTCCCAAGCAAATGTGAGTTTTTGGGTTCACCTAACATCATTAGATAAAAATGTTTATCTCGATGTATTTCTTGTAGAATGAACTCTAAATGGTAGTTATTAATAAACCTTACATTTGAAGATATCATGTTTAGTTGGTTTTATTTTTATTGAACCACTATAATTGGCATTAATATCATTCATTGTAACTTACAGTTCGTATTTCCTGCTATTAATGATAATAGAACTCAACAGAAACGGATTTGATTGTAGTGGTTACTTACTAGCAAGTTAAAGAGTGTGAAACATCAGGATATTTCATTATTGTCTCTCAACTGCTGTGTCGAAGTGAATTTCGACCGAAAAAACAATTCACCAAGCTGAAAATACGTGCTCATTGACTTACATTTGTTTGTTGACTTGTTTTTTGGGTCGAAATTCATGATGATACAGTAGTCAAGAGAAAATAATTAAATATCCTGATGTTTCACACTCTTTTAACTTATTAGTAATTAACAACTACATACCAATTTGTTTCTGTCGAGTAACATAATCATAAATAACAGGAAATACAAACTGTAAGTTACAATAAATGATATTAATGCCAACATACAGCATGTTACCATGAAGGTTCGTCATGATATTATGTTGTAATGCCATTAATAGTGGTTCAATATAAATAAAACCAACTTAACATGATATCTTGAAATGTAAGGTTTATTTACTATTTGAGTGTGGCATGACGTGATATCATGTCATGGTTGTCTTTATGCTGGTGCTGATGACGTGATATCACGTCAAGGGTACTGTGGGTGTTCCAGCTTTCACTAGGGGGACTATAGTGCTCGCAGAGTTTCTGTGCACTGGAGAGTTCCTCCATGCCTAGCTGCCCATGGTAGATGAGCAGCAATTGGTTGTAGGCGTCCAATCCCATAAACCGGTTCTTAGCTCAGTGCGCACCACGTACAAATACTGTAAGTGGCGACCCAAAAGAATCGGCGAAAACGAACACTATGCCTCGGCGACGCGAGGGCCTTTAGAATAGAAATACTCTGGACGAGAAACTACTATGGATATTGAGTCAAAATTTGCAGTAATTGCAATAGTCATCGCAGTGAGGTTAGAAAGTAATCCCCATCGGCGCAGGCCACCGTGATTACACGATAAATAAACAAAACTTTAAGTCAGTATTAAAACAGTATTCGTACACGGCGCGCACAAGCTAAGAACCGGATTACGGGATTGGACGCCGGCAGCCAATCGCTGCTCATCTACCATGAGCAGCTAGGCTTGGAGGAACTCTCCAGTGCACAGAAACTCTGCGAGCACTATAGTGAAAGTTCCCTAGTGAAAGCAGGAACAATCACAAAACCCTTGACGTGATACCACGTCATCTGCACCAGCATATAGACAACCATAACATGATGCCACGTCATGCCGCACTCAAAGGGTTAATATCTACCATTTAGAGCTCATTCTACTACTAGAAATATGTCGAGATAAACGTTTTTATCTAATGATGTTAGGTGAACCCGAAAACTCACATTCACTTGGGACCATTTAAGGTAAGTTGGGACATTAAATTACTTCCCAACATATATTCAATCATTTGCATTTCACTAAAATCATTGCACTAACTTTTGATTTGGAAATATTGCAAGGTGCACACCCTAAATGTACCGTAATCATCAAAATATGAATTCTGAATGGTCTTGATTAGACCCGCCATTTTTTTGGACTCGTAGAAGTCTTCAGTTAGGTATATCTGAGTGACCCATCCGCCTAGTGAAAATAGTCACGTGACTTGTAACTTGTAGATTTGTAGCTCTGAGAAACAGCCCCGTTCGAAATTGGGAACAAAGCTAGCCCAACTGACAAAGGGGAAAATAAAGCAGTATATAAGAATGCAATATAGCTGGGTAGTTGTGCAACAATGCCATGAATAGACCCATTCAAATACATCCAAACAAACGCGCAGTTGAGTGGAGTGACCACGAGACCACTTGAAAACCATGTCCGCGAGGGCACGGATGCCTTACTCGGCTACATAGTGTCATCGTGAATGTTATTAAAGTTTAATGACTTTTGTTAGTAAAAGTTAAATAAATTTTTCTTGAATTTGAAGTTTGTATCTATTTTATCCCAATTGCAAAAAATAGCTTTCAAAAGTTACTTTATAAAAGTTTCTCAAAAGTAACTTTTAACTAAAAATTACTTTCTTCAACTTTAATCAGATACTTTTTCAGGAAAGTAACTCTTAACTTTAACAAGTTATTTTTTACAGAGATAAACTTTAACTTTAATCAGTTAATTTTTGGTAACTTTCCCAACTATGTCCCTCATACAATACCTACTGGTAAAACAGTTCCACATCAATTTCACAAAATATGGTATACTCCTGTCCAAAAAAACTTACCACCTCAGAGCCAAAAAATTTCTAAGTCCCGAGTTGACGTCGATGTGACAATGCCGAACCACGCCCCCTTGCACGGGAAAGCAATAAACGCATAAATAAGCCTTTTTTGGAACGTACCCAACGAGAGGGAACACCCCTCAGCAAAAATTTTTGACCAGCAAGGGATTGTTTCTGGGGTGGGGTGAGGGTGGGTTGGGTCTATTGTGTCAGTCCTCCGGTCCTATCCCATCGGTGTCGGGGTGGGGAGGCATGGAGAGAAAGGTCGGTCGGAAGACGAATTCGCAAAATTGTCCTTGTTCTCGGAAGCTACCGGAATGAAAGACAGAACTCAAATATTGATTTCACGTCTTCATTGCCACACAGGAAACCACCTCTGAAATTGATGGGTCTTCCTCATATTAGGCCACAGAAAGTCTATTACCGTCGCAATAAGAGGTTGAATCCGGTCAATTCGAATGTAGAAATCATTTTTTATGCGTCCCTTTCTGATAACAACAAGTCGTTGTCTAACATATGATAGAGGTTCCATTATCTAGGCAGTAATCGCAGATTGTTATCAATCATAGGGTTTGAATCGTGTTGAATTGGATGCATTATCATATTATTATACTAAAAGAGTTTTGATTTGAGTTCAATATTCTATATGACACATTGTTGACGTCGATAAAAACATGTTAACCACACAGTGTAGCCCTAAAGGAAATCATATGACAGCATTTCTTTGTCGTACCAGACATAATTTTAGTAAATTAGAATAAAGTAGCTTAAAATAGATAAAATTATGACTTCGCAATAATTCATTTATCATTCCAATTCTACTAAGCAAATGAATTTTCTTGCCGAGCCCCATGAATTGCTTTACGTCTGTTTATACGCTTTGAGCAGGGAATTGAGAGGATATTGGTTGTATCCTTCAAGTCATGTTCAATATTTTATCCCCCCTCGCTGAATTTCAATGGGTACCCTCTGCTGATTAAACATAGAATAAACATGCACGACCATGGGTGATGGAAAGCCCACACTGATTGTAATAGCACATTCACCAACTTAACCGTGTGAACTGTAAAAACACCATTGTGAAAGAAAGCCTCTTCCCCACCTCCGCTTGTCTTAACAGCGAGGCCTGCAGAAGAATTGAAAGGGGAGGAGGTAGTGACATTGTTTTCGGATGGGAGGGGGGAAGAAGGAGCTGTCTAGTGGTCGGTCAGACTCTTTCACCCAAGGTTCGTGAAGGCGAGGGTTCCCTCGAGGGACCGAGGTTAGGGGTTCTCAGTATTGCCTCTGGCATACCAAAGTGGAATTCTTAGATAAGCAGACATGGGAAAATATGCTATGGACCCCAGTATCAGTCTTCAACGTTCATCATTACCATCTGCATCACGTAGAGTCTCTGCCGCGTCCTTACCATTTTCCGAGAGAAACATAACACTTCGCATTTAGTGTTGATATACTATGAGTCACGGTAAAGTCCTAATTAGAAGATTTTTATGGAGACATACTTAAAAAAATGAATATAAAGTTTCCAGCTTTATCTTTAGAGTTTCCTGCATCAAAGATAAAATAACAAAGGGTGGCATCAGCACAGTCTACCGAAGTTCTCAGCAGAGAACGTGAAACGTTGGGGCCAAGTAAATTTTACAATTGTGTCTCCTAAAAACTCAAGCAGCATTGCATTAATGAACCATGGCAGTTTTATTCATTTGAAAAATTGGACTGGATAAGGATTACGCCAATGTTCAACTTGTAGGATCCTGTCAGAGATGTCAGCCTGATCAACGTTATCCATATTCAGAGCACTTTTGGTGGTGTGACGGAGGTCTTTCAGATATCAAAATAAAATGAAATACGTATTACATTAACTCATAAATCCTTTTGAGCGTTAAAGAATACAATGAGAAATTTATCACAGAAAGATATACGATGGTGGAGACCAGAGATAGACAACATGGTGTTAGAGAAAACAGTATTATATCACCTTGAATGGATATATCATCCCAGCACCTTCAAGCTGTTGCGAATGAGGCATCATGACATTGTCTAACTTAGCAGATCTGCCCCCTTTCTCCTTCACTAATAAGGAAACAGAAGTCCAAAACAACCCGAATGATTGGAAACAGCTCCAATACAACACTTCTCTGACATTCCCACTCCCAGCTGAGAAAGAAACCGCAGCCCTGTTTTGGTCACTTTCAGAAGAGTGGAGCCTTTTCACCATCCAGGGTTGTGGGAAGGGTTTTCTTTCGTGCGGAATGTTTATTGCTCTCCCAGAAATGTATAAATGGGGTCGCCAGGATGTTGCCTCAACACAATTGATTTTGGATAATGGAGTGGAGGCTGAACTCACTAATTGAGTGAACTCAAGATAGTATTTACGGCACTACATAGTCAAATAAGTGACATCGAGTTATTTTCAACTGTAGAGATTTTGTGTAAAGGCTATGTGTTTAGAATCAGTCTTATCGGTTCATTAATACCCAGATATGCCTGTCATGATGAAAATACAGATTCCTGTTCAGTCACAAAATTACAGAATTATCAAAAATACATGAATGGTAATCCTGTATGCCATACTTTAGGCCACTGAAAATTTTAACCTTATCTTGCCTGTATATTTACTACCTATGTATTTATGTTCAAGATAGCATGAACCAGCTAATCACCAATTCGCAAATACATGGGCATAACACTCACCAGAGAGTGGACGTACATGATGAACGATAAGACTCCATTTCATAAAGCCACAAAAATTTTAACCATCCACAGTATAAAAAAATGCCCCTTCAAGGGAGACTTTAAAAACAAACTAAAGAATTTAATTACTTGATAAATCTTATTATAATGTGAAGGATTTCATTGAAGAAAATTTTTGACATAGCATCGACTGACTGTCTTGTTATATTTTTTTTTGCTGTCCTACATTTGACTTGTCCCTCATTTTGCAGTAACAAAATCCTTTGACAAATGAATAAATTAACAATAATATCAGGCCTGGCTCGAATTCCGAGAAGAGTTCCTCCGAATCATCTCGATGCGGCAGCCAGTTTTCAAATCAAAGGCAGATAGTGATTATGGGATGATCTAAGCAGAAGTGACAAATTAAGCCCAGTTGAGTACCACTACTTCAATTGACAGAGTCGACAGCCAAAGAAATACCAACAATTAAAACATCAACAAATCAAGTTTTCAAAGAATTCTGATTTGAGAGCTACCAAACATGATGGCATCTAGTTTCCACCTTTGGTTACAATTTCAGCAGACTCACCAAGAACATGTGCCTTCAACAGGTGCTGCCTTAAGCTAGACTTGTTCACGTATCTGCGATTACACCCCTCCACAGGACACTGCCACAAGGACGGCTTCTCCTTTTCAGTGACAACCACTTGAACTGGAGCACTGGTCACCTCCGTGGTACTGTTTTGCACAGTGGTATTACTCGCACCACCTTTATGTTTTTTTAGGTGAACATACAAGCTGCTCTTGGCAGTAAATTTCACCTTGCAATCTGAAGAAAATGGAATATATGTGAGACAATTATCAGTTCAATGATAATTTACAAACATACCCAAACACCATTTTCATGGACAACCATTTTGCCAGAATACCCACGAAATGGTCATCCATTAAAATGCTGCAACATGAGAAGAACCCGAAAAATCCTGATTCACCAGAAATTTGCCAAAGCTCTGTAACAATACCCTAACACCATACCCTTTCAGGGGAGGAACAATCAACGAGCTTAGTATTGATGCTATGCCAATAAAATAGGCTCTCTTACAATTATTTCCTCCGTGATGGTCTATCTACAATGTGCAACATTTATTATGAATGCAGTAACATAGAAATATTTAATATTAAACCAGTAAATTTGAAAAGAAAATTGCCTTTGTATCTACACTGAAACAGCTGATTAATTTTTGTATCTAATAATATAATTTTTGGTTCTGTTGGTCAATTACATGACATAGAACATGGTCAGATAGTCAAAATAAACAAACACACACACACAAGAATATGTCATAGGTGCATAATTACAATTTATCCCTTAAGAACTCATCAATGCAATAATAGCATTTTTTGAAGCAATAGTAGATGTACTGTAGTACTGGCAGCTAATAGTAAATAATTGACATGGCGTGGTGTGGGCCTTTCTTAGATATAATAAGTGGCTGAGTTCTCAGGTGCACATTCTCCCATGGGTAAGGTGGAAATGAATGGTCGAGTTGGGCACAAACAGAGACGAGTTCTTTTTTACAAATAGAGAAGCATGAAGAATATATATACAAGGTAAAGTCATTATTTGAAGTTCCTTACACTGTGGCCTTCCTGGGGTCCAAATGTGTACATTTACCATTGCCTTCACCGACCTCTTTTGCATGGAAAATGCCTTTATTGCTGCACTACAGTTACCCCAAAAGATGCCACCATAGGCCAAGTGAGAGTGAACTTTTGAATAGCACACAAGTTTTAGAGTTTCCAATGAAGCGGTTGAGATCTATGAGAATAAGTCGATTATCTGTATTAAATAACATGTACCATTTTTATTTGTCACTTTATATGTCAAAGTACTTCAACTATATTTTGTTATTACTGTAAAAATATGTACGCCAATTATATCTTTGTAAATGTTTTTTTTTATCCATCAATAAAGTTATTGCTATTATCATTATTATCTCTATCGTTTCCATTAAAATCACATATCGCCTCACAAACCCACATTCAAGTCCTTAAAGCCTGAATCACACGATCATTTTTTCCGTCCCTTGTAAGGGATAGCTCCAATGATAGCTTTTCAGGGACCGTGACAATGATAGCTCGAGCTATCATTTTCTGAATCACATGGTCACTTTGGCCGTCCCTTTTTCCATCATTTTTTCCATTCCTTTTCGCAGCATTTCTATGTTAACTACTCTCATTCCATTGAAAGCCGAACGTGGCGTTAGAGTCGCTCTTTGCGGCCAAGCGCTCTGATTGGCTAAATGGTGGAGTCAACGATGCCTCCAGGGACGGAAAAAGGGACGTGCCCAGGGATGGAAAAAGCGATAGGGATCCCTATCGCTGGAGCCATCCCTGACTTTGTTCGAGTCACATGATCATTTTCGAGCGATCATTTGAGCTATCATTGGAGCTATCCCTTAAAAGGGATGGAAAAAATGATCGTGTGATTCAGGCATAAGACTCCTAACGCACCTCCACTTGAAAGTCTCTTCCACCACATTCACAGTTTACCCCTTCCTCTTAAACTATCAACTCCTTCACAGATATCATGTTCAGCTTTTCTACACTCAGCCATTCCTTCAACATGGCCAAACCAAAAAAGCCATGCGTAACCCTCCATTCACATCCATTATCAGAGCATTCATTCCCCATTCTTGATGAACCACTCATTCTTAACCCTATCCCTCCTGCTTCAAAGCCAAACAACGAAGGACTCTTCAAAAAAATGGAAGTGAAATGGAATCTTAAAACCAATGGCCTGAGATTCCATTTTAGCTATGACTTAGATTAAGTGCAAATATTAGGGGGATTAAACTTTGCTTATGCAACTTGTGACAAGGAATTTCTCAAAAGAGCTTACTCTGAACAGGGCAATGGAATGAACCGACTCCAGCATGCTTCAACAGGTGCTCCTTCAAATGCTCAGAGCGAAGGAATGACTTCATGCAGCCTTCTTCACCGCACTTGAATCTGCGATTATTTGTATGCTTATGCTGATGGCGCTTCAGTTTACTGGCGGTGGAGAAACGTGCTCCGCAGCCCTGAAATAAGGAATGGGAAATGCAATCCACTGTCGTGACAAATGAATGCCTTAAAAATGGGAGGGGGTTCAGAAAAAAGAGTAATACATTGATCAAGGGTATGAAATACTTGTGATATACAAAGTGTGGATTGCATAAAAGTGCCAACATTAATCAGCTCAGACCGCAATAAATTTTAGTTATCAATGGAAAAAAGTTTCAATACTCGTGAGAGACAAAAATACATACATTTAATACATGAAAGTTAAAATAGTTCATTTTTGTTTAAGGCCTTTATTTTCAAAACAATGAAACATCATCACTAAAGCCATTGTAAACGAGGAAGATGACCAATCAACAGCCATACAAAAAGATGTCCCGGTGGCATTATTGCTGAGAATCCTAATGAATTCATTTTCTGGCAGCAGAATTGGTAAAGGCGCTACAGTTGTTCAACATACCCATGATTTAATACAATATTTTCATAATTTTACTTGTTAGTCATTTTATTCATGAAAATAGCATGGCATTTCAACCTTACGACATGTTCAAGAAACATAACTAATTAAAACTAAAAATCATGTCATGCTGAACCTTGAGTGGATGATAAAGATTCCGTGGCATTCTTTTTCTAATATTGTGACAATGGGGTAAAGTCCTTGCCTGCTAAATCTAGGGTCACAGGTTCGAATCCCACCTGGGTGGAATTATCACCACTCAGGGCATGGGTGTTCGTATTCGTCTTTTGTGAATTGGCCAAATGCACAGTGTTGGGGGTAGTAAAGATAAAAATAAATAAAAATAAAATAAACAATAGTTGTTACTGCAATTAAATTGACTGAAGCTAACAATTAAAACATAACTAATTCCATAATAAGTCAGATTGATGAAAAATCACTCGTGGTGAATACTCATTGTAATAAGATATCACAGGTGTGAAAAGAACAAATTATAGTACCTTAAATTAAAGGAATATCGAAATTTTTGGAAGTGACAAACATTGAAAAAATCAAGTTAAAATTAGGATATTTTTCCCTGAGATAGCAAATGAATACCATGTACTTAGAGATCACTTTACAAGAGGCAAGACATCTAAATCAAGTATACAATTGATTACTTTTTTTCTATGATGAGTATAAATGATCAATAGGCTGCAACCAGTTGTCTGCATAGTTAGGGAGAGTATAAAATTAACTAAAACTAACTATTAATTAAAATGCTATATTGATTACCTGAAACAGACAAGGATATGGTTTGTCTCCAGTGTGCGTGCGCATGTGGGCACGCAAACGACAAGGCTTGTCAAAGAGCTTCCCGCATCCCACCCAGGAGCAACGCACTTCTTCTTCCTTGTGCTGATGCGACTTGACATGGGACTGGAGGGAGTTGGCCGAGTAATAATGCTTACCACAATCAGCATACGGACACCTGAAAGAATATACTGCATTAAAAACAGACAAGCAGAGCACATCCTGGGCTGACTTAAACCACCTTCACATGGGGTAACATCTAAAATACATGCAAGTAAGAATACAGTGACTCATGGGAGTCACAGAAAATCAGTTCCAAGGAGTAGTTTAACTTTTGAACTCTATCTCCCCAAAAGAATAACATCAACCTTGGATGAAATTTACCGAGAAGAAAACTGCTTACTTGAACAGGATTTGAGCTTTACCCCACATATTACCAGTGAGGAGTGTTAGCCAGTTACACAACCAGTCCATATTCATTCAAGGCAAGATTCAACAGAGGCTGATTTGAACAAGATGTTCTTGTCTCCAGTCTACATCATGGCACGTAAGATGTGGGTGTGCTTGATAATCCAAAGTTGTGAAAAAATTAACCCAACACTCTGCCTAGAAGACGAAGGACTAATCTGCCATTAAAACGCCAGCAATGATGGAATCTCTTACACAGTGGACTTCCTGAAGAGAATTGCTAAAACCAAACATTGCCGCTTAAGAGCAAAACAATGAGTACCATCCATTCGCTCTGGAATACAACTAACTTTGCAAAACCAACAGCTCAGTTTACTTCTCTTCATCAGATCATATCCTGCACATTACATAACACAATTCACAACAGACCAGGGGTGCAGACAATGAGCACTGGTGAATTAAAGAACTGATATGGCTGCATCTGTGATTTTTTTTGTTTTTCTTCAATTTCACTAAATGTATCAATCAACAACATCACAACAACAATAGCAGACGACAATCAGAGAAATGTTATTAAACCTATAGTGGAGTGTACAAAGTTTTATTTAAGTTACTACGAATGACTTCCACAAAGTCAAGCCTGGAACCATTTCCTTTGTGACAATCAGAGAGTTGGAGAAGAGTTGGGTCTGAAGAGGATATGAAAGACTCAATAAAATTTGATGCTACGTATAAATGGTATTTATGGCAAATATCATTTAATACTCATAATAAAGTTTGAAGAAGCACAGTCCAATTAGATGCACTCTTTTTCTCAAAGCTGTATTCAATAATTGGTCTGCATCTTATGAGCCTATGACATTAAATCTACGTTTTCATCCATTCAATATTGCTTATCTGTCAGGGCTGTCTACCCCTCAACCATCGCTGCAGATTGTATCAGAGGAGCAATTCAAAGGTGCACTCATCATCATTCATTTGCTCCTGGGTTCCTACGGTGAACAACTTTTTAAAAGGGTAAAACATGATATGTTTCTACAATAAACAACGCTTCCCAGGTAAATGCTAAAGGTAAAGAGTTCTTGGAAAGGTATAAAACAGCAGCCACATTTCCATGACTTATGTAGCCTGACATTATCATCATGGTGAAAATTGATCAAGTCAGAAATATGTCATGCACCCATTTATCTATCTCTACAGGGTTGAAGTAGCCTGCCACTGGTCAGCACTTTTCTGTTCTTTTTCTGGTCATCTCAGGTACGGTTTCAACATGCTGCTAAGACAGAAACCTTTGTCCTCACAATTTTTTCTATCACTGGCTAAAACTCTCACAATCAGGTCGAGGTAGTCATTGGTATGATACAAAATTTTGGTTTCAGCAGAGTTGATCCAGTTGCCATTATTGAGACTTTAATAAAGTTGCTGTTTCTGGAAGTTGACAATCCCACTTTCTCCCTATGAACTATTGCCGTTGACAGATGCTGATTAGTATTTCGTCTTCTCAAACCTAACTCAAAAAATCATGGTGAGTCTAATGGCTTGGGATATATGGTAAAAGAAGCTGACAAACCAAGATGATGGAATTTCTACATCTACATACTAACTACCCTATAAGCTGCTGCAGAGGTGTGTAGCAGGAGGTGTTAGGACACTGTACACAAAAGGGGACGAAAAATGGAAGAGGAAGGAGTAGAGGGCAAAGGTGAACTGAATGTTAATGGTGTCTCCCATGTAAGAATCTCAGCATTTTAGTCTAGAGTGGTTCGTGGAAAGAAGGAATTTTTAACCATTTAGTATGGATAGCATGGGGTCAAACTAATTTCCCCCATATAATTCTCCAATTCACCTGATATGTATTGTTCAAGTAAAATCACCCTAGCATGTAGTAATATGCCAAAATTTCAGCAGTGCCTTCTCGTGACTCTCAGCCTTCTAGGTAACTCATAGCCTTTAAGTCACAAACTGCCAGGATCTGACTCCCTCATTGCTTGGCTCGTGAATCGCTTGGCCACAGCTGGTCCAATGGATCATTTTTATACCCTGTATGCTAGTAAGGCCCCCAATAACTTTGGCGTGAATCGTGACCTAGCAATACTGGGATATCTTAGCCAATTGCCACGGGCAACAATATTTCCCCTCTCTTCCCCATCCTCCTCTCTATGAGACTTCCCCTGCTTTTTGTGTTAAGACCTGCACGGCGAGGGAGGGGACTCTCGCTCTCTGACTGGCATTGACTTCACTACAACGCTCCCGGCATTTCCCTGGCTAACAAAAGGGACCTCACAGCTTCTCTCATCAAATGGACTTTTTTTCAAAAATGCACCAAAATTGTATCATGGTATTTCGCCTATGGGCATGTTGCAATTCACATTATAGTATTAGGGCATTGACTGTGCACAGACTTGAGATGTAGCAAATGAGTCAATGTTTATAGTAATTTTTTTTATAGATAGTTATTTTTAAGTCGTAGGGTGGATGATTTTGGGAATTTCACATACAAAGTTGCAGGTGACGGAGATCTAGCAACGCCTGATTTATGCGTAGAGAATTAGAAGTCGAGCACGAGTGAGATGGCCAGAGCACGGGTGGCAGAGTGGTTAGTGTGACTGTGCTGGAGCATGTGCATCAAGGGTTCGATCCCCACCCGATTGCTTTTGACTCTCGATGTTAGGATCTGATTTTGGCCTGTTTTTTAGTATTTCAAAGCTTAAGATTATGCTTTGTGAGTAGTCTTAATGTGTTCGCTTTTTAGGCATTAAGCTGTTGTTGGTCTGTTGATTAACCTTTATGTTCCGAGTGTGTCTCTCCGGCACAAAAATTGCGTCCCTAGACTGCCGAGCGTGTTCGTTTGGCACATTGATGGACATTTAAAAAACCATGGTCATATAAAAAAACCCCGGCCAGCAAGGCTTACGACTATGAAAAAACTCGGTAAGGTAAAGGTTAACCCTTCAAGCGCGGAGGAGATTTAAAAGAATCCCATCTCGTAGGTCGGAGGAGATTTAACGGAATGGCCGGTTTTCGCATATGGCTGGTAAAAAATTTATAACTTTAAAACTATTCATTGAATTAATTTCAAATTTTTTATACGTATAAAATAATATCTTGTCTATAATATTTTGTAGTATAACTTGTACTTCCTCAAACTTTTTAAGATATTTTTTTTATCTTTTACAGCTACCAAAAATCTGATTTCCTTCATTTTTTAATGCAAAGAACCTGTTGCGTATTATTTGCTTATAGGTATTACTATTTTTAAAAAACACTTTAATATGAAGTTCTAGGCGATAAATATATTATTGTTGTACATGCATGAAAGGCTGCCTCACCTCAGCAAAGCAGGATGCACGCATCACACATTCGGCGATGATAATACCAGTTATAAAAATGGCCTACCTCAATAATTCTGCTTGGTGTGGTAGATCTCAAAACAGTCAAAGCAAAGTCCCACGTCATAGTTTTTACACCAGTACACAGTATCTCTTCTCCTGGAATGTTTTGCACAGACGACACACCTCCTTTGCAGATGTTGTTTCTTTCCTGAGGGAGGGATCCTTCTAATGAAATGTCTTTCTGTCAAGCGAGGCAATAAACTATCGGCGGAATGTTGGCCAGGCACTCGGGCGTCCTTTTTGACATGGCGTCCTTTCTGAAACAGTTACTCTACTAGCTGGACATGAAAGGTGAAATGGTCAATGTTTTTATTTTTGTTTTCCCGGTATATTATTAGAGCATTTAGTACTGCCGAATTCAGGAGTCTTCTAAATAGCTTCATGTACCACTTGTTGAGACTCTTTCGCTCAAGTAGGTTTGAAGTAACTGATCTTTTAGATCCACCCCACCCATATATTTATTATAATCAATGATACTCATTGGTTTTATGAGTTCGTTCCCTCATTTTACTATAGTCTTTGTTTCTATGCCATGGAATGTAAAAATCATGGTGACTACTTTCTTATTTTTCCACTTTACATCTGAAACTGGGCCGCAGTGTTGACCGGCTACCTCTCCTTTTTTCAATTGTTTCTTTAACCTTCTGAGAGACATTTTTTCTATTGGTCCTCAAAGTTCCAACACAGTCAGTACCGTAAGAAACTTTAAATAGTTGTGCTAAATCCGATGAGTTGTAAAAATTGTCCATCCAAAGTGTTCTGCCTTGATTCAGTACAGGAAACAAGATTCAAAATGATTGCAGTTGTTTTACTTGAGCTTGCCATGCAAATTGGTGATCTAAAGATTGTATCTCTCCCAGTGTGGATTAGGAAAGAATATAAATAACCATTAGTTGCATCACTGAGCTCAAAAGTCTTTATACCAAACTTTGATGATTTCAACGGCAAGTATTGTTTGAAGGACAAGTGACCTTTCCATAAAGTCAAGGACTCATCAATTGAGATATTTCTATTAGGAAGATAATATTCCTTGAAAGTTTTATTGAGATGTGAAATGACTACAAATACTTTTTTCAACTTCGGTGGTCCTCGACAACTAAGAGTGTCTTCGTTGGTCGTGAAGTATATACATTTACATATGAGTTCAAAACGATCTCTGGTAATTACGTCTCCAAACCCAGGTGTGGTTAAAACTCTTTTGGTGGAAAAATATGAACTAAGTGATGGCTTCTGTATTATTCCCATCAACATGAATAATCCCAAAACTGTATAAATTCATCGACCGACACTATTTTCCTAGAGAAAATTCTGGACTTTTTGGAAAGGGACATGTACTGATCAGCAAAACGATTAGTTTCCTTTACAATTGTACTTACAAATTCTTCATCGAAGAAAAGTTCAAAGGCATCTAAAATATTAGTCACCAATGAAGCTTTCCCTTGCGGTCCAGAGCCACCGACGAACTTTTCCCTTTCTCCTTCGTAATGTTTCATGTCCTCCCAGAAAAAGCTTTCCTCTGGTTCCTCCTCTGAATAGTCACTATATTCCTTCATCAAGTCCAATTCGGAACGATCTTCAATCACCTCGTCACTATCACTTTCAGAGCTCCCACTATCTTCCGAATCGTATTCCAGAAGGAGTTCCTCTTCGATTTCTTCTTCAGGTACCGAAAGCCTTTTTCTGCTTGTCGAAGCCATTATGTAAATACCGATATTTCCAAGGTTCAATAAGTTGATGCGGTCACAGAAAAGATTTCCGCCGGAGATACCACACTCAAGAAAGGTTTCATTCAGACTAAAGCATTTGGAGTTTCGAAAAGAATTCTTCCCCTAAGCCGTGAAAACCGACTTGGCAATGGTCAACCTTCTCGGCCACGCAAGCAACTTCATAATGAAAGACATATTGTACACAAACCAAACGAGATGCAGACCTAAAGAACCTCCTCATCATTTATGATGGTGAGAGATAAAAAGCAGACTAATGCCTGAGATAAGAAGGGCGGGCATTGAGAGGGGACGGCGGCTGGCCCCTCTTTCTGCGACACATATGGAGGGTCAAGAGGAGATATGGAAGAGAGAAACAAACCGTTGAAAGACATCCTAAACTAGTGTGGTCCTCTAAAAGCTGTGGCACTGCGACACCAACACTCCGTGAGAAGAAAGTTGCATAAAATCATTTTTTCGGAATAAGTGTTTAGCAGCAAGCGTTCAGAGAGTGTGAAAGAAGTATTCGAAAATTCCATATAATTAAAACACTCTCAATGAAATATGATAATTTATTATTTTATAACAGCTATGATTAATTAAAAGCCACATTCTTCTGTTTTCGAATAATACCGTACACGCAAGGATCTTGAAATAATATAATCATTTAAAAAATTAAAATATGCAGATGGTCACCACGATGTACTGGCTATGTCACTCGACGGCATGCGAAGTCCAGGCGCGACGTACTCACTACGTCGCTCGATGTTGAAGGGTTAAGGTTTCCACGGAGCTGGAATGTAGATCTCTCCATATTTTCCAGGATTTCTTCCACGTCAGTTATTAGTGGGACAGCAGTTTCCTCCTTCTACCTGAAGACGCTGGCAGGACTGCCAGCGAAACTGTTGTCCCACAAACAACTGACGCGAAAGAAATCCCAGAAAACATGGAGAGATTAAGCTGTTGTTGTTTAAACTGCAAGTAAACCCGTTCTGTGTTGTGTAACTTGATATATAAACACCATTTAACAGCTCACTACTGTTATGTGGAGTAAGACGTTTGGAAATGTGGAGACCAAACGAGTGAATTTGTGTTCTGGTGTTTCAATGACGATGTGGCATGAAAACTATCAGGAAAAGAATGTTTGTGGTATAGCTTGCTGAATTATGATGACGGAAGAAGTAAATTGGGCAACTGTTTCAATTAGGCAACTTGCAATCACGTAATTCAAAAGCGAAGCAGTAATGAAAAGGGAAAAGAACCTTAGAGAGTAAAATACAAACGTGGGCTTAACTGCCACCAAAGGTGACAGCTTAAGCTAATTTCTTATTTATTGCAATATATGCTCCATTGTTCAAGAAGTTGTCCATTTCAAAGGTTGTGCTTGTCTTTATTTAAATTTTGTCAACCCTGTTTCGCCTCAATCTAGTCAGTTTAATACAGTGACAACAAATTCAGTTTTGTGCGTCGCAGTAATTCCCAAGTCTCTTGCAGCTTCTGACCTAGTGCTTCCACCATTTGAGTACTCTTAGACCTTACAAAATCTTTTCAATATTACCTCTAGTATATTTCAACCTTCTTTGCGCCACCCATAGATGATGGGCAGATGTATGCTCAAGTCCAAACATACATAAACAGATAACCAAGCATCAAGAACACCTTTGTCTTGGAAATCACATTGTACATGACAATAAAAAGGCGACTCAACTGGCCCTTTAGGACTTGCCTGTAGGGAGCATGGTGGACATCGTGATCTCGCAAGTGAACTTCCAGGTGACGCCTGGTCTGGAAGCATGCACCGCACGACTTGACCGGACACACCATCTCTGCTGGCCGCCAGTGAAGCTTCTCATGCGTGTGTAAGTTGTAGATAGTGGTGAACCTGCGTCCACAGCCTTCAACAGGGCACTAGTAACAATGAAATCAATAACAATTCTACACCTCTGAATTAAAATTATGACTGGAAGAGATAGCTTTTAATCAGCCAACTGTCCAAAAGGAATATTTATTATAATTAAAAACAATAAGATTTTGAATTACATATTCAAACATCTGCAAGAGATGACATTTAATGGAATACAAAGTTGCATTAGTGAAATATTTATTTTTAAAACTTATGAGCACTACATCATCACAATAGGAAACCGCTTAAACAATCTTCAACTTGATGGTCAGAACGAAAAATCATGGAATTGGGACGATTTTCACTTCATCAGTCACCCACTCCGGTGGACCAAAACAAAACCACATTGGCCAACACTAGCCACCAAGTATTATATAATTCATAAAAAAACAACCACATTGGCCAAATCCATTGGCCAATAAGTCACATTCATTTATTCATCATAGCATTGACTACACAGTTTCCTCACCAATATCGAGGATGATGAAAAATTTAAACATCATAATTGATATTATCAATATTTTTCTTTCCACGACAAACTATGAACACAATGACAGGGTAAAACTTACCAAGTAGTCTTTTTTCTTTAAATGGGTTTCTTTATGCCGCTTCAGCTTGAAGTAAGTATAGAAGGACCAGTGGCAGCCATCATAGTCGCACTGAAATGAACGAATTAAAAGATGAGGAAAATTAATCTGGGAAAGTAGACATGCCATTTTTACCATTAGCTCTGCTCTGGTAATGGGCATGTAAGAAACGTGATTGAATGGGCGAAGAAACGTGAAACGAGCTGAAGGAGTATGCTTTGTTGGTTTCTTCATGGTGAGAGATTGAATGAGTGTTGAGTAGCAAAGCAAATGTATTCCAAAAGAGTGAATTGGTTGAAAGGAAGAGAGAGACGAATAGTGTCATGCCTCGTGTACTTCTTTCCCCTGGTTAATAAGAAAAAAAGAAGGGTAAAATTTAAGGCTGGACATGTAAAAAAAAATCTACCCAAGAGAAAAATTGAGATTGAAAGAACTGAAAAAAGGCACTTCAAAGAGTAATTTCAAATAAAAGATGTAAAATCTCAGATAAAATAGAGAAATAGCTAAGAGATGGAAAGAGTAACTGAGGAATCAGATACAGTACATTATTACAGAAATGTATAGCAGGATGAATACGCTAATTTTTTGTGGTTATTATAAAAATGCCATTGTCCCAAATTTCGTATCCTTTTTTTTCGACCTCATTTGTGACTCTTTTATCTAGAAATTTTGTGAGTTTGATAACATGATTGTTATCTACTTACATATGAAAATGTAGCAGGGTTTGTCACACTGCCTGTCTGCACAAACTAAACTTTTAACTATTAGTTTTACTATTTGAAAGATACACAATTTCATTAAAAGAGCTTCAAGCAACTAAATAGGAAATTTCAACTTAGTAAAAAAACATTAAATTTATAAATGGGAAGTAAAGTTCTCCTTTGTGTAGATAGAACTACTAAATAATTTACCTCCCATTGACAAATATCAGGCATTTATGCTTGTAGTTAGAAAATCACGATCAAAAGCACTATTTTACTGTTCTTAAAACTTTTTCAAGATTAATTAAGGAAGTCATCACACCACTGTCATACCTACATTGAGGGTAGAGTAAACATGTTGTCATCACAGGAAGTTAAATATCAGGAAATTACCGAAAAAAAAATCTTTCATGGACAACACACAAAGAAAACATTTGCGGCAGAGCACTAAAGAAACTAGGATTTCTTAAGTGTGTAGTAGGAAGGTCCTCCAATGAAAAAGTCTTAGAGGTACTACATACTTCGCTCTGGTGAGTCCACATCTCAAATACATTAATAGTGTTTTGAACCCCAAACATAAAGATTTAACCCAAAAAATACACACAGCACTAAAGAAACTAGGATTTATTAAGCAAATAGTAGGAAGGTCACCTGATGAAAAAGTGAAAGAGAGGTGCTACTTCACTCTGGTGAGGCTAAATCTTGAATACACTATTAGCATTTTGAACCCTAGGCAGAAAGGTTTAATCAAAAAAATAAATATAGAACAAAGGAAAGCCATGGTCTTCATTGAAAATTGCTATGAGCAAACATAGTGTTTCACAGCCTTTAGAGGGATTAGGATGGGAGTCATTGGAGACTCAAAAGGCCACATGCTACTAGGCAATAACAGTCCGCACAACATTATTACTGGCTACCTCAAGGCCACATGGAAAAGCTGTCAGTATCCAGCCAATCAAAATTGGCTGAGAGATTCAAATACTTACCTACGAAGTAATATCACAGGAGATCTGCACAATCTCACAAGAAGTATTCATAAAAATAGTGATATCCCTTCTCGGGGTGTTTCAACAGGTAAAGGGCTTACTTGCTGCCACCGGTTTGGAGAGATGTTACAGGAATAGTGGTGGAAAATACCCCAATGAGAAGGAAAATTAGGAGCTAGAAGAACATGAGGGGTCAATGAAGCAAGATCCCAGTGTTAATGAAGCAAGGCAATTATGCAAGGAGAGAGCAAAATGAAGGCAACTTTGACAGCAGAGTCATGACTGACAGGGCTACCGCTGAGAATGAAACAGTTTTCACAGAGCCCACCCTAAAAAGTAACACCATGATGGAAAATATGTATGTACCAAATGAGAAAGGAATGTCTACTGCTAAGACCAATAAGGGTATGAATAATAGTAAGAAAATGGAAAGGAAGGTTATCAGTTGATGGGATCAATGAAGATTGAAGGAATTTACCACATCAGCATAAGACAGGCACAGAATCAGGACGAACTGGAAGCCAGTAATTTGGGACCCACCAAAAGGAGGAACTACAATTAACTCCCAACATTATGAACAACATATCGCTCACCAGTAAAAATCTCTTCATAGTTTTGGAGAAGTGGTAGAAATAATAGCAATGTTGACTGGGATTTGCAAATCATTCCCAATCTGGATTTGCAAAAACCAATTAAAAGCGTTACTCAAAAACAGAGCAAATCATTTTTCACCTTCCCACTTAACCAAGAGAATTACTTACTTAATTGTAGGTATTGACCAAAGCATTAATCATAGTAATAGGACCAAGCATTTCTACACAAGCGAATGGCTATCCAAATCTAACTCATATCATTTGTTAACTTTCAATCAACCAATGTAGTCCAACAGATTCTGGTTATTCTGGAATAAGCTAAGCAATTTACCATACCATAGGCTAAAATAATTTATCACACCCGTTTAACAATCATTTACAAACACATAAATTGAATAACAAGGTTGCATTCACTATAAAACAACAGAGGGAAAATGTTAAAATGTAATCTGGTAACCAAATGAATGAAATTCGCCCTGCATTTGAAGATATTGAATATGCATATGATATATAATATATATACATGTAAATGCTATAAGACTTGACATTTAAGAGAACCCAGAAAATATAACAAGAAATAAGTACTAGGTAAACCTGAACTTAAGGTGCACTACGACTCTGGGCCCTTAGTTTTCATCAGATTTTCACTGAAGTTTCTTGGACATGCCACCTAGTCCAGTTGGATAGTCTGAACCGATTGGTACATACTGATCTTTTCAGCACGAAAAATGTTACTGATAATGTACGGCTGATTTATTACAATTTAATCATTATATCAATAAAACATTTTGTTAACCGTGCCAGTAAGTAGCTGAGCAATAATTACCTTATATGGCCTCACTCCATAATGGCCAAGAATGTGAATCTTTAGCATACTCAAGCGAGGAAATGACTTGTTGCAACCTTCTGCATGGCAGACCCACATTTTGCCACCGTTGCTTCCTGAAACTCCTGATATTGTGCATAATATTGATTCCGTGGTGATCCCTAACTCGGCTAAGGCTTCCGTAACAGGCCCATCTTCTGTAACACGCCTTGAGGACTTGCCATTGCTTACGTTATCAAGAGATTCCTCTTCCACATCCTGTTCCTCAGCCATTTCTAAGTCAGCCTCTTCTGGGGGGTTGGCACCCACTTTCAACTTCACAGGATTACTACATATCCTCATACTATCTTTGGAACCAATGGCACAATCAATAGACTTAGTTAGGACATTATCACTGTTAGATAACACTGGTACCACATCGCTCGGTACACTTATCCTAATTGGTACCTTTAGAGTGGTGGCTTTAGAAGTTGAACTAGGTGACTGGACTAGAGAAGGAACAGGGCAACCACTTACATTGACAGCAGTGGAAATCAATTCTGATATTTTTCCCTGAAACAGTGGTTCACCCGAAATGTTTCGGATCATAATTTGAGCATCTTCAGGAGGAGCTTCACCCGCAGTAACCAGTCTTCCATCACTAGGGACGATGACTTTGGGAACTAAGTGCCTGGGCGAAAACGAAGCACTACACACGGTTACTTTAGTCTTATTTGCTTTTCTCGATCCCACTGCAATAACTTCCGATTTATCCGTCATGCCATCACAATTCACTTTCAACGTGGCTACACTTACAGCATTGTCCAAGGTTTCCTCAAGTGAGGAGATATTTGTGTCAATTTGATAGTTCATTATGCTAAATGAGCATAAATCCTCATCGTCACCCGACTTGGAACCATTTTTATCACCAAATTCCTTCTTCGGAAGGGATTCAATTGGTATTTCCTCAGCTTCAACAGAAATAATTTTCTCTTCTTTTATCGTCAACATATCTCGTGGTAGATCAAGAGGCTCGTCGAGAAACGTCAGTTTACTAGAACTTGGATCACAACAAACCTTATCAACTTCATGTTCCTTCCCTCGCAATAATAAATCCGAATTGTCTAGGTCGTCAAGCTGATGAGATTCAGAATGATCGCTGGCTTCCACCAAACTCGTCGAAGGTCTATGATCTCTATCATTAAGCAAGAAGCCTTCAAATTCAGATAGATTTTGAGTAGCGTGATCTAAAACATCAACACCACTTACACTAACACTTCCGCTTATACTGCCAGTCTTCATCATGACAGAATCTAAATCCACAATACCCGAAAGGGACTCGACCTTAGGTCTGAACCATTCATCAAAACTAACAGCCATATCAGAGTTCGTGCTTAGACAAAAAGCAGTAGACGGCATATCCATTTTGATACAATGTTTAAGTCAGGAAGATACACTTGGGTATGAAATTATAGATCACTTCAATTCTTTTCAGGTGAGCGAGTTGTCCAATTCTGCACAATAAGTCCCAGATCACAATCACCGAGCATAAAAAATACTGTAAACATTGTGAATACCTAATAGGGCTAAAATGACAGCACCACAAGGGCATGCTTGTGTAAGTCTTCACAACTTGCTTGCGCAGAATAAAAACAGCCCACTAAAGAATGTGCATACAAGTTATCATACCTCAGAAAAAAATGTGATTACCATGCTAAAAACATAAACATAAATACATAACATACTTATCGCTAACGCACTTAGTACACCAATTCACCGCATTCTCATTATGGCGCAGGGCCTATTGACAAAATATATAGATGCTGGCACATGTCTGATTATTCATCGTGAACAGGAGACATTTTATATCCAAATCGAAAAGAGGAAAATCCAATGGACAAATACTATTAACATTAGTTTTAAAAATATAAATTCAAAATCTTGCCTTAACTTAGTCCCTAACTCGACTGAGCCAACGTCAGCTTTACTTCAACTGAAAATATTAAATAAAAGATTGAATTTAAAACATAGGTTATTTTGCTGTTACAATGAAGATAGATGAAATGGATATGTTCTTTCTTCTTCATATTCATTCCTAGAAAAAAGGTATTGTATCGTTCATAGAGGTCGTGCGTCATGACAAGAGCATTAAAATTATTTTTAAAACGCCTCATTGGGGTATGAGTTTAACCAAATTTATTCGCAAATATCCTCATTCTGTGGCATTCGCAAATCTCCTCAAGAACACAAGTAAACAGCTCAGAAGTTATTCCATATATGAGTGACGCTTTAATTGGTATTTTTAATGAGTGGTTCTAGAGTGATAACGTTGGTAACACTTTCTATTGTGAAAAGATAAGATGGATAGGATAACCATCGTTCCAAATAGTACGCAGCTCGCGTCTAATCCTAGAAATTCATGAAGTGATTTTCTCCGCCTCTTCTCTGATCTTAACCTTTGCTTCTCATGTTCAGAACCATAATGTAGAGACGTCAGTCTCTACATTCATATTCAAAACCATAGAGAGTAATATTTCCACAGGTTTCCGAGAGTTTTTCAGGACGTTGTCACCTAAGGGGTATAGAGAGAAATAATATTCTAATATCCGTGTTATCAGCCTTGTCTGAACAGCTGAATAAATGCCTCCTAAAAATAGAGATGTAAAAGTCATTCACAGAATGGAAAGACATTTCGGATACACTCTGGATTTCAGTTCTTTGATACACAAGTAAAATAACTCTTTCAGGATATCCTGTTCACGAATTCTCCTCTCAGGCCCTGTTTACATTACTAGCTTTTCACTGCATTTCCGGCGGCGAGGATTTGTAATTTGTAAAGAATGATGGAATGGCCACGGACTATAAAGACATATTTACGGACTATAGAATTACTTTTGTCCTTGGGAATGGAGAACAAAAATGTATACCTGATGGCAGCGCCATTACGGCACGAAAAAGAACCACCAATATATACAGGAAATGAGAGGAACAACGGAGACGGCGGACAACGGCGGAGACCGCGGAAACATAACAAGGAATGCGTCGTTGCATTTTAATTGCACAGTTGCCGGTTGCCGCTGTGTTAGGTGTTATCATTAGCGCAAGAGAGTGCAATCACGGCGTCGGAAGGAGTATTTATTTGCTTATTGTGAATTCTCGAAGGAATAAAAGGCATTAACCTTGGGTTTTCAGGGGGTAGTAATCCTGGACAGGGCAGTGCTTGCTGTGGTGTTTCCAAGTCGACATAGTGGTCTCCAATCTTAAGGTGTGTCCTATCTGTTGGAGTAATTAATCTGGAGCAAGCATTTTAGTAGTTCACGTCAGCGATTGCCGGCGTATTAATTCGCCATCGTCCTTCATGGATTAGAATTCAGGTTCTGCCAGGCTCGGTGACTGTCGCTTTTGGAATTGTAGTTTGTTTATTTACCGCGGTGCATATCCTCAAGACCCTTAGGGTATACGTAGAAAATAATCCTCGTATGACTGCCACATCACCTGGGCATAACAAATAGTGTTCTCGAAGGCGGTGTTTGTTGAATGCATTTCATCACCATTCTAAATAGTATGTTAGGATATATGAAACACGTATGTTAACCTCCGGCTTTGCGTTTTGTTCGGCGTTGAAAAATATTTTCTCGATGCCAAAAGTATCCAGTGTATAGTGACTCACTGAACAACTGATGACCTTGAAAACCGTCTGCAGAAATTCTAATTAGCGAAATTTATGGTAACATATTTACATATGGCAGTGCAAACTATTACAATTTCGAGAGACTATGCATAATTATGCATCGCGTATTCGGTGGTGAACTGAATCCATTCTTCATATTACCGTCGATTTTGGAGGTGTAGCTTCTCAGTCTATCATGTTGGCCGGAAGAAATAATGAGTCTTTCGCGATGTTGATTATCAGTGAAGAAGTCACGAGAGTTTCTCCTAAGGATGATGCAATAACGATGGAGACAATATTTGGCGACGCTGTTCATTTAAATTAATTGGGTAAAGAAGCTGTTATTTTGATGGAAAATCGTTTCACGTGCGAGTGGAGCTCATTATGTTAGAAGTTCCAAATGTGATCCACTCAGAAATATGTGAACCCTTTGTCATTCACGAATATTTCACATTTCCATTCTTCATGCCCTAGTGTTTTATCACAGGGTATCACGGTTCAGGTCGCTTATATTTCATGATCTTTCCATGATACTTATCTGCAATCTCGAGCATTATTGGAGTACTGCGTTGACAATAAGTCAGTATAGTTTCAACTTACTGACCGTCAATAGATAAATCTTAGCATTCCATTCCTCCAAAAATTAAACCTTTAGAGCTATTTCTAAAAAAATTCAAAGCCATAACAGGCCATTTAAAATTTTATGAGTATATTGATTTCGCGTTTTAGTCCATTATCTCTCGTCACTGATGATCTGGACTTGTCGTCCTTCGTATGTCATTAATAAATCTGGGTACTAAGTTCAAGTGTAGTGTTTCTCAATTTGATATTTGTTATTTTCCTTCTGAAAGTCACTGGACACCCCAGAATGACAATGATGCGATGGCAATTTCTGTTCAATGTGGCAATATTCAGTTCCTATTCGTTGAAGTGCACACCCTCCATTTGGTTATCATTGTGATGAAAGAAACTTTCATTTTCCATTACTGTCTAGAGAATATTTTTCTAGCCAAGTCATCGGACAATCACACTTAAATGACTGTTAACATAAAGCATATACCCATATGTAGGTTTATTTGTGTCCTTAGATTCATTCGTGTCACATGTCCCCTCCATAATTCTTTCTGAGAACTCAACTGTTTGAGTGAATAGCATAACATTCACTTTGAGTACTGGATGGGTAAAATGGTCCTCGTCAGGGCTGTTCTAACAGAAGGGGGATTGAGAAGAATTAACTAACAAAAACAGCATAGGAATCAAAAGAATACAGAAAACATACACATTCAGAATTATGAGATATTGTCCTCAGTTTAACAATCCTCAATTTCTCATTACAGGTCATTACATGTTTGTTTTACTATATACAATTTTTTTACAATTTCTAATAATACACTGATCATGGATCACTCTTATCTGTAAATCTATCTCAATAGTGAAAGCATGAAACCTAGCATTCTATTCAATTGGTGCTTGCCTTAACCCATATAGGGTTTTATTTAATTTACATAGTAAACCATCCTTAACTACCATACCATCTAGAGGGATCATATAGATATCTTCTTTTAAAATTACATTAAGAAATGCATTTTTAGCCTCAAGTTGATGAGCAAACAAATTATTGATTAATGATACTGAGTAATATTCTTAATGTAGACAGTCTTGCTCCTGGAAAATAGGTTTCTAAATAATCTACACCCTTTTTCTATGAACAACCCTTCACTACTAACCTCACCTTGTATCTCATCACTTCTCATTCACTTATGTTTTAGAGCAAACACTCATTTACTTTTAATAGGTTTCCTCCCCATTGGACATTTTACCAAATCCCATATATTTGTTGAGTTCAAAGCATTCATATCCTCCTGCATTGCCTTAATCCACTCCTTTTATCGTATCTATCATCAAACTCATCATATGACTCAGGTACACCATCTGCAAAGCCAACAGCATTTAAAACCAAATTTGAATTTTCTTCAATTACTGTATAGAAGTTGATTCCACTTTTTCCCTATCAGAAAGAAGGAATGTGAACAGACAGAATTCTACTCTTATCTTCACTCTCCTCCTTAATCACTGCCAGTATGGCATAGTCCTTCTTCCATAGTATTCTGGCTTTCTGGTTGCTCGGCTGCTCCTCCTCACATCCTGAATTGGGGTATTTCGCTGTTTTAGCTTAGGAACCTCCCCTCCTCAATGGAAATGGGCCAACGTCATTCCGATACATAAAACTGGTCCCAAGAATGATGCCTCAAACTATCACCCAATCTCATTGCTTCCGATCATGTCTTCCGTTTGTGAGCATATTATTCTCAACAGGATTTACTATTTCACCTCTCCCTTTTTATCTTCCCAGCAACATGGTTTCCTCCCAGGAAGATCATGCCTAACAAATCTTGCCGTCTTTACTCAGAACCACATGCTTCATTTTGCATCCCTCCCTATGCTCAATTTGATAATCAAAATTTTTCAAGAAATGTGCCCAACGTGATATTCTTGCATCACTTTTGATATTCTTATGTCCTTTTTTGCTAATGTCAACTTGCAGGCATTACAGTCTGTCAAAATCTTATATTTGATTCCCTGCACATACACTGTAAAATGCTGGAGAGAATATTTAATGGCCGAGGGCTAACAATGACTACACTGAAAAGCAGCCACTTTAATGTGTCAAAAGCCTCCAGTTCCTCGGCTCCAAATGGAAAGACTGCACCCTTTCTTAGCAGGTCAAATAAAGGCTTAGCAGTCGGTGAGTGATTTGGGATTAACCTCCTAAAATATGACACAAGACCTATAAAACTGCATATATCCATATCATTCTTTGGAGATGGGTACTTAATGCCTGCTTCTACCCTAGTTAGCCAAATATCATTCTCATCAACACAATACGCCAAATACAGGACTGACGATTGTAAAAAGCTACATTTATCGAATCATTGGCTCTCAAGATATCTAAAGCTTCACTTAGAATGCCTAGGTTATCATCAACACTACAGGTGGCGATCATGATATCCCTCAAACAAAGAATTGCCTTCCCTGCATCAACCAGATGCCTAAACTAGCCATCAGTCTATCACTAGAAGACAGCTAGTGCATTACACAAGCCGAAGGGATATCTTAAATACTCTATTGACTCGTTGAAGTCACAAAAGAAGTGTAAATGATAGAATTTTCATGCATTGTAAATTATTGACAACCATTTTCCTAGTCTAGGCCAGTGAACGATTTCTTTCCTTCCAATCGATCAATACAATCATCAGTGAGTGGCATTGGATGGTGATATGTGATTATTAACTTGGTCTGTCACTTAAGTCAACACAAATACGTAACTTCTCTCTTTTTTCTTTACTAGGACAATGGGACTATTACATGTGGAATTACTTGGTCTAAAGGCTTGGTTAAACAATGAATTAACCCAAACGTTTTCTTGTACAAGCTCATGTACGAATGCATGAACCAAATACAGCAGGTTCTATTTTCCTGTTCATGCATTCGTACAAGTTGGTGTGGTTACACGATAAATTTTGGTGTTCATGCATTCACGAATTAACTCGTATGGACTTATGTATTGTGTAACCAGGGCGTAATGATCCATTTGCCGAAGGTTCATCAATGATTTTCTTTACCTCTGCTTTCATATCACAGGCCAACCTTCTGGGACTCAAATAAAAAGGCTGCTTGTGCCTCAAACAGATATTCATCTTACATTCATTCATAGATGCATGCGACTGAACCTTTCCCATGGCATAATGTTCAAAATATCTTGTTTTACCTTTTCAGTCCCAGTTCAAGAAACATTTGGAGAGATAATAACATTGTCAATTAAATTATTCTCACTCACACTTAATATTTAGAATTTCATTGGCAGAACTGCCTTGCGGAAAAACTTCCACTTGTCCCTGCTTCTCGAAATAAATCTTTACATCAGGATAAGAAATTATATCTCTTCCCAAAATATAGTTGTATGCCATCATGGAATCTGGAACAACAAAATTTGAGGGGCAGCAATATATCATTGACCTGAATATTTGAGGTAAAACAGGCAATCTGTAATTTAGACTCATTTATACCACGAAAATTCATTTAAATTCTCATCATTTCGTAGAATTTGGAAGGGATAGCCTTGCTGATGGCTGATAGGCAATCCAGAATCCACCAATCTAATCATTTCATGCTTTGATCAAGTTCCATCTTCATAATTGATGGTAACCAGTAAGATAAGAGAATACACTGGTGGTGAGATGACTAGTCGTGCTCTCTTCTCCTTCGGTTGGGTAGTCACATGGACCACAAGGGTGGTACTATCTGACGCATCTCTTTTGTGGGCCGAGGTCAAACCAGGTGGCCCATGGTGCCACACTCAATACACGATCCTCTCTCCCTCTTTGGCCACGGGCGTGCCTAAACTGGACGTCTGTCTCTGCCATTACAGGTATAGTTGGACGGAATGCTCTGGGGGAAGTGATTTGGGCTTTAAAAGAGGTGGGAGTGGAGCTTGACAGAGGTGTGAGGAGGGCTGCTGGGAAACTTAACCATTGAGCCTCAGTATGCTGCTGTCACTCGCGTTATCACTCTCAAAAGTTTGCTCAGGGTGTCAAAGACTTGCATACTTGGAACTGCATCTTAGGGTTGTCAAACCCATCTATAAGATAATCGATCGTGTTGTCATCAGGCAAACACAGCCAGCTCACTGAAGTCACTTTGTCATTAAAATAACTTGCGAAAAAATTGCTTTTTCTCCATCGCCTACATTTAAATGAATTAAACAGAAAAACTCTGTTAGGTTGACTTTTGAACATAGGTTGTGAAGCATCCTTGAGTGCCTTCCAGGACAAACAAATATGGTCCTCCCTGGAATGGTACCACCATACTGCATACCAACGTAATTTTCCTATTCTGATCAAATTCATGAGGTTCCAAGGCACCATATGCATCACCTTACCATGATCACATCATTTAATCCACGAACAAACGTCTTCATGAGGCAGTCTGGAAAATTCAGGAAGTAGAACTGCAATCTCCTTGAATGAAAATCTCAGAGAGTGTTCCATTGCCACTGGAACATGGTTCACCTTGAGGAATGCATTTCTAATCCCGTCTTCCAGTGACAGGAAGGGTATTTCCTTGTTAATACAAGGATTAGCAGGTTCATCAGAACGTTCACTTAAATTTTTGGATCCATCTCAGAAAACTGTGAATAGAATATAGTCACAAAGAATTATGTATCCATTAACATTGGCGGAATCCCACTCCTGAAAATTGTAGGAAACAGTCGGGTGGTCCGGAATAACACCAAACACGTGGGATAACCATTTTGTTCATGAATGTTCAATACTCTCTATTACATGACATAACATTTATCAATGGGAAGACACGACCAGTCACCATAATGCACTCAGCACATGCACTGCCACCTCTCAAGGTCCTCATTGCCCTTATCTTCCTCATCCCTAGGGCAAGGGCCTAGCCTCATTGAAACACCAGTTCCCGTAAGATCACTGAAGTTAATCAATGTTAGGCCCAGACGAGGGTTGGATGGGTGACCATTCACACCTTCACCATGGCGCTCTTGTCTCCTACCTGAATATGGCAGGCAGGTTAAAAATGGGGTTGGCACAATGGACCATTCAAGATCTAGGTGCCCGAGCTCCTGTAGAAGGCTCCCCCAAATAACAATAACAATCCTTATCCCTATCGCCCTAATCCTTAACTTCCTTACCCTTATCCTCATAATATTCAACAAAGACCTTGGTGGCTCCTAACACACAGAGCTCCAACCAAGTGGGGGAGAGCGGAGCGGCATATTGCAACACTGGCAGCACAATTACGACTGCTACAAATTCTTTGTAAAACCTTAACTAAGTTGAAATTAATTTTGCTCTGTTTCTTGATAAGAATAAAATAACAATATTAATTTCCACACTTTTTAAATGAAAACTGACTATGGTTTCGACACTATGTCTTTATCAAGGTATATATCATTAACATTTAGATTGTATAAATACCCTTTAGCCTAAAGGAGGTAGGTGGGGCTGTTTTAAAGGGATGATGGAGGAGAAGGCAATGGAGAGAATCAACAAGTATTGATGAAAAATCTTGTTTTGTGAAACACTTGAATAGTTTTTGTTACTTGAGCAATTTTGATATTGATGCTTTGTACTTTATGATGAAATTAACTATTTATAGTCTGCTATGGCATGTGCAATAAGGAATAAATTGATTATTTTTATAAGCACCACCTTTCCCCCAAGTTTTCTAACTTGGTACCTCTGGCCCTGGAAAAACTTATGAACAGGGTTCAACCATATGTACATATTTGTTTTCATATCTGAGTGCGTTAACTTCAATCCATCTCATTTCTTACCAGGTTATCATTGACCAATGATGGAAGACTAAATATTCAGAAATGGAATCTACAGATATCAGTGATCTACTGTACCAGTGCATTGAACACAGTGAAGGAGTGAAGAATTTGCCCCAGAGAAGGGAGAGATCTTTTGATGATAATAGAGGAAATCAAGATGTTGACAGAAGTAGGGGTGCCATACCAAAGCGATTCCCGAGAAGTGACCAGCATAGGGGGCTAGAACATCACAGCCCATCGTTCACACGAAATGGGCCAGAACCCAGGGAAAGTAACAGAGGAGGTCGAGGAAAAGGGCTGGAAGCCAGTGTAAATAATTGGCGAGGTCGAGGGAATGGGTCGGAAACGTGGCAAAATAACCAGAGGGGTCGTGGAAATGGGTGGGAAACCAGAGGTCGAGGCAGTTGGCCAGAAAGCTGCCAGAATAGCCAGAGAGGTCGTGGAAACGGACCAAAATTTCAGGAACATGGTGCACGAGGTCGTGGAGGTAGGTCGGAAACCTGGCAAAACAGCCGGAGGGGCCGTGGAAATGGGCCAGAAACCATGGAAAATAGTAGAAGAGGTCGTGGAAATGGGCCAGAAACCATGGAAAATAGTAGAAGAGGCCATGGAAATGATTCAGACTCAGGAAACAGGGAAAATAACTGGAGGGGGCGTGGGAATTCCAAACGTCATGGGAACCCGGAAATACCTGCTAGTTCCAAGAGGCTTCACAATGAGCATGCTGAAAACGGTTGCTCTAATCAGAAGCCCACGATGGCTCCAGAGCTGATGGAAATAGATGGGGAACTACTTGAGTCAGTAATTGCGAAGAGAGAAAAACCACCTCAGCCTGAGAGTGGGGATATCAAAGGATTCAGATACATGCAGGTAAAGGAACTGCTGAAAAGGGAACCTTCTGATCTGTTGATGCATTTAACAATCAATAAACAGGACTTTTTGCTTCTTTTGAAACAAAATCTGCGACCGGATATGATAATGCTAGTTGTAGCATTGTTTGCCCAGGTATCATCATCGCATATGAAGGAAAATCTTGCAGCACTGTTGGCTCACTCAGTTCATGCCAGTATTTTGGAACAGTTTTCTGCACACTCATTTAATATTGTTGCCCAGAATATGACGTATAAAACAGATGAAGTAATAAAATATTTTGAGCATCTTTATATTTTATACCAAGATGTTGTGGACATCATGCCTTCTAAAGCTAGTGAAATTTTGAGTGACCACTCCACAAGGGCTGTAATGGCTCTGCAAAACTTGAAAACCTTGAGAAAAATGTCAATTCCACCAACGTTGGAGGAGAATTATGCAATTCTTATGGCTTCTGTGGAATCATTGCATGAAGAACGCAAATCTGCTCCTCAAAGGAGATATAAAGAAAGGGCGCAAAGGGAGTGGCAGCCTGGTATTGATTTCCGACAATTGAGTGCTCATCCTTTACCGCAAGACTTGCTATGTAAGGCAGATGTTAATATCTGTCCAGTTGTGATAGAGGGTCCGTACAAAAGTGTGGAACACTACCTGGATGTACAGTTTAATCTCATGAGGGAGGATTTCCTCATTCCTTTGAGAGATGGCATTGCTAATTTCGTAGAGCAACAGTCCAAGAAGTCAGAAAGACATAGGCGCATTGAGAATGTGAGGTTTTATAGAGGTGTGAGGTTTTTGAACCAGTTCATAGATGGTGAAACTTTGGTCACCGAAGTTCAGTTTTATAATAAAATCCAGGCTAACAGATCCAACTGGAAGAGATCCAAGAGGTTCATGTTTGGTGCTCTCCTCTGCTTTACTTGCGACACTTTTAAGTCAATCATTTTGGGAATAGTTTGTGATAGACGGGTGGAACTACTTGAGAAGGGAATCTTGAGATGTGAGCTCCTCGGTGATGTGAGGGATGACAATTTATTTAAGAAAGAATTCATCATGGCTGAAAATGAAGTATATTTTGAAGCATATCAGCACGTTTTGAGAGCGCTGCAGAATTTTGACAACTCGAACTTTCCTTTGAAGGAATACTTGATTGATGTTTCTCGTGACCTCCACCTTCCGACTTACCTTGCTAACGACCCTTACATCATGTATAAAGTGGATGATTATGAATTCCCTGTCATTGATGAACATTTCTGGCCTCCCCTCGAACATTTACAGGTGAATGAGTCTCAGTTCAAGGCTTTGCATTCGGCATTGACGAAGAAGTGTGCCGTGATTCAGGGGCCACCAGGGACGGGGAAGACTTATCTAGGCCTGATTATTGCCAAAATATTGCTGGAGAATGCCGAGCATTGGAGACAGGGTGGGAAGGGCCCAATGTTGGTGGTTTGTTTCACTAACCATGCTCTGGATCAATTTCTGGAAGGGATGCTCTCGTTCACAAATAACATTGTGAGGGTTGGCGGCCAATCTAAGAATGAAAACTTGGCAGACTACAATTTGAAAGTTGTGAGGAGAAAAAAAGGCATCCGTGGTATTGCCCTTCATGGGCTTGAAGCAGATCTAGAGCAATGTGCCCACGCCATGAATCATAATAATGATTTCTTGAAAGAGTGCTTGAAAAATGGGGGAATTTTTTCCCTTGAGGTATTGTGGCATTGGATGAGAGAGCAGCATGTTTCATGGTTTAGCATAAATGGCAATTTGAAAGATTCTATGCTGGTGGAATGGTTGCTCTCTGGGGCTTCTTATCATGATATGGTGGATGTCAATGTTTCCACTGAAGACTTGGAACCTATCCCAGGACATATGACTGAGACGTATGCATTAAGCCTTGAAAATTTGAAATTGTACATTGAACAGTTGAATAGTGATGCATTGGAAGCCGAAGGCAATGAACAAGAAGGCATTCGTAATATTTTGATGATGTACATTGGAAGGTTTCACTACATGAGGAGCAAACTGGATGAACCTTTTGAGGTGAATGAGGAATTGATTGCAGGGCTTTCTGCTGTGAAAAACCTAAATGACTTGCGGCCTGACCTGAGATGGGTTTTATATAAATACTGGCTGTCTCAGGCAGTGGATTACTACCAAGGGAAATTGATGGAAAAAAGGCGTGAATATCAACTTTTGAATAAGCAAAAATTAGAAATTATGGAAACAATGTATCTGGACACAATAATCGATTGCGATGTGGTTGGAATGACCACGACTTGTGCTGCTAGACATCAGTCAATGCTGCAAAAGCTGGGAGCTAAAATTGGTAAGTTGAATTAAGTAGTTTTATTTTCAATCTCATTTTTGCTCTACGAGCGTTCTAATGAATGCCCTTTCCTGCTGCCATGCATGTCATTATTTTATAAATTGGTGATAGAAACAAGGTTCTTTTCAATACATAGTTCATTAGTGACAGCTAGTTGTAGCTGAATTATGTTTGTAATTAATAGGTGCCGACTTTCACTGTGCAAATTTAAGATAACTCCAGAAAGTATGGTTATGGTTTATGAATAAGAGAAGTGGTTTGCAGGGTGAAAACGTATAAATTGTCATATTTATCAGTGACAGTTCTTTAGAATAATGATAGATGAGCGACTTTGTTTTTGAGTCTCTTTAAAAACTCAAACACTGTGGTATATTCTTGCTGTACAGGAATGTGAACAAGCATTCAGATCCTTTTTCTTGCAGTGCAAATTTTGAAAGAACACAATACCCATGGTGTTTTATGCTTGAAAATCACAAACATTTTTATGGGAAAAATTTTTCATAATAAATAAATTAAATCAGCGTCTTTGTTAGAAAAAAGACAAATATAGCGTTTTTCTTCAGTGCCCTTCATATAAATATATTTTTAAAATTGGGGAAGTTGGTGGGGTAAGGGGAGCTGTGGCTGTGTCATTGGTCCAGCCTCTTAAGTTTCTGCCCAAAAATTTGGTTCAAAAAAGACTACCCTAGTTTGTGTGGTATGTTTGACTGCAAAACTGCTCCAACTGCTGATTAATGTTCCCTTTGGAATTTTGACATCCATGGTACTATGACTAATGTGTGGAAAAGAAGTGAGGAATCGAAAGAATGTTATTTGAAAAAGAGGGGTTGAGCAGCTAGCTAATACCTTTAGCCTTGAGCTGTGGGGCATTATGAATTTTAAACTCTAACTTCGGCAATGAATCCTACCCTGGTTTAAATTGCCCAGTGCCTTTAAATTATGTATTAGATCGTCCGACTGTTGCCCATTTTTAATGTATTACCAATCTTCTTTCCTCAATTTACGTTTTCCTGTTGCTTTTAAGTTCATGGTGAATCAGATGGCTCAGAAATATGTGATACTTAAATGATTTTCATGGCTCAAGTTTCCAAACGTGAATGATCATTATTTCAACTTCCAGTGATTGTTGAGGAGGCTGCAGAAGCCATGGAGTCACACATTGTTGTGTGCCTTTCGTCTAAATGTGAACATCTTATACTAATCGGTAAGAACTTTGAGTTGAAGATATGATGCATATATTTGAAGGTTGAGTTTTATTGATGAATATGTAACTTCATTAATTTTTTCATTCAGGTGATCATAAGCAGCTTCGTCCATCGCCAGCTGTCTACAAACTTGCCAAACATTATCATTTGGAAATATCTCTCTTTGAGCGCTTGCTGATGAATGGAATTAAGTTCGATACCCTGTTGATTCAACACCGAATGAGGCCTGATATTGCTGATTTGGTGTTTCCAGCTGTGTACCCAGTGCTGGAAAATCACCCAACTGTGATGGCATACGATAGCATAACAGGTCTCAAAAAGAATTTGTTCTTCATCACTCACAATCATCGTGAAGAAACGGTGAGATTTTTTTGTTATTTTTTATGCATTGCCTAAATAAATAGAGATCAATTAAAATAAGGATTCTAGAATTTTTTCCAACAATGTTTATTTGGGTAAGGTTGGTAATTTTAATGTGTGTGATTGAGACAGTCAATTGATTAATGCTCAGTATTATTCCACACTTTATTTGAGTGGCATCAAACTGTTTTGATGCTGTATACAGTTTCTGGAGGACTGCAAAAAATATTTCCTCATTAGCATGTTCGCTTCCCATGGTATTCAATGCTAAAAGCTGTAATGTGGGCGTGGTCTGTACACCATGTTTGCTAACCCCGATTTTCCTTTAGCACTTATGGGCTGACGCACTAATTTCTCAATTTTAGGGTGTTTTCCAATGATGACGAAGTGGAAATCAAGATGCATTTTCTTCTTTCATGTGGGTTTTTCCTTCCAAATATTACTTATTTATTTAAATTAATAATTATCTGTATTCTCATTGAAAAGTTTGATAAAGGGAGTAGAAAGCATAGCACTAAGTAATCAATGTATCTTTCAAGAGTTACTTGCCTTCAATTTTAAACAGATGATAGATTTTCTTGCCTCACAACTAATTTGTCCATTCTGTCTTGCTATCCAAAGGAAAGTAAAGAAAGAGCAGGGATAACAAATATGGTTGCTATTTAGGTTGTCAGGCTATAGTTAGATGACGTTATGTCCTCTCCGTCTACCTCAGTGCTCTTGCTTTACTTTGCCGCAGAATAATTGTCCCTCTTTTTTCCAAAACAATCCTTTTCTCCCAACTCAAAGGAGAACAAAAATTTATTATAAGTATGTGGTCTGAAATTTGTTTTTACTCAGTCCTGTCTAAATTACATGTATATATTGTCACAAACATCCAAAATCAATCAATTAGTACCTGGATTCTACATCTTCTTCTTTGTACTACCCTGAGAGCCGCAGCATGGGTGTGTGGCAGGAGGTTTTAGGATACCAGCCATGTAAAGATGTAAGGGATAAGGTTTTGGGTGGTGAAATGGTGATGTATATTATGGGAGTGCATTTAGTGGAGCTCAGTGTTTATTGTGGTCACTTATTGTGCGTGGAAAGAACAAGTTTTTTTTATCTATCTGTTTGGCAACTTTCTCATTTTATCACTTCTGTCAGACCTAGAGATGTAGTTGGGCATCATAATAATATTCTTTGTGTTGCTCTGAAACACACCAGTTCTGAATTTCTCAAGCAATCTAAGTCTAGTTTGTAGCCTCCGAGTCTCTAGCAGCTCCCACCTCAATCTTTTTAAAAGTTGTGAGACACAATATGTTTGCTTGTAGCAGTATTTAATGAAGGGTGTGGTTTTTCATTGTATTTTATTAATTTTTTTGTTAAATCTTTATGACCAGGGTCCTAAATGCCCCTGGCGCATTCGAGGTGTGGCCTAACCATAGCAAAGTGGCATCTCTCTTTGACTTATTCATCCTAGGGCCTTCCTATTATATGCTTAACAAAACCTAGTTTCTTAAATGTAGTGCCTCATATGTTGTTATGTGTGTTCCCCTAGTAATATCAGAAGCTAAGGTAATTCCAAGATATTTTACTGTATCTGAAGATTATATGTCTACTCCACCAACAGTGTAGGTATTGCATTTGTGTGATTACTTTTGCAGGAAGTGAACTGTGGTGCATTTACTTAGATTTAATTCTAGCCCCAACTCCTGGCACCACGAATGAACATTGTTTATGTCCAATGACAGAACTTCTAAGTCTGCCACCTCGCTTATTCCGTGGTAGATAACTGTTTCGTCTGCTAATATTATTGATTTACTGCTAACTTGTGAACTTAGGTCATTAATATAAAGAAAAAATTAAAGATGGGTGGAATGATGCAAAATATAATTCTTCTATTACTTCTTGAGTGCTTGAATGTGGGTGGCAGTTACAGGTTGAATTACATCAGGCATTGTTGAAATATTTTAATTAAAGTTCAGCCCTGTGTTTTTTTACATGAAAAAGATTTTAATATTCTGTGATATTCCTTATCCCAGATATCGGATGAAGAGAGCTTTTTGGAAATTTTGCTAATGCTAGTGGTTAATGAATGAGAATTCAGATAATTACTTGTTTTATTGGGATTTGCTACTTGGCAAGTGCAGTAGCTGTACGCTTTCATTGTGATTGTGGGCATTATCAAATGCTATGGACTTATTTATTTGCCATTAACCTTTCTTTGTGTTGTGCCTCAGAATAATTGCCGTTTGAAAGTCATATACCCAGTAATGGCATACATTTGTGTGTTTTGCTATGCAATAAAACTTTCTTTATCATCATTTTCTCTTCATTTAGAGTTGGAGGAACTCAGATAATGAATAATAAGTAACTCTAATCTTTATTATTAAAGCTGATAAACCCTTACTGATTTTTGGTTTTTGTTTATTTGTCATTGGTAACCACATCCAAGTACAACCACCAACTGTCCATTTCAATTCTCTGTTACCCCCAGATATACTCTAGTCTATGGAACATCGTAAATACTTAGGGCTCAATTTGGAGCATGGCCATTGTCTTACAGGAAGATGATACTTCCAAATCAATTGTACTAGGTTAATATACCCTTTTCCAATAGGTTAGGTTAGTGGATGTTTTGCCAATTGAGCTGATGTTCTGTTTTTATTCGCCATGAAGTTCCACAAGTTGGATTCCATGATTCTCACAGGTTATAGCCAATATATCCATTGAAATTCCTATGTTATGAGCAGATTTCGATTGCCTCCTTCACTATTTCATACCAATATTCTAAATAATTTTGCTTGTTTCTGACTATAGTATGACCCAGGGTGATGCTATGATCAACTGTGGCGGATTTGTTGGGTTGACACAAAATTGTTTCCAGTGCTCCTGAAATATTCTCTCTTGTTGGTGTGATCACCTTTTAGTAAACCTGAATGCATTCAATTGGGAGCCCTGAAGACAATTGGTGATTCTTCCTCTGAAATGTTGTTGGAATTAAAGAGCCTAACCTGGTGGGAAGCTTCATAGAAACTTATCTTATTCATCTACCAACTAAATGATCAGTAATTTAGTAGTTAGATGTACTCTGAAGTTGAAATTCTTTGGTATGTGGTGAAGGTTGATGGATAATATTTCATGCATAGTAGTTTATCAATTCTCTTCCTTTTTTGTCTCTAAATTAGGCAATGGATGACTTGAGCAAGAAGAACTCCCATGAAGCTCAGTTCCTGATTGCCCTTTGCAGGCACATCATTCTGCAGGGCTATGAGCCTAGCCAGATTACAATTTTGGCCGCTTATCTTGGACAAATGTTCCTACTCTGTGAGGTAAAAATTTTCAGTTACTTTAACTTTTGTAATCACTTTTTTTTAGCTCTGCTACTTTCACCAAACATTGGGTGCTGAAATGGTAAAAATTAATGTTCGTGTATTTAACATCACGTGGATAAAATATATCAGTTTCATTTTGTATTTTTTAATATGAACATGATTCAATTTTCCAGAGCATAGTCGTGCATAAGCATGTTTTTTTCCCGATCTTATTCATCCGTTCCAAACAGCCAATATTTTCAATCTTCCTCTAAGAATAATTGTGTCTGTTCTTAACTTGTGATGCCTCCAGCTTGTTACTTTTCAACTACACCCAGTTTTGACTTGGGTATTCTCTTTTTACAAAATTTCTCACTTGCAAAAATTGTCCCCTCATCCTTGCAAAAGCTTGGTAAAACATAGCAGTTACGAAATTTTGTACGTACAATTGAGGTGAAATGATAATTTTTTTAAAACTAACCAGTGAATTATATCTTTGCATGATTCATATTTTTTTTGGACTTATATGCTCTTGTGCAGTATGGTTTGTCACTTAAGGTGTTTCTGGCCTGACTCTGCAAGTCAAAACAAATGCTAATTTACACATTTTTAATTATTTGGTTATAAAAAACTCCTGTATTCCTCAACTATATTTTCAATGACCAAATTTCTCCACTCATGGGAGCCTACTGCAGTGCCATTAGTATAGAACATATGCATTTTGACTTCAGTTGCGGTAGTAAACCTCTAATATCTCAAAGAGTGATTGGCAGAGATAGCTCAGTATATCCAAATTTGCGATTCGCACCGAGGCTATAGGGGGCCTTGCTATTATTCACAGTATAAATTTATCACTCAAACCAACCATGACCAAGCGATGTGGGAGCCGGATCTTGCTTGTTTGCATTTCTGTGGGCGTGTCTGCCTTCTTGACGAATGAGTGACTCCAAGTCCAAGAGTAACGAGAGGCAATGATGCAAAAATATTGGCACTAACATGCATTCTCAATTGGAATGCAGGGCAATGCATTGGATTGAGGTGGGGATTGAAAGGATACAAATGGCAATAAACTTGTACTCCTCTACTTTACATCATGTATCTCTCCAATTCTTTCAGTCTATGGTCTCCGTAACATGTAAAGGACAAATGATAGCCATGGTAGTACTAATACAAGTTAGGTCTTTCCCGTGACCAAAATAACCCTGTTCTGCGCATGACATCACGTGGAATACAGAAGCAGAAAACGAGTAGCTAAATGTATGGAGGTAGCTGGTGAAAGCCTTGTTTTATCTTACGGAGACAAAAGTCACTTGCATCAGTGAAAAATCATTCATAAGTTCAAGCATATACGCCAAGCTAACAGCAAAATTGTCATTTCTCTACGGAAATCCCCCTGACGGAGTATATGAGCCCCTCATGTTAAGTGACTGAGATGTAAACACCACTGAAGAAACCACGGGAAGCCACATTCATGAGGCAAGAAATATCAACTTCGTTAATTAGAGATGAGGAAGCTCAGTAAAGAATAATGCGTACTAGTAGGCAGCAACAGCTACCGAGCTTACTCATGTAAGAAAATGTTATTATTCCAATTAAGTATACCTATGTTGCGAATACCAAAAATATTAGCATTTCAATTGCCTAGAATCTTCTTCCAAAATGTATTTCTGGCAGCGTATATATAATTTAAACAACTTTGTCATTACCTACACTAATATGCGTGGTGCACACTGTGCTTGCTTGAATCACAGGACCAACTCACCTATATTGATCTAACACCTCGATGTACACGATCGATAGATTAGATTCCATTGATATATCATATGACATCTTCATTTTTCATGAACAAGTGATTGGTCCCTTTGTTAATAATAATAACCAATAAAGCAACAATATAACAACAATACAACAATGAGTGAGCACCCAGTCCATTAAGAATTTTACCTTAACCAAATGTGACCATAACAATATGGACCACAATATATTAAATACCCAATAGTTATCATAAGTCTGATCATGATGCTTGACTTAATATGGCTTTATTACATAATTGTATTTGTATATTAATTCTACCCTACCTCCATTTGAATGTATTTATCAACTTCTTAGCTTGATGCCCATGTACAGAGGTCTAATACAAGGCCATCAGAATAATGCTGCATTTTCTAATGTGGAAAAATTATAATGTGTAATAAACAGAGTAAAGTGTTGTTTAACCAAAATAAATTTAAGAGAGAGTGAAAGTGTTTTTAAAATTTCTTTTTCAAGCACTGGCTAGGAACACTTTCTGTTGTGTGCAGCTCATCTTCCACAATGGATTGTCTTTAGAACTTCTTCAGTTTTTGCCTTGTTCTTACTCTAGCTTCTCTCTCATTTGCATGGTTGGTTTTTACTTTTGCATTGAACTGTTCACATTTCATCCTCAGAACTAGGATAGAATTTTTTTGAATGGATTGGATATTTGGGGAGGCGACCAACAGCTAAGGTCATTTGCGCCATAGGAGACAGGTAAAGGAGGAAGGGTGGAGAGAAACCTGGTGTTGGCATTAGCCTGCTCTTAACGAAAGGTGCCAAGCGGACCATGGTTTAATGTCTCGTCCGACAGACAGAGTACTGCTCAAGACACTCAAGTAGGGATCAGATTTAGTCTGAAAAACTACCTCCTCTGCAAGGATTTGAACCCTGGATGTCCATATGATTTGCCAGTACTCTAGACACCACACCAACCTGATCCCAATTTTTTTTTGTTTAGGACAATGCTTACATCTAGAATTTAGCTGTGAAATATTTTGAGTACATTGTGACCATAGTGAAAATTTTTTGACTAAATCTGATGAAGTATAATGCACCAAAATTTTAATCTTGGCACCCTGGTTTAAAACTTTGTATGAAACTGGAAGGTGTGGTTTATAATATTACATATGTGGGATGCTTTATTTCTGTAATGATATATGTTATATTAATTTGAAACTATTATATTTTTTGCAGGAGAGGGAGAAGCATAGTATTACAAAAGATGTCAGGATTGCAGTAGTTGACAACTTCCAGGGAGAGGAAAATGATATTATACTTCTTTCTTTGGTGAGAAACAATGAAGAGGGGAAAATAGGTTTTCTGTCCAGTGAAAACAGAACTTGTGTTTCTCTGTCTAGAGCAAAGAAAGGCCTGTATGTGATAGGGAACATTGATATGTTGGCTGAGAACAGTCCCCTTTGGTCACAAGTCAGAAAGGTTTTGCAAGAGAAGGAAGCTGTGGGGACGCACCTGACATTGCAGTGCCTTAAGCATCCAGATCAGTTGACGGAAGTCAGCAAAGCTGAAGATTTCATCAGCATCACCGAGGGTGGTTGCACTCAAATGTGCGGCGATAGGTTGCATTGTGGCCACATTTGCAAGAAAATGTGCCATGTGCAAGGGCACACTAACTATAAGTGCCACGAAGTTTGTGGCAAGTTGATGTGCAGTCGTAATCATCACTGCAAGAAGTTTTGTTGGCAGGACTGTGGCGATTGCATGGTCCTTGTTGAAAGTACCCTTCCTTGTGGCCACATGGCCAGCCTTCCATGTCACTTGGATCCAATGGAGTACGAATGTCAGGAGGAAGTGAGCGTCAAACTTCCAGATTGTGAACACACCAATAAAAAGTTATGTTATGAAGATGTGAAGAAGGTCAACTGCTCCTTGCAGTGCGATAGCAGACTCCCATGTGGGCATGTTTGCACCAAGTTGTGTCACGTCAAGTGTGATCCCGAGCATTTGGAGTACAAGTGCCTGAGACCATGCGGTCGGAAAAACCTTGATTGCAAAGATGAGCACATGTGTCAAAGGAGGTGCTATGAGGAATGTGGGCTGTGCTTAGTCAAGGTGAAGAGGAAGCTCCCTCACTGTGATCATTTTTACAATATGGAGTGTGCCATCGACGCGGCGTCATTTGCATGCCACAAACCTTGTCGGAAGAAGCTTAACTGTGGGCATGAATGTCCAAAGAAATGCATGGAGCTATGTGGTGATTGCCCAAAGATTGTTGAGAAAGAAATACCCGATTGCAAACATAAGATGAAAATGAAATGCTGTGAGGATCCGGTGAGGAGATTGTGCAAAAAAAAATGTGAAAGAACTCGGACTTGTGGCCACTTATGCACAGGGGTATGTGGAGACCCATGCAATGAAAAGAAATGTCAATCTTTGTCTACCCGAACTGCCCGAGCTCTATGTGGGCATGAAGTGAGACTCTTCTGCCATGAAGTCTATGAAGGTAAGGGGATTGCCTGTTGGTTGTATGACAGTTGGTTGCATGACCCTCCTGATTAATTGGTCATCTCTTGGTAATGGAGGTAGAAATTTCCATATTTGTCTGAATGTGAGGGTCATTCCGAAAGTAATGCCTTGGTAATGGAGGTAGAAATTTCCATATTTGTCCGAATGTGAGGGTCATTCCGAAAGTAATGCCTTCTATTGATCTTCATGGGAAGCACAACAGATAAGGTTTCCCTGCATCTTTTCCAGAGCATTCCGGCCAATATTCAGTTGTGCACATGGTTCCTTGGTTGTAATCTGCCCATCAGCACAGATGAGGTGATAGAGATGTTTTTCATTGTCGGGGGTTACAGCTGAGGAGGGTCAACTAGGCTATGGCTTGTCTTGCGGGTCCATTTCACTGCCTGTGAAATGAAGTACCCACTGCCAAACATTTTTCACATCTACTATACCATCTCTGTACACCTTAAGTAGTAGTAGTTTATTACTCTTTGGCAAAATACACTATATGGAGTCATCAAATAGATGAAGGAAGTGAACGCAATATAGTAACATAGTAGACATACAATATATAAATAGATAATTTATAATTCATACAAGAATTTAGGGTACAACAAATGAAGTACACCGGAAATATTACAAATACAAACAACACTGAAAGGAACAATTCACATTAATCTGATTACTTGAAGGGCACACCAAGATCAAGTACACGTTGTGACTTAATATTCTATGAATTCCTTGGTATCATAAAATGGTTTTTTTGCAAGACACTCTTTACTTTTTGCTTAAATTTTCTTTTTTCCAGGCATCTGATTAACTATGGCAGTTTATTATTCAGGAAAAATCCTTTGTGAATGATGCTGTTGAGAATTTTTGATTTTTTGTGGCTGTTCAGGTGTAGCAGTTCATTTGATGGTGTGTTGTATATATGAAGTTCAGATTTTTTTCAGTGGTGTAACGGATTTTGTGAATGAAGTTAACTGTTTCCATATGCAAGGTACTGGTAATATGTTGAGTTCAACATAAACTGGTTAAGTAGGAGTTCTTAATGGGACATGTCTCGTAATGTTAAGTGATTCTTTTTTGCATCTGAAATATTGTTTTCACTTAAGGCGAGGATCCCCAATATTTCATATGCAAAAAAATCATTAACATTATGAGATATGTCCCATTAAGAACTGCAACTAAGCCAATTTATGCTGAACTCAACATATTCCCAGCACCTACCTGAAGCAAGCATCAATTGATTGCAATCTGTACAGCAATGAGAGATTCAATGACACATCTCTATGTCAGATGCCATCTTTATAACACTACCATTCTGCTGCCGTCTATTTCAGGACTTGAACAGGAAGATTCAACCATTAATACAACACCAACACAAATTGACTCTGACATTCTAGTTAAACACAAATAATTTGGAGGTATTACTTTTGGAATGGCCCTCGTATATAGCCTCCCTTCCAATAAAAGCCTTTCGCATTCTTTCATTAAAATTTTTGGAAATACATAATTTCCTTAAGACTCCATCCAGCAGTACCCTCTTGAAATCTTTGATTTTCTTCCCATTGAAATAATTTCCATTCTTTATTGTGTTAGCTTACCTATGTTTTGGCATATTATGCCGTTTTCAAGGTAACAAGCATTGAGTAGATTGCTCTTATAAAGTACTGGGAAAGTGGTTTTCCTTCCCATCCACCCACCTCTTCTATACATCAACACACCACCATTTTTGCAGTCTCAAGCTTGACCATGGACTCCTTTATTCACTCCCTCCTCCTTACTAGAGATGGAGATTCTGAAAATTACCATGGTAACTTTTGTATTTTACCATGGTATTTTTCATAATATACCCCAACCTCTGTGAATAACCATAATTTTCACCTGTTTCAGATGTTTTTCATAATGATATATTCCGAACATTCGCTGTGATGCCAAGTGTATATGTATTTCATTATGGCTTTTTCATTTCATTATTTGGAATTGGAATACTATCACTTCGAAAAGTTCTATGTAGCAAGTTTCATCATTTAAAAAGATCGCTATTTTGAAGTAGCGAGGTAATGGTTTGCCATGGGGTCAGGTTATCCATTCTATACATGAAGGATTATGAATAAAGAGGTACAAAGTGAGAGGTTTTCAATATTATAATACATTGTGTATGGCCCGGACTTTGCCATCATTTCTATATCAAGAGGTTTACGAAATAAAGAGATTCAATAGTTTGAGGTTTTACTGTATTCACCTGCACATCATATCCAAAGCATTGCAAGAAAATAGGAGGGATAACCGATATGTATTCAGTTGTCAGGCAATAGCTAGGTATGTAATGTCCTCTCCATCTACTCAGTTCTTAGAACTGTATGTTGCTGTTACTTTGGCAATGAGGCAGATCAAAAACAATAAAATTGGTGGTGAAAATTACTGTGCTGCTTTACTGATTCTGTAATCGTGAATGTTCGCCCAGTTAAGCCTTAAGATTTCTGCTTTTACCCTTGCTAATCTTCCACTTACTCAATTTGCTATCCTGCTTCATGTTGATGCCTGATTTTTTAAAGAGATTGCTTCATTTAAATGAAAATAAATGCATGCTTTTTTAATGCCAGTTCCAACAGCTGAGACCCTGATGAAGAGGTGCAGAGAAGCATGTGGTAAAATCCTAATGTGCTCGCACAGGTGCAAGGGGACATGTGGTGGGTGTCTCCAGGGAAGGATCCACATTCCATGCCAAGAGAAGTGTGGAAAGAACCTCATCTGTGGACATGGGTGAGATGTTTCTTTCATCTGTTCTTCCGGAATGAACTTCTCCTTCTCTTGGGGAACATGCAGTTTTTTTTTTTTTTTTAACTCTTAACATTTGTGAAATCCAAGCATTTTTTTGTGTTTACCAAAAAGACAACATCTTTAAATTTCTCTGGCTCTTGTGGATTGGGAAACTCCTAATTTCATCCTCCTCAATTTTGATTGCAGCAGTAAATCAATTAAAAAACAGTTTCAGTTAAAATATTATAAAATGCACCTTTACTTTCACATCCTGGCATTCCTGAACTTTGATAATGGAGATTAATAATTTCTAATTGAAGTTTCAGTGAAATAGCTATTTAATCTACCTCTACTTTCGTGCATAGGTATACCTCAACTAATTCCATTAATCAGTTGTGTGAGACCCTTAGTCTGTCAAATTTTTATGTAATTTGATCAAGCACCCCTATAAACAGAGGCATACACTATTTTACTGTGTAATGAATACATAATTTGTATAATAGTGTATTGATATGGCAGATTACTTACATTAAAACTTTTAAAATGCTGTCCATTTTTTCAAAAGTAAAGTAATATTAAGACAAAAGATGAAGACATTAAAGCAATCCCATTTAATGCACTATATTACTTTCCAGTTCACTTTAGTGCATCGCTCTCTTCACAACTCAACACAGCATATGCTTTCCATTTGTTTCAGGCTGTGCTCATGAGAGCACCCATTAAAACAGAACATGAGAAGACTTAATGAGCACTAGGCCATGAGAGAACTTCAGTATCCCATCAGTTTTTCTCCGTGGTAAAATGCTCATGTTTTAAAGTATATACAGTGGAGCCCATTTATAACGAAGTTGAGGGGTCCAGCAGTTTACTTTGTTATATCGGAACTTCGTTATATGTTGGCCCACTCTTGTGAACTTAAAATTGAACTTTGAAGCAAGCAAACTGCTGTTATATCACGGCTATTATTTTATAACCTCGCACAGGAAAGGAAAAGAAGTGTCTAGGCAAAAGCATTTAGGAAAAAGGCTACCATCCGAATCGTCCGAAAAAATTGCTTTTTTCTCCATTTCAGAGTCTGTCGCCTTCACCAACTTCTAAAGAACGTTTTACCAGAGACGCTTAAATGAACATACTAATTCAACTATCTTTCGTGCAGTAAAGATAGTAAATGGAGGAGGGGTTGTTTTGTCGTCTCGTATTCATACATTGACGTAATTCACCTATTTACATGATGAAATTTTCACGAAAGGAAAGAGTATGTTTCCTGAAGGGTATCAATTTCCATGGTGACTATCATTTACGATTATATAACCCATGCATCGTATTTAAAATCATCAGTATCAAGGCTAGCCACCAATGTGTGAGATCCATAAGCTCCATTTCAGAATTTCCTCGACTGCCATCCCCCCTCTGGAACCTGGGTGGAATGGGAAGGTCCTCAGTGTGGAAGGGGGCTGTCAGCAAGCGAATGGAAGGGAAGTGGAGGTGGGGGAACTCCATAGAAAACAAACCCAGTGTCAAATGCAAACTCAAAGGATGAGTTTTGCTTGAGTGAGGTGAAGTAGTTGAAAATTAATTAATGCAAGTGAGTAAAATGTAGGTAAATGGATATGCCAGTTTCCAAAGATTACTGGTGGAAATTTCGTTCTACTGTCTTTTTTAATGAATACTCTCTGGAAAAATATGCAAGCCACACAGAAGATGCATTTTTTCTTTACGCAGTATATTTCAACCTAGTAGTACAACGATTGGTCGTATTCTTAGAATATAGTGATGGAGTAAAATCTTTAGTCATTTTCTGAGGGTCGCACTCAAAGGAATGTATTTCTTACTATGCAACATTACATTTGTGTTTCAGAAATAGTCATAAGTGTGCGATTCAATTCCGAGAGGAAGAGGGGTGAAAAATGATATGGGAGGGGAGTGAAACAGAAAAGGGGAGGCAGTGCCTGACACTTTGTTATCTACTCCCTAGATCACTCTAGTCGGACTTCCAAGGGGCCAACCAAGTACATATTACGTAATTTGTTTTTGTGGGAAGGGTTGGGATCATCTTACTATTTGCTAAAGAAGAGGGGGGGCTGGTTGAAACATTATACCAGAATTGAGAAAGAAGGGTGACTCAACGTTGCTTGAGAGGCAGTGGAAGGAGTTTCTCAGGGAGGAAATAAATTCGTCACGGCACAGTTCGCCTCCATAGTGTCGGAAAATAGTTAGTTTTTCAGCGAGCAAGGGTCCACCATTTTAACGATTGTGACCTCAAAAACGAGTAATGATGGATGTTCTTTACGTATCGCATAGAAGAAAGTTGTTGCCAGAGGTTGACCATCTTCGATTTTCAAATTTCTGGCTAAGAAGTGAGTTTTTGTTAGCCAAAGTTCAGGCAAGTTTCCTCACTAACTCAGAGGGATAAACATTTTTCTTTTGCATCGTCTTTTGGAATTATATCTTTCAAACCAAATCAAGAAAACCCGAAGTCAATATCTTTAATAGTTAACCCGAAGTTGAGTGATACGTAAGCATGGGTAGAGAGAAAATGAGGCCTGAAATGCTCCCCTCGACCGTCAATACCATAACGCCTTAAACACAGCATCCTTGATATCCGCATATGTAGAACGGCGGATTTTTCTGCGATTAACTCCAAAAGTCACACATTCACTAGATTTTTCAATTTTCTCCCGATTTTTTAATATTGTTGACAAAGTACTAAGTGAAATATCGTACTTTTTTTGCGATGTTGCTCTTAGTCATTTTGTCATCTATGTCCTTAAAAACTTCTAATTTAGTATGAAACTTAACACTTTTCTTCTTATTTTATCGCTCTCCATAGTGATCAATGTCACAATACCGTCTATATGATTGCGCAAATAAGTGTAACGCGGAACTAGACGCAGCAGCCAGAGACGAACCGACGAGCACGGGAGGAGCTGACGGCAGAGAAGGGGCGGGGTGACTAGGGGGTGGGAGTTACCTGGCACATGACAGGGGTGGGTTTTACTCAGCGCATGATAGGGGTGGGAGTTGCCATGTTCTTCTAGTCTGAGAAGAGGAGTTCAGGTGCTTAGGGTAGATTTCTGGACGAGCATTCATGTGCGTAAATTATTGGATATTTATAGAGCTCTCGAGGTTTTAACACGAAGGTGATATTGCCATTATATTTTGCAACAGACAAGAAGAGGTTTAATATGTAAAGGATATCTTGCCTTGTGACTAACTTCGTAATAAGCGGGACTCATTTCAGTATGCCTTCGTTAAAAGAGGGATTTTTTACATGGCGAAAGGGCCTTTTTTGATGGGAAACAGCTTTCACTTCGTTAAAATGGGACTCTGTTATAAGCGGGTTCGTTATAAGTGGGCTCCACTGTAGTTTGAATCGATTTGATTTCTATGCACAAAATATACATTGGTGACAATTGTGAAGCGAAAGAATGCTATACTCTGGCAGGTTACTATATATTTTCCCAGCGTACATAGCTCCACTAATAGCTGTTTTTATGCACCAAACTTTGCTTATTTATTCCCATCTGCACTAAACTCTTCGTTTTAATTTCTTTTCTTTTTATGTTTTAATTTACTTGTATTTATTTGTTTTAAAATGATTTTATATTTCTTCATTGCTCTGTGATTTCTTGTTCATTTTGTATTTTAAGTGTTTATTTGGTTTTAGAATTTTTGTGTAAACTCATTAATGCAGATGATATTGACTTGCTTTATCTGTCAATTAGCCTGAAAAACAGGCATATCTTCAGAATCTATGAAACTTAAAACATTTTAAGTAGAGGTGCACCTATTTTCCAAAATATTTTTATCATAGTCCTGAGCTTAAAATAATGGCAATAGTAGTGATGGCAAAAGTACTCTTTTCTCCATTAACCACTTGCCTGGGAATGACGAGATATCTCGTCATGTTTGAATTTGAGTTCTCCGACTTGAGCGTGATGAGATATCTCACTGGGAGTTTCTTATGTACCTTCCTTCATCCTTCAAGTATGCTCTCTGGTCAGCAGATGGCAGCTTCAGAGAACTGTGGCTAAAAAATTTTAGTGATAGGTACTAAGGAAAAAAATTTTTCCCCAAATGAAATGCGCTTTTTCAAAAATTCATTCGCCAATCAAGTGGTTAAGCTATGTTCTCAAGGTTGCTACAAACAACAGAATCATGGAAAGGGAATCAATATTTCCCGTACCTTAGCCTGATGCAGAATTGAGATGTATACTTCTGTACCTAGGACTCTTCATTTCTAGGAGTGTTGATTATGGAGGTGAAAATGAACAATAAGCACATGATTTTGCACTAAAAATTTTAATTGATGTAATTGATTCTGGAACTGGTAGAAACTTTTTCAATGTATTGTTAAATCCATATCAAAGTGTTTATAGTCTTTCTGACTGTTAACTTTGTAACTCTCAGCAGTCAGACCATGAGCTTGGTTGCATATTCTCCTTGGGTCTTTCTCAAAGGCAAATTTGATTAGTATTACTTATTGTGGAGGTTTTCTATGCAAATTAAAGCTCTCACCCACAAGAACATTTGTTGCCTTGTTGTAATAACATCAGTTAAGCTACCCTTACTTCCTTGTTTTAAAATGATAGAGATGTGATTTTTGCTGCAATGAATTGACCAGTAAATTTACTGAAAGTGTAATTTGGACATTTTTTTGATATTTCTGAAATTAAGAGTGCTATCATACATTTTTTGTTTTTGATGAATTAAATTTCGATGAATATTCAAGAGTCATCTTGAAAATAAGATACCGTTAGCATTGATGATAGCATAGCAAGAACAATGCATATCTAATACATCACTGTGAAAAGTTTCAAATCTCCTCAAACGATACTAGTCATTGAAATTGGGTGTTTTCATTGTGACTGCAGAATATTTATGAAAAAATGTTTGCATTGCCATAGCTTGGTAACTAAGGAGTTGCGACCCCATGTTGACAGGACAAAAAAAATCTCTTAATTCGTAAAATCACCTCTCCTATATCCTCCTGAAGTTTTGAACTTTCCTCCTGAAACACCTTGTATAGTGGTCAAGTGTCAACAAATTACTTTTACCATAAGATGCCTCTAGGAATAGAATTGTAACTGCTGTGCATACACAACTAAATGCGATGAATCCTAAAATCAATGTATACTCATCTCTTTATGTTAATAATTTTTCGGTAGGATATGAGGTAGTTAGCATCAAAAAATAGCAACAGTACTGAAGCTATTGATAATAGAATCTCAGAAATGAATGAAAGATGGAAAAAGAACCTTAAGATCTCTACCAGAGTACAGTTGGAGGTGAAATTAAAGAGCACATCCAAACAAGCCATAAAATTGAATGTATGAAAATTTAGCATAACCCCCGCCCATTGGATGCTAGAAGCTGATTTTAGATGTGCATTTCTGTGTAAAATAGTGTGTCTTACGGATGAGGACATGTAGTTCCACATTGTCCTGTGTTCTTTTGTGTATCTTACCATGTTTATTTTCCTTTTCAACAGGTGTACAGTTTCTTGCTCACAATCATGCCCACCTTGCAAGAAGAATTGTTTTGTTCTCTGTGAGCATTCCAAATGCAAGAACAAATGTGGGAAGCCGTGCTCTCCATGTCAGGTAAGTCGTGGCATGAGAGGAATCCTAATTATTCATTATGTTAACCCATGCTATGCGATGTCACTACCACTCAGTGCAGTAGAAAAGTAAGAGTGGTATCTCCATCTTCTAATGTATACATTGGAGAAGGGTGTAATGCATACAATGGCTTATTTGGGGATGGCAAATTTGTTTAAATTATGGGACTCATGGTATCACTGCAAATGCACCTGGCCGGTATTATTAGTGACAAGTTATCAGAATGTTCCTCAGGAAAAGAATAGGCGATTTGTTTATACCATTGTTGAGGAGTCGGTCGGGGAGTTTTGGGGAAAAGCAATGCGTATGAACTATGTCATGAAGAGTTTACACTCAACCAGGGATACTGAACAATTAAGGTTTGGGTTGAACAAAGGCTTTCTTTCTGTAGAGTCCACGTGGTTAGGACGTGTTTTAAGGGGACTCTCTACAAAGAACCCAAGAGTTCGGACATATGTTTGTTCAGTCTGGAGAATCTCCGTAGTTGGGACACATCCGGGGATTCCGTCTGAGAGAATCCAAGAATGTAATAATTTTGGAAGTGCTTCGAAAGGGCAGATCATCATCCGGAAACTGAGGGGCCACCAACAGGGACCACGGCAGTCGACGAACAGCGTGATCGTGGAGCATGACTAGGCATCAACTGTATCCTGAGTATGTGAGCCAATGATTACTTGTATCAATTAGAATCATCTATAGACCACCCATCTGGCTGGGAACGAATAATTAATTGTCATAATTTTTAAATATTTTTGTTATTGAAAACCATTGATTCTTTTTGAGCGTGTATGCTTCAAGTCATTTAATAAATTTACTTTTTGTTATGTGTAAAGTCAAAAAGATAATTTCAATTTTGTAAAAGACAAAGTTAAAAAGAAACTAAATTTTTATGTATCTGGAATATGTCTTGGCATTTGAGTGCATGTGTTTTATTTGTAGTGCCATTGAACTTATTTTGATGTAACTAATGCAGTCGAGGTATCTCTGGGGCAGCTTATCTGTGTCCATGAGCTTACTATCATTCACAGAGAAAAAGTAAGTACAAGGGAGACCCTTATAATTTGGATTGACTCTCATCCATAGGATGAGGAAGTGGTCATGATGAGCACTGGTAGAAATTCATTGACTATGGAATAATTTAGTTTATTGGAACTTGTTAGTAATACACGTGGGATTTGGGCTGGTTTGGTGGATCGAGTACCAGAGGCCCAGGTTTGAAACCCAGAATTAGCAGAGATTTTTTCATGGGAATGCCTTTCCCTACTATGTTGCTCTGGCAAAAAGCACTAAAAGCTCTAATATAGTGCATACCTCATCCTATTGATGGAATTTCAGCCTGTGGTCCCCTTGATGTCTTTCATGAAGATTGAGCTAATGCCAAAGTCAGGTTTCTCTCCAACTTGCCTCCATTCCCCAGGTAATCCTTTGCTCATCCACCTACTTGCCTACCATTAATGGTACAAATGAGCAAGTTGTGGGATGTTAGTCGCCTGCCCCGAGTACCCAACCGAGGGCATACCTTCCATATCATTCCATTAGCAGAGATTCTAGTTCCAAATTAAATTATATCTGATGTAGTTATCAAATCATGTTGGATGATTCTGGGAGATGAGTTTGTTTCAATGGTGCTGTAATTTTTGAAAATTATCATAATTTACCATGGTAAAGTACCGGAAATGAAAATTACAGTAATTTACCCAACTCTAGTGATGAGGGTTGCTTGAAGTTGTGAGGGAGAGAAGGATGTTGAGCAAGCAGAGAAGGTGAGGAAGGACAAAAGGTTTTATGAATGGGATGACGAAGGGTAGGAAGTATATGGAAGGATGATGAAAGAAATATATGGAATAGGCAGATGAGAGAATGTATCATTTAAAGGTGTGCTAGCTTATTATGAAAATTTTGATCTTGGAAAAGTTAGGTTATTTCACAATTTTAGGTTGTAGCAACCCTATCTTCTAAATTTGGAATGTTGTTAATATTAACAAATGTTATGGTAAATCAGCCATGATAATAATAATATGTAATGATTATTATCCAGAGACCATGTACATGTTATATGAGTCGTCAGGTTTACAAAAAAGTTATAAAAATAGTTAACAATAAAGACAGAATCTGGTTGCAATAATAATAATATACAAGTGCAGTAGTGGGTGTCGAAAAGTCATTTAGACATATCCTGGATATATTCCTCAATTGAGTAATATAATTTTGTATGTAACAGATGATTCACTCTAGATTTGAAACAATTAATGCTATTGATGCCTCTTACCTCCATTGGCAATTTGTCATATAAACGCAGACCCAAGGTTTTTGGTCCCTGGGAGGCTGATTTAATGCAGGTATGATTATGGTGTTGGGCATCATGGTTCCTGGTGCAATGATTATGGAAATCAGAGTTTTTAGGAACTCCCTTAAGTTTGATTTAACAAACAACAGAACAACAAGTATGTACACACATGGGAGAGGAAGGATATTAAGACTTAAATATGAGACAACATGGTGAATTTTGTCGTGCAAATGCCATGAGTCGGACCACTTTCTTCTGCAGTTTGAAAACTTTTATTGCTGCTGGTGTTGATCCCCAAAAAATAATGGAACTAATTACTTGTGAATAGTATTGGCCATAGTAAAGAGTATGCAAAACCTCACCGTTGAAAGTGTACATATCTAATGAATCACGCAAGGAAACAAGTAGAACTTATTGCTAGTTTTATGGTTAGATTTTGTAAATGTTCAGACCATGATAAGTTAGCAGTTAATTGAATGCCAATAAATTTAGTACTTTGCACCTTGGATGGTTGGTACCCATTTAAGTTAAGCATGAGGTCATTCTGGTGTTTGTATGTGCTGGATAAGTATACTCCTGTCCAAAAAAAACTTACCACATGGGAGCCGAAAAAATCCTTAGTCTCGAGTTGACGTGGATGTGACAACACGGTCGAGCCACGCCCCCTGCACGGGAAGGCAATAAACAAACGGAATGGGACAAAGACCTTCCTTGCCACAGTTGGAGGGGGAGAATGAGGGAGAAGATGTAAGATGGGAAAATTTTGACTTGCGAAAGGAAATTCTTAATGGTGGGAGGAGGGCCTAGGCTTCTGTTCGCTTAATGTGTGAGCTAAAATGAAAGGGGGATAGCCCGTTTCAGTTGCTCCAAGAGACAAAGACCTGTTGTTGACGACGACTCATGGAAGATGTGGAGAGCCCAACCGTCGTCTTCGTCATTTGTGATGGATGTTCACGAAGTGCATTTACACTTTTATTTAAACTCACATGCTACACAGTTCCACGCGTAAATGGAATCTGAAGATGCAATTACTAACTACTCAAATTGACTATATTCTCAAAGAGTAAAATCGATTGCCTGGACTAAGATTCGATTTTTGTATAAAAAATAAATTATTTTATCATTGCCGATATCATATATGTTTCCTCCGCCGCATTTGGAACCATGGGACTACATATGCATCTTTGAATTTGAACGTGATATTTTTCCCACCAATAGCTTTACAGCTCCCTCGAAGAAACAGTATTTAATTCTCTAACCTTATACCTAATTATTCTACTGTTAAAATGCTTTTAAACCTACCTCCATCCACTCAACCATAGAATTCAGCAATTACTCCATTTTTGTTTCCTGTTAGAAATTACTTAGGATTATAGATGCTGCTTGCTGGACGGAGACATCTTTTCGCCACACAATGGTGGCAACGCAGTTATTGTGTTCAATTGTATTCAAACCCAAATACTTGGTCCAACTTCGTCTCATCAGCGTATGTTACACTGCAACCTTCTACTTCAAAATCTAAAAAAAAACCTTTGGTCGAGAGGTAGGGACTCAATCAAAATGATTTCCTGCGGCAGCTTTCAAGTATCAACTCCTTATCTTATCACAGTCGTTGGGTTGGGTATGTTGTTTACATCGCATTTGGAAAATGGAACATTTGCCACTGAGGTTCACCTTGCATGTTTTCTGCCAGTGTCATTCGAGGAAGATGTGATTAAGGTAGGGTAAATACATTCGTAAATTTTCCCTGCCCACAAATGCGTAGATTCTTTGTATTTAATTCACCTTACAGAACTCTACAACGACACTGGAAGAATTTCATTATTCTATAGACATCCTTCCTAAATATATTGGCACTTATCGTTTTGATGATTATGAGTAAAAATGAAATAGCTGCTGGCATTTGAATATATGGTGGTCAGCTCTGAATATCGGTATCATTCCTTTCGTAATCTTTATAAAAAGGGTATGGCAAAAGAGACCAACTACTTCGGCGTATTATCAAAACAACATTCATATTCAAAGTAATAATAAACGGTAAATATTTCCCAATGGAAATGATTGGCTAGAAAAACCTCAATAAATACTGGTTTTATTTAAGCAAGTCATGTTGATTCAATCATCATACCTTTCCGATCGCATATGATTTCTTGTTGCTTAACTTTGTTTGTAATGATGTTACGATGTCTCAATTTTATTTCTCACGAAAATCGTTGAAATCTATCAAACTTATTGCCTTTACACTAAGTCCCTGCGGTTAAAAATAACTCTATTTCATTTATTTGACTCTGAAGTGCCGTAAATACTATCTTGAGTTCACTCAATTAGTGAGTTCAGCCTCCACTCCATTATCCAAAATCAATTGTGTTGAGGCAACATCCTGGCGACCCCATGTATACATTACTGGGAGTGCAATAAGCATTCCGCACAAAAGAAAGCCCTTCTCATAACCCTGGATTGTGGAAAGGCTCTACTCTTCTGACAGTGACCTAAATAGGGCTGCGGTTTATTTCTCAGCTGGGAGTGAGCATGTAGGAGAAGTGTTGTTTTTGAGCTGTTTCCAATCATTCGGGTTGTTTTGGACTTCTGTTTCCTTATTAGTGAAGGAGAAAGGGGGCAGATCTTCTAAGTTAGACAATGTCAAGATGCCTCATTTGCAACAGCTTGAAGGCGCTGAGAGGATATATCCATTCAATGTGATAGAATACTGTTTTCTCTAACACCATGTTGTCTATCTCTGGTCTCCACCATCATATATCTTTCTGTGATAATTTTCTCATCGTATTCTTAAACGTTAAAAATATTTAGGAGCTGATGTAATACGTATAGCATTTTATTTTGATATTCGAAAGACCCCCGTCACACCACCAAAAGCACCAACAAAAGCACTCTGAATATAGATAACATTGATCAGGCTGACATCACTGACAGGATCACAGCGGAAAGGTGGAAAACCTTTCCGCCAACGATTCCTACTAGTTGAACATTGACGTAATCTGTATCCAGTCCAGTTTTTCAAATTAATAAAACTCTTATGGTTCGTTAATGCAATGCTGCTCAAGTTTTTAGGGGACACGATTATAAAAATTACTCGGCCCCAACGTTTCACGTTCTCTGCTGGAAACTTCAGTAGACTGTGCTAACGCTGCCCCTTTTTACCTTATCATTGATGCAGAAAACCCCAAAGAAAAATCTGGAAATTTTATGTTCTATTTTTTAAAGTATATCTCCATAAAAATCTACTAATTAGGACTTTACCGTGACTCTTAGTATGTCAGCACGAAATGCACAGTGTTGTTTTCCTCAGGTAAGCAAGGAAGTGACAAGCTCTTTCTCTAGGTGCTCCAGGTCCTCCCTGCAGGAACTCCACCTAAGTTTTATCTATCTATCTAAGGACGTGACAATTGGCTCAATGCAATACAGATGGTATTGATGACCATAGAGGTGTATAGCTCTATTTTAGAGGTGTATAGCATATTTTCCCCTCTCTGCTTATCTAAGAATTCCACTTCAGTACGCCAGAGGCAATAATGAGAATCTCCAACCTCAGTCCCCCGAGAGGACCCTTGCCTTCATGAATCTTTGGTCAAAGAGCCCAACCGACCGCTGGACTGCTCCTTCTCCCCCACTCCAATCTGAAAACAATGTCACAGCCCCCTTCCCTTCCAATTCTCATGCAGGCCTCGCTAGGAAGATGGGTGAAGGTGGCAAAGGGGCTTTCTTTCTGGTGTGTTTACAGTTCACTCGCTTAAGTTGGTGAATGTGCTATTACAACCAGCATGGGCTTTCCACCACCTGAGGGGTGGTTGTGTGTGTTCATTCTACGTTTAATCAGCAGAGGGCACCCATTGATTTTCAGCGAGGGGGGGATAAAATATTGATCATAACTTGGAGGATATAACCAATATCTCTCATATCCCAGCTCAAAGCATATAAGCAGGCGTGAGGCAATTCATGGCAGCTCGGCAATGCAGAATTAATTGCTGATTAGAACTTGAATGATAAACTAATTAATGTGAATTCATAATTGTGTCTATTTTAAGCCACTTTATTCTTATTCACAAAAACTTCGTCCAGTATGACAAATAAATACTGTCAAGTGATTTCCTTGAGGGCCACAATATTGTTAACATGTTTTTAATGCTTCAGACATTAACGATGTGTCATATAAAATATTACACTCAAATATAATTAAGTATCAAAAATCTGTAAGTGTAATAAAATGATTATGTATCCAATTCAACTCGATTCAAACCCTCCGAGCGATGACCAACTGCAATAAATGCCTAGATAATGGAACCTCTATCATTTGTTAGACAACAACGTATTGCTATCAGAAATGTAAGCGTAAAAAATGATTTCTACATTCAATTTGACCCGATTCAACCTCTTATCGCAACGGTAATAGACTTACTGTGGCCAAATAAGAGGAAGACCCCATTAATTTCAGCAAGGGTTTCCTGAGCGCCGATGTCTACATGAAGTGGATATTTGAGTTCTGTCTTTCATTCCTATAGCTTCCGAAAACAAGGACAATTTTACGTCTTCCGACCGACCTTTCTCTCCATGCCTCCCCACCCCCACACCGACAGGATCGGACTGACACAATAGACCCAACTCACCCTCACACCACCCCAGAAATAATTCCTTACAGGTCAAAAATTTTAGCCGAGGGGTGTTCTCTCTCATCGAGTACATACCGTACAGACCTTTTGTGACCATGGTGGGTTAGGATGATGATGAGATTATTATGTTAGCATCGTCAACATAGAGGATAATCTTTTCATTATTTGTAACATTTAGATAGCGAGGAAGGTCATGTACATAGATAAAGAAGAGTGTAAGACCCTGTACCGACCCTTGAGGAACAGCACAGTATGATCTGTTGAATATTGAATGGCTGTTGATGGTTTTTACTACCTTCCTGGGTGGTTATGGGTCACAACATGTATTTCTGTCAAATTTCAACTTGTAAGATTATCCATTAGGCTGGCATTAGTTGCAGACAGTCTTTTGTGAATAATCTGTGTATTCTCTTTTTTTCAACTCAGGAAAAATGTGGCTGGCAATGTGAGCATCAGAAATGCAGCAAGAAGTGCTCAGAAATATGTGATCGAGATCCTTGCAATGAGCCATGCCAGAAAAAGTTGAAATGTGGCCATGATTGCATTGGGTTCTGCGGAGAGAGGTGCCCTGTTTTATGTCGACAATGCAATGCAGAAGAAGTTGATGATATTATGGCTTTCCTTGCTACAGAAGATGAAGAAAATGCAAGGTACTGTAGACTCTCGTTATTACAAAGTTCATGGGACCAAAGAATTTGTTGTTTTTGTTATCAGACTTTGTGTCAACAATTTTTTTTTCTATCGCACACATTATCCCTTTATTTTTTTCTGGTCGGTTCAGTCTTACATATGTTATAGCCTTGCTATGGAATGGTTTCAATGTGTAGGTATGGTGAATGATCAAATCATGCTCGAAGGTACAAATTCCAACATATACTTGTTTGTGATTAGAAAATAATGCATCAAACCGCATTATATCCTAATTTTTGTGAGCTGGATATTAATTAAGCGGGGTGATTAATTCCATGGAGAGACTGCGTGGCTAGTTGGATAATTATGTATTATGTTGCAAAATTAATTCGGTTGAATCTTGACTGAAGGTGTACAGATTTTATGGAAAATCCTATTTCACGCAAGTGAATGAGCGGTTCTGACCATTTCCATGAGTATTATGACCTTATTATGAAATTATTATGTGAGTTTAAGTAACTGCGATGTAACAATTCTATGCTAGGCTGTATCAGTCTCTGGTAAATATAGCAATTTGAGATTATGAAATGAAACAACAGAACTTTTTAACTAAATTCAAAATTCAAAATATTTTTATTGCCGTAAGGTTTAACTTTGAATGGATATGTTGTATCTGTGCAACCAATTGTTTGCTGTAGATCATATACTGTAAACTGGCAGAAATGCTGTATGTGAGCAATTACTTAAATTAAATAAATATCATGTATCTGGGCAATTGTGGGAGCACTGTGGACCAAGGACTAGTGATAGCATCGGTTTGGTTAGCCAAGTGACCACTGTGGGCCATGGACCTGTGGGAGGGTCGCACCTCCCCCCCCCCCCTGTTATCAACCATAGTGATAATGATTACTAGTGACTGAAGTTTGTGAAAGGTGAAATTACTAGTCACCATGAAAAGGGCAGTTGGTGACTCCCACTCACACGAGACAGTTGTGCTGGGCCCTCTAACACCCCCTGCCTCACGCCCATGCGGCGGCTCGTGGGGTATTTTGTAGATGTAGATGGTAGTCCTGGAGGCACTAAGGGTTATAATTGTTGTAAATTCTGTTTTCTCCCATATTAAAGTCTGGTTAAAATCCCCCCTCCCCAACCCCAGCAAATGGTTGTTTTAGGCAGTGAAATATTTCCTCCTCTCTGCAATCTTTTTTTTTTGCAAAGGATTATGTACCTTTTAGCAGAGAACTCAATGTAATGAGAAGGTAATATTTCGCTGCCAGATTGGGGTACCATTTGATATGTGACTTTTTCTCACCCCTTCACTTTCCATTTAAAATTATTAGTTTGTAGAAACCACCTACCCTATGATTAGTGTACTTATGTGTTGTAATCATATATTCTGGAATATTTTTTTCAGGTTTGTGGTGTTACCTGACTGTGGTCATACGTTTGAGCTCACTGGTTTGGACCGGTGGCTTTTAATGAATGATAGTACAGTGAAAATGCTGGAATGTCCTCAGTGTAAAACACCAATCCAACTGGCGTACCGGTATGGCAACAGAGCCAAGGAACGATTTGGGCATGTTCTGCAGGTGAAGAAAAAGATCTATGGAAGTATTAAAAAAATCAACAATAACGTCATTCAGTCAGCTGGAAAACTAAAAAGGCTCCCTCGCTCTGAAGGTAAGTTTGCTCTCCAGTTCTGTTCAGGTAGATTTTTCCTTGCAGTTTTTCACCCTTTACTCTTTTGAAGGAGGGCCCCCTGCACATGGTTATTATCTGCCAATCAGTTGGTGAGAGCTATTCACTAAGGCAAGCCATCTGCATTTGTATTTGTAGAATTTTAGGGCCATGTTTCGTGAGGTTGGCTCCAAACATGCTGTAGATATTAAAATAGAAACAACAATTGCTGTTTCATTTTTAATATGATGAACTTCCACGATATCTCTCCTGAATCTGTTGAAATTATGCTGTAGATACTGCTGCTTTTTGCCCACAACTTTTTATTCATTGAGTAAAGCATCTAATTTTTCAGCCACCCTCTACATGGTGTTCAAAAAAGTGCTGAATATTTTGAGAGGTGGTGGCACTCGTCGAAACAAGAAAAACAAGTACAATAATCACGAGTTTGGAAACATACTTTCTGAGATCTGGACAATTGTTCACTGGAGGTGCTCGATGTAATGTCCTTCAATTTACTTACAAGGTGGGATTCACAAGAGATGGTGTTGTGAATTATCATGATCAGCATGTGTGAGCTGATCAAAGTCCCCATGCAACTGCCGGAAGACTGCGTCAGCACCGTTTCTCAATCCACATATGGGTGGGCATTCTTGGCAGAGATTGGTAAATTGATTGATTCTTGGCAAAGATCATCATCAGAACTTACTCACTAATGTATTGCCTACCTTACTGGAAGATGTGTTATTTCAGCAAAGACAATAGATGTGGTTCATGCGTGATGGCATACCAGTACATTTTCTCCATGATGTGCATAAACATCTGAAGCTGACATTTCAAGATCGGTAGATTGGTCAGGGAGGCCCCACACCTTGACTTCCTCATTCCCCAGACCTAAATCCCCTAGAATTTTGGCTATGGGGACATGTGAAGAAATTGGTCTATGCCGCTTCAGTCAACTATGTCCTCTACTATGTCAACTACAGGACGTCACATCTTCAATGGGTTCCAGCACGTGCAATGACAACTGAGTCAACATCCAAGAGTGCGTGCTTCCTTACTCTGAAGGGAATAGGGATCATAGTTAGGAAAGTCACCAAAAAAATTAACTGACTAAAGTTAAAGTTAATATCTGTAACTAGTAACTAGTTATAGTTAAAAGTTACTTTTCTGAAAAAGGAACTGATTAAAGGTAAAGTCAAGGGGTGTGCAACTCTGAGAAATGGTGTACCCTTGATGAGAAATGGCTATAAATGGATAGAAATGGACAGAAATGGTTAGAAATGCACAGAAATGGATAGAAACTACTAGAAATGGGCAGATATGGTTAGAAATGGATAGAAATGGTTGGTAATGGTTAGAAATGATAGGAATGGCTGAAATGGAAATGTGGTGTACCCTTGTTTTTGAAGTTGCGTTCCAGTCGGGTAAAGTTAAAAAAGTAACTTTTCTGGTAAATGTTACTTTTTCAGTTACTTTTAAGAAACTATTAAAAGGTAACTTTTATAAAGCTATTATTTACGGTTAGGATAAAAAATACAAACTTCAAATTCAAGAAAAGTTTAATTAACTTTTACTTGAAAAGTCGTTAAACTCTAATCACATTCTCTTTTCAACATTTGTATCGGACATCCTTCCTCTCCTGTCTGAAAAAAGAAGCCCTCTTCTCCTCACATTTCTGACTGTTGGCTTGAAAAACATTGTCGTGAGGTCACTATTTAACATACAAGAGGGTTCAAATGTATGTGATGTGTTATATCCCTTCACAATTGTAACATTGCAGTGGAAATGGCTTAGTTATATTGAGTGAGAGTGGATGCTGGGGGTGTACCTGTGCACCCTTACTCGGGTTCAACTCTGATGTATTCACGATGCAATGTCGCCAAGTAAGGCATAAATATACTGGCACTTTGTTACATATACGTTACTTTGAATGAACCCGTCCCTCTCATTTTGGGATCAATTTTCACTTCTTCATTCCACCAAGCATCACCTTTCATTCTTCCTACCACTCCTTTTCCACGTACACTTTCAGCACATCCCACAATCACTCCTTCTAAACACTCCCATGCATCATTTACGTTCTTGTTTCTGATATGCTCGTCCTATTCTCTGCTTCAACGACAGAGCATCCTCAAACATGCAACCATACCGCATTCTTACCTCGCTGTCTAGCAACCTTTCCACTTTTACTCTCAACTGCTTACGAGCAACATTCTTCCTCGGTACCCACTTTCTGCCCAGTGTCACTTTGGAGAGTGCCAAATAGTGGTCTGTTCCACATTCAGCACCCCTCATCACTTGTGTGCCCCACACTAACTCTCTCAATCTCTCATCATACACAATAAAATCAATCATGCTTTTACAATCGCCCCTTTGCCAAGTATACATATGTATTCTCTTATGTTTAAACCAATAAATGGTATTTTCCTAAATTTCAATCGAGACGAAATACGGGTGCCAGGGTTGGCCCTAGCTTGGTCTCCATCAAATGGTCAGAGGTCCATCTCAGGACCAGGGATTTCTTCAACTTGTGGCTTTTGGATAGTGTACTGGGTAGTATGTAACTGTTTCTTTGAGAGGTCTTAAGATATATTTTTCTTAAGGATGATTGTCATGGAAAGGACCTCCATGTTATCAACCAGATGGAGCCTTCATCTCTGTGCTCTCCATGGGCCTGAATATCAAACCATTGCACTCAACTAAGCACCTTTTATTCATTTTGTACTCAATATAAAGCATTGTTCCATGAAAAATACATGGCAGTATTGTAGCTCGATTTTTTATCATCATTAAAATTTGCCATTTGAAATGTTTCTGCATAATTGTGGAGAATGATCCAATTAAATGAATAGAGCATCCTACTGTAGCCATCAATAGCTTTTCATAAGTTTGTCTACCCCCCTCAATGCCAGCCAATTTCGAACCAAGCCCACCTTTCCACCATCAGCATGATTTCTCCAACATCTGATGATGTCTTGGTGTTGTTACCTGTTGTAATTAACTTTGCTCTTGGGAAGAGTATCCCTAATTTCCTCCATTTTGCCGTTCATCCCCATCATGTCAGACACAGTGGTATTGACTCTGCTACTACTGACCTATCTATCAGCATTCGGAGCCCGAGGAAAAACTGCCATGTGCCATTTTTCTTATTTATGTTGTCTAAAATTTTACAGGTTATAAATATGTTAATTTTTATAGTTTTTGCAAAGAAGTCTGACTGCATTGTCTTTACTACATTTCTTGTATTCAAAATATTAAATCGAGTAAATTATGTACTGATAAAAACCAATCTCTGGTGCAGTGATGCTAATGGTGGTAAAAGTGGCTGAGCTGATTTAATTGATTTTGGTGATATTTTTGGATTGCACTCACAAATTTGGAAAAAACCTCAAGTTTCCAATCATGAATTGTAAATCAATCCCCGAGGAAGAGAGAAACAAGTAAAATTTCTGCACTTATTTTGACCGTGGACCATGGTTTTGGAATGTTATGTCATCATTGGGGTAGCCTTCATCATCACCCTGACAATGGCACTGTGTGCTGAAACCTCAGTCAGGGGTCAATAGAAGTGTGGAATTTTTACCAGTGTTTCTCGGTTTTGAAGATGGGAATCTATTGCTTATACCCACTATCTATACACTATCTGAAATTTGCTGGCATTTAATGGTGGTGATTAAAGGTTAAACAATGCTTTGTCCATCACTCTGATCTTGTTATGCATTTACAGTGTATCTCCCGAGTAAGGCACTCTTGGATGAGCTACAAGATCTAGTGAGGAGGAGTAGAAAGGTGTCCTATGGTGCAGTTATGCTTAATTCCCTGGAAGCTCGAACAGGCTTTGTCCTGTCCATAGTCGAGCATTTGAATGACCTGGAGCCGAAGATCAGTCCTAGTGTATTACCTAATTTGTTTAGCACAGGAAACATGCTCATCAGGATTATATTGGGTAGACTGGATATTCTGAGTGCCCAGGAACATGCTGATTTTGAAGGGGAGTGCAGGAGATTTCATTTAACTCTGCTTGTACGTGCATTAGAAAACACTGAAGGTTTCACCATTTACAGGCAGCCACATTGGTACAAGGAGTACGAGAAGTACAAGGAGATGGTGGAGGGGATGAGATCATTTGACAAGACAAAGTATCCCGAAGCATACAAGAAACTCAATGACATATACAAATCAATAACAAATGGATGCATTAATCTATCCCAGCATGAGATAGATGAAGTAGTGTCGGCCCTCAATATGCACCAGGGTCATTGGGTTTTGTGCCCAAATGGGCACGTTTTTGTGATAACCGATTGTGGTGGAGCTGTGACTGAAGGAAGATGTAATGAATGTGGGGAGAGGATTGGGGGGTCAAACTACCATTTGCACGCAAATAATAGACGGTTGCAAGGAGTGCCACGAGGGGTAGATGAGTCTTGATCTTGTTAAAACACCAAAGGGTTTATGGATCTTGGAAGCATTAGAAAATATGTACATTGGTGCTTCCTCTGCGGGAGTTACTTTTCGAATGTTATTTCTACTGATGAGAGTGATCATCCTGAATTTTGGTGGGTTAAAAAAAAAAATTGGCCACATTTTCAAATTTTGGTGAGTGCCCTGAAATTTTAGAGTGAGATAGTGTGAAATTATGTCCCATTTGATCCTGTCTGGTTTCAGAATGCTGAATACATTACATAGGTGGTGAAATGTATCAACGGTGGTGTCAACAAAAGTAATGGGATATCAGTTGGCCATGATTTTTTTCTCTCTCCTTTGACAGGAATTGAAAGAGGTTTGTGGGCAACCATATTGATGAGATATTGTTTTGTTGATTGCACCGCAAAGCTATGCAATACAACGCACTTGGAAAGAATGGGTTCTTACCCTTGACATTGGAATGGTCAAAATAAGAACTCAAAGATCAAATGAAATTGGTTTTATCATATCATTAGAGGCGAGCCCAGACATAGGAAGACAATTACAAGCTTTGAATTTAGGATAACTGCATAGGGAAAGAAGGGCATGAAGTGAGCGTTAACGGATGTAGTCTTGAATTTGTGGAAGTTATCCATCACCGAAGATTTAAATAATTTTGTTAACTTGACTTGTGAAGATTTATTATCATGACCTGGTTTTCGACACTGACCTAAAGATGACGCAGTGTTTAAACCTAGGTTCTGGTTGTACATTTTCACTAGTGGACTTGACAAACTTATTCTATTCTTCCAAGAGTGAGAGTGATCTGAGATCAGTCTAGAGTTTGGACCTTACCAAGGCAGGGGTGGCTTCTGGAAAAATAGGATGCAGTGCCTGTTGTCAATCCAGGGTCAAGGGCATCGCTCGTGAGGGTTATTAGAACTTCTGGCCCCTGAATACTCTTTGAGTCCTTAGTATATTACAAGATATGAGTGCTCTAAAGGAGTACCATCAGTGCTACAATCAGTGTTCTGTGAAGGGGCAGTGGAGAATTTTTCCATAAACTCCTAAATTTCTTGAGTCTAACCAGAACAATATATAGGATGCAAGTATGCAGTGCACTTTAGGTGAATTAGCCATCACCCTTTGGGGAAAACCTAACAGGAGTTTGTAGTGTCGTGTGCCAATATGCAATTTTTCTGCCTTCTTTCTCTCTGAGTCTATTCCTCGTTCAATTCTGGTCTACAACAGTTTGTATGGGATGCCTGCAGTATCACAGTATAGTAATGCCTAATAATGAACTGTAATAAAAGGGTCGTATGGCTGGTAGTAGCCGAAGGTATCTGGATAATGACATTTATTGTCCAAACCATGGCCAGAAACAACAAATGTGTGGAATGTAGGAAGTACTACTTAATTCTTAAAGCGATGTGTGGCATATCCTCGAAGTTTTGCTGGAAAACTTTATTTACACAACTATTATTTCATATAATGGATAGCATTTTGCATTCTTCAATTTATTTAGGGGAGATGTATGCAGTCATCACACCCGAGACAATTATAGATTGAATGTCTCTCATGGTAAACTGGGAAAAACTCCTAACTACCAGAGTACGTCTCTTAAACTCCATTAAGCGCTACCAAGGAGTGCCAGCAAGTTAGGTGATGTGGCATTTCTCCTGGATTGAGAGAAGTGATTCATATCTAGGTCATTAAGTTACCCGGAGGAAGATTTTCAACCTCACTTTTTCTCCTTGAGATCCTCATTTTATATCAATATTGTCAATAATTCCTCGCTATATTTTGCATTGTCACTTTTCTCAAAGCTTCCTTTACAAGAAAGACTTGGTCGAAATGCTTCAGTACCAGTTGGTTAGTTCAAATATGCCTTCAAGTCTGTAAAATTTTCATTCCAAAAAACTCCTGGTTGTATGCCAATTAGTAAAACCCTCTAGTGAGTTACCATGTTGTTGATGAATTTGTTTTAACAGTTATAGAAATAGAATGCTGACTAAAAGTATGATTGGTTATTTCAAATGTCATAAGCATCAAGTTTTAAAAGAACATGCCAAAAGTTAGCATATCGTACAAATTGGTGGAACATGCCTTAATTTATAATTGAGCACATAGGAAATAAGCATAGGTATACATGACAGATAGGACTATTATTTGGAATTCGTAAATATGAAAAATATCTTGATCAAAGGTGAATATTTCCAGAAAACCATGATAATTTTCAAATTGGCCCATCTGTAGCCCCGTCATGAGTAAAGATGATTATTATTGGCATACAGAACCCAACATCCTATTTATTTCAGGCTTTTGTTTTATTGATATTTGTTCAATAGCCTGCATGGTGAGAATAATTACTGATGGCTACACAGTAGTTGCTCGCTCACAATTTTATTTTATTGTACCTTTGCTTTATAACCATTTGTGACTAGTTACAATGAGTATGTATCCCATGCTATTACTTGTACAGGGAGAGTAGATTCAATGAGATTGGAGCAGAATGAAATTTATTAGGGATACTTAAGTTGTTGATGCTGGCTTGTATAACCTTGCCATCAATTTTCAGGCAAATTTATAATTTAAGTGGTAATGCATCACATATTGGTACTCTTGAAAAAGTCCCGAAGAAGTATGTGTTTGCTTATGCACATGCAAGGATGGTATTCACCTGATTTGAATTGAGATGTCATTTGGGTCTTTGATGATTTTACAGAATTTAAGAAGAGCCAAAATTCCTTGGATGAGCTGCAGCACCTAATTGGCAGCAGCAGGAAAGCAGGCTTAGGTGCTTTTGTTCTCAATTCCCTGGAGGCTCGTACAGAATTTGTACTGTCTGTAGTTGAGCATTTTAATGAACAGAAGAGCAAGGTTGATAAAGAGAGAGCTCTTAAGGAATGCACAGAGACTGCCAACTTACTCATTAGGACCATGCTGAGGAGGTTGGAGATTATATCTCAACAAGAGCACAGCGATTTTGAGGGCGAATGCATGCGATTCCATCTTTTGATGAATTTGCGAACCTTGGAGAACACAATTCAATTCAAGAGTTACACCAAAACAAGTTGGTATGAAGAGTATCAGATATGTCGCCTGGTCATCGAGGATCAAAATGTATTTCCCAAAGAAAGTTACTCAGGACTTCTTCAAAATCTTAACGAAATTTATGAGACGCTAACTAGTGGGCCGATTGGCCTTTCCAAAGAAGAAATGAGACAAGTGGTAGCTGCTGTCGGTCTCCAGCAGGGTCATTGGTATAGGTGTCCAAATGGGCATGTGTTTTCTATTGGTGATTGTGGTCAGGCCTACACGGTGGGTAGGTGTAATGAGTGTGGGGCTCAAATTGGAGGGGGTGGCCACGTACTGCTCACTGACAACACTCCAATTACTGGCCTTCCTGAAGGACTGTAAGTCATTGGTTTCTTGTTGCTAATTAATATCCTCATTCGACTGTTGAAATCAGAGAAAAACTTCAGCCTTTTTGAGGGATTAATGGAAACCACTAGTTGAGTTAATCCTCTGGCACTAAGAAAAATCTTTGAGGCTGGCTCGGGGTTTGGTAATTGTGAAATTATTTCAAACTAACTTTGATTCCTTTGACTCTTTGTTTTGTTAAAGGGTTTATAATGTGTCCCTTTTAAGACTGTGTGGTCTTGCGTTAATGGCAATTGCCTATGTTTTCAGCAGTTTTAAAGTATTAATTTTAAAAAGTTTCCTAAAATAATCATGGTATGTGGCATTACTGTGCTATGTACTTCAACAGTAATCAAAAACCCTCAATCTATCTACAGAGGTAGTCAGCGAATTATTTTAATCTTTTTAATTAAAGCATTTTGGTGTTATAAATAATTGCATGACAATATGTATGTTTTTAATGTTCTCTCTTGTTCATTCTGGTTTCAGCAGATAGGAATAATTTCACCTAAGTGTATGTTTTTAAATTTTTTTTAATTGGAAACTATGTGATATTTTTAATGGGTAATTTTTTATCCTCTCTTCCCTCCTGTTCACTCAAGTCCAAGATTTTTTATTTTAATCTATATATTGAGAAGAGTTATTTTACAAGGTTGGGAAGAAATGTATTTGAAGTAATGGTTGCAAAGCAATAGGCATGAGTTGTAGCAGAGAAATAGACTGGTTGCTGTTATAGTTCTCTTGGCTGTATATTTGATACTAAGCTAGATTTTTGACTTTGGTTATAAACTTCTATTGCTGGAGAATTATTAGTTTAGTCAAGGGATGGAGATCTCCATTACAGAAGAAATTAATCTGAGTCCTTTCTCCTTCGCAAGTATTTTCTGATATGGGAAATTTTATACCGTGCTGCAGTTGAATTTAAAAGCCAGAAGTTTGAAGGAAGGGAAATGTGGGCACTTTCTATGACTAGTTAAAGCTTCAAGTTGTAATTGTGTTATCGCCTTATGTTTTCTTCATATTAATAAATTGGCAACTAATAGTTACTGAAATTCATTCACTTAAATTGGAAGATTCAGCCGAAGAAGGCTCAATTTTGCAGGTGCCAAAAAAGCTCAGGTGCCTATTTGAATTTGAAAGTGTGTAAAGAATGATGGGATTTCCCTTGAAAATCGTAATTTTTATCCTATCCAGTTTTTATACCAAGTCATTTTCTAATGATATAGAAATTATTTTATGAAAGGTTGCTTTAATGTTAAGATTTAAATCTTCCGGAGAAAAATATGTTCTCCAAGATTTAACAGAGGGGAAATGCCTCTATGTTCTGGCTGTGGTTGCCATATGAACTATTTCATGTTTGTATCTTGTGAGCTGGTTTAGTCTTATCTCTGATGGCCAGCCAAAGTTATTACAAATTTATACCTTTTGAATATGCTATTATGGTAATAAAGTTGAAATTTCTTTAAAAATATTGAATTTTTAATTTTGAAAGTTTTCTTTAATTTTGTCTTAAAGTCACTCCAAAAAACTGATCAGTAACTGAAGAATGGCTGATCAGTTTTTTTTACCCTTTCCATTTTCTGGTGAGAAACTTCATCACAAATTGTTGAGGTAAGTTACTGGTGAGGATGTTTGACTAGTATTTTGAAGTGCCTCTCACTAACTTGAGAACATTGACCAATAATGGATGGATATATCCAGAATGTTTTTCTTCACTGTTGAAGTGATGGTTGAAATGGGTTGTGGTTACCTCACTTCCAGCCGTCTGTTAAATTGAAACTTTTTTGTAGAATTTCTCTGTTTCAATTGCTTTGCCTAGTTGCTACATAAATGTGGTGAGTACTTTCCATATTCTTCCTCTCAATGAGAAACCTTAAAATCATGGACAGTTTATATAGTTATAATAATATTTATTAATTCCTCAGGAGGTCATGAGCTTTAGAAATCATAAACTGTGAGCCCAGAAATATCATTATTTCATTGTTTACATTGAAGTATGCCTGTCATAACTACAAGGTCTTTAAAATCATAGAAGCCTTCACTATGGAGAAAATCTTGTGGGCATAAACCATGGCAAAAGTGCAAAAAAATGTGTTCTCTGGTGTTTGTATTTCGCCTACACACTTTAGTTGCTCCTGTAAATGCAGTCTATGCACCAGTAATGTATCTAGAATTTCCCTTTGGAAGGATCCAAAATCTGTTATTTTGATGGATGAAATACCGGGAGAAATGGAAATTTTTTTAATTATCTCAAATAAAATGCATTTTCTGGGGGAGAAGAAACATGTCTGGTCCATTGAAGTATATGCAGGCACTATGTCATCAAACTGAAGGCTGACATCCAAAATAACAACCATATTGTTAAACCCTCCTCTCTCTCCTTACTTTCCTATGAGTGGCATGACGGAATGGATGAATCAGCAGATGTAAAGCAAGAACAGCAATCTTCAGTTGGAAATTTAAGGCATTAAGTAACTCCTGATATATACATCAGTTACTTTGGATTCTACTCAATTTTACCCTAATTGTCATCTGATTATTAGAACTTTGCTGATTTATAATACGTTATTGATGGGAAACATGGTAAAGTTGCAAAATTAGTGTGTTAGCATGCAAGCGATATAGGAAAATGAGGGTCAACAAAGATGTCTGACTGGCTTCAGCTTCCAGCATTGCCCAGCATAGCAAGTGCTCTCTCCATATATCTCAATGGTCCAGTCTCATTCACGAATAAGCCGATTCTGTGAACATTTCTCATGCATTTTACATGAACGATTTTTGGACCCTCTTGTCTCCCATCGATGGCATGCCTAACTTGGAACATTATCATTCTACCTCTCCTACATGCAATTTGCACAGCCATGTCATTCCTGATTTGCGCATATTTCTTGCACTGTACTTGCAAACTGTCCTCCATGGCTGTTTTTCTCTCTCTCATTGTCAGTAAATTATGTGAACTTCTCATACACCCAAAGTCTTCTTGTATAATTTACACTATGTCTATTCAAGGTATATCATAAATGGGGTAATATTCTACACCTCTTCCTCCTGAGATATTCCATTATATTTTTCAGGAATTATAAGTAAAATTCTTACTCATCAATGAGATTTTTCTGTTGATTGTCTTTAATTTTTTTTAAATGAAAGGTGGTATTATTTGCAACCTTCCAATTTTTAATGTAGAAAATTCCTTTCTTCCAAAATAAATAAGTTCCACCACATCTGCTGTTAGACTACATCATTGCTGGAGTAAAAACACAATGTATATTTCTACCAAAATTTGTTATAGCACATTCAACGACGTGATGTAATAACAAGTAAACTATAGTGGGGGAAACCAGATAAAGGGAGAAAAGAACAGGTGGAGTTGAAGGTCAAAAAACAACCAGATTAGTGGATCACAGGACATGAAGGGAGACTTAAATTCAAAGGAGGTGATTGAGTCATAAAAACTACATCATTATGAGAAATATGAAAACGTGAATAGCCTGGATAGTATTGGTAACTTAGTCACTTTGAACTCCCCCACCTCTGTATGTTCCCTCCCTTACCCTCTCCACCATCAGAACCTACCCCTCTCCCCACACCTGTGTTTTGCTAAGGGTTAGGTATATAGATTTGGAAAGTTAATTTTGTACCTTGATAATGACATAAAAAGTGTGGAAATTTACTAATGAGTTTTCATTCTTACCAGTATGAATATTTCCACAAAGTTACGCCTGAAACTCTTTCATACGTCAGTTACAGATGACTTCCAGATCAGATATTAGTCTTTCAGAGCAGTTACAGGCCAAATAGTATTGCCTGGGATACCATGCAAATTAAACCAAAATTTTATTTTATATCATGCGAACAGAGGGTCATGAAAGAATGTGGGTTGAAAGCTCCAGTAATGGAATGAAAGGAGTTTGCTTTGTTGGTTTAGCCATGTTGAGAGAATGAATAGGAGTCGAGAAATGAAACATTTATATTGGAGGAATGAATGGTGAGACAGGAAGGGGTTCACTGAGACTATCATGTGAATGTGGGGGAAGAAGGAATACATATTAGGAGTCTTTGCAACAGGTGGGTTGCATATGAAGGTTGGTGAAGCAGAAGAGGTAGGTGTCAAGGACAGTGCAGAGTGAAGGTAATTCTGAAAGCAGAGTCAGCTTCACAGGCATTTGGAAACTTTTTTTTACTCTACCTCCCGCTAAAGGAAATGGCCTGATGGTTATGTACGTGTGGTTGCAATTAGTTTGTCCTGTAACTCTTATGCACACACCCAACTTTTGCCACATAGTTACATACCCAGGGTAGCCGGGTGCCCACCTCTAGTTTTCCTTTATTTCTGAGTCAGCATGTGAACAGAACAATTTCAAATCAATGTACTTAACTTAATAAACATCAATAGAAAGTACGTAAGCACTTTTAAGTCCCCATGCCTTCTACAGCTTCCATTATGAGAGACAGAAATAAGGCCACATAAGTCACAAATGGAGCATTTTCTCATTTTAGGATCATTGTGTAGTACTTAGTAATTTGCCAGAAAATTGTTGCAATTATTTATTTAATAAGCCCTGTAATCTCAAAAAGTCATTTAAAGATATTATTTATCAATTTCCCGGTATAAACTTCATTTTTCAGGCTGAGCACCCGGGTGTGTCCATTGAGCACATGTACTTAAACGCCATTTTGTTTGCCTACTATATATAATATTTCAAAAATTGTCAGTGGTTATTTTGCTTTTACAGGAGTTAAATAATGGAGATCCTGAGGCTCAGTTAAAAATTTTAATTATTACTGAAGTTCAAAGCAAAAATATGAAGGGGTGGGCACCCTGGTGTGTGCACATAAGGGTTAAGAGGACGCATCATACCCTCCGGTAAGGTAAAGTTCTGTCGAAAATCCACAAGATGGCGTCACTCGCACCCGATCGAGGCGTTTTGGCGTCAGGAGTCTCTTATTCCAGGATAACTCTCGCACAAGGCAACAGTCGTCGGTAAGTTGTAGCCAAGTCTCCGGCGGGTAAGTACAGGCAGCGCTTATATTAGATCTGTGAAAGAAGACTGAACTAATTGCATCGCCGTCCGAGCACATCATGGCTGAAAACCATTCAGGTAGCTTGTCGAAATATACCAATTACAGATTCTATCTTACAACCATGACGGCTGTTACTTAGCATTCCGATAGAGGAGGGATTGATACATCTCCATTAGTTTTAGATGTCAATAATAATAATAGTTTTTATAAAAATATACCCTACATCTTGCAATTTTCCTGATGGTTTAATTATGTTCCAGGATAAAATTTTCATGTTTCAGATACGAGCCTCCCTTGGCAAAGGTCTATTCTTTATACTATAAAAATTTCAAGTTGATGACGTAAGACTTGAACAAAAAATCTGGGGTTGGAAATTATCACAAATCCGACCTGTCGAGCGGGTGTGATGCGTCGCCTTAACATGCTTTGATGGCATAGGTCATTTTGCTCATACCTATTGTCTGACATGTGCAGACTAGGATAACAAAAATTGGATAAACCAAAGGGTAACCCCTTTGAATTGAAGTGGAGCTCAGTAATGCTTATGTTCAGTGACTGATTGGGATCTGGCGTATCCACTAAGGCTGGCCATTGCCCATGTATGTTCAGTGAGTGCATTTCTAGGTATAAGTACGTTTCCTTTATTACGTGCTACTCCATCATCTATAGTAATCAATCCTTAGCTCTTATAAAACTAAAGAAAGAAACAACCACAATCAAAGTGGAATTTGGACCTCCAATACATATGTTGCTGTAACAGTGCGTTATCTCTCTAAAAGTTATAAAACACTATATGCTATCACTATCTGATTGATGTGTATTGGCAACTAATCTTCTTGCTCTAGTAAATATATTCTTGCTTTGAATAGCTTTTATTACATTGTCCAAAGTATTGAATAACACTACTTCTTCAAAAAAATACTGTTTTACATCGTTGTTTGAAAGCATAGGGGATGTAGAAGTAATACTTTTCTCTCATGGCATATTCATGAATATTACAATTGGCAATGGCATACCCTGTGGGAGGCATCGGGGGAAGCAGCTGCCCCTATCTGCATGAAACATTTCATTTGAAATCTGCCAGACAGGATTTCAGGTAGGCGTCCTTCTGCTTCTCCCCCTTAATATATGGCTACTAACAATCCTGGCTAAGCCCATGACAATTGGTGACAACCAAGTATGCTAAATAAAATGGCATAATTTGCGTCTGGTTCAATATACCAAATGGGCTAACAATTCTAATATGGGAATTATGGCGAATGCAAAACATGTTATTGTTCATCCTCAATGGGTAATTAATCTCTATCTTACTGGGATTTTCCACAGCTGACAGCCTTGCTGGCCGGGGTCTTTTAAATGTACACTCAATGTGCCAAACAAACACCCACAACACTGTAGGGGCACAATTTTTGTGCCAGAGAGAGACACACTGAAGATAAAGGTTCAGGTAATAGTTTTTTTTTATTAAGGAGGGGGGGGGTGACGATTGATACTTTCCTTGAGCCTGGAGGACATGGCATACTTCATGATTAATAAATTTTCTCTTTGCCCTGGAATCGCAAGGGGAGCAGCTGCCTATTCTCAGTGATTGTATTAATATACATGAAAAATGCAGTAGAGTGGAACTTCTTTAACATAGTTCGCAGGTTTCCGCGGCGTTGATAAAATGATTTCAACATTTCTCGGGTTGCATCCGCGTCAGTTGTCATTCAGCACAATAGTTTCGCCAGCTATAAATAGGCGAAGGCGAAGTCATACAGAGGCGAAACCTGCAGAGCCTTGGGCACTCGGCTGAAGGAACACCAGAGAGCGACAAAAAATAGACAATTCAAAGCATCTGCCATCTCAGAGCATGCATGGAGTGAACCGGGACACACCGTACAATTCGAAGATGCAAAAACAATAGCCAAGGAAAACAGGTACTTCCTGAGAATAATAAGAGAGGCTATAGAAATCGTAAACACACCTAAGTATTTTAACAGAGAAGATGGATACCCATTGCACAGCGCTTGGAAGAGAGTAGTAAGTTTCCCACACAAACGCGACGCTGCTCCATGATTGGCTGGAGCATTGATCGCTTTTCGGCGCCTAACTTGGCCTATATAAGGACGGACCAAAACCTTCTCGCTATCCTTCACCTGAGGACGCCAGCAGGATAGCTGGCAAAACTGTTGTGCTGAATGACAACTGACGCGGATGCAACCCGAGAAATGTTGAAATCTTCTCTAACATATTTCACACCAGAGTTCTCTTGAGAATGTCTGGTTATCACCATCAATGGCCTATCCAGGCAATACAGTATTCAAATATGAATCTTTAAAATCAGATTAGACTTACAAAGAATTCACTATCTACAGCACCAAAAATGAATACATTACATATACTTGGGAAGAAAAAATGGAAGGGTACCCCATGAATACAGGTTTTTTTTTATACATTTGTGTACAAATTATATACATTGTATGCAAATTTTGCTTGACACAATTTTTATAGACTTTACACATTGATTACAACTAAATTTTTGCACCATCTATAGCATGAGTGCATTGTATGTGATGTGTACATTTCATACAGCGTGTTCATTGTGAAAAATCATGTATAAAATATAACACACAATCTACACTAAGGTGGACATTCACAACTCATAAATGACAAGTGATAACTCATGTACAAACTCAGCAACGGTCTATGTGAATCGAAGTCAGTCGATTATCGTGAGGCACCCATGATTTTCTTGCTGGTCAGAATAATCGGTTCAAGAATGAACAAGTGGTTGCAGCTAATGATTTAATTATTCACAACAACAAACAAACAGCCTTGCTGATGGTAAATAATCGGCATGACTTATACCTTTGCAATTTAATGGCCAAGCACTTTGTAGACCTTATAATATTAATGGTAGACTTAGGCTGTTTTCGAACTTGGCAAATCAAGCAATCTTGCCTTGAAACCTAGTACGCATTGGGCGGAAATGACGTCAAATTCAAGTGGCCGCTGAAGCCATATTGTCTAGATACCTAGGGTGCATACTGAATCATGCATGATGTGCATCACAGCCCTTCAGGTTGTTCCAAATCACGCTCTAAAGCTGCCCCGCAGCGAGCATTTCCGGCAAAAGTAGCTGAAAGGGGTTGATTTGACAATAATACTTCCAATTCATCCAAACTGTTTTGGTGTGCCGGTAACCACTCCCAGACTGTCATTTTTTAGTAATTCTCTTAAAGGAGCTGTTACTAGTGCCATATTAGGGATGTATTCCCTGAAATAGTTGAACATCCCCAACGTTTATTGCAATTTTTTCTTATGTGTTGGACTGGGTAAGTTGAAAATATCAGCTACATGAGTAGGATCAGGTGTTACACCTTTAGCATTGAAACACTGTCCACAGTATTTTACTTCTCGTAACCGATACTGAAGCTTGTTAGTTAAATTTTACACTAAGTTCTTGAGCTCTTAAAAGAACCTCTGTCAGTACCTTGTCGTGTTTTTCTATTGTAGGGGCACATGTCAATAGGTCATCAAAATAAACTACCACACCATCAATATTTCCAAAGTTTTCCTGGATTACTCTTTGAAATAACTCTGGGGCAATTCTTAATCCAAATGGTAGGCGGTTAAATTTGAAACATCCTATTGGTGTGCTGAATTGACACAGGTTACTTGACTCCCCTGTTAATTCAATATGCCAAAAACCATTTTTGAGATCAATTACAGTGAAATAGGACATTCCCCGTTTTAATTTATTCTTGTGTAGGGATCAGATATGGTTGATTATATATGATTCTGTTTAACTCTTGAGGATCAAGACATAGCCTTAGGGATCCATCTGTTTTTTTCCACTATTACTGGATTACTGACCCACCCTGTTGGATTTTCAACTCTACTTATAATGTTCTGTTTTTCTAAGCTATCTAACATCTCCTTTAACTTGGGCACTCTCCTTGGAGGTCTAGCAACTGGCACCTTCTTTTAACTTAATTGAGTATTCTCTCTTAAAACAACCAACACCGTTAGACACATCCTTGAATTTCTCGATTAAATTTTATTTTTCATCACAATGGCTAACTGCTTGCATTCGATGAACTAAATTATATTTTAGGCATGAAGTTAACCTTAATATTGGACTACATTTCTAATTATCAACCACAACAAAGTCATCATCATATATTACGTTGTTTACTAAGCAGGTTAGTCTCACTTTACCAATACAATCAAGTTTATAGCCTCCGTAGGATTCTAATTTTAAATACGTCTTAGAAATAACCGGGATCTTAGTGAACTTACTAAGGACATGTCTTGGTAAAACATTAATATCAGCTCCGGTGTCAATTTTAAATGGCACATTCACGTCATAAATGACCACATTCTGTATCCAAGGCTTTCGCTCTAGGGTATTCACATGCACCGTACTTATTATGAATTCATTCACATTTTAAAAATCTTTCTTAAGACAACCAACAGCAAAATGGTTTAACTTTTTACACTTAACACATTGTTTCCCAAAAGCTGGACAAGCCGTGTTTAGTATTACATTTCTTGCAAAGATAAGGAACATTATTCACACTTTTACACATTAACTTATCCAATTTATTACCATATTTCGTTTTACCCCGAACCCTGGCCATCTACTAAGCCTTCTCTTCATCCTTCGACTCAGCGGCACAGCCAGCGGTGACATCAGCGCGCGGTGCGTGCAGGTGCGTGTAGTTTGTCTCCTGTTTTTGCGATGCTTTCGACGCGTGTGAAGTTTGATTTAGCGGCGGCGACTGCCCTTGCCGGCTTTCTTCCATCACCCTGCAGTTTTTAATCGCTTCACCAAGTTTGAGGTCCGGGATACGAATAAAACGCTCCTGCAACTGTTCATCGGCCATTCCCAGCACAATTCTCTCTTACCAAGGACTCCTGCTCACCAAATTCACATGATGATGCCAGCCTTCTCAAGTCCGTGATGTAATCGTTCACTGGTTCCAATTCCTTCTGCACTCTTTCGTAGAACAGGTATCTTTGGTACACAACGTTCTTTTGTGACGTGAAATGATCACCGAATGCCTTTATCACGTCTCGCAATGTTATTTTATCGGCAAGCTTAAAGGTGTAGTATATTGCCAATGCTTCCGGACCTATTGCACTAAAAAATTAAGTCACTTTTACCTCTTCTTTTCGATTCATTAGCGATCAGTAACAGCTCGAACTGATTTTTAAATAGCTTCCACTCCGAAACTATCTGGTCCGTCGACAAGTTTAGCGGTTGCGGGGGTTTGAATGCCATTTTCACGCGAAAATTTAGTTTCCTTACTTCTCAACTGTTATATCTTCTTATTATCATCGTTTTAATGTTTCTTTAGTCGATCCTATACGACTGCGCCATGTTGTATCATGGGTTTTATCAAAGACATTTAGAGACACCTCTGAAGATGGCTACCAACTCACTTTATTCTGTTAATCAATCTATTGTTGCCGTGACAATGAATTAATAAATAAACAAGTGACATAGCAACTCTTATGGCAAACAATTAGACATGGCAGCTCTTATGAAAAACAATACACAACAACGTCAATCATACAACGTTCTTGCATGTGAAACATATTATTTATACATGTACACACGCTTTTTTACTTAAATACTAATATTTTCCATTTTATCGTGAAGTTAATATGTATCTACGTTTTTCAAAATTCACCAAAGAGACATTAAAATTAAAGGCACGGATGATCGCGTGCTATACCGCAGATCAGTCAGTCCTCCACCCGCTTACTCCTCACGCAGTCTTTTGAACATGATTATTCTGGCGCCATCTTCGCATCAAATCCGTTCCGATTTGCGCACACGCTTCAAGAGTTTCAAAGCGTGTCAGCAGTTCGGAACGATAGCTCCAACCGCTCCAGCCTCATGCGTGATTCGGAACGCACCCCAGTTCAAGATACCAGGCAATGCGGCTGCCATAGCTACCGCCCACTTCAAACGACACATGACCCATGACATGACATGACCGACGACTCACTAATTTCGCAACTCATATGTTCAGCTCGTTCTTGCTGAGGTTCTGCTGCTCCCTTCCCTCCTTCGCCCCACCTCTTCCGGCAGCTCATGCTTTGTGATGCTTTGTTTGCACCGAGAGCCAACTGAGGGCGAGGGGGGACGGACAGAGGGACGTAGCGGGGTTGAACTTTCGGCCGGTCTCGCCGCACCGGTGTGGCATGACAATCGACTGACGTCATGTTAACGTGACGTAATTTGAAAAACGAGAGCCAATGAAAACTGCCCATGATTACCCGCATAGCAGAAAGCTCTTAATAATAAATTTATTTCAATTTCTGTTATTTAATACTCATTTACGCATTTTATTTTAACTTACCTCATATTTATTTTTATTCAGCTGAAGTAATCCAAGGTCTTATGCGTATACTCCTGAAAATGCTTAAGGATTTCGATAAAATAACGAACAACAATATTATTTAACATGTTTATTTTAACCCATTTTCAGGTACAATTACACATATATCAAAATTAGAAGTATCAATTTACAAAATCTTGCCCTTACTTTCAATCGTCACATGCCTATACCAACACTGGAATTGTTTCGCAGTGAGGATATACATAAACATGATAAGACAATCACATACATACAAATTAACCAAAAAGCTTAAGCGACACCCACAAACTAACCATTCTGACGGGGTATCTACTAACAGAGCATGAGTCAAGGTGAGCAGTTATGCCGCGGATTAAGACAAAGGTTTCTGTTGTCGCTTTAATTGTGAAGCATTTATGCTGAAGAGGTGATAAAAAAAACAGTAAGAGGAGACATGGGAAGTAGGAGGTGATCTGATAAACTCGCTAGTGTTTGCAGATGACTAAACTTTGGATGGTAGATGATCGACAGGATTGCTAACTTTAACTGAGTCATTAGACACTAAATGCATAAATAGTACTGTTTATGATTACTTTGGCTGTATGATGGAAGGAAATGGACAGGTCGACAATGACATTCAGAGGATGATTGTAGTAGCAACAGCTGCGTTCAGTCAGAGGAACGGGTGTGGATGGTGTGGTGTAAAGAAAGGAAGGAAACAAGGAAATTCTTATTGTGGTGGTAGAGGAAAGATAACTTCAGGATGGGCCCCCCCCCACCCATGTTAGGGTACCTACCCGGGTAGGCAGGATATATAGATTATTGGAGGAAGTGATAAAGGACAAAGGTGTGCTGAAGACAATGAGAGAGAAAAGGAAGTTGAATATGCACAAGAGGAAGGGCATAGGGAGAATATTATGCTCTATGGATAGGATATGGAGGGAACCCAGGTCAAAACGTTCTACACCAAAAGTCCATATGGCGATGTGGAGGAAGTGGAAAAATGATATGGGCAATGTGGAAAAATGATATGGGCAATGTGGAACAATGATGTGGCATGAGGAAAAATGACGTGGACAGCCCTGTGTTCCACATTGTCCACACTGTTCCTGATCAAGTGCCATATGGCCCTATGACAACATACAAAGGCCCTATAAAGGTTAAGATAAGGCAGTAAAAATCTGCTGCCACTGGTTCATTGCTCATTAATGATAATTATAGGTAACTAGCAAAGGTACCCGTTGAAATTCAATGGGGGATGAAAGAAAGACATGGCATATAGGCTGTAGGTTCAAGTCGCTCACAAGGTGTATTTTTTTCTAGGCAAACCAGCTATACTTTTAGTATTATTTTTTAACTCAGCAGATGAAAACCTCATTATATTACGCTTACAGAGTTCTTGTTCTATAGCCTATGCGTGAACCAGATACATCAAGTATCTTGCTGCCAAATTTTGTTCCAATCGATTTAGTGTTTTATGAGTGATTGAGTAACAGACAGACAGATAGACACCACTAGATTTTTATATATTAGTAAGATAAATGTATGAATTGTAACATTTTCATTTTCAATGCAAAAACCATGAGAATCATGGAAAAGCTGAAGAAAACTTTCCTTTTACTTCACAATATTAGGAGATACCCTGCATTGGATAGAAAAAGGCACTTCAAGACTCAATTAAGGAATACCTCAAGTTCAAGAATATAAATAGTAGTACACAAAAACACCGGACTAATTTCAATGACCCAATAATAAGTTATCCATTAACACCCAGTGAAGCAGTCAAGGTAACCTCAAGACTCTCTCATGCACATATTACCATTTAGAGCAAGAAACACTGTGCATGCTTGAACAAACATTAGGTAAATAGATGTATAGTAAAAAATGAACAATGTTTCAATAAAAATGACCAAGTTATACAATAAGGAGAGACAAAATTCAAAATTGCAAAACATTTTTCAAACATTCAGTTATGAAAGACTTCTACAATGCAGTATAGCCAGCAATTAATGCAAATGCAGAGGAAACCTTAAACCAATAAAGAAAGCACACAATTTGCAAGCATAAGCCATACCAAATGGAAAAAGCAAAAATCATTGATCAGCATATTGCGTATCATAACTCGTCTTCCATTACTTACTGCAATTCATGACAGGGTAGCTTAATGATCAAAATTTACTTTTATGCAATTGTTATGATAATCAGCAATACATGCAGTAGACATACTACACTGACTGACCAGAGCATTGTATAACATACATAATGATACTGAGTGAAATATGATGCTGTTAAACTCTGCGCTTATTGCATTACAGGTACCTATTATGTGAAAGTTTTGCATTGGTGGATCAATCTCTATTCTGATAGTGTAACCTATGACATCACTTCATTGTATTTAGAAATGAACACTTGAAATCATGATGGCGAACTATCACCAACTTTTGAAAATTATACAAGGTCATATCAGGTTCCTCTATTCATGGAACACATCTTATTTAATAAATTTGTAAAGAATGATACCCACATGCAAAACGATAATTACTTATGCTATTACAGACATATCAGTGGATCATTCTACCTCTCAAAAAGCCTCAATCGACAGTATGCTGGCCAAAATGAACAGTACCCTAAAGCAACAAGTAAATGCTGCTACATACTAAGGTCTCCACATTGACAACAAAGAAACTGGAATTATAATTCAGGAGCATTAACATGTAGCTATGGCATCATTCACTCTCTTATAGCAACTACTATAGCCATATAAGGAGGAAAGTAAAGGTTAAAATGTGAATGGTAGGACCATTACATAATTAAAAATTAAAATACTAGTCATTTTGATAATGTTGTTGTGCTCGGAGACTATAATTAGTCCAACTTACAATGGTCAACAAATAATGAAAATCCTTTGCCGAGTGCCTGTGGTAAACTTACCACCCAGTCTCAGATGCACTACCTTAACCTGTCTCAAGCCAACCCATTCTCAAACCCCTTATTTTAACACCATGGATCTTGTCTTTTCCAATTACCCTAATATAATTGTCAATCTGAGTTCAGATTCCTTGGTTAAGCCAGACATTTTCTATCCTCCTTTAATAATAGAACTAAAAGTGCCCACCTCCTCTGTTCATACATCTCTGAATTGTGAATTCAGCTATTTTGATTTTTTTAATGGTGACTATGATATGATTATCAATTACTTATCTTTTTTTGGTTGGGAATCTTTACTATCAGGAAATTATATAAACACCACTGTTGGTTCATTTTATGATGTCCTGTTCTATGGAATTTTTCAACTTATTCCAATGAAGAAATTTAAAAATCCAAAATTTCCCATTTGGTATTCTAATGACCTTAAAATGATTTTTGTGAAAAAACTTTTTCAGAAAAAATTCAAGTGTTATGCACATATAGAGGACTATAATAGTGTATTTTCAATTTTGAGACATGAATGTAAACAAATTGTGTCACTGTTACAAGGAATATCTTCAGTTCATTGAATTTAAAGCCAAACCTGAAATGTCTCTGGAACTTAAAGTCTAAGGAAAATAATGATTCAATTCCTGCTAATGTACTCTATATCATTGAAACTGCTGAAAATGAGCAAGATGTAGTTGATCTTTTCAGCTCATTCTTTGGTTCAGTGTACTCAAACACTAATATGTATTGACTATCACAAAAGTTAAGACCATTTACGCAGTTGTCTATTGAGTAAAGCAGGGTTACCCCCTCTTTTAACCCATTCCAAACACCTGAAATGGGCATAAATACAGCATAAAAAGTTTCTCATAAAGACATTGTTTATGTGAGTGCTGTCAACAAACTATAAAATATCCAGGTTTGCCAACATGAAATCACTTTCCAAAAAACTGAACAAATTCAAACACCTCTGTCATCTGAATTACCAATATAGTTCTCAACCATAAAAAAAAATGATATATCATATGTTTGGCTATAGCCAAACCTTATCTTTGCAGAGGCAAAAGATGCAGGAGTTGCATAATTATGAGTTCCATTAGGCAAGATATTTAAATAATAATAACTATTACCTATTGAACACTTCATATCACAGTCAACGTAGATGTAAATATGCCCATGCTATGAATTCAAGTACAGTAATTCATCCAATATAAAAGAATAAATATAGGAACTTATAGTGTCAATATTTCATACATATCTGAACTCATCAATTTCTACGACAGAACGTTATTTTCACAAGAATTATATTCTAAGATTTTTATACTCTGTGAGCTAGTCCAAAAGTCCAGCTGGACTTTGTAGCTTAGTGCTGTTCATAGGTCTAGACCTGCGAACTGATAATCATTATGCTACTAAGTTCTCCCAAACAACTTTTTTTAAGAACCTCATCATAATATCATGTACCAGCATTGAAAGTAATACATATGTATATAGTATTGCAGATGTTCAGTCAATTCGTCAACTATAACAGCAAAATGCTCAAATACGCAAACATTAACAGTATCAGAAGTTTCACCTGGATTTATTTATCGCCTTTGCGTGCTTGTTTTAACACAATCCCATATGAAATAATAATTTCGATGCACACGTTAGGTTACACGTTTACAACAATAGCATATTGCCAATTACGTAGCGAGGTAATGGGGAAAAATCATAGAGCAATGGTGACATACTGTATGCAAATGATATGGCGATATGGCCAAAAACAAGTACTCATCATGAGTGTGTTGAATAACTGATGGTACTGGGATACGGCAACATGCAACGAATTACAGAAAGCAGAGAATAAAAATAGTTACAGAAAGGAACGGTTCAACTCAAGCAATATAACGCTAAAAGTTTTGTAGTATGACACGTGCATCTGAAACGATTAATATATCCATACGAAATTGGCGTCGGATCAGTTGCCTATGACAACTCAAATTGCCGATATTTAAAGCCGTGGCAACAACTGAATGCTTCACAGGTAATCGCTGGACCTATTTTATGGCTCAATATGCAATTATAAAGTCTAGCATCCTAAGTCTAGTGTGTTTAAATTAAGCATACGGCAAAGCTGCTTGGGATAAAACGAAAATACAATGATTACCTCCAACACATGTTACGATTCACCGTCAAAATTGCATGGCAATCACAATAGAGTACTCACTACGATTCATTCCGCGGGAATGAATGCAATTTCAATGGATCTTCGGGCCTTCGCCTTCGGGCATCGCAAATTATCGCAGTTCAACGCGTAACATTTGCTAACGACAGACATTTTGAATGTCCAGCTAAAATACAGCGAGAGGCCGGCTATTGTGCATGCTTTTACCTGATTGGCTGGAGGACACGACGTCACTCGATTGTCATGCCACAGCGATGCGGCGAAACCGGCCAAAAGTTCACCCCCCGCTACGTCCCTCTGTCCGTCCACCCTCGCCCTCAGTTGGCTCTCGGTGTTGTTTGCATGCTCATGTTATGTAGTGGTAGGCAATGTAGGTGGCGGTAGGTGGTTATGTGGTGGTAGGACGGAGAGACTTGTGACAAGTTGGTTATCACAAGAGGGGCATTTCGAAGCTAGAATCATCACAAACGTCGTCCCTTGACGAGGCCGTATTGAATTTTTGATGCTTCGTTATGCATGAATGTTGGCATAGGCGATTTCTTAATTTTTGATGGGCCTCCTTACCCATTGTTGTTAGAGTTTCCGCTGTCCGGCAGTTATGAGGAGGCAAAGATTATTCGTAATCCCGCAAGGGCAGCGTTAGGAAGACTGATGATCGCTGAGGAAAAGTCCAAGCTTAATGAACTATTCTGCGACATCATCCTGTCGACATAAGCGAACTTGCCGGTATCTTCGGTGAGGGGATTGAGGAACGAGACACCCACGACGGATGGAAAGAAACCAGCTATAAAGGTAAGTATTACGTTCTCGGGTCTTAGAAGAAATGCATATTTTCCCTGAATGCAATTATTTGACTGGAAGACACGAAATTTCATGCAGGAATGTCAGTTGGATCATACGATTTTAATTTGCTGTCGGCCGATGGAACAGTTTTGACTAGAATTTATTAATGTTATGGGTGTTCTTCACAAGGGAATCGCCCCGTGTCTTTACCCTCGCGCCAGTGAATATCTTGCTGTATGTTGACCACGGATTAGCTCTCTATTGTATGACCGTGGTTTTGTTTCTAAATCTCTCGGTCATTGAGAGCGGGGGAAATATTTGGATGTGGGCATGAAGAGAAACTTAATCGAGATTTATCCACCACCTGACCGTTGCCATCTGCCAGCAACTGTGTAAAACGCTTGAATCTGTGTACAACGCTTGAATTTTTGTGGGATAGTTGCAAAATATGATGAATGTTTGCGAAGGGAAAAATATTGGCCATAACGCTTTCCATACTCCCCCGACCCCTGGAAAGTTGTGGTCTCCCCCCCCCCCCCAGCAGCCACGATCATAATCCACCACTGTGTCGAAGTTCCTGACAAGTATTCGTAGGTAGTAATAATGCACTGTTGGGTGTGGTTTCATTAACTTCGTAAGCAGGGGCAATCCCAGGAATTTATTTCGGGGGGGGATGTATTCCCATATTCCCACCCCCCCCCCCCCCGGGTTCGCCCCTGTTCATTAGGGTAATGTGCACACAGTTTATCCCAACTTTTCACAAATTATTCATTTTAATACCAAGAATAAAACATCATAAAATGATCAAAAGCCTATATCCCAGGGGGGCGATTATCCAACTTTTAGCGACATCGCTGTGAGTTGAAAGTCGCTTCTATTTCGACCCCAAGTTCCAATAGCGACCCGAGCGATTACCTCGCTCATGACGCCGTCATTATCAAGAGCAGTCTCTATAATAGCGACCCAAAATTAAAAACGCCTCAAGAGGGGTCTTTATGGAAATAGCGACTATGGAGGCGTAATTGCGCAGGATTCAATTCTGAGATCTCGCAAGGTCTATTATAAAAATCTACGGCTGTGTGAAGAATAATGTGACTAGATATAAGCATTTATTATTAGGCATGTTGCGAGATATTTTAAAAGTATTTCCAAGTTACAATACCTGTGAATTGCTTAAACTCGGGTGCACTTATGACGAGGGGTAATTTGGAGATCTCGCTAGGTGCATATAACAGCAATATTCAGAGTAATGGCGAAAATAAAGTGATAAAAATTTATCATGTGCATATGGCAAAATGTTTTAAAAATATTTCCGAGTTGCCAATGATGAGCATTGCTGAGATTCGAGAGTATTTCTGACGAGAGGTCATTTCGGAGATATCGCTGGGTACATAAAACAACTATATTCAAAGTTATGGTGAAGAATAATACCACAAAACGCAAACGCTTAATATCAGGAACATTTTAAAATGTTCTAAAAATGTTCTATTTCCGACTTGCAGATCATGTTCATCGCTGAGACTGGTGTATTAAGGTTAAAAGGTCATTTCGGAGATCTCATGAAGTATTTAGACAATAGCAATAATCAATGTAACAAGGGAAATAATGCAACAAAAACTCAAAACTTTATTAATGGGCACACTATTAAATGTCATGAAAATATTTTCGAGTTAAATTTCAAGTGAATTGCTGAGACTTATGTATTAATGACGAGGTGTAATTCCGGACGTCTAAATTGGTAGGTATACATAACAGCAATATTCAATGTAATGGTGAAGAATAACGCAACAAAAACTCAATCCTTTAATTGTAGGCAGATCACTGAAGGTTGTTAAAAATGTTTTAGAGTAGAAAATCATGTTTATTGCTGAGACTTGAGTGTTAATGACGAGGGGTAATGCCGAAGATCTCATTAGGCAGGCATATATAACAACGATATTCAATGTAATGGTGTCGAGTACTGCAACAAAAACTCAATCCTTTATTATTTGGAACATTAAAATATATTAATTAAATCGTCCTGAGTTGCAAACCGATGTGAATTCCGGAGACTTATATAAGTATTACATATGTATTTATGACGAGGGGACATTTCCCAGATCTCGCCAGGCAAATGTTACAATAATATTCAAACTTATGGTGAAGAATAATGTGACAAAAACAAACATTTATTATTTGGCGTATTGCGAAGTGTTTTTAACTGAAGAGTTGCAAAGAGGTTCATCGCAAAGATTTCGGAGTACTTGTCTGATGAAATCAGTGTATGGCTGGGAAGTGGCTTGCAAGCTAGCGTTGATTTGATTGGCACTACTTGTATTTCAGACACAAGACGAAGTCATACGAAGAGATAAACAAACAGCCAATTTAATTATTTATCACCTATCACAATTTAATTAACACTACAGCTCATTTGTCACTCCGAAGAATAAACAATCTCATTTCACATACGTGTTGCTTTCAAACAAATTACTCTATTGTAAAATCCCTATGAACAAAATTAAGCATACAAGATGCATAAAAACGATGTGTGCCAACTTCCTGAGCATTTGATTACCTCTCTCCACTGATTCGTGTGCGGGGACAGTCAAAACATATCGATGGAACACTAAGCACCATTTTTGGACACATCGCTTCGTTTCTGTTGAAATAATCGTGGCAGGTGCCAGCGTTTAGGTTATTGGGAACAGCTTGAAATGACATCCCAATTCCGTTTCACACAAGGAACTGCACAGGTGCTTTTATTCGTACTCAACTTAACGTCACAGTGCAAAACAAAAGAGGCTCTACGTACGGGTGCAAATATAAAAGACATTCAAAAACTACAAATACCACATGCAGGCAGGATTATAACTGCAACACTCCCACTTAATCTCAATGCATGTCTTAAAAATACTACCATTTCATGAATACAAATACTCATTATCAACTAGACTTCTATAATACCTAGTGATTTAATAAATTTCATTAACTTAGTTTTTGGGATAGCCTTTGTCAAAGCATCTGCTATCATTACTTCCGAACTTAGATATTGTACATCAATATGTTTGGTTCTCTGATGGTATTGCTGGTTTTCACATAATTTTTGTGCAGACATATTATTATTATAAATTACAATACAATTATCAATGAAAAAATCTTTTTATACATGTTTCGTAAAAACATGGCTTCTTTTGCTGCTTCTCCAAGTGCCATATACTCTGCCTCTTAGAGGACAGAGTGACTGTGCGCTGTTTATGGCTTTCCCAGGATATTGCACTTCCACCTGAGGTAAACATACCCTGTATATGATTTGCGGTCAACATTGTTGCCCCAATCAGCATCTGCCTAACCAGTAATTCCTTTTCCACTTTTACGATAAAATAAACCAAGGTTAGAGGTACCTTTCAAATACCTGAGAACTCTTTTTGCTAAATTATAATGCTCTTTTGTATAATTCTTATTAAATTGGCATAACCAGCTGACTGAGTAACATATGTCAGGCCTTGTGCAGACTGCTAAGTACATAAGCGAGCCAATTGATTCCTGATAGGGAAGCATTACTTGATTACAATCTGATTTGTTTAATTTGGTGCCCATTTCCATTGCTGTGCTTACTACCTTACAATTTGCCATATTAAATTTGTTTAATACTTGTTCAACGTATGCCTTTTGATCAATTTTAATACCACACTCATTTCTTTGAATTCTCATGCCTAAAATTTGTTTGGCAATTCCGAGATCAGACATTTCAAAAGTACCCAACAACTTCCTCTTTAGTTCAATTCTCCATTTAGTATCATTACAAAAAATAAAAAATCATCCACATATAAAGCAAGAATTAATACTCTATCTCCACCTACCCTATAATATACACAAGGTTTACATTCAGATTTACTCAAACCCAAACCTTTCAACTCATTACAAATTTTTTCATGCCAAGCGTGCAAAGCTTGCTTTAAACCATACAATGCATTTCTTTAGCAAACAAACTTTTTCTTCATCTCCTACCTTAACAAAACCTATAGGCTGTGACATATATACTTATTCACACAAGTCTCTGTTCAAGAAAGCAGTTTTAACAACTAAGTGATCAATTCTCAGGTCCAATTCAGCAGCAAGAGCAAGCAAAATTCAAATGGTGCTGTATCTAACAACTGGAGAGAAAGTCTCCATATAGTCCACACCATATCTTTGAGAACATCCTTTTGCTACTAGTCTTGCCTTAAATTTATGTGTTTGCCCATCTGGACCTTTCTTAATTTTGTAAACCCATTTACAGTTCATTGGTTTTTTACCTAAAGGCAAATTTACTTATTCCAATACATTGTTTTCAACAAGGGATTGGTATTTGTCTTCCATTGCAAACTCCCAGTGTGATTTTTCATTACTAGCCATGGCTTCCTCGTAACTAAGTGGCTCAATACAACTTTCAGTTACCACGTACATAAAATGTTCAGGAAATTCTTTGGGTCATCTGTTCCTTACAGGATACCTTTTAACTATGCCCACATCACCGTTTGAATTATTTATTTCATTTTCAGAACTATTTACATCCTCCTCAGATGGTACTTAATCTGGGTCTTTATCCTGCTGAAAATGGTCGTTATCGGATTTCTCAGCATCTGACCTAGATTCTGAACTACTAAATTCATTCTGGACTACATTGACCTTATTTGTATCACTATTATTATTTCTATGTTCAACCTGTGGACTTTCAGTTAACTATGAAAACAACATGTTCGGTTCATCTTTGGCACTCTAAGTCTCTTTCAGTTGATTAAGATTAGAGTTCTGAAACATATTTTCAAAAAATATAACATCCTTTGCCTTAACAATCTTTCTAGGATTTTCAGGATCAACAAATTTGTACCCTTTGGTGTGATCACAGTAACCAATAAAAATATGCATTTTACTTTTTGGATCAAACTTCTTCCTAGTTTCTTATGGCACATTGACGTATGAGAGACAAACGAAAACTTTCAAATGAGTTAAGTCTATTTTTATCCAGACCACTTCTCCTCAGGCAACTGCCCCTTAACTGCTCTGGAAGGAGCCCTATTTTGAAGGTACACAGCAGTTTTCATGGCCTCAGCCCAATACCCTTCGTTTAAACCAGCACCATACACCATTGACCTTGCTATTTCTAAAATAGATGTATTAGTGCGTTCAGCTAAGGCATTTTGACCTGAAGTATAGTGTAACACACACAATCAAATCATAACGCGTGCATCATCCTCAGTATCAAGTTCACAAGAATATATTTAATTTCAAAAAGTTGTCGGGCCCAATCCACTCACCACTACACACACAAGCACACACACACAACCCAAGGTCAACTCCAACACTCCCTCAGCGTGACCCAGCCTGCTGCAATCCCACACCGTGCCTAATTGTAAACTCCTCGTGTCATTACCGTTGATTTATTTAGCAAGTTTATATCCATGGTCTATTTATGACACTACTCAGCATCACACGCCCTTTGTTTGTAAACACTGCGCGACACTCCCCCCACACAACAACAAATTCACACGTGGTGTCTTGACGACAATGTCTCACCGTCCTCCCAGTACACTCTGTATCTTGCGTTCTTCCGCCGCCACCTAGTCCAGTCCACGGCGGCCAATGACACATTCGGTACATATATGTACATAGTGAAAAATAACCCTTGACATATCCATACACAAGACATTTAATGCCTTTAAGCTACATTGTAAAATGTGTAGTGACTCTTTTAATCGTTTCTTATATTACATTTCATGAACGCCTCGCGCCGCAGTCTGTTACAATGTATTTGTTTCCGATATGATTTCGCGCTACTCTTCCCTTGTCAGCAAAGATTATATACACAGGATCTATACACAGGACACACCTTGTCAGTCTTAGATCTAGTCCGCCTTTGAAATTGGTTCAAAACGGATGTGGTGTTTGCGTGTGTCGTGATCCAGTGTTTTGTGTTTTAAACAGTGTTTACGTCGTCTCCTTCCTGGTTTAACCTTTTTAAGTTCGATACGTGGAATACACCCCTCACGTTCCCTGTCGTTTGATGGACAAGTAAGCAAGTGGCTGCGCCTCGAAACTCACGGATTATGAACGGCCCTTCGAACAACGGCAGAAATCCGTGATATACACCCTTTTCCTTGTCTGAGACGGGACATGTTCTCTCCTTCCCTCAGTGGTACGGACCTGCGCCCTTTCTTGTCGCGGTGTCGCTTTGCATTTCTTTCTCCCTGCTTAACCATTCTCTCCTTAATTTTTTCTATCATGCGTGGGATATATCTGCCCCCACTTCCTCTTTCTCTACCGCTAGCCATTCGTCCCAAGCCCTTTCTGGCTTTCGGCCTGTATGTGCCTCAGTCGGCGTCACTCCCGTTGTCGTGTTGTGATTGTCGTTCATGCAAGCTTCAGCGACAACCAACCATTTTACCCACGCATTATGCCTTTGGTGGCAAAATATCCTAAGTAATGTTTTTCTCGTTCGATGGTACCTCTCCACCAAGTTACCCTGCGGGTGCCTTATGCTGCAGAATACGACTTTCACGCCTGGTTCTTCCAGTCCTTTTGCCCATACTGAGCTTGTGAATTGCGTATCCCTGTCGCTTAAGATTCTTTTGCATTTCCCTACCATGGGAATGTGGCTTTCGATTATTATTTTGAGAATATTCCTCGTATATTCTGAGGGGGTATAATTTTATATATTTTGAAAAGGCGTCTATCACCGTTAGGTCGTATTGATGCCCATACTGTCCCTTGACCAGCGGACCCACAATGTCCACACACACCAAGTCGTTAGTTCCCTCAGGCACTGTGTTCTGCATCTCCGCAAATGTACTGTTGTTAGGCGCCTTCATTAATTGGCATTGTTCGCAAGTCGCCGTGATCTTTCTCGTTTCATGATGAAGGTTTTGGATATGCGAACCGCTCGTCTAGCATTTGGAACAGTTTTTTCGCACCAATGTGCCCATACATTTGATGGGTTTCCTCTATCAGACGTGTTATCATAGATTGTGGGATGCAAAATCTACGTCGATCACCCGCAATTCTCACCAGTCCCTTGGATGTGAGTTGGTATCTCGGATCATTTTCTACTCCTCCCCCCAGCTGTTCGATTATTCTATTCCCTCTGGGATCATCGCGTTGATGTCTTCCTAAATCTCTTAACCTATCTCTCAACTCTCTTGATGGTTGATTTGCTAGGATCATTGCTATCACCGTCGTCTCCTCTTGCGGAAATTGGCCCTTTTCTTCGGTGTCATACGGATAGCGGCTAAGTACATCCGCCACTACGTTCTTCTTCCCTTCACGGAATCTGACCTCGAAATTGTACTCTTGTATCAGCAGAATCCAACGTGATATGGTTGTATTGAGTAGACGGCAATTAAGTATAAATGATAGTGCTTTGTGATCGGTGATGACTATTATTTTGGACCCTAAAATAAAGCTGCGATATTTCTTGAGTGCATGAATAATTGCTATAAACTCTTTTAATGTTGTGCTGTATGTTAGCTCTGCACCTCTCAGGCTTCGGCTGGCGAAATATACAACTCGTTCTTCCCCGTCTTCCGCCAGCTGATACAAACGACTTGATATTGCGTATCCGCTCGCGTCCGCTTGTATATAGTATTCCTTCGCAGGGTCCGGGTGGTGCAGCATAACGGTTTTACAAAACTCCTTCGTGCGCCTGAACGCCTCCTCATGTTCGTCTCTCCATTCCCAGGCACGATCCTTTCGAGTCAGATCGTTTAATATCGCCGTCAACCCTGCGTGAGCTTGGTGAAATTTTGAGTAATAGTTCATTATTCCTAAGAATGCTTTCATCTGTTTCTTATTGCGAGGCCTTGCATATTCTCTAATGGGCACGAACTTCTCTTTCGCTATGGTAATCCCTTCCGTCGATATTTCATGGCCCAGGAACTGTATCCTTTGGCGACAAAATTCCGATTTCTTGAAGTTAATCGCTATGCCCGAGTCCTGTAATTTCTTCATAACGGTCTCCAAATGTCGTAGATGCTCCGTGAAGGATCTAGAAACAATCAGCAAGTCATCTACAAAGTTCAAGCAATAATCTTCCACTTCTGTGCTCTTACTAACGCACTGCTACTGATGCTGCATCCGAATGGGACGCGTTTAAACTGGTAGATTTTACCCTCGAAAGAAAATGCACAGTATTGTCTTGAATCCTTATGAAGCTGGATTTGATAAAAACTCTGCGTTAAGTCGATGGAGGTCATGAATCTTGCGCCTGCACTCTGCTGAAATAATTCCTCTGCTGTTCTGGAGGTTGCGTAATCTGGTTTTATCAATTTATTTATTGATCTCGCGTCCATGCAGAGTCTGATAGCTCCATCCTTCTTTATAACACATACTAATGGCGAGATATGCAGGAACATGCTTCCCTCAATTATCCATTCCTGTAGCATCTCTCGGATCACCTGCCTCGCTTGACTCCGAAAATTCAATGGAATTCCATACCCTCGTTGACAAAATCCTCCTTCCTTAATTAACATTTTATATGCGTACCCTTTTATCAATCCGGGCGTACCGCTGAAAATATCTCTATATTGCGCGATCATCCTCGCCAAATCCTCCTTATCATTTGTGGGTATTCCATCTATTCCCATGACAGCTTCTTCGATGCTTTCTCCGAGGGTTCGTTCTCGCTCTTCTTCCTCGCTTTCCATCTCTCTCAGCTCCTGGACTCTCCTTATGTGCATCGCGCTATGCTGCAAATCTGCTCGCAACTCTCTGAAGGTGTAGGTAAATTTCTCATCTCCCTCGCTTATCGTTATTACTCTGGTCTCGTATTCAATCTTCGCGGATAGTTGAGCCAACGTGTCCGTCCCAATTATGGAGGGTTTAATCAATTCCGGTACTACCGTACAGGCCATACTTATATTTAATTTCCCTATCTCGACGTTTGAGCAAACCTGTTTCCTAATACGTCCACTCCTTTTCCCAATAGCTCCTGTTATTTGGATCCCTTTTACTGTTAACTCCAAAGCGTTCCTTAGTGCGTTTGGATTCTCCCGATAAAATTCTTCGCTGATGCATGTTAACTCCGATCCCGTGTCTATCAACGCGTTTACGGGGACTCCTTCTATTTTGACCTCAATTTCGGGGCATTTGAGGACTTTCGGGGCTTCCCTTCCTCTCTCCATCAAGTAGTCTCGGGGCGACTCAAAAACATTGCAAATCGCTTCTTCTCCTGTGCCATTTTCATTCTTCTCCTCCTGCGATACCGTTATTTCTGTCCTCTCCCTCCGTCGTCTCATCCGTTGTTCCTTTGGTATGTCCCAAAATTCGCCTCCATTTTCGGCCTTTGACATGGTGGGGCCTTCGTCATGTCTTGCCGCAATCAGTTTTCCGTCTCCCTGGTGCCTTCACCGTTCTCCATGACGATGGAATTCACGGGTCTGTCGCGTCCTTGTCGGTAATTTTCGTCCACCGCTGTGCCTCGGTTTGGCCGGCCGTCGGCTTGTCGTTCGCCCTGGCTTTCCCCTCGCTCATAGCAGGGGAAATGATTGTACCGGCTCCGCGGTCCCCACTCGCTTGACGGTTGCCATTCGCGGGTGCGTTGTCTGGTCATTTCCCATCTTCCATTCTCATTTCGCCGGTAATCAGTCTCTGGTGCTCTTCTGGTCCATGGGCACTAGGGTGCCTCGTTTTGCCACTTTTTTCTAGGAGCGAATCGTAATACCCGGCAAAAGTTGCGTACCCGGATGGGTATTACAGATATGATTTTTTTTCCAAATCGGTTAATATCTTCTGTTCGCATTTTTGCCTTAAAATTTCGAAATGTTTTACGAAAAATGTTAAAATAGTAAATAATTTAAATTTGGTTTGAGCGAGCACTCATTTTTTTGCAATGGGGTATAACTTATGACTTAAATTGATATTTTAGATCAAATACGACAGTTATATTGCTTTTAATTATCGAGAAAATGACCTTTTATGGTGTCCCCGAAAGCACTTTTGTGGGGTAGGCAACCCGCAACACGCCGCCTCATTTTACGCTATGCATGCAATAAATGACGCGAAAAAGAGATTTTTTCAGTCCAAAACGTGGAAATCATGCCTGAAAATGTCAAGGGTAGTAACAATGATAGGAGGTTCCCTAATTATGCCATACATTGTCTCCTCGAGGGCAGCAAAAATGGTCAATTTAGTGTAATAGTTTTGTAGCTCTTTCCATTCTTGTCTTTTCCTTCACCTGGTGGGTCGTAACAGTAGCGGAACATACAATGTCTTCAGCTCACAGCAATATTGCATTTAAAGATTACCGACCCCTGAATCATCCACCTGCACACTGCAAGTTTCGCCCTTCCCCAGTTTTCTCAGACAGCCTTGCATTGTGAGACGAGCTGAACGATTGAAGTTCTTGATTTACCCATTCACATTTATCACTATAGTTCGCTTGCAACTCATTTCGCTTCTTTAGTGTGCCTGTTTTAGTGGATGTTTTGGTGTGCTTCTATTCTAGTTATAAGTGATATTTGACTCGCTCATCTCTTTATTTCCAAATATTTTACTGCATATCCATCCTGTGTGCTCTGGTTTTGCGCATATTTTCATTCAGTCTGCAGCATGTCTCTTTCGAAGTTCGTTCTACGTGGTGCAAACGTTGGCCCTATTTTTAATGAAAACCCCAAGGATTTTGATGATACTAAACTCCCGACAAAGAAGGGTGTTCTAATTTGTTGTCAAGAAGTTCGGCGGCAAATTGGAATAGAGTCACGGAGTAACAAGGAGCCACCCTATTCTTCCATTGCCCGACAAGTTTCTGTCATGGTATGTGCCATTTGGAAAAAAGCGTCTTTTCCAGCAGTTACGCAAACCAGAGTAATTCAACTCATCTCACGCTGCCACGATGAATACATTAGGACAAAGAAAATCCTGAAGAGGAAAACGGTAGTTCAAAAAACAAAGGATGACTTGTTGAAGTCTTTTACTGAGGAGGCAACGAAACTATTTGATAGAGCCTTCTGCAAATGTGCCAACTTTCTCAAATTTGTCTGTCCCAAGGAAAAAAAAGGTTCCTATTCTATAGCACCAGTTTTTTGTGGATCAGAGAGGTCCAAGAATTGGACGAATTGGATCTATTGACTTACCTGTGTCAAAAAAATTGCGAGAAAGGGCTGAACGTAATCATGTAAATAAGAGGCTTAAACTTGGACCATCTGAATCAACAGTTTCCCCATTGTCGTTTTTGAATGACAGTCAACACTTTGAGGATACTCAAGTTGATGAGGAAAATCACGAGGAATGTTGCGCTAAGGATGTGGCATTCACCAACCCAAGAGAAAGAAAGTCCAAAGTCAAATTAGACTTAACTGAGACTGCCATAATTTCTCAGAGATACTGTGTAAGTGAGGGGGCTGCTGTTACACATTACATCCACTGTGCTTCACGCAGCTTTAAAAGCTGGAATTATATCTCAAGAGCAATCTAGCGATATAACGTCTGCATTGGTTATAGACAAGAGCAAAATTCGGCGTGCTAAACTTAAAATTTCTCGATATTTGAAGCGCTGTTCTACGGATGATGATCCGATCAAAAGCCTGTACTTTGATGGCCGTCTTGACGAGACAAAAACACCCACAGGCACCGTCAGGGAAGAGCATATATCACTTGTGGCTGAACCTAATGCGCAATGCGTAGGCCACGTCGCTCCATCTTCCGGCTCGGTACATGATGAGGCTACAGCAATTTTCGAGTTCATCATCAGTCAACTCAGTGGTGGATTCGATGAAATTGATGTTCTTAGCTTTGATGGGACGAACACCAATACGGGTTGGAAGGGCGGAGTCCTGCGAAAATTAGAAGCAATGTCGGGAAAACCTATGCAATGGGCTATTTGCCTTTTGCATTTCATCGAGTTACCGTTCCGAGCTCTCTTCACCCACATTGACGGCGCTTGTTCAAGCCCGTATTCATACACAGGTGACATAGGTTCAAAACTGCCAGAATGTGAAAAGCTCCCAGTGGTGTCATTTCATCCCATAAATTGTGACTTGCCAAACCACAGCCCAGATGAAATCTCAAACCTTAATAAGGACCTGAAGTACTTACTCAAGATATCCCAAGCCATTGCGTCTGGAAGATGTCCAGAAGGGCTAGTCACTATGATGCCTGGAAAACTAAATAAAACCCGTTGGTTGACCACAGCAAACAGAATTCTTAGGTTATATATTTCGACTAAGAAACCTACCAAGAAATTCATCGAAATAGTGACATTCATACTAAAAGTCTATGTAGTGATGCAATGCAGGATCAGGACATATTCTTCCATCGCCGAAGGTGCTCGTCACGTCTTTGAGACCATTCGTAGATGTAGATACTTGCCAAGGAAATACCAAGCAGTAGTTTATTCATCCATACAAAAAATGCGTTCTTCGCACTCCCAGAAAATATTCTTCTTGCAATGATGACTAATTGTCGACTTACTGTCCGTCAGGAGGCACTAAGTAAAATTCTTAGTGCTAGAGAAGACGAAGCAGATAATTTACATCATTGCATTCGATGCAACATTGCTCCCCATTTGAATTTTGAAGTCATGGATTACGGAGAAATGATTCAATTCAATGTCTATTACCGTGCCACCAGTTGTGAAGAATATATAAAATGAAGAACTCGTTGAAAAACTGTCTCTTCCTGAAAATACTTCGTCAGAATGGTCATTCACCGTATTACCCTGCAACACAGAGGCAGTGGAACGGACAGTGAAGTTAGTCACCGAAGCAGCCTCCCGTGTATGCGCCAGGGATGGCGTCATCAGATCCACTTTGATTTCACGGCTAGTTCTGCCAAACTTTCAATCGAAATCTCAATTTTTGACAATATTTCCGAACGGTGACGATTCAAATTCAATAAACTGGTCTGCATTACTATGGTTGATTGGTTGGGTAGAAGAGGCGGAGGAGCCCAATGTGCAGCCACCTCCACGTGATGGGCTCTGGGTCGCTTGGCTAGCTTCGCAGGATAGGTGAGCGAGGAGCTGCACATTTGCTTGATCATACTATCAATCATGATCAATAAACCCCTTTTCCGACCGCAGAGGAGGTAAATTTGACCCTTGAGGGACATATAACCGGCATATTGAATCCCGAATGATGGTTTCCATTCTCAGTGATATCTTCTTTCCCGAAAATAAAGTCAATATAGTCGGCGATGGCATAAAATAGCGTACTCCCATCTTTGTGACTACCCTTGACATTTTCAGACATGATTTCCACGTTTTGGACTGAAAAAATCTCTTTTTCGCGTCATTTATTGCATGCATAGCGTAAAATGAGGCGGCGTGTTGCGGGTTGCCTACCCCACAAAAGTGCTTTCGGGGACACCATAAAAGGTCATTTTCTCGATAATTAAAAGCAATATAACTGTCGTATTTGATCTAAAATATCAATTTAAGTCATAAGTTATACCCCATTGCAAAAAATGAGTGCTCGCTCAAACCAAATTTAAATTATTTACTATTTTAACATTTTTCGTAAAAAATTTCGAAATTTTAAGGCAAAAATGCGAACAGAAGTTATTAACCGATTTGGAAAAAAAATCATATCTGTAATACCCATCCGGGTACGCAACTTTTGCCGGGTATTACGATTCGCTCCTAGAAAAAAGTGGCAAAACGAGGCACCCTAATGGGCACCCCTCAGTGGCCCTGGGATGTTGGTCCTCTGATCTTCCTTGTCCGGGTGCCCTACGATGGTTATCTTCCCGATGAATACCGTCGTATCTATCAAGCAATGTTAAAAATTCTGGGAGCGTGTTTACGTTGTGCGCTATCATTCCCATATTAACTTCCACCCCGAAATGTTGCCTTAAGAGGTAAATCAAGTTTCTATCCTCGATCGGCGGTGTTAGTTCTCTGGCTGCGCCTATTTTTGCGGTTGCGTATTCCACGCGAGTTTGACTCCCGTTACTTTGGAATCTCCCGGTGTCCAGGGCTCTTCTCACTCCCATCTGTAGCTCTTCCCCCCAATACTGCTTCTGGAATATCGTCTGGAATGTCGTGAGGTCCTCATACAGATGCTGCGTCGCGGCAAACCATTCTCCAGCATTCTCGATCATTCCTTGTCTGATCACGCGTAGGGCGTCGTCTTCTGACAGGCGGTATAATTCCCGGTACTCTCGCAGCTCCTGAAGGTATCTCATGGGTCTCGAGTTCGGTCTTCCATCGAATGTTGGGATCTTCATCTGTACAGCCCCTGCCGCTGGTGGTACCGCGGTTAGCCGGGCGCAATCCTCCTTACTACGCCTTGTGATGTCCCGTATTACGCCCTCGTCGAGATCAGCCCCTCTGCTGATGGATTGTTGATCTAATCTCGATGCTATCTGCTTCATCTGCTCCTCGTTTTCTTCCATCTTCTCCTTCATTTTATTTACGCCGTTTTTTTAGACTGCTGTGGCTCGCACCAAGCTCTCCTAACTTAACGCACGTCTCGCCTAACTTTGCTCCTACCTCAGCGGCTACCTCTCCTACCTGGTCGCGTATTTCTTCGATCTTCTTCTCTTGTTCGGCTATCTTCCCACCATACTCTTGTTGCAACGCTGTCCAACCTTCCTGTACCTTATTCTGCCTCTCCATTAACTCTTCATCCCTTCTCTTCAGTTCTTCCCTTAACTTCTCGTCTCTTCTTTCTTGTTCTTCCCTAAATTTTCCGTCTCTTTCTTCCTGCCCCTTTTTCAAACTTTGCATTTCTCTTAACAATCCATTTATCATCGCCTGCATAACATTCTCCCCAGGTATTTCTGTCTGCAATTCAAACTCGTAGGTTTCTATATCCAAGCCTTCCTTTTCCAACAGCAATTTCAACCGTTCCTGCAATTCGAATTTCGCACCCTGTATTGTTGATCCTCGATCCCTCAATACATTTTGTAAATCTGTCCTTTTCAGTTCGTAAAACTTTTTAATTACGCCAGCCATTTTGAAATGTCTTGTCTCAGGTCTGCCGTGGTCTCTATTTGCTACGAGTAGTCGTGCCCCACGTTGGGCGCCAAAATGTAACGCACACAATCAAATCATAACGCGTGCATCAGCCTCAGTATCAAGTTCACAAGAATATATTTAATTTCAAAAAGTTATCGGGCCCAATCCACTCACCACTACACACACAAGCACACACACACAACCCAAGGTCAACTCCAACACTCCCTCAGCGTGCACCCAGCCTGCTGCAATCCCACACCGTGCCCAGGTCAGCCTCCTCTCCCCCAGGCTCGCGGCACTCCGGCTCCAATAGCTCTCCCTTCCTCTCGCACACCTCGCGCCCGTCCGCTCGCCACCGCAGGTTCCTTCTTACTCCCCATTCCTATTGTTAACCTCCCTTTCCATTGGCGTCCCTAGCGACGGCCCCCATGTCGATATTGTTGTGATCCAGAGTTGACCTTGGGTATATGTTTACAATTGTACAATAGGGAACTGTAGTTTCATGAATTATACCAATTTCCCTTAGATAAGCCTCAAAATCATTATTCATATATTCAGTGCCATTGTCTGAACGTAGACATTTAATCTTTAAACCTGTTAGTAACTCAACCTCTGCTTTAAACTGGAGAAATTTTTTTTAACAGTTCACTTTTCGATTTCAAAGCATAACAAAATATTTTCCTTGTAAAATCATCAATAAAGAAAAGCATATACCGGAAACCATCAAAAGCAGCAACTTCCATTGGACCAGACAAGTCTGAATGAACTCTACCAAGTTTTTCTTTGGCTCTATTTAAAGATCTTTTAGGGAGACTATATTTAGCATGTTTACCCTGAGCACAGGCTATACATCTTTCACTATTATCATTTTTTAAATTAACACCAGAAGCCATACCTGCTCTCAGAAGATTCATACTTATATGGTTTAAGTGACCTAACCTGTTATGTCATAGGATGTAGCTGCTTGGAACAGCTGACTGGTTAGACAGCACTTCATTCAAACCTCCACTAGGATCTTTTGACACAGTGTCAGCTAACGAAAGATTAACTGAGTCCTTCATTTCATCCAACTTGTAAATTCCATCCATCTCTGATGCTGCTGCAACCACTTCTCCATTGCTCTGAAAAGAATCTTTCAAAAACATTTTACATCCCTTATCAGTAAATAGAACATGTGTACCCTGTTTGACAATTTTGCTTATTGACAAGAGGTTTGTAGACAACTGGGGAACATAACTAATGTTAGAAACCTTTTTGGTGCCACTGATAATATTCACTGAGGCTTCACCTTCACTTATCATAACCTCATCATTTGTGGCAGCAATTACTTTACTATTATTACTATTATAATTTTTTTAGCCACTCCCTGTTGTTCAACATATGGCTAATGGCACAGGAATCTATTTACCAGCTTCCACTTTGCACATTCGCAGCTAAGGCAGTTAGAACTGACATAAAGGCCGAGAGTTCCTTAACCTCTTTGCATTTCATACTACCTGGTTTTACCATAGTCTTCTCTGATTTACCCTCATGTTTCACATGTTAACCTCCCTTGAAATAAGACTTTGGGCCCTTTTGTACGGCATACTCTTGGTTTAAAGGACTTGGTTCATAACTTTTATGCCCTGGTTTGTAGCACTTCACTTGATACCCTTCTCTCTTGGCGAACTTGCCTATAGCCGCAAGGAACGCAGCATCATCTTCATCCCCACGGGCCTCTTCTTGTTGCAGCTTCATTTTTACTAGATCTGAAGTAAGAGACGTCGATGAATGTTCTTAAGCCATCACCATAGGATCGTATTTGGATGGCAGACCGCTAAGCATAATCACGGCTAAAAATTCATCGTCCAAGGGGTGTCCAATGTCTGCTAACTGATCGGAAAGAGAAGTTAGTTTATTTATGTACACTTCCATGCTATCGGAATTTTCCAACCTCATTCGAAAAAGCGTCCTAAGGAATCCTAAATGTCTGCTAAGACTCTTGTCTTCATATGCAGCATCAAGTTTGTCCCATGCTTCCTTAGCCTTGGTGGTAGCAGCAAGACTGACACGGACCATGAAATGTTGGGTTCATTCCCTCTGCGGGCTGGACAGAATACTGGGTCAGGAGGTGAGAATGATTTGTAGTCCGAGAGTGATGAAGCCTTAGAAATAAGGAGTGATACCATTGAGTACTTTGCTGGCTGGATAGCCAAAAAATACAGAAGTACACATCCTCATCTGGGCAGTAGAGAAATAGGTATGACCTACCATGACTATGCCTTGCCATCGTGGGTAAATCTCTTATCGTATGGTGGGTTAATATCTCCAAGTTTCTCCTTCAAAGAGAAAGTGATAAAAATGGAGAGAATGTTTAATCACATCGTGGGGCCTCTTCTTCCGAGACGAGTGAAGACAGTGATGTATTTAACGAAAAAGATCAGTGAGATATAGGATCTGAGTCTTTCCCGGCGAATGCTTAGAATGAAGAGTTCTCGGGTTTCCAGCCGGTGTTAAACTGCACCGACGTTTTATTTCAATTAAGTTGAAAGACCTAATCGTATTATATTACCTAGAACAGAAAAGTGTCGATGTCTGTTTAATTGAGACTAAGAGCATTCCCTTCCACCATCAAAGTCTTGTCATACAGTTTTAGAAGGAAATTCAGAGAAAAAAATGTTTGTTTTTATTGCGATAAGGCATTCGTTAGTTCTTTCGGGGAAAGAAAACCATCCTCGCCGGTGAGTTTTCAGTCCCCAATATCATAGGGCCTTGGCTTCGCGAGCTCATGTTTCGTTAGGATGCTCCGGCATTTGAGGTATCAGTCCGACTCCGCAGCGTTCGGCAGTCGAATGACAGCGACAGTGTCATCGCATCGCTGTCAATGTCAATGTAAATGGCCAGTTGACTTGGGGCGCGTTCCGAAATTCACTACCTGTGCTGCCGAAAATCGGAACGGAATACAGTACTGCTGCTGTGGCAAAAGCAGCAATTTTGGAACGGCCGGCAGCAGCTGATGCCACCCATTTCGCGGGAAATTTACGATCACCACTTTCGGAGTCGCGTGAAAGAATTAAAAAAGTACAGGGTAAACTTAAGGCATTGATTACAGGCGAAAGTAGAAGAAAAACTTGAGTCAGCTCCCACATTGTATAATTCAAGCATTAAATACAAACCTGAGCATCAGCAATGTTCATTTTCCCTTAATTTAGGGAATCGTTTATATTTTAATAATAGTGCATGGTGCTGGATCACTGAAAATCCACCAGTTTTCGCACTTGTATAAAGTGTACTGAATCTCCAGGATCATTAACTGCATAAAACACGAGGAATGGAAAGATAATAACCACACATTGAATACGGGTAGTTCCAATATTCAGCCGATACTGCTGCGTAACAGGCGTTCATCGAAGATATCTACAGTGAAAGAGACTCGAATATATACGTGAAAACATATGTCTTAATTACTGAAAGTGCAGTAACATTTATTATTCACAGAAAGATGTGTATAGTCAACTCTCATCCAGTGCAGACCCTTTCGTAGCACACCCACAAGTATGTTTTCAGGGACCACAAGTAGTCATTGGGATGCCCCCTTCGAAAATTAAAACCCTAGAATGAAAACACAACTGCAGGCTCTTTCCGTTTTCGCTATCACGATCCCGTCGAGATTGACGCTTCGTTTTTATTCTTAAGTTCGACGTTGGTATTCCCATCATTCCTTTCTTCCATGAGGCTTACAATTGAAGAAATAGCTCGTTATACTTGACGAAGTTCGGCATTTGAAACGCCTATTTCAACGGTGCATGGAACCAAAGTGAAAACCCCTTTGAAAATCAAAAACAACAATCCTTCATATATACATAATGTATAATTAAGGAATGTTACTATGCATTAATTTAGCATAATAGTCCACAATTTATAAAATATTGATATGACGCATTGTGTTTCCTGAACTTATGGGTTGAAGATCTCACCTTATATTTTTCCCACGCTATCCTGTGTATTTCCTGTCTCTCTCTCCTCTGAAGGCAAGAAAGATAAGGCTGTATCTCCGTGATGGGAACAAGTTTCATCCCCCCTAGCAGTGGGTAAAGCATGAGGAGCTCACTTGGAAAAAGGAAACTGATATTTGATACGTTAGCAAGCTCTCGTAACAAGATAACTCCCAGACCTAAGCTCCCTGGTAACCTGATAGCCGTGGGTCATTCTGCCAAGACCTCAATATTTCTTCCCCTCCTCCCACTCAATTTCCCATGGAAGCGCCAGCGGCAGTGGTTCGCGTACTGTGCGTGCCATTTCCACTTCACCGCAGAGCTAGCATAGTGTTTTCGGTTGTGCATCTCTATTTTACTGCAGATTCCAGATCTTCACTTAGTTGCGGACTAATCATTTACGTCAAGATATTGAAGAAAACTATTTACACCGCTGAAAACGTCATATAAGTAAAATGAAACCAATATTTTTTTTATTTTAGGAAAGATACAAGATTAATTTGTTTTTTCGCGTAACTTTAAAATAAATCTGTTTTACGTTTTTGAACTTTGCGTAGTTCTATTGCTTCTTCCACCATGACTTCTAATATAGTCAAATGAAAATTGAATTGATCATGAACATCGTGAAATATTGGAAATGTTTGCAGCGTGCGTTATGCAAGCAGAACATCATCTACTTTAGGTGGAATAAGAACCTCTTCATTTTCGTCTTCATCGCCACTCTCTTGGCTGAGCCCCGCCACGGGCTCTTCCGATATTTGATACATTTTGGGAGATCTCAAAACAAGATAACACCCAGACCTAAGCTCCCCGGTAACCTGATAGCCGTGGGTCACCCTACCAAGACCTCCATCATCCTTCCACTCCTCCCACTCCATTTCCCATGGAAGCGACAGCGGCAGTGGTTCGCGTATTCGATGAACAGTTACTCCTGTCATCCAACCACTCTTGTTGAAATCGTATAAAACAGTAAGTTTTTCTAGTCGAACATTTTTAAAGCCCCCAGGCTTCTCGTGCTTGCCGATGAAAAAAGGCTTGATTTTGTCGGTGCGTCCGATTCAAACAGAGACCCACTGTCACCCTCAGTTTACTTTTCCTCCCTCCATGGCATCCCTCTCCTTTCAGCCCTAATGTTGTATCAGGTAGAGCGTAGTAGAAAAGTCCCGTTTCATTAAAATTAAAGTGGTTTTCTGTGAGATATTTATTAATGAGTGCTTCATTTTCCGAATGCCACTTCACTACCGCTTCGTTGTCGTCCGCATCTTCTTCTCACACATCTTAAGAGAGACAATGTTGTATCTTGCTTTCAACTTCGTCAGCCAGCCTGTGGAGCATTTGAGTCCGTCGACGTTTTTTCTTAGGGAAATTGCTTCCGCCTTCTGCTGTGGAATAGGGCCGCTGACAGGAAGGTTCTCTCGACGACACTTGCATAAATAAAGCGTGAACTTCATCTTCGATTTCAGAAAAATTAGCACCACGCAACTTATTCCTTTTCAGCGAAACTCCTCCTCCCAATTTCTCAAGCACATATTCACGGCTAGAGAGAATCGTGGAGAGCGTCGATAGCGAAACTCCGAATGTTTGCGCAACGGCGGTCTTGTTGAATTTTTTTCTTCAACTTCGTGGATCATCTTCATTTTATCGTCCAACGATATAGCTTTTCTAGATTTCTTAGGCTTCTTCCATATTCCAAAAATTCCACGAATATTGTTATGCGGAGAGTTGGTATAGAATAAACAAGAGAGTAAGAATTTCGTGAGTTATTAGCTCGTCAGCGGGCTCGCTTGTGACGCGTCGCGAGGTTTCAAGAGTTCACGGCGTACTGGAGAGTGCTAGGGACGCTCCTGAAGAGAAAGAAAGGGGAGGGGTGGTTGGGTGGAAAAGAGGGTAGGAACTCCACCACCGCGAACGGGTGTTTGCTAGGGGAAGTGGGGATGGAAAAAAAGAGTCGAGAATGAATATGGTGTTGCTTAACCCTTGAAGTGGATGCGAGAGTTGGAGCAAGCAATAGGTAGGTACTGATAATGTGGCGCCGCCTTATCCTCAGCCAGTCGTGCAAAAATGGATCATATTTCGAGTTCCAGATGCATTATGCTCCGATGTTAGATCCGTTGATTTTGAGTCAGTTTTCGTTATAGAGAGTTTTTTTTTCAATTGGGACCGTCACTACGGTTCGTTATATCGCTATCGCGAAAATTTCGTTATATCGTTTCTTTTCCTGTACATAAAAATGCGCTTTTGGTCGGGACCAAGGAAATCAGTTCGTAATAGCGATATTTCGTTTTAAGGACGTTCGTTATAAGGAGAATGTACTATATTATTATGTAGTATTGATGACACGATGTCGCCGAGAAAGGCATTCATGCCCCCACGGACATGGTCTTCGAGTGGTCTCGTGCAAAGATTATATACTACTCGAGATTCGAGTGGTCTCGTATATTCTCGTCTGAGGGTGCGTTGCTAAACTTAGGCGGTCACTCCGCTCAACTCCGCTTTTGTTTGGATGTATTCGTCTTGGCCTATTCATTGTAATCTTGCACAACTACCAAGCTATATTACGTTCTTAAAAACCGTTTTATTTTCTCCTTTGTCTTTTAGGCAAGCTTTGCGCCCAAATTCGAACAGGTCGGCATTCGCCAAAAATCGACGAAAAAATTAATTGAATTTAGTTTTGTATCAGTAAATGTATAATTTCAACGATAAAAAATTAACTCTTCTAAAAAGTAACGGTTAGGTTAAATAGTTAACTACATTTTTAACGATAAATTTTATTCGTTAATTTTTAAAACCCTTAATCCCAACTATGCTTGGAAGTAGGTATATGTGATGACTGTTAAGGACTTGCGTGTACTATTTAGGCTGTGGCGGAGTGAGGCTGGAAGGAGGGAGCCAGTGAAATTTCAGAGGAGCGTGTTTTTATTTCTCACTGGTTTAATCTCAACGCTCGAACGTATGCATCATTCTTCTCGACGAAAAACAGAAGACAGCATGAGAAATTTCCATACTACAGGGGCGGGTAAACTCCCGTTGACACTTGGGCACGAAACGATTGTGGTCATACGGTATTCCATATCCCCGGACCCTCCGAACTCCCGGAAAGTGGCATTCTGCCCCTCAAAACAACGAACGCCCGTCACTGCATAAAGGTCACCGCATACATCTACCGGTTTGACGGTATTGTCCTGGTTTGCCTACTAATGCGGATTTGTTTTGCTTCGAACTTCAGGTGCCTTAGTTGTAACACTCGTTTATTGTCCACCAGAATATTTCGTAATATAAAACTAGGTTAATGTCCACCGGACTATTTCAAAATGTAACACTCGTTTATTATCCACCGGAATAATTCCTAATTTAACACAAGGTTAATGTCCACCGGAATATTTCGTACTTCACACCCAAAAAGGGTATGCCATTACCATATACCATAAAGAGGGGCATACCATTTTCAATGGTTTGAACCGAGGGGTATGCAACTGAAATGGTGTACGCTTGTTGAGAAGTGGTCGCGGGACAGAAATGGACAAAAATGGATAGAAATGCGGTGTACACTTGTTTTTAAAGTTGCGCACCCCTCGGTTTGAACCATGGTCGTACTACCATGGCTTGAACGAAAATTTCTCAAGCCAAAAATAGAACGCCGAATTGCGTGTGGGCTGCCGTGTTTGTTCTTAAATTTTCTATTATTTCTAATGCAATAACGTAGCAATAACAATGGCTTAAATGCCTCTAACACCTTGCTATTGCCTCTCCTACTAAATCCTCTGATAGCTATTGATTGCAGAAAATTAACGGATAATTACGTTAATTTTCATAAATTACCGTAATTTACCACAGTTATTTACCTCAAATGGAAAATACCGTAATTTACACCTCTCTACCTGTGCTGCGCACTCAGTTCCTCGTATCTCATGCCGATCCCTACGTGTGTTCAATTGGATACCATCACCCCTTATTTCTTCCCTTTTACGCCCCTTGGAATCAGTTCCGGACTTAAGATTTACGTGACGTTGACAGGATAAATGCGGCTATTCTGAATCCGGCGACGATATTTCTGGCCAACGCTATTCCTCGCCCCAGAAGAGCGTCGGAAGCGATTCTGAGTACGATGCGGAAATTCAAGGCATCGGGTCTGTAACGATGTTACTAACCACGTCCCTTACTGTATGAAAACCATTCAGTGCAGTAAATGGAAATTCAGGCAGCCAATGACGAGCAATTCTTACGTTTTTCACAAACAGCTGAGACCTTCGCCATGGATGCCGTGAGTCTGGTGCATGAAAGAATGTTTTCAATAAATAATCCATCTAAATTTGATTCAATACTGTCTTCGGATACTAATATTATACTTTATATTGTTTTGCATTCATCAGGTGATAGACGCTAACGCTCTGATTATTTTAGATTTTGTGAAGGGGATTTCAGTTTAGTGAAGCCTGGAGTTTGTTGTTGTTGTGTACCTATGTAAACATAACAGCAACCCGAGTTGGGAAAAAAATTAATTCCTATATAATGATTGTTCACCTCAGCATCGTAAAAAAGCATATTGTTTTCATGTATCTGTTGGGTTTTTTATTTTATTTTCACCACTTATACGACTGAGCAGACGACGTTTGGATACATACGAATTGAGAATAATGTGTAAGTGTATCAAGGAAAGTGGTGTGATGGTAAATTTCAATTATTTATTCACGGATATTTGAAATTCATTATTCTTGATAGTCCGTGGATTTAATAAGATGGTTAGGCATCGCAATTTGCCTCTTGAAAATCTTGTGGTACCGCTAGGAATGTGTGGATGGAAGTGAATGAGAATAGGCGAGGTTAGCAATATTTCGAGACCACTTGTTTAAATAATACCACGGGAATGTTAGATACAATTCTTAACGGAGAGAGTGAATGCTCAACCTTTGCATGTAGATTTCTTCTATTTTACCTAAACTTGTTATGTGCGGCTAAGAGATGGGAAAAGTAATGCAGTGCAAGAATAAAGTAATGAGACTCGATCGAAAAAATGCCAGTCTACAATGAGAGTTAGGTACAGGAAAAGGAAATGCCAAGGTAGGCATTCATGCTTATATCATTCAATATACTTGAATGCAATTGTTGAGTTTAAGCATGAATATCCTATAATTCTCGGACTTAAAACAGATATTGACGCATATCATAAGCGGTCCATCGCATAAGCGACCCCAGAGAGACCATTTACCATTAAAGATTCAAACCGGAGTACGAATTTTGTGGAAAGTATCATGACAAAAAAAGCGAGGTGAAGTCCTATGATAGGATATGTAACTCGGAGGAAAAATTTCTTTCTGGTCGTGCCAATGAAGAAGGGAAAAAAGTAGTCCGCCAGCAAGCGCAAACTACCACCTTTGCCAGCAAGAATACTTACACGACGCTAATCACTACACCATCTGTGTTATTGTGAATAAATGTTTTCCCAGGGTTTTTATACTTAGGGCGGATATTGCCGATTACACATTGATTAATTACAACAAAACAACGGCATGTTTGACGAAGTCAAAGGCGAATTAGCGTTGCCTTTGACCTCATACACGACAGATTAAAATACGGCTTTCAAATCGGCGAGTCAGGGTTTGTAGGCGAGACACATTTGCCTACTTTTTGTGAGAAGAATTTTTTATGTTTACTTGAATATACGGATTGACAGGTCAATCCTGCTGTTATTTTTAGGTTTTTTAAGAACACTTCTCAGTGCATATTTTGCAGAATCCTGTTAGATAACATGAGATAAAGAATCAGTTGGCCGTTTCACTCAAGAATAGCGTGACGCTTTAGAAGAGCGCGGTGATCAGATCGTCGCCTAAAACAGCGTCGCTCCCAGGCGTCAGTCTGGCCTTCAGAATCGCAAAAAGCGTCGTCGACGCTATTCTTCGGAATGAAAGCGTCACGAAAGCTATTTCTGGCCGTTAGCGTTAACGCTATCTCATTCAGAAAAGCAGCCAAAGGGTGGCTTGGTTGTCTTACAGGCTGTGCACTTCTGACTGACCATACACCAGACGGGAGAAAATAAATCTTGCTTTTCGCAAAATCAAGATTAATTTTCTCCCGCCACGGCTGTCTTATATTTCCCTCTTCAATCAACGAGCCCTCTTCGTTCTAAAGGTGAGTCCCGGGACCATGGGACGATTGCCGCAAACACGGAGGACATTGCGCGCCTCCATAATCTTCCTCTTTTCACTTAGTAACGAAGAATTGAAACATCACCGATAACGACTGATATGCATTTCCTGGAAAGCGGAGAATGCTATCAGAGCATCAAGTGCAGCTATCTTTCAAGGAAATCGAATTGGTCGATCAGATACAGCTGCCCAATGGCACTTGAGATCGATTAAAAATCGCACATGGTGAACTGACATGACTGCTGTCCTTTCGAATGTGAATAATAGGGTTGACATGTTAACTATCGTGTGACTGTAATACTTTGAATTTGAATTTTGAATTCTTGCGTTCCAATATCGTATGTTTTGCCCGAAATTTGAGTTTGTGACCTAAGAATCGTCAGTCCTTGCACTATTTAAACAATGCAAATTTTCGATTGTTGTAGGTTTTCGCGGTAAAGGCGGGTTTACACATGGAAGTAACTTCCATTATAGTAGACTTGGAAGTCGCTTGTAAGCGAAACTCCGATGTGTAAGCACGCACTTTCATGGCAGTAGTGGTCGATATTGGTGGTATTCGACCGCGGTTGCCACTTGAAAATTAATTACCCTTTTTTCTATTTTTTCCTTCAAGTGGCATATCGATACTTCGATATGATCGTATCGCAACCGGTGGAATCTTGGTCACATGACAGCAAACAGAGATTATAAATTTAAACCTAGGAGGAGGACTCATTGTTGCACCAGTGAGTATTTATTTATTCTTGAAAATATTTTAAATACCAAAGAACCAATTAGGAAAGCTTTATGACTAATCTCGTATTTGATAATTATAATTATTGTATTCTCATACTTGATACGATTTAATAAATGCACAATTAATGTAATTTTTTATACAAATTTATTAAATCTACGAATGCCTTTGGGACTCAAACTGCTGTATACAAGCGCCATCATTGTCAAATTTAGGTGAATTTCGTAATTACGATAATCGTTGTTTACTTCCGTCATCCATTTGTTTGGAAAAAGCCGGTAATTATGCAAGTGGCGATACCATTCGAGATATCAATGCACTTGCTACTTCCATGTGGTATCTCCAATATCGGCCATTTTCGGGCTCTTCTGCTGTGTAGAGTAATGAATTAATCGAAAACTCTACATTTCGTTCATTCTACTGAGAACGTTGGCAGGAGATTAAAGAATTCCGTTGTATTTGTGTTCTGAGCTGAGCTGGATTGTGATCTTTGCCGAGCAAGAATAGTTTTGCACAAAAAAGTTTTTCCCCGCAGCAGAAAGATCCGGAAGTGGTCGATACATCTACATGCTACCCTGCGAGCCGTCACACGGGCGTGTGGCAGGGAGTGTTAGGACACCGTCCGTGTCCTAACATTAAGGTTCAGGGAGGTGAAATGGTGATGTGTATTATGAGAGTGTATTTGGTAGGGCTCAGTTTTTACTCTGGTTGTTTATTGTGCACGGAAAGAATGAGTTCCTGTACCTATCTGTTCGGCAATGTATCTCTCTTAATTTATCGCTTCTGTCGGACCTTGGCTGCTATTCTGAATCGAGCGTTGCTATTTCTGGCTAATGCTATTCCTTGCTCCAGAATAGCAACAGAAGCGATTCTGAATACGGTGCAGCTATCCAAGGCGTCAGTTCCGTAATGCTATTATTAATCCCGCCCCTTCCTGTATGAAAACCTTCCGGTACAGTAATTGGAAAGTCAGGCAGCCAATGACGAGCGATGTTTACGTTTTTCACAAACAGCTGAGACCAAAGATTATATACACAGGAGCTGAGACCTTCGCCACGGATGCCGTGAGTCTGGTGCATGAAAGAATGTTTTCAATAAATAATCCAACTAAATTCATTCAGTGCTGTCGTCGGATACCATTATTATACTTTATTTTGTTCTGCATTCATCAGCTGATAGATAACTCTCTGATAATTTTAAATTTTGTGATAGAACGGGATTTCAGTTTAGGAGAGGCTGGCGATGTTTGTTATGCATTCCTATATGAACATTAAACTGCTACCCGAGCTGGGAAAACAATTTTAATTTCTATTGTGATAGTTCACCTCACCATCGTAAAAAAGCATATTGTTTTCATGTATCTTTTAGGTTAATATTTTAACTTATACAATTTATTCTACGGAGCGGACGACGTTTGGATACATGAGACGTGCATGATCCAGCATTATCTTCAAAGTATACTTTCATTTGAAGTTATCATTAGATTTGTTACCTATAATAATATAGTATTCTATTAAATTCATCAACTGATAGAAAACTTTCGGAGAACCTGTGCGGTGAACGGAAATTCAGTTCAGTAAATTCTTGAGACGTTTGTTACATATTGACAAATAACGGATTACCATGCTGAGAGAACAATTTAAACACGTAAGATTACAGTCTAACTCAAAATTGTAACAAAGCTTATTGTTTTTGTGTATCTGTTGGGTTGTGTATATTATTATTACCACTTATCCGACTGAGCAGACGACGTTTGGATGCATATGAAGTAGGAATAATGATATATTAGTGTATCAAGGAAAGTGATGTGATGGTAAATATCAACTATTTTATCACGGATATTTGAAATGCATTATTGTAAATAGCCCGTGGGCTTAATAAGATGGTTAGGCATCGCAATTAGCCTCTTGAAAATCTTAACACTGATAACACTATTTTGTGTACGGGATTTCAGTTTAGGAAAGGCTGGCGATGTTTGTTCTGCGTACCTATATGGACATATAACAGCTACCCGTGCTGGGAAAACAATTTTAAATACTATAATGATAGTTCTCCTCACCATCCTAAAAAAGCGTATTGTTTTAATGTATCTTTTAGGTTAATATTTTAACTTCCACAATTTGTTCGAGGGAGCTGACGCACGACGTTTGGACACATGAGATGTGCATGATCAAGCAAACTGATCCAGCATTATCTTCTAAGTATACTTTCATTTGAAGTTATCATTGGATTTGTTACCTATAATAATCTAGTACCTATTCTCTTAAATTCATCAAATGATAGAAAAATTTCGGAGAACCCGTGCAGTGAACGGAAATTCAGTTCAGAAAATTCTTGCGACGTTTATTACATATTGACAAATAACGGATTACCATGCTGAGAGAAAAATTTAATCACGTATAATTACAGTTAACTCAAAATTGTAACAAAGCATATTGTTTTTGTGTATCTGCTGGGTTGTTTATATTATTATCACCACTTATTCGACCTAGCAGACGACGTTTGGATGCATACGGAATGGGAATAATGATATGTAAGTGTATCAAGGAAAGTGATGTGATGGTAAATATCAATTATTTCATCACGGATATTTGAAATGTATTATTATTATAGCACCGGGCTTAATAAGATGGTTAGACATCGCAATTAGCCTCTTGAAAATCTTGTGGGACCGATGGGAGATTTGAAGTGAATGTGAATATATGGTAAGCAATATTTCGAGCCGACTTGTTTAAATAATACAACGGAAATGCTAGATACAATTATTTACGGAGAGAGTGAATACCACCCATGCGTGTAGAACAGGTTCTTCTATTTTACCTAAACTTGTTATCCCCGGCTGAGAGATGGGAAAAATCATGCAATGCAAGAATAAAGCAATGAGACTCGGTCGAAAAAATACCAGTCTACAATGAGAGGTACGGGAAAAGGCAATGTCAAGAAGGGTTTCCATTTTCATGCTTAAACTCCACTTGGTTCAGTTTCAAAGAAGTTTGCTCACTTTTCCTTCCCGTCCAGCTTGGCACATTTGCCGACTTTTTATGAGAAGAATTTTTTATGTTTACTGGAATATACGTATTGACAAGTCAATCCTGCTAACATTTTTAAGTATTTAGGAACACTTTTCAATGCATATTTTGCTGAATCTTCGTTAGAATACGTGTGATAAAGAATCAGGTGGCCGTTGCTATTCGTATAACGTGGGGATCAGACCGTCGCCTAAAATAGCAACGCTCCCAGGCGTCATTTCGCGTTCAGAATCACAGATAGCGGCGCTGCTATTTCAAAACCCGTAAATAGCAACTTCCGGTAGACATTCCTTCATTCAGAATCGCAAAAAGCGTCGGTGTTGCTATTCTTGGGAAAATAGCAACACGATAGCTATTTTAGGCATATAGCATTAATGCTATTTCATTCAGAATAGCAGCCCTTGAGTTGTTGTGTGGCGGCATGATAATATTCTTTGTGTCGCTGTGAAACACACCAATTCTGAATTTCTCAAGCGAGCTAAGCCTAGCGTGCAGCCTCCGAGTACCTAGGGGCTACCACCTTAATCTCTCTTACAGTTGTGAAACACTACCTATATGTTTGCTCGTAGCAGGTTTTATCGAAGCGTGCTGCTTTTTATTGTACTTAGTCAATTTATTTTGTTAATTCTACATGACCAGGGTCCAAAACGCTCGAGGCGTATTAGAGGTGTAGCGTAGCCAGAGCTAAGTAACATCTCTCTATTACTTTTTCATCCGAGGGCCTTCCTAAATTATGCTAAACAAAACCTAGTTTTTTTAATGCTGTGCCCCATATGTTTAGTATGTGTGTGGCAGTATAAATATTTATTCACTTGACAACCGCAGCAGAGACTATAAATAGAAACGTATACACTAAACTCATACGGGTCAGATGATATGGATTCAGCATATACATGTATGAGGCATGTTTGAGGTGTGCCTTAACCAGAGCAAAGTAGCGTCTCTCTGTGACTTTTTCATTAGAGGACCTTCCTATTATATGCTTCATGAATTCTGGTTTCTTTAATGCTGTACTGTATGTGTTTTTTATGTATGTTCCACATGATATATTAGAAGTTAAATTAATTCCAAGATTTTTTACTGTATCTGAGGATTTTATGTTTACCCCACCAACAGAATGAAAGTGACATTTGTTACTTGATGTAGTAGACTGCTGTTTTCTCATAGGGGAAATCAATCTTTATGTTAGTGCTGTTACATGGGTTCCATGAAATATTAGAAAAGCCATCATCCACTCCTGGCTTATCTTCGGTGAGGGGTCCATATAGAGGTGGGCATGACATGGAGAAACCCTGGAGAGGGCATCTCAAATGCTGTGGGCAAGGTCCCTGTGTTCTTGTGTACTTGTATGTTGTTCTGCGTGTAATGCCTGATTTCCTCAACCTCTATCTTAAGCTGGTTATGAAGTGCTGGGTAACTACCCTGGTGAAAATGGACCGTTCATGAACTGTTCCACAAGTGTTTCATGAACGGTTGGGAAGCCGTTCCCTAATGTTCATGAAGCATTGGTGAACTGTACATGAAGCGTTGGTCAGCCGTTCACGAAGTGTATTTTGGCCCAAATGAAGTGTTACGAACCGTTCACAATGGGCTGTTCAGGAAGCGTTCGGGAACCGTTTCCCATCTAACTAGGGTACAGCCCCTAATGAGACCAACAGTTCATGCAAAAATAGAGAACACTTCAGCCCAATTTTATATAAACAATAATGCTCATAAAACATTTGTAGACTGCGCCCACATTGGTGGATTGTGCATGAAGTGTTGGTGAACCGTGCAGTAAGTGTAGGTGAACCGTGCATGAAGCTAGAATCAGTTCATTAGCAGGGACTCTTAAATTCATTAGGTATCCATAATGCTCAGCCTAAAGAGGCTTAATTTTATAAGTGGAAATGCCTAACTAGGCTGTAAATTTAGTAACTATAGACAATCTTAAGAGTGGCTATAGAAATTATATAGCCCTATAGTATTTTTTTCTTAATATCATGCTCTGTTCAACAGCTGTTCATGAACCAGTAATGTAAACCGTGCAGGTAGTGTGCCAGAAATGTTCTGTTCATCAGCCGTTCACGAACTGTACAGGTAAACCATGCAGGAAGTGTGCCAGAAATGTTCTGTTCATTAGCCGTTCACAAACATTTAATGTTAACCGTGAGGGAAGTGTGCTGGAAATGTTCTGCTCAAGAGCCGTTCATGAACCTTTCATGATTTGGCAGATGGAGCTGAGTGCACAGCTCCTGCACGTCTCCTGAACAGTCTAGTAAGTTCATGAAGCGTGCGCACGGTTAGTGCACAGCTCATGAAAACTTCAGTGAACAGCCCATTTTCACCAGGGTAACCAGTATTCCAAAGGGAACTTTTGGGTCCATGGAAGTAACTGCCATCTGGTTATCATGGTTGGTGGAAATTTATTTATTTGAAAAATATCCATATGCAGCACAGTTGCCAATTGACAGTGGCCCAAATAACGGAACATATAAGAAACGAATACACAAAACAACAAAGATGGTGCGAATTATTTTTAGAGAGACGAGAGAGAGCCAGGTATGCAAATGCACTAGGAGATACAGAAACCAGATCAACGCTCTCAGGAAGGGAATTTAGCATAAAAGGGAGGCGGAAAAAAAGTGAGCATTGGGAGAGCGATAATCTGGGAACTGGCAAATGGAATAGAGAGTGGGTGTGCATGGGCTGGGAGGGTACTTGGAAATTTACAAAAGAAAGGAGTTCAGGACAGTCTGTGAAGGATGTTGTAAATACATTTTAGGTCAGCTTGAAGGCGGAGACATGGAAGATTGTAAATGGAGAGAGAAGAGAGAATGGCATTGGTGGACATGTCGTGCATATGGGGGACTCTGTACTTGACTATTCTTGCAAAGAAATGAGTTACAGTATTAATTGTTGCAAGATTAGATGGTGGAGACATCACCCAAATAGGAGAGCAATAAGTGACCACTGGAAGAGCAATCGTTGAGATATATGACTGAAGAGCTTGGGGATCCTTAATCTCGGTGTAGTGGTAGAGAAGGCCTAGGAGGGACATAGCTTTCGATTTAACTGTCTGAATATGATTGGAGAAATTAAGTTTGTTATCCTTTAATACACCCAGATCCTTTACTGACGACAGACTATTTAGGAGTAAATAATTATGGGTGTAATTGAAGTTAAGTGGGAATTTTTTTTAGGTATATAGACATGGCATAGCACTTGCTTCATTTAAGGTTTACTTCCAGGTGGTGCACCAATGAGAGATCATATTTAAAGCATTCTGGAGTTCATGACAGTCGGTGGGGGCGTGAATGGTCTTAAATATTTACAGTCATCAGCATATAACAGCATGTGGGCTTGGGAGGTGTGAACTAGTGAGGCTAAGCCATCAATGTACATGTATTATTACATTAAAATTACATTAAAAAGGTATGGTCCTGGGACGCTGCCTTGAGCAACTCCTGACAGTACAGGAGATCAGCAAGATGAGGTGCCAGAAAGAATTACACGATAGGTTATATCACTAAGGAAGCTAGATAAAAGGCTGAGAAATTTTTCCATAGATGTTAAACCTTTGACTGGGTTTTTGAAGGAGGAGGCTATGGTTGAGAGAATTGAAGGCTTTCGAGAAGTCAAGAAATATGGCATCTAGCTGGGCTTTCCTGGATATTGAGTCAGTTTTCCAACACCATACTGTCAGTATGGTGTTGGAAAACTGATAAATTGGTTAGGCAAGACTGCCCCGGAAGGAAACCTTGTTGATTGGTAGACAAAGAAGGGGACATGAAATAGTAAAGTCAGTTAGGAATAATTCTCTCGCAGATAGAAGAAAGAATTGGAAGTAGAGAGATGGGTAATCAGAGACGACATTTTAAAACCAGATTTATGTATGGGAATGACATAAGTACAAGGGTAGTATGAGGGGGGATGCATGGTTACGTACAAATTAGGGCTGAGGCAGTCAGGACCTGGGGAACGATGAGGGGAAATCTTGCAAAGATATGCGTAAACTTCCTGAGGATGGGTCTGTATTTGGATAAGGCAGTGACTGGAGATTGGAATGAGCACATCATCATGGTTAGGGGAACACTAGATGCAGGTTTTAGACATTCAGAAAAGAATTTAAGGTATAAATTTGGCCTATTTGAAGCCAGGGCACTGAGATTATTATGTGAAAAGGTATCCGGAATATAAGGACAATTATGGCAACGATTGACAAAAGACCAGAATTTTTTGGGATTGGAAGTAATGGATGAAGATAGGCTTTGGTCATACTCTTCATAATCCCAACGGAATAAGGTTTTGAAATAACGGTGTAGGTCAGAAAAGGATCGACAAGTGTGAGCATTAGGAAATGATTTGTAAACATACCAAGCATGGTTCTTGTTTTCTAGAATGTGGATTGTATCTGATTTAAACCAAGAGGGGAATTTGTTTGTCTTTGGCTTGACACTCGGGACAAAATCTTTTGTGACACTCTCAAGGACAGCATAGAGGAAGTCCACTGCTTCTTCGGGAGACAAAGAGGTAAACACACCCCAAGGGATTAAGTCGAGGCAGTGGTTAATGTCCTTCCAAGAAGCCTTTGCCCAGGCAGGGCTGGGGGCACGGGGAGTTGGGGGTACTGTGCAGAGCTTCCGGGAATCCCTTAAAAGGAAAGTTGCATCCAGGGACTCGTGGTTCGTGTTGAAAATATTTCGCCTGGGGGTGATCGCCTCGGGGGTAATGGAAGAAAGGTCCAACGTTGCCAAGTCACTGGTGCTATGAAGATTATGTTGGGGTAGGTGAAGAGCTTGAATAAAAAGATCTAAAATGGAAATTATGAAGGAAATCTGTTGAGCTAAAGGATGGATATTAAAGTAATTGTGCTGGTAAGCTGGCGTTTAAGCCTGTTTTACAAGGGGCATGTGCTTGCACAATCTGATATATGAATAAATGTGCATTTAAAATTGTGTTATGTAAAGCAGTGAATTGCTGGAACACACACATTGATGCACGAATGCGAGATGTCAAATTAGCCCCACTCTAATTCAATAATTATTGCATTCCCCCATTAGAAAAGCATGCAGTTATAAATTGTGCAATTTCATGTCCTGTGTTGTACGGGTTTGTAAATGTGAGGGAACTCCTGCTTCCAGGGTGCCAAGAGCAACTCTGGAGGAACTCCTGGAAGCCATTGTGCTTCAGCGTAAATTCAAGAGAAACTTTTGTATTTACTTTGGACCGACACATGGATGGATTAGTATGAAGGTTTCCGTGGCGTTTCAGCATTTGGAGATCTGCTTTGGGTTTCCTTCCACGTGTTGTCTATTTGTGATGACAGTTTCTCCAGCCATCCTACTGGTGTCTTCATCATGGCCCTGGCTGGTATGATGGCCCTGAGAAGGACCTTTTGGGAGGAGGAGGATACTACAGCGCAGAAATCTACGGAGAAAAAAACCAATGGCCTATGCCACTCTTTCTTATGTTGCCGGTACCATGGAGAGAATCGCTGGTATTCTCTCCAAGGTAGACATGAAATCAAGATTTACTTGCTGCAGGCAGACGGCCGGCTACCTGCTTAAACCCAAGGACAAGCTCCCTTGCACACTCTTTGAGGGAGTGTATAAATTCAATGCACCTGTGGAAAGTCTTATGTTGGGCAGACAGGACAATTCATCAGATGCAGGATAAGGGAACATGAACGGGCCACGGAAAAGAAGCAGTTTCGACTCTCCTCCGTCACCGAACACGTATGGTCAGAGCCTGGCCATAGCGTAAGTTTTAACGAGCCATCAATCACCAGCAATGAAAGACACAATTTTCCCAGAATCATTCGAGAAGCCATTGACATAACAGAAAAAACACAAATAATTGCAACCAGGAAGACGGCTACAACCTATCAAATGCTTGGAAGTGAGTTCTCACACCAAAAGTGCAGGAAATCAAGTCGCTCTGATCAACCCGACAGGTATAGAAGGACGGACCATAAGATGTTTGGCCACTTCCACCTGAAGATGCCAGCAGGATGGCCGGAGAAACTGTTGTCACAAAAAGACAACACACGAAAGGAAACCAGAAGCTGATCTCGAAACACATGGATGGATGTTTCTATTGAAATATGGAAATGCTTGGGTTGTTGAAGGAGCTAACGTTTGCATTCTCTCAATTTGAAGGTCTGCAGTGGGTAAACAAATGCTTCATCCTTGTGTGTGTAAATGACGTAAACACACTCCCACAAACCTTCTCTCATCTTCAAAGAGAAATAATAGGCAGGAGATGCAGACCATGTCCAACTCAGCTGGAGGCTTAAATCTGTCTTCACTCCATCTGCCAATTCTGCACAAATTTTGCATTTGAAACTCTGTGCAGATGGTGTTGTCAATTTATTCTCCCGTGAATACAGAATCTCTTTTAGATACTATGTCAGTGCTGTCCTTTGTTCATGGAGATATCATGTGCATTTTGTAGTGTGATAGTTGTAACATCTTGTGAAGTATCAAACTTTTTTCTCTTCATCTGGCTGTCGTAGGTGATTTAGCTTGACATCATTCTCCTTGACCGTCTCTAGCGTGCCTTGTTCATGGTCAAGTTTTTGTTCCCAGCATAGTGACAAAGGAGGTGGAAAAATGGAAGAATTATCAACATTTGCTGTGCAAACTGAGGCAAATGTATATACTGTAACTGGGACCGTTTGGCCCGGTTCATAGAGATTATTTGAACAGGAGTTCTAGGGCTAAGGAGAGCCTCATTCATTTTTTTGGGTATTTAGCATGAGCTGATTCAGGGAAAACCCCATGTGTATAGTGTGTGTGCATGTGTGGTGTGTTGTTTTCCCCTTTTCTCCCCCAGTTATTTTTTTCCCTTTTGTCGAATGTGATCCCATCCCCGCCCAATTTTTTCACCTCTTCATTGGAACCTGAAAGACAGACCCCCCCCCCCCCAGTGAAGTGGCCCAAATGAGTGACCCCTGCCCCCTCTTCAAACATGGAAGTGTTTCCCTGTCACGTTCCCCCCCTCCATTTCCTCCCCGATCTCCCCCCTCACCGAAGCTATATAAATAAAGGCAAGCCCCGACGGAGGAGGACAGACTATGATTTTTGCTTCCTGCGGGTTGATCAGGCGTTATTGACATTGGTGAGCGGCTTAGGAGGAAGTGCGAGGATGCAAGCCAGGTCCCCATGAGTACAGAGTGACGAGGAGAAGGAAGAAGGTGGACGACCAGAAACTGGACGAGTCGTCACCAAAGCTCACTACCGTTTGGGAAGCGGCCCTCAGCTTTCGTGCAGACCCCAGCTACAGCTGTCGCCAGTATTCGTTGACTGTAAGAATGCCATCCCCAGAAGGAACCCTCATCGATAGTCCTCATCCCACTAAAGAAGAAATCCCTTCCAACAGCCCTCATCCCAGTGAAGGAGAAGAAGAAACCTGATAAGTACTGTTTCCCACCACAAACACTCCCCCTTCATCTTCCCTCCCCCATCCCCGCTGCCCGGTGAAGAAAGTGATCACGAGATGAGGTGTTATCTGTATCATTTAGTCCCTATTTTTTTCTCTGTGTCCCTGTTCCCCCCTTCTATAAATAGTTGCGAGTGTGAATGTTCGAGTGTTTATTTATTATTATGCTCATTTTGTCCAATATCACATGTCCCATAAAGTGATGAATGTTGTTTGCTTCATAAAGAGGAGAGTAGAGATACCCCATGAACTTTATCGGAAGAAAGTCTTTTGTTCGATTTGTTTTCTCTGTTGGTCAACTTCTGCATTTCATTGTGATTTATTTGTATTACATGCTCCATCTTTGTATTTCTTATTAAATCGTTGTGTCAATCAAACAGTCGAATTAAAGGTTCTCTTTACCACAAGCACTCGAGTCCCCAAATCGTCCCCACCTCTCGTTCCTCCCCTTCTTTCCACTGCTCAGGTGCACGGGATCCCCCCCCCCCACATCCCTTACCTTTCCCATCTCCCCCACGCACCTCAGACCACTCCACTTGCCCCTCGTGTGTGTCCTCGTGCAAGCCCCTACCCCCTCGGCACAATTGGGAGGGGCTGAAGTTACAATACATACCAATGTGGCTATTCTTTCAAATTCATGGTTCACATTGTAGAAAGGGCCAGTTGAGTGAGAACTCTGAGTGTAACCACTTATGTATATCATGAGCAGGCATGCAGAATGTGGCACTCTTGGGGTACATATTTTTGCTTTGTGGACATGACCTGACAGCAGGGTAACCACATATTCAGTGGTGGCAGATGTAGCCACCAGCCTGGAAACCTCAAGACTCTCTGTATGACAAAAATGAAACCCAATGCTTGCTGGCGACTCTAAAGTTGATATTATTTAAATAGCTAAATTATAATAACAATTATTTAATTATATTATTATTTAGAACTCCACGAATTTTTGCATTTTTTTCCTTCACAGCTATAATGACAATTATTTAATTATATTATTATTTAGAACTCCACCAATTTTTGCTTTTTTTCCTTCACAGCAATAATAACAATTATTGAATTATATAATTATTTAGAACCACCAATTTTTGTTTTTTTTTCCTTCACAGCTATAATAACAATTATTGAATTATATTATTATTTAGAACTCCACCAATTTTTGCTTTTTTTTCCTTTACAGGTATAATAACAATTATTGAATTATATAATTATTTAGAACTCCACAATTTTTGCATTTTATTCCTTCACAGCTATAATAACAATTATTGAATTATATAATTATTTAGAACTCCACCAATTTTCGCATTTTTTTCCTTCACAGGTTAACACCAAGTGCAAAATGGCTTTGAACCTAAGTGATCTTCTCTACAAGGAAATTGAGGAGGGCAAAGAAACAGTGGAAGGAAATGATAAGAAAGGGGACAGTATAAACAATGATAACTGGAAAGATAACAGTGATAAAAATTTTGGTGGAAGACCGAATTACATGACAAGAAATGTTCAAAATGAAGCAAGAGGGAGCCCTTGGTCTCGAAGTAGCCCCTCACCAAAGGACAATCGGAGAGGTAGGGGGAATTCCAGACTCCGAAGTAATTTGGATGCTGGACGGAATGCTGATCGCAATCCAAATAGAAATGAGCACAGCTCATCTTGGAGAGCCCAGCCAAGCTGGCAGCATTCAAAAGCAGAGGGATTCAATGAGATCAGAAGTGATGCCCAGGAGTTGAAAAAAAGAGAGGTAGAATTTCATCCTGAAAATGAGGGCATTCCTGGATTCGAGGTCTCCGATTTGAAAGGTCTATTGACAATGGATTCTACTGCATTGCTGATGCATTTAAATACCAGATTAAGGGATTTCATTACCCTGCTGAAACGGAAACTTGGACCCAACATGATAATGCTAGTGGTGGAAGTTTTGGCCAAAATAACCTCCTCCACTAAGAAGGACACTCAAGCTGCTTTTCTGGCACACACAATTCAACCAAGTGTTTTGGAACAGTTTTCTTCACTCTCGTTTGACATCATCGCCCAGAACATGACATTCACCCCTGATGAGCTGATAAAGTACTTTGCAAATCTATATAGTCTGTATAATGCTTTTGTGCAAATGATGCCAGCCAAGGCCAGTGAAATTTTGAGTGACCATTGTACACGGGCTGTGATGGCACTGCAGAATTTGAAGCTCATGAGGAAATTGACGGTTCCGTCTAAGCTGGAGGAGGATTACAAAATGTTAATGGATCAGGTGGAGAGTCTGATTAAGGAACGTCAATCGGCTCCTCAAAGAAGGTTCAAAGAAAAGGTGAAAAGGGAGTGGCAACCTGGTATTGATTTCCGACAATTGAGTGTTCATCCCTTGCCACAAGACTTGTCTAGGAAGGTGGAAGTAAATTTATGCCCAGTGGTGATAGATGGGCCGTACAAAAGTGTGGAGCATTACTTGGATGTGCAGTTCAATCTCATGAGGGAGGATTTCCTCATTCCATTGAGAGAGGGAATAGCTAATTACATTGAGCAACAATCTTCACAATCATCCAAATACAAGCGTATTGAGAATGTGAGGTTCTATAGAGGTGTGAGGTTTTTGAACCAGTTCGTTGAGGGAGAGAGCATTGTCACAGAAGTACTGTTCAATCCTCGAGCCAAGTCAAGTAGGCACAACTGGCGGAGATCCAAGAGGTTGCTGTTTGGATCTCTCCTCTGCTTCACGAGTGACCTGTTTAATTCGATAATTTTAGGGTTGGTTGTGGGTAGAGAGGTGGAACTACTTGAGAAAGGTATCCTACATTGTGAGCTCCTCAGTGATGTGAGGGAGGAAGGAATGTTCAAAAAAGAGTACATAATGGCTGAAAGTGAAGTGTATTTTGAGGCATATCAGCATGTGTTGAAAGCGCTGCAACATTTCAGTGAAGTGAACTTTCCCTTGAAGGAATACTTGATTGATGTATCATCTGATTTACACCTTCCAACCTACCTTTCCAAAAACCCTGTTGCTAACTATCATTGGCCTGGAAAAACATTCCCTGTTTTAGATGAAAGCTTATGGCCATCAAAGGAGGAGCTAAAAGTGAATGAGTCTCAGTTTAGGGCCTTACATTCAGCATTGACCAAGAAGTGTGCAGTTATTCAGGGACCTCCAGGGACAGGGAAGACTTATCTTGGCCTCTTAATTGCAAAATTATTGCTTAAAAATTCTTCTTGCTGGAGAAGAGGAGGGGAAGGCCCAATTTTGGTTGTTTGTTTCACCAATCATGCTCTTGATCAGTTTCTAGAAGGAATTCTCTCATTCACTAAAAACATTGTGAGAGTTGGTGGTCAGTCTAAAAATGAGAACCTGGACGAGTATAACTTGAGAGTTGTCCGGAAAGCAAAGGGATTCAAAAGATATGGCTTGCGAGACATCATGGAAGATATGAGTTATCACACCTGGATCATAAACCGTTACAGTGAGTTTTTGAAGGGATGTATAAATAATGCAGGAATTATATCTCTCAAATATTTGAGTTGTATCATGGGAAGGAGCCGAACTTTACGTTTTGCATTCAGCAACAACTGGAGTGATTCACATTTTGTTTCTTGGCTGTTTGCGGGGATATATTTTGATAACTTCTTGGGGTTTGACTTAAACCTGAATGACATTGAGCCCATTAAAGAGGAAATGACTGTGTTTTACTCTTGTACTCTTCAGGGATTGGGGAGCTATATTTCACAACTTCAAAGGGAAGAAGTGAAGGCAGAAGGTTATGAGCTAGAAGGCATCAGGAATGAAATGATGATGTATTTGAATAGGTTCCACTTCATGAAAAATAAGCTGGCCGAACCTTTTGAGCCAAATATGGATTTAATTGAAAGGTTATCCAGAGTGAGAAATGTAAATAGCTTGCACCCAGACCATAGGTGGACATTATATAAATACTGGGTGTCAGAGTTAGTTGAGTATTATCAGGAGAAATTAATGGACCATCGGCAGATTTATCAACGCTTGAATGAGCAAAAATTAGAACTGGTGGAAGAAATGTATTTGGACACAATATCAGAGTGTGATGTCGTGGGAATGACAACAACTGGAGCTGCAAAACATCAGGCTCTGCTGCAGAAGTTGGGACCTAAAATTGGTGAGATACTTGTCATATACTTGACATAAAATTCAGTTTCTCTGCCTGTCTGTCCGTCCACCTACTCCAATGGGGTAATTCATGAAATGAGTTCATTTTAATCTTTTGTAGTCTTTTTTTCTTTTGCATTGTTAAATTAAGCAAAATTTAGTGGACCAAGTTGAGACCAATGCCGAACAAAAGGTGATATAAAAGATTTAAGTTTCTCCTGGTGAATAGTATTAATAAACTCTTCTCGGGCTCTGCACCAGGTGATTGGCTTCATGTTTGCCGACGTTTCGGAAAACGACTTGTTTTTCATTTTCAAGGCGTGTTACTCTGTCCGTGTCAGATTGTAAACTGAATTGAATTGACCGTTGGTCGGGTCCAACAATTGAGCTCAGGTGCCATCTGATTGGCTGATGTTTGGATTTTGCCCTTGAATTGTTTTCTGATTTTTCCTTAAGTTTTTAATGCAATTTATTACAGGTGTCCATGTATTGCTCAGATGAAAGCCAGAGTCACGATTGAAATTTATTGGATTAAGGCGTATTTCAATGGCTTCCTTAATTATGCGGTCCCAGTAGCGCGCTGAGCGGCAAAGAAATTTTGCATCTCCCCATTGAATGGCATGATCTTCTTCGATGCTGTGTTCCGCCACTGCCGACTTCTGTGGTTGCGCTAATCTAAAGTGCCTTCGGTGTTCTTTCAGCCTTGTCTCAATCGTTCGACCTGTCTCCCCCACATATATTTTTCTGCACTCGCATGGAATCTGGTAAATGAGAACATTAAAAACATAAGGAAAAATCAGAAAATAATTCAAGGGTAAAATCCAAACATCAGCCAATCAGATGGCACCTGAGCTCAATTGTTGGACCTGACCAACGGTCAATTCAATTCAGTTTACAATCTGACACGGACAGAGTAACACGCCTTGAAAATGGAAAACAAGTCGTTTTCCGAAACGTCGGCAAACATGAAGCCAATCACCTGGTGCAGAGCCCGAGAAGAGTTTATTAAAAGGTAATAGAATAGAATAGAAAATAGTCTTTATTGTTCTGGGACTTAAAGTCCCCTGGAACATAGAAAAGAAATAAATACATGCCATAACGTAAAAGATTACAAAAAACTAAGCAATTTTACATAGGTAATAAGTCATGTTTCTCTTGAACATCGAAATTGTCATAGAGGTTCTAACATTTACAGGTAAACAATTCCATAACTTGCAGGAGGAAATTAGGAAAGAGTGCTCAAATAATAAGGTATGGAATTTAGGAACTAAAAATAACTCGGTGACACGAGTTGATCTTTTTCCTGTATCTACATTACATATGAAATTTTCATACAAATAGGTGGGGTTTTTGGATTTCAGAACCTTGAACATGTATAAAGCTTTTTGCAGTTTTCGGCGTTTATCCAATTTCAGCCATTTAATTTTTTCGTAATAAGGCGTGAAGTGTTCATCATAGCGGATGTTGAAAACAAAACGCAGACAGGAGTTTTGAAGACGCTGCAGCTTAATGCACAGTTCTGAGTTAACATCTGAGACAATGGTTGAACAATAGTCAAAATATGGGAATACCAGAGTTTGAACCAGCTTCTGGCGAAGTGAAATTGGGAGCATATGCCTGAAGTGCTTCAATTGGTTCATAGTCTGTTGTTAGATATAGCTTTAACGTGCTCCAGCTCAAGGTGTTATTTAAATGAACCCCGAGACTTTTCACTGAAGTCGAGTAATCTATAAGGATATTCTGTACTCTTATTTTGGGTGGGCCACTCATTGAAATGAAGTTCAGATAGGAAGGACTACCAAATATTATTGACTTAGTCTTGTCAGGATTCAACTTCAGCCGATTAACAGCTAACCATTTACAGATGGATTGGATATCTTTATTGATCAATTCAACAGCATTTTCTATTTCCTTTGGGTGGGATTTGAGATAAATCTGCAAGTCGTCTGCATAAAGATGGTATTTGCAATGAGATATGGTGCTAGTGAGGTCTTTGATATATATAGTGAACAATAGGGGTCCAAGAATTGAGCCTTGCGGGACTCCCCGGGGAACAGGTAGAAAACTTGATTCTTTACAATCACCGTATTGAACAGCCTGTTGCCGATTGGATAGGTAAGAATGAAACCAGAACAGAACGGAGGGAGATAACTGAAGTTGCGCCATACGTCGTAGTAGAATATCATGATCTACGGAATCGAAGGCTTTGCTAAGATCAAATTGAACTAGAATTGTGATTTTTCTTTCGTCTATTGATCGACGAATGTCATCTGTTATTTTAATTAGTGCAGACTGAGTGCTGTGGTTTTTATGAAAGCCCGATTATATTTGTCAAAAAAGTTAAGCCGAGATAGATGATCTACCGTAGAGTTGTACACAAAGCGCTCAAGGGGTTTTGAGAAGGCACACATGTACCGTATGTACCGTAATATGTACCGTAAAGGTTCTAATTCTAACAAAAATTTTGTTTTCCACTCAAACTCTTGAAATTTTGGAAATAATCATTCATAAAATTGCTCAAAATTATGTAGTTTTGGCGAACCATCCCTTTGATGAACAACCATATGATTGAAGCAGAGTTTTATGTATATATATTTGGGAAATGGAGGCCCGTAATGAATCAGTGGGGAATGTTAAATAGCTTTTATCACATGGGAAGCATTTTTGAGAATTACGCACTCATTGGATGAAGACATTTAATTAGATTGAATCTTATCCAAAAAGCCATTAGACTGGTATTTTGTGGGTTTGAGGTATCCTATGTAGGATTACAGGTGACTCAGGATTTTAGGTCGTGAAATTATGAATGGCTCTACTTAACTGAATTTTAGGAAATTCGTGTCCTAATGGTGAACACCTCTCCTGCAGATTTTTGACGTACATGAGACATAGAAAATACAATTTATAGAAGTATGTCCAATCAGTAAATGGGAATGTTATAAAAAGAATGTCTACTTCAAAGAATTTTTTATTTATCCATGAAAAATAATTGTCCATGAATAACAAAGAACGAAAGTTAAAATTTTGGAGTATCAAATATATGTATGTATTTAAGGAATTGATAGGTATTTATCAGGGGTCTTTCCATTTAAAATTATCCACCGATGGTTGCTTGGCCTTATATGAAAGATTGCATTTTTTGTACACACACACCCTCATGTATTGTGCATTTCAGATTTTTCTAATGATAGAATGTTTTTTTGCCTGAACTGTCATGCTAGTTATTTCCTTTTCAGCTCTTCCATGACTAAGGATTCTACATACATGGATTTCAGTCATTATATGATGAAATTGAAACTGTTCTCATGTTTACTCAAAGCTGTCCAATGCTGACATGAGATTGCTGACATACTGAGATTTGATTTCATGTTGGACATGATTGTCCAACATGAAATTAAATCTCGTTATGGAAGACCTGTGTTGAGTGGAAAATTAAAAGCTATAACTGAGGAAAATTTTTATCATAATCTGGTAAAAGACATTTGTACGATTTGTATACCAGCCTATGTACATCAAAATGGTGTATGCATACTACAAGAGTTTCCTGAAAAATGATTAATGACAATAGAATAATGGCTCACGGGATGTGTACAGTACTTCCATTTATTATCATAAAATATTTCATTCACTCTCATAAAATACTGTTCTTCAATTATCCATTGTATTTGGGTTTAGTGAAATTACGGCTTATTTCTGGTTTCAGAAATCAAATCACCACAGATACTGGAAACACATTTATTCACCAAAGCATTCACAAGGAGAACTGACTCTTACAGGCGAGAAGAAAAAAATGAATCATCAGAAGTGATAGTAGGTTGTGACCAGTGAAAAACGATATAAAGTACAATAAAGCCTAAAGATTGAAGATTATCAATCCCAACACATTGCCATTTCAATAGCTTCTTAATGTAAATAACAAGTGTTAACTAAACTCCCATTTTGGTGATTAGAAACCATTATGTTACTCTTTCTTCTCTAATTACTCATGACCTATTGTTAAGCTCAAAATTAAAACAACTTGGATTGAATAATTTTATGAAACTAGTCCAAGTTCACCAAAACTTATTTGTTTAGTTACCTCAGAAATAACTAACCCAGACTCATATGATGCTGTCTTAACCCCTCCATGATGTATTTTCCTTTACGTATTAGTATCTGTTCATTTTTGAGTTCAAAATACTCCTCATAGTTTGCATTATCTACATCTACATACTACCCTGCGATCTGCTGCATTGGCGTGTAGCAGGGGGTGTTAGGACACCAGCTGTGTAAAGATGTAAGGCTTTGGGAGGGGAAATGGTGACATGTATTATGGGAATGTATTAAATGGAGCTCAGTTTTTACTGTGGTTGTTTATTGTGTGCGGAAAGAACAAGTTCTTGCACCTATCTGTTCGGCAATGTATCTCTCATATTTTATCGCTTCTGTCAGACCCAGAGATGCAGTGTGGCGTCATGATAATATTCTGTGTGTTGCTCTGAAACACACCAGTTGTTAATTTGTTAAACAAGCTAAGCCTAGCAAGTAGCCTCCAGGTCTAGGGTCTCCCATTGTAATCCCTCTAAAAGTTGTTCGATTGTAGCAGTTTTTAGCGGAGCGTACTGCTTTTCTTTGTATTTTCTTTTTTTCTTTTTCACCTCACTCGAGAACTAAATTATCCGCGACTAAAACTTAATAAATAGCAATGTGACTCAGGCACTTTTGAGAGATAAATGCACTAAAATTGGCGCATTTTACACAATTGATAGATTATATTTGGCTATGCTGATTTGTTAGGTGTCTACGTCGGCAAAAAGAGGGCTTTACTGACACAATTTCCCCTTAAGGTTCGTAGAAACAAACTCAGTTTCTCTGTGGGGACTGGGTCTGAGATTCGTCATTTCAAAAATTTTGTATTTTCGAAACTTCGTATTTTCGAAACTTCGTATTTTCGAATAGCAAATGTATTTAGCATAGGCTTTTCGTCGGGACCAACAGTTTTGCTTCGTAAAATTGAAACTTTGTAATTTCATGCTTTGTATTATCGAGTTGCTACTGTATCTCTTTTAGTTTTTATGCTGATTATGAATCATATTTTACTCAAATTTGGTCCTCATGCCTCACATTTTTTTTTAATGTCTCAAGTTCCTAATCGTGTCTGGTCATCCTCTCAATTTTCAGTGATTGTTGAGGAGGCTGCGGAAGCCATGGAGTCTCACATTGTTGTTTGCCTTTCATCCAAATGTGAACATCTCATATTAATTGGTAAGACCTCAAAATCAAAGATATCTTTAACTTGTTTTAATATTTTGATGTAACAGGCATTGCATATTTACTTGAACAGGTGATCATAAGCAGCTGCGTCCATCCCCAGCTGTCTACAAACTAGCTAAAGACTATCACTTGGAAGTATCACTCTTTGAGCGCTTGCTGATGAATGGAATCAAGTTTGACACACTGAGGATTCAGCACCGAATGAGGCCTGATATTGCTGATTTGGTGTTTCCAGCTGTGTACCCAGTGCTGGAAAATCACCCAACTGTGATGGCATATGATAATGTAGCTGGTCTAAAAAAAAATTTATTTTTCATCACTCATACTCATCCTGAAGAAACGGTGAGACCTATTTGTACATACTCTGTACTGAATATTTTTTAAAAAATAAATAGCTTATTACATTTGGAGTGGAAGTTGCCTAGGTAGGTCATTGCTTAACAAATGCCCTAATTTTAAGTTTTGGCTTAAATTCTGCTTACGGCTGTCACTCATGCTGGAAAATGCTTCCTGTTTTAGTGGAAGTCTTTTGTTTTGGATCATAAATCCAAATGGGGGTTGGTTTTTTCCTGATACGATTATGAAATTTGTCATAATTTTTTCCCCCTTTTTGACTTTGATAGTTTGCAATAGCATTATCATGTGGATCCACTCCTCTCATTTCTTGGTAATAATCATGAATGGCATTTGGCTGAGGCTGATTGAAAGTTCACTTTTCTTCAGCTTTCTTCTGTGTCTTTTCACTATCATGACAGGATTGACTGCCCTAAAATTTGAGGCAACTGTCACTCAGGAATTGTCTTTCCAGCAAATGAGAAGAATATTCTTAGACTGGTCATATGAATAATGGGAAACGCCTTGGGATTTTGTGGCTCACTCCTTGGGATACAAAATTCTCTAGTTACCAGTCCTGATCTCTCTTACTGTGGCCAATGCAGAAAACCTTAGTCATTCTGGGTTGCTAATAGCTTATTTTTTGGTGAACAAATTGTCAAAGGACACTGCAAGTGGCTCAGAGTACTTAAAAAGCCCTGTGGTTATTGGACATTTTCCATGTTCAAAAGACTCATTAGCACCCAGTTCTGCCCTCAAACAACCAGTGGCAAAAACTAATTCAGTAGAGCCTCGATAACCCTGATCGATTGTTACCGGACCCAGTCTGGATTATCAAGTAGTCAGGATTTTTTAAAAGAACCATAAAAAGGCTGTTTAATGCCTAAAATATTAAGAAACTTACCTAAAAACAGTAAAAATAGAAGGTAATTCAATTTAGTGCTGTAGTTAAATAATTATTAGAGAAGATAAATAAAAAACATTGTAGTGGTCGACGTCGAGCCAAGTCTCGCATCAACGTTTTTGACAAATACATATGTACATTGTATTCACTTCAACTTATTTTTCACTGGATGTGAATCCAGATTATCGACGGTCTGGATTTTTTACGTCTGGATTATTTACGCTCTACTGTAGATTCATCCAATTGATGATGTTAAGCACCATTATTTAAAACCAAGCTAGTCAGTTTTTCTTGGATAAAAATCTTTGACAAATATTGACAAATCTTTGACAAATGCTACCCAAATTATGGACCTATTTTAAAATCAATATCAATACCATGTTAGAAAAAATTTCAAATTGCATGAATCACTCGATCAGGGAGAAGGGGTAATTTCCTTCAAGAAATACGGCGAAATAAACGATTATGTATATCTTATGATGTTAGGTTTACCCGTAAACTCACTTTTGTTTGAGATCTTTTAAGATACGTTGGGACATTAAATTACTTTTCAGCTCATATTCTATCATTTGTATTTACCCAAAAACATTGCACTAACTTTTAAATTGGTAGTATTACAAGGTGCATGCCCAAAATGTAATGTAATCATCAAAATACGAGTTATGTATGGTCTTGATTAGGCCCGCCATTTATTGGACTAGTGCAAGTATTCGGTTTGGTATACCTGAGTGACCCATCCGCCTTGTGAAAATAGTCACGTGACTCATAATTTGTAGACTTGTAGCTCTGAGAAAAGACCCCTGGGTGTCACCCATAATGATAAAAACGATGTCCCAGAGTGTGTGCCTTAGTCTTAATGGAAATATAACTCAGTGATGTGAATGTTTATTTATTTACCTTCACAACACTAGCAACTGTGTATAATGAGTCTTTTACATCTGGTGAAATAACGGCAACAACAGAGGAATCCGAAAAACCATCTCCTGAGCGGTGATAAGTCCACCCAGTTGGGATGTGAGCCTGTGACCCTTAAATTAGCAGGCTAGGACTTTATCCCATTAACCTGGGGCCGATAAATGTCATGAACAAAATAGTATTTGGTTTTATGTTGTTACATTAGTGATTCATACACATTCTGGTTATATTGAATTAAGGGGGCTGTATACCTCTTCCAAAAATGCTCCTAAGTTCTGGCTTCTGCTTCAGATTAGGAGAGATTTTCACCTTCCCCTCCATTCCTTGCTCTGGACAAAAGCACCACTGATGGCACAGTGGAAAATATATTGCATGGGTTCAAGTGGGAGTTCATTGTGATGTTGTGTTAGTTTAATGTTGTGCTAGAATTTAACATTTGTAATATTCTACTATATGATGGTCCTACATCTAGATGAAGGATTCGTATTTAGACATGTACATTAAATGTTATGAATGTTTATGAATGTTAATTTTTTTTGGGAAATAGCGTTGTATGCATCATAGTGATCATGGGCCTAGCCAGGGGAAGGTAGGGGGGGCAGCTGCCTCTCCCCTCCCCTCTGGATGAGACATTTCACACCAAATCTCTGATATGAATCTGGACAGGATGATGTCCTGCCACCCCCCCCCCCTGCCCCTTATATAAATCCTGTCTGCGCCCATGATGATGATCGCATGATTTTTGATAAATATGCATTTCTTTCACGATCAAAATAATTATGTTGAATGCAGCAAGCAAACAGTTATAATACATGGATGAACATTAATTCTTACTCCAGAGGCCTCTATGAACAGATATGCTGTAAGTAGCAAAGCAGAGTTACATAATAAGAATGTGTAGTTATGTACAAAAGTGTTTTTGGCCATTTTCCTCAAACCCTCCTGCCATCACCATATTGTGTTTAGACATTATTGTGTTGCTCTCCTTTTCTTGTGCCATCTTTAAAATTCACCCTTTCCAAAGAATGGATATTTTCACCATGAGAAAAAGGAAAATTTTTGCCAGGAATTTCATAACTTCTGTTTTATATTTCAATATAGCCACCCTAATAATGTGTGTTGCATGTGCTATCCTTATGAAATTAGAATGTATATTTTTGATGAAATGCTATGCTAAACCTGAGCTAGGAGGGTGCTTGGAAATTCTGTGTGTTGGATCTCAATTACCACATTTCTGTAAATTCAATGTGAGGGAAAGGAACTCTGTTTGCACAATGACTATATACATCAGAAGAGAACTCTTTGTATATAAATTCATGTGCACATGACCTTTTATGCTTGGATATGTGCACGAGTGGTGGCAGACTGACTTCCAAGTTTTTCCACTAGAAATCAAAAGTATGGGTATTTTATTGTATTTTAGTCCTCATTTTCCAAGAATGGCACAATTCAAGAACTAGAATACATGCTGGGTACATTTTTGTGCTAAAATGATCTTTTTCTCTTCAAAAATAGGCAATAGATGATTTGAGCAAAAAGAATGCCCATGAAGCCGAGTTCCTAATTGCTCTTTGCAGGCATATTATTTTGCAAGGCTATGATTGTAGTCAAATTACAATCCTTACCACTTACCTCGGACAAATGTTCCTCCTGACTGAGGTAAATACTTAATCTTAGAACAAATAGGCATTGCACTTTAATCTTTGGGCATTCAGACTGAGAAATGGGGTAGTTTTTTCTATTACTCTTGTGAGTTTGTAGCATTGCACTCTTTTATTGTCAATGGTACCTGGTCACTTTGTTTTGGAACACTTCTTGTTGTGATAGCATGGTTTGTAACTTATTCTAAAAGGATTTTTACACCCCAATTTTTAATAAATTTGCATTTTCACACTCTGTGGATTTATTCATATGGTCCCCAGAGAGCTTGAAGCAACATTGCAGTAACATTTCCGCTGCTAGGTTGCAACCTGTAGCAATGTCACATTTTCAAGGTTAAACCTTGAGGGAATGTTGAGGCAAGGTTGCTAACACGTTTTTTTTAACCACACAGCAAGGTTAACTTTGCAATGTTTTAGCAGTGTAAATTATTCAATATTACTACAATATTAATACTTGAATATTGTAGCAAGGTTAGCATTCCAATGCTGCATCAAGACAAGCTTTCAAATGTTGTTGTAAGAGAGGTACATTTTTTTAAATGGCTGCTTTGCCTCATGCTATTATATTTCAGTAAGTTTTAAAGTGAGAATGATGCTAAGATAAGTTGAGCTTCTGCTAAGCACAAACTTCCACAACAGTTTTGGGAGTAGAGAGCCTCTGAACATTCCTATTGGGAATTTTCACATACAGTGTGGTTGCATTTGGCACCCATCCCTTTGCGGCCTCTTGGAAGCAATGTATTGTATTACGTCCAGGTAAGATGCTCCATCTTCTCTAATGCTGACGTTTCGGTGAATGACTTATTCATCGTCAGCAGGGCTATCAATGTCCCTGATGATGATGAATAAGTCATTCATCGAAACGTCAGCATTAGAGAAGATGGAGCATCTTACCCGGACGGAAACCTGAGAAGAAATCTCAGCAGTCATTTGCCGGGAGAAAGTAAAATTCTATATATTGTATTACCTTTGAATGTTAGTTATGGAGCCCATTCTACCTTTTGTCAAGGGCTGTCTTTTTACATAACAAGTTCATTGTGAGAGCCAATTAAACATGCTCATTAATTGCTAATAAAAACTGTCATGATAACAGGAACAACATTGAACTCTGCAAACAACAGCATTTCATTTATTTTAGCATGCCCTGAGCCCCTTCCATTGTTTTTTTATTGGTCTGCCATTAGGATAATCAATGCAGAAGAACCTTGCAGACACAACCTTGCTGAAACCTTAACAATCCTTGCCAGTGCAACATCGTACTATCAGTGCTTCCATTGTATCTTGGCGGTATTGATGAACAAAGGTTGAAGTTTTGTTCATATGCCAAAAATAGTGTTGGCCCTCCACAAGCACTTGGAGGAGAAACCTAGCAGAAACAACCTTGTTGAAACCTTGATTAAACTTAAAAAACAACCTTGTTTGTTCAGCACTGCTGCAGCATTATGGCAATGTTTATGAAACAAGGTCGAAGTTCTTGGCATGCGTCAAAAATAATAATGAGTATCGTCACATGCACAGGAAGAATCTTACAGAATCAACCTTACTGAAACTTTAATTATCCTTGCGAATGTTACCTTGTTATTTCAATGCTGATTCAGAATTACACCATCATTGGCAACATTGCCAAGGTTGTCACAGCATTATGCAATGTTGCCATAGCCTTATGTGCCATGTAGGATGTTTAAGGGATTTGATAGGGAGTTTCTGATGACTTCCATATCTGTTTCAGCAATCGCTGTGAATTTCGTCAAAGGCCATTAAAGTTTTGAAGTGTACCAATGTGAAGTAGAAGTGATAATGTGAACAAATTGGTTTTAAAGTGCTCTTTTGGTACTGGGTTTATATGTAATAATAACTTGGCTGATATATTAGTCTTGAAATTTTTCATGAAGCAACTGAATATATATAGATCAGCCATAGAGCATCAAAAGGGCTAACATTACTTTTGTATTCAGTTGTGGATGTTATCACTGATGATGTTATGTTTTTGCAGGAGAGGGATAAATATCCTATTACCAAGGATGTCAGGATAGCAGTGGTTGATAATTTTCAAGGAGAAGAAAATGACATCATCCTATTGTCCTTGGTCAGAAATAATGAAGAAGGGAAAATAGGATTTTTGGCAAGTGAAAACAGAACATGCGTTGCTCTGTCGAGGGCTAAGGAAGGTTTATACATAATGGGGAACTTAGATATGCTGGCAGACAAGAATAGTCTTTGGTCAAAGATCAAAGAGGTTCTTGTACGGAAAGAGGCTGTTGGGAGCCATTTAACTCTTCAGTGCCTCAACCACCCAGAGCAGCTGACAGAGGTGAGCAAAGCTGAAGATTTCAATGACATCACTGAGGGCGGCTGCAGGTTGATGTGTGAGGAGAAGTTGAGCTGTGGGCACAAATGCAAGAAAGTGTGCCACATTGAAGGTCACTCAGATTATAAATGCCTTGAAGTATGCAACAGAGTTATGTGTGCCCGTGAACACCATTGTGAGAAACTATGCTGGCAAAAATGTGGTGAGTGCAGGGTCATTGTTGAAAGCACCCTTCCATGTGGTCACGCTGCCAAGTTGCAGTGCTTCAAAGATCCCAGAGATTACAAATGCCTGGAGGAAGTCGAGGTCACTCTTCCTGATTGTGGGCACCTGAATAAAAAATGTTGTGGCACAGACATAAGCATGGTGGGGTGCTCATTCCCTTGTGACAGTCGACTCCCTTGCGGGCACGCATGTGCCATCAAATGCCATGTTAAGCGGGACCCAGAGCACTTGGAGTACAAATGTTTGAAAGAATGCACTCGCAAGAATGTTGATTGCAAAGCTCAACACATGTGTCAGAAAAAGTGCTTTGAGGAATGTGACTTGTGCCGGGTCAAGGTTAAGAGGAAGCTCCCTAATTGTGAACATTATTTTGACTTGTATTGCTCCACTGATCCGTTGACAGTTGAATGTCTCAAACCATGTAAGAAGAAGCTTGACTGCGGGCATTTGTGTCAGAGGCAGTGTGTGGAACCGTGTGGCGGATGCTTGGAGATGGTGATGAAAGAAATACCCGACTGCAATCACCAAGCAAAAATGAAATGCTGCGAAGATCCTGCAAGGAGAATGTGCAAAGAGAAATGCAAGAGAATTCGAAGCTGTGGTCATGATTGCTCTGGTGTCTGTGGGATACCATGTGAGGAAAATAACTGTGAATCTTTGTCCACGAAAACATCTCAAGCTCGTTGTGGACATGATGTGAGGCTCTTCTGCCATGAAGAAAATAAGGGTGAGCAAAGTCATCATTATATATAATGTCAAGTATTAGTATATGTTAAAATGTAAGATATTTCTGCATGAACTCCAAAGTTTCTTGCTTAGTACCATGGATCTTATCTGTCAGCCTCAGCTTTTTGGGCAATTACTGTCTGTGTAAAAATTACAAGTCGGAGGGTAAGCCTGTACCAAATGGCAATGCTGCACCGACTTGCACTACGTGACTGGCATATATGGCCACCTCACTGTAGTGCTTTGCATAAAAATACACTCAGTTGTTTATTTATTCAATAGCAATATGTACCATTTTATTAGTCTTGAGGAAGTCATTGTTACTCTTACCGATCGTGGCACCTGAATAAAAATTGTTGTGGTGCAGACAAAGGCATGTGGACTGCTCATTTCCTTGTGACAGTCAGCTCCATTGCCATATGTACAATATATATATGTATAGGACAAGTGAAAGACATATACAGTTACAAAGTCACAATTACATGCTATCAAATCATTCTCCTAAAGCAGAAAAGCAGTTCATGGTAATTTACTTGAGTATTTTTTTTTAATCATGAGAATTATCACGATTTCCTTGATATGGTTGGGCTGCTTGCTGTAAACATGAATGCCCATTTTGAGTACACCTGGACTAGCCATGTAGCTTTACAGGGTCACCCGCAATGCACAAGTGTGCAAAATTCCACAGTGGAAATATCATCTGCCTTGACTGGAACTCAAACTTGGATCCCTTGATTTCTGGCTGAGTGTTGTAGCCAGTTAAGCTACCGAGGCATCCTATTCCCCTGTGGATGTTTGTGGACTCTATGGGACAAGATGGAATAGACTGCCGGGCATTTTATATTGTATAACTGGCTAAAGCACTCAACTGGAAATCGAGGGATCTGGGTTCGAGACCCGGTCAAGGTGGACGATTTTTCCTCTGAGGAATTTCGCATGTGAATGCCCATGTTTTAACTCCTTTTATTATGAGCTTTGGCTAGGAATCTCCTTACATGAATATCTCTTTTTCTCCTGGTGTCATGTTGATGGCATAGCACTTCATTGATGCTGAATTCAGTAACATTAGTCTTGAAAAATGAAGGTAAGCAAGGTTTCAGTAAAGTATTATATTTCACATAGAAGACTTGCAGGAATGCCTGTAGGGGGCATTAGCTATTATTCTGCTGTTTGTTGAGTTCTAATTATTTCAATTAGCAGTAGGGAGGCCTTCACTTATAAAAATCAAGAACCAAATAGGACCAAGAACTGAACCTTTAGATCTACCTCAATATTCCACCTAAACTTGCCTATCACATATCATGCATTCAGACACACTCTCTGTGGTAAGTGAACTATTTCCTCTTTGACCAATTATGTGATTACGTAATTATATTAATTGAAAATCCCATGAAAACTTGTACTCATCTTATTTGGTGAATTTAAAAAAAATGAGGTCTTAATGGGTCTCCCCATTTTGCATATTTTTCATGTTGGAAAAGTTTTTTCTCAAGTCACCTTGTGATTTGTCATCCTAAATTCATGCTGGAATACTTTTTAAGCTTGGAAAGTCATATCTTTGGGCCTTAAAAAGATATTTTGCCAGCACTTTGTTCAATGACCTCAGATGGCAATGAAAGTCATAGTTACCCTGCACTCAATAAGGTATTTTCTAGCTTCACTTTGTCTGAGCATTTGGGAGCAATGAAACCTTAGAAGGAAAGTTGCAAAGCACCCTATTGCATGCTCTATCTTGTGCAACCTTTATAAATTTCCCCAACACTTTGTGTTTTTTAGAATCATTGTATATATTCTGCAAAGAATTAATACTGTAATGATGTAATCATGATTCCATTTATGTGTAATGCATGCCTCAGTGTACATGTGTTTACAAATGACAACGGAAAGTGTTTACCCTGGTGAAAATGAGCTGTTCACTGAAGAGTTCCAGAGCTGTGCACATGCTTTTTGAATGGCGTGGACTCTTCAGAAGATGAGAAGGAACTGTGCACTGAGTTTCTGCTAGCAGTTCATAAATGGCTCGTGAACAGCTTCTGAACCCAACACTTCAAGTGCAGTTTACATGAACACTTCATGAACAACTGCTGAACGAAACACTTCTTGCATGGCTCCTGTATGGTTTATATGAACAGCTCATGAACAGCTGCTGAACAGAATAGTTCAACCACACATCCACAACCCAGAATTGTCCAGGAATGTTTTATGTATGATAATGAATTGTTTTGGTAATGTAAGGTAGGCTTTGGGACTGCTTCATGGCTGTTTTGGAAAGGTTGCATGGATATCTCTGGAACACTTACTGAACATTTTGTGAACAGTTCACAAATGGATAAACTGAACAGTATGCATCAGTTCCTTTGGGCCAATGGACAGTCCAGGCACTCTTCAAAAACACTTCTGAAACAGTTCATGAACAGCTCATTTTTACCAGTGTACTTTCCACCTGGGCACTTATAATTCATAGCAATTTTGCAAGATTGCTCTTATATTGATTTTAGTGACTACTAGAAATCACATCGTTGTTGTGAAGCACATTATTGTGGATTCATCCATTTTCTGTGGGAATTTAACATTGGACAGTGAATATTGTTCATTAACAAGTTTATATTTTCATTTAAACCCCATAAAATTGTGCCTTATGGAACTCGGTTAGTGATAATGGAACTATAAAAATAAAATTATCCCACTTTTGTTGTTGAATTAATTCTCTTTATTTTGTGGCAGAACCTAGTCCAGAGGCCCTTATGCTAAGATGTTTAGAGCCTTGTGGCAAAGTCTTAGAATGTGCACATAGATGCAAAGGAACATGTGCTCAGTGTTTACAAGGAAGGATCCATGTCACCTGCCGTGAAAAGTGCGAGAGGAAACTTATTTGTGGACACAAGTGAGTATATACCCCAACACTAAACATTTGCTCACTTAAATTCTTTGGTAACACTGATCACCAATCGACAGCCTGCCCTGAAACAAAATGTAGAAGCTAGTTGTGGTCATGCAATTATTCCATTTTATCCAAAGTATTGGGTTCTAGCAAGATGTGAAGACCGACCAGACCGTTCTCTCATTTGACAATCAACCATCTCTTATTGCATTGCGTATAAGTTGTCTTCAAATTCCTAAGCACAGGTTCAAATTGAGTTATTGTCTTAGCCATGAAGCCTTTCTCTCACTTGTTCTTTTAGTCAATACCTAATAAATATGTGCTTAGTTAAGAAGTGTCCCTGGACGTCACCTCAGCCTCACCTAGAAAGAAATCATCGCAAAATTAGGAATTTCTGCAGCTCATTTTTAGCTAGTTGACTTCAAATCTTGAAACTCATTAATGCATTCAAAAAACTGTAAAACAGCAACAGTCAGTTATTCAGTAAATTTCTATCAGTCTTAGCCACAAAGTCAATATTTGTGCTATAGGCACACTCTATTCTCACCTGAATTCACGTGCCCATCATAATATGTAATGGTAATTATAGCCATAAGTTTGAAAGTCTCATTAAAGAATCTTTATTCAATGATTTTTAGTAAAAATCCCCCTTTTGTGAATTGAATCATGAATTAATGCTAGCATCTTCTCCAATAACCTTTCAGTGGCCCGCCATTTATGTATTTATTGATGATTACTTCATTAAACTTTGCAATGTGATGATGTGAAGACTTAAGCATTGTCTGGAATTTTCAAGCGGCATTCTTGGGATTTTGCTATGCATGTTGAGTAATTAGTTTTAGTTATAAGGTAATTGCTCCAGAAGCATTGTTTGATAGACGGTACATTTATACCTATTTTTGGTTGATGCTTGGCAGCTGAGTATGCCTGTGAAGGCAGTGTTGTGTGAGAGCAATTACAGATTCACCAGCATTACAGCTGGTATGGCATGCGATCAAATTACATAATTGGCAGAACTGTCATCTCTCTTAAAAGTATATGCATGAGACACCCAAAACTTGCACATTCACAAAATATTGTTGACATCTACAAGGCAACCTAAGTAAGCATTATCAAATATCTCATAGTAAATTTATTGGACTACTTCGTTTTATCTTTTTATAATATATTGCATTTAACTACTTTATCCAATCTTGAGGAGAGTGTTGTATCTACAATGGGATAGCTGGAAATAGGGGAGTCCCCAAGAGCCAAAAATTATAAATGCAAAAAATTGAACAATCCTTTATTTGCATTGGCTGGAGGGTGTTTGCAAGCAATATTGTTTAAAACGGTGTAAAAGTAAATACTAGAAATGGCAGATTCCAAGGGGTGGGTGGGGATGGCTAACTTCTTTTATCTGGCATGTAGCCCTGAGAGTCTAGCTATGCCACTGTCTCAGAGTATATTTAGTTATTTTCCCACATGAGATACTTATGAGTCAGTGGAGGGACTCATTTAAAATACAATTTTTCCAATGGTAGATAAACTGTAAGTGAAAGAAACATTTTATATAATTCTTCCCCAATGCACCTAAGAAAAACAGTTGCAAACAAATGAAAATTTTCAGCCATTCTGACCATGCTTTAATAGAGTTATAATAGGTCATAGGTCACTTGCCAGGAGTAATCAAGTAAATAAAATATGAAGCAGTTATTATTATTATTACATTTATTTGTCCAAAGATTTATGATATACATAGCATATACAAATATAGGACATGTCAAGATATACAGGCAAGATAATTATAAGTACAAATATATATGGGTCATAACACGTCAGATCAGCAGTGAGTTGACCCTTGGTGTCTCCGATTCGAACCAAAATTTTTGTGTGGGTTCCACCTTGCATTAAATGAAGAATTGTAGAAGCGTTTTTGGAAAATAAATTTGGGAAGATCTAGATACGATCAAAGTTTCGACCAATTTTGCACTGAGACCTTTTTTTCTTTTTTGCTATATCTCCTAAACGCAAATAGCTAGAGTAACGGTTGATATCTCATTTTGTTTGCAAATGAATGTACAGCAACTTTGTTATCATTTTTGTAAATATACTAAATTTTGTTGAAATTGTTTAAATTTTAAATGTTTAAAGTTTAATAAAAAAAATACACATTTTTTTTAATTTTTGTACTAGTTTGACACGTTAGTCTTTTATCTTACCTCAGAAACAAATTTTGTCATGGGCAGTTCATAAACAACGGAGATATTTAACTTCAAAGATTGGACTATGCCCTCGTTCGCCAGGAGGGTCGGCATTAAAATGATGTGCCGCTGTACTTTGAGAATTTATATCTTGGTCTGTGTAAATGCTAGTGCAATATTTTATATACCAATTTAAAGATAATTTTATTTTGATTTCATCAATATTTTTTATTATATAATATAACAAAATGGAGACACGTAACTACAATAAGCGACACCGCACTACCTAAACTTAGCAGTTTTTCAAGTTCATGAACTTTGTAACTCAGCCTGGGAAAAACTGTGAAATCTACAGCATTGGCTTCTCACCAAGGGTTGCGAGTGTTGATAAAGATACAAAGTGGCAAGCGAAATTTTTTTAAATGCATCTTTTGTTGTAAATGAATGAAAATGTTTAAACATTATCCAGTCTTACAATTTGCACAGAATGAAATAATTAAAGCCCAGGATAAACTTATTTATTTATTTGTAACTTTTCTGTGATGCCTAATATGATATGTTGATGCCTATTATTTCAATTGATGCCGCGTTGAGGCGCCGTCCAGTTTGGCAACGTGGCATCAATTGAAATTATCAACATCAACATATAATAACATTTTTATTATATGACACCACTCTAGCAGAGTTTGAGTTACCCAAGTTGCTTTGGCAGCTAGTTGGCAGGATAGGTTTTACTCCAGAGACTGATTTTAATACACTAGGTAGGTCATTAATGTGCATGAAAAATAATACAGGACCCAGGATAGAACCCTGGGGTACGCCTAGTTCCATTTTTTGCCAGGAGAAATGAATTGCATACCATTCTTAGGGAGCACTACATGTTGGGTCTGTTCGCTCAAATAGGATTTTATCCATTTATATGGAATACCTCTAATGCCATAATGTTCCAGCTTGAACAAAAGTATTTGGTGGTCGACACGATCAAAGGCCTTTGAGAAATCGAAAAAAAAACCCTAGATTTTCAATTCTGTTATCCAGATCTGACAATATTTGATTGACCATATGATAGGTGGCCGGTGTGGTTGACCTAGAGTTTCTGAATCCATGTTGAGAGGTGGACAACAGATTATTTGATTCAAGGTATGAGGTTAATCGATTATAAAAAACCTTTTCAAAGATTTTTCCGAATTGATTCAATAGAAAAATTGGTTGATAAGAATTCATGTCCAGTTTCTTTCCTTTTCCTTTGTAGAGGGGTATAATTTTAGCAGTCTTATGGGGGTTGGGGAAGACTCCAAGTCTTAATGATTCATTAATTAAAAACAATAGTTGGTCTTTAAATAAATTAAAGGATTTTTTAATGACAGTAACAGGTATACCATCTAATCCGCAGCTTGTTTTATTGGGTGATTTACTAATAATGTTTGATTATTCTATTTCAGTGCTAGGGAAAAGAAAAAGTGAGTTATGTGAACTAGGAATTAAAGAATGGTTTTCTGGATTTGCTGTGCATGGACAAGTTTTGTGTGACAGGTAGAAATCATTCCAGTTATCTGCCATTTTTGCATAATCAGTAAAAATATCACCAGAAGAGTACTTTAATTGAAGATCATGATGTATATTTGTGGGACCCTTGGCTTCTTTGATAATTTTCCTGAGTTCTTTGGTCGTCGAAAGATTTTTTTGCAGATCGGAGAATTTGACGATATTGTTTCTTTAGCAAAGCGTATTCCAGTTGTTCAACTGGTTCCTGTTTAGTTTTATAATAATTAGCTAAATCTTTCATCTTACTGGTTAGCCACCTAATCTCGTCTGTGACCCAATGTTTCTTATGGCTAATAGATGATGATGAATTTCTGGTAATTTTAAGTTGGGGAAAACAAATGTTGAAGTGGTATTGGTAGGTAGTGTAGAAGTTGTTAAAGGAGTCATCAAAAACAGACAAGCAATAAAAATCAGACCAGTCATGACAATACAGCATGTTACAAAAGACATTGATATTTTGGTCAGTAAAATATCACTTATAGTATTTTTTTTCGTTCGTAGTTGGAGGGAAGAGTAATTTCGGAAAAAAGTGGATTATGATCAGATATATGAGAAGAGATAACTTTTGTTTCTACATACATCAAGTCAATATTTGTCAGAATATTGTTTAACCCTTTCCCTGACGGGTTTTTTTTAGAAAAATGGTCAAAAAAAGTCATATTTTTTTATTTCAGATTCAGAATCATTGGGAGGCAAATCCAAAAATATTTTCCTCAATTTTTTATTCCAAATAACTAATGATTCATTCAATAATTTCTTAATGTTGCCCCTTAACTTAAGAGAATTAGGCCACCTGCATATCAGTATAACTTTCCTTCCCGTAAACCTTAGTTAGACATCTTTTGAGGAATACATATAGTTTATATTACAATAGTATATACTTTGCCGACAACATTAATGTTGTCTATTAATTTTAGTCCATAGTACATCAAGAAGCAACATACAAACATTCATGGGAGTTAGGTAACCCGCACGACGACGACTTTCGCCCTGAAAATGTTATAGGAAAATTCATTTTATGTCAAAAATCAAGAAACTTTTACCCCTTCCCTGATGACTTTTACAGTTAACTTTAAAAAATTGTCATATTTTTTTCTTTCATTTGTTTATTAGTATTTGGTAGTTGATTAATAAAAAATGCGAATACTAGGGTTTTTAACAATTTAATTGGCAAAAAATTTGATTTAATTGATTATATATATCAAGATTTCAAAAAATCATTACTTAACTTTTCAATAACAAAATTGATAATAAATATTGATAATGTAGCACAATGAACACAATAAACTCTTAACCTAAAATTACAATGAAAAATAAAAAAACAGGTATTGCATGAAATAAAAATTTTTAAAAGTTCACTTTAGTATGGTACAATCGAAAACATGGCATTACACATAGTCCCACATTGCAATCGGGGCAAAAGTACCGGCTCTCCCTCCTAACAATTTTTCCACGTGCATCCCTTTTTCAGGTGCACACAGCACACTTTCTTGTTGGAAATTCTTTTTTCTCCGATTCCGGTAATGCTTCCGGGAAATGCCTCTCTGTGAGCCGTCGTGGATGTGCTATTGCGGATGGCCTACCTGCCCTTGGGGAGGGAACACTGGGGAAATAGATCTCCATAATTTTTTGAATCAGGCCCAGCCTATATGCGAGGTGGGATTTTGTTCCACCTGATTTCACATGGAATACAAAAGAATTCCACAAAGAAATTTCCAATAAATGAAAAAATATTTTTTAATAATATTTTTTACCCCTCTTTCTTGGTATCGGGTAGTCAGCTAAATGCTGGTCCACCCTATCCACAACCCCCATTGTATGGTTGTAGTCAATCACCACTTTTGGCTTGAGCACTGCCACCCCTCTTTTTTGAATCACTCCCATTTCAGTGTTGTGCACTGTGGAAAGAACCGTCACTTCTTTTTTATCTTTCCACCGGAGAGCCATTATTTTGCCCTTTTTGTATGCAAACACTTCCCCTTTCTTCATTTTTTTGTTTTTTAGTTCCTCCGGCATTCCTTTTCTCGTGGCCCGCACTGTACCATACATATCACACGACTGTGCAATTAGAGCCTCAGCCAGTTGTGGCGAGGTATAAAAATTGTCCATCGTTACGCAGTACCCCTTGCCAAACAGCGGCTTCATAAGCGTCATCACTACTTGTGATGACATAGGCATTCCTCCAAACTCCTGATCCAACAATGTGCCCTTCCCTGTATATATCACAGTTGACCACACATAGCCACTTCTCGATTCACACAGTACAAACGTTTTTATCCCAAATCGGGCTCTCTTCATTGGAATGTATTGACGCCAACCCAATCGCCCTTTGTAGAGGAGAAGGCTTTCATCAACTGTTAGGTCCCTTTCTGGTGTATATAAAAGGCTGAATTTTTCATTGAGGATTTTATAAATAGGCCAAATTTTATTCAACTTTGGATTTGGGTGGATTTCCGCTCTATAGTCCTCATTGTTAGTAAAATGCAAAAATTGGCGAATTTTCGCAAATTGTCGGTAGGCCATTGTCTCACCAAAAATAGGGGTATTCAGAATTTTTCTGGTAGACCAGAAGTGTTCCTGCTCTGGTTTCCTCACAATGCTTTGCAGCATTATCAGTGCCAAAAACACTCGCATTTCTGGAGCACTCACATTCCGCCACTGATCTCTTGAGGTTGATGGTTTTTCCCGTAAACACTGATCAGCATAGCGATTCGTCTCTGATACTATCAGTTCTATTACTTCATCATCAAAGAATAATTCAAAGAAATTATTCACGTCACCATCTGGGTCAACTTAGAAATTCATCGTTGAATTACCTTCAAAGTTGAATCTCTAAGGAGCAGGATTGGGAGGACCTGACGTATCCACCATGCCACCTCATTTCCCTGTTGTTGCGTTGCATCACATCTTCATCCTCACTAACATCCGAATCAATGTTCGTATGCTCAGAGAGGCTTGACTCAGAGCCAGAGTGTTAAACATCCTCCAATTCCTCATCAGAAACATCAACGGTCGAATCACTTTCCGATCCACTCTCCATAATGGTAATATTCGTACAGCAAAGAAAAACAAACTTCTGAAGCAACGAAATGAAATCACCAATTCAAGGGAAACTTCGAGATGTGCACACTACAACGTACGACGAATAACTAACGTGTCCTAAAATTTTGCGACTGCTAGAAAGAGGCCGATGGCAGGAGAACCAGAAACATATTCGCCGAAAGCGAAGTATCAGTAAATGAAAGAAAAACCTTCGTCCCTTTTCCCTACTGTAATCCATTTTCCTAGAGGTAGCGTCATAAAAATCCATTTTCACAAGTGAAGAGAATAGGATGGAGGAGAAGAGTATGAGGGGTCTGAGAGGTGAATAACCGGGGGGAAAGAGGAAAAAGAGACTGAGTAACAGAAGATTAGCAGAAAATTGTAAAGGATGTTCAATGAGAGACGTGCAGACGGTCGTAAAATCCGAAAGACTTCCGACCGCCTGTTTATTGCCCTTGCGCGTGATCTTTCTCGCCCGAGAGACATCAATGCCCTTCCGTGCCCGACCGTGTCTTGCTGGGTGACCACCCAGTACGGTGACACACGCCAGAAGTCAGGGTAGGGGAGGAAATTTTGGGATATACCAAAGGATGGGTGGTAGAGACTCGTCCGTGAACCAAAGACAAGGAGCATCAGAAAGGGTACGTGAATGCAGCCTGAGCGGCGAACGTCCGGCAGGGGTCCGTCCTCCCTCCCTCCGAGCGATTGGCGCCAGAGCCTCCCACCCTTCACATTCTCACCCCCTCTCCCGCTGAGAAGGGAGGGAGGGAAGGGTCTTTTTCTCTCTCTTTCTTTCGCACGCAGCCGGGCGAGAGACTTACGGATTTTGCGCCTGCCTGCAGGTCTAATGTTCATGAAAGGACGACAATAGAAAACAGATAGAAGGATGTATAAGGACTGAGGGTTGAGGAAAGGAGGAGGGGATGAGGAAGAAGCATCGGGTGATGGGTGGAATCGATATTCTTTTCGTACGAGCGAAAGTCACTGTTCCTGCCAATGACCGTCTCTCAGATCAAGACAAAATTCCAAAACTTCCCAAAACACCGACAGTTCAATGTATTGAAGCATACACGGATACAAAAACTACAGTGTAAATAAGTAAATTATACACAACTAATAGGTAAATATGTATTGCAAAGTAAGCATAAAAATAATCGTGAACGCATTGTTGGTCATATTATAACAGATAAAGATTTACTGAGTAACAATTATTCCTCGAGTCTTCTAGATCGAATGCAATTTAGCGATAATGCAGAAAAGAACTTATGACCCCATAGAAAAATTTCGCTTCCAGGGAGCGTAATTCCATTAGTATTCCGGTAGGATAGATAAATAAAATGGACGAGTTTTGTGGGAACTGATAGAATATAATTCTCACAAGTAGATAGGGAATAATAAGTAATCGTGCATAAAAATAATATAAATCTAAAAAACATTCCCTCAATCATCATATAAATTACGTTATCAATAGCATAAGCAAGATTCCCACTGCATGCATGAGTATGTCACAGTGTGGTGAAACGTGCGTCGTGCCAGCGTAAGAAAGTTTGTGAAAGTAACAAAGGTGTTTTCTCATCATGGGTATCCATAATTTCCACGAGGCCAGGCCTGAGATCATCAGTTTTATTGAATTTTCATGACCATAAAACGTTTCCTAACATTTATATTGGATGAAAAAAAGCGCGTAAATTTTGGTACACGGAGGGTAATTTTGGTGCGTGAAGTTTTCTTTTATACCATAATACAAGTGAAAAGCCATTAAAAAATGCGAAAATACAGAGATATGCGTCCATATATGACATCTAGCGGCGAAGCAACGAATTACTACGAAGGGGGCGAAATATCTCGTTCAAAACAGCTAAAGAAGAGAAAAAGTAGGGTCGGATGAGATATCTCGTTCGCGTCAGAATTTGCTAGACCATTTTGGACGAGATATCTCGCCCACGTCAGGGAAGGGGTTAAGACAGTTTGAGAGGTAGTAATAACTCTAGTTGGTTCATAGTTACAGGCGCAAAGACTGAAGGAAGTCAGTAAATCCACAAATTCACGTTTAGCTTTGGAATCCTCTAAGAAGTCACAATTAAAATCACCGGTAATTTTTAAGTATGGCCTTTCAGATGAGCCATTGATTGCTTCCACCAGATTTTCAAATTCACTAAAGAACGCATTGAAGTCACTCAAAGGAGAGCGGTAAATAGACATTATGAAGAAGACAGTGTCTTCTACCTTCACGCCAACAGTGCTACTTTCAAACACTTGCTCCTCATTCAGAAATTTGTACGGAAAGTGGATGGGAATAAAACTTACACACTCAGAGACTAGTGTTAATACGCCACCATTTTTGTGCATGGAACGGCAAGAGGCGTCTACCACAGAATATCCAGCAAGTTGAAAGGAAGAAAGTTCACTAGATGTTAACCAATGTTTATTTAAAGAAATCACATCAGGTTTACAATCACCCTACAGAACTTCGAGTTCCAGTTCTTTATTCCGAAGGCACAGAATGTTTATGTGCAAAATCTTAATTTGGCAAACTACCCTATTCAGTTTATTGTTATTTTATTACTTGCTAATTACATTCTTCTATACTGTTATAATGGGCTTGACCAAAGAGTACTGATTGTGGTCAGTATTTCTCTTTTGACGTGAAATCTCAATTAAATGAGTATAATAAGATTAGTACTCAACCGTGTGGACATTGATGAGACCAAGATAAATGTATCTTTTCTCGAAAAGTGGCAAATGACTGGGTTACAAAGCATAGAGGTCTCACTGTATCTTACCTTCCAGGTGTACAGCTCCTTGCTCTCAACCATGTCCTCAGTGCAAGGAACGCTGCCTCATTCGCTGTGAACACTTCCGCTGCAAGAACAAATGTGGGAATTGTTCTCCCTGTAAGGTAAGTTTATCATTATTCTCAGACCTTGCAAATGAGGTCAGGATTGTTCTCCTAGCTGTATGTGTTGAATTTATCCTCATCGATTTCCGAGTCAGTGTTGGGACTCGCGTAAAACAATTTGCCAATGGAAGATAAATTGTAAGTGAAAGTAGCATGTTATGTAGTTGATATATTGCTTTTTCTAATATGCGAAGGATATTAGTTGCTCCTATATGAAAGATTTAATCAATTCTGACCATGCATTAACTCTGTCTACATGTAGCATTTACCTCATTACATTAATTACATTAATTCAATCATTCTATCACAACACAGTTGTATATCATTGTAGTTTGTTGATCATCTGAAGACAAAGCCAATTATCATATCACCTTTTTGTTCATTTTTACATTTACATACGTTGAAGGTGAACTGAGTTGTAATTCATAAAAAAATCGTAAATTTGTGAATATAGTGTTGTATTCTTTGCACTTTAGCAGTGAGTTGTGAATGGTGAGTTACAGCAATATTTGGTGTTTGTTAAGGGAATGGAAAAAGTTTGATAATGTCTTTGTCTTTTTGTATTTGGCTGTTTTTCTTTGATGAATTGCTAGCTGATAAAGGTTAACAAATAGTGACACTATTGTCATTTTTGTCAAAAAAATTTTCACAACTCAAGAGTAGTCGCTTCTACAATACCTATTTTCATACAAGCTAGAAATCGGTGATATTTCTACGTGTACTTCACATATGCTAGTATAGAACCAGTGGATAAGTGTATACTCTCCAGTTACCTTCTTGTGGTGCCCATTTGGGGTTGTTGATTTGTGAAGGGTAGGGTTTCCAAATCTCATGCATTTTGGTATCTTCAGGAATTGCAGTTGGTCATTCATATTTTCTGAGAATGCAAAAATTCCTAACATAATATTTTCTTTCAACTTTTTATAGGTTATAGGTAGTCATGGATTTCAATTACCGTAATTTTCCGTGCATAGAATGCATTTTTTTCCGCGAAAGTTCATCAAAAAAATAGGGTGCATATTTTACATGGTTACAAACTTATCACGCTTTTATTCGGGCCGTAGATCTTATTTGAAGTAATCTCAACATAATTATAGGTATTCAATTTACAATTTTTAATGAAAAACTACACAATGAATAATTTTAATTTGTTTATTAAAACAAAAATTAACATGCAGTTCGGACGGTTGCAATTGACATCCATCACCTGCAACTGGCTTGTCATCCCTCCAGGAATAATGACGAGATCTATGCCATTCTTGAACAATATATTCTTGATGCATGGCATTCCATGGCTTCTTATGCATCTAGAACCAACATATGATGTCTACAAACTATATCTTGCACTTCTCATTTCGCAGGCAATCTTTGGTTGAATTTTCAACCATCCAGCCTTTTTATTTGCATGTACGAGCATATTCTGTGGCCATATAACATTCTTAGGGAGAGTTTTTCTTTTAAATATTAAACAGAAATGTAACATCTTCAAATTGCAGAGTAATGTATATTCTGCTAGTAGATCGGACAGAATACGACACGAACGGGCATAAAGTAAGGCCAAATGAATACAGACATGGGTACTTTTTAGCAACAGCATAGCAATTCTATCATTTATTGACAAATATTTCCATAGACACGCATGGAAGTTTTGGAGGGGAAGAACCTACTACAAATGGATCGTCACGTTGAGAAACCAAAGGGGTATGTAAGAGCAAGGGGAAAAGCAATCCATAGGCGGCATTACCACTTGCGCAGTGATCTTTCAGGCGCTGAACAGCATGGTGGACAATGGTGTAGACAGCCGTTCTCTAAAAGCCAACTGCGTATTGTACCTACATGGTGATAAGTAAATTCTTACATAGCACTCGCCATAAAGTGGGTGCATCCTATAGTGGGTGCTTATTATAATCGGAAAATTACGATAATTGATATTATCTTTTATTTTATTATGATTGTTCACAAATAGTAAAGCCATGGTGATAGCAAAGAAGTACGAGAGTGTGGTCAGGGCATTTTTTGTCCTTCAGAGGGTTGGAATTGATCCTCTGCTAAAGTTTTATAACAGAAGGAAGAATGGCAACTCCAAAGTGTCAGAATAGAGGTCAACCAGAATTTCATGACCATGTAGTTATTCTCTTGCCAGGATCAGACAGGCCTTAACAACCAATCCATAATGATGAGTAGCTTGTGCCATAAGGAAAGATGGAAAAATTATTTAAGACCTTCCTTGGGAAAACAATTGTGGAATGTTGTTGAATGAAAGACAAGAATAAAGGCAACTGGGCGATAGCTTTAGGTTCAACTACAGTATCCAATTTTTTATTAAATAAGAGTCAGAATGATAATTTTTACAACTGTAATTATGGCCTGATTAATTTACTGCAAACTGAGGCAGAAATTTAGGGTTTTTTCAATGTCAGTTGTTTGTCATTACATTTGCTGTAAGTGCAGGAGGTAATATAATCTGGCAAATATATACCAACAATGAACACTCATTCATTCAAGGTTTGAGATCACTAAATTTATTAAACCAGTGTAAACCAGTGTAATTTAACTTCATTAATCAAAGTTTTCACATCCGTTGGCAATCCTCAGACTGCCTCCTTTTTTTGTTGATGATCTGTATTTACAAGAACCACTGAAATTGTTACCATTTATTTGCATTATACTCAGTCTTATGCCTTAGAAGAAGGCTTAAAAGAAGTTGGAGAGAAAATTAGCATAATTGAAACTCAGCATAGGAGGAGAGACGACCTAATGAGACCCATTTTGTGAAAAGAAAGCCAATTGAAGACAATATTGGAGGAATTAATGGGAAGAAACGCTGGGGAAGACCAAGAATGGAGTGCCTCAATCAAATTATGGAGAAGCCAAAGTGAATAATTATGTTGGAATGAAGAGGTTGGCGAGGAGGAGAGTGGATTAGCAAGCTGCTGCTAACCAATCTGTGGTTTGGTGACTGCAAATGATGAATTTCAAATGACATGATTTTTTTTATTAAAAGAGGTGTCTGCAGCTGATAGGTAAAGCTTCTCTCCATGCCCCATGTCGCCCCTCTTTCAGAAATTAGGTATTTTACCTCTTCCGTGTGTCTACCTGCTTGCTGCAATTATATTTGCTAAGAAAACCTCTCCAATTATGCCTCTAATAATGACTATCATAGTTATAAAACAAGGAGCTCTGCTGACCTTCACCAAATGCAGGTTAGAACAAGAAACTCAGGTTATGCCCCAATGCATATGGGCCTTTTACTATATAACAAGCTTCCTCGTGAAGTTAAGAGTGCAAAGACGATGGCCCACTTCAAATGTAAATCACATAATTTTTTAATTGAGAAATTTGTTTTACTCTATCGATGAATTTCTTCATCCTTAATTTTTTCTTTTTTTTGTACATATTAGCTTGTCTTGAAATGGCCTATATTTGTACTACCAAATCGCTGTACAAATAAATATTATCGTTATTATTTCATTGTGATATAAAAGAATGTAGGCTTCTATTCTGGCAAATTCAAATATGTATAAACATGTGACATAGTTTGTTGATGTGGAATTTCTATTTGTTTTCTTGCATTAATCTTATTGCTCTAATCTTTACATAGCTCCTGTACCAATGAATACTCAATAATGGATAATGAATGTCCATGCTTAATGAAAAATCCAATGTGTTTTTATGAGTTGTGCGAGTGCTTCGAAGTCAACTCGAATCAGGCTTAATTCAATTTGGTTCGCCTGCGAATCGGGATGCTTCAAAAGCGAATGCTTCATAATATTCGAATCAGATAGATTCATTTTCAAATTGTTGCATGCATTCAAACATGGCACTCATTCCCTAATTGCGTGCTGTCCGTTTAGAAGATTTTTCCTCACGTGAAATGAAAATTTAATGGACCACATTATTCTGTGCTATTCTTTGTGCCACTATATAGATGTATAAGTTAATGTAAGGTCCTGAAATATAGTGAAAATCTATATTACTTTAACTGCATAAACTTTTGCATTTTATTTAGAATTTGAATTCGATTCGCAAACAACTTGTTTTAGGGTGATTTGATTTGCTAACGAATATTTTTTTAAATTCGTTTCGATTTAATTCGAAATTTATGTGGGAGATTCTATTCAAAATAAAAATCCATGATTCGCACAGAACTAGTTTTATGTGTACATTTGTGGCTGTACATTTTATGGATGGCCACGCAATATTTTCTGCTACTTGTTTATGTTCCCGTTTGTTTTTCAGAAAAAATGTGGCTGGCAGTGTGAGCACAAATCCTGTGGTAGAAACTGCTCTGACTTCTGTGATAGATCTGCATGCAATGAGCGCTGTGAGAAAAAATTGGAATGTGGACATGAGTGCATTGGGTTTTGTGGAGAAAAATGCCCAGATCTCTGCCGAGTTTGCAATCCCAAAGAAATTGAGGATGCTCTGGCCTTACTTGAGCCCACTGGAAATAAAGCTCCAAGGTAAGCAGCAAAAGTCAGCATCTGATTTACTTCTTAAACTGTGGCAAAATCTTGGCTGAAACTCTTTGCCTTGAAAGAAGCTTTCATGTCCTATATAGTTTTCTGACGGCATAAAAAGGTACCAAGGCTGAATGTCTTGAAGTCGATAAATTAAGTGTACATCACAACTATAATTTAGAATGTGCATTCTTGTCTGCCATACCTCTGTGATAGTCTCGTTTTTTTGCTGTTACCTCTCTCTGAGGGAGAAAAGTAAGGAAAATATTCTTCCTGTCCAGTTAACTCAAGCAAAAAATCATGAAATAGGCTTTCCCAAATCATAGAAATACCATATTCGCAATTCAAAATGACCATTTTGGGCCTGCACACCGTCCAACGCTAGGCGCCTCTTTCATCCCACAGGCCGGCAACTTGTGTATTGGGGAAAATAAGGGCATATTTTAGAGGTGTATTCGTACCACCTACTCATAAAAACATGAATTTCAAACTTCGTTCACCCTTGAAAATACCCTTTTCCTCCCAAGCAACTTTCCAAAAATCACATAAATTGTTTCACCAATTCTTAGAAATGCTATTTTCACTAGTTGAAATGGCCTTTTAGAGTGCTTTTAGTGCTATTCTGAGCCTTGGAATAGCGCGAGCTTGATATAGCAACCCCAGATTCAGAATAAGGCCCTTAACGTCAACATAGGGTATGTTATCATGAAGTTTCATAATAATATTGTTATAAATCCATTAATAGTAGTTCCATAAAGATAAAATGAATTCAACATGATATCTTAAAATGTGAGGTTTATTAATAACTATCATCTTGAGCTCATCCTTCAAGAAATACGGCGAAATAAACTATTACGTATATCTTATGATGATAGGTTACCGGGAAACTCACATTACCTTGGGATCATTTAAGGTAAGTTGGGGCATCAAATTACTTTTTAGCACTTATTCAATCGTTTGTATTTACCCAAAAACATTGCATTGACTTTTAAATTGGTAATATTACAAGGTGCACGCCCAAAATGTAATTTAATCATCAAAATACGAGTTATATATGGTCTTGATTAGGCCCGCCATTTTTTTGGACTAGTGCGAGTCTTCGGTTATTTATACCCGAGTAACCCATCTGCCTTGTGAAAATAGTCACGTGACACATAATTTGTAGACTTGTAGCTTTGAGAAACAGCCCCCAGATCTTCTTTCAAATATGAAAGAATGCCCAATCATTCTGCTTCACTTATCCATCCGTTACATTCCAACGAATTCTAACTGCAGAAGAAGTCGATGATAAGCATGAAGAACCACAAAAAGGAAGCAATTAGACCAATTCTAGGAGGTTGGGAGGGAGGCATCCAGCAAAATTGTCTGTTGTCACTATGCTTTCCACCACTTGGGCTGCTCTGTTTGAACGTCAATTGGTGGCCCATAATAGTCATACATCAACGGCTCTGGTGAAGTATAGTTATTATTTATCAAGTCTTTGTTCTGACATTACTTTTTTATCCACAGATTTGTTTTGTTGCCTGATTGTGGACATGTGTTGGAGTCAACTGCATTGGATGAGGCCCTCTCTATGGTTGCCCATTTGGTGAAAATGCTAGAATGTCCAGTTTGTCATGTGCCGATTCAGCAAGCTTATCGGTATAGAAATGCTGCCAGGTGTCATTTCAACCGTGTTATGCAGGTGAAGCAAATGGTACTTGGAAAATTGTGGCAATTCAACAAAACTGTGATGAAATTGGCTGACACTCTTTTGAGCCGTACTGTTTGTGATGGTAAGTATTGCATTATTTCTCCATGCTCAATCAAATTTTACTCATTTTCCATCTGTGGACCTGTTTTTTTATATTTATGAATATAAATAAAATTAGTGGGCTTTATTTAATCCTGGCACGGCATATAATGATTAACCAAATTACCAATTACTCCTGTCAATGAACGTGGTGTGGAGGGATAGGGAGAGCAGGATGGACAAATAGAAGCTCTGGTCAAATGACAAGCCTTGTTTCCTCTCATGGGTAGGAACTGGGAATTTGGAGGATGGGTCCTTACTAGTTGCTTGTATATTTTTAAAGTCCTGTATACTCTATGACTCAAAATATTATTAGAAATTCTGAAACTCTGGACTGGAGTTAATTGACATTACATTAAGCACTAGCTTGCAGCAAGAATATGTAATAAGTATTGTGAATAGTTATAAATTTAAAGCTACATTTGAAGATTGATTTTACATATCCACTCATGAGCATTCATATAAACGATGCATAATAACAAATAACCCATAATTCGGAGACCTCACTTGGCAAATTAAAACTCAAGTGTGCCTCCGAGTGGAAACACTGAATCATGTCTGTCATGTCCGTTGGTCATTCTCTCCGATGGAGCCCCTTGAATTCGTTGCCCCTTGCTCGAAGAGGTGCAGGATGATTCCTCCTCTTCTTCCATTCTCTGGCCTCTTATTACCTCTCCTTCAAAGCCCCTTGTAGCTTCCTGAGACCCTTCATGTGCTTCCTTATTTTGCCACTAGAGCCATTCTTTGTCGGAGCATTTTTAGTTGATTCTTATTTTACTAATAACTGAATAATTACTTAATGCTTTGTTATTTTGTGAGTGGATATTTTATAAAGAAACAATGTTAATATTTTGATAGTATTCATTTTTTGTGGAAAGGCACTAATATGTTCAATATTAACCATTACTTAGTCTGAATATGAATAAATAAAATATTTAAACAAAAAGAAAAGATAGGAACTGTTACCCAAGCCAAGCAGTGAAATTTATTTGCAGGTATCTCTATTGCTATATCTGCTGGAAGTAAAACCAATTTCAGGGCAATTGTATTTTGCCTTAAGGTACTCATAGAACTTGGATATTGCATACACCCTCAATGGTATACATGCTCAAAGACTTTGCTAGTTGACCGTTGAGATGTGACTGAAGATCAGGCTTTGCCTGTCATTAATTTAGTGGGAAACCTTGGAAATGAACTCAAACATTTGAAATTGAAATACATTTAAAATGTATCTATTAATTTTGTTACTTTGAATGCTTTATAGATTTTCGCAAGAGTCAAAGTTCCTTGGGCGAGCTGCAGCGCTTCATCCAAAAGAATAAGAAGGCACACACTGGAGCTGTTATTCTGTATTCGCTGGAAGCTCGCATGGAATTTGCACTGTTGATAGTTCAGCATCTCAAGGAACTCAGGACCAGGGTTTCTGCTCAGGAGACTCTTGAGGAATGTATCAAAACTGCAAACTTTTTGATCCAAAAATTCTTGGGCAGACTAGATGACCTAAGTGTACAAGAACACAGTGACTATGAGAATGAATGTATGTGTTTTCACCTCATGATGCAGTTGCGTGCCTTGGAGAACAGCAATGAATTCAAGACTGGTACAAGAAGCGGGTGGTATAATGAGTATAAAAAATGCAGAGGAGTCATTGAGGATCCTGGAGCATTCCACAAAGTTAAGTATGGAGAAACGCGCAGGAAAATCAATGAAGTTTTTAAGTCAATACCAGTTACCAGTGCCTCGTCAATTGGTTTCTTGCGAAGATTACGAATTACATTACCTTCATCAAGAAAAGATCTTACCACATCAGAAGTGATACCAAGAGATATTAATTTTGATCTTCATGAGGGTCGTTGGTATGAATGCCCAAATGGTCACATTTTTGCTGTTAGTGAATGTGGTGATGGTCAGCAAACAAGTAATTGTGATCAATGTGGTGTAGATATTGTGGGAATCAGAGACCAGGTTTTTTCAGTAAATGACCTCTGAAGTTATATGTACTCTTCATACTGATTCCAGGAAGTTCCTTGTTGCTTTATATTGTCTGCTCAAGATTTCAACTGTTTATTAATGGGCCAGTGATAAAATATTTTACAATTATGATTGATTGCTGGTTCTCAAGTTTTAATTTTCAATTATAATGTGATCGATTCACTGTTTAAAAAACTCATTTTAACCCACCTCAGTGCAGCTTAAAAAAGTAAGTTTTTCATAAGTTACCTCAGTTAATATAATTATAACTTCTCCACATAATAATATTATTATGTGGAGAAGTTATTATGTACTACTTATTTAGCTGCCCATATGTATGTTCATTTGAAATAAGTGGTTTAGCTTAATCGGCATCAGAGCATGGGCAAAATATATGCTGTGAGTTTATTTTTTACAGCTGCACTCGTAATGTCTAATTTCAACGCTACGTGGGCGGCAATTTCTATTGAACACCCCATGCAAATCCAGTCTCACATATATTTTGCAGTAGTTATTCAGTCTCTCTTAAAGGATTAACATTTTCATTCCAACTGCACATGTTCCCTTTGTTGTGAAGTGCATACAGCAAAGTAAGCTGGAATCAAGCTTGAAAATATCTTGCCGTGCTAGGTCTACTAGCTCGAATCAAGCCCGATGCGTCAAGCCTCTATCCTTGAAACAATCCTGACTCGAGGCACCTCGATGGGAGAGTCACCATAGTTATGTAACTATGCTTGCAGCTTGCAGCAACCTTGGCTTGGGAACTCATGTGATAATATTTGGTCTGTAACTGCTCTGTAATTGTACTCTTACTGCTCTGAATCTGGTCTTCAAGACTAATATCTCGTTTGGAAGTGGTCTGTTCCCAGGGTGTCCACTGACCAGGAATTATTGGTGAATTTTCAGCACCGGGAGATGTTCGTGGATTATTTGTGAATTTCTGGTTTTAGTCTGGAATTCTAAAAATTATCATATCAAGGGAAAAACGAATCCTCTCATCTCAGATAAGCATTTCGTAATAAGAAGGCAATTTCTTTTATTTTACTGCCACAACTCTTGGATTGTATGCAGAAGATCACATTGTGTAAATTTTATTCAAATAAACTTTCTTTCAAACAAATTTAATTTTGGTCTTGGGTAATCATTGGTGATTATTATTTTGCCCACCTATTTCTTCTCTTAGACCCCAAGCGCTATATTCCTAACAAAACATGATGTGAGTAGGCCTACTTCTGGTTTAGTCTTCTTAAAACCAATATAAACTTAACACCAATAAAACTATGTATTTATTTACTTTACTTTTTCAATTATTTCTTATCCGATTATTTATAATTAGTCGATAACTTTATTCTTGGGTTGGGGTTCCTTATTCTCCCTTGTGGGTTTAGCCAGAAAAATCTGTATTCTATATAAAACTTAAAAACATCACTTTGGCTCATATAAAAACCGTGATGTTACATCATGGATTTTGTATAAATTTAGCTTTGAAATCCAGGAATTATGCTTGAATTCAATATTTAGACTTTTTTTTGACACCCTGGATTCTGGTCTGTATTTTAAACATCTTTAACCCTCTTAGTGCAGTGGGCCGATATATCATGAAACAGTATCGTTCTAAGATGGCGGACGCCTTGAGTTTCGCTTGCAAAATCTCACTGAAAACGATCGGAAAAGTTGTTTGCTGCGACTCATGCCCTCGTATTTTTCACCCTGAATGTACTGGGCTTAATGACATATCGCTAAAAGCCTTACAAGAAAATCGTGATACATATTGGAAGTGTATAAAGTGTCGGTCGTTCAAGTTCGAAATCGCCAATATGGCGGCCGACATTGAGTGCTTAAAAAACGAAATAAACAAGAACAAAAACGATAAGTCTGGGAAATGGTGTAAAAAGAGTGACGTGTGCTGATCGTGTATAAAGCTCTGAAACTAAACTTTCCGTGAAGGAATCCGAGACAGTTGAGGTACCGGGCAGTAGTACCTTTGCTGGCATGCCGAAGCGAGCGTGGTTGTTTGTGAGCTGTGTGCTGGCCCAAACAAAACCCGAGGACATTTAAAGTCATTTAGAAAAAAGGTTTCACGATAAGAAGTTTACTTGTGAACAGTTGTTTGTTTCTCAGGATATGGCTTAGTTTAAAGTTGGTGTGGATTCAGCCATTATTGACGAAACTAAAGCTAAAACAAAGCTGACGAAGCTAAAACAAAAGGAAAACTGGCCCGTAGGAGTCGCAGTGTCCTGATTCAATCTTGCCATCTGGAAAAAGTCAAGATTTCACGGCAGCGATTCAGAAAAGGCAGCCTCCAAAGATCGAGAGGAAATCACGGTCCAAGAGCCGGTATTAGTCCCAACTGAAAATACCGGACTCGGGCAGCCGAGGAGGACATTGCACAAGAAGATGAGGTCCACAAATAACTCAAATGTGAAGAGTAGTTGACTAGGAAAGCCGAATGAAGGTAATAAACAAGCAGTGTACACTATTCTGCATCAAAAATTTCAGTGTTTATGTAATAAAATAACTGAAATAAGCACAATTGTGTTGGACTACGACATATCAATTTTGTGTATTAGTGAACACTGGTGCAAAGATGAAATACATGCATTTAGTTAAGAGGGTTACTCCCTGGGCAATTTTTACTGTCGGACGGTATTAAAAAATGGGGGGTATGCATACTTGTAAAAAAGTGAGTGTTCCTTTAAGACAACTGGTTTAAGCAAACTGATTTCCAAAGGGAGATGTATAGAGTTAGCGGCAATCGAGGTGAAAACTTTGGTAATTATTTGTTTGTATAGAACTCCTAATGGAGATGTTGATGAGTTCTTTCAAAGATTTGAGAACATGTTGCATTTGGCCATTGGCAATTATGGCAAAGTTTTTATCTGTGGCGATTTTAACATTGACATGAACTCCCAGTATGACTTATCCACCAAATTACACGAGGTTATGAATCTGTATGGGCTGATCTCTCTTGTAAACTCACCTACTAGAGAGACTGGAACTACTTCGAAGGATTTTGATCTGATTATAACAAATATCGACAGGGACAGTGATAACAAGAACCCATATAATGTGATCAACCTAGGCATCTCCGATCACTATGCTCAGTTGGTGTACATCCCAAAGACTAAGGACTTACTATACAAGGCATATTGTTGGTATTACCCAAGTGACAGAGTAGATCTTTTTAATGAACAGTTATGCAAAATGCCTTGGGATTTGCTATATGAGCTAAATGATGCTCAAGACATGTATTCCCATTTTATACAAAATGTTAAGCTTATATTAGATGAGTGCTTCCCAAGGAAAAAAAGTCCCATAAATCCCAACAATAGAAGTAAAAGCTGGGCGACTGATGACGTAAAAGCAGCCAGTGCTGAATTTAGGGAATTATGTGAATCAAAAAGTTGGCCGAAAGATCCAGACTATAAAAAACAAACTCCAAACATGTTTTAAAAAATATTAGACCTTTCTGGTGGAAGCAAAGAAAAACTATGAAAATGAACTGATATACAAATGAGTAATGTAACCAAAACTTCATGAAAAATAGTAAATAGTGTTATTGGTGGAAAAGTTAATAGAAAAGAGAATCTTATATTAAGAACTGAAGAAAGCTTATAGAAAGAAGATATTAGCTTATCAGAACCCAAACAAGTGGCAGAATTTGAAAACAAATTTTTAGTTAATGTTCCCCTGAATCTATAAAAACAAATAGGGAGCAATTGTGTTTCAAATGCTCAGCACTGCCAGTATATACAGTCTTCTATGGCCCTCTTCCCAGTAACATGGGATGAGGTTTTGAAGTATAATAAAAAGCTGAAATGTAAAAATTCTGTTGGTTTTGATGAAATCCCAGTGATGATCATAAAAAAATGTTCACTTGCCATAAGCAAGCCATTAACTTTTATAATAAATCAATCCTTCATGAGCGGCGAATTTCCTGACCATCTAAAAATTGGTAGTCAAACTGATTCATAAAAAAGGGGACAAGAACGATATAAACAATTGCCTTTTCCTCACCTGCTTCCTTACTATCAAAATTTTCTAAAATTTTTGAAACTATTATGAGAGACAGGATTACAAGCTTAATCACCAAAAATAAAATCTTGCATGCTGGAAAACTTGATTCACTGCTTTATTTTATGGATTTATGTTTGATTAAAGCTGGGGTTAGGCCAGATGCAGGCTTGAATCATAGGTTTGCCCAGTAAGCTTTTTCCAGCAAAGATTTAATTCTCCAGCACCCTCACAATATTCCAGTTTGGCATAAATAACTTTTGTGTCCTTTGAGGTGTTAGGAAAACTGAATGTCTGGGCTAATTAAGACGAAGTTTGTATGACTCCCCACTAGATGGAAAAACAGCAGTAGGCCACAAACGTGACCTCTAAAGTGAATTTGGGAACTACTATAGAGCATGCTGCATTAATTACCCTCCCCTCCCAAGTCTCCCATTCCTTTTCCACAGCAAAATGCGGTACCATAGCAGCCGTGACTCTCAATCCTTAATCTGGCTGAAAGCAGATTTTAGGGAATGGTTGAGAGTCTGGTCTCCACAGGTTATACTACATAAAGAGTTATTGTTTTAGCAGTGTTTACAAAAATGAACAAGTGGTCACAGCCTATGAAATAAATCTTCATGAAAACAACCCACTGCCTGGAAGTCATTACTTCTATGATTTACATTTTTGTGATTTAATGGTGTAGGTGGCAAAAGGAAGTAACGAGACAGGTGGCTCAAGAGTGTGATAGAGGGAAGGTTGTTGGGCAACCTGGGGGAAAGGGGAAAAAGGGAAGAGGTATTAAGGATGGGTAGATCGAATGATGAGGCGACAAAGGAAATAGGTACCAGTAGTAGTTAGAACCCCTGAAAATGTAGAAATCCGGGAGGAGATTCTCAGACTTACATCTAAACCTACATTTACTGGCAGAATATTGTAAAAAAAAAACAAAAAATTGATGTTAACAAAAGCTAGGGCAACACACCTTATTGATTAATTCACCATAAAGGGCAAAGTTACACTTGTACAGGCTTTGACAAGTACATAAAAATTACAAAAAATTCTATTAATTTACAAAAAAACTCACACAAAGTTGTGTAACAAAAAGGGAAGAAAATGTGCTTCTAGATTGTTATGACTTATATCTCTCCATATACTCTGTACTGTACAAGGCGTTTTTTTACAAAAAAATCCTTTAAAATATTTTTTTACTTTTTTCTTCACTACATTTTGCTTTTACTTCTAAAGGAAGCAGGTGCTAACCTAGGGAGGGGGGGAGGGGATACATCCCCCCCGAAAATTTTGGGTTTTACAAAATAATTTGTACAACTAGACGTAGTTATCAAATACAACATTAAACACTCCGATCACTGATCCGAAAGGTATAACAGTTAATACTATGCTCATTGCTATGCATAGATATAATGATGTAACAGTTTTATAGGATGACTCAATATTGCCATAATTTAATGGTAGTCCACCCCTGAAATAAATTCCTGGGATCGCCCCTGATAGGAAGTCTATTATACAACATGTTCCCAGGGGTTTTTGAAGAATATATATATGCTGTAAATATACTAGATACATTCTCTCTCCTCCTGCAATCGCCAGATTTTAGAAATAAATATGGCCACGCATAGCTTACCTAAGTCAATGTGCAGCTAGCGAACGGAAAATTTTGATTTATCAATAATTACAACTGTGATTTAACCAAAGGTAACGTTTGCCACGCCCGTTGAGTTCCACAGCCAAAAGGAACACTTGGTTGTAGTGATGGGCACTGTGCGAGTGAGTCAGCTCAAATGTGCGACTCGGCAAATTGAGCGGGTAGTCTTATTTAGTGAGTCGCGACTCCCTCCCCTCACGCGACTCCCCCTCCGCATAGCCGCACAGTGAGCGGTGTGCGGAGGGAGTCGCTTTACTGCAATACAGCACAGTGCGGCGCACACTGTGCTGGAGTCGTGTGCGGAGGGAGTCTTGTGGAGTCGTGACCGTCGTGAGGCGCACCTTCAGTGAGTCTAGTGGAGCACATGGCACAGTGCGTTCCTAACCTGGAAGTTTTTGCTCGCGCGATGCTAACTTTTTTTACGTTACTCGAAAGATTATTCTGGTTCTTTTTCTATGCATTGCTCGAAAGAATCTCATATGACTCGAATTGTAATTCTTTTTCCTTGAATATTGAGTGAAAAAGGGTTGAACCAAATGTTATTCATCATCTGCAACTTAATGAAAATTAGAGCCAAACCGTAAAACTCTTCCAGCCACATTAAACATTGGAAATTCTACATTTGAGTATTTCATTATGAATTGATAACATGGTCGCTTATGATTATCTGAGAGAATGTTTTGGTAACATGAAAAAAATAAATTTTGCCTCATCTCTTGGCTAGGGTGATGAAATATAAGCCCGTCTTCCAGCATATGGACTTTTCCTCAGTAACTACACTTGGTTAAAAACTAAACAGGCTCAGTATATACAGATATTTATAGTAATTAATATAACTAATAAATTCAGGCTTCACTTTGTGGAACCTCTCCATAAACCTGAAGACCTCCACCAGACCTGAAGATGTCATTATGAGACGAAACCCGGGTCGTATACAATAAAAATATTAGTGGACCATTACTTGAAAGCTTTTGATTTCCGATATAGTAATAAAGTTATAATATATCGGTAGAAATGGATTCAATAATATCACCGATGATTCACCTGCTAAATATTATAATGGTAAAATCGCAGATCTGTCATGACTAAATTCAAAATTGTAATTATAAATAGTTATAGCTATACTATAGTATATTACAATGGCCAATATCGGTAAGTGTGGCAGATGAAGCTCAAAATTTTAGTCTGGTATAAAGTCTCACTTTAACGTGCTTGAAACCCTGCATTGAAGGCACAATTGTAACTTCAATGCAACTTCAAAATAATCATAAAAGTGACGTACAATATTATATATTTGGGAGTTCCATGCGCCTCATGATCCGCCTGCCTACCCGCTGACCGCAACATGAACAGCTGTGATAGTGTCAGCAAAATTTGATGGGAAAGTTGATAATTGGGGACAGATCCATATCAAGGTTGATAATTGGAGTCACTAAAAGCTTGCTTTACTCATACGTATAGCTACAGAAATGCTACCTCGATTAAAACAGAAAACCAGCAGGGTTTGGGAGTACTTCAAAGAAACCGGATCTGGGCAAGCAAAGTGCAATTTTTGTTCAAAGATTTTATCCCATAAAGGGGGTAGCAATTTCAATTTAACTAGACATTTGCATATGCGACACCCTACAATTTTAATGCGATTGGGTATGTATTTAATAATGAATAACGGTCAATAAAATATGAATGCATTTCTCAGATGATATCAACTGATAAGTGGTATTAGATATTCAATGACTTTTGATGTTCATAAATGATGTTGGACCCCTAATAAATATTCATATACAGATACCATTGCGGTACAACAAGACGGAGCAAGTACATCTGCAGTAGTAGTGGGCAACCCTTTTCAAAATCCAGAAGAAAGAAACAGTGATTCAGAGCATGAGCATGCTGAGCACCGCCTGGGGGTGCAAACAACATTATCAGACTTTATTAAACAACCTTTAGCTCCCAGCAAAATGCAAGACATAAATTTTACTTTGGTGGAAACATTGGTGAAGAATTATTTGCCATTCCTGTTAGTTGAGAGTGTCTACTTTAAAAAGTTTGTGGTAAAATTGAACAGCTCTTACTGCTTACCCAGTAGGAAAAAAATGTCAAATGATCTCATCCCCCAGCTATATAATACGACGAAAGAGAGAGTTAGAAACCAATTAAAAACTGGTAGGTGATCTGTAATGAAGAACACATTATACCACTCTTAACAGCAAAATTGTCGGTGTTACCTCACCCAATTTGTCAAACAACCCATCGATCACGTCTCTATTGACCACGTCAGTTCACTATTTTCGCAACTCATTTGTTTTGCTTCTCTCTTCCCTGCCTTCCCCTTCCTCGGCTTCCACTGTTTCATTCTGGAGGGGAAGGAGGGGAACACCCGTCGGTTGACAGTGGTAGACGGCACGTTCGGTGACTAATGAATTGTGTGGTGCACAGCGGCGAGGAATCTCCGATAAACTTGCGGGAGTTGCCCATGGGAGGCTTCGAAGCCTGAAGTATCCTGACGTCGTCCCTTGACGAAGCGTTAATGCATGAAAGTTTCTTCATTTATAAAGGCCCTCCTTAATTATTATTGTCAGGGATCCGCTGTCCGGCGGTTATTCTGTGGCGAAGATTATTCGAAATCCCGCAAGTGCTGCTTTAAGAAGAATGGTGGCGATGGTGGCATTGGAAGAGAAAAGGAGAAGCTCATCGGCCGAAGTTATTCAAGCTAATGCTTCAATAATTATTTGGTGACTTCATTCTGTAGAGATCGGCGAACTTCCCGGTACCTCCGGTACGAAGTGCGGCTGTCCCGAAGATCTCCCGCGACGAATGGAAGGAAAGCAGCTATAAAAGTTAGTATTACGTTCACGGTTCATATATATTCCCTGAATGCGGTTAGTTGACTGAAGGTCACGAAATGACCCGCAGAAATGTCGATTGAATGGTACGAATTTGATTTGCTGTCGGCCGATTGACTTATGTCGACAAGAATCTTTTAATGTTATGGGTGACCTTCACTCCGCTTTCGCTCCGTGTCCTTCCCATGGCGCCTGTGAATATCCTGCTGCATGTTGATGGTTGTGGGTGCATGATTTTGCTCTCTGCCCTGAAGCCCTGGCTATACGCTTCGTTAACCCGTGCGAGTTAATGTGTGAATGCATGAACGCAAGAATTCACTGCCCAACCACAAATGCATGCACGCGTGAACAGAAAAATAGAACCTGCTCTATTTGGTTCATGCATTCGTATATAAACTTGTCCAAGTACTAGTGCGGGTTAATGCATCGTGTAACTAAGCCTTAAGACCGTGGTTTTTTTTCAAAATCACAGACATTCAAAACGGGGAGTGAAAGATATGAATGTGGGCGGGAATAGAAACGTCATCGAATCCATTAGGGTGTTATCCTACCTTCTATTTGCGGCACGGAGCGCTGTTTAATCTCTTTTTTATGATGCCATTTCAATCTGTTCTTATTTCTCCGTGTTGTCCCGTGATGCATTTGTGCTTCCGTACTGGGTAGTGAAGCCGAGAGCGGAGGAATTGCGGTTAAATTTCGCGTCATGAGAGGCTTCCCTTGCAAATAAGCTGCCTCTCTTCGCGGTAAGCATTTCCTTCCCCATGACTGTGTGCTGACGATGTACGCTTTCAAAGTTTCATAAGATAAGCAGATCGTGGTAGTGACCGTGGGCGTAGCAAGGGGGAGGTAGCTAACCCCCCCGTGGACGAGACATTTCATACCAAATCTGCTATGCCGTACTCGACAGGATGATGTCCTGGCTCAGCCTAATAGATATCTACGTCTACGAATGGGTGCCCTTCCCCTCTCCCTCTTAAGATAAACCTACATCTACTTAATATCCTGCCAGCCGCCACAAGGGCGCTTGGCAGGGGGTGACTTATCACTAACACGAACTAGAGTGAAGAATTTAATTTTCACCGACATGCACCTGACTATGGGTATGCTGCAAATGCTAGAGAAACTACTAAATTAATCTATGAGGTAAATTTGTAAACGTGACACGAGTCATTCAGGGAACATGCAAAACATGGTGTGAGCACTACTTGGCAGATTGAAATACATGCATTGGGGGGGAGGGGGGGGCAACGAATTAATCAGCTACACTACCTGGCTAACATAAGTCCTGGCTACGCCCTTGGATGTGCTCGTGGTCTTCGGCAAGCTCACTAATTGTATTATTAATGCATCTCTGGAATCATTCAGTCGAAAAGTATATTTTTTGCGAATTGATCATGTAACTTAAGTTGAAGGTGTACCTATGCAGTGGCGGATAGAGGGGCGACCACCCACAACTACTTATGAATTCGTTTGTCGACATAAAGTAGTATAACCATTAATAACTGGAAATACGAACTGTAAGTTACGATAAATATTATTAACTTCAACAACCGGGATGTTACCGTGAAGTTTCGTTAAAGTATTACATTGTAACGCCATTAATAGTGGTTCAATGAAGATAAACCCAAATCAACATGGTATCTTGAAATGTAAGGTTTATTAATAACTACCATATAGAGCTCATCCTTCAAGAAATACGGCGAAATAAACGATTTTGTCTTGATGCTAGGTTTACCTGAAAACTCGCATTTGCTTGGGATCTTTTTAGGTACGCTGGGACATTAAAGTACTTTTTAGCACATATTCAATCGTTTGTATTTACCCAAAAACATTGAACTAACTTTTGAATTGGCCCAATGCTTATGGAGTAGTGCGGGTTAGTGAAACACCTGACGGGAATTTCATCAACCATTAAGGCAGTGGCGGCGTAAAGCCGGGGGAGGGGGATGGGTAACCCCCTAGATATGCCTGGCAGAAAAGGAAATTCATGGTCATAGGGCATGGGATTGGCCAGGATTTATTTTTTTGAGGGGTGGGGTCATAATCCTGTCCGGCTCCGTTTAGCAAATTTGGAATGAAATGTCTCGTTGAATGGGGGTGACAACAGCCCCACTCTGCCTCCACCTGCCTACCCCCTAGTGCGAAAGTATTCCATAACTCTCTGAGTCGCGGAACTTGACAACCCGGTCCTTGAAACAATGACTGTCCGTCACTTCATAAAGGTGACCGCGTACATCCACCAGTTCTGGGCTGGTATTGATCCGGTTTTCCAAGAAACTAATGCTGATATGTATTGGTCTTGGGATATCTGCTGCCGAAGTTATGATCTTGAAACTCATCATCACATGTCCATTCGCGGAGGTGCCCACGAATGGAGCTCGCCGCGTAATTGTCGTCTGCAGATAAAATTTGTGAGGAATGATAAAATTTGTGAGGTGGATGGGATTCCTGGAAATTTGCGCGGGGAGAGAGGGGGAACTGTTGATAAGGAAAAAAAGGGGAAAGGGAGATGATTCATCGAGCCTGGGCGTGTCGGACTGCCGTGTATTCACCCTAATATTCTGTCATTACTGTTGTCTGAAGACGACCAAAGCGAAGATGATCCGATAATGGAGGAACACAATATATATCCCCATTCATAATTAGAGTGCGGGTCACTAGAGTCGCTGCTACGACGTACCTTTGCGAATTTCGTCGAATAAAGACATTTTTATTTGCACTTTGGTGACTTTTTTTGGACTTAGTTGAAGTTCCGCGACTTTTTGTTTTTCGGACTTTTATTGGAATTTTCATTCACGCCACATTCTTCAGCCTTGAATCACCCTCTGGCATGGCAGTTGTTGCATATTTGCAGCGATGATAAAATAACAGTCTTGAACACTTTGGTTCAACTGGATAGTCTCTACTTTTGGTATTTTTTAACGGGTGCTTCTCAAATTATCAACGTATAAGAGTTTGACGACCACTAAAAGTTATGTAGACATGTATACCTTTCTATTCTTTGCGGTAAATCAATAACTGGTCTTGAGTAACTTTGTGTTGACCCTTTTATGAGGCTCACGCTAGCCACGCAAATGCTCCGTCCCTGGGCAAATATTGTCCACCACCAGGGATATACCTGGGTACGTACTTGACATTTAGGAGTTGACTTGAATTTATTTAGACTGGGTCGAGTGAGGCGTAAACCAACCCAGTGCCCTCGTACAGAGTTCCTAATTTTATAATATACAGTATAATTTTACGAAAATAAATAGATATTCATTTTAAGTTTGGCACGCAGGATAATTCTCTGCATGAGGAGGAAGTCAGCCAAACTGGAGACGTCGAGTTTTGCAGTTATGTTCCTTTTCCTCGTGGACAAATCAGGAATTCCGAAACTGTAGAATATACAGATTGCACGCGTTATTATCTTTTTTATGCATGCTTGTCACGTAAACCCAGTATCATTTGCTTAAATGTCAGAGTTTGCAAATGTGTTGTTGTGTCTTAGCTAGCTTGAGAAATTCCGAATTGGTGTGTTTCAGAGCGACACAGAATATTATCATGACGCCATACTACATCCTAGGTCGGACAGGAGTGACCAAGGGAGACACATTGCCGAGCTGATAGGTACAAAAACTCGTTCTTTCCGCGCACAGTAAGCGATTACAATAAAAACTGAGCTCCACTAAATACACTCTTATAATACATGTCACCATTTCACTTCCCAAAAACCTTACAGCTTTAAACAGGTGGTGACCTAACGCCCCCTGCCACACGCCCATGCGGCGTCTCGCGGGAAATAATGTAGATGTGTCAAAGGAATTATCCAAGTGCTACGGACGGGTAAATGCTTAAGATAAAGGGGTGGATGTCATCAGAAGCCAAACTCACTGTTTATGCTTCGCTATGCAAGTACATACTTGTAAAATGTTACAGCACTTACGTCATTATATGAGGAAGCTGTGACTAACATTAAAAATTTTGTAGTGCCTGCTCGTAAACTGACGATTATCTCTACGAAATTTTATTCTTTGCGTTTCGTATCAATAGGTACGCTCCAAAAATTAAATTATAGTATATAAATCGATTTTACCTTTCATGTGTAAACATTTTTATTACATACGTATATACCGTCACTGGCACTAATAACATATTGAGAAATTCATTTACTGAATAAAACAGCTTTATGTGTAGAAAATTTATCAGGTTTTTCTTGAAGAGGGACATCTTAGAAACTCGCTTCAATTCTGGTGGTAGCTTATTAAAGAGTGTAAATCCTATAGATTTTGGGCCTAAAGGTGCATTATGGGTTCTTACAAAATGTTGGTGCAGATTTTTACGGGGTTGTGTAACGAAAGCGATATGAATCATTGGTTGGATATTGTTAAATATCGTTTTTTGTGAACATAAATGTGATATAAATGTTAATGCAAGGAATCGGTAGCATGTTCAGCCTCGTAAATAAATGGTGACATATTGAATTGTAAGAAACACTGCGTATAAGTCTAAAAACCTTTTTCGTATGCGGAAGACTACATCCTCATGCGGGGAGGAACACCAGAACAAAATGCTGAATACAATACGAGAGTGAAATTCACTGTAGTAAATTGAGAAAAGTACCTCTGTATTAACAGTATGTCTTATGCTCCTTACAAGGAAGCAAATGGAATATAGATTACGACGCAAATTATATATATATGGTCATCCCAGGACACAGTACTAGTCAGAGTTACTCCGAGAAACTGAGTGCTGGAATTTTTGGGGATGCGTTTACCATCTACGACAGTTGAAATTTCAGCAGGATCTATCTTTTTATTTGAAAAAAATAGAATTAGGTGAAAAAATAATTTCAGCGATACCTATGACATTTTGTTTTATTGATCCTTTCAAATAGGCTAATTATGTTGCCGCACTCTGTACTAAGAGCCTTGCATTAAAACGCTCATGCTGTTGCCATCCCGCGGTTTGGCAACGGTGCCGGTCCATCTGCCGTCCGGGGTCTATCGGAGACGCGAAAGGGTTTTTATCTCCCGGTCGTGTTTATGGGATGCGGCGAGTACCTCCTGGATGCGGACGAAGGCGTGGTGGGAGGTCGAGTTGTCTTTGGCTCTCATTGTCAATTAGCGTTGAGACCGCAATGGGTGGGTGTGGTGATAACCCTCGATAGCCGAAACCAGGTCTGCAGAGAGCTTAGGTATCCGCATTGTTATTCGCAATATGGCCTCGCCTCCAACGTCAGCCTTATTTAGACCGGAGACTCGTTCGCTGATGCTGGGTGCATTACTCAGTCCAGGCGTCAGAACGTCAGAATTTTTTAGGCTAGAGTAGGCCATTCAGTGAGATTCATAAGTATACACCCCACAACAGCCACCGAGTAACGTTAACCTTCAAGGCCGAAAAAACTTGAGAGAAGCACAAATAAATAAATGTTACTTCCATAGCGAAAGTAATTCCAACACGCGCTATCTAGATAACTGCGAAACTTCAAAGAAAAACTCGCTTCTCAGTGGATTCACAGAACATCAAAAAGATAATATGTACGCGGAATCACAGAAAACAGCGAACCGACAATCATCAAGCTAAATGTGACATAAATTTAGTAATAATAAATTTCCGTAGCGTAAAGACCAAACGTGCCGAAGTTGAGCATATGTTTGAAAACGCAGATATAGTCATTGGAACAGAAAGCTGGCTTCTGGCTTGCAGGGGATAGCGGTAGCTAATATCCTCTGCAAGCCAGAAGTTTTTCCGACAGTATATAAAATCTTTATACATGATAGACCAGAAAGGACTGGCGGTGGAGTATTTTTAGCAGTAAAATCGCATTTGAATAGTTACGAACACAAATTAGACGGCAGTGAGATCGAGAGCATATGGTGTACTATTAAGCAACAAACCAGTAGAATTATACATATATGTTCATTTTACAGACCACCAGATACCAAAATAGACGTTTTGTACAAATTAGAAACTCAGTCATCATCATTTAACTCGAGAGATAGCAAATTTGTAATAATTATCGGTGGAGATTTCAACCTTACATAATATACTTTCACATCACTTTCTTACTCAAGTTGGAAACGAACCTACGAGAGGTAATTAAACATTAGATCTTTTACGTGTTAGTCACCCTACAGTTTTTAAACACGTCGATATCCTCGAAGGCATAAGTGATCATAGAGTAATTTTTACGACTTTGAAAACAACTTTGAGTCCATTGTAAAGTCTAAACGGAAAGTCCACTTATTTGAAAAATGCGATAACATGAAATTTGGAGAGTTGCTAGAAGCCTCATTCACGAAATTTGTAGCCACAATGAAGGACGAGAGCACCGAAGTATCATGGAGATATTTTTTTGGAAATACTACGTAAAGGAATCGATAAATATATTCCATACAAATTAAAACGGGAGAGTAAAGAACCTCGTTGGTATAACCAGGAAGTGAGGCGAGAGCTCAGGAGACAGACAATTACACAACCTATATAAAAATTCTTTAAAGTCTCGTAACAAAACAATGGGCTTTGCGGCGAGAGAAATTTACGTTGCCCAATGCTCAAAAACGAAGACAATCATGCGCACTAGTGTACGAAACTTCAAGAAAAAAATCCTAGGTGAATTACTAAGTGAAAACCCCAAGTCAATCTGGTCTTACGCGAGAGAACTTCAGAGCGAATCTTCGATAGTAGAGTCTATTGGATCCAAACGGCAAAATGGTCACCAACAGCATCGATAAAGCCAACTTATTAAACAACTACTTCGAAAGTGTATTCACTAAGGATGACACAATACACAATTTAGATATTCCGGACGTAATCGAGCAGATGGCGCACATAACAATTCAGCGTGATGAAATAACAACTGCGTTTGATTAAAAGTAACAAGTCCCCAGATCCAGAAGGAATACCTGCACGCATGCTCAAGGAGTTAGCACCACATATTGCGCCATTCTTAGAAGTTATATTTAGCAAATCATTATCCGAAGGCAAAGTGCCCCAAGACTTAATAGAAAATAGCCAACGTCACTCCGATATTCAAAAAAGGAAATAAAATTGACCCAGGAAATTACCGGCCTAAGTCGCTAACATCACATTTATGCAAGATCCTCGAACATATTGTCGTTAGCAATATTATGACATTCCTGGATAATCGTAACTTCTTACACTGAAGTCAGTATGGCTTCCGTAAGGGCAGGTCCTGCGAAACACAGCTTAAGCTCTTCCTTCATGATATCCTAAAATCAGGTGAATTGAATAAGCAAATCGACGCGATATTCCTTGATTTGAAGAAGGCATTCGACAAGGTTCCTCACAATAAACTCATTTATAAATTGTATTCTTGCGGAGTTAATTAAACAATAGTGAACTGGATAAGGGACTTTCTAAGAGATCGAAAACAAAAGAGTAGTTATTGACGGTTTTAGCTCTGATAAGGTCGAAGTCAAATCCGGTGTTCCTCAAGGAAGCGTGATTGGCCCTCTCTTATCCATTATTAATATTAATGACCTAAGCTCTCGAATTATTTTTAAACGTTACAGTAATCTACCGTGAAATAAGCGAAGACGAGGACTTCGAAGTTCTGTCATGAGACCTTAACAACGTTCATTCGTGGTGCCAGGAGTGGGGATTGGAATTAAATATCAACAAATGCACCACAGTTCACTTCCTGCGAAAGTCATCACAATAATGCCATATCTATACTGTGGGTGGAGTAAACGTAAAATCTTCGATTGGTACAGTAAAATATCTTGGATTTGCCGTAACTTCAGATATGTCGTGGGTATTACACATACAGAACATACGTGGCGCAGCATTAAAAAAAAAACTAGGTTTTGTTAAACGAATAATAATGTCCTCGGATGAAAAAGTCAAAGAGAGATGCTACTTTGCGCTGGTTAGACCACACCTCGAATACGCCGCGAGCATTTGGGATCCTGGTCATCAAGATTTTAAGAAAAAATTAACAAAATACAAAGAAAAGCAGCACCCTTAGTTAAATACTGCTACGAACCAACATATAGGTAGTGTTACACAACTGTTAGAGGGATTGTGGGAGCTCCTAGAGACTCGGAGGCTGCGCGCTAGGATTAGGCTGCATGAGATGTGCAGAACTGGTGTGTTTCAGGGCGACAGAGAGAATATTATCATGGCGCCTGACTACATTTCTAGGTCTGACAGATGGGATGAAATAGAGAGATACTCTGCCGAACAGATAGGTACAAAAACTCGTTCTTTCCGCGCACAATAAAAACTTATCTCTTCTAAATACACACCCATAGTACATGTCACCATTTTACCTCCCAAACCTAACAACTTTAAACGGCTGGTGACCTAACACCCCCTGCCACACGCCCATGTGGCGGCTCGTGGGGTAGTATGTAGATACAGATGCTGTCTTCTTTGAGATTAAATTTCTCAATGGAACTTGATTAAATCGTCTCTCTTGATTTACCTCTTCTATACCGAAGATGTTGTCTTATGTAAGTATTCCATCAAGGGCGTATAGCGATATTTATACCGTCTGTTTTTCCGTCCATCATTTTTCACGAGTAGTCGTTGGGTGGGCAGAATGTTGTCTAATAACGTCACGCAATGTCTTTTTTTCAGAGCAACGGTTTTCCGAACTTCGTGGATCTAGAGCGCGTCGCTAAATAAATTAGCATTTGTATATTCCACCCTTAATTATTTCCCATCTTGGTTTTGACTATAATTGTCAATTGAACTATCAAGGTAACATTGTATGACCCATGATAATGATTTGTATTTTTAAAGCAACGATTGGACAGTGTGGAATATACAAAGCTCTATTTCACTAAGGCCCAGTTATTCAGGTGAAATTTTACCGTAAATTGACGTAGCCTTTTCGTGATTCTGATGTTGGCAGTAATATCAGGACTTTTCTTTTACATCCGACTTTGAATCAGTTCAAGTGAGCGTTCAACTACGTTTTAGCAATCGAACTCATATCGATATGAACTCGGACCCATTACAAGCCGGCCGACTCCGATCCCCTGGTAAACCAATGCGAAATCGATTGAAATATCGATTTGTATGGTTCCTTTCGATTTGATATCTCAGACTAGGATAGAAAGCAGGCCGAGTGAGCTGTGGGGTGCATTCGATTTGCGGCTACAGGCGGCGATAGACGGCGATCTCCACGCCACGGTGCTTTCGATTTAGCTGAATAGCCGTCTATCGCCGGCTATCGGTGGCTCTTGGTGGCACTGCTCGCCGTTCAGCAGCACGCGGTTGATAGAGTTCTGGCACTCACCACGGCCCGGAAAAAGCTTCTGAAGAGGAGTAAGGCCGTAAGGGAGAACTCAAACCTTCCTCCTTCACCCGTCCCGTCTCTTTCGACCACCTCAGTCTGTCGTCGAATCTCCGCCACCCGTCCAAGAGGTGGAACGTTTCTGGAAGGATATTTATGAAACGTCGAAGCCATTCAACGGAGACACTCCGGCCATAGGCCTCTTTTAAAAGTTTTGCGACTGTTACCTACATGAAGTGGATGGGACCTCTTTCAGTCACAGAGAGTGACGTGAAGGCCTTCTCTGGCAAGAAGAATTTCTCGGCTCCAGGAATGGATGCCGTGAATAACTTCTGGTGGAAGAAGCTCACTTCCACCCACCGACACATCGCCAGAATCTTCACGTCCTTTCTCTCGGGTAGAGAAGAAATTCCACCGTGGCTGACTGAGGGACGAACGCTTCTAATACCTAAGAAGGGAGACTTGTCCAATCCTAAGAACTACCGCCCTCAACTCTGTATACAAGGCGTTCACCTCCATCACCTCATCTCATTAATCATGCTGAAGTCAATGTACAATTTTATATGACCAATTTGTCGTTTAGTCAAACCACTCACGACAGGTGGAGGCAATATCATTTTTACTGAGCTCCCTGACACCGATGCTGCGTCTTCTAAAAGAGGATAAACAAAAGCATTTTCAATTTTGTTCCTTCTACGAAGAAAACAAACTTCATAGTCACCATCGTTATCCTTGCCCTTCAGAAATTTACCTACATAAAGTACCTTGGTGTTCTTATGCCTGAACTCAATCAGGACATAGTCACCTTCCACTGGCTCCTGATCTAACTCTTAAAAATCAAGATTTGCCTGTGGGGGCTGGTCAATATCTGTGGTTGAATCTGATGATTCTTCCTTGTCATCAATGTCATTTTTTTCCAAACATGAATTTTTGGGTTGAGACTCAAGATTACAGTCAACGATGAGCTTTTTCCTGGGATTTTTCTTCCTTCTCTGACCCTCTCTTCCTCATCAAATGCATTTTTAACGGGTGTGTCCATAGCAATACAGGTTTTACCTAGCCGTCTCTTTCTACTATCACTTTTCCTAGGTGGTGCTTTGGAAAAACCTCTGAATTCTCTGGGGCTAATGTATGTTGACTTGTCACCATCCGTTGAATCAATAATATCTATCATTTTCTTGGGTAATGACTCCCAAATTAGTCAAATTTGGCATACGAGTACTCTCTGGGGACATTTCTCCATTTCAGGATCAGGATCTTGCTCATGCAACAGTCTATCTGTTACTGATGAGGACATGAAGTCATCGTCTGTGAAAAGATTTTATCGAAAGGGTATATACCAGTACTTAAAAAGCCTTTCTTGATATTGGTAGGGGTCATCGATTTTTCAAAAGCTTTTCCCTCACATTCTGCCATGTCATAAATTGTTACTGTTTTACCTGAATGAGACATCATGAAAGAATCAATAGCAGAATAATAAATATGTTTGAAAGATTTAAATACTGCCACATCAAGTGGTTGTAGTCTATGGCTGCCGTGAGGAGGAATGGTTACAATTACAACACCATGTTCCTTTGCCATTTTGAGGACAGAAATGGACAATTGGCTCTCGTGATTGTCCAAAGTCAAAAGAGATGGATTTTCTTTTGAGCTACTAGTATGTTTGATGAAATGAGCCATCACTTCAGGAAAGATATCAGAGTTCATCCAACCTGAGGTACTTTTCGCCCTGTCTTACTGTGCCCCCTTCTCCCCTATGTGCCAGCAGGGAACATTTCTCCTTCCTCTCGCATCTTTCACTCCTCTCAGTTATCGGTTTTGATATTCCACTCTCATATATTACCATGGCATGGCCAAACAAAAGCAGCTCACCCTGAGCATACAACACTTACTTTTTTCGACCCACGCATATCTAACTTACTTCCCACCAATTAATTCTAATGGCGAGGTGGAAAGTGATCAGATTTCCAGGGAAGATATCCCCTTGTCCGTGACTCTGGCAAGTGAGATTTACGACACGGATCCAAATATGTAACCTGATATTCTGATTTCGAAATAAAATTGTCGGCTGGAATATCTCGAAGCACATCTGCAGTGATATCGGGTTTCGCTAGAGACCTTGGGAATGGACTCAAAGGTATGTATTACTCCACGTGGTAGTTCCTGAAACTTGTTTCCGATACGCTAGTTAGCGCTAACGCGATTTAAATTTGGTAATGGAAAACCCTGTTAGCAGAATAGTCCTTTCTATTATCCGTGAATAAGAAACTTTATATTATCCGGGGACCCTAGTTACCAGTTTACTCGGGTTAGAAATAGTAGTGGAAATACAACTTATCAACAAGTGAGGAACGTATTTCACACTAGGGACCTCCGAGAAAATTTCTTTCATGAAGACAAATTGCCGAATACGTAGTTATTGTCCGAATTTCATGGAATACAGCAACTTTTAGTGATCGAAATAAATTTATATGGATTGTATTATTTCATACATTGGTTTCATAACGGGTTAATGTACACATTATCGAAGCAGTGAAGAGATGAGTGATGAAAACAGGAAATGCAATACTTCATGAAGTTTTTCTATTAACCCTCGGAAACCTTTGATACATGTGTTTGAAGTTAGTAATTTTCCTTATTCTCTCTACAATCCATGTAATCCTCCTCTACGTATTTTAGAATTTACTTGCAATTTATTCTGTGCCAAGCACTTGTCTTTTATTGCATATCTAAGATAGTGAAATCTATGCTTCGCACTGCACGAAGCAAACGATGTGTTCAAAATGTTTTTACCTCGCAGCTTATATTAATGATAACTGAGAAGCAAGTTGTGTTAATATGCAGTCTCCCGGATAGGATTGGATATTTGGGAAGGCGACCGACGGCTAAGGTCATAGGGGATAGGAAAGGGAGGAAGGGTGGATAGAAACACGGCGTCGGCATTAGCCTACTTTTAACGAAAGGCGCCAAAGGGACCACGGCTTAACGTCTCATCCGACAGACGGAGTACTCTACTTGAAGTGCCCTTCACAAGACACTCAAGTAGGGATCGAGTTCCTCTGAAAAACATCCGCCTCTGCAGAGATTTGAACCCTGGCCGCCCTTGTGGTAGGCGTGTACTCTAGCCGCCACACCAACCCGATCCCCAGCCTCCCTCATGAACTCATAACATGGATGTCAAAACGAGATTGCAATTGTGGTATTTGGGGATTTACATTATCTTGTGGATATTTTTGTTTGAACGAAAATGAAATCTTGACTTGCGTGGGGAGTTGTAAGAAATGAAAAAGGGAACTTTGTAGTTTATAAGTACTGCAATGAAATAAGATTTTTCATCCGTTAAATATCATCGGGAATCCGAAAGAAGACGGCATTCCCTAGGACTTATGCGGGAAAATTAGTTTACACATGACCATATGATAGATCGCACACTATCTTTAGTTTAATATATTTGTATGCTTCACTCGTATGATGTCGGAATTACTATCTGCCGTACATGTTGGAGGTAAACTGGCAAAAGAATGAAGGTAGGACTCAAGAGCGTTGCTAATCCTGTCAACGCACATGAAAGTAATTTCTTTTGTAGTAGTCGCTTATCAAATTCTCCCGTAAATTAAGAATATTCTCAGTTAAAATTTATGGAAGGTTGCTTTTAAATTTTAGCATCAGCATCCACGTCTCACTATCATGGGCAACGAGTGAGCTCATACTTGGAAATGTCACTAGGCGCAAGAAAAAATTCGTAGCTGATACCATTATTCAAGCAAAGAGAGAGGACTGGGTAGGGAGGGAGAGGGTACGTGAATCAATACTATTATCCCCTTTCATCACTGGTGTTACGAGTTACAGGTTACAACCGTGGGAGGTGATTTGAAACATCTTCTTAGATATACTTTATCACATAAGGAAACTGCTAGGGAAATTCCAGTATTCAATTTTTGGCATGGTTGCCTTTCTAATCACTTATCCTTTTAATTCGATTATTTTTCTCCTGTAGAATTTCGCTCTTATCTTTAAAGAACACATTCTCAATTCTTGTAGTCTAGATAAATGACAATCAGTGGCTTGTACTTTCCTATTCTACGCCTCTGTAACTTAATTGGCTGAAGCACTCAGCGGGAAATAGAGGGATAGAAAGAATAAATTCTGGACGGACTTAAAAAGTCAAGGTCATTCCATTTAAAATGATCCAATGATGCTTGCGTGACCATTTTTTAAAATCCCTATTTTTACGCACACACTCACTTTCATCGGCAGTTGAATGCAACAATTTTAATAACTATCCCTTCTCGTTTTCTCATGGTAGCCATTTCACCAAGATGGCGCATGCGAATTTTAAATAAAGTTGACGTCAACTATATCATTCTAATTATTATTATGCTTCACAAACTAATAACGACAGAGGAAAGTTACCGAAAACAATCTATTTCAACCGTAATGGATGACATTTCCTCCAATTTTTCTTTTTTTCCTCCGTTAAAACTGGCTTTTGACTCGAGAAAAATTAACGAAGGAAAGCCTCAATTTTAGTTTTTGTTAATTTAAGTAACTGAGTAGAAGAGTTATCTTAGTTATTGTTATGCGTGAGGAACTGACCCATCCTTTTCTAGAAGCTAACGAAAATACTTTCGCGCTCAAAATCAATCATATTTCGACTTCTTTCCGTTGAGGGAGCTATTTAAAATACGAGGCCAAGAGAATATGAAGATTTTTTTTAAAGCAATGCAAAGGGTTTAAAATGACATTTTGATATTCTATTGGTTAGAGATATATGCCAATTGTAAACTTGCTTCGCGCTCTCAATCAAACAGTATTGGACTTGATTTTCTCCGATTGGGAAGCCGTGAAACGAGTTTGGCCAATAGTCTGGAGAGATATGAAGAATTACAGATGTCTAAACATTAATTTTGAGATTTATAGTATGTGATTACTGTCAGATGCTAAATTTGAAGTAAAGTAGTAGAGATAGTACATCAATTTTTATTCTTACCTGGGGAACCCAGTCGATAAAGGGACAATTATAGTACGGTAGTAACGGTGGAACTAGACATGTATACCCTATGGCGTATCTTGTTCTCCCAAATATCTTATTAGTAGGAGGTCTCCGACTTTGGCATGCTTCTTGGTTTGTTTTATAATAATGGAGTGGAGTTCATGAAGAAAAGAACTGACGGCAGATAGTCTTCGGCAGGGAACTATTTTCGCTGGCGGGGGGCGCAACTCGCTGATCGCGCCTATTGAGCCCATCATGGTGACCGCCGTGGCCATTCTTTACGAAACTCGCACAAACAACTCTCACACAACTCACGCGAAATTAAAGTTAAATCCTCGTCGCCATTTGATCTGTACTAACTTACAGAACTTTGTAAAACTAAATTTAATGACTTTATATCAACGATACAAAAAGATACGTCTCGTACATCAGACACATCAATGGCTGCTATTCTGAATCGAGCGACGCTCTTTCTGGCTAATGCTATTCCTTGCTCCAGAATAGCGTCAGAAGCGATTCTGAATATGATGCAGCTATCCAAGGCGTCGGTTCCGTAATGCTATTATTAATCCCGCCCCTTCCGGTATGACAACTTTCCGGTACAGTAATTGGAAAGTCAGGCAGCCAATGACGAGCGATGTTTAAGTTTTTCACAAACAGCTGAGACCAAAGATTATGGGCCTTATTCTGAACGGAATTGCGACCGCGCTATACGCCAGAATTTCGACCCAGCGCGCTGTTTCCATGGTAATTGCGACCCAGTCGCTATTCGGTATTCTGAATATTTATAATAGCCACCGGAAGTCGAAATTTAAAGCGCGGTCGCAATTCGGTATTCTGAACGGTGAATAGCGACCGGCCGGGTCGCAATTCTATAGCGCGGTGACGGAGACCGGGCAATTCTGAATAGCGACGGCTATTTCTCATGCACTCGGCAGAATATCCGCATTTCGTAATGATTTCAAGCATTTTTCAGTGATTAAATGAAAAACTTACAGTTAATTAAGGACCCAAAATCGCTTTTATGGCGCCATAATGATATGTAATTGAGATCACAATCGTTTATATGCCAATTAGATGCGTTATACAAAAAATTAACTAAATCTATTATTTTCCTCTGGCCACTGGATAATATCACTTTAAAAAGTAATTATTTCATACTCTTATGAAATTCGCTTGCAAGGGGCAAGTATAACACCGCTAGTCATATAAGTAAATAGCTACAATTCTTGGATCTCGGCTATATGCTAGATATTTACAAGCTCGTATGTACGCACAATAAATACACAAAGGTTGAATTTCAAGGAGTACTACAATTCAGATGAACTTGCTGTGCTAACAACGTATTTTAATGATAAACGTGAGTAAAAACAACACGTAACAAGTACAATGAAGCCCTGCGAGACGTATGAAAGTCACGAAAAATAACGTTATCCGTAATGTCATATGAATCATATAGTGTCATCCAATACGGACACTTTTGGAACTTACTAAATGGCCAATCTCTTACAGTTAAAAATGCAGTATATTAGTTTATCTCCCATTCAAAATAAGGCCGAAGATAAACACTTTCTATGCCCACCTCTCGCTCTCATTGACGTCTAGTAATCATCCCATTTTAAGCTTTAACAATATGCAGTGAGACCTCCCAGCCCATTACTGCCAACACAAAACATTATCACTGAGTAGAATAATGTACATTGCAATACTGGTAGTCCTCTATCGAAGGAAAACTGACAAATTTGCATGTAAAACAGTGCCTGCGGATCAAGTGCATGCGTCGAGAGAGACTGTTGAGACCTCCCAGCCCATTACTGCCACACAAAACATTATCACTGAGTGGAATAATGTACATAGTATAATACTGGTAGTCCTCTATCGAAGGAAAACTGACAAATTTGCATGTAAAACAGTGTCTGCGGATAAAGTGCATACGTCGACGCTACGAAAGGCATTCAATAAGGGACACTGCTTTCCCAAAACTGACACAGGAAATGATCACTTCACATGTTATTTAATCATAAGGATAGCAAGCATAATTAACATTTAAAAAACAAATTTTAATGCAGATCTCACAACACCAATGGACTCACGCTAGCATGTTTACCTTGATGTTTACATACACCGTTCCGCAATATTAATTTCGTTAGTCATTTATCAGAATATATGACTTTATGCATTGATTAATATTTTACAGCTTATAATACGTTATAAGTAATAAAGTTATAATTTAATGTATTTATGAGTTGAAAACAGTCCTACATTACAATCGGGAAATAATATTTCATCAAAGGGAGAGAGAAATAACCACAGGCTTGCATCTCATTGGCTGCTGAATTTTAAGCTGAATATGACTGAAGAAGTTGTCATACAGGAAGGGGCGGGCTTTATTATAGAGACTCAGAACTGGGCTATATATTACCCACCTCGATTCAGAATACGGATCCGGGCTATTCTGAGCCATTCTGAGCCTTGGAATAGCGCGAGCTTGAAATAGCGACCCCAGATTCAGAATAAGGCCCTATATACACAGGAGCTGAGACCTTCGCCACGGATGCCGTGAGTCTGGTGCATGAAAGAATGTTTTCAATAAATAATCCAACTAAATTCATTCAATGCTGTCTTCGTATACTATTATTATTCTTTATTTTGTTCTGAATTCATCAGCTGATAGATAGGTAGCTCTCTGATAATTTTAGATTTTGTGATAGAACGGGATTTCAGTTTAGGATAGGCTGGTGATGTTTGTTATGCATACCTATATGAACATATAACTGCTAAAAAAATTTTAATTTCTATTATGATAATTCACCTCACCATCGTAAAAAAGCATATTGTTTTCATGTATCTTTTAGGTTAATTTTTTAATATTTTAACTTATACAATTTATTCGACGTAGCGGACGACGTTTGGATACATGAGACGTGCATGATCCAGCATTATCTTCAAAGTATACTTTCATTTGAAGTTATCATTGGATTTGTTACCTATAATAATATAGTATTCTATTAAATTCATCAACTGATAGAAAACTTTCGGAGAACCTGTGCGGTGAACGGAAATTCAATTCAGTAAATTCTTGAGACGTTTGTTACATATTGACAAATAACGGATTACCATGCTGAGAGAACAATTTAAACACGTAAGATTGCAGTCTAACTCAAAATTGTAACAAAGCTTATTGTTTTTGTGTATCAGTTGGGTTGTTGATATTATTCTCACCACTTATCCGACTGAGCAGACGACGTTTGGATGCATGTGAAGTAGGAATAATGATATATTAGTGTATCAAGGAAAGTGATGTGATGGTAAATATCAACTATTTTATCACGGATATTTGAAATGTATTATTGTAAATAGCCCGTGGGCTTAATAAGATGGTTAGACATCGCAATTAGCCTCTTGAAAATCTTAACACTGATAACACTATTTTGTGAACGGGATTTCAGTTTAGGAAAGGCTGGCGATGTATGTTCTGCGTACCTATATGGACATATAACAGCTACCCGTGCTGGGAAAACAATTTTAATTACTATAATGATAGTTCACCTCACCATCCTAAAAAAGCGTATTGTTTTCATGTATCTTTTAGGTTAATATTTTAACTATAGCCTTTTTACTCCAGTTGTGCTTCTGTTATCTCTTGAAATTATGCTCCCAAGGTAGCTGAACTCTTCAACCTCTTTTATTATCGACACCCCTACATTATACATATTTACATTGGGTTTGTTTTCATGTCTAGATACTGTCATAGCTTTAGTTTTCTTCGCATTTATTTTCAATTTCCATTTCGCCCAAACTTGGACAAGATTCGGAGCATTCTATTCACATCTTTGTCTGATTCTGCCAGGGTCACAATATCATCAGCAAACCTAATGGAGTGAATTCTTCTTCCATTTATTTGGATACCTTTAGTTTTCTCCTTCATAGTTTTTATAGCCTTCTTCATAGTTTTTCAATATATAGATTGAACAAGTCCTTGCCTTGCATTACTCCTTTCCTTGCCTTACTCCTTTCCTGATCATTGCTTATTTTTCATTTCCATTTATTGTGATTAGGGTGGTCTGGTTCTGGTATAGTTGAAACACAAGCCTTCTGTCTCTGAAGTCTATTCCTACTCTCCTCATGGTTTCGAACACTCATTTCCTGTCCACAGTGTCAAATACTTTTCCCAGATTAATGAAAACAAGAAAACTTTCCTGTTTACCTCACCCTATTTTTGTTTTTGTTGTAAACCCGATTGTTCACCCTATTATTATATTTATATGTTGGATGAACGTTAAACTCAGTAAATTCAAATTCAATTCAATTCATATCTAGCCTTCTTTCTAGTATTGGGTGCTATGCTAAAATAGCTTCTCTCGTACCTTTACCTTCTCGGAAACCAAATTGCATCTGTTCCAACGTATTCCTCCCCTTGCTTTTTTATTCTACTCCTCATTATATGCAGAAGTACCTTGGAGGCATGTGACAAAATTGAAATTGTTCTGTAATTCGTGCATTCCAATGGTTTTCCTGTTTTCAGTATCATAACAGTTTCACTTTTACCAAAATCTTCTGGTAACTCCCCATTTTCATAACATTCACAGATGATTTTAAAGCTGGCACTATGGTAGATTTAATTTCTGCATGTAGACGCTCATCTGAATTTAATTGCTTTTGAGTATAAGGTGCACCTTATACTCAAAAGCACTTAAATTCAGATTCATGAACTCATTGCATTGCTATAGATTGCATTTGCCCTAGATGATTCATCCAGAAAAGTATTCAAGAATGCTTTGGAAACATCCAGAGGATCCGTTAATGTTTCATTGTTTACACACAGCTCAATATTGGGATTTTTTTTATTGATTCCAGTTCATCTTTTAATAATATCCCAGCAGGATTTGACCCTATTATTGGAATTCTGAATCATTTCATCATTTCTCATGATTCTGTCTTTCATTACATGTTTGTTGAAATGCTTTTTTAACGCTTTATATTCAAATGGAGGTTGTGTATTTTTTCTTTTGCAATAGATAGATATCATTATGATCATAGATAGATAGATATCATTATGATCATAGATAGATAGATATCATTATGATCATAGATAGATAGATATCATTATGATCATAGATAGATAGATATCATTATGATCATAGATAGATAGATATCATTATGCCAGAGCCATAGGTGCTGACTAATACCTGACTTACATCTGGTTAAGGACTTCAAGTCACGCTTCACAGGTTATGTCATGCATAACAATTGGGAGGCAACATGAAACACTTAATGAATTTCTCGGTGAAGTGAGTAAACGAGGGAGATCTACTACCCGCTAAAATAATCGATGGTTTATTGATGCATTAAAAATCGATTTCATGACGCAGGTCATCGACGGCATTTGTTTTTTTAATGCTACAGTCACAGTCTAAACTATCAGTCTGCCTACTCTCATATAAGCTATGGGAAACTCTTAGGTGGGTCAGCTGTCTAGCAAGCCTAGAACATGGTGTACGGTGAGTTGAGCGGGAATTTTGAAACTCGGACTTCCCCAGATTTCTGTTATGTATAGTTCCTACCTACCTTTAGCTGATTTCTGTGATGATAGCATCATCAGGAAATACTTCCTGTAATACAATAGGGAGCATTCCATAGAATGGGTAAAAATAATATTTGTTTAAGTAAAATTTGTTTAGACTGTGCTACAGTAAAGAACCTCAAAGTCTTGCTTCCTGTACTATTCTTAACGAAGAAAAAGTTGTTTCATAAATTTGATAACGGCTTTTTTTGGCAAATAATAAAGAATTGAAGGTGCAGAAATACATTTAAGTATGTTTTTTCTGCACAGTGTCAAAAATTTCACCTCGATCAAGCTTCAAGTATCATCATAAATAAATGTCAGAGAGAGCATTTTGTTCCAAAACGCCAATAAAACTGGCTCTCTTTTTGTTCTCATCCGGATAAAAAGATCAAAGTGTATTTTAAAATAATGAGCAACCATGGTTAAATGAAAGATAAGTTAACGTTTGATGTATCTTGCATTCATACAGATACTATGGTCCATTGTTAATCAGTGTCCAAACCCGAGTCTACATAAGATTTTCTCCGACAGCAGGTGTTCCATCTAGGCCGATGGCTCCATCGACAGCTTACTCTACGGTCAAAAACGTCGGTTATGAATTCGGTCGTCGGCTGACGAAGAATACCTGCTGCTGCTGCTGACTAATGAAATATAAATAGGGTGAAAATTTATTGCTATTCCCTTGCCTTACATGAATTAATTGTTTTTGGAAACAGAAATTAAACTGAGCTGAGATTATCGAGGAAGCTACTTATTGAACCCTACTGTTGACATTGTGGGTGTCATCAATAGTGAACAAGTCTAATGACGTAATAGCGTTCTTAAACTCACAAATATTTGATTCATTAATGACTCTCCTGAACTCAATCTCATGCTTTACGGCTGATTGTTGTAAACACTTTGGATCAATTAGCAACATTTGGGCATAATGATTTGAAATTATTAACCTCTTAGCTGCGGCAAACGTTTATCTACGTTTTCACGGGCAACTGCGGGAAAAACGTTTTCAAACGTTTGACCGTGTCCTGCCTCCAGAGCCTAGAACCCTTCCTTATTTTTACGACCCCAGCCTTCTCTTTCCACGGGGGGACAATAGGCCATCCCCATTCCTACCCTAAACTGGTCACTCCCCCGCTCATTATGGGTCGCTTTCCATCGCCATGTGGTGCGACGGGTGCGACCCTTCAAATTGTCCACTCGATGAGCTTTGGAGGCCGCAGTTGCCTTTCAGTAGCTCCCTTGTGACGAGCGTACTTTGTTGCGATTTCTAGATTATTTGTGTATTTGATTTGTTATGTCGACGGTACATCAGGAAAAACTTGTGGACAGTGGGAAAAATGCCAAAAGACTGGTGAAAAAAATTGAGAAACCAGATGCTGTTGTGGACTATATAAAGAACATGCGCTTAGTTGACAAATCGGATACGATGATTGGTTCAGTTAAATGCATGAGAAAATCAGTGAAGTGGTATAAGAAACTATTTTTTCATCTACTGGGTGTCTCCATGCTGAATGCTTTTTACTTACACAAAAAGAGAACTGGGAGTAAAAGTCCCTACAGGAAATTTGTTAGAGTTGTAATTGATCAACTTCTAAGTAAATCATGTGATTTAGCAAGGGAAAAATTGGGGGCGAGGGAAAATTTCCCACACCGATTAACTTCTAGGCATTTTATTGAGAAAATTCCACGTAATGAAAACACAAAAGATCCTCAAAGACAATGTTTTGTATGTAAAAATTCTCGGAAGAGAGAAAAGAAATAATTCCAGATTTTGGTGTCGAGAATGTAATACGGTGCTATGTTTAGATCCATGTTTCAAGGAATGACTCACTGAATAATTTTTTAGTATTTTCTGGAAAAATAAAGTATAAAATTAATTATTTTACTTTAATTTAACCCTCATTCCCGTGAAAACCATTTATAATTTTGTTTGGAGTTTTAATTTCAGGAAATAAACATTTAAAAATATAGCAATACATATGTACCAAATAAGGCGAAAATCAACGGATATACACGGTGTTTGGAGTCGTATAAATCAGAAAATTACAAGGATAGTTATCATAATACTTATTTAAACAATTTTGAATAAATAAATAAAATAAGTTGTTCATTGCTCAATTAATTTATGACCAACTTCCGCCCAACCCCCGCAGGGAGTGGGTTGAAAAAAGGGAAGGAAGCGAGCGAGAGGATAAGAAGGGTCTTCTACCTGTTCTCCATCTCCCTAAAGAGGAGAGGGACAGGCTCTGAGTCGCTTTCTTCCGCACAGAGTGGTAGGCGAAAAATCTTGCTGCCGCAGCTTGAGGGTTAAGGGAAGCACTGTCGCTGAGTGAAGATGGCTACTTATGTTGGTTAGTAGGTAGTCAATCCCAGTGCTTGAATTGCTGCTCACTCTAGTGGGAAGGCCATAGTAGTTCAGATGAAAGCCAAATGAATTTAGTATATCGAATAATCTAACTTTCACTTGATCCTCAGATGGGAAATTTATATTAAAATCTCCTCCATTACAGATTTTAAAGTTTGGACCATATTTCCGAAAAAGAAAATTTAATGTGCTCTATAAATTAATAACAAACAAGTCAGGGTCACTCAATGGACTGCGGTATAAACCAATAACAATCATATTAATATTTGCAAACTTAGCTGCACAGCATTCGAAATGGATATCCGCCGCCAGTGGAATATCTATTGGTGCAGACCTCAGATGACAAGAACTGAATATAGAAACCCCACCATGTGTTGCACCAGATCTTACAAAAGAGGCAATAGGTACATAATTAGAAGGGGTATACAAGTCTGGTTCATCAGACTTAAACCATGTTTCTGAAAAAATCAAAATATCAATTTTCTCTTTAGACAATTCAAAGTCAATAGTATTAATTTTGTTGCGTAATGATTGCACATTTAGATGGAGAATCTGTACAAAATAATTCGATTTTAGTAACCCAGATTTCCGAGTTTCACTCTTCAAAGGTTCAGCACAATTTACTTTTACTTAATTCTGTAAACCAACATCTAGTCATGCATAGGTGACATTTGCACAGTCAGACTTTGATCTGGTGTTCATTCTATGACTGACACCAGTGGATACCACATCACTTACCACCTTTTTATCCTTCATCCCTTAACACATTTCACGAGGAAACTCCTAACTCACTTGATAACTGCACATAATTAATTTCACCAGCACAAACACAAACCTCCTCATGACCATGATTATCAACACTAAGGGGAGGGTTTGGCTTTAGGGAGATAAAATCATTCACTTACACATCTTCAGGCCATAGAAGATGGTAAAAATCTCATGTACTCTGCAGACTAAGGAAAATGCACCTCGGCATCACACTCTTTCTAACTAATGGGGTCCACAGGGTGGCACCTCACATGTATATCATGAGCAGGTGCACTAGCAGCTGACATGCATAATGTCACACTCTTGTGGTACATCTTTTTGCAATGTGTACGTGAACTGAGAGTAGGGTAGTCACGTATTCTGTGATGGCAGAAACTCACTCATCTGGAAACCCGTCCTGAATCTCTTGTCATTGGAACAGAATTGACATCCAGTGCATGCTGGTGACTCAGAAGTTCATTCAGTTCAGAAGTCCATACAGTATACTTCAAGTAGTTTAAATATAATATTGCAATGATTAATTATTATAAACATTGTGGACACATCCATTGACATTTGGCATTTTTTTTTTCCAGGTTGACACCAAGTGCAAAATGGCTTCAAACCTAAAAGATTTTCTGTTTAAGGACAAAGGGGAGGGCCAAGAAACAATGAATGGAACTAAGAACAAAGGGGATGGAATACCTAATACATTCAGGAAACATACCAGTGATAAAAATTTTGGCGGAAGACCAATGTACATGGCTGGAACTGTTCAGAATGCAGCAAGAGGAAACCCTTGGTTATCTCGAGGTAGTCCTCCACCAAAGATCAATCGGAGAGGTAGGGGGAACTTTATACCCAGTAGCAATCTGCATGCTGGACCAAAGACTGGTCGCAATCCGATTAGAAATGAGCATGGCTCATCTTGGAGAGCCCAGCCAAAGTGGCAGCCTTCAAAACCAATTGAATTCAATGGCATCAGAAGTGATGCCCAGGATAGGAGAAAGAAAGAGGTAGAATTTCATCCTGAAAATGAGGACATTCCAGGATTCCAGGTCTCTGAAATGAAAGATCTATTGACAATGGATTCCACTGTGTTGCTATTGCATTTAAATCCTAGACTAAAGGATTTAATTACCCTGCTGAAACGGAAACTTGGACCCAACATGATAATGCTAGTGGTGGAAGTTTTGGCCAAAATTACCTCCTCCACTAAGAAGGACACTCAAGCTGCTTTTCTGGCACACACAATTCAACCAAGTGTCTTGGAACAGTTTTCTTCACTCTCGTTTGACATCATCGCCCAGAACATGACATTCACCCCTGATGAGCTGATAAAGTACTTTGCAAATCTATATAGTCTGTATAATGCTTTTGTGCAAATGATGCCAGCCAAGGCCAGTGAAATTTTGAGTGACCATTGTACACGGGCTGTGATGGCACTGCAGAATTTGAAGCTCATGAGGAAATTGACGGTTCCGTCTAAGCTGGAGGAGGATTACAAAATGTTAATGGATCAGGTGGAGAGTCTGATTAAGGAACGTCAATCGGCTCCTCAAAGAAGGTTCAAAGAAAAGGTGAAAAGGGAGTGGCAACCTGGTATTGATTTCCGACAATTGAGTGTTCATCCCTTGCCACAAGACTTGTCTAGGAAGGTGGAAGTAAATTTATGCCCAGTGGTGATAGATGGGCCGTACAAAAGTGTGGAGCATTACTTGGATGTGCAGTTCAATCTCATGAGGGAGGATTTCCTCATTCCACTGAGAGAGGGAATAGCTAATTTCATTGGGCAACAATCTGCAAAATCATCCAAGTACAAGCGTATTGAGAATGTGAGGTTCTATAGAGGTGTGAGGTTTTTGAACCAGTTTGTTGAGGGAGAGGGCGTTGTCACAGAAGTACTGTTCAATCCTCGAGCCAAGTCAAGTAGGCACAACTGGCGGAGATCCAAGAGGTTGCTGTTTGGATCTCTCCTCTGCTTCACGAGTGACCTGTTTAATTCGATAATTTTAGGGGTGGTTGTGGATAGACCAGTGGAAATACTTGAGAAAGGTATTCTACGTTGTGAGCTTCTCGGTGATTTAAGGGAGGAGGGATTGTTCAAAAAAGAGTACATCATGGCCGAGAATGAAGTGTATTTTGAGGCATATCAGCATGTCTTGAAAGCGCTGCAAAATTTCAGTGAATTGAATTTTCCCTTGAAGGAATACTTGATTGATGTATCATCTGATTTACACCTTCCAACCTACCTTTCCAAAAACCCTGTTGCTAACTATCATTGGCCTGGAAAAACATTCCCTGTTTTAGATGAAAGCTTATGGCCATCAAAGGAGGAGCTAAAAGTGAATGAGTCTCAGTTTAGGGCCTTACATTCAGCATTGACCAAGAAGTGTGCAGTTATTCAGGGACCTCCAGGGACAGGGAAGACTTATCTTGGCCTCTTAATTGCAAAATTATTGCTTAAAAATTCTTCTTGCTGGAGAGGAGGGGGGGAAGGCCCAATGTTGGTCGTTTGTTTCACAAATCATGCTCTTGATCAATTTCTGGAAGGGATTCTCTCATTCACAACGAACATTGTGAGGGTTGGTGGTCAATCTAAAAATGAGAAACTTGATAATTATAGCTTAAGAAATGTCAGGAAAGTAAAAGGAATCAAAAGATCAGGCCTTGGAGACATCATGGAAAAATTGAAGGAATACTCCTGGTCCATGAACCATAATAATGAGTTATTGAAGGAATGTATGAAAAATACAGGGATTATATCTCTTAAATATTTGAGTAATATCTTAGTTAGAAGTGATGCATCATGTTTTCCATTAATCAGCCGCTGGAATGATTCACATTTTGTTGCTTGGCTGTTTGCTGGGATATATTTTCATAACTTTATGGGGCTTGACTTCGACCTGAATGACATTGAGCCCATTAAAGAGGAAATGATTGATTTTTACTCTTGCACTCTTCAGGGAATGGGGAGAGATATTTCACAACTTAAAAGGGAAGCATTGAAGGCAGAAGGTTATGAACAAGAAGGCATCAAGAATGAAGTAATGATGTTTTTGAGTAGGTTCCACTTCCTGAAAAACAAGCTGGCCGAACCTTTTGAGCCAAATATTGGTTTAATTGAAAGGTTATCCAGAGTGAGAAATGTAAATAGCTTGCACCCGGACCATAGGTGGACATTATATAAGTATTGGGTGTCACAGTTAGTTGAGTATTATCAGGAGAAATTGATGTTCGATCGGCAGATTTATCAACACTTGAATGAGCAAAAATTAAGGCTAATGGAAGATATGTATCAACACACAATGTTTGCATGTGACGTTGTGGGAATGACAACAACTGGAGCTGCAAGACATCAGTTACTGCTGCAGAAGTTGGGACCTAAAATTGGTGAGATACTTGTCATAGTATACGAATTTTTAGTTCGTGAGAATTTCCACAATTTCAGTTCAGTAAGTGGACTTTGCTATTCAACGGCAGCTGCAATCCAATTTATGTTCATTTTACTAGTCAAATAATTTGTTCATTTTACTAGCCAAGTCTCATTGCATCGTTGAACTTAGACGTTTTACTGCTAATTGTCATGCAATTTAAATGGGTACTTCGATATTTAATGGCAGCCAACAAAAATGCATGAAATTTACAAAATATTGTGACCCTTGTTGGTGTTAAACTATGTTGATATGTCTACTCCTACTTAATACCCTGTGTGTGTGGGACTGGGGTTGTTAGGACTAGGTTGTTAGGAGAAAATAGGGGAGGATTAGAAAAAGGAGGTGGACAAGGTTTTCCCAAGTTCTTGTGATCAGAGAAAGAGGAAAATATTTTGAAAATTCATAGTTTTCAGAACTTCTTATGAGTTTCGTATGTAGGTTAGCTCTATCCACTTGTTTCTCATTATATTTTCAGTGGTTGTATCTCAAGAAAACATATAATTTGAAAGAATACTTCAGTGCCTGCTGGTGTATTCAGGTTCAGCTTCCAAAATCGACCACCATACCACCCCCCACCTCCCCCCACACCTCCCCACTCCTCCCCCACCCCCTGATGATGGAGGACAAGTCGTTCTCCGAAACGTTAGGCCCCATGGACCTGCTCACCCAGGGCAAAACCCAAGAAACCTTTATCCATGTAATAAATGCTTCTTTTGCAAGATAATGAAAAACTTTTTCACAGATATTGTTCATAATTCTGACTATACAGGCTCATCTCATTGAGATTTGCTTTCACATCAGCATTGGATGGTATCCAGTTAAAATTAGAACAGTTTCTGTCTAATGATATACTGTAAACCTTATTTGGGGTAGGGAAATGACTTAGATAATTTTTTCAATTTTTTTTTCTGAACTGGCTGTTTCTTTATGATCATATGCATTTGATACAATTAGGAAATGCAAATCAGTCACCATGATACAAGTTTCCTTCTCTAACCTATCCAAACCGTTAAGCCAGTGGAAGGGGTTGCTGTAAATCACAAGTACTGCCCGTTACGCTTTTACTCTAGAACTGCCGCCTTCTTTATTCAGTGAGAGGAACATACAAAAGGGTCCCTAGAGGGCAGCACCATACAGAGGAACAAAAACAAAAAATGGTGGTCGATATTTTGAATATACCAACTTAAAGAGCTTCCTGATAAAGATGAGTGACAGTAGAAGTATGGCTGATGGGATATATCAGTTAGTAGTATAGTGACTACTTATTATCATAAGACCATTCACTTCCTTAAATTACAGTTTTTTTAAACTACCCATCACCATGTGTATGACTTCATAATTTCAAAAAGAAATATTAACTCTTATTTAGGTAGTTAAACATTCTGTTTCTTGAGTTAAGATCTCATGTGGTTCTTATTTTGATTATGAATCATATGGTACTCAAATTTGATACTCATGCTTAACATTTTTATTAATTACTCAAGTTCCTAATTGTGTCTGGCCATTGTCTTAACTTTCAGTGATCGTCGAGGAGGCTGCAGAAGCCATGGAGTCTCACATTGTTGCATGCCTTTCTTCCAAATGTGAACATCTTATATTAATAGGTAATACTTCAAAATGAAATATAAATGGAGCATATTTAAGGATTTTTCTATAACGAGAGTAACTTATTTTCTTGTTCAGGTGATCATAAGCAGCTGCGTCCATCCCCAGCTGTCTACAAGCTAGCTAAAGATTATCACTTGGAAATATCTCTCTTTGAGCGCTTGCTGATGAATGGAATCAGGTTTGATACCCTGTTGATTCAACACCGAATGAGGCCAGATATTGCTGATTTGGTGTTTCCAGCTGTGTACCCAGTGCTGGAAAATCATCCAACTGTGATGGCATATAATAATGTAGCTGGTCTAAAAAAAAATTTATTTTTCATCACTCATACTCATCCTGAAGAAACGGTGAGACCTAACTGTTCATACCCTTTGCTGAATAATTCATTAATTGATAGCTTTTAGTATTAGGAACAGAACGTTGCTATTTAGGTCATTGATTTATGTCCTAGTTTTGTGGTTTGGCTATAATTCTGCAAATGGCTGTCACTCACTCTAAAAATACTTCATGTCTTAGTCATAGAATTCTTTCTAATTTGGATTATAAATCCAAATAGGTTTTTTGCCTGATACTATTATAGAAATTGCTACAAAGTCACAACTGCACACACTAACCCATTCATAAATATATGTCGCTATGATTTTTTGCCCTTTTATCTGCAGTAATTTGCAGTAGCTTCATGTAGATCAACTCCACTCATACCCTGGCTGTAATAATGAATAACATTAGGCTGAGGCTGATTGTGAGTGAAAAATTTGAAATATTTTCTTCGGCCTTCTATGGTATATCTTCACCTTCATGACAGGTTTGACTGCCCCTAAATTTGAGGTTACTGTCACTCGGCAGTTGTCATTGAGAGAATTGTCAGCAAATGAGAAGAATATTCTTAGACTCATTTGAATAATCGAAAGCACCTTTCACCTAATGGCTGAATCCTTAGGAGACAAAATTTTGGATTTTACTATTTTGTATATCTCTTCCTGTGGGCAAACCCAAAACCCTCTTTCACTCCGGGCTGCTTGTAACTGAGGATCTACCTATTTTTCATTTGTGATAATGCAAATTTGTATGCAATTTTTGCCATTTTTGCGCAGTTAATGCAAATTTTATGTTAATGGAAAATTACATGATCTTGAAATATTTTTGTCTTTGTGGGCCATATAGTAGCCTTATGGGTTTATGTTACAATGGTGTTGAGGGATTGCCCGACAGCAGTGATGGAAGTAACAAGCTTATGCCCTAACTGATGATTTTTGAATTATCTGAAGAAATATTTGTGTATGGTGAGGAATCACATCTCACAGACCACAGTCCATTTCCTCCATATGGAAATATGACTCCTTTAACCCTCTTAGTGCTGACTCCTGCCAGCGGTTCTTGCAAGAAATGCAGAGGGTAACTTAATGAAATGTATCACTAGGAAAATAATTATTACACAATTATTGTTCAAAATATCCATACGCAGTTTTTCTTATTGTGTATACATTGAATTAGGTAATAATAAAAAAGACTTGTACATCATACAAAAAATAATTGTAATATATTTGTGTGCAAAAGTTAAACAATTTGTTGCCTATGAGCCGATATATCGGCTTGTCGCACTAAGAGGGTTAAGCCACGTAATGTGCATGGCATACAGCATTCCCCTTTTTGAGTAGAAAGGAGGATTCCTTCCATTACCAGGAGTTTTGCTTTAGTTACTGCAGGCACATTTTAATAACATAGTCTTGGATGGACTGTGGTCATTGAGTTACTAACTGTTTTGATCTCTTTCCCTTATACAGTGACTGGCATAATTTCTTTGTCACTTCCGAGATAGGTGAAGGAATCCACTTGCTCTAATATTTTTTTATGAACCTTAATTGCTCTACAAGTATTGTTAGTGCACAGTTTGCACAATTATATGTGAATTGCTGTGCTCTGTTTGTGTAAGAGTGTTGGTAGACTAGCTTCTGAGTTTTTCTGCCAGAAATGAGTAATATAGGGAATTTTTTTAATTAACTTTTCTTTAAGCCTCATTTTCCAAAAGGTGAACTTTTTTACGCAATTTTTGCTCTCAGTGGCACTTATAGAGAACTATAGTATACATATGCATGTATATTTCTTCTACTAACATGATTTCTTCTCTTGAACAAATAGGCAATGGATGATTTGAGCAAAAGGAATACCCATGAAGCCGAGTTCCTTATTGCTCTTTGCAGGCACATCATTTTACAGGGTTATGATTCTAGTCGGATTACAATCCTTGCAGCTTACCTTGGACAAATGTTCCTCCTGACTGAGGTAAAATTTTCCATCTTAGAGCAAAAGTGCATTGAAATATTATCTTCTGGCATTCAGACTAAGAAATTGTGTGGCTTTTTTCTTATACTCATTTAAATTTCAAGTGTTACATTTTTTTACAGTCTGGTCACATGTGTTTGGGAACACTTCTTGTTTTATTCACCAGTAATACAACATATTCTAAAAGAAATTATACATTCTATTTTGTAATAAATCATTTTGTCATGTTCACCCTGAGGTAGTGGATTACTTAGTATGGTGTTTGATTGAGTTGATGAACTAAGAAATAATTTAAAAGCAGTTTCAAAAGTAAACTTTGTAGTGATTTAATTGGCATTAATTTTTCAGTTTCTTAACTCTCTTGGAGCCCCCGAAATTTGGTGGTACTAGCGAAAAGTGCCAGCGTGAATTTGAGTTTTGTAACACCTTATGAGGTACTATTTTAGATATGAATGTAATATTTTTTTATTTTACTAAAAATGAATTAATTGTTGTTTATAATATTCTGATGCATTGCATGAAGGATAAATGTAATAATTACTACAAAATTATTTTGAAAAATAATTTGTGCTCAAGCCAATGTATCGGCTCGTGGCACTTTTTGCCCGTGGAGCAAAAGCTGATAGATCGGCCCGTGGCACTAAGAGGGTTAAAAGGAAATGAACAGTATTTAGAGTATTTTTGACACAAATTTTATTCCTCAACCTCGCCTTCATAGCAACTATGGTATATGTATTTCAAATAACCAGATGAAACTTAACCATTTTTGTCTCTTGGCAACTTTCTCATGTGTTTTTTTCACATTACTTCTAAAAAACAGTTGTTTTAGGGCTTATAAACAGAGCATAATGTAAGACTACAAGAATCAAGAAAATACTTTTCTATTAAATCCACAATAAACACCCTCTCCATTTTTTTCTTAAAAGCAAGCTTATAAAAAATAAGCTCATATTGGCAAAAAGATATTGAGACATAAAAAGTTATACTTTTAGAGTATTAACAGTTACCCTGAAACACTAAAAAAAGTAAGAATTTGTTGCTTAGTGATAATATTTATGAGTTATTGTGCAATATTTAGCACATTCAATGAATCATCCCTGAAGAACAAAGCATTGTATCCAATTGTGCACTATGTAAAAAAATTGGTTTATAGATCAGAAAAATGTGACATTTTAGTATTGATGTAACTTTTTTTTTGACAGTTGAGCACTCTGTTCATAAAACTTTTTTAGTAAAACAACATAACAAAGGGCAAACCCTCTGGACTTTAAACCCCCACTCGACAAATGCCCACCACTCAACAAATGGCACATTAGGAGGTTAAGAGTGTGCTCTATACTTTTACTTCTCTCCAATACTGTTTACCTACTACTCAATTGATTTCCACTGGTATCCAAAGATGATGAATCATGAGCTATGAATACTGTGTGAAGACAAAATTTACTTTTTCATCTCTATCATCTTTCATTATTATTTAGTCGTCTTAGAAGGAATCTTTGTGTTTTTGCGACCATTTTAATGTTTAGTCCTGATAAATAGGAAAATAGGGAAAGGAAATTTGCTGCATCTAAAGTTCAGTGGGGTACCCTGATGTATGTCAGCTGTAATAAAAACCAAGACTACAATAGGAAATCAAGGTCAAAGTTTGAAATTTAAACTGTTGAGTCATATGTGAGGACTAATATGGTCAGAGATGGCTGCTGAAATTTCCGATGACTTCCATATCAGTTTCAGCAATCGTTATGAATTTTACCAAATGCCTTGAAAGTTTTAGAGAGCTCAAATGTAAAACAGCTGTGGTAATGTGAACATGATGGTATTGAATTTAGACTGCACAAATGTGAAAAAGTGCTAGTTGAGTCCGTTCTATTCGGGGAATGGGTGTACATGTGAAAACTGTTTGGCTTGTATATTGGCCATTGTAGTTTTCATACAGCAGCCATAGAAGTATTAATCAGCCATGAGGGCTAACATTACTTTTGTATTCAGTTGTGGATGTTGGTACTAATGATGTTATGTTTTTTTCAGGAGAGGGATAAATGTCCTATTACCAAGGATGTCAGAATAGCAGTGGTTGATAATTTTCAAGGAGAAGAAAATGACATCATCCTATTGTCCTTGGTCAGAAATAATGAAGAAGGAAAAATAGGGTTTTTGGCTAGTGAAAACAGAACATGTGTTGCTCTTTCGAGGGCTAAGGAAGGTTTATACATAATGGGGAACTTAGATATGCTGGCAGACAAGAGTAGTCTTTGGTCAAAGATCAAAGAGGTTCTTGTAGGGAAAGAGGCTGTGGGGAGTCATTTAACTCTTCAGTGCCTCAACCACCCAGAGCAGCTGACAGAGGTGAGCAAAGCTGAAGATTTCAATGACATCACTGAGGGCGGCTGCAGGTTGATGTGTGAGGAGAAGTTGAGCTGTGGGCACAAATGCAAGAAAGTGTGCCACATTGAAGGTCATTCAGAATATAAATGCCTTGAAGTATGCGACAGAGTTATGTGCACCCGTGAACACCGTTGTGAGAAACAATGCTGGCAAGAATGTGGTGAGTGCAGGATCATTGTTGAAAGCACCCTTCCGTGTGGTCACGCTGCCAAGCTGCAGTGCTTTGAAGATCCCAGAGATTACAAATGCCTGGAGGAAGTCGAGGTCACTCTTCCTGATTGTGGGCACCTGAATAAAAAATGTTGTGGCACAGCCATAAACATGGTGGAGTGCTCATTCCCTTGTGACAGTCGACTCCCTTGCGGGCACGCATGTGCCATCAAATGCCACGTCAAGCGTGATCCAGAGCACTTGGAGTACAAATGTTTGAAAGAGTGCACTCGCAAGAATGTTGATTGCAAAGCTCAACACATGTGTCAGAAAAAGTGCTTTGAGGAATGTGACTCATGCATGGTCAAGGTGAAGAGGAAGCTTCCCAACTGTAATCATCATTTCGACATGAATTGCTCCACTGATCCATCAACAGTTGAATGTCTCAAACCATGTAAGAAGCAGCTCGACTGTGGGCATGTCTGTCGGAGGAAGTGTGTGGAATCCTGTGGTGGATGCTTGGAGATGGTGATGAAAGAAATACCCGACTGCAATCACCAAGCAAAAATGAAATGCTGTGAAGTTCCTGAAAGGAGGATGTGCAAAGAGAAATGCAAGCGAATTCGAAGTTGTGGTCATAATTGCACAAGTGACTGTGGGATACCATGTGAGGAAAAGAGCTGTGAATCTTTGTCCACGAAAACATCCCGAGCTCGTTGTGGACATGATGTGAGGATCTTCTGCCATGAAATGAATAAGGGTGAGTACATTCATCATTGTGTGTATTCTGTCGAATGTAGTCTGATATTTCTGCTTAAGCTGTAAAATACTCTCTTTCTGCAATGAGCCCTATCTGTAAGTCTGGGTTTCTCAGGTTAATACTGTTGGTTAAAAAATAGTTAGTCGAATGATATGCCTATGCCAACTGGCAAATCTGCACGGACTTATACCACTTGACTGGTTAAGATAGCCCACTCACCTTGGTACTAAGCCTGCAAAAACTCAGTTTGTTGTTTATTAATTGAAAAATCATTTTTTTTAAGTGGGCTAAGGATTGTGATTGTTTTAAAACACCATCGCAAAGAGCTGTAAAACAAGTCGTATGTTATGTTTATGGGACCCATTTTTAGCAAGAAAAAAGTTTCATAAAGTGAGATATTTGTATTGTCTTTCCTGAGACCCATGGCTGAAACTACATGATGCCCAGAGCATGAAAAAGTGTCTTATGATTTCATCTGTGCATAATATGAATTATTTATAGCTGCTTAATGTAGCTTTTACTATTGCCTCACTCAACTGTCATGACATCACTTGCTCATGGCCCTGGTTATTACTCACCATAAAAACTGAATTTCCAGCCTTCATTTAAAAGATTCTTCAAAGATTTTGAAAATTAAAGGATAAGCGACTCACTTTGAGTCATGTAATGAGTAACCTATATGCCCTCTGGTGACATGGCATTATAGGCTATTTTCATAACTGATTGTCACCATTTGTGCAATGAATGGTAAGCTTGAGTCTCTAATTATTTATTGATCACATTAAATATCCTTAAGTAGAAAGCTTAGGTCAGGGGAAAGATCTGGCCATGACCCATTTCCATTACCAATGCCACTGTACAACTGTTTATGGCCATGTCCAGAGGGAGTGCCACCTTAGATGTGGGTAAATGTCGTCAAAAGGAATATCTTGCTCTGCTTGTATCTTTGGTATTTTAGTGATTTTTCTTTGTAATGCTGCTACATTACTATGAAATATACATCTTGTAAATGATTAGTTTTTATTATACTTGTTAAATTCTCTTCATGATGATTAGGTTTTTTCAAGAAAAAAATGCAAACACCCAATTTGCTGCAACTTTTTCTGTAGCAAATGAGAAAGAACTGTAATTTTAGGGTAGCATTAAGAAATTTTTTGTCTACACAGTATATAACTTTCGTTACTATTGAATGCTAAGTTTCTTCCTTTTAAAATACCCAAGTGAGCATTCCATTTGAAAAACCATAAATAACTGGCATTTTTTTCCCATCTTGGTAAGAATGGAATTTGTGTTATTTAAACAATTACAAATCATGGTCAACCCATGTAGTGCTAATTTCACTGTGAGCAATTCTTATTAGTTTTCTCATAATGACCTGCATTGCTCTCAGAATCTCTTTTTCCGATTACTAAAATGGTAAATTACAATGAAGTAATTCATAGTTTTAGTTTTATTCTCTTTTTTTCTTCTTGACCTACTTATTGATTATGTACTAATATTAATTGCAAATACCGTGAAAACTAGCTATCCTATTGTATGTCATCACACAAATCTGAAAAAAAGTTCTTATGGATGGTTCACATTCATCCTGCTAGTTGTAATATAAAGAGGACATTTGGGTGTTTTCAGAATGATCAAAGTGCAAGGCATTCGCCTGACATTCCGCATTTGAAATTCCGTGACTCGCAGTTGTTATAGAAATTGGGATGAGTCGATTCCACTTTTTTTCGATTCTGATCCTTTCAAATCGATTCCCAATTCTCTATTCCTATTCCATCAACTCTTATTCATAATAACAGGTGGGATATTGATATACCAGTAGCATATGACTATTACTTAAATTCAAGTATTGGCTGAAATAAAGTAACAATGACAATTAAGTCGCTCAAAAAGTATATTTATTAACAAATAGCAAGTATATCCTGTTTATTGAGGTAGATTAGAAGTACAAATTGATAGCCTACACCCAAAATTTCTGAGACAAATATGATGTGATAAATGAAATTTGATTTGAATATTTATCTATCTGGAACCGTTTGATTCAGAATCGACTTTAGGCTATCGATTCTCGATACCGATTCTAATCCTGAGAATCGGTGGAATCGAGAATCGACATTTGGATTCCACTCATCCTTATACAGAATCGATGGTCACCCTAGAGTGCGTAACTAGCCCACACATGATCTACATCTACGTAATGAAATGCCCAAAAAATCCATTCAGCATGAATGGAGATTGTTGTGAAACTTTTTATTCTCTCTAGACACATATTTAAGCTTTCATTTCAAATGTAGTCTTTGAAAATATGTATCAGCTAAAAGGAAAAAATTATTGGAATATATTTAAAAGTACATATTATGATTTGTGGTACAGAAAAAAACATGGAGTGCATGGAAGTAATTGTTATGCTGCATTTCTTATACAGGACAGCTAGTCCACGCACAGCCCTTTATGAAAAACGTTAATACTGTGCTAATGACGACGAATCAAAACAAGTGGTCTAAAAAAAAAGTTTTTTATGGGTCACTGCATTTTGCATCTTTTTCATGATTTAAAAGTTTTTTCCCAAGTCACCTTGTGATTTGTCTTCCTAGAGTCATGCTATAAATGTTTAAAGTTTGGAAAGTCATATCTTTGGGCCTTCAAATCAGGTATTTTACCAGCAATGTGTTCAATCATTTCAGAAGTTATAGAAAGGCACAATAAACCATGTGCTCGCAAAGGTATTTTCTGGTTCCACTACTTCCAGCTTCCTTTTACCTTATAGCATTTGGGACCAATAAAACCTTACCGGAAGTTGCAAAGCAACCTACAGTTGGCTCAATCTTGTATAACCCTTGTACTACATTTCTCCAACACATTGTGTTTGTTGGGATCCATCTTTTAAGAATTACTGTATATCTTCTGCAATGAGCTAATGCTGAAAAGCATGAAATAATATTTCCATTTATCTATAATGCATGCTTCAGTGTAAATTACATGTTTGCTAATGTATACAGAAGTTGTTTTTCCACATGGGTACTTAAAATTCATAACATTTTTGCAAACTGCCCTTATTTCGATTTCAGTGACTACTAGAAATCATATCATTGTTATGAAGCCCATTACTGTGGAGTCATCAATTTTAGAGGGAATTTAACCTTGGACAGTGAAAACTTTATATTTCATTCCAATTTTCATGTAACACTGTGCCTTATGAAACGCAGCTTGTGAGAATTGGAACTATGAAAATAAAATTATCCCACTTACTTATGTTGTTCAATTAATTCTTTTTATTTTGTGGCAGAACTTAGTCCAGAGGCCCTTATGCTAAGATGTTTAGAGCCTTGTGGTAAAGTCTTAGAATGTGCCCACAGATGCAAAGGCACATGTTCTCAATGTTTACAAGGAAGAATCCATGTCACCTGCCGCGAAAAGTGTGAGAGGAAACTTATTTGTGGACACAAGTGAGTATATACCCTAATACTACTAGTATTATTAGTTACTCTTTAAAACTCTTTGGTATTATTAGTTATAGAAAGGATGTTGATGGAAATCACGAACACCAGCTTTAACTTAACATGGCGTCACAACTTTAATCCGGCATGACTGGAAGTACAGATAACGGACATCGACACAAGAACAGTATAAACACACAAAAATATAAAGGAGGCAAAAACAAAAGACAGACAAATCTCAGTTGCAAGTACCAACTTAGAAATTATACAAAACTTTGGAGCATAAACATTACCCATTCCAACAGGTATCACTGCCCAGCCGGCACAAGGTGGCAAATATTCCTAAACGAATGGATACTATCCCTACAGTTATGGGATATGTCATCTGGTGGGTGGATGGGATATCTCAAAGCATGGAATATGATAGATATACAATCGGAAGGATGAAGAGATATTAGACAGATGAATGTCCGCATAGAAATGTCTATTTGCCGCGTTAGGATAAATTGCGTGCAGTTGTGTGGCAATTATCCCTTTAACCCGATCATCGATAGACAATGGCTAGCCAATCAGGGCCTATGTATCACTAATTAACTATTTCCGCGCCATCTATTGGCGGTAATTGGAAACTAATTTATATGGCACTATACTTGATATATATTTTCATGTGTAGCTAATAGTTTTTTTTATTCTTTTAGCCAGTCATTAAAAGGGCACTTTTTTGACCACAACGTTTCAGGACTTACATGCACCAACTTTTATTCTCGAACAGCGTCCCACAATACACATCGCCAAATCAGCACCTAAACTGAAAACACTGAACACCCAGAGAAAGAACAAGTGATGTATTTGCACGACCACCAAAAGTACATACTTATGGCCGGTTGCAAGAAAATTTAGTTATGGAATAAATAGTTATGAGATCCATAAAGTTATAGAACTCATAACTATATTCGGGTTGCATGAACACATCTATTAGTTACTTAACTTATTTACCAACATTTAATAGCCTCGAATATTTGATCTAATCTTCCACCGCCGGATAAAGATACGAAATTTTAGCCTATGAATAATTGATAATGCACATTATAATTAGTCAGTAAGAGTAAACAAACTGGTCTCTTGTCTGAAAACAACACTTTTATCAAGTAATTAAGTCTCCAAGCGGTTCATTGCGCATCCGCCATCTTGTCTACTTATGGAACTCATAACTCCATGCCATAAGTTATGAGACCAATGAATTTATTGAATGTTTGTGCAACCCTTATTGAATGGTTGCCATGGCTTATGGGTCCCATAACTTTATGGAATACATATGTTACGTTCCTGCAACTGGCCATTACTCAAATAAAACAATGCAAAAATCCAAATGATGGATATCAAAAAATAAGGCAAACAAAGGAAATAACATTTTTCCGCAAATTAGTTTATTGATGTACCATTTATTTAAAACAAAGATAGCAGCTGTGTAATTAACAATTCCGGTGGCATGTTCAACAATGGTAGGCAGGCTATGACCTATCAGACTATGGTAGCTTCCATGATTCCCTCGAGTGGTTTATAAATGGTCTGAAAAAAATGAGTATGCAATAAATTTGTCACTTTCCATGGCTGCAGTCTTAAAAAATTCTTTGTAAGTACATTATTTACGTAAGAGTAACTAAAGGATAACACAATTTGGGCATTAATGGCGACTCTCATGTTAACTTCGACCCATTTTACTAAAAACAGGCCATTCATGCATACATTAAGAGGACAGATTTAGAGTGGCAAAGTCATAAAGAATTACTTATATATATTTCAAGCACTTAAGGAATTAACACTACAGACATCAATATAAACAACTGGAAGGGTAATTCTTCACACAAAAAAAATATGGCGGCTATGCTGTTCATCAACACTCCAAGCAAATTCATTCTCAACACAATATCATACCTTGAATGCACAATACATTAACAATCACAAATTCATATCAAAATTTCAAGCTTGCTATTCAAATTTGAATCATTTTCGAAAGCAATTCTGGAATATTATAATTTGTCGTAGGGATATTACGTTGTTGATTAAGTAAATTCGTGGGAAATAATGCATACAATCAGGATTTCACCATTCATGAGAATTAAGTATTACCTTACCTTAAATTGCACGAGCAAAGCCGGAAAACAGAGCAGAGCGTCCTGCAAATGCTCCATCATTACCGAAAAGCAAAGCTCACCCACGGTAAATCAGGCAAAGTGCATTCACTTTCCTCCGTTCATCTTCTCTTCATCTTTAAACTCTGTGCATCGTGGCAGGAGGACTACTGAAGTCACAATCGCATAGATAGCGTTGATTTCTCTAAGGCAAGCTCAAGTAATTAAGATACTGATGCTGTTGCCCAAAAAACGTTTAAAAAATTCATTGAATTATTTTTTGTCAGTAAATATCTATTTACATACCACTTCATGAGTAATAATGTAATGAAGATTGGGATATGTTAGAGATGAAAAAGGGAGTGGGGCACATATTGCTAACATATATCTATTTTCTACTGAAGCAAATATCCCTTGTGCTGACTGGGTGATCATAACTGGACAATCTGCACTGAAGTTGGACATGAAAGATAGTTGTGATAACTTTCTGCTACTTTATTTTATCAAAAATTTTAGGTTCTAGCGAGCCCCTGGTGAAAATGTTCCATTGCCCCAGACATATAGGGAGTGAACGTACATCCACTTTGATTGGGAGACCTTCTGGACCTTTCTCTCTGTTAAAAATTTACCATCACAATTATGCTCTGTATAAGTTATCATGAAATTCCTGAGCACAGAATCAGATAAGGTTGTTGCTTTCACTATGAAGCCCTTCTCTGAATTGTACTTATAGTCAATAATGAGTATGTGGTTGGTGAAAAAGACCCGCATAAATTCCTTCTATGGAACAAAGCATTGCAATACAGTAAATTTCGGTTATAACGCGGGTCTAGGGGCACGTAGTTTACACCCGCGTTATCGGACAACCGCGTTATTACGGGAAACTGCATGGGAAGCAATAAAAAAACCCTTAAAGCTAATTTTTATAACCAATTTATTTGCGTAATACATTATTAAAATATTTTTTTATGATTTAGACGCTCTAACGGAAGTTACTAAAATACTCGGATATTTTCTTTTGCCGCGATAGTTGATGGCGTTTCTTTGTCACGTAATTTTTAATGCTTTGCAAGTGCAACAGATGAATATTATCGCAATCACTTTGTCTCTCCAACCAATTCATCAATTCACTTATATTATGCAATAAATTGCCAATTTTTGGCATCTCGACCTCACATTCGTCTTCTTCATTCTCGCTCTCATCTTCCGATGATGCAGCTGTTTTTCTGCGGCTCTGGACTGCAGCCACAATTTCTTCGTCACTCTTATAAGCAGATACAGGAGTTTCCTCGTCTTCGCGAACCCAGGCCTCGAGATCACTCACAATTAGTTTATTAGAAAGAACATCTGAAGCTTCACGTGCGTCCTCTTCCGTGAAACCCAAAAACTCGTCTTCGTCTTCCATTCTATCGCCCGCTGTATACTCGCACTTTGACCAGCAATTTTGAATTGTAGCTGAAGTTATTTTCTTCCATGCAAATCCAATATTATAAGCCATATTCTTCAGGGTAACTGTTTTCAGATATTCTTGTACCTGCAGTTCTGAATTTATGACACTGGTGAGCAATTCCCGCCGATAGTGGGCTTTAAATGCTCTGATAATCCCTTGATCCATGGGCTGAATAAGAGCTGTGGTATTTTTTGGTAAAAATGAAGCCACTATTTTACCATCCCTCGATTTCAAAAGCTCAGAAGACGGATGGGCTGGACAGTTATCCAACAGAAGTAGTGCTTTCTCTTCTAACTTTTTTGATCGTAAGTGACTCTTAACCGATGGTACAAAATCTTCATTGAACCAAGATAAAAAAATGTCGCGAGTCATCCAGGCATTCTGACTGTTTTTGTAATTGATGGGTAGTGCTGTCATATTAACGTGCTTGAAGCACCGAGGACTTCGGTTTTTACCAATACAGAGAGGTTGTAACTTGTGACTTCCTGATTTGTTCGCGCAGAGTAATAAAGTCACTCTTTCTTTGCTCATTTTTATTCCGGATTTATTTGCCGACTTCTTAATATCAAGTGACTTTGTTGGAAGCAATCTGTAGTAGAGAGCGGTTTCATCACATTTATACAATTGCTCTTCAGTGTACTCACCCTCATCAGCCATCTTGCGTAAAGTCCCACAGAATTCTCTAGCTGCTTCACTGTCACTGGAACGAGATTCTCCTTGCATGTTAACTTGCGCTATCCCGTGGCGAATTTTCCACCTCGATAGCCTGCCAGCAGAAGCAACAAAATCCTGAGCACCACCTATTTGTTTATTTTATTTTATTGCCTGTGCTTGTAAAAGTGGACCAGATAATGGAACACCTTCACTGCGCTTCTGAACAAACCACGTAAACAAACATTCACCCACATCACCAGCAGCACTCAACCAGGCCTTTTTTCTATCAAGTCCTATTTTGTCATCCACTTGATCAACGAATGATCGTAATTTATCTTCTTCTTTCATCCAACCACGAATAGTTCCTTCAGGAACCGCGTTTCACTCTGTCGATTATGCCCAACTTTTCTTTAATTGTGTAAGTTTTCCTTTTGGCAGACATCGTTTTAGCCCTAAAATCAATTAACAATTTCGTTAAAAAAAATTTTCATATTCATATAAATTAAGCCTTAGACAGAGGTAAAACAGCACATTCATCATGAAATGCTCGAAGCCTATGGGCATTGAGTACCTACCTTGGTTTGAGCACCGCGGTGCGAACGTACGAAAGAGAATTATCTCAATCTCCCTGAATCTCGAAAATTATTATAGCCGTGCGACACCCTTTTCAGCTCGAGTTCACAAGATACAATGACCGATCAGGAATTGCCGAGTTTTTTTTATATGGCTACGAAACAATGTATGGAATACGTCGCCAACCGCGTTGATACAGTCGCTTGAAGTAGCGCCGCGCCGTTGCCACGTGTCGGTAGTCACGCCGAGATAAAATTCGCCACTAAGTTGCCTACCTCTAACAAAAAAAATGGTCAATGTAATCATTTCGGGGGACATGGTGAGACCCGCGGTATAACCGAAACCGCGGTAAAGTGAGGCGCGTAATAACCGGAATTTACTGTATTATGATATTCTGCTGTGCATTTATTGCTCGTAAACATTCACATCTAAGTGCATTAATGCATGAAAAAAATAGCAAAGAAATTTTGTCTCAAATTCAGTAATGCCAGTTAGTGTTGGCCACGAACTCAATTTTGGTATTTGAGTCAATCATTATTCATACAGTAGAAGATCGATAATCTGGAATACGCAGGACCAGACGCGTTCCGGAATTACGTCATTTCCGGTGTATAGACCACTTTCCTTGAAGTATGCATTACTGCAATATGGTAGGAAGTTAAATGTAGTGCATGGGCGACTCTACGGAAGTGATGCAATAATAAATGAGGGGGCAAGGAAGGAGAAAAACCAAAGTACTATCATGAAATTTATATGACTTAAAACATTTAACTAAGTTCTTTGTTCATAAATGACAAATCGTGAAGGCAATCTAGATGAGGCCACCTGTAAATGGAAGAAAAATGGCACTTAACTTTACAATCTGATTAGAACATCAATATTTTGCCAGCCCATATTTTTCAACATGCCCCTATCGTAAATTCCACATCGTTTTTACGACAAATAGCGTAAACATATTGGAGGTTTTGGTAATTAACTATCCCACTATGAATACATTACTATGAATATCAACTGATTTATACTTCTTAAATTTAATGTTAACAGTCGCAGTGAATCCTATGAGTGGGGAAATTGCGGGTATTTTAGAAAAACTATTTGGCATGAACTTGATAAATTATTAATACGTTCCGAAGTGGTGTAAATCCCAAAAAATTGAAATACATGCTTACCATCATGTCGTATGATCTTTATTGGCCCTGGGTGAAGTGATGTACATCATCCGTGGCAGCAACACCTGAACAGAGGGATGTTGGTGATGCTGTCATCTTCAAGATGTCTGAGTTTCACCTGTTTCCACTGGCTGCATCTCTCTTTTATGAGATTGTTCTTTATCCTATACAGCTGAAATATCTCTGTATCGTTGGAAGAGGTCCTCTGTTCCATGTACTTTATCAGTTTTTCCACGTATGTAATTGCATCAGAAGTCATTATTTTTTTCCTCTTCTGCACTGCAATCACTTGCCGTCCCATCATCCATCAGTTTCATAACCTTCTCCCACGCTTCAGCAATGCTCCATACTACATTTTTCAGGGTAAATTCTTTTTTAAATTCTTCATAGCTGAAGGGACTTTCACGGTGGATAATTTTCATGATTTCATTTCAGTAGTGACATTTGAGGCTATTTATCATCCCTTGATCCAATGGCTGGATGAGGGATGTACAGTTAGGTGGTAAGAATGACACTATTATTTTATCCTCGATGAGAGCTTCTGTGGGAGGATGGGCGCGGCAGTTGTCCAACAACAATAAAATTTTTGAATTTTCCAGCAGCCTTATACCCTTGAAATTTTTCCGAACCTCAGGCTCAAAATGACTATGAAACCATTCTTTAAATAATTCCTGCATTATCTATGCTCATTTATTTGCCCTGTAAATCACAGGAAACTACCGGATCCCTTAAACACATGTGGTTTAGCACTTTGTCCTATAACAGTGAGTTCGCATTTATGGCTTCCAGCAGCACTGGCCCAGACTGCGATTGTGAGTCTTGCCAGATTCTTTAGCTCCGGTCGCCGTCTTCTCGTCACTGCAAACAAAAGTTTTTCGAGGAAGACAACACCAGAACAAACCAGTCTCATCTATGTTGTAAATCTGATCTGGTGAAAGATTATGTTCTTCCACCAACTTTTCCAGCTCATTGATGTACTCTTCGGCAGCATCATGATCTGCTGACAATTTTTCTCCGGTAACTTTCAGATACCGAATGCCATGCCGATATTTAAATTTCTGCAGCCACACTGTTATATACTCGCATGGTGAGGTGATATGAAGTTGCTTGTAGAAATATTAAGCGTTTTCCATTATAATTCCGCCAGAAATTGGGATGCTTCACTTCGTCGCTGCCGGAACCACTCATACACCAAGGTGGTGTATGAGTGGTTCCAGGTCATTGTTACTTGGCCCACGTAAATTTCTTCTTTTGGAAATTCTGACCAACAAGTCAGACTCTGCAACGAATTGCAAAATTTTCTCTCTCTGTTCCCTTTATGTCGTAAAGGTCGATTGCCCTACACCATACTCCTGACGAAGCTGTGAAACATTGACACCTTGGTCCAATTTTCGCAGTTACTCCACTTTTTGTTGAAGGGGGAGAGTTTTTCTCTTTCTCTTGGAGCCTACTACTGCTTCCATGACCCAAGTCTATTGCTGGAGTTTTCACTTCGCGACACAACCTGCTCAATGCTATCTGAAAGCAACCAGCAAACAACTGATGCTGAAATGAACCAAGTTCCACCGAGTTACTTTGTTTCACGAGAACCCTTTTCAAATATTTTGGGGGCTGAGAGACCAGCATTAAATTTGTGGGCATGAGGGTCTTTACAGGGTAATACAATGTGAGTAATTTTGATGTGCATTGCGCACAATGCCTTGGAGAGGGGGGTGGGGTAGAGCTCGGCATCCTCAAGTCGTTCACCTGGGAAGTCCGCATGACTCATTCTGATAAAGGCTCTCTAGGCTATGGGCTTCACCATGGGAGTCGCCTGCCCATGAAGGTGAAAGACTTGGAATTCCTCTCCAAGATGATTGTAGCTCAATGAATGAAAAAAGTAGGTAATTGTATTTACAGGAAGGGAATAAACAGTGGTATTCATGTGCCACCCATTTTTCATCAAACCGCCAATCCCCTAAGATACATTGTGAGCAACTTTGGACGTGCGGTGATTACAATTTCAACCCACCTTCATTCCCATGGCCTCTCTCGTATGGAGGAGGCTATATTCATCTTTCTCGCAGTGAAGTTGCGAAAGCTTGCAGAATAGACGTTGTATGTTGATGCCGTGGATGCTGTTGCGTATAATCACCTGTTGATGCATTCCAAATCATGAAATACGATATTCTATGGATGAAAAGGGCGAATTCATTGGCTGGCTCTTGTAGGATTGACACGAAGCCACACAGGCTCCTAAGCGGCAATTTAACTGCTTACATAGCCATAGTTCATCACAACTTAAAAAATCAAAAATTCGCCAAATTCTGGAAAACCTTCCATTGTTTAGATGCTTCCATTATTTAGATTTCCGGATTATCAATCTTCTACTGTATTTTTGTTCTCATACCCATTGTTAACATGAAGATTGAAGTCTTATAAAAGAATCTTTATTTAATGATTTCTACCGTAAAATTCTCCCTTTTATGCTTTGAAATGTGGTTAAACACAAAAATCTTCAGCAATAACCTTTCAATGACTCACCATAAACATATTTATTAATTAGTTCTTCATTAAACTTGTCTGTATGTTGATACAATGGCTTTTACAGAGAGTGAAATGTGCAAGCTGCATTCTTGAGATTTTCCTTTGTGTGTTGAATTTTTGTTATAAGGTTATTGCTCCTGTGGCATTGTTAATAGATGGCGCATATATGCCTATTTGTGTGTATCGTATTGCAGAGCTGTTAAAGATGTCTACAAAGGAAGTGTTGTGAAAGATAAAAAGTGTATTAATTAGGATTACAGCTGGTGTCATCAAATCTAAGTAACAAAACTGAGCATATTTGGTCCAGACCTGGACACAAAATTTTCTTTGTAGGAGTCAAGGTGGTTTCTGAAGAGTCCTAATATTATTATCCCAGAATAATTCCTGAAGAAATTGTCAAGCATTCAAATAATTGATAATCAGAGTATTACCATGAACACTACCACACATGGAAATGAATTTTCACCCAGACTCTTGACTAATTGCAGGCCAGCAGCTCTCATGACCATGTGATATACATGGATTCTAAGAACAGTGGTTCTGGCCACACCTTAACTTTAATGGAATTATGCTCTAGTTATTACTCAGTTTCATGAAATTCACAGTGGAAAGTCATTCTCAATGACAGGGGTTCAAACCCAGACTCATCTTTTTTGTGCTGAGTGCTCTAACCAATTAGGCTACTCAGACATCCTCTTCCACTGCTAATGAAAGTGTAATAATTAAATGTGCTTGCTCCTTAAAGCTCCCATGAGATTCGCAGTGGGAGGGGACTCAGTGAGAAATTGAGGGGTACGAATCCCAGTTCAGGCAAATGATTTATCTTCTGTGAAATTCATACAATTGACATGAATAGTACCAAAATTAGGCTCATTATTTTGACTTGAATATGCTGCCTATAATGCTGACTAAAATATCATCTCTCTTAAACAACATATGCATCAGATTTCCAATAATGTAGCTTACAAATTCTGTATATCTTGTTTATTGCAGCAAGGCAAGGCAAAGCATCTATCAAATATCTCATCATATATTTGATCTTATTAAACTATGCCATTTTATCTAATTATATCATACTATATTTGACTTATTTATATCATATATTTGTTCTTATTAAACTATGCCATTTTATCTAATTATATCATACTATATTTGACTGCTACTTTATCAAATATCTTTGAGCAGTGGCATAGCTACAATGAGTTTGCAGCAGCAGTGCCACGGGGCTCCTCAGGGTTAGGGCAGCCCCCAAAGACAAAAACTATAATTTTGAGGTAAATTAAAAGGATCCTTTTTGTGTTGGTTGAAGCCATTTGGCCACCAAGCCGCTAGCTATTCCACTGTCTCTGAATATATTTATTTGTATAATCTCATGGGTTACTTATGAGTCAATAAAGGGACTCATGTAAAATGCAACTTAACCAATAGAAGGTAAATTATAAGTGAAAGAAACATTTTATTTAATTTATTTCATACATACTTTATCAATACACCAAGGGGTAAGTTGCATTCACATGAAATATTTTGGCCTTTCTGACCACACCTTGACATACATAGTTACAGATGTCAAATAGGTAAGAGTAGTAGAATAAATAACATATGAAACAATCATACTTCTTGGGCTTGTTATATACTAACAATAAGTACGTCTTTTTATACCTCTATATAGAGCTGGAATAAAGAGTAATGATTCCATGCAGATGTGAATTTTCAGTTGAATAAGTATAGTAAGATTAGTACCCCACCTTATTGACATTGATCAAGCCAAGATGAATATAACTATAATTAAATGTAGTGAATAAATAGGTAACATGGGGTCAAGGTCTCACCGTATCTTACCTTCCAGGTGTACAGCTCCTTGCTCTCAACCATGTCCTCAGTGCAAGGAACAGTGCCTCATTCGTTGTGAACACTTCCGCTGCAAGAACAAATGTGGGAATTGTTCTCCCTGTAAGGTAAGTTAAACACTGTTCTCTGAATTTTTTTAATGAGTTTAGGATTGTTCTTCAAGTTCTATGTTGTGAACTTACCCTCATTGATATCTGGGTCAACATAGGAACATGTTGCAAACAATTTTGCTAATGGAAGGTAAATTAGAAGTGAAAGTAGCATTTTATTCAGTCATTTCAATGCATTTTCTGATATGCAAAGGAGAAATTGTTTCTTAAAAATAAATATTGGGAAACATTTCAGTCATTCTGACCATGAATCCATTTGATGTAAATGTAGCACTTTGTCAAATCACATCAATTTCATCAAATTCTATCATTCTTTTGTAACACAGTTGTATACCATTGCAGAGTTTGTTTATCATCAAAAGACAAAGCCTATTATCATATCACCTTTTTGTTCACCGTTATATTTACCTACTTTCTGTAGAGGTGAATTAGAGAGAGATTTTTCTGTAGAGGTAGGTTTGCACTTGGCAGTAGGGAGCAAATGATGAGTTCAAACAGTATTAGGTATTTGTTAAGGATAGATAGTTTATTCACCATAAAAAAGCAGAGATTACATTTGCATGGGCTTTGTCTAAGTAAAAATTAAAAATTAATTACAAAAAGTTAACAAAAAATCTGTATTGTAAGCGGTCACCTTCAGGGTCCGTCGAGGGTCAATTAAGGGAACGACACTTCTTTGAAAAAAAGGGCGTTTATTCTTCCCTTATTCACCATTTCCACTTCCACAACCACATCTCCAACTCGCCTCCTCCAGACTGCCGCCCATCCGCTTCTTCGTCTTCCTTGTGACCCAGAAACCATGGCTTGGCGTCCCCATGTGACCATCCTGTGTCCATCCCATTGGTCACCAACTGCATATTGCCCCAAGACCACTATCTAAATGACGCCCAGTGAGCTCAGCTATATTAAAAACTAGAGTACAGCCTCCATAGATGAGCACCCACACCATGGCCCGAGGAACCGACTGAGCTCATTTCACTAATCTAAATGACCTCATGTCATTCCTTCCTTGGGGAGCAATAAGCAGATAAACCTAACGGAATGGTTCAGACCAGCCATGGTCTCAGTTCACTCAGAAGTTTCACTTACAGTATCAAGATAGAAATTCTTGAATGCTGTAAAATGCATTTTTTTTACAGAGAAATCTTTTGAAATCTTAGTTACACATTTCTTTTTATTCCAAAGGAGGTAAATTAAATAATATTTTCCCAGGGAATTCAGGAGGTTTTTGAAGTAGTGATGTTCTATAATGATCATTAAAAATATCAAATTTACCTGTGGGGATTGTCAAGATTTTATGTAGTTTAAAATATTTCCGGCAAACCTCTTTAGCTTTTAATTTTAAACTAACCCTCAGAGATGACTAAAAAGAGAGAACTCTTAGTATTTTCCACACTTGAAACTTTAATTCCCGACCCAGGTTTCGACTGCCTTGCAATCATTTTCAAGGTACATATACATGGCATGCGACTTAATATATAGATCTGGGGAGGGGGGGTGGAGGAAGAAGTGGTTGATTGACGTCAGAGACGTGCGTCACGGTCAGTGGGAGGTGGTGAGGGAAAGGTATGGATAATAGGGGAGAGTGGGAGGGAAAAACACATTCATTTAGGAGATTCTCACTTATGTTCTTGGCAGCACTTAAAATTTTGAAATGTTCTAAGTAGTCCAATTTGGCTCCTTTCTTCTCAACATGTAGCACTTCCGGCGAAAAGTCACTTAAATGGTCCTCTTCAATTAAATGTTTAGCAAAGGCTGATGAGACATCTCCTTTTACCCAACACGCTCTATGTTCTTGAGCCCTTACAGAGATGGCTCGACCACTTTGTCCAATGTATATCGAAGCACAATTGGGAGTAGTACATTTAAGCTTATATACACCACTTTTGTTCACAGGTGTCACTTCATCCTTTGAGTTGAACAACAATTTGCCCAGAGTTTTTGGGGTGTAAAATGAACATTGAACTTGTTCTTTGGGAATGCGTCAATTAATTTATAAGATATGTTCCCCAGAAAGGGAAGTTTACACCATCGGTTGAGTGGCTCGTCATGTTTGTAAAAACTGAGTGAAGTGATTAATTTAATAGTTTCTTTCTTAGTTACACGTTTTAATATTTTGTCAATTAACTCTGTCTTATATCCATTTTACATTTTACAAAAATTTTAAGTGCTGCCAAGAACATAAGTGAGAATCTCCTAAATGAATGTGTTTTTCCCTCCCACTCTCCCCTAGTATCCATACCTTTCCCCCCACCACCTCCCACTGACCGTGACGCACGTCTCTGACGTCAATCAACCACTTCTTCCCCCACCCCCCCTCCCCAGATCTATATATTAAGTTGCATGCCATGTATATGTAAGTACCTTGAAAATGATTGCAAGGCAGTCGAAACCTGGGTCGGGAATTAAAGTTTCAAGTGTGGAAAATACTAAGAGTTCTCTCTTTTTAGTCATGTCAGTAGATACATTCCACAAAGTTAAGCCTTCAACCATTAAGTTTAACCCTCAGAGCTTTTTTTTTAAGGGTGATTACCTTTTTTATATTTTCTTGCTCTGAGTTTCCTCAACAGACAATGCCATGCCTAGCCACAGATTCAAATATGTCATGGTATATGTGGATTAGAGTTTCTGAGTGGCAGTAATTTGCCAAATTAAAATAAAAAAAGTATGGATGAGCATAGCTTATTGCAACATTTATTTACATATTGCTTCCAATTTAACTTATTGTTTACTTCTAGACCTAAGAAATACCATAATTTTCTGTATAAGTACGCATTTTTTTCTGCGAAAATTCGTCAATAAAGTAGGGTGCGTATTATACATGGTTATCAACATATCGCGTTTTTATTCAGGTTGTAGATCACATTATAAGTAATCTCAGCATACTTATAAGTATTCGATTATACAATTTTCAATAAAAAATGCAGTGAATAATTTTTATTTATTTTTTAAAACAAAAATTTACACGCAGTTTCTCTTGTCCGTAACACTGTTTGCACTGAATCCTTCAAATTCAAAATCACTATCCTCGCTTGATTCGAACAGTTCGTGCAAAACACTGACATCTTGTTTGCTGGCAGCATATATTGTTTCTCCTAGAACATCAAATTTGTCCTCCTCATCGTCCACTACGAATTCTACATCCTTAAGCAAATCATCGTCGGACTCATGTATTGCACTCGTGAGGCAGCATTTGTTAAAACCTTGCTTAATCACTGATGAATCGATGGCATCCCAGGACTCTTTTAATCCACTGACTACTTAGCAATAACTCCAGTTTATTTGACTTTTCTGAAGATGTCAAAAAATGTGGTCCGGAATAAAGCAACTCATTCCACTTTTTATGCATCTGTGTCTTAAACGGACGGTTGCAACTGAAATCCATCGCCTGCAACCACTGCAACTGGCTTGTCATTCCTCCAGGAATAATGACGAGATCTGTGCCATTCTCATACAATATAATCTTGGTCTATGGCATAGATGGCATCCAAATGCTTTGAGAACCAACATATGACGTCTACAAACCGCATCTTTGCACCACACATTTCGCAGCCAATCTTTGGTTGAATTTTCATCCATCCAGCCTTTTTATTTATGCATACGAGCGTATTCTGCAACTATATAACATTCTTAGGGAGAGTTTTTCTTTTAAATATTACACAGAAGTGAAACATCTTCAAATTACAGAGGAACGTGTCTTCTGCTAGTCGATCGAATGGAATTCAAAAAGAACGGACATGAAGTGAGGTGAATTGAATACGAACATGGGTATTTTTTAGCGTCAGTGTGGCAATTCGATCATTTATTGACAAATATTTCCATAGACAAGCATGGAAGTTTTGGAGGGGAAGAACCTACTACTGCTACTACATCATTAGATCATCACATTGAGAAACCAATGGGGTATGTAAAAGCAAGGGGAAAAGCCTTCCATAGGCAGGATTACCACTTGCTCAGTGATCTTCCCGGCGCTGAACGGCGCGGCGGACAATGGCATAGAACGCGAAGAATGCCGTTCTCTAAAAGTCAACTGCGTATTGTACATGGTGATAAGCAAATTCTTACCCTGAGCTCGCCATGATGAGGGTGCGTCTTATAGTGGGTGCGTATTATAATCGGAAAATTACGGTATGTCCCATACTTAGTGGCTTTTTAGAAGTGAAAGCTCACCCACTCCCCGATTAATGCTCTTAATTTGTTCAATGAAAAGCGAGCGCTAATCGAAACAGCGCTATTCGAATCATCAAGTTCCATCACGCCTAATCCTATGGAACTTAATTCATCCCCACGATGCTGCTTTCACCATATTAATTTTGTAAAATATACTGTGAAAATATTAACTGTGATTAAAATCACTTTAAAATTGATTTAAAGTTTAATAAACATTGTTTTTATTCCATTTGTTTAAAATTTTACAGGTAGAAATGGATAAATAATTACTGAAATTAAGAACTTTTGGCTTTGCCTCAAACTAAAAGAAGATATTCCGCATTCCCTCTTATGCGCACTATAACAATACATAATAACTTAAAATTGCGATACAACAATCCAATAGTTTCTTTAAATGCTTTAAAAAAACAAACTTGGAGAAAAAACAATTAATCACGGATGGAACTATAATTAAAGTGCAGAAAATGAAATACAAGGAACAGCTGAAGGCGCATCACCGCCATTGTTGCGTTAGCGAAAGTTCATCCGGTTCTTGCAGTTGATCCACCTTGACATCGTCAGAACGATCATTGCTGCTGCTGTCTTGGGTTGTGGTGGAGGATTTGCTTTGAGTTTAAGAGAAATAACTGTCTAAAGAGAACTTTATTCTTTTTGTTTCTTTCTAGTAATAGTTCCTTGTAACAACTCACAGAATCCTTTAAACTTCTAGCAACTAGCAAGCTTATTTTGAAATCAGAATCACTTTCTTTTATGAGAGTGCATGCACAGTCGATGAGATTTAAGATTTCACTAATATTTGATGCAGTTAAAACTATAATTTTGTCCCTGATTTCTTCATCATCACTTACACCTTTGCTCGCATCTCACGATTTGAGAACACTCTACGAATATTCTCTAATGATCCCAACGTCCCTGGAACGAAATAGGTATGTGAAGAATCAAAATAGGATATTCCTAGAATATCCTCTGCTGTGTGGGTGAATGTGGTTGAAAGGTTGAGGAAGCAAAAGTGAGGAAAGGAGTATAACAACTGTGTCTAGTCACCTATGATAATCAGTGAATGCATTGAAAAAGAAATTAGGAAAAATAAAAAACAGGAGTCCAGGATACTTTCAACGTCTTAACGTCTAGGTTGTCAAAGTCTAAAATCTGGAAGTCGTGTAATATGACTTATCGATGGACTGGAGGGCTCATGACCAATATTTTTTTGCACCTAATCACAAGTTAAGACTGCTATAATCATGCAATTAGATGACAGTACTTGTTTTCTATTGGAGAGACATTACTTGTATTTCAAAAAAAGACTCTCTGGGAATTTTTGGTACCACTATGATGACTTTGAACACTGTAGATGCAGCTTAATGCTGATTACAATAGCTACTTCAAAATAAACTCCCTGTCGATGATAGCTGTATATGTTTGCTCATCACTGCTTGTGAGCAATAAACACAAACAATCACGAATGGCCAACAGGTGGTGATAGAAGGAGAATGACCAGGATCACAAACGACCTACGTCTGAAAATGACCCTCTCTGAGAAAAATAATCATGAATGACCAATTGGTCATGATTGATGGAGAACAACCAAGGTCACAAATGGCCAATGTGTCCCCATTGATGGAGAATGCCCAGGGTCACAAAGGACTTTCTTGAGAAAATGACCCCCTCGGTCATCCAAATGAATCTGTTTAATGATCAAGCTCCAAGATGACCTGAGCCATGTGATTTGATCACTCATGACTGACCCATCACTACTATGTATGGCCATTTACAAAGCAATGCTCACAAACAAGAAAGATCTTATCAGAATGCCGAACTGTATGGACAGTGTGATGAAGAAATACAACTTGAAGATTAATCCCAAAAACCCAAGCTATAGTTATGTGGAGGTAATCAAAACAACAGAATCACTGTCTAGTTTAGACGGCAAAATCTTGCACCAGTGGATAAATTTTGCAATCTGGGAAGCAGGTTTATAATAAGTAGAATAGCTATAGTGAAGAAGGCATTCCTCCAGATGAGGAATCTGTGAACAGCTGGTTTCACAAGCCTGGAAGTAAGGAGTACTTCATTGAAACATGCATGTAGGTTGTGCTCTTATATGGCATTGTTAAGGTTGGACGGTAAAAGCTACAGTAATAAAGAGGTAGGAAGTAGTGGTGTGGTGATTCCTAGAGATGGGTCATTCTGCAAATTCATGTGGTAATTTTCATAAATTATCAAGGTATTTTATGTAATTTACTGTAGGTTCTGCAAATTACCATAATTTTCAATAATTGGAAAACATCGTCTAAACAGACGGCATGCAATTTGGGGATGAGTGCCATTTTTGAATGCATGTAACGATTTGACGACAAATCTATCTGATTTGAATATTACGAATCATTCACTTTTGAAGCATCCCGATTCGCAGAATCGGAGCAAGCCTGATTTGAGTCGATTCAATTCGATTTCGAAGCATTTGCTCAGCTCTATGAAGAATGAAGGTCAGTAAAAGAGATAAATGTTCATTGACAAGTGCAAGGGTAAATTTACAATGGAATTGACAGGTACTGCAACACCCATCTTAAAAAGCAGCTGTTTTTTTTTCGTAAATCATGCAATTTTTTTAATTTTGTCATTAATTGAAGATTTTTGTTGGACCACATTGAAAAAATAAATGCTTTAAATTCCGTAGATAGTTATGATTTCTTTCCGAGTTTGATTTTTTCAGCTTTTGATGTCATATCTATGTACGTTTGTTTCTTACGTGGCTGACTCTATAGAGTATTTTGCATTTAACATGTTTGCATTCCCGCTCGTCATCGCTTGCAGCAAAATATAATTAGTAAAAGTTAAATACAGTTTAATAGACCCATAATAACAGCGACTACAACTTGGACATTTGGAAAATGGTGGGGGAAAATGGCATTAAAAATCATAGCTTGGTGTGACTGTCCGGAAGGCTTTGATAATGGCTGAAAGTTCTAAGTTAGGTCCTCAAAACCTGGCGATAGGAGAAAAAAAAGCCCCAAAATTTTTTCTCCAACTTCCATGCTTAAAAATAGGGGTGGCCTCTTACATGCATTTATATTGTATGTAACTATACATTTTATGGATGTCAATGCTATATTTTCTGCTACTTATTTATGTTCCCCATTTTTTCAGAAAAAATGTGGCTGGCAGTGTGAGCACATAACCTGTGGTAAAATCTGCTCTGACTTCTGTGATAGAGAAGCATGCAATGAGCCCTGTAAGGAAAAGTTGGATTGTGGACATGAGTGCATTGGATTTTGTGGAGAGAATTGCCCAGATCTCTGCCGAGTTTGCGATCCCAAAGCAATTAAGGATACTTTAGCCTTACTCGAGGTGACTGGAAATAAAAATCCAAGGTAAGCCTCGCATTGATACATACTGATTTACTTCTTAAACTGTGGCGAGATCTTGGCTGGAACTTAATGAGCCACGAATAAAACGTTCAAATCCTTTTAAGCAAGGAGTTGGAACTGCCTACCTCACTATGCTTTAAGTAAGTATGCTTTCCTTTGGGTGTGAAAGTATTCCAAGGCTGGATGTCTTGAAGTTGGTAAATTACGTGCAGCCTACTCATAATTTAGAATGTGCATTCTTATCAACCGTTGCTCAGAGATGACCTTGTTTTTTGCAGTTACAACTTTCTGAGGGAGAAAAGCAAGGGGAATATTCTTCCCATCTAGTTCAGGTGAAGCATTAGCTGGAGATAGACTTTTTGAATCCAGTTCAAACTTTCTCTGGGTCAGGTGTAGGATAAGCAATCAGTTCTGAGCACTAATGGAGATGCAATTGCTAAAGACTGATTTAATTTAAGTTTATAAACTTCTTATCACTCAAATACTCCATGATTACCTTCCTTGATTTCTTCTGATAAATTAAAAAAATTGTAATGGATCATTCTCCATCTCCATATCCTTCGGAAATCCATGAGATGTGGGTAGATATGTCAAGAACCCTTCAACTTTTCTTCACTTCAGGGACAGCTGGAATTGAGTCAGGATAACGTAGGCTTATGCCAGTGACAAGCCGGGATTTTGGTTTGGGGGGAGGGGATAGGTAGGAAGGGCAGTGTATCTCCAAGTGGCCGCCTGTCTATTTAGTATCACTACACTGCAAGGTTAGCTATATTATTCGTGCAGGGCTGGATTTAGACTTGATAAGGTCCTAAGCTACTTGAGATATGGGGCCCTTTATGAGTCCAGATATTCAATGTCAGTGCCAAATATGATTTTCGGATACCTAGAGGGTAAAACTGAAATACAATTAAGAAGTATATAGGTAGTGAAATAAAGTGAAACACAATTAAGAAGTATATAGGTAGTGAAGTAATAAATCTTTAACTTAAAATCATTTTGATTCATAACAAACTTAAAAATGCAAACTCTGGTAAAAAGAAACAAAAGTTCTTTTAAAAGGCACAATTTACAAAGGCTTATTATCTAATCTCTTGAAACATGTTATAAGGATTAAGGAATTATATTAAACTAAAATATTGTCGTAAATTATATCCTTATAACGTTCCATTTCTATTATGAAATAATTAAATAATTTTAAAAATTACCGGCATTTTCTATCAAAATTTATCTGTAATTTCGGTAGTCATAATTACCGATAATTACGGTTAACCGGTTAGCGCTTTGTTCTTTGAGAAGACATGCTAAAAAAACTGGGTGAAGAGTATGGGACGTCCCAGACATGCAGAATTAGGAAAAATAATGCTGCAGTATATTTAAGTATATGTGACAATTGCTCACTCGGACAATATTTTTGGGGGCCCCCAAGAAAGTGTGGGCCCCAAGTTATAGCTTGTGTAGCTTATACAGTTAATCCTGCACTGTATGCATGTAATTATTGTCAAAGGGTCATCTGGACTAGGAATGGGGGTTTTCTGGTTCACCAGTTCAGTGGTTCGGTTTTTTTCAGAAGTGGCAGGCCAATTCAGATTTAGTAAAAAAACTGGTGCACCATGGAAGCGGTTCTAAACTGGTGCCCTGGAGAATTGGTTTTGAGTCAGTGCACTGGGGAATCTGTTCTGAACTGGTGCACCAGGGAAGCAGTTATGAATCAGTGATGATTGTTCGCTGCTCTGCTTTTATGCCGCCACCTCCCTCCCTGTCTCTGCTTGTGGCCTGGCAAAAAAAACTGGTTCAATCTATTGAACCGGTGCACCGCTGTTGCAATTGATTTTTTTCTGAACCAAGAACTGGTTCAGTATTTCCTGCACTGCCCAGCCCTAATCTGAACCACTCACCATAGTGATCCACATTTCGGTTTATGATAGTCCTCAGTGAGCAATTGTGGCACCCATCAGGCCATTGATTTTTTCATCACCAACTTGTCATGCAAAATATTAATTGTGGCTCATGGCCTGTGCTACTTCATGCACTTTTGTTCAACTGCAAGAATCATATCATGGTCTTTTTCAATGAATTCCTCAATACCTACATCGACCTGTCATCCTGAGTGATCCGTATCAAAAATGGATGCTCTACCGTGTTTAAATTTGTTGAGCCTATGTCTTACTGTTGTCATTGATGTTGAAGGGTCCTCTCCAACAGCTTTCAATTTTGCTTTTGTCTCCTCAAATGTTTTCCCATTCAAAAGCAAAAAGCAAACAACTTAATGACTCTGCTTCCATTTTGGCAAAAACCACGGAGCACTACTTACTGAAATGGCTTCCAAATCCAAACTGGCCTATGAGTATACTGATGGAGGATGAAGACAATGGGTCCTGATGGAAGTGATACATCAGAGAACTCTACCAAGGACTGACACCCCTGGAAGAAAACCTAATGAAAGACGAGAGCGAGGTAGAAGAGAAAGACCAGGGCCCACACATACTGATGATTCAATTCAATAGAGCAGTAAAAGGCTTTGAGAAAAACAGAGCACTTGTAGCGGACAAAATTAATGGAAAAATCATCTGAGCACTGAGAAGTAAAGCCAACAACAACCTGTACAAAATAATCAAAGGTGGCTACCAAAGCGGGAGACTTTCAGTGGACTTTCAAAGGGGTGTAACGATTTTGATACTGAAGAAGAGAAGAACTGGGAGATGTGTGGAGCACTAAGAACTCTAGCAAGGACTGTGCCACAGGAGTCTAGTGCCAAATGCATCTATTTTAGATGAACCAAGTGAAGACGTAAGTACCTCGGGAACACTACCAGGAAGAAATGGAACTATCATTAAATAAAGATAGGTGGAGGGCTGCGGTCGACTAATCTTAGGATTGAACAACCAATGATAGTATTTATTGAGGTAAGGTTTATAAATTAAATCTGAATGCATTGCATATCATTTTAATTATATGTAATTAGTTTTTTGTTTGTGGTTTATTGTGTGAGGAATGACTCAGACTTCATTGGTGCAGCTATAAGGTGCCCAACTCTTTAATAATTTTTCTCCCCGTACATACAAAATACCATTTTAAAATCATGTATAGACTATGTTTAAGTAATCAAACATGAGATCTTCTCTTGCCATTTATGTCAGGCTTATTCTAATGTATACCTGTCCTGTTCCACCAGTTCTTATTTCAACTACAGTGTTGGAAATTGGGAGGTTCAGTTTATTCTGCATTGGCAGTTTTCTGGTGAAGTATAGTTATTATGTGCAATTTCTTTGCTCAAACACTACTAAAAAGATTTCTCCCTTTTCTCCTCAGATTTGTTTTGTTGCCTGATTGTGGACATGTGTTGGAGTCTACTGCATTGGACAAGGCCCTATCTATGGTTGCCCACTTTGTGAAAATGCTCGAATGTCCAGTTTGTCATGTGCCGATTCAGCGAGCTTATCGGTACAGAAATGCTGCCAGGTTTCAGTTCAGCCGTATCATGCAGCTGAAGTTGATGGTGGTGGGAAAATTGCGGCCAGTCAACAGGAAAGTGGGAACATCAGCTCAATCACTGCAGAGACTTACCCAATCTGATGGTAGGTATTGCGTTAATCCTCTGTGCTCATGAAACTTTCTCTCTATTTACCTCTGTGGACCTGTTAAAAAAAATATTTTATGTATGAAATAACTATCTTCAATTTCCAAGAAAAGCATGGCACTAAACAAATTTTTGGAAAGATTCAAACAGTTTAACATTGTGAGGTTATGCTCAGGAGACTCATCTGGAATGCATCAAGACTGCATACAAGCATTATTGATCAGCCTCAATGGCCTAACTGGACAAGAACATTGCAACTATGATCGAACTTATGTAGTTACAGCTCGTGAGGCAGTTGTGCACCTTGAATGGAGTTATTTTTTTAAATAGAACATACTTCATGCCACCTTGTTCATTAATACTCGACTGCTCACACTCTTATTGGTTATGTTAGTGATCACATGGGATGCAATGGTATCCCACCAATTCAATTTAACCTAAATAGTTTAAAAACTTTGAAAATTCTTATCCCATGGGTTAAATTGCTATTTTAAACAATTCTTGACGTAAATGCCACAAAATCTTTATTTTGATTTTTATAGTAGTTCACAATCACAGTAGCATCTTGAGTAGCCACTATTTGTCACTTTCTGCTTCACTCTTATTGGTATTCTTGCACCCAAAGCCCTGATTACAGATGCAGGTTTGGTGATCTAGGCATACCCATCTATAATACTTAACAACCCATTTCTTTTTTCTATTGTCTTTAGACCAGGGACACTTGTAGCATTTTCTGTTGTTGCTTCTTTACATAGGAGGCTGTGTGAAAGTTTGTTTCCTCAATTCCTTTATCATCATGAAATAGCTGAATTTTGGATTTGATTCTCATTGACACTTCACGTTCCGCATTGGCGGCCTGATAATTTCTAGGTGTATAGTGCGCATACACTCACAATATAAGATTCAGGCAATAATGAATGGTAAATCTTGGTTTTTTTAGAGGTCAGTGAAAAAATTTTGCTAATGGTACTCAGGTGCTTCTATGCATTTGCTACGGGATAACTGTTAGATCAAAAAAAAAATACAATTAGATAAATATTGAAAAGATATCAACAGTTGATGGCCTATTTGATTGTCATAAGTAATCATCAGGAGAAACAACAATGCACAGAAAACTTACGTAACACCAACGAATAGAAAAGCTTCATGTCGGCTGTACAAAACTGTCACGTAAGAGTTCACGTGGCATTCTCTGGTGACCCAAGTGACTTTGATGCAAGTCACTGATGGTAAATACAAAGTATCAGGGTTGAAACAACAGCAAGTGGATTAGAAAGCTTTGCTTGGAAGTTGTATTGAAATGGTGAGAAGGCTACATTGTATTTCAATGCAGATATTCTAAAATATATGACCTTGGGATACCGTGGTATCCCAAGCATGCACTGGAGTGTTAATTTTGCATGCATACCAATTGACTTATAGTTGGTCGGTGGTCCTTTATTCTCTTCTTTGAGTGAAATCAGTATTACTGGTGACAGTGGCGGTGGCAAAGGGGGCTAAGGGGGCCATAGCCCCCCCATCGGGTCAAATCTTATGCTAGGTCAAATGGCTTCCGGAAGTTTTACATTTTTGAAGGTTTGACAACTTTGACAGTTTGGTTAATATACCATTATGATGAAGATATACCGAAGCGACATCGAAAGTTAAGAGTACGACAAACTCATTACCGTTACTGGGTACATCCCCTGCTAACATGTCAGAAATGAATACATCCACATCGAAGTTCTCTATGCTGAGCAAGACAAATTCACACTTCAGAGTACTGGCACAGAGTGAGAATCACAGAGTGACCACGTGGCTGGCTGCAACAGTTGCAAAGTATTTGTCTGAAGTCAGCGACTAGTGACTGCCTCAAGCAGTGAGGACTGGTGACAGCCCCAGCCAGTGGCCAGACACGGCAACACAAATTGCCCAATGTTTGGGACATTGATGTAAAAGCACGGAAGGAATCTGCCACAGCTTATCGCGGCCATTAGTGGCTGAGCTGTGGCTGGCACGAGTGGACATGTGTGCACCTGCCCTAATTCGCAGTAGCATTACAGCGATTTTAGTAGTGGTTGAGCAGTGTCGCCACAATCACATTGATTTCAAATATTAAGTCGGAGGTTGTGACTGCTACTTTTCAGTATCTGATAGTCACAGTGATATTTCGCTCATCTCTTGTAGCTGCAATATTGGTGCATTAGTGTTTTAAAGAAGTGAACTGCTGCCTAAATGAAGCGCTGGCTAACATTATTTCGGCAAATCTGATCACAGAGCCAAGAAACAACCTGATTCTACATCTGCATACACTAAAAAATTGGAAGCGTCAGAGGTTTGTGCAAATATTTTTTATTTTCTTTCGGAAATATTACGTAATTAATTTTGGTATTCAGAGCTCAAATAAGCCAAAATCATATTATAGACATTGACAGCATTAATAAAAACTTTCTCTAAAAAGGTCTGAACGTAAGAGAGTTACATCTCACCGTCCGATGGGATGGGGAGTGGGACACCAGCGAGTTGTTTTTGAGAAACTTTAATTTAATTCACAGGAAAATAGATTGGAAGTGACAGAAACAAAGTATAATCCATATGATTTCTGCAGAGCGGTTATTGGAGCCGTGAGTGATGACGAGGAACTAAAATTTTTTAAGGATACTTGGAAGCCTCCAGCAAACTTTCCTTTTTTGCTAAATTAGAAGGAAAACAAAACAAGATTTCAGCATGAGTGGTTGCAACAATATAACTGGCTCTCATACAGTGAAATATTATGTGGAGGATTTTGCACTGTTTGTGTTTTGTTTGCTTCTTCGGGAGCATGAATTGGATCTCGGGTATGAATACCGATATCCATAATTAAATAAAATGAATGCTCATCCCGTGTGCAATACAATACGGTAGAATTCGGTTATAATACAGACCTTGGCGGATAGTGTTCAGCCCTGTTTATCAGCAACCTGTGAGGAGCAATCCCTACGAGCTATAATTTCTTAATATCAACGAGCGCATTCACATAATGTGAGCGGACGAAAATACGGCTTCACTTTTACACATGTTTATGTTTCGGTCTACATCTAATTATCCTATCAAGAATAATTTATTGTTGTTCTAGGTTTAAAATCATCAGAAATTGACTTCGCTGACTCATGAATAATCTATTCAGAGGGACAACATTATCTGTGGCGATGACAAATGCGAGAGGTCCCGCTTCCGATCTGTTGTCATATACAACCGGTGACCATTAGAAATTATGACAAAATGTCGCTAACGTACCAGATTGCTTTCAATCTTTGATTGGGTTGTTAATACTCTTGTCAAGGTAATATTTTAGAAATAAATAATGCGCGGGAAGAATTAGGGGAGAGAGGGAAGCATCCCCGCCTTCTGCCTTTTTACCAACACGGTATGATAGCACGTTCAATGGTATCAGGCTCAACTATGTGGAAGTTGATATTCACAAATGAAAAAACGGCTTCGTTTTCTTCCACTGATTTATTTTTTTAGTACGACATGTTTCGACACATAGAGGTCATATTCAAGTACCTTACAAGGTACCATTACCAAGTACCATTACCAAGTATCAAGTACCATTTTCAAGTACTTGAAAATGACCTCTATGTGTCGAAACATGTCGTATCAAAGAAATAAATCAGTGGAAGAAAACGAAGTGGTTTTTTTCATTCGTGTTGTATGATAGCACTACTAAATGCAGCGATCATCCATCCTTCACAGCCGATTAACTAAATACGTAAGAATAGTGACAATGATCGTATTTGCCATGGTACTTGCGGCATCAAGTTTTCCCCGGCGGCAGTGGGCTGGAGAGGTCATTGTCACTACTAAACATATTTCCGACCGAGTCGCAAAGTATCCGGAGTTCCTTGAGGGTAGCGACTTGCATCGTGTAGAGGCCATCTCTTATATGTGACTTGTGATAAGTCACTGCGCCACATATGGAAACAACAAAGATTTCTAATGGAAATTCAACTTGTGGCCTTTATATTTCTGCTTGAGGCTTTTGCAGCGTTGTAGTCCAGGGATATCCATGGTTTCTGGGTTTCGCTACCTGTCATTATCGAGACGATGACGTTTTGTGGCTAATGCTGGCCACATCTTCAGATCAGGTTCTAAATGCTGGCTGGTGGAATTGGGCATCTATATATACCGTCCTCAGTGTGGCCTTCCGGTACTTGACTCATCCGGGAGACTATTGAAATAGAGAAAGTGAAAGATAATTTCAATAGAGATGATGGCCACAGACTCCACAACACTTGGAAAAGACTTTAAAGTAAATTCCCGACAAAATCGGGGTGCTTGACGCTGGTTGGTTGCGATACCAGAAGGCCACCCTGAGGACGGTATATATAGATGCTCGATTCCACCAGAGCCGGCATTCAGAACCTGATCTGAAGATGTGGTCAGCATTGGCCGTGAAGCTTCATCGTCTAGATCAGGGGTCTCCAAACTACGGCCCGCGGGCCACATCTGGGTAACTGAATAAAATAATATTAAATAAATAATTAAAAACAACATCCATGTTTTGATTCCTTTTTATTTGGACCTCGAGTGTGTAGCCGTCCCCCAAACTGCTGTTTGATAGTTAATGCGGCCCTCGGGCTGAAAAGTTTGGAGACCCCTGGTCTAGATAATGACACGCAGCAAAATCTGGAAACCACGGATATCCCTCAACTTGTGCTGTCCAGACCACGACCAGTGCAAGCAGCAGAATGGGAAAATTGATTGTAATGTATACTTTTCTAAGCTTTTTTCATTTAATAAAATTCAATTATAATTAATGCGAGACACCTGGAGATACGCCTGCCTTCGCAATGCGAGTTCTTGATCTTAATGATGGCCAAAACCTATATCAGCTGGTGATTTACGTCTTGAGAGTATGGGGTAAATGTTGTGCTGAAATTCGTATTTGCAGGAATGTAGATGCACAATAATAAACATATTATTACGAAAAACTAAGCATGACACCAAATGCTTGAATATGAAGTGAGCGGCTGTTGAATATAATATTCTTCAACACTGTAAATGCAAGGAGTTTCTTAAAGAGCGTGTTGAATCTCCGCAATTTGGTCAATCAGAAGTTAACTTCGGCAAATTATTGATGCAATAAATGTTTGGTAATCTATGAAAAAGACGTGAAAATAATCACTAAAGGCAACCGGGAAAAGAGAACCACATTCTGCAGCAGGTGAAGATTAGGGCATCATATAAATTTGTATCTGAGTGGGGAAAGCTGCGTTTCTACTAAGTTTCACAATGTTTGAATTAATGATTGTGTTTAATCAAAATCCTGTGTTTGAATCAAAACTGTGAATCGGAAAAATATCCTATGGTTGGGATATCTAGTCTTCAGATCCTAATCAGAGCACAATCAGGGGCCGAGGTAGAAATGTCCCCAGTTGTTAAGGTAAATCAGAAGGTACTAATTTGCTACGTTTCTTCTGGGAACAACAGATACATTATCATTGTAAACTAGATCAACAAACAATAGAATGCTCCATGGCAAGTTCGATATGAAGTCATGAGAAAAAAAAGAAAAATGAGTTGATACGAATTTTGGGAAACCAGCCGGGATGCGGGGTATGTATATCCAAAATCATGGTCTGCCAAGGCATATTGCATTTGAATTTTACAGTATTACAATATCATAATGGTGCCCTGTCCTGAATTATTAGGCTTAAGCTAAAATATTTAAATTGAAATGTCATTCAGAGTGACGGAATCCTTAAATTCTTTCTGATAAAATTACAATTTATTATTATACCTTAAAGGCAGTCAAAAGTTTTGTTGTTTCCATTATTTTTATTTCACTTAGTTTTTATATAGCTTCAAATTTTATAAAAAATAAATTAAAAACAAATGTGTGCCCGATTTCAACTCTCTTAGGCTCTGAAAATGCTCATGACAGAACCATTAGCACAATTCAAGAAGGTTACTGAAGAGCTTCGTTATCACGAGAGTATGAATTACCACAAATTTTTGATGGAGAAGGCTTTAGAATTCACCAAATGTAAAGTAAAAGAAGTATCAATGTTGTTCTTGATGCCAAGAAATATGCAATTATTGAAGAGAACCGAAAACGCTTGAGACCTATAATAAACTATCCCTCTTTGTGCAAGAAATAATCTTCCTTTACGAGTTCATCGTGACCATGGTTTATTTTCTCATTTAAAAGAAGAAAAAACTGATGATCTTTTAACGGGAAAGTATGGAGTATTAAAAGCCTTTTGGCTTTCTGTATGGATGCTGGAGATGAAGATTTAAAGCATCATTTTAATACTTACGGAAAAAACAGTTCAGTGATTAGTTACACTGATTAAAATGAAATCATATATTGCATAGGTGACGCTATCTGCTCTTCAATATCCAGGGATATAAAAAAAGGCTAAATTCTTTCCATAATGTGTAACAGAACATGTGTTCCACCACTAAAGATCAGATGACATTCTGTATTTGGTATATTGACACAGACACGTTTGTTATTAAAGAAGACTTCTTTGGATTCACTGAGCTGAAATCAACTACTGGCACTTCGATTAAAGAAGCCATTGATAAAGAACTGGAGATCCTTGGTCTGAACTATCAGTGTCTTTGTGGACAGGGCTATGGCGGTGCCTCAAACATGGCTGGAACATTTAAAGGAGTTCAAGCCCTTATTTTAAATGCACAATCTTTGGCTGTGTATACCCATTGTTTCAGCCATTCTTTGAATGTATGTACTTCAAAGTCATGTGATACTCCCATTGTTAGAAATATGGTGAGAATCGTGGGATCAGTTTCAGCTTTTTTGTCTGCCTCTTGAAGTAGAAAAAAATGCCTTTGAAGAAGTTATATTACAGCCGCCATTCACAGTGTTTTAAAAGAAAAGGTTAAAAGCAATGTGTCCAACAAGGTGGGTGGAAAGACACGATGCCCTTATTACTTTCAAAGAGCTATTTGTTCCTCTAGTTACCTGGCTTGATGAACTCTCAAGAAGTCGTAATGGAGAAACAGCTAGCAAAGCCTATATATTTGGTTCTGCTATCTTAAGGGGGATCTTCATCATAGCCTTAGAAACTACACCATACTGTTTTTCTCCAACTCTAAAGACTAAGCGAACAGCTCCGAAGTCCTAAAATAGACTTATCAGCTGCCTTGAATCACATCAAGGGTGTTTTAAAGGTCTTCCAAAATGTAAGGAGAGATGCAGTACTAGAATTTGGAAGGATTTTTGAAGACACTACAAAACTGGGTGCAGAGTTTGGAAGTGAAATAGCCATGCCAAGAACTTGCTCAACCCAGACCAAACTAGAAAATTTTCCTGCTTCTAGGACCGAGGAATACTTTAGACAAACACTGTTTTTGCCTGCTGTGGACCATGTTATTATTGAGATCAAGATTTCCCCTATATTTTCGCACATTATTGCCACTCGAAGGCCTTATCCCAGCTTTCAATTTAAAATACGGTGAGGATTATGTGATCCAAGCAGCTAAGAAATATGAAAAATTTTTAACAAGTTCTTCTCATTTGATAAAAACAGAACTGAAACTATGGAAAAAAAGTAGGAAGACGAAACTGAAAGACCTGAAACAGCCGTTGAAGCATTGAAGAACTGTAACAAGCAATTTTTCCCCAATATATTAGTTCTGCTTCAGATATTTGGGACTATTCCTGTCACCACAGCTACGCCAGAAAGAAGCTTCTCTACTCTGCAGAGAGTTAAGATTTATTTACACCACACAATTGGACAGGTGAGATTGAATGGATTAGCTCTAGTGACTATCCAGAAAGAAAGAGAAATTAACAATTAAGCAAAGAAGAATGAGCATGATCGATTGGCTATAGAAGAGGAGGGAGATTTCCAGAATTAGTTATAATAATAATGTCTACCTCTTTGTATGGGTACTCTCATTATAATATTGAACTGTTACATGATATTTTATCCGATGACGGCTTTTCCAGATATTTTAAATCTTATGCATCCAAGTCATCCATTACGTTCAGTTATCAAATCATCATCATTCATTCATTACGTTCAAATATCAGGCTGATTAAAGCTATAAATAATTTTGTAAATTAATAAAATTTCTATTGTTTAGTCATGATTTTTTTTCTTTGAGCTCAAAAATCTTTATAGAATCACTTAAGAAAACAGAATTTTCCATATTTTTCTGGGTCTGTTTCCTTGTGGGGTACACCCTACCACATGGACTGCCTTGTAGCCCCCCTTGAAAAGTTCTTAGAACTGACAATGACTGGCGATGACTTCATTTTGAAGGTAATTTTACATGAAGCACTTCATTGCACAAGCTGATGTATGTTCAGATGAGCATTATTAGTTGTTGTGTCTTGAGACGTATGGCTAGAATACATTTGCAAGTGCATGAATGACTTGTGGGAAAATAGCCCGTGCTCTTATTCCATAACTGCATTCTTCAATTTCCATACATCAAATTGTGCTTTTGTGTGTCCTGTATAAAACAAGCATTAAATCATGCATAGACTAGCTGAGCCCTCAGAGGAGAAAATTTTATCTGCAGCAACTCCAATGAGCAGATATTACCCAATGCATATGATAATAATATATTTTATTCCTTTCGTAATATTTACAATTTTGCAATTTAAATAGTAGGTATAAATAAATTATTAGAACCAGGGTCCACCTAAGGGTTTATCAAAAAAAGGCTTGCAGGGAAACATGTTTTGGAGTTCCCATCTGGATTTACTTAGTAAGACAAGAGGTTGGTATACTCCTGTCCAAAAAAACTTACCACCTCAGAGCCAAAAAAATATCTAAGTCCCGAGTTGACGTTGATGTGACAACACCGAACCATGCCCCCTCGTGCAGGGAAGCAATAAACGCACAGGACAGAAAAGAAACCTTCAGAACATACTCGACGAGAGGGGACAACCCCCGGCGAAAATTTTTGACCTGTAAGGAATTATTTCTGGCGTGGGGCGAGGGTGGGTTGGGTCTATTGTGTCATTCCGATCCCGTCAGTAGGGGTGGGGAGGCATGGAGAGAAAGGTCAGTCGGAAGACGAAGTCACAAAATCGTCCTTGTTTTTGGAAGTTACAGGAATGAAAGACAGAACTCAAATATCTATTTCATGTCTTGGCATCAGGAAACCATTGCTGAAATTGATGGGTCTTCCTCGTATTAGGCCTCAGAAAGTTAATTACCATAGTGATAAGAGGTTGAATCGGGTCAAATCAAATGTAGAAATAATTTTTTACACTTACATTTCTGATAGCAACAAGTCGTTGTCTGACAAGCGATGGAGGTTCCATTGTCTAGGCATTAATTGCAGATTGTCATCAATCAAAGGGTTTGAATTGTATTGAATTAGATATATAATCATTCTATTACACTAAAAGAGTATTGATTTGAGTTTAATACTTCATATGACACATCATTGACATCTGAGACGATAAAAACCATGTTAGCCACTCAATGTGGCCCTCAAGAAAACCATTTAACAGTATTTCTTTATCGTACTGGACAAAGTTTTTGTAAATTAGAATATAGTAGCTTAAAATAGATAAAATTATGAATTCACATAAATTAATGTATCATTCAAGTTCTAATCAGCAATTGAATTTGTCTTGCCGAGTCCCATGAATTGCTTCATGCCTGCTTATACGCTTTTATCAAGGAATTGAGAGAATAGGTTGTATGCTCTTTAGTCATGTTCAATATTTTATCTCCCCTCACTGAATTACAACAGGTATCCTTTGCTGATTAATCATAGAATGAACATATACGACTACCAGTTGTGGAAAGCCCACACTGGCTGTAATCGCTCATTCACCAACTCAACCTTTTGAACTGTAAACCTACCAAAATGAAAGAAGGCCTCATTGCCACCTTTTCTCGTCTTTCCAGTGAGGCCTGTATAAGAATTGCAAGGGGAGGAGGCAGCGACATTGTTTTCAGATTGGAGTGGGGGAGAAGGAGCGGTCTAGTGGTCAGTTGGGCTCTCTCACCCAAGGTTTGTGATGGTGAGGGTTCCCTCAGGGGACCGAGGTTGTGGGTTTTCAGTATTAACATCTGGCGTACCGAAGTGGAATTCTTAGATAAGCAGAGATGGGAAAATAGACCCCAATAATAGTCTTCTACGTTCATCATAACCAACTGCATTTCATAGAACCTTTGTCGCGTCCTTACAGTTTTCCGAGGGAAACATATCACTTCGCATTTAGTGTTGACATATTATGAGTCATGGTAAAGTCCTAATGTAATGATTTTTATGGAGATATACTATAAAAATAGAACATAAAATTTCTAAATTTTTCTTTGGAGTTTCCTGCATTAATGGTTAGGTAACAAAGGGTGGCATTAGCACAGTCTACCGAAGTTCCCAGCAGAGAGCGTGAAATGTTGGGGCCTAGTAATTTTTATAATTGTCTCTCTTAAACACTCAAGCAGCATTGCATAAACAAACCGTGAGAGTTTAATTCATTTGGAAAATTGGCCTGGCTGAGTATTATGCCCATGTTCAACTTGTAGGAATCCTCAGTGGAAACATTTTCAACCTTTCAGCTGTGATCCTGTCAAAGATATCAGCCTGATCATCGTTATCCATATTCAGAGCACTTTTGTTGGTGCATTTGGTGGTGTCACGGAGGTCTTTCAGATATCAAAATATAATGCAAAGCATAATACATTAGCTCATAGATACTTTTTAACATTTAAGAATCCGATGAGAAAATTATCAGAGAAAGATATACGATGATGGATACCAGAGATAGCCAACATGGTGTTACAGAAAGCAGTATTATATCACCTTGAATGGATATATCCTCTCAGCACCCTCTAGCTGTTGTGAATGAGGCATCTTTTCATTGCCTAACTTAGCAGATCTGCCCCCTTTCTTCAGTAATAAGGACACAGAAGTCCAAAACAACCCGAATGATTGGAAACAGCTCAAAAACAACACTTCTCCTACATGCCCACTCACAGATGAGAAAGAAACCGCAGCCATGTTTTCATAAGAGTGGAGCCTTTTCACAATCCAGAGTTGTGGGAAGGGTTTTCTTTCGTGCGGAATGTTTATTGCTCTCCCAGTAATGTATACATGTGATCGCCAGGATGTTGCCTCAACACAATTGATTTTGGATAATGGAGTGGAGGCTGAACTCACTAATTGAGTGAACTCAAGATAGTATTTACGGCACTTCATAGTCAAATAAGTGACATCGAGTTATTTTCAACTGTAGGGATTTAGTGTAAAGCCTAATGTTTAGTTGATTTCAAAGATTTTCATCATAAATAAAATGGAGACATCGTAACATCATTACCGACAAAGTTGAGCAACAAGAAATCATATGTTATTGGACAGGTATGATGGTTCAATCAATATGACTTGCTTCAATAAAACCAGTAATTATTGAGGTATTTCTAGCCAACCATTTCCATTGGGAAATATTTCCCGTTTATAATTACTTTGAATGTGAATGTTCTGTTTCGATAAGAAGCTGAAGTAATTGATACCCTTTCTATAAGAATTACGAAAGGAATGTTACCAATATTCAAAGCTGACTGCCATATATTCCAACATCAGTAGCTATTTCATTTTTACTCATAATCATTTTGACGATAAGTGTCATTGAATTTAGGGAGGATGTCCATAGAATAATGAAGTTCTTCCAGCGTCATTGTAGAGTTCTGTAAGGTGAATAAAATGCAAAGAATCTGCAAAATTTGGATCAGGGAATATTAACGAATGCGTTTACCCTGCCTTAATCACATCTTCCTAGAATGGCCATGGCAGAAAATGTGTGATGTGAACCCCAGTGGCCAGTGGCTCCATTTTCCAAATGCGATGTAAACAATATACCCAACCCAATGAATGTGATAAGTTAAGGAGTTGATATTAGAAAGCTGCCTTGGGAAATAATTTTCATCGAATCCCTACCTCTCGACCAAAGTGTTTTTTTTTTATTTTGAAGTGGGTTGGTGTGTAACATCCGCCAATGAGACAAAGTTGGACCAAGTGTTAATATTGTGTGGCGAAAAGATGTCTCTGTCTGGCTAGCGGCGTATTTAATCCCAAGTAATTTCTAATGGGAAACAAAAATTGAGTGAATGCTGAATTCTATGGTTGAGTGGATGGAAGTTGGTTAAAAAGCATTCTAACTGTAGAATTATTGAGTACAGAGTTATTTTAATCCAACTTTGAAGTAAGTAATGTTTCTAATAGGGAGCTGAAAAGCTATTTATGGATGAAATATACCATTAATATTCAAGGACTCATAGTCCCAATGTTCGAAATGGAGCAGAGGAAACATTTATGATACCAGCTACGGTAAAAAATTTATTTTTTTACACAAAAATCCAAACTTAGTCCAGGCAATCGAATTTTCTCATTGAGAATATAGTCAATTTGAGTAGTTAATATCATCTTCAGATTCCATTATTGCGTGTAACTGTGTAGTATGCGAGTTTAAGTAAACACGTAATTGAACTTCATGAACTTCCATTACACATGACGAAGAGGAAGATTGGGCTTTCCACATCTTCTAGCAGTCGTCATCAACGAGAGGTCTTGGTCTCTTGGAGCGACCGAAATGGGCTATCCCCCTTTCATCCTTGCTCACACATTAAGGGAACAGAACCCTGGGCCCTCCTCCCAAAATTAAGAATGTCCTCTCACTGGTCAAAATTTTCCCATCGCGCATATTCCCCCTCATTCTCCCTCTCCAACTGTGGGGAGGAAGGTCTTTGTCCCGTTACGTTTGTTTATTGCCTTCCCGTGCAGGGGCCGTGGTTTGACCGTGTTGTCACATCAACGTCAACTCAGGACTTGGAAATTTTTCGGCTCCGAAGTAATAAGTTTTTTTTTTGGACAGAAGTATACAATGTATTATTTTCAATTATGTACATGCTCGAGGCGGTGATTTTTGATTTTAAAGAAATGTGCATTCATATTCTAAAGACATAAATCATCCTCTGGAAATTTGATGGCAACCAGTGTATACAACTGTTGATCTCGGAAATTATAGGTGACTTTTCTTGGGCTGTTCACACATGATTTTTTCAAGTTACCTATATAAGCTGATGTGTACACATATACAAATTAACATCTATGAAGAACGTTTTTAGAGAACTTTTTAAAGCAAATATTCTATTTCCTCATACTACCATTTCTTACTATTGTTGTCCCTACCATACCATTTCTTTCCATTGTTGTCCCTACATTAACAAATTTTCTGTTTCTTTTAAATATAGTTCAGAAAGCCTAAATTTTTATGTCATCTTTCTGACAAAAATGTTACTTTTTTATGCAATTGATTACAGCTGTCAGTAATAAAAAATGTTTGATCTTGTTGTGTATGTTTCAGTAGTATTAGGCAGTGAAACAAAAAACTGTCTCTATTGCCATCAGCAAAGAAATCATATGCTTCTAATTTAAAGTGGGATTTTATGATAGGTCAGTGGTGGATTGAAGGGGAATAGAGAAACAACCCACAAAAATATAAATGGTCAGTTCATCTGTTTAAGGCTAGCCTCAGTATTTTCTACTTCACCTTTGCCTGCTCAATTACTTTTTTAAGCAGCTCTGCCAGGGATTGTCAAAGGACATGGTCCTAGGAATCTTCATGCCTTGATGAAGGTCCTGTCCTCATGGTATGACTGCAATTTTTCCTTGGCTGTGAGGCATTTCCTGTCCAAGTGCAATTAATATCAGGGTTTAATTCAGGGTGCATTTAAGAGGCCATCTTCACAGATAGGCCATTCTTTGGCTATCCTGCTGACATCTTCTCGTCATGCTAGCAGGATGGCTGTAGAAGCTGTTGTCCAAATAAGACTACAGGCAGAGAACACCTGAAAGCAGACACCTTGCGTACTAAAAGCCACAACCACCTTCAGAACAATTTGGTGAAATTCTTTAGAAATCTTAAGCTGGAGTGAAAGGTTGTGTGGCTTTTGTTACTTCCATCTTGCATTATTTCATAGCTGTTGATGCATATACCATCAAAGCTGTACATGTGTGGTACTAAATAACAAAAATATTGAAAAATTGTGTTCTTTTTACTAAGACATTTAATCTTATCATGTCTAAGATGCCATATAATCAGCTTCTTCTGTTCACACAAGGGGCCGATAGTCCCCTCAGGCTCTTGAAGGTACACAAAGAGCTTTCGTAGTGCATACACCCTAATTGTATGCATTCTCAAAGACTGAACTAGTTGACTGTTGAGATGTGACTGAGGTCAGCACTACCTGTCATTAATTTAGTGAGAAACCATTAAACTTGGAAATGAACTCAAATATTTTAAACTGAAATACAATGGAGATGCATCCATTAATTTTGTTCCTTTGAATACTTCTCAGATTTTCGGCGGAGTAAGAGGTCCTTGGGTGAGTTGCAACACTTCATCCAAAGAAATAAGAAACACTTGGAAGCTGTTATTCTATATTCGCTGGAAGCTCGCATGGACTTTGCACTGTCAGTAGTTCTGCATTTCAGGGAACTCAAATGTAAGGTTGCTCAGGAGACCCTTGAGGAATGTATCAAATCTGCAAACTTTTTGATCCAAAAATTCTTGGACAGACTAAACAACCTCACTGTTCAAGAACACAGTGATTATGAGACTGAATGTATGCGCTTTCACCTCATGATGCAGTTGCGTGCCTTGGAGAGCAGCAATGAATTCAAGACTGGCCCGAAAACCAGCTGGTATAATGATTATGAAAATTGCCGAGCAGTCATTGAGAATCCTGGAGCATTCCCCAGAGTTAAATATGGAGAAATGCGGAGGAAAATCAACCAAATTTTTAAGTCAATACCAGCTACCAGTTCACACTCAATGCTTTCAATGGTGGGATTAATACAAAAATCATCGTCAGTAAGAAGAGACCTTACCACAGCAGAAGTGAGCCCAAGAGATATTTCTTTTGATCTTCATGAGGGTCGTTGGTATGAATGCCAAAACGGTCACATTTTTGCTGTCCGTGAATGTGGTCAGCAAACAAGCAACTGTGATCAATGTGGTGAAGACATTATAAGAAGCAATGTCCAGCTTTTTTCAACAAATGACATCTAAGGTAATAATTTTTGTACTTCATATTGTCTAATCAAAATTTTAAGTGGCAATTAATGCAGTTTTTAAAATATTTTGCTTGAGTGATCCGTATCCTGTTTACCAATTTTTTTATTTTCAATTTTTATTTCTTGTTTAAAAAATTCAAGTTAACTCAGCTGAGTACATCTTAAAAATTTAAGTTTTTGAAGAAATTTATTCAGATAATTAATGGAATTATTATTCAGAGAAATTCTAAATAATGTGATACTTAATGAGCTGACCATATTTTTGTACATTATTGGCTAACATGGTGCATAAAATGAGTGGTGTTGCATGTTTGGCAATGGAACATAAGAAAAATGTATGCAGTGAATGTATTTTTACCCATACTTTTGTAATTTCCAATTTCAGCTTCATGTGAGCAGCAATTTCTGTTGATTACCCCGAAAAAATCCAGTCTCACATAAATTGTACAATATTTAATCATTCTCTTTTAATAGGCATAGTATTTTCATCCCAGTTACATATATTCCCTTTGTTGTGCTGCCAAGATGGTAAAGTGAGTGGGAATCAAACTTCAATACAATCTTGTTTTGCTTAGTCTACAAGCTTGAATCAAGGTAACTGGTCTCTTCGAGAAGAGCTTGTGGAAACCTTAACTTGGAATGCTTGATTCAAGGCTGTTTTTTAAATTTGTGTTTGATTAAATTAGGGTTAAGCCAAATTCAGGCTTGCATCATGGATTTGCCCTGCAAATATTTGCTGACAAAACATGGTACTCGCTTAAAATCAAACTTGTCTTGTCAATGTAATCACGACAAGGCAAAATTAAGCCAATGCTGAAGCTTCCCATGAGCTTACCTGCCTTCTGGGAGTGAATCAGGATTGCTGCTGCCTCTTGACCAATGGTAGCAATCCTCAAATTTTGTTTTTATTTCAAAAGTATTCTCCTGTCTTTGCATGGGACAAAAGCAGAAACGCCCATAGTGGGCTTGCTTCTTGATTTGTTGTTGATGTATCTCTTTTTGGAATACTCGATCCAAGATGCTGATTGTTGTGATAGAATCAGGGGATTCCACAATTGAATTGACCCTTTACTGGTTTCAACTTTCTCTAGTGCCTTGAAAATACACAGTACCATAGACTCCTCTCTTTTGTATGTTACATATTATTGTGGAGCCATTTGAAAACACTGCACCCATCAAAGCAGATTGGATGCATTAGAGATGTACATGACAATGCTCAGATTTGCTGTGACCAAGTGCTATTTCACCTGCCTTATACTATTCATATTGTTATTTTGATGTACTATTCATGAATTTCATATTTTATACTGCTTTGTCATCAAACTAGCTCTGAGTAAGGGCAATCATTTGCTACATGTGAAGGTAAATCTTCTATTTTAAATCAGGTGAGAGGTTAAATGACCTGAAAAGTATTCTGTGATTCTGGTTGGGCTGCTTCAGCATTTAAGACTGTGTAAGCAAGGTTTTTAAATGCAGCTACCTGAAATCTGTATCCATTCTGTGATAGGATAAGAGTTGTTAAAAGACTATTTTTGCTGAAAACACAGCTTTTAAACATATAAGTTCAGGAGTAAAATGCCTATGGGGCTTGTTGAGTTGGTATTCATTACTCAGTATGTATACTTAAGTTTCAGAATCTTATAGAAAATTTGTCTTATATTGAAGGACAAATAGTGTTGAAAAACTTGAGTCAGTGAAGAAGTAGTTTTTGTTTTGTTAACGTATGTCATTTCTTTTATTAAGTTCCTTGTCACTCAGTTTATTGTGGCATGGTTCGGCTGATGGTTTAGCATGTTTTTATTGCAAATAAAGTTTTTATTACATGCTAAGAACTTAGAAGTTTTAATTTTCTGCAACCTTGCAATGTTTCAGTTTGGTGTACATAATTTTGAGTGCATCTGAGTAGCTGGGAAAACTGACGTGTAAATAGTTTCATCGTAGTTTTACAGACTCGAACAAGAATTAACTCTTCATGGCTATCAACACCCATGTATTAGCCTGCTCGCTGCCACATTGGTGTATGTCAAGGGGTGTTGGGACACCAGTCATGTAAAGATGTAATGGAGAAGGTTATAGGGTGGTGAAGTATATTTGAGGGTGATTTGAGTGGAGCTCAATTTTCTATGGTCAATTGTTCATGGAAAGAACAAATTTTTTGTCTTATCTGCTAGGGGATGTATCACTCTTATTGTTTCACCTCTATTTTCCCTAGAGATATTGTGTGGAGCAGTGGCGAGGGGTGAGGTCGTCTATGGATGCACCGATGACTACCCCAAAGTGTAGAAATTAAGAAATTTAGAGTTTCAAAGAAGAACGGAAAACAATCATAACAGTATAAAAGAGAAATGGTCTGGGAGAAAAAAATTTCATGTACAACAGTTGCCGTTCCATAATTTGTCGTTGAAATCACGTAAAAAGACCAACTTCACGCTCTAGATTGTCTCTGTTCAGAGAATCAATTTGGTAGTAGCTTGAGTAGTAGTAACGCCGGGTAACCCCTTCCCCTCCAGTGGTGACGGCCAACTTGTTAAGCAAGGCAAATCATCTCTCCATTTGTCGCATCGGTTGTTCGTTTGGCTCCCTTTGGCTGCGCTCTGAAACTCTTGCCTGAGTCGCTGGGCAAATTTCAAACCTATTGAGGGAATGGAGTTGTGTCACCGGTGACTCGTGTGGGTATGTTTTGGTGCCTTAGGTTGAATGTTCTTGTTGTGTTTTTATTTTATATTACCAAAATTATGGAGCAGTATTTCCGATCGCCACCCCAGTTACGGCCTTCATTTCGACACATACGATGTACTATTACCAGTGATGGGAAAAGTACTGAAAAAATGTAATCGGGCTCAATTACAATTACACTGTCAAATTTGTTATTAATTACAATTACAAATTACTCTTTGAAAAAGTAATTAGTAGGATTACAATTACTTTTTATTTTGTTCCTGTAAATGACACAATCGCAGTCAATATTTTCTCTAACAGGGAGTACTAACATGCAAGCTAACATTTTAATTATTCTTAAATGCCTTAGCATTGATGAATAATTAAAATGTTGGAGATAGGCAGTTTAGGCATAAATATGTACACCTGTGGATGAGGATCTATTCTAAAATCATCATCATGCAAATAAATAGAAAACACAATATAATGAATAGATTTAAGGTAAAAACATCAATTTTTAAATATTTGAATTTACTTTGCAAAGCAATTGCATTTTAAAATTTTTATCTGATAGTTTGGTGCCAAAATGTCTTTGCTCACTAAAAAGCCGCTCCACGGGAGCACTGGATGGCAGGAAGGCGTTTACTTTGATAAACACTCTTTTTAGAATTGGAAGTTGAAGTAACTCTATTTCTGTTGAAATACAAAGCAAGCACTGGATTACTTCATCAGAAGCAGAGGAAACTTCCCCCCTTTTGACGATGTTGTTAAAACTGCCTCTCGATGCGTTCAGCGCGCGAGGAATTCAAATTTTCACTTTCGATTACTCAATTGTAACGATTACTCGCACGAGCTTTGAAATAGATTACCAGTAAAAAGAACCTATTGAAAAATGTGTCGATTACAAGTAAAAATGACCAAAAATGTAATCGTTACAAGTAATTCGATTACTTTTACTTCGTTATATCACATCACTGACTATTATGACTTACGGTATTGCTTAGAATTTATATTTTTACGGCTCCTGAAATGATTATCGACTATTATTGATTATATGGACAGAAACTTAAATCTCTATTAAGTTTATTTCATATTTAAAGAGGAATCTTAAATTCGCGAATTAATAATTTACTGCTTCGCTGCACAGGGGCGAATTACGGGGGGGAAGGTGGGAAGGCGGCGGCCGCCCTGGGAAAATAGAAAAGATGGTATCATTAAGATGGTGCTCCAATGCAAGTTATTATTTCACCACCTCGATGTACAATGTTTAAAGATAATTGGAAAATATCTAAAAGCCACCTGTCGAAACAGGCACATTGTCCTCGCTGTTCAAAATTATACTTTTGTACGCCTTTTGGTGAACAGTATTGTGAAGGCTTTGGTGCCGTAACGGAAAAGTTATAACGTATATACTATTTTTGCGGAGAATCGTGCCGCGAGTTTGGGCAGTTGAGCCGTAGCGCGTCAGCGAGAAGGGAATAGTCTCGACGCCCTCCTTCAGCAGTATGCCTACTACCCTCCCCTCCCCCCAGTAGCATCAAATCTAAAATATTTTTGCCGACGGCAGGGTAAAGTCCTCGCCTGCTAAACCGAGGGTCGCGGGTTCGAGTCCCGCCTGGATGGGTGTTTCACCACCCAGGGCATGGATGTATGTCAAGTTCTGTTGGTCCGGTCCCTGGAAACCCTGATGACAAGCTTAGCAGCCAGCAGCCTCTCGGGATTCCGGGGACGTACGGACCAACAGAATCGTCCGGCAAGCAAAAAAATAAAATATTGGGCCAAAGTCGGCCCAACATTGTTTTTACGTTGGCCCGACCTTGCCTACTTTGGCCCGATGTTGGGCCGACTTTGGCCCGATATTCGATGCTACTAGGGCTCGTGCTCGTCGCGACATGTCAGGGACAAACGGTTTGGCGTTATTCCTTTTGGACCGTTCGACCCGACGCATGTGTGTGTGTTTCACCTACACTTTATTCTGTAATATACCTTACGTGAAGATCAACCATTCAGCCAGAGATGGTGAGTTCAATTGATAAGTTATAACGACATAACTTACTTGCGCTTTCTCGCCATTATGGTCGGTCGGACAGCTTCAAGCTCGGACCCACATTAGCCTTCTTTGCAATTTTTCTGATTTTTTATTAAGGAATTGAACACCCATCTATTTACGGGACTTTTATTTTCATTGCATTATAATGGAAATGCTGTAAGAGATCCACCCACCGTAGTTTTGACCCCTCTCCTTTTGATAGCGGTAAAATTGAGAACTATCTAAGTAAAGCTAAATAATTTTCAAGTATTATGATTAAGGGTGATAAAAAGACATGTTTTTAATTTCTTTTGCAACTCGTCGCAGAAGGAATAGCTTAGACTTACATTTGTGTACAGGCGGCCTCTTCTAGTAGGCCTGGTACAATGCGGAAAACTAACAGTGCATCTGCGGACCTTCGAAGCTTTCTCTCTCGCGTCCAAAAACTAAAGACGCCTGAAGCAGCAGGAGGAAATACACAATTTGTTAACACCATGCCTTCAGGCTGCACAACTGACAATGAGACTCGAGCTGAGTCCATGGCCCTTTTATGATCACCTCCACGTAACCACGAAACATCGACAGAAGCTTCAATTTCTTCACTTCCTTTGGCTGAAAATTTCAACTGTGACGTAGGTCTCTTCATTCTACTAGGAAGGGAAAGACCTGATGATAGGAAAATGGCGGAACGTCTGAAAAGCCCTTGGACACCCACAAGCGACTACAAGTATCCCTTTTCAACTCATAGGAAGGGAACCGTGGAAGAGCATCGTTACGTGAGGAGGGAGCATCTTGAAAAGTACCCTTGGCTTGTGGTTTCTCCCCCATTGGATGGACTTTTTTGTAGGTATTTCCCATTCTTTGCCCAATCAACGGCAGCTTGTGGTAACAATTTGCGATTAAAATCCCTCGTTACTGAGCCATTAAAGAAGTTTTTAAATCTGCTAGGGAAACAAGGTGATCTGGAAAACCACCAAAACACAGATTATCACAAAGTCGCAGTGCTGTTGGCCCTGAATTTTCTGGAAAATTACAAAAAACCTGAAAATCAAATCGCAAGCCAAATGGACTGCTACATGAGGGAGGAAGTTAAGGAAAATAGAGAAAATCTGAAGATGATGCTAAGAAATGTGATTTTTCTTGGCCGTCAGAACATACCATTCAGAGGTCATCGGGACGACGGTGCATTATCATTGGAAGAGCCCTTGACGAATGACGGTAACTTCCGAGCATTACTGCGTTTTCGTTGCGAGGCTGGCGATTCAGCCTTACAGCATCACTTAGACTGCTACCCTAAGAAATATGCTCACTAACAAGACAAGTCAAAACTGTTTGATGGAGAGCTGTGGCCAAGAGATTTTAGCTACAATTGTGAAACGAATCAGGAAGGCTACATATTGTAGTTGTGTTTTTGATGAAACAACTGATATTTCCCACATTTCTCACTTGTCACTCATTATTAGGTATATGTTGGACGAGAAAGTCAGAGAGGACTTTGTAGGATGTTTAGATTTAAGACAATTAGTCGTGGACCTGGACCATTCTCCTTCAGATGATGTAGATGAAGAAAGCTCAAAAGTTGATTTACTCACTGAACCTGCTGTTACTGGTACAAAACTTGGCCAAATCGTAACCCAGAAAATCAATGGTTTACGACTAGATATAAAGAATTGTGTCGGTATAGGCACAGACGGGTGCTCTACAAATGTATCAGCTGCCATAGGAGCTGTGCAATAAATTCAGAAGAATGCAACAAATGCTATTCGTTGTCCTTGCTACAGCCATAACTTAAATTTGGTAATTTTCAAAACAAATCGAGTCCCATCTGCTCGTAATGCCCATGCTATTTTAGTGGGAATCATTAACTTCTTCCGTGTGTCGTCGAAACGAAATATGGTTTTGAAAAATACCATAGGAGGACAACTGAAGAAACTTTGCGAGACCAGGCGGGTAGAACGCCAAGACTCCGTGCTACAGTTTCTGACAAATATTTAAAATGTGTCAATGGCTTTGGCAATCATTTCCAGATGGTCAAATGAGGATTCGTCGGCTCTAAAAGCGCAGAGTTACGAATGCAGCATTCGAGATAGTGATTTCTTAGTGTCACTCTGCTGTCTCGCCGAGATCCTGGGTGTTACCTGCAACCTTAGCTAGCTATTACAAACAGAACACTTAGATGTTCAGAGTGCTTCAGGGGCAGTTTGCAACGCAAGCCACTGAAACTTGACATCGCGAGTGAATTGACTGCGATTGGTGGGCGGAAACGCGAGAAAACTGACAACAACCTTAGCCAGTTTGATTAACTTCAAGTAACAGTATTTATATAACCACAAATATTACAATAGAAAACAAGCCCGGAGGCTAAATACCGTTAACTTGGTCTGTACAAGACGAACACAAGTCACAACTGGAACCAAGCAGATACGTCCTTGCCCCCCGTGACAGTCAGAAGCCAAGAGGACGAGCGGCTGTGTCGATGTGGCTGGCGATTAATAATGGCTTCAACATTACATACATAACGTACCTTTTTCAAACTTTCCCAATTTTTCTTCACAGAACTGCTGAAACTACCCATTTCAGAACCCCACCAGACGCGCAATCGTCAGTGAATAGCGCCAAATATTCATCTATTCAAATTGTTTGACAAACCGCTGAAAGAGAAGCAACTTTCCACACACTTAATCCGAAGCGTTACAATTCTGTCTAGTGCGGCAACTAAATGGAAAAGCCTCTTAGAAAGCCAATATTTCATCGATTATGAAACGTAACAAGTTTGGCTCGCTCGTCCATAGAGAGTTAACGTGAAAATTATCCCCATTAACGCAGGATCCAAAAATATTTAACTATGTGGTAGGCTGATCACTATTATAAAATGTCGAAGCATTGAGTGGTGCCAACTCTTGCATACATCCTCAAACAACGTTCCGGGCTGTCTACTTTGATTTCCGCCAAAAATCATGGTTCGCTCCAGCAAGTAGTTTCATCCTTGAGCGTTGGCAGCGTGGCGGGAAAGAACGTGATGCCATATTCCATGATGCCACCGTACACCGTAGCGCTCCGGAGCGATTGGTGAGAGTTATGGACCACATTCTTAATGATAATGTTTCAATGGAGTCGGAAAAAATAACTGGGACCACATGTAATTTGATTTATTTGTTTATGCGTTGCAATTCCTATCACATACAGTGATAGAATTGTGTTTTTACTTTAAATTTTAATTTAATTAATTAATTATTAAATTAAATTAAAGTTTACATTCTTTCCTTAATTATGGCAATAATGCTCTGACGTTTCCGCATGGTATTCGAAATTTAGGCGAAACTATGTTCAAATGTTTTTTTTCAACCCTTTACTTGGTGTGACGCTTTCATATTTGTTAGCAACCATTAGTATTAAAATATGAAATATAGTATTTGAAGAAAATCTGTCCATGTGTAATCAAATTATTAATGAAATATGTGTGCCCGGTTAATTTGCTCTTAACGGGCCCCCTTTAGATATCTAATTGCCGGGTTCCACCACTATATACACCACTACTTTATACATCATTTTGAAGCTGAAGGAACCGCATTTCATCTACGGAAAATAGCCAATATGGCCGCCGAAAGCATCACCTCCCATGTTCAAACTCCTGTTTTAACAGTATTTACGCCCTTTACTCAATTCTGTTTCACTGAAATTCTGTTTCGTCCGCTTGCATGCAATTCCCTCCATAAAAATTTCATTGAAATACATTGATTTCTAGAGGTCGAAAAAAAATTTTGCCTTGGGGCCCGTAAACAGCAAATTTACTTGTGTTCCAATGGCTACGGATTAGATTAGAGTTGAATTTACAAGAAATCGAATCCGGAAATTTGATTTTTTTCACTTTTATCGATAGATCTAAGTTGAGGAAAATCAGGTGCTGGAAATCAAAAAGAAAATGGCTGACTTAATAGGCTCTAAAAGTATAACCATGTGCGTAATGTCTCAAGAAAATCTGTAATGTGTGCATACATGGACCATGAATCTCTCCAACCACCTTTTAAGTTTTTTTTTAGCACATTCTCAGCCCATGCTATTTCACGTAAGAAAGTACGTACATTACGATAAATCCGAATAAGTTCATGGTCTTGATTGTTAGGTAGAAGATCCATCGCAAACAGCAACTGAAAATGCGATTCCGGATTTGCTTGTCTATTCGACGAGACTCCTGGAGGGCGCGCCCTATTTTGTCATTCCTTCCGCTCAGAGACGCCTCGTATTCGTGCACTTTTTGGCGATACGTCTGCAGCTCTGCTCTCTTACTCGCGTCGTTGAGCTCGTGTTCGGCCATCAGCTTCCCTTTCTCTTCTCTGAATCTCCGCTCCGTCTCTTCCAGTTCCTTTTTCGACCTCTCCCTCTCTTCCTCCAGCGACTTCTTCAGAGTCTGCTGCTGGATAATCCTCTCGCTATTCCTCGCCTCTTCCACTTCCCTTCTCAGCCTCACTTCCTTCTCTTCCACTTCCCTTTTCGACCTTTCTTTCTCTTCCTTCAAAGACCTCTCCAGAGTCTGCTCCCACTGAATCCTCTCACTAGCCCTCGCCTCTTCCACTTTCCTTCTCAGCCTCTCTTCCGCCTCTTCCAGTTCCCTTTTCGACCTTTCTTTCTCTTCCTTCAAAGACCTCTTCAGAGTCTGCTCCCCTTTAATCCTCTCGCTGGCCCTCGCCTCTTCCACCTCCCTTCTCAGCCTCGCTTCCGCCTCCTTCCTCAGCCTCTCCTCCTTCTCCCTCCTTTCTCTCTCCGCCTCCAACTCCTTCTTCCTCTTTATTATTTCACTCTCCCACTCCTGTCTCTCAACCCCGAACTCCCTCCTTAGCTCATCTCTCTCGTTCCTCCCCCAGGACTCCACTTCCGCCACCCTCTGCCTCCACTTCCGGTCCAACTCTTCTTCGACTGCCTTCCTCGTCTCTTCCTCGATTCTCTCCCTCTCTTTCTCCTCCTTCTTCAGCATCTTTTCTCTCTCCTCCCGCTCCCTCCTTTTGTGATCCTCCTCCACCGCCCTCCGCAGTTCCTCCTCTGTCCTCTTCGCCTCCTCCCTCGCCATCTCCTTCAACTCCTCTTCTTTCCTCCTCCACTCCTCCGCCCTCTTCAACTCCTCCTCTCGGATCTCGTTCTTCTTTCTCTCTTCCCACTTCCTGAACTCTTCCACTCTTCTCTTCTCCTCCTCCGCCAACCTTCTCTTCGCCTCTTCCTCCGTCCTCTTCTCCTTTTTCGCCCGCTCCAGGTCCTCTTTCATCTTCTTCTTGCTGAGGGCAGCGTCCTCCTCCAGTTCCTCTTCCCTCCTCTTCAACTGTCCCTCCTTCCTCTTCAGTTCTTCCTCCTTCCTCTTCATCTCCTCCTCTCTCCTTTTCCCCTCCTCCGACTTTATCGCCAACTCCATCATCCTCCTGCGTTCCTCTTCCATCCGTTCCCTCTCCTTCTTCGCCCTCTCTTCCGCTTGTATTCTCTCTTCTTCCTCGCGTCTCTTCCACTTCTCACGCCTCTCCGCATCCTCCCTCTCCTCTTTCTTCCTCTCCTCTTCTCTCTCCTTCATCGCCCTCTCCCTCATCTCCCTCTCTTTTCTCCTCTCCTCTCTGTTCATCAGCAGCTGTTGGTACTGTCTCTTGGCTTCCTCAGCGTTGTTCGAGTGCAGGTGGTAAATGATCTGCCGTCCACCGCTTGGCTCCTCACCATGTGGCGTCCCTCTCTCCTCCCTGAAACAATTGCGACACTTTTTTAAAAATTATATTGTAATTGATACCCTCCTTCTCTCTCTGAAATTGATTCAAAACCAAGATTGAGGTTATAATGGTTGAACGCTGATTGAGTTTTTGTTGCCACGAAATATGGCTTATGTTTTGGACTACCTCCTATTCCACGAAGTGCTAAGTGTTCCAATTACCTCCTTGAGACAGGGGTATTATTCAGGGAGGACTTATTCGATAAATGTTGTGATTGAGGCGGCAAAGAATCCGCAAATTTCAATTTTTTATTGATCAGTAATAGGGGGAGAAAATGATCCCTCGGATTGTGACCTTATTCAGTAAGCACATGTCTATTAAGTGTCTCGTCTGTGACTTCAGAGGGATTTTCAAAAAATGAAAATTTTGACAACAGCAGAGGAGGTATTCGGAAGGAAAACGGCGGTGGATTGAAAGGATTGGATAGCTCGGGAAATAATAGAGGAAATGGATAGAAGAATAGAGTCGAAGTCCTCTAATCAACTGGAAGACTAGCAAAATTAGGTACAAAAAGGTGAGGAATGAAATAAACGGAGAGTGGAAAAGGGGCAAAGAAAGATTTTTGGAAGAACGATGTGAGGAGATGTGAAGATTATGGCGGATGTAAGTTGCTTACGCGTGCGCGAAGTCCTTCGGCTAGAGCAGCGCTTCTAAACCTGTGGCTTTGGGTAGGGCTAACCCTTTTGGATAGGGCTGGGCAGTATTTGAATCCCAATATCAGTATCCAATATCTTAAAATATTGAAAATATCAATAACCTGTTTTGGACTATATAAAAATATTCAAACATAGCTGGTGAAATATGATGAAATTGCCATGAGAAAAATTTTGCCTGAGCCTCTACCTCTCTAAAGATCTAATTCCCTTTTATCCACCAAAATTGCCTATAGACTTGGAAAGCCTGGATAGCATATTGGTCTGCGCATTGGTCCGGCAAAGCTAAAGTCCGTGGTTCGATTCCCGTTCCAGGCCGAATTTTTCTCATGGCAATTTCAACTGTATTGGACTGTTGAATATTGGAAAATATTGGCATATTGGGAATGTGGTAATATTGGAAATAATGAAAAAAATGGAATATTGGTGTATTGGAAAATATTGAACATAGTAATTTTAATAGGTAAAAAACAAATAAAATGTGGCAGAAGTCTATTGCAACCGAGGGGGAGTACACCGAAAAAGGGACTTTATTAACTACGTAAAAGTCTGTTAATAAAACTAGATAAGTAATGAAAGCTTCTTTTGCCTAGTTATTGCTATGAATAGTGGTGGAAAAGGAAGTGCTGAACTTAGTACCATGCCCGCCGTCTGTTTTCAAAGATTTGGGCGCTCTCCGAGCACCCTCCTCGCCGGGTTCCGAAATTCAATACTTGAATTTTCAACATTGGCAATCAAATATTCAGTCTTCCAATAGCAAATATATGTTCTTCAATTTAAAATATTCCAATTACAGATATTGGTTTTTCTGACCACCAGTATCCAATACAGGATATTGGTATTGGTCGTTCCAAATTTGTGATTTTGGAATCCCAATATTAATAAATATTGACATTGGAGCCAATACATTGGAGCCAATACATTGGAAAACCTCCCAACCCTACCTTTGGGAGTCGAACGACCCGACCCTTTCAAAGGTGTCGCCTAAGACCATCGGGAAACATATTTCCGATCGTCTCATGAAGTAGCAACGAAAATAATTTCATGGTTGGAGTTCACCACTACATGAGGAATTGTACCTAAGGGTCGCGGCATTAGGAAGGTTGGGAACAAAGATTATATACACAGGAACCACTGGGCTAGAGAAACATTTGCCAAGGAATGTCCACTGCCTTTTCGGAAAAGATTGCTGCTGTTTGCACAGTCAGAGTCCGATGATGTAAGCGCGTGCCACCCGCCAACCCCGCCTTGTCGAGGTGCTAATGCTTGATTCCGGAGAGGGCTCCCGGTGCTTTGTCACGTCCTCGAATGGAGTCGTGCTTGTATCTGAGCGGCGCTTCTCCGGTGACTAAAGGGACTTAGGCTTCCAGCTTAAAGTGGCGTCAAGTCAAATCCAAATGCGTTGATATTGGAATTAGATCGCGTGCAGTGAAGAGGAGCTAGGTTTGTGAAATGATGCTACGATAAGTTTACTAGTGTGTCTGGTTTGTTGGAAGAATTGGGATGGGAATCGCTATCACAGCGTAGATTAAATTATAGGCTTAACCTCTTAGCTAAATTTCAGGAAAACCATTTCTCTGACGACATAAAAAACATACTATTAACCCCCTCGTACTACAGCAGATTAGATCACGCCAATAAAATTAGAGAGATAGATTGTAGAACCGACAGGAATAAAATGTCATTTTTTCCGCGTACCATTCGGGACCATAACAGCAGTGATCGTCGTCATGAATGGTGCGAATAGTGAGATTAGCTATATTGTAGATCTTTCTCTTTATATTATCGACGTTCTTATTAATGCATGATGTAAATATTGATGTTCTTATTTATGCATGATATTTTGAATCTGTTGTAGTAGTCTTTGTATCCCTTGCATCTCGGAACGATTGACGATGGAATGTTTCTTGGTTAGTAGATTGTTAATTGGCGTGTTGCATGTGTGGTACGCTGGTTTCAATGTAGTTTCGGTGTTCTGCCGTATAATTCATGCATGCCTGGTGTGGAAACACCCCCTGCCACACACCCTTTGGGTGGCTTGCAGGGTGCAGATGTAGATGCAGATGTACGTTTATTTCCACACTTAAACAACTATACCAGATGAAGAATAACAAAAACAACATGTGTGGACCCCGTTTTATGCCGGCGCCTCTTCAGGGTATGATAAGTCCACTGGAATTTAACATCGCTGGCACGGGAAGGTAAAGAGTCACTCTCTTTTTATAGGTTTGGCTGATCGTCCCTTGAGTCAATAAATACCAGGTTTTGCGAGCTCGCCCGGCCGCTGTGGTTTGCGGTCGAGTGCCGGCGGTCCTTCACCACGGCATTTTCTCTTTCCTAATCCTTTCTTCCCAACGGGAATAATCGCGTAAAATGAATAAGGAATCGACCCGTCGGCAGTGTTGTTAAAAGTACTGTGAAAAAGTAACTGGGCTCAATTACAGTTACTTTGTAAAAAAAGTAATCAGTTACAAGTAAAAATTACAGATTTTAAAAAGTAATCAGTAAACCTAAAGTTACAATTACAATTACTTCTTGTAAGATCGTCCACTTTAGAGACCAGCCGGCAAATGTCGAATGCTGCCGTAGAATTGTGGAAAAATTGAGTCATAGAAATTGCTATAGCCTGTAATTTCACTAGCAATACATACAACTATAATTGCTGAAACAATACAAGGGTTTTCATATATTGTACTCATCATGCGTAGGCTACAACATAAGGGTGGCTGAACCCAAACAGGCAAATTAGGATACTCAGGGATTCGAAGTTGTCTGTAGACCAAGGTAGGTGAGCGAGTAAAGTAATCGTCGATTACAAGCAATTAATGATTACGACGAAAGTAACGATTCCTCTTTCGCCGCAAGTAGTAAATTACAAGTAAAAATTACACTTCGTAAAATGTATTCGTTACAAGAACATATTACTGCTAAAGTAATCGCGACAAGTAATCCGATTACTTTTACTCGATTACTTACCACCACTGCCCGTCGGCCGCCCTAGTGCTCGTCGACACTTTTCTTCTTCTTGGGCTAGAGAAATGTGAGGGGAAGTGGGTTGAAGAACTACAGAGGAGAGTTTGCTTATGATGATGAGGCAATAGTAAATGAGTGTAAGGGATACTTTGAGCCAGTGTTCAATCGCGCAGGATCACTGGAGTGCGAGATGGAATTGGGAGAAGTTTACGCTGAGGAGAGAGATGATTCCATCCTAAAAGATGAGATTGATGTGGCAGGGCAAAAACCCAAGGAAAATAAGGCACCTGGAATCGATGGTATCCCGAAAGAACTGATCAAAGCTTCAAGTGAATGTCTTCTGAAGTCCGTCTATGAGATTATTTATTAGATATGCCAGATTGAAACGTCCGGGCATTCTCTTGGTTAAGGAAAGAAGTTGAAAAGATATGTTGCTTTAAACAAGTATATTCAACACAAGGTAATCAATTAATACAATACTACAAGCAACGCTTGCTCCAATACTAAATGCTTGAACGGTGATAGCTGGCCACAACTCCGGTCTTCTTCACCGCCTCTCGTCAGCCTCTCATCACCGACCAATCTCCGACTGTCCGCTGCCGTCCCATGCCGTCTCTCCCTCACTTTCCTCTCCATGCGCGTATGCACCGGAACTACCGGTACTGGTCTCTATTGCGGCGGTTGGGAACCATGCGCCGAAACGGCACAAGATGATATCAAATAATTGTGTTATAGCTCCCTAAGAGAGGGCCTTTAAGTAAGAAAAGGCATCCCTAAGAAAGGGCCTCATTCTAAATGTGAGAACTATCGAACAATTAATTAGTCTTCTGTCTCATCCGTAGCGTAGCTTGAGTTTTTTTGCTGCCCGGGGTGCGGTCCTTGAATTTGGCGCCCCCGGCCCCCACAAAAAATACATTTTGCTTAGTGACGCACTCTTAAACTTTCATATATGCTAACTAGTTTGTGTACCATTGTGATATTGCTTTCACATGCTCAAATATTGTATGCTTTAAATACACACCAAACATGAGCACTTTCTAAGTAACCGTGTTCAACAAAAAAGCAAAAATAACCTACAGGGAAAAATAGTGAAAAGGTTGTAAACAATTAAGATCATCTTCATTTTTGAAATGGAAACTAAAGCTTTCTACGAAGTAACTTCTCTTGCCTTTTTGTTGGCAAATCTTTTTGGGTTGGATCTGATCTACATATCTGATCATGATCTGATCCAAATATTTATTGATGAGGAAAAAGCTAGTTAAGACCTTTGTGTGGAGAGTATTGTTGTAAGGTAGCGAGACATGGACTGTGGGACGAACGGAGAAGAAACACCTGGAGGAATTTGAGATGGGATGTTATAGAAGAATGTGCAAGATAAACTGGACACAGCGAGTGACGAACCAAGAGGTAATGAGAAAAGTGAAGGAAGAACTGGGCCTGTGGAGTACAGTGGTGGATCGGTCATCTACGGCGGTGTGAGGTATTGGTGAAGATACTTATAGAAGGGATGGAAGGATGCAAAAGGTATAGAAAAGGACCTAGACTGGAGTATTGGAAGCAGATAATGGATGACATGGGATTTGGACGGTTTTCAGAAATGAAGAGGATGGCAGAGGATAGAGAGAGGTTGTCGGGAGGAGAGGCTGTCGCAAAGCAATCCCATAGGTATCATCTGTGTCACATCACTCGCCATTACTGCACTTTTGCCACTACTGGTCACAACACTCGCCTTGAATAATACCGATTATAATTTGTTTCCCAATGACAACCAAAAGAATAGCGAGGAGCGCCACAGACCCGCTGGTTCAGATCGATCTGAAATCTTAGGCTGCCTGATCAAGCAGCCCGAGTCGGCCAACTTCTCAGATCGATCCCACTAGTCTGTTGAGTTTACCATACCGAGCTGATACAGTCAGATCGATCTGGGATCGATTTGTGAACTTAGTTATAATGTCCTAGGTTTTAACGCAATTTATAAAATTAGTTCGAAAAATTATCTCGAAAAATTTGAGTTGCACTCGTTGAATAAAAACTAGATTACCCTTGGTGTCCGACACCACCGATCTGAATTTCTCATGTGAAATAGGCGACTGTACTGAAGGGTTAAGAGCAGTCAAATGTTGGCGCCGGGTTTCCCTTCACCCTCTATTCCCGCGGTAATCCTTTCCATATCAAACTGTCTACCTATTCTTTATTGCACCAATGATATCAGTTGGGAACTGCCTGTCCAATTAACTAAGCAAACAGAGTCACGCTATAGCAAAAGTGAAATGAGAAATGGGCACAAAAATGTTTCAGTTTTTGCTGAAATATGTCACCTAAAAATTCCAATTCCCTGCGCAGAGAATAATAGTTAACGTTCGTACTTAACAATAGCCAATTTCTGCCACATTGATTGTCGCATACGAGCCGTACCTTGCGTCTTCTCCATCTGATGAATCCGAAGGATACGATACGATTCCCTCTGGATGTTCGGGTGTAGTATTATCCATCCTGGAATTTGAGATAAAGTCAAGTTAATTCTACACTGTGTCCACAAATTTCACTCAAATCTGTGCATGGAAAAAGTTCGAAAGATAAATTACTTTCGGCGATTTTTGCTTATGAGTCGCCTAGAAAGACAGCGAAACAACGGATGTCGCTACCGTGTTAGTTGGAATGTAGGTATTGCTATTGGTACGGAGCTGCCAACGATTGAAGAAACGAGAAACGAACGAAGGGCTGACAGGTCGGACTGAGAAACTTATCCGCGGTGGACGACACTTGGATTTCTCTGGGATCCCAACCATTCTTACCTGCTTCGATTTCAGCGGACTACACATGTGCCTGCGAAATGGTCCTGGTCCGTCGGGACTGCTCTGTCTTCACTCCTCGATAAACAATATCGGCTGAGTGAGGACTTTGCACGCCTACTTTATCTTCTGTTCGCGAGATCGTTTGAATCTTTGACATTTTTGGAAAGGAATAACTGAGAGATAAATCTAGAAGATTAAAAAAGTCGTTTGATATAAGATTCTCAGCTGAAGGTCTTGATAACACGCGTTGCACACCTCACGTTACCGAAGATGAGGATGGAGTCACCGCTTTCGAGATATGGGGTCGGGTCAGGGACCAGCTAATCCGATACGCATATCAAAAATGTTGCCATCCCTCGGTACATAAGGACTACTATAGATTTTTTATTATGGATAATGGAGTATACGTCTCAATTACAAACGAGTCAAAAGGCTCATTCCAAAATGAGGTACGCTCATGTTTTTCTCGTGTAAGTTTGCGTTAGGCTATGTAAGAAAATTTATTTTGAGTTGCATAATTATTTTTTTGTGAGGTTACAGCAGAAAATGTCCCGGCTATTGGTTTCTCCTCTGGGAATAGCTCCATTAAATATTTATGACTGGACGATCATTCGTTTGATGGAAAAGAAATTTGTATCAATTACTTGCTGCACTCGGCATGCGTTTCTATGCCTTTTTCTTGGTTTAAAATCGGTGCCTAAACGAATTGGAGACCTAGTCCAATGAATTCCTCGTACCCACACTGGAATTCGTTTTGCACAAATGATGGCATGAGTTTCCATTCCATGCCTATGCTGCGATTTTCAAGTAAACAAAATATTCTATTGTTGAAGTAATGCAAAATGTTAAGATTTTCGAGCTTAAAAATCCAATGTTAGGAAAGAGCGAAGCGTATACAAAAATTGAATGCGATAATTTAAAAATGCAAACATAGAGACCTCTGCACCAAATCTTATTCTACGTATAACTAAATTACGTGCATTTTAACACAAATTGTGTCTCACTGATGTGATTCTGATGCGCGTGATTGAGCAACTCGTAAACGATCTGCTTCGTTGCTTGCTTGTCGTTCCTTGCCAACTCCCATCTGTTGAAACGACTCGCGCTCCACCTATTGTCCAATTGATTTGATAATTCAGAAACCTTCGTGGGCGCGAGCACAGCTCACTTAAGTTTCTCATCGCAATCTTGTGAATATAACCGGAGCGCATAGAAGACGAGCAAACAAACATTAATTTTTTATAAATTAGACTGATGCATGTGTTGGTACTGTAATGCTCGGTTTGAAAATTACTGTCTACATTTTCTATCGGAAGTTATCCGGGAGAAGAGCGCCTCGGTCAGGAAGGTGGAGGACTAAAAAACATAAATATTATGTAGAATCATTGAGTCTCCCAGAGAATATGGGAGAGTTGAATCCTTCGCTACTCTTGGGACAAGTCATTCACTCCTGGTACTATTATTCGATGCATCCTTTTAGATCACTAGCACTTCTTATTCTTATTCTTATTCACGATGCCATTTTTCACGCACAAGTGCAGGGATAATTCGAGATACAGCTTTTTTTAGGTGACTTAGAATAATAAACATTCCGCTAACTCGACACGAAAAAAGCTGAGAAGTGTCAATACTCAAAGTAAAGGATGCATATTCTGGCTGGACCGACTTCAAGCTAATTTTCACATCTCTTCCTGTTGCCGAGTACCATGCCAGCGAAAATGGTCGATTTTCAAGTATGTTTGAAAATTTTTTATTTCAAACGTCTAACGGTGAAATCATATTGTTTTGTCTAGTGCCATGACACCATCGTCATTGGTCGTTCAATCCTAAGATTGGTTGACTGCAGCCATCCACCCTTCCCTATCTAATGCTAGTCCCTACTTCGCGGCAGCTCTTTTCAAGTACTTTGCTCTTTGTTTGGTCCATGAACTTATTCGTGGGTCTTTCTCTGGAGACTTTTCCCTCTATGTTTACCTTCAATTATGTTTTGTATATACTCATTGTCTCTTACTAATTGTTCCAATCCCATACCTACCATCTTGTTCTTCTTTTCAGTATAGTATTCCATATGATACTTTCCAGTTCAACTCCTCTGTACACCTCATCATTTCTTATTTTGTCCGTCCATTTTATGTTCAGCATCCTCCTCCAGCACCAGGTTTCGGGGGATTCTATTCTTTTCTAGTCAGCTTTTCCACAGGTCCACGCTTCCGATCCATTGAGTGCCACGCTCCGCACGAATGTTATCAGATACATTTTACTAGGTTGTAGTCCGATCGTCTCTGAGCGCAGCAGTTGTCTTTATACCATGAAAGCTTTCGTAGCTTTGGCTATTCTTCGCTAGATGTCCGTTGTACTTCTTCCGTTCATCGTGGTAGTATATACTGACGAGATAGGTGAAGGAGTCCTCTTGCGCTTTCTTCTCTCCTCTCAGTGTGAATTCTGCATTCAGTTTCTCTCTTCCGCATAGTAGGGTTTTAGTCTTCGGTTTTCATGTTTATTCTTGGAGAACTTGGCCCATTGCATTGAGTGGCCTTTGATTAGCCCAAGCTAAGAAAGCGTTCATGGATATCAGATAAGTGCTATGTTCAAATAAGATCGGAATACTAAATAGGAAACAGTACGTGAAAACGTTGGTGTGGAGCGTGGCACTCTATGGATCGAAAGCATGAACCATTGGAAAAGCTGATGAGAACAGACTAGAAGCCTTCAAAATCTGATATTGGAGGAGGATGCTGGAGATCGAATGGACGGACAAAATAAGAAACGATGAAGTGTACAGAAGAGTAAAAGAGGAAAGGACCAAATATGGAAGACAATACAGAAAAGAAGAACAAGATGGATTGGACACACCGGGTTTGGACAGCCTGAGACACAATGGGTTTGTGAAGAACGTAATAGAAGGCGAAATAGAGGTAAAAGTCCCCAGAGGAAGACCCAGAAGTAAGTTCGTGGACTAAATTAAGAGGAAAGTACATAGAGAAAGCTTCTAGAAAATATGACGATGAACTTGAATAAGCCGAAACTAAAATAAACCATGATCTTTAACAATAACTTCATAAGAGTAAAGGGACAAGATATATCGGGACAAGAATCGCGGCTATTTGTCAGTACTTTCCAGAAGAAAGAATGAAATCCTCTACGTTTTGTATCCCCCCTCGCCAGCCAAAATCAAACTTGAGTGAGTCGTGGCTATTCACCGGTAGTTTCTGGAAGAGCGAATGGCATCCATAACGTACTGTCTCCCTCCCCCCCCCCTAACCCTTTCTTACCTGCATGATATTTGGGTGCGTAATGAAGACAAATTTCATTTACCTTCATATACCTAAGGGTTGTCTCCGTCGAAGGAGAAGACAGGTAGACATTTTAAAATCCAGAAGCAGTTTATCCCTAAAGACGGAACAATCCTTAACAGTCCCCGTTGGATTTGTAATCGGTCCAGGTGGAAGTGCCAAACTAATTGCTTTTAGTGTTGGAAATTAATTATTTCGACGACGAAATCTTTGCAACTTCTTTGAAATTTTCGCGATGGTCAACGAGTGATGTGTAAACTTTTGAGGGGTAGTTTTTTTGTGAAACCATCCCTGGAGTAACTCATGACAATGAAGCCATTCATGCATGTGGGCATGCCATGAACGATATTCGATGAAAGACTGCGAATCCGTCAAAGAATACCTTTTAATCAAAATTGACCTCTCGCATATAAGTTATAGTTCCAGACTTAACATTGTGGAAACGCGACTCAGGAAATAATTTATCTCTTTGTAAATTCCACACTTTTTTATTCCCAACGACAATGGTTTCGACATACATGGCCATTTTCAAGGATCCAATACAATAATACAATACAATACAATGTCATTTTCAAGGATACAATACAATACAATGTCATTTTTATTGAAAATTACATGGTATATCGAAACCATGGTCGGTGAAAGTAAAAAAAATGTGGAATGTACAAAGTGAGAAATTATTTCATTTTACCTCTCCGGGCTGATCTTTCACAAATCTACTTATCACTGACATCAATGAGTTTGAAATTATCTCCTTATGATTCATGAAGATAAGAATGCTTTACACCAGAACCTGAATGGATGCTGCTCAGTAGAATATCAGCCGAGCTCTTGGTTTGCAGTAAATTTCCACAAACGACTGGACTCACACAGAAAAAGGTAAGCGCATAATACGAATGGTTATTCTCGCGGAACTCAATATTGGGGAACATTTTAAGAGTGCTTGCAACCTTCTGGCCAATGCCAGAGGGTTGCAAAGTAAGGGAAGAGAAGTTAGTAGTGCCAGCGGTCCTTAACCGCGGCCTTTTTCCCCTTTCCTTTACCTCCCTCCCCCCCCCCCTCGGGCTGAAATTTTACTAGGAACCGGCTTGCCGGGTACCGTAGCATGAGTAGACGCTTTCCTTCTTCACAAGACAAAGTAAGATGATCCCATCCTCTCCACCGCCAAAATCGTCTTACGTAATACTTGAATGGCCTCTAATTGGCATTTTTTAAATCGTTGATAGCGTTTGCTGAGTAATGTTGTCCAATGTGAAAATAAACAGTAAGGGGTGAGGTCAGTAGGGTTTTGGAAAATAGATCTCAAGGTAATTTGAGCGAAATATAATTTCACCTATAAATCAACGAATTTGGTATAATTTTGACGAAAAATATCTTACACTTCCAAAGATACCAAAATATCAGCCCCTTACCGAACTACTTTCTGGGATTTTTGACGAATAATACCATCCCTTTTACATGGTGCGCTCTCTAGGTTACGCTCTCCAGAGGGACCTTATTTTGACAAATGAGGCATTTATAACACCTATATCTCGTCAAAAAATTAACAGTGTGTATTCTGCATGTTTTTTCAACTATTTTTGTAAATAAACCATAGAGTAACCGAAGGAATTTTTTCAGTATCGTTAAAAATGTTCCGTTATGATAGAGTTTTAAACGTACCGCGTGAAAAAAAGTGAATCAAACCGAAGACTTATGTGGTTATTTTTATCCGATTACATAGAATTTCAGTCATATACAAGTATATTATTGCACCTTTAATTATACTTTGTCAAAATAATGCTTGCTACAGCTGCTTATATTAAAAAATGTAATTCGAATATGGTCTCCATTATGACTAGGGAACTATCTCGCTCATACTTAACTTGGTAGGTGGTTGAGGCGCGAATCGTCAATCATTGATTGAACATTTAATTAACTTTTCAAGTGAGTCGAAAAGAAATTATTAGACCGCAACTCACTTTGGTTCATTCATATATATGTTTGAAATAACCTCACATGTTTTAATAAAATTGATGCAAGAATTATATTTTTATACGTTCGTCTCAATAATCAAAGCACTGTTATGACTTGGGTTTACGACGTGGAATATGGAATTTAAGTCAAAATTCGTGCGTAAATATGTGTTATTTGTTCGGCATAAAACCTTTATATTCCTACAAACTAATGATAACGCATTATTTTGCATTTGGGAGAAAATCCATACTTATTTCATCAAATCATTTCGATATGTACACGTCAAGTGAGGTAAGGCTGCGTGTTAAGATTACATTGAAGTGCCAAGTAACCAAATCGGTTAATCTAATTGTTTTGCTTTAATCTGAACATATTACTAATGAAAACACGACTGCAAAGTTTCTACATCTACATACTACCCCGCAAGCTGCCGCATGTGCGTATGGTAGGTCACCAGCAGTGTAAATATGTAAAATTTTTGGATGAGAAATGGGTACATGTACTATGGGAGTGTATTCAGAGGAGCTCGATTTTTACTGCGGTCGTTTATTGTTTGCTGAAAGAACGAGTTCTTGTACCTATCTGTTCGGCAGATTATCTTTCTTATTTTATCGCTTCGGTCGGACCACAAAATGCAGTGAGGCGTCATGATAACGCAACGCAAATCACGCAAAACTGTCAACATCATCATTGGTCGTTCAATCCTAGCACATTGCGGACCGGATATTTTTTCTCCAACTTACCTCAATGGCCGGGTATTTTTTCGGCTGTGAGTTTTTACAGCGTGTAGAAATCACGAGTTATCTTGTGATCCGTCCGCAACAGATGGCACTCGAAACACGAGTAAACTCGGGATCCGTCCGCAAAAATGCTAGGGTTGGTTGACTGCAACCCTCCACCCTACCCTACCCAAGTTCCTAGTTCCCTTACCTCCTGGTATCTCATCATATGTAATTCCCTCTTTATTTGGTCCATGAAATTTTTCCTTGGTCTACCTCTGGGGGATTTTCCCTCTATTTTGCCTTCAATTATGTTCTTCATAAATCCATTGTGTCCCAGGGTGTGTCCAATAAACTGTAATTTGTTTCTAGTGCATTTACAACAAAATTCTGTGAGAAATACGGATTAAAATTAACGACTTCAGGCGTTCCTCTCCTCTTCTACTCTTCTATACACTTGATCATTTCTTATTTTGTCCATCTATTTCTTCTTCAGCATCAGGTTTCGAAGGCTTCTAGTTTTTTCTGGTCAAGTTTTCCAATGGTCCATGCTTCCGATTCGTAGTGTGCCACGCTCCACAAGAATGTTTTCACTTACTGTTTCCTGGTTTGTAGTCCTAGTAGAGTACAGCAGTTGTCTTTTTCCAATGAACGCCTTCGTAGCTATGACTAATCTCTGCTTTTTGTCCGTTGTACTTCTTCCGTCCCGCGTTATGGAGCTTCCGAGATAGGCAAAGGAATCCACTTGCTCTAATTTTTCTCCTCTCATAGTGACTTCTAAATTCAACTTCTTTCTTCCCAATACTAGGATTACGCAAAACTGCACAATGCCGATAATCGCTCCAATCACCTTAAGGCCGGAGAACACTTGTCCTCCCACTTTACTCCGCTTCCTCACGTTTTGTCGAAGGGGTGTGTACAGTGTGCACAGTATCCCAAGCTAAGAAAGCGTTCATTAACGCTTAGGTAACGCTTAGGTTAAAATAGGTTAGGTCAGTGTGGTGTACACTGTACACCACACTGACCTAACCTATTTTAACCTAAGCGTTATCTAAGCGTTAATGAACGCTTTCTTAGCTTGGGCTAATCAATGGCACTTAATGCAATGGACCAAGTATCCAAGAATGAACATAAAAATAAATAACCCGACGACTAAAATCGTAGTTTGCAGAAGAGAGAAACTGAATGTAGAAGTCACCCTGAAAGGAGAAAAATTAGAGCAAGTGGATTCCTTCACAAATATCTCGGAAGTACCATCACGTGGGACGGAAGAAATACAACGGACATCAAGCGGAGAATTGCCATAGCTATTGCCTAACAAGAGAATTGCTTAAGGAGGCGGTCATGGGAAAAAGACAACTGCTGTGCTCAAAGAAGATGGGACTACAAACCAGGAAACAGTATGTGAAAACATTCGTTTAGAGAATGGCTCTGTGTATTGGAAGTATGAACCATTGGAACTATACCATTTTGCTTCCTTGAAGTATTACTGTGGTCAATTCACAAAAATAAAAACTTTGAAAAAAGTAGATTAATATCTACTTCTTTCAAAGGTAGAAAAAAGAAGCTTAGACCAAGTACAAATACTTTAAGCACAGTGGTTTCAGCCGAATAGAGCTGAATACAGTTGACTCATGGAATGGTTGACGTAGAGTGTGTGAGTTCCCAACTTGTGTGATAACTACTGAAATTAACCCACAGTTTTCAATTTCGTACAGGAGTTGACAGAGTGGATCAGTAGGACGGACGAGCAGCGAAGTCCAAATGGGCTCAGATCAATCGCGCTCTGCGGACAATAATGTGAAAGCGGAGGGACTCGAGCAGCCACCGCAGACGGAGAGCACAGATGAGACGCGGGAGCGGGAGAGGAGGGAGCTGGCGAAACGAGAAGAAGAGAATAAGAGAGAGAATGACGGAGAAGGAGAGAAGACGGAGAAGCCGAAGTGTGAAGAGGGTCTGGTGACGGAGGAGGAGAGAAACGAGCTGGGACAACGGTTAAAGGATGAGATGAGAAGGAGGAGGATGGAGAGAATGGAGGAGGAGGCCAAGGCGAGAGAAGAGTGGATGCAGAGCAAAGAGGAGAGCGTAAGAATGAGAGAGGAAGGAGTGCGAAGGAGGGAGGTGAGGGTGGAGGAGGAAAGGAGATGGCTGGAGGAGAGGACGATGGAAATTCTCGAGACCTTGGGAAGGAGGGAGGAAGAGGTGACGAAGGCAGAGAAGAAAACGAAAGTGGATAAGGAGGTCCTCCTGGAGTTGGAGAGAAACTGGAAGGAAAGGATGAATAGGGCGGCGGAAGTGATGAGGGACATGGAACAAGCAATGGACCCGAGTAGAAAGGTACCGGAAGAGGAGACTGGAATGTCTGCGGAAACGTGGGACGGGCGGATAGAGTGCTTGAAGAGAAGAGTGCAAGAATTGAGGGATGAGCGGGAGAGGGAACTGGGCGAGTCGAAGGAGATGGGAAGAGAGGAGAAGCAGAAGGAAATTAAGGGGATCTTAGAAGAGAAAACCGTGAGGCTGGAAGAGGCCAAGGGTGCACTGGTTCGGGAGAGAGTAGAGCTGAAGAAGGCCAAGGAACAGCTGGAGATGTTAAAGGAAGACCTAGAAAGGAGGAAAAAGATAGAAGTGGAAGAGGGTGTGCGGAAGGGGCTGATAATCCTGGAGGAGGAGATGGACAGGAAATGGAAGGAGCGAACAAGGGAGGTGGAAGAGTGGTGGAGGAGTCAGGTGGAGAACGTGAAGAGGAATTATCAAGAGGAGAGGGTTGAGTGGGAACGAGATAGGTCGAGGAGGAACAAGGAGTTGAACGAGGAGAGGGGATTGAGGATGGGGGAGAAGAGGCTCAGTAAGGAGGCAGAAGAGAGGGTGAGGCGGGAGGTGGAGGAACTGAAGAAGAAGGTCGAGGAGAAGCTTAGGAGTAAGGCGGGGGGGAAGGAGAGGCGGGAGTTGGAGGATAGGGTGAGAAGTGAAATGGAGGAGATGAAGACGAGGGAGGTGGAGGAGTTGAGGAGGAAGATGGAGGAGAAGGGGAGGAAGTATGTGGAGGGACTGAGGAAGGAGATGGAGGAGAGGGTGAGGAGCGAGGTGGAGAAACGGGTGGAGAGGGATGCGGAGGAATTGAGGATGGAGATCGAGGGGAAGGTCAGGTGTGAGGTGGAGGCGAAAGTAAGGAGAGAGCTGGAAGAGACGAAGGTGAGAGAGGTGGAGGAGGTGAGGAGGGAATTGGAGAGAAAGATGAAGAGGGATGTGTAGGATTTGAGGAGGAAGTTGGAGAGATAGAAAATAAGCCAGAAGGAGGAGAAACAGCGGTGGGAATTGGATTAGAGGATGAAGGGTGAGTCGGAGGAAGTGGAGGAAAAACTATCCTTTTCAAATATCTTTGCGACTGGGCCTTCGTGTGTTCTCGGAACTGTTCGAGCGGCTTCTCATCCGGGAGGTGGGGCCTTCGACACGAAGTAGGTGGGGTGGAGGGAGTGAAAGGGGAGGACGTTTCCATGTTTGCTCTCAAGACTGCATGTGAATGGGAATGAATGACTGCCTCTTTATTACATTCTTCAATCCACCACGTGGCCCATTGAGAAGGGTAGGAGGCTTGGCCGGGGCCTACAGGGACTTCTGATCTTGGCCAATCTCAAGGGTCGCGGAAGGAGCGGATCATGCATCATTGCTCAGTTGGTAACTCGGAAGTAACTTTTGAAAATAAAATTCCTGATTTTTATTTGTTAAATTGCTATGTCAACAAACAAAATTTAAACTCATTTTCTGTGACTCACGCCGAGTAAAACGAATCCAAACACCATTTTGTTTCATTGATTTCTGACCATTGAAGATGTATTTACAAATTTTGGCCATACTCTATGGCTAAAGTACGTCGGAAGTGTTCACTGTTTTGCCTCAAAGCAATCTGAAAAAAAATAGATGTGAAATTTAAAGAAATTCCTGATAATGTTAAGAAAGTATATTTGCCAAAAATAATTCCTCTTATGTTAGATAAAATGAAGATCGCCACGGCACACTAAGCAAACTAAGGCCGTGGAGGTTTAGTAACACAGGAATTCCGAAGCGTGCACGACGGAGGTCTGAGAGCAAGTGAATTCCCCGAGAGGCTAGGCTCCATTTCTCTCTATTTTGCCTTCAATTATGTTCTTCACAAATCCGTCGTGCCCCGGGGTGTGTCCGATCCATCTCGTTCTTCTTTTCTGTATTGTCTTCCACTTGGTCCTTTCCTCTTCTGCTCATCTGTACACCATCATTTCTTATTTTGTCCGTCCATTTTACCTTCAGCGTCCTTCTCCAGCACCAAGTTCTAAAGGCTTCTAGTCTGATCTGGTCAGCTTTTCCAATGGTCCATGCTTCCGATCCATAAATTGCTACGATCCACACTAATATTTTCACTTACTGTTTCCTGGTTTATAATCTTTTTAATTAATGTTCTTTGAGCACAGCAGTTGCATTTTTCCCATGAACGCCGTATTAGCTTGGGCTATCCTCCGCTTGTTGTCCCCTGTACTTCTTCCGTCCCACGTGATAATTCATGGTGATATAGGTGAAGGAATCCACTTGCTCTAATTTCTCTCCTCTCAGGGTGACTTCTACATTCAGCTTCTCTCTTCCGCATACAAGGATTTTTGTCTTCATATTACTTATTTTCGTGTTTTATTCTTGGAGAACTCAGTCCATTACGTTGAGTGACCTTTGAAGATCATCGCGATTTCAAGCTATGACAGCGATATCATCTGCGAAGCGTGGCATATTTATTTTTTCTCCGTTTAGCTTTATTCCACTTAGTTCTATTTCTTGTACTTCTCATATGGCCTCCTCCATTTAAATGTTCAACAATGAAGCACTTCTTTTCTCTATCGGGTTCCATTTGGTCATCTCCTCTTCTGATCTTCTGTACACTTCATCATTTCTTATTTTGTTCGTTCATTTTATCTTCAGCATCCTCCTCCAGCACCAGGTTTCGAAGGTCTCTAGTCTTTTCTGGTCAGCTTTTCCAATGGTCTATGCTTCCGATCCCTAGATAATGCCACGCTCCACACGAAGGTTTTCGCACACTGTTTCTGGTCGGTAATCCTATCTTCTTTGAGCACAGCATTTGTCTTTTTCCACTACCAATCGTGATATGACGATGAACTTAAATATACTAAAGTAAACCATAATCTTTACCAATAATTTCAAAAGAGTAAATGGACAAGATATTAGTGAATGTCGAATATTTATCAGTACTTTCTAGAAGAATGAATGACATCCACTATGTGCTGCATCCTTCATCGCCAGCCTATATCAATATAATCTATGATCTTTATCAATAAAGTCAAAAGAGTTAAGGGGGGAAATATTAGTGAATCATGGCTATTTATCAGTACTTTCAAGAAGGAAAAATGGCACCCTCTACTGTTTCCTGGTTTATAGTCCTATGTTCTTTGCGCACAGCAGTTGTCTTTTTCCCATGAACACCTTCATAGCTCGGACTATTCTCCGCTTGATGCCCCTTGTACTTCTTCCGTCCCCAGTGATGGCGCTTTAGAATTGGCGAAGGAATTTATGATAGAAGCTTAAGGATATTTCAGTGAATGTCCGCAAGTTCACGCTATACCCAAACAGGAGGCAGTTGTGGTAGAGGAGGAAAAATTGAGTAAGTCCCTATGTAAAGTATATACCTTATAAGATATAACATTCTGAGACCAATGGTAAAATTTTGAGGCTGTCGTCTCCGAGGATGTGTGCCATGGCCTGGGAATGCGAAAGAATAGCGAATAGAGGCTCAGTAGTGCACGGTAGACTCATTTTGCTTGAGAAATTCAGGACAGGTGGGTTCCCGTGTGACTCGGAGAATATCATTTTGACTACATCTCTTGGGAACGATAGGTGTGATAAAATAAGAGGGAGGCATTTTAGAACAGAAAGGTACAAACATATTTTTATTTCTATTCACAGTAAGTCACCGTATTGAAAATTGAGCGCAACTACTACAAACTTTCAACGCTCCCAAAATTTACTTTACCATTTCACCTCCCTCTAATATCCTCTTTAACATATCTTCCTCATTCGGACCGAAAACGATCCTCGGCCAAAGGATATTGATGAAGGAGTATACGAAGGAAATGCAACAGCGGGAAATAGTATATCGGACAAACTTCGAGAACCCCTAAATGTAGGATGAAAGAAAACTAGAGAGCGACCAAAAATAAGCAATTTCGCCATTCTGCTGTTGCTGAACACGCCTGGCCAGCACCCGACCACGAAATAAATTTTAATGGAAGTAAGATCATCGCCAAGGAATATAATCGCTTTCCTCGGGTGATACGGGAGGCGATGGGAATCGTTGATAATCCAAATAAATCCAACAGGGAGGATAGCTATACGCTCTTCTCTACTTTTAAACGGATTTTCAACAATCCAAGACCATCCGACTCATCAGCCAATCACAGCGGTCCGCAATAGATCCCAACGGAAAATTAACGGACCAGAGCCCTATAAAGTTGGTGCGTAGGCTTAGCAGAGCCCTATAGAGAGCGGCAGACAATTCCCCTGTTCATTAGGGCCTGATGAAGTCGACTGGAATGAATGGAAACGGTCGTCCATAAAAATGGTTCAACGCGGGGGGAACCCGAAAAATACCGATAAAAATGAAAACCGCGGATGCCTTCATAGCAATTTTATTCTCCTTTACATATTAACACGATTCGTGTCCTTATACCCCATACCACACGCCAATGTGGCAGCTCACAGGATAGTGTGTAGATGCAGATAAATGCAGAGGTGAGAGGAAGGTCTTGGAGAGGGAGAGATGGCGTGCAGGAACTTGGAATATATGGTTCAACAGAGGTGGCGAGACGACTTTCAGGTGACGCCATTTCCGGTTTATTAAAAGTAACCTAGAATACTGTGATTGCAAAATGGAATCGCATAACGGGACGGATATTCTAAGGAGGGATTCTTGTCTCTCCTGTTGAAAGGTAAGTAGTTCAGGCACGAGAAATTTTTGTTTCTTTTCAAATTAGCTACACAACATATTTTCAACGGCAATGTATGCACATTTAAGAAAAATATTTTTTTCATTGATGGCTTGCTCCGTTGTTTATATAAATAATAAAGTAATGAAGTGACAGATTACTTAGTTTTACACAAATGATTTATTACGTTCTTACGACTGGGGTTTAATTGATGCGTGGCATCATCAAGCGATGCGTGGCATCATCAAGCGATGCGTGGCCTTATAATGTCGCGCAGTGATAACACCAGGGTTGTAAGAACGTAATAAATCTTTTTGTATTGTATTGTATGTAATGTTTTGTATTGTATGTGTGTAAAATTTGGAAAACTAAGTTATTCATAATATCATTATGAAAGTATTCCAACAAGTTACTGCCAATAGCATTAATTCTAAATAATAAAGGAATGGTAATGTTAGGCGTATATTCTGATGACTTCCCGTATTTCATCCATTTTGAGTTCGGAAGAAGCTTAGGAACCTAAGACCAGGTGATATGTTACCACATTTGTCCCACTAGCATATTCCTCCTCAAGCTAAGTCAGAGGAGATGACAATATGTACACACCCTTATCAATTTTATGGATATTATCATGACTCGTCATTAATTCTACTCGATACGAAAAGCGAATGTGTTGATAAATATATTGAGGCCCATCACGCCGATAGTAAATCTCGCACCATCAATATGGCGGAAGATTACTCGCTTTCGCCTTTACCTTCGCTCCTGGTTTTTGGATTTTGAGATATTTGAGTTGCTGGCGTAAAATATATGATTATTCTATTAGTCCATGGAGGTTGAATCTTCGGATATGTTCCTTTTTCTGCTCTCTGATAGGTTCTTGATTATTCCTTATTGAGGTCCACTTTTTAACCTTATCGTCCCAAAAGTAGTGTCATTGAAGGGGTGGATATTGGTAAACTTGAACGCGGGTAATTTACTTTTTGTTCTATGGAAGGACTATTTGCGGCGTAGTATAGATTTTAATGGGTAAGAATGTGAAGAAGAGGCTAGTGAAGAGCTTGATATGGAGCGTAGCGTTGTATGGGGCAGAAACGTGGACCCTCAGGAAGGAGGACGAGAATAGGCTGCAGACATTGAGATGTGGGTTTGGAGGATGGAGACGGTGAGATGGACGGAGAGGAAGACAATGGAGGAAGTGCTTGAGATGGTTGACGAGGGAAGGAAACTTCTGAATGGAATCCGGGAAGTGCAGGGTAGATGGCTTAAGGATGTAATAAAGGTCGATGGGTTGCTCAAGAGTGTGAAAGATGGAAGGACTAGCTGACCCGTACGAATATTTCGCACTCTATGCAGCTTCTTCCTGGTTCTTTCTTCTTGTTCTTCTACCTGTCGAATATTTCGCACAGTATGCAGCTTCTTCCTGTTTCTTCCCATGGACAATTATATGTTATTTATGTTGTGTTAAAGATACATAACGTAAACGGTCACACTGATTGTACGTAGAATGTAAACAATCTGACTAAACGATGTGTTGATAGATGGCGCCTCCTTCAGTGTTTTAAGCACGTAGCCATAGCCAACATATTAGTTAATGTATTGTCAACAGATGGCACTATCATTTTTTAAGAAAAACTTCAATTCTAAATCATTTGTCTTTTTTTTCCTCAATAGCGGGGAACATACACTTTAAAACGATGTTTGAACCATTAATTTAGATGAAGAATTATGTGAGTTATGGCGTTGCGACAAAAAAACACCTTTGAGAAATAATATATATGATAATGTGTGGAGCCGATATACCTCGAGCGAGTAATCGACCTGGAAAAATCGAAACTTTTAAGTCAAATTAATGGGTAAATAGTGAAATTTGAGATTGAGATTGTATTTTTCGTCAGAAGCCGGTGATTCAACGTTTAAAATAATACCTCATTTATCTCTGTAGGTGCAGTATTAACGGAGCATATACGGAATGACAGAAAAAGACCTTCTGTAATAACATATATGATGTTGGGTAAACGGGGAAGGGGAAGAAAGAGAATAGGTTTCATGGACGGGAAGAGGAAGGGTAGACTGTATGATGGATTTTGTTGGGATGTACTGGAGGGAGACGGGCCCCTGAAAGTGTAGAAAGCCGGGAGGTGGTTCTCTGGCATTCAATAAAACCTACCTTTACCGGTTGAATACTTAAAAAATAATAATAGATTTTAAATAAATACGTATAAATTCTCTTATTTCACGAGTATTAACTGTAGTGGAGCATGTAACCATCGCGTATTAGCAACTCCCATCTCAGTTTTCTGGAATATTTTTGTAAAAATTTCCAGCAGTTTTTGAGGGAAAGCGAGGCTCTTCTGAGCATTTATTGAGCTCTTGGATGAAATCTCTCTGCTTTGGGCCCGGAGGCTAGCGGCAGGCTCGAGGTTCACCATGACGTGAGTGAGATAACGCCTCTTCCCAACCTTTTTCGCTCGTAATGGTACTTCCAACAATCCGCTGGACGAAAAAAATTTTCTCGACTCAAAAATCATTTGCACACCGTACATCTCGTGACCAACTATCAAACTCCTCAAGGTGATAACGATATTGAAAAGATAATGGGGATGCTTCTCGATCGTCTGGCTCGCCATTCCTGCGGTGAGTTCCCACCATTGAAGAGCTCAGCTTTCTTTCATTTGACTGGGCTAATTCCTGGGCTAACATCAGGTCGGCGGAATTATTTTTCGCAGGTAAGAAATAGTAAATACGTTTGGTTCGCGCGACTGGATTTTACCCGTTTATTAGATAATATTTCGACTGTGAATGTTAGATGTGAATATTCGAATTGCTTATTGTGCCCCGTTCGCTTTGCTCTCAATATACATGGAGCGTATGTTACATTCTCTGTGACAGCTGGGATGGGAGTCGCCTTCAGACCGTCAATTAAAATTTAGACAATCTTTTATGCAATTCCTGTAACCAGTGAGATACCAATTTATTTTCTGATGACGTCGATAACAGTTTTCCAGGCTTGACATGCTGCAGTATCAGATCATTATAATTGAACTAGGGAAATAGACTTCAGAACAGACTGGTATAAAATGTCATTTTCCTCGAGGACGATAGGGAAACCATCACAGCTCATATTGGGACTTTCAACCAATAGGTTTATCGATAGCTAATGTTGCTTATTAGTCGAATTGCTCCAGAATGCTTATTTTTTTAACAAATAATAACTATATTTTACAAATAGCTTACATGCTGTAGTTTCCCTTTGGATGGGTTACAAAAAATATTACAAATTACACAGTTACAAGTATACTTTCACTTTCTGGTCATTATGGTTGATTTTATCCTGTCCTGCTAAGCTGAAGCTTACCAGCAGGTTCCAAGTTTACAATGTTTTGGTGCAATCACAAAAAAATTATATTCTATCAATAATGAAAAAAAGAATAATAGTGCAGTTGAGGTCCTGCTAGGCCAAAACGGCTTGTCAGCAGGTGCCTTTAGTTAAAAAATCTTTTTTTTGCTGTGTAGCGTTTTGGACAATTAGGAGCTTAACAATGTTAGCCTATGAGCCACTCTTTTAGTGATTTTTTAAGAACAGATATGCTATTAATATCATGCATTGGCATAGGTAATTTGTTTAACAACCCTGGGACTGCATGTGCTAAAGACCTCTTGCCATGGAGGTTAAAATACTTAGGTACAGACAACCTATTTATTCGACGCAGTTGCATGTCAGTATTAATCACACGTTGCTTTATTAATTTGCTGTCAAAGAAGTCACAAATTAACACATATTTATACAATTCTTTTAATGGTAACAAACATTGATTCTTATATACTTCTCTCACATTGTTTTCCTTGACCATCAAATGCGCAACCATTTTATTTTGTTAAGTAATAACCTTATTCAGCAAGGTGGAGTTTGTGCTACCCCAAATCGTCAAACCATAACGTATTACGGCCTCAGCCAAGCCTTGATACATTAATCTTTTCAACTCATGAGGCAAATAATGCTTTAGGTTCGACATTTGAAACAAAATACACCTTATTTTGCCACATATATAGATGATATGATTACTAAAACTAAATTTTTCATCTAAAACTATTCCCAAGTATTTTAGGTGTCTAACTTGGCTTATTTTTGTACACGAAAAGTACCTATTGCACGCATTTCTCGGTTGGCCTCCCTGGTTGGAGTGTAAACAAAGGTGTGTGTAGTGTGAGATCTAAGGTTTGCCTTTTTTCCTTAACATTTAAAAACTGCAAGGAGTCTTGATTCCTTATCTGCTAAATATATTTTACTCTAAACAAATTGTGCATTTTTCCTGTGCGACTCATATATTCCTGCTCGCAAGGGTGGCTCTTATTTTTCATGACTGAGCAGAGTGATATTTTCTACCTCTCAAAAAATAATCGCTGTGGAGTGTTAATCAGCGTTTAAAATTTTTGTCACTCTTTTTTATCGGAAAAACGGTGCCCCAAGCGCCCTAATTATTTCGACGCTAGATCCGCGAGAGATGTTCTGGTTTCTTAGACATTCATTTTAATGATATTACTCCCTAAATGAAAATTCCATTAATTGAATTCGAAAAGATCAAATTAGTGGTCGAAAACTGAATTGCATTTGGGTGGTTAGAAAAATTGACTGAATACCAGCCAAACAAAACGCAACGGTTTTAACATTTCTTTCAGCTGTTGGTGACATCAAATAACAGAATTGTAACTAAACTTAAAAGCGTACCGTGTCTAAATTTAGAACTATGAAATAGAAGAGAAGAAATTAACAGATTTATCGAAATATCTATTGAACATTACTGAGGTCTGTAGTGAAGAGTTATCATCATACTTTGTACTGTCAAATTGCCCGGATTATACCTTTTTAAGTATAGCAATCTTCATTGAACTTTACCTTTGGTTAAAAAAATTGTAAAATGAGAAAACAAAGAATTCCACTTTTGTTTAATTACATTTGGTTGCTTAAGTTTACTTTTAATGACGGAAATACCAATTCATTCATCCCACTATTCTTTTCCTTGTCTCTTTTCTCTATTCTTTCTTGTTTAATCCATTACTAAGGATCTGCAAAGATAAATGAAACTACATGAGAGTTTCTTGGTACATTTTTAATATTACATGGCGAAGATATTATGTCCTTAAAAGCCATTTACAGTACGCTCCACGAATGTCAAATTCCTTAAAATTTTACCTTTATAGCCAGAATTGAACTTCAAAGCTTCGGTGACATTATAAAAATTCCTCAGCAGCGAAAGTGAAAAAATCTCTGAATTTGCTGGTGGTTTCCTGCGTGACTTTGTGGAAATTACTGATAATGGTGAATGAAAACGTAATGCTTTGTTTTTCCACATAAATTAATATTATTATGACGAACATGGTTACAACGCAGTCATCTTCACTTCTTGAAGATGACATAAGTCGTAACCTTGGTCGTACATTAAATACGTAATTAAGTACGTAATATTAAATTTATGCGGAAAAACAAAGCATTAATTTTTCATTCACTCTGAATTTGCATAAATCCAAATTATTCTACCAATGGAAATTAATTGAAAAAATTAAAAATTTCAATGCATCCTTTTGGCGCAAGAATCAAACTCCTAACTTGATTTTTTTTCACATTGTAGTGAATGAAAGAAAAATGTTCTGCTGGGAGAAGTTTAGTTTTCCCCATTTAATCCCACACAGAACGAAGTCTTGCGTGGGATCCACCGAAGGACAAAATTTTGGCATTTTCAATTTTTCCCTGACTCTATACTCAAGTATAAGCCTCCCCTCAAAATTTCAACCTCCTAGCTCAATTAGAAATGTTCAATAAATTGAAACGATGAGTGAGTGAGTCACTGAATCAGTTTTTTAGCTTCATGTACACTAACATTAAAATGTTTTATGAGTACTGTACGATTAGAGCGAATGGTGAAGTAATTGAACAAGTGGATGATTTCGTGTTCTTGGGTAAGATGTATGCGAAAGATGGAAGAATTGATGAGGAGATAAAGAGACGTGCGAATGCTGGAAGGAAGGTGGTAGGTAGCATGTGGAGCATATCAAGGAATAATAATAATAATAATAATAATAATGTCGTCTTTATTTATTTGAGCGATATTAGGACTATGCAGTCCTCTCTTACATATAAGTCAATTACACATACACCCATGTCCTGGGCAGTTCCAGATATTTTTTTCTACCCAGGCGGGACTCGAACCCGCGACCCTCGGGTTAGCTGGCGGGGACTTTACCCCGCCGCCACCGGGGCCGACATGAGTGCTTGTCTAAGGAAGCGAAAATTGCCGTGTATAAAAGTGTACTTCTTCCCACTTCGCTTTATGGAAGTGAAACATGGGTATGTCAGGATAGACATAAGAGTAGACTAAACGCCGTGGGTATGAGTTAACTGAGGAGTATTTGTGGCAAAAGTAGGATGGATAGGGCCAGGAATGAGTGGGTCATGAATGAATGTGGGTTAGATACTCCAGTAATGGACGTGTATGAAAGGAGTGTGCTTCGTTGGTTTGGCCATGTGGAGAGAATGGATGAGAGTCGAATAACAAAACAGATATATGAGAGTAGAATGAATGGTGTGAGAGGTAGAGGTAGGCCGAGAAAGTTGTGGTATAATGTGGTTGAGGAAATTCTTAGGAGGGGGAATATTAGGAGTCTTAAAAATAGGAGGGCGTGTATGAAGCAGTGTATTGGATTTAAATGAGGCAAAAGAGGTTTGCAAGGATAGGTCAGAATGGAGGAAATTATTGAAGCAGATTTAGGTGTACAATTATGTATTAACGAGGGAAACATTTTGACTGTGCCTACCCCGGAAGGGAACGGCGTGATGGGTATGTATGTGTGAGTACTCTTGCTTTTTACGTAACAATAAACCCATTCTAGTTCCCTTTTAATTCCTGTCCTTGGACGCGTCCGTCATTTTGCGTGTAGCATTCCTGTTCATTAACATCTTACCACCTGACAGCAGATGTATTAAAAAAAGAGGCAACGCAGCCGGAAATTCGCGTTCCTATATAGGAAGTCAGGGGACTCGAATGAAAAGGAGACTTGGATGAGAAAACAGCACCATTTGTATATTTAACTATTCCTTGTTATTCCTTATTATGTGTATACGAACTAAGTTTGTAGTTGAGACTCACGATCTGGGAGAACTTTGCATCGCTAATACATTCATTAATCATTGTACATGTTTGTTTGCTACCTGAAATTCACGTTTTTGCCGTAAACTTAGCAATTTGAGCAATGGATCCGTCGGATAATCTATAAAAAAACCTGATTCATCCCGCTTCGGACGATGAACACATAAATACTTTTATAACAGAAACAGCTATTGCACTTTTCCCTGGGACATTTAAATGCGTACGAAGAGTTTCAGCTCACAGAGCCATCATCAGTTACAAGATTCTGATGATAGCGATTCTGATGGTGACACTGCCAACTAATCGACTTTATGAATATGGGCGCCAGTGCAGGTAAAGGGGGGTATAGGGAAGATCCGCCTGTACTCGGATAGGAGAAGAAGGGAGGAGGGAAAGGTAAATCCTAATCGTAATTCCCTCAGTGACTTACACTCATAAAAAAAGTGCCGCGAGTTACGCCTCAACATCGGGAACTACGATATGGAAGGGTGAGGTAAGAGGAAGGATGGTAGAGGAGTAAAAGAAAAGGAAATGGCCTAAAAAAAACTAACACGGTACCGTAACCTCCACGGCTCCCTAATGGCAGCCTCTCTGACCGCAGCCGAAACTTCGAAACCAAAGAAAAATGCCCCTGCTTCAAGAGGGACCATCGAATGTATACTCTCGTCGACACTACCGCTACTCCGCGGCCCACACGAGAAGCTAACAACAGAACAAAAAAGGGACGCTAAAAACTTGGCGCCAGCATAAAAACGTTACACTGAGTCTGTTGAAATCACATAAATACTAGTTTCACTCATAAAATAGATTCATTCTGACCTAAGCTTTGTTTTACTACATCTCCACTAGTGTAGCAACCTCTAAAAAAATCTTCATTTTTAGGAAGGAGAACGAGGGGTATACTGTTTATATCCATCAGAATCCGTGGGTGAAGGATGACAAGTGTGAGTACGAAACAGACTTTATAATTATTTTATCTCGCTATATCATTAGTTACTCGCTATTAGACACATAAATGATATTTTATTTATTCACCTGAGCCTTGAAAAGATATATCTAACTATGAAGTTAAATAAACGAACTCATGTGGTCGGTGTTAAGATATACCGTTCTCTTTCGAATATAAAGAACTATTTGTCGTCATGCTTCTTACACACCACATTGCCTTTTCTTATCAGAGTAAAATGGTGTTTGGTTTTGCTTGTTGGCAGATAAAGACGCCTCCAAAATTCAGCATATGAAAATAAAAACGAGTCCCGCTACCGCGGTGCTAGACTGTGGCTCACTCACATGGTATAATTATACTTATATGAGAAAAACAATTGCTCCACCGTCCATTAAAAAAGTCGAGTCCGTTGAGTGTAGTAAGCTGCATTTTCAAGTGGGGTCAACCAATTCTAACGAAATAAAATGCATACGATAGAATAATCTCGTCTACGTTTACTGATGCATGCAAAAAAAGTTTCCTATCCTTACCTGCACAGCTACTACTATTTTGTTTAGTAGTAGCTGTTTCATTGAGAAATCTTGAAACTGTTTTAGGTGAGAGAGAGGGACATGGGCTGACGAGGAGCCAAGCGGTGGACTGCAGGTAGAATACCACTGGCCTTAGAACAACGCAGAGGAATACAAGAGACGGTACGGACAGCCACTGACGAACCGGGAGAAGAGGAGGCAAGAGAGGGAGATGAGTCAGAGGAAGATGAAGGAGAGAGAAGAGGAGGAGATGAAGATGAAGGAAAGAGTGAGTGAGGAGGCAAAGAGGAGGTTGGCGGAAGAGGAGAAGAGAAGAGTGGAAGAGTACAGGAAGTGGGAAGAGAGAAAGAAGAACGAGATCCGGGAGGAGGAGTTGAAGAGGGCGGAGGAGTGGAGGAGGAAAGAAGAGGAGCTGAAGGAGAGGGCGAGGGAGGATGCGAAGAGAACAGAGGAGGAACTGCGGAGGGCGGTGGAGGAGGATCACAAGAGAAGGGAGCGGGAGGAGAGAGAAAAGATGCTGAAGACGGTGGAGAAAGAGAAGGAGAGAATCGAGGAAGAGGTGAGGGAGTCTGTCGAGAATGATTCTGATAGTAAGTGGAGAAAGAGATTGAAGGAGGTGGAGGAGTGGTGGAAGAATCAGATGGAGGACGTGAAGAGGGAGTTTGACGGGGAGATGGAAAAATGGGAAGCAGAGAGAGTGAGGAAGAACAAGGAGTTGAACGAGGAGAGGAGATTGAGGATAGAAGAGGCTTAGTAAGAAGGCGGAAGAGAGGGTGAGGAGGGAAGTGGAGGAGTTGAGGGGGAAGATAGAGGGGGATATAAGGAGTGAGGTAGAGGGGAAAGTGAGGAGAGAGCTGGATGAGATAAAGGCGAGAGAGGTAGAGGAGGTGAGGAGGAAGATAGAGGAGACGAAGAGGAGGGAGGTGGAGGAGGTGAGGAGGAAGATGGAGGAGACGAAGAAAAGGGAGATGGAGGAGATAAGGAAGGAATCGGAGAGAGAGATGAAGAGGCATGTGGAGGAATTGAGGAGGAAGATGGAGGAGGAGGTTAGGATGGAGTCTCCTCGGTTACCAATCAACCGCAGTCGGCAAGAACTCGATCCCCCTGCAGCAGCTCATAATAACGACGAACCTCGAAAATCCACGAACAGTTCCAGTGAAAGTCGTTCATCTCCTGACCGATGCACTACCTTCTGAGATTTGAACAGTAAAATTAATGTTAATTTTCTCACTTAGTGACACTTCTCTAACTCAGCACACGTGAACGAAACAGAACCTGCTGATAATTGTGTACTTCGCATCGGAATCGCAAACTTTGCCAGCATTTGGGTGTGCTTGAGTAAAATTTCTCTTTTTCGAAGACAACCTGACCCTTTCCTAATTCTGGAGACAAGGGCTCAAAGCATCTGACCTAAGCCTGAGCACTCAGCAACGTATTCAGCTGACTTTCTGAGCAGGCTTTTGTTTCGTCCTCATCTATCCCTAGTCATGCGCAATAATGCTCATGCCAATCGGGTTCGGAGATTTCGCCACGATTAGGTTGCTTAGATGAGACAAATCATGCTTCAGTAGCACATGGGTGATCTTTAGCGATGACCTTCAATGAAATCTTTCACAAAGTCGGCCGAAGCCTATTCAGATGTCAAAGCTGAGATCCAAAACCGCCTCGCCTCCTCTATAGCACATTCTCTTCAGACTGAGACCAATCAGGCCTGAGTGTTACCACATTCAATCATCCTAACACCAAGCAGGTTAGGGTCTTCGTCCGTGAACATTTCCTTAAATCTTTTTCTTATGCATCCAAATTTGCTCTACCGTAGACTTAGATGCAATTCAGGAGTGACTTCCGCACCGCTCGGGAGTTTCCGCATCAATGAGGCCGCCAGATATGAGTACACTTTCTGTATTTCACTAGCCCATTCTAATCTGAATAAAGCAAAACGATGGTATTTCTTCATCTTTTTTTCATTTTACTGTACCACATACATTTATTAGGGGTCTCAAGTTGATAGACGTTTTTCTGGCTCCATTGCAGGAGAGTGAAAGCATGGAAACACAGCTTCAGCTCAGATTACCGGCAGAAAATCATATTTCAGCGCACCCTTAGGCTAAGGTATAAAATAAAAGTGGTATTTTAAAATATATGCGACGAAAGTATGCAAATTATAAAATTATCCAAATATATCGACAGAGAATATTGATTGAATTTTCACTAACGAGTTACACCACCGAAAAGCAATACATTTAGGAATATAGACTCAAAAAACTTTTAATCTTATAATTAAGAGAAAAAATATCATCAGTATTGATGACATTTCTTTCAATTCTAACAACTTTACAACTTTTTTACATGAAGACAGAAAAAAGCAAGTTCACAAAGAGGAGATACTCAAAATGGTTCTTTACAGTATTCCTATAGTATAGACAAATTTAGGATACTTAAAAATAGAGACAAATTTCATGTTTAAGCGGAAATGAAATTCGTAAGTTACACCATAGCAAACAAACAATTTGAGGCAAGGAATACAGTAAATTTTTCATGGGTTTAACTCCAAAACGAATGCACTTTGGCGGTGTGTATTAAACATTTATTTTCGTTTCCTCCTTCCGATCATCTGTCGGATAAGTTGAATCTATTTTAATTTTTCCTTTCAAACGCGCGCATGATAAGTTGATACAATTTTCTCGGCTGAACGAATTTCCTCACCCAACACACTTTATCTCGAGCAAAATAACTTCTTGAAGATGACAGCGATAGCAGAAAGATAAGAAGAGTACACGTTACGAACGCTTTCTTGGGCATTCGTCCGCTGAGTGTGCGACTGAACACCATTGATAAGCTGAAAACACACTCGCCTGACTGGACTCTTCCTGAGACATCTTGTCAGCAGAATCCGCAACAGGTTAGTGTCGGCAACAACGCTTTCCTCGTCGAAAAATTTTGGATCATCATTTTGAATTATCATTGTATATTAACCGAAGCCAGCGACGGGCCAGAATATCCAACATATTAATAGTCAGTTAGGGTTTGAAACTTGCCAACATATTTACATAAAATGTTGTTCAAAGTCAAGTATAAATAAAAGTTATTGTCCTGTGTTAAAAAATTAGCATATAATTCTCCGTAAATGCCATTGTTTTTAATTATTTAAAAGTTTTTCGTAAGGACTTCTTGTGTGATTGCGCTTACACTAACTTTGTAGAAATGCTGAATATGCATCTTCGGAAGAGAAGGAACACTTCCACACTTTGTTGACAACCGACCATGGTTTAGGCAAGTTGTGCCATCACCCTGATAATGGCATTACGTGCCGAAACCATGGTCGGTCGTCAATAAAGTGTGGAAGTGCCCAAGTATTCTTTCTCCTGTGAAGATGAGGACCGCATAGAGATCCCCTGACAATGTCACTGGCCCATGGGGGAGAGACTTCAACGGGATACGTTTACACCAGGGTTGAAATTCGCTATGAAAAAATCATTTGACTTGACCGGGGTTTGAACCCAGATCTCCCAATTGCCGGTCAGGTGTGTTAGCCAGTTACACCACCAAGCCATCTTCCTTCAATATACGTTTACTTTTTATGGGCTCTCCTGCCTTCTCGCACTCGCTAGGTTCGGATAAATCACCAGGAGAGTTTAACTAGTAGCATTAAGTACTGCCGGCGGTGGCTTGCATAACTCCAAATTCAAACCGCGGGTGGTCAGCCGATTAGCGATATTGAATTTGGAGTTCTGCGCTGAGCTACTGAGATATGGTCCCGTTAAGTTCGAGCCACCGTCCAAGGACCACCAAGCACCGCTGCACCACCGTGGTACATCCCGCACCATTCCCCTCCCCTTCAATACTACATTCCTCCTTCACCTCCCTGTAGTGGTGTATGGTTGGAGGCCCCCACTCCCTCCATTCAGGGGAATGAGAATGTAGGCATTGCTTCTTGTACTGCGATGCCAGGTGTCATGATTTGTGAAGCTTTGACTGATATTCTGATTTTCAGGATTATGTAATGGCCAGTTGCTGGAACGAAACATAGGTATTCGATTAAGTTATGGGACCCACAATCTTCCATTCAGTAAGTGTTTAAGAAACATTGGCTAAGTTTATTCGTTTAATAACTTACGGCATGAAGTTATTAGAAATGAAGAGGACATCCAGTCATTAGCTAAGGATTTAGATACGATTGATGATTGGTGTGATAGTTGGCAGCTATAATTAAATTTGAAGAAATGCGCGATAATGAACTTTTGGAATAAGAATGGCTTTCCCCGGAATAATTATTGCATCAAAGAAAAGAAAATATCTAACGTAGAATCTATTAAATACTTAGGCGTCACCATCACTGAAGACATGTCATGGGGGAAACACATCAGGGAAATAACTAGTGTAGCAAACCGTAGATTAGGATTCGTAAAAAGGGTTCTAGGCAAATGCGATGATAGAGTACGAGAAAGAAGCTATTTTACACTTGTCAGGCCTCATTTAGAATATGCCGCTTGTATATGGGATCCGTACGAGGAAGGTATGATAAAAGAATTAGAGCGCGTGCAAAGGAGATCCGCTAGGTTTGTTAAAGGCCGTTATGATAATTGTATAAGTGTTACGAGTTTAATAGAAGAACTAGGATGGGAATTACTATCAGAACGCAGGTTAAAATTTAGGTTACACCGTTGAAGTAAATTCGAAACCGATTTGTTCACAGATGACGTTAGATATATATTGAGAACCCATGCGTATTATGCTAGGTTTGATCATATTAACAAGATTAGAGAGATAGATTGTCGTACCGATAGATTTAAAATGTCATTTTTCCGGCGTACCATAAGAGAGGACAATAGGCAGCGTAGCAAAGGGATAGGTAGGTGAAATATAGTTAGAGTAGTCCGTAGTGAATGATGCATGTAATAACAACCAATAATCCCTTTCTTATTATGTAGATACTAACTATGTGACCCTAGTATCTAGCATGCCTTCATTAAATATCCTAGTTGCATGTCAATAGTGCATGTTTGATGATCTTCACCCCCTGCCCCACACCCTCGTGGTGGCTCGCAGGGTATTACGTAGATGTAGATGTATGAGTTCCATAAGTAGCCAAGATGGCCGATGCGCAATGAACCGCTTGGAGACTTAATTACTTCATAAAAGAGTTGTATTAAACTAAGTTTTACTATAGTTTAAACTATAATTTATAAAAATAATATATAAAAATAAATATAGATTATAAAACTAACTATGAAACTAACTAAGAATTTGTCATCTTGGGATCACTTTTTCTGCCAAGAGTTCGAGAGGAAAATCCAGGTCGTTGTGCAGAAGAAAAGATAGAACAAGGCCCGCTGTACATACCGGAAACTGAAAAGACTCCTGAGTAAGTCTAATCCTCCCATTCCTTGCAATGATAGTTTTTGATAATGTTCTCTACTTTATAAAGAATCTTTCTCTAAAGAGGAACTTACCTGATAAATCATGGCCTAAATTTCAATTTACAACCAAAATCTCCTCCTGTTATAGATTTAGTTGCCCACAGTGAAGCTTCCCCTAAATTCTTTGATAACGCCACCAAGGACTTTATCCGTAAGGGATGCGAAAAACAAATTAAGAATAATCTCCTCAATTCCAAAGTTAATTTTTCTTCTAACCGTAACAACAATTTTGAAATTTTCAAACGATTAAAAAGTAAAAATTGTTTTTACATGAAGGCAGACAAGGGAAATCGATGCGTAATTCTTGACAAAGAAGATTACTTACATAAAGTCAATCTCTTACTGTCTAACGGGCCTTATACTGAAGTAAATAAGAACCCAATTAATAAACTGACTTCACAGTTCAAATCCGTCCTTAATGACTGCACTATTCTTGTTGATAATAAAGTGAAGTTCAAACTCTATGTAACCAATCCCATTCTACCAAGAATGTATTGCCTACCTAAAGTCCATAAAATCGACTGCCCAATGAGACCCATTGTATCTGGAATTGATTCCCCCACATACATACTATCAAAATGGTTAGTTTCCCATTTCACAAGCCTCGATTTTATAAGCCCTCATTACATTAAAAATAATTTTGAATTCATTGAAAAGACTAAAAATTACATTTTCCTCGAGGGTGAAATAATGGTCTCATTTGATGTGACTAATCTATTTCCTAGTGTACCTGTTGACATTGCTATCCAAGCACTAGAGGATTGGTTGAAGTCACTCTCTTTGGACTCAAAAACAATCGAGGAGTATATTAGACTTACCAATTTTGTCATGAACCAAAATTATTTTACTTTCCCAGGTAAATTTTTCAAACAGGATTTTGGAACTGCCATGGGCAACTCGCTTTCACCCTGTCTAGCCAACGTTTTTATGTCTCACTTTGAAAGCCTTTTTAAAGAAAAATTTACTTACTTCCCCTCTATATACTTACGCTACGTACACGGCATATGTTCAGTTTTTGATACCGCGAAATATAACCTGGATAATTTTGTCAGTGATCTAAACAGCCTGTTTCCATCCATCATATTTACAGTAGAAATAGAGAAAGAAAACCGTCTTCCCTTCCTTGATCTCTGCCTCACTAAATCTGGAGACAAGATATCATTTGATATTTATCGAAAACGAACACACACCACCAACTACATCCACAATCTTTCGTTCGACCACGCCAACCAAAAACTGGCCGTCTTCCGCTCTCTGGTTCATAGACTTTGGAACGTCCCTCTCGATAGATCGGCTTTTAATAAAGAATTAAATTTTATTAAAGATTTTGCTAAACGGAATGGTTCTCAAGATTCAACAGTCGAAAAAATTGTGAAGAAGTATGAATTTAAACATTTGATTTCTAACTCCACCACACACAAGAAACACGAAACGGATCGATAAAATCTTCAAATCAGTTAAAAATAAAATCTCCTATTCTAACCAAAACAAGCTTAAAAACCTATTAGGAAACGCTTAAGATAAAATTCCGGCATTAGAAAAATCAGGCATTTATAAAATCAACTGTTACACTTGCCATTTAGCCTACATAGGACCGACACGACGTACTTTAAAAACCAGATTCAAAGAACACTACTCTCACTTCAGAAATCACAATCCCGAAAAGTCTAGTGTAGCGCAGCATCTGATCATGACCGGGCACGACGTAACAAAAGATAATTTGAAACTCGTAAAGCATACAAGTAATAACCTATTAGACTCTTACGAGAGTATCTTTATTTTCAAAAATAAAGCCAAACTCCTAAACAGCGACGCTGGACTCATCCCTCATTCCTCCCTCTACTCAGTTTTGAACTTTAAATTATTCGTTACGTCTCTTAACGGACGCCGTTAACCGCTCACTTCCTTTCCCTTTCCTCCCCCCCTCCTTCCAACGTTCAACTTTACGTCCGTTGAAACCCCCACTCCCTTTTACACCTCCTCCCCCTTCCCCAATCATTTTCTTTGGTTGTTTCCATTCGCGTATCGTTTATCGCCCTCCCCCCTCTCTCTTTCCCTATTGGATGATGTCTCTTTCCCCACCTCCTCCTCAGTTTACCTTTATTTACAACTCGGATGTCTTGACCCTTCCTCACTTCAACCTTGTGTTGACGTGACGCGTTACCTTCGGTTCGCTGAAGAGGGCTACTCTGTGTCCGAAATACGCGTATTCGACCCCCAGCCTCGTCCGTTCCTGTTGTGTTGATTTGACCACGCTCTTTTTGAGCTGATTCTCCCAGAAGTTGGGCCCATTTGTGCGTGTGAGTGAGTGATTTCGTGTGCTTGCGTAAATAACCGGGCATCCTTAGCGGGGTCTCATTAGCCCTGTGAAGGTTCCCAGGTTATAACCCAAACATCCTTAGCGGGGTCCCATTAGCCCTTGCAAAGGATCCTATTTGGGTTGTGTGTGCACGTCTGTGTTTGGTCCCTGGCAGGGAAGTAACATTCCCGTAAACCATCACAGGGGGGTATTCTTGGTTGAGAGGCTGTGGTTGGTCGCTGCTGTGGTTTCCCAGCATACCAACACAGTAAGTTTGGTGTTTGTTGGCGAAGGGTGCCAATTGTTTACGGCTTTTGGAGATTTTCTCTGTTTTATTTTAATTGTCTAGCCGTAAGAAGCTCACCCCATCTTTGTGGTGGCTTTCAAAAATAAATAAAGCCTGCAACAATCGAGTTTATCACATTTACCTTGCCAACCCCATAGGAGCACACATGCCACCCATGGGCCTGTACTCGGTATCACGACATTGTTTCACCTTTGCTCCTTCTTCTCATCTGGATTTTCCCTAAATCCAAATTTGATGGTGCGCACGCAATCAGTTTCAAGATGCATCGAAACAAATAATTTCACCCGCTGCCGCAAACACTGGATGTGGCTCGAAGGGTATTATATGCAAGGCCATAGATAAGCATCTATTGGAACAAATGGAGGGAATCGGGTTGGTGTGGTGGCTAGATGACTGGCTAACCATACGGATGGCCAGGGTTCAAATCCCTGCGGAGGAGGATGTTTTTCAGAGGAAACCCGACCCCTACTTGAGTGTCTCGTGGAGGGCACTTCCAGTACAATACAGTACCGTCTGTCGGATGAGGCGTTAAGCCGTTGTCCCCTTGCCGTCTTTCGTTAAGAGCAGACTAATGCCGACGACGGGTTTCTATCCACCCTTGCCTGTCCCCTATAGCGCAAATGACCTTAGCTGTCGGTCGCCTCCCCAAATATCCAATCTAATAAATGGACATACATTCACTTTTCAAATTATTTTCTCCTTATATTCACTGTATTTTCTGGCCGTTCAAGAACAATAAATAGTGATAAAGGTAAATAAATTATTCGCGTACGCAGAGTCTTGTCAGTTTATTAAGAATATTAAGTGTTTTAAGAGTGACATTGTTTTTATTAACGATTCCATTTACACAGTCCAGTTTCCCATCCATTCCTGTCAGTGGACGCGTCCTTCACAATACGCGATTATGTTCAAACGCAATTCTGCGTTTAATATTCTTGTTCGAAATAAATAAAGTTGGCAGTCTGCCGACAGAAGTATTAAATTGAAATGTAAATAATTCAATTGGTTTAAAAATAGTTTACTACTTTTACTGATCTCGTAAATTGAACTCATGAGTGTTCCTTTTTGGTTTATATTTGGCAGATCATATTTCTAATCTTACAGCATATGTGGTCATAAACAACTGTTATTTAAATTAATACGCATTTATAGCAGTATACTTGGGGGATGATACGTGAACCTGTCGTAAGCTCACTCGCTCTCTTGTGTGCCCATATAAATATTAGCACAATAGAGAACCGATTCTATGCCTTATTTCACGAGTATCTACATTTCTCTCCACACAAAAAATGTTTGGTCTGGCCCCGGTAAAGATATTTTCTCTTCAAAAGTCTCGTGGTCTCCACGTAGTTCCTCCAACGGATGCATGGAGGCACTTCTCTCGACAAGTATGACTCATGTGTCGTTGGGCATTCGATATAAGACACCAGTTCGGACTTAATTGTGCGCGTACAGCGTGACGCACTCCAAATACTATCGCGAGTTTCAATATTTTTCTCCACGCAAAAAAGGTTTGGTCGGGCCTTGCTAAAGAGGTTTTCACTCCTTAAATTTGGCCACCTGGCAGGCGAACTATTTCCAAAAAATAACTCCCAACTTGTTGACGAAGTAGCAACGCGGCCGAACCTATGCCTACCTATATAGCACGTCTGGGGACATGAATGGGAAGAAAATTGGGACTTGAAAGTATTGACTGTTTGATGTTAAATACACTTGAATTCATGTTTATAGTTTAGCCTCACAGTCTGGAAGAAGTATGCATCCATAATACATAATTTAGTATTTAACCTTTTTTTCTATCTGCAGCTCATGTTTTTGCCGTTTGCTTAGAAATGAAAGTCATGGATCTGTCGGGAAATCTAAAAAAATCTCAAGTTTGTCCTGTAACGGATGCTGAAGAGGGAAATACCAATTTTCCCCAGTTTAAAATAAGTTTATTCCGACATAGGCTTTGATGTCCAACATCATCGTTTGATGTCATCAGCAGTGTCAGTAGTAACCTCTCAAAAGAAAATCTTTATTTTCAGCATGGAGAACGAGGGGTACATTGTTACATATTCATCCGAATCCGATGTTGAAGAAAGCCAAGTGTGAGTACAAAACAGACTTTTAATTGCTGTACTTCGTTACCTATATCATTGTTGTAAACTGGATATTGGTGGTCGATTTCCCTTTTTTTTCCCTTCCAGATGGAAACAATTGTTTTCCCTATATTCTTAAGTATGCAATCACTTGATTTCTCTATGTATATATTTATGTTTCATAAAATTTGCCACAGTAAGGCTGACGATAAAAACCGAGACACAAAAAAAATGAAGACACAGAAAGTTTCTTGATATTTCGGTGCTACTAGCACCCTGGTCGCAAGGACGTAGAGGACTGAGAAGGAAGGGAGGACTGAGGTGGAAGGGAGGGAGGGGAGGGACGGAGGGGAAGGGGCGGAGGGGGAGAGAGATGAAGGGTGGGGGCGGGAAGTGGATGAAATTTGAAAGGAAGAGGTAGTATGAGCAGAGGTGATAGAAGATCTAGAAGAAGGTGCTAGTAGCACCGAAAGATCAAGAAACTCTCTGTGCGTTCATTTTTTTGTGTTTTTCAGTTTTTATCGTCTGCCTTCCTGTGGCAAATTTTATATATTCGTCACACAAGTGATCCTAACTGTAGTCATTTATATATAATGCTATTTGGTAGAGCTTAGAATAGCCAAGCGAAACTGCCTCGGTCGTGTGACCTTTCACTTTACTTGAAGCCAGTACTTTTCTATTTCCCAACCCCATCCATTGTCACATGACCGAAAACATTCTTGTCTGGCAGAATTCATCCATCGTAACAGCGAGTCATCTATGGAATAATCTACCTAGACATATAAAAAAATAGTCCCCCTCTATCAACATTCCAAATTAATTATAATAACGTATTACTTTCTGATTCTCAATGTTGTAGTCGTATCCTAACATTAAGAACTTTTTTGCTGAATTTCGAATTCATAATATGTAACACTTCGCAGTTTACCTTGCATACTTGTGAACTGTTTTTCATTTGCATTTTATAATTTATATATAAAAAAGAAATGTATCATACATCCATTCGTCTTTGCCATTTTATATATACTCTTTATGTTTTTCTTATTTATGTTCTCTCTCTCGCATCACTATGTATATTTATTTTGTTCTGAAGGGGCATGACCCCTTAGAACAATCAATAAATATAAAAAAACATTTCTTGTCTCGGCTCCCCTGTATAATGGCACGGTGAGGTGCGCAAACGGTCAGTAGGGCCCTGTCGGGTCATTTCAGTTCTCGGTCATTCTTCAGTCGGTCATGTAGCCGATACCGACGAGTCGAGGCGCGGACCATGGGGCCCGTGCACCAGTAGCCGCAGTGCCATCCATCCATACCTTACTTAACTCTTTGTGTGCGGCATGACTTGATATCGCGTCAAGATTGTCTATACGCTGGTGCTGATGACGTGATATCACGTCAAGGGTACTGTGAGTGTTCCAGCTTTCACTACGGAACTTTCACTAGGCCCCCCAGTGAAAGCTGGATAACACTCACGGTACCCATGACGTGATATTACGTCATCGGCACCAGTGTAAAGACGATCATGACGTGATATCACGTCATGCCGCACTTAGAGGGTTAACCCGCAACTTCTCTCCTCCCCGAGACATGGTAATGTGTATTTTTGTTTGGCTATTCGAGACGCATTATTTGGGTAATTTAATTAATTTTCATTCATTTAAAACTCATTTTTTTTTAAACTGTCCGATTCCTTTTCAAACCTCTTAGTGATTATTCGTTCCTCGACACCAAGGGCAAGAACCCACTCTTTCGAAGTGTACTGAGTGTTCGCGTGCGTCATCGCCTTCCAACTGGCGACGTCACTGCACGGCGCGCACAAAATCATTTGTTACTCGTTATTAGATGCATGAGTGAAGTTTTTTTTTATTTTCCTGGCCCTTGAAATACGCGTGGCCTATCACTTTATTATACATGTTTCGCTTCAAAGTTGAATATACGCAGAATAAAGAAGTCACGACCAGATATGTGTAGTATTTACTCATAATCTGGAAAAATGCGGATATCGCTTGACTTATACGCGAATCTAAAGCCGCGACCACACACCTGTCAAAATTTGATCCGCGAATATTAACGGCAAACTTTGAGAATTATATGCACACAAATATCCACTCCGTGCGGCGTGTGTTTATGCTTTCCTTCCTTTGCCTTTTACTTTATTACGCGTAAAAAAAATCACACTCCGCCCGGAGCGTGTGCGTTGAATGTGGAATAAATTCTTGCGTGCGTCGCCCCATTCACATTCGCACAAATTTCCGCGCACGCAAACTTATTGAGCGTGATCGCATTGGAACCTGAGGCACAATGTGTTTGTGAAGAACCTAGTTGAAGGAAAAATAGAGGAAATAGTCCCCAGAGGAAGACCCTGGAATCAGTTCATGGATCGAATAAAGAGGAAATTAGATATGATGAGTTACCAGTAAGAATGGGAACTAGCAATAGATGGGGAAGGGTGGAGGGCAGCATTCGAAGGAATTTCACTTCCAGAGCACGGGCAAGGTGAGACCTTGGTGAAGATTCCATAAAACCATTCTCAGTGTCCTATCCTCCCTTCACCACTGTGCCTTTCTCCTTTAACCTTATTGACCTATCCTTGCTTCGATTTCCTGATATTCCTCTTCTTTCCTAAAATTTCTGTCATTGACCCGACCCTCTTTTGGTTACGCAGTATTAGGAAACAAGCCTTCAAACTGGTTCAATATACTTGTCATTCTGAGTTTTTTATCGTACTGCCTAACTTTAGGAGTTATTCTTAATGGCCTTCTCATTGAATTCCCCTTTTCAGGAGTGCCTCCTTCACCTATCCTTTCAAAAATTCATTCATGAACTATCTTTCACTCTTATGTCTGTTTGTTGTCTCCAAATATATCTAAGTACGTGAGTATTTATCTCTAGCTCTCTAGTTATTTATTCTTAAGTTCCTAAGTAAGTGAATATATAACTCTAGTTCACATATATATGTATCCAATATCCATTCACTTATAAATATCATAAGTCTGTCATCGCCCAAAAATCTTCCCAATATTAATAGATGCCTGCAATCCGCTTGTAATGGATATACATGAATATGGGTCCTTGCTAAGGCGTCGAGATGAGTAGAATAAAGACGCAAAGATAGGCTTTACTGGTTTTTATTACTTTTCGAGACATTCACAAACACATAAAGACTCGCACTCGCACATACCTATATGGAAAGGGGTCAAAAGGAGAACGTACATGGGGAGCGAGAGATGAATCTAGAAGGAGCGAGAGAGTACTATAGTGCTCGCAGAGTTTCTGTGCACTGGAGAATTTCTCCAAGCCTAGCTGCAATTGGTAGATGAGCAGCGATTGGCTGCCGGCGTCCAATCCCGTAAACCGGTTCTCAGCTCAGTACGCGCCGCGTACGAATACCGTAAGTGGCGTTCGAGCCTATTCTTTTACTTGCATACATTGTTGTATTATTTAAATACAGTAAAACCTATTTATAACGAAATTCCATATAGCAAAATTTGACAAAAACCTCCATATTACGAAGTCATGCACCCGGTCCCGCGCCCTTTCTATACATAATGCATGCAAAAAAACCTCCCATAACGAACCTCTATAAGAACGAAACCTCCGTACAACGAAGTCCATGTGTGGGCCCCAACATGGAAGTGACCTCATTTTAACGAATTTATTTCATAAAAAGCATTTTTATTTGTAAAAATTATTGTTATTAGTGTAATAACCAACATCAAGATTATGTTCGGCTATTCTCTCTACAGTGACGCAGTGTTCGGGTAATTTTTCCCGCCGTGAATGAGAGCATTGTCTCAGTACGATCCGAGTGAACGTCCCGGGTGCAAAACCTGTTCTCATACCTTCAGCTCTTATCTATGCGAAATGTGGTATTAATTAAGTTTCATTCAAAATGTTAAGGGAGCAGGCTACATCACAAAAAAGCGCTTGCAGACCGTTGAAATTTTCCCTAATATGAGTAATCGCTGACAAATAAAAAATTACGGTTTTCACTAATGAAGAGAAAGAGAGTAAAGATACAGCATGGGTTCTATTTTGATTTTCTAGGTACTTTGCATATCAGAAATCTAAATGCACACGTTTACCCAAAATCAACCATTTTCCCCGGCGCAGTACTCAACCATGAGATGGATTATTTCAGCGATTGAAATGTAAACCTACGGATAAACCCTTCTCTTATCATTCGTACCCTTCTGGTATTTATATTTCGCTTATTATTCGAGAAATCGGGAAACTAGTGGACCATATCCCAACAGTTCTCTGGCGCTCTGCTGCGATAATTCGATGCCTGCTTAGCGATTTGGGCCCCTGACTGAGCATGACTACTTCTAGTTCGCTGCATGTTTGCCCTTCCCCCTAACCTACAGAAACCTGAGAAGCCTTTCTCGCCTCCCATCGAGATAAGTCTGAAATTCAGCCCGAGTCAGCTTCTTTATCTCCGCTGGTATTATGTTACGAAACATGCTTTAAGACTTCGAAGGGTCTTCCGAGGCAAGTGCTATGACTAATACATGGACTTTTAATTTCAATAATATAATGTTTTTGGAACATTTATGGAAAACATATAAATGATAATCATGACACTTGTAAGTTTCCGATTGATTTAAATCCAAACACGATGGAATTGCGTTGATTTTCAGCCATACAACCTGACGTAACTTGGCTTTCCCCCGCTACACAGCTCTGAGGTGGCTTGCAAGGTTTCTCATAGAGGTAATGCTGAAATGCCGGCGATGTAGCCAATGAAAGACCGGTTCAGCGCTATGGTATGCTCAAAAAAGCCGGAAAAGCCAAGTATGCCACACTGTACACCAGACACAGCAAAGAGCAAGGAACGCCAAAGGTGAAGAGAGCATAGCTATAGTGATTCGAATTTCCAGTAGTGTCGAGGCAAATAGCTGGTGAGGGTTGCGTCAGGGCACACGTGAAACACAATACACAGATACTACCTGTTTTTTTGTTCCGTTATTACCCCGAAATAGCCGCTAAGTTAATCACTCGCGTGCCTAAATAATTATTTTCATCAAAAAGATTTTAAATTATAACAAATTTGTTCCGAATAAAATTAAAAATGAATTATTGATTCAAATATCCGGCGTAGCCTTTTATTTGGTATAATATTTTTTTAATGCCTCTACGATAGCCTAAGGTATTTCTAAAACGGCTAGCCGAGGCGATTGTCTTAGGTACCGGGATCCCAACCCGGGTCACTCCTCTGTCTCTCCCCATGTCTGCCCTACCTGGCCTGCAAGTCTACACCGCTCAAAAATTTGAAAATGACGTAGCCGTACAAATTAGTGGTGAAATGTAAAACTTTGTGGAAAACTACAAATTTATTTTCCTGACCCATTATAGCCTCCCATGCTTCGAGACACGACTCCTTTCTCATCATCAGGGCATCTGATAAGAATCCCGAGAACAATTTTGGTGTAACTTTTTAACCCGGTAGGAAACCTGAGAAAGAATCATTCTTGCTGTGTAATGTAAAGCTCGAAGGTGCACCTGGCCCCAGATGAAAGAAATTTAGCATCGCTGCGTGAGGGATGTTACTGCCCTTTCTTGCAAAAAAATACCTCAGGCATGGTTTCGCCTAAGACTGTTCACGAATCGTACAGAGCTCAAATGTTTCACTCTAAAAGAGTATCGCACCACCTTACTGTGTCGGGTTTCGTTTGCTGAGGCGCAGGTGGATGGTTGTGATGGGGAGAGACAGAGGAGTGGTTTTAAGACTTCATTGGGTCACAACGTTCTCCAAAGGGACACAATTTAATTGTCATCTCTTACCTCGGCGGAAGAAATTCACATACATTTGTGGAAACCTTTTCCACCCCTCCATTCCTTGACCGTTCACTACCGTCTCAGGACAACTGTGGGTTGTCATTCATTTCTCTCTAAAACGCTGCGGAAATTGTTTATTTAACTGGTTGGCGCTAGAGGGCAGCACATATGTTATCATCGTAGTGTGAAGGCAGACGTGATTTGTATGATCGTACGGACGATAGTAACGGATAGTAATGTGAACAGGGCAATACTCCTGGGAACGCACGATTGGTTGGTGCGATTATCCGTACGTTGGTAGGTGGAACGGGGCATTATGGGTCATTCAAGTACTACGCAAGACGTGAATGGGGAGGGGGTAAGGCTCTCTTACATTTTCTTATGTAGGGTGTTGTAGGAGTCCTACATAATTTTAAATGCGATTTCGTTTACACATGAGATCGTGCTTGAATCACTAATAATCGTCGTTCCGTAGCTTTAGTACTGAAAATAGCCCGTATTTTCTCCTGGAGAAAGGTCCATGAAGAACTAAGAAGGATGTAAATAGTGCATGTACTGAAAAGCAAAACAAACAGCGTTGTTACTGGGTGAGGGTTCAATTATTGATTAATACTAGCGAGAGTCAAATCTACTTTGAAATGGAACATGAATGGTTTATCTGATTAGATTTCGCTCTCAATTACCACGAGTAATCGTAAATGGTATACTGCATTAGAGTTATGATTATTATGTCCGTCGAAACTGGATTGCGAAATTAATGTGAGTCGCGTCCTAAAGCCACACGAAATCTTTGCTGCTCCAGCGACTACGCAACCCGCAAATAACCTACGTACTACGAACCTCCGTACAACGAAGTCGTCATTTTTCCAGTCCCGGTGAATTCGTTATATGGAGGTTTTACTGCAATGTAAAAATTTTTTAGAGGTTGTTCTTCCATTTAAGGGAGTTAAAAAATTTGAAATTTTCACCGTAACGCCCATTCCATACCCATAGATGGATTTATTCAACAGTTTTATTGATTGTACGCCTATTTTTGCATTTTTTAGCTTAAACACCTAAGGTAATGGACGGGACGGGACAATGTTGTTCGTTGAAGAAAGATCTCATCACCAATGATGAAAATTAATGACACCGCTATTCGTCTTAATCTTGTCTTGACTATACATTACACATGTGAGATCGAAAATTCAAATATCCTTAATTTCGCTGAGTGTATGAAATATGAAGCTTGATGCATGAATTGCACTTTGATGGGAAACGTTCAAGTTATCTCTTTTCATGCTTTCTTTTGGTCACTGCTTCCAGGTGTTCACTACAATAATGCATGTAACCAGAAATATTGGGAAAAAATAATGTATTCATAGAGTCACTGTATCTTATCCTCAGTGACGTGGCATATTTATAGTAATTCGCCACCAATCGTCATAGATGATAATATGTGGAGGAGGACAAGTAATCTCCTGCCGCGAAATAACCTAATTTGGAGGTAAATTACTTCACTTGTGTTTAAGAAATGTTGTTTTCTTTCGAACAGAATGAACAGTTTGTCAGCATACTGCTTACATACCCCAATTTCTTTTCTTACCAGAGTACAGTGGTGTATTTTTTATACTTGCTGGCCAATTATGGAGGCGGCATTTCTAGCTACAAGTCAGCATTGAGAAAATTACGATAATTCTCGTGACGGTCGCGACTATATTACACAAGACGTTGGCTCAGTCACATGTGCAAGCAAGGTCATTAAATATCGACCATATTCTTCCTTCGAGGCAAATCTTCGTAGCGCAAACAAGTCCGCCATTAATGTGCATAATTTAACGCATTATCTTTAGGCATAGCATAGGATGTTCAACGTATTTGATGATTTGTCAGTGCATTTGTGTTCGAAATGATGGCTGATGCCGCATATTCGCCGATTGGGTTTCTTGGGTATGCAATGGCGGTATATGCTCAGAAAGAACATAAACCCTCTATCGACGGACTTGTTTGCGTTTCAAAGGAATGTAGGAACTGCGGAGACAGAAGTATTCTGAAACATCTGCATGAAAAATTACTGCTACTATTATAGTTTTTTTAAAGTGCTAATTTAGCATTTTTTTTAAAATAGCATTTAACTACAAATTGTAAAAAATATTTAAATTAAAATGTGGTATACTTTTAGTGTATATATTTAATTTAAATCAATACTTTACATAATAATATTTACACAAGGTATACTTCATTATTACCTTCATAACGTACGTTTATAAACTTTCCCAAATTTTTCTTCACTTGACAGCTGAAACTATTTATTTTAGAGGTCAACCAGGCATGCCATCGTCGGTAAATAGTGTTACACATTCATCTATTCAAATTGTTTGACAAACCGCTGAAAAGACGCAACTTTCCACACACTTAATACTAAGCGTTACCATTCCGTTTAGGGCAGCAACTAAATGGAAAAGTCTCTTAGAAAGCAGATATTTAAATTACATTGAAACGTTATACATTTGACTCCCACGTCCATAGAGGGTTAATGGCGTCCGAGTGGTGAAAATGGTTGTAAATATCCATATCCATAGATCTACAAAGACATTTACCGAATCGAACGATCCTGTTGCACAAGTACCTATACTCAAATGTGGGGAACTATTGCTATGGTAGATGTTTCAATTCAATATCCTTTCTCGAATTTATTTCAGGGAGGAGAGTGGGACGTCACATGGTGAGGAGCCCAGCGGTGGACGGCAGATCATTTACCACCTGCACTCGAACAACGCTGAGGAAGCCAGGAGACAGTACCAACAGCTGCTGATGAACAGAGAGGAGAGGAGGAAAGAGAGGGAGATGAGGGAGAGGGCGATGAAGGAGAGGGAAGAGGAGAGGCAGAAAGAGGAGAGGGAGGATGAGGAGCGGCGTGAGAAGTGGAAGAGACGCGAGGAAGAAGAGAGAAGGCAAGCGGAAGAGAGGGCGAAGAAGGAGAGGGAACGGATGGAAGAGGATCGCAGGAGGATGATGGAGTTGGCGATAAAGTCGGAGGAGGGAAAACGGAGAGAGGAGGAGATGAAGAGGAAGGAGGAAGAACTGAAGAGGAAGGAGAGACAGTTGAAGAGGAGGGAAGAGGAACTGGAGGAGGACGCGGCCCTCAGCAAGAAGAAGATGAAAGAGGACCTGGAGCGGGCGAAGGAGGAGAAGAAGAGGACGGAGGAAGAGACGAAGAGAAGGTTGGCGGAAGATGAGAAGAAAAGAGTGGAAGAGTACAGGAAGTGGGAAGAGAGAAAGAAGAACGAGATCCGGGAGGAGGAGTTGAAGAGGACGGAGGAGTGGAGGAGGAAAGAAGAGGAGTTGAAGGAGAGGGCGAGGAAGGAGGCGAAGAGGACAGAGGAGGAACTGCGGAGGGAGGTGGAGGAAGATCACAAGAGGAGGGAGGGGGAGGAGGGAGAAAAGGGGATAAAATGGGAGGAGATTGAGAGGGAGAAAATGGAGGAGGAGTGGAGGAGGAATGATGAGGCGCTGAAGGAGCGGACGAGGGAGGAGATGAAGAGGACAAAGGAGGAACTGAGGAGGGAGGTGGAGGAGGACTGCAAGAGGAGGGAGCGGGAGGAGAGAGACAAGATGCTGAAGAGGGTGGAGAAAGAGAGGGAGAGAATGGAGGATGAGGTGAGGAGGACGGTGGAGGTGGAGTTGAATGGGAAGTGGACGAAGCGAATTGGGGAGGTGGTGGAATGGTGGAGGAATCAGATGGAAGAGGTCAAGGCAGAGTTCGAGAGAGAGAGGACGGATTGGGAAAGGGAGCGGGGGAGTTTGAGGGGGGAGCTGGAGGAGGAAAAGGAGAGGTTGCGGAGGACGGCTGAGGAGAGGATAAGCAGGGATGTAAAGGAAAGGGTGCGGTGGGAACTGGAGGAGGTGAGGAGGGACACAGAGTTGAAGACGAGGAGGGAGGTGGAGGAGAGGTTGAATTGGGGCGTGGAGAACAAAGTAAGCCGTGAAGTGGAGCAGAGATTGAGGGATTTGAAGGTCAGGGTAAGGGAGGAGGTGGAGGCAGAAGTAAAAAGGGAAATTGAGCAAAAGCAAAGGGAAGCTTACTCTTTGACGAGACAAAATTCATCAGTAATTTCCATACCTGAGAATACCGATCGACAAATTCGGCGTGAGAGAAAATGCGTCTTTCTCTGAGCTTCATTCATTGATCGTACAATCCTAAGATATGTTGGCTGAGCCCTCCACCCGTCCCTATCTAATGCTATAGTTTTAGTTCCCTTACCTCCTGATTGCTCTTCCTATGTACTTTCCTCTTTATTTTGCCTATGATCTTATTTCTTGGTCTTCTTCTGGGGACTTCTCTCTATTTTATCTTTAATTATGTTCTACACAAAATTATTGTTCCTCATGGTTGTGTCCGATCCATCTGCTTCCTGTTCATATGTTATATTCCATGTAGTCATTTTCTCTTCCACTCCTCTGTAAATATCATGATTCCTTGTTTTGTCTTTCTATTTTATCTTCAGCATCCTCCTCCAGCACCAGGATTCGAGAGCTTCTAGTCTTTTCTGGTCAGCGTTTCCAATTGTCCATTCATCCCGTTCATCGAGTACCACACTCAAAATAAATGTTTTCACATACTGTTTCCTGGTTTTTAGTCCTACCTTTTTTGACCAGAGCAGTCTTTTTACCAGGAACGCTTTCTTAGCTCGAACTGCTCTTCGCTTGATGTCTGTTGTACTTTTCCCGTCCCACCTGGTGATACTTCTGAGACACGTGAAGGAATTCACTTGCTCTAATTTCTCGCCTCTCAGGTCAGACTTTTTATTCAACTTCCCTCTTCCGCATATTAGGATTTGAGTCTTCTAAATTATTTTCATGTTGCATTCTTGGAGAACTTGGTAAAATGAGTTCTTTGACCCTTGAAGATCATCGCTCTGAGCTTAGTCGATATAAGTTCAAGAATCGAATCATAGCAGATATCCAATCCGTCCATACATCCAGTGATACGCTGCCGCGAATCCAGCAGCCAATCAGGATCGAGGTGGTCACCTTTGGTAGTCACTTTTCGTTTCAACTGAAACGCTGCGGTAGCGAGCTGAAATGTACGCTTTAAATACAATACTGTTGTCGTACGCAATCAAAATGGAACCTGGGAATCACGGATTGCCCCCGTCTTCTTTTTCAAAGCAGTGCTGCTGTTAGCATGTTTGACTGGGGAAGACCTCCTATGTTTCCTACGGTTTTAATTTATTAAAAAATAGTCCAATGGATACGGGTTTCCGTAAATATTTATTACACACGAAAGTTGAACGGTTTTTCATCTGATTTTTTTTTAAATGACGAACTAATATCAGGCGTCACAGATGAGAAATGTTCAAAAAGGAACTTTTTGATCGTAAAACGTAATGTTGCATACAAAAAGAAGAATTTAATCCTGTAAACCAAAACATAAACTTTGAATAAATGAATGTCAGTCAGAATACTTACCATTTGATATGAAGTACTTAATATAAAAACGAGGCCGAGAAACATAACGGTGTAGGTCAATTTTATGAATTTTAAAACCAGCGTAATAGTTGTGACATTTTTTTTGTCATGGGTTTTTCTTTCAGTCACAGCAATAAGAGTTTCATTATCCCTCCATCGTCTCCAATGTGTTTATTGAAACATTGAATACTTGTCTCCATTATATTTATCGAACCTTTTAATTCTGTTATGTAAGGAAATCACCGGTTACCGTTTCTGCTATGTTTAAATTCATTAAGAAATCTTGAAAGACAACATCTGTACAATGGTGGGAATAAAACTCTATAGACAATTTTTGCACTTTTTCAATGCGCACCGACCATGGTGTTAAACCCCATTATCGAGGTTACATGGTGAATGATGATACTAAATCTTTTACAAAACGCTTCCACAGAGGTAAACCTGAAACCATCAAGGTAGATTGAGTGCGTGGATTCAAGTCTTACGAAAGTAATTTGAGGGGGTTGAGGGGTTGGGATCATCTTAGGGGCCATTCAACAACCATGCGGCCAATTTTAGGTCTTTTTTCGACCCACCGCCCCCGCTTGTGACCAGACGTGGCCATGGTCTTGCCCCCCCCTCCCCCAGGGGGTCACGTGGTCATATACAGAAATTCTCCTTTTCTCTATTTTTGAATATTTTCACCTCTAACTCTGCTGAAAAATGAAGAAGAACAAAGGAAATGAAGCTGAAATTTTCAAGGATTGTGTATTACTTAAAATAACGGTAAGACCACAGAGTGAGAATCAGCATTCGTCATCGGGTTTTTGTTCATCCAAATCGGCCACGTGGTACGCCGCCAGACCCCACCCTCCCCCCCTCGTGACCAACCGTGGCCAAGACTCTAACCCGCCCCCTCCTCCCCAAAACGACCACGTGGTTGTTGAATGGCCCCTTACTTTGTCTTACGAAGAGAAGTGGTCAGGGGGTCTGGAACCAACGTACTTGAATATAGTAGTAAAAATTAGCAAGCTCCGTGTTTTTGCCGATGATGTAGTAGTGTATAAGGAAATTAGAAATGAAGAGGACATCCAGTGTTTAGCTAAGGATTTAGATGCGATTGATGATTGGTGTGATAGTTGGCAGCTAGAATTAAATTTGAAGAAATGCGCGATAATGAACTTTTGGAATAAGAATGGCTTTCCCCGGAATAATTATTGCATCAAAGAAAAGAAAATATCTAACGTAGAATCTATTAAATACTTAGGCGTCACCATCACTGAAGACATGTCATGGGGGAAACACATCAGGGAAATAACTAGTGTAGCAAACCGTAGATTAGGATTCGTAAAAAGGGTTCTAGGCAAATGCGATGATAGAGTACGAGGAAGAAGCTATTTTACACTTGTCAGGCCTCATTTAGAATATGCCGCTTGTATATGGGATCCGTACGAGGAAGGTATGATAAAAGAATTAGAGCGCGTGCAAAGGAGATCTGCTAGGTTTGTTAAAGGCCGTTATGATAATTGTATAAGTGTTACGAGTTTAATAGAAGAACTAGGATGGGAATTACTATCAGAACGCAGGTTAAAATTTAGGTTAAACCGTTGAAGTAAATTCGAAACCGATTTGTTCACAGATGACGTTAGATATATATTGAGAACCCATGCGTATTATGCTAGGTTTGATCATATTAACAAGATTAGAGAGATAGATTGTCGTACCGATAGATTTAAAATGTCATTTTTCCGGCGTACCATAAGAGAGAACAATAGGCAGCGTAGCAAAGGGATAGGTAGGTGAAATATAGTTAGAGTAGTCCGTAGTGAATGATGCATGTAATAACAACCAATAATCCCTTTCTTATTATGTAGATACTAACCATGTGACCCTATTATCTAGCATGCCTTCATTAAATATCCTAGTTGCATGTCAATAGTGCATGTTTGGTGATCTTCACGCCCTGCCCCACACGCTCGTGGTGGCTTGCAGGGTAGTACGTAGATGTACGTAAGGTTATTGTCCGTCTTGAAACATTGTATCGTTTCTACGTATCCTGTTTTTTTCAAATATCCTGTGATTCATCACAACTTCATCAGCTGTGGTACTGTTTTGCTCTTAAAGATAAAGGATGTGGTACTCCCAACACTGCATAATTATATGATATCCAGTGCTCAAAGTTGTACGATGGCTTCTATGGAAAGATGAAACAGCAGAAAGCGAGCATTTAACGAAGAGTAGATACAAAGATCTAACGTCTTACGTAACACTGAGAGGGAGGGAGGGGTTGGGAATGTCTTAAATTTCTTACATAGGAGGGGAGGGGAAGACAAAATGGCATGAATCGCCTTACGTAATACTTGAACGGCCCCAGAAGCCATTACGTCATCAATCTGAAGCCTGAAGACAGAAATAACAACCATATTGTTAAACCCTGCTCTCTCTTTACATTTCAATGGATAGCACGAATGGACGATGAATTGAATGGACGAATTTGCGGATTTTAAGCAAGAATATAAAACATCTGTCTGTAATTTGAGGCAAGTAACTCTTGAGAAGTATATTGACTGCTTAGTGTTATGGGTTCTCCTCAATTTTGCAATTTTATTTATCAGGAATGTGGATGATTGTCAATTTAAATAATTAAAAAATATATTTAAAGAGAATGGACATGAAAAATGTAAGTGCATGCTGATTACTCGTAAATGATCATTGGAAAACATCGTTTGATTTCATAATTAGCGTCAGTCCGCAAGCGCTGTAGGAAAATGAGGGATAACGAAGGTGACATGCTGGCTTCAGCTTCAGGTAGCATGTGCCAGCATAGAAAGCACCCTCTACATATAGGTACCTCATTGCTCGAAACGCTTTCATACGTAAGACAGAAAACACTTTGTATCTCTACTCAATTTTTGTGGACTACCGCGGTGTCAGCTCATATGCATCATTCTCAAGACATCAGTGTCATAATGATTATGCATATGCGTTGAAACCGCGTTTGATCTGATAAATCGTGCGGAAATTGGTAGTGTTACAGTTCATTTTTATGTTTCATGAATGCGAACGCGAACATTTTTTTCTGTGCAGGAACAAATATTTCGGGTGTTCCTCATTGCAGCGTGATCGGTCCTCCTTTATTCATCATTTACATTAATGATCTTAGTTCTCGAGTTAGGAGTAAATTAAGATTATTTACCGGACGATATAGTTATCTGCCGTGAAATATGCCAAGACGCGGACCCTGAAGTTCTGTCATCGGACCTTAACAACGTTCATTCATGGTGACAGAAGTGATGGTTAGAATTAAATCTTAGTAAATGCACTATGGTTCACTTCCTGTGAAAGTCATCACACAAATGCCATACCTATACTGTGGGTGGAGTAGACATAACATCTTCAGGTACAGTAAAATGTCAAGGAATTACGTTAACTTCTGATATGTCGTGGGAAACAAACACGCGGGAAACAAAACGTATGCGGCACAGCATTAAATAAACTAGGTTTTGTTAAGCGTGTAATAGGAAGGTTCTTGGATGAAAAAGTTAAAGAGAGATGCTACTTCGCTGTGGTTAGGCCATACCTCGAATACGCCGCGAGCATTTGGGACCCTGGTCATAAAGATCTAACCAAAGTATTAATGAAGTACAAAGAAAAGCTGCACGCTTCTTTAAAAACTGCTACGAGTGAACATTCAGTTTCACAAAGGAAATAAGGTGGGAGACCCTAGAGACTCGAAGACTACAAGCTAGGCATTGGTTGGTTGAAAAATTCAAAACTGGTGTATTTCAGAGCGATAGAGGATATTATCATGACGTCTCTTTACATCTCTAGGTCTGACAGAAGAGATAAAATAAGATAGATACATTCCCAAAGAGATAGGTACAAAAACTCGTCCTTTCCTTGCTCAATAAGCGACCACAGTAAAATCTGAGCTCCATACACTGCCATAGAACACGTCACCATTTCACCACCCAAAACCTTATCCCTTGCATCTTTACACGGCTGGTGTCCTAACACCCCCTGCGACACGCCCATGCGGCGGCTCGCGGGGTAGTATGTAGATGCAGATGTAATTGGAAGGAGGCGTTTCGCTGCTTGCTGCATCGCCGAGTACAATTGTGGAAAGAAACCTCATCCTCTAAATGTGGATTCCAATGTGAGATTCTTCCGCGAAGTGACGCCTGGAATCGTCAAGTAAAATATGTATGTCTCATTAAATTTTGTTTTAAATGTATTGCAAACAAATTAAAATTTATTCAGAGGTAAATTTCTTAGTGATGGTGAAATTTGAGGGGTACAGAAGAGTAGAAGAGATAAGGACCACATGGAACACCATAGAGAAAAGAAGAAAAAGATGGATTGGACACACCCTGAGACACAAGGGGTTTGTTAAGAACATAATTGAAGGCAAAATAGAGGGAAAAGTCCCCATAGGAAGACCCATGGATAAGTTCATGGACCAAAGAAAGAGGAAAGTACATAGGAAGAGATACCAGGAGGTAAGGGAACTTTCATTAGATGGGGAACGGTGGAGGGCTGCAGTCAACCAATCTTAGGATTGAACAGCCAATGAAGATGATATCATAACCGCAAAATTTCTGTACATAAATGAATCCCTTAACTGAGGATCGGGTTTGTGTGGTGGCTAGAGTACTGACTAACCACACGGGCGGCCAGGGTTCAAAACCCTGCAGAGAAGGATATTTTTTAGAGGAAACCTGACCCCTACTGGAGTGTCTTGTGGAGGACACTTCAAGTACAATACTTCATCTGTCGGAAGAGACGTTACACCGTGGTCCCCTTGGCACCTTTCGTTAAGAGCCATATGTGTCGTAATGACCTCTCTTCTCCTTCATTAAGAGCTAGTGCCTGGGTTTCTCTCCACCCTTCCTCTATTACCTGCCCCAGAGCCGCAAATGACTTTAGCTGTGAATCGCCTCCCCAAAGTATCCAATTAAATCCTCATACTGGTTCCAGGCTCTCTCCATAATTCATGACAAATAAAAATCTTTAGTTGAAATTTAATTTAATTTAATTTGATGAATATGTGAAATCTATAACTTTCCGTGCGGGAGCTACAAATTACACCGTAGCAAGGTGGACGGTAATTCCACCGAAGGTATTCCCGTGTAGGGTCCTACAAATTTATAAACGTTTCTCCTCATTTTGCTGCCTTTCGTAGGTCCCATTGCACAATTATGGGGACCTTGCTCGTCCCATTTACGTATGTACGAGTGTAAGCAAGTAAATAATTCGCAAAACTGGATAGAGGCAATAATAATCAAAGTAACTTCCTGAAATACATTTCATTACTCTTCACATTCACCCTGTACATTCAGACACTTATCTTATCTCTTTACAAGTCCTTCATAGCCGGCAGCAAAAAAGTCTTTTTTCTGCTGTCAACGAGTAACCTCTTGGACTAAGGAATCATCATTATTTGCAAATATCGGCCACCCAAATGATTTTTTGTGAGCCCTAACAGATGAAAATCACTTGGGGGCCAGGGCCGTTTTCGAACTTGGCACATCGAGCTATCATCCCTTGGTACCTAGACCTCATTGGGCGGAGATGACATCAAATTCACGTGACCGCTGATGCAATACTGTCTAGACACATAGTAAAGAAACTAAGTAAATGAATAAGCAGTCTTGTTATGCTTTCTGTTACACATGGCTCTATAATTATTTTTTTTGCTCTGCTCAAGAGGCACAGATTTAGTTCTTTTGACTCATAAGGCTGTCGATCTCTGGTCTGCGGGTATATAAAGAGGCAGTAAAAATTCATTGAATTTCATTTGCACTGTTATTTCGCCCGAATAACCTCGAGAAGATATATCATTGGAGTGGGGATGCTAGTGCTCCCTCGATATCGCATCCCACAATGGCGGGGGATGGTGCTGTATCCAGGATTTATGTACGGAAGGACCCCGAGTCTGAAGTACGATGGCGAGTTTACGTGGTTTGGTGCAGTTTGTGGGCACATTAAAGCGTAATAAACTAAACATTCACACCTGCCTTATGGTAGTTTGACCGAGGAAGTTCCCTGGTCATAATGGAGACCATATTCGAATTATACGTTTTAATTTAACAGCTAAGGGAAGCGTGAAGTAAATACTAAACTATTAATCGTGCAATAATATACTTTTATGTGACTGAAATTCTCAATAATCAAATAAAAATACACATTTAAGTCTTCGATATAACTCATTTTTTCACGCAGTGCGTTCAAAACTCCGTCACAACGGAAGGTTTTTTTGGGATTCTGAAAAATATTCCTGCGGTCACAAAACGATTTATTTTCAAAAATAGTCGAGAAAACATACGGAGAACACACAGTCAATTATTTAAAGAGGTCTTGGTGTTAGAAATGCCTCATTTTTTTAAATAAGGTCTCTCTTGAGTGCATAACCTACCATTTCCCATGTAAAAGGGCTGGTATCACTTGTCAAAAATCTCGGAAAGTAGTCCGGTAAGGGGCTGATATTTTGGTATCTTTGGAAGAGCAAATTATTTTTCGTTAAAATGAGACCAAATTCATTGCTATCTTGGTGAAATGATATTTCGCTCAAACTACCTCAATCGACGAGGTGAAATCGAGCTTAGAATAAGCAAAAGATATAGTTAAAATGCAGGACTGGATCTTCTAGGGAGACTAATGTGGTGGTTTCCTCGTTGCCTTCCACATCGTAGTAACACGGCCGATTCCGTGGACTTTCACTCTCGTCCGAAGCGATGGCTGTTGATACCTGTTCGATCTCCTTGATTTGCGCCATCAATGCCGTCTGTTGACACTGCCTCTCAATGGTGGGGTCAAATTCAAATACCGTGCAAAAGTCTCTTGGCATGCCAGGGAATTTTTTTCCGTCGATTGGTCTCGAACCTGCGACCCGCGGAACTGGAGTCGAACACGCTGACACTGGTCTAAGTCCCACAAATCCCACAAAAGTAAATAAAAGTTAAAATCGTGGATTTAGATGCGCGAAGAACCCCGCTTTCTATTATTTTCGGGCAAAAGTTGTATGAAAAGAGAACTCACTTTTTACTTTCCACACTGTTTTATTCTTTCCAACCATGGTTTCGATAATTTTGGCCACTATCAAGGTATATACAATATCGCTTTTGAAAATTCAAATCTGGTAAATGATCTCTCTTTTAAAGTGCATTCGCCACTGATGTCAATCAACTTTTAACGTTCGTTTTTAGTTTACGTCGTATATACTCAACCTGGCCATTGTTTGATTATCCCCTTACCCCACCCCATTGTCGTCATTCTCCTTTCAACCAACCTTTTCTTCCCCTCCCCGCCCCCTTTTCCCCACCCTCTCTCCCTCATCTCCCCCACCCACCCTCAGTTTGGTATATATAGACAACTGAAAAGTGATTTTGTACCCGACAAAAATTGTCGAAAGCATGGTCGGAAACAATAAAACAGTGTTGAAAGTGCAAACTGCAAAGTTCTCTTTCCATGTGTCGCTTTTCCACAAAGTAAAGCTTGAAACTTTTACTTGTATACAAAATTTGTATTTACCCCGAATGTATGTATTCCAAATTTTGGGGGACGGGGGCTGAAGAAGTCACTGCACCCCCCCCCTTACTTCGCCATGTTTACGTGCCTGAAGGGGGTTGAGGGAGGGGGAAGGTAGGGGAGGAGGCGGAAAAGAAGCAAAGAAACAAAACGAGAGAAACACATTTCAATCCCCTCCACATACACATCGCTTCCTTCCCCGACGATTCCTCCTCCCCCCCCGCCCCCCCCCCCCCCCGTGCCAGCCATCTCCCAATCTCAGTCACTCTCAAGTCGGTCTTAAGTCTTTTCTGCTCCGTGTGTGGTCCGGCGGGTCACTGGAGCCGCCACAGCCATTCATGCGGCGGCGATTAAGGCGAAAAAGACTGCGAGAGGGGGTAGGGAAAGGGGGGAGCTGTGGGGGCGAGGCATTCGAGTGGGGGCCGAGGCGTGGTGGCGAGAATGGACCCCTTATGGGTGGCACGAGGGGGTTGTCCGGGGCCTCTTCAATGGTTGCGTTGTCATCCGTTCCGAAAAAGCGCGATTATTCCCAATATAGACGTGCTGGCTGAATTTACAAACTAGTAAAGAAATTATCTTTGCCCTTGACTAAGCTTAAATACCCTACACCACTTTCAATTTTGAGTAAGTCTGGACGTGTCTCCAGACTTACTAAAAATAATGTATTAGTAAAGAAATTATCTTTGCCCTTGACTAAGCTTAAATACCCTAAACCACTTTCAATTTTGAGTAAGTCTGGATGTGTGTCCAGTCTTACTAAAAAAAATGTATTTCCTTTTCGTTTGAAATGTAGTATGCCTTACAAAATATTATATTCCGAAATTCAGATCGATCATTTGAAAACTTTTGAAGGTATGAAAGAATTTACTTTCACTTCCAAAATGCCACTTTGTATGGGAGGTAGTCATGGTTTTGGTCCGATCCAAATCGTTTGAGAACTGTGCCATTTGTGGACTACTAGAGGCTTATGACCCAAATTTCAGGTCGATATCTCAATTTTTACGGCAGTTATCGAGCAAAGAGACAGACGGACAGACAGACACATGGACAGACAAACACTCGGACACAGTGGCGGACATGGCTAGATTGACTCGTAAGGTGATGCTGATAATTTCTATATATACTTTTCCACACCTGCCACGCCCCCTTCAATGCGTTACATTTCCGCTGTGACAAAATCAATATATCCTGACCACGTAGTGGTATAGGGTATAAAAAAGACGCCCATGCCTGTATTGTTTAAGTTAGTTTGAGCGAAATATCATTTCACCAAGAAATCGATGGATTTGGTCTAATTTTCAAGAAAAATATCTCACCTTTCCAAGGATACCAAAATATCATCCCCTTACCGAATTACTTTCGGAGATTTTTGACGAATAAACCAGTTGTTTTACATTGAAAACGTTACGTGTATGCACTAATGAGTGGCTTCATTTTAAAAAAAATTTCACGTTTAGATCTCGTCAACAAAATTATCAGTGTGCATTTTGTGTGTTTCCGCGACGTTTTTTGAAAATAAATCATATTTTTCCCTCAGTATTTCTTTTAGGATCACAAAATAAACTTTCGTTGTGAAGGAGTTTTTAATGTACCGCGTGCAAAATCAAATGAGTCAAGTTAAAGACATTCATAGACATTTGTATTTAATGACTTCAAATTTCAGTCGTATAAAATTTTATTATTGTAAGTTAATCGTAAAATATTTAATGCTCGCACCCTATATCAGCTGAATTGAAAAAAATATGATTCGAATATGGTCTCCATTATGACTAGGGAACTATCTCCCTCAAACTACCTTAGAATAATCCAGTCCGCAACTCTGTCACATTCACTTCTAAAATTTATGTTACAAATACAGTTAAGGTAATTAAAAAGCCCGTAGATGTCACATGTTCTAATACTGATGAGGTATTTGAAAGCAAGTTGTTAAGCTATTCTACACGAAAATCTTTTCTACTGAATGAATAACGAGAAATAAGTTGCATTTTTCTGTAAAGATTTTACCATGTGAGCCAACGATCAGTTTCGTCATAAAGAAAGAGAGTAAAGGCAATTTTCCACTTAGATACATTTTATTCGACCTAGGTCTCGATATACTGCATCAGCATCGGGCACAAATAACAAAATACATGTATACTCCTCTTGCATACTCTAACGATGCAAATATACTCCTCTTATTTTGTTATTTGTGCCTGATGATGACGTAGCATACATCGAAACCTAGGTCGAATAGAATTCATCTAAGTGGAAAATTGCCTTTTCTCTCATTCTTTATGATGAATTCTTTCCACCGCATCAAGCCTGATACTTTTGTTTTTCATCAGTTTCGTAACAGAGTGACACCTTCAGGTGAATATTCATCCAGAGTAAAAACTTTTTCCCCCTGAAGACGTGAATTTCTCACGAAACCTGACGTTATTTTTACATTAAGCTATGCGGAATCGCAAAGTTTTTTTTCGTTGTTACAAAAGGAAAAAAGGAAACAATTCCACGAATTAGAGCCTCAGATGGTGTCTCACTCAATTAACGATTATTTTCACAACAAAAAACTTGTCAAAATAATATTCTTTGTGATTGTATTAATGTTTGAAGCAGGTCATGCAGTGTTTTGGACATGTCTAATACGATGCATTCGATAATATTCTTTGGAAGATAAATTTTTATTGTTACTGATGTACTTACTTCTAGTTTCACAATGTTCAACTTTTTACCTCATGCCCTGTCTACATTACTTAAACTTTACCGTGCTAATTCATTACAAGATAAGCACTATCAATGCGAGCGTACGATCAGCATCAAGCACGGAAAACTTTTTCTTCCCGAGTACACGAACCATATTTATTTATATATCAACGGTTGTTTTCTCTCATTCGAATGCACGCTAGTTACAATAGTCATGTATTCCTCATCGTGAAGTGACCGATCGAGTTTAGGTACACCGGGGTTAGCCACAGACAACTTTACATAGTACCCGCAATGCAAAAATGTGCGAAATTCCACAGAGGAAAAAATCATCCGCCTCGAAGGGGACACGAGCCCGGACCCCTCGATTTTCGGCCGACTGCTCAAGCCCTTAAATGTAGTCCAAGCGAGACAGTTCCCTAGTCATAATAGAGACCATATTCCATAAATGCGTTTTAATTTCACCAGCTGTGAGACACACGAATTAAATATTGCATTATTTATGGTGCAATAATATATTGTTTTATTTCAGGTAAGTAATTAAATGAAAATATTTAATTAGGTCTTTAACTTATCTCATTTGTTTCGCGCATTGCGTTTGAAACTCCTACAGAACGGAAGGTTTTTTTGTGATACCCAAGAACCTATTGCGGTGACAATATGATTAATTTAAAAAAAATAGTTTAGAAAGCATACAAACTACACACTGTTGATTTTTTGACGAGATCTAAGTGTAGGGAATGCCTCATTTTTTATGTAAGGTCTCTCTGGAGTGCATACACGTACCATTTCCAATTTAAAAGGGCTGGTATATTTTGGCAAATAGCTCCGAAAGTAATGTTGTAAGGGGTTTAAATTTTGGTGTCATTAGCAGGGTGAGATATTTTTCTTTAAAATGAAACCAAATTCATTGATTTCTAGGAAAAATGATATTTCGCTCAAACTACCTTAAGCTACCCAGGCGTCCTCTTTCCCTGTGGATTTTGGTAGGTTTGCCAAATACTCGGCTCTCTCGGCCGAAAATCAAGGGATCCGGGTTCGAGTCCCTTTCGAGACGGATGATTTTTCCTCTGTGGAATTTCGCACGACAGGTGACCGGTTGCGGATGAATAAAATGTGTGGCGTACGTGAAAGTTAGTGAAAGCCAATGCATTACATCGGCGATTGAAGAAGGGCGCGAATGCGGTTAGATATTACCAATGATTTGTACAAGAGTAATCCGAACGGGGTAAATGCGATGGTCACCATCTCTCAAGTAGTTGCAGTACGTCCTAAAAAAAAGCGAGAACTTTCTTGAATTTATTCATCCGAGAAAGCGTTCTGGCTGAGTTATAAATAATCGTAAAAATTTCCTTCGTTTTTTTGTTGATCGTACAACATTCTGAAACGTTCAATTTTAACTTTTACGTTGCATATCCGCGAGACATATATATTTCACGATGCAAAAGTTGTTTAATTGGTACCTCTAAAATAGCCACAATCCCAATGATTCAGTGCAATTTGAACGACATGTCATGTCTACTGTACGGTAGTTGTGCACTGAAAAATAATGTGAATAAATGCGATGGTCACTATCTCTCAAGTAGTGGCAGTACGTCCTAAAAAAAGCGAGAACTTTCTTGAATTTATTCATCCGAGAAAGCGTTCTGGCTGAGTTATAAATAATCGTAAAATTTCCTTCGTTTTTTTTGTTGATCGTACGAAATTCTGAAACGTTCAATATTAACTTTTGCGTTTCATATCCGCGAGACATATATATTTCACGATGCAAAAGTTGTTTAATTGGTACCTCTAAAATAGCCACAATCCCAATGATCCAGTGCAATTTGAACGACATGTCATGTCTACTGCACGGTAGTCGTGCACTGAAAAATAATGTGAATAATTAAAATTGAACCGGACACAGAACAGAAGAACGAGATGGATTAGGCGCTCCCAGAGTCGCATTAGGTTTGTGAAGAACATATTTGTAGGTAAAATTGAGGGAAGAGTACTCAGAAAAAAACTAGAGGAAGACCCAGGAATAATTTCATGTCTCAAATAAAGAGGAGAGTACCTGGGAAGAGATACCAGGAGGTGAGGGAACTAGCATTAGATAGGGAAGGGTGGATGGCTGCAGTCAACCAATCTCAGGATTGATCGAGCAATGAATGAAATAAGTGCTACTTACAGAAAAATAATGATTGATTCTAAGGCTGGGGATAATTAACAATATAAAAAATCAGCGGTTCGAGGAAATCTGCTTATTGCTCAAATCACTCAACACTTTTTATCACAGACATTAAACAAGTTTGCGCAGCCCATTTTAAATGTGTATTTCAAAATGAGAGTCATCAATTAATAACTAACTAATTTATGTCCTGATTTTTTTTCCTCGCCCTCACGGTGACTCAACTCCATGGAGAACTCTAATAAAATACATTCCTATGATTTCGGTAATGTAGATTCTCAAAAGAAATTCTCAAAAGCAATTCTCGAACAAGCCGAATAACATGATCCATTTAGTACCTATATGCGGCCATCAGAGACAATGATGATCGACTTTCAAAAGCATTATGAAAATGTCTGAAAGGTCACGTGATCCAGACCCGACATCCCGATGCTTTGACATCACCACGAGGTACTGCTCCTCTCTTCGACACGTAATTCGACAATCGAGCCGTGCTAACTGGTTCATTTTCTTATAAAAAAGCGGTTTTTCGCGTTGAAGTTACGTCTAGGACAGTAGACCTTGGAAGTCGTTTTCAAGTAATACTTCAACATGAAAGAGCGAACGTATGGGAGATGGAGTCGTTAGCGGCATTCATTCGTTCGCGCTAACAAGGAAAATAGACTGGCTTCTGCTTTTCTTGATAGAAGACTCATTGTTACATATTATTATGTTTAATACTAGCGGAAGGGACCCGCTATTAACATGGAAACAGCGCGCTGGGTCGAAACTCTGGCATATTCGGTCGCAATTTCGTTCAGAATAAGGCTCATGGTCGCCAAAAAAACAAAAAACGTCGATGTTTGCATCAGCGATTGTTGCGCTTGAGTTGAATTACCGGAAAGGCTTCAAACATGGATAATGTGAAGATTTCAGTTAGTCCGCGAAAAAACGTGAAGTTTTTCAATTCTTATTTACGTGGAGTTGAATTTCTATACATAAAACATTCAGCCGTGACGATGATGCAACCACTCCACAGTATACCACTAATCGAAAGGTTTTCGAACCGTTGAAGGGGGCCAAGCCCAGTCTGTACACTTTAAAACAAATTCACTCAGCATAGGCCGGAATACTTTTGGACGCACAATACTCTTAACTCATGGATTAGAAACTCCGCTGCATTGGAATACATTCAGAAAGTAAACAGCTTTGAAAGTCATGCACATTATCACCAATTCCGACACCGAACGCTTACGTACTGTGTTTATTAACAGTGGTTGAACAGCGGCTGGCGTTCGCAATTGTTTCTTTGGAAGCCTGCGGTACATTGGTGACCTTGGCAACAAAGATATATAAAAACCCTGAAGATTATAATTTTTAAAAATAACGACTAATGTATTTTTATATGAAATTGAAACGCATTTATCATAGCAACAGATGGAGCTATAATCGCGCGAAGAGGCTTCTGCTTCACCTATCGGACGTCATTTGTTACTGTCAATTGTACTCGTTTTACCCAAAGTGAATATCTACCGGCCGTTTTGTTTACAGGTATTTTGACGAAGTTCCATCGACGTTGGTACGTTTAATCTGTCGCAAAATGTCCATATTGTGCGAGGGAAAGTGTAAAGTTTCGTATTGGGAGGTACGTAAAATGGAATTGTGCAATAGAAGAAATGCCTTGCTTTGCCCCGTTCGAGATCTCGTCCGCGGAGGCTGAAACACCGCGAGGAGGCATTGACATAATCAGTCCGGGTAAGTTAATTGCTCACCGTGCTTTTTTACCCATTAGTGGTGTTAAGGGAGGAAAAATTGATGCATTTGAAGTTAGTTTCTACTCACTGCCTGCTGAAGGTCATATCCCTATGCCTTAGTTCAATTTGGTACCATGGCTTGTGCATCTTAGTTTAATTTGTGATAGAATAGAACTTGGCCGCCGCATTGTGATTATCCCTACCAGTTTTAATGCCGTTATCTGTGGCGTTCATAGCATTTCTCTCATTCTACTCTAGTATTAAATTCGCCGCTTTCACACGATCTAACTAAAGAGGATAGTTAAGTATTGTGTTAGGTAGCCGTTTTGGATGCCTCATATGCTCTCGGCCCTTCCCTCATATCGACCTTTCAATCAGTGATGGTGATAATTAATGAGTTTCGTCTGTATGAATCCGCGGATGATTTTGAAGATCCCGTTTTTAGAGCTGAATATATAGTTGGCCGGCATTGGCCTGTGCATCGCATGTTCAGTGATGTTTGGATTTCGTTTGGAATTGAAGGTAAATCAACGTGTTTCTCGCATATTGTCTGGACATCGTGTAACTCGGGAGTACCTTAAGTCACCAAGTGCTGAAGGTGAATGTGAATCATTGTCGGAAATGTTTCAAATTGCATCTAGATGTCTTCTGGTTGAAAATGCTTTCATGTAATCCCTTCTAATAATTACATTTGTTGGTTATTCCGCACTTGGCTTTCGCGAGTAACTTTTGAGTCAAAATTTGGCCCATTTTCATGTCGTATGATACTGATTTTGCTCAAAGTGTTGTGTTTTATAAATGCGGGTTGTTTCTAGGAAAGTAGAGAAATGAATTTGAATACCATGGGGGGGAAGCTTAATAATTCTCAAACCAATTATACTTATTCTTTCTATAACGTTTCAGACTCTGGCAACTCAGAACCTGTGGAGAATAAGCGTTGAAAGTCCTTAGGGATAAATGCTGGCCCTTAGTAAAAAGGTGTATTCAATTGGAAAAATCATTTAAGTATCCCTAATTCATTTGAATAAATGGTGTCATCAAAGCCTTCGTCTTCCGCCGTTTTGCGAGGCATCGTATTGTTAGTTACGTGCCCAGCCGCACAGATGGCGACACAAGACGGATACCTTTACGTCCAGCTGAAAGACTTCTCTCAGCTAATTGTAAGACATTGCGAGAGCAGGTTGCACAGGGTTTGCCTCCTCCATAGTATCAATAATACGTGTCCGCCGGGTTTCCTTCCCAGGAAAGTAGTATTTTTTTGTACGTTACTGCTGGCGATCAGGGTTCGTTAGTCGCGTCCAACAGGTGGCACTAGGGCAGAGAAAATTATCTTTTTTCTGTTATTAGTATTCCTACGGAGCTACCTTTCCAAAGTTCACGGGATGTGATATCAATTATTTAAATCTATATTTATATAGTTGTTTTTGAACCGTGAAACTCTGCCACTTCAGTTGGTAAATATAGAAGAGAGGAATTGGTAAGACAATTTAATTAAAAAATTAAAACTAATTGTGGGTGAAATAAATCGGAATTTGGAATCAAATGTTAATGGATTTGGATTATCCATGGTGGCCGTCGATAGGGAGAATCGAAACTCGTAAACATGAACATGTTGTCGAGGGATCAACGACAAAGTCAAGACCTCGGAACATGGTCGTAGCCAGGATTTTTGCTAGCGGGGCAGGTCACTTATCCGTAGCTATCGATATATGCCAAGAAGGGGGGCAGGACGTCATCCTGTCCGGCTCCGTGTAGCAGACTTGGTATGAAATGTCTCGTCCGGGGGAAGGAGGGGGGGTCAGATGTCCCCCCCATACCTTCCGTTGGCTACGACCATGCCTCGAAACGTCTGACTGTTGACAAATGTAATAATTATAATAAAACGTTTATTCCATTCCATCTGCTATGCATACCGAAAGAATATATTTACAAAATGAGCGGATAAATTGGGCGCCCCAGAAGAAGAGTTCTCATGATGGGGTTGCCATCCTTAGATATGGCAGTGAACGGTAGAATCAAAGACTACGAATAAATTTAAAAAGGGTGATTCACCTCACTGTGTCTAGTGGCCTATACTTATAACAATTGCATCATGAGAAATACAGTTTGTTACATTGACAATGGATGGGGTTCAACAATCTTAAACATGGTCAATGATGACCATGTTTAAGATTGTCCTATATAGGACTCCTTATCGAGGACTAAGCAATTGATTTTAAATATATTTCCACATCTTTCTGTAAAAATAACCAATCACTCAATTTCTAATCAACTCATCAGTTTCGGGCGAGATGTTGTGGAACTGGATTATCAAAAATGAAAAATGCTCGATGTTGTACTGATCACTTTTTCGATTCTCAATCTTTATGACACGTTTTTTGGCACTTTATTTGACAGATAAGATGACCAAATAAAGTGCCTATACACTTGTCGTAAAGTTTGAGTATTACAAAAGTGATCAGTACAACATCGAGTATTTTTCATTTTTCAATCAATTTCCTTTCGAACAGTACATGATTTTCACCAAAGTATATTTCTTATGGTGGCTAAATATATCATTTTGGTGCTAGAAAACTATGAAGCTTTGTATGCCTCAACGATATGTTTGGGAATTGAGATATATTGATTTCTTCTCAGCATGAATATATACTTGAACGATCCCTTTCATATTTGACAATTTTTGAGTATTCCGGGACTAGTCACGGTATTCCCTTCACGGAGTCACCCGCAGGTGTGAATTAAGTGCGAAATTCCGAAGAGGAATTGTCATCTCCAACTCCAATACCAAATGGAGTTTTTTGGCGTTTCCCTAAGGTGGCCGTGGATTCACCGAGTGAGTCAAGACATATACGTAGTTATAATTATTTATTTGCTCAGTTTCAAATTATCATGCTATGGCTGGTGAAACGGGCTACCTGTTGAAAAACTAAATTGAGTTATGAATATGCAGGTTATTCCATGGATATCATTTAACTGCCACATTTGTCCAGCCATAGGAGCCGACTGCAGCGCCAGTAGCATGGAACTATCGCATTCTGACGACTATTACGACAGTATTTCGCTAATAACTTTAAAAAATTGGTGGCAAGGTGCCGGTGATTTTACTTAATTATATTTCTGAGGACACTTCTTTTAATACAAGCGGTTTCATTTGGAAGAATGAATATGGTATCTCGTTCAAGTCGGCATTTTCCCTCTATAATCTGAGCAGTCTCCAAAAGAGCCCATGTTTGGTAAAATTATTCGAGTTGATCTGGTCCAGGCCAATTGGAATAGATTTTTTTCAGAGGAATCCGCTTTTCGTATTTACTTCGATAGAGTCACCTAGTCTAATCATGACGTTCATCTCCTAATGGAACGGTTTGATTTCGTAACTGCTACTGTAGTTGCGTAGATGGGAACTTTTCACGGGATGATCGTTAGACCCTCTTAGTGCTGACTCTTGCCAGCGGTTCTAGCGAGAAATGCGGAGTGTAACTTAATGAAATGTAGCACTCTAGGAAAATAAATATTATAAAGTTATTGTTTAAAATATCCATACGCGGCTTTGCTTATTGTGTGTACATTGAATTAGGTAATAATAAAAAAAAACACTTATACATCATGCAAACAATAATTGTTATTATATTTGTGCGCTAAAGTTAAACAATATTTTGCCTATGAGCCGATATATCGGCCCGCCGCACTTTTCACCCGAGATGCCAAAGCCGATATATCGGCTCGCCGCACTAACAGGGTTAATAGGTAAGGGTCCACACATCAGTGTACGTTTCGACAGAAGGCTTTTCCATCGGAACGTGGGTAGACATCATTGTGGTAGATGGAGAGGGCACTTGCTATGGTGGCCAATTCTGGAAGCTGTTACCTGGGCGTGGCCTGTCCGCCATCTTTGTTAACCCCGATTTTCCTTTAACGCTTACGTTCTGACGCACGTATTTTGCAATTTTACGACGTTTTCCATCGATAGCTTACTAGAAATCAGCAATCACTTACTTCTATGATATGTATTCTCTCTATATATGTTATTTATTTATATAAATTAATCAAATTCAGCCTTCCCGATGGAAACTATGGTAAAATCGAGTAGAATCTATAGCACTAGGTGGCCAATATATTTTTCTAGAGTTACTTGCCTTAAGGTAGTGCGAGCGAGATAGTTCCCTAATCATAATAGAGACCATATTCGATATATACGTTTTAATTTCACCAGCTGCGAGACGCACGAATTAACTATTGCATTATTATTGGTGCAATAAAATAGTTTTACATGACAGAAATTGTAAGTAATGAAATGAAAATATATTAATAAGTCTTTAACTTGACTGATTTTTTTCACTCGGTACGTTTGAAACTCCTTCAACACGGAAGGTTTATTGTCATCCCGAAGAATTTACTGCGGTGACAATATGATTTTGAAAAATAGTTGAGAAAACACACAAACTACACACAGTTGATTTTTTGACGAGATCTAAGTGTTGGGAATGCCTCATTTTTAAGGTCTCTCTGTCTGGAGTGCATACACGTACCATTTCCCATATAAATGGGCTGGTATATTCTGGCAAATATCTCGGAAAGTTATGTGGTTAGGAGGTTGAATGTTTGGTGTCAATGGAAGGGTGACAAATTTTTCTTTGAAATGAGACCAAATTCATTGAATATTAGGTAAAATGATATTTCTCTCAAACTACCTTAAATTTCAGTTAGGTGGTGGATTTAATGTTTTATATCCACTAATTTGTCCATTACGTCGTTCTATCTTAAGAGAAGAAAGAAAAGAATAGATGTTATGTCGGTGGCCAGGCTGCAGTTTAATGACGTAATGCCTACTCCATGTACCTTAATGGTGGAGACGAACAACCTAACCCGACCGGAAGCCCGGGAAGAACTCATAACAATTACTATTCTCCGGGAAAGCATTAGGTAAATGTTTCAATTCGGTGTTACTGCCCATCTGCAGTGTTACGTTGCATCATAACATAGAACAAGACTTAAAAATAATAAAAAAAAGTTTGAAAACATATATGCATTAGTGAATAACTTTATGTGAAGCCAACATGGATACTAACAGTGACCAAGGTCGCTCGATATCGATTGTTTCTTTCTTCGATATTGGTCTACGCGACCATTTCTACCACATGTCCGCCATTAATGTGCTATTTGAGCATTTCCTACTTTAACTACCCAAGGAAATCCACGAATATGTGGCAATAGTTGTCATTTCGAATACAAATGCACTGAGAAATCATCAAAAACGTCGAACAGCTTATACGATTCTTAGGATATTACAGAAAAATAAGCACGTTAATGGCGAATTTATGTACGTTGCGAAGACCTATATCGACAGAAGAACACAATCGATATTAAACGACCTTGACGCAGTGACAGGACCAAGGTAAAAGCAGGAACTTCTGTTAAGACGGTCAATGATGGTACAATATGGTCGATGGTACGTCTCGCATCTGTCAGTTGCTTACATCAATCAATAGAATTTGAATGTGATTTCCGTTATGAATAGAGAAAAATCGCGCCGAAAATACATTAAAACACTTTTCCCCTGTATGAAGTTAAATGCCGGACTTTAAAGACTTTAAACAAATATGTATGCCAAATTGATAATTTACACTCTCGTATTCAAACTCTCCTACCGATTAAACCTCTTGGTATTTTTAATTTTTATTTTGAGCCCGATGAGGAAAGTGAGCATTTTATTGGTAACTTTCTGCTAGTTAACAGCTGCCTTTACTCTTTTTATTTTTTTATTTTTAGAAGTATATAAATTAAAATTAAATTTAAATATTTGCGTTGATAAAACCTAAGCAAATAACTAAAAGCGTAATTGTTCTTTGAAGATTTCACTCACCATCCTTATAAATACACTTCTGCGGATACTGTATTGGTATTACATTTCAGTGCGCCTCTACACGTCTTTTTACATCTTCGTGTTTTATTTTTGCAGTAAGTTAAGTAAAATTTTATTTACATTTTTGCGTAGTGCACCGAAAACATAAAAAATCACGGAAAGCATAAACGTAATTTAAAGATACCGCTCAATATCTTAATAACTATACTTCCATGTATATTGTCTTTGGTATTGTAAGCTTTGTTGCATCCTATCACTACCTACAGGACCCTTATGACGCTTTGAAGTCCATTTTATACGGGGCACGTGATTGCTCAATCTAATGCATGCAGGAATGTGTATTTCAAATTGCGTCGAGTAAAGCGATGGATTGCAAGAACGAATGCACGAATTGCATGGACGTGAGAAGGAAAGATAGCCCCTGATGTAATTCAATTATTGTTGCGCGCCAGATTGAGATAAAAATTCAGTTTCTAACTGCAATTTCGTGGCCCGTGTGAAACGGGCATTATATCCTTGGACTTTCTCGAAAGTGACTAGTACATGGTGATATATTAACTATAGCTAGTGTTTTATGATATTATGTAGTCATATGACTTACTAAATAGAAAAATTGATCTTTAATCCATGATATAAACGTCATCTTCGCCAATATATGTGGCTTGTGACTGAATACTTGATAATTTAGACATTTGCACACTTAAGAACATGGAAAATTTCAGTCTATACATAAATATCTGAAATGCAGCAAAAGGTATTCAATTCAGTAAGGTTTAGGGAATTTCATTGCCCTGGCATATCCAGTTAAAAAAAATACCTTCAATTTAGCCAAATACCTGAATTTAATCAAGCCGTTAATTTTCCAAGGATTTTTGTCTCATTATAAACTGTTCTAGCTTAAAGCTAGGCAATGCTTTCTAGTTCAAATTGGCCTATTTCCGCTGTAACCTGTGCAATTTCCATAAGAGCCCATGTTAAGTCCTTCACTTTCAAGTCTGAACAGCAGTGAAGACTTCATTTTCATCACAGTGTAAAAAAACGCACTTCAATGGTGAGAAATTAAATTTTTTAAAGAAAATCTGGACGAAGTGACCTTGAGGCCAAGGCCACCGAAAGGTAATATTTCTGCATCTACACAATACACTGCGAGCCGCCGCATGGGCGTGTTGCAGGGGGTGTTAGGTCACCAGCCGTGTAAAGATTAAGTTTTTGGGAGGTGAAATGGTGACATGTATTATAGGAGTGTATTTGGTGGAGCCCAGTTTTTATTGTGGTCGCTTATTGTGCTCGGAAAGAACGAGTTTTTGCACCTATCTGTCCGGTAGTGTATCCCTCTTATTTTATCGCATCTGTCAGACCTAGAGATGTAGTGAGGAAAAAACTCCAATTTCTCAGGCGAGATATCGTAGAACAGCATAATGAGTAATGAAGCTCAAATGATTTCGTACTGTCTACTAATTTTTATTTCACCTCTTGCTACACGTGTTTCGACTGACTAGCAGTCATCATCTGACTACCAGTCTTGCCTGATGATGACTGCTAGTCAGTCGAAACACGTGTAGCAAGAGGTGAAATAAAATTAGTAGACAGTACGAAATCATTTGAGCTTCATTACTTATGTATTGAGGAGTCATGATAATACTCTCTGTGGTGCTCTGAAAAAAAATCAGTTCTGAATTTCTCAAGCCAAGCAAGCGTGCAGCCTCCGAGTCTCTAGGGGCTCCCACCTTAATCCCTCTAACAGTTGTGAGACTACAATTGCTGAATTACAGAGATTTTGGAGACAAATAATTTGCTCATCCTCGTTATCGGAAGCGATTCAGAGTCGATTCTCGTTTAGATTTTCGTAAGCGAATAAGAAGACCTCCTACACCACTTCTCCCGTTTACATTCTCATCCCCCTCCCCTCCTTCCCCCTCTCCCACTCCAGTTCCCCCCTCCCTTTCCACTCCTTCCTTCCCCCCCCCCGGGAGTCTTCCTTCTTGTGAATGGAAGGATGGCATTGAGAGGATTTCAAGGGGGCGGGCAACAGCCGCATGGGGGGGTGGTGGGGTGGAAGGGCGTAAAGCCATCCTGCCGCCGGAGCCGGTCATTTCCGCGCACTTAATTGATTTCACCGCCTCCTCGTTGGTGGTCTTCTCAGCAGTGCCTTACGAGTCGTGTAGGAGCGCTCTCCAGCTGAATGCCGCATCTCCCGGTTGCGTCGTACTCATCCCTATGGGATTTTGTTTGAACATTCGAGACCGGGTCGTACGACTAGGTCAACTCAATACATCCGATACTACGTATAACAATAGATTAAAGCCTGTATTTGTCCTTCAAAAAAGGATTATTAGAAGCGTGACTCAGAAAAATAGCCTCGTACACTTGCCTTGTAGCCTTGAACACTCGTACCCTTTATTTGAATACTAGCCGTGCCCGGCATTCGTTGCAATGCCTCTTTTTCTTTCTAAGAAGGCAAACATGTACAAAGCAGACACTTTCTCAAGTACAAAATAAATGAAATCCATCCATATACGAACTTGAGACCTGGGGGGTTGTGTTTGAACCGCTCGAGATAATCTCGATCACGTAACTATGGAGTCACGTGGTACAGCAACGAGCGGCTGGCGTATGTGGTAAGTTTTACTCACTCGGATGGATACATTAAATGATAAATATGTTGTTAATTGTGTCTTCAGTCGGTCAATAAAATCCATTTACAATGTTACCGCGATAAAAATTCGATAGGAAAGTCTGTGTGAGATATTTACAAGTGAATGTTTGAACAAGTTTTGCATGAACTTTTTAAGAGGGCTCTTGTTTGAGTTTTTGGTCAGCAGCTTTGATACGGGCTTTATGAAAATTAAGAAGTTAATCACATCACATAGGGTGCTGGCACATTATGATCCAATTGTAGATGTGGTATTAGTGTGTGATGCTTCACCGTTTGGTCTAGGTTCCTAGGTTTGGCCATTTCCTTATTATTTACCTTACAGATGGGTTACTTGCATTTCGATGTTCATGTTTCCAACGTTGCCACCTTTCCTTTCGGAAGGTTATCCGATCCGAGCGCTCATGTTCCCAAGGCAATCCGAAGGTGCTTACAAACTTCACTCGGAACGGCGTTCTCGGATACTTTCGTCGATCCGAATCCCAAATGGACACTCTTCCGAGCGTTTGATCCGAATTTACGCAATAACCCCTCAGTTCCGGTGAATTCGTCCCAACTACACAGGAATTCATAACGCACAAACGATGGCATGAGTTTTCATTTCATGCCCATGCTGCTGTTTTCAAGTAAATAAAATATTCGATTGCTAGAGTAGTGCAAAAATTAAAGATTTTCGAGCTGAAAAAAACAATTTTCGGGAAAAGCGAAGCGTATTCGAAAATCGAATGCAAGAATTAAAATAAAGCAAACAAAGAGACCTCTGCAACAAATCTTATTCTACGTACGAATAAATTACGTGCCATTTCTTACAAAAATAATGCCTCACTCTCATGATTCTGATGCACGCGATATTATGTCTCACTGATACGATTCTGATGCACGTGATAGAGCAACTCGTAAACGATCTGACTCGTTGCTTGCTCGTCGTTCCTCGCCTGTTTGAGAAGCTCGCGAGGCAACACTCGTTTGTTGAAACAACTCGCGCTCCACCTATTGTACAATTGATTTAATAATTTAGAAACCTTCGCGGGCGCGCGCACAACAACTCACCAAAGTCTATTCGTAATCTGATGAATGATAATGGAACGCATCAAAGACGAGCAAACAAATATGCATTTTTATATATTAGATTTGAGATTGTTCCCATTAAAGAACTTGTATTGGTTCAAGGTAATGAAATTATTTTATATTATGTGTGGTAATATGCCAACTGTATCTGGCAACACACTTAATTTTAATTTAAGAAGGGGGCATGATGAATTAATGAAGCCAAATTTAACCATTTTCATGCAATACTTTGTTTATATGGGTCCAAAAGTTTATGATTTGTTGCCTGATACTATAAACAATATTTAGATATATTATTTATTTATGTTATATATTATTTGGATATATTATGCATATGCTTTTGAAGAGGGCTCCATCAGCAAAGGTATTCCTTAGACGCAACGTAGCTTTCATGTGGATGAAGTTTGTTAATTCAACGTTTCAAGTGATTGTCGTTGAAAGCAATACATTTACTTAAGTTTGCGTTAGTTACGTCGAAATGGCTTTTCGCTACCGTTTCCAAGAAGCGGCCGCCATTAATGTGCTCACCCAGCATTTACTCCCGTGGCACGCCCAAGGAACTCTGTAAATATGCGGCCCAAGTCGTCATTTCGAACACAGATTCCCTGCGATATCAGCAAAAACGTTGAAAAACTTATTTATGCTCTGCGTAAAGACGGGTGTACACATGGAAGTTTACTTCTGTGGAAGTGGCGAGTGTAGCGATATCTCGAATCGTATCGCCACTTGCAGCGCACCGTTCTGCTTACACATAACTTCCGGCTTTTCCCAAACAAAGGGATGGCGGAATGAAACAATTGGCATGGTAATTGAAAAACATCTCTCAAATTTGGCAATGATGGCGTTCGTTCATCGCTGTTTGTGTCCCATAGGCATTCGTGGGTTTAATGCATTTGTATGAATTGCAAAAATTTTGCATTATTATGTCGTATCAGGTACGAGAGTTATTATCTAAAAATAAACAACTCATAGCTTACCTTTGGAGTTCTTTAGCATTTAAAATATTTTCAAGGGCAAATAAATATTTACACATGCAGAAATGAGTCCACTTCCAACTAAGTTATTCGTTATTTAATTTTTTAAATCTCCGTTTTCAGTCATGTTTCCAAGATTCCACCCGGTGCGATGCGATTATATCGCAGAATCGATGGGTGCTTTCGATTTAGAACGGCGATAGACGGCTATTCCGCTAAATCGAAAGCACCGCGGCGTGGCGATCGCCGTCTATCGCCGGCTGTAGCCGCCAATCGAAAGCACCCGATATGTTACTTGAAAGCTGGGTTTACACGTAGCAGTCGACTGCTATGGCAGTCGTTCAATACGCGATACCTCGCTACTGCTGCCGCCGCCAAGTGTCAACAATAAACTCAACTACTATCAAAGTGTATCGCCAACAGTCAATACTTCGAAATGGATACTATTGTGCAGGGAAGGCGACGAGCTCTTCTCAGAATCCTCTTTAAACCTAAAATTTCTCATTAAACCAGAATGTTAGTTTCCCTTATATCATTAGAGATGCCAAAAGATCATTCCAGTTAACAAGGATAAAGATGAACCAGACAATACTAATAAATAAAGCCCTATTGTCGCACCAGATCCAAAAATGGATGGATTTTTCTACATTATAATCAGAACACGTATGAATTTCAATTGACAAAAGTTTACCTCAAGTAGGAAGGATGTAGCATGTAGATTACATCCAAAATACAGGCTTACTTATTTCAGAATTTGAACCTTGGCAACTCATTTTTAAGTCATTCTGTCGTAAAAATACGAAACAGTTTTATTTCATTTTTTATGGTTTAGTGAAAATCCAAAGATAGACGTGATTTAACACATGCCAACGCAATGATTGGCACGTTATATTACCGTTTTCTAAAAAAAGTGTCGCTCAGCATATAATTCTAAAAGAAAAGGCCACTCAGCACATATGGTATGCCAGTGTTTGGGATCCTCATGAGGTTGCCTTAAAAACAGAGTTAGAACGCGTGCAGAGAAGATCAGCAAGATACGTGAAAGGCCGTTATCATAATCTATTACTGACGTCTTGCAACAGCTTGGTTGGGAATCGCTTTCAGACCGTCGATTGAAAATTAGAATAAATCTTTTAAGTCAATTCAAAACTGATTCATTTTCAGGCGAAGTTATCAGTATCTTACGAACTCGAAAGATCTACAGATCAGATCGTGATAAGATAAGGGAAACAGACTGTAGAACAGAAAGGTTTAACATATTGTTTTTCCCGCGATCGATAAGAGAGCATAATGGCGGCCTTAAGACTTTGAAGTAGGTTTCTTGTTAGGTAGTGTGGCTGATTAATTGACGTGCTCCCTTACGCATGTTACTAAATCTGCCGAGTAGTGCTAACGCCATGTTTTGCGTATTTCCTGAATGACGCTTTTGTCACGTTTACATGTTTGCAACGTCGATTGGTTTGGTAGTTTCCTTAGGCATCATTTGTACCATGCCCGTGGTGTGGTGCATGTGGGTGAAAGTGAATTTCTACACTGTAGTGCATGTTGGTGTTGGGTCACCCCCCCCTGCCAATCACCCTTGAGGTGGCTAGCAGGGTAATATGCAGATGTATATACATGGCAATTGAGTAGAACCAACCACAAAATTACAAATCGGGCTGAAATACAGGCACTCACAGTGTTAGTGACAGAAGTATAGTTATAAGTGACACGTGTCCCAAGTAGAAACCATCAACAACTTGCTCCCCCAAAACTTGGCAACCGTAATCTAAACATTGGAGTCATATTTCTGTGAATTCAAACACAGCTAGATACGTGAGAATACTTATAAATCTCCGATGATTAAGAGAGGCATGTCAGAGTCGTATTTTCAAACCTCATTTGTCGACATTTTCTATATTTTTGACTAATGAAACATAATAATCGTCTGCAGTTGGTGTCAATGGCTGAAAAGGGTATAAAACTTGAAATATTCGACAAATCTGCTTGTACCCTAATTTACTGTCGTTTCTTAGAAAGTCTTGGCATATCGTTAGGGAAATGAGTATTCCTTCAAGCAATTTAAAACCAATTATGGAATCATGCGTTCGTTTGGACTGACTTAGCCGAAGTTTTACCTCCTAAATCCCTGACGTCACTCTCTTGCTCACCCCTTTCGAGATCGTGAAGGTTACTGGAGTACCTCTAAATCCCCCTTTTCATCACTAAAGGTTCATTTAAAACTATTTTTTTAACGGCCCAACAAGCAGTGTTTTTTTTTCAAAGAGAATGAAAAAAAAATAACCCGATATTATCATTTTTACGAGGGAGGACTTTTCAGAACAAGTCACCCTCGCCCACCCAAAGCGAGGCGATGGTCTTGGAAGGGGAGGGAGGGAGGGTAAGACAGGGTGAAAAGGGGGGGGATTCCAACTTTGACTTAAGGGCGGGGGAGGGGCGAGGGTTTCCCTTACTCCAGTCACACTGTCTCCAAATTTCTCTCTTCGTTTCTCCTCCCCCTCTACTCTACTTTATCTCTAAATCTTAATGTATTAATATTATTTTACTTAATTAAAACTAAATAAAGCCTTCTTTATAAGATGTATTTTATACATGCGTCGTGAAGTGTAGAATTTACCGACAGTTAATATACAAACTAAAAGCTTTAATTTAATTCAAATGGCTGTGCAATGGGTGCAATTTACTCATTCGGATACGAAATATTTATTTTTTATTATTGTGTAAAGTTTTTTGTTTTCAATTTTGCCTCATTAGTACTGTTCTCGATCGTGTAAATTGCGTTAATTACATTATTTTTATTTAAAATTATATGCAGCAGTGCCCTCATGTTGTGAAGGTAGCCTCAACACACTTGTTCTTAGAGGTTTCCTATTGCTGTTCAAATTGATGCACGAAGAAATAATGATTTGGTGGTTGATTTTCTGGAAAGTAATGAACTATGGTATAGGGTTGTTATCTCATTAAGCGTGGATCCCGGTATTCCTCCGTGCCCAGGTCGGGAAATTCCTGGTTATTTGAAAAACGAACCCGATAATTTGTTTTGTTACATATATGGAGAAAGAGAGCACAATTTTTCTCCTAGTAACAAGAAAATAAATGTTCTGACATTCGAGTCATTTTACGGTTGAATCACAATAAAACAGCAATGTAGAATTTTCGCGTCTTCCGTGAAAATGCGCTCTCGTATCCTCGCGATGTTTGGAGAAATACGTGTCTGTATTGTTCCGCTTTTAGTTGAGACAAAACGTAATCACTGCTATTATTATTAATTCCTTTATATTATATGCGAACCTTATTGATTATCTACGGGATATACCATGTTCCCATCCCGACGCATGCGTGGGAAGGCTGCGTGAGATTTTTACAAATGGTTTAAATACACAAAAATCTCGAACCCTTCGTTGTTGTACCAAGTGACTCCTTAGTTACGTAATCGGAATTATCTCGATCGTTTCAAACACTGTCCCCGAGGTCGCTGATTTGCGAACCATTGATTGTTAAATATCGAGCACTATAACGTCTATTGTTGACCCATTCACTTCGTAAACAATTTATAGCACCTCGAGCGGAAGACGTGGAGGTGCAAAATATGACAGCACCGGACATTATTATATCATTCAACACATAACGATCGAAAGATTAGGCAATGGTTAGTCAGCCATGTTTTAAGCAACTCCTGAAGTCGTGCGCCATTTGCAATCTTGAGGTGAGCGTCTGCGATTACCGTCGCTTCAAAGCAATCCTGCAATCGTAATTTTTCAGTTGCAGAGGAGAAATTTGCCATTTCTCAGCGTCATTCGTAGACGTTAGTAGGTAATGGTCCTTTTATCGGCAATTGCGAGTAAACTTGGCCGGCTGAGATCCGGGGCGGATTAGAGTCGATGATTTTGGGCTGCCGGATTGTATTTGAGGGTCTCGAGTTTTGGAATGAATTATGATTATCTACGATTTATTCTATTTTCCTGGGTATTACGGCAGAAGAGTATCATCCGCACGCCCTGCTCCCACCTTAATCAGTCACTCACTGGGACCGTGGCATTCGCATCATCGCTACAAAAATAAAATTTAATCATTATCAAGATTTGAAACTTCCTAATGTATTTCATGATGAGATAGGTGGCGTAGTTAGAGGGGAGTCATGTGAGAACATTTGTCGCCGGGCGCAGGATCTGGGAGCGCCAAATTGATGTTAGATTTAAGATTAAATAAAACTAACTTTGTGTACTCAACTAGAGGTTTATTAACACGACCTGGGTTTGGACACTTCGTGGTCTTGTTAGTAAACCTCTAGTGGAGTATACAAAGTTAGTTTTATTTAATCTAATATGAATAACTTCCCCAAATTCAAGCCTGGAACCATTTCCTTCGTGATGTTAGAACGAATGTCTTTCAAAATAAAATGTTTTACCTCGTAAATACACTTCCAGTGTAGTCAAAACAATATTAAGTATAAAAAGTACGTATTATGCATCAATCATACATACCAATCACGCCGTGCCCTTCCGGGGTAGGCACAGTCATAGAGTTTCACTCACAAACACACATTTGTGCACCTAACTATGCTTCAATAATTTTCTCCATACAGACCTATCCTTGCAAACCTCTATCGCCTCATATACCCCCATACACTGCATCACACACGCCATCCTTTTTTTAAGACTCTTAATATTCCTCCCCCTAAGAATTTCCTCAACCACATTCAACCACTACTTTCTCGGCCTACCCCTCGCACCATTCATTTCACTCTTATATATCTGTTTCGTTATTCGACTCTCATCCATTTTCTCAACATGGCCAAACCAACGAAGCACACTCCTTTCATATATGTCCATTACTGAAGCACCTGACCCACACTTATTTATTACCCTCTCATCCCTGGCCCTATCCATCCTTCTTTTGCCGCAAACACTCCTCAGATAACTCACACCCACGGCGTTTAGTCTACTCTTATGTCTATCCTGACATACCCATGTTTCACTGCCATACGTATCTGTTATTAACACTATTACTTACACCTGGTACCGAGGGACCCATGAGGAGACACGAAAACTGACTTTGTCCCCGGGTGCTGAGAACCAGGGCCTCTGGATGAGATGGTACGAAATCTCGCTTAAAATTAGTGTAAAACTGTATCCTTCCGACTAGTTACAGGAGACTGTGGAAGGATCTTGGACGTTTACACTTAAACTTGCACGGAAATAAATCACTCTTGTGGTGCTATGGAACATATTTTTTTCTGTAATTTTCATTCTATAGCTGGTATCCTAGGGTAAAATTTTTCGTAAATTTATTCATGAATTATTTATGTCAAACCTCCGGATTGATTTGCAAATACAGGTGCCCTAATTCTGTGTATAAGGTGTCTCCGTGAATTCTTGACGAAAGTAAATCGTGAAGTGGTATTTCCGAGCGCACGCACGATTACTCCCATGCCTGAGACTAATTAGACTGCTAAGTAAGAAAACGCGACCGGAGTCTGCTACCTAGACTAGCAGTTGCATTAAAATAAAAAGGAAAAGGTTATACGCGTTTTCAATTTGAGCGGACGGCAGAATCAGACTTATTTCGTGCAGAAATTCATTGTTAAATTAGGAATTCCAATTATATCATTGAATCAATAATTATTACTTGGGAAAGGTATTGTTTCTGTGTCCCTTATCGTGAATCACTACCTTTGTTCATGCGTCAGGCTATTGTTACTTTCGTGTATTTATACTCAGAGATTGGAAGACTATTATCTGTTTATTCCGCTCTATAGCTGACAGCACAACCACATTATATGTGACTCTTCTAGTGCTATGGACGTAAAGGTACGTCATCGTATATTTTCTGAGGACGATGGACGTACTAGGACGTCCATGGAATATCATTAATGAGCGGCAGCTGGACGTAATGGTATGGCTGCAGTTTTTCTGGTAGACATACATATGGCCACTAAGTGCCAAAATAAATTTTAGTATTGAATTTAAGTTCACAAACCTAGATATAAGAGAGTCTTGTTTTACAATCCATGCATAGTGCGTAAATTCCTGTTTTTTTCTGAGAAGATCTTCAATTTCAAGCCCAGCAAATGAAGTGCTAATGCTGTCAGCCGATCTTCCCTAAAATTCATGAATTATTCCTCCTTGTGTGACATAGAGGTATACATGTTGCTGGAACTTGTTTCGTGAATACGGATTCCATGAATACATCAACGAGCAAATATTCCGTGGGAATAGAGCTTTATTAACTTGCATATCACGAGGCCTGTGGCGATTATATGAATTGAAAATTAAAGATAAAGATGAGCGCATTAAAAAAATCTCGTTCCCATCGCGATAGCGGCGAGGCGAGAGGGCGTAACAGAGGCGGAAGTCGGGGAGAGAGGAGACCGCACCTGTGGACGTCACTTCCTGGTTCATTTCGTCCTGTTTCCTCCACCCATCTCCTCTTTTTCTTCGCTCGATGAGGGCCAGGGGAGTATGACGCTTTTCTCTCCCCTCTAAACTCCCCCCCCCCCAGTAATTTCCTCCTTCCACCCATCATTCCTTACCCAACCCCCCTCCAAACTCTGTCTTTTTAATGCTCCGTGTGGGGTGAAACCCTTAAAATATTTTAGAAAAGGGAATTTCGGAGGAGGGGGCGGGGCGGGGAAGTTGGTGCCATTACCTTCGTCTTACTCCTCAACCTTTCAACCTTAACGACGCTTTCCGGGAAGAACTTTTAAAATGTCTCATGTCAGTGGGTTCCTCGTCTGTTCCTTGCAAACCAAATCGTAAAATGACGTACCGTAACCGAATTATCGTAAACAGGGAGAACGTAACTCCGACGCGTCCGAACCGCGGCAATTCGTTACCAAACAATCTTTTTACTAATTATTCCTGAAAATAACATTTCCTCTTACCCTCTATGGACGGAGTTATCAAACTTCAGCGTTGAAAAATACTGCTACTATGTTAGTTTTTTTTTAAAAGTGCTGTATTAGCATTTTTTTGAATTTGCAATTTATTCAATGATAACATTTATTTTGGAACGTGACGTATTTGTATTGTATATATTTAATTTAAAATAATAATTAGATAGTTTATAAGATATATTTCTAATGAAAGATCTTATAAACTACAGAATATCGTTCCCAAAAATAATTGTAAAATCTCATTTTATAACCCTTTGACGCTTGACAAGATTTTATTTAATTCTAAGGACAATTATGACCGTATGGACAAAAGTGGAGTGTACAAATTAAAGTGTGAGGACTGTGGCATTTGTTATGTTGGACAGACTGGTAGAAGTTTTAAATACAGAGTGAAGGAACATAGAAGAAGTTTTATACATAATGATGGAAAATCTTGTTTTGCAAATCATTTATGCCGGTGTAATCATTTTAGCAACTTTGACATAGATATTTTACATTGTAATGACAAAGGGCTTAAATTGGATTTTTTGGGAAAAATTGAAATTGTCAATAGCCCGGATGAAATTTGCAACGATGTTTTATTTTGTTCTGACTCACCTTTGTTAAAGCTAAGCGTCCCTATAACAAAACCCTGACCTTCACCCACACCCCACTTTATCTCCGATTTACGTCATCGGCCCCATATGTTCACCCAAATTGTTCTCCCCCCCCCACTTCTCCCCCCCCACGCCTCTTCCATATACCCCCTCCTCCTACCTTGGCTCTGGTATAAATACATGTGAAAGTGTCTGTCCCATCACCTTGATAATGACATAGTATGTCGAAACCATGGTCGGTGTTGAAGTAGTACATTAAAGTGTGGATATTACTATTGTTGTGTTATATTTTATCATGGACATATCGCATTTCCACCAACTAAAGCCTGAAACGATTTCATACGTGCGTAACCTAGTATTTCTCTCGATACACCTAGTCAAGCTAAAGCCACCTTAATTCAATCAAGAAATTGTTAGCGACTGGGATGAAAACGACCCATTTTAATGATGATGGTAGGACGGACGTAAGTGAAGGATGCATTCTGCGGGAGGGAGAGGGAAGGAAGGGAGTTTAAAAGTGAAATAGCCGACTCCCCCCCCCCGCACCCTGGGGCATTTCCCCCAGCACCATCCTCGCCTTTCTCAATGGGAGGAGGAGGAAGAGGGGGGTTATGGTGCTTTGCTGGTAGTTGGGTCTGCTGGTGGCATTTTCCGACGGCGCTATCTGGGTGGTCTTTCACTTAACAATGCACCCGTCCTGCACCGATGATCTGGGAGACGATCCCCCTTTCCCTCCCCCTCTCTCCACTTCCTCCTCCCCGTTCCTCTCCCTCCCACCTACCAACTACCCCCCTCCCCCCACTCCACTTGCCCTGCCTCGCCTCACCCCACGTTCTTTACCTTCCCTTCCACTCCGTTTCTAAATCCTCGCTTCTCATATGCCAGTATAGGTCGAGCGAGATATCACCACGCATTGTAATTTAATGTACGAGAGCTTGGATTGGATTGGATATTTGGGGAAGCGACCGACTGCTAAGGTCATTTGCGCCATAGGGGATAGGTAAGGGAGGAAGGGTGGATAGAAACCCGGCGTCGGCATTAGCCTGCTCTCAACGAAAGGCGCCAAGGGGACCACGGCTTAACGCCTCATCCGTCAATGTTCAGTCGTATCCTATACAAGAAGTAAAAATGTAATTCAATATAATTATGTGATGAAGGAGCAAACTATATTAAGAAAAACTGAAGTGAAAGATCTTGGTGTTAATTTCGACTCCAACATGACTTTTAGTAACCATATTTTATCCATCACCATGTCTGCTTATAAATTACTTGGATTTTTGTATCGTATCTCAAAATATTTTTTGGATGAAAAAGTGTTGAATATTCTGTACTTTTCATATGTAAGACACAAGGTGGAATATTGCTCAGTGATTTGGAACCCGCATATGATGAAGTATGATGTGATGATAGAGAGAGTCCAAAAAAGATTTTTAAGATTAATATATTATTTACGTTACAATGTTTATCCTGTTTTTGAAAATCATGTGGAGTACAAAGTTATGTTAAATGAATTTAAATTATTAGAGTTATAGAAGAGTCATAAATGATTTACTCTTTCTACACGATGTAATTAATAAAGGTAATTGTATTGAATTGGTTGGGAAATTGAACTTTTTAGTCCCCCAAAAAAAAGTAAGGCTAAAAAGGACATTCTACATTAGAAGTGTGAACACAAATTATTGTATGAATGCACCTATCAATAGGTTATGTATCTCATTCAACACACTTTCAAATGAGTTAAATATAAATCTTACTAAGGAAATGTTTCGCGGACAGATATCGTCGATGTTATCGACATTATAAATTTGTTCAGAATTTTGAATAAAAATTTCAGCCAGCTTAGACTGTTTTTGTTAATTATTTGTATTATTATTGTATTAAGTTCTTTTGTATTATTTTTGTTATTATGATTAATTGTGAAAATAGTTTTCCCTGTTATTGTGTTTTCATGTAGGTGAACTTAAAATAAAAAAAATAAATGTAAAAATAATCCGACAGACGGAGTACTGTACTGGAAGTGCCCTCCATAAGACACTCAAGCAGGAATCGGGTTCCTCTGAAAAACGTCCGCCTCTGCAGGGATTTGAACCTTGGCCGCCCGTTTGGTAGGCGAGTACTCTAACCAACACACTAACCCGATCCCCTGTACGAGAGTTTCCTAAACAGTAACGCTCCACATTTTTTTCCTGATTCTAAGTCATGCGAATTAAATTAAACATAATTATCCTATCATGCTATTATGACAGAAAGCCATGAGACAAATGAGATAATTTCGAAATAATGCTATCACATATGAACACATTTTTTTCTAAACGCTAAGTAATATGTTTCATAAACTTTACACCTTCTGACGTCACTTCGTGGAAGTATTTTATATTCGAATCCATATTGGAAACAATCCTTGTACTTTTCCACCATTATTTATTAACAGTTAAACGTACTACGCGTTTCGCAGCTTGCTGCATCTTCAGGTACAATTGTTTATATTTTATTTATTGATTATTACTGTAGTAGTCACCGTTAAGAAGCAGGGGGGAGGGGGGGTTTTGGAGAAAAAACTAATTTTTGGGTGGAAAGGCAGGGTAACATAGTTAGGGGCTTGAGAGAAGAGAATTTTTTTCGGAAAGGAGTGGGGAGGGGTCCGGAAAAAGTAACTCGTTGCAAAGGTTTGCTAGACTCTGATAATTTCCATTTGCTCCAATGCATTCATCTTTAATTAAACCATTTGGTAGGACGTGTGAAATTTCGGGGATAAAATCACTTGCGTGATTATTATCCGGCAGATGCTTGGCAAATTGTGAGTCGGTATCCATATTTAAGTAACTTCGTGAGTGTTCTTTGATCCGTGTCTTGAAATTTCGTCCTGTTTGACTAATGTAAGCTATATTAGAGCAATGGCATTTAATTTTGTAAATTCCCGATCTCAATAATTTATCAAATTTGCATTTACCGTTCTCTAAAAATTTCGAAAGCGTTAGGGAAGTGTAGAATTCTGCCTGAAGGGATATCGGAAGGCGGTTTGAAATCCTGTAAGAAACTTTTCCTTGAAAAGAAATAGAGTACCACTTGGTCTTTGAGGGTCTTACTGTATTTGCGTGTGGGAAATCTGTTTTGTAGTTAAAGATTTTTGTTTTTACGAAAAAATTTGTCCCTTATGTCCCATGTTTCATATAATTAAGGCCTCTTTACACGGCACACTTTATTGTACTAACAAATGCATCGTTGATCGTACGAGAAACTGAATGGAATTAGAGCAGGTTCTATTTCACATTCAGTTATTCAGCTTTCATACAATTTGTCGCTTTACAGGGTACAATTTTCCTCATACAAGAGTTCATACCATGAATATATTTTATGGATTTTAATGTTTGGAATTGTTGGCTAGGCTACGTGTTGCCTAAATTTCCACTTTTAGTTCACCCAGTCCTTGGCGCCACTTCGATTAGAGTCTTTTCAGTTGTTATTATAAATAGACGTAGTTAATTGTTGTTAAGGTTAGACTGTGGTAAATATTGAATAAAGATCGAGGAGATATGAATTACTTGATGCTTTGAATAATATCTTGCTATTTTTGTGATCAAAAAGTTACTTTGTAAATGCTAGAGAGGAAATATCTATTACAGAAAATGTGTAAGAGGTTTATGAAACGTCCATCGTATACCGACGGCGATGTTCGTAAGACTCTGATTCTAACTTGAACGCATTGAGCCTGTTCGGCTTAAATAAAGAATTTAGAATGCCTTGTTTAAACAGAACTTGCTTCGTACCAGACTGCAAAACAGGGTAAGCGTCTACGAGGACCCAAAATAGGCGACTTGGATTGAAAAATAAGAATCTGTTCAAGGCGGCGGTAAGTGCATTCCTTTTTACCTACACTGCAATGATGGCCATTGGGAATACTCATGAAGATACCACATGTCCCTGGATCATATTAGGGCTGTTGGGTTAATATTCACGAAGTGATAAGAGGTTAATTGTGCATTTGTGTAATTAAATTTGAAGAGGAATTAAATATATCTGTAGACCGGACAATATTAAAAAAGTGTATAATTATAAAAATATAAATATAAACATAAATTACGTCCTGCGTTTAGTACTATATTTTTCATCCAGTGCATTATGATTATTTATAAGTAAAACCAGTAAGACGTGTTTATTTACAAACTATCGACTGTATTTACATTTGAACATTCCGTCTTTCATCACTAGGCGGCACCACATTCCAAAAAGTTGTTTGTTTACGGAATTCTAGACAACAGTTTTGGCAACGAGATAACAAGCCATAACACATATTCATAATACATTCGTTTGTACAATAAAATGTTTCGAGTAAAGCGGCCTTTTTAGCTGATGCTAAAAAATATCGAGGTGTCGCGCCGAGTTAAGCTCGAAAAAACATACCATTGAGTATAATATTCGCCTGAATTTTTAATACCACGCCAAGAAGTATCAATTCCTCTAGAATCAAAATGCTTTAATTAGGAAAAAATTTTGAAATAAAATTCTTTTATCGTTTCTGTTACTGCTAGTGTGGTGATGTACGAGGGCTTCCCAAACCGTAATGCACCACATTTTTTCCTCATTCTAAGTCATGCTACTAAAATTAAACATAATTATTCTATTATGCTATTATGACCGCATGCCACAAGGCAAACGAGATAATTTCGAAATAATGGCATTACATATGAACACATTTTCTTCTAAACGCGAAGTAATATGTTTCATATTATTGTAGCGGATGCTGACAAATATCGAGGTGTCACGCAGAGTACGGCTCGAAAGAAAACATTCAATTATAATCTCCGCATGAATTTTTAATTATATTTGATCGGAAATAACTTTTACAAAGCACACACTTAACACATCTAACACGTCCCGGAGTTCAACGATTTATCGTCATCATCAGGTGTTTTTTCCGGTACAACGTGTCTCTTTATATACATTTCCACTGTCAGGGGGGGGGGAAAGTAACAGGAGAAAAGAGTAACAGGGGGGGGGGGAAAGTAACAGGAGAAAAGGGGATGTTGGGAGGTGGAGGGAAGTCATAGCATAATATTTTCAAGGGCACTGGGTATTTCTAATGAGTGGTGTAGGGTTGGGAGCTGATGGAGTATTAAGGGAAGGAGAATGGGGGAGGGAAGCAACTGCATTAAGGTAGCGAAAAATCATTTCAATTTGAAATCAATGAATTTGGTCTCATTTTAAAGAAAAATATCTCACCTATCCAACAACACCAAAACTTCTACCCCTTGCCAAATTACTTTCCGAGTTATTTGCCAGAAAATACCAGTCCTTTTACATGAGAAATGAAACGTGTATGGACTCCAGAGAGACTTTATTTACAAAATGAGGTATTTCAAACACTTAGATGTTGTAAAAAAACGAACTGTGTGGTTTGTATGTTTTCTCAAGTATTTTTGAAAATTAATCATATTGTCTCCGCAGTAGGTTCTTGGGTCTCACAAAATACCTCCCGTTTTGAAGGAGTTTCAAACGTACTGCGCGAAAAAAATGAATCAAGTTAAAGACTTATTTAGATATTTTCATTTAATTACTAACAATTTCTGTCATATTAAAACTATATAATTGCACCATTAATTATGCAATTTTTGATTGCCGTATCTTATAGCTGGTGAAATTAAAACGTATAATTGAAATGTGGTCTCTATTATGACTAGGGAACAATCTCGCTCGGACTACCTTAAGGATAAGCGATGAGGCAGGGAACAAATATTCGTTTATCAGAGTGACTCTAGGGTCAAACTACTCCTTTAAAATTTCTTATTGTTCCCGGGAGTTAAACTCCCCGCCCTAACAAACACATAAAATTTCTACCTCGAAGTCACTCATATGGTCATGATTTTTTAAATATTTAGCAAAGTTACTTTTATTGTCATTGTTATTTAAATAATTTTGCAAGTGTTCCTTCGTCCTAATCTTAAAATTTCTTTGTAACAGTTATATCCGATTACTTATTGTGAAAATGTGGAGTACCACAAAGTTAATAAAGAAAGAGTTTCATGAATTTTTTATACCGCGCCAAGAGGTATCAATTCGTAGGATTTATCTTTTTCCCGGCGAATGACAGCCATAAATTCTTCTCGGGTTTCCGTCCGGGTGAGATGCTCCATCTGCTCCACTGCCGACGTTTCGATGGAAGACTTTTCCATCGTCATCATGGCCGTTGACGACGGCCATCGACAACAGGGCCAACGGCCCTGATGACGATGGAAAAGTCTTCTATCGAAACGTCAGCAGTGGAGCAGATGGAGCATCTCACCCGGACGGAAACCCAAGGAGAAATAGGTATCAATTCCTCTAGACTCAAAATGTTTTAATTAGGGAAAATTTTTGAAATACAATTCTTGTATCGTTTCTGTTACTGCTTGTCTGGTGTGTTGCATTGCATAAACAGGTATACTTGGATGAAATTTTGTCCCAGACTTTGTTTTGTACTTGAAAAATCGTTTTGCCTTCAAATTACCACGATTACCGCTCAGGACTCCTTAAAAACAGGTTAGCAAGCTCCAACGAAAAGATGATGATGTTCTTGAATATTTCAGATTCTCCTACATGCAGTTGGTGCGAGGAGGTTGACGAAACGACTTCACGCATACTCTGCGAATGTCCAGCCATACTTAAGGACTCGGAATAGGCACCTTGCCTCACCTTTTTTGGAACCCAAAGAAATAGGGGTAATTCCTGGAGGGGACCTGCTTGCCTTCAGTAAAGCACTTGAACTCTAAGGGTAACCACTGTGCCTCAGGGACTCATTAGCAGTAACTCCGCCGACGCATCTAATCTAAACTAATCTAACGCAAAGAACGCGTCGAAATCGTGATTGTGTGAAATTGGCATCATTTCTACATTGTTTTTAAAATGTTTTATAAATTTTCCACGCACCGTAATACATTATATGTTGGTCGCATGAGAAATCCCCAGTTTTGAAGGCATTTTCAGTATGAGGCGTGAGACATATGAGCATGAGGAGTAAGTCAAGTTGGCTGCGAAAATCAGTCGATTCATTGAATTAATTGGATAATATATCGGAAAAGATATGATTAAATAGAAGAGAGTAAAAATACTTTATTTTATTGTACGTACAGGGCTCTCTCCACCTACAGATTTTTTTATCTTTATCTCCGCATTCGTCCTACTCATTGAGGTATATGCATAGGGCACTACGTCATCAAACTGGAGCCTGACAACCAAAATAACAACTATATTGATTAACCATGCTCCTTCCTTACTTTCCTATGGATAGCACGACGGAATGGAAGAATTAACGGATGTAAAGCAAGAATATCAACTATCTGTTTGAAGTTTAACGCAAGTAACTCTTGAAACATATATTGCTTGTTTAGTGCTATGGATTCTCCTCGATTTTACCAAAGTTTCATCGGGAATGTGGATGATTATTAATTAAATTAAATAAACAAAACATGTATGGACAATGTGTATTAAAGAAGTGAGCACATACTGATTTCTAGTGACTTATCGATGGGAAACAGTGAAATTGCTATGCTACGCTGTGAATTTATGTTTGTTTGGAGACGTAAGACCAGTTTACTTACCCTTAGGACAGACAGACTATTATGTGCATTAGCAATTATGCATAGAATAAACTATCATCAATTTGAGTCTGTGGTAGGAGATTAGATCAAACATTCGAACTAATTAATTATTATTAGATGAGTTATGAAACTAGGAAATGCGTTCCTGCAACCCGAAAACTTCTCAGGTACCCTTTCAACACTACATTTACCAATGCTCTTATTCCTATCTTAACGTACCTCTGTTTCTCTGGCATTAAATAAGGAAAATTATGCATTTAAAATAAAGCTGATTCTCCTGTATTCCTCGCATTCTGACTCCTTCATCTTCGGGACTGGTATAGGCGACTCATTTCTCGCGAAATCCTATGGCCATTCTTCTTCCTTGTGGATACAACGAATAAGTGCTGAAAAATTCCGTCTTCCCATGTTGCCGAAATTCCTCCCTAACTCCAAATGGTCAATATATACTCCCACAACTTTACTTGCCTTCGTCTATCGTAACGCCTTCTCTTATTTCTCTGTCGAGTATCACGGGGCTGTGGCCATTCTTTTCTACTACTCTCTCATCCTCTGTATCTGAGTTCAAAAGTGTATTACCCTTGTCATCTACCTCTTCCAGGTATTCTCTCCTCTAATCCCGTACGTCTTCCTGTTCGTTTTATGTTTTCCCTGTTTTTTTCCCTTAGCCTTTGTCATTGTTGTACCTCTTTTTTCACCCCATAACGGTTTCCCTTTGGCGTATTATTTCTCTGTCGAGTATCACGGGGCTGTGGCCATTCTTTTCTACTACTCTCTCATCCTCTGTATCTGAGTTCAAAAGTGTATTACCCTTGTCATCTACCTCTTCCAGGTATTCTCTCCTCTAATCCCGTACGTCTTCCTGTTCGTTTTATGTTTTCCCTGTTTTTTTCCCTTAGCCTTTGTCATTGTTGTACCTCTTTTTTCACCCCATAACGGTTTCCCTTTGGCGTATGGCGTACCAACTTTCCCCTCTTTCTGTAGTTTTTCTGTTTCCTTGCATTGTCTTCTCCTCCAGTTTTTATTTTATCGCTGTTGGTTACTAGCGGGATTTAATAATTTATTTCCGCACTCCTCTTTTTGCCTGTTTCGGTGTTGTAATTTCGCATGAGAGCATCATGTATCCTTTTTGATGTTTTATAGTGTTGCCCAAAAATTATTTTATTGTTAAATCCAATTAAATTTCAGCGAAGAAAAATAGGAGGGATTTTTCTGTTTGTCTCGGTTGCTTTTCTGTGACATAAACTTCACTTTCATATTTGCACCATTTATTTCTCCTGGTTAAAAAAACTGGAAAATTATGCGTCGCCTGAAAAACTTGTCGAGTTTCTGGATTTTCTTGTATTCATTTTAAATCGTCATCCCCTTCATTTCTTGCCCTGAGATCATTGCCAGCTTTGAGATAGGTCTAAATTTATATTATACATAGTTTTCCTTTGGTGACGCTTTCAATCTCACAAATTCCGCGATCATCACTGAGGGCGCGGCAGTTGTTTTAAACCCTTTTTGCTGTTATAACTGGCTGGTAACATGACAGATGCACACAGCTATCATTACATGAAATATCATGCGGAGCAAACAATTTCACCTCTCTGCGCATGCATACTGACAGATTAACTCTGATGACGACTACTGAGTTAAGTGTAGAAACGTAGAATCTTAAATTATGACTTGGCGAGAAACCCGCGACAACAATATGCGACAGTGGGTTTAAAATGCTTTAGAAAAGTTAACAAAAATTTTGAGGTATTTAGAGCGAAATGTCATTTCACCTTGTAAACAATGAATTTGATCATTCCAATGAAAAATATCTCACCCTCCCAAAGATGCCAAATTATCAGACCCTATCCACACTACTTTCCGAGATATTTGCCGAAAAATACGAGCCATTTTGCATGGGAAATGGTACGTCTATGCAACCCAGAGAAAGAAGGTAAGAGTGTTGCCTTCAGGGTAAACTCCCAAGGCATGGGAAGTCAGACATGGATCGGCTGCCGATAGTATATACATCGAAAGTCTAAGTGAAAAGCATATTTTCGTTGCTCAAACCATCTAGCCTCTTGCCTCTTTCGTTATTGACGCAAACTCGAATTTTTAAGAGAGTATCGTTTTTTATGAAAGATGATCTATGACAGAGATGGCATCTTTATCGATTAATTGTCACAAGCCGTCAATTTCCGCCTTTTCTTTGGGCAAATCAAAGCAGAACAGCAAAAGGGAATTGCGATGCATAGAATGAAAACAGCATTATTTCAATCATGTGAGAAATTGTTAGTAGTTATTCACCTGGTCTCCTAGTTCCAGCTTTCAAACACCTCAGTCGGTTACCATGTCTGACATCACAGTTGTCAGCTTCCTCTTGCCCCAACAAGGTAATGAGATTGGGACACCTCGGCGCGGCCGTCTCGGCGCAAGCCATCTCAGTGCAGGGCCGCCTCGGCGCAGCCGGCTTTTCGGTAACCACTCTGCTAACGACTGGTCTAAAACTTTTAAAAGCACTTTAAATACAATAGAAATGTAAAGAATTTTATTTACCCTAATGAAATGTGTGAATATGATAAAAAAATAAAAATCAGTAATAGTTAAAAAGACTTCCATGGGCATTACTGCTCCGGTTGAATTATAGTCTCTTATTGTGCGTGGAATGATCGAATTTAATTTTTATCATTTATATTTATAGTGAACGAACGGGAAGGAGAAATTATATTTTAAGGAACTGATATTTCATTACATCTCGTAGGTTCATTTACTACTTGTGTGAGAGATTGATGTGAAAATGCATTGAGAGAGGCCTTGCTTATATCTCGCTTCCTTGAACTTGTTTATAAGCCATTGGTATTCTACTTTAGTGACTGCCGCGCCGAGACGGCTGGGACGAGTTGTCCTAGACTACAAAGCAATTCATTGTGAGGATAATGCACGGGCGCCCTCCAGTCTAGACCATGGCACTACTAAACAAGGTAGGCTATTCCGGTGGACGAAAATGAGCACTGTCTGCGCATCTACGTCATCTGGCTTTCATGCGGTAGCGCCACTTTGAAATCTCCCGTATACTTCTGCGAGTATTGACGCGTCAGCATGACTTCTTTTGCTGCGACTTCCCACAGCTCCACACGGTTTCTTTTGTTACCCTGTGAATGCCACCTATTACTTCTCTACGAACAGTTCCGAGGCCAATGTCATCTTTTTCGGTCGCGTGGAAGGCTATTTATGAAATGTTGCGTACATGGAGCTGTTAAATATGTCCATAGACATTGTCACAAAATTTGTGTCATGGATTTCGCATAAATGTCTCAGAGGAATGGCGTGTTTATAGTTTTGAAGTATCTCTTATAATTAAACACTCTGATATTTAAGGTTAATTTTAGTTACTAACATTCGTAAATGTTTATCGAATTTGACACCGGCTATGGTTGTTGAAATTCATCAACGTTTCGATGGTTGACTCAGCCATCGTCATCAGGATAATGAGTCGAGCGAGGATGCTGGCGGTTATATACAGCCGCAGATGCCCCGTTTTTGTGTTCCAACTGGAAATGTCTGCATTAGCAGAGCACAGCCTTGCTCTTGGTCATCGTGTCGATTTCCCAAATTCCACGCTACTTTACTGGGCGTCCAAATTTTGGGAAAGAACTACCAAAGAAGCCATATCGATACAGGTGGAACTAAATAACACCAATAGAGACAAGGGCTTCAACTTAAGTAAGACTTGGAGACCGGTAATTGATAAAATTCAAAGAATTCGTAACTGTTCCCACAACCGCCAGCGTCTTCGCTCGACTCATTATCCTGATGACGATGGCTGAGTCAACCATCGAAACGTTGATATATTTCAATAATCTTGCCCGGTGTCAAATCCGAGAAACATTTACGAGTATAATTCGCCGGGAAAACCTTAAATCCTTCATAGTTACTAACATGGTTCTTGTAAATTATAGGTTCTTACAAAGAATGTTTTTTTTTCTGATTTTGAGCACCTCGATTTTTATGATATAGGACTTCATGAGCTGAGGAATAATCGGTATTCTTACCAGTTTCGGAGTTAATTTCGTCTCTTCTCCACCATGCGTGAATTCACTTTGATCTCCTTTCTAAATCTGAAGGGAAACGAGAAAAGCTTCACCTTTCCGTTACATTTGCGATGGCTACACCCAAAGACAACACAGAAAGGACAATATTTATTTGCTGCAGATTCGTAAACTTTTGTAGAAAAACTGCTTCCACGCAATAGCTACAATGGTCGCCGTCGAAAGTGCAATCCAGTCTACGTCATTTGTGACGTCACGTAGCCCGCGACATGCAATTCAATTCAGTAATGCGCTTATTCCACTCTTAAAAAAAGATACAGAAGTAATAATACGCAAAAAAAACAAGTGTGACCCCGTTCTAGGCTGGCGCCTCTTCAGGGTGTGCATAACTTATGGTCACTGGAATTTTATAGCACTGGTACGGGAAGATACTGGCATGACATTCTCCCTAATACAGTAGTACCACACATACTCGAAGGTGAGGATGAATATCTTCGGATCTCGTTGGGACGTGCCGTGTCAGTTTGAACTGGGCATTATAGGGTACGGTTACCCCAGGACGGGAAACCGCCGCTCTAAGGGTTTTGTCCCCTCTTAACCAGCTGAGTGGGAGGAGCAAAAAGGTCGGGCAGGGGGGAGAGAGTGTTAAAAATGGGGCGTTTCCTTCCATCGTTGGGGGTCCCCAGTTAAACGCGAAGGCGATGGCTGCACTCGCCATAATCGTTTGTCTCTTGTCTCCGTCGAGGACCCGATTAAGTGCTCGTAAAAATAAAATGGGCTCTTTAGGGGAGAGGGGATGAAGGCAGAAGGGAAGTGGGGCGAAAATGCTTAGCAGTCGCTGTTCTGGGGGAGAAGGGTAATTGCGATGGCGGGTGACGTTTTGCTTTTTTTTCCTCGACGTGAATACTGGCTTGCTGCACGAACATGTACGTCTACATATTACCCTGCATGCCACCTCAAGGGTGTTTGGCAGGGAGTGAGTTGTCATCAACATGCATTATAATGTCAAAGTAACTTTCACCAACATGCATTCGTTTAATATCTTTTGCTTGAGCAAATCTATTATGGTAGAAACGATCACAGGAATAAGATTAAGGAAATAGACTGCAGAACCGATAGATAGAACTTAAAATGTCATTTTTTCCACTTACAATGAGGGACCATAATAGTTGCGATAGATCAGTTCTAGGACACTGACTAGGTTAAATATGTTTTTAAGTAGGTAGTTATAATAATCTTAACATGATTATTATCTACTAATCTCGCATGCAATCTCCGGCATGATATACTCTTGCATGGTTTAGTACCTTGTAGAACTATTTATCCGTCGCAGTAATTATAACCAGTAGTCGTATCTTAAATAGTGTACTGCATGGTAGCATGTTCTTCTACGCATCACTCTCCTAGTTTCTGGTCTGACTGCGCACTGATGTCCTGACTGCTTTTGGCCTGCGCCTGGCATTCGGAGGAACGTACGCGGTCCTGATTTAAACTGGGACGAGTTCTGCATGCCTGGTGTGGAATCACCCCGTGCTGCACACCCTTGCGGTGGCTTGCACGGTATTTCGTAGATGTCGATATAGATAAATATGCAATGAATGCTACAGAAACTGTCGAATTAGTCTATAATGCAACTATGTGAAAAGTTTGGTGGTGTGTCTGGATTGTTAGAAGAATTGGGATGGGAATCGCTATCACAGCGTAGATAAAATTATAGGCTTATCCTCTTAACTAAATTTCAGGAAAATCATTCCTCAGGCGACGTGAAAAACATACTATTAACCCCCTCGTACTACGGTAGATTAGATCGCGCCAAAAAAATTAGAGAGCTAGATTTTAGAACCGATAGGTACAAAATGTCATTTTTTCCTGCGTACTATTCGGGACCATAACAGCTGTGATCGTCGTCATGAATAGCGTGAATAGGGACAATAGCTAGACAGTGGATCTTTCTCTTTATATTCTTTACGTTCTTATAAGTGCATAATGTAAATATTGATGTTCTTAATCATGCATGATATTTTGAATCTGTAGTAGTAGTCTATGTATCCCTTGCCTGTTGGAACGATTGACGATAGAATGTTTCTCGGTTAGTAGATTTTTAATTGGCGCGTTGCGTGTGTGGTACGCTGGTTTCAATGTAATTGCAATGTAAAGGGAGCAAATAAACTGATCAGCTAGACTACCTGTCGACCAACCTACTTCAAAGTTTCACTGACTGTCATTATGGTCTCTTATCGATCACGGGAATAACGATATTTTAACCCTTTGAGTGCCACGCGACGATATATCGTCGCGTGTGCAGAATGTGCCAGAAAGGCCAACGACGATATATCGTCGTCTATGAGGAGACCTGTTAAAACAATGAGTCATTACAAAAAAAAATTATTTTTTTCATATTCATTATGAAAAAAGTATTCACTTTCAAATACAGAAATGATCATGTAAAAGTAGTAAAAAATAATAATTAATTTGCCGTAATAAACAAATTATAATTTTATGAATAAAGGCCTAAAAGTATATCAAAATACCCATGGCACTTCTGGGAGTACCCACCAAAAAATTGATGGCACTCAAAGTGTTAAACCTGCCCTTTTACGATAAACCTGTCTGTTCTGCAGTCTCAAGAATTTAGTACTGTAATCGATTGTTAGTTGTGAGATCAGGTAATGTTGAGGAACACACTGCTGAATTCGGGCAGCAGGAAAATCCGCTTTCTCAACTCATCTCTTGATAGTAAATTCATACACTCATTTATAGTACACAACGATAGTCCCCTCTCCACTGCAGTCCACTGCACTACACGACACGACAGAATAAGAACCACATCATCAAGCACTAAAAAAACTACACTGCACTCATATTTTTCTATCATAATTGGCCCTCTGGGAATTCACTGTTTGGCTGTTTTGTTGCTGAGCGTGTTGGCTCCGTATGCCTCTAGTATTTTGTGTATTGAAATAAATAAAACTAATGGAAAAAATAAAATAGTCATATTTCGTATCATGTGGATCCTGATAGTAAGTTCATATATTTATTTATAGTACACAACGATAGTCCCCTCTCCACTGCAGTCCACTGAAATACACCACACTACAGCATACTAACCACACCATCCGGCACAAAACAACACTACACGGCACTCGAATTTTGCTATCATAATTGGCCCTCTGGGGATTCACTCTTTAGCTGTTTTGTTGCTGAGCGTGTTGGCTCCGCATGCCTCTAGTATTTTGTGTATTGAAATAAATAAAACTTATGAAAAAAATGAAATAGCCATTTTTTTGTATCATGTGGATCCATTATCTTATCGATTGATACCTTATGTGTTTATTCTATGTATACATTGATTTATGCTCATCATAAATAGTCAATAATAAGCAATATTTAATCACGTCTTAACTATTTATTTTGATAACTAAGCTTCATAGAGGTTCACTATTTACTACGTAAATGGTCTAAAAATAACTACTTTATTACGTAAGAAAGCCTCCAAGCGGATCATTGCAAATCCGCCATCTCGGTTTCCCATGAAATTCATGAGGACCTAAATGGTCGATTAAGTAATGAGACCCTAATTACCACAAATTACTGCGTTTTAATTCATTCCAACGTATTCCAAACGAGTGTCTTTACCTATAGTACATCTCGTATCTCCATTGGAATCATGTGTCGTTTCCGTTACCGGCAGTGACTTCAAAAACAATCCAGCAAAGAGGTACCGTTGCCAAGGCAGTGATGACGAATTGACAGGGCAATCAATTCCGACTTTATAACTGGGAGTGTATCAGGGGATGTTTGGATACCAGACGTGCAAAGATGCAGGAGATAAGGTTTTGGGAGGTGAAATGGTGACGTGTATCATGGGAGTGTATTTAGTGGAGCTCAGCTTTTATTGTGGTCGCTTATTGTGCGTGGAAAGTACAAGTTCTTTTAACTATCCGTTCGGAAATGCATCTCTCAGTATTGTATTATTACGAAAGATATGTTTTCGCGTATAGGAGAAAATCTGTGCATACTTATGTCATTGAAATATTTCGAAATATATATGTAAAAGACGTAAGGCTACGTGTTAAAATAGCATAAAATTGCAAAGAAATCAAATATGTAATATGCAATTTTCTTCGCTATTAAGTAGAAATTTTTCCCATGAATATACATAATGGATTCAAATGTTTGGAATGGCTGCCTAGGCAACGTGCTGCCTTAATTTCTACATTTAGTTCACCCAGTCCTTGGAGCTGATAAGATTAAAGTCCTCTCAGTCGATTCGTAAATAGCCGGTGTTTATTGTTGTTAACGTGAGACTGGTGGATATTCAATAACGATCGAGGAGATTTGAACTACTTGATGCTGTGAATAATGGCTGGCTATTTTGGAGACCTAATAGTTACTTTGTAAATGCTAGGGAGGAAATATCCACTACTGGAAGTGTGTAAGAGGCATATGAAACTTCGTGAGCAGGCACCGACGATTACTAGACTCTGATTCTAATTTGAATGCATTAGGCCCGTTCGGATTACTTAAAGAATTAAGAACGCCTTATTTAAACAGAACTTGCTTCGTACCAGGCTGCAAAACAGGGTATGCGTCAACGAGGAGACCGGGCGACATTAAAAAAGTGTGTAATTACATCCCGCGTATGGCACTGTATTTTTATCCTTTGCACTATGATTACTGGTAAGTAAAAGCGGTAAGACGTGTTTATTTACGATTTGTCGACTGTATTTACATGTATACTGCCGTCTGTCATAACTAGGCGGCGCCACAATCCACAAAGTTGTTTGTTTACGGAATTCTAGGGAACAGTTTTTGACGTCGAGTGAACAATCCATATGTGTAATCATGATATTACCAATGAGCACATGCGTAAAATTTTCACGCAGATCTGTACGTAAACCATAATCGTACCAACCACCTCAATGAGTTGTTTCGCGTCAGAAAATGATCGTAATAAGTAACTTTTCTGTGAGTGCATCTCCCGCCAAATAAATGGCAGGGTGGGATGTAGGGAAAAAAGTACCTCTACGTACTACTCTGCGAACCGCCGCATGGGTGTGTGGCTGGGGGACACCAGCCGTGTAAAGATGTAAGGGAATAGGTATTAGGAGGAAATGTGGTAACGTGTGTTATGGGAGTGCATTTAGTGGAGCTCAGTTTTTATTGTGATCGTTTAACGTTTGCGGAAAGAACGAGTTCTTGCACTTATCTGTTTGGCAATGTGTCTCTCTTATTTTATCGCTTCTGTCAGACGTAGAAATGTAGTATGGCGTCATGATAATATTCTCTGTGTCGCATGTGAAACACACCAGTTCTGAATTTCTCAAGGAAACTAAGCTTAGCATGTAGCCCCTAGTTAAGCTTAGCATGTAGCCCCTAGTTAAGCTTAGCATGTAGCCCCATGCCTCTTACACACTTCCAGTAGTCTCTAGGGGCTCCCACCTCTATCCCTCTAAAAGTTGTGAGACACTATACGTTCGCTCGTAGCAGTTTTTAACGAAGCGTGTAGCTTTTCTTTGTATTCTATTAATATTTTTGGTTAAATTTTTATGACCATGGTCCCAAATGCTCGCAGCGTATTCGAGGTGTGGTCTAACCAGAGCGAAGTAGCATCTCTCTTTGACTTTTTCATCCGAAGACCTTCCTATTATACGATTAACAAAACCTAGTTTCATTAATGCTGTACCGTACATGTTCTGAATGTGTGTTCCCCACGATATTTCAGAAGTTAAGGTAATTTCAGGATATTTTACTGTAGATGAAGATTTTATGTTTACTCCACCCACAGTATAGGCATAGCATTTTTGTGATGACTTTCGCAGGAAGTGAACTGTGGTGCATTTATTGATAAATAATTTACTAATATATAAATTTACTGATATATAATACTGATATATCCCCACTCCTGACACCACGAATGAGTGTGATTAAGGTCGGATGACGAATCTTCAAAGTCCGCGTCTCGGCTTATTTCACGGTAGCTAACTGTATCGTCTGCAAATCTTAATTTACTGCTAACTCGTGAACTAAGGTCATTAATATTTATATGTTTTGAATAAGCACACGCATGATAATTTAAATCCAAATCTTTACATAAATAAATCGTACCAACCACCTCAATAAGATGTTTCGACTCAGAAAATGATCGTAATGAATAAATTATGATGCGAGCGCATCCGTGGATCGGGTTGGTGTGGTGCCTACAGTACAGTACAGGCTAACCAACCTGGAGGGCTAGGGTTCAAATCCTTGCAGAGGAGGATGTTTTTCAGAGGGAACCCGATCCTTACTTGGATGTCTTGTGGAGGGCACTTCAAGTACAGTATTCCGTCTGTCGGATGAGACGTTAAACCGTGGTCCTAGCGTTAAGAGCAGGCTAATGCCAACGCCAGGTTTCTATCCACCCATCCTTCGTTAACTGTCCTCTATGGCGTATTTAACCTTACTTGTCGGTCGTCTCCCCTAACAACCAATCCAATCCAGCGAGCGCATCCTTCGCCGTATAAGTGGCAGTGTGGCATGTCAGGAAGAATGCGGGCGGAGGTAGAAGAGGGAATGTTTGACGTGGGTTTCTAGTTGCGAGAGACTGCAGAGGAGGAGGAGCGAACGATACGGGAGATGAGTGTGAGGGGAGTGAGAGGACGAGTGGGAGGAATGAAAGCGAGGGGTGTTTAACAATTGACGCGATGAGGGGACAAAAGAGCCACACACGGCGTTGCGGTGCGATGCGTGGGAGGGTAGAAACGGCCGGCATTGAAACGCGTCGAGGATGCACTGAGAGACAAAAGGAGAGCGGAGAGCGAGCACCTAGCGGTGAGAAAGAATGCGGTGGCTAGGCTTATATGTGCCGTTCACGGCAAAAGTGGTTTTAGTGTAAAAACAATGTAGTTTTTTGGGAACGTGCAGCCAAATCGAGAAGAATGGAGTTAACTCAAAGCATGGTTGACAAATGGCCAGTTGCAGGAACGACACATATTTATTCTATAAAGTTATGGGACCCATAAGCAATGGCGGCCATTCAATAAGTTTTGCCGAAACATTCGATGAATTTATTGGTTTCATAACTTAGTTATGCTGTTTCATAACTTATTAGTTTCATAACTTAATATGGAGTTATCAGTTCCATAAGTAGGCAAGATGGCGGATGCGCAATAAATCGCTTGGAGTCTTAATTACTTGATAAAAAGAGTTGTTTTGAGACAAGTGACTCGGTAATTTACTCTTCTGACTAAATATTTTTTGCATTAGCAATTATTCATAGGATAAACTATCATAAATTTTATCCGGCGGTAGAAGATTATGTCGAATATTTGATGCAATTGACTATTGATAAATAGGTTAAGTGACTAGGAGATGTGTTCCTGCAACCCGAATATTTTTATGAGATTTTTTACTCTATGGATGTCATAACAATTGATTCCGTAACAAAATGTTCTTGCAACCGGCCATTAGTGGGTGTGGTAATACTTGAGTGATATATACTTAAGGTGTATGGAGCGGTAAATTTGAGCCATTTAGTGCACATTAGAAAGTGTTTTCATTGAGGGCATGATGGGCGAAATTTATTATACGAAAGAAAAACAGAGCATGTTTTCATGGCATAACTGCAATGACTAAGTTCTTCGCCCTTAAACACCTAAATTAAGGGCTTAATGGGTGTGTATGAATGTAGGTGGGCATAAAAACAAATCCATAAATTGTATTGAGTCGGAGAATTTTTCTTTTTTTGTCATTTTCAAATTCTAGAGTGGTCACTAGAATTTCTTTGAAGTACACTATGAAAATGACAGGCATTTTACAAAGTAAAATAAATATTTACATTTTTGGATCCCAAATCTGCTCAACTCTTTCCCATAACCTTCCATAGGATAGAATAGAAAAAGTTTTATTATGCTCTGGGTTTCAGCAAGTAAGGGCTAAACAGAAATTACATATCAAATTCTGCTTTCAACGAAAAAAAGTACCTAAAATATACCTGTTTGACACAGAGGGTGTGGTATTACCTGAGTGAGATACGCTTAAGGTGGCTGGAGCGGTAATCGCGAATCATTTAGTTCACATTTATATAATTTTTTCATTGTGGGCATTATGGACGAAATTTAAGATACGAAGGAAAAACAGAGCCTTCCATACAGTATGTTTTTCGTACCCTTTCATCTGCTTCATGTTTTCCTTACCCTTTCGTACAGTCCACATCCTTGGGAAAGTCTTAACGTTCACGTATGGGAGGGAAGGTCATTTCTGGTTTATCATTCATTCGAATCGTTTTATCCATAGTTTGCGGCGGAATAATTAGGGGAATAAATTTCACTTACCCCAAAAGCTCACCCCCTCTCCCTAGACCATTCCTCCTCCCGCCGGTTCTCGTTTTTCCTTTCGGGTCGGCATTCCCCTTTGAAAAATTTTAACGGCCAGGGAGGTCCACGAAATCCGGTTGCGAACAAAAACATACACGCCCCACACACGCATTACGCAGTCGCTCGCGCACTCGTAACGCTGAGCGGGTTCCTTGTTTGTGCTCGGCTCGAGACGGCTGCGACGCACAAAGCTGTCTTTCGGAGGAAATCCGGGTGGTTGTTTGCAGAGCAACTTTCCGGATCCAATCGTCCTTTTAAAACGTTTATTATTTATAGGTGTGCTCTCCCTAGAAGCAGGAAGGGATGAAAAGAAACGAGAAACGAAACTCCTTAAGGTAGTTTGATCGAGATAGTTCCCTAGTCATAATGGAGACCATATTCGAATCGTACGTTTCAATTTTAGCTGTAGGAAGCATGAATTAAATACCCCATTATTAATAGTGCATTAATATACTTTTATATGATTAAAATTCTGGGTAATAAGATAAAAATATCTGCACAAGTCTTTGATTTGACTACTTTTTTTCAACGTTTAAAACTCCTTCACAACGGAAGGTTTTTCGCGGTTCTGAAAAAATTACTGCGGTGACATCATGATTTATTTTCAAAAATACATAGTAGAGAAAACGTACAAACTACACCCTTTAAATTTTTTGACGAGATCTAGTTGTTAGAAATTCCTCATTTTTTAAAATAAGATCTCTCTGAAGTGCATACGCGTACCATTGCCCATGCTAAAAGGCTGGTATTTTTTTTAAAGCAAATATCTCGGAAAGTAGTTCGGTAAGGGGCTGATACTTTGGTATCTTTGGAAGAGTAAGATATTTTTTCGTTAAAATGAGACCAAATTCATCGATTCCTTGGTGGAATAATATTTCGCTCAAACTACCTCAAGTGCATCTGTTTATGTGTTGGAACACATGTTGTTTATGTGTTATTTACTATATGCTGACACGAAGAAAGCTGCGAAGCTTTTACTTCTTTTTTCTTACCGAAAAAGTGTGCAGAATTTGTAAAAAAAAATCGATTTTAAAGGGTTAGGAACCTTAGGTGCAACAACACCTTCGAAAGAGGCAATAATTTACCTGGAATACTCCGAGGAAAAAAATGTTGAAATTTTCTGAACACCCTGTGTATGTGCAAAATGCAAAAAGATCCTGGAAAATGCAATAATTTACCTGGATAAATCATAGAAAAAATAATTGGATTCGCTGGATACCCTGTGCAGGTGAAAAATGCAACAAGGCCCTGGAAATTAACAATAATTTACCTAGAAAAGTTATAGAAAAAATAATTGGATTCGCTGGATACCCTGCGTAGTTACAAGACCCAGGAAAAATGCCGCAATTCGCCTGGAAAACCTGATAAACTCAGGGAAAAATTATTGAAATTAGCCGGACAGCCTGCATCGGTTTCATAGAATTTCGTTAAATCATGGTAAACAAGTAGGGTGTCATTGGTTGTACATTGATGCGAAATTTCCCTGTTAGAGCCCCGCAGTCCACCTGAAAATAGACTCCCCCTATACTAACTCCATAGCTCTTCCGCAATACTCATTTGTATTTTGGCACATCTCTAATTGTATCGTTGAAAACTATCCACTCCCAATTAGCCTAATCCCCACTGAGAGTTCGGCACTATATGGATTTATTTTACCTTTGCGTACATCCTTCGTTATTTTTCCCAGTCGCATTCGAATCTTCAAGTACGAATGTTTTTTTTATGTGAGGTAAAATTTCTTCACTTCGGTCGACTCATCAGTTGCCATTCCAGTCCATTTTTTTGGCCAACGGAAGGACTCATTTCTACATCCACATCTTCATACCATCCTGCGAGCCGCCGCGTGGGCGTGTAGCTGTGTTAGGTCACCAGCCGTGCAAAGGTGTAAGGGATTAGGTTTTGGGAGGAGAAATGGTGACGTGTACTATGGGTGCGAATTTAGCGTTGCTCATTTTTTATTGCGGTCGCTTATTGTGCGCGGAAAGAAAGAGTTTTTGTACCTATCTGTTCGGCAATGTATCTCTATTGCTTTATCGCTTCTGATAGACCTAGAGATGCAGTGAGGCGTCATGATAATATTCTCGGTGTCGCTCTGAAAAATATCAGTTCTGAATTTCTCTTGCAACCTTTGCCTAGCGTGTAGCCTCCGATTCTTAAGGGGCTCCCAACGTTGTGAGACACTATGCTCGTATCGTAGCAGTCTTTAATGAAGCGTGCTGATTTTATTTATATTTTATTAACTTTTTTGGTTAAATCTTTATGACCAGGGTCCCAAACGCTCGCGGGGTATTCGAGGTGTGGCCTAACTGGAGCGAAGTAGCATCTCTCTTTGACTTTTTCATTCGAGAACCTTTCTATTATATCCTTGACAAAGTCTAATTTCTTTAATGATGTGCCGCATATGTTTTGTATGTGTTTTAACTCGTCGGTGGTTGCATTGAAGGTATATGAAAATGGAGATTCGTGGATTTGATTAATCTTTTTTTCTTCTAATGACCACCAGAATCGATCGAGTGAAAACCGGGTCGATTCCGTGACCCATCCCCCGATAAGGATCGACTCTAGGAAAATAATGATATTTTCGGATTGATTGGTATGAGTGAATGAAAAGGAAATGAAAATAAGTATCTATCAGTTGCAATAAAGTCAGGAAGGCCCCGGAATTTTAGACCATCAAGAATGACGCCATCTTGACGTCACAACCGCGAATAGTTCAAATTCTTTTACTAAGGTGAATCTGTCCTCAGACAGGTTTCAATTGAATAGCTCCCTTCATGCTCCTCCTCTGTCCTGTGCGACCTCCCACAGCTCTTCGTAACTCCTTCCATTCATAATATCTGTCAACATATATTATTTCTTCGTCTTCCTCTCCTTCTCTTTCCCTCGATCTTTCCTTCTAATATTCTTTTCAGCAGGCAATATTTCCTCAGGACGTTACCCATCCAGTTTGCCTTCCTCTTTCTTATTGATCTTAAGATATTAATTTCCTCATTCATCCTAGGCAGGACTTCCTCAATGCTCACCTTATAACTCCATTTAAATCTTTCCATTCTTCTCCATTCCACAATTTCAAAACTCTCTAGATAGTTCTCCTCTTTCCGCCGGACTGTCCATGTTTCGGCTTCATAAAGCACTACACTCCGAATTAAACATTTAGCAAATCTTTACCTTAAGCCTATGCTTATACAGAGGTGAGTGAGAAGATGTACCAAGGGTACATTTCTGGTTTGACTGTGCCGATTTTGATTTTGGTACGACAGTAAGTTTAAGGTAGTTGGAGCGAAATATCAGTTTACCTAGAAATCATTGAATTTAGTCTCATTTTAACGAAAGATATGTCACCCTTCCATTGACATAAGAAATTCGACCCTTTATCGCATTACTTTCCGAGATATTTGCCAGAAAATACCAGCCCTTTTATATGAGAACTGTTACGTGTATGCACTCCAGAGAGACCTTCTTTAACAAATGAGGCATTTCCTACACTTAGGTCTCGTCAAAAAATCAACAGTGTTTCCTGTGTGTTTCCTCAACTATTTTTTAATATTAATCATATTGTCACCGCAGTAAATTCTTCGAGAACACAAATAAACCTTCCGTTTTGATGGAGTTTCAAACGTTGCGCTTGAAAAAAATGAGTCACGTTAAAGACTTATTTAGATATTTTCATTTGATTACTCATAATTTCTGTCATGAAAAACTATATTATTGCACCATTAATAATTAAAATTTTAATTCGTGTGTCTCACAGCTGGTGTAATTAAAACGTATGCATCGAATATGGTCTCTATTACGATTAGGGAGCTATCTCCCTCGCACTACCTTAACATGAGAGTATAGGGTCACCAACGGTGCCCGTTGTCGCAATGGCTTTTCAACATTTATGCTGAGGAAATGATAAGATAGGCATGGGAAGAACTTGAGGTTGGAATCAAAGTAGCAGGGCATTTGATAAAGTCAGTTAGATTCGCGGATGTTGGTTAGTGGATCTTCGAAGGGACTGCAAGCTTTGGTAGATGGTTTGGAGATGCAGTGCGGGGTATTCGGAATGAAGATTAACCATAAGAAAACAAAAGTAATGAATTTCCCTGGGACGAAGAAAGCGAGGCTGGTGATTTTAGTTGGAGGACACAAACTCGAGCGAGTAGGGAATTTTATTTACTTAGGTAGTACGCTAGAAGAAAACGTACACAGTAGCAAAGACATCCGGAAGAAAATAGCGCTAGCTAAGGAGGCGTTAAGTAATAGAAGGGAGCTGATGACGGGGACCTTGGGTAAGGATGTGAAGAAGAGGCTGGTGAAGAGCTTGATATGGAGCGTAGCGTTGTATGGTGCAGAAACCTGGACCCTTAGAAAGAAGGACGAGAATAAGCTGCAGGCATTTGAGACGTGAGTGTGGAGAAGGATGGAGAAGGTTAGGTGGGCGGAGAGAAGGACTAATGAGGAAGTTCTTGAGATGATGGGCGTGGAAAAGTGAATGAAATTCGACTCCGGCAGAGCAGGTGGCTGGAGGATGTAATAAGGGGCAATGGGTTGGCCAAGAATGTGAATGAGGGAAGGATGTTGGGCGGGCAGGGAAGAGGAAGAAAGAGAATAGGTTTTGTGGACAACATGAAGAAGGATATACTAGAGCGAGACAGGCCCCTGATAAAGTAGAAAATGGGAGGAGATTCTCTGGCATTATATAAAACCTACCTTAACCGGTAGGACACTTTTTTAAATGACGTCACGTCCGCGACGTTGTAGAGGTCGTGTCCCTCCTGAGTGAGGCCCTGAATATTCCCGGTGATCAATTGAAGGAACTGAAACTGATGGGCCTCCGAGCAATGAATAGTGAGCGTGATGCCGACCGGGAAGGTGGGTCTGCGAGGAATTCACTCCATTGAGGAAGATGGAGAGAGAGAGAGAGCGCTTCCTAACTTTGCCCATCCTAAAAGGTGTAACGTGGGTGTGGCCTGTCCGACATCTTTATCTACCCCGATTTTCCATCAGCGCTAACAGGCGGATGCTCTTAATTTTCCAACTTTACCGTGTTAAACTACGTAAAGCATGTATTTATTTACCCAAGCCGAACTTGACGTTATTCAAACGATATTTCTTGTACATAGGACCTTAAGTGTATAATCTATTACCTGTTTCAAGTTTAAATCAAAAGTCCTAAACACTACAATGAAAAATAAAAGACCTTGGTTGTTTACTGAAGAAAGTCTAGACCATATTTTCTTATAACCGCAATATTATTTGATACATGCACTGTGTTTTCAAAATTATGTATTTCTTTTGTATATGTGTACACAACCCATTCTGTGAACGATAGTAGCCATAATTCAGGCTCACTTACATAATTCAGGCTTTAATTACTCTAATGGCTACCTAAAGTTGCTCCCAGATCAAACCAAAGATATTATGTTGTAAGTATTCTTTGTCGGAGTCATAAAACAATGATTATTTGTTATTAGTTTCCATCGATAATTTATAATAAATTATCATGCACTTACTTCCTTAAGGTGGATTCTTATATATTTATATTGGTTATTCATTTTAATTAATAAGAATATGCATTGAGAAAATATGGTCAAATCGAATATAATCCTAATCGCTAAGTAACCAATATTTGTTTCAAGGGTTACATACCTTAAATTTCTAACAGATGGTGAATATTCTTGCATTGCATTAGCTAATTCGTCAATTCTATCGTGTTATCCAAAAGAAAGTAAGGAAAGAGCCAAGATAACAAACATGGTTGTTATTTCAGTTGTCAGGCCACAGTTGGATGACGTAATACCCTCCACATCTACCTCAATGATCTATTTCCAGAGAAAATATGGTTAAATCGAGTATAATCCAAATCACTAAGTAACCAGTGTTTGTTTCAAGATTTAAATGTCTCAAATTTCAAACTGATGGTGGTTATTCGTCAGCCCAGTTAAAGGCCCCAGGCGACGGGGTAAAGTCCTCGCTTGCCAATCCCAGGGTCGCGGGTTCGAGTCCCGCCTGAATGATTTTTCACCACTTAGGACATGGTTGATTTTTTTCCTCCCACGTTATAATTTTGATCACCCGATGTAAAAGGCCTTAATGTGCTGTTTTCAGGATTGTGAAAATAAATAAATATTCTTGCGTTGCATGGTTGAATTTGCTGACGGGAGGCATTCCTCAATTGTATCATCATAAGTGAAACTTTTCGGTCTTGTGCTTTAATAATAAGGATTATTCAGTAATAAATGCACCTGGCAATGGGTTACAAGATTGCAGGAAAAATGCCCCGCGTTTAATTAACCCTTCTTCTCCGCCGTTGCGAGAATTGTTCAGAATTTCTAAAAAATATCTGAATCCTCATTGTAACATGCTCTAACACCTTAGGATAGGTAACAGGGCACTCTACTTGATAGGTATTTTAGGTGCAGCCACAGAATCTGTGGGAATTCCACGTGTGTAATACACGGGGAAATATCGTTCGTGTCTTTGATTTGTTTTCCTTGCATTAGATAATCAAAGTTGATGAGCGATTTCAAACTCTAGTGAGTATCTAAAACGCCTCACGATTGGTTATCGGAGAAGTGACATCGCTGCTCAGGAGTATCTTCTAGGGTCCTATGGTAAGGTCTTTTGAGGATATGAATTGGACGAAAACTGTCGGTTCATAGAGAATACGTTGGTCATTCCTAATTGTTCATAAATACAAGTTCCGTAATGTTACAAAAAGATATCAGTAGTTTTTCAAACTCTTTGTGGTCAAGCTAATCGAGAACACTCAATGCACGCAACGCCCATTCAATGCTAAATACACATCTACCTTCTTACGGATGACGAATTAAAATTCAGGAGGCGTGAAAAATGCAATAAATCACTATAGATAATTAGTAAGCTGTTATTTTCCTTAATAGATTCGTTGAATAAATTTGTCTGGTAGCCGGCAGGTTTGGAAACCCGAGTCGGGGTAAGCTTTAAGGTTTCCGTGGCGAGCAGGTATTCTCTCCATTTCTTCTTCCGGGATTCGGCCGCGTTCTTGTTTTTTGACGTTTCTCCTCCTCTCCTGGAGGCATCTTCAGGTCGAAGATGCGAGCGCTTCCAGTTTAAAAAGACATTTATTTCCACGCTCTAACAACAAATACATTACAAAAAACAAATCGAACGCGTGTAAACCTGTTCTAGGCTGTCGCCTCTTTTCTTTTGGCCGGGCTTTTATAGTAAAGTCGATGGAGTTGGTCGCTTCTGATTGGCTGTCACTTTTGGCGCCATTTTGGCCGACTCCAGTATATAAACCCGGCCGAAAGAATTGCATTGTTTTGTGTGGAATAAACGTATTTTGAATTGAAGCGCTTGTATCTTCGACCTGAAGACGCTTCCAAGAGAGGAGGAGAAACGTCAGAAAAATAACGACACGGCCGGATTCCAGAAGATGAAATGGAAATAATTACATATTCATTTACTAGAGACAGAGAGAGATAAATTGCTGTATCCTTCTCCAGCTTACTTCTTCCAGTATTCTTGAGCTTTAGAAGGAAACAGCTGAATCGCTGCTTCCTCCTACAGTTGGTTAACATTATTTTTAGAATAATATTCATGCAGTTTTCGAAATTATCCAGCTCTTTGTTCCCTTCCGTCATTTATAAGGAATAATCGGAGGTTGTGTGTAAGCAGAACGATGATGTCTTGCGAGTAGCATGTTATTCGAGATATCGCTACATTCGCTTCTTCCATGGAAGTCAACTTCGATGTGTAAACTCGCCTTTCCCGTGACCGAAATGAGTCCGTTCTGAGCGTGATATCATTCGGACGACACGTTCAGCTGGGGACTCGAGAATCAGGAGAGGAATAATGGAATGAAACTCCGCTTCTCCACTTACGTCGTCAAACTGAAGCCTAACTACCGATGTAACAACCATATTGTTTAACCCTTTTCTTTCCTTACTTTCCTATAGATAACACGAAGGAATAGACGAATTAGCGGATCTAAGGCAAGAATTTTGAAATTTAAGACAAGTAACTCTTGAAACATATATTGGTTGCTTATTGCTACAGATTCTACTCAATTTTACAAAGACTTTCATCAGGTATGCGGATAATTTTTAATATGAATAAATAAACAAAATAAGTACGGAGAATCCACATAAAATAAGTAAGGGTATGCTGATTTGTTGTTAGTTGTTTATGGAAAACCAGGTCAAATTGCAAATTAGTGTGCTTGCCCGCAAGCGCTGTAGGAAAATGAGGATCGACGAAGTTGGCGGATGGGCTTCAGCTTCTAGCATTGGCCAGCATAGAAAGCGCACTCTCCATATACCTCAATGGTTCGACCCAAAGGATGCGCGATCTACCTTGAGTTAGTCTTGGTCGTCAGGTGGTAATTGTTTATTTTGCGAGTAATCTCCTGACTCAAAAGGGTTCTCCCGAGGGGTACGCAACTTCAAAAACAAGTGTACACCACATTTCCATTTCAGCTATTTCTATCCACTTCTAACCATTTCCATCCATTTCTGTCCATTTCCGACCATTTCTATCCATTTCTGTCCATTTCTATCCATTTCTGTCCATTTCTTTCAATTTCTGTCAATTTCTTTCCATTTCTGTCCATTTCTATCAATTTCTATCCATTTCTGCCCATCTATCCATTTCTGTCCATTTCTATCCATTTCTGTCCATCTCTATCAATTTCTGTCAATTTCTTTCCATTTCTGTCCATTTATATCAATTTCTGTCAATTTCTATCCATTTCTGCCCATCTCTATCCATTTCTGTCCATTTCTATCCATTTCTGTCCATTTCTGTGCATTTCTATCCATTTTTGTCCATTTATATCCATTTCTGTCAATTTCTTTCCATTTCTGTCAATATCTATCCATTTTCGTCCATCTCTATCCATTTCTGTCCATTTCTATCCATTTCTGTCCAGCTCTGTGCATTTCTATCCATTTCAGTCCATTTGTGTCCATTTCGCGACCATTTCTGAACAAGCGTACACCATTTCTCAAAGTTGCATACCCCTCGGGTTCTCCCAATGCTCAGTATCAACTTTTTCTTTTAAATTCGATCCTCCCCTCTTGTCCATCCGCGCCTCCTCCCCGCCCCACCCACCCCCAAATCCCTCTCTCTCTTCATTCCACCATCTCTCCCCCCCACCCTCCGTCTCTCTCCACCCTTTTGCCCCCTCCCCCATCCCCTTCAAGCCCTCCCCCCCAACCCCCTCCCATTCCAACCTACTGCGTCTCCCGACTCGCGCGTTATGTGCCCTTAAAAACCCAGTCGCCGACGCCGCCGCCCGGCCTAACACACAGACAGGGGGACCACCCAAGTCGCTTCCTGCCCCTCGCACACACGGACAGACACACACACAAAACAGTCCCCCTTGCGTCGTCTCTCCCATCGCGGACCCCCCCCCCCCGCTCCCCACACCGCCTACCCATCCTACTCTAACCCCCACCACCCCCATCCACTTCACAAATTTTCCTCTTCCCCTCTCCTCCATCACCCCATGCCATACTCCCTCCTCACACACCCCCCTTTCACCTCCGACATAAACTTCCCCCCTTCCCAAGATAATAAATAAAAAAATCGCGGCCCCATGACGACGTTTTGAGCATGCCGGGGTGACAGTGTCATCGACGCGATGATTTTAAATCGCGCGGATTTCGTCGCAAAAAAAGGTTCGTATCGCGAAATGCTTACGTTTTGAAGATTGTCGTCGAAACTGAGGCGCGTTCCGAGTACGTACCTGCGCCAGCTGCGTTGACTTGCTTTGGGTCCTTATATTTCTTGCAAAGTTGTTTGTCGGCCCCGGTGGTGGCGGGGTAAAGTCCTCGCCTGCCAACCGAGGGTTCGAGTCCCGCCTGGGTAAAATATTTTCTGTCCAGGACATGGGTGTTTGTATCTCGTCCGTTGTAACTGTTATTCACCCGACGTAAATTGGCCCATTGTGCTGTATTCGGGGTAGTGAAGATAAATTTAAAAAATAAAATAAAAGTTTCGCGGAGTGCCTGACGACGCTCTGTCGTCGTCATTGTGGTAGATGTAGAGGGCGCTTGCTATGCTCTCTAACTAACTCTGAAATGTTTAGGATCGAATACATTTAATAACTTCACTTTTTTATGTAAATACCGCAAAATGTTTTAGTCACTGAAATTTTTTGTACCTCTTTTTTAAAATTGCACACTGTGGAATTAATTTTTTTTAATTTTTAACCAGGCCTTTTTTTCTTACTACCTTTTTTCATTTATCACTGCACTTTTTTTATCTTCTTCACATTATTATCACAGCACTTTTCAACTAACTCGTAACACTTTTTTGACATGTCCGCACTATTTCCTGTTCACCTCACATTTTTTCTGTTTTCTCAAAGACTTACATTTATTTAGAAAGAGTGCAATCTTATCATTATCATCTTTATATTTTAAAATCATGCAAATTATTAACTTCATTATCATATTTTTTTTTCTTAAAAAACAAATTTCATCTTAACTTCCATCCTCTTAACGTATTTCTTTGTCTGTATTGCTCTATAATTTGAACCTTTTCTATTAAATATATTCAACATAAATTGACAATATGAAAAGCAAATAACGATTCTAATCACAGAATTATCACAGTTTGGATAGGCACTATAGACTTACAAGGAGCTTTGCAATCATATAATAAAACAGATTTTAACACAGTGTATGTCTAAGGTTCGTATCGCGAAATACTCACGTTTTGAAGATTGTGGTCGTAACTGAGGCGTCGTCCCATCTTGCGAGGGAGAATCACACTAACTCGCCGTCGTATTTAGCCTTAAGTGTATTTCACGAAAATTAGAGTCAACCTAAGTACTCCACCCCATTATATAGTTTGTTTACGAAACTTTGGTATACTTGGATTTACATTTTAATTCATATACCAGGTTGTATATAAGTATGGGCTAAATGAAGCGGGTATGAGTTGCCTGAGATATACATTGGTACGGAGGCTTCCGCAGTGATTTGAGTTCCGTTTATTCGGGTTTTTCCCGCGTTGATTAGTTTTTATGGACAACAGTTTCACTTGCGTTACAGCTAGCGTCATCAGGTCCTAAATGAGCTGCAGAGATTCTTTTTCCGTTGTATATACATAACGCTTGAGCCAGTCAGGCGCACGCTGATTGGCCGGATGGACCTTTGAATCTAATCGTTGAAAAAGATGTTTGAACGTTGAGGAGAGAGGATAGCCGTCTACCCTGTTGAAATTTTCTGCGTTTTTGGCTATTTAAATCGCCTCTCTTATCAGCCGAGGGAAATATTTATTTCCTATGGCGAGGGTCTTGCATCTGGGATATGCTCGCAGCTAAAATAGTGTGAATGGGGTTAGGAAGAGTGTGTGACGAAGGAATGTGGAATGGATGCTTCAGCTGTGGACATGTATGAACAGAGCGTGCTTCGTTGGTTCGGAAGTGCAGAGATAACGGGCGAGAACCGAATAATGAAACAGAAAGATGATGAGTGGAACGGATAAGCCAAGTTAAGTCACGAAATAATGCGGTGGAAGAAACTCTTTAAGAGGAGAAATATTTTTAGTCTTTTGGGGGCTCTGGTCTAAGGCTAACTTATTCATGTTCTTTCTGTAACTTGAAAATTATATCTGTGAAATACGTTTTATAAACTGAGAAAGTGAAAGAAAACGGTTTACGGGCTAGTTTTTCAGTCATTCAGCCTTGTAAGTGTAGCAGCAGTGTAGATGTTAACATATAATCTTATGGCGATTGCTCAGATTACAGAAGTAAAACGTCAATTTGAATGAGAAAGCATATTCAAGCTTTTAATTAAAACCGGTTATAATAAGAAAACATACCTGGGAATTTGGATGAAAAAAACTGTAGGCATCTTATCACCTATTTTTCACGGTTATGAGCGAATTACTACCGTAATTCTATAGACGTCCTAATTGGAGGGAGCAAACCCTGCATCCACACTTCAGCGGACCGGTAGAAGCCAGCTGGAATGCTGGCGAAATATTGTCGTTAAAAATGGATAAACGCGGAAGGAGACCCGAAAAACCATTCTCTTCATCAAAAAAACTCCGCGGAAGCCTTCAAAGTGCGGTAGTTTCATGCATATAGTGCTGCATTCGGCTACGATGGCTGGACAAATGTGGTCTTTAAACGCGTTTTGTGGAATAATCTGCTTATTTTGTACCTTAATGTTTTCGACAGATCACTTATTTCACCATCTGAAGCTAAAACTGAAAAAAATAAAAATGTGTATCCAAGTATTTGTCTTGACTCACATAGTCAACCCAGAATCACCTCTAGAACAAGAGGGCGTATGTGAAGCAATGCATGAATGCGGCAGAAGCTGAAGTTTGCAATCGAAGCCGGTTTTCTAAATCCTACCGCCGAGATTGAAGTATTTTATCTATGACTGTCAAGATAAGGAACGGCGTAACGCGTTATTTCATTCTCATTTATGTGTGTTAAACTCCTGTTCATACTTCATTTCCGACAAATTCCGCTTTGTTCGTAGTGTAAGCATCTCTTTTAGCCATTTTCAAACCGATAAATGCTAGTGAAATCATTAGCAAACTTAGCAGATACATTTATCAAATAAATTTTGATTATTTGGTCTCTCCAAATTACTATAAATTCCTCTCCAAATCCCTCTTAAGCTAGCATTAAGGAGGCTGTGTATCACGGCCGAAAACGCTTCCGTAGACGTCTGCACGCTTTCGTTGTACGACTTTACTTTGTGTCTTTTCGTAAATTTGTTTGCGCAGGTCTCTGGAATAAGAATAAATAATTACACAGAGTGTCTTCAAGTTTTCGCTTTTTCTTTACTATATGACATTTCGACCGCGGAAAAACGTGAATTTGTCGAAAATCAGGTGGATGCCATGTCGCATACGGCGTCGCGTGGGGAAAGAAGAATTCTATGCATGTACAATGGCAAAATAAAAGGAATTAATTTCCATGACGATAACAATAAATCATGAAAAACATGAAAATTCGACATGAGATGATGTAAGGCAATGATTCTTTCAAGAACTACTTGACAATAAATTAAATATTGAAGGCACATAAGTGTTTTTTAATGAGCCGAGAAACTGCGATTTGACATTAAATTGACACGCCCTCTGTTTGACGGCATAATTTTTCTGCCCACGTTTGAATGCTTCAATAACAAAATATATCAATTCAGAACTAGCGCATGTCCAGACGTTTATTGCCATTTCTTACTTCGTTAATTGGGATAATGGTAGCTGATTTAAGATGATGCACTGACTACTGCTGTTTTAAATTTTCAACTTAGTTGAGTTTGGTCTAATAAGGTGTTTATTTTAGGAAAGATTACCAGAGTTTCGCCACTTATATCACCTCACAGGGATGTAAATTAATATTTAATGTTGTGTATCGTCGATAAAAATGAGCTGATAAACATAGAAAAAGCGAAAAAATTAGATCGCTCCGTTGACCACTCGAATTCAATGCAGGTAGCCACTAGCTTTAAACAAATTAGTTCAGAGAAACGAAGTTACACGCGTGAAATTCACTCAAAATAGACATTACAGTCTATGATCTTGGAACTTTTAACTACCGCAAATGTTGTAGTTTTCTTGTGCGATATTCCTTTAATTGTTCATCATAAGAGTTACTTATTTGCCTTATTTTGGTATGGCAAATCCGCACTAAGCGTCGCATTGAAATTAAATTTAGCTCACTATACACGTATGGAAAAGTTTAGATGCAATATATGGCCTATTGGGTCATTTTTTCAAATCTCTCAAAATTATGAGCAGAATCCAATGCTTTTTAAATCGACTAAGCAAGCTATGGGACGGTGAGGATTTGGGGGGCCGAATGGCCTATTTCGGACCCATGTGAAATGCAAAATTTCACCGTTAGTATCAATTTCTTCCGAATGGCGGCGCTGCATTCTGCTCAGTCAACCTTGCGGAATATTTGGCAGCAACCCCGGGGATGATATGGTGATCTGGTATTTTATATCCCGGCTTCCGTCATTCATTCTTTTGTCGCGGGGACATTACGCATGGATATCTAGGGGGCAACACTCTTGCGAGCCAAAGTGCCCTTATCGCCGTAACCACGATAATCGCAATTCGGCGAACGGTGGCCAGGCTCAGTCACCCACCACTGTGGTGACCTTGTTCTCTCCTCTTCCATTGACGATACGGAACTCGGCGCTCGACCCTTGTACCCCAGAAATCACATAAATACGTTGGACTTCCCCGGAAAAGGTAGAAGTGGTTGGAGACACTATAGACTGTGGATCTCTCTGGTGGAGACCAAGCCTGCTGCTGTTTCCACTGCTCCTCACGGAGACACTATGGACTGTGGATCTCTATCGCAGAGACCAAGACTGCTGCTGGCTACTTCCCTGGGTTGGCAAGGACTACTGAGAGAAGGGATGCACCCACGCTTTGACCAGAATTGTTCCGAATTGACCCTCCATGGGTCCGGTGGTCCCCGACTCGAGGACGTACTCTGGCAGACCGCTCGGCGTCAACCCTGAAAGTGGGCCAGGGAGATACCTAATCCCAAATTATTGGGCAACGGGCCCTTCCGGTTCACAAAGATGTGCGGTAGGTCTTTCGCGAAAGCGAGACCGACGGCCACTCGTCTCAGTTGTTTGGGAAATTAACTGACTGAGTACTTCGGGGAGGCGGAGGCCCAATTGAGGTCCTTTTGACCTCAATCCGCCTCATAGTGTCGGCCTCGAAGGGGTTGTGGCTCGCTAACTTTCCCTTCCCTTTCCTTTTCCCTTTTTCCCACGACCACCCTGACTTGGCGATAAGCGAGAGCTTCCGGCCGAGCGGGTGGCAGTTACCCTGCGGGGAGACCCGAATCCTCTGCTGTCTCTATCCCCCCTAGACACTGTCATATAGCCGCCTCCATCCTACCTGTGCTGGGCTCCCACTTGAACAGAAGTAAGTCCAATAAATGTATTGCCATTAACTCCACTCTTTGATTCCACGAACCCAATACTATTATATCCACGCGACACTTTTTGGTGCAAATTAAGGAAAAACTGGAAATTATGTGTGTACTAAGCAGAGCGAAACCCTATTAAATGCATTTTAAATCGAGACTTCGCTATACGCTAACCACTCCTATAAAGTCAACATCCACGGGTAAAAGCTACGTTTATTATCGGAAACCCATCAAAACCTTTCATGATTTTTACCATTTCTGGAGGGTCCTTGTTAATTATGCATTCCTTTCGCTCCCACCGGCCGTGGAGGAATTACGTAATCCTCATTTGGGTTCCTTAACCGCCAACGCCCCACCGACGACTCCAGCGCCCTTTAGAGCCATGGGAAGGCTTGTGGCATGACGCCGGATACTTATAAGGGACGGATGCTGTTATCGGTCATCACCTCGCTGCGATCTCCCGCGGGTGGAATCTTAAAACGACCGGCGGCGGCATCCGAAAGGAATCATTCGTTTGTGGACATCCTGTCGCTCGATCATAATAGAGCCACTCCTTCATGCCTTGTCATGTGCGTAAAACACTCTTTTGTCTCCTCGCGGAAATCGTGACCGCTGTATAAGCGCAGCAAAGCTCCCGTGAATTTCAAATGCAATTTAATTATTCGCAAGGATCGATCAATTTTCACTCACAACTCATGAATACCAGGTGTCTTTGCAAATTTCCCTCTTTATCATCGATGTAAGACGTGTTTAAGGACTAGAATGGATTCATTAATTCCTTTTTTTGGGTCATTTTCAAAGCAAAGTGTATTTTTAGTCATGAAAACTCTCATTCGTGAATGAATCGAAATCTTACGCACCTCTTAAAAATGTTGCCGCGAGACTCAAGATTTAATCACCTCGTTTCGTTTCTGTGACGAGACTGGGTTATGAAATTCTACTCGAGACTCGAGGCGAAACGGGGAGAGGAGACGAGACAACTGCCATAAGACTCAAAAAGCTTACGAAAACATTGAGAGCAGAGGATGGAAAAATCCTCAACAGAGTAAATGATTCACATCTGTAACTAATAGAATCTAATTTGGTAGGTACGTAGAATCTACATTAGGAGTTTTCGGCATTGATTAGATTAAAATAGATTTCGTAAAAGGCTTTTTTCACCCAAACGAGCATTAAAATACATACCCGATGATATGAACCCTGATACTCCAACGATGAAATTTACAAGTTGTTTTTCCCGCTTGTATTATTTATTACTACGCATTTTAACGCCTGAGCGTCATGTTCAGTACAAGCCGGGCGCTTAGGGTTTCTACCAGATGACCCCGGGGCGTTGAAACGCGTTGTAATAAATGAATTGTAGGCAGTACAAATTGGATTTTTTGTCAATTAAAGATGCTGTTCCACCGCGTCTCACGACGGTGTGAAGCACTGCTCTCGCGAGAGCTGCCCTTCCGACACTCGGAAGCGAGTGTCGGATAGACGGACACCGCGAGAGCGCCTCCGTTGAGACGATAGTGTTCGGTGGCGCAACACAAGTGTCGTGTTAAGACGTACCTTTAGTACAATGGAGCTGATACTATTACTTTGACTTGGAGAGCTTCGAAATGTTAAGTTACTAGCTCTCTCTTTGTTCATCCTTATTAAAAATTTAGTTAATAAATATTTAATTATCATATATATATAATTTCTCAAAGGTATTTTTTTGTCGCAACGCCATAACTCTTCATCAAAATTAATGATTCAAACATCGTTTTAAAGCTTATATTCCCCGCCATTGACGAAAAATAGACAAAGGGTTTAAAATTAAAGTTTTTGTTCAAAAAATTAAAATTAAAGTTTTCGTTCAAAAATGATCAAAAATTAACAGTGCCATCTGTTGACAACATAATCAACTAATATGCTGGCCATGGTTACGTGCTTATAAGACTGAAGGAGTCGCCATCTATTAACACAACGTTTAGTTAGATTGTTTACATTCTACATGCATTCAGTGTGACCGTTTACCGTTTACGTTCACGTTATGTATCTTTAACACAAACATAAATAACATATAATTGTCCATGGGAAGAAACAGGTAGAAGAACGGGAGAAAAGAAGGAAGAAACGGGAGGAAGCTGCTTACTGTGCGAAATACTCGACAGGTAGAAGAATGGGTCAGCTAGTTGGTAATTATTATGACTTGGAAAAATCTCGCTCCTCCTCAAACTCCAATTTCCTCAAAGAAAGATGGAGTAGTAGGTATGAAAATTAGAGTAAAGGCTTTCCTGACTCATCTACTCAGGCCAATACCTCTCACTGCGACCTTGTCGGCGAAGAAGCTTCTTCTCCGCAGCGCTGATAACTTTCACGAGGGCCCAAGTTGGGTTGTGGCACCCTTCGCTGTTCGTCCCTTGCGAAACTTCTCTCCCGTCTCCCAGTCGCCAGACAACCACCCGCAAACGCTTCTTATATAGACGGTTGTTGTGTGTCTTACGCCTCCTCCCAGCCCACTTCCCTTTTTTCGTTCCTCCGTGCTTTATGGATCGCGGGTCGGATGCGACGGATATTATTAATCGTCTCCGCTGCGGTTATTAGGGAGGAAATGCGGGTGGCCCCAGCACGGGCCCCTGCGGTGCGTCTCGTTTGCGAGGAGAGTCTGCTGGTATATGCGGGTGGGGCCCGGCGCGCGATATTATTGCCTCGCATCGACCGTGTTGTGTGCGATCGACATCAGTGGTCATCAATCAAACGAGGGAAGGAGGGTTGAAAAATGATTCAAGCCACTCCGACCGGCGGGTTTATCTTGGCGGACTTACTCGAGTACTTCCACTGGGTTGGGTTCTCGATGTTCGGTCCGGACATGATCTCCAAGGCTTCTGGACTCGGGGACTGCGGAGTTCATTGAAGACGATACCCAGAGTCGATAAGACGCTGAATTCAAGGAGTGTGTCTTATGATTTGAAGACTTTGGCGGAATGATAGATTGGTGTAGGATGATCAGGGAAAGGAGAAAGACAAGAAAATGAAAGATGAAGGTGAGGAAAGCGAAAAAAAATACTGAATACGATTAGGGAATTCATTCATTGGTTGTTCAATCCTAAGATTGGTTGACTGAGCTCCTCCACCCTTTCCCATCCAACACTAGTTCCCTTACCTTCTGGTATATCTTCCTATGTACTTTCCTCTTTTTTTGGTCCATGAACTTATTCCTGGGCGTTTCTCTGGGGACTTTCCCCTCTATTTTTGTTTCAATTATGTTCTTCACAAATCTATTTTGTCTCAGGGTGTGTCCAATCCATCAAATTCTTCTTTTCCGTATGGTTTTTTATATGGTCTTTTCCTCTTCTACTCTTCTGTACAATTCATCATTTTTTAGACTTAGATATATTTCTCTGAATAAACTGTAATTTGTTTGCAGTGGATTTACAACGATATTCAATAAGAAATACAGATAAGACTTTACGACTTCATGCGTTTCTCTACTCTTCTACTCTTCTGTACACTTGATCATTTCTTATTTTGGCCATCCAGTTTATCTTCCACATCAGGTTTCGAAGGGTTCTAGTTTTTTTCTGGCTAGCTTTTCCAATGGTCCATACTTCCGATCCATAGAGTTCGATGCTCCACACAAAATATTTTCGCGTACTGTTTCCTGGTTTGTAGTCCTATCATCTTTGATCACAGCAGTTGTATTTTTTTCTCATGAACGCCTTCTTACTTTGGGCTAATCTCCGCATGATGTCCGTTGTACTTCTTCCGTCCCGAGTGATGGTACTTCTGAGAGAGGTGAAGGAATCCACTAGCTCTAATTTCTCTCCTCTCACAATGATTAGGGATAAGAACAGTTAAATTTTTCGGTCACTTAGTGAGGGAGGACGTCAGTAAATTCACAAAAATAAATTTTAATTGTGTTTGTAAGAAATATATTAGTACCCTGTACGTCCAAGACATTAAGGAATGGGCTTTTGGACTCGGAGACTGCAAAGTCTCTCAAGATGAATGCTCTTATAGATAAGAGGCTGAATTCAGGGAGTATATTTTCTCCAGTTTTAGTTTAAAGACTTAATTGGACAGAAGTCAATTTTCTATTGATGTAGGAAGAGCAGGTGTAGGCGATTTTAGACAATGGAAGACTGAAAACCTATGCAAAAATGAAGAAAGCGAAAAAAAGTCAGAATCGATTAGGAAAGAGGATAGTTAGGTTCTTCTGTCACAAAGTATGGACTTCGGAGGGTTCAAAAATGAACAATTAAAAATGTTTATAAAATTCAGAACGAGGACCAGTGGGCCCAAGGGATAATGAAAGACATGAAAAGATGGTCATGTAAATATCTATATTCGATATATAAATATATATATATCGATATTTGCTTAAATTTCGAATTCCGCGCCGTAAATCAAGACAGCAATGCTTAGTGAAGACGAAAATTTAACCATATTATTCCAGAATTGTTATATCGTTATCGAATTATTATACGATATATTTGGTTATTATTGACGTACATGAAGAGACGTTAATGACTGAAGTGTGGTCCAAGAATGTTTTTAGACTTGAAAAGTTGTGAAAATAACTGCTCAATGACTCAGTATTCGCCCTCCGACCACCTTACGGCGTTATGTTAAGCCGTGTCCCAATTCGTTAGGCATTAGGGAGGATGCGGTTAGCTACCTAAATATTTAGATGCCTTTCGCTAAGGGAGCTTGATTTGGGACATCCTTCGCTAGTTTTTCCGTCTACCGAGCTGGAAACGAATGAAAAACATGAGTAATTAATAAAGGACTGAATGAAACAAATGAAACCTGAAATTAAGACATTTTTGACGCCTGTGGCTACCTTCGTATGCGTTGTGAGATTTGGAAAGTGAAATAACATTTTTCATCCATTTCGTTGTCTGGAGATTCGTTAGTTTTTAGTTTTCGGGGTATTTAAGTTTGCGTAGGTGTTCTGGGATTTACATTATTATTTTAAACTGTACTAATTAGAATTTTTCTTTTGTAATCGGGTGTTGGGTTGCGAAATATTAGAGAATTCTTTCACTTACAGACAGAATACTTGCCGGCCATGTTTGCCACTTTTCAACTACTTCCTTGTGTACGAGTTTCCTTGTACGACGCATGCAGCACTTGGCATGATGGGAAATTCAATATGGAGGCGGATTTAGGATAAACTCCATCTACCCTAAATTTCACCCCCGAGAAAGGCACCTAAATCCGCTCCCCCATGATGCCTAACGAATTGGGACACACTTCAAGATGGCGTCCTCCCTAAATCTGCCTATTTAGCTGCCTATATGGCGAATTGGGACACAGCTTTAGTGACGGCCTGGGGAGTGCTGGCCTACCGTTTCAGGACTCCTTTTCACTATACTCGTGTTTACGTATCACTCAACTGCGGGTTAACTATTAAAGATAACGACTTCGGGTTTTCTTTATTTCGTTCAGGAGATATCTCTCCAAACTCAAGCCACCAAACTCGAGACGGCCAAACTCGAGAGAGGAAGAACAGTCGCGTGCTGCTGCAGAAGAAAAATCCTTAACCTGCACTTATACCATTAATTTCCGAATAAAGAGGCTCGCTATGTAATACACGGATGTAGAAATATAAGTGCGATTGATATTTCGTTAATGTTTTGACGTTTGTGCCCCAAATTTGCTCTCAATCCGGTAAGTTGTGGCGACATCGTAACCCAGGATTATTATCGCCCGGGACAATCTCTCGTGAACTCTGCACCTCACCTTGTCATTGTGAAGAGTTCACCGCACCAATCAGCAGTTTAGATGACTTCGTAAACACAGTCATCTTCAAGCCGGAAACTCGCCATCAAATTTGAAACATTAAAGCTCGATTGTAAAATATATATTGTGGAGATGGGCTGTAGTAAAAAAATGCTTGGACATGCTTTTATCTTTTCTTACAGCCAAGTTCCCTCAAGGTCTTCGACGCTAGCGTAGTCTGGAGAGCAGTAGCATCGTGATACTATGACATAAGCATCGTAACTACATCGTTGAATGTTCACGACTTAACATCCGTGAGAGGCAGTGAAACCTTTTATCTTTATTTGCGTTGAAGTCGTAAAAATGTGTCGATAATTGATTCTGTATCCTTCGACCTAAGAATATGAGAACTCGTGGGTGATAAAGAGAGGAGCAGACTAGTTCCACTCTTGGAGGTTTATATGAATAGTGAACGAAGACTCTCAGCAGCCTTTTGGGTGGTAATCTTTAAAGCAGCCTGCTAGTCTTCACAGTGTCTGTCTTTTTGGAGCTGACTCCTTGAAAATATTTTCTTAAAAAAAACGTTTTGCTTATGTTTTTAAAAATCAGTGTTCATAGAATCTAATCCATAGTTGTGAATGAGAAAAATTGAAGAATTAATGCTCGCATGGTGATGGGATCTTCTGAAGTAGACCGGGTGGAGAAGTTTAGTTACCTTGGAAGCGTGATTGTTCAAGACAATAGAAGAAACTCTGAAATAAGGAGACGGCTGGTGTTGGCGATAAAAGTTTTAAACACAAATATGATTTGTTTGTGTGCAAACTTTCGGATGAAGAAATTAGAAAAAAAATTGCCAATACCTTTTTTATGGAGCACGTTTCAGTTTGGAAGTGAGAGTTGGTCCATCGGTACAAAGTAAAGAAAGCAACTAGAAGCGGTATAGTTTGGTTCTCATGAAAATAATGGCTCGTACGGGATAGAATAATGAACTGCTAAGAATTAAAGGAGATCGGTGCACAGAGAACATTATTAGAGACTATGGAAATACGGAGGTTTAAGTTTGCTTATCATATGATAAGACAACCCATTTTTTACTGGTTATAGAAGGAAAGTTTGTAGAATAGAAAGGGAAAGAAAAATCAAAGAGGAAAGATACGGAAGAAATACAGAGCGGCATGGGTTTCTGGAGTTATGTGGAATTAAGGAGGGCAGCAGTGGACAGAAAAAACAGCTACAAGGCATTGCCTTTCGAAATAAATGTATTGATAGGCTCTTCTCTTATAACAAAGTGATTTTTTGGAAGAGGTTATGTATAAAAAATTCGACGGAAGTGGACATTTTTGCTCTCGAGCTTCAGGAACTCGTTGAGAATATGTTACTCATTGCGACAGGATTTATAGGTCAATCTTATGGTGTAAAATGAATTGCCACTCTTTTGTCATGATTAAAGAGCCTGTATTAATAAGACGCAGTGGGATTGTGAAGAACATAATTGGAGATAAATAGAGGGGAAAGTCCCCAGAGGAAGACCCAGGAATAAGTTTATGGGCCAAATAAAGAGGGAAGTACATAGGAAGAGATACCAGGAGGTAAGGGAACTAGCATTGGGTATGGAAGGGTGGAGGACTGCAGTCAATCAATCTTAGGATTGAACAACCTATGATGGTGATTAATAAGGCATAAATACTCCATTATTGGTCGGGTAAAGGCCCAACGATAATCTCTTTTCTTTGCCCCTCAAATTTAACTGTAATGAAAATTGAAAATCGCGATTCTTGGAGAAAATATTTCCGTTCAAATCGTATGGGATCGAGAAGGAACAACTTGGGACTTACGGAGGGTGAATTTTGAAATGCTTCACACACCAGAGTACGAAGGCCGTAACGTAAATATTATAATTTCGTGAAAGGATTCAGGTGGCTGGATGGTACGATATTGCTAAGCATACGAATTACGAACGAATTCGAAGAAATAATAATGCTGAGACTCCACGGCGGGAATGAGAATAGAATCAGCATCTTGACGTCAGACAAACCATCGACTGTATCCTAAGACAAGGGGGATACAGGCCAAGATATACACTTCATCAGGCCAGGGTGCCCACAGCTATGTAATACCACAACACTAACTTTGTTAAGAATAGAGTGCAAATGCAATTTGACATTTTCTCCTCGAATTTGGTTCCTATCTCTGGGAAGGAAGAAGTAATTAAAAAGAAGTGTCCTTCGGAAGTGTAATATTTCGAGTTTAGGAGAAAATGTATACACATGTCATCGAATTGTTTCGAAGTCTTTCTTGTGACTCGAGGAAAATCTCGCACGTATAAGGAATAGTGCAGGCACTAACTTTGTGGAAACTCTTAAACTGCATCTTCAGAGGAGATATGATCACTCGTTTATGCCCACACTTAGTTTACTTCCGACCATGATTTCGGCACGTTATCACACTCTGATGTAGGCATAACGAACCAAAACAATGGTCGGATGTATATTAAGTGTAAAAGTGTACAAGTGTCTTTTCTCTCCCAAAGATGCAAATCTCGCTCAAGACTACCCTCAATGAAATGTGGTTCTAGGAATTCTTGACGTATGTGTTTGAATTGAACGTAGAAATGTGTCAAACCAACGGCTACCCCTCCAGCCACCTTCAACGAGATAAGAATGGCAAGTAGCTCGACTTAGCGTCGCCAGGAGGGCTTAATTTTGACTGTCGCAAGAAAAAAAATGTTTATTGAAAATATGCTCGTAGAATGAAAGCATATTTGTACCTTATGGTGTTTGGAACGGCTTTTGTTCTTGCACAGATTTGCGCAAAATCTTGCGTAAGTGCTCTCATGTAAAGATAACAGTGAAAAATATTTCGTGTAACTGAACTAGTTTCTTGTAAATTTAATGCTATTTAAACGCTTGGACTTATGTCACTGGACATATGTTTCATAGCAATTTGATTCTACATATGCAGAATTTCTTCTGAACTCGAAGTAATACATTTCTAGTTATCATGATAATGGCTAGAGAAAGAAAATATCAAGGTACATATCATGCCGATTTGAAAATACGTATTTACTTGTGATTTTTCCTTTAATTTTGTATTCCGCGCCAAAAATCCAAGTCGTAATGTTTGAAGATGTGACTCGGATAGAGGGGTGGAGGAGAACGTCTTCCGAAAATCCATTTGTATTAATAAACGGCTGGTCCCATCTCGCCCATCGAGATCCCTAAGGAAAAGAAAAAAAGGACAAAAAAAATCCAAGGATAAAAAAAGAAAAGAAGATACAGGCTGACACCCTCACTCGTTTGTAGAGAAAAAAATACATATGCCCACGTTTTACATATGTGAGCGTTGAGTGAAAGAAGTGGCTGGGGAGAGTAGGAGTGACGAAAAAAAGGGATACAGAATGCCCGTTTCCTTCGAACGAGCCAGTTTTCCAAAACCATCCATCACATACCTTAAGGATGAGCGACAACGCGACGACCCTTTAACCTTCCTTCTCCTTCCACTGACTCTCCTTCCCCCACTCTCCTTAGCATCAACCCCCTTCAAGCGCAGCCGTCCTCGAGTTAACTTTCCTACCCTCTAAAACTCTAGCTTCAGATAATGGAGGGATGGAAAAACATAGATATACCCGACGCCTGCGCCCGTTTCGACGCCATATTGCCGTGTTTTAGCACACTCCATCAGAGAAACACCTGTGTCCCAATTCGCCATTTAGGCTGCTAAATCGGCAGATTTAGGGAGGACGCCATCTTGGAGTGTGTCCCAATTCGTTAGGCATCATGGGGGAGCAGATTTAGGTGCCTTTCTCGGGGGTGAAATTTAGGGTAGATGGAGTTTATCCTAAATCCGCCTCCATATTGAATTTCCCATCATGCAAAGCGCTGCATGCGTCGTACAAGGAAACTCGTACACAAGGAAGTAGTTGAAAAGTGGCAAACATGACCGGCAAGTATTTTGTCTGTAATTGAAAGAATTCTCTAATATTTCGCAACCCAACACCCGACTACAAAAAAAATTCTACTTAGTACACTTAAAAAAAAACTTTGAAAAAATTCTGCTTTTGCTCTTGAAATGTCTGAAGGGTTAGGAAACTAAAATTCAGGTAGTAAAAATGCGGATTAGGCAACGAATAAATTTTTTATGAGCATGTTATTCCAACCATATGGGCTGATAGTAGCACCATATGTATCTAATTACCGTACTTATAGCCAGTTGCAGGAACGTAACATATGTATTCCATAAAGTTATGGGACCCATAAGCCATGGCAACCATTCAATAAGTGTTGCACAAACATTCAATAAATTCATTGGTCTAATAACTTATGGCATGGAGTTATGAGTTCCATAAGTAGACAAGATGGCGGATGCGCAATGAACCGCTTGGAGACTTAATTATTAGATTAAAGAGTTGTTTTGAAACGAATGAACAGTTTGTTTACTCTTACTGACTAATTATAATGTGCATTATTAATTATTCATAGGCTAAACTTTCATAACTTTTATCCGGCGGTGGAAGATTAGATCAAATATTCGAAGCTAGTAACTATTGGTAAATAAGTTAAGTAACTAATAGATGTGTTCCTGCAACCCGAATATATTTATGAGTTCTATAACTTTATGGATCTCATAACTATTGATTCCATAACTAAATTTTCTTGCAACCGGCCATTAGACACATATTATTGCAATAATTCCCTCCTTTGCAAAACAATCAAATTGGCCTGGTGCTTTACTGTAATTTTTTTCATTTCAATACCTTTTTTCGTGCATAGTTTCCATTTCCTTTCGAAAAATTTTAGCGCAAGTGGTAGTTTTGTGAGAGAATACTATTTCCCTCCATTTTTCACTCTTAATATGGTTCGTTTCACCGTAAAAGGATATTAAATTAATTTTTTGAATCTGCATTTATGAACTTTTCATAAGAGGATAATTTTAGGACGGTGATTCATCTCCCACTCTATCAGTGGGTTCAACGGGGTCCATGAGTGTCGCACGACGCAGCTGCAAAACTATACGAGAAACGGATGCCATGAAAACGCGGCATAATTTGAAGTCTTCTTCACTCGAATTTCAAAGTTTCCGCATGGTTTGCGCACGCGTCAGGTCTGGTACGCGCGCGTTTTATGTTTCCATCGTCAGGGGAATGAAAGGGGGTTTCCTTGCCATGCGACCCTCTATCGGCATTCCGATTGCTATTGGTTGGTCGCGTCGACGACGTTCGGGAAGTTTTAAGGAATTTGCTACGTAAAAGGGGTGTGTCAGGGGCAAGCGCATTGCGTCGCGTCAGCCAAGTCCCGCCCCTGTCGAGCTATGCTCCTCCCCCCGGCCCTACATCGCTGATTCCCTCTCGGCGGACGGTTTTGAAGAATACCCACCACCACCCATGGATTGAAGCTAGTGCACTGCCAAGCAGGCCGTCCTGTAAGTTTCGAATGGTTTATTTATACTTCCTCGAAAAAAAATGAGAATACCAACTACTAGTAGGAATCAGTTCGTGAACATATTCATGTGAAGCATTTCGCTCGGGATCACGCACCCTGAGAATGATACAACGAAAGAGAATTGAAGTTTTCGAAACTTGTTGCTTTCAGTGGGTGCTGAAGATTTTAAATGGACGGTAAGGATCGGAAGCGAGCAAGTGAGCGGGAGAATAGAAGAGGAGGAAACCACGTGGTACTCGTTGGCTAGAGATCTATTTCCTAACCCTAATCCTATTTACTTGTGAATTTGAGAAACTGAGCGCAATTTATCATCTTCAACTGTGAAGGACTTTTACTGGTATTTGCTAAAAAATTAAAGGATTCCCATTTGTCTTCTATTTGCGATTTCGACCTTCATATTGTGGAAATATAATGAAGGAAAAGAAAACACTGTAATTCTACAACTCTCAACTCTTTTTCCAACTCTCCCAGCTGACAGGTGAGGTCCAGTTAAGAGAAAATGCGTGGCTTAACCAGAAACCAAGGAAATACTATGTTGACAAACATGCTAACATGCTGCACAGGGTTGAATTTAATATCGCTGATTTTCTGATAGCTTATAATTTTAATTCGTGGATACAACTAGATATTAATTCGTGCGCAAATAAAATCATGCGAGACATATGAAGCGAAATAGGGCGATGGTGCTAGTGGTGAATATTTACACTCAGGTACGAAGTCTAGTCTACCAAGCAGCTTTCACTCTCATCTTAATAACCAGGCTGTTATTCTGAAATAACAAAAATATTACAAAAAGCATGGTCGTTATTTTAAAAAAAGGTGCTTTTACTGGAAATCAGGAATCAAGTAATGATGATGAGTGAGGAACAGACTAGTGCGAAAAACAAAGAACTCCAAAGAAAACGCAATATTTCCACGCTTTTTAAACATCTTCGTGCTTAACTGTCCATAGTTTATTGAGCATAACTACGTTCTTGATTTTACTCCCTTCTCTCCCTCCTCCCATTTTCATTTACGCTTGAAAAAATATATTTAGCAATTTATACGGTCCAAGGAATAAGTGGAATGCGGATGTCCTGATCTCATCGCTCCCCGGCTGGTAATTTTGTTTCTTTCCATTTTTCTCTATTTCTTTAGGTTGATCCCGCTGTTTAATGACTTGAATGTAATTTTATTTGTAATCTCCTTACTAACATGGAAGTATATCCTCTGCTAGATGTGAATTACAAAACCTACTTCACTACGCCATTCTAAGCTCAACTCGGAGTTGAAACTACACGGTATTGAGTAGTAAAGAGGATGATTTATTGAGGAAAATAGTGGAAACGGTTTTAGGGTTCATTGATTGGGATTTATTCATCACAGAGGGATTGAAATTAAATTTTGTGAGCTTCACTTTATGAATTTATTGAATGAGATTGATTTGCGACAAAATGTCGACCTGAAGGTGACGAAATTTGTTGATACCGTAGTGGTACCAATGAAATTCATATAATGGTGTTCGCCATTTTTCTTCATTCCCTCCGGAATTATAATGTTTTTCTATGAAACTTAGACGCCATTTTCGCGACCAATACTTTGGAAGAAGCAATTATCCTATGAATAAGAATAGCTACACTATTTAGATGTCTATCGGCAATTTCTTCTGAGTTATTATCGAACTACGGCAATATTCAAGGACAAAATGCGCTACTTCGATGAAAATGGTGCTGTAATCGGCTCATTTCGCCTGAATATGAGTTCACGAAATAACATTCGACAGTGAAGTTTCAGTAAAGGTCACATGTTTCCCCTTGGAGACAGATGAAACGGTTTGAACAAAGCTCGTTTCTCTGTAAAGCATATCTCTACCTCACTCTTTCAGTCCTCACTACATTGGTCTGAATCCATATACATTCTGGTCCAAAATCAATTATTTCAACCTTTTGAATTGTCCCTCAATGCCCTTTCGATGAGAGTTAACTAGTTGTCATTATCATTGCAATGATTTTTATTTGTTGAATGCAGTATCTGATCTATGCCAAGGGACGCTGAAATAATGAATAATCGTTTCTTTTTATAAAAAGAGGAAATTAAGTTACAAATCATAACCAAGGAATTTACTGTAAACAATATTTTATTTATTCACTTATCTCATTTGGCAATCATTTTACCATTGTTTGGCTGGTTATTCTGGCGAAAGGTAGAGAGATTCCACTTCTTGAAGTCGTGTAACTCAAAGCCGTTCTGCAACATTTTTGAAATATTTGTTTTGCTTGGCTTGTTTTTATCTGTCATTCGTTTGGAGTTTTTTTGGTTTCGTTGCTGCGGTTATGTTTATATTCTTTTTAATTTTGGACATTTCAAAAACGCACTTTATGAAAAGCATCACGCAAATTTCTACATGGACAAAAATCGCCACAACCACCTTAATTCTGACGAACTTTGGAGGGTACCGCGAAGCAGCCGAGGTATACATGCACTACCCTTGCGTCTCACTGCAGTCCACAAAAATAAACAGACGAGATGGATACGATTGCTCTAGGGGAGGCAAATTAAATTACCCGAAGAGATATCAATCGGGACTCCTTGAGGAGGATCGGATGAATGAATGGCCAATAGATTCGAGGGGTGGGTAGCCAGGGGGGCTGGGAGGTAGGTAATGGCGGAGACCCACAAATCCCCACCACCACTTTCGAACTTAATTGATTTGATTGAACTCGAATCTTCCAATGATTCCCCCATTAAGTGATCCCTCGGGCCGAATTCCCTCTCGAACGCTCGAGGGTGGGTGTTTGAGGGTGGTCGTTCCGAAAGGCGGGGAAAAGTGAATGGAGGTGAGTCTGTGGAGGGGGAGAGGGTGGGAAGAGGGTGAGGAGAGAAAGATGCACTGGTCTCCCATTAGACACTCTTTCTTGGTATCCAATGGTTGCGATCGTAATGGGTGAGCTGGATGTGATGGAAAATTTTCTGTAGAAACATTCCCAATCCTTACTGTGGTGCACTTCGAGTGAGCCTCCACTAAGCTGGTGTTTATGTTGACATGTTACATATTATTATTGTTGAAATATCATTATTACATTCTGTATATGCATATATGTTGACATATTATTATTACATGCTGTAATTTCCCTTTTATGTGTTACAAGAAAGATCGCAAATTACAAAGTTAGAACTATTATTCTTTTTATGGTCATTATGAATGATTTTATCCAGTATGGTCCTACTAAGCTAAGTGCTAATCAGCAAGTCAAGTCAGCAATTATTATCTTTACTATAGAAAGCCATCACAAAGATGGGGTGAGCTTCTTACGGCTAGACAATTAATATAAAACAGAGAAAATCTTTACTATAGTTTATAATATATAGAAATATCTTTTAAATACTTATGCAATCGATAGCTTGTTTAAGTGTGTGAGTTTAATTTCTGTGCTAATTTTACCCATAATTCATTTTTAGTGAAAACAGTTTGCTGTACCACATTTAAAATGACTCAAAAGAAATATATATTGTGTATATATACATTTATGTAGGAGATATTGTCCTAATTTTGTTATAATGCAGTACCAAACGCGGATATTTGTTTTATTAGCTCAGAAATGGGCTGTTTTTCCATTCCTTGAATAATTATGCCTAGTAAAAATCAATTGACAACAAAAATGCTTATTTTTATCCAACGCAGAAAATTATTAGCTTTGATTTAATGTGCAAGTGACTAAAACTTATTTTTTGACTTGTCGTACATTTCATAAGTTTCGAAGCAGACAGTTATGCGGCACGCAGTGTTCAAGAGTGTTAGTTTCTACTTGAAATTGACCCACATAACATTCATTCAACATTGACATGTTTCTCGGCTGTTTAGCGAAAGTGAAGACTTCACACTGTCGGCCCGCGAAAAAGAACTTATTTCGGATTAATACCGAAGGAAACCTATAAAAATAAGTTGCTGGATCGTTGTGAAGTGTATCACGCATGAACATTATGGTCGAAGACTCATTTCCCTGATAATGGCACGAATTGATCTGCTAATATAGCAAATATAGCAAGTTGCGATATAGCAAACGACATTCCAGCCATGAATATTGAATGAAGCTATTAAATAATATACCATAGTATACTCTTAGATGACGTTATTGGTTGGTAGCAAAACTATAAGGATGAAGCTAAATCTCACCTAAATTTTTTTCTCGGGGAAGAATGAATGGAATTATTCTAGGTATCTGAAACTCTTCAATCCACTCATAGAGAGGGTTCGTTTTATTCTACGGTGGGGAAGTTGGGTAAGGGAAAGATTAATCGGGGATTGTATGAAGAGAAACCCGGTGTCGGCTGGAATCTACCATTAGAACACGGTCCCGTTGGTTCTACGGTCAAACATCCCATCTGGCGGACGGACCGCTGTTCTTTAGATGCCTTTCACATAGTACCCAATCAGAGATCGAGATTTCACCGAAAAATCTGCGCCAACGTCGGAATTCGAGACCAGGCCCTCGATATAGGTAGTCTGTAGGTACTCTAGCAAACACAGCAACATGATCCCCGGGAACTGCTGGGTAGGAGAGGGGACAGGAGGAAGGTCAGTTCATTCCGAAAGGGAAATGTATCCTTATTGGCTGGTTAGGAGCGGGAGAGTGATCACGAGCCAAGGGGTGGTCCCGACCGTAAAGGATCTCTCCCCTCATCTCCTGCTGATTGAAATTCAGAGGCATGACAAATAACTCGTGTGCGTTGCATGCGGGGGGATCCGGAGTGAAAGCGGGGGAGACAGTCGGAGTAAGAGGGGGGAGGAGGGAGGCGTGGGAGGCGACTGGAGGGATCCGGGGAGGATGGGGGACAGCCGTGGGTGGCCCTGAAGCAGAGGAGAAGATACGAATGAACCACCGGGGACGATTTATCCGGGCGGGAAAGGTAAAGAAAGGCATCAAGCGGTGGGAGCGGATGCATTGATGGAGTGCCACAGGGTAGCGTATTAGGTCCGATTTTCTTTAACATGCCGCTATTTCCTCTCTGGGAGTCCCGGATCTTTCTCCTTGATGCCGCGTGCGATATTCATTCTTTTTTTCAGTTTTTATTCTTCCTTTTTCCTTCCAGGCGAGGAAGTCCCACCGGGCTATGATCGAGTTAATGAAAGAGGGAGATTGAGGTCCGCGCTGAACATAATCCTCCCGTGAGGTTTTTAAGACGTTTGGGTCGGCTGCACCATGCAGTGGTCCCAATGGAACATTTCCGATGCCAAATGATTCTTTTTTAAATATGGAATAGGCCACATATTTATGACCCACAGTCAACCACGAGTGTAATTCGAAATTTATCATGTCCGATCGAATGACCTGGCTGATTCAATGCTAATGGATATTTCGACTGCTTCCATATTTTCGCCATGTGGATTGGTCTTGAGGTTTGAGTTATAGGTCCTTGAGTTTCTTGGGATTGTCGTAATGTATTCCTGTCAGCTTTCAAAGAAGAGTAACTGTTAGGTTTGTCCTCTTTGGCGGAAACGCAAAGTGAAAGTAGGCATGCTCCGAAGGGTGTTGTAAATAAGAGTGGTTGCTTGGGGTAGGGATAGCGATTTTTTAGATTATGTTCTGGATAATGCGTCTCAGTCATATTTCATTTGATCACTAAAATATTTTCCCAAAACAATTTTCAATATCCAGCATAACACATCTATGAAGAATGATAATTAGTTTTGATGCAGGAAATTCGATTTTTGTCTGCTAATCTACCCCTAGCCCAGATAGTGCGCTGCTAGTGAGAATTTCATTTTTTATTTTCGTAAATACTTATACTAAAAGGTTCCAGCAAAATGATTGTAATTTAAATCCTAAATACATAATTATTTATACACACAGCCATGTACAGGAATATAAGCACCTCATTAGGACAACTGCCCTGCTTTGGGTTTTGCCGACTTTTCACTGTTAACACACAGTTTGGTCAATGTGTTACATAATCCTGTGTCAATTAATTCCTGAAAATATGGATACTACTAAAAAAAATAAAATAAAATTTGGCGATATAACTTGAATAAAATTTTAATAATTAAACAAAATTACACAAAATCATACAAAATATTGCACATTTTGCCTGTGGCGAGTATTTTTAATAATGCACAGAAAACGAATATCCGAATTCTCTATTTTCTAATAACCAATTATTTATTACTTTACAAAATTTACTCTCAATTTTATTGCTTGAAATATCAGAGGGAATAGAGCGGAATATTTTCGGTCCCAGATAATTTTAACCCTGTCCGAATAATTCATTTTTGGGACTTCGAATCGCATTATCATGATTTTATCTTACTACATAAGCCCTGGGCTTTACCAGTTGACCACTAAAGTTGCTGAAGATTCTTAAACCTTTATATACAATTTGGTGTTTCAATAGAGGAATTCTTAAAGTTTGAAATGTAAAATCTTTGAATAAAGTTTCAGATTTGTGACAACAAGAAATTTTTAATCACAGACTCTCGATTTGCGTTAAATTTCCATGTTCCGAAAGTTGGGTAAACGTTTGTGGAAGTTTCGTGCGTCGTAAAAGTTTATGAGACGTATGGATGTAAAGAATACCTAAATACAACTTGTAAAAATATTCATTAGCTACAAAATATTCTTTCATTGTGAATATTAAAATAGTAAAGTCTTTTCGCGAATCACTGTGGAAATATTCGACATGATATAAATATTTCAGACCTTAAAGAATATTCACCGACTCGTCGTTCATATATTGGGTGCATATTAAGGCCCACTTCACGTTTATATGAACGTACGCCATTAAGAAATCTATTTAATAGTATTGAAAAAAATTTAAAAATCAAAATTAGATTTTTTGAACTTGGAAAAGCGAAGCGATCTAACATTTATGAATAATTGACAAAAAAGGGTGAGAATATTTCTCCAGTCTCACCCTTTTTTCAATTCTACGAGGCAGTAGAGCTCAAGTACCTTGATTTTATGAATAATATCGATATGAATTTTTGTATAATATCGATGTGTATTTTGAATTAGGTTTACCAATCTGAAGGCCAACAGTTTAAGTCCCGTCTCCCGAATGAGGCTAGTGAACACTCAATGCTTAATCACGAGAAACATGTTCAACTCTAAATTATTAAATTTATATTTGTTCTACGTGGAAAGAAGTCATTATTTTAAACAGGTCATCCGATTTGGCTGATAGTTACTGGATGACCTGGGAGGAGTTACTCATGTGCTGTAGTCATCAAGGTCGTACAATATCGATTGTATTCTTCCTTCGATACAGGTCTTCGCAACGCAAACAAGTCCGCCATTAATGTGCTGATTGTAGTGTATTATTCACAAGCATGTGTTTTTCAACATTTTGTTTATTTAATAGTGAAAATGGGTTCGAAATGACGACTTGCGCCTTATTTTCGTTGATTTCCTTGGGTTCGCCGTGACAGTAAACGCTCAGTGAGCACATTAATAGCGGACGTTTGGTGGAAATGGTTTCGAAGACCTGCGTCGAAGGATTTAACATAATAGATATCGAACTATCTTGATAGAAATTTCTTAGTGTAATGTTGTAAAGTGAGCAGCTCCTAATAAATGACTGAGAGTATTGTATATGACTAGTGGTTGCTGTGAGACATGATGCTCACACTGAACATTACATCCGATCAGGGATGTAAAAATGTAGGCGGGAGCACGGGTTTATTGTCCCCCCCCCTGTAAAATGCTGCGTATATACGTTGCCGGAGGCGGACTCAATGGCGATAGCGTTTGTAGGTGGTGGGAGCGATTGTAACTAATTCACAGGGATGCGTATAACTTTTATTACCTGTACCTACTTACTAAAAAATATATTTGGATGAAAGTGAAAAAAATGTATGTTACCCATTTTTGTTCCCTGGCAATTTAATGTTATTATTACAAGTATCCTTATGGCTCTTGAAATATATTTCGGAAAATTTGATTCAACATGTTCCAATTTTGTCCTAGACGCGAAGTAATATATCTATCACAATTGCAATTGTGGCAAGTAAAAGCAAATGTCAAAGTATCATGACGAGTTAAAGATACTAAACACATGATTTTTGCTTCAGTTTAGAGTTCCACCTCGCAAATCCAAGCCATGATCGTGCTTTAATTAAGACGATTTTTTCTAAATTTAATGCTTTCAACTTGCATTGTGGAACCCTGGTCATGAAGATTGAACCAAATTAATAAAATACAAAGAAAAGCGGCACGCTTTGTCATGAACTGCTAAGAGCGAACATATAGTGTCTCACAACATTTGGAGGTATTAAGGTGGGAACCCCCTAGAGACTCGGAGGCTGCTCACTAGGCTTACTTTACTTGAGAAATTCAGAACTGGGGTATTTCAGAGCAGCACAGAGAATATTATTATGAAGCCTCACTACATTCCTAGGTCTGACAGAAGCGATAAAATGTGAGAGATACATTGCCAAACTGATAGGTACAAAAATTCGTTCTTTCCTCGTATAATAAGCGACCACAACAAAAACTGAGCTCCACTCAATTCACTCCCGTAATACACGTCACCATTTCACCTTCTCACCTTGCATCTTTACGCGGCTGGTGTCCTAACACCCACTACCACAAGCCAATGCGGCGGCTCGTTTAGTAGTCTATAGATAAAGATGAAAGATTGATATTACTGCTTTCATTGTGATGTCCACCGGATTAACTGATGTGCATAGGTGAAATGTGGTCAGGGATTTTTTTTTTGACTTATTGGAAAAGTTATGAAAGTGTTCACTTAGTGACTCACGATTTACGCTCCCGTCGCCATAATGTGTCAGTTGGAGGCTCGGAAGGAACTGAAATTCAATACGACTCGACAAACCTGGATGGGAAGCTCCATTTCTCTATTGGGATTGACAATTTAGGATTTAAGAAGGATTTGTTTTAAACATCGCACAAAATTGCTCTGTATCCGTGACGTTGTAATTCCGCTGCTTGCGATTAATCTTTTATTTCTAAAACAGGTCATTTCTCTAACTGTTCGCCACATTGAGGTGCTGAGAGAGGGCATTACATATTCAAACTGAAGCCTGACAGCCATATTGTTAAGCTCTTCTCTCTGCTTGCTTTCCTTGGGACAGGAATGGTCCAATTAGCGGATTTAAAGTAAAAATATCCACCATCGTTTTGAAATTTAGGCAAGTACCTCTCGAAAGATGTCTCGACTGCTTAGTGCTATTGAATCAATTCGATTTGGACAATTTTTTATTTATATAAATAAACAATGTAAGCAAGGAGAATCCACATGAAATAAGTAAGTGCATGCTGATTTCTAGTAAGTTATCAATGGAAGACATAGTAAAATTGCTAAATTAGTGTGTTAGCCCGCAAGCACAATAGGAAATTGAGGGTCAATGATGATGGCGGACTGGCTTCAGTTACTAACACTGGCCATCATAGCAAGTACCCTCTCCATTTATCTCAATGGTTCGCCACTTCTAAACTGTATCGGCTGGCCGGGATAGCACTTGATGATAACATGGCGTATTGCCCAGTCCTTGTCGCACTTGGCCTCTTATCTGTTCCTATTAATACGGTATACTAAGTATATCTAGTTTTTTTTGCTTTCTTTAAAAGCTAAATACATGCTAAAAATAAAAATAAATGGCTAACAAATGAAAATACGTGACGTAATAGCACTCAAATATAGCCCAAAATGTCTGAAACTTATGCATAATGTAGGAAAAATACCCTGTTCACAAATAGTAATGTTTTTTTATTTCATAAAAATCCTTCCATTAGTCCTATATCTGCTGAACTTTTAAGATTTTATGAGAAATATGAGAGCGGGCGCTTTTTTGGAAATTAGGTCGTTTCTAGTAAGTTATCAATGGAAGACATAGCAAAATTGCTAAATTAGTGTGTTAGCCCGCCAGCACAATAGGAAAATTTCTTTGTTTGTTTGAGCCTCTGTATCTAAGTAACGAGTGAGACCTATGAGAAATGACTTACCATTCCATAATCACCAATTTTTGTGTGCATATGTGCCAACTTTCAAGACGTTATCTAAAAAAAAAGCAATTTTGGACTTTTGTCCGGCGACTAATCATACTGCAGTGCATATCTACACCGCAAACCTCCAGCGATGAAGTTAATTGCACTTTAATATGCAAGTACGGGTTTGGTGGAAGTTCGGGCCACGCCCAATATAAACAACTCTGGGAACGAGCGGATTCATCAGATGAATTTTTATTCATGAGCTCCCTAGTGCTACTTACTTGGGTAAATGACGCTTCAGGTAAGAGATTCAAGCGAATCTTTTTTATCTTTGGCTAATCCGCATATAATACAAACGGACAATGTTAATACTTTCCCTGTTATAGGTGAGATTATCTGGACAAATCCGGATGGCCACCAATGAGGACTTTTGATCACGTCCGATCCATTGCTTTCCTCCACCATATCTGTGACTGCGAAGACTCATAGGAGGCTGCCGAAGGAATTTCGGGAACTATTACTAATAGAAGACAAAGAAGAAGCAATAGAATCTAACAGCGATGATGATTATGATTCGTCCGAGGACTTAGGCCGTGTTCCAATCCGTAGGGTGCACTCTATGCACTTACGCCCTTATGCCCTATCCTGTACTTCACGCACTTTCTGCTCTTAAGGTAGCCAGAGCCAGAGGTCTCCCAGTGTCCAATGTCGGAACTATATCAGAACCGCCTCGACCCGTAAGTTGGTCTGCGTACTTAATCCGCAGGCCGATGAATTGTATTATCCTTTCGTCTGTCCCTAGTATATCAGAAGAACATCCATTAGTCACTCTGAACTGTAATTTATCGGAAGACATCGCATTGGAAATTCGCATTATTCACGAAATACCATCCGCGAAAGAGCAATAGGACAATGAAGTAGCCAATTTTCATCGCTGCCCTTGAGAATCGCAATGCGTACATTCCGATGAAATAATTTGAAGGTAATTAGCTTCCACTAAACCATATTATCAGGAAAATCTTGAAAAATTAGAGACAATGTCACTAAATTTTGATCTTAAAAATAGAATATACACCACACATAGTCCGACATTGGAACGGAAGGCCACGTGATTGGAATACATCCCAATAATTAACCTAATAAACTGGCTAAGAAATTTAGCTACTCAGTATCGATATTCATGCCCAAATAATTATTGAGATAGCGTTAATACAAGCTTCATTCCCCTCGAACAACTTGCCGGTTGAAGCCATGATTCCTCACATTTTTGGTATCCTACTTTAATTGAAGATAAAACTGTTTGCTAGTGCACATTTTAATGGCATGGAATATAAAATAATCACAAAATGGAGAGTGAACCATCAATAATTACAAATAAAATTACTTTCAAAAGATATTGCGAATGATCTTCCTTCCCTTTCCAACGTAGAGCTTCTTCACCGCTGGCTTCTTTGGGCGCAAAAGGGTACATCGTCGTACACTTACCTTCCTTGTGCACTAGTGCTCCAGTAATGATGCGCTCTAACGGATTGGAACCGCACTATGTGACGTCACATCCGTAAAATGACAATAGAAAAGAGCACATAAGGGTACGAAGACCGTTTTCGAACTTGGCAAATCAAGCAATCTTGCCTTGAAACCTAGTACGCCTCGAAAGCTATGACGTCATGGACGCGTCATCACCTTGCGCTTGTTCAATAGCTATCGAGGAAAGATACCAAGTCAACGAAAAAGGAGACTTGTTATGCTTGATAGGTTTTAAGTTAGAACGCGGGGTGTGATAATATGGACTTGTATGGAAAATGGAAGTGAAGAAACTTTAAAATGGATACAATTTTATCATTACTACGTATATTTGTATGATATTTATTATTTTTTTTGCGGAAAAATTGATAAATTCGCTATATTTAAAGGCTTTTCAAATGTGAATATACTGATAAAAGATTTGGTACCTAATAGTTGTGTGAATAATTCCATACATTGTAAATGTACCGTCCTTGTTTCCTTCATTGAACCTACAAAATCTATCTTCCTTACTCTTGAAGGAAAAGAAATGAAATGAATAAATGATATAAGAAATTATATGAAAGAATTCTGGTCCGATGGAAAGTATTCTAAGGTAGCCATAATTTCATTGGCAGCATTATTTTTAGCTAACGAACATCATAATTGTGAATAACGGTGACATTGGAGAGGTTTTCACTGCATTCATCAAAGAAAGGGGACAATAAACCATTAGGGTAAATGTAATTTGTTTTCAACTTAATTACCTATATTAGTTACAACGCGCGTATTTATCAGTTATCAGTCGAAGATCATGGGTAGTTTGTTCGGAGTGTAATATATTAATATATTGTTACGTGTTTTTTCATTTAGACAGAAATATAATGCCTTTTTGTGCATAAAGACGTTGTCTATGGTGAAATACAATGAGTGATATGTCGTCCACTTCAGCAGACCCTAGCAATCGAAGCATAATAGTCATTCACTATATTATGGTATATGAGAATTATTTTATTCCTAAGCAATAATATTTTAAAAATTATATTCCCTTATAATTTGTCGCATACGGATGGGTAGCATTTTAAAGAAGCAATCGACTTCCATCAACCACAAAAATTATGGTCACGGATGGCGCTTTTCGTATGTTTTACGAGATGAAGGCCGCATGGTGTCTCTTCCATCGTAAAAGGGCTACGAAAGCGTCAAGTAAGCATTTCACTTTGCTTGCCTAGGTATCAAGATATCTTGATATCCAGTTAACTATGCGTTTGCCAAGTTCGAAAACGGCGGAAGTGTGCATAATATCGGATTGGAACACGGCCTTAGAATTTTGCTTGAAACGAACAATCGGCAAATGAAGTTGGGTCAACGGTGCTGTAGTGACGGATTTGCGGGGATGGGTGAGTGGTTAAGGAAAGGGTAGTGAAAAGGCGATCGCACTGTCAGGAGCCCGCTACCCACCACCCTTTCCCTAACCGCTCCCTAACCCACCCTAGCCAATCCCTCATTAGAACACCGCCGACCCAACTTCCTCTGCCGAACCTCCACTCTCGTTTCATTTTCCTCGGGTATTCCCTGCTTGGGTTTTTTCCTTTATTACCTCAAACAGACCTCCTCTCACCCTCATCTCTCTCTCTCTCTCACGGAGCGCATCGGTACACTTGCGAACAACCCATATCCTCTAACTGTTTCTTTGCCCTCTTAACCATTCCTAAATATAAAAATGGTGTGTGCTTTCAGAAATTTGTCAACTACATTTATTTATTTATTTAATAAAATTGTTCACATACAGCATTAGCGCCAATTTATAGTGAAACATATAACAAAAAAATGACTCATGATACATGAAGATGACTCGGTGAGTTAAAACTAAGTATGCTCTGAGGGTGACAATCATTTGGGAAAATGATATTTGTGTTCTTTTCAGTATCTTACAAGTAATGGCATTTCATTTATGTTATTGAGTTGATCTTTACCGGTACTGACAACATCAAAGCGAATTCAAGCCATCCTCTTTTCAAAATACTTTCTCTTTTTTTAACCATATTTCGCGTAAGAGTTGGCGCAGCAAATTATATGCAAAACAACATCAGTTTTCCAGTTTTGTTTAATATATTACCGATGAATCTAATTGTGTTTTCATCTATATTCCTTTACTTTTTGTCGAGAGCATTGTAATTAGGCATTATTACATTGTGATCAGTATTGCGAAATTATAATGCAAAACCACTGGAGTCTCAAGTGTAACTTAATCCACCCCTCAAAAATAATGATTTAGTATGCCACTCAATACAAAGAGATGATATTACGCACGACAGACCTTTTTGAAAAAGGTCATGAAATCAAGCTGATTCTAAACTCTAGCTTCAATTTCATTGTAAAAAGCTATAAAGAATGATATTGTGAAAATGATTCCCATTAGGTTATTCCTAAAAATTAAATATGTATTTTCATAGATTATCAGTTTCAAGTTATTTGTAGGAGAGTATTTACTGATGTTATTTCTGGTGCATCATAGAGTCAGATTACAAAGAGTGACAACAAGTTGTAATTTGCCAAGTAGGCATGTTTTTTTAAGGCTGTACATTGTCATAAAACATTCCTTTTCGGGCAACCCTCCTCGGGGAAAGGCGGAGGGTGTAGTTCGGGGTGGGGGAGGAGAGTGCGAAGGGAAAGAAGGGAATCCCAAATGTTGCCCTTCTATGGAAAACATGCATAGTACCCCGAGAACCCGCATTCTTTCTTAAGAGTTGAAAGACATTCATAATTAGCAGTATGATTCCGAAAATTATCCCAAGAAAAACAGATTTACCGCAGTTACGCGTGCACTGATCCATTCTCTCGATCCCAAATCCTCGCAAAATCTTCAGTATAGAATCTTTAGAAATCAGTGACAACATGCATAGCCTGAAAAGGTTGAATTCGAGGAGTTAATGTCCACACAACTTGAACAATCCAACGGGGTCACGGTATTTCCAGGTCCCGCTGCGCGGAACCAGGCTGTGACGCGCGATCGAAAAATCGAGTTTATTCTCGGCGTCGCAAATTTTTTCAAATATTTTTACGGAATAATCTAGAAATATCTTCAATTTATACCCTGATGAAATATCCCATGGACCATTTTTCGAATAAGGATTATATTGTCTACTTTATGTAAAATTTTGTCTAAAAAAGGTTCCGCCATTTTGTGACGTAATAGCACTAAATTATAACTAAAAAAGTCAGAAACTTATGCGTAGTATAGGAAAAATACCATGTTCACAAATAGTTGTTTTTTATTTCATAAAAATCCTTCCATTAGTCCTATATCTGCTGAACTTTTAAGATTTTATAAGAAAAATGAGAGAGGGCGCTTTTTTGGTAATTAGGTCGTGTTTGAGCCTATGTATCTAAGTAACGGGTGAGACCTATAAGAATTGACTTACCATACTATAATCACCAATTATTTGTGTGTATATGTGCCAAGTTTCAAGACGTTTCAATTTTGGACTTAAGTCCGGCGATTTTCGATTTGAGCCCACTGTGCGACGGTCCGAAAGGAACGAAGGACCAAAAGGAATGTTGGATGAAATGAAGGATGGAAGGTAATATTACCAGCGTTTTGCATGGGTTCGTAAATAGGTTTAATTTATATAAAGAAAAAAGTACCCCCAAGTATACCGCTATCATCAGCAGATGAATTTTTGGGAGTGTAAAGAACATCCTACCTCTTTAAGATAGGAGTGAAGCAGGGAATGTAGTGGTGGACCGAAAAGAACGAAGGGCCAAATGGAACGAAGGAATGAAAGGTACGTTCGCACCATAGAAGTTTGTCCGCGGACCTCTCGTTCAATCCAACGACTCGTTCCTTCAGACTCGTTCGTTCGCGAACGACCCACTCTACTCTCCCATAGCGTTATTGTAAAGAGCTATCTAGAGTAACCACCCACTTAGGGCTGGGCGGTTTTTCTAATATGTTGGTTCCATTATCAAAATTTTTTAAAACTGGGATTCCAAAATCACAGTTATGGAACGACCTATACCAATATCCGGTATTGGATATTAGTGGTGGGAAAAAACCAATATTTGTAATTGGAATGTTGTATATTGAAAAAACAATATTTGCAATTGGAATATTAAATATTGGATTACCAATATTCAAAACTCCAGTGTTGAATATTGGAACCCGGCGTGGAGGGCGGTCGGAGAGCGCCCTACTCTTTGAAAACAGACGGCGCGCGTGGCACTCAGTGCAGCACTTCCTCTTCCATCATTATTCATAGCAATAACTGGGGAAAAGAAGCTTAAATTGGTTTTCTTTTACAAACTTTTACATAGTTAATAAAGTCCCTCTTTCGAAGTCACCCCCCTCGGTTCTAATACACTTCTGCTATCCCTTTTTTGTTTTTTACCTTTTAGTGTTTCCTATTATTTTTACCTGATAATATTGCAAATGTTCAATATTTTCAAAAATACCAACATTTCATTTTATAATTATTTCCAATATTACAATATTTCGGATATGCCAATATTATCCAATATTCACCAGTCCAATGCAGGTTATTGACATTGGTCAATTTTCAATATTTTAAGATATTGGATATTGATATTCGGATTCAAATACCGCCCAGCCCTACTCCCACTACTCCCCACCAACCACCGTATTACCGCCTTCACCTTCTCCAGCTCCACCACCCCCTCAACCATTGGTTTAAGAAAAGTTAGGGGGGGAGGGCGTGGGGGTTCGAGGAATGATAAATGCTTTGGCACCACCACCACCACTCCCGGGAGAGAGAGAGGGAGAAAGATAAAAATTCTTCGAATCGCGGGGGAGAGAGGTGAAGGGGGGAGGGGAGGTAGGTGGGTTGGGGACGGGGGGGGGGAAGCGTCGGCCTTGTATATCACTAATCTTAATGTAAATCATAACCGTCTTGGATCCTCTCTCTTTTAATGGTTGTCGCCCCGTCCGCTCATTTCGGTTGGACCACCCAAGGAGAAGCGAAGGAGGGAGGGTGGAAAAAGGAGGAGGTAGAGGGGGAGGGGAAGGAGGAGCCATCACACGCACACTCACTCACATATCCACACACACGCACACGGGGTCTCTCTTTCTCTGGCTTGTTCGGCGTGTCTCCCTATCTTCCCCCATCCCCATGGACTCTGTGGCGTCCTCGCAAAGCAAAGAGTCGAATGAGGCTGTGCCATCCATGCTATACTATAGCCAGTGAGTCAGCAACGGCGAGCATATTGGTTTTATTTAGTCTCGTGGCTTTCCGAAAATTCTGTGCGAGGTGTGGCAATAAAATAACCGGACTGGTGCGACAAAACATTTTAGTGATCGCCAATGACATTAGAAAGGTCATCGCCTTCAATGTACGTATGAAAGAGTGTCAGGCGAAACTTTGTGGAAATATTCATACTGGTAAAGCAGTCGCAAAAGAAGCTGGCGCTGCGCCGTGGAGGATTTTGGAGCATGGACCTCAGAACTTTTAAAACGCGGCCTGGCGAGGGAGGAAGGTTTTAAACTGTAGAGCGTCAGTGAGCGGACCTTTTCTAGTTGTGAAACACTAAAATATGTAGCACTTAGGTTCCTGATGATGGATTGACAGCTGAAACGCGTTGTACCTTAGTAATTAAACCTGTAGAAGAAGTGCTATATATCCTCCTCGGTCCTGGCATATTGTATACAATACACAGAATTTTGAATTTTTTCCCTCTCAGCAACGCAAAATATTGGCAACTCCATTAGTTTAGCGCTTGCTGATAAGTGGCAGCATCAATAAGAACCTTGATTCACAGAGATATTAACTTTGCAAACATGGCTTACAACACAAAACATAAATATGAAGAATTTTACAAAAATAATGCCGGATATGTCTTGGGACTGAGAGGGATATTTTGGTGTTTCATTATGATATCCTTCCACTACGTCTTGCCGGACACAGTTACGTTCTTTTCTAGTTGCTGCCAACCTTAGCGCCTCGGTAAAGTCCATGAGTCACGGCTACCTGGGGCCCAGTTTACTGCATTTTATTCGTACCACCATTCCTTGTACGTGAAAAGGAAGTGCAAGGGTAATGCATGGCGTTGATGAAGCAAAACCACTTGTCTATTTGCCTTGTGTATGTGTGTATGCCTCGTGAAAAATAGTTTGGCTCCCCTGCCTCGTTCTCAGCCGCCTCCTTCTCTACCTTCCCCTCCGTCCGTTCACTTCACTCTCTCCACTTTACCTTTCTCCTCCGCCACGCAGAAGTGCGCCAGGTTCTTTTGCTTTTGCTATTAGAATGATGAAAGCTCGATAGTAGATTTCCACACTGTTTTACATACTGTTATAAATATTGATGACAAATCTTTTTTGCCAAACATTTGATTAGTTTTAATAATTTTAGCAATTTTAACCTAGATGTTTTACATTTTAATGACAAAGGGCCTAAACTGGATTTCTACGAGAAATATAAATTTTTAAATAGCCCTGATAATATTTGTAATGACGTAGTTCTTATAACTCAGTCACCTCTTTTGTATTAAAGTCTCCCTACACGTCCTGTGATCCACTAATTTGGTTGTTATTTTTTGACCTTCAACTCCGCCTGTTCTTTTCTCCTTTTATCTGTTTTCCCACACTATTGTTTACTTGTTATTATGTCCCTTTGAACTCCCCCACCTCAGTATTTTATCTCTTACCCTCTCCACCGTCAGAATCAACCTCCCCCGACCTCACTGTACTTTGCTAAGGGGGTATATATAGAATCGGAAGAAAATTTTTTCCCTTGAGAATGACATAAAATGCCGTAACTATGGTCGGTTTTCATTAAAACAGTGTGGAAATTTACAATAGAGTCTTCAATCTTACCAGTATGGCCTTCAATATACTCTCCTTGCCGATCCCTATAACGCTCCATACGAATTTTCCATTGTTCAAAGCTGTGCTGGAAGCCCGCTTCTGTCAGCTTGTCGAGAACCTCCGTCGCTTTTGCTTTCACCGCTTCCACTCAGTCAAATCTTGTACTCTTTAGCTCCGATTTGACCTTAGGAAATAAAAAAACAGTCGCAGGGGGCCAGGTCGGGCGAGTACGAAGGGTGGTCTAACACGGCGATGCCGAATTTCCCAAATAACGCCTTCACAGACAAGGCGGAATGGGCTTGCGCATTGTCTCGGTGAAGTTCATTCTCGATTCCTTTCTCTCTGGAGTGAGAAGTTTTGGCACCATTTCTGCCGAAACTTTGTGTATCTTGAATGATTCATGCTGAATCTGACAGCCACTTCCTTTGTTTATTCGTGAGATTTCAGCAAGTGCTCAGACGACGATTTTTGCGGATCAATTCGCCAATTTTCTGGATGTTGTCGCCAGTTTTTGATGTCGAGGTTGGTTCAGGTCGCGGATTGTCGTATTTGTATTCGTTACTCTTATCTTTTCAGATAAACCAAGACATTGTTTTGTATGAATTACTATTTCGAATTATTTATAAATTTGATAGAATTATACTCAGGAGCTGTATCTTGACTAGTGAACTTCATGTAGCGGTTAAAATGAACCGTAGATTATAAATCGGTGCCTAAATGTAGACATATCCTGTAGTAAATGATATCGTACTGTCTACTTTAATTTCAACTCGTACACCACATGTTTCGACTGATTAGCAGTCATCATCAGGTAAGTCACCACTTGCTGTCATCATCAGGTAGTCAGTCGAAACACGCGTTTTACGAGTTGGAATTAAAGTAGATAGTACGATATCCTTTTGTGTCATTAACAATGTTGTTCTACAATATCTCGCCGAACAAAGTAGAATATATCCTGCAGTGTCTCTTCCGTAATCCCACTCCTTTCCATGTATTATCCCCTGGACCCACTTATTGCCGTTTTTACTCTTGTATGCACGATTATAAATTCATATTTGAAGTCCATTGTGGTCTCGAACCACAAAATATAGTATTTAATTTATATTGATGTGGGAGACTCTTTTATTTAACGTAAAGCTAACGAGAGGCTACGTCATCGTACGGCTAACGTTAACCTAAGAGTATGTAACCGAACCTTTTAGTCTCATTATCGTACCTCGAAATGTGTGTATGTTTTCGTATGGATGTCTTTTTAAAGAACTCGTCGTGAATTACTCAAGGTGCTGACTAATTTTCCAACTTTTGCCCGTAGCACAATGCTTAGAGCGACAAAAATAGGGCGCTGGTATTTATTTTCCCTAGATATAAGAAGTCTGAGACTGCAAACCGGCACTGTAGGATAGCCCGCTAAGGGGGCTTGATTTAATAATATATATAAAAGTAAGTAAAATATTTAAGTCTTAGTTACATAAAATATTAGATAATTACATCATTAATTTAATTAGTTTATTCTATGTAATTATTACATATTCAATTTCACTTATAATAAATAACGCACGTTTAAAAGTGGATATTACGATGTTATTGTTATTACTCAGAAATGTATACAATTAGTACGAAGGCTGATTTGATAAGTTCCGGTTATCTGTTGTCCATAAAAATGAATCAACGCGGAATAAACCCGAATAAACGGGCTCGATGTTTACAATTGCCTGTGCCGCGCTTCATTCAAAAATGCGTGATTCTCATTGGTTCCGCCATATTCCGTGGCCCACCAATGAAAAGTGGAGCTGAGGTTTCCAGTCTCTGACTCGTGGGTCTCTATATTTTCCCAAGCTCCAGACCCACCTGGTGGATCGGTCGTCGCATGTGTGTTTAAAGTTTACATTTCCAGGGATCGCTGAGCATGACGACGACAAGACCAAGGGGAAGAGACGGCCTTTAGGGGGTGAGGGTAGGACGTAGGGGGGGGGGGAAGGAGGCGGGAATTCTGGAGGTAAGGGGGGATGGATCCCCCTCCAAATAAAAGCTTCTGTAGGCGTTTCTTTTTTAATTTTGAGAATTCGAGAGTTTTATGCGTGTACAGAGCGGCAGACGAGAAGGTGGAGGAGGGAGAAATGAGGAGCCAGTTTAACCCTTAATGGGTGAAATTATGAAATATCAGAATGATAAAAAATACTGCTACTATATTAGTTTTTGAGAAGTGCTACGTAAGCATTTTTTAATTGCAATTGCAAAAGAATTTATTTGAGAATAATATTTAATTTGAAATGTGACGTATCTGTATTGTATATATTTAATTTAAAATTATACATTACATAATAATATTTACTAGGGATGGGCAGATCCATGTTTTTTTTCGGATCCAAATCCGGATCCTTCATTTCGGATCCCGGATCTCAGTTTTTATTTTCGGATCCTTGTTGTATTCAAGGGTATATACAATTCACAAATGATAATAGAATTTAAGCCTTGGAGACTTTATTGAAAATAAACAACATCAAGTTTGAAAATGTTAAACTTAAATATTAAAATAAAGACAATGTCGATGCCACAATAATACTAATCCTTGATTGTTGTCACGTTTATGCAATGACTGTTGTCATACCACATCTTGAGATTTGATTCTTGAGAATAATGAGATGGATAATAAAGGGTGAATTTGATTTACATTCAGCAAGAGCCGGTTGTCGAATGAAGTACATCAGCAGCATTCTATTTGTTCGGCAGAAAGCCGCCGATAGCCGACGACAGCCGGCACTTCAATCGCTTAAAACTCTCTGATGCATATCTGATTTTCTGTAGTATTTGGATCCGATATCAGTATCTCATCCCATGTAAAGATCTGCAGATCTTTGGATACGCAGATCCGATCCGACCATCCCTAATATTTACGCAAGGTATACTTCAATATTACCTTCTTAACGTACCTTTTTTAAACTTTCTCAATTTTTTCTTCATGTACGACAGCTGAAACTATTTATTTCGGAGCTCCATCAGGCACGCCATCGCCAGTGAATAGCATCACACATTCATCTATTCAAAATGTTTTAACAAATCGTCGAAAGAGACGCAACTTTCCAAACACTTAATTCGAAGTGTTACAATTCTGTCTACCGCGGCAACGAAATGGAAAAGCCTTTTAGAAACCAGGTATTTCAATGATTTTGAAACGTATCAACAGTGACTCGCTCGTCCATGGAGGGTTAAGACGCGTAGTAAGAGGGAAGGAAGTAACCCGATATCGGCCTTTCCGATGCAATTCTGTATCGATATTCAACCACCCGATATTCCTTTACCACTGTGCAGTCATGGATTCTTGCACCAACGCCTAGCATATCGGCCCCGGTGGTGACGGGGCATCGGTATCTGTAGTGTCACGGGTTCGAGGCTCTCATTAGTGGATTATTTTACCACTGGGAGCTTGGGCATTTGGATTCGTACTTACTTGGTAGTTACTGGTTGAAAACCCCAATTTAAAAGATATTACAGCTGTTTTCGGGATTCTGGAACACTCTTTGTTTTTAGGGTAAAATCTATAACCCTTTCACTTCCTTAACGGATTTCTTGTTTTACTCATAATATTTATCAATTCTCCACCTAAAGATCATTGCTATGTTTTGATTAAAGGAACAAAAACGTGATATTTTTGCAGACATTGAAAGAAATAATAGTGATCCGTTGTCGAATCCGATTGTATTTGCTGATCTAATATCTGATGTTATCTCTATAGAGTTATAGATTTTTGTGAATTTGGAATAATGTCAAATTTTACTGTCAACGAGTGGAAAAATTCAATCGTGAACGGCGCAGCAAAGTGGCCATTGGACCATGAAATCTGTATTCCAATAAACCAATATTGGAATACAGAACCTCCAAAATTTTTATTTACTGGGTGGCGCAGCGGTTTGCTTATTGACCAGTATATATGAATTATCAAGTACACTTATTGATTATTCAACCGAAATAAATAGATTATTGAATTCCCGATGATAATTTGTAGTCGATTAGTTGTCAACTATTATTTCCAACTTTTCGCGGGTTTCCTTGTTATAAGAAATAAGATAACGGTTTAATAATCGATTGAGTTCCTGATCATTAGGAGTTGCAATAAAGATATATATCACGGTACCATTTAATTAATATTGTAAAGATTTCTGTATAATGGACTATGTAACATGTGTCATCAAATGGCGGATCTCCTAATGGAGGGAAAGTGCAAGGATATGCCAGAAACTAGGACGTTAGGACAAGTGCTGTCCATAAAACAGGCAGCCAGCTGGTAGATAACTCATATGAATGAAATATCAAATACATATATCTTATGTCTAGTTCACATACGTACGTTCACTAGCTTGCTATGTTTGTCATATGTTACGCTGGTGATATTAGTCGGAGAATTTGTCATCATAAAGTAACGATCAGAAATTGGGGTTTTACGATGAGAACTATTGTTTGAACGTCATAGTATTTTCGCAGTGATTTTCAGTGTATATGACTTAATGGCTAAATTTGGTGGCAATCATAGTTCCAATGATTTTTGTTGTATTTAGTCAATTTTTTTTACATTGTAGAGCTCCTCTCTATATAAAATTCTTTCTACTTCATCATTCTTTTATTTACGTCATTACGCAATGTCCCCGTCATCGCTCCCTTCCAGAGCTGAATGCCACCTTCGCTAGCACAATGCTTTTCCAAACGTCCCTGCTAAAAATGCCCATTTACCTCTTAAGTTAGAGTGAGATAGTTCCCTAGTGGAAATGGAGACCATATTGCAATAATATACGTATATATGACTGAAATTCTAGATAATCGAATGAAAATATGTCCAAATAACTCTTTGATTTGACTAAATTTTTTCACGCGGTATGTTCAAAACTCATACACAACGGAACGTTTTTGCGATTCTGAATAAAACCTCTGCGGTGACAATACGGTTTATTTTCAAAAATAGTCGAGAAAACATACAAGCTACACGCTGTTTACCTTTTGACGAGATATGGGTGTTATAAATGCCTCATTTGTAAAAAAATAAGGTCTCTTCGGAGTGCGTACACCTACCATTTCCCATGTAAAAGGGCTGACATTATTTCTCAAAAATCTCGGAAAGTAGTTCGGTAAGGGGCTGATATTTTGGTATCTTTGGAAAGTTGAGATACTTTTTAAAAATGAGATTAAATTTATCGATTTCTAGGTGAAATAATTCGCTCAAACTACCTTAGCATACCACCCAAGTAGAACGAAGACAGTCTGTAGGCGCCCTCGAGAGTTCCTCTTATCCCCTCGACTCTCCGATCTAATCCAAATATGTGTTCCCCAAAGGTCTCTCCTATTCTCTTGTGTTGGTTTTCTCAATACCCAATTTGCATAATCAGGCCTAGAAATCATTAATGCGGTCATTTCTACGAATGTTTGACGACAAAAAGCCCTCGGAGGAAAGTATTTGGAAGTCGTTCGCGGGCCCCCCGGGAGCGACCGATCTCAAAACCGGACGTTCGGAAGAGGAAATGCGCGGTTGAAGTCGATTTCTCACAGGAATGGAATGCCAGGAATGACAGCGAAGAGGGATTGCCGTTATTAATCATCATAAATGTCTAATTTATGATTGCCCCTCGATGTTTTGATTGCAAGTTGTATTTCAGTGATCCCCACGGCTAAAATATATGGATACTCGGAGCAGTTTAATAAAAACGAGTCGTTTCACATAATGATACCCCCGATGAGACTATTTGGGTAATCTTTGTATCAGATCGTCGAAATAATATAGCCAAACTTAATGAATTGCAACCGGTACTACAACTTGTTAAGGAGAACTCGTTTTTCCGTGAATGGTGCTCCCATTAAAAAACTGTTGCGTCTAGTCCCGTAGGTTTGATTTTCTGGTTATCACGAGTCGAGTGAACTTCGCCTGTGGCTCCGATAGTACAATTTTTTTTCTAAGCTTTTGTATTCACCTTGGCTTGGCGTATAGAAATGTACCCTTTAATTCTTCGCTCTTTTTTTCAAGAAGAGAGAGACTGACGAGTTAATATGACATTGTAAATGTAGTAACGTTGTTATTCCAGATAAATTTTAATTAAGACTATTATGGATACTCGGAGTAGTTTAAAAAAAACTGGCGGTTTTCGACGGGTTTCGACGTGGTACGTCATCATCAGGTGATGATGATGATGATGACGTGGCTCGTCACATGATAATGACGTGCCACGTCAAAGCCCGGGTCGTCTTAAATAAAATTTTTGTGGAATAGAATAGTAACTTCATTTATAATGTATAGTAAATTTCATAAAGTCACGCCTGAGACAACTGAGTTAATTTTAGTTAAAGATTGATATAAGTTTTCAATGAAAGCGAAGGAATTTAGATTCCAATGTCTGTGTTTCGGTCACGGACAGTTGAAAATCGACAAGGAGAGTCATAACCTCGCTAAACATTTGCGTGTTTGGTCTTGTCGATAGTCGCCTGAACTACTGAAATGCATTCATAGGAGCCAAAAGTCATTTGAAGAGATATATATCAACATACTACCCTGCAAGCCGCCGTATGGGAGTGTGGCACGAGGTGTGAGGACACAAGCCGTGTAAAAATGTCGGGGATTAGGTTTAGGGAGGTGAAAAGGCGACATGTATTATGGGAGTGTATTTAGTGGTCTCAGTTTTTATTGTGGTCGCTTATTCTGCGCGGAAAGAACGAGTTTTTGTACCTCTCTCTCTGGCAGTATCTTATTTATATAGTCTCAATATCTCTAGTATTTTATCGCTTCTGTCAGAATTGGGGATGTAGTGAGGCGTCCTGTTAATATTCTCTGTGTCGCTCTGAAACACATGGAGAAACAGAAGTGAAAACTCTTCAAGAGAAAAATTTATGGAAATGAGTTCAAACTAAAAAACACGCATTACTATTTTATTATTTCAGTCATTGGCAAATCAGTGTGAAAATTGTAGTCTAATTGCAATTATCCAGCACGGTTGGCGCTGAGGTAAGCAATTGTGGTTGGAAAAAAAGGCTTTACCATAAAACTCATCCGCTCATGTTTTTCCTTAATTCTGTTTCCTGACGCTTACCTTACGTAGTTAAATGCAATGACTGTAAGAATAATCTTTTAGGAAAAAACACTAAAAGGGGTACTACATAAACGCGGTGGAACCCTCTTTAAGCCGGTGTCTCTCAGTAAATTTAATCATAAATTAATTCCAAAAACGTTACAAATTCTATATAAAAACACAATATATTTTGGATCATTAAATTCTTATAAATTGAATGGGAGATACTTTTAAAAATGTCTCGAAATTGGCAATGAAAGCAAAGGAATTTTGAGTCATAATTATACATTTCATACATCCATCGATAGGGCCAAACCCGCAAGTGTTAAGCGAGATTTTGACTTTCCCTGTAGATATTCGCCTGTCCGTGACCGAAATGCAGGCGCGCAACTCTGAATTCCTTTGCTCTCATTGGCAATTTCGATAAATGCTTTTGAACTTGTTCAGTTAATAATATTTGAATGACCCACAGTTCTATTATGTTTTTAAGAAGAATTAGTAACGCTTTTGAAATTCAGCCCTCAGAAGGCATCCAGGAGGAAATTATCAGAGGATAAATAAGTCTGAACTGATTGAAAAAATTCTGATAGTTCCTCGTACACCTTGCAAAATTGTCGTTGAACATCTAGAATGTCGTCCTGAAAATAATATCACGGCGGAGAAGCAAATATACAGTATGTTTTTATAGCACTTAAAGGTTTCTACATCAACATACTGCCCTGCGAGCCGCCGTACGGGCAAGTGGCGGGGGATATTAGGACACTGGTCGTGTAAAGATGTAAAGGATAAGGTTTTGGGAGGTGAAATGGTGACGTGTATTATGGGAGTGTATTTAGTGGAGTTGAATTTTTATTATGGTCGCTCGTTGTTCGCGGGAAGAATGGGTTGTTGTGCCCATCTGCTCGGGAATATATATGTGGACCCCAGAAGTCAAGGGGTCTAAGTGACATTTTTGAAAAAATAAGTTAGGTACAGGAATGGGATGTGAAAATATTAATCTTTTAGGTGGTAAAGGGATCAAAGTGTTTTTCTTGACAGGTGCTGCTATCTAGGGTAATGCCTCTTAACTACTTAGTGGGTTCTACCAAACATTTTCAACTTTGACTTAAGTTTTCTCTAAACAATGGTTATGTTACTTAGACCCCTTGACTTCTGGGGTCCTCATATCTCTTATTTTATCGCTGTCAGACCTACAGATGTAGTGAGGCGTCATGATTATATTCTCTGTGTCGCTCTAAAACACACTAGTTCTGAATTTCTCAAGCAAGATAAGCCTAGCGTGTAGCCCCCAAGTCTCTAGGAGCTCCCACCTTTATCTCTCTAATGGCTGTGAAACACTATATGTTCTCTCGTAGCAGTTTTTAACGAAGCGTGCTGATTTACTTTATATTTTATTATTTTTTTAGTGAAATCTTTGTGACCAGGGTCCCAAATGCTCGCGGCGTATTCGAGGTTTGAGGCAGCATTACAGTTGAATGTGTCGCAATCGACCGAACATTTTGCATTTACTTCGAACATTAATTTAAGTGCGACTGTGCCGAACCTGTCATCGTGTACATTTGTCTATCATATTGTAAAATAAGTATTTACTCACTTAAAATATTCAATCTCTTTCATCAAATTATTATATACTACTGTAGACCACCCATTTACAGGCTGTAAGCTGCATACGACACGGATGTTTAGTTAAAACACCTCTCTCCCTCAGAAATCATGTTGATGCGAGAAACTTTGATCCCGTTGAAAATACAAAATACTGAATTACGTTCAGGACGAAATAATAATGTATGCGGCGGGCGATTTGCGCCCATGTATTCGGAAACTTGAAAAAAAAAAATTCGCGGAAAGGAAACGCTTTGCGTCACTGCTCTTTAACATCGTTCCTTTATCTCTTTAGGAAAAGAAAAAGAGTTTAAAAAAAATAGAAACGATACGACCGCTCATCGCTTTTAAAAGGATGCCACCGAGTGAGTCTGGCTGTAAAAATGAATGGCCTCTTATTTAGATACGCGAAACCGATTCCGTTCTTTCTTTTCGCAGGCAGTTGAGAGCTTCGTCCTGCTTTTGCTCGTCTCATTGCGTTTAATATGCTTTTCCATTAGGATGACAAGATTTTTGGTCTCGAAAGCTTTCGCTCTTTCATTAGTTGGGGAAAAAAAGCTCGGTGTCACGACTTTTTTTTAAACTTACCCTTCTTACCTTTTTTATTTCTTTTTATTTAAACCGGAACCGAATTGTTGGCCAGAAAAATCTTGCGGTTTGACGTCGCAATACATTTTATTTCATTACTTTCTCTCGACTAGATGATCGCGAAGCTTGATCTAAACCAATGTCAAGACAAATTAATTCGTAAACTTGCTGGGGAAAAGTTTACGAAGCTCATTCCAATTCTGCGCGAACCATCTATCCTCTGGCAAGAATAACTCATTTTATACAGTTGTATCTCTGTGGTTTCTTCGCAAATGTAATTTAATTTACTTTCTGCCTACATTTTAGAAAGAAATTATCATCTATTCGGGATGAGCTACAAAATTATGCTTTCCATCTCCGATATTTTATCAAATTGAGTCGGATTTCACGTGGTTTAAGGTGGGTTTAGCGAAACATCGTTTCATTCGAAGAAATCAATGATTTCGGCCACATTTTAAAGAAAAATATTTTACTCATCCGAAGATACCAAAATATCAGCCTCTTACCGTGGGTACTACTTTCCAAGATTTTTGACGAACAATACCAGCATTTTTACATGGCTAATTACACATGTATGCACTTCAGAGAACATTTAGAAAATGAGGATTTCATAGCACCTAGATCTCGTAAAAATACTGCAGTGTGTCGTTAGTATGTTGCTCGACTATTTTTGAAAATAAGTCTTATTGTCGCCGCAGTAATCTTTTCAGAGTTGCAAAAAATCTTCCCTTTACATGGGAAGGATTGTACAGAAGAAGTTCTACTACTTATGAAGAAGTTTTAAACGAACCACGAGATAAAATGAGGTGAATTAAAGACTTTCGTAAATATTTTTTTTTAATTACTTAGAATTTAAATCATAAAAAATAACTACATCGATTTTCAAAGAACCACGGGAGTAACCGCGCTGTTACTTCAAAGGAGTCACTCGCTAGTGATCACAAAATTGTGTGAAATTCACAGAGGAAAAATCATTCACCTGGACTGGGAATCGCCTGGACGTCACCTGAACTATTCCCAGTCCAGGCGAATGATATTTCCACTGTGAATTTCACACAATTGAATTACATTGATATTGATAATGCAATATTAGATTTATGCTTCCTACGGCTGCTGAAAGTAAAACGTATAATTCGAATGTGGTCTCCATTATTACTAGGGAACTCTCTCGCCCAAACTCCCTAAAATGCGAGAATGAGTGATATTTGAGGGAAAATATTATTTTTCCTTGGAGTATAGATACCGTTATTCCAAAAGAACTATTTTTATAGAGAGCTGAAAAGGCTTTTGATGGAATGTAATGGAATTGAAATGACTGGAAACAAAAATTAAAAACACTAAACCATTCTTATTATTTTAGCTAACGGCAAGTCACTGCCAAAATTGTTGTCTAAATGCGACAATTCAAAAGAAATGGCGATGCGATAGGCTCTTGTTGTTGGAAAAAGAGTGCTCTGTTAAAATTTTAACCGTCGACTAATGTGCTCATTTTTTTCCTTAAATTTGGTCCCCGATTCTAACTCTAGGGATGTCTTGAGTGCAAGTAAAAGTTTCGGGCCAAAACATAAAAAGCAGAAATACATAAACGCGGTGGGACCCTCTTCAAGCCGGTGTCACGCGGTAAACTTCTTCCTTAATTAATTCATGAATAATTCATGAAACCTCACCGAATCTGACTCCGCATACTCATGGCAATATTCTGTGAATTTCTGTACATTGGTTAATTCCGTAAATTCTTGGCGAAACTCGAACCGTGATTGTTTTTTTCCGCACATATTCTTCGACCATACCCTCACCAGAGGCCAATTTGATTATTTGAGGACGAGACATCATTGAGACACGCCTCCATTTCCTCCGGTTGAAATAAGATTAAAAGTATTACAGTATAGGTGTGTAATATTGTAATCATCGTGTATGTGTGTGGCTTGTCGATATTATATCATTGTATGGCAGAAGCGGAATTATTTTGTTCAGCGTCAACGGCCAATTGGGCGCGATACTATTGATTTTTCATTTTTTCCTTGTTCACATTTGTCATCACGGTAAAAATGCGTGACTTTCATATGTATTTATGGTGAACTTTAAGCGAGCGTGGACACTTTTCACCTTGATTTCATTTTTAATTCCATTTAAAATATGTAACTTGGATCCACAGGTAGTCCTCTGGTCAAGCTTCACTATTGGGGATAATTTGCTTTATATATCTATTATTTTAGTGTGTTTTCAGAAGATTTAGTCTTTTATATTTTATATTAACACCTGACATAACCCTTGCAATTTTATTTTAAACACTTGATCATAAATTTACGGTTGGATTTGCAATGTATTGTCATTTCAATAGACGGAAATAAAAAAAAACGCAATAAATTTATAATGGCGTTTCGAATATAGAATTCGAAAATAATCATGAAAGCGTGGGCCGAACGAGTTGTTACGAACGAAAGAAAAGCCTCTTGGCGTCGTCCGTGATTATTCAACCGGTCACGCGCCGAAACGTCCTAGCGCCTAAACGGCGGCGCCCAAACGTCCACGTGCCCAACGTGTCCACGCTCCCTAACTTCCACGCGCTCAAACGGCTCGCGCCCAAGGGGCCGGCGCCCAAATGTCCCATTCTCTAAATTATTTTCTTGTAATTAATATATATTTAGACTTGTAAATTATATAGAATACTCATCGCTAATTGTTCTTTTCGCACCGATTGTGCACTGTGGACGTCTTCAGCATGGAACGTTCTCATTCTGGCGGTTATCAGGTTGACGTAAAATTAATTAATTTTGACGTTGGCATCAAATTCATAAATTGAATTAATTAATAAAAAAATAATTCGTGACGCAGGGGTATGCACGATCATTAAGAAATTGTTTCGTGAATGAGGATTTCGTGATTACATTTACAAAGCTAATATTACAATGTGTTCTTAAGATAATTTGAGCGAAATTTTTTCTATTCAGAGCAAAATATCAACTTTCCAATGGGATTAAAATATCAACCGCTTGTCATTATTCTATTCGAGATGTTTAATCTCAATAAATACAAGCCATTTTCCTTGGGAAGTCGTACGGATTTGGTGGCACTCAAGGGGGATTTAATTTAGAATGTGAGATATTTATATAGAGATCTATCGTCAGAAATATAACTTGAGTCGTTTTTGTACGCTTTCTGAACTATTGCTTGAACAAATTCCATCACTCACCGCAATAATGTTTGAGGAATCAGCAAAATATCTGGCGTCCAATAAGAATTCTACGTATCAAGTTATTGTTAATGCCTGAGCATCATCAGGACCTGATGATGTCGGCTATTTGACGTAATCAGTCGTCGTCAAATGACGTTAGCTGTCGGTCGCCTCCCCAAAATCCAATCCCAAACCAGTCGTCTAATTCGACGTCAAAACTAATAATTATAAACAATAAATAACTAAATAATAACAATAAACTAAATAATAACAAACTAACAATAACTAACAATAATAACAATAACATTATAATAACATTATAATAACATTATAATAATATAATATAATAATAACATAACATAGTAATAACATAATAATAACATAATAATAACAATAATAACAAACTAACAATAAATAACAATAACTAAATTATAACAATAAATAAGAACTATAAACCATAATTCTTGAGAATTGTGTAAAATTTTACAAAGTTAAGGCTGAAGCTTTTGACTTTATTAAATATAAGCTTAGGAGATTTTTTTATTTAACGGAGAGTCAAAGAAGTGGAGCCAGGCTTAGTGGAGGTGGGTCCGCGGGGGCTTTTCCCCCTAAACAGCTGTCATATGTTGATATAGATTAGGAAAATATGTGGTTCAAACTACTTTAAAGACCGCTGTATACGATACATTTAAAAGAAGAAACGAATGTATGAACCCTTTCATGAGCAAAATGGTACCGTTTTAATTGTATGATTGTCTGTACTGAGACCAATTGTATGATTGTCTGAATGGTAGAACAGAAAATAGAACCAGCTATAGTTCCATTCATTTTCTTGTACAATCTACGATACATTTGTTTGTGCAATAAAATGTGCCATGTAAAGCGACCTTAAGGTAGTTTGAGCGAAATGTCATTTCACCTCGAAATCAATGAAGTTGGTCACGTTTTAAAGAGAAGTACCTCACCCATCCGAAGATATCAAAATATCAAGCCCTTACCGCACTACTTTCCGAGTTATTTGGCAAAATGTGTCAGCCATTTTACATGGGAAATGGTACGTGTATGCACTACTGGGGGAAATTATTTGTAAAGTAAGGAATTTTTAACAGGTATAACACGTAAAAAAATGACGGCGTGTAGTATGCATGATTTCTCAACCATTTTTGAAGATAAGCCATATCTTCACTGCAGTAATTTTTTTTAAAGTTCACAAGAAACCTTCCGTTCTGACGGAGTTTGAAATGTACAGCGCGAAAAAATGAGTCATGTTGAAGACTCATGCAGATATTTTTATTGAATTACTCATGATTTCAGTCATATTAATGTATGTCATTGCACCGTTAACAGTGGAATATTTAATCAATGCGTCCTAAAGCTGCATTAATTAAAACATATAGTTCGAATATATGGTTTCTATTATGATTAGGGTTCTTTCAAAACATATTTCCGAGCTTCTCGTTCTCCTTTCATGACTTGACTCCCTTCCCCGACCACTTCCAAAGTTCTCCCCCACCCTTATGTTTCCCTCCACCCTCCTTTCTTCCTTCCCCTCACCCCGTCATCCCTCCCGTTCTTTCCCCTTCCCTCCCTAATCCCACCCGCCATCAACACCGTCCCCTTATTTCCCCCTCCCCGCTCCCGCTCTCCACCTCACCCCTCCCCACCCCCAACCCTCCCAACAACATCAAACAACACGCTTCTCCACAGACACATCCACGCACACTCACACAAACCCCTCCGTGTAAACTTCCGCCCGGGATAAGAACTATGCGGTAGGTCTCGTGTGCGTAATGCGATTCAAGTTGTATGACTTCTTGATCGCAGTTTAACCGGAAAGTTGATGGAAATGCTCCAGAGACCCCTCCTTCTTCCCCCCTTGTCCCAAGGGGGGAACTTTTCGAAGGAAACCTTTTATAAGTCTCTCTCCCTTTCTGCCTCTCCTCTCCCCAACAGCTTCCTTCCTCCCCCCCCCGGACTCCCTCCCGTCAACCCCCCACACCCCCGTCTTATCCTCCCTTCTCCTCCTGACGTAACCTTTCGTGTTTCTTACTGCCGTTTTATTTTATTTTCCGTGTTTGTTTACCTCTTCTTTCCTTCTCCTCTTTCTCCTCCTCCTCTACTCCTCCTCTTCATCCTCGGCATCTCCTAATTCTCGTTCGTGACTCCCTCCGCGACGATTTCTGCCTTGCACTTCCTCTCTCGCCAACGAGAAGAAATCCTTTGTTCTTCTCCTGTCTCTTTTGAGTTGGTATGACAAAATTTTACCCCTCATCACAATACAGACAATGTTCGGATTTTAATTTTTTTTAATTTCAACAGCTGTATGAAGCAGCAAGTGAATATTTTAACTTTTTTGTGACAGAAATATCGTTTTATGTTCCTGAAATTCTCATTAATTAATTAAATATCCACGTATTGGATTTTATCTCCTATTTTTCTTATCGTGCACGGAAAGCCTCTTCAAAACTGAAGCTTTTTTTTTAATTCCGTAACATTTAATGTTATTCTTTCATTTATTGATTTATTTTACTAAGATGTTGAGTAATAACGCTTAAAGTTCCAACTTCTAAAGTTCTGACGAGATCTATGCTTAATAAATTCCTCATATTTTAATTGAAATCTCTGCGGACTTAATAACCGTATCACCCCCATTGAAATCGGATTCTTTGTCATGACAAATATCTTGAAAAGTATCATGTTGTGTGGCTGATATTTTGAAATCATTTCAAAGGTGAGATGTTTATCTTTCAAATGTGGGCAATTTATTGAATTCAATGCGAAATTGAATTTTGCCAAAATACCTGATGGTGCTAAACTATCTTAATGGAGTTCTACACTCAAAGACTTCCAGTCGCATTTCTCCAGGCAGCTCATAGAAACGGTACACAAGTGTGATTTTGATAATACTAGCTGACCCATGCGAATATTTCGCACAGTATGCAACTTCTTCCTGTGTCTTCCTTCTTTCTTCCTGTTCTTCTATCGAATATTTCGCACAGTATGCAGCTTCTTCCTGTTTCTTCCTTTTCTTCCTGTTCTTCTAACTCTCGAATATTTCGCTCAGTATGCAGCTTCTTCCTGTTTCTTCTTACTTCTTGTTCTTCTGCCTGTTTCTTCCCATGGACAATTATATGTTATTTATGTTTGTGTTAAAGATACATAACGTGAATGTAAACGGTAAACGGTCACACTGAATGCATGTAGAATGTAAACAATCTAACTAAACGTTGTGTTAATAGATGGCGCCTCCTACAGTCTTTTAAGCACGTAACCGTAGCCAACATATTAGTTGATTATATTGACAACAGATGACACTGTTAATTTTTGATCATTTTAAAAAAATTTTAACAAAAACTTTAATGTAAAACCATTTGTCTATTTGTCGTCAATCGCGGGGAATATAAGCTTTAAAACGATGTTTGAATCATTAATTTTGATGAAGAATTATGGGAGTTATGGCGTTGTGACAAAAAAACACCTTTGTGAAATAATATATATGATTTATTTTTTTACATGGTATTGACAAAGGTTTAAAACTGTATGTCTTAGAAAAATTCGAAATCACTAAGTTTTCTCTTTCGCCTGATTATACTATTTTAAATGATAAGGCGGAATTTCAATGTCCTCCAGTATTGACCGCAGTTTTAAAATCTGACTCATTTCTTCCTACACTCTCTCCCCCTCTTGGATGTCATCATCATCATCTGGCCTTCCTTCTGCTTCCCTCATTGTCCTTCTCTTACCCCAGTACTCTTCCATTACTCGTTCACTTCTCTTTCACTTTTCCCCTCCCCCCCCACACCCTCTTGCGTTAGTATAAAAGGTTCACATTTGTAAATTTCCTTCTGTTTGCCTTGAAAATGGCGCAATAGACGTCGAAACTTATAGAAAGCATCAAAACACAGTGGAACTCTGCATCGTTTTCATTGTGTGTTATACCTAGAAGTGATTCCGCCTCAAAATGAAGAAAATGCAATTTTGTTCACGATACAGCTATTTGTTGGAAAATGTGTCCTCAGATAAACAGAACTCAGTCCTCAGTCACTTAATGGCATACCATTATCAAATATAATTCACTGTGAATTTTCCAATCATTGCTAATTGAAGAAATTATATGGTACGCAGTCGCGCGTGCAAGTGCAAAAAATATAAACCAAAGAGGGCGTGATTCGTCACGAAAAGAAATCAGTTGGATTGACCGAGATTTGAACCCGGTTTCCTTTGCTCTCGTGAGCGTGATTCTGCGAGTGAAATCATTCGCGCAATCGCGAGGATTGGAAACTTATTGTTGTTACTCTTTTCCAAGAGTGTCACAAGTCGGCTATTTGCCAGGTGGAAACAATAAAATAACAGTGCAGACGTTCAAATTGTCAATTACCATAAAAATCAAAAGAAAAAATTTATTTTTTTTAATGCAAAATAAATTTTCGGCCCCTTCTTGAAAAATATACTGTTATAGGAAATGGCTCGAACAATTTTGCAGGGAGACTGTTCCAATACGCAATAGTCCTGTTGATGAATGAATTTTTTTTAAATAGTCCTTTCCGGTCGACATTTCACCTTGTATTGATGGTCATTCCTTCCCATCTGGTTAGGGTGTACTACTTTCTGTCTCAATTCCATCATGCTTTTTCTGCCGCTAGTTTTCATAGTCACGCAGGAGCAGTACATATAATCTACTTGTTTTCTTCTCCTTCCTTGAGAGTCCCATCCAAGTCCTTTGAGCAGTTTATTAATACCCTCTGTCCTCTTATGCATCTCTATTACATACTTGGCTTCCTTCCTTTGTACCTTCCCAATGGATTTCATTTGTCCCTCTTCACATATAGGTCCCAGACTAATGTCGCATTTTCTAAAATTGGTCTCGTCAGAATCTTTTATGAATTCGTCGAAGTTTAATGGTCTAAAGCGACATTGTTGGGTCCATTCTCTGCGACTGTGACGTATCTTGCTCGGCGCATCTTCTCGTCAGTCTCCAGTGCTCGACTGTGGCGAATCTTGTCTCCAGTGCTGCAATAGAGACTGGGGTCGAGAACACATTTTCTTTTGACCTCCGCTGAAATTAGCCTTGAATTGAATTGCCTCGGTGATGTAACTGCCTAACGCACCTGCCGGATATTGGGAGATCCTGGTTAAAATCCCCAGATGATTTTTTTCCTGGCGAATTTCTCCCTCTTTAGAGTATTTCTTGTGCAAAAAATGTTTTTAATGCCAGATGAAATATGACAGTCCTGACCTGAGCGCGCGCAAGTGCAAACCTACTGTCACCATCAGGTAATATGTAAAAGACTTTCTCTCATAAAATGATGTTATTAATGATAGCTTGTCCTTTGTTTAATGTGAACGACAATATCTCATATTTCCAAGCTAGCTTTGCTCATAATGTTTGCTTTCAACTTCCCCACCCCACTCCTTAGGTCACCCCTTCCCCTGCTTGAGGTCAGACTACGCCCATGCGACTGCCACCATGTTTCGCAACCACTTAGAAATATAAAATGCTTGAAATATGGTAGAAAAATAGTTTATAATCCTGTAAAGGGTCTCAGACTTCATTCATTGTGATGCGGTAAGGGAATCCGAGGTGTATCTCCTTTTATTGGTTCAAAAGAATGGCTATACAATCATCAAGCCATAAAGTTTCTTCGCCACCAAATGTCTTTTTTGAAACTAAGAAGAGATAGATAAGAAGGAAAGACAGAAAAATACTAAGTCCACTAAACACAGAGAAAGGCGAGGGAAGATAGGAACTGGAAGAATTTGCCTTAGATAGGTCATTATTTTCTTTTTTTATATATTATATTAGAAGATTATCAAGTGATTATATTAAGAGCTATCATTATTAATATCCTTTAATGTGCTAAAGTCTTTTACATAGTACCTGATAGTTACGATAGGTGTGCAGTTGCGCGCGCTCTAGTCGTGAGTGACGTTTCCTCTGGCACTTAAAAAAGTTTTGTGCGCGATAAATACTCCAAAGAGGGAGAAATTTGCCATGAAAAAAATGATTTGACTTGATAGGGACTTCAGGATTCAGGATCTCCCGATTGCCGGTACGTGCGTTACCCAGTTATATCACCTTATCAAGAATGACGGACGCAAAAAAATGTCAGGTGAGATACTAAGGAAAATGAGAGTTGGGCTCTTCAGTCACATAATGAGGATGGACGGCAGTAGTCTCGAAAAATAAATTTTCATACATGTTTATGAGAGGTAGAAAAACAAACTGTAAAGGAGAGGAGAGTATTATGGAATACCATTTACATTTCTAAAAATAACTTTGCTGGTTTTTTAGTAAAAATTCCCAAATCATCATGAGTACATACTGTAACTAGTTGTAATGAACTATCACTTGTGAAAAAAAATACTTTTTATTTGGGTGCTATAAAAAATTTTATTTAAAAAAGTTACAAATGGAGGTTAATATGAAATAGTCGGGTAATATGGAATAGGTAGTTCAGACCATTGAAAAACTAATTTAACCTAACAAAACAGTTATTTATAGCTATAAAAATCATATTTTTAAGACAATGTCCTGGGCATTTCTGCTTCGAGTCTATTTACAAAAGTCGCAGATATAATCTTCTGTCTCTGCTCCTGTACAGTCAATGTGTGCCCACAGAGAATAGCTCAAGCATTGAATCCAAATTTCCCCTCGTTGATCTTGGGAGAATTTTCCATTGCAGAAGATACATTCAGCGTCTTTGTATTAAACTCAAAACCCATTTTATAACTTCGGTTTATTTTTGCCAAGTTATATAGAATACTGTACTTTTACGTCGGGTAGTATGGCATACCAAGTATTCCATAATACCCGACACGCCATCTTGAAAAATGAACCTTTAAACTGATGGACAAAACATTGTCAGCAAAAAAAACGACCACAGTATTAAAATCTAAAATTCTTTTAGCGTAAATTATGTATAACATCAGTGTTCGAGTCGCATGTGTACTAGGGGCTGAAAATGTTTGAAAACTCACCGGCAAAAACTCTTGAAAATCACAAAACACACTTCGTTCTGTAGCAAGTGATACGACGACAACAAGCGATCAACTCTCACTGAACTGCAACATAGAAGTATTGCCTTAGTAGATCATGGTATCTCCACGTGAAGGCAGCACCAAACAGAGCCGAAACCTCGGTATTCCATATTGCTCGACTATTCCATAATACCCTCCTCTCTTCTAGGTCTTAGTGACAAAGAAAGAATTGGAAGAGATGGGGATGGGCGGAAGACATAAATCGGGGAAAAACCATGTAGAAGATTGATAAAAGAAAAATACAATGGTGTCCGGATGAAGGTGAAAATAAGCGAATAAATATCACCTGGGCGGGAGGGATGAGAAGAAAAGAAGGCAAAGGGATGATTGAAAAATAAAGGATAGCAAGGAAAGAAGCAGTAATTGAAAATAAAAAGGTGGCAATCAGGGGACTGCCTTCAGAAATGAATACTTTAATTTAGGCCGGTTGCAAGAACGTTTTACTATGGAATCAATAGTTCTGAGATCCATAAAGATATAGATCTCATGAATATATTCGGGTTGCAGGAACACACCTACTAGTTACATAATTTACCAATAGTTAATATCATCGAATATTTGATCTAATCTTCCACTACTGGATACAGTTTACGAAAGTTTAGCGAATGAATAGTTGCTGATACACATAATAATTAGTCAATAAGAGTAAACAAACTGGGCATTTGTCTCAAAACATCTATTTTATCAAGTAATTAAGTCTCTTGGCATCCACCATATTGGCTTCCTATGGAACTCATAACTCCATGCCATAAGATTTAAAACAAATAAATCTATCGATCGTTTCTGCAACACTTGTTGAACGGTTGCCGTGGCTTATGGGTCCTATAACTTTGTGGAATAGATTTGTGCCGTTCCTGCCACTGGCCATCAATGAAGTACAATCATTGGTTTGTATTGGTTTCATAAATTTACGTAAGGCAAAAATTGAATGATTGTACTTTGTTACTCAATAAGGTTGTTTTTTGTTTATATTTTCAAATTTCATTCATGATTTTAAATGACGATTAGGCCATAATTTAAGGTGAAACATCATAATTTCGACTCTTATTTAATAAATAAAATTGAATACTGTAGTCCAATCTAATTCCACTTCCCAGGTGCCTGTATTATTCATTCAACCCTGTTGCCTGAAATTATTAAAAGGCAACGTAATGGCCTGAATCGTTCATTCTAACACATCACATGTCTCTGTTTTTCCTGGGAGCTTCTGAAATTACTTTTCCATCGCTCAGGTTATGCTTTCCTAGTGGTAAAAGCTACCCTCCATTCCCGATTGAATCGCCATAGGCGTATTTTATCGCTATCTATTAATATGAGACTCGGCTTCAAAGCTCCCGGTCGCCATGGGGAAACGGTTCACCGAAATCGAGTTATTTGGAGTAATTTTACGAATGTTTTTATTTTAAAAAAATCACAAATTCGAAAATAAAACGAAATTTGGTTGAAATAAAAATAATTTTTATTATATTTTCTTCCATTTAGCGTTCGTCTCGGCTTCGTGCGACCAATATTTATAATTTAAATATTCAAAAGAAAAGAAGACTGAAAGCGGTGAAGTGCGGAATAATGCGTAAGGGTGCAGCGTGATTCGTTCCAAATGCTCTCGCGAGTTTCTACACTTTTCGCCTTTGCAAATAGTGTTTGGTCAGGTCTCGCTTCAGAGTTTTTCACTAAAAAAAAACAAAATCAATGCGTAGGATGTTTGTTGAGTGGTTCGCAGGCGACCAAACTCGAGAGAGGATAAATAAGGCATAAATAAAATCAAATTGTTAAAAATTTTATTGGAAATAGTCAACGCCATGACCTACGAAATGCACTCCAAACCTATTGAACGGCATATTTTGCGCGTCTTATTCTTTGAGTGCATACTACAACACAGGTAGCGCGATATGAGAAAAACACTTCGGCTGTATTGCGAGTCCGTAGATTTCTTTGAATGCTGTATGAGACCGTGATGCTGGACAGATATTCTAACTGCTCGAGTGATGGTTTCCTTCTTAAAAGTCTTTTGGAAATAGATACCTGTGGCAAAGGCAGTCAAGAGCGAACGATGTACCTTTCAATGCTCCCTTATTTCTATTTCTCCTTACCATTAGTAGTAGGAGATGAAATTATTTTACATATCAACTTGAACGATACTACCCCATATTCTCTGCAATTCATTATTATATGTACAGAAAACGAGTATAAAAAGTTGCTTTTGCTTATAAAACTAATGGCTAGTGAATCACAGACTTCGAGTACAGCGGAGGCGGCTCCACATAAACTCACGACCGAGTGTAACCAGCGCCATCTTAGCTAGCTTACTGTTTAGTAGTTTAAGAAACTGCGAACCTATTTTATTCCTCCTCGCCGTCGACTCTTTCGTAGTGTCTTCCTGTACTCATCATTTACTGCGGTCATATGGAATGTCTGCACGCCTGAAAATGTACAAAATCAAATATCTCCGCGAATGCTAAAACCGTATTTACGATCACTCGGTTAGTTTACAAATAACTCCTGTGCAACGTTGTCACACTGAATCGCACGGTTTCTGGTTGTCTGTAGGAAACACCTTCGCGGCAAAAAAATATTTTTATTTTATTTACCTATACTTTTTATTTTTTCGATGATTAATAAATCATGTTTACTGCACTTGGGATTTTAACTACTTGGGAAGTAAAATAACGTGGGATGGAAGAAGTGCAAGAGACATAAAATGCAGAATCAACCAAGCGAAGTTAGCATTCAATATAAAAAGAAAACTCTACTAACGTCAAAAAGCGTTGGTTTAGAGGTAAGGAAAAACTTATTGAAGACCTACGTTTGGAGTGTTGCGCTATATGGATTCAAATCGTGGACTGTTGGGGGAAGTGAAATGAAAAGACTTATCATTTGAAGCATGGTGTTACGGAAGAATGCTGAAAGCAAGCTAGACAGAAAGGAAAACGAATAAAGAAATCTTTGAAAAAGCTCAAGAAGAAAGAAGCATAGTAAGAATCATTAAAGAAAGGAGAGCAAACATATTGGACATCTACTACGGCACGATAATCAAGTGACAAGGATAATTGAAGGAAAAATTGAGGGGAAAAACTGCAGAGGAAGGCCCCGACTAGATTTCATGAGCCAAATTATGAAGGATATGAAATGTAGAACATACATTAAACTTAAACGAAAAGCTGAGAAGAGAGATGAATGGAGGTCTGCTACCAACCAACTCAAGGGTTGAAACGGAAGAAAAAGACACTTGGTTATTTATTTGACGAAATCTAGGTGCTAGAAATACCTCATATTAAGTACATACTGCCTCTGGAGGGCACGTCTCCTATCTGTCCTATGTAAATCAGCTAGTCTTTTCAGGCAAATTGCTCGAAAAGTAGTCTGGTATGTGGTGAATATTATGATGCCATTGGAAAGATGAGTTTTTTATTCGAGATGAGGTAAAATTTATCAAATTCCAGTTCAATTGATTTTTCGCTCAAACTGCCTTAAAAACTCCTTGGTCTTAACACTATATGGTCGCAATTATGAAACACCAGTATGAGAAAAATTACTGCTACTACATTTATTTTTTAGAAGACCAAGCTAAGCATTTACAAAAATTGCAGTTTATTAGATAATAACCTTTATTTTGAAATGTGACGAATTTGTATTGTATGTATTTAATTTACAATTATACATTACATAATAATATTTACAGAAGGTACACTTCAACATTACCTATATAACGTACTCTTTTTTAAAATTTCCCAATTTTGTCTTTACATATGACAGTTGAAACTATTCATTTCAGAGCTCCGCCAGGCACGCCATCGTCAGTGAATAGCCTCACACATTCATCTATTCCAAATTTTTGACAAACCACCGAAAGAAACGCGACTTTCCACGCCCTTAATCCGAAGCGTTACAATTCTGTCTTGTGCAGCAAATAAACGGAAAAGCCTTTCAGAAAGAAGATATTTCAATGGTTTCGAAATGTAACAAATTTGACTCGCTCGTTCGTAAAGGGTTTATTCTCCGCGTTAAATATCTGAGCATCGCTGAGCGCACGGTCTCTCCGCTGCTCGCAAGTGTCGTCCTCCATCCATTTATCCTCCAATGGGACGCGCCCAAGCTGCCAGGGCGTCGGCGGATATGGCGTCATGAAGGTTATCAAGTGCGGGGTGTACCATTAGCGGCTTGTCCGGAGAGGAATTATGCGACACGCGTGCCATCTGGATAACCAGTCGCAAGAGAAGATCAATGATCAAGGGAATGGAATCTATCGATTTATAACGCGATGAACCCTGTCGGTTTGCACCGCAAGACCATGTATCGGTATCAAACCTCTCAGGCGAAAATTGCCGAGGACCGATGTATCGTATCGTGATAATGGCATTCTCTACTCAATCGTCTCCATAAATAATCATTTGTATTCTTCTTTTGTATAACGTTTGATGAAAAAATGAAGCGTCGTAGTTGACCACTTGGTTAAACTGCCGTTTCTCCTTCACGACTTCAGGCGTCATTTCCTGGAAGATTCTTGTATTCAATCTACAACCACATGCTATCCTGCGAGCCGCCGCATGGGCGTTTGGCCGGGGGTGATAGGAGACCAGCCTTGTAAAGATGTAAGGGATAAGATTTTGGGAGGTGAAATGGTGACGTGTATTATAGGAGTGTATTTAGTGGAGCTCAGCTTTCATTGTGGTTACTTATTGTGCGCGGAAAGAACGAGTTTTTGTACCTGTCTGTTCGGCAATGTATCTCTCTTATTTTATCGCCTCTGTCAGACCTATAGATGTAGTGAGGCGTCATTATAATATCCTCTGTGTCGCTCTGAAACTTACCAGCACTGAATATCTCAAGCAACCTAAGCCTAGCAAGTAGCTTCCGAGTCTCGAAGGGCTCCCACATTAATCCCTCTGAAAGTTGTGACACACTATATATACACTCGTAGCAGTTTTTAGAGAAGCGTTCAACTTATCTTTTTTCTTTGGTTAAATCTTTGTTTAGAATGTTTTTTGGTTAGACTCAATATTAAAAGATGCTTCGTAATATTACACAATTAATAATTCATTAATCAATTTATAATTAATTAATTGTGGAAAAGTACGATGTATAATTTTTTTATAGATTCTAATACCGTTTCTACTTTCTCCATTTCTTTATGGGACACGTAGAGGTAGTTATTTTGATCGAGATTTTTCCCCAGTCGTAACAGAGACATATTTAATCTTCATTTTTTAATACAAGCAGCAGTGAGGAGCATGAAGTAAATATGCATTGTTCACTCATGACGATGAAACTTTGATAATCATTGTTGTGAGTTCATGAACATTGGCAAGTGACGACGATTTTCATTTCCCGCTTCCAATCCTCCAGAAGAATTGTGCAGATGTAAACATTACTTCGGTAACTGGGGCGAAATAGTGTGAAAAAGTACCAAGTTTTATAATTCAAAAGGGGTATATTTCTCCTCCACGAATTAAGCCTTACGTAATCAAATGTATCCCATTCTAGCCGGCTACTCTGCCTACTCCAGGTCACCTACCGAAGTTTCCTCACCTAACGCACCGTATACCAATCCCTTCCATGTCTGTCAACCATTCCGCCCGTCACACTTACTCCATCCTTCTCCTCGGCACATTGCATTGAAATTCCCCCGGGAGCAACAAAATTATGAGGGAATAAAAGCCATATGTATAGGCTTCAACAAAACCTTGAAGAGTTTGTCCATTTTTTTTTCAAATCTGCCGTCCGTTCATTGGTATAATTCGGACTCCTAGAACCCCTGTCGAACTACCACCCCTATTAGCCACCACTTCTCAGCGGAACATTTGGTGATCGCTTAACATGGGTTTCACTGTATTGTACTCTTAAAAGCGGAGATACCTGTCTGCAAAAACGAGGCCTACGTGACGTTAAACAGTAATGCCAGCACAAATATTTGGTGCATTTTTTTCTTGCCTGACGATTCTGAAAACTCTTCTTTTATTTTGACCAAAGTTGACTTTTATAGAAGAGGTGAGTGATATGGCGACATCTGGAACTGCTTCGCTTGTTGCAGGGCGTCGTTCCACTTTTGTATTACTATGATTTATCCCGAAAGAAAATAATTTTGGAAGAGAAGAATGAATGTGATAGACGTGGATAATATAGCCGGTTTAGAAATCACAGCGTTTGTTCTTCGCTCTGTTCGAGTTTTAGTCATTCGTTGAGATTATATGTTGCATAAAAATATTTGTGCATCTTTAAAAACGCGCATAAATTATGACTGGAATTCTTATAGCTCTTATTATTGAATCCTAAAATGGTCAAAAGTTTCAATTCTGTTTGCAGAATTTCTGATACGAGGGGAGTCCCGCCTGTGTGGTGAAAAACCCACCCAGGCGGGACTCGCACCCGCGACCCTCGGTTTAGCAGGCTTTACCCCGCCGCCACCGGGGCCGATTCATTCAAGAAAGTAGTATAGTAATAGAAAGTAGTAGACTTGTAAGTATTGATAACCTTTATTTCCTCCTTAATTGTGTTAACTCTTGATTATAATAAATTATTTGTCGGGTTTCGGCTAATTCAAGTGATAACGAGCATATCTGCTAGTATGTTTAGGTCTACATGTATAAGATTGGCCTTGGTATTTTGTGTCGGTTGTGTTTTTTAATGTTCTCGTACAAAATTATTTATGTATGCTACATCGAGTCTTCCTCGGCCAAATTTTTTACCGTTGTTTACACTCATACCATCCTACCGCAGTCATGTGACCAGGTCGTAACTGGATGCGATTTCATCGCAGAATTGAAATGCCACTTGCTAGAAAAATGGAATGCCAATCTACTTTTCCGTGTAAGTGTGAGAACCGACTATTCGATCTCCCGTGGAATGCCCTCGAATTTCTCGGCACTGCTCCTTATTCATCATCATCATCTGGTGTTCTGTCTGCTGGCAGGTCGCGTACACCACTGCTGTCTCCATCCGCTTCTGTCCCGAGCTTCCTTCTTCGCTTCATCGTAGCTGATGTTCTTCACCTGATCCACCAATTTAATTCTTCTCCTTCCTCTCTTTTTCTTTCCTTCAATTGAACCCCCAAGTGCCACAGTCATTATACTTTTCCCCCTCGTCACATGGCCCAACCAGTTTCCTTTCCTTTTCCTTATTTCCTTTAGGAGCGATCTTCCTTCTTTTACTTTGCTCAAAACCTCTTCATTTCTCATCTTATCTACCCATCTTACTTTTCCCATCCTTCTCCACACCCACATTTCATAAGCTTCTATTCTATTCCTTTCCCTCTTACCTAATGTCCACGCTTCACATCCATACATGAAAACGCTACATGAATAACATTTAGCTAGTCTCTTTCTCAGCTCCAGATCCAGGCTTGTATTGCATGACAAGTTTTCTTCTGGCTGAAGGCCTCTTTTGCCATTGCTATCCTTGCTTTTATTTCTGCAATACTTCTCCAGTCGTCTGTCACCATCGTTCCTAGGTACCGGTAACTTTTAAATTTTCCTATTACACTTTCATTTATTTGCTCCTTATTAGAGGTGGGAATTTCGGTTCATTTCGAAGATTCAATTCATACGATTTGACTCGTGTCAATTACTCATTCTTTTAAATAATTCATAATGAACGACATGAACCAAGGGAGACTTGAGGAACCTAAAAGTGCCTATACTTAGAACAGCTTACCTATACCATGATGCCTGGAGTTGTGAGCATAAAAACTCATTTAATTTCGGTTCGTTTCGAACATTCGATTCATATGATTTGATTCATGTCAATTATTCGTTCTTTTAAATCGTTCGTAATGAACGACATGAACCAAGGGAGACTTGAGGAACTTGAAAGTGCAGCTTATACCATGATGCCTGGATTTATGAGCATAAAGACTCATTTAATATCGGTTCGTTTCGAACATTCGATTCATACGATTTGATTCATGTCGATTACTCGTTCTTTTAAATCCTTCATAATGAACGACATGAACCAAGGGAGACTTGAGGAACTTGAAAGTGCAGCTTATACCATGATGCCTGGATTTATGAGCATAAAGACTCATTTAATATCGGTTCGTTTCGAACATTCGATTCATACGATTTGATTCATGTCAATTATTCGTTCTTTTAAATCGTTCGTAATGAACGACATGAACCAAGGGAGACTTGAGGAACTTGAAAGTGCAGCTTATACCATGATGCCTGGATTTATGAGCATAAAAACTCATTTAATTTCGGTTCGTTTCGAACATTCGATTCATACGATTTGATTCATGTCGATTACTCGTTCTTTTAAATCCTTCATAATGAACGACATGAACCAAGGGAGACTTGAGGAATCTGAAAGTGCCTATGCTTAGAACAGCTTACCTATACCGTGATGCCTGGAGTTGTGAGCATAAAAACTCGTCCATAATGCCGCGGCGAATGGAGACTATATATTAAGAAACTTACGTACTTGAGATGTTTGGGTGCGTATGGTTGTGTTCGGTGTTATATTCAATCAACTTAATACGATCTCCTCTATGAAATAATTCCTTAGTTTTTATCGGTAAATTCTATAAGCGACCAAAAGACTATGGAATGTTTGGAATGTGATTTGTACCAATCACGTTGCTCTCCATTCACGAACAGCGTAATTTTGGTTCGATTTGAATCAAATCAAGTTGTTCCCGATCACTCATGAATCGTATGATTCTTCTCAATTCTACACAAACCACTCCACTAGACCTATGAACGAGAACAGCTTGATTTGATTCATTATGGAATGGAAAATGTTATTCAATTCAATTTGTCTCGTGTTAATAATAAATCGTTCAAAATGATAGAATAACTAATGATGGACACGGCTCTACTCCTTATTTCCCGAGTGATTTTGCTCTCCTCTTGTGGCGTGCGATGTCTTTTTGGGCGATTCCACACTCTCTCTCTCTCTCTCTCTCTCTCTCTCTCTCTCTCTCTCTCTATTTCTCGTGTGATTTCTCTGAACACGGACGGAGCAATCGAGCGCACTTCCTCGTTACTCGTCCTTTATCGCGATTTCCAAGTGGCATTCCTCAATGCCTCACCCTTTCCTCTCCCTCTCCGTGTTTAATTTCCTCCGTGAATGCGGCTTAATATCCTAGTAATAACGGTATTCGTTTATTGAAAGGATTATCACCCGATCCGAGTGAATTTTCAATTAAAGCCAATGAAATGGAATTTTACTACGTGCTTTCTCATGATCTGGATTTACAATTTTCAGTCAGGACCGTAACAAGATCGTGTAATCACTGGGAAAATGTGCTACATAATTAATTTTTATTTATTTGATTTTATTTTATTTGATTAAAGGATCACATACAGCGTGATGCCCTTTTATAGGGAACGTATAACAAACAAAAAAGGACACAAACGTAAAAATATAACAAGAAGAAGGTGACAATTAATAACCCAACATGGGGAGGTAGTATAAATTACGTTTTTCAGGAATGGCATGTGGCTAGATTAGCGAAGATGCTAGAAGATCAGGTAAAATATTCTGATGAATGGAATTTAGAAGAGAAAAGAGGCGAAAAATAAGGAAGCGTTTGGTAAATGATAAACTGAGAGAAGGGATATGGACCAATGAGTGAGTCCTGGTGTATCGGGTGGGTAATCTGAAATGTATCAAGGAAACTAGGTCGGGGAAGTCAATGGTTGAGTTTAGTGTGCTATGAATAAGTTTTAGAAGTTTAACGACAGAAAAAGTATGTTTCAACGCTGATTTAAAATGTTAGCCTGTTGTTTAGAAGGTTGTTCCCGTGAGAAAGGACATATGTGTTATTTGATTCATATTCTGGATTCTTATGGAAAAATACGTCATCTGTCTGATATAATCGACAAAATGTTACCTTTCCGTGCTGTTTTTCTCGCAAATTGAGCTTGAAATCACATGGTGCTCAATGAAAGAATGACAGAAACACGAGGGAAAATAGTATACAAGGTAAATTTTAAGGCTTTACTTTGTGGAAAGGTGACACATGAAAAAATAACTCATTTTGTATATATTCATTCCACACTGTTTTATTGTCACTGACCATGGTTTCGACAAAGTCGGTCATTATCAAGGTTTCAATCGATTACCTGGATAATGACAGATATTTTCGAAACCATGGTCAGTGAAAATGAAATAGCGAGGAATGTACAATGTGAGTTCTCATTTAAGGAAAAATAGTGTTTCTCTGTCTAACATAAATGCCATTTCCACGAAAATCTGTTTTTAAGAAGCTAAACTCCAGGTAAATTCTTAATATATAAAAATGAATGTGTGATTGTGCGGTCACCAAATCACAGCACGGAATGACCTGAAAGTTTGTTACATGATTCATTATATTACTCGAAAGATGTATGACTACTTTTTGCTTACCTCGATCCGTACGGGATCCATACGAGGAAGGTATGATAAAAGAATTAGAGCGCGTGCAAAGGAGATCCGCTAGGTTTGTTAAAGGCCGTTATGATAAATGTATAAGTGTTACGAATTTAATAGAAGAACTCGGATGGGAATTACTATCAGAACGCAGGTTAAAATTTAGATTAAACCTTTTAAGTAAATTCGAAACCGATTTGTTTACAGATGACGTTAGATATATATTAAGAACCCCTGCGTATTATGCTAGGTTTGATCATCTTAACAAGATTAGAGAGATAGATTGCCGTACCGATAGATTTAAAATGTCATTTTTCCCGCGTACAATAAGAGAGAACAATAGGCAGCGTAGCAAAGGGATAGGTAGGTGAAATATAGTTAGAGTAGTCTGTAGTGCATGATGTATGTAATAACAACCAATAATCCCTTTCTTATTATGTAGATACTAACCATATAGCTCCATGTGAGCCTATTTTCTAGCATGTCTCTCTTAAATATCCTAGTTGCATGTCAATAGTGAATGTTTGGTGATCTTCCCCCCCTGCCACACACCCTCGGGGTGGCTCGCAGGGTATTACGTAGATGTAGATGTACCTAATGGTCTCCGGTGCGACTACAGACGAGTAAAAGTATTTCCATAATCAATACATGTACAGATCGTTTTTCTGGCATGCAGACCTTTTTTCTTTTGCATATTTAAATAAGAAATAATGGTTGTACAATGTCACGTTAATAACAATTGGAAAGAAAAGTAAATAAACATTCTTTTTCTTGCGATCGAATTTTGTTTTTCAAATTATTTTCTTTGAATTTAAAAAAAATCATGAAATTGCTAAAAATTCAGCATTTTTGACTCGCTGTCCCCTTGACGACCGATAGATATCATTGGTGAAGCCGAACCTCTTATGGATATATGGTTAATATAGGCCGATAACGTATTAATTGAAATAGAAGAATAATTTTATTCCTTAAAAATACATTTTGCGCGATATATATCGATATATTTCGATTGTTATCGACAGTATTAAAATAATTTCAATGTTTTTCACAGCCGTTGAATCTCAACGGGTATCTTCTGCTAGCTGATTATATATAAGATATGTGGACGCCAGAAGTCAAGGGGTCTAAGTGACATTGTTGAAAAAAATAAGTTAGGTACAGGAATGGGATGTGAAAATATTAATCTTTTAGGTGGTAAAGGGATCCAAGTGTTTTTCTTGACAGGTGCTGCTATCTAGGGTAATGCCTCCTAACTACTTAGTGGGTTGTACCAAACATTTTCTACTTTGACTTAAGTTTTCTCTAAACAATGGTTTTGTTACTTAGACCCCTTGACTCCTGGGGTCCTCATATATGCTCCTTAACGCCTTGTCTTTTGAGTTACTAGCTAATTACTTTCAAAACTGATGTCTAGATATAGTAATTCCACGGAAATGGCGTTAAGGTCGACGTCTGCGACTACAAAAAATTGTTCATTAAAATATATCCGTGTAATAAATGGTATTTTTGTGTGACTTATTTTTCTTTTTCAACAGCTAACGCATACCTTCATCGTAAGCTGGATTTTCAAAACTATTTGAAAATAAAAACACGTTCGAATAAAGTGGGTATTTGATTGAAGTCGCATAGTCGTGCGGAACTTCCTTTAAATGTGTGAACATGATTGTAACCGTCGTGACAAACGTTAATTCCTCCGGTCAAACGAAATGCGGTTGAAATAATAAGAACTTTTACTATTTTTTCTTTCATTTGGCGTTCGTCTCGAATTCGTACAACCAGTACCGTATTTCACCGTATACCTAATCGTCGCAGATTTTATGCCAATTTTTTTAGCCTAAAAGTATGGTGCAACCATTATGAGGGGAAATAAAATAAATAAAATTGCGTCAGTATTAGTTGTACATAGGTCATTTATTACGTACTTAACTGCCTTTATTTCAAAGCTAGGATCTCATGAATGGTAGACCTACGATAAGTACAATGCATTAAAATTTAAGACTACAAATCGACTTTAGCGCAATAGTGCTATTTCGCGACTATTTTTGAATGGCAGGTAGAAATTTTCGTCAGGTAGAGTGCAAAATTACGAAAAATTTTTCCTTTTACAGCAAGTGTCGTGACGAACAGAATTAACATGCGACGATTATGCGATGAGAAGTCGTGAACCAATTTTTGGACTGAAATATTAGGGTGCGACGATTATGCGATGAAATACGGTATTTCTTATGGAAATATGCAAAAGAAAAGAAGACTCTGCGGCGAAGAGCGGACAAATATGTACGGGTACAGCGTGACGCATTCCAAATGCTCTCGCGGGTTTCTATGTTTTTTGCCAATAAAGTTTTCGTCAGGCCCCGCTTAAGAAGTTTTCACTTAAAAATCTATACGCATAAAAAATGTATACGTATGTTTTTTTTGAGTGGTCTGTAGGTGGTCAAAGTCGAGATGAGAAGAAAAAGGCGAAAATGAGAAAAGGGTTAAAAAATTAATAATGAACAACCAACGCCACGACTACGAAATCCATTCATGCCCTCCTGAACGGCATATTTCACACGTCTTATTCTCTTAGTACATACATACTACAGCAGAGGTAGCGCGATGAACTTTAGGGGGGAAACCATCTCGGCCGTGTCTTTAAGCACGTTAATTTCTCACGATTAATCGTAAGATTTATTTTGATGGTATACGGACCGAATATTGAAGGAGACTCGAGTATGTTTTTTTTGCTGTGCGTCTGTGCATCCTCCTGCGCACTTGTATGCTTGCCTGAACGTGTAGTGTACACAAGTTACGACACCGTGAAGAAAAGGAGTGGGGAGGAAGAAAACACATCACGGAAGAGAAAGAAAGCCTTGTCTTTCCATCTGGTTTTCGTTCTCTCCCGCATTCTCTTCCCCTCTCTTTTTCTGTTGTCCCTCCCTCTCTCATCCTGCTATCCTTCTCCTCTTCCTCCATCACTTTCTCAAACCGCCCGTGCGCTAACTCTTCATGCTTTATCTCCTTTTTTCATCCCCGCCCTCTTTTTCTGTTTTTTTACTCAGTGTTTCTTTGTCTTCCCTCTCTGCCTCCATTCCTCCCCTGTCATTCGCCACCCTCTCACATGGTTCTGGCATACCGCTTTCCAAAATGTGCTCTACTGGGCCTTGGGGTCCCCCGCTAGTGAGGCTCCTTCTGCGGGAGGTATGAAGATGACAAAAATCACAAAAACTATCTTGCTGCTTCCATTGAGGTATATGGAGAGGGCACTTGCTATGGTGGTCAATGCTAACAGCTGTAAAATGGGCGTGGCCTGTCTCCCATCTTTGTTAACCCCGATCTTCCTCTAGCGCTAACAGGCTGTCTGGCTAGTTTTGGTATTTTATGATGTTTTCCATCGGAAAATTACTAGAAATAAAAATAAACATATTTATTTCACTTCAAAAGGTATGCACCAAAATATATACAAAAATAGTGAAATTAGGCACCCTGGAAGATATATATTCTTGTATGGGGGTTGCCATTCGATGAAAGTATAGCATTGCTTGGCAGTACATTTTTCAGCATCAGAGTAGAACAAAAATAGTTGTTTTATGAATCATCAAAATGACATGCGTCCATACATTGCGAGTAAAAGTAGATGCACAACCTTAGTAAACAGATACAAAATGAAATAGGAAAACAATAATAGTGAACTATTCATGAGCAAAATATGTATATTCAAATAGAATTTATAGAAAAATAGAATGGTATAAAAAATGAGCATAATCAGTGGAACCCTTGTCTTTAAGAAACTCAAGTAATAGTCTTAAAGAAAAATTCAATATACTTATGACGAAAAATCGGCATCCATTTACTATTTCATATCGATTCTCTCTACACACACACAATATTTATTAATTAAAATAATTAATAATCCGCATTACTGGTGAAAACTATTGTAAAATCGAGTAAAATCCACTGCACAAAACAACCGATGTTTCAAGAGTTAGTTGCCTTCGATTTCGAATAGATGGTGGATATTCTTGCTTAGCATCTGTTAATTCGTCCATTCTGTCTTGCTATCCAAAGTAAAGAAAGGAAAAAGCAGGGATAACCAACATGGTTGTAATTTCGGTTGTCAGGTTAAAGTTTGATGGCTAATGCCCATTCCATCCATCTAATTGGCTGCTTCCGTATACCTAGCCGTTTTTACTGTGGTGTTCTTTATTGATCTAAGTATGTACCTTTTCATACACACTTCCGTGCGCACATGCTGTGTAATATGTGAGCATTGATTGTTATAACTAACCTCTAAATATTCCTCGGGTCTCCTCGTGAAACATTTGCTTCAAGAAAGGGTTGCGTGGCTGAAAAAGCTTAAGAACCGCTCCTCTGTCAGAATTTCTTTGCGTTGCGCAGAGGAGGATTTTGGGTCACCGGCAACCGGCTGTTGAGCTATCAGAATCCTGCGAATTGGGGGAGTTAGGTTGTTTACTGTCGAGCCTTTCAAATTGCTGACAACACCAGCGCTTCGAGAATTGGGATGACAAACAACTAACCGTCGTCCCGTTTCGACCCATTTCACGACGAGACCTCAAGATTGTGTCCTTATTGCAGTCATGGTGACGTAAGGTTTAAATAATTTTCCAAATGGCAGTCCCTTATCAACTCGTTCTGCAATGAGACCTAACGATCGGCCGATCGACCTATTACAGCCACGGCGATGGGTGATTTTAACCGTAGGCCTGTAATATCCTTGCGCTCTGGCTAATTTCGCGTAGTACATTATGGCTCCCTTGTCTCACTCCCTCTCTCGTTGCCTCCCTCTCTTCCCCTCCGTCCTTTTCCCTTCACCCCCTCCACTTATATCTCCCCACCGTGCTGCGCAGGCCCGCGCCAGGAACTTCCGCGGTAGCTCTACCTATCGCTCATTCTGCAGTCATCCTCCTGCTCCTCCGCTACTTTGGTGGCCTCGTGATTTAGTAGCGGTTTCCCGACGCGACAGACCGAGTCAAAACAGATACCGAATCCCTCCTTTCCGTGTTCGCATTGTTTTAAAAATACCACTCTCACTCACGACTTGCCCTAGCACATAAAAAATGGGCGTGTCAGTTAGTGGACGCCCGACGCATGTGGAACTTAGAACTTTGTATAGAGCCAGACGTGCGACGTGCAAAAGAAATATTATCACTAAAAATAAGCTGTTGGACACTTAATCTTAATTAAGTTCCTAAAATCGCTCTAATATCTGTTCCTAAAAGATATAAATCTTGGACATACCTTCGTAAACTAAGTATAAGAAAAAATCTGAGATCTCGAGGTCAAAACTAGTAATTTTCATATTTCAAATCATGGAGTAGAGGTAATAAACTAGCTGAAACTATTCGCTTTGACTAATTGGTTAAAGTCAATAGTTTAAGCGATTTTAAATGATTTCCTGTGATATTAGCTTTTCGCAATTAAGACACCACAACGTGAAAATATCCCGTAAGAAAAGAACAATATAATCTAATCGACATATTTCAGTCCATAAATCGTCGTTATAGATGTAGTTTTTCATGTGGTACATACATACATATCCAAATCCTGTTCCTCTCTACGTGGGTCTAGGAGTTCACTAAACCTCGCCATTGTCCTCTATCGTTCCATATCTCTCGTCGGTCAACTTCATCCCAATGGTACCCTCTTGCCTCCACGACCCTACTCACTTCGTCAATCCAACGTCTCTTCGGCCTTCCTCTCGGTCTTATACCTTCCTCTATTGTGCTTAGCATTACTTTAGGCAGTCTTGTTTCTTCCATCCTTTTAACATGTCCTAACCATCTAATCCTATTGTCTACTATTTTTTATCCACTTTTTTATATTTATTTGCTCCCTTATGTTCTACTTCACCCTACCTTCACCCTACTTCAGGCATCTGCTCCCAATTTCACTTCGCCAGAAGCTGGTTCAAACTCTGGTATTCCCATATTTTGACTATTGTTCAATCATTTTCTCAGATGTTAACTCAGAACTGGGTATTAAGCTGCAGCGTCTTCAAAACTCCTGTCTGCGTTTTGTTTTCAACATCCGCTATGATGAACACGCCACGCCTTATTACGAAAAAATTAAATGGCTGAAATTGCAAAAGGCTTTATACGTGTTCAAGGTCCTGAAATCCAAAAACCCCACCTATTTGTATGAAAATTTTATATGTAATGCAGATACAGGAAAAAGGTCAACTCGTGTCACTGAGTTATTTTTAGTCCCTAAATTCCATACCTTATTATTTGAGCAGTCTTTCCTAATTTCCTCATGCAAGTTATGGAATTGTTTACCTGTAAATGTTAGAACCTCTATGACAATTTCGATGTTCAAGAGAAACATGACCGATTACCTATGTAAAATTGCTTAGTTTTTTGTAATCTTTTACGTTATGGCATGTATTTATTTATTTTCTATGTTCCAGGGGACTTAAAGTCCCAGAACAATAAAGACTATTTTCTATTCTATTCTATTCTATGTTGGAATTTCTCACTCTGTCTAGTTTGGTTTTCCCCAGCATTGATCTCAAAAACTTCATTTCTCCTGCTGTTACCCTGTTCCACTGTCTTCCCGTCGTTGTCCAAGTTTCAGCTCGATATAAAACTATTGGTAGATAGTACGTCTTGAAAATGATCATTTTTCCCTGTTGTGGTATCTTTCTATCCCATACTAGATGTTTAATGCTCTGATAAAATCTACCTCCTTTACTTAGTCTATTTGAAATTTCATGTTCTATCCTTCCATCTTTACTTATTGCAGTTCCTAGGTATAAAACATTATCCACTTCTTTCACTGGTAGACCATATATTGTTATATTGTTATCGGGTGTTTTCATCTCTTCCGACTTCATGTGGTAGTAATGAGCAAAAGGAAATCGGTCGGGGAGGAAGTTTTTCTTCTCCAATTTAATGCCATTGAAAAGCTAAACTCTTGTCTATGCTTTGAATTTGGAGACTATCTCAGAGTTTTCGATTTTCTCCCTATTCTCTGGGTGATAAGGAAAGATCCCCTGGAAATCTTTACCCTCCAGCTTAATTGGAAATACTCAGGAATTTGTATGAAGTAGATCTGACGTTTTTCCGCGTCGTGTCGTGTGTTGCCCAATGAGGTATATGAAGAGGGCGCTTGCTATTGTGGTCAATGCCAAGGTCCTTATACCCTATTAGTACTGGTATAAGGACCTTGTACAACGCTGGAAGCTGTAAAATGGGCGTGGCCTGTCTGTCATATTTGTTAACCCCGATTTTCCGTTAAAACTTACGGGCTGATGCACTAATTTTGCACTGAAAACGTACGTATTTCACCATTAAAAACTCACTAGAAACAAGCATAAATTTACTCCTTTAATATGTACCTCCCTAAATAATTTTATTTATTTATCTGAATCAAATAAAAATCCGTATTCGTAGAGTAGGATCCATATCGTTAAGTAGCCAATACTTGTTTCTAGAGTAATTTGCCTTAAATTTCAAAGAGATGGTGCATAAGTTTGACTTACATTGCTAATTCGCCCATTCCATCGTGCTATGAATATTTAAGTAAGTAAGGAGCAAGGGTAACCAAATGATTTTTATTTCGCGTTCGGGGTCTCGAGTCTTGCTTGGGTAGGCTTAAAACCATGCGGGGTATATACGTAGTTCGTGTTCGCGTTACGATGCGTGTTCGCGTTACGACGCGATCTTGAGTGAATAGAATGGTTTAGACTAAGGATTTTTTGGCTGTTGAGTTCAAATCTTAACAAATGAATATATCAGACTTCCGCTGCTTTCGTTTCCTATTGCTTCCAGGGGTAGTATTCACACAACTCTTCAATCGGCTAGCATCAATTGATATGGTTTCCATTGTTGCCACATTTTTATCGCAAGCATGAACAACCTCATATTAAGTCGGAGAGGGAAGAAATTTGACAACAGTGGGTCTCGTACTCCTCGGTATTTAAAGGTGGTAATGCTCCATAGTAAGCGCGATGCCCTTGGCGACGATGGCGGTCCCGTAAAATCTTCAGTTTAAAATAGAGAGGTCGCGGAGTCTCTCCGGACCAGACATTTCTCCACGCAGAGTATGGGTGCTTGCGGTCGCAATTTTCCTCTTTTTTTTAAGTGGATAACACAATCTCGGTTCACACTGAGATGTTCTAGGGAATCATCGGAGAATATCGCGCACTATTCCTTGCCAACAATGACGAAAGTTTATTTTCCTGCGAAGCCATAAAGGGTGACAACCAAATTTGGTAACATTGAGGTATACGGAGAAGGCACTACATCATCAAATTGTAGCCTGACAACCGAAATAACAACCATATTGCAAATGACTGCTCCTTCTTTACTTTTCTTGGGATATCTCATCGGTATGGACAAATTACCGGAAGTAAAGCAAGAATATCAACCTTCTGTTCGAAAGTTAAGGCAAGTTACTTTTCAAACATTTATTGGCTGCTTAGTGCTATGGACATGCATCAAACATGCATTAGTTATTAAGTGCTATGGATTCTATTCGATTTTACACCAGTTTTCAGTGGTTATGTGGATTATATTTTATTTAAATAAATAATAAACGCAAGGAGAATACACATTGTAGAAATAAGTGCATGCTGATTTCTAGTAAGAGATGGAAAACATAGCAAATTGGCAAAATTCGTGCGTTAGTCCGCGAACACTATAGGAAAATGAGGGTCAACGAAGATGGCGGACTAGATTCAGCTTCTAGCATTGGCCAGCTTACCAAGTGCCCTTTTCATATGTGTACCTCAATGGATGGAATGTAAATCAAAATCGTTTACACGGAGCCTTTTCTTTTGTACGATTCAAGTTTCAGTGAGTAGTGGCGCTGTCCGGGTGTTTGCTGAACTACGTCACATAATTAAACTGCGGCGACTGTTTCCACATGTGCACTATATTCTATGCAAAATGTTCTAAGCAAGCTCTAATTAACTTGTTCAGGTGAAGGGTCGTTATTAGCCAAATTATTGCACGTAATATTCGACATATTTAAAAATGGTAGAGGAGTTCCACCTGAGGTCAATTTATGATAATTTTTTCTAGAATATTTTGATATGACCGCTCGCCAGCGGATCTCAGAATCCAAGAATCAGATGTATGATATTAACCGCTCGTACTTCTGTTTTCAGTGGTTATAACCGATGGCGATTCCCTCATCGGATACAATAACACCCAGTTACGCGATGAATATTACATCATTCAGGATTCACTTGGATTTTCAATACCGAAGTAGGAGATATTTTGTTAATGGGCATGAGACTTTCGACTCAATGTTTATTTCCAACCCACCGCTCCATTGTGACTTTATTTGATCTTTCAAAGTTTTACACCCATGCTTACGGTGAGCGATCATTTTCAGGATTGGTTTGCGTAATTTCGCCGTCTCCATGGTGAATGCTGAATGCGCTGAATACAGTTTTGTGGGCAACATCCTTTCGTAGCTTCTTATCCATCTTCTTCTTCATTCATCATCTTATCATTCATATCATTCTTCATCTTATTATCCAATATATTTTCTGAAATTAATATATTAAGCCCTTGTTAACTCTAGACTAAGCTACGGTATATTCAGTTGGGGTGGAGCTTACCAAACTTCTATGAGATCCATCTCTTTTTTACAAAAAAGAATAGTTAGGACTCTACATTCTTGCGACCAAGGTGCTAGTAGCACCGAAATATCAAGAAACTCTCTGTAAGTGTGTTCATTTTTTTGTGTTTCTCAGTTTTTATCGTCTGCCTTCCTGTGGCAAATTTTATATATTCGTCTCACGAGTGATCCTAAGTGTAGTTTTACACAAATAAAGGTTCAAACAGAAAGGTAGAAAGAAAGTGGATAGGAACACATAAAATTGTCGAACACAATGGTGTTGTGAAGATGTGATGATGGCCGATTCCAAGCAAAAAAAATTAGACTGGACCGGGAATCGAACCATGGACTTTTGGATTTCGCGTCTATATATTTATAAATACGTTGATGGAGTGGAGTCACCCATGCGGCGATGAACACACGATGTTGATAGGATGGAGGAGATAGATACACAAAAAAAGAGACGATCATACTTACATTGCTAGCTTTCGGAACTGGTCCGTCTTCGAGGCGTATCACGGCACAAAATGTTGCATAACCTGATTTGTAAACGATGGTATTCAGCCATAATTTAGGTTTACTTTCATGGCTACCTAAAGTTACTCCCTATTTAATTAAATGAATTATGTTGTATGCATTTTTTATCGGAGTAATAAACAAACATTTATTATTATTGAAAAATATCTCTTCCAACCCCCCACCCCCAGCACCTCCTGCCGCCCTGTAGTATTGTCAACTACCCCTTCCCCAACCTCCACCCCCTCACACTCCCTTCACTCCACCCTTCTCTCCCTCACCCGCCGTCTCTGCCTCCCCACCCATCCCAAGCTCGTCCGTCGTCTCTGCTTTTGCTGAGCACTGAGGTGGACCACCCAAGACGATGTGTGTTAAAGGGTGGGTGGGCGGGTTTGCCTTCTTTCCGTCTCCCCCTCTCCCCATCCTCCTCTCCCCTCCGCCCCTTCAGCAGCATCACTCTCCACCTCACCCCCTCCCTCTGTTCTCCCTCTTATCCCCAACCCTCTCCCTGCTCTCAACTCCCACAGGGCGGCTGCAAATACATACACCCCTTATTTCCCATCTCTCTCTCCCCCTCCTCCTCTCACTTAGCCTTCTTCTCCCCCCTCCCATTCATTCTCCTCTCTCTCTCTCTTCTCCCTCACCCCCATTTCATTCCCCTTCGTCCCCGTGCCTTGTCTCCTCCCCGCGGTTCCCTCTTGACTACCATTTCCCCCTTTTTTTCACGTCACGCATCGGTATTAACGCATGTGTTACCGTCAATTTCTGTCTTCCTTGCCCTCTCTCTCTCTCTCCATCCCAGTTTCCCTTTGCCCTTTTCTTCCTGCCTTCCCGGCTTTAAACGAATTTCACAGCCGCCCTCCTCGATGCAGTTCCTCGGTATGAACGCCGAATCGGAGGCGAAGCTCTGGCACAGAAAAGCGAGACGCATGACGGTTTCGGACTATTCCAGAAGTTGGTGGTTTTCGGCGTAACTTTTTATAATTCGCCAACATCAGAATGATAACTGGTAACTTTGTGATTCCACATATCTTGGGGATTCCAGTAATCCACGTTCCTCGGGTATGAACGCCAAATTGGAGGCGAAGCTCTGGCACAGAATAGCGAGACGCATGACCATTTCGGACTAGGCGTAACCTTTTACAATTTACTTACTTAAAAATGATAATTGGTAACTTTGTGATTTCACATATCTTGGGGATTCCAGTAATCCACATTCCTCGGGTATGAACGCCAAATTGGAGGCGAAGCTCTGGCAAAGAATAGCGAGACGCATGACCGCTTCGGACTATTCCAGAAGTTGGTGGTTTCAGGCGTAACTTTTTACAATTTGCTAACTTAAAAATGATAATTGGTAACTTTGTGATTCCACATATCTTGGCGATTTCACTTGTCCGCATTTATTACGATAATATTTAGATTATCAGATGTGATATACCGATTTAGGTTGGTTTATGTGAAACAGAGCCTTGTGGACTTAAGACAAAACCGAGCGCCGCACAATTTTATTCTTCATCTTTGAATGTATCCTACTTACAATGATAATAATATTAGGGAAACATACTCAAGAACTGGTTTAAAGTGTTATTTTTCCCGCGATCGAAAGGAGACCGTGAATGCTGCCAATTACACATTGGAAGTAGATATGTAGAAAAAGAAAGATGTGTGGAATCCCAAACTTGCCAGGTACTTCATATTACATGTAGTCGAATCGAATGTAATTACATCATAATTACATTCGAGAAGTCTGGAACGAGGACCATTATACGAGACGTTTCGAACCCCTTAAGTCCATTCAAGACCTTTCGAGCGAGAGCATTACAATGATGATTGTTCGAGAGCACTTGAGTTGACTTAAAAACGGCTTTTCACACTGTCATATTAAAGCTTGAATGAATTTTACCGAGGTTTACAAAGAAATCAACTTCCTTCGGGAAGTGCCTGAAAAACTAAAGTCGCAAGGTGTACCCAGGTGTTAAAGATTGTCGACTAAATAATTTAAGTAATAGCCGACTTTCGATTCACCCAGTCTGATTTTACTGATTAGAAATATCTGATTGAATTAAAGACCGAAATAAGAGTAAGGATCTCGCTTAAACCTTTTTGCCAATTTCTGAGGCCCTCGGCATAGGAAGGCACGATTTTCCAATCTTTACTAGCCATTTTCTTTTTTCATGTATTTTGGGACATAGTCGCACTCCATGGAGAATTTCCTTCCGCGGAATGATTTTGATGTGTTTTCCTTTCAAAATTCACGCTAATCATGGAGAAAAAAAGTCCTCTTTCTGATAATATTAATATTCTATGGGGGTGACACACCGGTTTAGGCTGGTTCAGTATAAAGAGAGTCTTTTGGCTTTATTACAAACCCAAGACCAGCACAATTTCATTCTTCATCTCCGTTTATGTCCTACCTATCGTGATAATAAAACTGGGGCAATAGACTGCAGAGCAGACAGGTTTGAAATGTCGTTTTTCCGGCGAACGATAAGAGATCATAATGGCTGCCAATGAGACTTGGAAGTAGGTTGGTCGACAGGTAGTGTTGCTGATTCGTGTATTTGCTCCCTAATGCTTGTTTCTAACTCTGCAACGTGGGAATTTTCATCACCTTTTGCTTGACCCCTGCATGACTCTTTTATCTCATTCACTGAGTTGCGATGTACAGTAATTAAATAGTTTTTCTTGCATTTTTAGCATACTTATAGTGTATTGCACGTTGAAAAAGGTTACTTATACAATATAGTGCATGTTTGTGATAACTTACCCCCTGCCTTCGACCCTTGAGGTGGCTTGCAGGGAAATATGTAAATTTATATGTACAGTCACTTCATAAAGAATTGCGACACACTATGCTAGCGGTTTGTATAGGTCGGCTTTCGAAGCTGGAAGCACGTTGGCTATCCTGAGCCATATCTGTTGACTATGAGCATTTCCAGGTAGAGTATGATATTTATTGAAAGTCAAGAGGGATACAGCCACCGGAGATAGTTCAGGATAGCCAACGTATTTCGAGCTTAGACATCCGACCTATACGAACCGCTAGAGTAGTGTGTCGCGATACTTTATGAAGTGACTGTACCTCTAATCATGCCGTTGTTAGAGCCTATTCTCTTTCTTTCCTTTCATCACATCCCCAATATTCTCCCATCTTCAGTATCTCTACACCCCTCATCGCTTAGCTAATGAACGACAGTTGCCAACGGCTCATACAGGTTTACGTCCCAGGCGCAGTATTTCTTTTTCGAGTTTTCATCTCGTAAGGCTTTGAAGATATGATTCAATCAGGTGTAACTTTATGGATGTAAGTTGTTTTGATCATAACGGCAAAAAAAAACTTCATACCATCATTCCAATAAAACTTTTTTTCACCTTTAAAATAGACGTTTTAACCGTAGGAATTGATCAATGTACTCAATACAACAGTCCACATGCTGTTGTTCATAGATATCGAAGTTCATGGTCTCAAGATTTTGGGATGAATAATATGCTCTTTTCGTCCACATGGTTTCACCAAATGAACGTCAAGATTCAGGAAATATTTCATTCGCCCTAAAGTGATATAAAAATGTAATCGCACATGGCCAAGTCGAAATTTGCACTCATAGCAGAGGGATTGGATGCGACTTTTACCACCTGTGATTTTTATAACCATCACCTTTCGTCACGAGTCGGTGACTTGATATTATCTGCGAAATCACATCTCAGCGAAAAGCTCAAGCGGTCGGTCTCGTAATATTTCTGCTGGATCGTAAGGGGAACTACGAAAACATAATTCGAAACGGGCGAAAATATTGCCCTATTTGGAGGCAAAAATCTCCAGAAATCAACCATCCACGTTTAATATTTAGGTATCTGACCATTGGTATATCTTTAATAAATAAGTACATGAAATAACGTTTCTGTAGCGTACATCCACCATAGCAAAAAGTGAATGGGAACCTTAAGCGTACTTTTAGGTACCTACTTGTATAGTCTGTATTCGAAATAACACCCGTGACAAAAATCACTGATATTTGCCGCTAAACGTGGATCTAATTAGTCTCTACCAGAACTGGATTGAATAAAATATTCCGTCACTGAGCCTTTTTAAGCTAAGTCACCGTCTTCAATCTCCGTTTCGGTAATTTCATTTAATTTAAGTATTCTACCAGCTGATTGGAAGATTTTTGAACAGTTCTCATCCTAAATTCCTAATGTCTGGCATATCATTCCGTTTTCTCTCCTACATGCGATCCGCCATTATATCCTTCTTGAATTCCTCATATCGTCTCCTACTTCCTATTTCGACCAGAATTCCTATCCGATTCCTACCTTTTTCACGCTCCTACATTGTTCTCCCTTATAACCTCTTCAACATTCCCTCTCCTTTCCAAACATCCTCTATGCATCTCTTCTGCCTCCTCCAAACCTCCACCACAAGATTCCTCTAGTTTTGGTGACAATCAATGTGTATTTTCCAAAATTATATCCCGATTTTAAAAAAATAATTCTACCGGTAAAGGTAGGTTTTATTGAATGTCAGAATATCTCATCCCGGTATTCTACACATTCAGGGGCCTGTCCTGCTCTAGTATATCCTTTTTCGCCTCAGCATAAGATCTGCCCTTCTTCATTCTGTCCATGAAACTTATTTATTATCTTTCTTCCTCTTCCCCGCTTGCGCAACATCCACATTCTTGAGTAACCCATCGCCTCTTATTACTTCCTCCAGCCACCTACTCTGCCGATCTCGAATTTCATTAAGTAGTAGTTTCGCCCTTTCCTCGCCCACCATCTCGAGCACTTCCTCGTTAGTCTTCCTCTCCGTCCACCTCACCTTCTCCACCCTTCTCTACACCCACGTCCCAAACGTCTGCAGCCTCGTCCACATTTCTGCCCCATGCAACGCTACGCTCCGTATCAAGCTCTTCACCAGCCTCTTCTTCACATCCTTACCCAAGGTCCCCGTCATCGGCTCCCTTCTATTACGAAGCGCCTCCTTAGCCAGCGCTATTCTCTTCAGTATGTCTTCAGTACTGCGGGAATAAAAATAAATTGTACACGACCCTATTGCACGAATGGAGATCAGGATTCTGCTGAAAAATCTGGATTGGTCGCGGTTGAAAAAATCTGTGGTTCATGGGATGCGCTTTGAAATATATTTTCTGGACTCATGGCACAATTTTCACGACTATTTTAAGTTTTGCATTTTATGTAGGTGTGCATATCCACGTCCTCCCTCCTACACAAATCTCACGGACAGAAATACTGTGAATGAAAAAAGAAAACGATCGTATACGGTGTTTTCTGTCCCGTTTTTATTGAGCCTGTTTCATTCCTCGAATCGTTCCCCTCTATAATGCAGGTAATGAATAACATTATTTAAAAAAACCCAGGCGGGTTTTGATTCGAGAAAAACTAGTCGCGCAGCATTTAATGGATCTTAATGAGTTGTAATTGTCTTATATGGGGCCACTTGAAAAGGTCCTTCGTTATCTTTTTTGTGCGCGTGCAACTGTTCCGTTGGCGACGAATTGATCTTTGGCTTATTAATCCCCGTGGACGTCTTCTCCAAATGGTTCGTTTAGTGGTTGCTCCCTCATAAGATCGTTTCGTCATCTCGTGCAAGCAACTTACATTGTACGGGTGCTTAATTACTCTCTGCAGTCTACAATCTCTCGGAGATAATAAAAAATGGAGACGAGCGAAGTAAAGGCAAAGGGGGAATAATAAAATGCCTCATTGCATGCCGTGCTGTTTATGGGAGTTATTTCAATCGTGCATTAGCTCCTTCTTACGTGCAATTAATTGCGTTAATTCGCCCGTGAAGTTTTTTTTACGTAGAAACTTGAACAAGGCTAGAGATTTAATGGATCTTCACGTTTATATCTACATTTTATTAGCTCCGTTTCGAAGACTTTCCTTCATGGAAAGAAGAACGTTCTCTGCACTTATACCAGGCAGTAATAGATTAAGCTGCGCAGCTCTGCCAATGAGGAAGAAAAATTATCGTTCTGTGGTATTTTCCTCCAATGTGATTATTTCCACCTCTGTACAAATTACCTTTAATTTCCTATCGAGCTCATTCGATTCTATGTAGTGGTATTTCATGAGAGGAAATGGAATCAATTCTACTTCTTGGGCTCTAATATAACCTGAGAAAACAACGGGATCCAATTAATTGCTTGATTAAAAGTTTTCAATTAAAAGGAATAGATTTTATTTTTATTCCTTCTCACGTGATTTTACTTGAGAAGAGGTATTATCCATTACCGCTGTCAATCCCGTTTAAATCAGCCCAAAAATTTTAAAAAGCCTATGTAAAAACTATTTCCTCTCTTTTAAGGCCGTTTTACACGGTAAATTTCATTGGTCAAACGAATGTATCAAAGACTACAAGAAAATGATTGGAATTAGAGCAGGTTCTATTTCCCTTCTGTTATTCAGACAATCATACAATTTCCCGTTTTACACAGTTCAATTTTCCTTGTGAAGGATTTCATACATTCGCTTGTACAATCAAATGTACTGTGTAAAGCGGCCTGTATAGTTCCCACGCAGAGATGTCATGTTATGATCTCACCACTGAAATTAGCCACGTATCAAACCTGCGTATACGTGAGGAACATCTCCATTTTTTGGTTCACTTGAACTATTTCAATTTAAGGCTATAATCGGCTGTAGATTAGCACAATTTGTTTACAAATGAGAACGAATGAATCAAGATTAATGCGTCATTTCTTCATCTGTTTGAACACTGTAAAGACGGAAGATACACTTTGCAACATGTAGTCATCATCGGTCGTGTGGTTCGTTTTAGATAGAGCATAGTATGCGAACGGTGGTATCAATTAGATATGCTGACTTTTGTTAATTTGAGTCTCATCATAGACTTGATCTTCCTATACCTCGGAAACTTCCTGACCTTGGAGGTAGATGGAGAGGGCGCTTGATACTATGGTCAACACTGGAAGCTGTGATGTAGCCGTGCCCTGTCCATCAATTTTGTTAACCCCGATTTTCCCTTTGTGCTTAGGGCCTGATGCACTAATTTTGCAGTTTTGCGATGTTTAGTCACCGATAACATACTAAAAATTAGCATGAATTTACCTCTTTTATATGCATTCTCCATACATCATTTAATTTATGCATTAAAAATTAATAATGTCCCGAATTTCTGGTGAAATCCATGGTAAAATCGAGTTTTCTCCATAGCAATAAGTAGCCAATATATGCATCAAGAGTTACTTGCCTTAAATTTCAAACAGATGGTTGATATTCTTGATTTACATCCGCCAATTCTTCCATTCCGTCGCGTTATTCAAAGGAAAGTATGGAAAGAACAGGGATAAGCAATATGGTTGATATTTCGGTTGTCAGGCTAAAGTTTGATGATGTATTGGTTTCTCCATGTGCCTCAAAGGTTCCAACCAATAATCATTATCAAAGAGGCGTGACCAGTAAAAGTAACTCCGTGCAAATTATTTTTTGATAAAGACATGACAATAACAGAGTGTCCAGTGATCAAGAAAACTGGGATAACTCTGGAAAATAGTTCTCCTATTATTCTAAGGGAGAACTCGGGGAATTTTTTTTTACTTTTCCATAAAATCTGGAAATTGCACGGCAGTCGATTTCTATTTGGGCAGAGAGTGAGATTTTTCAGATGCAGTGGTGGTTGTGAGCTCTTGGGCCCACCTCTACATAATAATTGGATGTCATCTAGTCCAATTCTTTTAGCTTGGTGCTTATTAAATTCCTTTGTGAAGAATTTTATTATCTGACTCTCAATTTCACTGTCATAAATTTTACTTTTGTTCTCATGTTCTTAAAAATGAAAAGCGTTACTTACTTGTTGCGCCCTATTCCCTCTGTTACATAACCCGAAGAAGGCGAACAGTTATTTTTTCATACCGACCTAATATGCTAATTCTTAAAGAAAATTCAATTGTAATGTGTAAATAAGTGCAACAGATTCTCGGGAAAATCCAAATGATTGACCTGGAAAACCTTAAAAACTCTGGAGGAAAACAATTGAAAATCGCTGGGTACCCTGAATAAGTGTTTCTCTAACGTGAACAATATGGGAGTAATTGTTGGCTGACATTTCGATGGCTACCTCCGCCATCGTCCTCAGGGTATCCTGAGGACCATAGCGGAGGTAGCCATAGTCCTCAGGATACCCTGGGGACGATGGTGGAGGTAGCCATCGAAACGTCGGCCAACAATTACCTAACCTAGTGGAAAATCCGAGAAGATTTTATTAGTGTCATACGCCGAAAAAACGCCAAATCAATATGGGACTGTGTATAATAGTGTTGCATATTCATCTAACTAATCTGCGAATGTGTAAATCTATTTTTTTTATTTTCCATGTGTTTAAAAATAAATAATTCTTCTTCGAAAAATAGTACACACAGTTTACGTATCATCTCTCACTCAATCTGGACATCAATCATTTCACACGCGAAGCATGCCGCACTTAAGGCGGTGGAAGCGATTTCCGCTTACGTAGAGATTTGTGGGAAACTTCGCATGCGTGTACTCATTAAAAATACGTTTAAATGAAAGTGAAAACACTGCATGATACCTATTTCGTTTATTGGCACTTTAAGGTGGTCCTGGCTTGACTCTACGAGTCGAGACTAATACTGAGTTACACATTTTTATTCATTACTTTAAAAAAATCCTGCTTTCGCTGATGAAATTGGGTTCCATATTGAAAAACGAAACTAAGACACAAATTATTCAGAATATTCCTCGGAAATATTTTAATCACCACATTTTCTTCAGCCATAGGAGCCGACTACGGCGCCATTCGCGTGGAACTACCGCATTTTGACTTCAACTACTGCCGTGATTCGGTAAGAACTTTGAAAATTAGGTTGAAAGGTACCTATATTATGTTTTCATTAAAAAATTTCAAGAATTTTTGCTTCTTATCGGCTGTTTTAATTAAAAGCGTGACTATGTTTTCTCGTTCTCGTTCGTAGACGTCCTTCTGCTGTACTCTGAGCATTCTTCATAAGAGCCCGTGTTAAAATCTCCACTTTCAAGGCTGAGTAACAGTGAAATTACTCTGGAAACTATTTTATTTTCATCTCTTTTTTTACAATGCAATTCTAATATGTTTTATTCAAGTTTTCAGAAAATTTGGCAGAAGTAGCCCTGAGGCCAGAACCTTATGAGGCTATTTTAATACGTACCCTTCTGGCACTTTTAACATGTTTCGAAATAACTCGATTCTTTACGTACATTATTTCTGCTAAGCGCAGAATAATACAGTTGTCATCATTATAAAGTTGATTAACAGAGATAAAAGTATGATACCAAGTAAAAAACACGTATTTACGCGGAATTTTGCTTAAATATCGAATTCCGCGTCGAATACCCAAATCATAACAATGCTTTAATTGACACGAAAATTTTAAAATGCAATCCTTGTATTAATTATAACACAGCATGTATGGTTATTTCCAATCTATAAAAAGATTTATTTTCTTTGAAGTGCGGTCCATTAGCTTTCTCGCCTTTATTGAAAGGATATTAAAATATGAACTCAACGACTCACGAGTTGCGCTCCATATACGTTAAGGTAGTTTGAGATAGTTCCCTAGTCATGATGGAAACCATATTCGAATTCTTCTTTTTCATTTCGGAAGCTTTAAGAAGCATGTAATTAATATTCCACAACTAACGGTGTAATATTATACTTTCATATGACTGAAATTCTTATAAAATTAGTAAAAATACTTAACTCATTTTATTCGTGCGTTTATTCGTTTATAACTCCTGCACAACGGAAGGTTTTTTTGTGATTCTGAAAAATACTACTACGGTGACAGTATGGTTGATTCTCATAAATAGTTAAGAAAACATACGCGCTGTTAGTTTCTGGCGATATCTAGGTGTTATAAATTTCTCATTTTTTGAAATAATTTCTCTCTGAAGTGCATATATGTACCATTTTCCCATGTAAAATGGCTGTTATTTTTTGGCAAATAGTTCAGAATGTAATGTGGCAAAGGGTTGAATTTTTGGCTTCGTTGGAAGGGCGAGATGTATTCATTAAAATGAGACAGAATTCTTTGATTTTATGGTGAAATTATATTTCGCTCGAACCATCTTAAGTCGAGTAAACTGTATCTTACCGAGCCTTTAACTGCAGACGTTCGCCCGGCGACTGACCCGTTTAATGCCCTTCCAGTAAGAGTTTCTTTAGCATAATTTCCAATGTCGCCTTTCACAGTTATATTATTCTGGAAAGCATGAGTGGGTAAAAGTTTACTTTTGTTACAGAGTAGAATCGCTCAAGTGTTAGTGTAAGAAGCTCTGAAATAATTTTTCCTGGGGGGCATTCTGCTTCAATCATGTAATAATGATGATGATGATGATGACGTTTTGCTTCTCGAAGCATTTATCTTTTTACCACCAACGCGGTTTTTATGAGGGGATTATCATCGTTGCTAATGGCGGAACTCCCAAGTGGTTGTTAGCGGATGGAGATTATAGTAATTTGTTTGCGATTGACCGAGGGGTAATCGCCTCGCGATTCAGTGTGGGCGCGTAATCTAACTTAAGTAATGAGCGACACTCATTACTCAACAAATGTGATCTCCGTTTTCAACTCTTGCTTTTTTTGTTGGTTAGAAATCGGTCGTTATTGAACTGATTCTTGCGCCCATACTGCATTGTTTGCAAATATTCGTATTGGTTTCCGTAGAACACATTTCAAGAAAGGAATGTATATGCCTAAAAATCCGTGAAAATGAAAGTTTCAATCTCTCAACAAAACGAACAATGTCAAGGGTAACTTTGTGAATTTTCTCCATGATGGAAGAAGAACAAACCTTGCAAATTTCACTAGTGAGTTTAATTCGCGACCCGGGTTTCGACAGTTTATGTCATCTTTAGGTGATCATCCCTGAAAATGACATAAACTGTCGAAACTCGGGTCGTGAATAAAACTAACTAGTGAAATTTGCTAAGTTTGTTCTTTTTTCTTTCAATCTCTTGTGGAACATTTTTATTCGTGCCTACAGTTTTGATGTTAAACTCATCATTTCGTGCTCTACGGATATGATGTCATGAAATATGGAAAACAATAAACAATTATCACCAAGCCTTTGATGCAGCGGTGCATTTAGCAGGTGAATTTATCAAATCGATTATAGCAGTTAGCGTTGAAATTTATTTGCTTTTCGCAAGTATAATTGCGGATAGGGTTGTACAAATCAATGATTAACTGGAAGGATCTGGTGCGTTTCTTCATCATCATTGTTCTGATCATCAAAGATCTTTGTTCTGCAAAAGGAGGCGACTACAGTGACATTTTTATCGTACTAACGTAAGTTTCATTCAGTTCCTGTAGTTATTTGCCAATAGCTCCAAATATTGTATGATTTGGACTTTTTATTTTATTACCGACGAATACCGTGTAGAACATTAAATTCTTACAAACCATAAAGGTAGATGGAGAGGGCGCTTGATATTTTGGCCAATGATAGAAGATGTAACGTGGGCGTAATCTGTCCGCCATCTTAGTTACCCCCGACGTTCCTTCGGCGTTCAAGGGCTGACGCACTAATTTATCAATTTTACGATGTTTTCCATCGATAACTTACTAGAAATGAGCTGGAATATATATATATATTTAATGTGGATTTCCCACGCGAATATTTTTAATTTATTTAAATTAATAATAATTCCCGGTAAAGACTATGGTAAAATCGAGTAGAATCCATTACACAATGTAAAAATTTTGTTTCAAGAATACTTATCTTATATTTCAAATAGATGGTGGATATTCTTGCTATTCATCAACTAATTCGTCCATTCCGTCATACTATCCTAAGGATAGTAAGTAAAGAACAGGGATAGCCAATATGGCTGTTTTTTTCGGTTGTTGGGCCACAGTTTGATGACGCAATGCCCTCACCATCTATCTCAATGTTACAAACAGTTCGAAATGTCGGTTGGCTTGATGGGTTTATTGTCATTCATTGTGATCTCAACACTAAGATTGGTTAACTACAGCCCTCCATTCTTCCATGCGTGAACTGTACATATTATGATGGCATAACAGACTAAACCGGTAGTGTTTTATATAAGAAATCAATGGGAAACACAAAGTTATGTTCTTTTTCCAACTATATATTTGCTTAGCTGGGTATGAAAAGCGATGTTTACGACCAGCATCTACGTCTATTTATTGCCCAGCAAGCCACCACAGGGTTTATATGGCAGGGGTGAGTTATCACCAATATGCACTGTTATGTATAATGCATGTAACTTTCCCCGAAATGCTCTACACTATAGGCTTGGTACCAATGCTATAGAAGTTATTGTGTTAACGTATAATGCCACTGTGTAAACGAGATACAAGAGTCATGCAGAGGTCATGCGAAATTGATGTTAGTGCTTCTTGGCAGATTATAAAAACAACCATTGGGGAGAAAATCAACTAGTCAGCTACACTACCCGTCGACTAACCTATTTCTAAGTCTCATTGGCCGGCATTATAGTCAATTATCGACCGTGAGAAAAAGACATTTTAAACCTGTGTGTTCTGCGATCTATGTCCCTTATTTTATTCTCGTGATCTTATCTACCGTAGCATGTTGGAGTTCGTACGATATTAATAACTTCGCCCGAAAATAAATTAGATTTGAGTTTACATAAAAGATTGAGTCTAATTTTCAATCGTCGGTCTGAAAGTGGTTCCCATCCAAGTTGTTGCAAGAGGTCAGTAACACTAACGAGACTATCATAAAGGCCTTTTACGTATCTTGCTGATCTTCTCTGCGCGCGCATCAGTATCTCTCGGTGAACAGAGAGTTAAGCAAAGCGTATGGCCTCAATAGATGTAAAAAACAACTTGGTGATTTTATGTGGGATTCCTAAAAGGTTTTATTGAGTAATTTTATTTTCACGCAGGCGATGTAAGCATTTCGAGAGCGCTGAGAAATCCATCTCACGCCTTCCGCTTCCCATGGGAGAATATTACCGCCTCAGGAGGGACATCGTATGGATAATGGATAAAGCTTTTGGAGTTTTTTCTTGATGACCTCCATCTCAGTGCTGACTACAAGTACGCAATTGCTTGCGAGTTTTTTGAAGAATGTTTTCTCGTTTCCGCTCATGCTATCTTCCTCGTGCATTCATTAATGGTGACTTTGTTGCCGTGTGAATTTTGGCGGAGGGATGTCATTCGATGATCGCTTTAGATTTTAGTTGGCACGTTGATGCATAACCATCGCGCCAATTCCTTTCAGAGGAGGTGGAGCCAAAGAGCTTAGTTATTGCTGTGAGGCCTGGAAAACAGACTCCCTTTTAAGGTGGTAAAGGAATGCGAATCGTGTATTGGTCGGAAATTCCAGAGCTCTACGTCATCGGGAAGTAGGTTTAATTTCAACTACAAGATTTGACCCAGACAAACCTGTGAAACTCAATAAAACCTTATGGAAACATTTTAGCAATATTAATAATTAAAGACATCACTTGACGATCTAATGAAAATGAAAACACGTCGGTGAGATTGGATTCTCATTCAAAACTTGACTCTATAAGGCCCCGAAGTAGAGGTGAGGATGGCTTTCAGAGAATTAAGGTGAGCAGTTATTGATCAAGTGATAAGACAAGGTTTCTCCAATGACGCCTTTGTTTTTCAACAGCTATTTTTTATTGAGGGAACAGTAAGACAGAAAATTGAAATATAACGGGAAATAGATGGAGGAAAGAAGTAACTGAATCGTTTAGATAGAGCACACATGGAGCGGGCCAACACATAACATGAATTTGGAGGAGGCGAAAAATATCGCGAAGGAGACACAGTACTTTCCCATATTAATAAGGGAGGTCATTGAAATATCAAAAACGCCGAATAACGTCAATAGAGAAGATGGTTACACTCTATCCACCAACTGTAAGCGAGTCTCCCAAAAAAAACGCGGGAAAAGATGGAAAGAAAGGCGAGAGAAAATTGTACCTGACCCTTCGCCGCGCTAGATATTGCGGCCAAAAATGCATCGTGAGCAGTTTGGTGGTCTGGCGGTGGTTTTACGGGTTTTCCACCGCACTAGGGTAAATGCCGGGTCAATATTTTCCCGTACCAGTGACATTAAATGCCAGTGAACGTATTATACCCTGGAGAGGCGCCACCCTAAAACGGGATCCACACAGTTGTTTTTGTTATTTGCTATGTTGTATTGTTTTGTGTGGAATAAACGTATTTTGATTTGACTTGCATCGTGAGCACTTCAGACCTGATGAAGCGAACTGGAATGCTCGCGAAACTGTCGTCATAAAAATGACACAACGCGGAAGCCATCCCGAAAGCCATCAAGTATCACTCATGACCGTTTCATTTAAAAAAATTCATATTTTGTCTTCGAGAGCAGGTTGGCCACCTAGTACGTTCGTTTATTAATTGAAAGGAACGGCAAAGGAGGAGTTCACTCGAGATCAAAATACATGGCAGAAATCTCGATTGACAATTTGTAAAAAAAAAAGACTGGCTAAATTCTCAGAAGAAGTGTAGGGTTGTATGGTGCGAAAAGAGACACAGAGGAAAGACGATGAGAGCAGGTCACAGGTGTTCGAAATGTGGGTGCGGAGAAGAATGGAGAAGATGCGAAGGGAGGCGGAAAGGAAGACGAAGGAGGAGATGTTCGGCATGGTGAATGAGGAGAGGAAAATACTTGAGGAAATTCGGAGAAGGCTGTAGGAAATGAAGAATTTTGGGTAAACGGAGTTGGGGCGATAAAAGGAATTGGATTTGTAGATGATGGTTACATACGGATGAGGAGATGTTCGACGTTTACCGAGCTGAAGATTGAAGTAGGGAACAAAGATTAGGACCTTAATTTTCATGAGATTATTATTATTATTATTAATTGCGTATGGACCCTTTTTTATTGGATCACGCAAAGCATTATGACTCATTTCTAAGTTTCTTTCTTATCTTCCACACTTCTCTCATTCTCTCTCCGTGGATTCTCTTTCTCTCTTCTGTCCATTTTGTCCCTGGTTTCTTTGGGACTTCGTTCTTTGGCATTACGTTCCACTGGTGTATCTTATTTCTGTAGGTGATTCTGTTTTCAATTTCCTTAGATTCTATTTTTGCTTTTTCTAGATCACCTCTGACTTGAGACAACCATGATATTGTTGATTTGACACCTTGTAAATATGTGATGACCTTTTTGATGAGTCTTGTCGTTCGGAGTCTAATGATATGTCCGAAAAATTGCAGTCTTCTTTTTCTGATATCCGCCGCTAGGTTGGACATCTTCTCCGTAGTTTTCCTGGAGTGCAGCATATACCCTTCTTTTGTAAATTTTGGGCCGAGAATTTTCCTCATGATTTTTCGCTCTTCCATGTTCTGCATATCTGTTTTTATATGAAGCGTAAGAGTTTCGCTTGCATATAGAAACTCTGGCTTGATTACAGTGTTGTAGTGTCTGATCTTTGTGTTTATGGAAATGCATTTCTTGTTATAGATATTGTATGTCTTGCAAATATGCCCTCTTCATTTTATGTAATCGAGTCTTCTGTGCTATCTTCTCTCCTCCTGTGGGTTCAAGGATCTCACCCAAATATTTAAAATGTGTGACTCGATTCATCTTGCCGTATTTTGTGTTCAATACTTCGATGTCTAATTTTGAGCTGGCGAATTATTATATTAGATTATTATATTATACCTTTCATCCACCTAACATACCTTGGCCGGTAGATCACCTGCAATAATTTTAGTCACATTCATTGAGGTATATCGAGAGGGCACTGCGTCATGAAACTGAAGCCTGACAACCAAAATAACGTCAATATTATTTGACCCTGCCCTCGTCTTACTTCTTTAATGACTGCACGACGGAATGGACGAATTAGCGGATGTAAAGCTAGAATATCAACCATATGTTTGATATCTAAGGCAAGTAACTCTTGAAATATATTATTGGCTGCTTAATGCTATGGGTTCTACTCGAATTTATAATTGCTTTCATCAGGAATGCGGATGGTTATTAATTTAAATAAATAAACGAAATACGTAAGGAGAATTCACATTAAAGAAGGAAAAGCATGCTGATTTCTAGCTAGTAATCGATGGGAAGCATAGTGAAATTGCAATAATAGTACTTAAGCCAGCAAGCGCTATAGGAAAATGAGGGTCAACGAAGATGGCGGACTGGCTTCAGCTTCTAGCATTGGCCAGCATACCAAGTGCCCTCCACTTTCCCTATTTCAATATGAAATGACTTAAGTTTTAAAAACAAGTTAGCCATTGAGAATTTCGACGATTTTTCCAAAAACTCCCTTTAAGGGACCGATGTTTCTGAAATTCCTTTCGAGTCCAAGGGAGAAAACCTATAGTTTGCGCGCCTCTAATCCAATCTAGTAAACTCAGTAGTTTCAGCCTTAACTTTGCAAAACTTTTCCATAATACTCAGAAATTAATTAAACTTTGTAATTTTTACCTAGAATATTTATTGGACGATCGGTATGGCCGAATAAATATTCTACGTAAAACTCACAAAGTTTTGTTAACCCTTTTAGTGCGGCGGGCCGATGTATCGGCTTTGGCATCTCAGGCGTAAAGTGCGGCGGGCCGATATATCGGCTCATAGGCAAAATATTGTTTAACTTTTGAACACAAATATAATTACAATTATTTTTTGTACGAAGTATAAGCGTTTTTTCATTATTACCTAATTCAATGCATACTCAATAAGAAAAACTGCATATGGATATTTTAAACAATAACTTTATAATATTTATTTTCCTAGAGTGATAAATTTCATTCTAGTTACCCACCGCATTTCTCACTAGAACCGCTGGCAGGGGTCAGCACTAAGAGGGTTAATTCCTGAGATACGAAATTGTGTTAGTTTTACGTAGGATATTTATTGGACGATCGTTATCGTCAAATATAATATTCGACGTAAAACTTCAGTTTTTTTAAATTCCTGAGATACAAAAGTATACTAGTTTTACGTAGAATATTTATCGGACGATCGTTTTCGTCGAAAAAAAAGTTTACGTAAAACTTACGAATTTTTTTTTTAAATTCCTGAGCATCAATCTAGAAGCTACAAAATCTAAAAAAAAACAGGTTACGTAGTGAGAAATTGTGAAGAGATCCTTTAAATTAAGAAAAATCCTCCTTTCCAGAAAAAACTAAGGCAAAATCGAGTAGAATCCTCAGCAATAACTAAACAATGAATGTTTCAAGTTAATTGCCTTAAATTTTAAACAGATAAATAATACAAGTTCTTTGTTAACTTTGTGGTATTTCATTTTATCTTTCAGATGGTTTAATGGTTACATTTACAAAACCACAACTTAAAAAACACACACGACCCGGGTTTCAACGCTTGAGCGTCATCTTCAAGTGAAGCCAGGCCAGGCCAGGAAGAACCTGAAGATGACGCTCAAGCGTTGAAACCCGGGTCGTGTGTGTTTTTTAAGTTGTGGTTTTGTAAATTTAACCATTAAATCATCTGAAAGTTTAAACAGATGGTTTTTATTCTTGCTTTACATCCGCTAATTCCATCGTGCTATCCGTAGGAAAGTAAGGAGAGAGCAGGGTTAAACAATATGGCTGTTATTTCGGTGGTCAGTGTACAGGTTGATGACGTAATGCCCTCTTTACCTTCCTTTAATGGCGGTTCCAAACACTCCCTCTGTGAATTGTGTTTGAACCGCTTTAAATAATCCCGAGCACGCAACCAAGGAGTCACGTGGTACAACAAGGAACGAATGGAGATTATGATGAGATTGAACTTCTAGGATAGATGTATCAAGAGTCCGATATTTTGTTTATTTCATCCATTATCGGGATATTAATATCCATTGACAATTTTCCGGCATGAAAAACTCGATTGGAATGGCTACATGGTGTTTTTAAAATTGGTTCAAATACACCAACATCCCCAAACCCTTCGTTATTGTTCAGCGTGACTCCTCAGTCACGAGCTCGGAATCATCCCGAGCTGTTCAAAACCAATCCCAAGAAAAATAAGAAAAAATAGAGGTCCCAATTCCTTTATCGTAATTTTTTCGCCGTTCGCGAATGGTGTGAGGCGTTTCCGATGGGGGTGTTTTTAAGGGGTGCCAGAGCGTTTAATTCGTTTGAAAAGAGGGCCTCCAAAGGGGGAGGCTAGTCGGTTTCTCTCTCTCTCTCTCTCTCCGTCTCACACTCTTCCGCTCCGACCGCCGCGACGTGGGTGGCCCCCACCTGACGTCACCCATCATCGCGGCAGCTGCGCCACCCCCTGCCATTCTCCCCACCCCACCCCCTCCTCTCAACGCCCCATTCTCAGCGAGCCTCGAGGGGTCATTATCGACCGCGTTTATCGCTCGGATTTGAACTCTCGCAGGGCTTATGCGTTATCGAAAGATCGCGTCCGACTTCCGTCCTAATGAGAAAATCTTATTTTTTTGCGAGCGATAAACGCGGTCGGAGCGATTTTCGTTTTTGCGTACAGATTCGCGCGAAATTTTTCACGCGCGCACTCATTAGTGACGCTCATGGATAAAGGCGAAAAAAATGCGTAATACCGATTGGGTTTCTTGGTCATTTAACCGTATTTTAACACGTAGCGTTATAACCCTGGACTTAAACTTCGCAATGACTTGATTGACCAGTACAGACTTTCTCCTACGCGAGACAACGTGCGTATCATGTCCTTCCTAATGATAGCATCTTATTTTTGCGTTCGGTAATGGCGGTCGGAGCGATTTTCGTTTTTGCGTACAGATTTGCGAGAAACTTTTCACAAGCGCACTCATTAGCGCACCCATGGATAAATGCGAAAAAAATGCGCGTTACCAATTTGGTATCTTGACCATTCTATCCCTATTTTAACTAGTAGCTTATGGCACTGGACATATACTTCGAAATAACTTGTTTAAATATGCACAGATTTTCTCGTAAGCGAGACAACATGCGTTTCATATTATCGTAAGTCACTATTTACACGTTCCAGTTTCCTTTCCATTCCTGTCCTATGACGCGTCCTGCGCATGCGCTCTAATCTATTCCGGGTCTTGCCACCCGGAATAGATTAGAGCGCATGCGCAGGACGCGTCATTGGACAGGAGTGGAAAGGAAACTGGAACGTGTAAATAGTGACTAATGGTTCCTGATGAATATTGTAAGTTTGGTATTTTTCCTTCATCAGGCAGACGTCGTTTAATACTAAGTTTCATTTTTTTGATATTTTATTTAACGATGTTATGATATTTTGTCTATAATTTTAATATTTATTTAAAATTTTCTTAATTATTAAGTTGATTTTTGAATGTTTATATATTATGAGGGAGTCAAGAAGTTGTTGATTGGCAGTGGGGGGATTGTTGAGAATTTGAAAGAGAGGGTCGGAGATGAAAGGTCGATCGCTCCAACAGAAGTTGTGTTTAAAATATTGTATCATTGCAAAATAAGGAATCAATTGAGAAAAAAAGCCCGATGTTACTCTATCAAGGTATCATGCTGAATAAAAAATGCGTATTTACGTATGATTTACGCTCAAATTTCGCATTCCGTGACGTTTACCCACGCCGATAACAATGCTTTTGTTGAGACGAACATTTTTAAACATAATTCTTGCTTCATTTATATTGCAACGTGCATGGTTTTTTTTCCAAAGTATACGCAGATGTACTTAAGTGAAGTGTGGCCCAAGAATATTTTTTTACTTGCTCGAAAAGTTATTTAAATGGGCGCTCAATGACTCACGATTACCGCTCCAGCCGCCCATGTCGCATCCCCTCGCACGGTTTGGTGCGACCTCCCACCTCGCATGCTCGCGTGTAAGAGTGAGGATTGGATTTTTTTCCTTCTTCCTGTCATGAAAATTGCAGTTTTACTATCGAAGGTGCTGAATTTGGCACAGAGTATTGAATAAGAGAACTGATGTAACCGTGAGGTACCATTTTACGGGGAATATTGAGGCCATTACAATTATGCGCCTTCGGCCATGTTGGATTAATCAGTCATACTTTTTATTATGTCGAAATAAAAGGTATTGGCGTCGAATTTCTCGAAACACTGCATTGATTTTTCCAAAATCATCCAAAATACCATTGCATAAAAAAGTACTGCATAGTTCATGAAGTGTATGGACTAATAGCGCACGTTAGTCAGATCTCTGTTAGATTTATCAACTTTCGCAAAATAGGAAAAAACTTTCTTGCATCAACCTTCAAGACGTAATGTAATGTAATGGTAGGCGATACTCGGAATATAACAAGGCACAGGAACATCATTGCATGTAACGATATTCGATAATCTGTCCATAGGTAGCTATTCTGTAGGTACGCTACATTCACGACAGCATATTTGAGTAAAATTATCGAATTTATTATAAACAAGCAATTAAAAACGTTAGATTATGTATCGCAGATTAATTAAAAAAACATGAAATTATCTGTGTTAGATGACGTTACTGACAATCGCGTGATTTTCGCAGAAGTCGACCAAAAAAATAACAATCTTGGACGTTATTATCGATGTTCTTTCGTCGTTGAGCAAGCATCAACAGGTATTCTGCTCCTAATCGGATTTGAAGTACGCTGCCCAAAGTGAGCAGGGTCTGAGACGAATGTAAAGCAAATGAAAATCGCTCTTGAGCTATTGGAAAGCACCCATTGCTTCTCAAATCCATGTCTCCGTGCATCTCTTCTCTTCACTATCTGAAGCGCTTATCATCGATTCAGTTTCCTCTTGTCTCTGGTTTATTAAAAAAAAAATGATAGCCAAATTCGCTTTATTCCTAAAGAAATATAAGACGTACATCCGAACCAGGGCTCATTAAACAAACTAGCGTGGGGCACCATCTGTTTACTTTACGATGAAACTATTTCAGTAGTACCACAATGTTCACGGCCATTCAAAGTCCTGCTACTGACTTCGACAGGCGGAGAGTTACATCCTACAGTTACGCGCCCAAGATTTCTGTATATGATGGATACACAGGATTTGTTGGCTTGCATACTTCACATAATACTTATTGATTTCATTTAATTTGAGTGCGTGATGCCTTCATTAATTCATCGGCGCGGCGGTACAGTACAGCTCGTGTAATTGACAAATGCTTACGAAATCCCTTTGGATCTCACTTTTTAATTACTAGTATATAATGGAGTATTCTGTTAATATACCTGAAGTTTAGAAGGCACATTCCTATCCATATATTTCCAGAAGACGTTAGCATCAATATGAGGTAGTTGGTTACTCGCTCAGGATAATTTAAAGAGGTTCTTACACGGGCCCCAGAGGGGGTGTGTTTGTAACCACCGTTGAGGTAGGTAGAGAGGGCATTACGTCATCAAACTGTTGCCTGAAAAATGAAATAACAACCATGTTTGTTATCCCAGCTCTTTCCTTACTTTCTAAAGGATGGCGCGACGGAATGGACGAGCTAATGGATGTAGAACAAGCATATCCAGCATCTCTTTGAAATGTAAGGCTTTTAACTCTTGAAAAATGTATTGATTACTTAGTTCTATGTATATTATTCGATTTTACCATAGTTTTGACGGTGAATGCGGAAGGTAATTAACTTAAACAAACAAAGAAATATACGTAAAGGGAATGCATATTAAAGAAGCAAATGCATGTTATTTTTTAGTAAGTTATCGATGGAAAATATCGTCAAAGAGGAAAATTAGTTCGTCATCCCGTTTGCGCAATCTTAAATTCGGGGTTAACAAAGGTGGTGGACTCTCGTATCACAGCTTCTATCATTGGCCACAATATCAAGCGCCCTCTTCAACTACCTCAAAGTTTTCGCCCATTTAATCCTTACCATTCTTAGTTAACACCGCATTTCCATGGAGTCTTATAAGAGTATGCTCCAAATATTTGGTTTCATTGCGTGCTTCCGTGCTTCAAGGCTTGTCACCATCTCTCAGCTAATTCCTCTCCAAGTAGAGTGCCTTTTTTGCTTGGGCTATTTGGCTCGCAATGTCTTTCTTGCTTTGCTAATGATTCGGCATCCCAGGGAGCAAGATTTTCTATTATATTTTCATAATGGTTTATGTCCTGTGACAATATCGAAATTGTGCTTCGATTAGATCGATTGTTTCATTTCCTACCAAAGTCAAACTTGTTTGTCTGTAAAATGAAGAAGTTTATCTTTCTGTTAAAAAATTGTTTTTATCTCATACACGCTTATGTATCGTATATCATTCGTATGGTATATATAATATTTTTTATGTTTTACTCAGTGATGCATGTTCGTTAAAACTGATGGTGCCCTAAAAACAGGTCCATTGCCTAGCAGGGTACCTAACTTCCGAATTTGTTAATGAATGTATCAATCTATTTGTTCCTGGGAGAAAAAATTATCGTTATTATTTGCGCAAGGAGAAGAATTGTTTATAATGTAGCCAAACTTGTTATTTGGAAGAAGTTCTTGAAATGCAGTGCTGTTCAGCGTCGTAAAAGTATTATTTATTCTGACCAGCCTAGGTGACGGCAGATCTAGCGAAGCGAGGGCCTTTGGAGCATTGTGTCGCCATTGGCGGCCAGAGGGCAGAGGTCCCTTATTTTTAAAATAAAATCGAAAATGGCCTCATTTACGGTTGTGGTTAAATCTCGCTCAAACTACCTTAAAGGTTGAGCGAAAGTGATCCTGGATGATCAGTTGATCTGCGGATAAAATTGATGCATTCCCGATAATGGAGGTCACTGGATCACGGCGCGTTTCGCAACGAATGAATCGGTGATGGATGGCGCTTTTAAATCCGTGAGACGCGAGACTTCTTCATCTCTCCCTCCGCTGCTGCAGGTCGTGCGTTACGAATCTCGGTCGGCGTTCTTTGGGGGAGGATGTGAGAAGAATCTTTTAGGATGAGGACATTTTTTTCCGTAAGAAGTGTAGCGGCAGGGGGTGGGGACAGAGGCGCGAGTCAAATGCCACACGGTCGGGTACGACTTTGAGAAAGTGGGGAGACATCTGTTGGGAAGGGAAGCGGTCATAAGTTAAATGCCACGGCAGGTGGCGAACGGATATTTTTTTCAATTCGGTATCTGTAAGTCCGGGAAGATGAATGCCGCTTATTACTTCCATCATCGACGTCGCCCAGGCAACGGAAGGAACGACTTACAAATCAGCCTGACAATGGGGTACCAGGAATGGATGGGGATTTAAATCGTTCCGAAAAAGTCGACTTCGACTTTGGACACTCCGACTTTGAAACTCGACTAGTCGGCACAAAGGGCCGACTTTCATCGACTATTTCCGACATTAGCTCAAGTTCCAAAAAATGAGGTAACATGCTTGAATTCAGCAAAATGAAACCGAAACTATTTGATATTGTGATGTTTAATGAAACTTGATCATGTTGCGATATTATTGTGACTAAACTAACGTCGACCAACGTAAACAGCACAAAAGTTGTACATGAAACAATAATTTTATCCTAAAAAACAACATACAGCAAAATTAACATCTAGACTCGATACATATGACTCAAATCCGGTCATGTTTTAAATAACGAACGAACAAAGATTATTAAAAGTGAAACAAAAGACAATTGGTGTAATTAAAACATTGCATACACTTCCCACAACCGAAAGCGGGTAGGGACTAGGAATACCCGCATTTGCATTTGTTTCCCCTTATGCAAGCCCTATTTTTCTTAAATATTTTTCCCACATTGAAAATGAGTCTTTCGTATGGCACCGATAATGCCAAGATTGGATGGAATTTCATGGCCGCGGATTTGGAAATTCTGGCTTGATTCTTTTCCACCACTCGACCGGTTTCGTTTTGCGAGCGCACGCACCACGCACGTCTGCACCAAAGCACGGGTGTAGTTGGCTGCTCTTATCTTCCAGGTGAACAGGAGGATTTAAGACCCATGAATAAGTACACCGTGATCTATTACATTATGGGATCAGGGCAGAAGACTAAGGAAAAAGGGAAAATTTCCGAAGAATAATTGCGGTGATTTAGGAGCGGTTAGATGATAAAAATGATAAAAAAAGCAGAGCACTGTCGTGGGAAGAACGAGCACGAGCAAGCTAGGATGAAGGACTTCAAAAAGAGAAAAAGAGAGAACTTGGGAAAGTGGTGAAAGTTGTATTATCTTAGCCCATTGATGGCGGATAAGAAACTATTCATAATTATGAGAGGAATTAGAGGTTTTTGTGGACCTGTATCATTTCATATCTCATGGTCTGCTTGAAAAGGACCCTCGCTGAACAGACGATTTCCTTTCTCGCCGTTGCCGGTGTTGTAAGTTTCAGCCACAATCTTGTGCTCGGTTCTCGAGAGAGCGAGTTGTAGTGCTCCCGCTGTACTAAATTCTAAATTACAAACCGTACACTTGACTTTGCCATTCCTCAGTTTTCTAAAATATTCCCCCATACAATTTTGCACACCATTTTCGATGTCAGATTCCACATGATAGGACAGAAAATCACGTATCGACATCGTAACAGAAAACAAGCTTACATTTGCCACCGGCATCCATTCTCAAGCTGGACATTAAATACTGGAAAGCGAAGATGCGCCTCATAGCTGTTGATGTTGAAAAAAGCTGACGATGCACCTTCATCCAGCTCCTGCTGATCGTCTAACCCTCTACCCTGGCTCTATATCCAATGAAAATGAACTTATATGGGCGATTCTCATTATCAGCTTATCAGCTATCATCTTACTTTCGCGAGATTCACCTGACCAGCCGCTGCACTGAGTTGGCGGCTATGTGTGTAATTCAAAGCCAAAATTTCTGGGCTAAGATAAGAGCAATTGTTTTCGGTATTGAAGTAGGGATCAGGGTCATAGGATGAAGGTCTCTCGGTTATTCCACCGGGATCGCAGCTCTATATCTCCTGGTGTCTCGGAGAACGACTCGTTCAGAACGGTGAACGCATCTCCTGGCCCAGAAGTTCCATTGAACCCCTGATTATGGAGGTCAGTCGTCATCTAAGTTGTACTAAGTCGTTATCCGTCCTGGAGCTGCTAACCCGGTGGAATACCCGAGGGACCTTTATTCAGCAGATACGCTAAGATCTTTCAAGGGTTCATAGATCTTGAAATTGTGTGAATGAGGCTGGTGGTGAGTGCTGAGATTTTTATTACTCAACTTTCTGGTCGTCTTAAAAGTCGACCTTAATCGACATTGAAAATTAAAAGTTTTCCTCAAAATAGTCGACTTTCTAAGTAAAAATTCGTCATTCGACTAAACTCTTCTTCGAATGTCCAATTCCTCGGACGAAACCAGTGATATGAAGTTTTCAGGGTATTGCTCTCTGGGTTTTCTGTTTAATTTTATGATCATTTACGCAGATAAATAGATATGCAACTGTTCAATCGGGTATAGAAGAACGATTTATGATCTTGAACAGTCTCTTGCGCATGCGAAAGGCGTGGCGGGCAGACCATGGCGGTAGTTAGCTATTTTTAGAGCAGGCAAAATGTTCATCAAAGTGTATAGCGCGACTCCGATGCGCTAGCGTGCTATTTTTGGATCCCAACGAAAGATCTCGTGTATGTATGTCTTGTTTAGACAAAATGCTAAACTTTAAGGCATTTATTGGTTTAAAAATACAAAAAAACTAGTGATTCAACGATAGGCGTGACAGGATTTATGCTGGAGGTTGGGAGCAGGACACCCTACAGCAAGTGTGAAAGAAGTGCTTAATGAAGCCACTCCGTTGTGGAAGGTGCTGCCATTGGTAGTTAAGGGATTCCGAAAACTAAAAATGAACAAAGTTAATTTTCCCTTCGCGCAACCTAGTCCCCGACGTTGCCGCTCACGACTTGTTTCTTTTTCTGTCTTTTCCATCAAACATGTTGATCTGTGAATGCACGTCAGTCATTTGGGATCCCTATCATTTTGTTAAGTGGCTTAGAGTCGGATTAAGAAGATCTCGCACTCTTGAACACACTTTTACTGCCGACCTCAAGGAATTTTCCCCACTCTTCGTCCGTCTTCCGAAAAAGAGTAATCACGGCACCCGTTTCTTCCGCTCTGATGCTTTGATCGTGGAGATGAGATTACCGATTATGGGATTTGCTTACCTGGAAAATATAGTTGATGCCTGCATTCATTTATACCTCTGGAAATGAGCCTGGGTATTGTCAGCCCATCTCGTTCAGGCTTTCCCACCCCTTTTCTACCGCATGTCGCCGTCACGTTAGGAAACGTCCATTGTAATCCTGTCTCAAAGGTGCGTAGTGCCGGAACGCTCGGTAAAAGATTCATGGGAATTCCTAAGAATAGAAATTTCTTAAAGAGAGATTTGGCCGTCTCAATTTTGGCAGAAAATTTGGGAAATGACTGTTAATAGTAAAACCGATAGAACTAGAGAACTCCCCCGGAAAATGGTGGGAGATTAATATGAGTCATGCGGCTAAAGGCTGGTGGCTTCCGGAACCTTTAGGGGGAATTCTCACAGAATCCACCAGCCGGGTCTGAAAACTTATGACTGGAGACTGCTGGAGTAGGATGAATTAGAAATTCTCTTTCCATACCTAGCCCGTATTTAAATAATGCACGTTGTTCTTTACCACATATATTTTAAGTGGTACAAGGCGTTCCTTATGGTGCCGCAAGTCTATGAAACGCCTTGTACCACTTAAAGTATATTCTGTGGAAAAATACAAGCTTTATGTTTCAATTATGGATAGTATCCGCCAGCCACACCCTTGAATTCGGGAATATTTCGCTTAATGATTTGAGTTGAGTGACCGAACGCTGATTAATGAGTTTTTGGGGTTTTTTGAGAGTAACTTCGATTTTGGAAGGCTCTTTTGGAAGTTCCTGCTCATATTAATGCTTCATCATTTGTTGTTTAATCCTAACATTGGTTGACTGCAGCCCTCCACACTTCCCTATCTAATGCTTGTTCCCTTGCCTCCTGGTATCTCTTCCTATGTACTTTCCTCTTTATTTGGTCCATGAACTTATTCCTGGGTCTTTCTTTGGGGACTTTTCCCTCTATTTTGCCTTCAATTATGTTCTTCACAAAACCATTGTGTCTCAGGGCGTGTGCAATTCATCTTGTTCTTCTTTTCTGTATGGTGTTCCACATGGTCCTTTCCTCTTCTGCTCATCTGTACACTTCACCATTTCTTATTTTGTCCGTCCATTTTATCTTCAGCGTCCTCCTCCAGCACCAGGTTTCGAAGGCTTCTAGTCTTTTCTGGTCAGCTTTTCCAACGGTCCATGCTTCCCTGTCTTGCCTGATGATGACTGCTAGACAGTTGAAACACGTGTAGCAAGAGGTTGTAATAAAATTAGTAGACAGTACGAAATCATTTGAGCTTCATTACTCATGCTTCCGATTCATACAGTGCCACGCTCCACACGAATGTTTTCACATACTGTTCCTACTGTTTGAATTTATTTATTACTGTTTGAAGTCCTATTTCCTTTGAGCTGAGTAGTTCCCGGCGTGCCTGCTGGATAAATGACTCTCCTGCCACACACCCTTTGGGTGGCTTGCAGGGTATGATGTAGATGTAGTTGCCTTTTTCCCATGGACGCTTTCTTAACTTGGGCTATTATCCGCTTGTTGTCCGTTGTAATTCTTCCGTCCGACGTGATTGTACTTCCAAGATAGGTGAAGGAGTCCACTTCCTCTTATTTCTCTCCTCTCGGGGTGACTTATACATTCAGTTCCTCTCTTCCAAATGCTGGAATTATTTGGTTTTGCCTTCTTTAGTTTCATGTTTTCTTCTTGGAGAACTCGGTCCATTACGTTTAGTGACCTTTGAAGATCATCGCGATTTCCAGATTTGATGCTATGAGGCCGGAAATATTGTCCTCTCTGAGTTCTTTCCCACAACGAAATCACTTTCACTTCCACGAAATGAACCTTGAGACTGTAGAGTATATCCATACGTGGCCCCTTGGATTTGACCCAGCTCCGATGAAGAAAAACTCCGATAAGAAAAACTGTGGATAAATGTCTCTCGGGTATTCCACCGGGTAAGCAGGTCCCCTACGCAAGAGCCAATGAGATGGCACTTGACCCCAAGGAGGAAGTATATATACCAACCAAAATGGAGAAGACGGCATTCAAAACCCCTGAAGATCGAGACCAAGTCGTTCTCCGAAACGTCGGGTGACGTGTGGACATGCTTTCCCGGAGGAATATCCGAGAGTCATTTATCCAGCAGGCACGCCGGGGAAATGTAAGTTCTTTCATCTGAGTTGCGGTGCTTTGAACGCTAATCGTGCGTCATTGAGAGCTCATTTTAATCGCTGTCCAAATGAGGCGAAAGATAATTCTTGGACCAAACTTTACGTAAGTACATGTATGCATACTTAGGAAATATTCATACATGTTAATATGTAAATTATCCAAGTTTATAATTTAAACTTTTCGTCTCAATTAGAGAATTGTTATGACTTGGTTTTATGGCTCGGAATCCGAAATTTTTGCCACATTCAGATGTAAACACGAGTTTTTCATTCGGAATAATACCAGAATATTAATTAGGAACCATTATTATAATTATATCCAAGGAAGCGAATATCGCCGTGTACAAAAGTGTAATTCTCCCCGCTTCGTTGGATGGTAGTGAAACATGGGTATGTCAGGACAGACAAGAGTTGACTAAACGCCGTGGGTATGAGTTATCTGAGGAGTGTTTGCGGCAAAATTAGGATGGATAGGGTCAGGAATGAGTGGGTAATAAAAGAATGTGGGTTAGATGCTCCAGTAATGGGCATATATGAAAGGAGTGTTCTTCGTTGGTTTGGCCATGTTGAGAAAATGTATGAGAGTCGAATAACGAAACAGATATATAAGAGTGAAATGAATGGTGCGAGAGGTAGAGGTAGGCCGAGAAAGTAGTGGTTGAATGTGGTTGAGGAAATTCTTAGGAGGAGGAATATTAGGAGTCTTAAAAACAGGAGGGCGTGTGTGAAGTAGTGTTTGGGGGTAAATGAGGCGAAAGAGGTTTGCAAGGCTAGGTCTGTGTGGAGGAAATTATTGAAGCAGAGTTAGGTGCACAAATATGTATATATGAGTGAAACTTAGTGACTCTGCCTACCCCGGAAGGGAACGGCGTGATTGGTATGTATGTACATTATTATAAAAAATGAAATGTCTGTATCTGCGTTGGGGAAACAATCTGTACATATTCCATTGAGTTACTTCAAAATAATTGTCATGCGCCAAAAGACTACGCATAAAAATAGCATTGAATTGTCAATAAACCAAATCGATGGCATGCAATTCATTTCGCTTTTTTCATTAAATAATACCAATGAGTGCACACGTGAATAGTTTCACTCAAATCTGTAGATAAAATAAAATGGCTCCAACTACCGAATGGAACGTGGCTCCTAGAGCTGGAAAATTTGCCCTGGAAAGAGCATTTTGAGAATCTCAATATGGAGGGAAACTTTTGAAAAGTGCTGTCCATAGTGACGCCAATTCGACCCGAAGCACCAACGGGGTTAAAATATTATCCGCCATGCACACCCGAGTATTCGGTTGTGTTCCGCTTCATGAGTTGAGTTACGGAACACAGGTCATGGAGTTTTCTTTTTTTTAAGGTTGTTTGGGCGAAATGTCATTTCACCTATAAATCAATGAATTTGGTCTCATTTTAAAGAAAAATATTTCAGCCTTCCAAAGGTACCAAAATATCAGCCCCTCACCGAACTACTTTCCGAGATTTTCGACGAAAAATACCAGCCCTGTAAAATGAGAAATGGTACGTGTATGCACTCCAGAGAGATTAAAAAAATCTCCTTATTTAAAATATGAGAAATTTCCAACACCTAGAGCTCGTTAAAAATTAATAGTGTGTAGTTTGTATATTTTCTCAACTAGTTTTGAAAATTAATCATATTGTCACCGCAGTAATTATTTTCAGAGCCACAAACATTTTCCGTTGTGAAGGGGTTTTAAGCGTTCTGCGCGAGAAAAATGAGTCTACTTTAAAACTTTTGTAGATATTTTTTTGTAATTACTTATAATTTCAGTTATATGAAAATATATTATTGTATATACAACGAATGATACTATGTTCAATTCATGCTTCCTACAGTTGCTGAAATTAAAACATGTAATTCGAATATTTTGTCCATTATGACTAGAGAACTATCTCGCTCAAACTAGCTTAAGGGGGCCTCAAGGGACTGGAACTACCTGAAATGGTCTTACGGAGCCGCTACTCGTATTAATGCTTGTGGGGCCGGAAATTTTTATCCTCTCTGATTTTTTTCCCACCATCCAACGTTTTTAATTCGATTATGTACCTATAAATCCCGTTGTACAAGGGGCTCTTAATTGCACAAATTAACTGCATGTTGTTTCCCAAATTGGGTGTGCAATAATTATTGAAATTGAGCAGATTTGACGGCAACTGTTGACAAGCCATAGGCTTAACAGGAATTTACCTGTTATTATATTGTGAATCTATTGTAAATATTTATGAATTTTGAAATTTAGCGTTATTATATTCAATCACTCAAAAAAATTATCCGCAAACGCATTGCGATATTGATGTAATGCAAATTTAAAAAATTGAATTGAAAAAATAAACAAGTAAAAAAATATATTCGCAAAGAAGAAAACATTTAACTCATTATCTCCTTTGATAAGTATTTTTACGAAAATAAAATCAATTTAAAAAAATCTTATATTAACCGTTCTTAGCAAGAACGATGTAGCCCGTAACATCAAGGTCTGAGATATTTTCCGTTATTCTCGTTTAATTAGATTTCGCTCCTATAAAAGAAACTGAGAATTTGCGGAGAATAGGAGCTTTGGAACGAGTAATGCGGCCCCTCCTCTCGCTTTTGGCAGAAACTTTTGAAAATGAGTGTACTCACAAGGGGAGACAACTTACTCGCCACTTTGAATACCGTGCTCGAGCCCAAATGAAAAGCAAATTCGTCTTGGTCTTTCCCTAACTGAGAATTTGCAGAGGATAGGAGCATTGGAAAGAGTAATGCGGCCCCTCCTCTCGCCTTGGGCAGAAACTTTTGAAAATGAGTGGACTCACAAAGGGAGACAACATACGTTGACTCGCCACTTTGAATGCCGTGCTCGAGCCCAAATGAGACGCTAATTCGTATTGGTCTTTCCCTAATATGCCATAGTTTTCGTGTAATTAATTATTTTTTATACGGAAATGTCTACGATTACTATTACCCCGGAGACCAATCGGTAAATTTATTTATCTCTTAGAGATAACAGTGGTTAGCGTGATGAGCTAGTGACGCGTAGATAGCTGGATTATTCCTCTGGGCTTCTGATTTTTTTCCTTCTTCATACGGACAGGGCCACATTAGATTTTTTCTCCGAGTTGTATAACCTCATCATAGCACTTGAGTTCACTTTCTTCTCATACATTTTACCTCATATACAGTACTCCGGATTGGAAACCTTATTGGCAGATGCCCTCACTTGAAATGGGATAGTGAGGGACCGCCTAATTTATGTCAGACTCTGTTTTAAGTTCATAATATAACTTACACTACCATAAGCTGCTTCTCTAATTATGTTTTCGTAAAACCTAGCATTTTAATACAGCAAAAATGAGGTTCTTAATTAGATATGCCAAGGCAAAAATAGGAAATATACCCCAATATCATTGAATAATCGTGAAATACAGATGCATATCTGAGATCTTTTCCTTTCCTGAGACTAAAAGTTATGAGTTCGAAAATAGCAGACGGATTTTGGGGTACTTGGTTTATTCCTTCCAGAAAAAAAACCACGGTATCTATACTAAAAAGAATACATCGTACTTTTGTACATTTAATAAATTTTTACGACACATCATTTTCACATCTTTTCTGTATCGTCTGGTACCTGATATCACGTACAGCTTTCACCGTACCTACAGAATAGATGTTTGTTTTCTAGGCCACATAAGAGCAACTACAGGTCCCATAGACTCTCATTACTTTTGTTCTATTATGATTTATCTTCGTTCCGTATTTCCCGCATTGAAAATTGAAATATCAACTAAAGCTTGTAATCTCTTCGAAGATGGACTACATGAAGAACGAGTACTCGAAGATGAAGACTTGAGAATGCAGTAACTCAGAACCAAGAATAATGCAGTAATAATGCTTTTACCAACAATAATGCTTTTAGCTTAGCAGGGCAGTATACAGATGGCGCTGCAATCACCAAGGTCTTTCAATATCGATTGTATTCTTCCTTCGATACAGGTCTTCTTGAGAATGAAGTAACTCAGAAGCAACAATAATGCAGTAATAATGCTTTTACCAACAATAATGCTTTTAGCCTTGCAGGGCAGTATACAGATGGCGCTGCAATGAGCAAGGTCGTTCAATATCGATTGTATTCTTCCTTCGATACAGGTCTTCGCAACGTAAACAAGTCCGCCATTGATGTGTGCTTATTTCAGTGTATTCTTCACTAGAATACCATAGGATTTTCAACGTTTTTTCTTTATTAGACAGTGTATCTGTTTTCGAAATGACGACTTGCGCCATATTTTCGTTGATTTCCTATGGTTTGCTGTGGCAGACAATGCTCCGTGAGCAAATTAATGGCGAATGTGAGGTGAAAATGGTTGCGAAGACCTGTTTCGAATGAATAATACAAATGATGAATCGTTCAAGCTGTGAAACGCGTCGTACAAATTAAAGAATTGTGGAAAAGTAAAGAGTATTCTGTTTAATGCGGATACCAATGTTAAAGTCTTACACGAAGTGACGCTTGAAGTCGTCAAGTTTATCCACGGTATCCGAGAACTCCCTTGTGGTATGAGGTAGGAGAGTAAAATGAATCGTGTGACTGATGGTAAATGGCTCCCACGTCGCTCCTTTGGGTCAACCCGCCGCATCAGTCTCGCCGTCAGTTTTTTTATCCACACCCCTTCCAATGCATCGGTGCCCTCTACTGTCTGCGGAATGACCGATGACCCCTCCATTCGACTCGTTGGTCAAATGCCACCCATAATATCCCCCATTTCACATATATATCCCCCATTTCACATATATATACATTGACTTCCGCGGAGGGCGAGGCGGAGTGTGGGTTGCCTCGAATGGTTACCCACGTAGGGTACAGGCCCCCGGGCGAAAATGAATGGCCTTTTTTTTAACGCGATCAATTCTTTCCGTTATATACATATATATGTTTTTTTATTCCACATGCCACACACGTTCGGTCGGAGAATTCAGCTCCCCCTGACGATTCTATTCACGGAGGGAAAGGGAGAAGGTGATTAATCGGGATTGGCTTGATCTCTTCTCTCGGTTCCATTCAGCTCGGATCGGAAGAAGGGAGAGATCTGGGTGGAGGGTGGGGTCGTGACCCCTCCCCCCTATACACAGGCCTGAAAAACGACGTTATTTTTCTTCTTTTTATTTTTGAGTGACTTTCTTCGTGGTGGGTGGGTGATCGCCGAGCCTGTGGCAGCTGCCGGTGGAATTAAAGCCGTGGGAATATATTTATTAAGTTCCTATAGTGATATCAAAAAGTTGTGGTATTTGTTCGCATGGTTCTTTGTTAGTGAAAAAGATCATTCCCCTCTATAAGAACCGGCTTCAAATGAAAGAAAGGTTATCTCCGCGTTTGACTACTATAGGTTTCTCAAGGTCGCCAGCCATCATGGTCATCTAAACGCTCAATCTGTTATCCACGTCAAGTTTCTATAGTCCGTTCCACACTTAGTTGACAATTTGGGCTCTTATAAAGGTTCGCCTCCTGTGTACATCTCCATAAGGCCAAGGTTGCGACGTTGCCAAGCTGGAAGATTTACTTAGTACTATTACTGTATGAAGACTAAAATCCTGGTAAACAAAAAAGAGAAGCTGAATGTAGAAGTCACTCTGAGAGGAAAGAAATTAGAGCAACTGGATTGGATATTTGGGGAGACGACCGACAGCTGAGGTCAATTGCGCCATAGGCGATAGGTAAGGGTGGATAGAAACCCGGCGTCGGCATTAACCTGCTCTTACAATAACGAAAGGCGCCAAGGGGACCACGGTTTAACGTTTCATCCGACAGACGGAGTACTGTACTTGAAGTGCCCTCCACAAGATATTCAAGTAGGGATCGGGTTTCCTCTGAATAACATCCATCTCTGCAGGGATTTGAACCCTGGCCGCCCGTGTGGTAGGCGAGTACTCTAGCCACCACACCAGCCCGACCTCCTTAGAGCAACTGGACTCCTTCACCTAACTTGGAAGAAACATCACGTGGGACGGAAGAAGTACAACAGGCATCAAGCGGAGAATAGCGCAAGCTAAGAAAGCGTTCATAGTAAAAAAAAAGGCAACTGCTGACCTTAAGAGGAAAGGACTACAAACTAGGATACAGTATGTGAAAACATTCGTGTAAAGCGTGGAACTCCTTCGATCGGAAGCATTGACCATTGAAAAAGCTGACCAGAAGAGATTAATAGCCTTAGAAACCTAGTGCTAGAAGAGGTTGCTGAAGATAAAATGTACGGACAAAATAAGATATGATGAAGTGTACAGAAGAGCAGAAGAGGAAAGGACCATGTGGAGCAACATATAGAAAAGAAGAACAAGATGGATTGCACGCACCTTGAGACACAATGGGTTTGTGGAGAGCATAACTAAAGGCACAATAGTGGAAAAAGTTCTCAGAAGAAGACCCAGGAATGAGCCACATAAAAAGGAAAGTAAATAAGAAGAGATACCAGGAGGTAAGGGAACTAGTATTAGATAGGGAAGGGTGGAGGGATGTAGTCAACTATTCTTAGGATTGAACAATCAATGATGGTGGCTGTGTACTTAATGTAACTGTTGAAGTCTTTCTGTTTATAAATATTATTTTATCTATTTTTTTGTAATTTGACTAGCTTAAGTACTGTTTTGGTTTTGGACAGAGTTCTATGGATTGCCCTAAAATGACTGCGAAGTAGAATCGTCGTATACCTACTTCTTCGGTCGTGTAATAAATGGCTGACAATCTTATAGCATAGGCTAAGGGACGTGAGGTGGCAGTTTTTTTCCGTTTTTTGTTACGGGAAGAATAGGGAAATGGGTGTTTTTTTCTGCACTCAAATGTTTTGATAGCATCAAAAAAGCCTTTCGTGTTTACATTTTTGTCCTATAAATGCCGAGAGATGAGCGAAATGGCTGTAAATGTGGTGTAGGGACATGTGGCGACCAACGCTATGTTCCACTCTTTTTAAGGTAAGATTGTAGATTCTCTCAATGGATAGTACTTTAAAATTATAATATTTGTGATTCATTGTTTTCATATTTTTAAATTTTTATTTGTTAATGATTACCATTTTCACCCAAATTTTATCTATTGTAAATAACTTGGTGAGGAGATTGGTGGATTTAGCACTGTTCGTGGTTGGATGGTGCGGGAACGTAAGTTTGGCAACAGTTTATGGTAGTTTGAGCGAGATAATTCCCCACTCATAACGGAAACCATATCCAAATGATACGTTTTAATTTCAGCAGGTATAGGTAGCACGAAATAAACATAGCATTATTAATAGAACAATTTTATACTTTTAATGGACTAAAATTCTAATAAATTAAATATATTTATCTCTATAAATCTTTAACTTGACTAATTTTTTTCGCCCGGTACGTTTAAATCTCCTTCATAACGGAAGGTGACTTGTGATTCTGAAAAAATACCGCGGTAACGATTTCATTTATTTTCAAAAATGGCTGAAAACACATGAAAACTACGCGCAGTTAGTTTTTAGACGACATCCAGGCGTAAGAAGTCCCTCATTGTTTAAATTATGCCTTCATATTGAGATGAGATAAGAACACTGTAAAAATCCGCACAAAACCTAAATGGTATAAACCCGACCGGTTTCAACACTTACGTTTCATTCTCAAGGGACGATATCAGTGAGAGCAATTTTCTTGTATTGTCCCTTGAGAATGACACGAAAGTGTTGAAACCGGTCGGGTTTATACTATTAAGTTTTGTGTGGATTTTACGAAGTGTTCTTATTTCATCTCAATATGAACTCAATATTCCACAAAGTTAACTCGCAAACCATTGAAGATATAAATTATGTCTCTCTGGAGTGCACACACTTACCGTTTCCCAAATAAAATGGCTGGTATTTTTGGCTAATATCTCGGAAAGTAGTGTGGAAAGGAGCTGATATTTTTGTACCTTTGGAAGAGTGAGATATTTTTCATTAAAATGAGAAAAAACTCATTGTTTTCTTGGAGAAATGATACTTCGCTCAAACTACGTCATGGAGATATCCATCGCTTTCATTACCATAAATGGGATTTTACAGAAATTCTTATATTTCAAGAAGGCACTGCCATGCCATTCATTTCCCCCGTGAAATTTAAGACAACTTGACGTATTGGAAATATTTGAGTGAGTTATTAGATTTGTATGTATTTCCTTCAAGTTTCTTACTTCATGGGACAGGAGTAGAAGAGAATGTTATTAATCTCCTTGTCTTTTTCGAGGTGTTAAATTAAGTTTTTTAGCGACTCCGTCCGAAGCTATAAGCTGTTTTCTTTGGAGAAAGTGAGAGAGAGAGACACTAGGAAACAAGAGACCTCCAATCGGTATGGGATCAAACGGTATTAAGACTCTTAGAAAGACATGGGCCACCCAAATCGCCAACGGTCTTCCCTCACCCTGAGGAGGAAATATCCTCTACACACCAACATATTTGACCACCCATGCTAAATGATGGAAAATAATAATAATAATAATAATAATGTTTTGTTACTCCGATTGAGAATGTTCACAGCAAAATATCTTTGGTTAAATCGGGGAGTAACTTTAGTAAGCCATGAGTATAAACCTGAATTGTGGCTTCCGTCGTTCACAGAATGGGTTATTCACACATAAATAAAGGAAATACCGCATTTTGAAATTACAGTGCATGTATCAAATACTATTACAGTTATAAGAAAACATCATTTAGATTTTCTTTGGTAAATAAATAAGATCGTATATTTTTGATGGTTATGTTTAGGATCTTTGAATTAAAACATGGAACAGGCGATACATTTTAGGTACTCTTTAGGTCCTATGTACAAGAAACATCGTTTGAATAACGTAAGGCTCGGCTTAAGTGAGGAAATACGTGTTTTTCATAGGGTGTAGGAAGAGGGATTGTACAATAATAATCCAGCAACACCACTTCTTATGTAAAAACGAATTAAGACCTCATTAATAAACTGATGTCCTAATGGGAGCAACCCAAGACAACAAAATAGAGGAAAGGAACTTTCAAAGCGACTGTTTTTTAAGGTCACTCTAACAATTATTTTTTGTAGAAAAGCGGTGGATCTAATAGAGATCTTGAGATAGATTTTGGTAACCTCCAACCCAACAAAATACACTGTAGCTTAGTGTATAGTTAATAAGGGCGTTACTTACAGGGAAGAATGGAGGGCTGCAGTCAAACAGTCTCTGGAATGAACGACCAAAATTGATCAATTGTTGTCAACCAAAACGTATTTAAGGTAGTTTGAGCGAAATATCATTTCAACTAGAAAACAAAGTCTCACTTTAATGAAAAACATCTTATGCTTCCAAAGATACCAAAATATCATCCCCTTACCGAACTACTTTCCGAGATATTTTCCAAAAAATACGTCATTTTTAGAAGGGGAATGGTACGTGTATGCACTTCCGTGAGACATTATTTAATAAATGAGGAATTTCTAACACCTAAATGTGGTCTAAAAACTACCAACGTGTAGTTTTTTCGTTTTATTGACCATTCTTATTTAATGAATCATTTTGTCACCACAGTAATTTTTTCATAATCACAAAAAAAAACTTCCGTTGTGATGGAGTTTTAAGCCTAATTCGCGAAAAAGTGAGTCAAGTTAAAGACTTATGGAGAATTTTTTTATTCAATTTATTAGCACTTCAGTCGTGTAGAAGTGTAATACAGCACCGTCAATACTGCAATATTTAATTCATGCGTCTTAGAGCTGCTGAAATCAAAACGCATAATTCGAATACGGTCTCTATTATGACTAGGGAACTATCTCGCTCAAAATAACTTAACCCATTCATTCGCATTTTAAGTAGCGATAAAGTCTTTGTTTCAGGGAAAAAACCCAAAAAATACCAAAAATCGCCAACTCTTTAAAAAAATTTATATAAAAATTTCTTTTTCACTCCTCGACGTATCGACTATGATTTTCCCAGTGTATTTGGGACGCCATCGTGCTTCAGAGATGAATTTTATTGGTCGTCCGGATAAAACTAAATGTAAAAATTTCGAGAAAAGTAAAAATATGAAACATCAACTACTCATCAGTATTTTATTAAACGTATTTTACCCAACCATTTGCAGTTAAAGTTAGTGTTAAAGTCTGTCTCACGAAAAAACACAAAATACCTTAAAACAGTAAATTTTGCTAAAGATATTGAAATGAAAATTACTTTTTCTTTCCTCGACTAATGGAATATGCCATTTCTAACGTGAAGAGGCGCCATCGTGCTTATGAGATAACATTTATTGTTCGTCCGGATCAAACTTAAGGAAAAAATTCGGAAAAAAGCATAAAAATGTTAAAACATCAACTTAAGGAAAAACTTAAGACCGTATAAGAAATCAGGATCATAATACCACTGCTTTTCCTTCATTTTAGGACGGAAGGAACCAGTCACTCACTGGGAGATCCGCGTCACAATAAAAAAGCAAAAATGTTTTTGTCCTGTGTAACGGTTGCCCATTGTGGTCCCGTGACCGGCGGCATTTTCCTACCTCGTCTGTTGTTCAGACAAACCCCGGAATGTCACTCCAATACCTTATTTTTTGTACGTGTACGCGCGATGAGTGTTATCAATATTTTTTCAACGGTGGAGACGTCCTTTATCTTGAGTGTTCTCCCGTGATTTGCGTCGTATACAGGGAGTGGAAAACGCCAAGAATGTGTCCCATCATTGCACTCAATGACTCTCGCGATTGGCATCGGAGTTCTCCCCGTGTAGACCACTGTCTTGTTTTTTGGACTGCTGCCTTTTGGAATCCTCGCCAGCGACCGGGACGGAGTGTCGTTAGTTATATTGCCTATCCGAGCGGAAGTGACGAGGGTCCGACTATTTATCACTCGCTTGTTTCCGAAAATTGCCCCGGATGACTCCGATCCATTACGAGTCAGCCTACTCAGCTAAAAATTGGGCGACTTGCCCAACAATCAGATGTTATCCGCCGCCTTAAGGACTCGCCTGAAAATTTTGAGCGGCTTAAAACATTTATTGAGAACAAGAGAAGAAGGTGATCGTAGGAAGATATAAATAAATCCGCCCGGACGCCTGACATGGTTTTTAATTTAATTATCCTCGAGGAAAAATTAAAATCGAAATGAACTCTATAATTCTTCCTCTGAAGTTCTGTTTAAGGTATCCGCGGCGAGCAGGTATTCTTTCCAGTTCTTCCTTCGGGATTCCGCCGCGTCGTTGTTTTGCCGACGTTTCTCCTCCTCTTCTGGAGGCATCTTCGACCCTAAGACGCCTCCAGGAGAGGAGGAGAAGCGTTGTCGGAAAAACAACGACGCGCCGAGTCCCGAAAGAAGACATGGAAAGAATGCTTTTTGTATTGAATAAAATTTTTTCATAGAGAGTTTTGTCTGAGCAGTAGTGTCAATAAAGTCAATGGAGGGTGTGTAGTAGAAAACAAGAAGACCTATACGGTAAACTTGGACAGCTAAGACTTGCGAAAGGTGACGAATTTTTCATTTGGGAAGTAGAACTATCGGTGCTGGAAGAGAAAAGAATGAAATTGTGAGCGGAAAAGCCCCAGCCTAGTAGGGTGAGTTTTTCAGGAGCCTGCTGACATCTAGTTACACAACTGTGTAGGTTAGGAACTACTTTATTAAAATCCACATAATAGACTTTGGGCATTGTCCTTGCGCAGATTTGAGATGTAGCGAATGAGTAAATGCTTATAGTAATTATTTTATGGATATGTTAGTTTTGAGCCGTACGGTGAACAATTTTTGGAATTTTACAAACAAAGCTCCAGGTGGCCGAAATCTAGCAACACCTGATTTATGCATGCAGAATTAGAAGTCGAGCAAGAGACCTGTAAACCAATGGAGATCCCCTCTATACTATTGTGTGCTTGAAGGGCACTTATTTTTCAAACCGCGTATGAACAGTTATTATTTACACCCGTTTTAAGCTGTTGTTGTTCAAACTGAAAGTAAGCCCTTTGTTGTGTTGTGTAAACACAACAAAGAAAAAAGAAAAATACAGAAACACCATTGAACAGCCTGTTATTGTAGTTACGCGGGGTAAGAAATTTGGAAATGTGGAGACCGAACGACTGAATTTGCGTTCTGGTGTTTAAATGAAGATGTGACATAAAAGCTATTAGAAAAAAAATGTTTTTGGTATAGCTCAAAAATGCTTGCTGAATTACGAAGATGTAAATTGGGCAACTTCTTCGATTCGGCAACTTGCAGTCAGGATATTCAACTGCAAAGAAGTAATGAAAAGGGAAAAGAAAGCGAACCTTTATTTGAGGGTAAAATACAAACACGGGCTTAACTGCCACCGAAGGTGCCATCTTAAGCTAGAAATTTACCATAGAATATTTTACTTTTTTTACTTAATTAAAATATGTACGTATTTGGGGCATGCTTCTTTATAGGATTGAAATGATGGAAACAGCTGCGTAGAAAAATCGATTTGAAGAAATCGAGATGTGGGTTTTTACCGAAGAACGACGAAGATCAAATGGATGGAGCGAATCACTGACGAAGACGTCTCACGAAGTGTTGGAGGGAAAGAAAGACAATGAAAACTCCGAAAAGATGAGGAGACAAACCATTGAAGTAAATAGAGAGGGCATCGCGTCATCAAACTGTAGCCAAGCAACCGGAATAACAACCATATTGGTTATCCCTGCTCTTTCCACACTCTCCTTTGGATATCATGACGGAATGGACGAATTTGCGGATGTAAAGCAAGAACATCCGCCATCTGTTTGAAATTGAAGGGAAGAAAAACATAAAGCATACATTTATTACTTAGTGACATGGATTATGCTCGATTTTACATTAGTTTTCATTGGAAATGCAGATGATTTTTTATTTAAATAAACAAAAGATTATACGTATGGGAAATATAAATTAAAGAAGCAAATGTATGTTCATTTCAAATTGATAGAAAACGTTGAAAAAGTAGAAAATTAGTTCGTCAGCCCGTAAGTGCCATCGGAAAATCGGGGTTACCAAGATGGTGGACATTCCACGCTTACATTACAGCTTCTACTTATGGCCACGATATCACTACTACACACAAACTACCTCAAAGATTCCGTCCATTAAATCCTCACCATTCTTATTTAACACCGCATTTCCATGGATCTTTGTTAGAGTCACTCTTGGAACATATATTGACTGTTTAATTCCATCAATTTGACTCAAATTTACAATAGTTTTCATCAAGAATGCGGATGATTATTAATTTTAATGAATAAACAAACTGTATGAGGAAATTGCTTATTAAAGAAGTAAATACATACTGATAACTACTGGGTTATCGATGGAAAACATCGTAAAATTGCAAAATTAGTGAGTTAACCCCTAAGCACAAAGGTGACGGGGATAACTAAGATCGCGAAGAGGTCACGCCTAGTGTTGCCGCGAGACGAGACGAGACTTAAGGCAGTCTCTTCTCGGTCTCGATTTCTGAACCCTGGTATCGTCTCGAGTCTCGTCTCGTGAACCCCAGTCTCGTCTCGTTTCCGCCAAAATAAAGTACCATAAAAAGCCCAGTTTACTTTGCGTACGTAATCACTGAATCGGTACACTCGAAATAGTAATGTCATTTGTATATATTTTTATAATTTTAAATATATATATTAAATTGGACACGGAATACATCAAACTGTATGTACAACCAATGATTTAATTGATACTCAACGAATAAACTAAAAATATGAAACGTAAAATTGATAAAAATGGCTATATGGTCACAACGTTAGTACAGAGAAATTCACAGAAGGTTAAAAAAATGTAACTGTAAAAATAATGTAATTGGTTGAAAAAAGAATGAACATTTTTGCCTCAAAAATCAGTTTCATAATTTTCAGGTTTAAAACAGTTAAATCAAGATGAGTTTTTTTTATTTGACTTACCAAATTGCACGTCACCTACGAGTTCACGCAGAGTAAATTTCTGGCAGATTCGAGGCTCAAGCGGTATCTATGCTTTCTCATTGTCAATGATGCCCTTGAAAACAATCTTTCCACTGCTACAGATGCAGCGGGATGATAAGGAAGTCACTCGCCGTCTTTGCTAGCACTGGAAATGTTGGCTCATTTGCCTTCCACAAAGTTGATATATATACTTTATAGGGGATCTCAGCTGTTGAAGATAGTCTTCAAGTTCTTTCCTCTATTCTTCATACTGGGATGACTGACTAGGGATAAATTTACTGAAAATATTTACTGATAACAAAAAAGGGGCGAAAACTCTATTGTAAAGTCTAAAAATTTAAATAAAAGTTCACAGATAAATTTAATTTTTCTGTTCTACACGGTCAAAATAGTTAAGTTAACCTAATCAAAAAGAGGTGAGGAAAGAGAAAAGTTTAGTCGAAAGAACATACATTTCAGTACTGGGTTGTGCTGGCTTTTACAGAGAATATACATCTAGCAGGTTGTCCTCATCACTTTATACCAAAGCAGACCTCTCGAGATTCGCTTGATCAATTGATTGAGAGGACTGCATTCGAGTGGAATACTGATCGTGATAGATTTTGAACAATTCTTCGAATTTAAATAAGGACTTATCCTCCATCTCTTTTCCCCGTGGTGGCATGGAGAAAGTTTCCCATTTATGACGAGGATCTAATGTTAATACCGCGTAATAAATCCGGTTTGTCAGGCGGTAGTGCTTTAACAACTTGTCCCGAGCAGTTTGATAGGCAAGCAACTGTTTTCATCACCTTCATTTTTTCCAGGCTTGTTGTCCAGTATTTTCACCATTTTTTCTAGCTTATCCAACAAAAAGTTACATGGAACGGTAACGAGTGGAAGGGTAACGTAATTTTATCCAAATTTATTCATAAGAACTTCAAAATTTAAAAAATATTCTTTAAAAATCTTGTAATGAAATGTTAAATACATGGTCCATGCATATAAAATGCTGATCAGAGCTATCAAAACTAGGTAGCATCTTGTCAGGTTCCTCCATGAATTTAGCACTTGCGGAGGCGTTATCTGCGTTAACTCCTTGTAGTTTGTGCTCAAGTTCAAAAGGATGATAGGGTGTTCAGAAAAACTTCAGCAATATCCCTTCCTGTGTGGTTACCATTGCATGGAACGAAGTCAATGACAAGAGATTGGTACTCCCACATCTCGTCTATGAAATGAGTCGTGATTCCGTAGTACGATTTTCCAGCTATGGATGTCCAGCCAGCGATGGTGAAAGACAGGTTGGATTTATTTTGTTTCGGCAACTGCAACACCGCCTTCTGCATCCTTTTATAACGGCCAAGTACTATTTGCCGCAATTTTGTCCTTTTAAGGAATGTAACAGTAGGATTCAACATCTTGAAAGAGTTTTCAGTATCATCATCATTAAAAAATCGGAAAGTGAGGTATTTCTGCGCCATCCAGTCAACTATTGCATTTCAGAAGTCATTATTACAATCATCATTCTGAAATTAAAATGAAAATTCTCTCTCATTTCACTTACTTCGATAATTAGATAATTATTTACTCTAATTGTACTTCTTAGTGAGTGACCTTTCGTAAACAGAAACGTGAGAGACATGGAATTGATTGGAATGAAATGGTTGATTTAGACTTACTAAACGCGTTTATCGTTTTAATAAGGTAGGAATCTCATACCAAAGAGATAAATTGCGACAGAGCTGCATCTTTACAGCGAGTCGTGAAACCGTAGTATTTTATCAGCCTCTAATCCATCGCAGCAGCGTAAAAGTCGACAGTCTGCAATCATATTGTTCGCGAGGTACCTTGCCCCTTTAGGAATGAACTGAGTGCAGCTAAAATGGAGTACCTCCTAGGTTTTTGTGGCTAAAGAAGGATGATTGGAGTTAGAATGAGTGGCTGATGAATTAATTCCGATTAAATACTTCAGTAGTGGACTTTTTGATTGAATGGAATTTCCGTTAGCTAAATAAAAGCAAATGAAAACATTTAAAGGCAAAAGAAAACTAATTATAGACATTCTTTTTTCTCGTATCATCCGCGACACAATTTAACGGCATCATAATAAACATCGTCACTAGCCTAGTAAGGTAGATCATGCAGGAAGAGGTACATCGTAATTTCAATTTTCATCCATCGTTTCGCCGAGGTGATGTGCGATGCGCAATTCGAAATTGCACCATCCTTTTTTCTTAGCAGGTGAGCTATAAGCAGGATTGTTAGTGCCGCTGGGCGATACTTTACACCATATACGATTATAATCCATGATATTTTTGTCGTACACGTGAGCACTGAAAATTACTGCTTCAGATAATGGTACATTTGTATTATAGTAGGTAATAAGGAAAAGTAGTAAGCCATTAGCATTCACTTATTTGGCTCCAAATGTCACGCTCATGCCATCAGAAGTAGTAGTTTTGGCAAATAATAATTTTTAATAGTTAGCTTATTTATCGGAAAAGTTGTTATTGAATTATATTGAAATTTTAATACTTTAGGAAAACGTGACATTTACTTCGTATTAGCTGAAGGACGTATTTTTAAGGTCAATGAAACCCTAAATATCAATTAATCACATATATCTATATTTCGAGACTTTCGAGGGTCTCGTGGAAGTGGTATCGTCTCGTCTCGTCAAAAAGCGGTCTCGCCTCGAATTCTCTACTACGGTCTCGTCTCGAGTCTCCTCTCGAAAACGAGACGAGACGAGAAAGTCTTGAGTCTCGCGGCAACACTAGTCACGCCCAAGTGACAGCTTCTAGCATTGACCGCCATATCAAGCGCCCTCTCCATTTACCTCAACGAGACAAACTTAATGGGCACAAATTGCGAAATAATATTCTATTGAGAAAATTTATGGTGAGAAAATGAATGGGAAGAATCCCAGAGTAAGATCAAGAATGGAATGCATCAGGAAAATCATGGAGGATGGCAAGGTTAAGAATTATTTAGGATTGGAGAGGGAAAAATCGACAGAAAATTGTGTGGGACTAAACGACAGGAGTTTAGAATGGAGAGTCGTAGCACGTATCAATCTTCGGATTGGTGACTGCTGATGATGAGTGTCATATCATGCAGAAATTCGGTTTAGACTTTCCTCACATGATTAACCGTAGGATAGACCGCTAACCTATCGTCAAGAAATAATAATGTTTCATTAGTATATAGGTTCAAACTTCATACCATTTTAAGTCAAAAAGAGAAGTATCAGGCGTTATGTGATTTCTTCATCACAAAATTAATTTCTTCGTCACTTTTAAGATTGCTGAACACCAAGTCAACGGCTAAGATTAATATATCCGCAAGATTCTTGGGTTGTGATCAATAAATATATTTCTCATTTCCGACTTTTCGCCAGATTTTTTGGCAACTTCAGGGAATTTAAATCATGAAAATTGAACAATCAAATAAAGTAAATGTAAACGTTTGATGGTTCAACTTCGCTGATTTCAGTGCTCTGAAGATAGTAACAATAAATTGTCGAAACGTCGGCATTGAGAAATACGTTTATCGACCACAGTCCAAGAATGAAGATGATTGAATGAGACAAGCATGTGATGCAACGTGGCGGATTATACATTTTAAATGCAACTGAACGAAGCCTGTTTCCTTATTTTATAGTTAACAAGTTTGCTCTCACTGCGTCCATGCAATCGAGTTAATGTTCATTCGTTCTTCAGTTCTCTGGTAAGGAGAACTGTAAAATCTTCAGTTCTCTTGTAAGGAGAATTTGAGTAAAGCAATTAGTATTACTACAATTAAACGCATTAAGGCAATTTGTGGAAAAGTGCAATTGTTTCTCTTACATTATAAAGGAGACTATGGAATGGATAGAAAGGCGCCATAGTATGGATTCCACTAATTCCTGTATCATCTGAACGGATGACGTCCACTTAAGTTTCACCATTTGCCATTTTTATGGGTATTAGAGTAAGTATAGTTTTTTCGTGCTCTTTTCTTCCACCTCCCGCGTAGAGGTGGCACCACCAGGCCTCGAGCGCGCAGGAAAAGGCGCGAAATTCGCTCCCCTGCTGCTTTTCCGAAATTGAGTCCACCGAATCGAGACATCTGAAAATTTCTCACGCATTCCCGTCCGTGTAAGACCCCCGCCCGTCTGGCGCGACCTCCAACGGAGTCGCTTTGAAGGAGAGGAGAGAAACATCAGAGCATCTGCGCGCGACGAATGTGTTTCCCGCGGAGGAAGGAAAAGAATTCGTAACTGAGGGTAAATGGACGAGGGGGAGTGGGATGTCGGAGAAGGGGAGCGTTGGGGGGAAGGATGTGCACAAGGGGACATTTTCAACGGACATCAATGGGCGGGGTTCAGTAAGAGATACCGCCATGTCTTGAGGCCACCACAGCGAAATGTCTTGTTAAGGTGGATGGGGGAAGGGTCACGTCAAGTCAAGAATGGGTTGGGGGGCCAGTCCAAAGTATAGATAGGGTAAATATCGATGCATCGATTTCGGGTGTATCGATTCATCAATATATCTATACCTTGTGCATCTGTGAATAGACAGCTTTCCGCTTGGAAGTTGACAGTCCTCCGTCAGTACGACTGCCACTTAGTCGTCCGGACATTGCAAGCACTTCAATGAGTAATAAGGATTTTCAATCATTTGACTTGACCGGGATTCGAATCCGGATCTCCCAATTGCCGGTCAGGTGTGTTAGCCAGTTACACCACCAAGCCATCTTCCTAAAAGGCGAATTTCGAGGGGGGTTTATGCGAACTAGATGTTCGCATATGATTTCATAGCGAATTTCATCCCTGGTGTATATGCACCCGTGCGAGTGACTTCGTACCACATCATTTGTTAAATGCAATGTTTGGAAGGACTTTCAAGTTAGTATGTGTCAATAGGTTGTTCCTAGAGACCCTTATGTCACCCTCATGTCAGAGACTGGAAACCTCGGTAGGTACTACTTTTAATCGGTGGAACATAGAAAATGGCGGAAGTAATAAGAATTGCGCATTTTGAACAAAGACCGGCACATTTATTTGTAAATATTGCTTTAGTAACAACAGTAACAATATAACTTCTACCTTTAGGCGAGTGTTCTTTATCATTATTCATTAAATATTATAGGATTTACAGAAATTAATTAATGAAATTTAAAATTCAATAATGAAACCTATAAGTGGCTAAGTAACTATTTGATTGAATAATGCACCCAGAGCGGGCCATCCAGCATTGCCGGTTTCCAGTCTCTGACTTGAGGGTCTCAAGCCCAGTGTCGTTCGATTCGATATATCCGTCGCTCTGTCGATATGGGTCTTTGTAATCATTTTTACCTCATGGCCGCCATTAATGTGTTATTTGAGCATTTCTGACAATTGCACATCCAAGAAAATGCGCGACTATGCGGCGCCAGCCATCATTTTAAACACAAATGCACTGCCAAATCATCAAAAACATGGAACATCCCATTCTATACTTAAAGTAAATGCACTAACATACGCACATTAATGGCGGACTTGTTTGCGTTGCGAAGACCTGTATCGAAGGAAGAATACAATCAATATCGGTTGTTCCTTTCTACCAATGCCACCTTAACGATCACGGTTATAACTACTCTGGAAAATAGAGAGCCTACCATTTTCCTGTGAGCAGAATTCCGATTCTGCATTCACGGTGTTACATCCTGTGAAACTATAATTTCAAAAATAAACACATTTGTGTTTTGCTGTCACGGATTGGTCCTTAGAAATCTTGTATCAGCTCTTGTCGTGAATAATACGAATTCAGATAATTTTAAAACTTGATGCCCTGGATACATGGACAATGTATGTATCAAAATTTATCAAGGTAAAATTTATGTGTCCCATACATTTCTGTAGAACTCTGGCACATCCTGGAACATTCCGGAGCCTGGCGCACCGACCAAAATTTGGCAATTACCGGAATTTCCTAATTCTTTGTCAATGATAAAGACCGATGTACCAATGTAATTTCTCTAAAGTTCTTAACACCGATTGAGATACGTTGTTCATCTTATGAATATCTTCAACCACAAAAGAAAAATGTTGTAGGTGTTTGTAAGTCAGATAATCAGTAGATAAATATCCTGGAAGCCTTTACATAATAGCCTTTGGAGTTTTTCCTCTATTGATGGAATACCTTAACGGAAAGATGATTTTGAATCTCGTCGAACTTGTTCTGCTGTTTCTAAAATGCACTTCATCTGAGCGAACTCATCCGAGTCAAACATCAGCATTTTGATAATTTGAGTGAGGTTTTGTGTAGTCATTTCGCTGACAGTATTTAAATGTTCTCTTAAAAAATTTAAGCAGTGATAAAGAGTATGGTGTAAATACATTTATTTTTTTAAAACTTTTTTTATTTTCTAAATTATTTCCCACATATACATTCATATCTAGGTCGTTACTTAATATATGTATCACGCCGTACGCTGAAAACGCCATTCCTTCCGCAAATATGTTTGAAATCATATTAAAAGGATATTTCAGAGTTACTCTATACCACGACTGAAAACACTTCCACAGACGTATAAGCGCTATTATTTTAAGACTCAGCTTTGATTCTTAAGTAAGCTAAGTAAATCTGTTGGATCATAACTCTAGGATAAGGATAAGCACTTTAAAAAAGTGTCGTAACTTTTCGCTTGTTGCTTTCTAAATAACAATTTCGACCGCGGAAGAAATGTGAATGTGTCGAAAATCAGGTGATCGCCGAGACGCGTACGACATTTACGAATTATGTATTTGTTAAAATCTTCGCACGTATTGAAAATAGGAAACTTTCATCTCTAAGGAGGATCGTGAAAATGTTGAAAGTCGTGTATTATAACGTCACTGTGAACATTCTCCTGAACCATTGCAACGTATTTTCTACAGTGTCATCGGTGGCGTGGTTGTCCGGGACGGGCAATGGAATTGAAGGCGAAGATTTCTCCTAGGCTGCGGCAGAGACCAGAACAAAAAGGGCGTTTCGACCGAGGTGTACAGCCCCCATAATCTTCGAATACTAATCCGCAATCGCCTAATAAGATTCCCCCGTAAGATCTGCCGATTCCTCGCCATGAAACAGAAATTAAACATTCAGTCGGAGGCTAACTCTTGAAGCAATTGTGGACTCCGAAGCGGCACGCAGATTCCTCGCGTAACGCCCCGTATGAAACCTCCCATCCCCGGTCAAAAGTGTATCATCGGTTCCGCTGTCCGGTAGGCCGTGACTTCGGATGGGGTTGGGTTGCGAAGTTAGAGGATGGAGTGGAGAGGGGTGAAGGGCGGGAGAGGGGAGGCTGAAGTGGAAGGGGGGAGGGATGGATCTCGAAGCTCTTGAGCCCGAGGACCACCCAGAAGCAGCGGAGAGGCAGACAATTTGGGCAGTTTTACCCCACCTGCTCTCTGAATTATCAACGCCAAGAGCGGCCATTAATACTAAAGAACACCCACCCACCCTTATGGCCACCCCCCCCCACATCCCATCCCCCTTCAACCCCTCTCTAAACCGCCCCCCTCCTTTCAAGATGGATCGTGCTTTTAAATACCGTCCGTAACCTATGGTTTTTTCCTTCCCAACAACCCACCCCATTCCCTCGTTCACTCTCCCATCATCCGAACGGTCAGGACGTTAAAACCAGGCTCAAATTAAATGTGATGGCATAACTTGAGAACGTAAGGTAACTTACAATCAAGGCTGGAATCTTTAAGCTAACCAATGTGAATCTTACAGTGTTACATACAATCTTAGTTGTTCGTCCTTCTGTATAGCGTCTACTCAGCCATTAAGTAGTTACAGACTTGGTTGTTGAGTAACTACATATTCGGTATGTATGGGACTAGGATGTGGATTCATACTTCTCTATTTTACGCAGTTGCAGAGATATTAATCATTCGCCAATCTGTGAAAAATATCCGTGAGGTAACTGTATATTTAGCTCTGATAATTGCGTGTGAAAATGGTCATTTTCAGTGTCATATTACGTAGCCTATTTGGGCCGAATATTTTCATTACCTTAAATATTCAATAAGTGGTTTAACGTACGGTTTTTCACTTCAACAACCTACCCAATTCCCACTTTACTCTCCCGACACCTGAACGGTCAGGACGTTAAAACCAGGTTCAAATTGAATGTTATAGCATAACTTGAGAACATATCGTGACTTATGATCAAGGCTGGAATCCTTAAGACAACCAATGTGAATCAGAATTCTCTTCATAGCGTCTACTGAACTATGAAGTAGCTATGCTTTTGAGTACTTATACGATTCAAGGCCTCAGATGTGTATTCATAAAATCATACAGTGTGCTCATATGAATTGTTCGGGTTTCCGTCCGAGTAAGGGTTTTGCTTACAGCCAAGACGATTTATGTATTTAATTCGCCGAGAAAGAACAAAATCTTATAAAATGTACTTCTTTATAATATTAAGACGTGCTGGAGAGGAAGCTGGTCGCAACCTTTTCTCCAGAGATGTCTCTGCGGACAAGCCGTTCAGGGCCACGTAGTTGACTTTGCCGCCGCATAGAGGGTGATAGTGCCGTTTCGAAGCTCCGCCCCTTGAAGGCCGTAAGAAACCTCATCTCCGATTTAATACACATACGCGAGGGAATGGGGAAGGTAGGGGAAATGGATGGGTAAGAAATGAGGGGAGGCCGCTATGTCAGACGGTCAGAGACTTTTGAAGACAATTCGAAATTCGAAGAGTTTGGCTGCGTGTGAGGTACTCGATCCGTGGTGCGTGGAACTCCTCAATTTTGTTCATTCTGCGCCGATCCGACTTTTAAAAGGGTGGCTCTCTTCCTCAACGGTAGCCTAGAGAGAGAGGTCCATTCGCACCGCTATCTGTCGGTCAGGATGGACAAATTCGTAGACGACTCAGAAGTGGGGCTCCAGAGCGAAACTCTAGGCCTCTCGCGGCATTCGTCGACACCTCGCGCCGGTTTACTATCCAAGCAACCTTCACTTCGGGAACAATAACCGAAATAACGCATGACGCCAAGGATATACATGCTTACAATATTACTCAACCGAGTCCTCGTGCACAGAGATCATGAATGACCAGCCTAAGTATGCAGATTGGTAGCTCCTTGGCCTAGCAACCCTAAGGCCTGCCGCAGGAAGAACGCAGCCTAGCACAGGACGGTTTTTGTAACCAATATTTATGAATGGGAGCACAGAAGAGGCAGAATGGAGGAATTCCTCTGTCGGCCTACGTCCCTTCTGCGGTCGTACCTTGCGGCCTCTGTCGCTTACGCGGGCCAGGAGTCCAAGGAAGCAAAATTTGAAGTCGGTCTATATTTTACAACAACATTTTTGGATTGATCAAAAATTGCCGAATTCACTGTATAAATTTTTTCCCATGTATATGTCAGATTTGCTCATAAATAAGAAACAAATGAAAAATGAGATGTTTGACGGGGTAAAAACTTAGAGATTAAAACTGCTTTTTTGATTTTTAGCCAAGTAAAACAATATTTGTAGGGATTGTGCTTTGAAGTTTGTTTATGAAGGAAATATTATTAAAAATCATATTCATAAAGGTTTGTTTGCCTCATTTTAAGAGAAACGCTTACGAAAACTTTGAAATCGCTTGCGACACATGCATTTCGCTCCGGGGCGGTTGGGTCTTCAACTCTCGAGCTTGTGAGCATAAGCTAACTTCATCTATTTTTGTTTTCTTTGATATCTGATTCCACAATTAACCCTAACCTAAACCAAAGATGTTAGATTGTTCAGCCATTAAAGGATGTGGAATATTTTACCGCTTACATACGAAATGATTATACCTCTAAGGAATATTTTAAACGGCAATAGAATCATTACATGAAGAATTAATTCAACCATCGGCAGGATACTAATATTATATACATACATAATAAATACAGAGAGTGCATTTGTGGGACTACTTTTCTTTGTCTAACCGGTTACACAAAATCCACTGAACCTGGAATAGTCTAGAGCATTCCGTGCAAACAGTTGGGATTACAATATGGAAAATCCGGACGTAAACTTCTTGTATACCACCACCCGCGGTGTACTTCCAGTAGGTTCACTATCCCTCGCCATTCTGAATATGCTAGGGTGCTCCATCAACTTCCACGGGTTCGGTTTCCTAGGATTCGACGATCCCTAAGTTTCTTGTAAAATAGTGAATATAGAAGACAGAATAATGCACGATGCAATGATAATTATTTTGCAAGTTTGTAAATATATTCACATTTCCAAAATATGAGTGTAAAATCTCATTTATCTTCAATTTCCCACCTCTGATATTCCGTCAATTTCATGCGAAATTTGCCGAAGCAACTGTGTTTGAAAATTCGACGTGTCTTTTACGAAATCCTTTAAATCTCACTGAGTTTTATTCTCCCTTGAGGAAACTAATGAAAGACATTGATTAATATAGTAAAAAGGCATTAAAATCAATCTTTCTTCACCTGAAGTATCGCTAATTTTCAGTTTCATTCAAACATTTTGTCCGGGCATTAAATGGCCATCCGTTTGTTTTAAAATGACTCCATCCGAAACAGTTCAAAACAGAGGTTCACCTACTCCTCGGCTGGGCAACGTTCATCTTGCGCACCCGACTACTTCAGGCCTCCACCTTTGCGATAGCGAGATAGATAAGTCGGAATCTGATCTTCTCCAATTTCGGGAAGTTTTTTTCAATTCAAAGATCAATACCCACAAGAGGTACTGACCACACTAGAGGTCAATGACCCCCCAAGAGGCCAATGACCCCACAAAAGGTCATTGACCCCAATGGTGACCTCAACGTCACCGTCAAGGTCAGAGGTCAACGACCTCTCCAGAGGCCAAGGTCTAACAAGAGGTCAATGACTTTACCAAGGTCAATGACTCTCTCAGGGGTCATTGACGCAACATAAGGTAATTGACCCCACCAGAGGTCAATTATTCCATCAGATAATAATGACCACACCAGAAGTCGATTACCACACCAGAGGTCAGGGACCCCACCAGAGGCCAATGACCACACCAATGTCAATGGCCCCTCCAAAGGTCAAAGATACCACCAGAGGTCAATGACCCCACAAGGGGTCAATGACCCCACCTCAGGGCACTGACCCGTAACAGATGTCAATGACCCCTTCAGAGGTCAATGACTCAACCAGAGATCAGCGACCCCACCAAAAATCAATGACCAATCTAGGTGTCAATGACCCCATCAGAGGTCAATGACCCACATCAGAAGTCAATGACCCCTTCAGAGGTGCCTGACCCCACCAGAGGTCAATCACCCTGCAAGAGGTCAATGATTACGTACAGAGGTCAATTACCTTACCAGAGGTTAATGAACCCGCAACAGAGGTCAATGATCCCTTCAGAGGTCAATGACCCTACCAATGGTATATGACCCTACCAGAGGTCAATGGTCCATAGGGAGGTCAATGACCCCTTCAGAGTTCAATGACTCCTTCATATTTCAACGACAACGCCAGAGGTCAATGACCTCCCAGAGGTTAAGGAAACACCAGAGGTCAATGACCCCACCAGAGGTCAATTACCGTACCAATGTCAATGTCCGCACCAGCGGTTATATCTACACCAATGTCAATGACCCCTTAATAGGTAAAATTTTAAAATATATTTTCCATCTTTATTTTAATTCCTGTGAGAACAACAAATATATGCGCTCATAACTGAAAAATGAATTTTATTTGTTGCTGGAAAGATATTCAGGAAATGCAAATATTGATTATGATATATGAAATTAAATAAGAACATTGGGCATCTCAGAGTGATTTTCCATCTTTTATTCAATTCCTTTGTTTGAAAACCAATATATATGCGCTTACGTCTGAAACATTATTATTTTTTGATGCAGAAAAGACATTCTAGACATGCAAATATTGATTATGGTATATGGAATTAATTGAAGGCTTTTCAAGGAAATTTACACTGTTTAATCTAAATTTTGTGAGAAAAAACGAATATATGCGCTCACGTCCAAAAATTGATTATTATTTACTGGAGAAAAGGAATTTTAGAAATGCAAATATTGATTATGATATCTCGAATTAAAATTGAATTATTATGGCTTATAGCTGTGACTATCTACTCTAATCCTTTGACATTGACATTGGTACGGAAATTGACTTTTGGGTGGGTTGTAGACATCTGGTGATGTCATTGACCTCTGGTGGGGTCATTGACCTCTGGTGGATCATTTACTTCTGGGAAGTCATTGACCTTTGGCGATTTTGTTGACCTCTGGAGAGGTAATTGACTTCCCTATGGATCATTGACCTCTAGTAGGGTCATATACCTTTGGTGGGGCCATTGACCTCGGAAGGGATCATTGACATCTGTTGCGGGTCATAATCTATGGTGGGGAAATTGACCTCCGTAGGGTGTGTTTGACCTCTGTACGGAACCTGTGAACGAGTCATTGATTTAAGTGGTGGGTCATTTACCTCTGATGACCTCATTGACACCTCTGATGACCTCATTGACACCTCTGATGACCTCATTGACACCTAGAATGGTCATTGATCTCCGGTGGTATCGCTCTGAAGGGGTCATTGACCTCTTGTGGGGTAAGTTACTTAAGGTGGGGTCATTGACCCCTTTTGTGGTCATTGACCTATGGTGGGATCGCTACCTCTGGTGGGGTCATTGACCTTTTGTGGGGTCATCTTTTGGTCTCTGAGGGGGTCATTGACCTCAGGTGTGGTCATGGATCTCTAGTGGGGTCATTGTTATCTGATTAATTAATTGACCTCTGGTGGGGTCCATGACCCCTGTTGCTGTCATTGACCTCTAAAAGGGTCAATGATTTCTGTTGGGGACATTGACCTCTTGTGGGGTAGGTGACCTCTTGTGCGGTCATTGATCTCTTTTGGGGTCATCGACCATTGAGAAGTCGTTGACCTCTGATGATGTCGTTGATCTCTGGTAGGGCTATTGACCTCTGAAACGGTCATCGACCTCTGGTGTGGGGTTTGACCTCTGTTAAGGACATTGACCTCTGATGGGGTCATTGACCTCTGAAGGGATCATTGAAATCTGTAGGTGGTCATTTACTTCTCGTTTGGTCAATGATCTCTGATACAATCATTACTTGTTTGGGTAATTGGCCTCTTGTGGGGTCAACGACCTCATCAGAAGTCATTGGCCTTTGGTGGGGTCGTTGAATTCTGGTGGGGTCATTGACCTCTGTAGGTCGTCATTGCCCTCTGTAGGGTGTCATCGACCTCTTTTGGGGTCATTGATCTTTGGTTTGGACATTGACCTCTGAAGGGGTTATTAACCTCTTGTGTGGTCATTGACATCTGGTGGGCACGCTAATCTAACCACTATAAGAGATCCATGTGCACAAATATAGTTGAAATACTCATTGTTGCGAGTTTATTGGTATTTTTCTGATTCTCCCCTCGTTTCACCGTTCTTGAGGAATACCATTTCGCCGGAATTCCAGTCGGCTGCATCAGGTCGTAACGGACAAGAGCGTTGTCTGCCGCAATATATTGGGCTCTGATTGGGTAAAGGCCCGTTGTGATCTAGTCCGGAGAGATCGAATTTTCTGGGGAGTCGAAAAGTCTTGGATAGTTGAAAATCCGTTTAATAGTAAGGGAGAACATATATCCAAGTCATGCAAAGTTGTAGTGTGGAGAATTTATTTGGAGTAAAAGTTCTCAATTATATCCAGTTATAATTATAAATATTAGCATGGTTAGATTGATTTTTCTGCAACAAAAAAATCATTTTGCAGAGGGAGGCGCTAATTTTAGTTATCTCTCACAGGCTATGGATCACACAGTGGAAATAACTTCAAATAGCATGACATTTAATTCCAGTAATGATTATCATTTAGGCATATAAAAATGACCTTTCTCCATCATACAATAATCGTTCGCTACGTGAGCGCAAAATTTATTTCCTCTCACAGAATTGGCACTAAAAAAAGACGAGCACATATATACGTTTTCTCTCACTGGATTTATATTACACAGGGAAAAATAATTGAAAAGCATAATGTTCTGATATATTCCAAATATCATAATTGATCAATTTGCCATTATAGAATGACTTTTCTCCTGATTAAAATATATGTTTTTCTCTCGTCAGCAAATACCAATGCTTCTCTCAAGGGATTTGAAATAATCAGAGAAAATCACTTCAAAACGCCATAAATTCTTATTTAATTCCAGTTCCACGAATTATTTAATGCATGTCTAGAGTGTCTTTTCTCCAACATATAATAATCATTATTTTGACAATAACGCATTAATTCGTTATTTCTTACAGGAATAAAATTAAAGATGGATATCAATTACAAAAGTCCAACGAACTTTTGAAATAACAGATATATAATAATTCAATTTGCATTTAAAGAATGACTTTTCTCCAGATTAAAATAAACGTTTTGCTAACGTAAGCGCATATTTTGCTTTTCTCGAACAGGCATTGAAATACTCAGGGAAAATCACTTCGAAAAACCAAATATTATTATTTAATTCCAGGTACTAAAATCAATTCTTCCATTCTAGAATGTCCCATCCCAAACAAATTATAGTCATTTATCAGAGGTTAGCAAAAATATATTTGATTCTTCTCACAGTAATTGAATTCATGATGGAATATCATTTAGAAAAGCCCAACATCCATTTGAAATTCCTGATAGTTAATCAATGAATTTACATTTACAGAATGGCTTTTCTCCAGATTAAAATAAACGTTTTGTAACGTGAGCGCATATTTTCGTTTTTTTCACAGGCCTTTAAATACTCAGGGAGAATTACTTCGTAACGCCATATATTATCATTTAATTTCAGGTACTAAAGTGAATTTTGCACATGTAGATTGTCTTTTCCCAAATAAATAATAATCATTTATCAGACGTTAGCATATATACTTGTTTTTCTAACAGGAATTGAATTAAAGATGGGAAATATATATAATCAATCAAATTGCATTCACAGAATGACTTTTCTCCAGATTAAAATAAACATTTTGCTAACGTAAGCGCATATTTTCGTTTTCATTTACAATCCTTTAAATACTCAGGAAAAATCACTTTGAAACCTTTAAAGTCTCCGGGAAAATAAGAGGATAAATCACATAGAAATGCCCGATGTGAATTGAAATTCCTAATAGTTAATCAATCAATTTACATTTACAGAATGACTTTTCTCCAGATTAAAATAAACGTTTTGTAACGTAAGCGCATATTTTCGTTTTCTCTCATAGGCTTTGAAATACTCAGGGAAAATCACTTCGAAAAGCCAAAAATGATTATTTGATTCCAGGTACTAAAGTCAATTTTTGCATGTCTAGAATGTCTTTCCCCAAAAAAATAATGATCATTTATCATACGTTAGCATATATGTATTTGTTTTTTCTCACAGGAATTGATTTAAAGATGGGAAATATTTAGAAAAGGCCAATGTTGATTTGAAACTCCAGATATATAGTCAATCTAATTGCATTTACAGAATAACTTTTCTCAAGAACAAAATAAACGTCTTCTAACTTAAGCGCAGCACTTCGTTTCCTTTTACAGGCCTTATAGTACACAGGGAAAATCACTTCGAAACGCCACATATTATTATTCAATTCCAGGCACTAAAATCAATTTTTCCATGCCTAGAATGTCCTTTCCCGAACAAATAATAGACCTTTCTCAGAGGTTAGCAAATATATATTTGATTCTTCTCACAGTAATTGAATTCATGATGGAATATCATTTAGAAAAGCCCAACATCCATTTGAAATTCCTGATAGTTAATCAATGAATTTACATTTACAGAATGGCTTTTCTCCAGATTAAAATAAACGTTTTGTAACGTGAGCGCATATTTTCATTTTTTTCACAGGCCTTTAAATACTCAGGGAGAATTACTTCGTAACGCCATATATTATCATTTAATTCCAGGTACTAAAGTGAATTTTGCACATGTAGATTGTCTTTTCCCAAACAAATAATAATCATTTATCAGACGTTAGCATATATACTTGTTTTTCTAACAGGAATTGAATTAAAGATGGGAAATATTTTAGAATAGCCCAATATTCATTTGAAATTCCTGTTATATAATCAATCAATTTGCATTTACAGAATGACTTTTCTTCAGATTTAAATAATCGTTTTGCTAACGTAAGCGTATATTTTTGTTACCTCTCATAGGCTTTCAAATACTCAGCAAAAATCACTTCGAAACGATGAATATTATTATATAATTCCAGGTACCTAAATCAATTTTTCCATGTCTAGAATGTCTTTTCCCAAACATATAATAATGTTTAATCAGACGTTAGTATATATATTTGTTTTTCTTACAGGAAAATAAGTAAAGATGGGAAATCGTTTAGAAATGCCCAATGTGTATTTGAAATTCCGGATGTATAATCAATCACTTTGCATTTACAGAATGACTTTTCTCCAGATTTTAGTAATCGTTTTACTAAAGTAAGCGTATATTTCTGTTTCCTCTCATAGGCTTTCAAATACTCAGGGAAAATCACTTCGAAACGATGAATATTATTATTTAATTCCAGGTAATAACATCAATTTTTGCACGTCTAGATTGTCTTTTCCCAAACAAATATAAATAAATTTATCAGACGTTAGCATATATATTTGTTTTTTCTCACGGTAATTGAATAACTGATGAGAAATCATTTTGAAAAGCCGACTGTTGATTTGAAATTCCAGATATATGGTCAATCAATTACATTTTACAGAATAATGTTTCTCAAATATAGAATGACTTTTTTAAAACGAATAATAATCATTTATCAAACGTTAGCATATATTTCTTTTTCTCACAGGAATTGAATGAAAGATGGGAAATCATTTAGAAAAGCCACTTGTTGATTTGAAATTCCAGATATATAGTTAATCAATTTGCAGTTACAGAATAACTTTTCTCCAGATTAAAATAAACGCTTTGCTTTCACAGGCCTTTAAAGTCTCAGGGAAAATCACTTCGAAACGCCAAATATTATTATTTAATTCCAGGTACTAAAGTCAATTTTGCATGCCTAGAAAGTCTTTCCGCAAACAAATAATAATCGTTTATCATACGTTAGCATATATATATTTGATTTTTCTCACAGGAATTGATTTAAAGATGGGAAATCATTTAGAAAATGCCAATGTTGATTTGAAACTCCAGATATATAGTCAATCAAAATGCATTTACAGAATAACTTTTCTCAAGAATAAAATAAACGTCTTCTAACGTAAGCGCGTATCTTCGTTTCCTTTTACAGGCCTTTAAGTACTCAGGGAAAATCACTTCGAAACGCCACATATTATTATTTAATTCCAGGTACTAAAATCAATTGTTGCATGTCTAAAATGTCTTTTCCCAAACAAATAATAATCATTTATTTGACGATTGCATATGTTATTCTCACAGGAATTAAATTAAAGATGGGAAATCATTTAGAAAAGCCGAATGTTCATTTGAATTTCCAGATTAATGGGCATTCAATTGGCATTTACAGGATGACTTTCTCCAGATTATTATAAACGTTTTCCTAACGTAAGCGCATATTTTCTTTTTCTTTCAAAGGCCTTTAAATACTCGAGGAAAATCACTTCGAAACGCCAAATATTATAAATTAATTCCTGGTACAAAAATCAATTTTTGCATGTCTAGAATGTCCTTCCCAAACAAAAAATAATTATTTATCAGAGGTTAGGAGACGTTTATTAGATGTTATATTTCATTTTCTCACAGGAATTGAATGAAAGATGGGAACTCATTTAGAAAATATCAATATTCATTTGAAATTGGAGTTATATAATCATTCAATTTGAATTTACAGAATGACTATTCTCCAGATTTAAATAAACGTTTTGCTAACGTAAGCGCGTATTTTCGTTTTCTCTCATAGGCTTTGAAATACTCAGGTAAAATCACTTCGAAACGCCAAAAATGATTATTTGATTCCAGGTACTAAAGTCAATTTTTCCATGACTCGAATGTCTTTTCCCAAACATATAATAATCATTTATCAGACGTTAGCATATATATTTGTTTTTTTCTCACAGAAATTGAATATAAGAGGATAAATCATTTAGAAATGCCCGATGTGCATTTGAAATTCCGGATACATAATCAATCAATTTGCATTAACAGAATATCTTTTATCCAGATTTAAATAAACGTTTTGCTAACGTAAGCGCAAATTTTCGTTTTCATTTGCAGGCCTTTATATACTCAGGGAAAATCACTTTAAAACGTCAAATATTTTTATTAATTCCAGGTACTAAAATCATATGTTGTATGTCTAAAATGTCTTTTCCCACACTAATAATAATCATGTATTTGACGTTAGCATATGTTATTCTCACAGGAATTGAATTAAAGATGGGAAATCGTTTAGAAAAGCCCAATGTTCATTTGAAAATACAGATATATCGACAATCAATATGCATTTCCAGAATGACTTTTCTCCAGATTTTTATAAACGTTTTGCTATCGTACGCGCATATTTTCGTTTTCTCTCATAGGCTTTGAATATCCATGGGAGAATTACTTCGAAACACCAAATATTATTTTTTTAATTCCAGGGTCTAACATCAATTTTGGTATGTCTAGATTGTCTTTTCCGACACAAATAATAATCATTTATCAGACGTTAGGAGACGTTTATTTGACGTTATATTTCTTTCTTTCACAGGATTTGAATTAAGTTTGGAAAATCATTTAGAAATGCCCAATGTGCATTTGAAATTCCAGATATATAATCAATCAATTTACATTTACAGAATGACTTTTCTCCAGATTTAAATAATCGTTTTGCTAACGTAAGCGCATATTTTTGTTTTCATTTACAGGCCTTAAAATACTCAGGAAAATCACATTGATACGACAAATGTTATTATTTAATTCCAGGTACTAAAATCAATTTTTGCATGTGTAGAATGTCTTTTACCAATCAAATAATAATCATTAATCAGACGTTAGCTTATGTTTTAGCTTGTGTTATGTTAGCTGTTTTTCTCGCAGGAATTGAATTAAAGATGGGAAATATTTAGAAAAGGCCAATGTTGATTTGACAATACAGATATATCGTCAATCAATTTGCATTTACAGAATGATTTTTCTCCAGATTATTATAAATTTTTTTTGCAATCTTACGCGCATATATTCTTTTTCTCTCATAGATTTTGAAATCCTCGGGGAGAATCACATCGAAACGCGAAGTATTATTATTTAATTCCAGGTACTAAAATCAATTTTGGTATATCAAAAATAATAATCATTTATCACACGTTACTAGACTAGACTAAAAATGATTTTAGTACCTGGAATTAAATAATTATATTTGACGTATCAAAGTGATTTTCCCTGAGTATTTATCGGCCTTTATATGAAAACGAAAATATGCGCTTACGTTAGGAAAACGATAATTTAAATCTGGAAAAAAGTCATTCTGTAAATGTAAATTGATTGATTATATATCTGGATTTCAAATGCACATTGGGCATTTCCAAATGATTTTCTATCTTTAATTCAATTCCTGTGAGAGAAAGAAATATAACGTATAATAAACGTCTCTAACATTTGATTAATGAATATTATATATTTGGGAAAAGACAATCAAGATATGCAAAAATTGATTTAAGACCTGGAATTAAATAATAATATTCATCGTTTCGAAGTGATTTTCCCTGAGTATTGGAAAGCCTATGAGAGAAAACAAAAATATACACTTACGTTAGCAAAACGATTACTTAAATCTGGAGAAAAGTCATTCTGTAAATGCAAATTGATTGATTATATATCTGGAATTTCAAATGCACATTGGGCAATTCTAAATTATTTATCATCTTAAATTCAATTCCTGTGAGAAAAAACAAATATATAAGCCAACGTCTGATAAATGATTATTATTTGTTTGGTTAAAGACATTCTAGATATGCAAAATTGAATTTAGTACCTCGAAGTAAATTACAATATTTGGCGTTTCGAAGTGATTTTCCCAGAGTATTTAAAGGCCTGTCAATGAAAACTAAAATATGCGCTTACGTTATGAAAACGTTTATTTTAATCCGGAGAAAAGTCATTCTGTGAATGCAATTTGATTGATTAAATTACTCGAATTTCAAATAAATTTTGGGAGTTTGTAAATGATTTCCCATTTCCCGTTCAATTCCTGTGAGAGAAAAAAATATAACGTCTATTAATCGTCTCCTAACGTCTGATAAATGATTATTTTTTGTTTGGGAAAAGACATTCTAGACATGCAAAAATTGATTTTAGTACCTGGAATTAAATAATAATATTTGACGTTTCAAATAAATTTTTCCAGAGAATATCAAAGCCTATGAGAGAGAGGAAAATATTCGCGTACGATAGCAAAACGTTTATAAATATCTGGAGAAAGTCATTCTGTAAATGCCAATTGATTGCCTATTAATCTGGAATTTCAAATGAACATTGGGCTTTTCTGAATGATTTCCCATCTTTAATTCTATTCCTAAGAGAATAACATATACTATCGTCTAATAAATGATTATTATTTGTTTGAGAAAAGACATTTTAGACATGCAAAAATTGATTTTAGTACCTGGAATTAAATAATAATATGTGGCGTTTCGAAGTGTACCTCAGTTTCCCTGAGTATTTAAAGGCCTGTAAAAGAAAACGGAAATATGCGCTTACGTTAGAAAACGTTTATTTTAATCATGAGAAAAGTTATTCTGTAAATGCATTTTGATTGACTATATATCAGGAGTTTCAAATAAACATTGGGCTTTTCTAAATGATTTCCCATCTTTAATTCAATTCCTGTGAGAAAAGAAAATATATATGCTAACGTCTGATTAATGAATATTATTTATTTGAAGAAAGACATTCTAGAATTGAGAAACGTTATTCTGTAAAATCTATTTGATTGACCATATATCTGGAATTTCAAATCCACTTTCGGATTTTCACAATGATTTCTCATCTTTAATTTAATTACCGTGAGAGAAAACGAATATATATGCTAACGACTGATAAATGATTTTTATTTGTTTAGGAAAAGACATTCTAGACGTGCAAAAATTGATTTTGGTACCTGCAATTAAATAATAATATTTGACGTTTCAAAAAGATTTTCCCGGAGACTTTAAAGGTTTCAAAGTGATTTTTCCTGAGTATTTGAAGGATTGTAATTGAAAACGAAAATATGCGCATACGTTAGCAAAATGTTTATTTTAATCTGGAGAAAAGTCATTCTGTGACGGCAATTTGATTGATTATATATCTCAAATTTCAAATAAATATTGGACTTTTCTAAATGATTTCAAAACTTCCATTCAATTCCTGAGAGAGAAAGAAATATAACGTCTAATAAACGTCTCCTAACGTCTGATATAAAATTATTATTTGTTTCGAAAAGACAATCTACACATGCCAAAATTGATGTTAGTGCCTGGAATTAAATAATAATACTTGGCGTTTCGATGTGATTCTCCCAGAGAATTTCAAAACCTATGAGAGAAAAAGAATATATGCGCGTACGATAGAAAAACGTTTATAATAATCTGGAGAAATGTCATTTTGTAAATGCATATTGATTGCCTTTATATCTGTATTTTCAAATGAATATTCGGCTTTTCTAAATGATTTCCCATCTTTAATTCAATTACCGTGACAAAAAAAGAAATATATTTGCTAACGTCTGATAAATGATTTTTATTTGTCTGGGAAAAGACATTCTAGACGGGCAAAAATTGATTTTAGTACCTGGAATTAAATTATAATATTTGACGTTTCAAAGTGATTTTCCCAGAGAATTTCAAAGCATACGAGAGAAAACGAAATTATGGGCGTACGATTGCAAAACATTTATAATAATCTGGAGAAAAATCATTCTGTAAATGTAATTTGATTACCGGTATATCTGTATTTTCAAATGCACATTGGGCTTTCTAAATGATTTCTCATCTTTAATTCAATTCCTGTGAGAAAAACAAATACATAAGCTAACGTCTGATTAATGATTATTATTTGATTGGGAAAAGACATTCTACACATGCAAAAATTGATTTTAGTACCTGGAATTAAATAATAATATTTGACGTGTCAATGTGATTTTCCTGAGTATTTTAAGGCCTGTAAATGAAAACAAAAATATGCGCTTACGTTAGCAAAACGATTATTTGAATCTGGAGAAAAGTCATTCTGTAAATGTAAATTGATTGATTATATATCTGGAATTTCAAATGCACATTTGGCATTTCTAAATGATTATCCATCTTTAATTCAAATCCGGTGAAAGAAAGAAATATAACGTCAAATAAACGTCTCCTAACGTCTGATAAATGATTATTATTTTTGATATACCAAAATTGATGTTAGACCCTGGAATTAAAAAAATAATATTTGGCGTTTCGGAGAAATTCTCCCAGAGATACTCAAAGCCTACGAGAGAAAACTAAAATATGCGCGTACGATAGCAAAGCGTTTATAATAATCTGGAGAAAAGTCATTCTGGAAATGCATATTGATTGTCGATATATCTGTATTTTCAAATGAACATTGGGCTTTTCTAAACGATTTCCCGTCTTCAATTCAATTCCTGTGAGAATACCATATGCTAACGTCAAATAAATGATTATTATTAGTTTGGGAAAAGACATTTTAGACATCCAACATATGATTTTAGTACCTGGAATTAAATAATAATATGTGGCGTTTCGAAGTGATTTTCCCTGAGTACTTAAAGGCCTGTAAAAGGAAACGAAGATACGCTCTTACGTTAGAAGACGTTTATTTTATTCTTGAGAAAAGTTATTCTGTAAATGCATTTTGATTGACTATATATCTGGAGTTTCAAATCAACATTGGCATTTTCTAAATGATTTCCCATCTTTAAATCAATTTCTGTGAGAAAAATCAAATATATATATGCTAACGTATGATAAACGATTATTATTTGTTTGCGGAAAGACTTTCTAGGCATGCAAAAATTGACTTTAGTACCTGGAGTTAAATAATAATATTTGGCGTTTCGAAGTGATTTTCCCTGACACTTTAAAGGCCTGTGAAAGCAAAGCGTTTATTTTAATCTGGAGAAAAGTTATTCTGCAACTGCAAATTGATTAACTATATATCTGGAATTTCAAATCAACAAGGGGCTTTTCTAAATGATTTCCCATCTTTCATTCAATTCCTGTGAGAAAAAGAAATATATGCTAACGTTTGATAAATGATTATTATTCGTTTTAAAAAAGTCATTCTATATTTGAGAAATATTATTCTGTAAAATGTAATTGATTGACCATACATCTGGAATTTCAAATTTACAGTCGGCTTTTCAAAATGATTTCTCATCAGTTATTCAATTACCGTGAGAAAAAACAAATATATATGCTAACGTCTGATAAATTTATTTATATTTGTTTGGGAAAAGACAATCTAAACGTGCAAAAATTGATGTTATTACCTGGAATTAAATAATAATATTCATCGTTTCGAAGTGATTTTCCCTGAGTATTTGAAAGCCTATGAGAGGAAACAGAAATATACGCTTACTTTAGTAAAACGATTACTAAAATCTGGAGAAAAGTCATCCTGTAAATGCAAAGTGATAGATTATACATCCGGAATTTCAAATACACATTGAGCATTTCTAAACGATTTCCCATCTTTACTTATTTTCCTGTAAGAAAAACAAATATATATACTACCGTCTGATTAAACATTATTATATGTTTGGGAAAAGACATTCTAGACATGGAAAAATTGATTTAGGTACCTGGAATTATATAATAATATTCATCGTTTCGAAGTGATTTTCGCTGAGTATTTGAAAGCCTATGAGAGGTAACAAAAATATACGCTTACGTTAGCAAAACGATTATTTAAATCTGAAGAAAAGTCATTCTGTAAATGCAAATTGATTGATTATATAACAGGAATTTCAAATGAATATTGGGCTATTCTAAAATATTTCCCATCTTTAATTCAATTCCTGTTAGAAAAACAAGTATATATGCTAACGTCTGATAAATGATTATTATTTGTTTGGGAAAAGACAATCTACATGTGCAAAATTCACTTTAGTACCTGGAATTAAATGATAATATATGGCGTTACGAAGTAATTCTCCCTGAGTATTTAAAGGCCTGTGAAAAAAACGAAAATATGCGCTCACGTTACAAAACGTTTATTTTAATCTGGAGAAAAGCCATTCTGTAAATGTAAATTCATTGATTAACTATCAGGAATTTCAAATGGACGTTGGGCTTTTCTAAATGATATTCCATCATGAATTCAATTACTGTGAGAAGAATCAAATATATATTTGCTAACCTCTGAGAAAGGTCTATTATTTGTTCGGGAAAGGACATTCTAGGCATGGAAAAATTGATTTTAGTGCCTGGAATTGAATAATAATATGTGGCGTTTCGAAGTGATTTTCCCTGTGTACTATAAGGCCTGTAAAAGGAAACGAAGTGCTGCGCTTAAGTTAGAAGACGTTTATTTTGTTCTTGAGAAAAGTTATTCTGTAAATGCAATTAGATTGACTATATATCTGGAGTTTCAAATCAACATTGGCCTTTTCTAAATATTTCCCATCTTTAAATCAATTCCTGTGAGAAAAAACAAATACATATATGCTAACGTATGATAAATGATCATTATTTTTTTGGGGAAAGACATTCTAGACATGCAAAAATTGACTTTAGTACCTGGAATCAAATAATCATTTTTGGCTTTTCGAAGTGATTTTCCCTGAGTATTTCAAAGCCTATGAGAGAAAACGAAAATATGCGCTTACGTTACAAAACGTTTATTTTAATCTGGAGAAAAGTCATTCTGTAAATGTAAATTGATTGATTAACTATTAGGAATTTCAATTCACATCGGGCATTTCTATATGATTTTCCCTCTTATTTTCCCGGAGACTTTAAAGGTTTCAAAGTGATTTTTCCTGAGTATTTATAGGATTGTAAATGAAAACGAAAATATGCGGTTACGTTAGCAAAATGTTTATTTTAATCTGGAGAAAAGTCATTCTGTGAATGCAATTTGATTGATTATATAACTCAAATTTCAAATAAATATTGGGCTTTTCTAAATGATTTCCCATATTCCATTCAATTCCTGTGAGAGAAAGAAATATAACGTCTAATAAACGTCTCCTAACGTCTGATAAATAATTATTATTAGTTTCGAGTGTAGAATGTCTTTTCCCAATCAAATAATATTCATTAATCAGACGTTATCATATTTATTTGTTTTTCTCACAGGAATTGAATTAAAGATGCGAAATCGTTTAGAAAAGCCCAATATTCATTAAAAATATAGATATCGGCAATCAATATGCATTTACAGAATGACTTTTCTACAGATTATTATATACGTTTTGCTATCGTACGCGCCAATTTTCGTTTTCTCGCATAGGCTTTGAAATTCTCCGGGAAAAACTTTCTGAAACGTCAAATATTTTTATTTAATTCCAGGTACTAAAATTAATTTTTGCACGTCTAGAATGTCTTTTCCCAAACAAATAGAAATCATTTATCAGACGTTAGCTTATATATTTTTTTTTCTCACGGTAATATAATTAAATATGAGTAATCATTTTGAAAAGCCGAAAGTTAATTTGAAATTCCATATATATGGTCAATGAAATAGATTTTACAGAATATCTTTTCTCAATTCTAGAATGTTTTTCTTCAAACAAATAATAATCATTTATTAGACGTTAGTGTATATATATTTTTTTCTCACTGGAATTGAATTTAGATGGGAAATCATTTAGAAAAGGCCAATGTTTATTTGAAATTCCAGTTATATAATCAATCAATTTGCATTTAGAGAATGATTTTTTTCCAGATTAAAATAAACGTTTTGCTAATGTAAGCGTATATTTACGTTTTCACTTTCAGGATTTGAAATACTCATGGAAAATCACTTCGAAACGCCATATATTTGTATTTAATTCTAGTTGCTTAAATCAATTTTTGCAAGTCTAGAATGTCTTTTCTCCAACAAAAAATAATCATTTTTTAGACGTTCATTCGTTCGTTTTCACTCACAGGAATTGAAATAATGGTATGTAATCATTTTGAAAATTCTTTCATTTTGAAAATTCTTAAGGGCTCAATTTCACTCTGGGGCAGGGGTTATTGACCTCTTGTGCGGACATAAACTGCTGCCGTGATGGTTGACTTTGGTTCGGTAATTGACCTTTAACGATGTCGCTGGCCTATTTGTGGGTAATTGACCTCTGAAGGGGTCATTGACCTCTTTAGGAATTTATTAACTTCTGGTTGGTAATTGAACTCTGAAGGGGTCATGGACCTCCGTTGCGGGTAATTGACTATTGGTGTCGTCATTGACCTCAGAATGGGTCATTGAACTTTTGTGGGGTTCTGGGATCATTGACCTCTGGTGGGGTCGTTGACCTCTGTTGTGTCATTTAACTTTTGTGGGGCCATTGGCCTCTGATGGGGTCATTAACCTCTGGGGCGACATCTTATGTTGTTGGTCATTCACCTCGGGTGGGGTTATTGACCTCTGGTGGGGTCATGCACTTTTGGTTGGGTTCAATGACCTCTGATGGGGTCATTGACCTCTAGTGGATTCATTGATCTTTGAAGGGGTCATGGACCTCGGTATTGGGTCATTGACCTCTGGTGGAGTCATTGACATGTAGAGTGGTAATTGACCTCTGGTGGGGTCGTTAATCCTATGGGGTCATTCACCTCTGAAGGGGTCATTGACCTATGTTGCGAGTCAATGACTATTGGTGTCGTCATTGACCTCAGAATGGGTAATTGACTATTTGTGGGGTTCTGGGGTCATTGACCTCTGGTGGAGTCGCTGACGTCTGGATGGGTCATTGACCTTTCGTGGGGTCATTGGCCTCTGTTGGGGTAACTGACCCCTGGTTGGGTCATTTACCTTTTGTGGGGTCATTGGCCTCTGGTGGGGTCAACGAACTCTGGTTTGGTAATTGAACGCTGGTGTGGTGAATGACATCTTGTGGGGTCATTGAACCCTGATAGGGTCATTGACCTTTGATTGGGTCATTGACCTCTTGTGGGGTCATTGGCCTCTGGAGGGGTCGTTGATCTCTGGCTGGGTCATTGACCTCTGAAGGGATTATTGACCTATGGTACGGTCATTGACCACTGAAAGTCATGATGATCTCGTGGGGCCATCGACCTCTTGTGGGATCATCGACCTCTTTTGAAGTCATTGGCCTCTTATGGGGTCATTGACCTCTTTCTGGTCAAAGACCACTGCGAAGTCATTGACCTCTGTTGGGTCTTTGAGGTCTTTTGGGGTCATTGACCTCTGATGAGGTAATTGACCTCATCAGAGGTCATTGGCCTCAGGTGGGGTCGTAGACCTTTGGTGGGGTTATTGAGGCTCTGTGGGGTTTTATTGACCTCTTGTGGGGTCATTGACTATTGGTGTGGTCATTAGACTCTGATGGGGCGATTGACATCTTGTGGGATCATTGACCTCTGTTAGGAACGTTGACCTCTGGTGGAGTCATTAACCTCTGTAGGGGTCATTGACCTCTGTGGGGTCATTGACCTCTTGTGGGGTCATTGACCACAGATGGTGTCATTGACCTCTCGATTATTATTTTATGGAGAAATGTCTCTAGTAATGCCTAATTGATGATGATAACTGGAATTAAATGTTGCCTTTTCGAAGTGATTTTCACTGTTATCCTAATACTGGAACAGAAAACGAAAATTGGGGCCTACGTCTGCAAATTTATTATTTATTTTTGGAGAAATATCATTCTAGCAATGCTTATATTTATATTTTTAACTGGAATTAAATAAGAACAATTTGCTCCAAATAACGTCAACAGGATATTTCTACTTCATTTAAACAAATTTTCAACTATCCAACGCCGTTCGACTCCCCAGACAATCAGATCTCTCCGAGGTAGATCCCATGTGCATAAGCACCATGATGCAACTATGTTTTCATGCACATTATAAAGATATATTCATTCGTCTATGCGTGAATAAATATCGGTGGGCAGTTTGTCCATTTAGCTCCGATAAAAGAGCGCGAAAATGTTCATTGGCAGTATAAAATTACGTGACCCTTTTCGGTCAAGGTGGATGATTTTTCCCCTTTGGAATTACGCGAGATGGGAACTCTTGTAAGACGCGCACCCTCATTTTCAACCACTAGTCCTGGGAGTGAATGTGCGCGCGGCACACGACTTTATACGGTGAAATGTTTTCACATAATGAAGTGCAAAATTTGTTGGTTCCAGGGTGCCTTATCGATCATAATTAGGCCATTGTGTAGGATTGAAAAGCAATGATCTGACTAATTTCCGGTCAGCACACACCGCGTTCAAACAAGCAAGGCACAACAGGTTCTGGAGTTATCGACGAAGACCTATGTAATCCATGCACTTCGTCTTTATGTACAGAAAATTAATACTGCCTCATAAATAAAATGATTTTCATTACGTTCCCATGAATATATCTCATTTGAGTTGCATGATTGACGTTCCTTGTAAAATCAATCGTTGTGTAGTTTTATTCTACTTGAGAAGTAAATTTTGATGTTTCTTAGAGACAATATCGGAAACCCATAGCCATTGGCACTGTATCACTTCGTTTTAATGGAAACGCTCATGACGTATACGCTTGCAGAGTTGATAGAATGTTTTTACACTTTCATACGTTCCATATTCACTACAGAGAGACAACAGGTAAGAAAAATGTAGAAGTTCTAAACTCCTCTGACGCACAGATGGCGGGAGTAATGAAACATTTTTTAAAATATTCTTTCTAATTGTTTTTTGGATTTGGTCCTTTTGTAATTCTTAAGGTGGTTGAAGTGATTTTTGTTCATGTTCATATATGCGTGAAACTTTGCACACACGTATTTATCAGTAATATGTATAGATAAATGCGAAAAAAATGCATGTTACCCATTTCACTTCATGGCAATTTCATGCTATTTTAACTCGTATCTTTGTGGCTGTTGATACATGTTTCATAATAATTCGAGGAAAAATGTACAGATTTCCTCCTAAAGGCGAAAAAAACGCGAAATTTCTCTTTATTTTCATGGTGTCCTGCCAATATCAAAGAATCTTGCATAGTTAAGAAAAACGTATTTCCGCTTAAATTTCGAATCCCGCGCCGTCAACCCATGTCATGCCAATGCTTCAATTCAGACGAAATTTTCAAAATAAAGTTATTGCATCATTTTAATAACAACATGTATGGTTATTTCCGACCTATGAGTAGATGTACGTATGTATCTAAAATGTAGTCCAAGAAGCTTTTTTCCGACTTATTTGAAAAGTTATTTACATATGCACTCAATGACTCATTTCGCACTCCAACCACTTTAATCCTCCAAGCGTGATTAAAGTTGCCGAGATAATAACCTCAAAGTTCAACTGTTTTACGTTACATTCCTCAGTTTCAGTCAATTAAAATGGACCCTAACCATCGAGGTACGAGGTATTCGGCCTTTTTTCTTTAAAGCAGGAAGTTCTGCAGTTTCAAGCTATGTATAATAATAATAATAATTTATTTAACACATACAGGTAACCCCAATTACATGTGTTATAATAAAAATACAATAAAATAAATAAATTCGCACATGAATCAGTCAGGAAAAAGAAAAAACAACTGTTTAGATTCTATTAAAAAATACGAACATTTTCTTTTTTAGGGACACTAAAGGGTCAGAAATAAAATCAGCATCTTTATAATTATTCAAACATTCATTAGCGCATCATCCTAGTTAGTGATTCATATTCACGGACATCCACCTGACCAAAGTGGCATCTGAAGAGTGGAGTGTGTTTAGTCCTCCTTGGAGGCGCATTCAGGTTGAATAAGCCAAATAGATGGCTGTAATCCACATCACCCATCATAATTTTACGCTGAAACCCTCCTTCTGACTCCAAGTGGAGAGAACGTAAAAAATTTACATAATTTGGGGTATTCGGATGCTGTATAGATAGGACCATTATCCAGAGAACACAGCCATTTCACAAATCGCATCTGTATTTTTTCAAGTGTCCCCTCTAACGTGGCATGGTGTGGATTCCAGATCATACTACCGTTTTCTAAAACAGGTCAGACGATCGTACATTATGCTCGCACAACAGTTTATGTAGAAAAATTGAGAATGCAATTTCATTTTAAAAATCCCATAAGGCGATAAGCTTTCGAGAATATTGACTGGACATGCGGTTTAAAGGAAAGTTTGCTATCTAAAGCGATTCCTAAGTCAGTAATTGAGGTAACATCATCAAGAGGAACACCATTTAAGTGATAGTCATAACGAATAAAATTCTTCCTCAAGTTAAAGGTGATAATTTTGCATTTAGTTAAATTAGGATATAAATTCCATGCAACACACCAGTTAAAAAATGTATCCAAGTCATTTTGTAAAATAACACACTCGTTAAGAGATAATTAGAACTCACCTTAAACAACTAGGACTGGGGCATTATTCTTCCATCCTTGCTTTCTAGTTACAAGCGTAACCCGATTTAGTTGAATTTATGTGGATACACTCTTATATTTAATGTGAACCCACCTTTAGTATCAATTTTTGAGGCAATATTCTTACTTTACAGCTTAAGTTTAACCGTCGTACAAAAATGTTAAGTTAAAGATGAACAGATTGTACTGCCAACAGCCACACCACGATGAATACACCGGTTCTCGTCCGATCACCGAAGTTAAGCATCGTCGGGCCCGGATAGTACTTGGATGGGTGACCGCCTGGGAACACCGGGTGCCGTTGGCATAAATTTTTTCAAACATTTTAATTTTACGGCCGACTCGCGGGAGAATGCTTAAAAATTTTAATGTCCCTCCTGTTTTAAGTTTCATATTTTACCAAATTAGACCAAATAGCCATGGTGGATGTTGCACGGTGTTTGACGAAAACTAAAAGTGGCCGAAATTTATGATTTGGACTCACTTGGATACGTTACCGCCCTGGGAACACTGAGTGCCATTGGTATTCATTTTTTAAGGATTTGATGGAAGAAGGGACTGCCTTAGTCTCAATCTCTCCCCACTACCACGCATAATTGTTATTATTAGAAGTTACCCACTAAATTACCGGCCTATATCGTTAACATCACTTTTATGCAAGATTCTGGAACACATTGTCATTTGCAATATTATGAAATTTCTGGATAATAGTAACTTCTTACATAGCAGTTCGCAAGGCTCCCGTAAGGGCAGGTCCTGCGAAACATAGCTTGCGCTCTTCCTTCGTGACATCCTGAAATCAGGTGAATCGATTAAGCAAGTCGACACGATATTCCTTGATTTCAAGAAGGCATTCGACAAGGTTCCTTACAAAAAACTCATATATAAATTGCAATCATGCGGAGTCAATTGAAAAATAGTGAATTGGATAAGGGACTTTGTCAGAGATCGAAGAAAAAAGTAGTTATTGATGGTTTTAGCTCTGATATGGTTGTAGTCTCATCCGGTGTTCCTCAAGGAAGTGTGATCGGCCCTCTTTTATAAATATTTATATTAATGATCTAAGTTCTAGAGTTAGCAGTAAAATAAGATATTTGCAGACGATACACTTATCTATCATGTAATAAGCGAAGACGCGGACTTTGAAGCTCTGTCATCGGACCTTAACAACGTTCATTCGTGGTGCTAAGAGTGGGGGTTAGAATTAAATATATGTAAATGCACCACAGTTCACTTCCTGAGAAAGTTATCACAACAGTGACATACCTATACTGTGGGTGGAGTAAACATAAAATCATCAAATGCAGTAAAATATTTTTTTAATTTTTAAAAGATTTACCTTAACTTTTGATATATCGTGGAGATTACACATACAAAACATATGTGGCACAGCATCAAAGAAATTAGGTTTTGTTAAATGTATAATAGGAATGTCCTCGGATGAAAAAGTAAAAGAGAGATGCTACTTCGCTCTGGTTAGGCCACAGCTCAAATACGCCGCAAGCATTTGGGACCCTGGTCATAAAGATTTAACCAAAAAATTCATAAAATGCAAAGGAAAGCAGCGCGCTTCGTTAAAAACTGCTACGTAAGTGCATATATATTGTCTCACAACTTTTAGCAGGATTAAGGTGGGAGCCCCTAGAGATTCGGATGCTACACACTAGCATTAGGTTGCTAGAGAAATTTGGAGCTGATATTTATTCCGAGCGACACAGAGAATATTATCATGACACCTCACTACAGCTCTAGGTCTGACAAATGCGATCAAGTAAGAGAGATACACTGCCGAACAGATAGGTACAAAATCTCGTTCTTTCCGCGCACAATCAGCGTCCATAATAAAAACTGAGCTCCACAAAATAGACTTCTATAATACATATCACCATTTTACCTCCCCAAAACTTACATCCTTACACGGCTGGTGACCTAGCACCTCCTACCATACGCCCCTGCGGTATCCTGCAGGGTATTATGTAGATGTAGATTATTGCTTATGTATTGAGGATTTTCCGTGAAAACGTTCCCTTATCTTTCATACTACGATTTCTACCATTTTTTCAAGCCCTCTTTTTCAAAACGGACCGGACAGAAGCCGAAGGAGGACGTTCTAAGCATGGTGGACGAGGAAAAGAAACTTCCGAATGAAATCTGGGGTAGGCAGGGTAGGTGGTTGGAGGAAGTAATAAGATGGGTTACCCAAGAATATGATTGAGGGAAGGATGTAGGGAAAGTGGGAAAGGGGAAGAAAGAGAATAGTAATTAGTAAAAATAACTTTTACACTCCACTGGTCAGTTCATAGATCAATTTATTGTACAATCCCGATTTCTATGCCTGGTATCATAATCAGGTGCTCATGATGCCAGTCATCGAAATCCTGATTGTGCAATAAATTGGTCTAAAAAACTGACCAGTGGAATGCAAAAGTTATTTTTACTTTTTAACATGGAATTTCATAAAGTTTAACCTAGTTTTATTTCATTTATATGAAAGGGAATTTGTTTTATTAATCGGTTGAAGAAGGGTAGATCGTATGCTGAGGCGGAAAAGAAATACTAGCATAATAGGACCTCGAAAGTGTTGAGATCCGCGAGGATCATCTTTAACTTTCGACAAATCTACCTTTTACTGGTACAGTAATTTTGAAAAAGTGTTTTTATTTCAGAGGATCATCCTTAACTTTCAACAAATCTACCTTTCACTGGTACAATAATTTGTAAAAAGTGTTTTTATTTGAGTTAACCCGACTCAATCATTGAGAGCTACGTTCCTTCCACATTACTTTTCAGCTAGAAGTTCAACTGTTTTAAGTTAATATACGTGATTGTTGATGATTTTACTTTGTGGTATTTTCTTCTTCTTCAGTGTTCGACCCTGGAGTTGGTTTGCAGCAGTACGCCATTCCTCTCTTCTGTCTGCTTTTCTCTTCATTTCTGTGTATGTGGTGCAACCCATATCATTCACAATCTGCTGCATGAATGACATCCTTGGTCGTCCCCGGCGATTCCTTCCCTCTATAGCTCCTAATGCTAATATTAAAACGATGTTGTCGTTAAAATCTGCTATTGTTAAAACGATGTGGTATTTAGGCATAGTAAAGAAAAATGACTCAGTAATTTTCCACACTTTTTATTAAAATACCTGACCGGTTTCGTTGTTACAACATCATCTTCAAAGGTGTTGTGATAAGTACAAATGCGATGGCTTTATATATGTACGGGGAGAGTATGGTGGTGGGGTTTGGGGGAGGAGAGAAGAATCATTGGGAGGAGGGGAGAGGATTAGGTTGGTTAACAAAGCGAAGACAACCACAAGAAATCGAAAAACACCAGCGTCAAATGTTGAAAGATAAGGGGAGAGGCACAGTCCAAAGGGGGACAATTTGTCAGAAATAAAATCGTTTTCAACCCTATGACAAAATGTTTTAAATGTTGAACCAATTTCGAAATGTTTCTAAAATCCAGTTCAAAATCTTTGTCACAGAAATATAAAAATTGTCTAAAACTAGAGGGGTGATTCGATTCTAGCAGATGTTTCACCATATTGCTTGAGAAATTTAGAACTTGTGTGTTTCATAGCGACATACAAAATATTATCATGACGCCTCCGTGCATTTCTAGGTCTGACAGAAGTGACAAAATTAGAGAAACACCTTGCCGAACAGATAGGTACAAAACCTCGTTCTTCCCGCGCACGACAAGCGACCACAATAAAAACTGAGCTCCACTAAGTATACTCCCGTAATACACGTCGCCATTTAACCTCCCAAAACCTTACATCTTAACACGGGTGGTGTCCTAACACCCGCTTCCACACGCCCATGCGGCGGCTCGTAGGGTAGTAGTATGTAGACGTAGATTTCCCCCCCCCCCCCGGTGCATATAAAAAGCCATCGTACTTGTACTTGACACAAAACCTCTGATGATGTTGTTACATTTAAACCAGGCAGGTATTTTAATAAAAAGTGGGGAAAATACGAGGTAATGTTCCTTCTACTATGTCTAAATTCCACGAAGTACAGTCATCTACAATCACGTATATTATCTTAAAACAGTTGAACTTGTAGCTGAAAGGAAATGATGAAGGAAAGTAGCCCTCGATGCTGCAGTCGAGTTCACATCCTCTCAACAATTGCCTTTTAAAACGTTGAATTCTGACGATTCGCGACATTTCTGGGAATACTTATTTAAACGTGAAAGCAATTTGACAAAAAAAGCAGAGAGGAAATCACAGGTGCCCGGTTATTGACTAAAGGGTTAATGAACGAAAATATTCGATGTAAGCCTTAGCCTGGATAATAATAAATTCCATTCCAATCCCTGAGACCACTGCCTTGAATCAAGCGCAGGCAGGCTCTAGAAACGATATATGGTAACATCAGAATGTATTATTTAATAATTGCTAAAACTTTTAATACCATCAGCCAAGCTGGCTCGAAACATCGAAACCGATTAGGTATTCAAATAAAAAGTGTGGAAAATACGAAGCCATTTTTCTTTTACCATGTTTTACGTTAAAATTTTAAGTTCTTTTACCATGACTCACGTAAAACTTTTAAGATACGCTCCTTTGTTCCATGTGAACCAGCCTAAGGCATCAATGTCCGTTGCGTGTTTCCTTCTTCCTTTCCGTTTGGATACGCATCTCTCTCTCTTTCTGTTCCTCATCCTCTCCGTGGAAGTGTAATCTCTACGCTTGAATCAATAAAGAAAAGAGGCTCGTGCTACCGAGTCACGGGATAGCTACGATGGACCCACCCACCCACCGCGCGATGAGACCCACCGGCCGGTGGAATGTTGGAATGCCTCCTCTCCGGATTGAATGATTCCACTCGTGGTGTGGGCCGGGCGATTCCGCCGAAAGACTGTTGGCGGCGCGACGTCGGGTCCGGCCTCTTACACTGGTAGGCCGGCTTCATAGGTCGGCGGCAGCGGGGATCACGATGGATTCCGCCGCGGACGGTAGCGGTGGACCCTTCATAGATCGGCGGCGAGAAAACAAATGAAAGGTGGTAGGCGTACAATAACATTGACACTGCAGTATTTACATGTCATCGGAAAAACCAACATTTTTTTACTCGTGAGAATGATTCGTTCGATTTAATGAATGAATTGGTTAAAGATAAGTAAGTAAATATTTATTAATGCTTATTTGATGACAGTGGTTTCACTGTAACCATATTCGTCAAGCTAACGTGCAACGCCCCAATCTGAAATGCATGTTTATTGAAATGAGTTGAGAAAAAGCCTTGCCACTCAGTTCAAGAATTATATTGTGCTTGGTCCTTACATTCGAGCGAGTGACATATGTAATTTGGTCGTTGTTTAACTCGTTAGGCAATGCCATATCAGCATTTATGCGTGATCAGCTCCACTGTCCGAGCATGCAATAAACAATAGCCAAAAACCTGAAAATTTTCTCCCCGTGGTGGTAGCATTAAGAATGGATAACTAATATTTTGCCCTAATATTGTCCAATTGGCTGATTTAAGCCACTCTCTGGTTAACGCTAGTAGATTAATGATGCTATATAATCTTAAGGAAGGCTATTTGCGTTGGATGCCACACCATATTTTCTAAAGCCATTATAAATTAAAAGTCTAAACATCTTAAATATATTGTAAACATTATGCGCATCGCTTATAGAATCTTTTGCTGAAACAAAAGGACTCGCTAATCATCCAAAGAGGATTCATTTTTGAAAGGCAGTGGGTTTTCTCGCTTCTCGGCCTGCTTCCGCCGCCACAGAATTCAGTCCAGATTCAGCCAGGCTGAATATTTTCGGCCTCCGCTAGCCATCATAGCACAGCTCATCGGTCTGACGTCATGATTTCTAAAGAAGTGTCCTCATTGGCTAAGTACCACCACTTCCGCCGCCGCCGCCGACCTATGAAGCCGGCCTTATGCCCGAAGAGGCTCTTCCTCCGTATAAGGTCCAATTTTTCAGACTGGACCACCCCACAGTGGTGAACAGTCGGGTTCACGTGGCTGGCTTAGAGTACCGGGGTTGCTGTCAATCCTCTGAACACCGCGATAAAAATCTTACAATTTTGGGAGAAAAAGCAAATACGCCTTTATAAACCTAAGTTAACAGCATACACAAGATGATATTTTTATATAGGCCGTAAGGCATTCAATTTTTTACCTGAAAATGTAAACAGAGAAAAAGTTCTCAAAATATTTCTTCATTTAGTGAAATCATGGCTGTTTACTCAGTACAGTATCAGAACTCTGATTGACACGCGATTTAGTTGAGACTTGTATTATCTATTTAATTGTATATGCACATTTTTTTTGTTAATGGGAATAGTAAGAATATAGCTGGAGATTGCTGGTGTTTTATGTATATATTTGCATGACCTATTGTTGATTATCTATATGTTGACAACGCATGTCTATATTATTGAAGGTAGCCTTCACACAGGTATTGCCTTTAAAGCTACTTGCAGCTTCCATTATTTTTAAAGAAGCTGTATATTTCTTTCTTTTCTTACTGGAAGTGATAAACATCAATTTTCAATAATTTTCGTATGCCAGAACAGAATATTCGTCATATGATTTAGTCGATTCAGTATTATAGCGCAGTGGTTAACTTCGGCCCGGCAAAATAGACATCTACAAAAAGATGGATTACAAAATTTCAGGATCCTCTTTGTGTAATCCCGGCATTTTTGAAGCTGATATTACTTTGTGTTTCAGCACCATATATCGTGGAAAATACTGTATACGTTGTAGGTGGTACTTCTTACTTAGGTAGTACTTCGCTCTGTTATTTCCATTTTTGCTTGTCAATTTTATAAACTAAAAATATGTCAAATACGACTATATTTTAAGCGTCGGGGCCGTGGATATTTAAGTCCGAGTCGGTCATAAGCCTTGGCATCCTGTCAGCGTGCGATAGTCATTGCATAATATATGTCGAAAGACTGTGTAGCTTGCGTCAACCAATGTATGGTTTCAACTATAAAAATAGGACCTTTTACGTTTGCATGCAATGATTAACGCAGAATTTGGAGAATTTCACCGCTGGTGATCGGTTCCAACGTCGCATCGTGTGGGCGTGTGGTAGGAGGTGGTACGTCACCAGCCCTGTAAAGATTTAAATTTTTTGGAGGTGAAATGGTGGCATGTATTACGGGAGCGTATTTAGAGGAGCTCAGTTTTTATTGTGGTCGCTTTAATGTGCGCGGAAAGAACGAGTTTTTGTACCTATCTGTTCGGCAGAGTATCTTTCTTATTTTATCGCATCTGTCAGACCTTTAAATGTAGTGAGGCGTCCTGATAATATTCTCTGTGTCGCTCTGAAACACACCAGTTCTGAATATCTCAAGCAGCCTAAGCCTATCGTGTAGCCTCCGAGTCTCTAGGGGATCCCTCCTTAATCCATCTAACAGTTGTGTAACACTATCGTGTTCGTTCGAAGCAGTTTTTAACGAAGCACACTGCTTTTCTTAGTATTTTGTCAATTTTTTTGGTCAAATCTTTATGACCAAGTTCCCTAATGCTCTCGGCGTACTCGAGGTGTGCCCTAAACAGAGCGAAGTCTCATCTCTTTTACTTTTTCATCCGAGGACCTTCCTATTAAACGCTTAACAAAACCTAGTTTCTTTAATGCTGTTCCGCATATGTTTTGTATGTGTGTTCCCAAGGATATATCTGAAGTTAAGGTAATTCCAAGATATTTTACTGTATTTGAAGATTTTTTTTACTCCACCCACGGTGTCGGTATGGCTTTTGTGTAATGACTTTCGTAGGAAGTGAAGTGTGGCGAATTCACTGATATTTAGTTATAAACCCCACTCCTGGCCCCACGAATAAACGTTGTTAAGGTCAGATGACAGGACTTCAAAGTCCGCGTCTTCGCTTATTTCACGGTAGATTTCAAGGTAGCCTAGGAGAGATCAACGCCTTCACCTACGTTCTTCGCCCCTGACAACAGCGCCATCGATGGCACAGTGGAAAATGTCTTGCAAGGGGTCAGGATATTGCTCACAATGATGTTATAATACAGAACTTTCAACATTTAGATAATCATCCGTAGAGATGAAAGATTTCAATTTACAACAAAAACAAAGATTTTAAGAAATCTACGTCGAACGCCTGATCACCTGATTTTCGAATCAATTCACAATTCTTTCTCGGTCGAAATAGTCATGTAGAAAGCAAAAAGCGAAAAGTAAGACATTTATTTTAAGCGTTGATCCCTATTCCAGAGGATTGCTTAAACATATTTACTTCAAGTGACAGAGCAGAGACGTCAAATAAAAGCGCTTAGACGTCTTGGGAAGAGCTTTCGGCTGTGGTTCACAGCCCCCTTAAGAGCAGGATAGTTTCAACGCTGAGTTAGTCCGGAAACGTCATCAATTTCACAAATTTTTGTCCCCTCATCATCAGTTTTCATTCTCAGGTAATTAGTCATCCTCCGTAAAATTTCACAATAGTTACTTCTTTCACTATATTGTTCGAAAGTTCGGCTGTCATTAGTAAGGCCTTCGCCTCCACAATATATATCCTCTGAGAGAAATCTTGGGCATCACCCTGATGATATTTTTTATAACCTACATCACTACGTGGGTAGGGTATATTGATTTTGTCAGTGCAGAAATGTAACGCATTGAAGGAGGCGTGGCAGGTATGGAAAAGTGTATATAGAAATGATCAGCATCATCTTACGAGTCCATCTAGCTATGTCCGTCTGTCTGTCTATCTCTTCGCACGATAACAGCCGTAAAAATTGAGATATCGAGCTGAAATTTGGGTCATAAGCCTCTAGTAGTCAACAGACGGCGCAGTTCTAAAATGGATTGGATGGGACCAAAACCGCGTTTTTTTTAACAAAATTGAAATTGGTGTAGGGTATTCAAGCTTCGGCTAGGCCGAAGATAATTTCTTTACTAGTTTATTTTTTTATTGACAGAATTTTCACAACCACCTAAAAGAGTTCATGTGGCCTTTTACATCGAGATGAATGACCAAGGATGGCACGATGGGACGAAAAAACGCATAATAAATGTATGCATTTGTTGAAAAAGTTATAATTAGAACTATACTTAAAGTTTCTCGTCGTGTATTTTATTGCATAATTTCGTCTGTAGAAATGTAGACCATCGCGTTTTTCTTCCACATCTGTTATGTTTGTTCGGGGGATCATATCCAGAACATATCAAAGACAAAATGTGGATATTTGCCTAACCGTATGCAGTACAGCGCTTTCGAACGGGGCGCGGCTTTATCCTGGCTAGAGTGAATTCCCCGTAAATCGCGAAACGACCCCCACTTTTTTGCTTTTGAAAGGTATTGCTTAAGGCTTTTGGGTTTTACCTTTGTTATATAAACCATGGGAGCTCACTTCCTAATTATATATATCTAACCGTATATGCCCCACTATTTTGTCCGGTCGTCCGTTGTTTTGATCGGGCCTGGGGTGATTGGTTGGAAAACATTTACGAAGCCAATTATCATCCCAAACAAACCCGCCTTCGGCACACATAAAGAATTTCTTAACTATAATTTGATCATGTTCTTATTCTTCGCGGGATTAGAATTTTGTATTAGCGTCAGTAATGGTTTCCCATCCCTATAGTTAGATTTCGTATCCCGGCTGGCTGTTGGAGATATTTCACTGTAATTTCATTCCGTGTTGGGTGTAGAATCCCAGTCTTGGGTGTTGCGTGTAGGATGCACTTCAAGTATGATGAGTATACTCCGCCCGTCGGATGAAATGGTAAGTCATTGAGGTTGATGGAGAGGGCATTGCGTCATCAAACTGTAGACTGACAACCGAAGTAACGACCATATTGGTGGAGTATAATAATTATAACTTTGTAATTTTCCACGCTATTTTATTTTTCAAGGAGCCTGACCGGTTTCAATGTTAACAAATTATCTTCAGAGACAGAACTACGCCATACAAAATTTATTGCAGCATTTATTATTCTGCTTCTGGAGATAATGTGTTAACACTGAAACCGGTCAGGCTCCTTGAACAATAAAATAGCGTAGAAAAATACAACGTTATAAGTATTATACCACGTCTAAATTCCACAAAGTCAGTTCGTCGACTATCTTGTAAATGACCATATTGGTTATCCCTACGTTTTCATTACTCGTCTTTGGATTACGTCGGCCCCGGTGGCGGCGGGGTAAAATCCTCGCCAGCCAACCCGAGGGTCGCGGGTTCGAATCCCGCCTGGGTAGATTATCCACTGCTCGGGACATGGACGTTTGTGTGTGTGTGTTAAATGAGTTAATTGTAAGAGAGTACTGTACAGTCCTAAATTCGCCCGCAATAAGGACAAGTTATTATTGTTATTACTTGGACATGTGGACGCAATATCAAGCGAGAGTATCTTCCTTATTTTGAAAATGTGAGGCAAGTTAGACCTTAAGTATTTTTAAAATGACTTGGAACAAATGATCGTGCTCGATTCCAGTAAGGTTTTTCCGCTGGAAATACGGACTATTGTCAATTTGTTCGCGGATGGTCAGTTGTGCTGCATACGGCTGCAGTAGTCGCCCATAATTCAGGAAATACAAGCATTCACTCGCTCAGTTTCACCCTATGTGCTGTGAAAAAATTGTTTGGAATTGTCAGTGCATGAAGAAAGTATTTTTAAGATGTAGAAGTATATGCATGCAATTGCTAGCAAATTATCCCTGGAAAACGTTGTAAGATTGCAAAATTAAGGTGTCAGTCCGTAAGCGCCCAAGGAAAATCAGGGTAAAGAAAGACGGCAGGGGGTGCGCTCGGGCTACATCTTCTAGCTTTCGCCAAGGCTGTCCCTATGCCCAGGTCATGACACGCATTTTTCCACTGTAATTCGCTATCTTGAGTCGAATTTTTGGCGGGATTCTAATTCTGCATGCATATGAATGGGTGGCATGGACAAAAAGATCCACGTGTATTTCCCTGAATAATTTAGCTAATGCCATGAAAATTTTGGAGTTTGGACAAACAATACTAATCGCCTTTAGAATTTGTTTGGATTTTTGGCCTGACGCCTCCTGTTAGACTCCAGGATAATTGTAAACATTCCGCCCTACTCCATAATTCATACATGGTCATACTAGTAGTAGGCACAAAGACCCACGCACATTTCCCTGAATAATCTAGGCTGTGCTATAAAACTTTTTGAGTAGACAGACAGTACAAAGCGCCTTTAAGATTAATTCGGACTTCCAGCCTCACGCCTCCCATTCGACTCCAGGGAAGTGGTGAACAATGCTTCCGACTCCTATATAAACTTGGCTTTGGCCACCATAGCAAGCAGCCTCTCCTTCTGCCCAGATGGAGTAAACTCTGGTCCCCTAGGCGACTTTCATTCAGGGTGGGCTTATCCCGACGCTTTGTTTCTCTCCACTCTTCCTCGTTTCCCACCCAATAGCCCCGCCCATTCACCCACATATTCATAATGGGCTCAACAGCTATGTCTACTTTAACATAATATCATTACAATTTATTATTTAAGAACAGGAACCAGAAAAATATTTTTGCCGAACAAAGATATACGATACCCTGATTGCCTCTTGCACGCGATAAATTTTCCCTGATAGAATTTTCGATATAAGTATATGCATCTACATACTACACTGCGATCCGCCGCATGGGCGAGTGGCAGGGGGTTTTAGGACACCAGCCGTGTAAAGATTTAACTGATAAGGTTTTGGGAGGTAAAATGCTGACGAGTATTATGGGAGTGTATTTAGTGTAGCTCAGTTTTTATTGTGATCGCTCATTGTGCGCGGAGTACACGATTTGAAGTGAATTACAAAGGCATGAAAAACGCTTATTTAATTGTATGCTTGCGATCCCCTACTGAATGTAACTTCATTGAATGTAAAATTCTCCCGTTGTGCACGAAGGAATTTTTCCTTTACGTGGCTCGGGTTTTTAATCTATCGTGCTCTTCTGAGAGTAATTTTAAAAAAAGCGTGATGAATAAAACCAATCCGAATAAATAACGCAAAATTTGGGCGAGATATTCAATTAGATCATGTTTCGGCTCCGAACCACTCTACCATTAATTCTCATAATAATACTTTTTTTTCGATGGAATGCGATGGGACGTGCCCCACGCTGTCATTTAACCGTCTCAGACATCCCTTAATTGAAATGATGATGATACCTCTGGGAGCGTTAGTTGAATCAAAGCGTTTGAGATTCGAGAAAAATAATTGCGGACGATTTTTTCGGGCTAATAACACGTTGAGGGAAAAATTGAAATCTGAATTAGTTACTTTCAAGCAAATAGTTGATAAGTAAATGATGCGGTGTGATGTGATCCGTATTCAATTTCAACCCGAGTCGGGGAAATTGGTGAAGATATAAGCCCCAAAAAAAAAAATTTTGGCTGGCGAATTGTGGAATTATGCTTGACGAGGGGTGAGCAAGCATTTATAAGCCAATTTTCTACCGCCGTTCGCATTGAAGACTAGATTTGGAAGTGGCTTTTAGTTTTACTGCCGCAAAAAAATTACTCGACGAATATTGGTAGACTTCCGAAATTCTTACCGCATGAGAGTAATGGCTGGTTTTCAGGCCGCTTAGGTTGGCGCGGAGATCACTGCCGAAGACTGGGAACTTTTATCGAATGAGATGCTAAGTACACCGTTACACACACCAAGTAAACAAATGCACACCGTTGTGTACTTAGGGCGCGTTCCGAAATTCACTACCAGCACTGTTCCGTTCCGTAATCAACTGGCAGTACTGCGCAGTGACCAATGACGTCAGTCAATTGATGACGTCGCCTGCTGTGGATTCTACTGCAGCTACTGCTGCCCATTGGCAGCAGTCGCGGCAGCGAAGCAGACAACTGGCGGGAGTTTTAATCGCATTCAATTTAATGCGCAATGAACTCCATGATGGAAGTGATCCTAAATGTTTTCGGAGAAGATATAGATATCATTGCATCGCAGGAAGAAGTGGGAAGGGCGATGAAAGGTGAGATAAGTATAATAATTAATACTTACAATTAAATGAAAACATTTGAATATCACTTTTAAAATAATATTGTTCAAAGTGCGTAGCAAGTGGTAAGTACATGGCATGAATATTTATGGTACATGGTTATCCGCTTAATCTTTTGGAGATGAAAACTACGTACGTAACCCTTATAATTCTCAAATTGAAAAAAGTGTTACTGCGCTTTCAGTGATCGAAACATATTTTTTCACGTATATATTCGAGTCTCTTTCACTGTAGATATCTTCGATGAACGCCTTTTACACAGCAGTATCGGCTGAATATTGGAACTACCCGTATTCAATGTGTGGTTATTATCTTTCCATTCCTCGTGTTTTATGCAGTTTATGATCCTGGAGATTCAGTACCCTTTAAACAAGTGCGAAAACTGGTGGATTTTCAGTGATCCTGCACCATGCACTATTATTAAAATAGAAACGGTTCCCTAAATTAAGGGAAAATGAACATTGCTGATGCTTAGGTTTGTATTTAATGCTTGAATTATACAATGTGGGAGCTGACTCAAGTTTTTCTTCTACTTTCGCCTGTAATCAATCCCTTAAGTTTACCCTGTACTTTTTTAATTCTTTCACGCGACTTCGAAAGTGGTGATCGTAAATTTCCCGCGAAATGGGTGGCATCAGCAGCTGCCGGCCGTTCCGAAATTGCTGCTTTTGCCACAGCGGCAGTACGGTATTCCGTTCCGATTTTCGGCAGCACTGGCAGTGAATTTCGGAACGCGCCCCACGATGCTAATTCCAGTGAACCTGTGCGCTGTCCGAGTATTTTCTGAACTACGGAACCTAATAGACCTGCGCTACACTTAATTTTATGGGTTAAAAAATTTCGGAAACAAGCTACAACTCTAAGAGTCCCTAGCGTATTTTATCAATGACATTTCCCACGTTCCATCCGAAAATTATTTTGATTGATTCCAGTTCCACCACCAATACTCCCTTAAAACACTCGACTCACCTTCCTGCCTCTGAATGGCCGCAGAATCTCAGTCTTTCGTGCCAAAATAACCTTTTATTAGAATTTTTTCTCCATTGTCTCAGCAAAGAAATTGATAAGTTGACGCCTACCAATTACAAACAGCTGACAATCGAAATTTGGGTGTCCAAGCTTTATCAGGCATATATCGTAGGCAAGGCATGAATGAACTCCGCCGTATTGTTTTGGTATATGTATAAACTTAATGCGCAAAACTTTATTGCAACTCAAGTTAACCAGTTTAGTTGAACTGTTATTATTAAACCCACTTCAAACAGAAGACTCAGGAAAAAGTTCATGGACCCAATAAAGAGGAAAGTACATCTTGGAAAGAAGATCTACCTGGAAGTAAGGGAGCAAGCATTAGATAGGAAAGGGTGGAGGGCTGCAGTCAGCCAATGTTAGGATTGAACGACCGATGACGGGTTGAATATGAACTGAAGAATCCAATAATCTTGAGGGTATACTGTGGTTAAATACACTATTTAAGTCTCTCTATTCTTTTCTTCGCGTAAAAGCCGGAAGTAACTTTTAAGCAGCTCGTCGCCCTGAAAGCAAAGATACGTTTCGAGGTATTGCTTCACTCGCTACTTCCATACACGTTAACTTCCTGTTGTAAAGCCACATTTGCACCGTGCGATTTTTTCAAGCATGACGAATGCAGTTCGATTTTCTGCGCCGAAGTAAGCGTCGCGCAAAGAGAGACTTCAGAGCTGAAACCCTCGTCCACGGTTGGGTTGCATCGTGTAAATCTTATCTTTCATTTCGAAAAAAAGGTGGACATGTGGGGAGGTTCGGGGTCAAATGGGGCGATTCGAACCATCCAATTCTTCATCCCCAACGTAATTCCCTCCCCTCCTCCCCCACAAGAGATTGTCCGATTTCAATCGAATAATTTTGTAATTTGCTCGGCTCCCCAGAATCATGAAACGCTCTTTCGTTTTATTTTCCTCGCATTTCGTTCGCTCGGAGTCGGCTCGCCGTAAATCAGGGCGCCACGCCGTGGGGGGTTGGTGGCTGAGGGGGGTGGGAATGGGTGGATGGGTATTTAAGCCGGCCTCCGCCCCCAGAACCGGCCTGGAACCGATTTCCTCGCGCAGAAACTACGAGGGAGTTCGGTTGTTTAATTTTCGGCGCCATCTTATTTCCTAAATTTTTGTCATGGGGTGGGGGACACATAATGCCCCTGCAAGATGACCAATGGCCGGTAGAACCAAAATTTAGCAATGGAGTCGATAGCCGTGGTAGCTTTTCATGAGAGATGTTGAAGTTAGCGGAGATCAGGGGCCTTATTCAGTAAGGAATCGACGCGGTCGAACCTCGGAAAATCCGTGGATGTGACGTCGAATTCCCCGAAAAATCTCAACTTTCGAATGCTCCCCTTTGAATTTTACGTGGCTCTGACGTCAAAATTTCGTCACTGTTGAGACTCGGGAATTCCGAGGATATACAGAATAGATCCCCATAACATGTATCGCGCACACAACCTGTGATTGGCTGCCGGTGGCGTGGCGTGACGGAAAGTTTTCCTCTCATCGTCCGTTTATCGCGAGGTCCTAATACCGTTAAGGAAACCGAAGGCCATGTCTCAATTAGGTCTTCCATACCGTTTCACAGATATCTCAAATACTCCGGCACTACAGTCCTACTTCTCATCCATCGTTCTTCATCCATCATCTTATTGCTCCCCAATATGGTCTATGTAGGCCGCCTCAAATCTTTCCACCCTTAACAGTGTCACAACCTTCTTCGCTAAAATAGTGAAATACAGAAGTCCAAATTTCCGCAATACATCCGCAAAAGACATACTAACTTCCCTCTCCGTTTGTTGTCCTTCCCATCCCAGACTGAAATCCGACTTAAAGCTCATTTACAATACACTTCATTCTTACATTGACATTCCCAAACGTACCTCATTCATCAACATCTGAGTGCCTTCGCGTCTCACCAGAGCTCACTCATTACTCCACATCACGACTCAAAGATTATCACTAATTAAACGTTCTTTCCTCTTCCGTCTCTCCTCCCTTATGAATCAATTTCCTTTCTAATAAATACACTTCCCACTGATATCGATTCCTTTTCTCTATCGCCGAAAAACTTCACCAACCTGGCCTTCGCACATCTTTCCTTAAATAAACGGCGAACTCGTTGGTAATGAACTTAAATGGCACGGAAAATGACAATAACAAACTTAAACGGCATCACCGGATCATCTAAGTTCAATTGTTTTGTTGTTTACATGATTATACCTTTTTTGTTTTTTACATGTTAACTTTAAATTGGAAATTTTGCTATATCAAGGCCTATTTTTCTTTAAATAAATAAATAAGTACCTTGGTTCATCGTAATATAGGTCCAAGTACGTTACAATCACAAAGCTTCGCGGACGCTAGTGTCCTTTTTCGTCACATAATGGAACTTCGATCGTAATCCCGTCCTGAAACTAGTAAATAAGCCTTCAAGTGGTTCATTGCGCATTTTTCCGCCTTGATTGCTAACTAACAATAATTTTTTTTACCATACCTCCAAGTCCGAAAAAAATTTGTGACCTCTAAATATATCAATAAATGGGCAAAACTACTATCAAATAAATTATGTATATATTGTTACATTTTATGCCCAATGCAAATGTTATTTTTACGTAAATATCATTCAAGTACCAATTTTTCAGGATATCACGAAGTAATAAAATCATATAAACTATATATAATCTTGGTAGACAGGTGGACAATGTGACAGAGCGAATGTGCTTCGGCCAATCACCGTGTATTTACTCTCCTCTCTTACAAGAGGTCTGATTATAAATAATAATAAGATTCGTGAATACCTATTAGGTCATATAACTCTCAGCCATCGTTTCGACAAATATATTGACAACTACCTGATTCGCCAAATATATTGGGAATATATTTGGCTAAACATTGGCTGTGAGTTAAATATACATCAATGACTTAATATTCAAGAATCCTATTATTATCTATATTATATTGGTTGAGAAAGTTATCGTTGATTATAATTATAAATGCAAAAATTAATTTTGCTGGCTGGTGAAGGTTAACGTTAATCATGGTGAAAGAAGACTCGGTATTGAAACATGTGGAAGATTTTGGTAGTGATTTGTGGCATGCGTTTAAGAGCAACCAGTTTTTTTCAATTTTTGCCTAAAGTAATCATGAATATCTGCATAGGGAGACTTAAATTTTGAACCTAGCTCATGTTTTGTATATTTTTTATGAAATTCATGAAAATGAATGTTTGTTTGTTCGTCTTCTATGCGTTCCAATACCGTTCATCAGATTGCGATGAAAATTTGTTGAGTTGTTGGCGCCCGCCCGCTAATGTTTCTGAATTATTAAATCCATTGTACAGTCGGTGGAGCGCGAGTCGTTTCAAAAAATGAGTGTTGGCACGCGAGCTCCTCAAACAAGCGAGGAACGACAAGCAAGCAACGAAGCAGAGCGTTTACGAGTTGCTCAATCACGTGCATCAGAATCGTGTCAGTGAGATATAATTTGTGTTAACTGTTACGTAATTTATTTGCAAGCAGATTAAAATTTGGTGCAGTGGTCTCTTTGTTTGCTTGTTTTTTGAGTTCTTGAATTGAATTTTTAAGCTCGAAAGTCTTAAATTTTGCACTACTTCAACAATAGAATATTTTATTTACTAGGAAACCGCAACATAGGAATGGAATGAAAACTTATGCCATCATTTGTGCGTTATTAATTCCTGTGTAGATACGAGGACTTTATTGGATTAGGTCTCAAATTCTTTTAGGAACCAATTTCGAAACCAGTAAAAGATATCGCAACGCATGCCGGGAACAGCTAGTTTATGATTAAATATATGAAAAGATTTAAAAAATTGGATTTGATTGGTGCGGAGGCTTCCGCGGTTATTTAATGACCGTATTCTGTCCGTGTTTTTGCCGCGTCGATCGATTTTTGGGGGGCAACAGTTTCGCCTGCCTTCCAGCTGGCTTTTTAGGACCTGACGAAGCCAGCTGGAAGACAGGCGAAACTGTTGTCCCCCAAAAATGGATCGACGCGGCAAAAACCCGAAGAGAATACGGTCAATTGGATTTGATGTCTTAAACTTCCAGTTGATTCCGAAAATAATTTGATACATGTAGTGTGCTGAGCCAAGCTTGGTATCTTGGCCCTTTCATGAAAAGATCTCATTTCATCAATTTTTGCCTGAAGTAACCATGAATATCTGCAGAGGGAGACTTAAATTTCGAACCTAGCTCATGTTTTGTATATTATTTATGAAATTAATGAAAATGAATGTTTGTTTGTTCGTCTTCTATGCATTCCAATACCGTTCATCAGATTGCGATGAAAATTTGTTGAGTTGTTGGCGCGCGCCCGCTAAGGTTTCTGAATTATTAAATCCATTGTACAGTCGGTGGAGCGCGAGTCATTTCAACAAATGAGTGTTGGCACGCGAGCTTCTCAAACAAGCGAGGAACGACAAGCAAGCAACGAAGCAGAGCGTTTACGAGTTGCTCAATCACGTGCATCAGAATCGTGTCAGTGAGATATAATTTGTGTTAACAGTTACGTAATTTATTTGCTAGCAGAATAAAATTTGGTGCAGTGGTCTCTTTGTTTGCTTGTTTTTTTTGAGTTCTTGAATTGGATTTGTAAGCTCGAAAGTCTTAAATTTTGCACTACTTCAACAATAGAATATTTTATTTACTAGGAAACCGCAACATAGGAATGGAATGAAAACTTATGCCATCATTTGTGCGTTACCAATTCCTGTGTAGATACGAGGAATTTATTGGACTAGGTCTCAAATTCTTTTAGGAACCAATTTCGAAACCAGTAAAAGGTATCGCAACGCATGCCGGGAACAGCTAGTTTATGATAAAATATATGAAAATATTTTAAAAAATTGGATTTCATATCTTAAACTTTCAGTTGATTCCGAAAATAATTTGATACATGTAGTGTGCTGAGCCAAGCTTGGTATCTTGGCCCTTTCATGAAAAGATCTCATTTCATCAATTTTTGCCTGAAGTAACCATGAATATCAGCATAGGAAGACTTAAATTTTGAACCTAGCTCATGTTTTGTATATTTTTTTATGAAATTCATGAAAATGAATATTTGTTTGTTCGTTTCATTATTTCTTTAATTTTTAGGTTTCCTCGCTGATTCCACCAGAGTGCTCATGCCTTTTAAAATTTAATACATCGGTAACACCCAACGCAATTGATACGATTGATGGAGGAGTCTTTCTGGTAAGTATTCAGGTATCAATGATGTACGGATATGGTCCATTCAACGTGGGGGAGGATAAAATATATATTGCGTCGGAGAGGAGGAAGGGGGGAATTGATAAATCTTCGGCTGTCGCACTCATGAAAGGAGCCGACTTGCGGAGTTAAGTCACCCGGAAAGACCGGAAAGCCACTAATCTCTCTGCCCAGGAGTCTCTCGCACGGGTCAAGGAGTGAGGAGGTTATATTAAGGGCGCTGGCGACAAAAAAATACTACAAGAATTAACGACGTGGTCAGAGCGATAACTCGAAATTACGACTTCAATAGGATCTTTTTATTCTATACGCCCGGATGGTCGATATGACCAAAGATTTTGGCGGAACTAATGCATCGAGGGTCGCGAATCATTATCGATAGGGCGGTATGTACGACATCGCCGAATTAGTACCGTGACCGCATCGATGTGACTCCATGGGCGGAGTTATGTGGAGCTTTTCTTTCGAGATGCTGGAATCTGCTGCTGCTGCTGGAGGTGGTGGAATCGGAACTAGAGGCCCTACTAGAGGGCCTCTAATCGGAACTCATGCTCAGAGTCCTCTGGATTTTATTTTAAAACTACTTGCTAGAGTCGCCACAATCCGCCACTATCGAAACTCATACGCAGAGTCCTCTGGATTGAGTTTTTTTAAACTGCTAGCTGGAGCAAGGTCGATCAATATCGTTGTGCTCTTCAGTCGATATAGGTCTTCGCAACGTACATAAATCTGTCATTAATGTGCTAATTTTTCTGTATTCTTCATAAGCGTAGTGTAGGTTTTTCGACTTTTTTGTTGATTTGATTGTGCATTTGTATTCGAAATGACAACTTGTGCCGCATATTCGTTGATTTCCTTCATGGTGTGTTATGACAGTATGTGCTCAAATGGCAAATACATGGCTGACATATGGTGGAAATGGTTACGAATGGTTCGCCTCAATCCGCCGTCTTTCGGCCTGCCATGGCTGATTGTGATGCGAAGGTATACGTTAAATAAGTAAGAATTAATGTTGGATGATTTTTTTCGTCTGTTTTTGCCTCATTAAATGGGAAATAGGTACTTGTTGTGCAATTTGCAAGTACTGATGGCGTACCGAAATGGTTTTTGTCTCTTTATTTTTCCCAATAAATCCGGAGAGGGGGAGAAAATGAATCCAAATGCGCATCGGGGGGCTAAGGTAAACAACGTTGGACTCCGCTGTACGAAATAAACTATGCATCGATATTTTTATGGTTCGATTTTAGCATTTCTCGTTTGATAGTTTGAAATACTGGAAAGGTTGTTTTTTCTTACATTTGGTTAGCGATCGAATTTCCGCCCAATGAGATAACACTGTACCAGTGATTTTAAACATATTTGTCCATGCAGAGATTAGTATGTTGATGCAGCATCAGTATGTTGATTTCATTTTTCAAGTATTTGATAGAGCACGGAGACTACACACTGTTAAATTCATGGCAAGGTCTTTTCATTTTGAATTCATCATTTATTATATAAAGGGTCTTTGGGGTTCGTACTCGTACCATTTCCCATAAAACCCAGAAAAAACTCAATTTGAACGAGAATGCATAAATAATCTTACATTTAAAACTGTTTATGAGAAGCGTAATGTCTTGGGCAATTGAACAAAAATAAAGTCGAGGAATATAATCACATATTTCTTAAAGTTTTTAGCGAATCACTACAGAGATTAAAGCCAAAATGAGTCTGTACCGTACAGATGGCTCTGTAATTGGCTCCTATGGCCGATCAAATGAGGTCATTTTTGGTGTGGTAGCCCGCTACCCATTTGGTAGTGTGTGAGAAGAAAGGTCTGGCATACGCACTTTTCTTCTTCCACTTCTTTCCTCTTCCTTTTGTGGTGAAGGATTGCCGTTTCGGGATCCGTTTGAAGAGAGTAACACCGCCTGCCACCCATCTCCCAACCCCCAGTTCATCCCCTTAACATCACCCCCTCTTAAACCTCCGGGGTTTGAGTTCCCTCCCTTCAGTTCCCCCTCTCACCTTTTGAAGTCCGAATTTCACGCCACCTTCGCCGCAATCCGCCCTGACGTCTTCTTTCCAGAGCGGCCCGCACACCCCTGTTAACCCCCATTTGTCCTTTTCCTTCCTTCACTCCTACCCCTAAACCGCAGCTTCCGCTTCTTCTTCTTCTACTTACCCTGCCCCTTTTGTGTGCCATCCGCACCGAGCGAATCCTGCTCCTGGCACGCCCCCTGGTGTTAACGGTAACTCTGGTCTAAGGGTCGTTTAAGATGGTTGGTACAATTTTCGCTTACGTGTGGATTTGCGTGAAAGTTTTCGTACGCGTACCGATTTTTAGTATGTATAGATAAAAGCGGAAAAATTTTTATGTTTCTGGTATGTTTCTCGGGAGTTTATGCTATTTCAACACGTAGCCTTAAGGTTTTGGACATATATTTCGACATAATTCGACGACATATGTACGGATGTTTTTTCTAAAAACATATATTTTACATTAATGCAATGGTTCATACTAATTATCAAGATGTCATGCCGAATTAAAAACACATATTGATATACGGTGATGGCTTAAATTTCGAATTCCGCGCCGTAAACCCGAGAGATAACGATGCTTTAACCCTTTCATTTCTGGTGTACAGTATACCGTACATAATATTTGTTGCTTAATTTGTGCGTACTTGAACTGTTAATATTATTTTAGAGAGTTTAAACAAAATCCCCAGTGTTTTGTTTACTACACTTGGTGGTTTGCATGCCACCCATTGTCTATTTATGAAACAGAAACTGTTAACAGACAAGATGGCTGAGAAAAAGAAGTTGTGGTCAGGTGATTGTATTTTGTATTTTTCATATTTTTGCGTGAAGTCCATTTTAATAATATTTTTATAATAGAAAATACATAAATCTTAACATGTTTATTCAATAAAACATTTTCTAATAGATATTTAAGCATAAAAGTAACATTTGAAAGAAACAGGAAGTTTTTATACGTCGCTAATTTTATTTATTTTTGCCATAAATACGCTTGTACCGTATATTGTGCATTAGAGCCCAAGTTTTACGAAGTTTTAAAAATACAATCTTGCATCATTCATATTACAACATGTTTGGTTATTTCTTATAAGTAAATTGATGTACTAATGTGAAGTGTGGTCCAAGTATTTATTCACTCACTTGGGAAGTTAGTAAAAACGTGCTCTCAACGACTCACGATTCGCGCTTAGACCAACTTCATCAATCCTAAAAACTAAAATATTTTAAGTATTTTGAAGTGCTTCTTTTAAACTGAGCGCGCCATATTTCATGAAAAATGTATTTCTTCATTGCACGGTGGGTTTGCAATACCTCAGCCATGATTTTAGCATTAATGTCGCTGTTTATTTCATATTTCACCGTAATAATGGTTAATAATCTTATTGAATCATTAATTCTTGTGAATTATCTAACGAATTGAGACGATGTTACTGTTTAAAAGTTGTATAAACCTATTCATCCCTTATCAAATATTCTCCATCTCGCACATTTGAGATTTAGGTTCTATAAATCCGTCCAGTTTTGTCATTGGTTAATTAAAGTTGGTTATTGCACGAACAGGATGAGAAGACCGCATTCCGTCCAATATACGAATCCGCAGCAACAGCTAGCATTCGAAATCTCTACCTTGATATACCCATTCCAGAACTCGAAGACATTAGGAACATTAGGGCAGACTTTAATCATGGTAGTACGAATAAAAACGTGTATTTGTACTACCATGATAACCATCTCTCAACAGAGATTGTTCTTAATCAAGACTGCCAGTCGCCATTGGTAAAACTTTATCAAGTAAATGTCACAATGGACCAGCTAGAATAGGTTCATTCGGACTATGACCAGGATCCAGAACTATTCCAAAATAATTTGCGTTTGAAGTTGGTTAAGAGAGACGATATTTTGACGACTTTGAAAGACTGACGACACAGAATAAGTTTTTTTTGGCAGAGAGAGTTGTCTGACGGACGTTTTGTTCATGTAAAAGATAACTTATTTTTCTCTAGAATACGACATTATTTTGAAAGTTTATTGCGGAAAAATCTGGAAAATGGTCTCATCTTGTGATGATACCCGCTCATGACTGCTGAAATAATTGCATAAACCTCAGATTTACGAAACCTCATTCATCCTCTCCGCCGTAGTCATCAGTCGTCGAGTTCCTTTGAAGCAGCCGGTGTTGTTTAAGTGAAAGATGGTTTGGATTGACGTAAATCATTAACCCATTCTCGAATCTTCTCAGGGCTACCATCTCTTTATATCACTATATTTCTCTCATTTTAAGCGTGCCATTATTTTATTCGTACGCATCTCATCCAAGATATACGAGTCTGTATCTTAAAAGTTCTTCCCATCGGCCATGAAAAAATACTGCTTTCCTTCCTCCATCCTCGTTGTACAAAGCACTGACAGAACATGTTTGAAAATATGCACCATAGCATTTCTTTAAAGTGTACCGTGTAATCTTTCCAGGATTTTTGTATATGAAATAAAGGTTAACATATCGTAACGTGGTCATGTATGTTATCATGTTAATTGGTATCTTCGCTTCTCTGTCTACAGGATTTTAAGAATTATCCTGTGTTAGTACCTATTGTAGGGGGCGGTACATATCCTTGAAAACTTGTTCTTTGAATTTGTGGAGGGGAGATGTTTGAAACCACCCTGAGTAATTCCGAGCGCGTAACTAAGGAGTCACGTGTAACAATCACGAAGGGGTCGAGGATTGTGATGCATGGATAGGGCACTTGCTCTGCTGACCAATTCTAGAAGCTGAAGCCAGTCCACTATCTTCGTTGACCCTCATTTTCCTGTAGCCCTTGCGGCCTAACGCACTAATTTTCCAATTTTACTACGTTTTCCATCGATTACTTTTTAGATAGAGATTTTAACATGGGCTGTTATGGAGATTGCTCAGATTACAGCGGATATACGTCGATTTGAACGAGGAGGCATATTCAAGGTTTCAATAAAGACTGTTTATAAGAAGTGAACAGTCCTGGGAAATCGAGTAAACTAAAATTCAGGCATCATTCCACCTATTTTGTAAAGTTATCAGCAAATCACTGTCGGAATTGAAGTCCAGTTGTGATAGTTACATGCAAATGGCTCTTCAGTCGGCTCCGAAGGCCGGATGAAGATGGTAATTTAGATAGTTTGAGCGAAAAATCATTTCACCTATAAATCAACGAATCAGACCTCATTTCAAAGAAAAAGATTTCACCCTCTCAAAGATATCAAAATATCAGCCTCTTACCGAGCTACTTTCCGAGATTTTTGATGAAAAATTCCAGCCCATTTACATTGGAAATGGTACGTATATGCAATTCAGAGAGGCCTTGTTCGATAAAATGAAATTACTAACTCCTAGATTTCGTCAAAAAATCAACAGTGTGCAGTTTTTATGCTTTATTAAACTATTTTTAAAAATAAATTATATAGTCACCGCAGTAATTTTTTCGGGATCGTAAAAAAACCATCGTTTGGAAGGATTTTTAAACGTTCCGCGCGAAAAAAATGAGTCAGGTTAAAGAGTTATAGTGATATTTTTATCTAATTAATTTCAATTTCATTATACATTATTGCACCGTTATTAATGCAATATTTAATTAATGCTTCTTACAGCTACTGAAATTAAAACGCATATTTTGTACTTGCTCTTCATTATGACTAGGGAACTATCTCGCTCAAATTACCTTAAAAATACATTCGCGGAAAAATGTGCATATTATGTACCTCAACTTTTGTTTTCCTGAGTTAACCCATTTCTTCTGCAAAAGCTGGATTTTTTAACCTAAAAATAAAAAAATAAATATGTAACTTAGTGTTTGTTTTGAGTAATATAATCTGGTTAGAGCCACCTTAAGTCATATTGAACTAACCCTACACGGGTGGTGGGTAAGGATGGTGGCAGTAAGAAAGTAAAAACTCCGCATAGGGCAAAATAACACTTTAATATCAAACCAACAAGGAAGAACAAATACGACAGGCAACGGCATTCGGACGGAAAACCCGGTGAAGGGTAGGCAAGGAAAGGATTCAGTTAGGAGAGAATTAAAAAGGAAACACGAGAGGGAAAGGAACCCAATCTTACGTGAGCTGGTAGAGCGGAGCCGAAGCGACGTCGAGGAGAATCTCCAACTGGTCAGCCATCCTCCGGCGTGGCGAGAACCCCAATGCTCCTCCAGTTCCTCTCGCCAGGCCAATGTATATTTCACCCGACGCATTTTACAGGAGGGACCTACAGCACTCCTACCGTTTGACAACCAGCCGTTTTGCAATTTCTGCTGGGCCCTCGCTAATATGCGATTCACCTAGTTCCCTAACTGCCGACATCAGTCCACCGCTGCTTGGATGTTTAACAGAAGTTTGGGCAGCACGCTACCTAGGTCGCAGCGCGGCCGATCTAATGCAGTCTGAGCCTCTAAGCACGGCTCAATATGATGGGCGTTGCGTGCGGTAACGTCTCTGTCCTCTGGTACACCACCTCCGCTCGTGTAAGCGACGGTGTGCCCTGTGGAGGGAGGAAGTGGAGGAGGCGGAGGAGCGTTTGAGACGTTAGAAAAGGTGCCGACACCGCATTCGTTCGTTCCGGATTCTTGGAAGAAGTTGTCGTCTCCCCCTCCTCTATCGGCCTCACCCCCTCCGAACGCCTTCTTCCGCTTCCTTCCTTGTGTCTCCCTCGTGCGACCCCTCCCCCCCACTTCCTTCCTTTCCTCCTTGAGCGATCGCTCTCCGACGGAGTCGAAGCTAATGCTCGCTAATGGCCGCTCACGAAGGTGAACTGATGAGGCGAATCTTCCAGTTTCCATCCGGTCGACCAAAATAGCCACTCTGTTTGACACAAATGCCGTGACTCCCACACTTGGACGCTAACCTGGTGGTGTTTCCCCGTGAGGACATATGTAAGACCTCCCCGTTTCATGGAGTATACGGTTCCAATGCAGGTGATATTTACTTGAGATGAGAGCACGGTTTTGACCACCGTAAAGGTGGTTTGAGCGAGATAGTTCCCTAGTCATAATGGAGACCGTATTCGAATTATACGTTTTAATTTCAGCAACCCGAGGAAGAATAAACTATAAATACTGCATTATTAATTGTGCAATATCATATTTCTACACAACTGAAGTTCAAATAAATTTAATAAATATATCTTTATAAGTCTTTAACTTGGTTCATTTTTTCGCGCGGTACGTTTATAACTCCTTCGCAACGGAAGGTTTTTTGTAATTCCGAAATTATAAAGCGGGGAAAATATGATTTATTTTCAAAAATGGATGAGATAATATACAAACTACACGCTGTTAGTTTTTAGATGACATCTAGGTGTAAGATATTCCTAATTTTTTAAAATAACTCTCTCTTTGCAGTGCATGCACGTACCATTTCCCATGTAAAAGGACTGGCATTTTTTGGTAAATATCTCGGAAAGTAATAAAACGGGGGTCGCATCTTGTTCTATATTTAAGGTTACGCGTATATGCACATGGTTCAGTTGCCAGGATAATGGTTCAGATTTGCGTCAATAGAAGGCAAGTACCATGCTTTGTCATTATTGCACGTTTTGTCATAATTATACATTTTGATTTCTGCAACTGTAGGTAGCATGAAATACATATCCCACAAATAATGGTGCAATATCATACTTTTTCATGACTGAAATTCTATTAGATTAAATAAAAATATCCTTATAAGTCTTTTACTTGACTCATTTTTTCGCGCGGTACATTAAAAACTCCTTTACGACGGAAGGTTTTTTGTGATTTTGGTAAAAATTCTGCGATGACAATATGATTTATTTTCAACAATGGATTGAAAAAATATACAAACTACACACTTTTAGTTTTTTGACGAGATCTAGGTGTTAGACATGACCTATTTTTTAAATAATGCATCGCTGGAGGGTATAAGCGCACCATTGCCCATGTAAAATGGCTGGTATTTCTTGGCATATATCTCGGAAAATAGTCCGGTAAGGGGCTGATGTTTTGGTTTTCTTGGAAAGGTGAGATATTTTCATTAAAAATGAGACTGAATTCATTGGTTTATAGTCGAAATGATATTTTGCTCAAACTGCCTTAAGGTGGCTCTGGATTGACTGTGCGAGTCAAGACAAATACTAAAATTTACACATTTTGATTTATTCGGTTATAAAAAATCCTGCTTCCAGTGAAGAAATGGGTGACCTCTTGAAAACCAAAATGAAGGTACAAAATATGAAGGTTATTTCACGATTATAATTTTATGACCACATTTTTACAGCCATAGGAGCCGACTGCAGCGCCATTCGTGTGGAACTACCGAATTTTTACTTATCGCGGTAATTTGTAAATTACTTTTTAAAACTTTGGCGTGAAAATGCCTATATTTTATTTTCATTCAATTTTCCTGGACTCCCTATAGTCTTGATCAAAAGCTTGAATGCACTTGAATAAATTCAAGTTCTCTCTATAATTCGAGCAATCTCCGTAAGAGTTCATGTTTATATTTCTACTTTCAAGGCTTAATTACAGTAAAACAATTCGGGACACCCAATTTGTTTTACATCTCAGTTTATAAAATGCAATTCAAAGATGCGATCTTTAAGTTTTCAGAAAATTTGGAATCTGTGACCCTGAGGTCAGAGACACCGTTAACAAAAATGTATACCACATATAATATCTTCAGTTATCTAAAGAATCATATTTGCATCATCAGGGCTTGATGTGAAAATTAAGGTGAGGTAAAACCCGATGATGCATATTTAGACTGGACGTTTACTAAAGGTAAGTGACCTTGTTCTGTTGATGACCAACCATGTTGATACAGCTATTGAAGGTGATATAATCAAGTTGTCGCTAATATCTGCAACGAGAAGGACTTCGAATTTTCCATTTCCGCGTGTTATTGTCCCAATTCGTTGTATCCTTGATTTGAGGATTCTTGCTGCTAAGTATGAGAATGATCTACCTAAATTAAATTTGTTCATCTGCGAAAATTCTTTGGAGTCAAATTAGTGATTAACAATGATTTCATACTGTTTTCCTTACGCCGACCCAAGTATCAGCGTACATGCTCTTTTCTAGGTGACAAGTTTTGTATGGTTCGCCATCAAACGGTTGCCTGGCAACCTAAACAACAACCATGTTGGCCATCCCTGCTCTTTCCTTACTTTCCTTTGTATAGCACGACGGAATGAACGAATGACCGGTTGTATAGCAAGAATATTCACTATCTGTTTGAAATTTTAGGTTGACTACTCTTGAAATGTGTATTAGCTACTTGGTGCTACGATTTCGACGTGATGTTACCGGTTACCTCCGGGTATTCGGCATTTTTAAATATTTGGTTTATAAAACTCCTGGTTGCGCAAAGCCAAAGGCCTGTCTGGAGGTGCCAATTTAGATAATTAAATACATAAACCAAACAATATAAACAATGCATTAAGATATTTCAAATATTTACCCTTACTATATGATAAATATTTATATAAATAGTATGAAGAATTTTTACATGCATTTTACAACAGATATTTATAGATTTACACATCACATATTACTATTTACGTTTGTAATGCACCAGAAAGTTAAGGGAAATCACTAGCAATTGGAGAGGGGGGAAGAACAATGACTATGGATAAATTTCTGCGTTAAAAAAAACTTTGGAGAAAGGAAATGAAAAAAGAAGATTTACGGTCAAGTTTGAGACGGTTGTGGGCGTAGGTAGATTGATGTATTGAAATTATGCAGGGCAATTCACAATTTCCAAATTTTCTACAAAGTCCAGCTTACGCCCGTTTTTCACAACAAGTAAAATCCGAGGTTCGAAATTACACAAGTGGTTTTCGGTATACAAATACCCTGCTATTCTCTAGGATTTGCCAGGAATAAAAAATGTGAGCACCCATGTTTATCTACTCTGGACAAAGTCCTAAGGCAATTTTGAGACTATTTAATGCACAATATGCTAATCTCATGTTTTCCTTAGGAATCAGGAAGCTTGGGTAGCTTGGCGCTCTGAGAATTGACCCGGCATATAAACTTTTATGTGCAACTTTAACAGCTGTAGCAGCATTAACTGCATCTTTATGTTGCACTCATACACAAAAACATTGACCCAATGTTTGATTTAATCAATGCTGGTGGAAATATGTACCTATTTGGTAAAAGTAACTTCTTATTACCAAATATTAATGTAAGGTCAATAAGGGCATTTAAAATAAAAAACGATATGAAAAAATATAGCTTAAATTCAATATTTAAAGATTTCATCAAACATAAAATAAGTTATGTACTAAATTCGAACTTTTTTAAAAATTTAGTCAATTCTGTACCCAACTGAAGAAAATTGTTGTATAAATTATTATGTAAACGCTTTTCCTTATTTTATGATGTGTATGTATGACTGTGTTATCATTGATTGTGTATCATTTGTGAAAGTGTTTGACCTGTTATTCTTTTGTTGGGTGAACTAACAGCGTAATGAATAAATATCAACGGTCTGTGATTCGATTTCCTCTCCAGTTAGATCTTTTTGTATGGAATTTTTCTACGAACCGTCCTACTCTCCGAGTGATTCGGTTTCTTCATAATTCTCCGTCGTCATAATTGTCTCTAGAATTCCCCCGTTACCCTCATATCAAATCCCCATAATTCACTCTCACCTACTCCGTCTAACTCCAACATAATGTCATACTCTACATTAATCGCTTCGCTGGAGTGGAATGGAATACTTCGAGCTAATTACTGAAAACCTTAAAGTAAGAAATTATGAAGGAATTAAGCTATTAACTTAAAGAGTTATAGAAGTGAAGCGCGGAAGCAGAATCATTCTTCGGATCAATGACTAACGTTAATTATGTTTTCAAAAATAATGTTTTTATTGCAGACTCTTACACTTGATGATCAAGAAAATATCTCCACTGTTTCAAGGAAAAGGCTATTGAAATATAGCGAGCGTTGGTTAGGTACTCCGGATTTTTTGTCGGCCAGAAATTAAGGTTGATTATGGCAATCATTCCGAGACCTTTTCGCACACATGAGAGAGTACTCACTCGACCAAGACTCGGTTCAAGAAGACACGTTATTTCGGCGGAAATCTCGACTGTAAATTCGTCAGGGGAAGAGTTCTTCGACCGGATATTGATCCACAGCCCTTCGAAGGAATCATTATTGGCGTTAGGTTAGAAATCATTGGAATCAAGTTTCAGTCAGTATGTTTGAAAAACCAAAGGTTTCTACGGTTCGAAAATTGAGGTAGATGGAGACGGCATTGCTTCATCGAACGGTTGCCTGGCAATGTAAACAACAACCATGTTGGTTATCCCTGCTCTTTCCTTTGTGTAGCACGACGGAATGGACGAATTAGCGCATGTGTAAAGCAAGAATATCCACCATCTGTTTACAATTTAAGGTTGACAACTCATGAAATATATATTTGCTACTTGGTGCTATGATTTCGACGTGATTTTACCAGTTATATCCGGGTATTCGATATTTTTAAATATTAAGTTTGTAAAAATCCTGATCGTGGAAAGCCAATGGCTTGTCTGGAGTTGCCAATTTAGATAATTAATTATATAAACAATGCATTAAAATGTTTCATATATTTACCCTTGCTATATGATAAATATTTATATAAATAATATGAAGAATTTTTATATACATTTTACAACTGATATTTATAGATTTACAGATCATATACTACTGTTGAAGATACAATGTTACAGATAAATTGTTGTTGTAATCCATTGTTTAATTTCTTTTTGATTTTTATAAGATATATTTAATTTCTCATTGATTATAATTGATGAAAATAATTTAAAAATATATGTTAGGGAATGCACACGAAAGCTGTAAATGCAGGTCGAATTCAAATGAGCCATCGATTGCGAGGAAAACGTCGTTAAATTGCAAAATTTGCGCGCCAGCCCGTTAGCGCTAAAGGAAAATCGGAGTTAACAAAGATGGCGTACAGGCCACGCCCACGTTGCAGCTTCTAGCATCGGCCGCAATAGTAAGCGCCATCCACATCTAACTCAGTGTATTAGATTTTCGGAATTCAATAAGTTTCAAATACGAAACTTTTCAATCGGTAGGCAGAGTGGGATTGCAGCCACTGCTGCCCCGTCTGTGCCATCAACAGTGATTGGCTTCTCTAGTTTAAAAACGGCAAGGGAAAATGTGGCAACTTTGGGTTACGCTCGATACCGACCTTATGTTCGTTGCGAAATCGCGACTCTCTACCAGGAAACCCTTTTCCTCGGGCGATTTCTTACGTATTCTTCGCCATATTGTAAGAGAAATCATGGTTGTTGTTTCTGAGGAACATTTTGTTGCGGTAACACGACGCATACTTTAGTGGAGAGTGGTCTCGTAGCTTCGAGTTTATTGAAGATAGAACGGAAATCAATTCGATAAAGTTATGTGTTTTACGGCGAATAGCGGAACAGAGTTGTCAATTGTTACCCTTGTCAATGCGGGGCAGTGGCTATCGCCGATATCTTCAGCTTTAGATAGTATGAACGAAATGTCATTTCACCTAAGAATCAATGAATTCAGTCTCATTTAAAAGAAAAATATATCACCCTTACAAGTATACCAAAATATCAATCCCTTACCGGACTATTTTCCGAGGTATATGCCAAGAAATACCAGCCATTTTACATATGCAATTGTATGCTATTACTCTAAAGCGATGAATTTTTAAAAAAATAGATCATGTCTAACACCTGAATCTCGTCAAAAAACTAAAAGCGTAGTTTGTATATTTTTTCAATCCATTGTTGAAAATTAATCATAATGTCATCGCAGTATTTCTTCCAAAATCACAAAAAAACCTTCCGTCGTTAAGGGGTTTTTAACGTGCCGCGCTAAAAATGAGTCAAGTAAAAGACTTGTAAGGATATTTTTTTTAATCTAATAGAATTTCAGTAATGTAAAAGTATAATATTGCACCATAATTTGTGGTATATGTATTTCATGCGACCTACAGTTGTAGAAATCAAAATGTATAATTATGACAAAACTTGCCTTCTATTGACGAAAATCTGAAGCATTAGCTTGGCAACTGAATCATGCGTATGTACGCGTAACCTTTAATATAGAACAAGGTGCACCCCCCCGTTTTATCCTATTTTAACACGTAGCCTTATGACAAATCCCCACTATTGACAGTAATCGGAATCATAATTATAACTATCTGCTCAAACTACCTTAAGGTGGTTAGAGCGATTTTTGTTTGCGTGCAGATTTGAGTGAAACTTTGCATACGTCAGACGCACTGGTAAAGAGGAAAAGAATTGCATGTTACTGATATAGTTTCTTGACAATATAATGCTATTTTAACACGTAGCCTTATGGCACTTGCCCTCTCTTGCCGCAAATCGGAATCATTAGCCTGGTAATTGAATCATGCGTATGTACGCGTAACCTTTAATATAGAACAAGATGCCACCCCCCGTTTTTCCCCATTTTAACACGTAAACTCATGGCACCAGCCCTCTATCGACGCAAATTGGAATCATTAGCCTGGCAACTGAATCATGCGTATGTATGCGTAACCTTTAATATAGAATAAGGTGCACCCCCCTTTATACCCCGCTGCCTCTCACAAATTATCGCACTCATACCTTTCCCTCCCTTCGCGTTATAAGCCCCTCCCCCTTCCCTCCCAACTTCGACAAACGATCCTCATGACACACAAGACTTCTCCTCTCCTTTGATGTTCGCCGACCAGCGGCGGCGGCGGCGGGCTGCAGGGTGAAAAAATGGGGGGAAAGTGGGGGTAGGGGATTTTTCTTCGGCACTTGTACTCCTTCCCCATTTTCCCCCTTTCCACTCCTTCCCCCAACCCCCACTCCTTCTTAACCCTCCCCACCTTACCCCCCCCCCTTGTCCCTCTCTCTCTCTCTTCATCTCACGGCAGGACCCAAATCGTTCCGGCTAATGATTCATCGCCACCTCCCCGTCTTTTTTTTTCTTTCTGAAATGGCGGTCCGCCGTACCGCTCTCTATCGGAAAAGACTCGGTCTTTTTTTTCTCACGCTTCCCTCTCTCGTCCATTCGTTTCTCTTCTTCTTCTTCTTCCTTTCTCTCCTCATCTCCTCTCCTTCCAGGAAGGGAACGCACTCTAGCTTTGTCTCCGGGCACATTGCAATGATTCTCTGGTAGAGTGGTTTAAAATACTTTCCAAAATTAATTTCTTCGTCTCATGGCAAGTTGCAGGAACGACACATACGGATTCAATAAAGTAATGGGATCCATGAGAGACATGGCTGCCATTCTATAAGTTTTGCAGAAACATTGGATACATTTATTGGCTTCATAACTTATGGCATGGAGTAATGAGTTCCATAAGTGGGAAAGATGGCGTATGTGCAATGAACCGCATGAAGACTTCATTACTTTATAAGAGTTTTTTGAGACGAATTTCCAGTTTGTTTACTTTTACTGACTAATTATTTTGTGCATTAGCAATTATTCATAGGCTATACTTTCGCAAAATTTATCCGGCAGTGGTTTGATCGAAATTTTCGAAGCTATTGACTATCGGTGAATAAGTTATGTAACTAATCGATGTGTTCCTGCAACCCGAATATATTTATGAGATCTATAAATTTATGGGTCTCGCAACTACTGATAACTTAACTAATGTTCTTGCAACCGGCCGTTAGATCATCACGTATTGTCTTTTATGACGGTTCCGCTGTCTAAATGTCTAATATGTGATTTTTGTTTATGTTCTTGTTGCGCAATGAAGGAGATGTACTTCATGGATTGGATTTTTGGGATGGCAACCGACGGCTAAGGTCATTAGCGCGATAGGGGATAGGTAAGGGAGGAAGGGTGGATAGAGACCCGGCGTCGGCATTAGCCTGCTCTTAACGAAAGGCGCCAAGGGGACCACAGTTTAACGACAGACGGAGTACTGTACTTGAAGTGCCCTCCACAAGATAAATAGGGATCGGATTGCCTCTGAAAAACATCCTCACCTGCAGGGATTTGAACCCAGGTCGTCCGTATGGTTAGCCAGTAGTCTAGCCACCACACCGACCGGATCCCCGAATCTAATGTTTAAACTTTTACCACCACGGGACCACGGCTTAACAACAGACTCGATTTCGACAGACGGAGTACTCCACTTGAAGTGCCCTCCACGAGACACTCAAGTAGGGATTGGGTTTCCTCTGAAAAACATCCTCCACTGCAGGGATTTGAACCCTGGCCGCCCGTGTGGTAGGCGAGTACTCTAACCACCACACCAACCCAATCATCGATGATGTCCTTCATTTTTAAATGGACGACTCATTAATGCCTCTCCACGCTCTTTGTATTTCTTTAACTCGACTTGCACTTACTTGGCGTCATGTGAGAGAGCGTGTAAATCATGAAGAAGTAGTCTTTATCTGAGTTTTCCATGCCTATTATTTGAGTAAATAAAATATCGTAAATGCAATTTTTGTGAAAAATCTGTCCATGAGATTTGAATTATCCCATTATTTGAATGAATGACTGTACAGTGTAATCTCCTGACTCAAGCTCCTAGGGGTAGTAATCTTTGCTCTTGACTGTCTTAGTTTTAGAATAATTGGTAAATGACTGTAATAGTGAAGCATGATGACGTACACAGTTGGTTACTATGGTTTCTTTTCTAATCAAATGCGAAATCATGCGAAATATACAGAAAAATTACGTTTGGCACATATTTTGACGTCCCTTACTGGCGTGAAGACGCGTTAACTCAATGGAAATGGCGCTGCAGTCGATTCCTATGGCTGAAAGTAGTGGTCATTAAAATGTATCTCCTCGAGTAATAGGCGTAATCTGCACTTTTCTTTTGTTTTCGTAGTTTCGGCGTGTCAAGAGTGGCAGCCCTCTTTTTTTAAATCATAGTAAGCCAAAATTAGAATTCAGTATTTATTTTGACTCAATTAGTAGAGTGGAACATCCAGAACGTTGCCTTATTTCGTATGATGGAAGAAAAACAATGCAATAGTGTCTCTAAACATATCATTAGCCGTCGTAACTAATTGCAGTACTTCTAATTCTATTTGATAACTAATCTCTTGTTTTGATGATCTGGTAAAGTCGTAACGTCACATAACCATCAAAACAACATTTTCCTGATTGAATAGCGTTAATTAGCCATTTATTAAAATGTAAATACCTCATCAAATCATTTCTTCGTAAACCCATGCTTTTCCAATAAATTTTTCTTGAAATTTTGTTTATTTTCGTAGCTTTGTTGGTTTGAGGGGGTGGTAAAAATGAAAAGAGGAGGAGGTGTGGATGAGAGATGAAGCTGAGTTTTAAGGCCAACGTATTAAAACTTATTGGACAAGTTTTTTTTTCAATTCCAACGTTTTACTTTCCACTTCTGCCCTTCGTCCTTCTCTTCATTTTCTCCGCTTGGTAGCCCATTCCTGGAGGAACTTCAAGGAGTTGGATGTGGTTTCTCATTACTGATCCCTGAGTTTGTTTCAATATTTCGGCCATTTTCAGGTTTTTTTTATCATGAGCATTCGATGCTATCTCCCGTGCGATTGCTTTTATGGACATTGGGGCATTGGACACGCAACCAGGGAAATGGCAACGTTCCAGAGAAATGGAAAGCACCATGAACATTTTTGGTAAATTCGTTGTATTTCTAGAAACGATACTATTCCGTGACGTCATCCCCATGGTTTCTGATGACGTAGCGTTTCCACCCATCCTATGGAGCCAAATTAGTAAGTAATAATATATCAATAATATAAAATTGTTCTCCCATAAATTTTACGTCCCGTATTATTAATAATAGGTACATTATTATTCAAATACAACTATTTTTTCAAAATAATACATGTTTTCCAATGGTGAAATTTCGCATTGCCATCGGTTTTGGAAAAGATGAGATCGAATTTTTTTGGCTTGGACCAAGGAAAGTATTTTACTGTGAATCTTTCAATTTTCTTCCCAACCTCCTTTCATCAGTATATCTCTCTGGTTGTACATACTTCAACTGCGAGTGTACCACTACTACAAAGAAGAATGGGCACTTCACCGATTTACGTGATTCATATTTTTTGTCATACTGTACTTACGAACGTTGCATTACGATGCAAAAAACACCGGTAGTTTGGCGGAAACTGAGACGATGTGTCGGTTATTTCTTTAAGATTCCATTTTTTTGTCAAATTGCGCTGAATATAACTGATTTTAAGAGCGGTGATTATGGAAATAAGCATAGGCCAAAGCAATTTGACGATAAAAGCCAGGTATAAGTTAGTTTGAAAGAAAATATCAGGTAAATGGTTGATTACAAGATGTTTAAAACTGCATTGACTTCATCTGTGTTTACACATATACATATTTCCATTAGGTATATGTGCACAATTTCATGATATATTAACGCAAAATTGATTGCTGATGTGGTTGGCAAACTAAGTGGAAATGTCTGTGTAATTTTCCGAGTGTTATCAAAATCAGTGAGTGTTATCATGAATGTTCATGGTGTTTTGGTACACCTTCTGCTACCATTACTTTTACGCAGGATGATGACTAAAAATATAATTGGAAAGTCATCAAATTAGTATTTGAGTTCAGTTATTCGATGTTCTCAGGATTAAGTATGTGGAAATTCATATTCACTGAAGTAAAAAACACAATTTTAATTTCCATTTGTATTTCTTATGTGAGAATTACTCTGCGTTATCATCAGGCCAGGCCAGACTCTTATTGCCAAGTTCGGCTGTAGATCCATGTGTGACATGGAGGAGGGGGAAGAGAATGTTTGCTATGGTTATTGTTTCCCCCCTTGTTACACATTGTTGAAATATATATACAACAGAACTTGTTAATTAGAATTTTTACTTGATTATGACACCTGTACGTCGAAACTAGTTGTGGCATAATAAATACTGGTGAGAAAACTCACCGTGATATTTTCTACAAAGTGAGTTTCAGTTTTAAATACCAAATCTTCGACGAATGCTATCATGTATTGATCTCTCCGCATCAATTAGAACGTCGAGTTGCCATCGTCCTCACCAATTTTGACTTAATTTTCAGGATGCACTCCGTTTTGCTACATTGTTGGCCATGTGTATTTGTTTTGTAAAATTCGCATTCGTTGCCTAGTTACGGAAATATGCAAAATTTAACCTCTCGAAAATTGGTGTTTGATCTAACTACGATATCTCCATAATTATTAGTCCTAGGATAAGGAAAATAAATTTTTGAAGGAAAAAACGACAGCGCACAATATATTGACGATAAAATTATAATATTGTCCTGGTATTTCACTTATTTTCATTTTGAAAGCTTGAAACGTATTTTTCTCATAAGACGTCCCCCCTCGATTTTGCACAATGTTTAATGTTTTGTTGCTAAATACCTTGGCTATACAATATTAAAAAACTGCAAGGGTAATTTTCCTTTTAAGGGAGCAATTAATTATTTCCGTCGGCATGCTACCCTTCGCGTTGCACTTTCGCAACTCATTCCGCTGTGGGGCGGGGAATTTACATCGTAGAATTTTTCATATTCCCGTCACTAGGCATGGATGCAAATTTTACAAAACAAATTCACATGGCCAACAATGTAGCAAGACGGAGTGTATCCCGAAAATTTAGTCAAAATCGGTGAGGTCAAGGGCATTTTGGATCTTTTTTGGTCATTTTGACGTGGTATGTGATCACTGTGGTCAATAATAGAAGTCTAGAGTTACCAATAATGTGAGACGAATACGAACAAGTTAGAAACGAGAGGAATACGAACACGAGGCGAGAGTACCAATCGGGTGTTGTTTGCTCTTTCTCCATGCATCCGCCTTAACTCACGCGATCGCTCTCCGATCATTGACGAAAATCGAGTGCCTGATGAAGCCGCAATTACGCCATTACTTGCATGCCAATCCCACTCTTGGGGGTGAGGGAGGGGTTGGGTTAGGGAGGGGTTGGGTTAGGGAGGTAGAGGATCTCGGGTAATCACGGTCCATTGGATATTTCCTTTCCCCGCCGCAATTAGCGAGGGCGCCTCACTCCGGTCATCGATATCTCCGGCGAAGGGGAGGATGCGTGTAATTGATGAAACCGTGGAGAGGAGACGTCGGGCGATTGCCTCGAGGAAGACGAGAAGCGAGCGAAAGGGGAACGAAAAGACGTGAGAGCAGAAACTAAAGCCCAGGGAGATGAAACCTAGATTTCTCTCTGTAATGGCCGATTGTGAGAACATTCAGTCATGGAATCGTTACGGGAAATATAAACATATGGACCTCATGAAGATATTTAGGGCCGTATTCATAGTCGTTACCTGGGTGTCCCCCAGGTGTGGGGGAGCCCCTTGGCTCAGAAATAGTATTCATAGTCGTTACCCAAGGCACTGTTGTCCCCTAACCCTCCCTCAGGCTGTCGATTTCCTGGGTAAGGCATGAAGCTTACCCAAAGCTCCCCTAACGCAGTACTGCTGCCCACGCGTGGGATGAATTGATGCTACTGTGCTAATGGCAGGACACGATAATATCAACAACTTTCCATAGTAACGTCTTATGTTTACGAACACGGGTACTCACTGAACCAATCTCATATTCCTCACCATTCATATTGCATAAATATTCAATTAATATTGTAAACATTCTCTCATATTCCTTCAATCATTTTTCATCAACATTTTGTCACAGTATACTGTATTATTGTTTATAGCGTGCTTGGTTACGGTGAGAAATGAGCATCGAAAACATCGAGAACCATTCAGCGAAACCGTTCATATGTATTTTTGCATGGGATTGTTGCCAAATCTCTTACCCAGGCGTCCCCTGGCTGGGTGTTACCCAGGTAAGGTTTATGAATCGCTCAGCGTAGGGGACCCCTAGGTGTTACCTGGCTAGGGGATACCCAGGTAACCCATAGGAATACGATTATGAATACGGGCATAAGTCTGCAGGATCGTACCTACCAGTTTTATAACTAATGAATGAAAAACAAGTCGGTACTTGGTTATGTTTCCGCACTTATTTAAAGCTACACGACCTAGGTTTCGGCATATCATGCCATCATCAGGTACATGCAGTGGGGTGGCTTACACTTATCTAGGTAGGGGAGATGAACTTTTTCAAACAGTATGAAATTGTGAATTGCGCCACTAAATTTTGGTATCATCATATGTTCCCCTCTCATTCACCTCTCCGTTACGCACACTATCATACCCCTACGACTCTCAACCTTCATTACTTTAACCTTAAATTCGTCATGTCTTTTATCCTCAATGGTAGTCTATTTCTTCACCCCCGCACATTGTTTTGAGTTTTACTTTTCTGACGCAAACACCCGCCCCTATAAATAAGACAAAATAACGGTTGATAGTTTTTCGGTAAGTCCAAAGAAGCGCTTGCGACCTTTATCGGTTCCTTATCTGTCTTATGGCCAGTAGCGAGAACGACACATATATATTATATGAAGTTGGATGGAAGTACTTGTTTTTCATTCATTATGAAAGATTTCACCGAGTAACGCCAGAGAAATGTGTCTTATAGTTTTATAACTCATCTACCGATAACTTAGAATGTTGGTACTACTATTCTACCGCTGGATAAAAATTATGACGGTTTATTCTATGCGTGATTATGCTAATGCTCATAATGATTAATCCGCAAGAGTAAACTAACTCGTAATTCTTCGCATCAAAACTCGTTCATCTAGTAATAAAGGGGGTTGTATACCACGGCCGAACACTTCCACTGACGTCAACACGCGTTTATTTTTCGACTCAGCTTTGCTACTTAAGGTAAATCTGTTTGCGCAGGCCTCCGGAAAAAGAGTTAACACTTCAAATGAATGTCGTAACTTTTCGCTTCTTACCTTCTACATAACTATTTGAACCGATGAAGAAACGTAAATTTGGTTAAAATCAGATGATGGCGTCATCGCTTACGAAGTGTATTTCTTAAAATCTTTGCATTATTTTAAAATAAAAGCATTCATCTCTAAGGAGAATAATCAGAATGTTGAAATTTATGTATTCTAAAATCACTGTGAACATTCTCCTGAACTCTTACTACACATTTTCCATTGCATCAACAGTGGCGCGGGGCGCGGTTGTCCGGAACGGGAAATAGAGGTGAAGGCGAAGATTTCTCCTAGGCTGCGGCGAATGCAAGAACTAAAACGGCTTTTTGGCCGAGGTACACAGGCCCCTTAAGTCTCCAATCGCCTCATGGCGCTTCCGCCAACTTCTCTACTTGTGGAAGTTTTAACTCCTTTCCCTAAGGTATGAGACTATTTATGAATCCAATAAATTACTCGAATATTCCTGGAACACTTATTGAATGGTTACCATGGCTTATGGTTCCCATAAATTTATTGAATACATTCGTATCGCTCCTGCAACCGATCACAGCTCATGTATTTTGATGTTCGTAATTCACTTTACGTGTACTGTTTGCATTTCATATTCCTTGAAAATTATCTTAGATGTCGTTTATTGTACTTTCATTTCCTTTCACAAATATATTTTTAAAGATTATCTCGTGAATTTGATGTCACTCTTTTTAAAGAACTATCATTTTAACAATGACGTTTTCCTTAAATTTTCAAATCATTATCCTTTTTCCCATAATGGAATGTCTTTGCATGAATTATTATGAATGAATATGCATGAATTGGATTAATTCGTTTGAGTTATGAACTTCTTATGGCTTATTTGGAAATATTTTACATATTTATGTTCTTCATGTATAATGTTTATATTTTTCCTCATTTTATTCATTGGTTGTTCAATCCTAAGATTGGTTGACTGCAGCCCTTTACCCTTCCCTATCTAATGCTAGTTCCCTTACCTCCTGGTATCTCTTCCTATGTACTTTCCTCTTTATTTGGTCCATGAACTTATTCATCAGACACTCTTTGGGGACTTTTCCCTCTATTTTGCCTTCAATTATATTCTTCACGAACCCATTGTGCTTCAGGGTGTGTCCAACCCATCTAGTTCTTCTAGCTCCCTCTATGGTGTTCCATATGGTCCTTTCCTCTTCTTCTCTTCTGTGCCCTTCATCATTTCTTAATTTGCCCGTCCATTTAATCTCCACCACCAGGTTTCGAAGGCTTCTAGTCTTTTCTTGTCAACTTTTCCAATGGTCCATGCTTCCGATCCATATAGTGCTACGCTCCACACGAATGTTTTCACATACTGTTTTCATGTTTTGAGTCCTATTTTCTATGATCACAGCAGTTGTTTTCTTCCCATTTACGCCCATTTTTACCTATACTGATGAAATTTTAGTACCGGAATGAAAATTTTTCTCGATGTCTTAGTTGAATTGCGTTCAATTTTTTTACCTTTCCTTTGCTTTTTACAATTTGTCTTCAAGATGATGGCTAAACTGGTAATGATTTAGCTGCCTGAGTTATCCCCAGTGAGGGATTCATCGTAAGTGTATTGTAATTGCATACACAGATCATTCTTGTCCTAATTTAGAAGCAGTTAAATTGTCATTAGTTGGGCGTTTATAACTCACTCTCTTATTCATTCCGTTCTGATCGAGATGGCATGAGGCGATATCTTTGGGAGGTTTGTGAAAGCAGTTAGTTTTATCCCGTCGCGTATAAATTAGCCGCGAGAGTGGAAGGGCTATACAGCCTCCACGAGAGAGTATCCCGTTTTTTTCCAGGGAATTCCTCCCCTTTGGGAAACAGGGCCACGCCCTCTCGAAAACGTGTATTCAAATTAATCCGCGGCGTTATTTGTCATTCATCGTTTCTAAATCACCCGGGAGAAAAATCATTGAATGATTAATTTTTTTTGCTTTGTTTCTCGAGAACGATTCTTGCGTAGGTCGACGATGGCGCCATTTTGAAACGATGTCGGGATCTTGTTGAGATATTTTTTTTTTTGTTTTCCATCTGGTCGGTGGTTTTAATATTTCTTTGTTTGGAATTAGGAATATCCTGGAGCAAAATGAGTACCGTAGTGAGGATACGCAGTGAATTATGGAGAAGGACGAATTTATGCAGCCTAAGGTTTGAGATTGCTATGCCATCAACAGTTTTTCTCCATTGAGGTAAATGGACCGTTGGATGAGGCCGTTGGCTATGGTGGCTGACAATAGGCGATGTATCTACATATACTTCTACATCTACTTATTACCCTGCAAGCCACCACAAGGGTGTTTGGCATTGTGAGACTCATCTCCAACATGAACTACAGTGAAGAAATTTACTTGCACCAACAAGCACCATAGTATCGGTATACTACAAATGCTACAGAGAATAAAAAAATAACCTCTATAATGTAACTACATAAACGTGACACGAAAGTCATGCAGGGAACATGCAAAACATGGCGTTAGCACTACTCGGCAGATTCAGAAACATGCATTAGGGGCCGTATGAATTAATCAACTCTACTACCTGTCAAACTAACCGAATTCAGAGTCGTAACGCAGCCATTACGATCTCTTATCGATCGCGGGAAAAACGACATTTTAAACCTATCTATTCTACAATCTATTTCCCTTATTTCATTATCTAGATATCGATGAGTCGTGTAATCACCGCGGAAGCCTTCGCAGCTAAACGTGGGTTATTGTCTCTATAAACTTTGTCTCTAAAAACTTAAATCCCTTTTTTACCATCCCAACCCCCATTCTCCACCGCATCATGGACGTTAGTTTTGTTTTCCACCCGATATATCGTTGACTGAGAAGGATTAATGAACCTTAGTTTCTTCCTCTCTTTAAGATGGCCCTGACTTGACTATGTGAGTCAAGAGGAATAAAAAAATACGCATTTTTATTTGTTCAGTTTGAAAATCCTGCATTCGCTGTTGCTCTGGGTAACCAAATGAAAGCCAAAATTGTAATACAAAACATGCTGCTTATTCCACGAATATGTTTTAAATGACCACATTACTCCTGCCCATTGAGCTAAATGGAGCACTTGCTATGCTGGCCAATGCTGGAAGCGGAAGCCAGTCCGCCATCTTCATCAACCCTCACTTCCTATAGCGCCTGCGGGCTAACGCAGAAATTTTGCAGTTTTACTGTTTTCGATCGATAACAATGGGAGACTACGTACCCTGACTCGCCGATTTGAATCCCATATTTTCTATGTCGTGCGCGAGATCAAAGGCAACGCTAATCCGCCTTGGACTTTGTCAAACGTGTCCTAGTTTTATTGTAATTAATCAATTTATAAGTGGCAATATCCGCCCTAAGTATAATACCGCCGGGAACACTGTGGTTTACAACTAGCACAGATGGTATATCATAAGCGGTCCATCACCAGCCCCAAAGAGAGGCCATTTGCCATTAAAAATTCAAGCTGAAGTACGAAATTTGTGGTGTCTTGAGAAAAAAGCGAGATGAAGTCCTTTGATAGGATATGTAACTCGAAGGAAATATTTCTTTCTGGTCGTGCATTTGAAGAAGGAAAAACTACCACTCCATCTGTGCTAGTTGTAAGACACAGTTTTCCCTGCGTTTTTATACTCAGATCGGATATTGCCAATCATAAATTGATTAATTACAATAAAACCAGGACACGTTTGACGAAGTCCAAGGCGAATTACCGTTGCTTTGACCTCGTGCACGACATAGAAAATATGGGATTTAAATCGGCGAGTCAGGGTACGTAATCTCTCCTCGTTAGTATAAATCAGCATACGATTACTTCTTTCATTCGCGTTTTCTGAAAATACATTGATTTATCATTAAAATTGATAATAATCCGCATTCCCTGTGGAAACTGGGGTAAAATGGAATATAATCCATGGAAACAAGTGTATGTTTCAATGGTTAATTGCCTTAAATTTCAAACAGATTGTGCTTGCTTTTCATCCATAAATTCGTCCATTCCGCCGAGCTATTCAAGGGAAAGTAAGGAGAGACCAGGTTTAAACACTATGGTTATTACTTCGGTTTTCACGCTTTGGTTTGATAACGTAGTGTCCTCTCCTTGTACCTCAATGGGCCACCCATATGAGCCGACTGCAGCCCCATTTGCTTGGAAGTACCACATTTTGACTTCTATTGCGTCAGTAATTTGCTAATGAGTTTTTTAAAAAATAGGAGGTAAGATGCCTACATTCTTCTTTTATTTTTGTTCATTTTTCCAGAACTTTTCGCTTTTTTAAAAACCGTTTTAATTAGATGCTTGAATATTCTTTCTCATTCAAATTGACGTTTTATGACGGGATGTAATCGGAGCAATCTTCAATAAGAGCCAATTTTTAGATTGCCACTTTTAAGGTTGAATGACAGTAATACTTGTCTGAAAACGCTATTTTATTTTCATCTCAGTCTATAAAGTGGACTTCACAGGTGCTGAATTCAAGTTTTGCTAGAATCTGGAATAAGTGGCCCTGAGGTCTGAGCCATCTTAATATTCGCTGGTAATTTGAATCCGGTGGTAGTGTGCTCAACATTGAAACCGTTTGTTGCATTAATAATTGTGTAGAATGCCGCCAAGTATTAATTCTTTTAAACACTGTGAGATGGCGATCATTAGAATAGGATATTTGAAGAATAGAACGTTTAATGAAGAACCGAAAGGAGAGAAGAAAATGGCGGAAAAAGATACGAATTGTTAAAAACGCGGGTTAAATGAAAAAAATGATAATTTCCCAAAAGAAACTTCAATAATTTTCAACTTGAATGGGAATATTTATCGACTATCAATGAAAGGTAACATTCATGTGGTAGAGTACTTAACGATGAATTTTTACGAAGTTTTTTTTTGTTTTCTTGTTAGCGTTTTGAGACGTTCGAAATAATATTTCCCGCAAAGGTGCGTTCGGATCTCACTTTTACTGAGCCTGACTTTGATAAATGACGTACAGAGATGCGTTTTTTATCCAAGCAACTTCAATCACGACCCAAATAGTTTGTGATGGGCGTTGCAGTGGTCAATATTAAAGGAATGAGCGTGGGCGAGGAATTAGAATCTATTAGTGGACCGTGAGGAAGAAGGCAAATATGAATTATTTATTAATGGTATTCTCCGATTAAAAATCGGGTTTGGATGACTTGAAAAAACTCTATTTCTAAACGCTTCAGTTCCACAAATGAAATTCTTTTTTCATAATTAATCGTCCAACTACGCGGTCCATCCTACTTCCTGCCCTCATGCATTCCATCATAACAGAATATTTTTTATTCATCTCGTCACTGTTTTCTCTACTCTCCTGCTCCAGTCCAATCCGTTCCTTGTGGCATAAGTAGCTGCATTTTTCATATTACAAAAAAATATTGTCAAATGAAGAGCATTACATCTACCTCTACGTACTACCTTGAAGGCCATCGCAGAAGCGTGTGACAGCAGTATGGAGAGCAGCGACGGTATTAATTCAGCCTATACATACCACCCTGAGAGCTGCCACAGGGGCGTGTGGCAGGGGGTTTTAGGACGCCATCCTTGTAAAGTTGTTAGGGATAAAGTCCTGGGAGGTGAAATGGTGACGTGCATTATGGGAGAATATGTAATGGAGCTCAGTTTTTATTGCGGTCACTTATTGTGCGCGGAAAGAACGAGTTTTTGTCCTCTTCTGTTCAGCAACGTATCTCTCTTATTTTATCGCTTCTGTCAGATCTAGTGATGTAGTGAGGCGTCGTAATAATATCCTCTGTGTCGCTCTGAAACACACCAGTTCTGAATTTCTCAAGCAAGATGAGCGTAGCGTGTAGCCTCCGAGTATCTATGGGGTCCCACCTAAATCCCTCTAAAACTTGTGAATCACCATATGTTCGCTCGTAGCAGTTTTTAACGAATCGTACAAGTTTCTTTGTATTTTATCGATTTTTTGGTTAACTCAATACTAGTATGGCAAATACCAGGATGGCGCTTGTTTTTCGGAATTGAGAAATGTTATATAAACCACCTCCTATGATGATCATTGTGGAGTGTTAATAAACGTTTTAATTCACGTGCACACTAGAAAGATCTTAAATTTTACCGGCGTATCTATTGAATAAAGGTCTCTCGGTTATTCCACCGAGTTAGCAGCTCCGTATCTCACGAATTTTCGAAGAATTACTTTTTCTTCATCCTCAGGGATTCTGAACCTGATTCATATTGGTTATCGGGGACGTGTGTCCCCTGCCCTAAGTACTTCGAAACTAAATATACGTTTACTGGTGGGGAAAATGCTCTATCCATGAGAAACGCGATAGGAATAGTGCACTAGGGTTAAACTTTTGTTCTTTCAAATATATCTCTCTGCATTATGGAGATGTGGTAAAATTACGCCTTTCAGAAAAGTTAGGTTAACCACCTTCAATAATTAACGTTGAGGAGAATAAATTAAAATTTTAAAGTGTAAAAACTTTAATTTATTGAGAATCTGCCCCCCTTGCCCTATAGGTAAGTACTTAGAAACCAAATAATTGATTTGCAGGCAGGAAGAAAGGGTTCTAGCTATGTAATACGCGATTGAGATTGGCTTCTGCTCTCTAATAAAATTTTATCTTTTTCTAAGTATCTCTTTACGTTACTAGATATGTACGGATGCTGTGTGACGCATTCGAGATGCTATCGCGAGTTTCCGCATTCTTTTAGATATGGTCCCGCGTTCTATAAGCTGCTCCCCCTGGGTCTACGCATTACCTCTCGAACTCTGATATGAGAATAAGACACCTCATCACAGAGTTACATATACAGGGTGTCCCATAAATGTCACGCCACAGTGACACTGGAGCTAGGGCAGCCTAAGAGGAACCGAACCAGCCTAAAATGACCTCAGTAAAAGTTGCACGGTTTTCGAGATATCGCCAAATAAAAGCTTTTTCAAATATACATTTCTAGTCCCAGAATTCACTTGAATAGCTCTCAATTTGGCTCTCTGATGGGGCTACTGCCACAAATTAACAAACAAAGTACTCTATCCATCCCATTTTTTGAAAGCCTATTAAGTTAGACAGGTATAGCGGCTTTCGCGTTTCTTTTGTTTGTTCGGACCCCATGACCTCTGGCCTCTGTTCCAGGTAGAAGTCGGCACATGAGTCACAGTTGGAAGATTAAAAGAGAGGCCCTAGTGAGAACGTTAAATTATCCAACGTTAAATTGAATTCTGGGACTAGAAATGTAAAAAAAGTGAAATTTTTGAAAAAGCTTTAATTTGGCAATATCTTGAAAACCGTGCAACTTTTACTGAGGTCATATTAGTCTGGTTCGGTTCCTCTTAGGCTGCCCTAGCTCCAGTTTCACTGTGGCGTGACATTTATGGGACACCCTGTATAGGTAATGCGAAGACTCAGGACGAAGGGGGGAGGGAGGTATGCCACACCATGAGTCAGTGCTAGAAGAGGATAAAGGGGTAGAGTCTCTTAGGGAAAGGGAATGGTGCGAGCTTGGGCTCAGTCGTGCAGCGGTGCAAGCCGTGGCATTCGCATTTTTTTATCTGACACAAATGCCTGAAAACTGTTTATAAGAGACGATTACTCCCGAGAAATTGGCGAAAAATAAAATATTTCCATCTTCACGACTTACTTTTTGTTTGTAACTGCGATAATCGAAGTCAAAATGTGTTAAGTCCATTGAGGCATATGGAGAGGGCACTTGCTATGCTCGCCAATGCTAGAAGCTGAAACTTGTCCACCATCTTCGTTAACCCTCATTTTCCTTAAGCGCTTGCGGGCTAACGCATAAATTTTGCAATTTCACTACGTTTTTATTCGATAACTAACCAGAAATCAGCATGCACTTACCTCCTTAATGTACCTACTTCTTGAACGTATTGTTTATTTATCAAAATCAAAAATAATCCGCATTCTCGATGATACCTAGGGTAAATTCACCTAGAATCATTAGCACCAAGTAGCCGATATATTTTTCTAGAGTTACTTGCTTAAAATTTCAAACATAATGGTGGATATATTCTTGCTTTACATCCGCTAATTCCTCCATTCATTCGTGCTATCCATAGGAAAATAAGGGAACGTCAGGATTAAACAATATGGTTGTTCAATAGGTTGTAATGTACCATTTTGATTATATAAAGCCTTCTTCGTGTACCTCAACGGCTAAGTCGAAACGGCCCTGAAGTCGTCGTCTAAGGCTCTAAGAAGTGCTAATTAACAATAAATTAGTGGATTAATCTGCTCAGTCTGTACTTTGATTTAGGTTTTTCGATAGCTAATGCACATCATCAGGGAATACAGTATTTCTTTAACCAGTTAATCAAAAGTTTGGAGTTGAGTATCTTTTGACTCATTCAGCCTTTAATGGAACTTATAAAAATCAGAAATTAGTTTTATACACTAATTTAATTTCCTGTCTCTCAGTCTCAGCCAAAGGCGTTAAAGATTTGTACTTTATCATTATTGTTTGAACCCCAATTAGCCTTTTGTGTCCTTACCCCGTTCGTAACCCTCATTAGGCAAATATTCCTGCCATCGGAGATTTGTTTTTCCTCAATCAATTAAGGCCTGTATTTATCTCACTTATCGTATGGGTGTGTCAATACTAAAACAGCCTCTTAAACCACAACCTCTCTCTCCTCTTCTCCGTCCATTTTATTTTACGAACTCTAAATTACGCTCCCTAATTACCCTCGTGCCCGTGTCCCAACCCTCAGGCGGTAGAAATGCGCCTCCTCCACACAGAGCAGAGCGGCTCCAGTTGTCTGGCAACGGGCCAAGCATAACCGCGGACCGCATTTCTGCCTCGGACATCGACGCGGCAACTGTACGCATCATTGACTTCGGCGGGAGTGACTGATTGTACGCGCCAGGGTCTAATTACGCGAAAAAAAGGCTCCGTTTTCTTAATGAGGCCGGATCGCGTAATGAAACACATTAAACTTTTTTTCAGCTTTCGCGCAACTGGTAGGAAAACTGCTGCATCTAAAAATACAGATCCATGCGTGGGACGTTGTGGAACAATTCCACGATTACAGGAGCAAAAAAAACTCACTGTTTTCCACGATTGAAGGATTTGACTCCGGCCAGTTTAGATTTGATTGTATCAATTTCATGTATTCAATCTCACTTGGAGATGATTGGAAGTATTCGGACGTGGATATACTTTAGCAAAATCGAAATTAGTCGTATTTTCATCTTTCAATTATTTGAAAACAACCACTGGATAATGAATTGCTTCCAACTGCAACATAACTATCTCACACTTATATTCTTATTGAGGTTTGGAAGCTAAAGGTAGTTCGTGCGATGTATCATTTCACATGTAAAACCGTGAAATTGGTCTCATTTTGTAAAATATATCTCACCCTTCCAAAGGATTGGAGGATTGGGTATTGGGGGAGGCGACCAACAGCTAAGGTCATTTGCGCCATAGGGGACAGGTAAGAGAGGAAAGGTGGACAGAAACCCGGCGTCGGCATTAGCCTGCTCTTAACGAAAGGCGCCCAGGGGATCACAGCTTAACGTCTCATCCAACAGACGGAGTACTGCACTTAAGCGCCCTCCACAAGGCACTTAAGCGCCCTCCACAAGACACTTAAGTTGGGATCGGGTTTCCTCTGAAAATCATCCTCCTCCGCAGGGATTTGAACCCTGGCTGTCCGTATGGTTAGCCAGTACTCTATTCACCGCACCAACCCGATTTCCACCCTTCCAAAGATACTTAATAATCAACCCCTTGCTTAACAACTTTCCGAGTTATTTGCCAAAAAATACCAGCCATTTTACGTGGGAAATGGTACGTGTATGACTCCAGAGATACATTATTTTAAAAATGAGGCATTTATGACGCCTATAACTCGTCAAAAACTTATCAGTGCGTTCGTTTTTACGTTTTTTCAACTTTAAAAAAAAACAAATCATAGAGTCGCCACAGTATTTTTTTTCGGAAGTAAAAACATACCTTCCGTTGTGGAGTCACAAATGTACCGCGAGAAAAAAATGAATCAAGTTAAAGACCGATATAAAATTTTTTATTTATTCCCGAGAATTTCAGTCAGGTAAAAGTTCATTATTGCACCTGAAATCCTCCATCCTCCCCCGTCTAATTAGAGTTCCCCTACTCCCTGGTAGCTCATACCTACTGCGTACTATTTCCCTCTTTGTTTTATTTTGTATATTTATCCCTTGACCTTCCTCTCGTAACTTCTCGCTCTATTTTTCCTTCAATTATATTTTTTGCAAATCCTCTCTACCTGTGTTCACTCCATCTGGATCTTCTTTTTGTATTGTGTCCCATAATGGCACTTTCCTATTCTACTCTTTTGGAAACTTCTCAATTTCTTATATTATCCTTCCATTTATTGTTTAACCTAAATTTATAAATAAAATAATTATGATAAACCTTTGGTGCGGTATTATAATCGCTACTATTGGAGTGGCTCAGCAGAATCTACCGAGGTATAGGGTGCCAAAAAGTAATTACCTAAGCAATTGGTATACCAGAGAGTTTATTTTATTGTTTATGCCCCTCTTGTTTCGGGGGAATTTGTAAATAGCAGCCGAAGGCTACGAATGTTGGCGTAGCTAAAATAAACTCTCTGGTATACCAATTTCTTGAGTAATTTCTCTTTGGCACTCAATACCTCGGGAGATACTGCTGAGCCACTCCAGTAGTTTCTCGTATTCATCGTAGTGTAACGAGTCATCGGGGCACGACAGCTATTTAAATATTTAATCGGTAGGCAACTGTAGTTGTTGCGTTCTTCCTTGAATAATCCTCACGTTAACCAGTATATTGAATACTAAACCCAAACTCTGAATCATCATCACGTTAAAAAAAACGCTTTTGTAATGTTGCGCAAAATGTTTGCCAGGATTCATAAAATTGGACCTTTATGTCGTAGAGCAAGTAAATTATCTGGAATTTGAGAAAATACAATGTTACTAGTTCAATTTCAAAATAAATTTTAAAAGAGTTGATCAGTAAATGATAGCATATAGATGAAAGGAATAAGATTTGCGATGCGAAGTCACCTTTTATATCCCATGATATAAGCAGAAATTTATCGAAAATATTCAATTAGTTGCTAAGAAAATTTGAAAATTAGAATCAATTATAAATTCTAAGGTCATTATGCCAAATAGCACTGTGCAATGTAGAGTGTACATGATAACACTTCAATTTTACCAATGGCTTAGTACATCTGAATTTTATATTTTCGTTCAAAGATTAGTCACAATAAATGACGAGGTTCGACGTTACGTGGGAGAACTTTTTAATGGCGCGAAGTCCAGATATTTTATTCACAGATATGCTCATGATATAGTGTATGAGTAAGTGTTAAAAAATAGAAAAATAATATTCATCAAATATTTATTTTTAAGTTATAACTATAATACTACATTATGTAAAGGCAAAACTCGTACTTTTGGTGATAATATTGCCGCTACTTTGCCTTGGAACTAGGTATCCATTAAAACTACGGACATTCTTCGAATGATCTGCACTTTCTCTTCCACCGATGGGATTAAATATGCCATGAAAAAATAATTGACTTGACGGGATTCGAACCCAGATCTCCCGATTTTTTGTCAGCTTTAACTTTCAAGTGTGTTAGGTATTAACGTTTTCGAACAACTGCAGTCATTGAAGTCTAAATGCGTTAAGAACAGACGCAAAAGTTGGCTCCCAGAACTGGTAAAAGTATCTATTGCAAATGTTTTCATTGACTAATCTTGAGAGTGGATTTGCTCTGGCAAGTTTATTCTACCTATTACTTGCAGCGAGCGACTTCTGACACGAATTATATTGGTTATCGGCTCCATGAGTCCGCTCTCAAACTTAAAAAGTTTATTTGATGCGCTCGCTGAAGCTCTGGCAAGTTTATTCTACCTATTACTTGCAGCGAGTGACTTCTGACACGAATTATATTGGTAATCGGCTCCATAAGTCCGCTGTCAAACTTAAATGGTTCATTTGATACGCTTGCTGAAGCGTATCGTTACAAATGCAAACAGCAACCATTCTTTCTCAACGTTAACTCATGAAAACGTAAAAAAAAAAATGTTTTCGTGAATTTCCTCGCAAGTTCTTGCGGACATAACTTGAGGATATAACTTGCCAATATAAACCCACTCAAACATTCAATTGAATTTTCCGGTATCTACAACAATAGTGGCAGATTCTTATTTCGATGACGCGATAAATCCAAAAAACTCTCATCTTTGACGTTACATAAGCAGCAACGGGCGCTAATTGTTTTCGACTCCCTTGAAAATTTATTTAAATGCGCACTCAACGGTTCATGTTTCGCCCTCCTATCCCCTGATTTCAAATTCTTGATACTTTCGGATCGGCACGTCGTGTAACTCGAGGGAGGGTGGGCACTTCCCTCCATCCCTCTGGCATTACTCACCCCTCCCTCTTCCCGATTCCCCTGGCGCTCTAATCCGAAAACCGTGTTCATTCCTAGATGTTTCCCCTCTCTTTTCCCAAACCAAACCAAACCCCCGCTTTCTGTCGGACGGCGCGGCGCGGCGGTGGCTCCTTCTCCTCCCGGGCTACATAATGATGACAAAAAGAACACACGGGCTATTCATTATGGAACGGGTTCGAAAAAGGAGAAAGGGTGAACTGGAGGGATTTTTTTTAGTTGGGTTGGTGGTGGTGGAGTATAAACAACGAGGGATTTTAAATTTGAGGGAGAGGGGAAGAAAAAAATGAAAAAATAAAGAGATGGGAAGACCTCCTGCTCGAGCATTCATTATCATAATGGGGGGCTCATTTATAACGGGTGGAGGGACTTTGGTTGGAGGGAAAAGAGTGAGGGAGTGAAAAGGAGGGGAGGTGTTTGAAAGTGTGGTAAGCGGGTGGGGGGTGAAAAGGAACATGGAAGGGGAGGGGAGGGTTGGCAGGGGGGGAATAATAATGTTCGCGAGAGAAGAGTTATAGGGAAATAGAAGCAAATGGAAGTGATGTGGGGGAGTTTCGTGTTTCCCCCTTAAAATAAATGCTAAAAAATGTGAGATATTGTACATTTTGTAGATTTTACGGAAAATGTTTGAAATATATCGTTAAAGTTTTTCACACGATCATTCTCTAGCTCAGTGCTCATCCTACCTCTCTTTATCTCATACATTGCTCCACATTTTGCCAACTATTACGGTCTCATTATACGATTCAGCTCAAAACCCTTTTACTATGGGGACTGATTTCCGAGTGTCATCGCAAGTAAGCTCTAAATTCCTCGAAAAAAATGCAAACTAATTTAAGTAGGTATCGGATAATAAAAATTTTAGTTACTTTACTCAGAAATTACATGGTGTGTTTAATCATTGTTTACGACAATCAACCTGGTATGTCATAAAAATAGACTGAGGATGTTGAACGAACCAAAGAGGCTGAAATTCGCCATGAACAATCGTTTGAATGGACTGGAATCCGAGCCAATATCTCCCAAAGTGTCAATCAAATTACTCCACAAAGCCACCCAAATTCTGGTCGACTTTCAGCGGGGGTGTGCGCGAACAACACGTTCTCCTCTCTAGTCTACATTGAAGCACAGAAGATGGCCAGTAAGGTTATTTCCAACATATAAATAAATGGACTTAAGCGAAATGTGGTCCAAGAATTTTTTTCGACACCCTTGAAAAGTTATTAAAATGTGCACTCAACGACTCACGATTCGCGCTCCAACCACCTGGACATCTTTCGCCTCTTAAAAAGTTTTCCTTGAAAATGTCATATATATTGGACATAATTATCTTTTTATTGGATGAACAGATATTCCTTGCGTTTTTACCATTCTACCATTTAACGGCATGTAATTTACAGTTCAGTTTGCGAGAAACAAAGCACGGAAAGGTAACATTTTGTCGCACGTATCCAAAACGGGATATACTTTTCCGTAAGTATCCATGATATGAATAAAATGACATATCCGTCCTTTCTCGGTGGCACCACCTTAATGTAACTTGCGTGATGCATTTTAGATAATTGCAAATACATTTTCATCTACATACCACCCTGCGAAACGCCACCCGGGCGTGCGGCAAGGGTTGTTACACTAGCCGTGTAAAGGTGTGAGAGAATTAGGTTTTTGGAGGTGAAATGGTGACGTGTATTATGGGAGTGTTTTAAGTGTGCGGAAAGAACGCACTTTTGTACCCATCCGTTCGACTATGTATCTCTTATTACATCGCCTCTGTTGGATCTAGAAATGTAGTGTGGCGTCAAAATGATATTCTCTCAGTCGTTCTGAAACACACCTATTCTGAATTTCTCAAGCAAAATAAGTCTAGCGCGCAGCCTCTAGCGGCTCCCAACCTAATACCTTTAAAATCTGAGAAGTACCCTATGTTCGCTCGTAGCAGTTTTTATTCCAATCGTGCAGCTTTACTTTCTATTTTATTTTTCTGTTAAATCTTTATGACCAGGGTCCCAAATGCTCGCAGCGTATTCGAAGTGTGGCCTAACGAGAGCAAAGTAGCATCTCTCTCTTACTTTCTGAACACTTAACCTTCCTATTACACGCATGATAAATCCTAGTTTCTTAAATGCTGTGCCGCATATGTTTTGTATGCATAAATACCGACAAAGAGAGAGAATTTTATGACTCAAACCCTGGATAAGAGGAAGCGCTCGTATCATGAGAATAATGCAACAAGATAGGCTCATATTACGTGGAAAATTCTTATCAGGCTAGTGTCAGTGCGACACGGAATATATTAATATGACCCCGCTCTTCACGTTTACACGTTGATAGTTCAGCAACAAAATAAGAGAAACACACTGCAGCATTGAGAGGTGCGAATTTTTTTCTTTCCATACACTTTAAGTGATTGTAACACAAACCGTATGACCATTACGTATGACACAACATCATTATAAAATTAGAATCTGTTCTCTTTACACTCCTTTTCCCGCATCCCTTCCCTTCCATGGCTGATGTTTTAACTCCTTTCTGCCACACGCCTTTGCGGGAGCACACGGGGTAGTATTCAGTTTTGGATGAAACGATTTATAGATTACCAAAATAAATAAACTATTGCTATACGAGGTGAGATGACAAATCAGGAAAGGAAAATGTTTTCGAGATTGTCGAACTCATTCATCGCTCCAAAATCGTTCACTCTGACTCGGTCCACTTTGATACACGTTTCTTTTTACTCGTTCGCAATTAGTTTCTTCGTTGTTGGATCTGTATTTTTATTATCAAGTTGTACTTGGTATTTTAAAATTTTAAAATAAAAAAGTAGAAATACTTTGTGTATCGTAAAAATTGCGCTTTTTATGACGAATTAAATAAAAGGTGAACATCAACAATACCAGCTTTTTACGTTAAGGTTCATCAATCGTTTTATTTATGATTCAAAAGGAGTTTATTTATGAAGCTCGAGCCCCATAAGAGAAAAAATAAGTATAAAAAACGGTCATGGTGATGTTAAAAAGTTCTAATTTAAAAAGAAAAAACTGAAATATTAGCGCTGCAAGCTGAGCCGGTGTTTTTATTTCCGTGCGTGCGTGGTCATAGTTATAGTTCCGTGCGCGTAGCAACTTCACTGTTGCTTCTTGAGTCATGTTACGCGCCGCGTGGCGGCCAAAGGCTGATTCGAGCAAGCTTAACATCGCAAAAGCCAGAGGAGAGCTTATGAGATAGATAATGGCATCTTTCACCAAAGTTGGTCGTAACAGCGTTATGAGCTTACTCTGTTTAGGCGCGCCGAGGAATTTCAGCTGTTTATGTTGGCCTCAGCCGCGAGCGTGACCGAGTAGAGTGATCCGACTGGCGTCGCTATAAACAATGTGAAGTGCGTCCTGCGCATTAGTCCGCTAGCACCCTCAGATAAGTGTTTTGAGTCTCGCGAAAAACATTTCAACCCAATTTAATTAGCTGACGGTAATATTACCGTCGCAAACGTGACAGCTGGGAGCAATGAGCCACTCGGTAACTTGTTTCTTCTCACTAAGGGAGGTAGTCCAACTTCAAAAACGTAAACAAGCCTTGGAGGATGTTAGTTTTATTCCATGAATACTCAGTGTAACAGTTTTGCCAGACGTAGTATTCATGTGCTTGCTATTCTACCCCGTGATTCAGCGAAAGCTATTCCTCCTCATGCCAATTACATGTTAAGAGAGAGAGAGGTTAATATCATCGCCCTTTTCCCTTCCACCTGACCTCTTCTCCTCGCCCACCGTATAACAGAACTGTCACAAAACTTCAGCTGAAATACTCCAAAAGCCGTGTGTAAAATCTATAGAATTAAGTATGGTTTATTTTCAACTAATGCAATTTACTTGAGAAATTTTGTCCAGACCTAACAGTTGTGTGGGCAACTGTGCGGCGCGCCGAACTTATGAACTTACGAACGCGTGATGGAGATAATACGTCAATGAACAAATACTAACGAAGAGCCTGGCACTGAAAAAACGTGCCATTACAATTTTATTTAACAGCAGGTATTACGCAACTACCAATATATTACTTTTTATCGGAACAATAACATTGTGTTCTGTGCTCAAAGAGGATAGGTCTACAAACCAGGAAAGAGTATGTGAAAACATACATGTGGAGCGTAGCACTCTATCGATCGGAAGCATGGATCGTTGGAAAAGCTGACCAGAAAACACTAGAAGCCTTCGATTCCCGGTGCTGGAGGAAGATTCTGAAGATAAAATCGATGGACGAAATAAGAAATGATGAAGTGTACAGAGGAGTAGAAGAGGCAAGGACCTTATATGGAACATCACAGAGAAAAGAAGAACGATTATTATCAAGTTGTACTTGGTATTTTAAAATTTTAAAATAAAAAAGTAGAAATACTTTGTGTATCGTAAAAATTGCGCTTTTTTTGAAGAATTAAATAAAAGGTGAACATTAAAAATACCAGCTTTTTACGTTAAGGTTCATCAATCGTTTTATTTATGATTCAAAAGGAGTTTATTAATGAAGCTCGAGCTTCATAAGAGAAAAAATAAGTATAAAAAACGGTCATGGTGATGTTAAAAAGTTCTAATTTAAAAAGAAAACACTGAAATATTAGCGCTGCTAGCTGAGCCGGTGTTTTTATTTCCGTGCGTGCGTGGTCATAGTTATATGGATTGGAAACATCCTGAGACACAATGGATTTGTTAAGAACATACCTGAAGGCAAAAAAATTGTGTATGGAAGGGTAGAGGGGTGCAGTCAACCAATCTTAGGATTGAACCACCAATGAATAAATGAACATTGTTATCAAATCGCTGATAATTCATTGAAAAATTTCAGGTATTATGCGTGAACAAAAAGATTGTGATGTGAAATTTTAAGTTAGCTTCATTTAGAATTTGGAACTGAAGAAACTACGTTAACCCTTTGAGTGTGGCGTGACGTCATATCACGTCATGGTTGTGTTTACGCTGGTGCTGATGACGTGATTTCACTGCAAGGGCACCTTGAGTGTTCCAGCTTTCACTTAGTAACTTTCACTAGGCCCCCTGGTGAAAGCTATAACCCTCACAGTACCCATGACGTGATATCACGTCATCAGAACCAGCGTAAAAAACCATGACGTGAAAGCACGTCATGCCGCACTCAAAGGGTTAAATTGATCTGTGGTCGGTTAAATGACGGGACATGTTTTTTTCTAAAAACGCAGTAATTGGATGATTTCGGGGATTTTGAATGTGATTTCAATATACCGGAATTTATAAACGGTCACGACTGCCCAGCTAAACGCCGCTGGAACGAAATCGATGGGCTTCCGATTATGAATTTATTTCTCTTGTAATTGTCGTGATTTCCATTCCGGGCTACCTCCTCCTGTTTTTATTCCATTATTTTCCCCTCCTTTCTCTATTCTCTCCATTTTATTCCCTTTCTTTGTGTTCGTCTGCATCTTTCTCTCTCTCTGCTCTTCTCGGTCAGACTTGTATTAGTCGTGGATGAGAGAGCTTTTGTGGTACGGTGGGTGGGCCTGGCGGTCTCCGTCCGTCTGCGGTTTCCCATTGTTGTTTTTTTTTCGTTTCGAGAGTTTTTTTTCGAAGTTGGAGAACGGGGAAGGAAGAGAGAGAGGTTTGGAAGACTCCCCGCTGAGAAATTTATAAGCCATCTCTCCTTCTCCTCCTCTTTCCCTTCCCCGCTTTAACTATATACACTGAGCCTCCTTTTCCCCCGCCAAATGGACCGTGAGATTTGCCCCCGCTCTCGACTTCGGAATGAGAAAGAATTTGGCTTCAAGCCGGCTGTCCGGGGATCGAATGGGGCTCTGTCTTGGCGCCCGAGCGTGCTTGTCTCTCATTTGGAGCTTACAGAACAACAGAGGTGGGACGATGAACTTCAGGTGATCTCCAACTGTTGAGAGACGTTAGAATACTGAGATTGTCGTATGAGGTCGTGAGAAGGGACGGATATTCTAACGACGAGTTCTCCTTTCCCGCGTTAAAGTGAATTGTTTTTATGTACATGTATATTTCTTTTAATTTGGAAATCCAGACCTGTGGTATAAGCGCTGAAGAGTAGACGATATACTTTTAAATACTACCATTAGCGTATTTCACCTTGAGGTCGGTTGTCGGAAATGAAAATACATTTACCATCAGCCTAAAAGGTTTTAATTTTGTAAAATTCAAAGAGGGTGCGATTCGCTTGGACTTAGATTCGAACCCAGATGCCGTCGATTTCGCTCCAAGTGCTCAAATCAATTAAGCGACCAATATTGGGTGACTCCGTAAACGTTTCAGAGCGGTCAGTTTAAGTTTTTTGAAAATTAACATCCCTATTCTCAGTAATTCAAAATGTACAGAAAACGTGTAGTTCAATATTTTTATGCCTTTGCATGCGTACTCTTATTTATAATGTTTACTGATAAAAATGAAAACAATTCCACCTAACAAATTTTGCTGGTAATTCAATGACATGCCAGCAATTTGCCTTATAGCAAGTTACAATAATTTCGTAATAATTCAATTACATGTGTACAGATTCCTTATAAAAGCATAATTATACACTACCTATTATTATCATTGTTACGAACAAATTTCAAGGTGTCATGAAAAGTCCAAATTCCGAAAAATATGTTGAAATATAATGAAAGCCTAAATTTCGAATATTGCGCCGAAAACTTGTCATAACATTGAGCATGTAATAGTAACTTCCATTAAAACACCATTCCCCTCCCCTCTCCATAAAGAAACCTATGTAAAATTACTTCACTTGAAAGTTGGAAACGAGAACTCGTCCTTAGAATATCCATCCCTTCTCACGACCTCATATAGCAATCTCAGTATTTTAAGGACTCTTTATATGGATGTAATAGATTCGCCTGAAGTCCATCGTCCCACCTCTGTTGATCTGTATACTCTAAGTGAGAGACAAGAACGCTCGGCTGCCAAGTCTGAAAAATCAGTCAACCCTATAACCTGTGTACACCCGTATAACTACTTCCTGAGAGGAATAAAGAGGCAATATTTGTGAGCCATTAACATGACAATACGTACTGCAGACCAGACGGATTGGACACAAACTGAGGCTTTGTGAAGAGGGTTTGTGAAGAACGTAATTGAGGATAAAAAGAGGAAAGATTCCCCCGATGAAGAAGAGGAAAGGAGATAGAGCTACAAATTAGGAAGCAGTATGTGAAAATATTCGTGTTGAGCGTGGCACTCCCTGGATGGGATGGATGGACCCTTGGAAAAGGAAATCAGAACAGACTAGACACTTTAGAAACCTGGTGCTGGAGAAAGATGCCGAAGATTAAATGGACGGACAAAATAATAAATAATGAAGTTTACTGAGGAGTGGATGAGGAAAGGACCATATGGAACATAATACATAAACAAGAACCAGATGGATAGGACACACCCTGAGACAATGGGTTGGAGAAGAACATAGTTGAAGGTAAAAAAGAGGGAAAAATTCCCAGAGGAAACCCAGGAATAATTTTGTGGACCAAACAAATGAAAGTACATAGGAATAGATATCAGGAGGTAAGGGAACTAACATCAGAGAGGGAAGGTTGGAGGACTGCAGTCAACCAACCTTAGGATTGATCAACTGTCGATGATGACTCTCTACAGCCGCTGAAATATAAAAATAATTATCTAACGTCTCATTTACGACTTGGGAAAATCTCGCAAACACTTTCACTGGCATCCATTTCCTCTTCCAAATTCCTTTTTCCGTTCTCCCTCCCTTTTTATGGCTAGTGTCATAATACACTTTGCCACACACACACATCCCTGAGTCGGTTTGCCAGGTTATAAATGACCTGTGGATAAAAGGAATAGGTAGATGAAGTTTCTATCTCCACAACCGTTGGGATTCGAACTCAGATCCTCGGGATGGGGAGTCAGTATGGTAGCCACCTCACCAACCGGTTTCTCCGTCGAAAGTCGATATCCCACTCCGTGTTCATGCATAGGAGGAGATTCCATACCCCGTTGCCTGCACGAAGAACCGTCTTGAGAAATAAGAAGAGAGAGGAGATGGTGGGTCCAGCGAGGCGAGCGGTGGGGGTCGTGAGCTTGTTTGTACGGGCGAAACAAAAAAGAATCGGGAAGCTTCCTCTACCTCCCCACCCGGTGGCCGGACGGTCGCGGGAGGATGGTATTATTGGGGTGGGGGAGGAGGGGCTTCGATCATGAATGACTGAGCACGGGAGCGGCGGAAGGTGCACGTACTACGCGCATGGGGCACCGGAGGGAGCGAGTAACAAAAACGAACAAATGAAGGGGCGGCTCCGTCCTGGAAGCGGTTCGAGAATTTTCCGTCGTCCTTTCCTTCAGAACGGTGTTTGAGAAGGGCATTATGACGTAGGGTGGACTTCCATGAAATAGGGATTACGATCGATGTCATTTGATGTAGTTAAAACTTTGGTCAGTAGAGCTATTAAGACTTACTCGTCTTGTAAATAAGTAAATGTTTCCCGAGTGTTATATTTTTTCTTTCGCCTTAAGTGGCTGGATTATAACTAAAACTTAGAACAAAATAAATAATCGACAAGAAAACAAAATGGTAAATAGTAATTCATTAGAAGATTGCACTTGCATCCTTTTGAAATGATGTTAAAAATTGCTACTTCCAACAGAAAACGAATGGCGGCCTTCATTTTACCGTCGTCGTTCCGGCAATAGGGACGGTATAGAAGGATTGACGAGATTAGAAGCGCGCAGAATTGACCGTTTTCGCAAACGAAATTCTAATTGGTTGCGGCATACACAGTTATTCATTTTTGTAATTTATAATAAAAATGTAAACAATACCAAAATTACAGTTATTATATCTTCTTCAAGTCACTTGAATATGATGTAGTGACATCGATTCTAGTCAAATGAAATATATATTTGTGAAAAAGTGCTAGTGTTGTAAGCAGTTCCACCTAATCAAACCAGAATTAATATTTTTTTATTTCGGAAAGGTTTTTCTTTTTTAAAATTCACAAATTTTTATTTTCATGTATACATTTTCTACCCTACTTTGGAACTTTATAATAAAATCTCGGGATCCAATGGCATTTTAGTTCAAATGACCGGTATTCCGTTCACAGGTCCTGCGTGGCTATGATGTGAAGACGCACGTTCGCGGAAGCCATAACTTGGTCTTGGTCAAACTCTATTTATAGATTTACAGGGTTTCTTTCCTGTATACTTTGCATCATGGGACGCTTGACAAGAATTAATAGGAGAGGTATTGTATGTAATGTGTTATTGCTGAGGAAATCATGGAGAAACTTGACAAGAGATCTAATGTGGTAATTCTACTGAGCCAAAAATTAAGCTTTTACGTTCATCCAGAAGACTACACGATTACTGTAAATCACGCATCATTTTCCACTGTTAATTTTTTGGCAAATGTTTCATGCTCAGTAGAAGATAGGACTGCAAGCCAGTTAACAGTATGTGAAAACATTCGTGTGGCGCGTGGCACTCTATGGATGAGAAGTGTTAAGAGGAAAGGATTAAATAAAGATTCTCTATAGAAGAGGAAAGGATTAAATGGAACACTATAAACAAAAAGAAGAACGAGATGGATTGGACACAACCTGAGACACAATGGATTTGCGAAGAACATAATCGAAGATAAAGTATAATAATAATAATAATGTTTATTGCTCCAAAAGAATAATTACAGAAAAAATACAAAGAATACATAATTAGATGTTTGGAGCTTTAGGTAACCTATAAGGCGAACCTGTGTTGAGGTTACCATCAATTAGAACTACGAGCATACATTGTTACATTTAGAACAAGAAAAAAAAATATATATATATACCAACATTTCAAAGAATTCCTTTTAACAAGTATGTTTACAAAAATAATTTTATTTAGCAAAATATATCTTCGATTTTTCCATAAGTAAATAGCCAGTTTTTAACATTTTTTAAAAAAGAAGCAAGATTAGGTGCACATTTGTACTCAGAAGGTAGTATGTTATACATTTTAGGCCCAATATATAAAAATCTTCGCCTGTACAGAGACAATTTGGGCCTCGGCAAGGGTGTCAATATACAGCGAAAATTCCATAAACCTGGCCTATTTGAGACAGGAATTTTAGCACCACTCCTAAGAAAAAACAATCTAAGTACTTTGTACACGTACAAATGCCTAAGTGGGAGAAATTTCAAATGTAGTAGTAGTAGTGGGAAAAGTAACCAGAGCATTACGCAGGAATAAGTTTCGGGACCAAATGAAGAAGAAAATACATAGGAAGAGATACTAGGAGGTAAGGGGCCTAGCATTAGATAGTTTTTTTCTCGTCCTCTCTCACAAAGAGTAGTATGAAATAGCTTCATCGTGATAGCCGTTAGAATGAGGACACGTTAGCCCCTGAATACCCGCAACCACCATTGCACCTTTACAAGATGAAATTGGCTCCTGTGCGCTGTGCTGTTCGAAACCCAACAGCGCCCTCGCTCTTCATTATCCTACGTTGATTTTAATATATTATAGAGTAATGTTTCTGCTATTGGATGGTGTTAAAATATAACAACATCATTGGTCATTTAAAGAAGATATATTGGTATAAAAATGATGAATTTCTACGTTGAAATACATTGCCTTAATGGAAAGTGCGACGGCATCTCTTCACACGACTTTTTCTACCTCAAATTCCGCCTCATCGTTCCTTGCCCATATCCAGCTGCTCTCGCATATGACCATCATATTTCTTCAATCCATCTTCTTGTTGAAATAACTCAAAACGGTCTTTATCTACTCTCACCTTCAGTTCCCGGATAAACTAGCCTATCCTTACACTTCGTACTACCTCCGTGTCGTTAGTTTTCTCCCGTAGGAGAGCGTATTCATTGCTTATCTTAACTTATTCACTTATCTTAAAAAAGAACTTATACTTTAGTCACGTCCGATAACCTATCTTGATTAAACAATATATACTATAGGTTTCGTATTTTCTATCGAATGGTGTAAATGTTACAAGGTGTTTGGTCATTTAAAGAAAATATATTTGTTCATAATTCATGCATTTTTACGCTGTAATGCACTGTCATAATGACAGTGCGACGGCATCTCTTGACGTAAATTTTTTATTTCAAATTCAGCCCAATTTAAATTGTTCAAAAACTTGAACAACATGCTCTACGTATTGAGGCACATAATAAATTTTTTTAAGCTCAGGTCATCGATGGTATTATACGATTAGTGTAAATAGCCGACTTCAGGTTTTCTTCGGAGCAAATACTGTGATAAATGTTTCAACATTTCCAAGGGAAACTTCTGCTGTACCTCGTTAACTTTAATTTATTAACCTAATTTCTTAGTTATCTACTTCAAAATAAGTAATTTTATATATATTACTAAATATTACTAAATGTTTTAACCCTGAAAATAAATACCCTTCCCTCAGTCCCCTCAAAAATCATGATATCAAATACTACAAAATAGCAATGGAGGCTGCAGTTAGTGAAATTACAGACTTTAGCTACGAAGCCAAAATCTACAATTTAACGCTTTTTCCTTTATAATTTTACCCATAGGATGATTTGCGTGTAATTTCAAAAATTCACCAGGCAACATTAAGCCTAAATTTAATCTTTACAGCAGATGTTATTGATCTTAATAAAATAGTAATTTGAAGCGCAGGTTCTTCCATAAATGTGATTCAGAAATTTTCGGGTTCTTGTCACATTCCAGCGTATTGATGGACAACAGATGTCTACCAGTGGAATACCGACGAAACGGTTGTCCATCAATTAGCTGAAATGCGAGAAAAATTCGCAAATTCTAAATTAAATAAAAACAGCGGAAACCTTCGTAATACTATAATTACGGTATGCACTCTACTCGTGTACTTAAAGTGAGTCTTAATTCCACTGCAGCATCACAATTGCTCAAAAAAAGGAACTAATAACAAATACACTAAGCAATTGAGAATTGGCTTGGAAATTTTCAGATAAGTCTTTGAAGTAACTTATCAAGGAGCTTAAATTAGGTATCATTAGTTCCATGACATTGATCTGTTACTGAGAACAACTAAGAAAATGTAAAAATGATTTTTTTTAATGCTCAATTTAGAAATCTGAGTAAATATTTAATATTCTGTTGGAAGAATAGGATTTAGCTTCTCTATATGCACGTGATGCATAAAAATCAAGGTCTTCAGGTGAATTGTTTGCAAAATAGAACCGTAAAAACATTACGTTGTTGATTCTTCATCCGTCAGAAGATATGCTTCGTCAGGATATTGTATGATATTATTATATATCTGGGAGACTTTTTAGAAGGTACTTGTCCAATCAATATAGTGGAAATGCATAGTCTTAAGTTTGAAGTGCAAATTAACCTTCCCATTTATGCAAGAAATCGTCTTCGCGGAAATCGTAAATTTTACTTCTAGTAATTATATTAGGAAAAAAATGTGGAGAATTTCCATGTCAGACGAGTAGTTCTTCACAATAAATGGTGGTAATTGCTAGGTCAGTATGTAAATTGACAATTGGAAACTATTTTTTGTTGTATAAGTTGGCTGTTACGAATGATTAATTAGTTTAAGTGTGAGGAAAATTCCGCCAACAGGATTTACTAGAGGCATACCGTGAAATGTCTTTTGAAAAACCAAATTTCTCTGTAACTAAATGCAAATATCTAATTAAGTCTTCAACTTGGCTCATTTTTTTTCAAGCGGTTCGTTAAAAACTCCTTACCAATGAAGAGTTTTTGTAATGATCCTGAAAAAATTACTACGGTGACTATATGATTTATTTTTTTTATAATTGACGAAACATAAAGACTACAGCGTTATAATTTTTTGGCGTGATCATAGTGCTAGGAACACCCCATTGTTATAAATAATAAATCTTTGGAGTGCGTTCACGTACCATTTCCCGTGTAAAGGGGCTGGTATTTTTTGGAAAATACCTCGGGAAGTAGTTCAGTAAGAGGCTGACATTTTGGTATATTTGGAAAGGTGAGATATTATTCTTGAAATAAGACCAATTTCATTCATTTCTTGTTGAAATGATATTTTAATAAAAGTACCTTAATTCGTTTGTGACTAAAACAATTACCAAATCGACCGCTCCTAGCCACAAAGTAGTACCTTAAAAAACCATTCCATTCAGGCTTATCTTGAATTCCTAGTCCACAAAATCGTATATGTAAAATTTGAGCCATATAATCGTATCTGAAATTTCGTCCATAAAATCGTATGTCAGAATACCAGTCCACAAAGCCGTATCTCGAAAAATCAGTCCAGATAGCAGTATCTCGGCCAATAATTTAATTTTCGTTTTAATTCATTTATTAAATTAATTAATTAAACTCGATTTTCATTCAGTTTTTAAAAATTATTTTATAATTTTATTAATTATATTATATATTTTAATATATTATAATTTTTAAAAAATGAATGAAAATCGAGTTCCCGAAACTAAAATTAAATTATTGACCGAGATACTGCTATCTGGACTGATTTTTCGAGATACGGCTTTGTGGACTGGTATTCTGACATACGATTTTATGGACGAAATTTCAGATACGATTATACGGCTCAAAGTTTACACATACGATTTTGTGGACTAGGGATTCAAGATACGCCTAAATGGAATGATGTTTTGAGATACTACTTTGCGGCTAGGAGCGGTCGATATTAACGTTGTAGTTTGAACAATTTCGTTTGGAACTGATTACTAAACATTTGGTCGTAGCATTTGTGTACTTGCAGAATGCAAACTAATGGTGGGTTACCGTATTTTTCCCCTACACACGTCGTTCGTTTCAACTTCGTTCGTATGCGTTGAATGGAGCTAATGAGTACCAAATCGGGCTCTTACTTTATCATCTTGAATCGAAGTTCCCATGTTTACATTAACGCTGGTGGAATCAGATTTTTTTGGTGTCTGAAATAAACTTTTTAAATTTTCATTTATTTTATTTTCTATTGTATTTATTTTGTTTGAACTTATATTACATTTATGTTTAATCCTGTCTTAAGCAAAACGTATTCCAACAGTACTCTTACTTAGTAGTTAATTATATTAAGATAGGATAGGATGGAAATTAGAACTATTCGTAAACTCACGTATTGGTTGTTGTTTACCCCGATCGACTGGATTGACGCATCTTCAATGGAGGCTAATGTGCGGTTTTCCGTGCGTTCTATATTGCAGTACTCCGGCCGATCTCGTAAATTTCAGTCTTCCGAAGCTGTGACGGTTAATATTGGACAGACATTCTTGATCTGCGTCATCAGTGCTTTCTGTGGGGCTGCTGCCTCTCAGCAATGGAGTCTAGTACTTTTGGAAGCAATTTGGGCCTAGAAAATTCTCGATAGCTCATGCATATTTTTACCATCAATATATTTTTCTAAAATCAGGAAATTATTTTCCACCCCGTGCTTTCGAACCTGCGACATTCTGGTTGAGTTGAACACGCCATCCCTGCCTCATTGGTGTTTGTGATCGATATTTCAATCAGTTATATTAATAATTAAAAACATAGAGTCTCTATAGACCACATTAAAAGTCAATCAAGCCAAAATATATAAGTATTACTTCGGGGAGATATTACTGGTAGGTGTTGAAAAATGTCGTAATAATGATCCAGAAAAGGATAAGTAGCCGCTAGTGCAGTCCGCTTGTTTGTGTTCAGTTGTACGATCAGGTTTTGCCATCTGAACGAACAATGAAGCTGCTGCAATATCACTGGATGCGTGATGGTATTGTGTTACTATTGTAACTGCAGCACTGGATTCCATTCCGAGCGCTCGCGTTTGATTCCAGGCTATAGCGAAGGATTTTCAGCGGATTTCCGATTCGGACTTTCGTATCACGAAACGAGCACTTCGAATACGGGAATCCGTCCTTGTGTTCCGCTTCGCACCCATCTTTGAGATCAGTCTTGATGCTACCGCCGGGTTTCTCTCCACCCTTCCTGCGTTCCACGGATAATCTTTCCCTCACCAATGGATTTTACGATCGTAAATGGCTTTCTCTCCCCCCCACAAAAAACAACCATTGAATGAATAATTACAATAGCTTTCCAGAGGAGACTGGAAGTAAACTTTTGCGAAAAATTATATGCAGAGAACAGATGCCAATATTCTTCTTTAAAATTTTCCGTAAAAAGTGGTAATTTAACGCAGGTAATGTGTTTAAAATATTTATACACAGAAGTAATTGGATAGGGTGCGGACAGAGAAACAGATATATGACAGGAAAATCCATTACACCATTTTTCCGGAGCTTAATCCACCTGTATAGATGGGCTTCTTGACACTTTCGCCTCCTGAAGTTTAATACTTATGTGTCAGAAGCGTTTCCTACCATGTACTCTCTCCAATAGTTTTTGCCAACTCCTTCCGAGGACCCCTTCCCCTCCAAGTGTCCACGCTGAAGGAGATTAAAGAGAGTTCATTAAGTTAAATGGATTCCCATGTGTAATAACGAGCGGAGGGATACCTATCCGAGCGTTAACTGAGGTGTTCCTCCGCCTTTGACGTCTAACTGTGAAGGACAATTTGATGCCTGCTCTTGTATTTAAATTCTGAAGCTAAATATAAACTAAAATATTTCATTAAAATAAAAATATTCGCCTCTACCTGCGACAACGCCGCAGCAGACGTTGGCCCGAATTGACATGGGAAACATGTGACCAGGCGCTTTAGCTATATATTCTGCTAAATATACAAGTTATCCCAGTTGGCTTCAATTTATCTGCATTATACTCGATGCTTCGAGAATCTACCCTGTTTCTAACACGCGCAGGTCTCTGCCACCATTTTACACTACGCAATACCATTTTAAGCTAAAGTGAAGACTACTCCCAACACTGAGAAGAACACCACGTCAGCAGCCGCTGAGGATCGGAGCGGCGTCCGGTTTGTTACTTAACTCGAGTCTCCGCAAATCTTGTGGTGTTGGGTAGGTCGCAAGCAGGCTGCCACGAAACAGGTTCCAGTGGAGATGATTTATAATCCGTCAGATTCCTCGCATTCGCACAAAAGCAAATGAACTGAGTTCCGTCGGCCTGTAGGGTTTCGAGGCTGGCTTGCACGCGGAGGGCATGTTTGAGGCCCCGTGGTCTCGTGGTTACTAAAGGGGTGAATTACGCGATAACTGAGCGGAGAACGCCAAATGACTATTTTTCCTCGCAACGTCTTCTTTCCCTCGCAACCAGACTCCGCACTCTAAAACCTCTTCTGCATCGGTATGATTTTCTGCGCACATGATTGGTAGTTCCAGTCAAGAGAACCGTAAAGCCGTTGACAGAGTCGACCCTTGGCCACATTCTGGTACAAACCGGTAATTGGTAGAAGCGCTCATTTTCTGTAATCAGTGAAGGGAAGTATTTGAAGGCAATCATTCATTATTTTGCCTGCCTTACCTCCAATCTGTAGTGGTGACAGAGCTGTGGACGTCTGGATGAGATCAGAAGATTTATGATATTATCGCGGAGAGTACCAGTGTGCAAGGAAGTGGATGGGATCTGTTCTTAATAGAAATTTTCTGTAGGGACGCAGTAAAGTTGATGAGGGACGTGGGGGAGAATGATTAAAATGACCGAAGATTGGAAAAATTAGAGAGAACTCATCACTAGCTTTCCTTCATGAATAAGTGTGCATCACTTGTTCCTAAATTCATATTGATTTGATCGACGAATATTACGATGACCCCTAGGCCTGAATTTCAAGGTAATCATGAAGTTAAATTATATTGGGAGTCTAACAGATAGGTCCACTTTGGTTCCCTGTTTTATTAGCGATATCGGTGAAGTGGTTGCCAGTAATCTTAGATTAGTTGCGGATTATATGGCGATATATAGGGAAATCCGTAGTCATGATGGTGATCTATCGTTATCGAAGGATCTCGATGAAATCCATTACTGGTTCGATGCACGTCTACTAAAATTAAATTTTGAAAAAAATTAGAAATGGCTTTCTGGATAAAGAGAAAATCTCCTATTTATACATATCGCTTACAGTATGGCGAGTCTGATACCCGACAATCGGTTTAATACCTTTAATTTAAACTTACCCATAATCACTTTTCGGGAAAAAATTCTTATTTGTGAAATAACTAATCAAGCTAATCGTAAATCGGGATTAATTGTGGGAGTACTAGACAAATTCCACTATAAAGTTGAGAACATAGCTACATTTCCGTAATTGGAACTCATTTTGAATACACTTCTAGTATTTGGGACAGTTATTAGTTGAGCCTGATAACCGAGTAACCACAAGATCCACGAAGATTGGCAAGATATATGCAAGGTCTACTGTAACAACCAGGATGGGAATTTCTCTCAGAACGTTAGTTAAAATTTAGAATTGATTGTTTACGAAATTTTGGAAAACAATTCTACCTTGAGTCGCCATAATATTACTGGCGGCGTTGATCAAAGATATTGTGATCCCTAATCGTACATGGGAATAATGATATTTTAAGTCTGTCTATTATTCAATCTTGGTACCCCTTTAATTTTATGCTTTTCATTGAAAAAATCTTAGTACCACTTTGAACATGTTCTTTACTTCAATATTGTTGCAATCCAATAATAACCAATTTGACCGCATGGCAGCGAAGTGTGTACATCTATTTTCCTCCGTCATGGCCTCGTAAAACGGTCATTGTTCATTTCCGTCGGTAAGTAAATCCCTTCAACTTATGTACCCATTTCCTGGAAGCTCTTTCACGTATTCATTTGAATTTTTAAGGGTGGATGGTTCTTTTTTTTTTGGGCATAGGCCTTGTCACCCACTTGAGAGACACCACCCACACTACCCCAGTCTTTCCCACCTCCTACACTCCTACAGCAACCACCTCCCTACCCCACTGCCATCTCACGGGTGGACCGGAAATGATTTAGTGCAGAAGGGGCGATTGGGGGGGAGGGCGAGGTTAGAGCGTTTGACGACGGAACTAGAATGGACGACTTTTGACTCGCCTCGGAGAGCAACTCACGCATAAAACAGTCCCTCCCTCATGCGTTAAAGATGAACTTTCCCGGGAAAGCGCTGACTATTGAAACAATTCCCGTCCGCACTTAGTATGCGAGTCATCCCCTGCCCGTTCCCTTACCCTCCTCCCGGTGTCGTTCCTCCCTCTGAGCACCGTGAAGAACCCTGCTCTACGAAGGAAGAAGCTCGGAAGATCCTTCTGCCTTGGGCCCGAAGTAAACCAGCGTCTCCTCAAGACGAGACGCGTGCCTGTTTGGCACGGAAAATGGAGAGATCGGTCGTGTTCTACAGCTAGGCTACATCTCCTCGGTACCCTATGGGCCACCGCAATAATTCATACTTTGTACGTGTATATATATATATACTTCGTACGTGTGTATCTATACTTTGTTCTTGTTTATCAATACTTTGTACATATCTATATATACTTTGTCAGTATGTTATTATACTTTGTACGTATTTATTTACGCTTTTTATGTACGTATTCATACTTTGCACATCTGTATCTGTACTTTGTACCGTACGTATCTATATTTTGTACGTATGTATCTACACTTTGTACGAACGTATCTATACTTCGTACGTATGTTATTATACTTTGTACGTATTTATTTACGCTTTTTAAGTACGTATTCATACTTTGCACTTATTTATCTATGCTTTGTACCATATATATCTATACTTTGTGCGTATACATTTTGTACGGACGTATTCATACATTATGTGTTAGTACTTTGTAAGTATGTCCCTCTCTTCTTTATTTCCGACAATTGTTTCAGCAATCATGACATCGAAAACGTCTTAGCTTTATGACAGAAGCCAATCACTTGCATTTTTCCACAAATAAAATATTGTATAAGGCTAGTTTTGGTTTCATTACATGATTTTCAATACTTGAAGTTGATCTAATATATAATATTAGTAGTATTGTATTCGTAGTAGCAACGTAACTAGTATTATTAAATCATTTATCAGCGGAAAGCGGCAAGCGTTTTGCTTCTGTAGTTGTGTAACGTCTCCACCACATCACATCTATATTTTATATTAATACCTTGAAATGAGCTATAGTTGTTGAAACTATAATCGGAAATAATAGAGTCTGGAGTATACAAATTGCAAATTCATTTAGTGACGTGCATAACCTCTTCGAAGTTAAGCCGGTAACCGTACTTTTTATTAATCTCAGTCATAATAGTTAATAATGAAATGACAAAAGATAAAAATAACACCAAATGGCCGTAAAGTATTGTCACCTCATGCGGGGAGTCAAGATGGACAGCACACATCCCTTTAGTTTAATGACGGAGCTGTTTGGTATCCGGTAGACGTGCACTGACGGGAACACATACACACGAAACACTCAAGGGAAGGGGGAGAAAACGAGAGGAGATTTTATGGGGATCAGGGACAGATTCACTGAGGGGACTCAAAGCAATGGAAGGGGTAAACGTGAGGTGCAAAATTATATGTATAATATTTAATGTAATATTATATATAATATGTAAATATATAATTGTTCATATTGAAAAATAAAACTTTATTGTCATGTTGCACATATGCTCGCAATTGAAATTGTGTAGTTTTAAATTCAATTCGCGAATAAATAGCGTTGAGAATTTTGTTGGTAATTTCAATCAGAGGGCTTGCATTCTTGAAAAATTTAGGATATATGAACGATCGTCATTTTAGTTTAGAACTACGTTAAAGTTGGAGATTTCTTCGACTTTATCGGTCAAATCCTTTCCGAAAAATTTGTATTGTATTTCGTCGTGAGAAATCAGGATTTTTACTAATTTTAGGTCGTAAAAGTGGCGTGTACAAATAGCTAATGTATAAACAATGTACAAACCTGTGAACAAAAGTGGTGTATGTAAGCTTAAATGTACTAGTCCCAATTGTGCTTCGATATACATTGGACAAAGTGGTCGAGCCATCTCAGTAAGGGCTCGAGAACATAGAGCGTGTTGGGTAAAAGGAGATATCTCATCAACCTTTGCTAAACATTTAATCGAAGAGGACCATTTAAGTGACTTTTTGCCGGAAGTGCTACAAGTTGAGAAGAAAGGAGCCAAATTGGACTTCTTAGAACATTTCGAAATTTTGAGTGCTGCCAAAAACATAAGTTAGAATCTCCTAAATGAATGTGTTTTACCCTCCCACTCTCCCCTATTATCCATACCCCTTCCCCCCCCTCCACCTCCCACTGACCGTGACGCACGTCTCTGACGTCAACCAACCACTTCTCCCCCACCCCTCTCCAGATCTATATATTTACTCGCATACCATGTATAATGTACCTTTGAAAATGATTGCAAGGCAGTCGAAACCTGGGTCGGGAATTAAAGTTTTAAGTGTGGAAAATACTAAGAGTACTCTCTTTTTAGTCATGTCAGTAGCTGATGTATAGCTTTCAGTACCCTTATATTTTATGAAATATTTAACTATGTAGACGGACCAAAATTATTTTGCCATGTAGAATAGGGACTGTGATAAGTCTAGCTCACTGTATATTTGAATGTGCATGTTGTTAATATTTAAAACTAAGTGTGTGACATTACTTGAAATTATTATCTATCGATGTGAAGTCTTAACTCACCCTTACGGAAACTCCATGAATGAGGTAATTGGACGGCTATGTGAGTTTTTTTGATTGCTCAACGTTTCGTCGGGTGTTGTAGCGAGCGTATTCAAGAGTGAAGTAAATTCCTCTCGCTTTAGTTCACGTGGTCTCCCTGATTGTTGTTCTATGCTATGTTGTTCACCCCTACCCGCCCTTTTATTTATTAAAAATTAAATTTTGTATGTTATCTAAGCAACTGTCGATTTTATCATTCACTTTCCTCCTCAGTCGAGCGGACATGTTATAGAGCGGGGTGGGTGAACGAAAGAAAAGACGATGGCGAAGCGCACCGAGATTTTTATCCGATACGCGGGAGGGACGGGCGGCATTTGTTTCGAGATTTCTATCGCCTCGTCCCTCTGGCAAATTCTTCTTTGTGGGCAATTGTCCGCCGCTCTCGATTTCCGTTTGCTCCCGCCTTACTGGACTCTCCCCTGTTGTCTCCCTCCATCGAGAGAGGGGATTTTACAACGTCCCGAAGGATGGAGAGTAGCAACTACTGGAATCGGATGAATGTGCTGCCTCATTCCTTTCCTCTCATAAACGATCTCATTCTCTTCCATTTGTCTCTCCGTCCTGCTACCTCCGCTCATTTCTCCTCCCCCACCTCCACTGCCTCCTTCCTTGGGTATAGTGGTAGCGAAACATGTCTGAATGCATAATATGTACATCTACGTCCACTTATTATCCTGAAACCCCCCACAAGGGTGTTTTACGGGGGTGACTTATCACCAACATGCACTAGAGAGAAGAAGTAATTTTCACTAACATGCACCACACTATGGGTATGCTATAAATGCTACAGAAACTACTAAACTAATCCATCATGTAACTATGTAAACGTGGCACAGGAGTTACGCAGAGAATATGAAAAACATGGTGTTAGCAATATTGGCAGATTTAGAAACATGCATTTGGGGGCACATGAATTAATCAGCTCATTATCTGTCAAGTAACCTACTTAAAAATCTTAACGCAGCCATTATGGCCTCGAGAGCGATTGCGAGAACAACGACGTTTTAAACTTTACTTGAATTTCCAATTCCGCGCCTTTAAATTCTAATTATGTAAATGCCTTAAATATGACGAAAGTTTTTAAACATAATTCTTGGATCATCGATATTACTACATGCATGGCTATTTCGTAGGTGAAAATGGATGCGCTTGAGTGACGAGTGGTCCAAGAATTTTTCCACTTACTTAGTTGGTGGAAAAGTTATTTAAATGTGCACTCAACGACTCACAATTCGCGCTCTAGCTACCTTAAGTGTGTAAGTAAGAAAGTAAGGGAAGGGCAAAATTATTTTGAACGGATAGGGTATTTTGGAGCATATTATTTAAAGAGAGATATTTGAAGCCATTATACAAATAGCTAAATTATTTAACTTTGTCTTCACTGAAATTCAATGGTCTGGTGGGTATGTATGCCAGTATAACTCTTAAAAAGCATTAATAATTAAATAAGGTCTCTATGCCAACCCATTACTGTCGTCATTGTCGAATTACTGCAATAGTTGAAGTCAAAATACGGGAATTCAATCAAAATGGCGCTTAAGTCGACCCCTATGTTTAAAAAATGTGTTTACTACTAATATATTGGTCAAATAATCTGTACATTTTTTATAAAATTTAAGTTTACTCAGTGGAAATACTTGCCGCAAAGCAGAATTACTTAATGAACTAAGCAAAAATGAAGAATTTAGTATTTTTTATTGACACAGCCCTGGTGGAACCTTCTTTAATAATAATGATGTTTATTGCTCCAACACAATTTACATTCACTATGACAAGTTGCGAGTAACTTTAGGTAGCCTTGAAGGAGAACCCTTTTAAGGTTACCATCTAATGATAAAATGTTATGCTTACACTTTAACATACATAGAGCTCGTGTAGTGAGACCAAAACAATTACTTAAATGTCAGTGCGTACCTTGAGAAGCTACAAATTGACAGTTTATACAGTTATTTCAAACAAATTTACAGTTATAGGTCCTCTACTCCTATCTTGGTGAGAAGCCAAGACTGTAAATATTTCGATTGTATTTTTACAGATTTAAATTCAATGCATGAATGGGGTAATAAATTGTACTTTTGGTCCTACATATAAAACATCGTTTAAATATCGTCAAATTTGGTTTGGGTAAGGGTATTCTGTTCTACGTAGGGTATAGGGAGAAGACAGGCACAGAAATATTCCAGAGTTACCACTTCTAATCTAAAAACGCTGTAGAACCGTATAAATATGTAAATTCGTCAGTTGAAGAAATCCCAGACGACGGAAGAGTGGTAAGGTTCTATCGAATGTAATAAATGTCGTCATCCATTGATCGTTCAATCCTAAGATTGGTTGACTGCAGCCCTCCACCCTTCCCTATCTATTGCCAGGTCCCTTACCTCCTGGTATCTCTTCCTATGTACTTTCCTCTTTATTTGGTCCATGAACTTATTCCTTGGTCTTCCTCTGGGGACTTTTCCCTCTATTTTGCCTTCTATTATGTTCTTCACTAATCCATTGTGTTTCAAGGTGTGTCCAATCCATCTGTATCTTCTTTTCAGCGTAGTGTTCCATTATGGTCCTTTCCTCTTCTACTCCTCTGTTCACTGTATTTTGTCCGTCCATTTTATCTTCAGAATCCTCCTCCAGCTCCAGGTTTCGAAAGCTTCTAGTCTTTTCTGGTCAGCTTTTCCAATGGTTTATGTTCCGATCCGTAGAGTGCTCCACACGAATGTTTTCACACACTGCTTCGTGGTTTATAGTCCTATCTTCTTTGAGAACAGCACTTTTCTTTTTCCCATGAACACCTTCTTAGCTTGGACTATTCTCCACTTGGTGTCCGTTGTACTTCTTCCCTCCCACGTGATGGTACTTCCGGGATAGGTGAAGGAATCCACCTGCTCTAATTTCTCTCCTCTCCGGGTGACTCCTACATTCAGCTTCGCTCATTCGCATACTAGGATTTTGGTCTTCGTCTTCATTATTTTCATGTTATAAAACGTCGTAATGTCGTGCGATGTGAATTTTCTGAGGTCATGAAGTCCAAGATTCTGTCACAGTCGCGTCTCGGGAATCCCGTGGCCTTCTCGAATAGGGCAACTGAAATAAGACGTGTTGGGGGTCATGTACCCTCTCATCCTCGCCCCCGTGGCGGCCGCTGACTCCCTGGGGCGACCTGACCCATTAAGAAGGCTCGCATTCCTCCGTTCACCGAATTAGTGAGCGTTAGTTAGGTATAGTCTCGTGTGGTGGGCTTCCTTCCCCTCCTCCGCCTGCGTTTGTTTGGTCAGGGTTGGCCGGACAATAATAAGCGGGGAGGGAAGTTTTTAGGCGCCTTTACCTCCCCCCCCCTACGGTCGCCGCCACGCCCTCGCCCCTAGGGGCGGAGGCGTCGGGGCGACTGCCCCCACAGGCGCCAGGGCCCCCACGGGCTCCCATGAACTAAGCCCCTTCCCCTCCGGAAAAGACGCCGAAAAGACCTCCCAGATACTGAAACCGAAACTCGTTTAGGAGGGTATCGTGAAGAAAATGTGCCCGCTACCACCAGGTAGCATCGTTGTGTATTTTTTTTCGTCACATGCGTCGTGAAACGGCAGTAAAAGTTTTCTAAATGCTTTTTACGAGAGGAAAAAAAATGCCGTCTCATAGTCGTGGACGAAAAACGCTGTTCTTTCTTCCAAAGTGCGCATTTGGACGCAGACTGATGGTATTTGACATGTGTGGGTTTGGAGAAGAATGGAGAGGGTAAGATGGGTAGTGATGAAGACGAGCGTTGAAATATAGATGTATTAAATGGAAACTTTGCCAGTACTAATACATTGGGTAGATGGTCCCCGATGAAGGGGGTGAGAAGAGGATGAGGAAGCAACTTCCCATCTATTGAGCGAATGCCTGGCAATCGCAACCACTTGAATCCATTACCTCAGCAATCCCTTTCTAGAACTCGGAGATTTGCCCATTGGGGACATCCTGACCTTTGGCAAAGCGTAAGGGCTCCAGAGGTAGATGCTAGTCAAGATGGCAGGTCCATGGTCTAATTGATCGACATGCCTTGGGACCCATATTGAACTCCACCCAAAGCTAAGGACAATACTATATCATTTAAATGCAGCTTCTACCATCCCCATCGGCAACAATCATTATATTCGAGGTGAAACAGACATAGAGAGCCACCTTAACATACTTAGATCAATTGCTTTGAAAACGCGTCCGTTAGGTCCATCTATTCCCGTGACATACCTTGGAGGGTAAGTGGCGCACAGTGGGTCCAAATCGGAAAAAATTGGCCTAAAATCAATTTTTCAACTTTTGTTTTGAATTTTTTGGCAGCTGTTTTGTTATTTCCCTTTGTGTTCTCTAGAAGTAATTGATAGGCTTCGTTCTGCCTGCTATAAAGCGACAGATATCAGTCAAAGACGGAAAATGGTCAGTCGGCGGCGACGGCAGTAGGTGTCTAAAATATGTATCATTGGGCTAAATCTTCGGGTAATGAACTACAACTTTGAAATATATTTCACAGTTTTATACCTAATTCTAATTTAACGTAGTAATAGAATTTTTATTTATATATTTCCATCGTTAAATACATTAACCTTAGACTTTATTTTTCTTGAATTCTTTACCTCGATTATATGTAAAACGTGAAAAATGAATTTTTTACCTCAGATATATATGTATATATATATATATATATATATATATATATATATATATATATATATATATATATATATATATATATATATATATATATATATATATAATGTAAAAAATTTTTTCCATCGACTTTTATCGACACAAAAGTTAGGAAGAGCATTTAAAACGGAACTTGGATTTCTCACTAAAGAGGCTGTTACAATTGCTTCTCTGGGTTTAATTTGAGTAGAAACCTCCAATTATAGACGTATTTTATGACATTAAAAATCAAACCAATGAAATGGCCCTTCAATGACCACATGCGAGATATCAGGTAGATAAACAGGCATCTCATAAAAACTTGACAAAAAGAATGCTTTGTTCATCGTTGAACGAAATGAATTCGCCTGATACCCTCGCGTTTTGATGGAGTTTTAATTATACATATAGTTTTGGCATCCGGAGATTGTATATTTCCTACACAATGTCGAGAGTTGTGATATTAGATTATTTTGCGTGATATACGGCGTTAATAACACGAAATGCATGTTAACTCAAAGCGGATTGCTCGTGTCTGAGAATTAGTACGTTGGCATTGGCCATATCTTACAGTACACACTATAAGCCAATATGTATGATGTATTAGTGCCATGGTAGAAGTGTCGGACATGGTGGGAGAGGAAAGGAAGTTGGTAGCGGAAGCTCGGAGAATGTAGGAAAATGGATGGAGGACATTTTGAGTGTCTTGGCAACGCTGAAGTGGGTGATGGAGTGGAGATCCCTGAGGTGGTGTATAAAAGGGAAAAAGAGGACAGGAATATTGGAAGGCGTCGAAAAAGGTTGAGGGCATGAGGAACTCAAGATTGACGTGATGAAAAGCAATCTAACTGTGGGTTAAAGTGTGAAGATATCCGAGAAATGTGATAGTGAGAATAATGACTGACAAAAACCCATCAGTCATCTCGTATAACGTCTGATGATGACCAAATCTTCATCTTTTTGGGGGAAAACTTTTTTCCGGGATACAGCCGCGTCGTTGTTTTTTGACGTTTCTTCTCCTATGCTGGAGGCGCCTTCATGTCAAAGACTGGCACTTGGTCAAAAACCGGTAATTTTTGCGTCACATCCATGGTAAAAAAGATTAAAACTCTTAAAAATTTTAAATTAATCCTTTAATGACGCAAAATTGAGGGAGAAAAATTATGGCGTGATTACTTTTTGTGTAGGTCTTCTCATTATTTTTTATTTGTACCCAAAATCGAGTGCACATACTTGTGCATGTAAATTCTCTTTCCATTTCTCATTCTGTACCCGAAGATGATGAAGTATTTCGAAACCTAGGTCGTATTAAAATTATTTATCCAGAGGGAAATTGCTTCTCTTCTTCGCTATGCTAAAATTCCTACACATCAAACCTGATACTTCTTTTTTCGTGTCTTAGGGATATGGTTTTTAGTGTTGTGACACTTAATAATGCTTGAATACCTGAAGATAAATTGTAAAGCATAGACTTTTCTAAGTATTATGATATGTTATGAGCCGCATTTATTACTGCCTCCGCCCCGAAATTTCCCTCAAATATTGCGCCATTAAGACTATGTACCCTGAGACACAATAGGTTTGTGAAGAACATACTTGAAGGCAAAGTAGGGGGAATAGTCCACAGGTAAAGACCCAGGAATAAATTCTCAGACCAAATGAAGAGGAAAGTATACATAGGAAAAGCTACCAGGAAAAAAGAAACCTAGTATTAGGTAGGGAAGGGTGGAGGGCTGCAGTCAACCAATCTTAGGACTGAACGACCAATGATGAAATGAATATGCCCTAAACGTTAGCAAAAGTATCCCAAACCCTTGTTTCCCTAGGATAATGGCACCTAGCAAAACTCATTTTGGTGCCCGTCGTATGTGTAGAAGGGACATTCACAGCTCCATGACATTCCTTTTCCCAAAAAATTGTGTCTTTTGGCGCCCTTCCCGGATCATTTGCCGAATTGCCATCTTGGTTAGGCGTGGGACTGTTCTTAATAGTTCGTTACTTTTAAGTGGCCGAAGTTGAGGACTTTTGGACCGAGCCCTAATGTTTGGAGTTTTTCTTTGGGAGATGTGCCGCCGCAATAATGATCCTGGTTCATTTCGGGGTTTCCTTTCATCGTGTTCCTAATGCTACCAAATGCTCATCTACACATCCTTTCAAAGTTAATATTTGTATTAGCAGCGTTCACCAATCCGAAGACTGGCTTTTCTGCAGCTCTCCACAGCACTCTCCTATCATATAATCCCTTTAATTCTTCACAAGTCTTTAATTTGATGTAATTTATGCGTTTTCCTGTGGAATTTCAATTCATTTTCTTCCTCGGCAATGATTCTTAATCCATTAATTCCAATATTGTTGGCAAAAGACTGTAATTTCGCGATCAGAGTTGTCATTTCTTTTTAGAATTAGAGTTAGTGTTAGAATTTTTCGGGTTCTACCGACGTTTCAGCATGTTAGTGGACAACCGTTTCGCCGACATTTCAGTCGGTATCATCAGGTCCGCTAATATCCTGCAACACGGGAAGAAACGAAAATTCTAAATTAAAAGAAAACCGCTTAAGTCTTCGTATCAATATCATTATACTTCTCACTACGACTCCCTCATGGCTGTCTCTCTCCGTCCATTTGATCTTCATCGCTCCACTATGACGTCACATTTCCGTCCCTTCCGATGTTCTTTATTTAAAGCTGTTATTTTTCTGCTGCATTATGTTCTTGATCTTCCTCGGTAATGATTCCAAATCCAATATTTCTTCCAATATTGTATGTCATACTAGAGTTAGGTTAGAGACATACTAGAGTAGAATACATACATAGGATAGCACATGTTATAATGAAGTGCTTCCTCACTTTCAGCCTTGTGTTGATGGCCATTACTAGTCTCTTCTTCTGTTTTCCAGTCACTGCATTTACTAATGATATGGTTCGAAGTAACTTACACGGGTGCAGATAGATCTACATTTACATAATACCCTGCAAGCCCGCGCATGGGCGTGGGAAATGGGGTGTTAGGTCACCGGCCGTGTAAAGATGTAAGTTTTTGGGAGATGAAATGGTAACATGTATTATAGGAGTGTATTTAGTGGAGCTAAATTTTTATTGTGGTCACTTATCGGGCGCGGAAAGAACGAGTTTTTGTACCAATATGTTTTGCAGTGTATCTCTCTTATTTTGTCACATCTGTCAGACCTAGAGATGTAGTGAGGAGTCATGATAATATTCTCTGTGTCGCTCTGAAAAGTATCAGTTCTAAATTTCTCAAGCAATCTAAGCCTAGCGTGTAGCCTCCGAGCCTTTAGGGGCTCCCACCTGAATCCCTCTAAAAGGGATCAAGGGATGAAATTTTCCATAAAAAATCATTTGACTTGACTGGGATACGAACCCGGATCTCCCAATTGTGGGTCAGGTGTGTCAAGTTTGTCGTTACGACAATGACAATTTTGAGTTTACTCACCGCGAAAATGGCATAGTAAGAACACAAATCATCTCCTGAGCCACAATATGGATTTGAGACGCCAACACCCAGTTCGAATAAATCACAATCGAAATACACTATGAAGGAAGATGGCTTGGTGGAGTTGAAAGATGGCTAACACCACTGAGCGGCAATTTGGAGATCGGGGTACGTATCCCAAATCATTTTTTCGCTGCATATTTCATCCCTCGGATTCATTTTCTGTTCTTCTTTGCCTTGGCTTTCTGCTCACCATATCCTTTAGCAAGTACGACTGGAAAAATTTATACGGCAAGTGTGATAAACGTAAACAGAGACACTAATTCCAACTGTAAGCATCCCATTTGCCTTAGTCAGCCAAAACTCTTTTTCTCTCCATACTCTCCCTTCTTACGGCTGATAGACTTACAACCCATGCCGCACACTATCATAGAGAATTACTCGGTTACAGATTTGTATGTATTCATATGTTTTTATGTGCTAAAACAAAGCAAATCAAAGCTGCAGAATTTTAAGCGTATTTTGAAAAATTTTCTCATCTTTATCCTGCCTACATTCGTCAATTAAGCATTTCCACGTAACTTCAAATTCATAAAAAAAGAGAATAAAAGAATAAAACTGGTTAAAACTTGGCAATGTCCACTGGATTTATTGTAGGTACTACGCGTTTCGACGCTTATGCGCCATCATCAGGTACTATCATCAGGTGATGGCGCATAAGCGTCGAAACGCGTAGTACCTACAATAAATCCAGTGGACATTGCCAAGTTTTAACCAGTTTAATTCTTTTATTCTCTTAACAAAATGTCCCACAACATCTCGCCGGACTTCGTTGAGTTTATTCATTAAAAAATATTCTAAACAATTCCTGAAATGTGTGCGAAAATGAATTTTACGTATTTTGTAGATTTTCACAGCTCATGGTGTATATCTGGTAATCTTTGGGTTCTACGAGGAGCAAAAAATCCATTACCTCTCACAATGTATGAAGGTGTGTACGAACTTTTCTGCAGCTGCGGTAGAACATATGTGGGCCAAACTAAAAGCTCTATAGGATGCAGATTAAAAGAGCATGAACGAGCGATCCGGAAGAAAAACTGGTATCACTCTGCCGTGGCTGAGCACACTGCGTGAGAGGAAGGTCATGCCATTAACATCGAGGCTTCAAAAGTGTTACACAAAGAAAGCAGTTACCCTGCGCGGCTTATAAGGGAGGAAATTGAAACTGAAAAGAGACCCCCAAATATAAATTGAGAGGATGGCTATAAACTCCCTTATATATGGATCTCACTTCTTTGGAATTAATTTTCATTTTTATTATTCTAAATTCATCAACTGCTGAATTTGTTTATTTATATAAAAGAAGACCGTTGTTGTTAAAAAAGCCCGACGAAGCCGGCAGCAGAGCACGGCGAAACTGTCGCAAAAAATTATAAAAAAAATACTCGCAGAACCCAAAGATTACCAGATATGAATTTTACAGTTTGATGTGGTAAAATATTAATTTGAACGGAAAATAATAAAAAAGGCCTTGGTCGCTTTCCGTAAACAGGATAATAATTACTCTGCAAATCTGTATGGTCGTTTATTTCTATTTATTTTTTATGGCTCAGTTATTAGATGCTAATATAGCATATTGCTTTTTTGTTAATTATGTGGTCTTTTGCAGGACCTATAAGATAGCTAAGCAGTGGTATCGATGTAGATTTCTCTTTTGTCACTCTGAAGGAAACTTCGCTTACTTGTTTAAAAATGTGCGTATTGAAATTACAAATTTCAAATACAATATAATTCGGTTCATTCTCACTTTGTTCAATTTTACGACATGTTGGAATAACAATTAAATAGACTGTTTAAAATTGTGATTGATCTTAATTCCAAAATATCGTTCTATCCTCACACTGCGTTTTGCCTCATAAAATGTTCATCAGTGCGTATCATCCCCTTACCTCACTGTTGCCCTCGTCATTTAGTAATGAGCGAAGGAATTAAAATTTCATTTAGTCGGCGGTCGTATTAAAATTTTAGTTGATTATTCATTGAGAAGCATTACATTCAGGGATCATGGCCATCAAACTTCTTTCAGGAAATAAATTTATCATCCTTTCTCGGAGGTCGACTACGCTCAACTCTTTTGGAGTTCGTTTTTTTGAGGAAAAGTATGGATCCAAATAGAGACAGTGAACGTAATAAGTCATGTAGAAGATCAAGCTACAGATATAATGCAGGCACAGGAGAGTGCATGATTGGCTCGGTAATTGTATTTTGTGTGCGCAAATGTATGATTAAAAACTTCTTGTGATAAAATCCATTATTTGGAAAATTATTATCGTTATGACTATGTTGATTAATATCTGTTATGCTAATTACTAAGAAATCTCTAAAATTCCAAAATATTAACCTCAGTTTCTGCCCTGAAGAAAATACTTCTTGCAAATGAAATCACACCAACGCCGTATTTACAAAAAGGGGGTATTAATAACGTGTCATTTGATGTTAAATATGGGAATGGGACATTTCGGCGCGGCCGTTTGTCGCGAGACGTTTTGATGCAGGGACGTTTGGACGCGAGCCGTTTCAGCGCAGGGATATTTGGGAGCTGAAAAGTCCTAGATCCGTCAAATTGCTGGTCGTCACCGTAACTTCAGGCCTAGCGTGGAGAAAATATATTCAAAATATTTTCGACCCTTTAAAGAAGATAATGGAATTTATCTAACGAATTGAGTAAGGTCCTCGGATGAAAAAGTGAAAGAGAAATGCTACTTGGCTCTGGATAGTTCACATCTCAAATACCCCGTTTGAGACATTGAATTCAGAGGCCTGAACGGACAGATTTAACACTTCCTCATCGATCGTTTAATCCTGAGATTGGTCGACTCCACTCCTCCACCCTTTCCTAACTAATGTTAGTTCCCTTACTCCCTTGTAATTCTTCTTATGTTCGATATTTTTCTCATTATTTTCCCCGCAATTTTGTTCCTCTCAGACCCATTGTGCCTTAAGTTCTGTCCAATCCATCTGGTTATTCTTTTTTTTATTTTCTGTGCCATTGAAGTTTCTCTTTTACCTTTCTATATACTTACAGATTTCTTATTTTATTCGACCAGTTGATCCGCAGCATCATTCTCCATTTTTTTTCTTCCTTCTGCTCTTCTTTTATTATGACCCATGTTTCCAGTCTATTCCATGTTTCACATGTGAAATAAAAAAAATACAAAGTATAGCTGCACGATCCATAAAAAAACAGCCTCTAGTCAAGAGAGAATCTAACACAGCTGATGTGTGGACTGTTTGGAGCCGCTAGAGACTCGCAGGCTACAGACTAGGCTTAGATTACTTGAAAATTTATGTTTAGGCGAGTTTCAGTATGAATAGAAGGGTATTAATTTAACCCCGATCTTACATCTCAAGCGCTGATAGAAGCGGTAAAATGAGAGAGAGGTACACTGCCGAACTATTAGATACAAATGTTCGTACATTCCACGCACCATCAATGAGTATAACAAACGCAGCGAGACGCTTATGGCTGGCCGTGCGAATATTTTATAATGAGGTCAATAGTTACGAGACTCATTAATTAATGTAAATCAAAGACTTAATTCGAATGGCAGGAACTATTTTTTTCGCGACTTATTTCCCTGTAGCCATTACTTTTGATGTTTCGTGTTTTCTGAACCCGATGAGTAATATTTTATCACATTTATCTTTTTATATAAATTTCTTATGCACTTTTTTTGTCATTGGCACATGTCAATGGCACAAATTATTAATTGTCAGCCCGAGGAAATATTCTCGTCATTTGGTGCCCAACAAATCTTTCAAGTGATTTAAGTCCAGTTGTTTCATTGCGCATACGACATAGTGGTTTATTATTGAAATCTTGGGAGTATTAAACCCCATTGTTTCAAGGTTAGGATGCCATTTACGAAACCAAGAAATCAATCGAATCTTTCTGCAACTCATATTGATTGATTTATGCCATGTGTTATAGATCGCGTAACCCTAATGTACACGTATGTTTTGTTTCAGCAGACGGATATTTGGTACTCAGTCTGCCTCCACAGCTCACCTTCGTCCCTTTCCTCGTCGAAATCCTTTCCGCAATCTCTTTTCTCATTTCATGACTAATAGATGTCCTAACACCCCTACGTTTGAAGGTGATCTAGTTGGTATAGTGGCTTGAGAGCCAGTTTTTCTTCCCTAACACCCGAGTTCGAGTCCAAACAGAGGCGGAGATAATTTTCAGTGGTACCCTGATCCGTGTTAGGATGCAGTGTGGTGAGCACTCTTAGGACAGAACTCCTTCCGTCAGATGGGGCGTGAAACATTGGGCCCTTCGGTGTCATTCGTTAATACCTTCTCTTCCTTTCCTTCTTCCTTTCCTCAAGTAATCCGTCCTTGAAGAACCTTGTGTCTTTCCCTCAATGACTCAAATCATCTCAGCTGTCGGTTGCATCAACATATTATACACATAAAGACTCCAAGTATGGTAGTGGGTGCTAACAGAACACAAAAGGAACTCTCCAAGCGAATATTTTTTTCCTCTTGTTCCTGATCGCTTAACGCTGGTCTTTCTAAGGAGAGGTGGAAAGTGACGAGAACTCGGTCAGCAGTCTGAGTAATTACTCGGAAAATTATTCGGGTGTTTCTTCGTTTTTACACCCTGCTTACACGACGATCCACTCCAAAAACCATTTTTGTGTTTGTATATTTATTTAATGAATGCATATGGACCAGTCCACCTCAATTCAACGAACGATTTTCCTTTGGATCTCAGATTCTGCCTAACCTCGATGGTGCCTCTTCATATACCTCAATGCTAATACTCATTCCACAGGCTCAAGCGCGTAAACGTTATCGGTTGCTATGTCTGACGTCACATATGATGGCTTTCGCCCCACTAAGAATAGAGTGCAACGATCGCGTCCTCTATTGTATACATATTGCTCTAAGTGGAAGACGAACTTAATAATTATCATGATATGAAAAGTATCATGATATGAATCGAATGTTCGAAACGAACCGAAATCAAATGAGTTTTTATGCTCACAACTCCAGGCATCATGGTATAAGCTGCACTTTCAAGTTCCTCAAGTCTCCCTTGGTTCATGTCGTTCATTACGAACGATTTAAAAGAACGAGTAATTGACATGAATCAAATCGTATGAATCGAATGTTCGAAACGAACCGAAATTAAATGAGTTATTATGCTCACAACTCCAGGCATCATGGTATAAGATGCACTTTCAAGTTCCTCAAGTCTCCCTTGGTTCATGTCGTTCATTACGAACGATTTGAAAGAACGAGTAATTGACATGAATCAAATCGTATGAATCGAATCTTCGAAACGAACCGATATTCCCACCTCTACAACTCTCGTCCCTCTCTGCACTACTACAGCTCTTGTCGCACGCTCCCACCCCATGCCGCCGCTGCTTACGCTTCTTTCAAGATCTCTGCCCCCGCCTCCCCCTTTTATCCCCACTCCTCACCCCACTCTCCACCTCTCCTTCCCCCCCCTCCCTCTCCACCAACCCTCCCTCCCTCCCTCCTTCCCGCCCCCATCCTTCTGTGTAGCCTGAGATCGAGCCGCCGCCTTCGTCTCAAAAAGCGACTCTCTCTCTTGGACCACGTGGGTGGCCTCGGCAGTGGGTCGCGCAGGCAAGGCGGGCGGTCGGCCGGGCGCCCTTCTCCCCCCCGCCCCATCCCCCGCCTTCTTAACTTCCCCAACTCCCCACACACCACCTCCTCCTCCTCCTCCTCACACTCCCCCCAACCGAGCAACACATAAGCTCTTTTCCCCTTCCCCTCAGCTCACTCTCTCTCCCTCTCTCTCTCTCTCAATGTTTCTCTCTCTCTCTCTATCGTTCGTCCCGAGAGAGGAAACCGCGGGGCACGATGGGTCAATGTTGAGAAGGAAGAGTATAAAGGGGTGGGACGTAGAGGGAGAAGAGACGAAGTCGAAAACATTTATAAGAAAAAGTGAAGCAAATAGTATGTAAATATGTCCGTAACAGACTGGACTTTGTGGATGCTGTCGATATTCTTAAGTTGAATAAAAAAAACTCATTTAAATGGCACGAAGCGTTCCATCATTGCACTTGATTATGCCACTGAGTGGTTACACGCGTCGTGCCAATTTAAACGAATCAACGAAACATTACCGAGTGTATTTCTTCATCGCGAAAGCGATGAAGAAATACACTCAGTCAATGTTTGAATGAATAGATCAATGTTTGTATTTACTTCCATAGCGTAATATTTTTTTCTTTGGATAAGGACTCTCTCCAGGTCGCTATGAGAGATTACTGCGGGGCAGGGGCGATCCCAGGGGGGGGGAAGGGGATAACCCCCGATAACCCCCGAAACCCCGAACCCCGAAAACTTTGGGTTTTACGAAACAATTTTTACAACTAGACGTAGTTATCAGATACAACATTAAATACTCCGATCTCGGATCTGAAATATATAATAGTTATTATTATGCTCATTATTGCATAGATATAATTAGGTAACAGTTTTATAGTTTTTTTAGGATGACTGAAAATTGCCATAATTTAATGGTAGTCTCCCCCCCCCCCCTCCCGAAAAATTCCTGGGATCGCCCCTGCTGCGGGGCACGATGGTTAAATGTTGAGAAGGAAGAGTATGAAAGGGTGGGACGAGGAGGAAGAGACGTAGTCGAAAACATTTGTAAGAAAAAGTGAAGCGAATAGTGCGTAAATATGTCCGTATCAAACTGAACTGGGTGGATGCTGTCGATATACATATGATGAATGAAAAACAATCAATTAAATGGTACGACGCATTTCAACATCGCACGTGATTTTATGCCACTGAATGGTAACACGCGTTGTGCCATTTAAAAGAATCTGCGGAAGATTAGCGTATTTATTCATCACGAAAGCGTACAATGTTTTGTTTACTTCCATAGCGTAATATTTCTATATATATGTTCTCTCTCCTGGTCGCTATGAGTGAAAATTGCGGGGCGCGATGGGTAAATGTTGAGAAGAAAGAATTTTAAGTGTAGAACTTAGCTAGGGAATCGGAAATAGACGAACACGTTTGTAAGAAAAAATGAAGCTCAAAATTTGTAAGTGTAAATGTATTAGAATGGATTTGGTTGAAGTTGTCGATATTCATATAATGAATAAAAAAACACCCATTTGAATGGCACAACGCGTTTCACCATTGCACGTAATTGTGTGCCAGTGAATGGTTACACGCGTTGGTCCATTCGATGGGATCTACCAAAGATTACCGAGTGTTTTTATTCATCACGAAAGCGTACAATGTTTTGTTTTACTTCCGTATCGTAAATTTCCAATCATTGCAATGAAAAATGATGTGGCACGAAGTCACTCGCACAGGTGCATATACATCAGGGTTGAAATTCGCCATGAAAAAACCCTGGTGTTCCACATCGTTGTTATTATTTTTTTTGTTTTCTATGGATATGTTCTCTCTCCAGGTCGCTATGAGAGAAAACAGCGGGGCACGATGGGTAAATGTTGAGGCGAAAGAATGTGAAGTGTAGGACGTAGCTAGGGAATTTGTAATAAACGAAGGTGGGCACAGTATAGGAAAAAGTAAAGCATAAAATTTGTAAAAATAACCGTATCAGGCTGGACTTGGTGGAAGCTGTCGATATTCACGGTGCATAAAAATACGTAGCAATCTTCAATGGATATATCTAAATGGCACAACGCGTTTCACCGTTACACGCGATCATGCCACAGAGCGATGACACGCGACCAGCCGTTTAAACAACCCTGCGAAAGATTACAAAATGAATTTACACATCATGAAAGCGTAATATGTTTAAAATCCGAGGATTTTTCCGATGATATTTTTTGTGGAAAATAGTATACTTTTTTCTGCTCTGTCCAATGTTTTTTCTTATTTCTATATCGTAGTTATCTTTTTGTTTTCTATCGATAATGACTCCCTCTACGTCGCTCTGACAGAAAATTCACGGGGCACGGGACTTTTTTTTAATCCTCTAATATTTTATTCGTTTGGTACGTAGAATGGAAGAAGAGGGAAGGACGATATTAACATCATGCATAGAAGAAGAACCTAATGAATTGGGAACACCCTGAGACACAATGGGTTTGTGAAGAACATGATTTAAGGTAAAATAGAGGGAAGAGTCCACTGAGGAAGACCCAGGAATAAGTTCATGACCCAATAAAAAGAGGAAAGTTCATGGGTGGAGTAACCAAGAAGTAAGGGAACCAGCAATAGATAGGGAAGAGTGAAGGGCTGCAGTCGATCAATCTTAGGATTGAATTACCAATAATGATGACGAAGAATGACTGAAGTAAAGAGGAGCTGATGAGCATGGGCGGAAGGTAGGGTAGTGGAGAGGCGAATAAGAAAATGTGTGTGGAAGTAGACGAAGAGGGAAGGCATTTTTTTAATTTCAGTGTCTTTCCGTGCGATTTCGTGATGATGAGGGTTGAGAAAAGGGTTGAATTCAACACGTGTGTTTTGTTTCGCAATCCTAAGGTCAGAAGTTGCGCAAGGACAGAAAGCACCGATCAAAGAGAGAGCAAAACGAAGGTGTAAATTTATGTGGGAAACAGAAAAGAAATTTTTTCTATATTTTTTTTACTTAGAAGGACTGAAGTCAGAGATCAGAGGAGTATGAGAAGAAGAACGTAGTATAGAAGGATAGACCAGTTTTTTTAATATTAAGATAGTAAGAGCAAGATACATCTCTTATCGAAATGGGCACCAAGTTCGATTTTTGTTTTTATTTCAGCAGCTGTTGGAATCATGAAGTAAATATTGTGCGTAATATTTATATTGCAATAATATAATTTTACATGACTGAAATTCTCAGTAAACAAATGCACTCGCGTAATGAAATACCAGTTGTTTAGAATCAAACAATAAGTTGACTTCATCGTTGTGATACTTCTTTTTTTTCGTTAATCTTATTATTCTTTTATTGTGTACTGACAGTTAATTATTTTTATTGGTCAGAAGATGCAATTGGACGCTGGTTTTGTTCCTTTGAGGTGATTGGTTGATAAGTTTTTGTATTAAAAACACATGATATAAGCGAATTTTTTGTATTATCTTTCGTGAATCAACAAAACCATTACGTGAAGGCGTAAGGATAAGATATGGGTAGAACGAAGAGCGATGTGTAGAGAGAGATGAAAACGTGCGTGGAGGAGAGGAGAAGGAAAGCAGTTTTCTTTTTACCCGCTCATTTTTTGTCCCGCGCGGTTTAGTTTTCGAGTAGGATGAGAGAGCCGGCTTACTGGCGCGCCCCAGCGGTGTGAGGGCTCTCGGAGGAAAAAGGATCTCCCGCGGCGCGGTGGGATGAGTGTTGACCGGTTGCTAGGCAACCATGGCGACGGCATGAGGACGAGAGCCAATGGGAGCGCGCGGGAAGCGTCCAATCAATCACGGTCGGGCTGAGCCGGAGGAGCTTTTTATATATTTTTTCTTTTTTTACGAAGGATGGGTTTTCGGAGGGGAAGGGAAGAAAGTACGAAAGGAGAAGAGGAGGAAGAGAGAGAGAGAGAGGGATATACTTCGGGTGTTTCCGTGAACGCTCGGCTTTTTCTCCTTCCCCCCCTCTTCGTAAGTTTCTGTTCTCCCGAGCCCGCCTGAAGGGAGAAAGGTGAAGGGGAAAGGGACGGAAAAGAAGCTTCCTTCCTCCCATCTCCTGCTTGCGTCTGCCCTGTGTGTGTACGAAGGGTGGGCAAGGGATGGAGTCAAGGGAAGGCATGGCTGTGAAGGTATGGTGTGGGATGAGGAGATACTTAAGGGGAGGTTGTTCGTGAGGGACTCGCAAGAGGGGTTGTGGACGGCGGTGGTGTGAGGCAAGCGTCGGTTGGCCCTGGTAGAGCGGACTGGGCGTGTGAGTGGGGGAGGGCGCCGAAGGATGAGGAGACGGAAGGTTGGGGGGAGGGAGGAGGCCAAGAAAGAACGTGGGGAAGGGGTGGCTAAGGGACGGGAGGGGTAGATTTGTAGAGTATACAACACGAGGTTCATGCCACCCACGAAGCCAGTCGGGAGCAGAGTTTCGTGGTGTTAGGACGTGGCGAGTGTCGATCAGTGTTCAAGCGCAAGCGGAGTGTGTTTTGTTTTCGATTCGTGTGTTTTCATGCTCCACGATCTTCCCGAATATATTTTGTCTTCACGTAACTAAACACGCTTCTTCTCTCTTCGTGGTCGAAGCTCTCTAGGACTGTTAAAGTTGAAATAAGCGTACTTTCAACTTCAATCGCCTGCGAGCAAGAGATTTTGTGGCAGTGTTGGACGTTCTTCGTGGTGTTTCTCGCGTGTATTCCGTGTCCAGTTTGGAAAAATGCGGACTCCACGGCATTCTAGACACCCGGCGTTGTGCCTGTGACTAGTGTTGTTCGGGTTCTCCCCTGTAGGCCAAGATCCCTTCCAAGATGCCCCCAGAAAGCCGATGGGTTTTTGGTGACTTGACTTTTTGAGAATGTGTGGGAACGTGTGGATGTATTTACACAATGTTTTCGTCAACGTTATAAAGACTTGAAGGATTTTCCCTCCAAAAACTAGTATATTATTTTCTCCCAAGACACTCTGTGGATATTACCCCGTACCTACAAGGACTGTTTTAAAGTGGTGCTTGATTTTGTAGTTCCCGGTACCGTTTGGAACGTGTTCTAACGTTTAAGTGCTCACTGGGAGACGAGACAGTCCGTGACACATGTTCCAGTTTGTGTTATCAATGAATTCGAAAGAACTCGACCCTTAGGTGTCGAAACTGTTCGTCCTCTTGTGTTCGTTTCTTGTGGCGTATTTTGTCGGTTCCGTTTCGGAAGAACGGTCGTGTCATACTCTCCAAAAGTTCTCGTGTACCATTTTGGGAAGAGTGTAGACGAGTGTTGTGTGTGAAGGAGGATAGAGAGAGGGTGGATTGTCGTCGCGAAGGGTCCCAGAATTTTGTCTTGTTATTAATCTAGAATCGCAAGATTAATAACTGTCTAACCCTGTTTACCACCGCTTACAACCCCTCTGATAAAGGGCCCCGCAGGTCGACGGATGACCAGCCTGCCCGCGGGGAGCGTCCTCCCCGCCAGTTGGTCTAAATGTGGACGCCTTGCCCCGTCGTCCCGAGGCCGCCCTCCTGTAGAAGCGCCGCCGCGGCACCGGTGACGGCCGCGACGTCGATCGCCGAAGTCCCGGCGACATGGCCGCCACCTCCTGCGACGCCGACCCGGCGGCGACGGCCAACCTGGCCCAGGCTATCTCCTCGTCCACCGCCACCTCACAGAAGCACCATCATCACTCGCCGTGCCGCAGTGGGTGCCGCCACCAACCGCTTCCGCACCACCAGCACCAGGCATCATCGTCGACGTCGGGTCGTCGAAGATGGTGTCACAGGAAGGATGCCGACTTCCTCATCCGTCCTAGTTGGGTCGATGCCGCCCTGGCCCTCAAGCAGATAGACAAGGCAAGTCTATCACTTCCCATCCTTTAAAGTACCTCCCTGCACTCGATTTTGGGCATTATATCGCAGGCGGTGGTCAATCCTCTAACATATATCTAGGTTCCTCTGCCATGACTCGCGCCTGAGGTCAGATAACATTCTTGAGTGTGATCTGAAATCAGCAATTGCACATAATCCAAATTTTCATAATCTTCTAGCAGCTGCCGTAGGGCTGCGAGACGTTGCGAAGCCACATTTTCTCTATAATTTGTCCCTAACGTTGATAAGGTTGATGGTACCACAGACTTCAAGTCTGTGCTTGCGCATTACCCACGTTTCTTTGTTTAGAAATGTCTCTAAGGCCTGCAGGCGATTAGAATGGTTAAGAGTTAAATCGTTTTCAGTCCCTAAACGATAAGTTTAAGGGGCCTAATGTCAGCCAAGTACTGTACTATGATAATAACAACGTTTTCCCTCCCAGAAGTTGCTCACTGACTTCTCTCCATGAGAATGGTTCGACTTTGAGGATTTTTAACCTCCCTACGTTGATACTGCGCGCGTGCATGTCAGCTGAAAGTCTTTATTTATGCCCATCTCCCATGTTTTTTCACTTTCAAATCAATCTCTTTTTCCAAAACGATGTTCGCGGTCAGTTTTGAGGACGTGTTTCGTCCCCGTAGCTTCCCCTTTACGGTTGTACTAATAGATGACGATGCATGGTGGGAATCACCGTGCATTCCACAGTGCCAATATGCTTGTGAAACTGTTGACCATGCTTTCATATTTGATCGCATACCATCGTGTGCCTTTCTCTCTATTCCTCCTCTCTCTGCGCACGAGCGCCATATTGTCCTCGAAGTCGTGAGGATTTTAACGTTGGCCCGTTGAGGTCGACCCGACTCCGTAAGCGCTTTCCCCCTTGAAGTTTCAATGTGTTCCCGCCCCGTAAAATACCGGCAGTTGCTGGATAGCGCAATGTTTTCCTGTTGGGTGCGTGGGTGGGAGGTGTGATTTTTTTACGGTGGGACGTCGCTTCCTCACTACGAGTATTCGAACATCTGTTGTAATGGCAGTTTGGAATATCCCTCACGTGTTTTCCTCGCCTTGCGCTCACATGAATGAAATCCGGTGGCTGATGTGGGTCGCGACCTGGCGGCGGAACGGGGGAACTAAGAGCTCCGGCCGGGAGGTTTTTTTACCCAGAGGCCCAGACGTCTTCTTTGGACGAGGGAAAAGGCGGATCCTTTACGTTTTTGAGAGTTAATTTTGTTCGGGGAATATCTGTGTGCGTGTGTTTGTGAGTTTTCTGGTAAACAAGGTCCCTCGTCATTGTTATGCGCGCGCCAGCCGTGCATTTGTTTTCCTTCAGGCGGTTATTCCAAGAGGAGAGTTGAGGATTGGTCGGTAGAAGAATTTTGTTAACGGTTTATTTAATTTTTCAGCGTTTGATTTTAATTGCCTTTGCTTATGTTCAAATTTTCCTCTCATTTTGTTAATTAATAGGGCAGTGAGGTTGTAAATTGTGCCCTTCATCTTCTGAATTGAATTAAATATTAATTCTTAACACTCAGGATTTCTTTATCGCCTAATGAAGTGGAAATGTTCGCATTGACTACAATCAACTAAAGAAATGGATGCAAGAAATGAGGCAGAGTAGCAATAGAAAATGATCGCTATATAACAGCCTTTGGGACCAACTATTAATAAAATAAAATAAGGCTCAATTTCGTATTCAGTACTTGTATGTCCTTGGTAGAACTAACAGTTAAGTGTAATTCTACGTGGCATAATCTTCAATTACAGAGGGAACTAAAGAGTTTGTGTTGAAAATAATTAAATGCTCCGAATAATAATAGTAATAAAAATATCATTATGTATGAAATTCATATAAATGTAGATCTTTCACATTTTTGTTTAATAATAAAGAAGGGACGGTACAAATTAAAATAAATGGATTGCAGGGAAGTAAAGCGTTGAGCCAAAGGCTGGAGAGCCTTGGAAATCCTATCTTCGATTTGAAAACCCTGGTGCCATAAGATATTGAATCTTGCGGCCTAGTATTCTGTGGACGTCATTGTGTCGACGAGTGGTAATAAATTTTGTGTAATGGCTACGGCAAAAGCATCTTGCCAATAGAGATCATCGCCATATCATTTTGTTTGGACAAAAGTTGGGAAAGAATTATTGGTTTTGGGGCGGATTGGTAGGACCTATTTTTTAGCTGATTAATTTCCTCCCCTTCCATATACCTGTTGTATTTTTGTGTATCGTTAATGTTTGCCATCATCATACCTATAGTTATCTCTAGTAAACTATTAATTTTCTCAGGCACCATTGAGTCGCCACGACCACATTCAATTATGAGCTTCTCAGCCGATCATGTCACTCTAATCGCCCCTTTCTTTCGTACACCGTATTGCTGAATCGACTTTCATTGATACTCGCATGAATGAACTAACGAAGCGTATTGCCCAAGGGTTGAAATTCGCCATGAAAAAATCCTGTGACTTGACCGGGATGATCGTCAAATGACGTTTTCATGGCGAATTTCAACCCTTACTGTATGCAAGTGACCTCGTACTACATCATTTGTCAATGTACTGACTGGAAAGAAGCGTTTCCCTTTTAAATATTTTTTAATATCACGTGGAAAAAGGAATTAATAGAGTAAGGTATACATAGGGATTTTTACCCCTCTCGCCACTTGTTTATTTTAAAAGAACAAAAAAACTGCCCGAAGTTTGTGTAATCAGCAGGTACGCTTTCTCAATGCATTTTTTGGCAGCTGTTATCCGGGTTTTCTCCCTTTCTGTGGTGCATTTCGTCACTTGCATGTTACCTCCAAAATGTGTTGCATTTTCAATGAGTTCCCTTTCAAAGTGTTTATTTTGGTGATAATTCGTTTCTTTTCAGCGCGTTCAACGAAACAATCCCGTTTATTACGATCGGGAACAGAGTTCGCAATGAATGCATTGGGTGGTAAGAAGAAATTCGTAATCTGCCAGACCCTTATTCCATGTTTCGAAACACGATCATTTTTGCGTCTACCTTTTGAATTTTTTATACTACAGCTATTCAGGAACCGCGAAGATGACAGCTCCAGCTATCATTTCGCCGATCAAACGGTCGTTTTCGCCATCACGTTTTGCAATAAATCCTTTCTCCGTGTATCATCGTTACACTACCGTTTCATTTAAAGCCAAACCGGGTTTGCTCCGATATTGTCTATTTATACCATTAAGGCGTATTTGACATTAATCTCTAGCCCCAGAGAATAAAAAAGGACATTATCTGTATTTTTTACAGAAATGGAAATGTACGCATTAACTTTGACTAACTAATCAAAAGAGTGCAAGAAATGCGACGGAGTGGCAATGGAAAATGAACTTTTACAAACCTATTATTCGCGGAGTTAATTTTGGTTCTCATCTTCATTTTTTCTTGGTATACAGGGTGTCCCATAAATGTCACGCCACGGTGACACTGGAGCTAGGGCAGCCTAAGAGGAACCGAACCAGCCTAATATGACCTCAGTAAAAGTTGCACGGTTTTCGAGATATTGCCAAATTAAAGCTTTTTCAAAAATTTCACTTTTTTTACATTTCTAGTCCCAGAATTCACTTGAATAGCTCTCAAATTAAGTTTTTTTTATTGTACAATATCATCAATCGATTACTAAGTTGACAAAAGGGTTATTTTATTGATAACTAATGTAAAATGAAAAATACTGCATTAGTCTTGACTTAACTTAGCAGCAAAAAAAACAACTTCGACTTTAACCGCCTGCCGTGAAAAAAATACTAGAAAGTAAATGAGATAGTAACTTCAAAAACTTGCGTATGTTATGCCGATTTTAAAATGGTATGAGTAGGAAAAGTAGCGTGATTTTATTTAGTAAGCTACATGTATCATACCATTTTAAAATTGGCATAACATACGCAAGTTTTTGAAGTTACTATCTCATTTACTTTCTAGTATTTTTTTTCACGGCAGGCGGTTAAAGTCGAAGTTGTTTTTTTTGCTGCTAAGTTAAGTCAAGATTAATGCAGTATATTTCCTCATTTTACATTAGTTATCAATAAAATAACCCTTTTGTCAACTTAATAATCGATTGATGATATCGTACAATTAAAAAAAACTTAATTTGAGAGCTATTCAAGTGAATTCTGGGACTAGAAATGTAAAAAAAGTGAAATTTTTGAAAAAGCTTTAATTTGCCAATATCTCGAAAACCGTGCTACTTTTACTGAGGTCATATTAGGCTGGTTCGGTTCCTCTTAGGCTGCCCTAGCTCCAGTGTCACTGTGGCGTGACATTTATGGGACACCCTGTATTATATGCATTACTGAACTTAGTTGAAAATTCATGAAGGTAAAGTTGTTTAAATTTTAGGGCTAAGTTTTTAAAATATGGGATGGTGCCGTATGATACCGCCGGAACTTCGTGGGATCATTTCAATCCGAAGCTGCTTCATCTATTTTCATTGTGTTCTTTGTCGGTCTACGTGGCTTAAACGTTGTAGGGTTTAGGGACTGGAAAAAGGGCATGCTCTTGTAATGGATAAAGGGTTAGGGATCCCTATGATTGCTGCTATCTTGATTGAATATTTTTAAGATGTCAGTTCAACCATCAGTGGCGCTATCCCTGAAAAGGAAGAGAACAATGACAGTGCGAGTCAGACTTTCTTTTATATGTCTCCTGAAGATCTTCACTGAAGTATCCGAATCACAAATTTTACCTCAGAAAAGGCAAGATTTTTTAAAATTCCATTTGAACCATCAATGGCGCCATCCATGGAACGGAACGGGAATAATGGCTGTGTACGTCAGGCTTTCTTTTAAGTGTCCCCTGAAGGGCTTCAATGGAGTATCCGATTCACAAATTATACCTCGGAAATATACGTTCTTAAAAGCTTCGATTTGGTAGTCGAAGCAATCTTTCCTGGGCTCGTGTATGTCAAGACATCCAGGTACGCATGTTACGTCACCTTCTAGTATAAAACGACGGCTTATCTTCTTCTCCCGATCATTTTTTCCCCGACGCGACCGTCGGCCCTTGCCCGGTAAGGCCGGTGACATACCAATTCCCAAAGAGGAGGCTTTCCTTCTTCCTCAGCCGTCAAACCTTGGCTCTAAATCAATTCGGACGTCTTCAGGCGACAGCATCGGGAAGGAGCGGTGTGGATTGGAGTCTTTTGTGTTGCTCTTAGGAAAGAAGTCACGTGTCTCCTTGCGACTACGGCCCGAAAAATACAGATGAACGTCGAACGTCCGACTTATCTATTCGGAGTAGAGTTTCGACAGCGTCTGGCTGACCGTCGCATCGCGCACCGACTTTGTTTTTTCGCTCTTCTCGTATTACTTACACGTGACATTAAAACGAGTTTCCGATCTTCATAAATGTTCTCACTGGATTTAGGTGTCTCCAGGTTTAAAAGCACAATTTGTCCCTTTATAAAAGGATAATATTCTATCTATAACTGTGGTAAATTGTGTACAAAGTGTTCTTTTCTATATGCATACTTAGCTTCTTCTACGAAGTGACCCCCCGTTGTCGTAAATTTTATTCGATTTAAGTGGTTCGAGCTATTTTTTTACTTGTGCAAATGTGTTTGCAACCTAGCAAAAGTGTTCTTCTTATCGATAGCTGTCGGTATAAGAGAAAATATTTGCATATCATACCGATGTTGTTAATTAGGCAATTCAATGCTTATCCGTAACCTTCCTTGCCAATTTTTACTCTTATGTCTTTTAAGCGCAAATTTATGCATTTAAAAATATTACAATTACTGCTTACTTTTATCAAGGTCTCACTCGGGATCCATTATTTGAAAATAATACATATTTCATTGCAATTTCGTCATTATCGTGAATACCGAAACGTAATCTAGTCACAGCATGCTTTATTTTAGGAGAATGATGAAACAATTCTTGTGTCATTTCCAACTCTTCTTGTGTGGTGACTTGTAAAGCATGAAGACATGCACTTCATGAAAATTACTCCAAGATGTTCTTCTCTACTTAAAAAATGATTAAAATATGCTTTCAATGACTCAATATTACCAATCCAGACCCCCTATGGAAAATTATTTTACGTGTAATTTATTTCGAGCGCCTAAAGGGAGAGAATAAGATTTGTCTCCAGTCGTAACGAAGACCATATCATATATTCCGACTGACTGACCTAGATGACTTGCGTGTCACGGAGCAGCATTGCACGTTAATGAAGCATAATTAATTCAAAGAAATAGTTTTTTCAAATTATAAGTAAAAACAGAAGATTCTGTGTTTATTATTCAAATAAATGGTTTTTTTAAGCTTAGTGGTTGTATTCAGTTTATTTTTGTTTCCCAATCGGCTATATGTACTCATTTTTTTCATTACTGGCCTTTTATTTTCACTGCATATCCATTTATTAGACATTTCGTGCAGTTCCACAGCCGTACTGTTTCGGTGAGTATGACTCAATCGGAGGAGTAATAGTGGAAGTGTAATTTCCCTTTGCCTATATTCTAACGGAATAACATATGTGAAGAGTCATCCAGAAGATGTTACTGTTACGAAATCGTCCACATAAAAATAAGTCAGCGTGGAATTGCCAGGTGATATTTTTGTGATATTTAAATTGTAACTAGATGGGCCACTTCCTTTAAGTAGAGGCCTAGACGGTGACTGATATTGAGGTGATGCTCTTATCTCATAACTGACCCAGGGTATTCCACTCTCGGCCTTATTCAATGTGGCACTGAAATGTCAATATGCTTGAAAGGATAGCAATTGGTTTCAGTGGTTTGAGGATGCTCCACTCTCTAGGAATTAAATCATCGCATAGAGAATAAAGGATGCCTTAAGAAGAGCCTGGGCATCTCTTGCGCTTATGGTTATTTTCGTCGCTATACTCAAGGGATTGTTAGTTTTATGAATATGCTGAGAAAGGTAGTCGCTTCTGCTTCGAGTATTCCTTTGGCATCTTTTCTTCCACCCTCCTCGTACTTGACGCAAGTACGACACGGTTCCCCCTCCTCGCCCCCCTTTTGGTATTTGTTGGTCTCTCCGCTCTCCAGGGGTCAGTTTTTCTCGTATAATCTCCAATAAACCCATTGGATCTGGGTCTATCCTCGATTACTATACATTTCCATTCTCCTGAACTAATCCCCACTGCTGTAATTACTGTCGAAGCTTTCTTGTCCAAGCGTATCATGCTCCTCTAATCGTAATGAGCGTTGACAATTATTTCCAAAAAATCAATTACTTTAGGCAATAATCCATATAACTCGCAAAAAATCTTCCTCTGTTGATGGCATTTTACAGCGCGCGGCGCGGCGTGACAAATATGCATTACAATAGACTCGTTTTTCCGTTATTGCTGAGCATTGTAGTATTTTAAAACAAAGTTTTTGCGTCCTTAACGTTGCTCTAATTCAGATTTAAAACTATATTATCGGTTCTGTTATGACTGCGGGAAAATATCGCTTATTCGAGCTGCCTTCTATAGTTTCGAATTTTCTCTGATCGCTTCCAAGTCCTCCGCTCGTGTCTCGTCTCCCCGTCCAGATCCCGCCGCTCCGCTTCCGATCCGGCGGGCGGGGGATGCGCGCCGCTGTGGGACGGCGGCTTGGCACGTCGCCGGCGTACTTAATTCGTCTGTCGCGCGCGCGAGCGGTGAATACCCCGCCCGCCGTCCGTCAGCTGTTTCCTTCGCGCCTTTTCCTCCCTCTCTCTCTCTCTTCCTTTCTCCCCCCGCAAGGTCGATTACCGGGACCGACGGCCGATGGAAAAGAGAAGCATAAACCCTCCCTCCCTCCTCCCCACACTGCTCGATTCTCTTTTATGGTCTCTCCCTTCCCAAGTGTGTATGCGAGGTGCGCGCATGTGCGAGGGGGGGGGAATGGGCGGGGGTAGTGTGTGTGTGTGAGTATACGGGGGAGGCGACGGAGTATGGCAGTGCCCCCTCCACCCCCCCGTCCTACTTCTCCTCCTTTCTCCGCCAAGTGACTGTTGTGTGGACGTGAGTGCACGTGAAGAAGTCTCCCTCCCTCTCTCCGTTTCTCCTCCCCCCTCCTCTTCCTCCTCTCTTTCGTAGTAGGTGAAGGTTGTGCCTCCCGTGTTGGTGGGACGGGGCGTGGCCAGTCGTTACGAGAGCAGACAGAGAGTGACTTTTATTTTATTTCGTTCCAATTTTCTACCCTGGTGTTTGTGTGTGTGTGTGTCGATGTGTGTCTGTGCGCGTTACGGAGTCGCTTCTCACCTGTTGCTCCTGCGTTCCGCGGAGGAAGAGAATGTCCGGCGCGGGACATGTACGCGCGTCTCGGAGGATTGCGTCTATAGAGCGTTCCACGCATAGTCGACTGTGCGAGCCCTATGGAGGACACCGTTGCCAAGTTTCCACGCCGTGCTCTAGGCCGCGTAGGCAACCAATGACAAAACCGCGATAAGTTTAAGGTAGTTGAAGCGAGAAAGTTCCCTATCCAAAATGGAATAGAATAGAAAAAGTTTTATTTTGTTCTGGGCTTCCCCATAAGAGCAAAAAGAGAATGCATATCAAATTCTGCTTTTGACGAACAAAGTGAACCAAAAATATACCTGACCAACATCTCTCAGTGATGAAAAACAAAAATATCTCAACCACAAAATATGATAACAATCAGAAAGAGATATGACACAAACAATACTTTCTCAGATCATAATGTTAAAACATACAATTCTATAATACGATACAAATGTTAGTTAAAGACGTATATGCTCATTGTAGTAATTTTTAAATTATTTTTCCATTGAAATAGGCAGAGGAAGAATTTTTAAATAGATTTTGGCCAGGAATTCCAGAGATTAGAAACCATGGAGACCATATTCGAATTATACCTTTTAATTTCAGCATCTGTAGGACGAATTGAATACAGCATTATTAATGGTGACGTAATACACTTTTATGCGAATGAAAGTCTAAATAATGAAAGAAAAACATTTGCATAAATCTTGAATGTGACGCATGTTTTTCGCTCAGTACGTTTCCTTTCTTCACAGCGAAAGATGTGCTGTAAAAACTTCCATGATGAGGGATTCTGAAGGCATTATTGTTTTTACTGATTAGGAAATGGAGTGGTAAGCTGTAGCCAACCAATCCTAGGATTGATAGCTGCTAATAATGATCAGTAAATCCTCTAATCTGCTTAATTAGGTGGATTTTTAGGGTATGTGAAGTCCTAATACATATTTTTATTTTCGTTTTAGGAGGAAACTCAATGCAGTGAGTTCTTACTTTCCTTTCATATGATGGATTTATGTGATTTCCCCAGAAAAGTATAAGTTTCGCATTATTGGTCAACCGCCTGCCCAACAACCTTGAAACTGCTTAATCGACCTATTAACTTCTTTCTCGCCATTGTCCGTCATCGAATTCCTTCCTTCAGAAATTGTACGCAAGAACTTATCATGTCTTCACTTGGAATCCCCCACCTCTTTCTCCGTCATGTGCTCTCTGACATGAAGTTCCTTCATTGCATCTGGAGGGGCTCTCTCCGCACCTATATCCTTCTTCCTCTCTTCCCACTTCATGTTCCTCCACGTACCACACGCAATGGCTGTCTTATTAACATCCCCAAATTTCGTCTTTCAATATCCCAACGTTCCCTGTTCTACCGCATTCCAAAGACGTTTAACTCCCTTCCTTCGCATTCACCCTCCCTGGACCTCTTCTCGTCACCCTCCGCTTTCAAATCCTTCCTTACTAACCAGGTCTGCAAATTAGTCCCATCTCCCCTGTCAACGTATCGCTAAGTCCCGGTCCAATTTCTCATGTTCTTTTGTATCTATTCTATTTTCTGTTATTATATCTGTTATAATTTTATATTTTGTTAATGCTTATAATTTATTTGTTTGGTAGTCATCCAATGTTAAAAGCCTTAGTGCCGTTTTTGGGACATTTTCAAATAATTAAATAAATAAATAATTTAACCGTTAAAGACTCCTATTGATAATGAGCTTAGCCTGAAGGAGGGAAACCCTTCCGTGACGTATATTTTAGCAAAACATTTTGGAGGCCCGTAGCTTCGTTCGTTGGTAATTTGTCGGTATGAACACCATAGGGAATACGTTTTCCCATCGATTACTCCTGCGACAAATGACCGATATATTATGATGACGAACGAAAGATTATGAACGATTTATATACGAACCTCGGGCTCTCAGTTGACATTATATTAATTGCTACAGTATCTTACAGGTAACGTGATCCAGACGCAAAACTGAGCCTATTTCAAATACTTGTATGCTTATAATCTTCCCTATGGCGGCCGGCTTTTACCGGCCTTGCGGACAGCTGCTATTGTTATCCTGTGGACTAGACAACCCTCGACACAAGGATTCTCCATAGTTTTGACTCAAGATTTCAAGAACGTACCTATTCTTTCCATTTCTTCTTCCGGGATTCGGCCGGGTTGTTGTTTTTCTGACTACGTTTCTCCTCCTCTCATGCAGACATCTTTAGATCGAAGATACGAGCGCTTCTTTTGGCTGGGTTAATGCAGTAGAGTTGGTGGGGTCGGTCACTTCTGTTTGGTTGTCATTTTTTGGCGTCAAAACCAGCATTTCGCGCCATTGTTTTCATTTTTCTCCCTCCGTTTTGTGGTAGCACTCTTTTCCACGTAGACGCTTGGTGGTGACCATCTTCCCTGTTCAGGTCGTTGGCGTGTTTTGTTATTTCGATAGCTTCCCTGAATAATCATGGAAATTATCGATTTTTCTTCGACTTCGGTTTCTTCGAAGTAGATCGAGCTACCTGAAGGAGGAGGAGAAAACTTCAGGGGAGGAGGAGCGTTGTCAAAGAGCGTCTACGCGGCGGAATCCGGGAAGAAGAAATGGGAAAAAATACCTGCTCGTCGCGGAAACCTTAGGCTTAACTTATTTGGAGAACGTATAGTATTTAAAGAAAGTATTTCTTGACTCCGATGTAGAAGAAGCGTTTTGATGCATTTAAAAAAATGTAAAATTGGTTGTAAAAGCCGCTTTACACGTTACAAATTATCATACATACGAATGTATCATAATTTGTCTTAGAAAATGAATGGAAATAGAGCAGGTTCTATTTCCTGTGCAGTCATTTAGACAGTCATACAATTGTCTGCCTTACTCGGTAAAATTTTCCTCTTGAAAGAGTTCATACATTCGTTTGTATATGCAGTAAAATGTACCGTGTATAGCGGCCGTGGTGCTAACTCGAATATTATATTTTGTCTTTTTTTACTTACTTATCCTTTCTATTTCATATTTTGTACTCTATTTGTGCTATTAGTTAGCAGTGTGTACAATCACCGCAGGGCTAGATTTTCTTGGTTGGCAACCTGAAGCCTTTCCGTATAGATAACTAAATATCTGCTATGCATGGTGAGGCCCAATCAGGACGCATAGTTTCAAATTCAAAATGCTACAGCCAGTGACAGTGCTCCTTAGCGACCAGCAGGTATATATATCTTTCCAACAACCTAGATATGAATTTGCGGGCGACTCCTTAATGATGACATCTTGGTTAGTCCGGAATCGTCAAAATTAACCATGCAATAATATAAAAAGTATAATATATAGGTATAAAAAGTATAGTATAGCCATTTTCAAAAGTATAATAACGTATGGATGTGAAGTCAGGCCTATAAAGGAACGTACTAAACAAACATTAAAAGCTACTGAGATGGATTTTTGGAGACGGTCTGTGGGACGATCGAGGATTGAAAGAGTTACAAATGAAAGAATACGACAGGTAATGAAAGTCGAGCACTATATAACGGAGGACATCATGACCAAGCAGCTAATCTGGTACGGGCTTGTAAAGAGAATGAACGAGGATAGACTACCAAGAAAGATCTTGGAGCTAACAATCCAAGGGAAAAGAGGAAGAGCTGGAAAGAGGGAGTGGACAAAGAAATTAGAGCGTTAGGATTGGAAGAAGATCTATGGAAGGACAAAGAGACTTGGAGGCTAGAAATCGGAAGACGTCAGATGACGTTATGAACCCATCCTACATACACATACATGATATAAAAAGTCAATCAATTACTTACTCTCTTACTTACAGAAATGGATTGCGTCTGACTTCTGTGCCATATTGAAATTTCATTCAACGTTCGAACATTCCACGGATGTTACCGAACTGGGCATAAAGTGGATGGTGAGGGCGCTTTCTGTTTTGGCCAAAACAATAACCTGTAACGTTGGCGTGGCCTGTCCACCATCTTTTTTACCCCGATATTCCTTTCCCGCTCACGGGCTGACGCACTAATTCCGCGTTTTTACCATTTTTTCCATCGATAACTTAACAGAAATCAGCATGAATTTATTAGCAAACGAATGTATCATGTACATAATGTACAAGAAAATGAATGTAATTAGAGCTGGTTTTATTTCCCGTTCATTCATTCGGACAATCATACAATATTCCACTTTACACGGTACAATTTCCCCCTTGAAGGAATTCATACATTCGTATGTAGAAAAAAAATGTACCGTGATGAGCGGCCATAATATGCATTCTCCTAAAATGCATTGTTTATTTATTTAAATTAATAATAATCCGCATTCTCAGTGAAAACTAAGGTAAAATCGAGTGTAATACGTAGGACTAAATAGCCAGTACATGTTTCAAAAACAATTTGCCTTAAATATCGAACAGATGGCTGAAATTATTTCTTTAAGTCCGCTAATTCGTCGATTCCGTGGTGCAACCCAAAGGAAAATAAGGAAAGAAGTTGTCGGTTGCTATTTATGTTGTCAGGCTAAAGTTTGATGACTTACTGTCTTCTCCGTCTACCTCAATGGTGGTCAAATTGGGGCGTAGCAAAAGTTGAGCGAGGGAGAATGGGAGGGGTATTTTTGTTGGAGTTGAAGGTTGAGAGTGCGTGGGTGGTGGACGGTGAAGGCCTGGCCGGCGTGTTTCGCCCTTCCCCGAGATCCTGTGCACGACCATTAAAGAGGGGATTGAGTTATTCCTCCCGCGGGCGGAGGTAATGAGGCCGCACACTGGGAACATGCCCCGCCGTACATACCACTGGACCGGACGGTGTACATATACATGCAATATATTTATATATGTATATACCTGCGAGGGGTAAGTCGGTGCGCGCCACCCGTGTTTTCCCGGAGTTATGTACGCACGGATCGGCCCACAATCCGTTCCCTTATCAGATGGAACCCTTTTAAGGACGTCTAATGACGACTTCACTCTCCCGGTTGTTGTATATACCGCCATTCTCTCTCTCTCTCTTTTTATATTCCTCCTCCTCATCCTCTTCTTCTTCGTTCGTGATTTCTTGGTCGTGGGAGTTCAGGATTTCTTTTTTTTCTTCTCGATTCGGAATGCCAATGCGGTCGACGTGAACGACTTTCTTTTTTTCCAATGTTTGTTTTCTTTTTTTTCTCCGGAGAGTCCGACCCGCCCCCTCTGCTCACCGTTGTGTCGAGGCTTAATGGTGGATCGCCTGAATGGTTCATCGTGCGAATATAATTGTATATCCACCTTGTCATATTTCTCGCCGCCCCTCTTTTCGAGATATGCGTCTAAAAAATTTGGTCATTTTCAATGCGAAATGGTATGCGTCTGCCCTCCGTACAGTTTATTTATTTGAAAATGTCCGAAAAACGGCACTAAGGCTTATTACATTGGGTGACCAACAAACAAATAAATTAGATGCATTAGCAAAATATAGATGATAATAATAATATCAAATCATGGAAAAAGAACAGAAGAACGTGGACGGGGACTTGGCGATTAGTAAACAGGTTATATGGGACTGATTCGCTCACGTGGTTAGTAAGGGTTTGAAAGCGAGGGGTGGAGAGAAGAGATCAAATAAGGGTGAATGCGAAGCCAGGGCGTTAAAAAAATTTGGACTGCGGTAGAATAGGGAACGCTGGGATATCGAAATATGAAATTTGCGGATGTTAATAAGGTACCTATTGTGTGTGCTACGATGAGGAACATGAAGTGGAAAGAGGAAGAGGGTTATTGATGCGGAGAGTACCACTCCAGATGCAGATGCTGAAGGAACTTCATGTCAGAGAGCAATTGTAGGAGAGAGAGGTGGGGGATTCCAAGGGAAGACAGGATAAATTGTTTTGTACAATTTCTGTGCGAAGCAATGCGATGACGGGCAATGGCGAGAAAGAAGTTAATACCCGTTACCATGATTTAAAAACTGAGGAATTTCTAATGCCTATATCTCGTTGTCAATTTGGCAGTGCGTACTTCATATGTTCCCTCATCTATTTTAACAGAGAAATCGATTTCCCATCGCAGTCAGTCATACAGGATCGTATTCCACCAAAATTATTTATATTTAATCTACGGATAGTTATAATATTCGTGGATTCTAGTTTATTCTATTTGTTCTGTATTATTCTAGATGGTGTGACATAAACCTTCGTCTAAGTCTCCTCTGCATCAGAAAATTTTTCTGTAAAGCATTATGGAAAATTGGTACGTGATACTTACCCGTTGGTACATGGGTTCATTGTTTCTTGGCACTCTTGGTGATTATGACTAAAACGGGGTGTGACTGACATCACCTAGAAAAGAAATAGACGGCGTTGTGTTAGATTTAGACTGTGTAGGATGCTTTTCCCCCTCAACTGTTTACGATGCCATGGCGACGCTCTTTGTTTGGGCCCCAACGCCGTCACTGCATTTCGTAGTCCTCTTGAAAATGAAGTGTTGGTTCAATAAATCTTACTCTTTGCAGTGTGGTTGATGATTTATGTGTTTTTCCTCGAGACAATCTCGTAACTTCTGCTTTTTTTCTCCTGTTACTTCAGGGCAAGGCGTCGGGACGCCGGGCGTCGGCGTGGGTCCGCTCCTGGGCGCAGGGTCGCCTCTACCGCCTCGGCACTTCCGTCCACGCTCACGCGGGCAAGGTGATCTTCGTCGCCACCCTTCTCATCGCGTGCTTCGCCGTCGGCCTCAAGTCCGCCTCTTCCGAGACCAGGGTACACAAGCTGTGGGTCGAAGGTAAGTGTCCCTTGTCAATCCATTACGCGAGATTGAAATCTTGCGGGGTCATGAAACTAAGTCGAGAAAATTCACCGTGAAAAATAAGGTTTGGCAAAATTGGAGCAAGTTTTTTATCACGATGAATGATTATTGGTCTACTTGCTGTATTGTTACGCGCATATGCGCCTGTATGAGTCAAATGTAATTTGTGCGATTTCGTAAAAAGATTATCGTTTTAGTGGAGACAATAGAATTATGCTTAGTCGAGAGTCCGGCATTAATATTGTTTCATTTACATTGGCTTCCTTAGGTGAATTATTATTGTTAACGTGAAATACTAGCGACTTTTTGATCAACTTCCTATCAGGATTGAAACATAAATGTCTTAAATGTGAACTAAACAGATTAATTATTGAAGATTTTATGGAGTGAGAGGGAATGGAAGACGAATTTAGAGAGGAAGGTGGTGTAAGAGTCGAAGAGGATTAATAGTTTGTGTTTTAAGAGTGAGAGAGATGAAGAAATGCGTGAGTGTAATAGAAGGGAAAGTGTTTTCTAAGGATTAGACGTTATGGAGAAAATTATTAAACGAGTGCCAATTCTCTTGGGCTAACTTTAACTATTTTTGTTTCTTTGCCTGCCCCGACTGGAAATGGCGTAATGGGGTAATGCGTATCGTGTCTTAAGCGGGGTGTGAGTCAGAAGCTAACACGCCATGCCGTGGTCTCTACGAGGAAAATAAAAATTTCATGAGTTTGAGGTCGACATGGCGGATATTCTTTTCCCCCAATGGTATATCTTGGAAAGTTGAAAGTTCCTGGCACTTTCGCAGAAAACTATTTTTGGCCTGAGCATGTGCTATTTTAATAAATTGCAACTAGTAGAATGTGAGTGAAGAGGGGCTTTCGTTTAAATAATATCACTTTAACCATTCTCAAATTCTGCCAGCGCCCCAATCTTCTTTTCACCGGATCTAAGTGCCAGTAACTCTCAACCGAGCTGTAAGTATACGTGTATGAAGAACTGGCTGATTAGACTAGTAAGAGATTGTGAAAATTATTTTTTCCCGTGTCGTATTCACGAACGCAGCTACGAAAAATTATGACACTAAATTTGACCAAAATATACCACACTAATCGTCGCCTCCCTACCTCCATTCCTTTTTCCTCTATCCAGATTTTGAATCTATGGTGTCACAACATCCTCTGTCACGCGCCCTTGCGGCGTGTCGAGGGTAGTTCGAAGGTCAAGGTGAAAATCTCGTCGAATCCTCGTGAACGGAAACAATTTTCCTCGTAATTTTGCATCAAAACACAGTAGTTCTCAAGTCAGCGTAAGTTACCGCCCGATAAACGAAAACCTCAATAACTTCCTTCTGACATAAAATTTTAGTGCGGGCTAGTATTTTACCCGGAATCAAGTATCTGAAGTAGCTTTTAGAACTATAACTATTTCAATATCTCGGTCAAAGTAGGTGTATATCTCCCCATCTCGAATGCCATGTGCCTGACACGCCCCCTTTTATGCGTGGGACCAGTCCAGTATGTTCCAACTTCCTTTACTCAAGTATGTGCTTTGCCCACCCGCCGGGAATTGTTCCGTTCCGCTGTCACAAATGTCTCAATCGTTGGCGCCGAATCCGTAGGTGTTCCTATAAAATCGCGTTCTTTAATGCTCGGGAAACCGGATATCGTTGTTTCCCATCTCCTCCTGTCTGTCGTGGAGTGGTTTCAGGCTATCATGGGGCACGGGTTTCCCCCCCCCCCCCCCGACCGTCTCGAATTTCAGAGTGCTAAATTATCCTTGGATTTCCGCATCAGCTCTGGGATGTTATCTGTTCGCTCCCTGCTCGTATTATTTCGTTTCGTGACTTTGCGCTTCACGTCTGCTGTATCTTTTGAGGGAGGCCCCTCTCGATACACTGTTGATTTCCGTGTCAGTGACTCGTGCCTCTCCGTGTGATGCCTTATTTTTTTCCAGTCCCAGCGTGCGAAAATAAACCTATAGGTTAACTGTGCGTTTCACGATACGTTTTTGTCACGAGTGAATTGTTTTGAGACAAAGTGTACTAGGGAAATTATATGTAACTTTCGTGCCGATTGTTTCTGGGGTCAAATTCGAAATTTTTTATTTATTTTTAAAATTTATCTTCACTACCCCGTATGCAGCGCATTTGGCCGATTTAAGTCGGGTGAATAACAACAACAACATACGAACACCCATGCCCTGAGTGGTGATAATTCCACCCTGGCGGGATTCGAACCCGCAAGCGAGAACTTCATCCCGTCACCATCAGGGCTGGCCGCCAATGTGTGAATTTTATAGTGAAAATAGCATTCGTCCTCACTGTATTCGAACCCAGACCCTACAATTCCGCGCAGAGTGCTCTAAAACTGTTTAGCTACCTAGACGTCTTCCTTCATCGGGAATATCCTGGAGGCATGAAGGGAAAGTGCTCTCCCGAGGTACCGTAAATATAATTATATTGGTTGGTTATTTGAGGAGGGGACCGACAACTGAGATCATTAGCGCCAATGAGGTCCGGCGGGTAGTTAGGTTTGTTTAGGACCTTTGGGGAATGGAGGAAGGGTGGAGAGAAACCCGGTGTCGGCAGTAGTCTGCTCTACGAAAGGCCCCACGGTTTATCTTTTCATCCGAACGAACGGAGTACTGGATTTGAAGTACCCTCCACGAGATACCCAAGTGGGATTCAGGTTTCCTCCGAAAAGTATCAATCTCAGCCGGGATTTGAACCTTGGCCATCGATATGGTGAGCAGTTCTCCATCCGCCACACCAGCCCGATCCTCCATGATGTCATAAAGTGCATGTGTGCGTGTGCAAAGTGTCTCTGTCTCCACGATTTGAAGCCAAGTTTAAATGTATGAGTGTTAAGAATTTAAGGAACAGCGGAACAGAGGGTCTAGAAACCTTAATGGATTCACTAGCACATGATCAAATAAATGGACCGCACGGAATGCAAGTTACAGTGGAACATCTGATACGCGTTCTTTTCTACGTCCTCGTTTGCAACCGAATATTGGGGGTGTCTTAAATGACATGTTATCGTTGTGCGTGAGAGGATGGGTAATACGAAGAACATGTTGAACATTAGAGCTGGACAAGAACATACTAGTGCATATTCTCCTCGAGGTAAGGAAGAGAAGCTTTTCTTGCGTCCCATGATTTTTTAATGAAGTTAATTCAATTTTATTTAATTTCCCTTACCTTTTGTACATGTCGGTGAGCATTGAACTCATTTTTCATTCAAAGAGCATACACAATTTTTTGGGACACTCGATTATTTGTACTCGGATCGGGAAATTTACATACCTGTTTGATAAAAATACATGCTTGGTTTCTAGGTGCCCAGCGTACGATTGCGGAAAACCTTAGTGCTTCGATGTATTCGTGTGTTTTTAGTTTCCCTCCTCCAAGTATCTTTTCACTTCATTAAACTCGTTTTTGTCCTCGCGCAATTAAAGCTGAGCACGCCAAACCCCCTGTAATTAGGTGCCGATTATTATTTTTTTACGGACGAACTAATGTTTTAATTATCCTCCACCCGATTTTATCGCTACCCTCATCCTTACCTTTTTTAATAGGCGATTGATTGGTCCCTCGTAAATAATTTTTCCCGTGCGTGCGTCCCGGCCTTTTTTACGCCCTTTGTTCCCCTAACTAAGGCCGCAGTTGTGTCTTTAAATCACTCTCTCTGATGGCCGGTTTATCGAAAAAAAATTTTGTTGTCTTAGACATAGGGTGTGTTCTCAGTTGTCAACAATGGCAGGCGAGTAACGTAGCGTGATACCGTCGTGAGAGGGCACGGTAAAAAAATTAAAATAAGACTTGGTAAAATCGGTATTGACGAAGAATAAGCTTTACAGCGCTGTCTAGGACACAATCCTCTGCTGCTCTTTTTTGTCATTCGTTTCTCGTTTGTTCGCTAGTGTGTTAGATTGAAAAAAGAGTTAAGGATAAAAAATTAAGTGTTCAAGAAGTTAAAAACAGGGGAAAGTGTAAACAATAATCTCTTTGTATATTTCACTGTAGACTTGTCCATTACGAAACCAGAGATTTTTGTAATTTTTCCCACTAGGATGGAGAAATTAATCATAATCACGCCTTGCACTATGAACACAACTAGAGGGGATAGCTTAATATTTAGACGCCAGTGGCATAACAGCTTTAAACTGATTTTCAGATTGCGGGCGTCTTGGGCATGTTATTTTGCCTTTAATTGATGAAATACGAGCTGATGGCGTTTAATCCGTTTTAACTGTTTCTATTTATGAACTCATGCCGTTGCCAAAAACTTGAAACCATAAAAGGTCCTGTATCATTAAGTTCTCATCGAGTGTCGGTTGAATTTAAATCACTTTCTGACATTAGTTTTCATTGGGTTACTAATGAAAATATTATGAAAAATGTAATTCCCGACCTTTCGCCTAAATAATGGTCCATTAAATGAGAAATGCCTTTTCGTACCGCTTATTTGATTTAAATCATGAATTTTTATGCTCATATAAAGTATATGTTTATGAATGAATTTGCATTAAACTGTAAAAGAACGAGAGTTTGATTCCATTAAAACCGCGGCCACTCTAAGCTTGAACGAAAAAACTTATTCTTTGAGCGGATACATCAGCAACTTGAGAATATAATTTTAAGGGTTAATCGGAATTTGGCTTTCAGAGATGGAAAAGGTTTGGTTGTCGCTTGTCCTTATGGATCACGAGGGCCATAATGAATACGTTCTCGTGTTGCTCTTGAAGGGATAGCACCACTCGTTTTTGTGTGCGTTCCTTTATTCGTTACCTAAGACCTTTTTGTGAGTTGGGTTTCTCGGGAGGGATGACGTTTTCTTCGCCGCCGTCTGGGAATTAACTTTCGTGATCACGTGCTCATTATTCCTCTCTTCCCAACCCAACCTCCATCTGCCTTCCGCCCAGCCTCCACGTATATTCCTTCCATTTCCCCGCTTCAACCAAATCATTTTTGTAATCCCACGAAATTTTTAAACCGTCCCCGGGGTGGATACCTTTCAGGATTGTTTCTTTTTCCGTGCCTTCTTCTTCAACCTTTCCATTTCCTCGTCTGGACCGGTGCATTTGGTTGCCGTGGTTGCGTGATGCCTCCTTTTCCAAGATAAACTTGCCTATCGACGTAATAAGCCTACCACTACCAAGACTAACGTCTGCGAGGCGGAAGTAGTGAGAATACTGTGTGCTGCCATCGCCTGGAATGCAAATAAGCTAGCGAAAATCAAGCGGTCAATTGCTAACGAAATCGTCACCCGCATGTTTACGCATAATCCTGCGTCCAAAGTGTTGCACCTTCTCATCCATCTTGTTTGATTATTGCGGTTCATCGTAACGTTTTCATCCCAATGTATAAGTGGAGGACCTTTCGTGAGCAGTTCTTCGTCCATCAACTGTGACTGACTGTGCATCCCTAATTGATTTTGTTTTTTAGGGGGCTAATACCGACGCCGGGTTTCTCTCCTCCTTTCCTACTTTCCCTCACAAACCCATTACTGGGACTGAAATACCTCGTCTCGACCAAGGCAAAGGTAGTGAATTAGGTCGACTCAAGGAAGACAGAAGTTTCGAGGGGCTCAAGATAGATCTGATGCCGAGGAAGTAATATGCGGGGAACTGATAACATAACCCATAAATGGGGAAGTAGTGGTATGAAATGTCGTAAAACAACTGATCCGCTGGGAGAGTACACAATGGCGATGATTGTGCAGAGTGCAGTCAGGAAGGCCGACAGAACTTTAACGGTATCACAGGCAACTCCTTTGCCAGTCTGCAGAAAAGTTACAAGTAGCTTGAATATTTTGGTGTGTTTTGCTAGGCCTTGAGGCTTCCCCTTCCAAAGGACCGGAGTTCGAGTCTTGGAAATTTTTCAGTGGAATCCCTACCCCTCTTTGTGAGTCTAAAGGCCGCTTTGCTCGGTGCATCATATTGTACAAACGAATGCATCATAGAATGTACAAGAAAATGAGTGAAATTAGAGCTGGTTCTTTTTCCCGTTCAGTTATTCAGTCAATCATACAATATACCGTTATAGATGGTACTATTTTCCTCATAAAAGAGTTCTTACATTCCCTTTCTACAATAAAATGTATAAAGCGGTCTTGAGAGTTACTCGAATGTTATATTTTTTTCACTCTTTAATTTTCCTATTTGTACTCCATTTGTGATATTGTTTTACAGTGCTATACAATCACCACAGGGCTTTATTTCCTTAGTAGGCAACCTGAAGCCTTTTCGTATCGATAACTATACATCTATTATGTGTGGCGAGGCCCTATCAAACTCTTAGTTTCAAAGTCAAAATGTTACTGCCGTTAAGCCATTCAGACAGACAGATTTTCCCGTTCAGTCATTCGGGCAATCATACAATATGCTGCTTTTGACGGTACAATTTTCCTCATGAAAGAGTTCATGCATTCGTTTCTACAATAAAATGTACCGTGTAAAGCGACCTTAAAGCGTAGTACGTCTACATCTACATCTACGTAATACCCTGCGAGCCACCACGAGGGTGTGTGGCAGGGGGTGAAGATCAGCAAACATGCACTATTTACATGCAACTAGTATATATAAGGGAGACAAGCTAGAAAATAGGGTCACGTGGAGCTAGATGGTTAGTATCTACATAATAAGGAAGGGATTTTTGGTTGTTATTACTTGCATCATGCACTACAGACTACTCTAACTATATATCACCTACCTATCCCTTTGCTACGCTGCCTATTGTTCTCTCTTATAGTACGCGGGAAAAATGACATTTTAAATCTATCGGCACGACAATCTATCTCTCTAATCTTGTTAAGATGATCAAACCTAGCATAATACGCAGGGGTTCTTAATAGTACTCCGACCCATGAGCACCTTTTCGTAAAGAGTAGGTTTAGTGCCTCTGCTGACTTTCCCTCCAGCCTACCACCATATCCTCAAATCAATCCTTCCCTAACCAACTTACTAACTCCCCTACTCGTAATGGCGCTAATTATCTCAATTTTCGGTCGCCTCCCCCAAAATAACCAATCAGTCCTCCACGTACTCAATTCTTTCTTTCTCCCTTCCCAACCCCATCTCGTCTCTCCGTAATCATTCTTTAATCCCACGAAATTTTCACCTCCCACGGGATGGGATGCCTACCTTCCTGAGGTTGTTATTTTATTTTTTTTCCAACCGCGTAGTCTCCTCTCGGAGCCTCCTTCTCCTCTCGACTGTTCTCGAGCGGTCGAGAGAGTTCTGGAGGCTCGCCGGCCTCGCTCTCCTCCTCCCTCCCTCCCCCCACCCGCCCTCTCTCATCCCCCTCGGTTCACCCCGCGGAATAATATCTCATTTCGCCGTCATTGATGTGACTTAAAAACTCGCCCGCTCCTCGGGCATCCAGCCGCTCCGGCCTCCTCCTCCTCCTCCTCCTGCCCGCCCCCTAATACCTCCGCTCCGCCCGCCTAATGACTCAATCTCCTTCCTCTCTCTGGCGGCCTCTTCTCTCTCTGCGTGGCGGTCGGGATGGCCAACAGCCCGGCTCCTTTCACGGCCATCCACCCGTCTCCCCCTTACATTATACTACTTTTTCATTCCGTTTAAGGTGGTTGGAGCGATTTTTGTCCACCTGCAGATTTGCGTGAAGCTTCGCATGCGCGTTTTCGTCCGTGATGAATATAGGTGGAAGCGAAATGAATGATTTTTTTGAGCCGATTATGTTTTTTGACTATTTGATGGTATTTTTTAACTTCGAAGTAGCCTCGAGATACATGTCATATATTTCGTTATAATGCGGTTACATGTGTACTGATTTGCTCCTAAACGTGTAATAGTACGTTTCTAATAATGATAGTTGCTGATTACAACTCTATATGTGTCTCGCTCGTTCAGATATTCGAAAAAAAATACATATTTCAGCATTATTTCGACTACCGAAATGACTCATAATAAAAACGTTGTTCAATTCCTCTATTTTTGAGTGCTGTTTACCGGTTTCGACGTCTTTAGCGTCGTTTTCAAGACTAACTTGGTCTTGAAAATGACGCTGTAGACGTCGATACGACTAGTCAGCATTTGAACATAGTAGAAATGAACGTTTTTATTATAATTTTTTCCTTAAAGATTCGATGCGTTTAGACCTTCTTTAACGTAGAGTTCGGTGGCCTATAAAGCAATTCGGTTCCTATCCGCTTAACCTTTCAGTGTGGCTTTCGTCTCACTGTCGTATTTGTGGTAGTTGGTACCCGGGGATCTAATTAATTCTCTTTAATTCCGTGGCACGGATGCGTTGGGCACCATCTCCAGCTCTTCTCAATGGAATACTTTCATGATATGACTCAGGAAGACAAAACTTTGCAATTCTGCAATTATTTCTTGGTACGACCAGCTTCGTAGCTAAGTTACATTTTCGGGTCATGTTTAATGAATTCATTGTGTTATAACAGAAGTTTAACCGTTCGATTTTACATTCACTTTAAAGTTTTTCCACCAAGCCAAGGAAGCTAGTAATGGTCTGATTTTAGTGTATTTGATTTGATACACATAAAGCGGTATCCGGCTCATTGCTTTAGAATTCCATAGTGTAACACCTGGTAACAACCTGATACATGCTCATATATATATTTCCGTTTTCCATTATCTCCGTTTTTGTACTAATGCCGGCCCTGTTGGCGACGGGGTAAAGACCTTGCCTGCTAAACCGAGGGAGAGTCCCGCCTGGGTAGAATTATTACCACTCAGGACATGGGGTTTGTGTACATGTATTGTCGTCATTATTCACCGGACACAAATTAAACAAATGCGCTGCGTTCTGGGTAGTAAATTTAAAAAAATTAGCAAATTAGACCTGACCGGGACTAACTGTTATTTTGGTGTCTTTGGTGAGTGGATTTTTTAGGGAAGTGGTATCCCTCCTTAGCTGTAGAAGTTAAATTTTTAAGTTTTACGTATATTTCATTCACAATATCTTTTGCGCCGAGCATTTGATCTTCGTGCATCGCCCGCTGGGGTTCGGTACCGTATTGCGAGGAAGGAACGGGAGATGATTCCTTTTTCGCCACATTGCGGTGGATGAACTTTCCCTCCCAGTGTGGTCTCCCAGCACTGTGGACTCCCGCCTTCTCGCCGCTACCTCGGAAAGAGGTATACGAGGAGGAAAAAAAAGGTAGGGGTCCCTATAGAATGGTAGGAGGAGAGCGTTTCTCGGAATTGGTGAGGTCCGCCTGCCCAGGACGGTTGGAGACATCATTATCATCTTTTTCCTCTCTCCAATGGCATCCTCCCTCTCCTCCTCGCCCGAAAAGCGGTGTTTCTTCTCTCCTCCGCCCATGCGAGTTCGTGTGAGATGGATCCCTTCACCTCTCATGCCTCCTACCGTATATATAACGTAAGCCCATCTCATTCCAACCTTTTTTCCTCTCTCCCTTCCTTCTCCGGCCGCAAGCTGGGCAATAGCCCTGAGGTTCGGGCCGCGTCTTCATTATACCCTGGGTTTTCTCCCCCGGTCGTGTGTGGGGGATTTTTGTGGGCGCAGGGCCGAGGGTCCCCGGAAAGGGTAGGGCCCCTTATCCGCCCCTCCGCTCCCTCCTGCACTCACCTACCGCACAGGTTTCTCTCTCTCTTGGGGTTGGCCAGCCTCTTAAATCCTTGTAAAGTCAGGGAAACCCCGTCGTTAGGGTACCAACACGTTGGGAAAGGGGAGGCTAGGAATACGTCTCAATCCTTTCCCTTCTGATTATATATTTGCGGACTCAGTTGTGCGGAGGTTCTATCATTAGGGCAATTTTGCTCATGAGTGTCACTGCCACTAGTACGATTTTTCACCATCAAGGGCATAGTGCAGTATCCTGGTTCTAAAGGGCATAATCCTATTTCTGTTCAAATAAAAAAATTATCGCCTATTCCAATTGTCGTCTTCCGATAGGTGCGTTTATGCCGTGTTTTACATAGAAAATTTAATTCCTAGGAGGGCGTGTACCGACCACTTGGTAAGAGCAAATAGTATTGGAAAGTTTAGGTTGCCGATTATAGCGGTCAATTCTCGAAAATTATTTGCTGTAGATATGTTTCTCCTTTTCTGATGAGTTCCCTGATCGGCCGATTTGTATATTGACTTCAGGGCTGGTTGGTTTCAGCTTTTTTTTTATCGTTTGCCATCTTTCGTGGATGATGCGAGGGTATTGTATTGGTATTTGGCTTTTATTTTGGTTTTGCTGCCTTCAGCGTCCGGGCTTCATCGGCAAAAAAGAGCTTGCTCTAAGTCTATATTTTCACATCCTTCTCTCCTCTTCATCAGCTTAAAATACCCACCTTGATTCATTTAATTAATCGGTTACACTGCTATGCTATGGCAACAAAATCGTAGCATTTTATCAGACCTACCTCGTCAGAAGTGGATGAAGAACACATTAAATATTAGAAGTTTTATTTTTATTTGTTATTTTTATTAGCATATTCAATCAACGTTTGGAACTTTCCTATTGGTGATACTTAGTTGACTTGCGGCATTGAAAGCGAACGTGATTTGCTAACTTTCTCTCTCTCTGTAGTTAGCAATCCACTTATTGGTTTGTAACACCAAGTCGCCGTCTGTCTCGGGTCATTCTTGTAATTTCCACTTATTTGGAGCAGTTGACGCGTCTTCCAGGATTTGATGTGTGTATTGATCCCTTTCTCTGCCCCGATGGTTTTCCTTTTCTTCCATTCCTTCCAAAATGGTTTACAGAAATCTCTACTAACTTTATGTCCTTACTTATCGTGACATTCTTACATTCTACGTGTAAATTCCTGCACTCCGTGCTTACATTCTCATTCTCTGGCCTTAATATACTCCCCACCCATACGGAGATTCGGCCCCGGACGAGGGAACGTGAGTGTCTGCGCTGGCCTTATACATCAGCCGCAGGGGCCCGGAGCAAACGAGCGCCCTGCGCGCCGGGTGGTCGATCGCAAAAACGAAAGACAAAAGAGGAGACGCGACCGCAAATCGTATGGCGGCCGCGAAAGATATTTTACCCCTCTCCTCCCCCATCCGGTAGATTACGCGCTAAATTACCCAGCGGAATGAATTCTGTTCCCCCATCCCTACCCAGACCCCTCTTCTTCTGTCTCCTCCGCCACAGCACCACGTATATTAACGTGCCATCCGATTTGTAACGCGGCTAATAGAAGGGACTTCTGAGGGACCATTCGAGCTCCGATTATTTTTTTTATTCGCGGAAAAATTCATTCTTGTGAATGAATGAACGCCATTCTGCGCCCGTTGAAAATTCTGCAAGCTTCATCTCCGTACAGAAACTATTCTTCTGTGAAATATTTGTCTTTGTAAGTGATCGTTGATTCCTATGCAAATATTCACTCCTAAATTAGATGTAGCGAGGTGACTGCGAGTGTACCAGTTCGATACTTCGTGATATTTGGAAGGAACTACTCTTAAAAACGCTAGGAATCATTTGCTTAGTACCCTGCAGGCCCACCTAAAATTCCGTTCCGTCCAAAATTACGTTCGGTTTTATTGAAACTAGCGCGTTAAATTAGGTGTTATTTAAGCCGTGTCCCAATTCGTTAGGCATTAGGGAGGATGCGGTTAGCTAGCTAAATATTTAGATGCCTTTCGCTAAGGGAGCTTGATTTGGGACATCCTTTGCTAGTGTTGCCGTCTACCGAGCTGGACACGAATGAAAAACATATGAGTAATTAATAAAGGACTGAATAAAACAAATGAAACCTGAAATAAAGACATTTTTGACGCCTGTGGCTACCGTCGGGTGCGTTGTGAGATTTGGAAAGTGAAATTACATTTTTTCATCCATTTCGTTGTCTGGAGATTCGTTAGTTTTTAGTTTTCGGGGTATTTAAATTTGTGTAGGTGTTCTGGGATTTAAATTCGTTTTATTTAAGTGTACTAAGTAAAATTTTTCTTTTGTAGTCTGGTGTTGGTTTGTGAAATTCTAGAGAATTCTTTCACAACAGACAAAACGCTTGCCATGTTTGCCACTTTTCAACTACTTCCTTGGGTACAAGCGGTGCGAGTTTCCTTGTACGACGCATGCTGCGCTTTGCATGGTGGGAAATTCAATATGGAGGCGGATTTAGGATAAACTCCATCTACCCTAAATTTCACCCCCGAGAAAGGCACCTAAATCCGCTCCCCCATGATGCCTAACGAATTGGGACACACTTCAAGATGGCGTCCTCCCTAAATCTGCCGATTTAGCTGCCTAAATGGCGAATTGGGACACAGCTTTAAAGTGTCACTATAAAAAATGACAAATGCATTTAGGCAAATAGGCATGTGCCCACCCAGGGGTCGACTATTTTCCTTCACGTCGCTATGTAATCTAATGAAGTTGACAGTGGTGCCACATCTACATGTCAGTCGTCGACAGCGTTCTGTTACTGATGGAAGTGCTTTGAAATTGCATTCGGAGTCCTGGGGTCTGGAAAATCATAGCATACCGATTACTCCGAATACTTTTTAGTTTTCCGCAGAATAGAATCCAGGCGTGCGAATAGTTTATGTAAAAAAAGCTGCCCACCTCGCTTGCGTGGGTGACGTTTTCCCAGTCAGTCAGCGAGTTACTACGGTCATTGCTGTGACGCCCGTTCATTCGGCTAGCAGTTAAATTTGTAAATTTAGATGTCTCGCTCCTATCAGGGGTGGAATTTCTCAGCGAGAAAGAGACAATTGTCAAGCCATGTATTGTTTATCCGTGGAAATGGGCATCACAAAAATTGTTGTATATAAATAATTATACATAGTAAAATTCGCGAGAAAGTTAGCATTCTCCTATACACATGTGGATGAGGTATAGATTAAGAAGTTGAGTGAAAAACGTCTTCACGGAAGAAATTGAAGCCTGTTTATCTGCAAAAAAATCTTCCGCCGATTGACTATCATGTACAAATTAATATTGAATAGGTTCTTTATTTACTGTTTTTGCGTTTTTTTAAATTGATAAGTCATTAGAGTATAGACCATTACACTTGGACTGCTAATACCCTATGTTTTCAGCATTTTGGTTATTCAATACGGCCGATTGCGGATTTTAATGACTCAAGTACGCTAGAGTACCGTAATTCCCCTACATTTGAGTACCATAATGTTTAATCAAAATCTATTCTCTTCTATGTCAGGGATTGTGTTTTCCTAGCCGGTGGGATAGTGAGTTTTTCCCCGTCTCACTTTTCCGCCGCGCATGTCAGCCGTCTAGATTCGCGGCCTTCCGTTCGTCCGAAATTCATTTATTTACTCAACCGTTCGACCGAATCCATCTTCTTCCCCTTCTCCTCCTCCTCCCGTCTTTACCCCTCCCCCTTCCCCCACAACCACATCTCGTCGCGAAGCAAACATTTCAAGGCATCACCCAGCGTGCTCGCGTCAGAGTCGTGAATCACTCTTCCGCGTCCCGAGATTCATTTGTTTTCGTTCGGCGTGTGCGCGCGTACATGGATGTGTGTGTGTAGTGGTAGTAGTTAAGTCGGTACCGTCGTGACTTCATTAGTCAACTGACATGATGTACTGTTTTGCGATTGGTTTTTAAGTGTGTGCCGGCGTAAATCATTGGCTTGTCCATCCGCGATGCCTGACCGCATTGTTGTGAAGGTTATTTGTTCCTCCTTGAGCGAGAGTCTCGTTTTTCTCACGTGCATTACGTGCCGATTCTCGTACTCAGGATAATTTTTCCCTTCGAAGCTCGGGTAGGTGAAATAATGTACTGGATGAGGGAAATTTTATCGATGATTGGTGAACTGTTTGAGGAACCCGGGAAAAGGATGTAAACAGTTTCGCGTCAGTAACTTACGTTTAATTTATATCACCGTTTTCAGTGCTTCAGCCACCCATATTTATTTTTCCTCGATAATTTCCTCTTCCATTTCACCCTCGTTTTACAAACCTCGTGAAGATGCTTCAAAGGAATATATTTAATCGGGGATTTTCGCGTAATTAGTGATAATCGGAATTTTAAATGATCCCGAGGTGGTGGGGACACAATTATGCGAAAATAAGTTTATTTAAATCGCCTCGTAAGATAAGCATTGCGCTGTGGATATGATTCTTCACTTTAATCAAGACTTTGTTGTGCTGTTCATGTGCAAAGAACGTTTCTACCACGTCTCTGGCGGCTTCATTAAGTCTATACGTTTCCGACTCTGCGGTCGCATATCACTGCTTGTGTTCTATTGGGATTTTGGACTAATTGTCTGTGGTTGAAGGCATCGTTAAGTGTGCGTTTTGCGTTTCGTAAATAAAAAATACGATTCTGCCAAACCCACCGAAGATGGACTGTCAAACTTACAGTTACTTTATCCTGTTGGTCAACTATCTTACCTGAAGTTAGTCCAAGATTATAGCACAGTTGACAGTTAAAAATACAGCCAATAAGTTATCACGTACGTTGTCGTTTAAGGGAAGGAAATCACGCAGTAGAATCATGGATGGTGACCTTTTTTTAATTCTAAGATCGTGAAGAAATTGTATTTTCATTTCTTTTCGAGCCAAGACAGTAAATTACAATCGCGCTGTAATCTAGGACGGGATTCTTGATCGAATGCATTTGGTACTCTCTTTCTGGAATCCATATAACTTGGTGCAATCCAATAGGTCCTCGAATGATCATGCGTCCCCTCATAGATGTTTCGAGTGCTTTTAATGTTGAATAACTAGTGTTAAATTGTCTGGTATTTCATTTCTCTGCGAGCGAGTCTTCCTTTCCTCAATTTATTTACCCGAAAATTTTCCATGAGCTGATGCTCACCCTGGATAATTGACCAAAAGCCTATACCTACCCGTATATTTTATTCTGTTTCATATTGTTTCATTTGGCTATACATTTTGCGGAGAGTCTCGTTTTCATTAAATTACCCCGTGGTTTTTCCTGATGTCAAGCTGCAAATTCTGCGACTACCTATGGGTCTAATAGCCACAGGAAAGTAGAATAATTCGGATTTCGGTGCATGTTACGCAGTGAAGTTCTTGTTTGCTGGGCCCAAGCTAATCCACCTGTGGCCATCGCATGCAACAGGTGTCCCCTTTTGGGTTCGTCCGCACGACGTCGAATTTTCACCGCCAGCACTTACCGCACGCCATTGGATCTTGTTGACGTGAGCAGTTTATAATTCGTGATGCAAAATTTCTTTATTTTTCTCCCATTATGGCAAATAGCAGACGATGCGAATCGTGATGTGAATAAGGGGGTTAATTAATGAATGAATATTTTTTGTGAAAGGAGAAACCTAAATGTGCGCAGTGAAATAAAAGATAAAATCTCCAAAAGCCGTAAACAATTGGCACCCTTCGTCAACAAACACTAAATTTATTGTGTTGGTATGCTGGGAAAACCACAGCAGAGACCAACCACAGCCTCTCAACCAAGAATACCCCCCTGTGATGGTTTACGGGAATGTTACTTCCTCGCCAGGGACCAAACACAGACGCACACACACAACCAAATAGGATCCTTTGCAAGGGCTAATGGGACCCCGCTAAGGATGTTTTGGTTATAACCTGGGATCCTTCACAGGGCTTATGATACCCCGCTAAGGATGCCCGGTTATTTACGCAAGCACACTCACAAGCACACAAAATCACTCACACACACAAATGGGCTCAACTTCTGGGAGAAACAGCTCAAAAAGAGCGTGGTCAAATCAACACAACAGGACGAGGGTGGGGGTCGAATACGCGTATTTCGGCTACAAAGTAGCCCTCTTCAGCGAGCTGAAGGTAACACGTCACTTCAACGCAGGGTTGAAGTGAGCAGTTGAAGTCTAAATGTGCGCATTTCTGTTCATGCAAAAATATACTAACGGTGCTTAATTATTTGCTTACTCAAAGGAACAGAGGTAAGATTGGCGGTCTTCACCTTGTGACTCCGCGTTGCTGCTTATTTGATGCGGCAACGGCAATAAAGTGTTCGTTATACGCGAATATTTCTCTTCCGACTATGATTTCGACAGTGAGCTTCCAAATATACTATGATTGATATACGACGGCTGACTGAAATAGTGAGATCGACTGTCATACTTGAAAGGAGTCGCGCTCGGAATTTAAATGTGCAAATGCGAGAGACACTTATTTCTATAGTTTTTCCCCCAAGAATGTCCAAATACTTTAATGGAAAAAGTCTTCAAGTTCTTCGCAACCCACCCGTGGAACACCTCGATTGAGTCTTTCGTGCTCTTTGTGGTGCACCTTCTCTAATTCAGTGAGGTCACGCAACACCTGCCGTACCCCCGCGGAAGATAACGCGGTCAAAACTTTTTTTTTCTCCCCCCAATTGGGATTCCGCTCGCCTTGTCTGGGGCGCCCGAGCAGAATCACAAAACACTTCCTCTTCCTCCGCGTCGTCTCCCTCGCTCACGACAGGCCTCTCTCTCTCTCTTCATGAAAGAAAAGTCTCCTCGGCCCGTTTCTCTCCGTATACATACCTCCTCTCTCGTTCCCTCTCCCCTTTAATCTCTCTCTCTCTCTCCCTTTCGTCCTGGAAAGTTTTCCTCAAAAGAACACGCTTCGGACTCTTCGGTGTCCCTTTCGTCGCGAATCGTGAGCTGCGTGATGAGCGAGGAGTTGGGTATGGGACTCATGAATCTGAATAGTGCCGGGTTGGTCCGGGATACCCCAGTAAATTAAGGCATTTCGAGTACGATGTGATTGTTCTTAAGATTCAATGAGTTTTAGTCCTGATTTTTAACGAAAAACGTCCAACATGATCAAATATACGAAAATATCAGCCACCTAATAGCATATTTTTGATACTCTCTGTAAACGATGGTAGCTATAGCTAGTTAATATGTCTGATAGCTAATTAATAAGTCTGTTTTTATGTAAAATTTGCGATACGTTTTCATTTTTATTTTATTCAATAACATTTAAAAAGTCATGTGCATTACACTTTTGTTGCTTGGAACTGGACTGGACTGTGGAATAATTCAATTATATATGTTATAGTTACCTGTTACAGCAGTAATCAAATTATTTATTTTTACCTTAATGTTACCGTTATTTTCTAAGAATGTAATCAATGTCTGTTTTTATGCAGATTTTGAATTAGGTATTCATTTAGTATTTATTTAATAACAATTCAAATTTCACGTACTTCATACTTTTGTTGCTTTAAGGGGTATGTACCCCGAGCATCGAATAAATCCATTCTATTCTATTTTAGAAATTAGGTCTACCTTCATGGCTAACTAAGGTCACTCCCCGATTTAACCAGAGATATAACATTTTTTGCATTCTCTGTCGGAGTAATAAAACGTTATTATTATTATTATTTGCCGAAAAATAGCGACTATTTTCCATGAAAGTGGTGTGCGCATGTATTCCAGAGAAAGACCTAATTTATAAATTGATTAATCTCTGACGCGTAGGTCTTATCTGAAGTTTAACCGTGTTAGTTTTTCTCTTTCCTCTGCTAATTTTCAAAAGTAAATAAATTATACAACGCAGGTATTCTGACGAAGAAACAACGAAACTCCAGTTGTTAAGGCGTGCTATGCGTTAGGTATGAATGAAAGAGGTAAAATTGACCCCTTTTTTTTTCAGTGCCGTGAGCCGATAAATCGGCTTTTGATTCTCCGGTGAATAGTGCCGAGGGCCGATATATGGCCTCATGGGCAGACTAATGTTTACGAAATCACAGCTTTGTAGTATAGACGTTTAAAATTGTTTTAAAACTTTTAGACAATATAATGCACAAATATTCATATTTCGATTTAAAAAATATTGTTGATATCCTCGTAAGCAAATTCACAATTTACGGGATATCCTATCGTTTGTTTACCTGGCTATAGCGTCGTCTTTTTTTTGTCGTCAATTTATTTATTATTTCCCTCTTCCTAGGTGGAACCCCTCCCTGCTTCACTTGTTGAGCAGAATCAGGCTTTATACGCTTTATAGGCAGGCTTTATACGCCAGGCTTTTACTTGTTGAGCAGAGTCAGGCTTTATTTTTTTTTACGTGAGAGAGTACATACACACCTAATAGTTCCTCCTCAATGCTTAACCCCTTCACTGACATGCGCTCCATTTTTTTATTTTCTCCGGATAGATCTGCGGACGAAGAAGAAGTAGATGCGGGGGTTGGTCATCGCCCGTTAATGCTTTAGCCGCCTCGTCATCATTGGTCGATCAATCCCAAAATTGGTTCACTGCAGCCCTTCCCTATCTGATGCTAGGGTCCTTACTTCCTGATAGCTCTTCCTACGTACTTTCCTCTTTATTTGGTCCATGAACTTATTCCTGGATCTTCCTCTGGGGACTTTTCCTTCTATTTCACCTTCAATTGTGTTCTTCAGGAACCCCTTTGTGAATGTGGGTGTGGTCCAATTCACCTAGCTATTGTTTTCTGTGTAGTGTTCCGTATGGTCCTCTCCTCATCTAATCATCTGTGAACTTCATCATTTCTTATTTTGCCCATCCATTTGATCTTCAGCATCCTCCTCCAGCGCCAGGTTTCGAATGCCTTCAGTCTGTTCTGGTCTGCTTTTGCAATGGTCCATGCTTCCGATCCATGGAGCGCCATGCTCCACATGAACGTTTTCACGTAAAGATTTCTAGTTTGTGGTGCCATTTTCTCTGAACACTGCACTTGTCATTTTTCCATGTACGCTTTCGTTGCTTGGGCTAGTCTTTGTATTATGTCCGTTGTACTTATCCCATCCCACTCCATGGTACTTCGTTGGTTGAAGTACGTTGACTTGAAGTTGATTAGATTGATCAATTCAAAACCAACCCCCTAAAATAGTTGTGAGAAAACTAACTTGTACAATATAAATTCCTCAAAGTCTCCAGAGAAAGACCCAGGAATCAGTTCATGGACCAAATAGAGAGGAAAGTACATAGGAAGAGTTACCAGGAGGTAAGAGAACTAGCATTAGATAGGGAAGAGTGGAGGGCTGCAGTCAACCAATCATAGGATTGAACGACCATTGAAGAGTATAAATTCTTAAATTACATTTGAAGTTAATTTGTTATTTTATTCACTGTGTTAAGCCGACGGAGAGTGCTAATTTCTCTAGTTGTTGTTGGTATTATGACTGCCAGGTGCAGAAGTCTTGAGTGCCTTTATTTTTCACGTTTTTATTATCCGTTATATTCTGTTGAGAAACTTTGCCAGCGCCACTTGTTGAACCACCTCCGTAATTGTGTGAGAGAGGGTCTCCGTACTTTTTAGACAGTGTACAGGCACGCCACAATGTTCGTGTGTGCTTTCAATGGGTTTCCCTCGCCCGAGTTGTTCCTCTGGCGTGCGCCCTGTTTTTTTTTTCCTCCCCCCAGCCACGAAGCTCTGCGGAGGAAGGTATGGGCCCGTTCCCCCCTTTCCTCCCCGCCCCCCTAACTTTTTCCTCCTCCTCCTCCCCTTCGTCTCTTCACTCCCCCGACGTCAGTCTAGCCTCGTCTCTCTCTCTCTCATTCCCATTTCCCCTCCGGTACCTCTCGGGCAACCCCGCCCACTCCCCTTTTCTCCCACTCCTCTCCCCCCCCTCCACTTTTCCCTTCCTCACTCCCCCCTAACCCCCGGCTCGCTGGTCTGCTGTGGCGGTAGGGGAGGTCGGAGAAGGGTCTGGTGAAGGAGGTGGGGGGGGGAGTAGAAGGGGAACCTGGGGGGAGGGGGGGAGAAGTGGAAGACCACACACGCAGTGTCGGTCCCTCGCAGCTCTCCCGCTTGGTGGTCTCCGAACAATGAAGGGGGCGGGGGGGGAGGGAGGGGAGAGAGTGGGAGTCTCTTGTGTCTGTGCGGTGGGTCGGTCGGGAGGGGGGGGGGCAGAAAGGGGGACTTGGGAGAAGGAGGAGGCGGTGGAAGGAATGGAGAAAGGATGGGGTTTTTTTCTCGAGGCATGCGGGAGAGGCGCGGCATCGGTTCGCTCTGTTGAGGGAAGGTATGCGTTTCGTGAGGGAGAGACTACAGAGGTTCGTAGTGCACTCAGTCCGTACATATTGCACTGCTATATCAGCGTACCACCTTTTCACGTGGCATACACCATTGGTAATTGAGATTTTTGGCTTCCGCGGGACTTGAGTGGGGGTTAAGTCTTCTGTTTTTCGAGATTTTCTTCGCTTCTCTCCACCGGTGCGAACAACATATCGCCGGCCATCCTGCAGGCTTCCTCAGGGACCTGACCTGTCACTTGGACCTGAGGAGCCCGCAGGATGGCCTGCGAAATATTGTCCCCAAGATAGAACGACGCGGCGGATATCACGAAAAACGGAAGATTCAACCTCCGCGCCACTGGTAGCAGCGCTCCCGCAGCCGGTCTCCGCTGAGCGATGAAACATTTTGAGGCGGACTTCAGCTGCATCGTAAAATTTGACCTTTGCTAATTGCACTATTGCGTCAGTCTAGTTTCAACCCCCAGTATGTCTCGAGGGCAGCCTCGATACAGGTGCTTGTACCTTTGAGGCTGCCTAAAGCTCCAATTTATTTGTACTTAAGAGATTTGTACTTGTATTTCAAGAGGAGCAATAAATTTATCTTATCTTATCTTATCTTATCGAGAAAAAAAGTATGTTGCATTGGACGTCTTCTAATTTAGTTTCCTCCCCAGGTATGTACAAGCCATGTATATAATTCGTTCAGCTCGAGCCGGAGCCATACTTGGGAATGGGAACGGACAACTAGTACTTGTGCGTAGATGTGGTTGGAAAATACGTCAAATAAATATGGGACGACTGCTATACCTCAGCATACATCGCGGTAACATTTAATTAAAGGGAGAAGTAATTTGAAGAAGTGAATGGTAAATGAAATTCTGGCTGAGGAAAGGTAATTAGGTCACGGGGGACATTTCTTGAGTTCTTAAACTTATCAGCACAAAAATAATTGATATGCATTCAAATTGCCCTTAATGAAGTTCGCGACTCCTAACACAACGGACGCTGTGGCGATTTTTGTGCGACTGGCTCGGCCATCCACTCAGCCTTTTCTCTCACTAACCCATATCAGCCCTGTCGTGGTCGTGAAGTTGGTCCAAAGGTTGAAATTTTGACGTCCCTTCCTTAAATTAAGTGCGGTTGACGCGCTGATTTCCTACTGACTTTGAATTAAGCGAATCTCTTGCGATTGACGTCGTTCCTACGTGATGTTGAGGATATTGAGATTTACGTGTTTGAGCTGGGACTTTACTGAAACGTGCGATCATGCGGTCACTAAACGCCGTAATTGGATTAGTACCTTAACCGCTTCTTCCATATTTCTCTTCTCCTGGAATGTTATGAGAGGGCTCATCGCACCAGCCATCATTTATATGTGCGTGACCCGTGTTTGCTAAAGAGGGATCAGCGATGTGATTACAGAAATAACATTGACTCTTTTACTTAGACACGGTAAGCTCATTGGAAATGAGTACGCCTCGACGAAGGCAATGGATGGTAGTTAGAAAAAAAAAGCCCAGTTGCTTTGATCTTTTGGGACCTTCGACACAAAAATGTTCTCTTTTCCCCCTACTTCAAAGTGGAGGTTGTCGGCCTTGTTAAAATTCTTAAATCATCCGTTCTAGTTTTTCCTTTTGAAACCTGTGTGTCCCTAGTTGCTCAGCCATCATCTTCCTTCCTCCAACATCCTCGGGAGGATACGCATAATAAACGTGTAATCAGGATTTATTGCCGCGCTTCCACTTTCCCCGTCCGGCTTGTGTATCCATGCCGTGTGGATTTCTTGGTGTGCATAATTGGAGGTGCCTCTACCCCGTGAAGTTTGTTCAACCGATGTTTCTTTTTTTTCAAACCCGGGAAAATTATCCACGTTTCACGGATTTCCCGGAGACGTCTCTGTTTGAAGAAAATATGGGAGGAAAGATAAGTTTTTTTCCCTTCCTTTTTAGACTTTAACTTCGACAGCTCATACCCAGTGGTCTCGGCTTCGGATCCTTTTTCTATCGAGGCAGTTGTGTGATTTTTGTGACGTTTTTACATTTTATCTTGTAATTCAAATGTGTGCACTCAAAATTATAGTATATTTTAATTATAATAAAGTTGTTGATAGTTGCAAAGTTAATACAGATTATGGAAACGATTGCTTTTCTAGGCATCTTTGTTGTATTCTTTACATTTTTAACGCAGATTTCGAATCCATTTGCAGAATTACTCTATCACCTTTGGTTTATAAGATATTCATGCTCCAAAAGACCTATTTTGGCCTCAAAAAGGCCAAAGGGCCATTTTGACTCTCTATGGTTAGAATATTTCAAAATCCTAACGTGAGAGACAATTTTCGTGAGTAGATTCGGATTTAGCGCTCAAAATTACGTCGGAAAACGCCCTAAGCATCCAAAAAAGCATACACTTTTTGGTCTGCGTAATGTTTGATACAATCCGGAAATAAGGCTCGGTTTTTCAGTGGACGATGGGAATGTTCTCGTTTCGGCCCCGTAGGTGTTCTCGGTTCTCTCCGTTTTCGCTCTCCGTCTCCCCCCTGTTCATTTCGGCGAATTCCCGCTTGGGCTCCCCGTCCCACTTTGAGGCGGCTCCTTGGTCCCCAACCCTCACGCCCCTCCCCCCCTCCCCCGCACTTCAGCGACCGTCCCACGACTTCCCGGGAGTGGTGGTGCATCACTGCACACTGTTGCGTGCGGGCTGCTCCCTCTCGTATCTCGCCCGGCAGCCGCCAATCACATCCCTCCCTCACGCCCCCCCCCCTCCCTTCACCTTAGACTTCGCCAAACCCCATGCAACTCTTGAGACGTTCCTACCGCAAAGGGGGGTCGACTCTTTCTCCGCCGGATTTTATCACGAACACCCGGCCAACTAAAGGATTGTTGTGTGTGTGTGTGGGGGGGGCGGGGATGATTGGGGAGGGGGGGTTCGGGGGAGTAAAGGTTGTTGAAGAGGCTCTTGCCGCCTCCGTTGTTCTCCCCACACCTCCCTCACCCCGTCGTATAACTTCACGCGCCTCTCCTAACGACTTCGCGCCTGTGGCTGAGTGAGGCACTGCTAGCATATACGTGTGTGTATTTGGCGGGCTGGTGGTGAATTATGATCGCGGCGACCTCAAGGAAACCCATGCGTGCAGATCGAAACGTTCGCTAATTATTTATTACTCTTCTTCTTCGTCTTGCATTGTATATAGGCTGCTGTCCATTTATTCCCAAATATAAGAATGATTCTCACCATATTTTTGGAGGTCTATTTCGTGATCTCATTCCTACTGGTTACTTGTCTCTGGCCATTCTTACAATTCTACTTTCATCCATTGTTGTGAGACGATTGTTCCATTCCTGTCGTCTTGTCCGCGTCCACTTCATTATCGGTTGTGCCTGTTGATTACCTTTATTATGCTTGGTGGTTCCCTTATATGCTCCAATAGAGTCATGAGAGAGAAGTCCGAAAATAACAAATCAGTGTGGAAGTGGACCATTAAAACCTACGGTGATCGAAAGAATGTTGGCGGCACTCTTTTTAAGTGTTTGACCTTTTCATAATTTACAAACTTGTTTTCAGAGACTTATTCTCATATTGTTTATATTTTGGGAAACGTCTTGGATTTCAAGGATATAAATAACTGGAAGCTAGGCTACTTCGAGGTTTATTTAGCTATTATTATTACCTCCGTCATGATTAGTGAAATTGATTGATGTCAGTTCGGGAATTTCGTGACCTATAATATTATCTGGAATTACGGAGATTATTATTAATTATGTAATATGTACTTAACGGAAACAGTATGTGAAAACATTCGTGTGGAGCGTGGCACTGTATGAACCGGAAGCATGGACCGTTGGAAAAACTGACCAGAAAAGACTAGAAGCCTTCGAAACCTGGTGCTGGAGGAGGATGCTGAAGATAAAATGGACGGACAAAATAAGAAATGATGAAGTGTATAGATGAGCAGAAGAGGAAAGGACCATATCGAACACCATACAGAACAGAAGAACGAGATGGAAGGACAAAATAAGAAATGTTTAAGTGTACTGGAGAGTAGGAGAGGAATAGAGCATACGAAAAACCATGCAGAAAAGAAGAACGAGATGGATTGGGCACACTTTTGATACACAATGGGTTTGTGAGGAACATAATTGAAGGCAGAAAAGAGGGGAAAGTCCCCAGAGGAAGACCCAGGAATACGTTCATGGACCAAATAAAGAGGAAAGTACATAGGAATAGATAAAAGGAGGTAAGGAAACAAGCATTTGAAAGAGTAGGATGGAGGGCTGCAGTCAACCCATTCTTAGGATTGAACGACCAATGATGATGTACTGTACATTATTATCTTTCTGCGCTTGAACTGGTGTCCCCGAAGATAGCAATGTGACAGTCATGGGTTGCGAATAGCCATGCCGGGACCAAACCGGTTGAGTTAACCAAACACTTATGCGATAGGAAGTGAGTCGTGTAATCAGCTGGCGGTGTCGAAGCTTTGCAGACCCTCTGGACGGTACATTCTCATTTCATACCGAGAACTAAGTCTTCTCGTCCAGCTAATTGTAAGTGTTGTTTGGGTGCAATTGAAAGCAGAGGTAATTGCCGTGGCTGCAGTCCAGACTCTCCACGCTGAAAATACTGGTTAGATCTGGAGTATGTGTGTTCTTTACCATAACCCCTCGAACTCTCATTAACTGTTTATTGTGTATTTGCATAATAACCCTCATCTTAGGCTCCCCCGCCTTTTTTTCGAACCGAAGGAGGGATGCGGGGATCGGTTTTTTTTAAGGATGGAGTACGTGGACTAAGAATGCGGAATTCGTGAGTTTCATCCCCTCATTCCGTTTCAGCACGGGACGAGAGATTCTTACGAATCTTTTTTGTGGGCTCATTGACATTTTCTTACCGTTATATTTCATTTTGAAGACGGAGTTTTTTTTACGCTCCGCTCGGATATCTTGTTCATCTCGATTTTTTACAGGACTTTATTTCTGCGAACCTAATGAACTCTACGACATCATGCATCACTTCGTAGTAGACTTTAATATTGGTATCGAAGTTGAAAAGAATGCATAGATTCAGAAGTTGAAGGATTCACTTGATGGAAGTTGACATTGTAGTAAACCAATCTTTGTGTCTTCCACAGTTTTATTGCTATGAGTACAACCGGTTTCGGCAATCATACCGTCATCAACTACAGTCATCAGATCAGTGTTCCTGATGCTGGCGTAACTTCCGAAATCGGTTGTACTCAATAATAAAACTGTGGAAGACACAAAGATTGGTTTACTACATTGAAAGGAATAGTTTGTACTTTTCTGCAAATATCTGTACAAAAGTATTCAAAATATTGTGCACTGAGGATGCTACAGTTATTTCTAAAAAATTTTGTACAAATATTTGCAGAAAAGTACGAAAGATTCTTTTCAAATTGGATACTAATTCTACGAATCTGTCTGCTATCCCAAAGGCGTGTTACCAACGGATATTATGTCATTCTAGGAGAGGCATACATAAGTATGTGGTATTTACAAAAATATGATAGAAAAAGTCAAGCGTTCCAGCCTCCGCCATTTCATTAATAGAGCCTTAATAACCACTTTCCTGTCGTAGCCGATTTCATTTGTACGCGGTCGACGTCATTCGTAAGCGAGTTTAACCGTTAGGTTAGCATTCATAGAAATTCGGATGAAGACATTCCTTGAAACCAGATGACGAAGCCTGGCTAGGTGTAACGTTAGCTAAGTGACGACTTACACGCCAAATTTCGACACCACTATATTATGAGTTTTCTACTGCCTGCGTCAAAAAATTTGCTCAATACTTCGCGATCACCAGTGCATTATTTTTACTGATCGCAATCCCGAAAGTGACCATCTTCTCCTATCCCGGTATCATAATGAATGCCAAAAGTTTTCAACCCGAATTAATTTGGCCTACAAATACAATATAAAAACAAATGAAATGACTGAATCGATGCACTTGAGGAACAAAGAAATTTAGGCACTAGGGGGTTAACACAAAATCAAGTTATCTTAACGGTGGAGTGTAATTTTATGATTACATGTTATGATACATGATAATGCAACATCCTCAACTTCATAAGAGTCCGGGAGGGTTTAATTCTGTTGGAGGTGCCCGAAAAGAAATGTGGTGGGGTTAATTGCTCTCTTAACCTTTTCTCTCGAAAATCAACGGTTATATTGAGAAGAAGAGGGGGAAAACCTGTGAACATGCGAGGGAAGATATCGTGAAATCCTTATCGTGCCGGGGGCAGACTACAGTCGTCACGCCATCAAACATTCGTATGCCGCTGTTGTATTTTAAGTGGGTGGGACTTCGACATGGTGGACATTTTATCAATTCGGAGTCTTGGGAATGGCTTGAGAATCCGTGGCACGCGAGAGATCCGGTATTTAAAAGCGTTCGTTGGGTGGGGGGTCCTGCCCATCTTGGAATCGGCCGTCAAATTTATTATGCCTTGGCATCCTAGTGAGAAACGCTTTTAACTCATTGAATAAACTCTTCAACAACGCGAACACAAGAACGGTCACTACCAACCGTAAAATAAAGGTCACATGTCCAGCGGACTTGAGAAAAGGGAACGTTTGAGGCCTATTCTAACTCGATGCCTGCGTCGTCTCTTCCAGTGAGAAGAATTCTCATGTATGTAGGCTGAGCAAGAATTGCTGATGTCAATATGGAAGTCGTATTCACATGTGTTAATTTTTAACTTCAGCAGCGGTAAGAAATATGATGTTAATTTCGTAATATTATTGGCCCAAAAGTAAAAATGTGTGTGACTAAAATTTTCTTTGTTTAAATAAATATATCTGTATACCTCTTCTTTTGACTTCTTGATAAATTGACTTCTTGTTTTGACGCCGTATGGTAAAATTAAGTTCTCAACATTTTTTTCGAAATTATGTGAAAATTACCGCAGGAAATAATAGTTTTTTTGCTCCTAATATAGCTGAGAGATCGTACAAAATACACACTTAAATTTCAGACGAGATCTCGGCGTTGAAACTTCTTCATTTATTAAAAATAGAGTCTCTCGGGCGAGCACTCGCGTACCTGTTCCCGCGGAAACGGCTTTTATTTGTATGTTAATATCTTGAAAGGCAGTGCGGTTAATTACTGATATTTTGTTGTCTTTGGAAAGGAGAGATATTTTTATTAATAACTGGACATATTCATGGAATTCGATGGGAAATGATACTTCCATCAAGCTACCTCTACTGGTTTTCTCTGTCGCTCGCGATATAATAGAGTAAAATGCTTCGGAAAAAATTATAAAATGATTATGAAAACACTATCGATTATGAAATACATGGAACTGTTGGTTTTGGATTACTTTCACAGTTCTAATTCAAAGTCTGGCTATTATATTTGAATCATGAGTTTTCAGTCGAGCAAGGGTGCTCATAAAAGTTATCCACCAAAGCGAAAGTGAAAACAAACAAAAAATCCGCCGTTGAAATTGCTATTTACATATGCAGCCCGTGGGAGATCTCCTGTAGGACTTTCAAATTAATAGTACCAAATATAATGGGGAGAAATTTGCGGTTACGGTGTTATATTCACGTGAAACAAAAGTGAAATAAAATGTGTTCGTAGCTATTTTAGCGCCTGTGCTCTTACTAGCCTAGGTGCTAAATATTTGTAAAAGTGAAGGAACATGGTATGAAACTAAAAATGTTTGCTGGTGTGCGCTGATTCTGAAAATTTCGTAATTATATTTGGATGCGAAAATAATTCCGTCACTGTAATCTGTATTCTCGAGTTATCACGATATTGTTTATTATTATTGTTTGCTTACGTATTGAGTGGGTGTGTAGAATGGGATCTACCGTCAATAATTCGCGGTTATTTTGAGGCGTCTCGAGAACCGATCCCTGATACGCGTGATAAATATGAAGAGCCTTCTCGAGGGCTCAGGTTAAGCGTTTAAAGGCTCATTGAACTAGAGAACGTGTGGGTAACCCCAATTTTAGGCGAATGGCACAGGTCTCTTATTTCTCCCGTAAGGTAAAAAAAGGGAGTTGAAATAAGAGCGCAATCGATCAATCGAACGTTTAGTTTGCGAAGAAGCGTCGTCGACGGAATCGGAGATGAAACGGTGGCGTTCGTCGTTTTTTTATTTTCTCCTTGCGTCTTTCCAAAAGTGCGCACGAAATGCATTATGGACAAGCCGTGACACCGCACCGGCTACGGCTCCGCTCTCTCTCTCTCTCTCTCGTTTTCTCTTCTCTTTCCGTTGTAAATCGAATCCTCTGGGTGCGATATCACGTCCGCAGGGGGATTGCATCGGGTTGTGGAGGAAGGGGGAGGGGAATAGGGATGACGCGGATGTTTTACTTATTAGCCCGAGAGCGCTGGCCGGCTGGCGAGACCGCCCCAGGTTCTGGCCCGCGGTTCGGGTTTCGTTCACGGATTCCATTTACGGGATCACGTCGTCCCCTCTCTCTTTCTCCCTCTCTCTCCCCTCGTGTTCGTTCGTTCGACGGGAGATTTTTCATTCATCCGTGGATCCGGTGAGCGCGGGCCAACGGCTGTTGGGGAGGTCGGTGGGGGAGGGAGAGATGGGAAACTAAGGAAACTAATGGTGCGCGGAGCTGTTCAACATTGCGATATGAGGGCTGTTCATAATCCACGTAGACAGCAAACAGGGGTGGGGGGAGGGTACGAGGGTTGTCAACGAAGGTCCACGTTGGCGAGGGTGGAGGTTCGAGGGATGTGTACGTAGTCACTGGTCCACACCATTTGCAATGGTCAACACCATACAGTTTATAGCAAATGACAGATTATCACAGCTACAAGAATAGCTTTTCTTTTACTTACCTTTCCTTAAAATCAGCCTTAAATTACAGGTAGTCCATGACAATCAATTAATAACCCGTTTCACAGCTTTATCCGCAAAAACAGAAAAGTCTACGAGGACAACAGGGGGGACGGGAGGATCCGGATTACGAGTGCCCACGATGAGAGGTTGAAGGGGGCAGAAAGAGGCCTATTTTTATCTACGTGGTTTATGGACAGCCCCATATCGACTTCGATATGCCTTTCAGGTATAGCTTATCGTTATAAAAACATTATTCACTTCTATTTATCATAATGCAATGTATCGCAATGCGATATAAGGATATGCAATGTAACAATCTTCAATACATAACTTCGCGATCTACAAATTGCTTTTCATTCATCCACTCAGCGATATCATGATTTTTTTGCGATATGCTGGATAATTTTATTCAGAAAATTTTCGAGGAAACCATGGAAACCCAATTTTATTTTCATCGTGCGGTTGTAATACATTCCACCGACATATTACTTTAAAAATAAATATTTTTTACGGATAACTGAGGTGACCATTGTTTGATGACGACATTAAATCTAACAAAATGATTTTTCTAATTTTGCAAATGAATATATGCTGTAATTGAGCTCAATTTTGCGGCTATCCTCCTGAGTCACGATTTATGCAGAAACTTAGGTTTACTTAGGGCACTAAATATAAATTATCTGCTGATTACAGCTTACGATACCTATCGACTCGGGATATTCTGTGATTCACGATGTATTATAGCCTTGCAAAATTACGCGATACATGTGTAGCCCTCTAGAGGTAACAGATTTTTATCGCCGTGTGATGTGAAAATTTGAACTGCCATCAGCCTTATTGAACGGGGGTGTTTTAGTGAGGAGAAACTGACGCACTCTTTAAGGTAGTTTAAGTGAGATATTTCCCTAGTTATAATGGAGACCGTATTCAGTTTTACGTTTTAATATCGGCAGCTTTAGGATGCTAGAAGTAAATATCGTTAAATTAAGTGTGTATAATATACTTTTAACCGAGTGAAATCCTCAGTAATTAAATAAGAATATCAATATAAGTTTTTAACTTGACTAATTTTTTTCGCGTGGAATGTTTAAACTTTTCTACCTTGGAAGGTTATTTTGTGATTCTGAAAAAAATGCTGTGGTAGCAATACGATTTATCTTTCAAAATAGTTGAGAAAACTTATCCACTTCACACGATTAATTTTTTGACGATATCTAGGTTTTAGAAATTCTTCACTTATTAATGTCCGTCGGGAGCGCTTGCATGTATACCATTTCCCGTGGCAAATGGAAAGTAATTTTTGGCAAGTGTCTCGTTAATCAGTGCAGTAAGGGGCTGCTATCTTGGTATCTCTGCAAGGGTGAGATCTTTTTCTTTAAAATGAGACAATTCATTTGTTTCTAGGCGAAATGATATTTCACCCAGGCTACATTATGGCCAGTTGCTGGAACGACGCACATGTATTCCATAAAGTTATGGGACCCATAATCCATGGCATCCATTCATTAAGTGTTGCAGAAACATTCGAAAAATCAATTGGTTTCATAACTACAATCAACAATGGCTTGGAGTTATGAACTCTGTTAGTAGCTTAGATGGCGGATCCGCATGAACCGCTTGTAGAGTTAATTACTTGATAAAAGACTTGTTTTGAGACGAATGGCCAGTTTCTTTTCTCTTACTGACTAATTTTTATGTGCATTAGCATTAATCATTGGCTAAAATTTCGTGAATTTTATCCGGCGGTGAAAAATTAGATCAAATACTCGAAGCTGTTGACAAATGGTAAATGGTAAATGACAAAAGTCAAGTGACTAGTAGATGTGTTCCTGAAACCCGAATATAATTATGAGATTTATTACTTTATGGATCTCTAAACTATTGATTCCATCACTAAATTTTCTTGCAATTGGCCTTTATTCGGAAAAAATCCCTTCCAAGAAGAGGTCGAGAGGGTTGCAGCGACGGTTGAGTTGGGCTGTGGACTTCGCTTACGGTCGGGGGTGGGGGGGGGGAGGATGCAGAGAGGGTCCTTAGTTATTCTGGCTCCGTGATGGTGGCCGACAGGTGAGAGATGGGTGCACGGCGTTAGTTAGGAAGGGCTTCCAAGGGAAAAAGGTCGTGGTGGTTGTGTCTTCCAAGTGAGGCTTCCTGTTCATCGACGGCATCTTCCACCCCACACCCACACCACCACTTGAAAAAAAAAGAAAAACGAAAACATTTCCCTTCCTCCCTGGCCCCTTCTCCTCTCCTCCTCCCCCAGTCGAAGTCCTCCCTTTTGATTCCCTCACCCCTTCATTTTTTTCTCGCCTCACTCTCCCTCTCTCTGGCTGTGCTCCAATGCGATGCCGGTGTTTGACACTCGTCCTCCTCTGGGAAGGGATTCCATGGGGAAGTAATTCCCTTGCTATTTTTTTTAACTTAATTGGATGTCGATTTCCGCGTGTACCCGTTTGTGAGACGACATCGAATATAACACGACATCGAACATAAGACGACGTTGAATGTAAGTCGACATCGTTTATAAGACGATCTCGATTAGTAGACGACGTCGAACATAGGGCGACACGTCTTATGAGACATCGCCGGATTTAAAACGATAGTATCACTTCCTCCGAATTGAGCCTGTTCCCGATGTACGGTGTACTTCGCCATGTTTATGCCTCCGGCAGCTTAATGTATAGTAAATTATGGTCTGCCTTGTACCCGGTGGGATCGCCTCGTGCTTTAGCTTTTTCATGTTCCCGCATTGTGTGCTTCCCGATTTATATTTTCCGACGATTGATGGTGTGATTATACATTTGATAAAATGCTCATTATGCTGATTATAATCATTATTCACAGATATTATGTTGATTTGCGTATGATTCCTATGCTTTCGAAAGAAATTTTAAGGCGATGCCGAGCGTGTTCTTCGGGTCTTTGCTAGACGTGTGCCAATCCATGTTTGATTTGTAAAAAAAAATGAATTTTTCAGCAATTTACAGCGTGCAATTAGGTGGAGAAGCTTTGTAAATGCAATAAATATGAAATTATAGTTTGATTACGTTTTTTTGTGGAAAAACATAAAGTTTTTCTTATTTAAAAAGTGGTTAGAATCGAACTTTATGGTTGCTTTTTTCAATGTTTACTTTGCTTACAATTTCTGTTTTGCGTACTGGGGATGCCAAGGTTGGAATTCCAGTCGAGTGGAATGCTTTTTCAGTTTGAGTACTGCGTATTAGCGTCTCGTTAACGATAAATCTCTGCTGAAGGTATTGTCGCAGCACTTAGAAGAATGGAGGGGGAAGAACATCTTATCTCATCGCCCTTTGCTAAGCCGTCATTCTGCCTTACTTTCCCATGCCATAAATTGCTGGGTTGTTGTTTGCTCGTCGTCCTAATTTCTTCTCTAGTTGCTCCGTAACGTGTTTTCCCCGTGTTAGAACCGGCGCGTTGGAGTGTGCCCGTTAAGTATTCCACTGGGGTGAAATACTCGGGGGCCTCTCTACCCTTTCCCTCCGGTAATGACCGGCCTCTGTTAGGGCGTGTCGCTCCACCCACCTCTGCCAGCGGGGCAATTCGTTATAGTTGGAATCCCTTCCGATGCCGAAAGCGTTCGACCTTTGGCCCTTCTCCCTCACCCACGGTGACACCGATCACCTACCCCCTTCCCTTTAACCGTCTCGCCTGCACGCGTTCCGAGTGACTCAAGCCGTGACTCACGAGGCTCGGAAGTCTTGCCGATTCGCAAAGCACTGGCACGAGCCGCGCTCGTGCTTACGTTCCACGCAAAAAGGCGAGTTTAAGGTGTTATATCTCAGTAACAAATTATCATAATACATCCACATATACTTCGTATTAAACTTCACGACTTCAGCCGTCGCTATTGGAAGAATCATATATTAGAATCCATAGTGAAAATGTGCTTAGTACCTTTCCTCAATTTATTTATATAAGACTATTTATATAATGAGGACAACACGTTTCACAGCTTGTTGTATGGCCAGGTACTCTTGCTAATGTAAAATTTATGTATTGATTGCTGTGATAGCACCCTCAACTATGTAGGGGGTTTGGAAAGCAAACCCCCCTACTTACTATCTATGTCTACTGATCTATGTTACTCTGCCTTCCCTCCCTTTTGGAAGGGAAAGCAGGGTAACATAGATCAGGTTCTGTTGAGGAGGGAAATTTTGTCGGAAAGAAGTGAGGAGGGGTTCGGAAAAAGAAGCTCATTACAAAGGTTGCGTGACTGTCTAATGATTTCAATCTGTTCCTAAGCATCCATATTTAGACCTTTGTGGAGAACATGTAATTTTTTTGGAATGAAATCACTTACATGATTATTTTCAAGCAGACGTTTGGCAAATCGAGAAGTGGAATCCATATCAATGTAACTTATGGAGTGTTCTTTGATGCGTGTCATGCGATGTTGACCCGTTTGACCTATGCAAGATATATAACAACTATTGCATTTAATTTTGTAAATACCAGGTGTCAATTATATATATAAGCTCTTAGCTGTCGAAGGGTGGACGCCTTGGATTGAAGACGTCGGGACGACCTGTTTAACAACCAATACCATGGCTTCGTGTTAATGATAATTTTTTTTTCATTTCTAGATTGGCGCGAAATTTTTTCCTACATTGGGGTAGTACTTTTTTGGTGGGTCTTTTGCTGTTGATTCTTTGCTAAAAATGGAAGGTCAATTAGCGTGATATCTCAATGATTCCTGAAATACTTATCAATATTTTGATGCAAAATTTTACCCTCTTAAAATCACCGGGTTGCCAATTCTGCATTAGCATTTTATGAAGATGCAGTATCAGTTTAAATTGATTGTCTTTCCTCCCATTCTTAGGCGTTCGCACTTCGGGAATTTTGGTGGGACCGCATTTGTGTTTGACATAGTTAACTTTCGTTAATGGGAAAAGCCCAGATTGTAGGGTAAACTAGAAACAGGTATCATTGACGCCAAGTCCTCTATTCCTTCTGATAGAACTTTTTATCGCCATGGTAGCCGATGTGAATGCGCTCTTCTGTGGATGGCTGTCGTGTCGACTGATTGGTAGCCTGACATAATGTACAAAAAACTCATGCTCTTCGTAAGCATCGTTTGTATCCTGAATACGTGCGTAAGCTCTGGCATTAAACAGGTAAAGCTCCCCGAGCAAGACCTAACTCTATCTTTCCATTTATTATTCCCGTGTAACAACTATAGCATCTTTTCGGGGTAACGTTGTAAATTGTTTTTCCCATGCGCTAGAAACTGATTAATGGGGTGGAATTTGGTATCCGATTCATTTTAAGTGTGCCAGTCTCATCGTCGGGACGTTGTGAACTTCTTACGTAGGATTTCAGTTGGCGGGGGGGAGGGATGGTTGTGATGTATTTGAGGTGTCACTAGTGCACGTCGCAAATGAATCACCGTCTGTGGACTCAAGAAAAACACACAGTCCGCCCCTGTCTCTCTGCGAGATACTTTGACGCGTCGCAAAACAATGCAGACGTGTGGCTTGGTTGTGGGGAGGAGGCTGGGGGGTGGGTTTAACCCTTTAAGGGTCAGCGGAGAGAGAATGGGGGTGAGGGCGTTTCAGTGTCCTCGAATTTAAAATGTGCAGGTTGAAATTACTTTGATTTTCGTCGCTCTTTCATCGTCTCCAATTGTTTTGGAAATGCGTTCTGTCTCTCTAAAAACCAATGATGTCTGAGGGTAGTTTGAGCGAATTATATGGATGGAGTGAGGCGTCACTTTGTAGAAGTTCTGATATTAACAATTCTCAAGAAAACACTAATTTTAATTCCACATTGTTATAATTCCTGATCGATTTCAACGTCTTTGCATAATTTTCGAGGTACATAGATCTGTATACTCTTGACCTGCTGTGGTCTGTGTACCTGGAAAGTGATGCAAAGCCGATGAAAATCGACCGGAAGTACTAAAATGTGTGGGATTTTCATTAAGTGCTTTCTTAGTAATGGTTAATTTGTGCGAGATTTGTCCCAAGTCGTCATGGAGATGTATTCGCATTGTATTTCTATATTCGCATTAAGTTCATCAGCTGTCAGAAGGATAAAGTAGTAATTTTATTAATGCTTTTATTTAAAAACGCGCTTTATTAATGATGCAATAATATACTTTTACATGACTGAACTTCTCAGTAAATACATTGGAGTATCTATACAAGTTTTTAACTTGTCTCAGGCGGCACGTTGGAAACTCCTTCACAGCGGAAGGACTTCTTGTAATTCTGAGAAAAGTTCTGTATGATTTATATTTTAAAAATAGTTCAGAAGTAATACAAACAACACAATCTCAATTTTTGGCGAAATATTGGTGTGAGAGACCCGGATTTTTTAATATTGCCCCTCTGGAGTGGGTACAAGTACCATTTCTTATATAAAATGACAGGTATATTTTGGCAAATATCTGGGAAAGTAGTGCGGTTTGGGGTGAGTATCTTGTTATCTTTCGAAGGTGAGATATTTCTCTTTTAAAAGAAACCAAATTCATTGATTTCTAGGTGAAATGAGATCTCTCTCTGTGTTCAGCATTTTAGCCGTATGTCGCCTCCTTCTTTCGAACCTCAATGAAAAGGGATTCGTCCCTTTCTCATGCTCATTTTCTTACTTAGCTAAATTAAAAAAAAACCATAGAAAACCTAAGAAGTTTGAAATAATAATGCCGCGAGAAGATATTGTGCGGATATGAGCATCTCTGGAATTGGTGAGCCGCTTGAGATTCAAAGGGTGCACGCAATCCTTTGGCAGCTGGATGGTTTCAGAAGACATTAGTTTGAATGGGAAAAAGAAGAGATTATTCCAGACCCGCTTTGTATACATAGTACTTCTGGACAAAGCGTCAATACCAGGGTAATAAGTACTCTGGCGAATCATTCCTCGGGATGAAGTTCACTATTCATTACTACCGAAGAAATTAAGAAATAGCGTCGCTCCCGAAGTTAACTGCAGTCGACACTCTGTATTATGCTGCTTGTAAGGGTTGCATAGATGTATATCCCTACCTACCAGTCTTTGATATATCTTTTCGAGAATCTACCGCTGGTGAGCAGTGTGTGACACATGCCTAAATAGGGCTGAAGTTGGGAGACTTTTGGCTCTTCTATGGGCGACACGCGAGAAACAAGATTGCTAGAACATGCCGGAACTCACGAATTTTAGATTGATAAGGAGGATGCTATTTTACACCTGCTTTACATGTGTAGAACGGGCATGAGCGACTTTTAAAACAAGAGATTGACTGACAGCTTTAGGAAGTCATCTTCCCACGCTCATTCCCCACTGCGATGGATATTGGGTGAGGCACTCATCCATCAAAACAGTAATCGTTCCTACTTCTCTCCTCCAATTATTGTATTCGTGCCTGGTGCTCTAACTCCCCCTGCTACACTCCCTCGCGGTGGCTCTTAGTTTGAGGTTGATATAGATCAATTCCTTTCTTCGTTTTGAAGGTTTTCATGGGGGAAATTAGGAATCTACATATCTTATTCATGCCGCGCAAAATTAAAATAATAACGACCCATACCCACCCACGGCTCATTTCCGTCTAATCCAGGTAATTTTCCTTAAATAATCGATTTAGTTTGCTGTTAACTGATTAAATTATGGGTGTTTTGCGGATTCATACTAAATCCCACTTATTCGCTTTGGAAAAATTCATATCCATCTAAAAACTTCACCGAGTCGGTCGTAATGAACCTTTCCTCAGTTAATTTACAATACATTCATCTTCATGCTTCTTTTGTTTCCTTTCTTGTCGATGTTTTATGTGCTACATCTCATATTTAATTTTTGTGGTCTACTAGACACTGTGAGTAGTCAGTATTTCTGCTCGCCGATCAATTTCGGAATTAAAAAAATTAAAAGAATATCAAAGTTGTTCTGCTTTTAACTAAAATGAAGTCTTGGTTTCAGGAAGAAACTAATTACTCTGCGCTCCCAATCTCCCGTGTAGCCAAGGTTATAAATCTGCTAATATATACGAAAAATACGTGTCATGGTTATCGCCTATGACTCTGTAGCAGATGGCTGCGAATATACAGATTCCATATACCATTACGGGTAATCGAATGTGTGCTTCGTTTTGATGGAATGTACATCTGGAGTTGACCGTAATGAGCCGTGTTGATTTTTGAAGTCTGCAGGATTTTTGAAGTCTTGCATTCAGAAAGAAACACAATCCGCTGCACTCCCAATCTCGTGCCTTATAGCCAAGGTTATAAATCTCCTAATATATACGAGAAAATGCGTGTCTTGGGTATCGTATATCACAGCGCAGCAGATGGCTGCGAGTACTCGGCGGTTGATTCGATATACGGGTAATTGAATTTGTTCTTAGTTTTGATGGAGTGTACTTCTAGAGTTGACGGTAATGAGCCCTGATGATTTTCAAAGTCTGCAGGAAAGACAGGAGTAAATAATCTACCATGCCATTCTCGGCTGCCTCCTCGGAAGATGTGCCGTCCACGTGACGCCCAGACCGCCGAGAAAGCAGGCTGCATCTTAAGACTTGTTTACGCTCTCCATGTTTGTTTTCGATTCTCTTCCTTACTTCCATCCGTTCGCTTCCATCTCCGTGAATATGACTGGGGGGCGGGGGAGAGGGGTGGCGTCGTCCATATGAGGGGACAGCTGGAGGAAAGTGAATGGATGAAAAACAAGCGGGGAGCAGATCGAGAAAGGGGGAAGGGGTCATTGAAACGGTCGGGGGAAACATAAACTTCTTGGCTGATTAAGTGCCTCGTGCACTTTTTGTGAATCGCTGGACGAAACGTCAAATAAAAAGATCTCCCTGAACACGCCTGTGCGGATAGGGTGTACGAAAAGTCGTCTACGCTTATCCTTTGTTTGTTTGTTTTTTTGAGATCAACTACTTTCCTTTCCTCTCGTCGTTCATTATGAATATGGCGTTGACGTCCTCAAGAAGAGGACATATTGCAAGGTTTGAGGGCTCGTAGCAGTGCTTCGTGATGGGGCAATCTTTCCGTGGACCACCAGTGAGCAGAACGTGGAAGGCAAATATCAGCTCAGAGGCTTGAGAGAGAGAGAGAGAGAGAGAGAGAGAGAGAGAGAGAGAGTGAAAATTTGGCTGTAAAAGTAAAAATCACCTGAATAAATATCGTTTAATTTATGAAAAGCAATCCAAGAATTCGGCTAAATAAAAACGAGAGGTAATTTTCATTGTTTCTTTGGCTGTAAACTTTTCAAGATGAATGATTAACGTTCTCACTGCTAATTGGAACACCTTCACTGCAGATAAGATAGTACTGCGAAATATATATGTACATATAACACTTGAATCGGCAATAATAATATAACGATCAATATGTTTTTCATGATTGATAGTCAGCCTCACTTATTAAGGTGTTTAACTTTCCGTACGCATGGTAGTACTTTCATAGCATTACTATTATAAACAGATTCATTCACGCTTAATTGCTTATCATCTTAAAATATTCTACATGCCTAAACTCGCTAGTTACTCGAAGTCTGAGTAAAATCAATGGAACTTTAGCGACGTGTGAGAACTTGTTTCAACTTAGTTAGTGACATTCATTGTGATTATATTATTTAAATCCCATTCCCATGCGTTTCCTCGTAGTTAGGCGTGATATCTACAAGATAGCAGGCTGTTCTTGCACCTCCATAGTTGTTAGAAATAATCCGTATTAAACTTCCATGCTCGTCTAGTAATCACGGACAATGCTTTCGTCGAGTGGTATCATTACCCGGTAACTTGTCCAAACCATGGCGATTTTTGAAAGAATAGAAAATTACTTGTTTTTTTTCTACAACGGTTTTGGAGATAGAATATTGCCGCCAAGTCGTGCATAAAATACCCTCATACTTGTGTCTACCTGACGCGATGGTGACCCGACGAAAACGTGATGATGTTTTCTATTCATTGAAACCGATCGGTCCTAAATGACACCCCTGTGGGACATAAGGCAATTTGAGCGAAATATCATTTCACGTAATATCATAATCAATGAATTTGGTCTCATTTTAACGAAAAATATCTTACTCTTCCAAAGATGCCTACCAATATATTAGCCCCTTACCGAACTGCTTCCCGAGATTTTTGACAAATAATATCAGCCCTTTTACACGAAAAATGGTATGTGTATACACTTCTGAGAGACCTAATTTAGAAAATAAAGCATTCCCAACCCCTAGATCTCGTCAAATAATTAACAATGTAGTTTGTATGTTTTTTCGACTAATTTTTAAAATTAATCATAGTGTCAGTAATTTTTTCATAAAAGCAAAAAACCTTCCATTGTGAAGGAGTTTGGAAAGTACCGCGTGGGAAAATTGAGTAAAATCAAAGAATTTTGTGGATATTTTTATTTGATTAGCTAGAATTTCAGTCATATACAAGTATATTATTGCTCTTTTTATAATGTAGACTTTAATTCACGGTTCCTACAGCTGCTAAAATTAAAACATATTATTCTAATATGGTCTCCATTATGACTAGGTAACTACCCCGGCCGAACTATCCCGGTCGAACTACCTTAACAGTGTATTTATTAATGTTTCCTACCGTGAAGTTTCTCCGCGAAGTGCGGCCTCTTTTAACTTTTGAAGATTTGAACAGTTTCTCGCATTGCACACGTGCATTCGCCGTTGATGGAGGAGTCGGGTAAGCGGATGCGTTGGATGCGGACTCGAGGGAGTACGCTGGACGTTTGCTGTTTTGTTTACTTTCTCTTTCTTCCCCCCTTCACTCTCTCCTATTCGCCCTCTCCATCCGTCCAACCTCTTCCCTTCCTTTCGCTTCCCTCTCCCCTTTGACTCTTCTTCTGTCGTGTCGCGCCCCCCCTCCCCCCCCCCGTGTCTTCTCTCTGCTGCCGGGGCAATTTGGACGACGGCCAAGGCGGGGGGTGAGCTGGCGAATGTGTTGGGGGTGGGGTGGGATATGTGCCGTGGCGCGGTGTCGGTCTATCGCGCCTCCTCCTCTGCTTCAAACCCACCTCCTGCTCCCTGCACCCTCCCGCTCCTCTCTGTCCCCCCCCCTTCCTCCCTCCCTCTCTATCTCCCTCCGTTCTCAATGGTGTGAGTGTGTGTGGAGATGAGGCGTTCACGATGGTCTTGAGCGAGGGTTTACGTGGAGACGATGGAGAGGAGGAGGCTGTCTGACTTACTTAAACCCCCCAACACTCCGCTCCCTAATCCCATTCTTTCTATAGATACCCTTTCTCCACCCATACCGTATGACCCGCTATTCACCTTCATGCTAAATATCGCTCGTAACAGTAGTAATGGTGGTAGATTTCAGCTGACGTCAGCATTTTACCTGCATCAAAGGAAAATATCATATCGAACCCTCTCAAATCTCATTTGGTTAATGTGAATTGTATCCCAAAATAGCCAGCGTTTGGCTATTTTATTGCGTACATAATTATTGAATTTCTTTCCTTTCTCCTCCCAACCAATTACCCGCTACTCACCTCCTCAGTCGATCTCTATCGTAGATGTAGTGGCGCGTGGTAATGGTGATAGACTTCCCTTATGGGATGGTTACAGGATACATTGACCTGTACGTGTTCATGTACGAATGAATGAACCAAACGTAGCAGATTCTATTTCCCTGTTCATGCGTCCATACATTCGTGCAAGTTGGTGTGGTTACACGGTGAATTTTATCGTTCAATCACGCGTTCATGCATTCACACATTAACTCGTACGGTTTAATGTATCGCGTAACCAGGGATTTACACATGCACTTCCTCAGCAAGGTCAAAGACAAGATCAAATTGTACCGTCTATCTTTTATTTCTTTTGTGTATATCAAAAAACAACCAACGATGGCTACATATTTAAATAGACTTTTTTGGGGAAATAACACGGGATGTAATATATTGTGAAAAGATTCGTGTGTAGCGTGGCTTTGTATGCATCGGAAGCATGAACCTTTAGAAAAGGAGACTAGAAAAGACTAGAAGGCTTCGAAACCTGGCTCTTGAGGAGGTTGCTGAAGATAAAATGGACGGAAAATATGAGAAATGCCCAAAAAAAGTTCTAAGTTTACATTGGAGTAGGAGACGAAAAGACCCTTCGAAGCACTATGCAGAGAAGAAGAATCAGATGGATTGGAAACACATTGAAACAATGGGTTTGTGAATAACGTAACTGAAAGAAAAATAGAAGGAAGTGCTGGCCAAGGGGATTGATAGTAATACAGAGGAAGAACTGCGACTTATATACTGCAATTTTTATTGTGGTCGCTTACTGTACGCGGAAGGAACGAGTTTTTGTACCTATCTTTTCGGCAATGTATGTCTTATTGTATCGCTTCTGTCAGACATAGAAATGTAGTGAGGCGTCATGGTAATATTCTCTGTGCCGCTCTGAAATACACTGAAATATGATGTTAAACAATTCAGGGAGGCGGAACTTCGGGTCTTCTGAAGGTCCCGAGTCACAAGGACTCTTTGAAAATCGATTGTAGCTCGTCGTCTGTCTCGTATACTTTCCCGCGCTCTCTCCTTTCCCTTGTCTCTCTTTGCGAATAGTTGCTCGCTTGTCGAGTGTCAGGCGGGGCGAAGGAATTCCTTCCTCCCTCTCGCATTCCCGGCAGTCGTGCCCATGATTCACCCGGGCCGTTTGAGAGAAGTATATACTAGAGAAAGTGGCCGGGGGAGAAAGAGAGAGAGAGGGTCCACGGTCGGCGTCTTTGGCACAAATTATCTTCGCCATCCCAAACATTCTGTCGTTCTAACGAGGGGGCAGTTATGTCGCCCGGGTGGCTTCTCTACTGCGTACGTTTTGGAGGGCGGGGACTTATTTACACTCCCCCTTCGCTCTCCTACGAGTGTGTTCCATCCCAACCCCCTTCACCTTGCGATATTTCTCATGAACTTCTCTCTCTCTCAGCCTCTTTCTTAAGAAGTCCAATCGGGTAGTTTTTTTATTCGCCCTCGTCCTTGATGATCCTCGACGTGTGAGGTCCGTTTTCCTGGCTTTCTCCTAATAGGCTGGAAGGAAACAAGCCCGTTTTTATAGCCCTCGATGCTAAATTAGCGAAACCGCTGTCAATCCACAGAATCGAGATTCCTAATGCTTTTGATGTTGTGTGGGGATAACTAGTGAAGAAATTTCAGTCTTATAAACTGTACTGCAAAGGTGGAAATGTCAGCTCTGGAATCGGAGTATTCATTTTTTAAATTATATATCGAAAGTATTATAGGGTAAATTTTAAAGGAGCTCCATCTTGGTGCAAAAAATGTGACAGCACCGGTTGCTGGAAAATCATGTAGTGTATTTTAATAGTGTATTTAAAGGTGTATTTTAACTATTTTATTTTTCAATACATATAGTAGAGGCATATCTTATTCCTTTAAGATTTGTTTTAGCCAGTGACCCTGGCGACTGTATTTATTCCTCATTTTTATAAATATTGTTCAAAACAGTCCTTCCCTGTTAATTTTTGTCGATTGTAAATTTTAAAATACCTTAGACACCGCGTGAATGACGACTTGGTGAACTAAAACGTTCGTTAACAGTTATTTTTCGCTCAATATTGATTTCAAAATGTGCTCATTACTAAATCTTCACCATCTTCTAGCTTATAAGCTATCTGTGTACGCTCGGGTAGGCATAAATTTTTTCAATCAATCGAACATAAGTTGGAATTTATTGTTCGCTGTGACTCTCCCAGTCGCATGAAATAATCTCTCGTTTTGAACATCCCACTTTTTTGTGGAATATGTGGAATTTTTGTGGGAAAAAGCGTGGAATGTGTATGTAAAGTGATAAATTATTTCATGTGGCCCGTTTCCTAAAAGTTAAGCCTGAAACTCTAACTTATACGCGCAGTCGCGATGTAACAACCTAAATCTCTCCCTCCCTACCGTGAGCAATTTGGATTCGTGCAGTGCTCACAGTTTCGAGGCTCAAACAGGCCACAGCACTCCATTTTTGTCCGTTCGAAACATGTTCATCGTGCATGTGTCACTGCTTCTTGCACCCTTTGGGAGCCGTCCTCCCGAAAAAAAATATATATTATAAAACGAAATAAAAAGCGAGCGACTAAATTATGTCTTCCCGTCGGATGAATGGGTCTCATTGTGGCGGTTGCCATGCAGTCCGCGAGAAGAGTGGGTTTGGGGTCCAGAGGAGAGAAGACCACAGCGTCCCATTCATGGTTAATGGAAGAGGGGGGGGGGGTGATAGCCGACTCCGCGTATGGTGTCCCGCTCGAGCCCTTTCAAAACGTTAAGGAGTGTGTCCACGGTCTCCTCATTCGACCATTGCCGCCCTCTATGCGAAGCGCCTTCGAGATGCAAGGTGTTATAAATATACCGGGCGTTTCCAAATAAATATCAGGGATTTAAGGTTTCGTGGTATTAATACTATTTGACTTGCAGGTCTCTACTGACTGATCCACATCTACATCTACGTGATACCCTGCGAGCCACCACGAGGGTGTGTGGCAGGGGGTGAAGATCACCAAACATGCACCATTGACATGCAAGTAGGATATTTAAGGGAGATATGCTAGATAATAGGGTCACATGGAGCTAGATGGTTAGTTTCTACATAATAAGGAAGGGATTATTGGTTGTTATGGCATGCATCATGCACTACAGACTACTATATTACTATAGAACTATATTTCACCTACCTATCCCTTTGCTACGCTACCTATTGTTCTCTCTTATAGTACGAGGGAAAAATGGCATTTTAAATCTATCGGTACGACAATCTATCTCTCTAATCTTGTTAATATGATCAAACCTAGCATAATACGCAGGGGTTCTCAGTATATATCTAACGTCATCTGTGAACAAATCGGTTTCCAATTTAATTAAAAGGTTTAACCTAAATTTTAACCTGCGTTCTAATAGTAATTCCCATCCTAGTTCTTCTATTAAGCTCGTAACACTTATACAATTATCATAACGGCCTTTAACAAACCTAGCAGACTGATCTGACTGAGAGATCTGATGTACCCCTCGCAGTTATCCCCACCCGGAGATCCGATTGGAGGCCTATTTTATCACGGGAATACTTTACTCGGGAGGAGTGCTATCACGTCATATATTTTAATACTGCAGGGCTGCATTTGCTTGGGAGACTAATATGGCCGATTCCGTGAGCTTTCACTCTCGATCGAAGCTGTGGCTGTTGATACCTGCCCGATCTCCTTGATTTGCGCCGTCAATACCTTCTGCTGGGACGAGTTCCTCTCAATAGTGGGGACAAATTCGGATAGCGTGCCTAAGTTGGCGAGCTAGGAATTTTTTCCGTCGCTTGGTCTGGAACCTGCGACCCTCAGCACGGGAGTCGAACTGCTGCCACTAGTCTACCCCAGCCGTACCATTTGACTTATTATTATAAATAAATCGTGAAATGAAAGAGCGACTGAAACAGTTTTGTTGTATGTACACTTGTACGCATGCAGTGTTTCCTCTATCTTCCGTTAGAAAGCGCTAATAGTAAAGATAGCGACTACTGAACACAGAGCTTTTTGTGTTTTGAACCGTACCGCTGGATTGGGCAAGGGGCCGGATGACAGGGCTTGTTTCGTATGGCCTCCACATTCACCCTATCTGAAGCCATGCGATTTTTATCTTTAGGGGTTCATAAAGGATCATGTGTATGTGCTTCCGCTACCCGCTGACCTACCCGACGTAAGAGACAGGATTGGATCAGTTGTTGCATCAATTACTTCAGACACAAGGTATGGGAAGAACTCGCGTACAGACTGCATGTGTGACGTGTAACGAATGGTGCTCACATTGAACACTTGTAGATAAAACAAAAATTGTTTAAGTTGCTCTTTCATTTGATGCACCATTCATACTTGTAAGTCAGTTGGTATAAACACTACAAAGCCTTAAAACCCCGATATTCATTTTGATACGCCCGGTATAGACAGTATAGATATATAGATATTATAGTACTTCTTCTATCACGTTGTCCGATACGTACTGGCCATAACACCCTAATTTCGATCTTCATTTTTTGCAAATAGGCTAAAAATTCTATTTCCCCTTACGGAGTTAAGGGAAGGAACATTCGTGTAGAATTATCCTTATCTATCGCTTCGATCATTTTTAGAGAACTTTTTAAAAGAGTTTTCTTGAATGTGATCGCTGAGGAGGACGTCATAAGCCTTTCAGCGCGGGCAGCCGAAGATTACAGCGTCGTTTACCATCTGAGGTCTCGCAGTCCGTCCGAATTACCTCCCTCTCTACTGCCTCCGTGACTCATTTGCGATCGTCTTTAGCATTTGGGCGAGTAACCTTTTGAATTTTTGTAAATTATCCACTCCCCTTCAGGTTTACGAAGGTTACTCCCTCGAGTGAAAACTCATGTCGAGTTAGCTTACCTTACCACGGTTATCTTTGGACCAACATGTTAGTAACACTTCATATTTTGATTTTTTCCATCACTCAATACGCTGGCTAAGATATTTCATCAAGTTTTCTTATGCGAGGGCTATTTCATTCAAAATACTTCGCCTTTTTTTGAAATTACATATATTTTTTTAAAATAAGCCGTCTTGCTACAATTTTGACGCGTGCCAGATTTTGTATGCTGAGTTATTTTTTGTTACCTGTAAAGTTTGTTATTCGGTGAGATTCCAAAGTAGTGGCACTAAATGTAAGTAAAAGGCAGTGGGTAGATTTGTCTTCGCGACTGGAAGGAAGACTCCGTGTTTTCATTCTTGTCGAGAGTAGTCAAGTCACTGGAGGAGCCCTTGGAATTGTGTCAAGCAAGAGAAGAGCGATTCATTGAAGAGCGTAGTAAGGTCAGGATGATGGGGACTGTAATTGGAACACTTAACTGAGTCGCGACGTTTCAATTAGAGAAGAGAAAAAAATAAAAGCAAAAAGTCAAAGAGGAATTCAAGAAGTGAAGTGAGAAAGGGGTTGTCATATGCAGGAGTATTGAATGGCGTCAGGATCGTATAAAAGTAAGAAACGCGTTAAAAACGGAAATAATCCGTTTGTATTACGAAGTTGTCGTTTTTGTCGTCCAAAATCTTAAACAAAACTGGCTTTTTCATTCGTACTATATACCATTTCTACACTCTCTAATCGTAATGTCCTCTCGGAATATATGAATTCAATATTAGATATAACTTTATTTCCGTGGTTCATTGTCCAATCATCTTGAACAGAATTTTAGTTTAAACTTGCTCATTCTCTCTAGCAACTTACAAGTAACAACCCTCGTATGAATGCAAAATATTTCGGTTGGATTAACATAAAACAGTGGATTCTGTGTCATTTCCCCTTGAACAATGACAAAACTGCATTATCACTTGGGCCACATATCGCATCTTAACACGCTCTTGGCAAGTTACGTAATCATCCTGTGTTTCTTTTTATCCCTTATTCGTACATAGTGTCCCAGTGCGGGTGAAACCATATTAGGATACTGAAAAGTGGAATCGTACTTGGAGACATTTGTGCGAACTGTTGCTTGTCCAAATGGCGTAGCGTAAATATTTGCTCCAATTAAAATATTGGAGAATCATAGGGTCTCCAGACCATTTTGCGGGTATGCTGCTAATGGTATTTAGTGAGCGTTTCAAGTTATTTTGTGCTGTCGTGGATTTTGTGCAACTCCTCGTTAAGAATAATGTGGAGGATATGGCTCAGCCTGGGACGCGGTGATTTCGTAAGAAATATGAAGAATGTCAAAGAAAAAGGGGAATGTCTGCGAGGAGTTAGAGCAGACGTGGGCATATCAAGCTTCATCATGGCGTTAAAAAATTGGAAACACCGGGGGAATTACATGGAGAGCTCATGTGAATCAATTTTGGGAATGAAATACACTGGAATTAATATACATCAGGAATACATTCAAGCGTGTTAATTCACGTATGTTTTTCCTCCATTGTAGCACCAGGTTTGTTCGCACTCCTGAGAGTGTCGCACCTCAACGCCCATACACTTTTCACTGCGAGTGTACATGGTAGCGCATTTTACTCGCGTGTGCGTTTTTAATTCGGTGGACCCGCCTCTTTTTGAGGTTCTTGCGGCGTCTTTGGTTGTGCACCGGATTACAGGCCACCAATCGCGTGGAAGTAATGGCTCTGGGAGGTGGACACGTCGGGCGCCGTCGCCTGCCCCGCGGTTGCTGCGGTGGACCGCAGCGGAGAGGCGCCTCTGCGGTCGGGGGGAGGGGCGCGGGAGACCGTGCGGAAATATCACGTCGCTCCGAAGCGGGAGGAAGCGGGACAAAAGAAGCGAGGGGAGAGGAGAAACAAAAGAGGGGCGATGGGGCACGTGGGTGATGTCACACGCGCTCGAGATGCGGTCGCCTTCGGGGAGTTAGTTAAATCTGCGGGCGGCGGTGGATGTGAAGGTGGCTTTGGCTGTGATGGATGTCGGGCGATGCGGGCCGACACGTTTGTGTGCCGTTAGGATTTCGGGAAGGATCCTCGCCCCAGAGAAGGGGGAGAATCGGGATACGAGGAGATTTTTCGAGGTCTCAAGACTTCCGATGTCAAATACTGATGAAGCTTGGGGCGTTTTGAAGCTTTTTGAGTCAGGAAATCTCCGTTCCTTCCCGTGTTTGTTTTCATTAAAGGATGGTAATGGATAGGTGGGCTTTGGCTAGAAGCATCGGGCGCAGAAGCTCGTCAGTTTTTTTTTTATTTTCGGGGGGCTTCGAATCTATTAACCTAAATGTCTGACTCAGACAGATTTCTTACTTGAAATATGTTTTTTTCAAACCTTGTTACTCAATTCGCTGCCTTTCCGCAGGATGTCCGGCCTTGGTCTTTCAATGGACGGCTATGAAATTTTTCTTCCCGATTTTCATCCCATTTATTACGCCTGAACTTGCTACTGTTCAAGCAGAAGAGCCATTTGATCCCGTAGTTGATTATGCGAGCAGACTATATAATAGACAGTTTCTTATTTCATTAAACCTAGAAGTTCGACTTTCTGTCCTATGGTCTGGATGAACACTGAACAATAATAATACTTACCGTCTGTTTCAAAGTTGTGTAACCTGAGCTTAGTTTTTTACCAATCTTGTTACGCTATTCGCTGCTTTTCCGCAGCATGTCCGACCTTGATCTTTCAGTGGACGGCTAAGTAATTTTTCTTCCGATTTTCACGTCATTTATTACGCTCGAACTTGTTGCTGTTCAAGCACAATAGCCATTTGACCCAGTAGTTGATTATGGGAGCAAATTTGATGATAGACAGTTCCTTACTTTTTTAAAACAAGAGATTCAATAATCTGTGCTATGGCCAGGATTAACACTGAATAATAATACATGGTGTATGTTTTAAAATCGTGTAACCTCGGCTTGAAGCGTATTACTTGGAAAACCTGTTGAGACATTTCTGTCGCTTTCACATCAAATTTTAAGCTTGTATTTCTGTGTTGATAAATAAATAACACGTTTGTTTAATATCGCTTTAGTTTGATATTACTATGTTAAGGACAAAAAAACATTTTTGGTGGTCCTGATCGAATGCAGATAGTAAAGTGCTTTATTATAACAGAAATATGGAAGTGGGCAATATTTCATACTGGCAATATGTAGCTGAAGACATATTGCAAGCAGTCGTATGAACCCCATAAACTTTTTCTCTGTTATCAAGCAGTTTTCGGAACTGCTTTATCTCCTAAATCGCCAAGATATTATGAATCACCTCTTTAATTATCGGGCTATTAGTGATAGCAGTTACTGTGGTAATACTGTTGCCATTTAAATGCTGTGGAAATTGTTGCCATTATCATTGCCATGTATCAAATTGTCAAAATTGCGATTGCATGATGAAAATGCTACTAAATCATCTTGGGTTATATATTTTCTACTATCATTGCACCATTCAGTACATTGAAAAATGTGAAGCTCCTTGAGTATACATCTACATCTACGTCATACCCTGCAAGCCACCCAAAGGGTGTGTGGCAGGGGGTGCTTTCGCACCAGGCAAGCATGAATGATATGGTAGAACACCGACATTACGTTAAAACCCGAGTACCACCCATGCAAAGCGCCAATTAAAAATCTAATACCCAAGAAACATTTATGTACTTAAACTTACTACCCAAAAATATATATGTACTTAAGTGCGTATGAATATATTATGTATGGGTATATTTGCGTATGTAGATATATTGTAAAATATCCAAAATGTTGTTAAATTTTCCATTGAATGAGCGAACAGAGTATCCGATCACTCAATAAGATACATATTGGCCCCTGCTGACAAGCCTACGACTTAGCAGGAACACAAAATTATAATTCAAAATTACTTTTAACATTCATGCCTTCATTAAGTGTGTTTTCTCCTTTTTCATGTTTCAAGTTTCTATTTTTTTCTTCTTTTGTATAAGTTTCTTATTCATTGTTCTTGTCTGTTATTGGCGCTATTGCTGTAAGTGAACAATTTTTTTAAATAAATTAAATTAAATAAATGAATAAATTAGTTTAAGGTATACTTTTTTTTCTTGTAATGAACTACTGTAAACTCTTATTGTGTTGTATTATATTTTAAAAAAATGCGAATCATTTCGGCGTCATACTTTATCTTGACTTGGACTTGGACGTAAGACTTGGACGTAAGTGGCGCTGAATTATGCGATGTTCAATGCTGTGGATTAATGTGATCGGGCATTGGACGTTGATGTGCTGGCTTTGGAAGCAACATAGTGGTAGTTGTGCGCGGGGATTGCGTAAATTTCTTTCAACGTTCCCCTGCCAACCTAATTAAAATTGATGTCTCGGAGGAGGTTGGACCCGGAAGTCTGGGATGTTTCGAATTTTTTTGATGACGCGTTGATTAGCCATTCATTCGAGTCTCGAATTTGGGAACGTGATTACGATAATTTCACCGCCTCCGGGAAACCATGTCCTTTAGTGAGGCTTCCTCTTTTGTGTGCCCGGCGAGGATTTTTACACGCTTCGATCGGAATTGAATTCGAAACGGATGCAAATGCGTTGCGCTGCCTCGACGGAATCTTCCTGCTTAATTGTGAGACGACGTCGATTTGATCCTCGGAGGAAAAAAAAATCAATGTAATCGCGGTCCCATCATTGGGTATTTTTTCCGTCAGGTAACACTACACATTTAAGTTTCCTTATAAGGAAGAGGCACGAATATTTCGAACGATATTAGAATATCAGTCGCTTTATCCCATTAGTTGTCGAGAAACTTGTCAATGAATAGTAGACTTTGGGTGAGAATTGGCCCTGCGCCCTGAGAGAAATGTAATTTGAAAACAAAATAAGAAATTCTGACGGAAGCATTGCGTTAGAAATGTGGCAAAAAGGTGCTCGAAACTTTTTCACAAGCATTAAAGAAATATATTACTCACTGTAATGCTTTACATGAAATGGCTAAAAGAACATTAGTTTGTAATGCAGTTTCAATCTGCGGCGTAAAACATGTAAGTTAAAAGTCAAAATTTCAATATTGTGATGGTTCCTCGAAGCTCAGTTTTACAAAGTTTTGTCCTCATTGAAACTGCTTCGTTTATTTTTAATGCATCTAACTAATGCGCAAGTGTTGGAATAAAAATAGAGTGCGGTCTCTAGTGTGATTGTTGAGATAAATCTCTGTTGGACTTCCATAAGCGTGTTCCCCAGTCAGCCAGCCTCCCCTGTTGCTCGTTCACGCTACAGTTCCTCCCGAATCCATTTCCTGGTTGAGGAGAGAAAAAAACGTCGTGGGGGTGTCACGTGATCGTCATTTTTCTCCTCAGGCATTCCTGTGCCATTCCCTTGGCGAGTCGGAAGACGTGGGCAAGTCGGGGGTCGATGGTGGTGGACTTTTTTAATTCGCCGCAATTGATCGTTTGTCACCGCATTAATCTACGCTTGGGAGGGGTGGGAGCAAGCTTCTCTTTTAAAATGAAAACAGAAGGCCGCCGTGTCTGAAAGAGGCGGCTTTCAAGAAACTTCAATGCATCTCTCCACGCTTAATTTAACGTTTCTGGCGTGGAGGAACCACGGCTCAACCAAGTGGTATAATTTGAAATGCTAAAAGGTCTGTAGTGCCGTGGTTAATTACGTTATTCACCGAAAATAACTTCTTCTGTGTTGGGGATAATAATATTTATTTGGACTCGCAGATAGGCACGAATCGTGATACGCATCGCCACTTACGAGTGATGTTTTGGCTGTTCTTCCATCGTTCTTTGTTGCATTATACTCCGCTCACTTAGCGCAAAATTAAACACTCGTACCACGTGTACGGGATCCATACGAGACGGGGTTGATATCAGAGTTAGATCGCGTACAGCGAAGAGGAGCTAGGTTTGTGAAACGACGATACGATAAGTTGGCTAGTGTGTCTGGACTGTTAGAAGAATTAGGATGGGAATCGCTATCACAGCGTAGATTAAGTTATAGGCGTAACCTCCTAAATAAATTTCAGGAAAATCATTTTACTGACGACGTAAAAAACATACTATTAACCCCTTCGTACTACGGCAGGTTAGATCGCGCCAATAAAATTAGAGAGCTAGATTGTAGAACCGATAGTTATAAAATGTCATTTTTTCCGCGTACCATTCGGGACCATAACAGCTGTGATTGTCATCATGAATAGTTCGAGTATTGACAATAGGCAGGCAGTAAATCTTTCTCATTATATTCTCTACTCTCTTATTTATGCATGATGTAAATATTGATGTTCTTATTTATGCATGATATTTTGAATATGTAGTAGTAATATAAGTTTCCACGAAGAGAAGCGGGATGACTTAAACATGTGGGGAATAATTACAAAATTGTATTCTCTCAAAATATACTGCTTCATATTTACAATTAATACTTTTTGAAAGGATTCATAATTACTTGTATCTATGAGGAACGGAATTTAATGTGTTTTCTCCATACGTGACTTTATCTTCTATGAGAAGAGTCTTTTTTTGAGTGTTACTAGGAATTAGATGTAGTTATACTTTACGGTATGTAGCATGTGCCATGAAAATTATGAGCTTATTATCAATACCATTGAAGCGAGAATATGTATCATTATTTTTCACAGTATGCGAGCTTTTTTGTAAGTTGATCATTGCAGACATATGTGGTTTAATCTTTTGAGTCCCTCGGAATCTTAAGCAAATGCTTTGGGTGTACATCTTGACTCATCATATGTGTTTTAATCCTTAGTTTGCCGGCACAGTTAACTGGTAGTTGAAACAGGATTGGTGTGTGTATTTATTCCATTAAATTGATGTTTGCTTTTATTGTTTCAAATATTTCTCCTGCCTTCTTCCTATAAAATTTTGGCATCCTTTAAGACCATTCTAATTGGCATAATTTCATTATGTCTTCCCGTTTTTCATCGATAACTCGTCTCTGCCATCTCTTATTGCTATAGAAAGTACACGTCGTCGATTCATTGTCGAAGTTTTAGTTCCAAAAAAATAAAAAGAAGGGAACCCAGTTTTGTAGCACGCCCGTTCAGTTTCTGGCATCCCGGTGGTCCTTTCGTCTTCATCGCCCTAACTTCCTTGTCAGATCTCCCGGACCCCACCCACCTCCTCTCGCGTAAAAAACCTTCGGACATCCGCCTTTTCCTCTGGACGGCCCCTTCCTTATATCCAATTTTCCTCTTCTTCCGAGATTCCCCGAGTAAGAGACGTGGCAACGCCGCGCAGGGAGCCGTTTGAGGGGGAGGGAGAGAGAGAAAGAGAGAGGAGGAGGAGAAGGGGCTTTAGTGGGATGAGGGGCGTAGGCAGTTCGTGTTGTCCTTTTGAGCCACGGGGAGAGGTTTTCCTTCGGAAGGGAGGAGGAGGTTGTGAAGGAGGAGAGAGAGAGAGAGGAGCCTTTCGGTGAAGCGGCGAGCTTTTCTGAAAGGTCTGGGTGGCTTTGGTGGTGGTTCTCTTCCTCGACTCGATATCTATCCTTGCGTGTGTGTGTGTGTGTGAAAGAATCATCCGTCTCGCCGTGTCCTGCCAACCCTCCGCCCACCCGTCCATCCTCGGGCCTCGGGTTCATTACGTCGTTCGTTAAAAAGACCACCAGAGGCTCGCGGAAGGGGTTCGAGCGAAGGGGGAGAGGGGTGAGGGGAGGTTGAGGTGGTCTACGTGGGCGGGTGGAATGGTAAAAGGATGAGGAAAGAGATTCCATCCTTTCTTTATTCCTTTTTTTTTCGTCTCCTCCGTCTTCCTCTTATATCATTACGTTCGCCGTATTCAACGAATCCTTTCGCGTTTCGTCATTTTCGTTTTTTATTTTTTTTTTACTTTTCGTTTTCTTCCTACTCGCGCCACTTGGCAACGTCGCACCGTCGGGCCGTGCCGGTCATTAAAGAGTAGGGGGTGTGTGTATGTGATGTGTGTTTTTGAAGGGAGTGTACGTGGAGCTTGTGAGTTGAGATCGTACTTTTGGGTGTGTGTGTTTTGCGGGCGTGTTTATGTCTTTTGTGTCCGTTGACCTTGCTCCAGTTTTTTCTCCTTCCTCTTGTCCGCCTCATCGTGAGGTTGTGAGCGGCGTTTTATATTGCGGTCCATGCGTCGGTGCATTCCTCTTCCTCCGATCCCCAATCGGATAGATATATATATATATATATATATATATATATATATATATATATATATATATATATATATATATATATATATATATATATATATATATATATATATATCCGATACATACATAGGTGTGTGTGTGTAAAGCAGTCGTCGCCCACGAGACGTCGCTACCGGTGTTCCTTTTACCGTCTTTCACACTGTTAGCGGGTGGGTGGGACGTGCCGGACCAGGGGGTCAGGAGATAGAAGCATGTTTTCGGGGGATGGTGGGGGGTTCCGAGGGGTGAGAGGCCGGATCCGGGCCGGGAGGGCGATACCCTATCCGGTCCTGTCGGACACGTCATATCCGTCCATCACCGAAACAGTTTCACGGGACGGTGTGATATTTTTTTAAATAGGGGTTGACTAGATATGGGATGCTCGCGTTCTGCTGCCAGCATCTTGGATACTTTTAGTTAATGTGAGAGGAATGCCATTTCACCCAGAAATCGCAGAATTTGGTCTCATATTGAGAAAAAAATCTCTCCCTTCCGAAAATACCCAAATACCAGCCCCTTACCAAACTACTTTCCGAGATTTTTGGCTAAAAATCGCTGCCCTTTTGCGTGGGAATTGGTTCGTGTATGCACTCCAGAGAGATCTTATTTAAAAACTGAGAAATTTCTAACACCTAGATATCACCAAAATTTAAAAGTGTGTAGTTTGTATCTTTTCTCAGCTATTTTAAAATTAAATCGTATATTTAAAGCATTGGTTTTTTTTAAAGAGCGTAAAAAAACCTTCCATTGTGAAGGAGTTTTGAGCGTACCGCGTGAAGAAAATGAGTCACGTTTAAAGACTCATTTCGATATTTTAATTGATTTCAGACTGATTTCAGATTGATTCATGACTGATTAGAATTTCAGTCAAATATAAGTATATCATTGCACCATCAGTAATGCACCGATAATCCATGCTTCCTACGGCTGCTAAAATTTAAACGTTAAGTTTGAATATGATATCCATTATGACTTGGGAACTATCTCGCTCAAACTACCTTACGAGGTCAACATTAGTAATTTTTTAATATAAATTTGATTTTAAAAGAAAACCAGGGATTCAAAACATGTTTCTTTGCCAAAAAAAATGTTCGTTGAAGAATTGGTGAAGTTGTCTTTATGATCGGTGACCATAGAATGTTTGGCTTGATCGAAATCACTTCAACATTGTTGTATCCGTACTTTTTAATCACGATGGATTTTTACAGCATCATTTCCACTCTCGTGTTGCCACTGCTAAATCCGCCCATGGTTCAGTCGTATCTGCATTCACCCGCCTTATGCAACCTCGTGCGAATATTTTCGAACCTGTGTGGTGCACTGAAGCCTTGAGAGATCTCATTTGGCTCTAGTTAGATCGAGACTATCCAGTAATTTCCTCCCCTTTCTTATATTGAATTCCAGCGAAAGACTTCATGAGTGTTGGCCTATGTCCTCCGAGTCGAAGGTATCGGATTTCTCCTACGTGGCTATTGTAGATGTTGAAGGTCAGCTGGTCGGGCATTGGGACGCCGAAATTCCGATGGCTGTGACTCTTCCATCATCATCTGGGATGTTCACTTAATTTTCAACCCAGCATCCTCATCCCGTTCGAAAGTTCCGAAGATGAAAATGGCACTGTCGACTGTGTGAACGCCTGGAGCCGTATAGGTACTCCTGACCTGGTGTATTATACGTGACGAATTAACTCACGTCGTGAAAGGGTTTAAATGTCATTGAATTGGTTGTTAAGGGCGCGACTAAATGGAATCGATTAATGTTGAAATTAGTAATGTTGTGTGTAAAGAACTTATTACTTCTACATGACCCAGGTTTCGACGTCTGAGTACACGAGGTGACGTTTTTCGTCAAAATCCGGGTCGTATTGGTTCCATTTCTTTTTTCGAGATTCAGCCGCTCCATCGTTAGTCACTATTTACACGTTCCAGTTTTCTTTCCATTCCTGTCCTATGACGCGGTCTGCGCATGCGCTCTAATCTATTCCGGGTCTCGCCACCCCGAATAGATTAGAGCGCATGCGCAGGACGCGTCATAGGACAGGAATGGAAAGAAAACTGGAACGTGTAAATAGTGACTTATTGTGACAACTTCGTCGGAATAAGCACGATGAGGCTAAATCCCGAAAGATGAAATGGTAATGTAACGTCAGACGTTTGTTTTATTCGAAAATCATCTTTATTTTCTTAAAAATACAGTTTCTTTTTCCTCACTACTTCGAGCCACTTTCCCTTTCTTCTCCCTCTCAACAATCCCCTTTCTCCTCCCATCAACAACTCCCTAACAACATAAACATCAATTATCAATAAACATCAAAACAACAAGATAAGTAAATATCATACGTTACAGTACCAATACCTACTCGCCGCGGAAATCTTAAAAGACTAAACCCCGGGTCATGTTGTGAGGACAAATTTTATTTAAGAGGAGTCACTAAGTTGATGGCCATGGGGGGTGAAATTCCTTTTTGTCTTGTTTAAAAACCAGTCATTGGATTGCGAAGTACACGCTCAGATAATTTTTTTGACCCCCGAATGATCTTTATCGCTTATCCGAGCGGGAAGAGGGTGCTGTGGCCGGAGAGCTCCGGGCGTCCCACTCAAAAATAAAGAAAAAAATCGGAAGATCGCTCCATCTTCTAATTGACTGTCGTCACTTTCTCGCTCTCTGTTTGTGTGTGGGATATCTGCCGCTCGACTGTGGGATTGAAAAGGGGGAGGCCATGTGTTTCCTCCCTTCCCCTCCCCAATCCATTTTCGTGAGCCAGAGAGAAGGGGTTCGTTCCTCCGTGACCCCTCGAGCGAAATGTTGAGAGGAATGGATGGTGAAAGGACCCTCCATCGCGTTTCCGTCCCTACTTCGAAGGAATTCCTTCCCCTGTCTCGCCCCCCTAGCATTGCTCTTTTCTATATACTCCGTTCCTCGTTTAGTTGACGGTAGACTCGTTTGCGTTGCGTTATCCACAAGGTCGGATGTGCGGTGTCAGCAGTCACTCAGGAAAATTATCGTACTGCCTATCATAGTACTAGTTCTGCACCTAACTGTCTTAAATTTAGTGCGATTTTGGAATTGATTGCTTACGTGGCCTGGAGGTGAGCTCACGGATATTTGGCAACATTGTTCTTTATAAGGCTCGTACTGTCGCATGAATATGAAACGCTCTATATTCACATTATTCCATCGTATTTGCTCTTCCTTGCGGTCGATGGATTTTAGACAATTTTGGTCGCCGGATTTGCCTAGCGGTAGGAAAATTGGAGGTGAAGCCTTGTGGAACGTTCCAGTATTGTACTCGTTCCCCTGATATAGGGCTCGAATTGTCCATTAAGCAAAATAAGCCCGTGCCTAGCAAATAAAGTGCAAGGGGTCACCACTGAAATAGTACAGTTCAGAGCTGGGCAAAATACATGCCGAGGAGTATTTGAAATAGAAAATACTCCTCCAAATGTATTTGAAATTCAAGGTACATTCCGGTCGTGCACTTGAAGTACAAAATTCAAAAGTATTTCAAATACGTATTTTAAAATACTTGTATTTGAAATACTGCCCAGCTCTGGTACAGTTGAATCGGGTCCTCGAAAAGAGTGCAAAAATATATCGTTCGAGGGAGCTAAAATGTTTCAAGTGCTGAGGATCTCTAACATTTTTAACGTAAACATATTTAAAACCTTCACCACTCAAGTCATCACCGGCGAATGCATTAGCAGCCAGAACTAAAGGGATTCAAAGCGCGGTGTTCTTTCGTTGGTCCCCGTGGGGTTGACAGTAAGCCTGACAGTGTTTTCAAGTGGCGTTTTTAACGGTTGAATATCTTCACCCCCTGCCACACACTCTCGTGGTGGCTCGCAGGGCGTAGATGTAGATATCCGTCATAGCCATGGCGCAACATTAAAAATGAGGTTCGCAAAATTCTTGAAGGCCTGCTTTTAAGAATTCCAGATTATCGATCTTCTGCCGTTCGCTTGTATTTTGGGGTGTTTCCATGGAGTTCTTCCACGGTTGGCGGCGCCGTTTCACTCACCTTGCCCTACCTCTCATAGCTCTGCACCTCGACGTCCTCCTTTCATTCCGAGGGCCCTCTCCGAGTTGGGCGGAAAAAGCCCTTTCGCTACGCCGCGTGGCCCTCAGGGTGGGACGAAGAGAGCCCTTTCAGTCCTTAAAAGAGAAGGAGGGACTTGGAAGAGACTCTCTCTCAAGAGATCGGGACGTTTCCAGGATAAGAGGGGACATATATATCCCTCTTGGGGAAGAGGGAGGAAAAAGAAGACGTTTTCTAAGGCAGCGACGGTTGTGCTGGAGGGAGTGGGGGAATGCATTTGTGTAGTTTATTGCGTCACGGCTTGCCGCCCTTCGTTTGTCGCCCTCCTTTGGCATGCTGGGAATGGCCCTTTTTTCCTCCCTCTTCACGAGATAGGGTGCGTCTCGCTGCTTTCAGAGTGCGAGCCCGTCTTCTCATCCTAAGGGTTGATAACGGCGAGTCGTTCGGTATCTCCGTGAAGACATCTTCTTTTCGGTCCGTTCTGAAGTTGCAGCGTTGATGGCGCTGGTTCTCTTTTCATCTGCATCTACATATTACTCTGCAAGCCACCACAAGGGTGTTTGGCAGCGGTGGACTTATCACTAACATGAACTACAGTGAAGAAATTTACGTTCACCCAAAACTACCACTCTATTGGTATGCTACACATGCCACAGAAACTGCCAAAGAAATCCATAGTGTAACTATGAAAACGTGACCAAGAGTCATACAGGGAACTGTTGGATATACGTTCTCAATTATTTTTGTTTGTTTCATTGTAATTCTCTGCTTTTCATTTGGTTTTGTTTTTGAATTCAGTTATTCGTTTGTTTTTTGGGTACAACCGGAAATGGCTTAAAATGGTGTGGTGCTTTCAAAGTTTACTCTGTAACCTATATCCAAAATATTGGGGTGTAACCCGACAGGAACATGCAAAACATGGTGTACCTCGGAAGCAAGCGGAAACATAGCACCTCGGAAGATTTATAAACATGCATTAGGGTAGATGTGTAGTAATCAGCTACACTTCCTGTCAACTAACCTAATTCAGTCTTAACGCGGCCATGTTGGTCTCTTATCGATCGCGGGAAAAATGGCATTTTAAATCTGTCTGTTCTACAATCTACTTCCGTCATTTTATTCTCATGATCTGATCTACCACAGTATGTTAGAGTTCGTAGGATATCGAAAACTTCGTCTGAAAATAAATCTGTTTAAAATTTACATAAAAGATTGAGGCTAATTCTCTATCGACGGTCTGAAAGCGGATTTTCATTGGAATGACCTCGTTTTACGATTCATGTAGTTTTGATGCATAATGAAGTGGGTTACGACTTGTTTCCTTCAGGAAGCGATCCCATCGGCTCACCCTGGGGTTTGATTGAGGCAAGCTTTTTTTTTAATTACCGCGAATCTGTGATTTTATTACTTCAGCTGGTGCATTGGAAACGGTTCTGTTTTCCTTGAAAATGCCTTATTTTCCGATTTGCGTGGATAGGTGAAAAATGTAATGGGTTACGACTTTTAGCCCTCAGTAAGGAATCCCGCCGTTCACCCAAGGGTTTGACTGGGGCAAACGTTTTTTTAATTACCGCCAAGCCGTTTCTTTATTTCTTCGGTTGGCTCTTAAAAGTGCATTGGAACTGGTCGTTCGTTTTCCTCATCGGAATCGCCGCAGTTGTGATTTCAGTTGTTGTGGATGTATTTTGAGAAGTAAATGGCTGCCTCTACCAAAGAACTCGGGATTTAGAGACAGTATGCCCTTGCCGTCACACGCCACCGATTCCCATGAAGAGTCAAGTCGAAGGTTTGGGAGAGATCAACGAGAAAAATAAACGATTTCACTTTCTTCGTGAAATTTAATTTGTCGAGGCCAAACAGCGAATAAAAATATTGCATCATAATATCGGCTTTATCAAGCGAAATTAAGTCTTAATAGATCTACTTTACCTTTTATTCATTACACGTCTTGTTAACGCCCTTGCTTATTGAGTTGAAAACCCACCCAGGTGGATATCTATACCCTATGACGTCCAGATTGTCAGAAGGTGAAGTTACCCTGCCTTTACTTGAGGTAGAACTTGTAGGGAAACCGTTGATTGATCGGGTAAGGCGAAGGACTACCAGATCACGGAGGGCGCCAAGGATAGAGGGATAGATTTATAGGTGAGGAATCAGATGGGGAAGGGAAAGATGGAGAAAGACCTATCGAGGGAATCGACCTGCTTTTCAGTTACGGCGCCTTTGGGTGCACAGACTAACATCCGACTGCACTTGGAAATGCTATACCAGCGAAGTTGGAAACGTACGACAATTGAAATTCAATTTTTGCGATGTTCGAATATGGACCCTCGATTTTAGAAGTTTTTAACCAAGCTAATAAAACCAGCCCGTACCCCCAATTAATTAGCTAGCGTAGGTTTTTAGACTTAGGAACAAATATATCCTCGCGGCGAAACGGGAACACCATGTGGATTGAGAGAAGCTCACAAGCCGACCGCTAGACATCGGAAGCATCCCACAAAAAAAAGAAGAGGCAGGCGTACGCAGACAAAACAGACTCCCAGTTAAAAAAAATGAGGACGAAAAAATAGAAGGGAATCGCTGTTTCGCGCGGGTGGCATTCACTTAATTTTTTCCACCGAAAACACAGCCACATAAAATCTCCACCCTTCCACATCCATCGAGAGGCGTTGAAGAAAACGGGGATGCCGGCCGCGGGGAACACTAAATTTCATTTAAAGTGGCTTTTAGTGTGGGAGGAGGGAGTTTTTCCCCGTCGAAAATATTCGTGGGGGGTTGCGAGTGGCACTCTACGTCCATTTATTGAGTCTACTACCCGGCTGGGGGAATGTGTGTGTGTGTGGCAACAGCCCCTCGCGACGGCCACCCCGGATGGCTAGGAGAATTCCCCGTATACTTATAACCCTGGGGCCCATTGATGCGCCTTTGGCGTATAAGAGTCTAGTGTTTTTCGGCAATGGAATCATATGACGAAGATTTTACTTTGTGGAATATTACCATAATTGAAAAAAGAACACAACATCGTGTTATGCGTTGATTTATTTGATTGAACACAACCGGTTACGGCTATAGCGCCATCTTCCTTTTTTCATTAAAAACTGTGTCTACATCTAATGATGTCATTATGTCCGAAACCGGTTGTGTTCAACCTAATAAATCAGCAGAAAAAACTTAAGTTGTGTTCTTATTTCATTTGTTTCAATTTAAGCGATATCCTTAACGTTAGCATCCTTGCTCTAAGGACTGGACGGGCGAACGGCTGTGGCAATCAGATGCTCTATTTAGGAAGGCCTTGTCATGTTCGAACCACTCGACAGTGACAAAGTTATAGCGCTCATCGAAAAATTGAGAAAATTGCCGTTTAGAAGTCGAGATTTGTCGATGCTGTGACGTCGCTGGTACTACACTGTCTCGGAGGCAACGTCCTAACGAGGCCTTAGGGAGCCATAGTCAGGAAGGATGTTGGCTGTACATTGATTGTGTAGCCGTGAACAAGATTTTATAATGTGTAGTTCACGTTTACCGCTAGGCTACTTAGTCTTTCCTAATCGTAGTTTACGTTTACTATATTTGCAAATCGCATAAGAATGTGTGCTAGGTGATGCAAACGTCATTATTGGCATTAAATAGCGTTATAATTGGCACCAAAACGCATTGACTTTCATGCCTACCCATACCATAAATATGCTACCACAGATGATAAAACCGACCCTTCGAGATTTTCGGAAAAAATCAGGGCCATTATTAAAAAATTAACCGCTCAACGCAGTCCCGTGCAAAAGGTCCATGCCTCTGTCCCTCGTCTTCGTTTTTTCCCAGACACAGCCCAGACTGAGTGGAGGCTACAAAAAATTATCGAAGGAGAGCGGTGCCAGTGATAATATTCCGGGCCGCGACCAAGTCTTGGGTTATCATGAATACTCCCACGACCGGAGCGACCTTAGAACGGCTGATAAAGCCGAGCTGAGATGACTCCCCCTTGCAACTGCAGTCTCGGCGAAGATCATTCGGGGCAATTCCCGCGAAGATAACCGCGTCAACATCTTTTCCAGTATGGACCGAAGAAAGTCAGGACTTAACGGAAAGATAATACTTATGTCGTTATCAATGACCTGATTGGGACCGTCGGGGTAATTCACTGCAGAAAATAAGGAAATGGGTTGTTAAATAGGCTTTATGGGGTGGAATTTTGAAGATACCTGGACCAGCCACGGTATAACCTTTGAGGAGTCACCTGCAAGTGCGAAATTTAACAGAGGAAAAAACATTCACGTAAACGAGATTTCGATTTCATCAATTTTAATTTTAGGAAAAAGCAAAGCGTATACGAAAATCGAATGCAGGAATTAACAAAAAGCAAACAAAGAGACCACTGCACCAAGTCTTATTCTACGCACAAATAGATTACGTACCTTCTGACACAATTTATGTCTCACTTATATGATTCTGATGCACGCGATATTATGTCTCACTGATAGGGTTCTGATGCACGTGATTGAGCAACTGGTAAACCATCTGCTTCGTTGCTTGCTTGTCGTACCTCGCCTGTTTGAGAATCTCTCGTGTCAACACTAATTTGTTGAAACGACTCGCTCTCCATCTATTGTATATACAATGAATTTAATAATTCAGAAACTTTCGCGACCGCGGGCACAAAAACTCACCAAAGTTTCATCGTAATCTGATGAATGGTACGGTGAAACCTGTATTAAGCGACCACCGACGGTTCCGCTGTAAAATAGTCGTTACGAGGGGTGGTTGTTCGACGGGGTTCGGTTTCTTGGAGTACATATTATGAAAATGAACGGGCGGTTGATTTGAAAAAATGGAAAAACTCTCGAAGGGGCGGTTTTGTTAAAACCTATGCAGATGGCGCCTATTTACTCATAATTTAGTTGCTCCTGGGAAATTTCGATGTATGTTAATTTGACGTACACATGCAGTGAAACCTGAATTTAGAGACTACTGACGGTTCCGCTGAAAAATGGTCGTTGTGAGGGGTAGTCGCTTGATAGGAGTGGTCGTAAAGAGGGATTTCACTGTATTGGAACGCAAAGAAGACGAATAAACAAACATTCATTGTACCCTACACCACTACGTCGTCAGGGTATATTTGATTTTGTCACAGCAGAAATGTAACGCATCGAAGGAGGCGTGGCACGTATGGAAAAGTCTATTATATAGAAATGATCTGCATCATCCACGAGTCTAGCTATCTATGTATATCATCTACCTATGTCCGTCTGTCTCTCCGTCTCTTTATTCGCACGATAACTGCCGTAAAAATTGATATATCGAGCTGAAATTTGGGTCATAAGCCCCTAGTAGTCCACTGTTCTCAAATGGGTTGGATCGGGCCAAAACCACGCCTTCTTTTTAACAAAATTGAAAGTGGTGAAGGGTATTTAAGCTTCGGCAAGGCCGACGATAATTTCTTTACTACTTGCTATATATTAGATGACTCTGTCGGTCGCCTCCCTCGAAATTACCAACGATCTGACTGCACGAGTCTCCCGATGGGGTATCTGTCTCCACCGCGGTGTTTTTCAGTGCACGTCCTCCGTCTCATTCCCTCATTTCGTTATCCCTGGTTCCTTCTTTTCCTCTTTCTTCCACCCCTCCACTGCCACCACGCACCAACTTCTAACGTCTTGCCTCTCGTCGTCCCCCTCACACACGCACCAAGTTCACGAGACATTCGTTCCGCCTTCCATCTCTCGCTGCCCTCCGTTTCTCTATTCTCTCTCTCTCTCTGGGCTCCTCTGGTGTACCAGATATACACACCGTGGGAGGGGAAGAGGTTTTGTGGAGTGGGTGGGTGGGTGGGGGGGTGTTTCCCTTGTCTCCCCTCCCTCTCCTTCCCTCCCCCTCTCCGTATCCCCTCCTCCCGAGAAGGCAGAAGGGTGGGGGAAGACGAAGAAGAGAAAGACATCACCTGGAACAACATAGTTTCAGAGAGGAAGAGAGGGAGGGAGGCAGGGCGGTGTTGCCGGATTCACCCGGGTCGGGTGTGTTTTTGTGTTTTCGTCGGGGTTTTCGTGGCGGAGTGGTTGGAATGAAGGGAGGGCGGTTTGAGGAGAGGGTAGGTCGGCCTCTGCTTTACATCGTGTACGGAGTAGTAACTTTGGTAAAAAATTAAAGGAGTCCCCAAGTTAACTGTTTACTCCAGTTTTAGAATAACCCCCTCGGAAAAATTTCTAGGCTTCAATTTGTATAGAAAATCCCCGGTTTGGAGGAGGGAAATAAAATATTTTATGACTCACGAAGAGATCGTAATTACTAGTGTGAATGAAGAATCATTCGCCAAAAGAAAGGCTTTGCATTTTTCAGGTACACTTTATAATTTTGTTGAAAAGATTACTTGGAGAATAGTTTTCTCCAGTTTTTTTGGCACCTCTGTTAAAAATTCGACCGCTTCGACTTGAACCACCGAAGTAATCATAGATGAGGATAACTTATCGATGTCTCCATGGCCCAGTTTAACAATGTATGGTTAATGTTTACCTTAATATGTCGTTTTTGTTTATTTTGTCATGAGATTTTGCTAACTCAACTTTAACTAAAGAGTCCGGGTATTGAATGATTTGTTAGACTGCTAATTAATTGGCATCGATGGGAGAACGTATTATCTTCGGTCTCAATGGAGAGAAAAGATATGTTTTTAATGAGATTTTAAAACTGGACCTTGATCTGTTATAGTTGCTCCAGATGCGTTAGAGATATTCGTAACTTGTTGCCCTCACCATCAAGAAAATCATTCATTGGGAGAAGATATTATGTCTTGGACTAAAATAGCGTTTTCGGCCTTACTGGTGCGTTTACTGTTAATTTTGTGCCATGCATTCTGCAAGACTTCATTGCTTCAGTTGTCATTTGAAAATGTGGATTCCGTTGACAAATTTCGCTGTTTTGAAATGGTGTTTGTAATGCAATTGAATGCAATGTTTAAAATTGTTTCAGGATGGATTGCATTTACCATTGTGAATGAGGGAAATGTAATATTTTTTTCAATCGTAAATAATCTTATGAATTCGTAATGACCCACATGATTCTAGAAACATCCACCAAAATTAGGGATTTGCATTCATAATGCTTACATTGATTGCAAAATAATCATTATCGTATTTAGTCTTCTTCAGTTCCCATCTTTGTAATTCGAGCGCGTCACAGGGGATTGAAGTCATCGTGCTTGTATGGACGAACGCGTTAGAATAACTGCTATTGGGACTCTTAAGGCCGCTTTGAACGGTACATTTTATTGTACAAACGAATGTATCATAGAGTGCACGAGAATGGATTTAGAGCAGGTTCTATTTCCTGTTCATTCATTCAGACAATCATACAATCTGCCGCTTTACACGGTACAATATTTCCTTATGGAAGAGTTCATACATTCGTTTGTACAATAAAATGTACCGTGTTATGTGTCCTTTAGCGAGGTATAATTACCCAAGACACGTGAAAAACATTAACGAAAAGGTGGTAATTTCGGGATTCAAATCATTAATCGGTGGAATGATATGCTTTATGGACAAGAATGTCGTTTCTGGTGGCCATATTTTCAGCTGTTAGTGAGTGTATTCTGCAAATCTAGGGTTATTCCGTGGAAATGTGGATTCCGTGATATTGATGAAATACGTAGTTTTGAAGCGGTCCAGGGAAGTAAATTGAATGTAATGCTTTTGGGGGGATGAGAAGAACGAGAGGTGAGCGAATGAAAGGAGTGAGTCGGCTGGCCTTTTATATCACTACTCTTACGCCCTCTACTTTTTCACTCCCCTCTCTTTCACATCCCCCCCCCGCCCCCCGTTCCCCTATCATTCCCCCTCAACCCCTCCCCCCATTGGGAAGTTATTATCCGAGCCTGTTCCGTGGGCGCCTCCATTCCTTTGCGGGAGCGGGACGAAATGCAAGCGAGGAAAAACATCTCCGGGGTCGGCCCGAAGCGAATCGGTAATTATAAAGAGTGCATATTTTAATAAAAGGGTGTGAGGGGGGGGGGGAAGGGCATGTTGCGTTGGAATTTCAGCGGCTGGATTTTTCGTCTCTCGGGAGTGATAGCCGTCATCGCGTGTATAAGTGAAAACGTCCCTTCGAAACTCTTGTCTTTTGGCCCGTTCGTGGCACTACACTAGGACTAGATAATTGTTAAAAATTTTCGATAATTAACAACAAAATATGAGTTCTATAAATTTGCGTTTGTGGTTATATGCATATTTATTAATTCTTGCTACTTTTGGTAGAAAATTAAAGCTGTAGATTACGTAGTTTGCCCTAGGATGAGTTACAGCGGAGTCGATTATTGCTTACCATTTCTACAATTTTGATTATATCGTATGAGAAAAAATTGTCTGAAATTGCAATAAAATTGCCATTAAAGTGGTATATGAAGCATTGAACTAGCATTTGCACGGACCCAGGTATACATTTTCGAATTACAGCGGCACATAATTTTGACGCCGACAGTATTACTTCTAGTAGATAGTCCGTTGCGCATCGTAAGTGATTCGATATATCGTTTGGATCGAACGCTGTGGCGTAGTTTCGAATGCATTAATCGCCGCAAGGTACGGATTGCATTGCGTATTTGATACTTGTGAGGTACTTGGATACAATTGCTTAACGATGAAACATATGAAGGAAGAGAATTTTTTCGAAATCCTTCTGATATCTGTGCTCGTTTCCAGGTTGGCCGGAGACAAGAGTGCTGGAATATTGATAATGGTGTCAGTCGCTTCTATAATTTGTAAATTTTTTAGTTGCTGGGGTTATTTCCGCTGTAAATGACATTTTTTCTCTAACTAGACGTTTGCTATTTATAACCGATCAAAAGTGTTGTATTTCACTGAAGATTGTCGGAGCGGTTCTCGTTTATGGACAGCTTTGCGTGACTCTTTTCAATCGCGTACTCGTTAGTAATACGTGTGGATAAAATCGAGAAATATGTATGTTACCGATTACGTTTCATTGGCAAGTTCATGTTATATTACCTCGTAATCGTATGTCACTTTATTTCGAAATAATACGATGAAATATTTGCGGATTTTCTCCTGCATACGATAACTTTCTTTTCATTATATTATGATGCTCCCTATTAAATGTCAAGGTATCATATCGATCAATAAACGCGTATTTGCGTACGTTTTTGGCTTAAATTTCGACTTCCGCACCGCATACCCGAGTCTTTGACGGCCAAGCTTCTCCCGCATTACAGCTTTTGGGATTGGGCACTCGAGCATGCGATCCTCATCTACCTCAATGGCTCCAAACGTTTGTTGGTAAAGTGGTTTCTCAGTTACGTGTTCGGAATTACTCCGAACGGTTTCAAACACAACCCCCCACGGGCTACTTTTTGAAGGAGACTAATTTAATATTGAGGATTAATGTCGGATTTTTTCGAAAAAAAAAAAACAAAAAGTTCTTGTATTTTTTCTTCCAGCCTCATGTATGTGTGTGCGTTCCCACGCGTCGTATGAACGACGTTGGTGTCTCGCCAAATGGGAAACGCCTCAACAAACTTCTTGGGTGGTCCCTCTTCCGTTGATTTCTACCCGCCGTCGTCGTCTCTTCGCGTGTATGTGTGTGTGTATTCCAACTCTCTTCTCGTCCGAATTGAATGGCATGCCCTCCGGACTCGCCGCTTTTCTGCAAATCTCTCCCTCTCTCCAGTCCGTACATCCGCGATTGAGGCCTGTCTGGATGAAGTTCCTCTTGTCTTCGGGCTACCTTCGCGGATCTGAATGGGATTCCGTCCTCTTTCCACCCCTCATTTTCCCTAAGGGAGAAAAGCGTCCCAATTTTTTTTTAATGGATGGGATTTTATGTCTTCCCGATCTCGCTCTAGGTTTTTTTACAGAAAATTCCCCCCGTGGCGGTCTCGACTGTATCAATCCGGGAGCATTAGTCCGTGTTTTTTTTTGTGTAAAATTTTCCCCCTTCTTACTCCGAAATGAATCGATGGTGGATTCACTCTTGAAGAACCGTTGTGGGTTCCGGTTGATTTCGTGGCGTTTTACGCTTCGATGGGTTGGGGATCCCTCTTTTGTGGTTTTCTAGTACTACCTGACCTGATTTTTTTTCGGGAATCTCGAGACACCTGCATCTTCTCCTGCTACATTATTTTTTTACCTGTGCATTGAGTTTTGAAGCACCTCCAAATTCGAGTAGCCGCGCAAATTCGGCCTCAATATTTGTTTTCTCTTACCGTTTAGTCTTCACTCGGTTTTTAAAAACTCTTGTGCTCTCAGTGTTCCGCAATACGTCGTATTTTGTTGATCACCATGGTCTCGACTTAGTCGATGGGACTAGAACCGCAGTGATCTTTCCTTAAACAACACTTGTTTCGCCTTTTATCCTTAAAATCTTTTAACAGCGATTTATTTCTTTGCCACATTGCCGTTCCTAACCAATTCTGTTAAGTATTTTCTTCCTTTTTATCGAATTCACTTACCTTTCCGGTGGGATGTATTGTCTTCAAAATTTAAGTATTTATGCATTTTGATATCTCACGCTGGGTTTTGTAATGATTTGTTTAACATGATCTAGGGTGTGATAACTAATCTAAATGCACCACTTCATCAATGACGCATGTCATCATGAACGTGAGTGTTGTGAGCTTGTCAAATTGATATATCTCTCCCGTGGGTATTTTATTTCGCGAGGAAACTTTTTCAAGACCACAAGATGATAACATTCCATCCCCGACCCAGGCTTCCATGCTTAAGCGTCACCACCATGTGTGGTTGATCTGATGATCATGCCTATGCATCGTAACCCGGGTCGTGGTGGAATGTTTTTATCATGCGCTCTTGTAAAAGTTTTCAGACGATAAAAAATATTAGTTATGGAATACCACAATGTTTGCAAAGAATGTTTGATGTTCTCCCGTAGATGTTCCAATAGCGTGGTGGCTGTCAGCGTCTAGTGGTTGTAGTTCGTCTGATATTGTATCGAATATATCAGTGCTACCCGTCAAGTATTATTTTTTTCATCATTCTCCTTCTAAATTTGATAAATATTGATAGAACGGGAATTGACAGTCACTTAGCGTTTGATTCTTCACGTGTTTACTCATGGTGTTATTACCACGCCTGCTGAGAATGCATATATTGAAGGAGTGAAGCATTATGCGATAGCCGTCGGGAAATGTGAATGGTAGAGGAAGTTCCACAGAGACTACGCGTCGTATCAAATGATGAATTCCACTTACTCGTTTGTATTGATTAAAGCACTGCTTTCCCTGATGGTATCCGTTAGTTATTTGAAAACAAAATTGAGATTCAAAATGCGCAGATAATTCGATTATTAAGTTTTATAAAGAAGACTGATTGGAGCCGCAGGAGAAAACTGCGGTAACTTTTGCATTCAACTGTCTCATTTTGACTTCAATTATGAAAGTAATTTACCAGTAACTGTGAAAATAACATAGGAAAGTGCTTAATTTTTATTACAATTCCTTGGGAAAATTTTCTTACCGTGAAAAAGGTTGCCATTAAAATAGTAGATATATTTTACGTGAAATAAATTTTCCCATTGTTTCACCGGCAGTCGAATGTAGTACCATGAAAATCCAAGCTCCATTTGCGGAAAAAATTGGTCTGAAAGTTTGGATTTTGTTATCCATATTCAGCGAGTATGCCATGTGCCATGCCACTGATGTATGTATACGAGTAGCCAAAATATAGAATAATACAATTTTGAGTCATTTAACAAATGAACCATCTGGAAGCTTCTAATGACGTACCCCTTCGGCAGACCAGGGCGATATTTCAGGGAATTAAAAAAAAAACTTTTGGTTTTTCCGGCACATTACGTGGACGATTCCGAATATTCCCATTTCTCTCACACTTGAAGGCCGAGGTTGAGTGCGTGAGAGAGTGAAGAAATGATATCCGATACCCAGGTATGCAAGCGAGCAACCCCCACGGGAAAAGAAACCAATCCAAAGGCCATCACGATATGTGTGGACGATAAAAGATAATAAAACGTATAAAAAGAAAAGAAATCGAAATGAAACGGCGTTCGGATTCTCTATAACTCTTTAAAAAAAGGGCATCTTCACCGCACCTCTTTCGACCCCGAAGAAACCCAAATTATATAACTCCGATTTCTATTTCCCTCCTTAATGAAGTGGAAAATATTTTTCCCTCTCAAATCCCCCTCCCTCCCTCATGAAACCCCCTTTCGGAAGACCCGAAGCCAGGCGAGGGAAGAATTTATGCCCGGGTATTGTGTTTCGCGCGAACTCAATTGTTGGTCATTATGTGTTTAGCGGCGCAGCCAATTATGGACGATTGTATGGATATTCGGAATGACTGATGATAATGGGTTGAAGGTTAAAAGGGCCATCTTCCCCCCCTTCGTCCTCTCACGGCCCCTCCGGTTGGTCGGCTCTTCCCGGCCGACCTCGGGTGTGGTGGAGAGGACGAGGAGGCCCTTAAGGGAAGGAGGGAAAATATTTTTTTTTTAACGTTATTATTTTCCCCTCCCTCTCTTTTTATTTATTTTTTTTGAAGGGGTTGCTGGACCTCCCATGCATGGTTTTCGGTTGGTCCGTCTGGACCGCATTATTATTTTTTCCCTTTCGATGCTCTTATTTCTTGCCTTGGCCCCGACGTCTCCTTTAACGTGGGCATGGGTAAGATTTTTCACCCTTGGCCGTGGCGTGTACGGCAGTCGCAGAGGTTGCCGACAGTTACCGTTGCACAGGACGGTGGCACTCGTCTGTGGCGTGTATTGGAACTTAAGAGAATTTGTCCCGAGGGTATCAATGCAGAAAAGAGCGGACATCTTTGCGTAGTTGTGAATCATAAGTGTGGTACTTCCCTAGCAGAGGTCGTTAAATGATGACCGTGGTGGCGAAACTGGTGTTACTGGAAAGTATTTTCGTTAAAGGCCGATTTACACGGTACATTTATCGTATAAATGAGTGTATCATAGAATGTACAAGGAACTGAATGGAAATAGAGCAGGTTCTATTTCCCGTCAAGTCATTCAGACAATCATACAATTTTCCGCTTTACCCGGTACAATTTTCCTCATGGAGGAGTTCATACATTCGTTTGTACAGTAAAATGTACCGCCTAAAGCGTCCTTAGGACTCTGTGTTCATGTTGAATGTGCTTTTTTGTAAAGACACTGATGCGCTTACGCAAACTTACTCCCGAAATGATCCTTTACTTTCTAGCCTTCCCGATTGAAAATTGACGTTGAAAACCCGGGGTCAGAGTTGGCCTCCTCGAAACGAAATGCACCTAAGTGTCACTCTGTCAAACGTCACATCCGATAGCGGATGTACTTCCCTTTTTCTCTGCTGTCCTCGCAGAATCAGTCAAGGGAGCGAGATACCGCTGCGAAACCTTAAAAAACAGTCCGGTTCGAAACCTGGTCCTTCTGCGGAGGAAGTCAATACCACAGCTTCGACCCCAAAAACACCTGCCTCATGTATTTTTAGATCGCTTATTTAATTACCTTCCCCTTTGTCAGACTGTCGGCAAGAGTCCTTTGAAAATTTCCACTCGGTGGGGGTAGGTATGGGGGGGGCGGGGGCAGATCTCCGTGCTCATCCGTCTACACTCCCTTCATTCTCCGCTCGGCCGCTCTCGGCCCTCGCTCGCCGCCGCGAGTCATCACCCAGGTCCATATCACAGATTCCGTCCCACCCCTCCGATCACTCGGGTGTTTTGTAACCAAACAAATTAGTTTAACTGAAAGGGACCGCCGGACAAAAGGCGATTCTCGCTCATCCTTCTCTGTTGTCTCGTTCTTTTTTATCCTCACATTCTTTTTCCATCTCTTCTCCCGGCCAAAAAATCCTCTTCTCACTCCCCATCCTTTCACTTATCGCCCACTTCTTCGCCACACCATCGCGCATGGCAGTGTGAACGGCCGAATCTAGGGAACTTCATTTTAAAAGCCTTGCGTTCCTGAGGATAATAATTATGTAAAACTCTGCAATCAAAATAAGAGAGGATATCATATCTAATAGATCTCTCCATCCAGAACACAAAATTTAGAGGCTGAATACAAGGAAAAAATACAGAAATATGAAACTTTAGCTGAAGAAATAAAAGAAAAATATGGAACCCAAATTCCGTTAAAATTGTACCAATAATAATATCAGCGACTGTTGTAATACCCAAGAACCTCCACGGAAGCTTGGAAACAATTGGAATAGATAATCTTATTTTTATGCAAATTTTAAAAAAACAGAATAATTGATACTTGCTCCATAGTAAGAAGATTTCTAAACGAACATTAGTTGACAAAACAGTAGAAGAGCCTAATCCCTTTGGTCCTTTGCACCCGGGATTGGTGAATGTTTCCCAGCCTTAAGGCCGAGAAGTAAAAAATTCGAAAATAATAATAATAAACTTTAGAACCTGAGATTTCCATAGATTCAAGTAAGCAATAGACAAATTAATGAATTTGGCCTAATTTTGCCGAAGAAAAAGGTTTCATATTTCCAACGATACCAAAATATTAGTTTCTTACCGTACCATTCCCAGAGATGGTGGATAATATATGCTGTTTGTTAAATACCTCGAGGATACCCATTAGTTGGCAGCGTTGGAAGCTGAGAAATACGCATTTTAAGGCGCAAATTCCCTCAGCATTATTGGCTCTCGCGTCAAAGAAGGCTTCTTGGTATTCGTTTCTGATTTTCTCTTGTCACTGTGGAGTCCAAATTCGAATTTTATGTTCCAGTTTAAGCAGCTGTAATGAGTCTGAATATTTTAACATCTATGGCTCAAATGTCTTTGTTTTACATCACGGAAATGATTAACAATTAACATTATATTTTTCTTTGAGTCGTATGTTTCACGTCTTCCACCTTTTTGATTTGGTAAAAAATATTTCTTTTATCAATCAATTCACTTTTAATGTTATTGCGAAAGAAACAAACCGCGCAACGCTTAGTTTCTGGAGCGATTTATTCGTGTAAAGAAACTTGACTTTCATAAATTGTATAGGTACACCAAAAATTTTAAATGTGAAAGAAATTACGTCATATACGCAGACGTTACTAATGCTTAAAGTTATTTGTTAATTTCAGTGACAGTAACATTATTCAGAATTTCTTATCCCTTAATTGCTTTAATTTATTTTCATTTCGCGTTTTGAATTGAAAAATTCCTGATTTGCGAAATTTTAATCTCTCTGTAGCGCATACCCGTGTCATTTCTCATGGAAAACGACTTGAAATATTCTTCCAATATTAGGGGAAATGGTACAGTCAGAAACTAATGTTTTGGTTTTGCTGGAAAGATGAAATCATTTCCTTCGTCAAATTTAGGCTAAATTTACTAATATTTTTGTGAATTGAAAATGATATTTCGCTGAAGCTACCTGTAGTCTGTAATTTTGTGGTAACGTGGTATCGGTCACTCGTGCGGCAGCGGCGGCGGCTTGCGTTATTCATCTTTTTCAATTCCTTTTTCGCTCCATCTTCTTCTTTTTGGGGGAGGGGGGGAGGGAAGTCGGGTCCGGTAGAGAGTGGGGAAGATTAGATTGGTCGGTCATGATCGACATCTCATCTTAATCTGAAATGGCCCGTGAACCCTCTCTCATCCTCCCAACCGTTTTTCCCTTCCTTTTCCTTCGCGTCCCTCCCCACTCTCTGTCGAAACACACTCTCTTGAGCCAGAAGTTTTTATTCTTAAGCCCCGTCCCCTCCCGCTCTCACTTCTCCCTTAAGGTGGCTCTGACCTGTGGGTCACTTATTCCAGATTTTTCTGAAAACTGGAGTATAAGGGGGAATGGGTTGGTGAGTGTGTCTAGAGAACTGGCTAACCATACGGTTCAAACCCCTGCAGAGGAAGACATTTTTCATAGGAAACCCGATCCCTACTTGAGTATCTTGCGGAGGGCATTTCCAGTACAGCACTCCGTCTATCGGATGAGATGTTAAACCATGGCCCCCTTGGCGACTTTCTATAAGGGGAAGCTAATGCCGACGCCGAGTTTCTATCCTCTCCTCCTCCCTTACCTGTCCCCTACGGCGCAAGTGACCTTAGCAGTCGGTCGCCTCCCCAAAATCCAATCCAATCCTGGAGTATAACGTCTCTGATGTGCGTTTTATAGACTGAGGTGAAAATATTAAAGGATTTCCAGACTAGATCTGCTGTAATTCAGCCATAAAAGTGGAAATTTAACCGTGGGCTTTCATGGAGATTGCTCAGATTACAGCTGAATGTCGTCAATTTGAACTAGAAGTCATATTCAAGATTTTATGTAAAACTAAGGCAAGAGAATAATTGGGATAATCCTGGGAAATTGAATAAAAATAAAATGTAGGCATGGTACCTCGTATTTTTTTTTATAGCTGTCAGCGAATTACTGCCGCAATTGAAGTTACAATGCGGTACCTCATATGCTCAACAAATGTGTCCATTGAAATATATTCGTGGAATAATCTGCTAAGTTTGTACCTTAATTTTGGTTTTCAATAGGTCACTCATTTCATTAGCGGAAGTAGCGTATTTTTATTTGAATGGATTTAACGGTGTAACTTACTTGTATCTGTCTTGACTCACACAGTGACGCGAGAGCCACCTCAGACCCCCCAACCCTCTCCTGTCTCCCAACCCGACATTACAAACTTCCTTCTAGACGATCTTTTTCTCGGCTACACCGCGCCGAGATTCTTCGTTTTTTTTTCGATTTTTTTTTTTAATTTGTCTCACAAGACTGTCGTGCTCTTTCTTTCTGATAGCCCAACACGTCACCTTGACTACATCTGAAGGGCGGTCTCCATCTTCAACATATTTTTTGACACCTCCGGTGAATATCCTTCGAAATTGCGACATTTTTAAAGCTGTTGTTTTCGATGGGTTCAAATGTCATCTAAAAGATTTCTTTCCCGTCTTGCAGGAAGAAATAATTAAGTTAGACGCGGAAGGTGCTCGGAAAGCTTTAATTGCGATCACACATTCAGGAATAAAAATAATATATCTCAAGTAAAGTAAAAAAAATAGAGCAGCGAACCAAGATTGTACGATGCAGAAGTGAGGAATTCGCGGAGGCGACAAAGACCTAGGAAAATTTGTGAGTTCTCCTTTATGATTGTATAACTTTGGGTACTTACCCTGAATTTTTCGGAGTTTTTAAACGATGGGAATCAAAACTCGGTAAAAATTTAGGATATTTTTTTAAATCTCTCACGATATTTTTTTAGGGAGGCGCACTGTTTTTATTAAAATCATGTGAACGATTCATCTCTTTTTTCCTGTGCTTTTATCTGGACGTTTCATCAGTTAGCGAGACCTTTGTTCTTCTGAAACATTACCGTACGTTTTAGGAGTTAAATTCAAACAACTTGAGTGTTTTCCAAGACAAGGGTGTCATTAATACTGCTCTGTTTTAAGAATGTTGAGACATATATAGTTAATTTTAAATATACTCACCGTTATCGACTGGAAATGAGGTAGAAACTAATTATGCCTGGAAATTTTGGAGGAGGAATTCTGTAAAAAAAGAAAATTATCTATGCAGCCTAACATCTTTCGTCTTAGTATTGTTCAACACCTGGAAGAAAAGAAAATATGCGCGCGAGGTGGCGTAGGAAAATACTTTGGGTCGCAATTGCCAAGTTCGAGAAAATAGGCGTTGGACATTGAAGTGCACTAATTTAAATCATGTCGGAACAGTTTTTCATTGTGTATCCATTTAGAATCCTGAGCCAATTGGTAGCGATTGCTTTTGGTTAATTAGGACCAATCCCTGTTCTCTGCTATCGTGCCGTTGAGGCGGTTGGCTTCAAGCCAATGAGCAGTCTACTTCCACGCTATGTATGTAGCGTCACTAATGATATAAGAACTTCATTACTTCAATCTGTCTCTTCTTCTTACTCTAATGTCATTTCAATAGAAAATTGTATCAGACAGAAACTTTGTTGTGTAACAAATCGTGCGTAGTGGAAAACCGCAATTCTTTTCTCCATCTGAAGGGTTAATTTTGAAATTTTTTCTCTGAATCGAAAAGGAGATTCGGTTGATACCCGGTTGGGTTTTCAATTAAAATAACTTCGATAAAGCCCATTCTACAATGAGCGTTAGCCTGAAGGAAGATGTTCTGGTCCCATCTTCACGGCTTACGTCTTACGTCAGGCGAAATATCAGCCAATCAGAGTGCGCCGGTGCCGGTTACTACTGCCGGTGTCCATCACGGCCCACTGCGGAAGTACTTTTGAGGCTAGAGGATAATATTGGATATCTACCGACATCACAATGAAAATTACAGAAATCATTTTCGTAACAGTCACGTGCAATGAATATGAAATTTCCGTTACAAGCTGAAGCTATTTCGACTCTCATGCGACTTCGATCTGTTACGGCTTACTTCGGCTATGGAGAATGACTGCCTTGAGGAAATCCTAACGTCTTAGGTTCTACGGTTTACGTGCATTGTAGAATGGGCTTAACTCCACTTGCATGATTTTATTGACTTGACCCGGGTTTCGGCACTTAGTGTCACTTCAGGTCACCTGTAGATGACGCAATATGTATGATAAAATTGTACAAGTGGAGTTATCAAAGTTATTTTAATCCTTCCGTGGTGGATAACTTTCACCAAGTAAAGCCCACAACTCTGCCCTCTCTGGGTGTCGAATATTTGGGCCGAAACAAGGGAAAATTTTATCCGTAATAACACTCTTCGCTTGTTCTGGTCGACTGTGATGTATATCTCGATTATCACATATGAAACGATCGATACAAAACGATAAAGAAGTATGTATCGTTTCCACCATACCAGCCTTGTGACCAGATCGTCTTAATCAAGCTACATTGATCGCTAGGTAACGTGCGTTATGAAGACCGCTGTTGCCTCAATTCGCCGCTCACAGAATTTGGTTCCGGGAGCGGGGCATGTTATTAGTACTAATGAGGCAACTTTGGATGCAATACCGTTCGATGCCTACTTATCTACTATCCACTTCAGTGATACGTCCGTGTTGAGATTTGCTATCGGTCCAGCAGAGATGTTGTATTTTTGCGTAGTCAAATGCCTAAAACCACGTTTCACGTGGTGATGGGTTGCTGCATCGTCTCTTTGTGTATTCGTCCACGGAGTTCAAAGAGACGAAAGTACATATTTCCTTTTTCTTACATCTACATCTACATCTACGTCATACCCTGCAAGCCACCCAAAGGGTGTGTGGCAGGGGTGCTTTCGCACCAGGCATGCATGAATGATATGGTAGAGCACCGACATTACGTTAAAACCCGCGTACCACACATGCAAAGCGCCAATTAAAAATCTAATACCCAAGAAACATTCTATCTTCTATCGTTCCAACATGCAAGGGATACAAAGACTACTACTACAGATTCAAACCGTCCAAGATGGCGAAGCGGTGCTCATTTTGGGCCGAGTCGAGGAACACTCTTGTGGTGTTCGCCCGTGCGGGGAATCGCCGTCGTCGTGTGATTAATGGTTCCTACGGCCGTAACGAAGTCGTCTACTCTGGCTCCGCTGGTGTCGGAGAAGGGATCTCGCTGTTTGCCTCCTAATAATGGAGCCACTCCTTCCAACTTTAGAACTTTAATTAGCATACATCACCGTGGAATGCAGGAATACACGAACGTCAAGGATTTATTTAATGGTAATGGTTGTTGATTTACCGTAATTGCGATTTTCAAAATAAAGGTTTGTCCTGTATCATCTATCCGTGTGGAAATAAAATGAAGATAGTTTCCCTGATTGGATGAACTTCGGTGTCATATTTATTCTTTAATTTAGTTTTCGTTATTTGCTTCTCAGCGGGTCATTCCGCCATAATATATACGAAATGCGTCCTCCAACTGAAATTGTGTGGTTAGGCAAGGCTATGTAGCTCAGAGCTTCGGATTGAACTTAGTGGACTGATTTGGTAATGGAAAAAATAGTACCCACACGTCATAATGTACGTTACATGTTTCAAATTCTCTAGGTATTTTTTTTGCCGAGCCTACTCATTTACGAAGTAGTTCACTGTGGCTATCAACCCACGCTGGTCTTACATCATATTTTAAAAGCCCATTTGGAATATTTCAATTGATGCTAGTCTTCAGCTGTTCACTTCCCCCGTGATCGATGTCACCAGGAAATTTTGAATATGCTGAGCGCTGGTTGTTGAGGAACCAAAGTGTCCGTCGTATGATTATTTTTTTTAGTCAAGAGAGATTAAATTTTGCTTTTTTTCGTGAGAAAAACTTTCTTACTAATGTAAAGGAAAATTTTTAATATAATTTTTTTATCGATCCGTAATTTAGGTTTGGCTCCAGCCTTGTGGACTGTGGCGCAGTGCGCAATATTCGAATGCTTCATTGCAGTGTAGTCGCGAACATTATTACCCTTGAAACCCTCAAAAACCCTCAAGGAAGAAGGAAGCATCGGTGGCTTAACTTGCTGAATCAGTTGGCCCGATATGGAGTGATCCTGATTTGAATGCTACGAGTCAAGGCTGCTGATATTTCCGCTGAAAATTTCGCACATTTTGACTGTTATTTGCCCCCTTATTGGTGTATTTGTTGTTTTTGCAACCAACATTACAGCTTGTTGTGTAATGCAAGCTGGTTAAAATTCAACCCTTGATATACTTGAGGTAAAATGTGCGGGGTGCTATGGAGACATAGGACGGCGAATCTGGTCACCTCCGTGTCCAGTCTTTTTTTCTGTCCGGTGATAGCGTGGGCGTTTTAGGAATGGTAGGAAGCATCGAGGTGCGAGCCTCCGTCACGATATACGCGCGACGGCATTATGTATAATTTAATGGACGACGACCTCTCTTCGGCAGTTATTGGCGCCCCGCGTTCGCTCCGGCGGGGCGTTATGCTAAGCTCCCTGACTTATAAATGTCGTCCCTTCCCGGGCGTAATGGTTTTCACGCATGGGTATTCGGGGGGAATATGTGTATATGTACAGTAAGGTATTTCCCATCCCCCTCTTTCCCATAGTCATCCTCCAACTCCCCACTTCCCCTTCACTTCTCTCCCCCCCCCCCGCACTTTACAAAACCGGTTCCTCTTTGGAGAAAGAGATTCACTTCGGAGATCCGAAAGGCAACTTGGTTTGCTGTTGTTGTTGGTTATTGCTCGCGGGAGGTGGTGGGGGGGGGGGATTTTTTTTATTATTACGGATCCGGGGACACGGTTTGTTTACCCTGGGCGACCCAAACGGCTTTTTACGTCCCGCGTCGAGTCGACGGGGTGTTCGGGCGCGTCGAGTTTTGCATAACTTCCCAAAGGCGGCGTGGGGATGGGTGGAGAAAGGGGGGAGGGAATACTCTCGGATCCGCTCCTGATAATCTCTTATTTGGTAGCTTTGGAAGTCACTCGGTGCAGTCACGAGTGATTTGAGCAGTTATGTTGTGCTGATGGAGCGCTTGCATCCTTGTCACGTTATGGTCAAGTTCAAATTTAATTAATTTATTGCATGCAACATTACATTAGGCTGCAGTTTGGTTGTAATGGAAATGAGGAAAGTACTAATATTTCCTCCCGCGAAGTCTCCTTCTGAAGTGTTGCAGAGAAAGGGTTTAGGACCATTTCACGATAGGTATTCCACTCCTGTAATGCCGCTTACATGATCTCATGAGATGAACTTAGTTGTATTTCCACTCAGTTGGAATTGCAAATTTTCCACAGAGCAAACTGTGTGGAAATATGGCAAGGATCTTTTCTTGAGATCATGCTAGCAATTACCCATTGCCACAAGATCTCGCCATATTAATTAAACTTTATTGGCGAGTTTAAGAAAGAAAATTGTCCCGTGTCTTTTTTTCCGTTTCTTAATTTTTTAAAATAATGGTCGCTTCTCCCAAGTCTCTTTGGTTTTTCTAGACTACTTCTAATATCCTCCATCCTTAAGGAAAGTGCGTGATTTGTACCAATCCATGAGCTTATTTTTTCTCCTCTAATATTTTAAGGATTCCCAACTCAATTCTTTTAACGTAGCTGTATTTCTGTCCTTTTTTTAATTTCCATTGAACTAACCGAGCAGTCTTTCTTTGCACATTTTCTAGCCTTTTTAATTGTCCCATCCCCTGGGGATCCCACACGCTTGTGACCAAATCCAGTATTGACCTGACTGTCGTTTCATGTGCTAACTCTTTGGTGGCCTTATTTCTTTGCCTCAGATTTCGCTTAGTGAAATGCAAGCTCTTCAATGCCTTCGCCGCTATTGTTTCAGCGTGATAGCCCCACGCTGAATCTGTAGTCAAGGTAACCCCTAGGTATTTGATATTATGTCGTGTGCATTTTCGTTTGAGATTTAAGAAAATGTGAGAACCATGTGCATCTTATACAGCGATGTGAATCTCATTTTTAAATTATTCTCTTCACGACTGAATTCAGAAAATAATGCACGACTATTGTTTCATGCTGAATCCATTATCGCCGATTTTAAAACGTTTCACAATGGTTTATGTTAAGTTGATTAGTTTCGTCGCTGAGGCGACGTCATCACATCATTCAAGGCTTGAGGATATTATAATCATGTCAAGACGTTTAAGCAAAAGAAAAATTGTCCAAAATTACTCAGTATTTTCCTTAATTATGATACGGATAATACGGACGATCAGCATTCGTACTTTGTGAAGCCTGCAACCGAAAATTTAGAAGTTTAAAGAAGTTCAACCATACTACGCGAGTTGTATATGTGATATTAGAGATAAGAGAGGCAAACGGGTAAAACCACGCAGTATTTGAATTGATTGTTTGAGGAAGGGTTGATTCAGGCAATGGATGAAGTGTTGAGAGAAACTAGGTGTCCGATTTAGTTCATAGCGAAAGTCGTCATGGAGTCAACGATACTGAATAAAGACGCAATTTTAATGTAAAGCTCTCGGGTTTCCAACCGTATGATGGTGGTTTGTGGCACCGACGTTTCGAAGGCGTAGTCTGCCATCGTCCTTAGAGTGATTTGATGGAATACTACGCCTTCGAAACGTCGGTGCCACAAACCACCATCATCCGGTTAGAAACCCGATGCTTTACATTCCAAGCATTCGCCGGGAAAGCCTTAAATCTTACACGCACTTTTAACTTTGTAAATTCGACAGCTTGATGCTTAAAAACATCTTTAAACTGTTTCTGCTGATACATGTACGCGGATGTGTCTACTTAGGAATTACCAGAGACAATAACGTATATACCTGATGAAGCCACTCTCAGGGAAACCTTTCGTTATATATTCAGTGAAAATGTGTGGAATTTACTAAGTAACAAGTGTGGTTTTCATCTGTTATATTCAATGGTTCTACTTACCTACTGGTCACGCCTTAATAATGTTTGATTTGTCTGCTATATAACATTTTATCTAACGGATGGAGAATAAATTTTTGGGTGCTCTCCTCATGATACTCAAGTTGGAAATGGGTTAAGGCTGAAGAGAACACGCCACCGCTGAGAGTCGAACCCGGGCCCTCTGAATGATATGCCAATATTCACAACCCCCGCACCGAACTGATCGCCCTTTTAGATCGAGTTTTTATCCGACGGGAGATGGTGATCGAGATGTGAAAAGCAAACCATTCCTGGTCGTTTATAGTGGGCGACCGCTATTTTTTTAGACAGTAATTACGGGTCATTAGTTCGACAAATACGATTGCTTGTCGTCCCGCCTACTCAGCTTATACCGTTTGGGTGGTAATGGCCATCATACGGGGATGAGGATTTTTAAGGCCAGTGCTCCTGACCGCTCTCTTTTTCTCTCGCTTATTCTTCCAGCATGAATTATTTATATCGATATGTCGGACTGAGGTTTTTGCGGCCGGCGGTCGTTGAACAATGATCTCCAATCCTCTTCTCCGCGTCGTAAAAATGTCTGCCGGTCTCGTAATTGTTCAGCGTTTCACTTCACCTATTTAATGGGGGCTGCCCATGTTTGCCGAGGGGTTAATCATTCCTCGGTATCTACCTTTTAACGATCGCTATGTTTCGTAACTTAAAGATCGTTGTTCATCGATTAATATGAGGTCAAAAAAATGAGGTCCTGTGTTGTCAAATTTTGTCCCTTTGTAATTTAAGCTCAACGAGGTCTCTGTTTACGGTGGAACCTTCCTACCTACAATCTAATGTTGAAAGATAAAAACATTTCAAACATTAGCAATTCACAGGACAGTTTTAAAATTTTAAGTAAGCGTTTACTTTCTCGAAAACTACTTCGAGTAAAATTCGAACACGGGACCGTAATTTGTGACTAAATATTTTCTCCATCTCTTTTTTCTCTTTATTATATGTACTCGTCATCATCATTGTTGCTTTTGATTAATAGTTAATACAATTATACAGCAATGCCCTGGTACGGTGGAACAGATAAATAGATATTGAAGCCATTAAACTGCGCAATCGGCCATGTTGAATGGATCAACTGTGCTGTTAATGTGTTGAAGACATGGTAGTAGAAGAGTAATTGTCGTTGTACCTTAATGGCGGTGAGCGTATCTTGCAAAATACAAAATGAGAACAATCTCCAAAAATGTGCGATGACAGTGTATGTACACATGACGGTGCGATGGCAGTACAAGTGTACAAGGTACACCCAATTATCATTTTTGGTGGATTATATTTCGCAAAATTTACAGACTTTACTTTCTTGTGTGTACTCTGATTTTTAATCTATAGGTGTACTACGGGCACTCGGCGATAATTCAGAGGGTTGAGTCATGTTCTTGTTTCATCGATCAGGGCGACGCGGCGCCCGATGGCGAATCAGACGCGATATAGACCTTTCTGCCGGTCGAACGATGATTATGATGCGATAAAAGAGTTCTCCTCCTTCTTGCCTCTAGGAATTCACCGGTTCGTGGAAGATAAACCGATCCGGTGGACGATTCGTCCAATCGTCAACTCTCGTTGGTCCTCTCCTTCCCAATCCACCCACGCACTTACCGATCTGGGTGGGGGGAATCACTTAATACGAAGACGCTCTCCGCTTCGATGGAGGCTCGGCTCACTTAAGTCACCTTAGGCGATTTGTCTTCATTCTCTTCTACGGAATTCACGTCCATCCTCCACATTTTTCCTCTCCACGGGCCCTTGAGGTAGTTTAAGCCAGACTTCCCCCTAAAGATTTTTATTTTTCAATATCAATCAGCAGCTTAAGACGTTTGACGGAAATATTATCACGTAAAAATATTGTAATATATGAGATAAAAATTCTCAGTTGTGATCGAATAAATATCTTTATGTTTTTTATTTTGTTCATCTTTTCCACGCCGGACAATGAAAACGCCTTTACAGAAATGGTTTTTTTGCGATTCTAAAAAATTTCTCCGGTATATTATTGTTTTTTTTTTATTGTTAAGAAAATATGCAGGGTCAAGATAATATGCTGTTCAGTTTCTGACAAGATTAAGATCTTAAAAAAATCTCTCTTTTAAATAAAATCTCTTAGGAGCGCATACGTGTACCTGATCCCTTGGAAAACTGGTTTATAAAACTGCTAAAAAATATTTTGGTGTCTTTGAAAATGTGTGATATGTTTCTTTAAAATGTGACCGTATTCATTGAAGTCTAGGTGAAGTGATATCTCTTTAAAGCTACTTCAATCACACGTTTCCTTTTTTCTTTTACGTGAGATGATTCCGCGAAGTGGCTTCTGAAAATATGTGAAACTTTGGAGGAGTCGTAAGGTATTTCACGTTTGATGGTCACACCGTAGGTTTCCGCCGCTCAATCTTCCTCCCTTGTGTCCATTCACATCCTCTCTTCCCTCTCCTTCCCCGCAGCTCCTCCCCTCCCCCCACCCGTCCCACTCCCTCCCCTCTGCCCTTCCTCCTCTCGACCTTGCCCCCTCTCTCAAGTCAGGAATCCTCCACCGAAACCTATTCATCTCAATAACCCTCCCCCAATGCCCACCGCAGCATTACCATCCTTTCTCCCTCTCATCTTCTCGTCTCTGCCCCATGCCCGCCCCCCCGACTAATAACGCCCCCGGGGTGGGGCGGAGGCCAAGGCAGGCAGTGTGGGCCAAGCAGGAATGTACGTATGTATATACCTACCTGCTTGTCTGCCTTGGCTCCCTCCCTCTCTCTCTCCCCCTCATACGTTTACCACCCACCCCTAACGTTTCTGGGGAAGTGTCTTGACGTGAGCCGAGATGGATGGAGGCGGCTTGACCAACTCTCTCGGGTTTCGCGCGGCCCCCGGGGGCCCTTGAAAACGTATGCCGGCCCCACCGCATCCAGTCTTAAAAGTTTGTGGGGAAAACACACACCACGCACGCACACGAATCACCGCCGAAGTTGCCCCACACGCGCACCCAAATTAAAATCCGGGTGGGATTTTCTTCTCTCCCGAGAGGAATGTTTTCGATTGGAGAGGAAAGTAGATTGGAGAAGGAAACGAATTCGAATTTCGATAAGTCGAACTTTGATTAGTCGAACTTTGATAAGTCGAACTTCGATAAGTCGAACTTTGATAAGTCGAACTTCGATAAGTCGAGCTTTGATAAGTTGGACTTCGATAAATCGGACTTTGATCAGTCGGACATCGATAAGTCGAACTTTGATCAGTCGAGCTTTGATCAGTCGAACGTGGATATGTCTAACTTCGATTAGTCGACCTTATATTCGTCGAACTTGGTGATGTATTTTCACTGTGTAGCTTATCTTGATCCTTCTCCTGCCATTCAATCTTCGAAGGAATGAAGCCACGTTAAAGTATTTTCGGGAATTTGTTTCGATTTAAATTTTTAAGGGGATAAATTGAAAACTTATTGCGATGTAATTGCTGAATAAAAACCACCGTTAAAACATTACCGTGGGAAACATTACTCAAATTACAGAATCCGAACTGTAAATGTGGATTTCCTTTGGTTATCGTCACCAGGAAAGTTTTCATTAATCGCTATGGCTATACTCAAATACTACCTTTCATGGCTAATGTACGAAATCTATTTCATTACGACTAAAAGAACCCGGACGCAATTTGAAATTCATTTTCATCCCAAGGCGGGTTCGATTTTCGAATCATGTTCTTTAATCATCTAATTTCCCTCTCCCTCCACTCAGCGCCGCGCATGTCAGGGTATCACATCTCCTTCCTACTCGTCCTCTTTCATTCTTTTCCTTTCCTCCGATAATGATAGCGAATAATAAAAACAAAGAGTCGTAATTACTGGAGAGGGGTCCGCACGCACGCATGCAAATGCTTGAACGCGAGCAGCGCTCGGAGCGGACGTTTTTCTCTTCTTCATCTTCACGTTTCAGCGATGGACTCCCCCTTCTTTTCTGCCTTCCCTTTCCCGCGTTTTGCATGATTGAACGTTTACTGGGCGATCTTGGATGAAAGGGGCGAGGAGGTAGACGGGAAAAAAAGAACCATCGCGTAAAAACCGGACGAGCGGTTAGTGGAGGATTCTGGAAACGGTTAGGGAGTCATTAACTGCGCCAGTGTGGGTTTTCTTAATTCGAACGTTTACTTCCCCTTCCCCATTTCCTTCCCATCCCATAACCCCCCTGCCACACTCCTCGCGCGGGTGTTTTTATCCCCGTTGCCCTGATGTCTTTTCTTTTTATTTTTGTTTCTTTTTTTTCACTATTATTTTTCATTCAATGGAGTCGACAGAAACGGGAAATCCTGGATTTTTTGGAGATTCAGAGACTTGATATGGTGTGAGGATGTTAAGATAAATTGGCTCGGAATCATAATGAATAAATATAATGTTCAAGGTAGTTTGAAGGAGATAGTTACCTAGTCATAATGGAGAGAATATTCGAATTATTCGTTTTAATTCCAGCAGCTGAAGGAAGGATAATTTGTGTAATTTATTGGACTCATTATTTCACGCGGTACATTTAAAATTCCTTCACTTCGGAAGACTTTCTGTACGCTACTGAAAAAAACACTGCGGTAACAATATGTTTATTTAATGTCGAGAAAACATACAACTACACTGTTGATTTTTGACGAGATCTAGGTGTAGGAAACTCCTCATTTTTTGAATAAGGTCTGTCTGGAGGGCTTACGCGTACTATTTCCCATGTAAAAGAGTTGGAATTTTCTTAAAAAATCTCAGAGAGTAGTTTGGTAAGGGGCTCATATTTTTCTATTGGGAAAAGGGGATATTTTTCTATAAACATAAATGTCCATTATCCGTAGATCCATCTTAAAAGTGGGCGTTGAGTGCCTTGGAAAAGTACTAATTATGTTTGCATTAGAAAGGAAATCTACGGTATCTTAGGGCGGGAAGGGATAAGGATAGGAGTAGGAGTGTGTAAGATAGGAATTAAATAGGGTAGACAGAAGTGGCTAGACTTTCGAGCTTTCATATAACATGAACGCTTGTATTTCCATTTTATAAACGGCAAGTTCTGTCCTCCGTGCTAAAATTAATTGATTCGCCATTATAGGGATGATTCGATCGATTTTAAACGTGTTTCGTTTATTTTTTACGTTCTTATATGCTGGCAGATGGGTGAACGTTTTGATAGTGGCAATATCCAATGAACTCAGGTTGATTTGGGTCTGAACAGGAGTTTATTTTCATGGAAAGTTAAAATGCATACAATGTGCGTATTAAAAACTCCCAAAAAACTAGTCGAAAAGTTTCTTTCGCTTTACAATGATGTAATACATCGACCACATTCATATCAACCGCTGATCAGTAGCAAACTGTAAAGAATTCTTCTTTCTTCACGGAATAATACTTGTCCAAAAAATTGAAAAATCTCAGGCGACTCTTCCTTTCCGTATTCTGTCGTCGTCATCTGATTTTCGTTTTTAATTTCTTTTTCGAGTATGTCGGCCCGGTTGAGTCTAACTCCTCAGTCCCCTCCCACTCCGAATTGAAATTCCTCCTGTGGCGCCTCGCCCGGCTGTATATCTCGCCCGAGGCGTTTCCCGAGAGAAAGCCGACGTCAAATACGGGAAGACAAAAGACTGGCGCTGAGCGCATGACGCAGTGTGATCGAAGAGATCGGACGGCCAATCGTGCGCGGACTTCGAGTTTCGTGAGTCGGCCCCCGGTTGATCATTTCCTCGCCGCCACGCTGGGTCTTCTTTCCCCAGAATTTGGAAGCCGTGAGGAATATCTTTTTTTTTTAATACATTAGTTAGGACACACTTGGAATATGCAGCACGTATTAGGCATCCATATAAGGGAGGTACGATTTAAGAATTAGATAACTCACGCTGGAGATTGGCTGGATTTTTAATACGAGGAAATAGCTACGTGTTGCCGAGTTATTGGATGAACTATAGTCCGTTCCACGTCAACGTGACGGTAAGGGCCCTTATATAGATTAGTTTCCTGCCTAATCTCCTTAACCCTCTACACCGATTTTTTTTGGTCCTCCATGTGCAATCATTTCTCATTTCTCATCTCACCCCACTCGTAATAGTTGCAAAAATTTACGAATGAGAGATATTTTCGTTGCCAAGGTGTACAATTGATGTCACGAAGTCATATAGACGTAAAGAAACCTAATCAGAGACAATAAAAAGCTATTCTACATGTTACCTCTAGCTCACTCAGCGTGATAAAGGGTTAAGGATTTAGGTGCGATGTTGTCATATGCACCAAAAAAATTAACTGAAAATGCAATTTAAAGTAAAATTTTCATTTCCATACTGCAAATCTTGGAGTCTTACATAAGTACAAATAAGTTACCATATAGTAACTCAATGAAATGTTGCGCGGAGTTGGAAACGGTTGACTATTCCGCCAGGAGGCCATCCAGTAACTTTGGCAACAGCGTTCTCCACAAGGCCAAAATTGTCCACAAAATGTGGAATGCTGTAGTCAGGTGAAATCCCTTAGTATGCGAAGACACCCAAGCGAGAACAATTCTTGTTGTGTCTGGTGATTGGAGTGTTACTAGGTACTCACTAATTGTATCAACGGATTCCTCTGGCAAAATGTGTGTGTCCGAGCTGATGAGTCAGAATGTTCATTTTTCCCTCGAAGTATTCGTGACCGCAACGATTACCCGGCAAAACACTAATAAACATCGTGATATTCTACCGCAACTGACAATCAGTCGTAATGGATGCGAAATTGTTTTATTTTATTAAACAATCCTGCGTTCAGTGATAAATGAGCTAATAAATTGCAAAATTAGGATTGAAAGTATGCGCATTATTCTATTAATATGTGTATTTTTATGAACAATTTTTTACTGACATTTTGGCTAAATACTGTATCATTTCCATTGCAGAAACGCATTTTTTCTTTAATTTTGAAGTTATTTCCTGTTTACGTAATAATTTTAAATGGCATTTCCCTATATTTTATTACCTTTCATCGCGTTGTGAGAAAAGTAGCATATAGATATATGCTACTTTTCCCATGTTTTATCTGTTCTTCCAGTTAAAAAACGCTGATCTCGAGTTCAGTTCGAAGAAATAAAGCACATGGAATGCCGACGTAAATTTTTGTCGTTCATATCAAACAGAAGCCTTTCTGTAAGTTTTTAGAGTATGAATATTAGGGTGGTTCGAAAAAAGGCTTTTCTCGCAAATCGTCTCCCGAGGGGTGTCAAACCTAATCATTTGCTATGACTAGGAAGTACGCGCAAGATTATTGCGCAGGGTTGAGGCTTTCCACTCTAACCTGACGAAAAAATGAGTTTTTACGCACATTTACAGGAGTTATCGACTTTTTAAGGGTTTTTCCTCCATATTTCTTATAATAACTTTTTAAAATGTTTACTCTCACTAGGATTGATAGAAAATAGTTCATTTAACACATTTCAGTTGATATTTAGGGAATAAGTTAGGTAAAAATTATATTTTATAGTATTTAAGGTCGATTTTTCACTCATTTTTAAGCATTTTTCATGAGTTTTCCAAAATCTGCCAAAATTTTGTTTTTTATCAAAATACAGTCTACTACCTCTCGATCGCTTTCTTTAAAATCATCTTTAATGATAAATTTTGACGATTAAAATTCATAGATTGGAATAAAAACGTCAATAAAAAATATAAGGACACTATTTCGTTTATGGTTAAATTCATTAAAGGCGCGCGCATACTTGTATGGTCATATACTGGAACGCAACAGTCGATCATCAAACTAACCCTAAGTACCGGCAGTAGTCAGCTGTATATTTTCAAAGCAGAATTCAAGGAAACAGTTTCATAATTTTATGAAAATTCATCAACTGCTATTAATTCGATTGCATGAAACTACGTACCGTGCGTAACTATGGTGAATGTTAGAGAGCTCAATTTCGACAGTTTTCACACTTTTAGTATATAATATGTGAGAAAAGTGAAAAGTAATTGTAGATGCACTGACAAAAAATGGTGAAATTAGTACAACGATTCCTCCTCAGGATAAAATGGGTGCCGTGGTTGATACGAAAGATGGTCAGCGAAGCCGTTTTCTGTCAAGTTTTGTCCAAGCGGAAAAAGAGTGGATTTTTATATGCATATTCTTGGACTACCACCCCCCCCCCGTTATTTTATCATCCATCCCTTTGGCTGCCAGCTTGGAATGAATGGTATGCCCCGTACATCACGAGCGTGATGCATGGCAGGACGTGTTAAAGGCGTCCAAATACGAAGTGCGGAAGTGGCCTTTTGTGCCTTCCCGAATGAAGGATCGAATGAGAAAGCTTTGTGGAACGGAACGACCGAGTGACATTCTTGTGGCTAATCTCATAATTCAGGTTCCTTCAGCTGGCACCTCGCCAACACGTCTATTTTACCAGTCAATCGTCCCTTATAAATTCATCCATGGCCTTCTCAAATCATCTGGTAGCCACGCGATCAATCTAGGGTATATAAAATGGTTAACCTATCGATTTGCAATTCATGTTGTAGTTCATAGTTGTATTTGACGAAATGTATTTTTGCCTCGTCTGGAGAAACTTATTGTCTTTGCTTATTACTATTTTTTCGGGTTCTCCCCACGTTTCACCTTTTTATGGATGACCGTTTCGCCGGCATTCCAGTCGGCTTCATCTGGTCCTAAACCTAGAATGCCTGGTATAGGACATGATGGACCCGACTGGAATGCCGGCGAAACGGTCGTCCATGGAAATGATGCAACCATTGGTGTAACAACGATTGGTACAATGGTGTAACTTGGCTTTCCAGGTTACACCTGATGAAGCCGACTGAAATGCCTGCGAAACGGTTGTCCACAAAAATGGTGCAGCTGGGGGAGAACCCGAAAAATACCAATAAACAAGAAAACCGACGACTTTTCATAATAATCTCATTGTCTTTTGTGAACTTTATAGTAGACAGAAATTATCATTACGAATATCTATGTCTGTATGAGATTTTTTTCTGTCGTACGATTAGATCGCAATGTTGAAGGATCTGAATTTTTTAATCCGGGTACAAAATCTAAAGTTTTTGGGAAGCATTATTAAATATTTTTGTATAATAAAAAGCGTTTGTTTAGTAATGCACCTGACTATGGTACTAATAATTTACTCCTTAAAATTATTTATTTTATCAAATTTTGAATTGTGTTTGCATTTATCCGGAGTATGTGTGGTATTGTTGGTACTGGTCGCACCCACGCGCCGCAAGGTGGACCTAGTGATGGAAAAATCGATTTCGATTAAAATCGAAAATCGAGTTTCAATAGTCAAAAATCGAGGAAATCGAGATCGAGCCATGATCTTCGAGTTTCGATCCAAACTCGATTTTTCAACTTCGATCTTGACCATTTCGTTTGATCTCAGCATACCATACAGATTACTCTCGTACCGTTTCGCGATCAGAGTGCTGAGTATGATAACGTCATCCGTCCCATGTGAAAGACCTTTCTCTAAGGCCGGTAAAATTGGAAAAGCACGCCCTAGATCATCAAGAAAGCATCTCAATCAGTTAATCTTTCTTCAAAAATTTTAGTGAAGCCGAATGGTTCCAAGCGGTGATGCCCAAACTTTAATGTGCGTGCATTTGTAAATTTTTACTACTAATAATTCAAGAATGTATTCTAAGTAGATTTTTAGGGATTTTTTATACTATTCAAATATGTATTATGAGCATTTTTCGAATGAATAATAGACATGTTTTTGTACCAACTGTATTTTTTTCAAAAAAGAACCGTTAATTTTTTCGATTAATCGATCTTTTGGTTCAAATTTCGATTTTTGTTGAAAAGTCGAGCTTTTCATTTCGATTAAAAATCGATTGCTCGAAAAATCGATTTTGACCGACATTTTTCCATCACTAGGTGGACCCCTTCATAACTTCACTCGTGGTTTATCCTGATTTACTACGTTCACGCGTTGTAAATCTGGATTATAATTCCGCCCATATGATTTTGTCGCGAGCTTATGCTTCCATCGTAGTCATCGTTTATTCTTCAATGTCTCGCTCATGATGACGTAAAATATCGTGACATTTCTGTTGTCGGACTTAATGCTTAGCAATTCAACCTAATGAATTAATGCATGCTGCTAAGACGTGTGCTTATCATTTCAGGATCAGATTCTTGGACGCGGTTAATTAGAGAGAGACAGGATGTAGTATTGTTTTTTGAAGGGAAGATGACCGATCTCGCGTGTGGTTCCCTATATCTTCAGCATCTTTTTTTTCTCCCTATAATGGGAGCGATTCGGAGAAAATAGGTCGTTAAGGATGGAGTTCGAAATGTCGTGGGTCGATGCGTGCTCGTTGGTTAAGTCTTCATCGAATTGGAATCGGACGAGCGGACTTTAAAGGGGGCGTTAGTGAATGATTGGGACGACGCTCTCGACGCGGGGAGGAACGAGGGGACGAAATATTCTCGAGCCACGTTTCTGTCTCGCCTACACACTTCTCTGCCGTTAAGCCTGTTAAGACGTTTTAGTCAGCTATATATTGTGGGCTCTCGGCTGTTAAAGATCGGTAAAGCGAACCAACTTAACTTCTCTTAATCTGTCTATTACCTTTCAAAATACATACGTACTAAAATGTCGTGATATTCCCTTTCGGGGTGGGCATAGTCAAACAGCTTCGTTAGTGTTGTTAGGCCTGGTAAACTTGCTCTCTTTTAATCATGTCCTCCAAAGTGCCCTATCCTATCATACATATTTTGTGATTATTACCTAAGTTCTTTATAATGGTTCCTGTATTCTCATGACTCCCAATATTCCTTTCTTTATAGTCTTTTTCAGCGTATTCACCAATGACTTAAACGGGCGTCCCCTTCTTCTCACGACATTTACCACTCATACCACTTTATAATACATCTGTTTCATAATTCGACTATAACCTATTCTTGCTACACGGGCAAGCCAACGAAGTGAGCCCCTTACGGAGAAAGACTTACAGAACCTGGAGGGGAAGAATATTTTGAGTCTTACGAAGAAGAGGTCGCGTATTATAGGATGCATGAATGTGGCAGAAGCGAAAGTAGATCGCAAGGATGAAGCGGTGTAGTTGAGTCAGTTGAATCAGGTCAGTTTTATAAGTTTTACGCCAAGAACTAAGCTCTTTGTTCCGAAGTGGATAGCAAGGTTGATAATTTTGCATGTACTATGGGATTATTAAGTTTCCCAACAAATGGAGCGGCGCCACTATTACTCTTGGAGGAAATTTGACTTCCTCTCTTGTAGCATACTATTCCAAGACCTCGCCCACGACGAGGGAAATTAAACACAATTATGTGGTAGGCTCATAGTCGAAGCTCGTGACGACCGCCGGCGTGCCTCGATCGCTTTTCGCGCATTGATTTTTGGGGGCACTAGATGGGCATGCAAATAAGCATATATGAAACGTCCTATTAAACTCTCATTTGTTCTCACAGTGCTTGCTTTCCTTCCCTTATTCTTCATTTCTCGCGAATTTTCCTTAAGCCTTGTCTCCACCTCTCGAGAGAGCTCAAGGTGATAATTCAAGTGCATACAAGGTCATTATAGTATCAAGTGCATACAAGGTAGAAGGTAATGTGCTCACGTCTTCATGTCCAGCGGGAAAACGCACAGGGCACGCGGATGGCCGTCCCCGATTGGAACTATGAGCCTACCGCCTGTGTTTGTATTTCCCTCGTCGCGGCGAGACCTTAGAATAATATGCCAAGAGAGAAGAAGCTGAATTTCCACATAGAGTGATTGTGGCGCCACTCCACTTGCTGGGACACTTTATAATCCCATAGTACATGTAAGGATTTTTTAGTACCTTTCCCAATTTTAACGTGTTTTTCCCCAAAAAAAGTTAATTTTTCATTACTTGGTTACGTTAATGGGTGCCAAGATTGAAAGTCATTGATTATTTCTTCGTCGACCTTTATTTCGGCTAAATATTAATAATAAAATGCACACGCGCCCCGCCGGGGTCCACTGCTTAGCTTTACAGTCTCAACTCTAAGGTCTTTGCCACGAAATGGATAGCAAGATTGATGTGTGAATGTTTGGGAAACCGTCATTCATTAACGATTTTTTCGCTAGAAAAGTTCACATTTTTCGATTACACGGTTCAGTTGGTCGAAGTCAGGATTTAATAAAAAATATCGAATGAAACCGATCTTACGATGCCTGTTCCCACTAAATGTTAATAATAAAATGCACTCGCCGCTCAAGTCCGCCGCATATCCTTTGGCTGAAGCCATCTCGAGCTCCTCCCCAGAGCGAGGCGTCGCTCTTTCCCTTGTTTGATGGATAATCCGTGTCGGGGGTGAGATGGAGCTAAAAGGAGCCGGTGGGAATGAGTGTGGGCACGCGTTCGAGAGGGCGTTTTTGAGGTTTGATGGCGAGTCGAAGGGGATGAGTGTGTGACTGGATGTGTCCAAGGTTCAACTTCTCCCCACCCACCCTCGCCTCCCCGCCCATATCCGACGCTACCATCCCAAGGGGGTTCGTGTCGGGGGAGTGGGAGAGCGGCACATGTCGCCCTCGTTATTTTTCCGTGTGATCTGCCCGACGCGTCGGCTGGAAAGGGACACCGGGGCGAGGAGGAGAAAAGAGGGAAAGAAGAGAGGGCGGGCCCTCCAACCCCCCATATCGGCCTCCTCTTTGGCTCCACGCCACAAGGGTCCCCATCGATGTAGAATTGGTCGTGTTTTAAGTGTGTTGGGAAGAGCGAGGGGCTTAATTGTGACGCGCTGTGTTTAAAATTAAATTTTAAAAATTATTCAAACTTTGTTGGTTATGCATTTAATAAAACAAGGTTATCGTATTTTACTTTTTTAAGAAAATAGTCCACATACAGCAACATTGCTAATTTCAAGTGAACGTGGAAAAAACATAAAAGAAAAGCCTTCACATATGACCTACGAAAACAAGAAAACTCTAAACTAAGATTAACTGGAGATGCCGGTCATGTTGCTTGCTGTCTAGGATCGCTGTTTATTTACGTAAAGATGTGTTTTGGACAAGTCGATGAAGGTTTATTGAATGTGTAGAATTCTTCATCAAATTTACGAGAGTTATTTTCTCCATAGTTTATTGGATTTTTTTCCTTGTGAATGTTTTAATTGGCTCGTTGCATTCTTAACCACGACTGGGAAGCCAATATTTGAGTTCAACAGTTTTGTCCCCACACTGTTGCCAGAATACGCATCCCGCCGTCAAATATCTGGGAAGTTATTGTATTTTTTCTCTTCGCGCTATGTAAATCTCAGACGTGGTACATTGGTGATGACGCGTAGTTCTCAACTCGATATTTCACATTGCTCAGTGCAACGTTATGAGTTAATTGCAGTTCTGAGCTTCTGTCGATAAAGTTTGTGGAAAAAAAGCTTATGAAGTGTCTTAAGAAATCCATGTACACTGGTTATAAAAGCACGAACCTTTGGCATGCAGGGCCAATGCGTTGGGCCCGGCGGCATTGCTACGCGAAGTCTGACCGTCTCTTTGATCCATGATATTAGTCTGATATTTACCTTCAAAACACATGAAAGGAATAACTTTAAACAAAATATTTCTCCTTCATCCATTTCGTATGTGTCTAGATGCAATTCTCTCTTTTTTATCCCTATTATTTCTCGACATCTCAGCAGCAATATATCGGGCAAACCCTCAAACTGAGTCAAAAAGTTAAAGGAAATTAAATCAGTATTAGAAATTCTCGCGAAAAAAAAAACAAAAATTAGTGGAATTCGAGGTTTTGCGGTGACTAAAAGCGAATCCATCTGCTGACACACGAAGTAGGAATCCCGACGGTAGGGGTCCTACTCAACCGAAAATTTTGTTATATTGTATACATAAAGTGCTCTAAATACGGTGATCTGACTTAATATGGATGTACCTCGAATAATGTGGAGCTCGGTTTATCGAGACTCGTATTAGCGAGAAATAAATCCGTTACGGAGGATCACTCGAGCGACGACGTAGAGATATAAAGAAATGCCACAGGGAGGCAGACATAAATAGAGAAACACAAACCATGTTTCAACGAGCCGTGCGTCTTTTTCACGGGAAAATTGAGAACTCTCTTTCTGTGTTCTCAATTTTCCTGTGTAAAAGACGCACGACTCGTCGAAATATTAGGACATTTCTTGTGTTTTTTCGTTTGTGTTTCTGTATTTTTTGTCCACCTCCCTGTGGCATATATATTTATATATATTTACATATATGGTGACCGATGGCCTTCAGAGTTGTGATTATGGGTCGTCGTTTGACCAACCCCCGCCCGTTAACCGCCTTCTGTTTCCCCTCTTGTCAACTCCCCACACCCCTAACCTATTCCGCCTCGTGTGTCGAGTCTTTAAAGTCTGGCGTGTTCCACTCCCTGCTCCTCCTGCCGACGCGTCCCCCTCGTTAATCGCCGAGGTTATTATCGTCTAGGCGGGGCCGCTCGCTGCAGAACTCCACTCCCTCAGGGGATTGCACGTATGTACGTCTGGGAGACTGTTCATTTGCTCTACTTTTTGTTTCCCTCTCTCCTCGTCGGTGCGCGGAGACCAATGGTTTCGAGTTCCCTGTCCGTTTTGGAGGGGCGCGCTAATTATTATGCCTCGTAAAACGTCCTCAATGTATATCCTTCCCGTAGCCGTAAAATTGCTGCGCGCATTGATTAAAATTTTTATGCCTCTCTCCTTGGTATCCACCTCATGCGCAAGCATGGTCACTTGCGAGGCGTGGCTGGACAGCCTTTGTTTTAGTTGTTGTTTTGTTGAGTCGGCGGTGACGTGTATACAATTTTAGCATTATTCGATTAAATTTTGAAAGGATATTTTTTCGCCAGCAAAGTTGGTGGAGAAATGCGCAGGGTACAATGCATAAAATTTCTGCCGTCATTTTTCCCTTCTTAATGGATATCTTATGTGTACTTAAAGCTTAAAAACGTCTAAGGATAGTAATAAATGGATTATATCTCAGCTAATAGTTAGCCTTTGCAAGTTTTCCCCATTAAACCTACGTAACATTTAATTGAAAAAAGGCCCTATGAGACTTATTATTTTAGAAGATAATTCTAGTTGAACTCCTCGTGCCTGAGAGAGGGTTATTGTGGCAAATTTAATTCGGACATAGACACAAACTCTCTACGTCATTGCCTTTGGGGGTGGGCTAAGTCTAAGGACTTTGATTTTTTGCTTCTAGGCTTTGAAAACTGCCTTTATTTATTTATTATAAACGCCAATAACAGCAACTAGGGCCTTTACAATGGGTTTAAATAAACAAAAAATAAGTTAAGAACTAAAACAAAAATATATAGTAAAAAGAATAAGAACAATCATCAACAGAAAGAAAAAAAATCAATTTTGTGGCAGGGAAGAAGAGGATGACACAATGCGTTTAAGTTGGGAAGAAAAGGTGTTGCGTGAGGAGAAAGGGTCAAGGGTAGGGTGATTGTTGGCAAGGGTATTAAAAAATGAAGGTAGGCGGTAGAAAATGGAACGCTGGGAGGTGGAGAGACGGAATTTGGGTGTGTGAAACAGACTTACATCGCGAGTGGTGCGGGCAGGGATGCGGAGTGAAAAACAGGGGAGAATATGATCAGAACGGAGGGACCCGTTCATGATAGAGTGAAGAAATTTTAGATCGGAAATTAGCCGGCGATGTGTGAGATGTGAGAGACCTAGAGACAAAAGATTTCAGCTAAAGAGCTGTGTCTAAGGGAGGGCACGCGATGCCGGACTATGGCTAAAAAGAAATTAAGGGGGCGGTTGAGTATTTTAAGTGTAGTGGGGGATGCAGTTAACCAGATGGGAGAACAGTACTCAAGGATGGGCAGTACACAACTTTCATTCAATGATTCTATGTTGTCTTATGCATACATGCCTCTGTCGCTCCTCTTCAACTCGATCATTGCTTCTTTTGTTCTGGAGACTCCTAACACTGCTGAATAACTCTGTTGATAGATATTTATTGGGACCAGAGATAGTTTGACGAGTCTTTGTGTTGAGTCTGTGGTATTTTACTCTGTAATAGATGTCTATCCATCTTGTTTACGTGGACCTCATTTTCTTATAAATGTCTTGTTCTTCTTTTCTGCAGAGGGTGGTCAGCTGGAGAGAGAGCTGAGGTACGCGGAGGCGGCTCTGGGCGGGGGCCCGTCGGCGGCCGCCGCCACCGGGGGCAGCACCCACCAGCTGCTCATCCAAACGCCGCACGACTCCGCCGGTGGGGGCCTCCTGCGACCGGAGGCCCTGCTCGCGCACCTAGACGCTGTATCCGCCGCCGCCTCCGTCACCGTGCACCTCTTCGACATGTGAGTGTGCACAATTACGTACAGCTGTAGTATTTATTCTATGTACCTAGATGTTTTATATTTATAGTAGATATCAATAATCACTCGAAAGTGTAACATTTTTTTATGAAGAAAATTTATATTTTTGTGCCATTTTTGCCAAATTATTTCCTCACTCGCCATGCTTAAATCACATCCATTAGTGGAGTAGTTTGGGTTTTAAGTTTGACATTTGTTTTGCGTTAACCTCAATAGTAGTAAATTTTTGAGTCAAAAAAATAAGGATTTGAAAATATTAGCAGACCATTAACACTGTTGAGGTCAGTTTATTTGGGTTTTTTCCCGCGTTGATTCATGTTAACGGACAACAGTTTCGCTAACGTTACAGCTAGCTGACCTGACGACGCTAGCTGTAACATTAGCGAGACTGTTGTCCGTTAACATGAATCAACGCGGGAAAAAAACCAAATTAACTGACCTCAATAAATCACCGCGGAAGCCTTCGTAGCATTAACACTGTTCTCTTACCTTTCTCCATTCCAAAAAAATTGTTTGCCGCAGAATGTCAAAATTTTACATCACTTTTCGGAGTTTCTTTTTGCTAAGAAAAGAGCGAAGTGTATGCTCATTTTATTATGGTATTTTTCTCGAATTTCCAATTTCATCCTTTTTAATTATGCTATGGGTTAAAGAGAGGGTTTGTTAAAAATCAGCAAAATTAGGTAACATTAAGAGGTCGCTCGAGAGGCATGAATGTGATGGCGTTCAATTTTTTCCGATTGGAGGAATGAAACACTATTTCTTGGGGTAACGCGCCCAGTTATTGTACTTTTAGGGTCAAAAGTCACTCCTTTTTTACGCATGTGCAATAATTTTTCAATTTTCCACGAATAAAATACTTTTTTTACGGAGGCTACTGCCGCTCGCCCTACGCACAACGCCGCCCCGGGTGGCCGCAGTCCCGGTCAGCTGGTTCGCCCTGCGCCCTCCATAGACCTACGCCCAGTTATTCTGCTATACTTCGCTACATATTCGTTATATATATACTTCGTTATACTTCGTTATATATATACTTCGCGCCTGCTTGAGCTGGAATCGGAAGAGCCATTTTCCTTAGGTTATACTTAAAGATGGCTATCATAATGTTGTCTAAGGATCACGTTAATCGCGAGGTGTCGTAATTGTCCTCACTGATGTATTGATGCACTCTAATAGTTCGGGCCTAGTCTATGGCAGCAGACTGTCGTTTTGTCCACTTAAAAGCTTTCGATGGGAACACAAAAAATCGTCTTATTTAAAAGTGAATAAATATTTAACCAGAGATCATATAACCAGGCCCAAGAAAGACAAAACGTGGCACGGAAACCATTGGAATGGATTGAAATTGAAACCATTGATTGTAGTATTCTCTCTAACATAGCCAAGGAAACGGCAAATGCTTCGGCAAATATTTCTAGTGACGAACTTCCCTGCTCGTTTTTCAATTTCTTGAAAAAAGTTCCTCGAAAAGAAAGAAAAGAGAATGAGAATCTTTAGTTCCGTCAATTTTCTCCTCCAGTCCGATTTCTCGCCGAAGACAAATCCTCTTCAGTTTGCGCGTCCCGTTTTCGCGGCGGCACCACATGCAGGCCTGCATCCCGGCCGCAAGGTGCATCGCTCGGGTCGTGACGGCGGCCGCAGGCGTGGCCTTGGGGCGCTCGTGCCAACATCATCTGGGAGTGAAAGTCTTTTTTTTTTTTTTTTTTTTCCAATTCCGCCTCGCATAACCGCCGACCAGCCAGTCGGGCTGGCACGTTTCACGCACGCAACGGTCGAGCATTTTCAATCTTGCGTGTATTGTGGGCTGCGTCCCCCCAGGCGACTTCATTCTTGGAAACCGATCCCTGCTGATGAGAGGGCAGCCATTCACTAGAGGAAGTTTGAGCGCGATTATTTCCGTAGTCATGATAAATATTATGTTTACTTTTTTTTAATCCGTGCGGCTGTAATGTGCAAGATTGGAGTAAATATTGTTGAATTAATGGTGGAAAAACTTTACTGTTTTAAAATACTGCAATCCTCAGTTATTAATTAAATATACCTGCCTAAGGTATTAACTTCGCTAATTTTTTCCATACCGTACTCTAAATTCGCATTCTTAATCGTAGATTTTTTCGCTGTTCTATAAAAATTACTGCGGTTAATGATGGAGTTTTTTAATAGTTGATAATTAATATATACTATACTCTGTTGAACTCATTTCCTCTCTCTCATACTCATTTCCCATTGAAAATGGAAAATTTTTTGTGGAAACTTTTTCATGTAATTTTTTATGCAATGGTTAGCGGCTGATATTATATTATCATTGGATAGGTTAGTAATTTTTCCTTATAAAAGGCCTTAATTTCTCAATTGTGAAGTGATATCACGCTCACTCTCCCCCACCTTCGACCCAATGAATTCGATGAATCGAATTATTTTTTTCGATAGCAATTACTGGCATAAGTGTGGTAACATACGTCTTTCGTTCTTTGTATGCCAATCGCTAACTTTAAAATATATATAAATTGGATTTCTTTGTCTTACGATTGATAAAGGTCGATGTAGGCCGTTACGGAAATCTGTGCTTTCGGGAGAAGTTTGCCATTTGTTTAATGTCAACTTTCTACTCGCGATAAATCGGGATATTTGTTCATCGATTGCTAATAATTAGCGTCGGTTGTGCGGAAACGTAGTTTATTTTTAAAAATTTTTATATTAAACGTAGTTATTATTTTTAGAATTTGATGGATCGGATTATTTTGTTTATAAATTACAAATAATTGACGGAATTTAGTGATTTCCCGCGAAGACTGAACCCTGGGTGCTCATTGTGTGCTTGCTGCTGGGTTATGCTGACGTTTTTATCCTCTCAAACTCTTCACCAACCCCTCCTACTGTCCCCTCCTACTGTCCCCTCTGACGCTAATAACATCGGTTGTCTGTCGGTATCTTAAATGACTAATTTGTGCTCTTTTTGTTAGTGTCTTAAATTGTGTATTTTTCTTCTCTTTCCAGTACGTGGCGTCTAAAAGACCTGTGCTACTCTCCAAGCATCCCCAGTTTCGATTACCACTACATCGATCAGGTGAGTTCCTATTACATTTCGTGTTTCAATTATTTATTCAACTAGTTTTTTTCTTGGTTTTGCTCGCTTGGCTATCCTAAAAACTATCTTATTGAGCCATTTGGTCATCCTATTTCAACCTCCTTATCTCACTTTGTGGGAGATATTACTATTGATTTAATTTTAACATGGTTATTTGTGTGAACTGATTAACACCGCAAGGATCTGACCTCGTGAAGTTCCTCATGGCGATTTATTTTGTCTTGACTAACCTTCTTGTCTAACTTTATTCTATGCAACGGAACACATGTATAAAGAGGAATCACTCCGTGAAAATTCGTCAGCTGAAAACTATAAAATCAACTGAGCCTGCCTGGTCAAGGAATTGATATAGCGTGAAATATGTGGGGTTAATTCATGTATATTCACAAATATCTGTAAAGGAAGTCTTTTGAGGTGCTTTTTCTTCCGTTGAAAGGCCTTTTAGTGTAGTAACGCCGTATAAACCGTGTGAAGAATTAAAAAAATGTAATAGAAACTGTTTTTTACTGTTATTCACGATAAGACGCATTGCCGACCAGCGATTCATTGCCGTTTTTGAGGTTATTTCTCTGCCTAGGACCCTGGAAAAAGTAGATGTATTGCCACGTTTGGTAATAACATATAGAGTGTAAATATTCAGCTATAGTCTTTTAATGAAAATTTTGTGGTTCCTCAAAGTTAGGCCTAAACCTGCCCCGCATAAATGGAATGTATTTATGGTATTGCATACATTGCCCAAGCAATTCTCTAAGCTGCAACCACAACACGCGTTTTGCTTTTGTAAAGGTCTTGTTAGGCCCTGTTATATAATTTCCGCCTGACGTTAACTGTAAGATTTCGCACCCTTTTCGTTTGCCTGATGATAACCGAGATTTAGGGGTTTGTATAATGCCGGAGTCTGAGAGTTATCCATATAGTGATGTATCGATGTATTAACTTCAGTTTTCATGCAGAGATAGTGATTAACCAGGAATTGTAAAACCGGGCGAATTAAGTAGTAGTAGGTTTGACAGGTTTATACGACCTACGTTCTGACTGTGTATAAAGTTTCATGGTGTAACGTTCAGTAGTTGAGAGAAATCTCGTGATCAGCCCGTGAGTCAGTTGTATTGACCTGCTTAAGGCGGAAGCTGCCAACTAATCTTGGCGGCTGATGTTAACCATTCCCGGGATTCCATTGAGATCATATCACAAACGGTACGGCTCCCTCACACAATGCATAATTACATCGGGGGCATTCCCAACGCAAATCCTTGGGCTGGAGATAGTCGATCGGTTCCTCTTGACTGACTGAGGTGATGAACTCTCCTCAGATTTGTGCCATTAGCTCTTATCGCGCTCTCTGCCACCGGTCTCAGTTCTCTTCTCGTGTTGCAATTTCATTTTAGGAAGCTGGCGGCATCTTTGATGGGATTATCACGCGGGCGTGCCCGCTTGAATAATTCCTTTCGCTAAAAACCCGTAGTGCGACTTGAATAGCCACGTACCGTCAACGGTCTTATTACTAGCTCAATGTGGTATCCACGTTGAACAAATGGGAGTGGTTATTACAAGCATTTTCTTATCGCATCGTGAGATTCAAGGTGGGAGCTAAAATGAATATTATAAAAACGAAGACGTGGTTAAAACGTTCGCGGTTCCATTTTTGGATCACCTTTATTAACCCAGGGTTGTTAAGTTCAAGGAATACCACGAGAAAAGGTATTGTCTTACTTTTTTTGTTGCATTTCTTGCATAAGGTTTTAATGGGACAATAGTGATGTATTGTATTAGTAGGCATACGCGAAATCAAAGGTATAGTAGTAACTTACGCTCTTAATTCTCACAAATTCTCATCGGTCCCTGACTGCACAAAAGGGCTACTCAGTATGGCGGAAGTATCAATCATGAGTCTTGTGTGTTGCTTTTGCATGCGAGTATAATTATTTATTGATGTTGCATGCAATTAGCTGGAATGTTAGTTACCATTAGTTAATATTATTAGTTGCAATTAATTAGCATTGAGTATCATTTAGTAACTTACTCATTTCTTTCACCTTATAACTACTGAAATTGCTGTTCACCAAAGTAACTCCCTTGCTTGGTGGAAATTTACATCATGTTTGCTGTCTTCAATGACGTTTACCTGTTGTTTATACTTTTGGACTTGGTATTTTTTTGCTTTAATTTTGGCCTCCTTGCGACAAGGTGATATTTTCCTTGGGTCCATAGCCGTTCTAGTTATTTTAATTCAGTGTAATATGTTGGAAAACGGAGTTATTTTCATGCTGTGAGCGAATTCAATAGTTGACTTATATCGGTAAACCTAATTTTATATCGATATAGCGCAGTAGACTATCGAATATCGCGCGGATGCCTAACAGGAAGTCGAGGAGTCATCAACCCGACGCGGAGGAGAGTGAATGGACCTCCGGAAGGTTCTCTTCCTCCTCTCCTCCCCGATCGCACGGAAAAAGTGTAAAATGTCTTCCTCTCTCCATTCCGGCCAAGCTTTTACGGCCATTACACACGCACTCCCCTTTCCGCCGTCACCGAGGAACATTAGACTTCCTTTTTTCCTTCAATATCTCCTCAACATTCTCCATTTAGAGTCCTCCTCGTCCGCCCTCCTCCATTACCCCTCTCCCACCTCCATCCACTACACTTCACTACCCCTCATTCAACCGTAATCCCCCTGCCGTCTTTGCAATAATAAATACTGGACGCCGTCTCGCTCGTCAATTCTTTTTCCTCAACCACTTCCTCCTCCATCTCCGTCGACTCCCCCTTTTAAAACCCTGCCATAAGCTCACCCAGCTTCCATTCATCCATCTCTCTCTCTCTCTCGCGTCCGTCCCTTCTCGGCGTGCACTCCTCATCCCTCCATCCCCCCTACATCCCTACGCCTCTCAACACCCACGCACTCTCCTCTCTTGTCATCCATATCCTTTTTTCCAATCGGTGTGATTCAGTGAGATCGAAATTCGTCGATAGCTCTGCCTGGGAGTACTCGTGTGGTCAAGAGAAATTCCGCCATCTTTGCTTTTGCAAACTTGAGTCAGTGTCTATCGACTATCTTTAGTTGTGCCCGAATTTATTCGTTTTTCACCTTAGTATTCTAATATTTATTTGGGAGTTTGACGGTTAACAGTTATACGTTGGAGGCCGTTCGAGTATTACGTTACAAGTTTTTGGGGAAGGGGGCGTTGGGATCATCTTTCTTTGTCGTATAAAGAGGGGGGCCGGGGATCAGGAACCAATTTGCGTAAGGTTTTCGTCCGTCTTAAAACATTTTGTCGTTTCCGAATGAAATTTAGCAGTGGCATGGAGCGTCCGCTCGTTAATGGCATATTTTTAGTAATCTCACCGCTACACCAAAGCTTTTCTGTCGCCTGACTGGCTTGCTACTTTACCTCCATGCTCAACCAAAAGGAGCATTTAATGAAGAGTAGATACAAATATTTAACGTCTTACGTTAGACTGAGAGGAAGGGGGGGTGGTTGGAAAAAATCTTACATTGTCTTAAATGAGGGGAGGGGTGAGGTCAAAAATGGCATAAATCGTCTAACGTAATACTTGAACTGCCCATTTAGAGTGAAAAAATTTCAGTGATCTAAGATGTAGTGTAGGTAATCAAAGGTAGTACTCTTCTTTCAGTTACGTTGTACACAATGCATTAATTTTAATCATAAAAATCGATTGTTTACTTAATTAATTTGAATAAAGTTACTAATATTGTTAAAACTGTAGATAAAATTTCACGTTTCTTTGTGTTCGACAATTAATCGTAGTTCGTGTAACTCAATTGATGTATCTAAATGTGCCAACTTCTATAGTTTCGTCTGCCTTCACGTCTTCCCTCGACGTTCCGATCCATACGCCCCAAAGCAGTGCTATTTCCTCCATTTTTCTTTGCGGCTGGTGCGTGTGTCTTGTTTTATTTATTTTTTCGTTTTCACTTTTCCTTTTCATATACCTTTTAAGAACACACGTGCCTTCCTCCGCACTTCCTCGAACCCACAGCCTGAAGCCGCCCCCTCCCCTCCCAACCTCTCTTTTTTCCATTCCAATGCGGGCTCCGCTAGTCATTTGTTTGTCCGTCTCTCTGTTTGTTTTCTCTCTCGTCCCCGAGATGGCGGACGCGCGGGGATAGGGGCGAGGTGGGGGTGGAAGTTGTGGGAATGGGGTTTACAGTTAGCCCTCCCTTCTTACCACTTCCGTTAGTCGTTTTCCTTTTATTTTTATCCCTTAGCAATCATTACTCCTTTTGTTTTCCCAATCAACAGCGACCTCCCACCTCGCATCTTCCCAGAATTCCCAGAATAAAATAATGTCAACGGATTTCAGAAGGGAAGCGGTTGAAGTTTCTTATCTTCTCCAAGAAATGAGGGACCTTTGCGATAGATATTGCCTTTGAAATTGCCTTCTCGTAAGATTGATTACAATGGTTACTCATTCTGAATTAAATAGTGTCTCGAATTATTTGGTTTCCTGCATCGATTGGTCACCTTATAAATGAGTATGTGTATCTTAAACAGGGTATTGCATGTGTGAGTGCTTTAGGGAGTTTGAGCGATATAGTTCCCTAGATATAATAGAGACCAGATTCGAATTGTCTGTTTTAATTTCAGCTTCTGTAGGAAGCATATATTAAATGTTGCATTATTAATGGTGCAATGATAATCCAATACTTGACTGAAAATCCCAGTAATTAAATAAAAAAATCTATATAAGTCTTAAACTTGACTCAATTTTTTCGCACAGTACGTTTAAAACTCCTTCAAAACGCAACGTTTTTTGTGATCCTGAAGAAATTACCGTGGTGACAATGTGATTTACTTTCAAAAATAAGTGACAAAACATAACAACTACTCACTGTTAATTTTTTGACGAGATTTAAGTATTGGAAATACTTCATATTTTAAATAATGTCTCTCTGGAGTGCATACACGTACCATTTCCCATGTAAAAGGGTTGGTTTTTGGTGGAAAATATCTCGGAGAGTAATGTGGTAAGAGGTTACATTTTTGGTGTCATTGGAAAAGAGAGATATTTTTCTTTAAAATGAGACCACATTCGTTGATTTATGGGTGAAATGATATTTCGCTCAAACTGTCTTAAGTTACAATATACAGATATTATGATTCAGCCTGGTATTTTTCTCCTTCTTTTTGATCTTCTTATAGCGCCCACAGGATCGTGAGTGGTTCGGCTTTGAATCGCGACGAGTGTTGCATGTTTAGTGTAGTATCGTCCCGTGTCACATACCCTGGTGTCAGTTTTCTCGACTCTTATGTTGGTGTAGAATTCTCATCTGGTGCCTAAAATATTGGATTTTATTTATAGAAATTTTTCCCGTTGTATTTATTATTAGTTATTTTCTTTCTTCTTTATTGTTAAAAATTCTCTTTCTTTCACAGATCATGGAGAACATATTCCCTTGTTCCATCATCACCCCACTGGATTGCTTCTGGGAGGGCTCAAAGCTCCTGGGACCAGACTATCCCGTCACGATTCCGTGAGTATCTGTTCTTCTCCTTTCCATTTTTCTAGCTTAATCTTCTTCCCAGAGTTTCCTCCATTAATTAACCCCGCATATATCCCGTAACAAACGTATGGTGACGTCCGTAAGGATTGTTTATTGCAGAAAGTATATGAAACCATTCTCTGGCAACCTGTAAATGCGGTTGCTGGTATCATACAAATTGATTGACTGGTTTTTAGGACAATATATAGTTCCAATACCCTATTTCGAACTATTAGTAAACGTAGTTTTGGTCATGATCTCTTTTGTAGCCTTTCATTTTCTCTTGAGGGTGTTGGATACGCCCTCTTAAGTCGTCGCTGTACGATCTTTTCCAAGATATGCGTAATAGAAGATGAGCAATTTCTGTTTCAGCTGTAAGGTGAAGTTAATTTTTAACTCAAAGAAGTTCTTTTCAATTGTTCGCTTTTTATAGCAAACCTTGTTATCGATTGCACGTAATTGGCGAAATATTTGTTCCGTCGTAAATGTTCTCGCTTGCTCCATCGGCTTGCGATCCAGTGATAGAAACTCATGTTCTCTATGCACAGTTCTACCATTTTTCTGCTGATTATTAATTCGTAAAATCAATAACTATCGCTACCAGTCCACCGTTTGGTCCACCAGACCAAACTTGCTTGTTCATTGTTATTACCAGCGGATGATAACATTCATCAAAACGGGTAATGTGTGGTGTCAGTTTAACGCAAGTCATGGGTTTCACTTATTTATTGTAGATTTTCATCGGTAAAGGTTATTATTCAAACGATCATGGATTTTCTCAATGCATCATGTCCTTGTTTGCAGCGTGATTTTGTGCATTAGTACATGCATATCTGTTGTGAGACGTTTTATTTGGTGAAAATGAAAATTGATTTGCTAGGTCATTCGGAAACGAGGCTGGTTAGTAAAGTTGTGCACTGTCTCAGAGAGTTCTCCAGGCTGGTAAATAACTTAGAATCGGAAACGCGGCAATATCAAGGTCCTTATACCCCAGATGTCCAAGACGACTTATGTCCAAGGGTAATAGGACCTTGGGCAACATCAGTTGTGGAAAATTAAGCGCTCGTCATTCGACGTCCGGTGCGCGGCTACCTTCTCTGTAGGGTCCATGTCCATTAGTCTATTGGGAGTCCATTTGCGACATCACATTTATGCATCCCAATACACCCATGCAATCGATGACGATTTCAATAAGTTTCTCGTTAAAACTACTCCTTGCATTTACATGGGTTTAATCGATGCTTTCTTCTTCCTCTTCTTGCAGTGGCGTCGGTTCTTCTGTGCGGTGGACTAATTTAAATCCGGAGAAAATGGTCGCGCAGATGAAGGAATTCAACTTACTCTTCCCGTTCGACACGTTGGAGGAGTTCATGAAGAGGGTGAGTAACAAATCCTTGCGCAATCCTTCTCTATATTTGCGCGTATTCGGGGCCTATTGCTCTCATTGTCCGAAAAAAATTCTTTCATCGAATTCAGATGTCAGTAATCTCACGATGGTCTACAATTTTCATTCCATGATTTAAAAATAATAAAATATTGTGTTATTTTCGTCCCTATTTTTCCTTACTTACCATAAGTTTATTGTTTCCATGTGGAGAATAATTTTTGTTCTGAGTTTCAAAATTTTTTGGGTTGCATCGACGGCTAGGGTCATATCGTTCTATTAGGCTAGGCATTGAAAATAGTAATGCATAGTCCATAATAACAGTTCTTCTACTAAACTGTAAGTGTAAAGGGTGTGGTTTGAGGGTAAGATATTTTTCTTTAAAACGAGACCAAATTTATTGATTGATTTATGTGAAATGAGAACTGCCTTAAATGCCATATCTCTGAAAATACTTTCGTGAGGTGCAATTACTCTCAGTGAATCGAATGGTCGTTATGCGCAGGAACTTCTTCATTTTTGAGCTGCCTACAAATGACTGCAGGAATCGAAGTCGTAATGCGGTAATTTGACTGAAATGCCGCTGTGGTCGCCTTATATGGCCAGAAAAATGAGTCCATTAATAAATGTGTTCCTTAATTAATTTGTTCATTTCGTACCCTAATCTTTTTCTCAACATCTGAGGACTATTATCCGCGAAAAGGCGATATTTTTCAAACAGTGCACTAGCAAAAACGTGGGATTGAGTGCTGCTTTTGACTCACGCAGTGGTGGTGGGAACCGGCTTAAACGCCACCTCGTAACGGACGCGGGACATCTCACGCAACCTATTGCGTCATTAATAGATTTCTTAATCCCTCTCTCATTTGCCTCCAAAGTTTTAAGAGCGACAAATGTGTTTTTTGTTTTTCTAAGTGAGAGAGAGATCTTCATAGGAATTTCCGTTCTGCGTCCCGTTCTATCCCGTTATTCCTGTGAAACTTCGATAATTTGGCGTCCGTGTTGTTCCCTTTTTTTATTTCACTGTTTCAATTTATTTTAATTCTCATCCCCTCTTGATTTTCCCATTACTTGGCACGCGCACACTCCACTCGAGTGTTTCACGTGGATTTTTTAAAATATTTATTTTAACGACTTTCGACCGACGTGGTATTTTTGGATTGCATCGCTAAAATATTGTCCCTTTTATTTCGCGGGCTCTTTAATGGCTGGCAGCGTGCCAAGGTATAAAAACTATTATCCTCCCGCTTTCCCATCCTCTCGTCGACCGCACCGACTTTCCCACCCTGGAAGCCTGGCATCGGTCCAGCTTACACCTGCCAGACATTCATAAATATAATTCCCTTAATTACTATTACGCTGTGTTTGTATTTCTCGGTGGGGTTAGGAGGGGGGGGGGGTGGTTGAACGAGGCCACTTTTGCTCCGAGAGTCGGGGTCGTTCAATAAATATTGTCTCTATCTCTCTCTCTCTCTCTCTCTTGAGGGGAAGTTTGTGGGGGGATGGGTGGCCTGTTTTATTTTTATTATTTTTTTCTCTTATTTCGAGCTTTTCTTTCTTGATTGGCTAATTACACGCGTTTCTCGCCTTTATGGCGAGGTGTGTGCTGGTGGGATAATGTTTCGTTCGCAGTGAATCCTCCAAAGGAGTCGAACGCAATCCTCCACTTGAGGTAGGTCGATATGTTCGGCAATTCAGGTCCGATTTCCCCGCGCTAAATGATGTTTAGGTAGTTTGAGCGAGATGGTTTCCTAGTCATAATAGGGACCGTATTCAAACTGTACGTTTTTATTTCATCACCTGCAAGGACACATGAATTAAATATTGCATTATTAATGGTGCAAACATAGTTTTAGATGACGGAAATTGTTAGTAATTAAATGAAAATATCTAAATAAATCTTTAGCTTAACTCTTTCTTCCGTGCGGTACCTTTTTAACTCCTTCAAAGCGAAGGTTTTTTTGGAATCCCGAAGAATATACAGCGATGACAAAATGGTTAATTTTCAAAAATAGTCGAGAAAACATACAAACTAAAAACTTTATTTTTAGACGATATCTAGGTTTTAGAAATTAATAATTTCTCAAATAATGACTCTCCGGAGTGCATGAACGTACCTCCCATGTTAAAAGGCTGGTAATTATTTTGGCAAATATCTCGGAAAGTAGCGTTGGAAGGGGTTGAATTTTCTGTGCCTTTGTGAGGGTGAGATATTTTCCCCTAAAATGAGACCAAATTCATTGATTTCTAGGTTAAATAATATTTCGCTCAAATTATCTCAAACGACGGATGGAGTCTTCTCGGGCATTGCAATGGCTTAAGCTTTCCATACCCGATGTTTAGATGATTAGCTCTCTCATCTTCCCTGGTAAAACTCGGTTATGCGATGGAAATGCGCTTCTGTTTTTGTCTGGCAAACATCTCGAAATGAGGTACAATTGGCGGACTACGTTATTTATATATAATCAAGGAATATGGGTCCTTACGGTAGCTAAAGCGAAATATCATTTCACCGAAATAATGAATGAATTTGGTCTCACTTTAAAGAAAAATACCTCATCCTTCCAAAGCCTTTTTACCATACTACTTTCCGAGATATTTGACGTAAAATCCCATCTCTTTTACAAGGGAAATGGTACGTGTATGCCCTCCAGAGGAACCTTATTTGAAAAATGAGGCATTTCTGTCACCTAGATCTCGTCATAAAATTAAGGGTGTTGTTAGTATATCTTCTCGACAATTTGTGGAAATAAATCTTATTATCACCGCAGTAATTTTTTTAGGATCGTAAAAAATCTTCCGTAATGAAGGAGATTTGTACGTATCGCGTGAAGAAAATGAGTCAAATCAAAGGCCTTCATGGATATTTGTATTTGATTATTTTTAATTTCAGTCTTATAAAAGTATGTTATTGAACCATTTATAATGCAATATTAAATTTTTACTTCCTAAAGCTGCTAAAATCAAAACGTGCCATCCGAATATGATCATCATTATGACTTAGAGAATTATCTCGCTCAAACTATCTTATATTAATTGGGAAAAAAAGGTATTCCTCCATCTTTCTTCTTTTATTTCGTTGCATACCAGTTAGTTTCAGCGGGCAATGAGGCCAAATTATGAAATATTCGCGTGTAGTGATAGCGAGCTTAAAATATCTTTGGTCGAGATGACGCGAATATATATTTTTATTTCGACCGCTGCGAGATGCCGTTACGCGGTGAGTTCTTCTTTTATTTTTCCTTCTCGTCTCTCCTCCCTCCCCCTTCCTATCTTCCTCTCACCTCATCACCTTCCCTCCTCCTCCTCCTCTCTCCCCCCCACTTCCACGGTTATAAACGTCTTACTTGCGTACGACCTTGAGGTCGCCTTGGAGCGGGACGCATTACCGCAAACCGGGTCCCACCCACCCTCCCAAAGAATGAGGAGGAGAGTATTACCTCCTACTATTTCCACGAGGGGCTGGCGAGGCAATTAAATAACAGCCCCAACCGATGAATGACGTTTCCCTGTACGGTAATGGTGCTTCGAACCTTTGACCTTAAGAAAGCGAAGCGAGGGGGGTTCCACGAGGTCAATTTTTGACATAAAAATGGAATCAAACGAGTATTAGTATCGCATGGCTCGTCGATTTTGATCGCAATATTTTTTATCGAAACCTCTTCAGAATATGCCGTAAAAAATAATTACTACTGACAAATTCGGATTCTTCTTCAACTACTTTAAGTCATAGGGCCAATTTACCAGCCTTGGTCTTTAAAACAGGAGTAATAATCAATACGAATCGGTTTTCTAATGGACCACAATACTTATTGCTGTTGATATAATGATTATAACTTTGTTTTTTTTTTACATTTGTTTATTTGAAACAACCCGTGTTTCGACGTTCAGCGTCATCTCCAGGCCCTGACGATGATGACGAACGTGGAAACCCGGATCGTCCCAAATTAAAACGTGGAAAAACAAAGTTATAAGTTATCATCATTATGGTAACAAATTCCATAAATTGCGCTTGAAACCACCATTTATAGCAGTTGGTTAATTGGAGCACGCGTTCTTTAGAATGAGTGATTTCTCAAATGTTGAGGATTCGTTTGGCATCGCTGGAAATGTTAGTGACTCGTTCATTACGTTGGCGTTTGCTTGTCCGATGCTGTCACTTTGGTTTCGTTCCCTTTTCTGTTATTTTTATCACGATTTTTAACATTTTCTCTTCTTTGTGTTCGCCGTTAACGATTTTCTTCTTGCTTTGTTTTCAGGCTGGGATAAGCACGGCGTATCAGGAGAAGCCGTGCCTCAACCCGCGCGATCATGAGTGCCCCGAAACGGCGCCCAACAAGCAGAGCGGGCAGGTAAGCAGGAAATATGCTCATTTGGAGCTCCCCCCCCCCTTACTAATTTCCCTCTCTCATTACTCATTTACTTTGCGGTGAAAGGGTGGCTCGTTTATGTTTTAAAAACGAGTTCTTTATGAATGTAGCGACTGCGTAATTACGTTGAAGTCACTTCTGTGAAACGATTGTTTGTTTGCAGCCGTTTAGGAGAGGTGATTTCTGCTATCAGTTTATTCTATGCCCTAGTATGTATAAACTCTCATCTATTGATCTAAAATTAAATTGATTCTTCTTTAAATAATATTTTTTTTCAAAATTAATATCTCTGGGTTTTAGTGTCTCTTTATTCGAATGATTTCTTAATTGCGTTGTGTATAACGGAATAAAAATTAAGTGCACCGATGAAAGTCTGCTTGGGAGAACTCTCTTCGGTTGTAAGATGCTGTAGATGGAAGGACTTCGTTTACCTAGTCTTTTTCGTGCCAGACAAACCTGAGACAAAAAAATGCTTTAAATGTGTGTGCTCAACTGCTTGTATACTTATAGAGAAATCGCTTAAAGACGCGATGAACGTTACGTACGTTTAACAAATCGATAGCGTTAAGATTGGCGCTTGGCATAGCGTAACACTTCCGGTCCCTTAGCCTAATTTTCTCTCAAAACTCCAATGATCGTATGTACATTCTCTTGCTCTAAAACGCATATGCCTCACAATTCTCATCTCATCATCGTGATGTATACATGAACCGAGTTAAAGCGGTCGGCTAAGCGTTAATGCTTAATGTTTGATGCACTTGAAGGAGAAATGGTTTCAGAGATGTCACGACTCAGTCCGCGTATTGTCCCCAAGTGAATTTGCAAGCGGGGAATAATAATCCGGGATTATTTGTGGTGTTCCCTTACGTGTCGCCCTCAAAGCAGTCATGGGATGAACAAAGCATGCGAGGGACGGGGTCTCAACTTCTCTGTCGTGCCAATGCCAGTCTCATGCCGTCGTGGGCGTGGTGCGAAATATGCATATTCTCTCTCTCTCCCGAGAACGCTTCGGAGGCTCCTGACGGGACAGACGCCCCCGGAAATGATTTCCCTGCGTAAAATTTACGGTGTAATTTCTGTCGTGTGGTTACTGTGAATGCGTTTTCCCTCGACTTATGATTGACTCTCGAAGGCTCTCGTCATTTTAAGGCTTGATTATTGGAACGTTTTGCTGGCAGTGAAATTTGTCACAGAAAATAATTGCGTACTTAATCATTAAACGTATAATTGGTGACACAAGGTGACACAACTAGAGCTGCACGGATGCTAGAGGGGGTTGAATGGAAGTGAGAGGAAGGGATGGACCTTGAAACTCTACATCACATATAATCTATTTCTTGAAATAATCGAAAAAAAATCCTTTGCTTTTTTCTTCGCAGAGGTTGGGGCCAGCCCTTTAGAGCTATTTATTTTTTTATCTCATAAGTTTATTGTTCACCCAGTATGATAAACATACCGATAGGGTAAACTCATACACAGTTAAATCCTGACATAAATTACAACAGTCAAGGATGGTTGAATATTCCATAAAATTTTACATAATGGTAGTGTTGATAACAAAAAGTGATCATTTTTTTTCTCAGGAACTGTTTTACAATTTTGATAACATCGACAGTATATCCTTGCGAAACGTTTCTTTTCACGAGTTCATTTGTTTTAACGAAATTTATCGTAAGAAGCTCATATTCTTTTTAATTGTGCATTCTTACAATAATTAGTCTTTATATCTCTGATGTAAAAATACCTTATTTCTTCCCTTTCTTTGTGTGCAGTGTTTGTTTATCGATCTTGGTTAACCCGGGTTCTTGTTTAGCTGGTGTCCGTTGAACGGGCGGGTCAGGCTGGGTTTTGTGCGTTGACCTGCACGAACAGCTTGTGTGGCTAGTCGCGTTACTTTATCATGTGACTGTACTTGTTTGCATTCCAACTTGGGTTTGTTGTGGTTTCCGCGGCTCCTCCCCGCCGTTGCTTCATCCGATAGCTCCGGAGGCGCCTACATGTCGTCACCAGATAGGAAAATACCTCCTTCCTACATCGTAGAGAAGAGGGAACCCTAACTTCCCATCTTAGGAGAGGAAAGGCCGGCCCACGGGGGAGAATGGTAAACATATAATCAAGCGATCGCGTTTGATGGCCGCGGGGTGATGCCCCGACGTTCTTGGCATCCACCAATTAGTTTGGCGGGCCGTTATAATAACTCGACCCCCCCCCCTCCCAACGACCTGTGAACCCTGCGCCCTGGGAATCCTCTTCGTTTGTGTAAGCACTCCCACCTCTACTCTCGTGTGTGTTTGCCCACCGATGCGTGGGCGATGGCGATTGATTTGAGCGATAAGGGTCAGTGTATGGATGAATTATTTCGCCCTTATTGTTTTCCCTCTCGATTCCCATTCCGCCCCATTGATCGTGATTATCATATGAAAGAGTAGGACTTAATTAATTGATCTTCACAGTGCTACGATTGTTTACAATCGTTGCTGCACTTTTTTTTATTTTTAATTACGGGGTAGCGTTATTGGCTTCGTAGTCATCGTGGTGTCCATCAAATTGTTTCTGTCCTCTGTATTTTAACGCGTCCTCTTAAAGCTTAAGTTCATTTATCCAGGATGAGATGAGGTATAATGTAAAAGTAATAATAAGGTGTGGGTTGCATGATTTCTATGAAAAGGAGTTCGGTAAGGATATTTTCGTATACTTGGAAGGGTGAGATATTTTCTTTGAAAGTCATTGATTTTTTGGTGAAATGATATTTCACTCAAACTACCTGAATGAAGTTTCACTGTGATAGTGTGAGTCAAAATAAATACTTATTTTCAACTTTTTTCAAATGGTTTGTAAAAATCCTGCCTTCGCTGATTGAGTGCATTAGCTATTGGAAACCGAAATTGAGGACAATAAATATGCTATTTTAGCAAGAATATATTTTTAATGGGCACTTTTTATAGCCATAGATGCCGGAATAAGCGCCTTTTCTGTGGAATTACATTTTGGCTTCAAATTTTCCTTGAATTAGCTGATAACTCAAAAAGTTAGAGGGTAGAGTGCATCTAATTATTTTTATATTAATTTTTCGGTTCTTTTCGCTTTATAAATAGAATGTTCCATGAAAATGGTATTTGTATTATGTAGAAAAATACTTTTTCTCTATGTTTTCTGCCGTTGAACACCATGTAATTTCAAATTCTGCTGTTGAAAACCACGTAATCACAAGTTCAGTTCGCCGAAAAAATAGAGCGGATGGGTAACATATTGTTGTTCACATCTACCTTTTTATAAATGTGCGTAATTTGAATAAAATGACATTTAAGTCCTTTCTCAGTAGAACCACCTTAATGCTTCTCACAACTGCTAAAACTTAGGCCGTTTTCGAACTTGGCAAACGCATAGTTAAATTGATATCAAGATATCTTGATACATAGGCAAGCAAAGTGAAATTCTTACTTGACACTTTCGTAGCCCTTTTACGATGGAAGAGACATCATGCGGCCTTCATCTCGTAAAACATACGAAAAGCGCCATCCGTGTCCACAATTTTTGTGGGTGATTGAAGTCGATTACTTCTTTTAAATGCTTCCCATCCGTATGCTACAAATTAAAAGGGAATATTATTTTTTAAATCTTATTGCTTATGAATAAAATAATTCTCATGTACCATAATATGGTGAATAACTATTATGCTTCGATTTCTAGAGGCTGCTAAAGTGGACGACATATCGCTCACTGTATTTCACCTCAGTCAACGTGTTTATGCACAAAAAGGCATTATAATATTTTTTGCGTTTATGAAAAAACACATAAAAATATATTAATGTATTACACTTCGAACAAACTACCTATGATATTCGACTGTTGACTGATAAATACGCGCGTTGTAACTAACATAGGTAATTAGGTTGAAAACAAATTACATTTACTCTAGTGGTTTATGGTCCCCCTTCTTTGATGAATGCAGTGAAAACCTCTCCAATGCTCAACGTTGCTAACAATTATGATGTTCGTTAGCTAAAAATAAAGCTGCCAATGAAATTATGGCTACCTGAGAGTACTTTCCATCGGACCATAATTCTTTCAACTGGATCACTTTTTTTCCTTTCAGAGCAAGGAAAACAGAATTTGTAAGTTCAATGAAGTAAACAAGGACGGAACATCTACAATGTATGGAATTATTCACAGAACTATTAGGTACCAAATCTTTTATCAGCATATTCACATTTGAAAAGCCTTCAAATTTAGCGAATTCATCGATTTTTCCGCAAAAAATTGATAAACATCACACAAATACACGTAGTAATGATAAAATAGTTAATAATAATGCAATAATCCATTTGAAAGTTTCTTCACTTCTATTTTCCATACAAGCCCATATTATCACACCCCGAGTTCGAAATTAAAACCTAGCAAGCATAACAAGTCTGCTTTTTCATTTACTTGGTATCTTGACTAGGCATCTAGACAATATGGCGTCAGTGGCCATTTGAATTTGACGTCATTTCCGCCCAATGCGTGCTAGGTTTCAAGGCAAGATTGCTTGATTTGCCAAGTTCGAAAACGGCCTTGGTAAAGCCGTGTCCCAATTCGTTAGGCATTAGGGAGGATGCGGTTAGCTAGCTAAATATTTAGATGCCTTTCGCTAAAGGAGCTTGATTTGGGACATCCTTTGCTAGTGTTGCCGCCTACCGAGCTGGAAACGAATGAAAAACATATGAGTAATTAATAAAGGACTGAATGAAACAAATGAAACCTGAAATAAAGACATTTTTGACGCCTGTGGCTACCTTCGGGTGCGTTGTGAGATTTGTAAAGTGAAATTACATTTTTTCATCCATTTCGTTGTCTGGAGATTCGTTAGTTTTTAGTTTTCGGGATATGTAAGTTTGTGTAGGTGTTCTGGGATTTAAATTCGTTTTATTTAAGTGTACTAAGTAAAATTTTTCTTTTGTAGTCGAGTGTTGGTTTGCGAAATTCTAGAGAATTCTTTCACAACAGACAAAACGCTTGCCATGTTTGCCACTTTTCAACTACTTCCTTGGGTACGAGCGGTGCGAGTTTCCTTGTACGACGCATGCTGCGCTTTGCATGATGGGAAATTCAATATGGAGGCGGATTTAGGATAAACTCCATCTACCCTAAATTTCACCCCCGAGAAAGGCACCTAAATCCGCTCCCCCATGATGCCTAACGAATTGGGACACTCTTCAAGATGGCGTCCTCCCTAAATCTGCCAATTTAGCTGCCTAAATGGCGAATTGAGACACAGCTTAAGAGTATAACTCGGTCTCCATAGTGGCTAGGGGGAATATCTCCTTCAAACTACATACCTAAAAAATAGGTAAGGACAGGTAAGTGTCCCTTTTGGTGGGAGTTGGCTGTTTGCTGTGTCTGGGAAGGAGTTGGGGCGGGGGTGGGGAGGGGGTTGGGGAATTGGAAGGGGGGGAGTTAGAGGTTGGTGGGTTATAGAGGTGTCACAGGGCCATGTTACACCCATCCCTCCCACCCTCCAGCCGGCCCACGCAGGAATGTGGGGAGGGGCCCGCTCACATAAGGGGCCCTCGTGTTTCCTCCTCCATTCCCTCTCTTCTTTTCTCCTTCCTTTCTTGTGAGGTTCGTTGAGCCGGGGTCGTGGGAGGGGGAGGGCGAGGGAGGTGTGGGAGGGTTGGCAGGCGTGTGTCGAAGCGTTGCCAACCTGTGGGGAAGACTCGGGAAAGACTATTTTTTTTCTCTCCTCTTCCCGAACTCGGCTTGGGAAATAATTACCCGCGGCCAACTCTTTTACGGGCAGTTTATGCCGGCATGAGTTTCGTTTGCTGGTTAATCTAGTTGTTTGGGATTGAAAAAAAAATCAGAGAAAATTGCTATTGGTTTCGGATGAAGATTGAAAGCAAGATTTTATCTGTTATATTTTTTGCCCTCTCCTAAAAAAAAACTGATTCGTGCCTTCCGAAAAAGTTCCCCCTGTGGACATGATTTTATGTCGCATAGTCCTCAAATTTATCTGCGTCTGCGTTGTGTACCGCGAGCCTCCGTGTAGGTGGGAGGCAGGAGGTGTAGATAAGAGAACCATTTTCTGTTTTATTGCTAGTGAAATGCTCATCATTTTGATGGAGAATGTGATGGCGGTTTTCCGATTGATATGGCGTACTGTGCAGCCAATAACTATACTCTGCTATATCTTGTAGCGCAATTTATTTGCGCGCGAATGGTACTTGGCAGTGACCATTTTTTATGAGTATTCCAACTAATTGGTTTAGTTTTGGACAGTACTTATTCTTACCTTCTAATTTCTAGGATATCGTTCTGTTTTCCCTCCTGTAATTGACCCGCCATTAGATCCGTCTTGAATTCCTCATATCATCTTCCTCTTCTTATTTCGTCCAGCATTCCCATCCTCTCCCTACCTATTCCGCGCTTCCCAAGAATTCACCCCTCTATTCCCCTCTTCTGCATTTCCTCTCTTTTATAAACGACCTCCTTCCATCGCCTCTACCTTCTCCAAACCCCCAACTCCAGCACCCTCTCCTCTCCAACCATATTCAAAACCTCCTCGTTCGTCCTTCTCTCCATCCAGCTGTCCCTCTCCATCCTTCTCCACACCCACATCTTAAACGCCTCAAGTCTACGTATACATCCTCCCTTCTCAATGACCAAGTCGAAATTAATCGCGAAATGAACATCATTTAGTTGGGAAACAAAACTTCGTCTAACTGTCGAAGTTAGAGGGTTCGCTGCGCTCTGATTGGATTGGGAAAAACCAAGCTATACAAGAAGTGCAGAAATCTGCATCCGCACTTCTAACCTGAAGACGCCTGCTGAAACGCCATCGAAATTGTCGTGTGAAGATGAATCGACACGGAGGTTATCCCGGAAAATTTGCCACGCCTACTCCCGAAAACCAAATCCAAGAATAGGGGTTGGACGCATTGCAAAAACCACGGAAGTAATTTATAAGGCTGGAAATTCATTACAGGCAATTGAAAACTATGAAGTCGTTAAACGATAAAACCTTTTTCCTTGAGAATTCTGTTTTTACCTTGTGATGTTTGTTTTTGTATTTTTTTATTTAAAAAATGGATTCATTCTTCTAAAGTCAGGCGCGCCGTAATTGGTTTACTTTAGGCTGCGGACGGTTTGAAATCGGATACGTGGCAGACATGAGCGGATGACTCAGCTGTTTTCTTTACGTGTGCTGCCGCATAACTACCTTCAAAGATTTTAATAATTGAAAGTCGCCGATATAGCAATTCCCTGGCGCGCTGTGTGGAAACGGAGAGGTTTGGAAAAAATATACATTAGAAAAAATTGCCTAGCGCTTGAACTTGGCTTTAAAAATTTTAATGTCATGTACAAATATGACTTTTGAAAAAAACAAGTACGATATTATCCGGGCATTAAATGTAGCAAATTGAAGCTAAATCCCAATCCAGGTCTAGTTTGTTTTTAAGTTGCGAATTACTGCAATTTAGGAAGTCAAAATGCTTTGAATCACAAATGAATCTTGACGAAAGGCACGCAGTCACCTTCTCCAAGTCACTGTTTTACCGTGTATTATTTGTTTATGTATTTTATTAATGTCAAAAATTCACTCATTCTTTTCAAGTCGGGAGCCGTCATTTGTCTTTCAAGTCAGTCGGTTCTTCGCAGTTGCGTTGAATGCGTTACTTTGCAGAGGAATTTTTTCATCGATGAATTTGGTGCGTTGCTTTAGATTTCCAGGGGATATGACATGTTACTGTGGAAAGCAGTGTTCTCGTTAACAACATGAATGAATAGGTGGGCTTTGTTGATTTTGACTCGCTCAGCAGCGAGCGGCGGGTTTGGAAACCCCGCCTGGAATCGCCAAATATTTCAAGCTTCCCCCCCCCCCTATATATCTCATGAAAGGATGTAGTTGGATTCTTAATACTAATTATAGCATTAATAATTTTATCACTAGTTAATCCTTCTATATTAGGAGATCCCAACAATTCCTTTCCTGCCAATCCTTAAGTTACCCCCGTCGACATTCAACCAGAATGATATTTCTTATTTGCCTATGCAATTTTGTTCAATTACTAATAAACTAGGAGTTATTGCTCTAGTTATATCAGTTACAATTTTATTTAATATACCTATCTATCAAAGAAAATTCCGAGGTTTACAATTTCACCCAATAAATCAAGTAGTTCGAAACATGTCGCAGTTCACGCATAAGCGAGTTCGCTTTTTGGCGAATTTTGCGCGCGGGCAAGTTCGCGCAAAAGTGAGCCTGCGCGTAAGCGAGTTTTCATGCGGCCGAAACCGCGTACGAGCGAATGCTAAGCGAGTTCGCACTAAAGCGAGACCGCGGATAATCGAGTTCATCTCACGTTTTGACGACGCCCCTCTCCCCCGTCATCTTACGTCACGCCTCGGTGTCTTTCGGTTCCGTCGGAGACTCCAGCTCGCGGGACTCTTCCTCCGCCCGTTCAGGCCGCCCTCTCTCTCGACTGACTGGCTGTCAAGACTCGCGTGAGTTATGCCCTGGCCATGCATAATTCATGCGCCGATGGAGATCCCTCCCTCCCGAGGCCGTCTCTTTAACTTCAAGTCCCCTTCTGCCACCGCCCTCTTTGGTTCTTTCTCTTCCCTTATCAGCGAGTCCCTCCCGCATGAGCTTGTCAGCTTTTAGTGGCTTCGAGAATAAAAAATGAAAAAAATAAACAATGAAATGGATGATGGGGCGGTCCGAGCTGCTGTTTCCACGACTCGATTGCTAATGGGACGCAGACGTCCAAGGCGGAGGGCACTCCCGTGTGACATTTCGTCGGAATCGCTGTAGCTTAGAGCTCGTGGAAATATCTGGTGGGGTTCGAGAAGACGATTATTCTCGACAGAGTGAGCGCAGAGCCCATCGTTCAATGGTCACAATTATGTCTCCATCAAGTAGAGTGTCGATTTTCCGTATTTTTTCCATCCGAGATGTCGATAGATCGAGATTCGATTATGAAGTTGAGTATTTTGAGTCTTGGTTGTTCACATACCGGTTGTTCGTGAGGCAGTTATTCGAGTTACGATTATGCGAGTGTTGATTTTTGTGTCCCCATTTTTCTAGTGTTCCCTTCTCCATTTAGAATAGAATAGAATTTATTTACTTTCATTTAAATTTCCCTAATACTCGCGTCTCGATCGTTCAGTCATCATCATCGGTCGTTCAATCTAAGATTGGTTGACTGGAGCCCTCCACCCTTCCCTATCTAATGCTAGTTCCCTTTCTTCCTGGCCGGTCTTCGTATGTACTGTCTTCTTTATTTGGTCCATGAACTGATGACTGGGTCTTCCTCTGGGGACTTTTCCCTCTATTTTACTTTCAATTATGTTCTTCACCAACCCATTGTGTCTCAGAGTGTGTCCAATCAATCTGGTTCTGCTTTTGTGCACAGGGTTCTATATGGTCCTTTCCTCTTGTACTTTTATTTTGTATTGTGTCCGTCTATTTCATCTTCAGCATCTTCTTCCAGCACCAGATTTTAAGGCTTCTAGTCTGTTTTGGTCTGCTTTTCCAGCGGTCAATGCTTCCGATCCATATAGTGCTACGCTCCGCACGAATGTTTTCACGTACTGTTGACTAGATTGTTGTCCTATCTTCTCTGAGCACAGCAATAGTCTTTTTACCATGAACACTCTTCTGGCTTGGGCTATTCTTCCCTTGATGTCCGTTGTACTTTTTCCGTCCCATCAATTGTTCAAGTAGATACTAGTTACAATTTCTGTTTCCAGAAAATTGTACCACTAATCCCCTGTGGGTGGATGTGGTCAATTAGACCTCGGCTAGGTTTGGAGTAAAGTGGTAGCCATCGTCGAGCTGCCCCACAAACATTCCTCGAGTATATTTTCCTTTTTTATTTGGACTTCTTTAGCGTGAGCTGGTGTCGAATTGTCAATATGAGGGAGTATGTGAGTGAGTGCCCCTCGGGTCCATGAGCCCCAGCCCAATCCACCGGCGATCTTCGACCTTTCAAATTTCACCCATTTCGACGTGTTGTTAGTGTTGATTTCACCTCGTTCACACTCCCTTCCCCCCCTCCGGTTTCCAGCTTGTCGACTCTTTGCCATTCTCAGCAATTGAATAAGTATATCTCTGCAGGTCTTTGACTTAAATCATTTTTTCGTGCGATGCGGTGAAAGGGCAATGACACCATGAGGTTTACTTGTGATTCTGTAAGTATTACTGCGGTTTGTAAGTGATTTATTTAAAAAAAAAATAGCCGAGGAAATATTCAAACTACGCGCTTTTTCTCGCAAAATGTCTCAATAAATTTGAGCGCTAGGAATTCCTCATTTTTTAAATTATATCTCTGGAATTCATAAACTAATGATACACCATGAAAAACTGCTTCTCTTCCGTGGCAAACACCTGGAAAATTAGTTAGAAAAGGTGTGATAAATCTCTTTGAAATGAGGCCAAATTCATGTTTTATAATGTGAAATGATGTAATGCTGTAACCATTTCAAGTCAGTAAAGGACAACTTTAATGAAATGGCAGTTTTCCTGTCTGGATGTGAAATTTCACCGATACGCACGACATAAAAGGTCCCCTTACTACCAATATGTGTAGATACTAAGAGTGTTTGGCAACTACGTCAATGCACATATCTAAAAAGTGTTGTACATAGAGGAAGCATGCTAGGTATTCTGTAAATATATACTTTGTGCTTAGATTTCGACCACCTTAGTCCGTTCATCGCCCACGACGACCGCATCTCTTCTACGTCTTCCCCTCCCATCTGCACCTCCTTCCAGCAGCCTCCTACCTCCCGCTGTGCAAGCGAGAGCCTCTCTTTCGGGCTAAGGAGAGAGACAAGCACTTCCCGTTTACAAACCCCGCGCGCTTTGGCTTTGACCCTTCCTGGAAATCCATTCACCGCTGAAATTTCAACCCGTTTGGTTAAAAAGGGGAGGCCCGGGAACCCCGTGGTGGCGAGGGAAGGTGAGTGGGCAAGGAGGGTTATTTTTTGCTGCGTGTGGGGTCGCTTTCGTTGGTTCTCGGTGGGCAATGTCGTCTTTGGGTGCATCCTGGCTGTCACGGAATCTTCGTGTGGCCGGATTCGCGGGTGGGGAGACTAATTTCCTGGAGTTCCGGGAGGAGGCTCCGCTTTGAGGAGTCCGAAATTGACCTTTTGGACCGTATGGCGCTTCCTCTGGGTAGATTTTCCCATCTTACGTCAAGTATCCGTCTTAAAGACAATTAACTGAATACTTATGTGACGATGAATGGATCAGAGCCTACAGCTTGCATTTTAATTCTATGCTAGGACATTTCGGTTTTAATTAGTTCATTAGTTGGTAATGATGGAAGGTGATGGAGCGGCTGAGATTATTCGCGCCATTGTAAACCGGTGGGTAGGCATGTTGGGCAAGGATTTTTTGAGGTATTGAAGAATGAAGAGGAACCTAGCGTCGGATTTTGTTTACTGTTTACCATTGGCGTTGTAATTCTTAAAGTCCTATGGTCTAGCTCTGATAGACTATCTGTCCGCAACTACAACATGTAGTAGCCAGCGGTTTTACTGTAACAATGAGCGTAAAAAGGCTTCGTATGCTCTTAGATCGCGTCTCATTATTGTAACGGTGTGTTGAATATTAGTATTCTGGTTAGTCCGTTTGCCAATTAGGGAGGTGGCCGATAACTGAGGATATGGGCTCCGAGTGGATTCGAACCCGTTCCCTTGATAGGAAATCAGTACGTCGAATCGACCCGTTTGGATTCAACAGTGCCATTTTTCTTCGTATCGCGCCACTTCCGACTTATTAAAATTTGTTAAAAAGTATTTATGATGAATAAATTGATATTCTGCCGATAGATATGACCGCTTGTCGCTTTTTGACGTTTGCTTTAGTTATGGCGTTTCATTATTCAGCATAAATGATTACCCAGGACGTTGATTCGGTATTTTTATCCATAGAAAGGGACACATTCGAGTTTGCATTCTATTACACCAATCCTGTCGTAAAAATGAAATTGCGATGACGGTTGACGAAAGAATTCATCTTTCTCTACTGATGTTTTAGAGTCAAGTCTTTCGATATTGTGATTAAAATCTACCTTCAGACGCTCTTGATGCGATACTCGGTGATTGACATGGCAAGTCATGAATGTTGGTTGGAAAGAAACAATGCATAGTTACCTTTTCGACTGTGCATTTCTCTTGTGATTTTCTATTTTTGTTTTGATGGATGAATGGATATTAGGTCGATACCTCTCTCCTTTAAATTTAAAGGTTTTATTTGTGCCTGCGACGAAGTATTCTTTTTGTTACCTCTGCTTAATTGCATTTTTAATACTTAGTTGCCTTTGTGTTCTGAGCATATGCTGTTCATAGAATACTAGTGATGATTTGTCCCGTTGAGTAATGAAATAGAATGTTAACTTTTTTGTCTTTTTTCTCTACATTCATAGTAACATTTTTAAAATTCTTGATGATCCATTGTAATGTCCATTGCAGTCGAATCAATTCCTCCTATAATGACGATCCAATCTTAATCTTCCTCCTTTGGTTGGATGACAGTTCGGCTTTTGAAAAATTACGAGGGTGATGTATCGACATGCATCCTTGTCAAAGTTGGACGTCGGAAATGCCGATATGTGGATCGATATTTTTCTTTCGGCAACGAGGTATTCGTTCCTGGAGTCGTTGATTGATTGCTGTTCCTTTGGGTGAGGCTATAAGCGATGCAAGTCCTAAGCGTTTCCTGTTCTTCATCAAATGATCTGAAGCTGTAATATTACATTTTTCCTCCTTCCACGAAAGGCCCTCGGGCAATCTCCGAGACACCATTAAAAGCAGCTTGTTTTCAAATTTTTAATTTTGCAACGTTTCCGCTTTTACTGAATGGCTTCTAATAGCCGTGACGATGATCAGCTCCCGTTATGAGACATGCTAATGCATGCGAGTCGGGTTGTTACATTGTTAATGAGCTCATTAATACTGTAGCATTATGTAGATAAGGAAGTAATTAGCCACATTACCTATTCACTTGACCTTATTATGGACTGAAAAAATAAAACGTGGCTTTGTCCACTAAGTAATGTTTTGTTCAATGTGTTTTAAAGTGTTACATTTATGTACCATGAGAGTGGCTGTTGATGTCGTTTTGACATAGAAACGCTTGTTAAAATTTATATTCAGCGAATAGAACCAAGTTTTATTATTTCAGTTTTTTTATTGTTCCCGAAGATGACGCTTTGGCGCTAGAAAATCATCATGTTAAAATTATATCAAATGTTAAAATGTATATTATACAAATATATCAAATGTTGTGATCTATGGACAGGACCAGCTTTTATCTCTAAGGTTCATTTTTCTGTTTTACCCCATCTTGCCATGCATCGTTGAATTATTATGAAATATGAATGCCACCCGTCATAGTCTCTTAATCATTCGCGGTAATATTGATATCTTAAACTGATCCCTTGTGAGCATGAAAAAATAGGCAACTTCCACTATGATAAAATTTATTCCGACCGGTTTCGCTTTTTACAGAATCTTCAGGTAAGAAATATCAAGTGTGCATAAGTTTATATAGGCTATAGACTGTGCATATAGCCTATGTATGCATATAGCTTATTTGCATGCAGCCTATATATAGTTTTATAGGCTGTGCATAAGGCTATATAAACTTATGCACACTTGATATTTCTTACCTACAGATGCTGTAAAAAGCGAAATTGGTCAGAATAAGTTTTATCACAGTGGAAGTTGCCTATTTTTTCATACTTAGTTATGTTTCGATTCCACTCCATCAAGCTTGAAACCACAGAGTATATTTGTCCCTTGTGCTTAATATTTCCTCAACTTCAATGCTCATGACCTCCCATTTCTTAAACGTTCATCGTTGGGAATTATACACCGTAGTGGAACCCAAATGGAGTCAAACTGCCGGTGTGTCACATTATACAAACCATACTTTGCCAAATTGTGTATCCAAATCTTCACTCCGCCATATTCTTGAAGCGTCCATTCGATTGATTTAATTTTGTATTTTTTCATTTGTTTTCCTGTCGGAATTCTTGGTATGTGCCTTCCTCGGTGAGTTATCTGGAATTAGTGTAACATTTCTGACCGCTTCTCGCATTTTAATTCAACCGCGTCCTGGGATTTATGAACGTGTTTTCTCATCTCTCTTTCTCCGGATTCTCGAAATCCTTACCACTTGTATAGATGTTGCGGAATAGATAGTGATTCCCCCCCACCCTCTCCCGTTCAGATCTTCGATGGTGGTCTCGTGTTGACCCATGGATCGACGGGCTGCGGCCGAATCCATCTGTGGGATTTTCGGCGAGGAATTCCTCGCGTCGGAGACATCTGTGTTCTTCTTTCGGATTGCCAGATTAATCTCTTCCCTCCCTTTGGAAATAAATCAAGACGGCCCAAAATTCTTAAGGGAACCGAAGGCGATCGACCGAAGAAACTCAATGCCTTGTTCCAATCGACGTGTTTAAGGAATATTTATTTTCCCCTGAATTCGGAAAGTGGCGTCACGTTGTCAGCCTTTGGGCTAACGCCACAACGTCAATAGGTCCGTTAAGGGGTTGATTTGTTCGAAGTGTTGTTTGGAACTAATGTCTCAGCGACAGCCTTTGAACTAATTTTAAGGCCTTAAATGAACGGCGTCACTTGATGGGAAAAGTAAGTGTTCAACGTGCCCAGGAGAAGCTCCATATCGACTAATGCTGAGCAAGGTGCTCAAAACAGCCCCTCAAATGTGACTGATTCACTGTAGTGTCTGGCAATTGTGCTATGGCTTACGTTTAATTATTCCTGTGGGCGATTCATACTTGCAGGTTTTTTTGGTATCATGCCACGTTTGCATTGTGAGTGTTGAAACAGTCTTAATCGGCTCAATGAACTTCCCTTTATGAGATTAAATTTTTTTTCGCCTTTCCCTTGGGCTTGTAAATAGGCGGCCATAATCACTCATCCGTTTGGCGTTTTCTATTATTTCTGACGGTATTCGGTATTTATGACAGCTCATTCGTTTGACGTTCAGACAGTGTTCGGAATATACTATGGATCATACTTGAAATGGAATACCGCCTTAGTCCATCGCTCGGGAGAAATTGAGAGAAAACACACCACTCGGTACCTGTCATTCCACTTCAAGTGTGTCGTAAAGGTCCATTTTAACGAAATACGAGCTCAGAGGCTAATTTGAGCATATGGTTTTCACTGGGTGTAGTATGTTTGAAGTGGAAGTCGGCCTGACCTTCAGGTGTGTGATCTCACCAACCCGTCCCCAGATGGATAGCGTTCATTTTTCGTCTTGTTTCGGTCCGGCGTGGTCTCTGGGGTCGGGGAGTGTCGCTGAGTCCTACCTGGCATCTCGCACCCGATATTTCTATTTATTTTTATTTTTCAAAGAGATAACATTTAACGACGGGCGTGTGGAGGGGATGGCCACCCAAGGAAAAATCTTTTTAGAGTCATCCATTTTGTGGTAAAGCGACAGCTACATAGTCACTCTCGAATTCGTTCTGTGGGGTCGGAAAGTTTTTTTGCGTACATCGCTCAGTATTGACGCGTGAGTCAATTTGGTACGTCGTTCTTTCGCCTGGGATCCCAATGGGGATCTGAAGCAGGAAAGTTGAATCTAGGAGGGTGGGAGATTTCAACGCGCGAGAGTCGAATTGTAAGATCTGAAAACCATCACTAAAGGAAATGGAAACGAGATGATCTACTCTAGTTAATCGGTGATGAATTGCAGTTGTAGTCGTGATCAGTCAATAAGCATCCAAAAGGGAAGTTTATACACCTCAAACTTGGAGATTTCCGGTGCGGAATGTTTCTCAGTGGGGGAGACTTCAACGCTCGTTAGCGTGAACAGCATGGGGAAAAGCATTGGTGTCATATTCTCAGGATGACAGTTTCCAGTGGCTAAAACTCAGATTTTTTGGAGTTTCTGACTTCTTTCGCCTGTATTGGACCATGTTAGAATTTGAAGAGAGCAACCAGTCATACAGACTGCTATATATTAATTATTATCATTACCAATTGCTGATCAGTCTGTAGTCGAGCCAAATGTAGGATATTGGAGGGTATTATGCTGTAAGTGCTCGAAATTTGAACTTCGACTGTGTCAAAGATGAAACGATCACATCCTCCACAAAAAAACCAACTTCTCCAATGCGACAATTAAAGAGTTTTCCAGACGTGACCACAGAATTCTTCGTTTTCGAGCCTCGCCGATTCTCAGTCCTTGCGAAATAGAAAACCTCAGGAGGGCGTCTGGTCTCGGTCCGGGGAAGATTCGGACGACACACGGCAAGAAGAGGTGGAAGGCAAGTCTTCTCCTCCAACTTCGTCTTCATCCCGTGGTTTTTCTTTTTAAGTGGAAGAGTCGTGTGTGCATGTTCAGGGAGAGGGCTTGCGTGGGAGGAGAAGGTGACTGCGTGCCTTTTGTCAAGAGGAGTCGCCGTGTAGTGTGTGTGTGTGTGTGTGCTGGCGGATGGCTTGGAAGGGGTGGTGCCGTGGTGGGGAGCGGAGGGAGGGTGAGGGGGAGCAAGAGAGAGAGAGAGACCCGGCCCGCCCGCCCGGCTGGAGTTGGATGGCGCGGGGCTTAGTGGTTGGGTGGTCGCCCGTGTTGTGTACCAGGGGATCGCGTGGGTGAGCAGTTTCCCCGGATAGGAGGGGGGTGGTGGGTGGGAAGGGGAGGCCGTTTTTGAAAGGGGAGTGTGTGGGAGGAAGACGAGGGTGGGGCGGGAAAAAGAGACGAGACGTTCTCTTTTTCCGGAAGATTTCTTTGGCCCCGTGGTGGATTCGGTGGGAGGAGGATTCCATGGAGTCGATGAGGAGGAAGGGATGGACGTTGGGAGATTCGTCGGCCGTGTCCTCATGGGTCCGCCGAAGATACGAGGAGGCCCGGCGTGACGTGTCGCTGGAAGCCCGAAACCTTTTTTTTTAAGCCCAGACGTTGGTAACAGTTACATCTAATTATGACCCTGCGAGGCCTGCGGCTGGTGACGCCAAGACTTGATCTTGAACAAGGAAGAAGCAATAGATGAAAGGAATTGGGAGATTGCAAGGGAGAAAATTGTGCTATGTTTCGAGATATCTAGGTCTCGTTCTTGTAATGAATGGTGGTTGGAAAGCAACAATCTGCGTAACCACCTTACTGTGTATTTCTCATACTATTTTCTATTTTGTTTTTATGGGCGAGTGGATATTAGTTTGATACCTCTCTATTTTTAAATTTAAAGGTTTGAATTGTACCTGTGAAGAAGTATTCTTTTTGTTACGTCTACTTCGATGCAGTTTTATTACTTTATAGCCTTCATCTGTTGAGTGTTTGAGATTGTTAGAATTTAAGGTTGTTTGACTTTGATGTAATCAAATATAAATGGCCGTATTCGTAGCTTATATGAGGATGACTTGAGCTCTTGATGCCTTATCTAGTAATACTGTATGGCACAGTATTCTCGGTGATCAAGCGAGATTAAAACAAAGATGTACAGGAGATAATTTTTCTTCGGACACCGAAGAAATCGTATGAATTTCCGTTTTTTTATAGTTTTGACGAAACAGAAAGGAAGTTAAACTATCGCGGAGGCATTTCATCCTGTTGTAAAAGCTTTCAGTAGGTGATCTCTTAAGCTAAAAAAAACATGGTCGTAGTGGGGGTCATTATTGTCAGAAATAGGCATAAGTACTTACTTAATATTTTGCATGTCTTACCGCATTGGTACGGGGTGGTATAGGTTGTCATACTCCGTTACTCAGCTTTTGCTCTCCGAAGGAACGTCATATTAAGTAAAAGTTACTGGAGGAGAAAGGGTAGAAGGGACAAAGTCGAAGTTTTAATATTTCATTTGCGATCAAAGCGCGGACCTAATCGCCCAGGTATTAATTTGATCCACCGTTGACCCCTCAAAGGATAATCAATGAATACATTTCGGGGAGGCGATGGTGGGGGGGGGGGAGAGGATGGTAATAAAAGCACAATAGAGGAGGAAATGAGCGGAGGAAAAAAATAGGAATAAAAAAACTTCTCCTTCCCCGTTGTATGTGCCTCCGCCTCGTGATGATGGCAGTTTCTCGAATGGTGAAGTAATCTCTCCCTCGGTCCTTTACGCGAAAATGGGCTTTAATGAAACTTTTGTTGCGTGATGCCGGCCATCCGAAGTATGCTCCGGCTCTTTCGGGTGGGGGGAGGGAGGGTGTGATGGGTGTTCCGTTAGTCCCATTGTTGCGTTTTGCGTGGATTAGCTCCGCTCCGCTGCCGAGAATCAACCCCTCCGCCCTCCTTCCCTCGTGCATCACTCCCCTCCCACCCCTCTTCTACTACTTACCGAGTCATCCCGTGGATCGGGAAGGTTAAAATATAAAAAAAAATGTGGAGATCGGGTTGGTTTTTATGCTCATTCACCGAATGAGCCACCGTTACCCACTTCTTGTATGGCCGTAATGGGCCTCTCTCTATATACGTCTCTCTCTACATCTCCTTCATATCTTCTTTTCCTTTTCGGCCGCTTTATTCCGCTTTGTTCGGGCTCACTTTCATATCCGACCACTTTTGAGAGCGGCTCCACGTATTCAACTTCAGTCCCCGGGAGCTTACCGCGACCATGGCTCGTCTTTGAAGCCTCGCGTGCCGATAGCAAGAGGAAATGGTGAACTAAATGTTGTTTTTTTTTTGGGTTTTTCCCATGAATGATATATTAATAAATAAGACACATTGTTTATGTCACCCTACTGCAACATCTAATTCTCCTGATAACCAGAGAAGGCCGTATTTATATCATCATCCTCGATTATGTTATTGAGTTCTTCGTAATTATTTCCTGTAGACCCTGTACGTTCCATGCAGCAACATTTAATATATTTGTTGATCCTGTAATCTCGTTAAGTAAAGTTTTACTAAACAGTGGCTGTCACCACATAAATATATGGATCAAAAGCTTGTGCACCTAGTAAAAGAGACTACAGAGGAATTGAAAAATCATAAGTGATATTTCTTACATCTGTTAAGGGCCGTACACGTCTGGATCTTGTAAGAAATGAAGAAATTGGGCAGGAAATGTAAGTAAAACCTGTGACAGCCGTAGCAACAAATTATATGGAAAGATGGAAAGAGCCGTGTTGAGCGCATGCGTATAGATAAGATTCCCAAACAGGTTTTAGCGTTTAAACCTTAAGGAAGAAGAAGTAATGGGAGATCGAGACTACGATGATGAAGCCTGAACAGGCAACATGCCTTAACCTGAAAGGCAAGAAAAAGAATAACCAAAGAAGGTGGAAGGATAGGCTTTTATCGTCGCCTCTTAAATTAGGACATTTTTTCTATCATCATATGTCGTTCAATCGTAGGATTGGTTGACTACAGCCCTCCACCCTTCCCTATCTATATTATTACTTTATAGCCTTCGTCTGTTGAGTGTATGAGATTGTTAGAATTTAATGTTGTTTGACTTTGATGAAATCAAATATAAATGGCCGTATTCGTAGCTTATATGAGGATGACTTGAGCTCTTGATGCCTTATCTAGTAATGCTGTATGGCACATAGTAATGGTAGTTCCTTTACCTCCTAGTATCTCTTCCTATGTACTTTATTTTTTTAGCCATGCAATTTTTTCTATAAATGGCTTGAATGTTAAAAAAATGCCTCATCTTACGGGAAAACCTCTCTGAGGTGCATTGTTTAATGCTGAGGTCTGATGATTTTTGGAGGGGGATGGATTTCGCTTCGTGTCATTTCGGTCGCCACCCTTTGACGTCACTCATACGTCATCACATCCAAACTCTAGTTAGTGCCCTCGTACTTTTGATTTCCAGCCTCACTTCCTTTTCACTAGCAAATTTCATTCCATTTATTTTTATAATCAATCTTCTCTCCATATTTTTCATGTTCTATTGATCGTTTATGCGTGATAACCGCATTGATATTTTTATCTATCTAAAAAGCTCGCTACCCTACTCTTAATGCAGTATTATTCTAACACCGGGTCCCAGTAATCAGGGAACTTATTGTCTTTATGTGAAGAAAAGATTGACGATGAATTTAGAAATAGAGCGCGGCGTCGTTGTTTCATAATGGTTGAACTCAATAAAAAATTTGAATTTGGTCTCCATCTTTTGGGCCGATGGAGAGGGCATTGCGTCATCAAACTGTAGCCTGACAACCGAAATAACGACCATATTGTTATCCCTGTTCCTTACTTACTATCCTTAGGATATCACTACGGAATGGACGAATTAGTGGATGTAAAGCAAGAGTATCAATCATATGTTTGAAATTTAAGGCAAGTAACTCATCAAACGTACATTGGCCACTCATTACTATGAATTCTATTCTATTTCACCATGGTTTTGATCTGTAATGGGTATGATTATTGATTTAAATAAATAATCGATGTGTGTAAGGAGAATGCATATTAAAGAAGTGATTTCATAAAGTTGGTGGTTTCCGGCGTGACTTTGTGGAGTTTACTGATCATTGTGAATGAAAAAGTAATGCTTTTTTTTATACAAAACTTAAATATAGAACGGCCATGGTTTCGACTTAACGTCATCTTCAGGTCATCTTTACGTCATCTTCAGGTTTCATCGTCAACCTGAAGATGACGTAAAGTCGAAACCGTGGTCATACTAGATTATATTTATGTGGAAAAACAAAGTGTTGACGGTATTCTTACACACTGTGTTTCGAGTCTACCGGAGCAACTGGATGTAAGAAAGAAGCCGTAACTCGTCCTTATCGACCAATTATTAGTCGAAGTTCACTCCCAAATCACAACCCAAATAAAATATCACAAACACCAATCGTTTCCACGGATGTCCATCCACCACCACCACCGATCGTAAGTTCGAACCCACTGTGGTAGCCACGGACATGTGGTTAGACAGCAGATGACTACCAATACTCAACGGTGTCTCCGAGGCGACTCGCCATTATTCCCACCACGGAGTAGGATAACGAGTACGATCGGGATAGGGAAAAAGGGGAGGAAAAGAGCCCGGATGGTAAGCAAGGGAAGAGGTTTTCAACTTTCCGATAGAGGCGCTTTAAGTAGCCGGAAGTCTCTCTTTCCTGAAGTTAGCGTGGTGGAGAAAGGAGGTGAATTCGGAACTGTGTCGATTTTGACTGCGAAGAGTTTAAGTCTTTGATTTAAACATTGAAGATTTAAACATTGAAATGACTAGTACGTGTTTTGTGCCGGGATATCCTACTCCGTGATTCCCACGCGTCTGGGACGATCCCCAACCGGCAGTGGTGGCGAACAGACTCAAAAACAAAAACATAACAAAATTCCCGTGGCGGACCCTTCAAAATCCATATAAAAACCAACACAAAGCATTACTTTTTCATCCACATCAAGTAATTTCATGCTGATTTCTAGTAAATTATCGACGGAAACATCATAATATTGCAAAATTAGCGCGTCAGCCCGTAAGCGCTGAAAGAAAATCGGGGTTAACTAAGATGGCGGACAGGTCACGACCACGTTACAGCTTCTAGATTTGGCCACCGCAGCTAGCGCCCTCTCCGTCTGCCTCAATGGTCTCCATTATGGCGGGAGAAGAATCATGCTCAAATTACCCGAATGTGTGGTCTCTATTATGGCTAGAGAAAAATCTCACCCGAACTACCTGAAGTCAGTGCGTGCGTGGAAGGAGAGGAGGAGGGGGAGAGGAGTCGGGGAGGGGAAGAAGATTCCGTCGGCGCCCTTTGAAGTCCCGCAGGTGCTTCTCCCCCCCCCTCACTCTTTGTCTGCGGCCTGCGCTGATATCCCCTCATTTTTTTCTCTCCCTGCTTTCTCTATCTCTCTCTCTCTCTCTCGTAACGAATCATTAACGCTCGGAAGGGTCCCCCCCCCCTCTCCCTCTCTCTCTTTCCGTGGGCCGCCCAAGAGAAGTTTCTCAAAAAATATGTATAGGTACCTTTCCCCCTTTGGGTGGTGTGTGCAAGGCGTTTTAAGGTTTTCGGGGGGAGAGCGAAAGGTGGGAAATGCTGGCTGTTACACATACGTCCATGGATACGGCTGGGCGGTATTTCAATATATTAGTTCCAATATCAATAATATTTTTCGAGCATATTGGTTCTAATATCAACATTATATTTTTTAAAAATCACAATTTTGGAACGACCAATACCAATATCCCATATTGGATAGGATTGTATCTCGTACTCAGACCTGATCTGAAGATATGGCCAGCATAGGCCACGAAACGTCATCTGAATAAAACATGACGCAGCTAACCCGAAAACAATGGAGAGAATTGTATCTATATATCTAGCACTATCCCGTATTGGATGGTGGTGATCGGAGAAACCGATATTTGTAATCGGAGTATTGTGCATAGAAGAACCAATACTTGCAATTGCAATATTGAATGTTGGATTACCGACGTTAAAAATTCAAGTATTGAATATTGGAACCCGGCGAGGAGGGTGGTCGGAGAGAGCCCTAATCTTTGAAAACAGACTTGATTGGAACTCAGGACAACACTTTCATTTCCACCATCATTCATAGCAATAGCTGGGGAAAAGAAGCTTGCATTGTTTTTTTTTGTTTTATTAATAGAATTTTACATTGTTAATAAAGTCCCGTTTTGGAAGCTCTCCCCGCCCCTCGGTTCTAATACACTTCTGCCACAGTTTTTTGTTTTTTACCTTTTGATTTTACGTGTTAATTTTACCCGTTAATATTGCTTTGTTCAATGTTTTCCAAAATACCAATTATTCATTTTTTCATTATTTCCAATATTCCAATATGCCAATATTTTCCAATATTCAATAGTCAATACAGGTTATTGATATTGGTCCGTTATCAATATTTTAAGATATTGGATAATGATATTGGGATTCAAATACAGCTGAGCCCTATCCAGGGACCTTATTCAGGAAGGTGTTGGCTTCGTCGAGTCTTTCGTTTGACGAGAATGTCGTCGCGAATGACATCGCTACCTCGATCAATTCTCATCTTTTGAATGACATTGAAATCTTTTAGGATGTGACGTCAGTATTTCGTCACCGAATATGATCGATTATCCTATCCCTTCCCGAACAAGGCATCGAGGGCCTTGAGTCAGGTAGGGCTCAGCACTGTCGAACATCAGACCTGTGGATTTGACTCAGCCGCCTTGAAAAATATCAGTTTCAATAGAATTGTTTGAAATTTGCGATGTCATGACGTCAAAGTGCCCTAATTGTCGAAGCTGGAATATTTCAGGGCTTTCCCGATGAAGACATGGAGACGTCCCGTCCTCTCTTCTTCCGTAGAAACAACCTGATCTCAGGAGGACTTGAAAAAGTTGATATTTCCCGAGCGTGCGACGTCAAAACTTCAATATGATTAGATAATAAAATGTCCTTCCTTAAATAATATCCCTTGACTCGCGCTTAAGTACTCTAAAGACGCTCTTCCTTCGTCCCTTGACACAGTGGGACGCCGGCAGCGCCAGCCGGCGTCATCGGCCGCGTGTCGCACCATGAACTAACGCACGCCTCTTTTACGATCGACCCAGCGGTTGACGCTCGTCTTTTTTTTTACCCACCTCCCCTTTTCCGCCTTCATTTGCTTTTTTTATCCCCCCCTACACCCACCACCTATTAAGGAGATAATTTAGAGCCTCGGATCGACCGTATACATGTCCGAGGTTTTAATCTCGCAGCCCGCGCACGAGACAAGGCGAATGAAATCAAAGACGAACCGAACGAGGAAGGGCTCTGGAGAGAGATGTTGTTGTGAGTTTTTGATGGCGCTCCGGTATCACGTTTCTCGCCGGGTTTCCCGTTCACCACTCCCTCCACTCCTTTCCCCCGTTCCTCCACCCTACGTCCCCCATTCCCCGCCGTGTTTCCGATGCCGATGGGGGATTTTTGTCGTCTTGGAGAAATCTGGTGACGTCTTATCCGTGTAGCTACATGCGTGTGGATCGGTTTTCATAGGTATGTGTTGTTAATTTCCATGTGGTCATTCCAGTCGAGCGTTTGTCCATTTGTTTACGATTCGTTGTGTGCAGTTTCTCGATTGAAAACGTTTCGTAATGTCGAATGTGGAGTTTCAGGCATTCAGATGAGTAAGTGAGACGTGATAGACTGACGTAGTGTACGATAATAAAAATCGGTTAATATCTAGTCAACGTGAATGATACGTCTTTACAGGTTAAAGGTTACTACGCCTTATGAATCGGGACCATTCTTTTGATTCATCAGTATTCTACCAGCAGATTGGTAGGTTTTTGGACAGCTCATATCTTAACGTCCCAATTTCTGGCCCATCGTTCCGTTTTCTCTCGTATAGGTGACCCGCCATTAGATTCATCTTAAATTCCTCACATCGTCTCCCTCTTCTCATTTCGTCCAGAATTCCTCTCCTCTTCCTTCCTCTTTCATGCTTCCTCTATGTTCTCCCCTCCATTATCCTCTTCAAAATTCCCTCCCTTCTCAAAACGTCCTCCATACATTTCTCCTGCCTACTCCGGACCTCCTCACATACTAGTATTAGATTCCTCTCCTCCCTAACCGTATCCAATGCCTCTTCGTTCATCCTTCTTACTATCCAGCTCACCCTCTCCAATGGTCACCATCCTTCTCCACACCCACATCTCACATGCATTTCTCCTGTCTTTTCCTTACGCCCTTTTTCAGACCCCCGTCGTATATTTCCTCCTCCTTGAGAATGCTTCTTTAGCAAAATCAGTTCTTCATCTTCTAGGCCCTCACCACAAACCTCTATCCTTATAAATACTACCCAAATACGTGAACTGCTCGACTTACTCTAGTTTGTGCCCTCCCACCCTTATGTTCAGCCCCGCCGTCTTACGTCTAGAAAATATCATCCCTTTTGTCTTCTTACGGTTTATCTTCATCCTCTACCTTCGGAGGAAAATACCTCTATCATCTGACCTTAACTACGTTCATTCGTGGTGCCATGAGTGGGGGTTGGATTTAAATATTAGTAAATGCACCACAGTTTACTTCCTGCGAAAGCCGTCACACAAAAGCCATATCTATACTGTGGGTGGAGTAAACATAAAATCTTGAAATTCAGTGAAATATCTTGGAATTACCTTAACTTCAGATATATCGTGGGGAATACACAACAAAACATATGCGGCACAGCATTAAAGAAACTAGGTTTTGTTAAGCGTATAATGGGAAGGTCCTGGGATGAAAAAGTAAAAGAGATATGCTACTTCGCTCTTGTTAGGCCGCACCTCGAATACGCCGCGAGCATTTAGGACCCTGGTCATGAATATTTAACCAAAAAAATTAATAAAATACAAAGAAAAGCAGCACACTTCGTTAAAAACTACTACAAACGAACATATAGTGTTTCACAACTGTTAGAGAGATTGAAGTGGTAGCCCCTAGGTACTCAGTGGCTGCACGCTTGGCTTAGGCTGCTTGAGAAATTCAGAACTGGTGTGTTTCTGAGCGACACAGAGAATATTATCATGACGGCTCACTACACCTCTAGGTCTGTCAGAAGCGATAAAATAAGAGAGGTGCATTTCGCAACATGCCGAGAGAGGCAAATAAGAGAGATACACTGCCGAACAGATAGGTACAAAAACTTGTTCTTTCCGCGCACAATAAGCGACCTCAATGAAAACTGAGCTCCTCTAAGTACACTCCCATAATACATGTCACCATTACACCTCCCAAAAACCTACATCTTTACACGGCTGGTGACCTACCACCCCCTGCCACACGCCCATGTGGCTGCTCGCGGGGTAGTATCTAGATGTAGATGTACCTCTCGCTTTGCACTTCTACGCCTGATGTTGAAAACGAAGCTGGTTGACTGGGATGAAAGTGGAGTGTAGAGCCTCAGCCAAGCCAATCTTGGGGTGGATGACTGCTAATGGTCTTGTCTCATAACTCGCATGTTTAGCTTTTGAGCTTGAGAAGAAACGGTGGACTTGGTGAAAGGAGACCTCCCACCAACACATCTCGCTTGGTTTCCACGAAGGACGGTTGTCCATATCTTTTCCGGAGAAATATCTCTCGACCTGGTTCATCGGTGCTCCCCCGCAGGACTACCGGAAAGGGAGAATCGGAAAATGCCGGAGGAGACATAGCCAGTAAATATTGCAGGACGTCGGAGGAAAACCGCAGGAAGGGTGTGTGCCGGGCCAATCTCTCACTCGACGGGCGAGAATGGGTGTCAGGAAAATACTGGGAGGACGTCCAGGTTTTTAGCCTATTCAGGCTCATTTTCGCCTCAAAGGGGAGAAATGGGGGACCGCGCCGGTTATAAAGATCTCCATTTGAGCCCCCACCACGCCGGGGGCCCTCCCCCGTCTTCCTTTAACCCCCTGCCGACAGAGACGTCAAAAAAGATATCTTGTGCCGAAAATCCGACCGGTACACCTGGACAAAGCCAGGACTCGAAGTGGGCCCGGAACCTCCTGGGAAAGGACGCCGCCCTTTGTGAAGGGGGTTGGCTCGCGACCGCTCTATAGGCTAAATCGGGGTGAATGCCGTCGACTGAAGTGGAGAATGGATTGAGACGTATGGAACCCCTGCTCAGGGTGATGTTGATGATATAAGGCTTCACAATCGGCCTTATTGAATCGATGCCATTACGAATCGGAAGTCATTTTACGGCTGGCACTGCCCGTACCGGTCATTTCGCGGTCTCAAAAACATTCCATAGGCAGAGATTGTGACGTCTCTCGGAGGGCGAAGGACCTATAACGGGTTTGGTTGGATATTGTGTGGGTGATCGGGAGCCGAGGTTTTTATTCCTGCCAATCTTGATAAATGCCTCTGGTGAAACAATTATCATATACCGGTGAGCGAAAAATATAGCTGGTCATACCCCAAGGATTGGAGTTTGATAACTGTATTGTCTCGTTTGTCGCAATATAGTTGTAGTGGTGATGTGTTCGTCGCCTTGCTTCCTAGTGGAGCCCCGAGTAGCTATTACGAAACTCTTCGGCAGGTGGGCATCAAATTATATGTCGCGTATTGTTGCCTAATTTGTAGCGTAAACATGACTGACTCCTCGCGCAGAAGCTGTTGAGGGGCGAAATTTAACAACAATTGTCTTTATACCGCACGATACCTAGCGATCGCGATAGGATTCGAATGGAATGGCGTGCACTGTTGCGATAGAATTAGGTTGTAGAACCGAAATATATTTTAGAACAGAAAGGTTTAAAATGTCGTTTTTCCCGCGATCGATAAGAGACCGTAATGGCTGCGTTGAGACTTTGAAGCGGTTAGTTTACAGGTAATGTAGCTGATTAATTCATATGCCCCATAATTCATGTTTCTAAATCTGCCGAGTAGTGCCAACGCCTTGTTTTGCATGTTCCCTGCATGACTCTTGTGTCACGCTTACGTTGTTACATTATAGGTTATTTTAGTAGTTTCTGTAGCATTTGTAGCATACTCATTATGTGGTGCATGTTAGTGAAAGTAAATTTCTTCACTGTAGTTCATGTTGGTGATAATTCACCCCGTACATAACACCTGTGTGGTGGCTATCAGGGTAATAAGAGGAAGTAGAAGAGTCTACGTTAGTGGCCTAAACATTACCTACCCCTCGAGCGTAAGTCGAAAAGAGGCGGAATATGACAGCTCTCGTCTCTGTAACGCACGATGCTTACCGATCGCTGAGGTCCACAATAGACGCGAAGGCCTGTATGTAGCACGCGTTGTATGGGATGAAAAGCGGTCGTTTTTTTACCTCAGAATGACGACGGCCTTCGTCCTTTCCCGCGGCATCCTTGTCGTTGTTCCCGTCTTTCCCCCCACCCCCCACAAACCTAGGCCTTCAGGGATAGGTTTCCCTCGGAAACTCTACCAGACCTACGAAAGTCATCGCCCACACACGAGTTGTCCCCATGCCACCCCGGTCGGGAAGAGAAGTCAGAGGAGGAGGCTAGTGGGAGGTTTAAAATGTCTCTCTCTCTCCTGTCCTCCCGTCTCCCTCTTCCTTGAACCCCTTTTGTTGAAAAGCCAGCCTCGCGATGGGAGGACCGGGGAAGAGTCACATGGTGGATCACAATGGGCCTCAGGGTCCTGTCAACTTTTTGGCCATGGGTCATCTCTCTCTCTGACCGCCATTCCGTGTGGGCCCGAGCGAAGATGCCCACCACCCCTCTTCCCCTCCACCTCCCGTTCTCTCCACTCCTCGTCTCGGAATGGGCCACGGGACATCTCTCTCCTTCCGACCCGTCCTTTGTGTAAACTTCTTCTCGTGGCCATTCAATCACCCCTTCTTTCTCCTTCCGCGGCCTCCATACCTGTCCCACCGCGTCGGCCTCGCGTTGGTTTCGTTTCACGCGCCGCCTTGATTTTTGAAGGTGGATGGAGCGGTAATGGGTCATTGAGTGAACGTTTTTCTGGTAACATGTCAAGTTAGTCGAAAAAAATCGGACCACATTTCATTCAAGTTGGCTCTGGCCTCACACGGGTCACCGAGTCCAAAAATACTGAAAACTTAAATGTAGCATCTTTCATGTGCGTTTTATAAACTGAGACGAATATAGTCTCTCCAGCTTAGTTTCACTTAAGTTCACCCCTTGACAGAGGAGGTTTTTACATCGGCTCTTGAGGAGATTTCTCAGATTATTGCGGAAAAAAGTACATCTGAACAAGAGAGAAAATTCAAGATTTTAAATTAAGCTGTTTATAAGAAGCGATAAGTCCTGGGGAATAAAATAAAAATAAATTTTTGGTATGTTACCGACTTTTTTTTTAATATAGCGAATTACTGACGTAATTGAAGTTAAATTGCAGAAGTTCCATTCAAATGGCGCTGCTTTCGGCCCAAATGGCTGGACAAATGTGGTATTTATAAATATATTTGTGGGACAATCTGCATATTTATGTGCCATAGTTTTTGTTTCCCAAAAGTGACCAATTTCATCAGAGAAAGCAGGATTTTTTAAACCAAAAATAAAAACTTGTATATAAGTAATTATTTTAACTCATATAGTCAGGCCAAAGCTACCTTAAGGCGGCTCTGGCTTGACTATGTGAGTCAAGACAAATACTTAATTACACGTTTTTATTTATTCAGTTTAAAACCCTGCTTTCGATGAAATGGACCTGCGGATTATCAAAGCTGGTGACATATTTTAAGATGTTTCCATCCGCGGCAGGATTTTGAGAATGGTTTCTCGTTCTCGACCTCCGTGTCTCGGTGTGGTCTTCCAAGGCGTCCTAAAGTGCCAAGTGTCGTCAAAATAAAAAAATAAAAGACGAGTGATCGCATATCACGTCCCGCCCATTTCAGTTCAGATTTTATTCGTTCGTTTGCCGAAGTATTCCGCGCACGCCTCCCTCCCGGTTGTTTACGATCGCACGCTTCCGTGACTACTACGAGGAGTAAGGGCGGATGGAGCGACTCCACAAACTGCTTAGAAGCCAGCCACGAGCTGTACAGCGCTCGATGGACTGGAGGAGGATTTGCGAGTGGACATCATCCTCATTTGTCATTCAATCCCAAGATTGGTAGACTGCTGCAGCCGTCCACTCCACTCTATTTGTATCTCTGTGCATTCTTGTTGTTGCAAAATGTATATACTATTACTCAAGAGTTTTTGTAGAGAGACATTTCTCTATTCGTCATAAAAACCGTATTCGCATTTTTTATTCTAAGCAGTTTGATAAAGCGTAAGGTGAATGTAATGCTATTAATGACGTGAGAGCTTGTTTTTTATGACCGACCTTTTGTAATGAAATAAATTAAGCTGAAGGTTTTGTTGCGGAGAGCAGTTATTGGAAATAATCTGCAACAATGATGAGAAGAGATGCTTTCCTCGCCTTGTGTTACTTATTACATCTTGAAACTGCTGTCTGCCTTGCAAGTTAGATTTGTTTTATTTTTATTTTATCTTTGAGTTTAACTTTAAATTCGAAATCAAAATTCTCACTCCAAAATTCACTGAAAATCACGCCATAGTCGTGATGACGTACATAAATAATAGATAAAATCGGAGGAGGAATCAGCGAATTTTATTACATTGTGGAATGTGATGTCAATATATTTACTCTTACTCCCAAGGCCATTTATATGCAAGTTGATGTTTAGCCGCACCAACATTTCCCCTCCATCTCTTTCGGTCCATTGCATCCTCCTCCGCAGCTCCAACCCTCTCCAAATCTATCCTATTCGGTTCCACCATCCTTGTTGTGATCTTCCCCGAGGTCGTCTTCCTTCTGGATTTCCTCTCAAAACCTCCTTCATCACACAGCCGTCCTCTTCTCTTAACTAAGTGTGTCCTGCCCATCTCATTCTTCTGCATTTAACCTCACTTATGATGTCAGTATCCTTGTTAAGGACCATGATTACCTTATTGTACTTTCTTCTCCACCTTCCTTGTTCATTTGTAGGCCCGTAGATCTTTCATAACATCTTGTTTTCAAATACTATCAATTTTCTCTCCTCATTCCCATTCAGTTTCCCATTCGTATCCATAGGGCAATACTGGGCAGATTATCGTTTCGTACAATATAATTTTTGTTTTATACAACAGGGATTTCGAAGATAGGAGTATGTGGCATGCATGTAAGTATCTATTAACTAGATTTGTTCTGTTGAAGATTTCGATAAAACTGAGGAAAAATATAAATTGTATACAATAATAACGGAGTGAAAAATATATTTTATTTCCAGTTCAATTCACTGTAATCGTTTAATTGATTATCGGGAAAGAGCGTCTCCCATTCGGTTCTCTTGACTTTATACGTGGGCACGGGTCTACGACCCCAGACCGCGAAGATATTTCTAATGATTCTTCCTTTCGGATTTGTCCCTCTTGAATGGAGGCAGCCGAAATGCCATCCTCCTCACATAACTCCCGGCCGTCTTCTTCTTCCATTTCGGAACTCGTGGACCCAAAGAATGGGATTATCCCTCTCCGGAAGACCTCACCTCGTCTCAATAGGGCCTTCCCAGAATTCCGTATTTACATTCCGGAGCCGTCCCGTCTATTTATCGGACACCGGTCCATAATTCCCCACCAGGGGTCCACCTCACACCCTTCCACCCTTTGACTTATCCCCCCTATACCCTCCCCGTATACGCATTGACGCGCTCATTCCATGCCTTCGGCGGTGACAGTCCCATCATTTCTCGTTCGTTTGCGTGTCACTCAAGGCTCTCTCGCCCGCCCACCCGACTGAACTCATTTAGAATAAGCCCCAAGTATTTGGCACCTTTTTCGGTGTGACTTTAACCCTCTATGGACGGAATTATAAGACATCAGCATGAAAAAAATGCTGCTACTGTATTAGTTTTATACAAGTGCTATTTAAGCATTAAAAAGTGCAATTAATTTGATAATAACATTTATTTTGAAATGTGACGTATTTGTATTTTATACTTTTAATTTAAAATAATGCTTCACATAAAATTATTTACACTAGGTACACTTCAACATTACCTTCATAACGTACCTTTTTTTAAACTTTCCCAATTTTTTCTTAATATGGCAGCTGAAACTATTTATTTCAGAGCTCCACCAGGTTCGCCATCGTCAGTGAATAGTTACACGCCTTCATCTATTCAAGTTTGACAAACCGCCGAAAAAAACGCAACTTTCCACACACTTAATCTGAAGCGTTACAATTATGTCTAGCGCTGTTAATAAATGGAAAAAGCCTCTTAGAAATCAGATATTTAAATGATTTTGGAACGTAACAAATTTGACTCGCACGTCCATAGAGGGTTTAATTACTTAGCCGCACGGGGCATTTGAAATATGAACCCACTTATTGCAATTGATGCATTCCATTTAGAAGAAAAATATTTTAAATAGTAGAAAATGAAACTGCTCATTTTTATTTGCGGTGCGATCACGGTGAATAATAATATTTGTGACTTCCTACAAATAAATGTACAAGCACTCAGTGAAATTCTACAATAAGAGACTTCATTCAAGAAAAAAATGTTCTTCATCCTGACGCTCAGATGTGAAATTCACCCTACTACGGCGCCCTCTGGGATCTATCGCTGCGCGACGCGGCCATCTTGAATTTAGAGGTATGTACTGTTCTTTGCCGTTCCTCCAATTGGAACGACTCAATCCCATTAGAGGCGACCGCCTTTTTTTCCGGGGGACCCCCTAGGAAACGGCAAAGATAGGAGTTTTTCCGTGGAAATCCTCCCCGACCGCCCTCAGAGGAGGTCCAAAGCACGGCCTACTAGGCACTCTCCTTTCTTTCCTTTCCCCCTCTCCTTAGAGATGGGTGGGGTTGTTTCACAAATATGGCCTCCCCACCCAGGGTGTGGCCCCTGTTCGCCGAGTGAAAAGGAGAATAGGCTAACCCTCCCGCCCTGGCCTTGTCATTAAAAGCATGACTGGGCGAGCGATGGAGGGGTGTTGAGGAAAAAAGACGGAATATTTTCGGTTTACACCGAAGAGAGGAAGAGAGCAAGGCCAGCAAAGGAATCACTCGACGACCAGCGCCGCGTGTCATTTACGTGGACTAAAAAGATCGTGTCACACGTAAACCTATGTATTACTCGGTATGTCGACTTTATCGCAAAGGACTGCTGCAAGTATTTTTATTCCTCGTTGGAATGAGAATCGTTTGTTGATATGAATGAAATAATTTTTTTGTGTATTGTTGTTGCGTTTTTTATAAGAGAAAATGTGAAACTATACTTTTTTCTAATAACCCTGGGGACAATCTAAAAATATTTTGGGCCACGTTTCATTTAAGTAAATCTGATAATGCTGTGGAACCAACCATACCAGCAGTAATTTAAATTACAGTGAAACCCCTCTTAACACGTTCAATGCGGATGGCCTCTTAAGAGTCCATGCCGGTTTCTCGGAATTGACGGGTGGCCTCTTAAGACTTTTACGTTTTCTGATTTCTACTTTTCATGATTTGTTTTTTGTAGAGAGAAGATCAAAGAAGGGAGATTTTTCTTCTTGTATTCAAGTATTTGTGATTTAGTGTTTTTTTATAAATTATATTTGCGTTACTCATTATTGTTTATGCTGTAAATGTTTTTGAAGACTATTTCAATCGCTTTGGCAACTAAATACAGTGATTGTAAGGTATAAATAGCTAAATACGTGTGATGACGATTGACGCGTGCACACTCCCGGTCTCGAGGAGGGGCGTACTTCGGGGCGAAGACCCGATAAAAAAGGGGGTAAGGGAATAAAACATTTCTCCTTTTACAAAAAGGATAATTAGTTTTCAACAAAAGGGATAGGGAAATGAGGAAGAAAGGGAATAAGGTAAGAAAAAATTAGGAAGGTGATTGACTCCATAAGGCTACTCCGGCGTTACTCCGGGTCTCGAAGAGGGGCGGCTTGTCGCGCGGGGACCACTCCTATCAAGCGACCACCCCTCTTAACGACCATTTTTTCAGCGGAACCGTGTCTAGTCGATTAATTAAGGTTTTACCGTTCGTGTACATCAAATTGATATGCATTGAAACTTCCCTGGAGCAACTAAATTATGAGTATGTATACGCCTATTTTATAGATTTTAACAAAACCAATGCTTCAAGAGTTATTCCATTTTCCATTCCAACTAGGGTTCCACTGGCAGGGGGGGGATTCCACCGAGATAAAAATCATTCGCCTCGGTCAGGACTCGAACCCGGATCCCTCGATACCCGACCCCTCGAGGGGAAGAGAACGAAGGTATTTTAACAGCCTAAAGCATACGGCCGGAGATCGAGGGAACCAGGTTCGAGTCCCGGTCAAGGCGAATGAGCTTTCCCCTTTGGATTTCGCACGTGTGTGCATTGCAAGTGACTCTGTAGAGGTAATGCAGTGACTGATCCCGGTATCGTCATTATTTCCTGTGGTGGTTATTTCTTGAGTACCTCGGTATCTCTGCCCTCTCCTGCATTTGTTTCAGCCGTTAGTGACGTCAAATTCTCCACTGGTGTTTGCTTCAAAGTTTTGCTATACCTATACCATGCCCTCATAAGCTGAGGCCATGTGAGGTTGGTATAATGAGCGGACAGTGCTTGTGGCTCCGCAGAAATTGAGAGCGGAATTTTTTTTTGCTTCGCTAGCGAAGTAATTACGTTTTGGCACCTTCAGGGGTGGCCTAACTCAATCGGTCCCTCCTGCTGGGACAAGGGTGGGGCTTTTGGGGTTTTTCCTAAGAATCCCTCCAGAGGGGGTTGACCACTTGACTCTGCATGCTGCCCTTGCCCTACCTGTCGCCCGTCTTTTCTTTCTCCATTCCATTCCAACCTCCGCTTTACTTCTTTCAACTCCTTGTGAAAGCTCTCCCTTATTGCTCTCACTTCGCAGGTCTTTGTCTGTCCGTTCAGGGGGTTGGTTCTGGGGGTTTACGCAATCGAGCTTCAGCTATTAGAGTCGATTGTTCACTATCGATATTGGAAATCCGTGTTGGTAAACCAGTCGATCTGAGTCGGCCCGCTCGGAATTTTCAGATAGTTTCGAGTTCCGATCGATATGAGATCTATTGGTAGACGTACTGACAGTTAGCATCTAGTCCACGCAAGGGCTGAGCTATCGTGCGGTTAACATTAGCCGAACTGTTAGAAACGGGCCCAAGTGTGATTACAAGTGGTGGGGATGATCATCAAATGTGTGACTGGAAACTGACGATTACGTAAGTACCCGATGCATATCGCATCTGTCGTAAAATGTTATCATAATTTTTGTACGTTTCCCTAAAGGTTTTCTTTCCTCTGTCGATTCTTTCGGCTCACTTTAGTGTCCATTTCTGTCGGCGAACTCAATATAAGAAAACATGATTGAAGCTGAGTTTATCAATTTCTCGGCGGGTCAGTTCTTAGTAGGACCGGTTTTGCCTCACTAGGGCAATCTTTTTTACATAATGAAATGCCCTAATGGGGTGAGTCCGGTTGTGCATATTAAATGAAGAAAGGGACGCCTAACACGTTTTGTGTCGTCGGAATCCTATTTTCTCACAGTCCGTGGGTAGGTTAAGGAATTGGGACGCTAACAGTCTGAGCTTGTGCCCGAGTTACGTTTCGAGTCATGCGGTTTCTTGTTGCTTACTTAACCAGTTCCGGCCACCTCCATACATATCGGAACCATGTAATTTTCCTACAAATGCGGAAAGTAATTGCGGACCTGGTGAGGGCAAACCCGCTCTAGAAATGCCATTCCTCGCTTCAGGCCAAGAAAATTTGTGACGATATTTAGTTCAGTAATCGTGCGAAATGATTGCGATCGATCGGAATTCCAATCTTAATTAGTTTGTTCCTTCCGTACTCCTCTCCTACTCGTTTTGGCTGCTGTTGAATACACATTTTACCTCGATTTTATTCTCTTCTTTAGTTACTTAGATTCTTATTCTGACAATCCTGTCGGTCAAGAGGTCCCACAAGAGTGTATTTTGTCTTTTTATCAACTATCCACGTAAAGTTATTTGAGCAAATAGAGTAAAAGAGTAGGTATGTTAATTTCTACTCCTATGGTCTTTTTGGTGACTTTAGATGATATTTTTGGCGCATTCGTTCGGTTACCAACAAGTTTGTATTTTTTCTACTATGATTTAGTAGACTTGTGACATTGTTCGCTGTTGATGTTGAATATTATTAGAGAAAAATGTTATGAGAGTGATAGCTTAGTTTGGCGTTGCCAGAAAAATTTTGTTGACTTTATGTGTCACTCATTCTCTAAAGATAAATTCTAAATTTTGACAAATGTTATTTTTATGATGATTCCTATTCAAGCTGTTGTATTAGCATGTAATTCCACTAACAATTACTATCGCGACGACCTTTTGCGTAGCCGATCTTCGTTCACCATGTTCTACATTAGCGTTTTAAGATAAATTGAAGTGTATTTATATATGTTTGTTATTTTATTTTTAGAAATGTTAACGGTCGCTCTTGAGCAGATTGATCATCTCTGAGGGTCGGGGTTTTTGAATCGGCAGTGTACAGTCAGGAGCATAAATAAATGTAGGAAGGCCTGTTACGCTAAGATCTGACTCAGTTTATAATTACCCGTTTCGTTTGTTGTCACGGATAATCAGCTCGTTTCACTCGTTGTTTCTTGCAGTAAAGCGCAAAAAGAGAAAAACTCATTTGCTTATTTCAGTCCTTCAGTTCAACCGAGGAGTTTTTGCTTCAAATTGCGGCACGGCGGAGCTCACCTCATTTTTTCTTTTGCCGTTGACTGTACGCGCGGGAGAAGGTTTCACACTCGTATTCGGCCCCTTCGTTAAGCGTATTTTTCCCCCCTAAACCTCATCCGAATGGGCTAATGACGTGCGACGGGCTCCTGTCACCCTCCCGGTGGAACACACGCGTCGAATAATCCCCTCTCAAGAGAGTGTGTCCATCCCATCAAGTGCAATGGAGGGGGGGACACACACATGATCACGATCTTTCCCCCCTCCCCTCACTTACCGCAGTCCTCGAAAACGGTTCACCCTCCTTCTCCCCCCACCTTGCCCCCACCACGCACTCTCGCCCGCTAATAATATGCACACAAAGAAACACATAAGGGCTTCCATATCCATGCCATGTCTCCCTTCTTTTATCGCTTCTTACTTGTCGCGCATTCCGCCGTAATTGCCTCGGGGAGGTGGAGGAGGAGGGAGGGAGATGTGGGAGGGCGGGTGGGAGATCGTGGCAACGCAGCGGTCCCCTCGAGGAGGAGTTTCTCCCGCTTGCCTCTTTTATGTGCTCTTGTGTGTGTGTGTGAGGAGAGGGAGTGCTGGTAGGGAAGGGGAGGGTGTAGCGTAATGATGAAGCGAAGACGGAGGGAGGGAGAGGATGGAGTGGTGGGTGGTCGAGGGAGGATGGGTTTGAAGGGAGTGGGGCCGACGATGGAGCCTTGTGGGACCACCTTCTCTGGCGCCGCCCGTCCCTCCTACCAAGGTCCGGCCGCTGCCGCTCAACCGTTCTTTTCTTCTTCCACTCTTCTCTCGCCTGTTCTCTCTTCTAATTCTCTCTTCTAATTCTCTCCTAACCTTCCTTCTTTCATGGTCTTCTACGTTCGTATAAAACATTGCAACAGAAACGCAGTGAGGTCCTGAAGGGAGACATCATTTCGCGTGGAATTCCGTCATTTTGGCCTCGTTTCCAAGGAAAATTCCTCAACACTCTTAAGATGTTTGATGCCAAATTATCTCCTGATTTTATGCACTTCTTTTCGAAAATACGATCCAATTGTCATGGAAAATAGTACGCGAACGAACTTCGGAGGGATTTTATTTTTTTTTAAATAAGGAATATCTTACGCGTAGGAATCGTCAGAAATTGGACAGTACGTAGTTTGTATGATTTCTCCACTATGTTAGAAATGAACCAATCACCCTTCGATGTAATTTATACTGTTTCGCAATAAAAACCTTTCTTGTGAAGGCATTTCACCGTTCGGCGTGAAAATGATGAGTCATATGAAATCTACATCTACATCTACGTCATACCCTGCAAGCCACCCAAAGGGTGTGTGGCAGGGGGTGCTTTCGCACCAGGCATGCATGAATGATATGGTAGAACACCGAAATGACATCAAAACCCGCGTACCACACATGCAAAGCGCCAATTACAAATCTAATACCCAAGAAACACTCTATCTTCAATCGTTCCAACATGCAAGGGATATATATGTAGGTTTACTTATTTAATTAACGAGGATTACAAAATGTTTGCGCCAATGATATTATTATATATACTCCATGCTTCGTACAGCTGCTGAAATAAAGAAATAAGAATCCCAATACGGTCTTTAATATGACTAGGGAAAAATCTCGCTCAAACTACCTTAATTCTTCAAAACGTATCTCTTATTTCGTCCTTTTTCCCTTTTCCAATTCCTTTCCACTCTCCCCCTCTTTTCTTCAATTCCCTCGAACATCCTCTCCTCTCCGTCTACATCTAAATATACCTATTACCCTGCAAGCCACCACAAGGGTGTTTGGCAGGGGGTGACACATCATCAACATGAACTAGAGTGAAGAAATTTCCTTAAACCAACAGGCTCCACACTATCGGTGTGCTACAAAGGCTACAAAAACTGCTAAAATAATCTACATTGCAGCTATGTAAACATGACAAGCGAGTCATGCAGGGAACATGAAAAACATGGTGCTAGCACTACTTGATAGATTTGGAAACATGCATCTGGGGGCATGTGAATAAATCAGATACACTACCTGTCAACTAACCCACTTCAAAGTATTAACGCTACCATTATGGTCTCTTATCAATCGCGGGAAAAACGACATTTTAAACCTTTCTGTTCTCCAATCTATTTCCCTTATTTTATTTGTACGTTCTGAGCTATCGTAGTATATTGGAGTTCGTAAGATATTTTCCGACGAAGCTGGCATAACATCGTCGCAAAATAATTCGGTTTTGAATTTAAATAAAAGATTGAGTCTAATTTTCAATCGACGGTCTATGGCCATCTTGAGGTCTTTCGCGGTATGCAGATTAAACTGATGGTGGGTGACCGTAATGCGCGAAACTTGGATATGCTCATCTTGGTGCGAAAAAGACTTTTTGTGAGCTCCCATCGTTTTTTTTCTGCACCGGTCGATTCCGTTTTCCACAGCGTCACTGTCTTAAGTATTGCCTTGCTAGCCCAGCAGGGACGTGGTGCTGGGTGTCTAGCTATTGTTATTATCCTCGCTTTTTTCCTCCCAAGCTCACCTTTTCCTTTCTTCTGTTCTTTTCGTTCACTTCCTTCCGTCTTTATCTCGTCTTCTCCAGTTGTGTCATTTCCGCTCTCGCATGCCCAAATGCCCATCGTTTCCTTCTTTTTTTTTTTCAAATTTTCAAGACAAATTTTCCTTCCGAGAAGCATGCGGAGGAATTTGTCAAGGTATCAGTGAAATCTACGGCCAAGTGCGTGACTGTTTCGTTGAGTTGGTGTAGTTGAGCGTCAAAATGTGATGCTGTCGCCTGAGCCGAACGCCGACGACGATGCGGAATAATTTCGTATCGACGCGGGACCTTTTGAAGTACCTCTAGGGTGTGTGGCAGGCGGTAGCTCCACGCCGAGCTTGCGCGAGCATTCAACTCCCTTTTGCACTCTCATTCCCTGTTTTACTAAGTATACCTGTTGGGTTAACATAACATGAGCGAAATATAATTTCGCCTAGAAATCAATGATTTTGCCTCATTTCAACGAAAAATATCTAACTTCTCCTAAGATAACAATATATCAGCCCCTTACCGGAGTACTTTTCGAGGCTTTTGACAAATAATACCAGCCCTTTTACGTGGGAAATGGTAGGTGAGTGTACTCCAGAGAGATCTTATTTGAAAAAATTGAGGCATTTCTAAGACCTAGTTATCGCCAAAAAATTAACAATGTGTAGTTTTAATGTTTTATCGGCTACTTTTGAAAATATTTCATTTTGTCCACGCAGTATTTTCTCAGAATTAAAAAAAAAAAACCCTTCGCTGTGAAGGCGTTTGAACGTGTCGCGTGAAAAAATGAGTCAAATCATAGACATTATGTGGATATTTTTATTTAATGAACTAGAATTTCAGTCATATAAAAGTGTATTATTGCAATATAAATAATGAACTATTTTATTCATGCCTCCTACAGCTCCTTAAATTAAAGCGTATAATTCGAATATGGTGCCCATTATGACTAGGGAACTATCTCGCTAAAACTACCTCAAGTGTAGTACTTGGGGGAATATTTGAAATAATTTACGGCATCTCACTCTATTTTTGTCGAATGGGCGCTGCACTCATGTATCAAAAGGGCAATTAGTAGGAATTCAGTTAAGATGCTGTGATGCAATTACATGAAAAATTATTAAATGATTGCGCAGATCACAGTGTATGTAGAAAAATTAGTGTTACTTGCTGAACTGGGAAAAATAAAATAAAAAAGCAAGGGAAAATTCTGCCCCACTTTACCATTCACGCATTTACTTAAAAATATGTAAAGAAAAGATAGCGCGTACTTGAATTTATCGTCTCTTTTTGTAGTACACTGTCCCATCTTTCAAAGGATTACATATGCGGTTGGACGCGTTGATAATGACGTTTACTAGTCAAAAACCTGGGCCGGCTTAATAATATTGAAGCGCTGATAAATCAATAATAATAAAATAAAAAGATCTGCTAGGTTTGTTAACGGCCGTTGTGATAATTGTATAAGTGTTACGAGCTTAATAGAAGAACTAGGATGGGAATATCCTACTTGCATGTCAATGGTTAATGTTTGGTGATCTTCATACCCTGCCACACACCCTCGTGGTGGTTTGCAGGGTATCACGTAGATGTAGATAAAACGTAAGCTTCATTTTAATACTAACTCATGAAAATGAAAAGTTTCCTCGAGATTTATCCCGGGACTATTTATTTAATCACGCTTAGGTTTGTTTTTCGTCACCATTTGATTCCCCTCGTCTCCATGGCGATTGAGATAGAGCCAATGTATCGTGGGTGGTGGGGGAACGTGGGGTTCATTTCCGTCCAATATGTCTGCGGATGCCTTCTACCGAGTGCCGAAGGAGTTCACATCAAAGGGATCGCCTCTCATTCGACTGGCGAGTCACGTCACAATGACTCCCCCGTCTTCTCCGCGGCGCCCCGCGAGAGAACAGGCGCCCATCCACCGCATTGTCGACGCCGCCGTCGCATTCCCCCGCGTTTACCTCCTCTCGTGAAATGTTCTCTTGCCTTCCCTCTCTCCCTCTCTGCTCCGCGGTCGCGGATACATAATGGAATGATTTTTTTTTCATCTCTAACAATTCTGTTGGCCCGGATGTCCCTGGAATCCCAATTGGCTGCTGAGCCTGTCGTCAGGATTTCCAGAGCAGAACTTTATATACATCCATGCCCTGGGTGGTGAAAAACCCACCCAGGCGGGAGTCGAACCCGCGACCCTCAGTTCAGCAGGCAAGGATTTTACCCCGTCGGCACCTGGGCCGACTATTCCGCATTATGTCACTCTCTGCCCGTTCTCCATGACTCATGGTTCAGCTCTGCTATTGGGAGAGGGATCATTTAAAACAAAAAAATGATGAATAATGACGCACTAATCACGTCATAAATGCAACAGTTCGTTCAGTTTCTCCGTTATCAAAAAAATAACTTCATTCAGATAGTGATGGTTTCTGGTGTAACTTTGTGGAATTACTTCATGATTATAGATTGAAACACTTTGTAATATCCACATGAGATTTTTATGTTCACGACCTAGGTTTCGTCGCTGTGCGATTACACATATAATGTGAAACTTAGGTCTTTAAATAAAATTTTCATGCGGAAATCAAAAAGCGTTTCAATCTACAATCTTCAGTCAGACATGGTTGAACGTCATGGTGAAATGGAGTGAATGAAACATGGTAATGTCCTCAGAGTAATTTTGTTGTATATACTACGCGTTTCAACGCTGAGGCGTGTCAACAGTTATAATTAGCTGTACAGTAATGTCGAAACGCGTTTTACCATTAAATAGCGCAGTGGACACTACCAAGTTTTATTCACTTAATTTTATAAAAAAACTCCATAAGTTTCATTGCTTGCCGCAATACTTTTTATAAAAGATCCCCAAAAAAATCCTTCCATTTTAAAGGCGTGTTTAAGCACATGGCGTGAAAACGAAGTTTAAGCCATACATGCGTGTATTTAGTGAATTAATACGACATTTTGTCGTTCAAACAAAAAAAGAACTAAGTTTTGTGCGTCATCAACATTACTTATTTTACTTCATTCTTTTTACGTATGCTTAAATTTTAAGGTGAAAATCGGAAAAGGTCTCCATTGAGGCTAGAGAAAAACCTCGCTCTAAAAAATTCGTAAGTTTCATTGCTTGCCGCAATACTTTTTATGAAAGATCCCTAAAGAATCATTATATTTTAAAGGCGTGTCTAAGCATATGGCGTGAAAAAATTAACGAAGTTTAAGCCATAGATGTGTGTACTTAGTGAATTAGTACGAAGTTTTGTCGTCAAAACAAAAAAAAGAACTAAGTTTTGTCCGTCATCAACATTACTTCATATACTTAATTCTTTTTACGTATGCTTAAATTTTAAAGTGAAAATCGGAAATGGTCTTACATTGAGGCTAGAGAAAAACCTCGCTCAATCTCCCTTAATGAGTCCCCCAATTTCCTTTTTCCTCCATCGTTGTCTCTCCTTCCAGGCAAGTTATCTTCTCTTCTTCCTCCATGACCGCTTTTCCTTCGGGGGAGAGACGCGAATCGACCCACCCATCTTCTTCCCGTCCGGTCGAATTCCATTACCCATTCTTCGGCCGTGTGTTTTATGATCTCGGGGAAAACGCTTAGTGATCTTCTTCTTTCTTTTTTGTCGAATGGCCGCGTTAACGGTGCCTCAGGGGTTTGGCGGAAGTGCGAACTCTCGAAAGGTCGTGGTGTACATGCATTGCGGTTTTTGCGTGTGTATATACCTGGCGCCGCCCGACCTTCCGGACTCTACAGCGTTGGGTTCAAGGGCTAATTTCATCGGCATGTTTGGCATGCGGATTGGGAGCCGTTTTGCGAGAAGGTTTGACTGTTTGTTTTCCTGGGGCAGGAGGAAGACGGCACCAGCAATGGAGCTCATTTGTGAAATTTAGGATAGGCTGGCTGTGGAAGAACTCGGCGGCTCGTATTCAAATTCCATTCGTATCATGTACAAAATGCTTGAGCTTGCCGCTTGATGATGACGCGGTATGTAGAGACCAATCGTGAAATGAAGCTGTGACTTTTGGACTGTTGGAATTTCCGTTCAACTATTTCGCTAGAGCCAAACTTATGTGGTAGAAACTATCACAGGCATAAGATTAGGGAAATAGACTGCAAAACCGATTGATTTAAAATTTCATTTTTTCCACTTTTAGCAAGGGACCATAAAGTTACGATAGATCATTTCTAGGATACTGACTAGGTTAAATAGGTTTTGCACTTGTGCTAAATATCCTAACATCATTATTACTTGCTAACCTCGCATGCAATTTCCGGCATGATATAGCTCTTGCATGATTGAATACCTTCATGCCTGATGTGGAATCACCCCGTGCCGCACACCTTGGTGGTGGCTTGCATGGTATTTCGTAGATGCACATGAAGGTAAAAAACAGATGTTGCAAGTTTCCTCTGGTAAAAGGTTCATTTCGCGTCTGGTTTCGACGTTATCGAGTTGCGAGCCCAATCTTTTCGCACGTAATGCGTGCGGCTCGTATTCAAATTCCGTTAGTAACATGTACGAAATACTTGAGCTTTCCTCTTGATTACGGCGTAGCATGCAGAAACCAATTGTGAAATAAACCTTTTACGTGTGGACAAGTGCAATGACCGTCATGGAACAGTTCCACTACTTCAACCCTGAATAGCTACTTCATATAGTCAGGAAAGGTTTTAATGAATTTTTCACGGATTACATTCTGGGTCAACGTTTCCGTGTTTCCCAACGTTTCGGCAAGCGTCTCGCCCACCCTCATCAGGGCTAAAAATTTCACGAATTGTATGTACAAATGAGCAGGTTTAAAAAACTACCTCTGCGTATCTCAGCGGGGTGTATAAACCGGCTCACCTGGATATGTAAGGCGGCCAACTGTGGTGACAAGGTGGTGTATTTTTTACAGTCCTGATGATTATGAGAGAGACGCGTGTCGAAGCTTTGGCCCGGTGTGTTACCCGAGAGTAATTCATTCGCTGTGAAAGAATTAGTTCATATTTTAGGGAAGTTTTATCTACGTAAGGGAACAGAGGAAGGATGTAGAGATACCCGGCGTCTGGTTATGGTGAACGAAATTTCGTGTAATGTCCTATGAGATGGACGGAGTGCCTTATTTTGAAGATTTCTCGATGTAAAATCCTATGTGGGGGTTGACATTCTGTCGAAAATCTCCGCCAGCGTTGGTACTCGACCCCGGGCCTTCGCTGTGGGATGCCAGTGGAGGAAGTTTGTTGATTTCTAAAGAGAAGACAGTGGAACTATTTTAAACTTATTGATCGCGCATTGATACGTTATGATCAGGTTACAGCTTTTACCTGATTCAGTTACGATATTCATCCGCGTATGATCTACATGGCGAGACAGCGTCTGATTCAATAAACTCTGTCCTGAATTTAACAACAATTTTGCTTGTAGTTTTGTTTTTTCGCATGAGTTTTTTTTCGCTCAGAATGTAACATGCGCGTCGTCATCCCTGGTTTTAATCCTGCATTGCATCGCTTTTTTGCCTCAGCTTACTTTAATATTATGTGAAGTATACTGGAAAAATCTATTTTTTAACTTATCTCCCTCTCTTGTCTTTGAAATTGATTCCGAGTGCTTGATTTCTTAATGGTATTCCGTCTTCCTTTTATCAATGCGTCGTCTGTTTATTTTGTCTTTTTTTTATTTCCTTGTGCTCGCAAATCAACCATCCGCATGTTTTGTTCGTTGCAGGCGCCGAACGTTGGTGCAGAATTAACGGGTGGGTGCTACGGATTTGCAGCCAAGTACATGCACTGGCCGGAAGAGCTACTCGTTGGCGGGGCAACCAAAAATAAAACAGGTCACATAATCAGGTGGGTATCTCTTGAAATATTAGCATGTAAAAATTTACGTGATATCGTTCACTTTTCCACACATTCCCTGGCATGAAATGTCTTAATTAAATGTGAATTAATTAATTAAATGTATAGAGTCGTGGTTAATGTTTGTAATCGTCGTCTTCATTGTTCATTCAATCCTTAGAATTCTGCAGTCATTCAATCCACGGATTGGAAGGATTCATGGATTGAAGGACTGCTTTCAATCTAACGATTGAATGAGTTGTTCACTCAATGTAAGAAGTGGGTGACTGCAACCTTCAGTTCTACCATCCTTCCATGCTGTAGTGTATACACTTTTATCTCCTCTGTATCTCTAACCTTTACAGTCCGACCATTTGTCCCTCGGTCCATCTTGTGGAACTTCAACTTATAATTTCCCATGTATTACTTTCCTTAAAAAGTGTTCCTAAGTGTGGCTTATCCGTCTGGACCCGGTTTTCCTGGTTGGTTTTATTGACGTTTCTTTTCATTCCTCTCGCTAGGGCAAAGGCACTGCAAACAGTAGTTCAGCTCATGGGGGAAAGAGAGCTGTATGAATACTGGTCAGACGATTACAAGGTGCATCACGTGGATTGGACCCAGGAGAAGGCCTCTCTAGTCCTGGACACTTGGCAGCGACGCTTCTCTGAGGTGAGTCCCCTTGCGAGCACAGGCTAGGAACACTATGAAAACTCAAGGCCGTCTTGATTCCGAGTGTTCCGATCTCGGGTGGGCCTCAACGCAGAATTACCGCTGTCTGTAATTCCAGCGTGCGGCTGCGTTTAGAACTCAGTTGTTCAATAACCGGAATTATTTTTTTCCTGTCAATTAGTTGACTAGCAATGATTAGTTGCTATTCGGTAAACCTGGGTACCCAGGGTTTTAGCTTACGACTGGAAGTTGTCGATTGGAGGAATGTCTACAATCTGTGGTGTAAGCTTCCGCGGAGTGGTCTTGGGACATGGTGGCTTTCGGGGTTGCTTTCGCGTTGTGCCATTTTTGGAGACAGTCTCGCGAGCGTTCCAGCTCGCTTCTTCTGATCTGAAGCTTGTTTGGTGTTGAGTGGGACGATAATCCGTGTTCATCTACTAATCTCTTGGCATTTTTTCTTCTTCTGAAGGAATTTTTTGTGACTCCGGTGGATAAAATATAATTGCGTTAATCGGTTGATTGAATCACTGTGTGATTTTGATGATGTATTATGTGCACTAACCTATTATTTTAAAATATATGTATTTTGGCCAGAAATAATAAACTACCCCTTTTTCATTTCAGGAGGTTAAGCGGCTAATGTCCCAAAAAGATAACTCAACTTCTCCCTATGACCTCCTAGCCTTCTCCACAGCCACCCTTGATGACATCCTGAGTCGTTTTTCGGAAGTCAGCATCACGAGAATTGCAATTGGATACGTTGCTATGGTGAGTTTCGTCATGTACCTTAACCATTTTTGCCGTACAACATGTTTTTTATGGATTTTACCTTTGAGCATATAAGGCTATATAGAGACGCTTCAGCTGATAAAGTCGTGTCCTCGGCGACTCCGAGTCTGGGTGAATGTGAAATACGGAAAGTTAGAATGTAAGAAACAGAATGCTTTCGTGTAAAGATCAGATATTTTGGCTAGAATGATTAGCATCCCCAGTTATGTGAATGTAACTGACTACGGTTGTCCAAAAGAAGGAAACTGCAATACATTTTCTTTTACTCGCCTCAGTGTTACGTGTTACTGGTGAAACCTCATTGACTTATTTCTGTTAGCACCCAAATGAGAAAGAGTGAATCGGCACTTTAAAATATCTTCACCTCCATAATTCAAACTGAATAAGAGCGATTTTGGAAGATGTTCCACAAAAACCCTCGGCTCCACGCTGTTAACGCTATCGGACCCTTTCTGACGTCGCAACAATCGGCTTGCCATGGCCTCAACAGCAGAGCCATTTCGGTACCCTGCACGCCCTCTATGCTGTATATATGCTCGAAGGTTTCTCGACTTGACGAGATAAGATGTCTGGTTTAACATTTCCTCTGTTTATTTCAGCTGGTTTATGCGGGTTTATCTCTGTTGCGCCTCCACGATCCCGTACGATCCCAATGCGGAGTAGGATTGGCCGGTGTACTGTTGGTGGGTGCGACGGTTGCTGCTGGGTTGGGATTCTGTGCCCTGCTCGGCATATCATTCAATGCTGCCACGACCCAGGTACGAATGGAAACCACTGTACATTGGAGATGCAAATATTTATTTGATAAATGTCTTGTCTCTCCCTTCTAATAAAAATATGGAACTTCTTTTCGCATGCTGGCATTCCATTGCTTGGATTTTTTTTAAGATATGAGATGCGTGGTGAGTATCTTGGAGACGTTTGTGTGGTTTTAAGTCATAATTTTCATGTAATTTTCGATTTATCTGCTGTTGATAGTTAAGACTCATCCTACCGATGGTCCAAAACTGATCGGTGAATCACGGCGAGATAGTTTTTAGTCGGCGACTCCTCTGGTCGTTTTAAGACTATTGTCCGCGCCAAAATGTATTAGGCTCGAGTTTAAATCCTAATGACTCCGAGACAGTTCATTGGATTTTCGCGTTTTAAAATGAAATCGCCGTATAGATAATTTTGTTTTCTATTCAGTCCATGTGCTAACAATTCATGAAAAAAAATTAAGACCTTTTTATGACAGGCATACTGATGTCCAAGTGTGGCGTCGTCATTGATAAAGTATGTTGTTATAATGCTCAGGAATTAACAAAACTTAGTAAGTTTTGTTTAATCCTGAGCATTATGGAAAAGTTTTACAAAGTTAAGGCTTAAACTGTTGAATTTGAATGCTGTTATAAGCAGATCACCGATTTCCAGGTCACCTTTGAGTGAATTATGAAATACGATACGTAGTACACCACGTTGTGTCATGTGTGTTTACGACTTTTTACCTTGCGACTCATTTGTTTTTTTTCTCGATTCCAGATTGTTCCTTTCCTTGCTCTGGGTTTGGGAGTCGATGATGTTTTCCTCATCACTCACGCTTACGGGGACCAACTGGCCGGCAGAAGTGATCTTTCCCCTGAGGTAAGCCAAGACAAATATTTTATCGCAATTCTGCCGTGGACTTAATTGGTAAGACGTTCTAAATTTTACTTTTCACCAAATTATTGGCGGACCGAACCCTTGCTATTTAATGCCTACATAACGATGCGATACCTAATGTATAAAAATACATGTCCATGCATAATTATCGCGATGAGATGGGCAGTTTCGCTGTACATAATTCAGGACCAGGTTTTTTTTTAAGTTCCTCATATTCTCGTAAACAAATGTGATGAGGTCTCACTGTTTCATCGATCATGCTCGTGTCAACTTACCGACAGTCAGAAACACTTCTTTAAATACGAACGCTAATGTTATCTATATATTTTGGACACCGGGCCTCATTTTCAATTTTTTTCTGTTCAGTTTGCGCAAAGATATTGACGTGACGTGGTACTGAGGCAAGAAATGTGTCCCCATGACGTCCATATTTGTCAAGTGTCGTAATTTATGAGGATTAATTTAGTTAAATCGTTCCACTTTAATAGCCGATGTGTCGGTGCGTAATTTTGATTTATTTAAATGTCGCTAAGGATTAAGGTGGCTGGAATGTTTTTGGTCTATGTGCAAATTCGTGTGAAATTTTGCATGCGTGTTCTCTGTCCCTCGCGAATAGAATTGTATCATACCGATTTGGCTATTTGGCTGGTTAATACTTTTTTTTTTATCAATGCCCTTCTGGCGTACGACACACATTTCATCGTAATTCGAATCATTGTGTTTAGATATTTTCCTAAACGCGAAAAATTCATTTCTTATTCACATTATGGTCGAAAACAAATATCAAGTTGTTGCGGCGGGTCGAACATTCGAAAAAAAAGTCTACATAATTTCGCCTTGAATTCGAATACCTATGACCGTAGTCTTTATACATAACATGCTCTAATCGAGGAAAAAATGTAAAATATAATTCTTGTCATGTTTTCAATACTGCCTACGTGGTGAGCTCTGCCACATAAATAGGTTTTTTAAATGAATTTGGTCTTTGAAAGTTTTTCCATTTATTGAAATGAGTACTAAGGTGACCCAGATTGCCGCTCCAGTCACATATTCCTATCGTCAGCCTGTTATTAGTTTTGTTTTGTGTTTCTTGTATTGGCGTAATTGTCCCCCTTGCAAGCCCGAAAGAAAGCCGCTGAATGATGTTTTGTGTGTGTTTGTGTTTCATTCCAGGGGCAGACCGGTACTGTGTTGAAGAGGACGGGTGTTAGTATTCTGCTGACGTCACTCAGCACAACCTGTGCGTTTTTCGCGGCCGCACTCATCCCCATTCCCGCCCTGAGGGTGTTCTCTCTCCAGGTAAGCCGGCTCCTATGGAGACGTGTTCATAAGGGTTTATGAGGTAGTTTGAACGGGATATCGCTTCTCATAAAATTCTTTGATTCTGACCTCGTTATAAATATGAAGATCACATCTTTAAAATTATTACAAAATAACAACCACTTGCCATTTTACCTTTCGTGATGTTTTTCGAAATTTTTCCGCCAATTTTCATGGGAAATAGTACGCAAATGCGCTTCTGAGAGATTAAATTATAAAATTAGGAATTTATAATGCATAGATCTCTCCTAATAAAAAACATTGCGTAATTTGTATGCTTTCTCTTCTGACTTTAAAGAATAAATTATTTACTCCCGCATATTTACGTACGTCATCGGAATTCCCGGGGAGTGACGTCACGATGTATGTCGCGGAACATAATCGCTCAATAGCAAGAAGTTCGACATGTTTATTTTCATGCCCAGTTTGCTTTTATTGATTATTATTGGTGCAAATGTGGATTATATGTTTGAGTTCTTCAGCGAATTATTTGTCGTGTGAACTCAGTAAACTTAGTTAACTCAGTTGACTTTCAAAATGAGTTATGCATTTTATTCATGTTGGATCCCATCTTTCGGTTGTGTGTGCAAGCGTCTCAGCGACTACAATTTCTCCAGTATCCAAATTATCAAGCCGCTGCTGAATGCTTTCACTTTTCCTAAATTTAACTTCACTGTATAAATGTCCAAATACGTACCAAAAATTATTTTCCTGATGAAATGCATTTATAATCGCAGCAATTACTACATTATAATACCGAGAACCACGTAGTATTACAACGGAATGTATCATATCTCATACAAAATGCGGCAGAGAAGAACTATGCCCATAAGCAATAAATAGAATTGTGTGCAATGTATCGTGTGGTACAAAATGCAGTGAAGGGTTAATGAAAATGTTCTCCATTGTTTTTTATTCTAAACGCCATGTTCACCGGCTCTTTCCTCATCTCACAGGCCGCCATCCTGGTGCTGTTCAACCTTGCGGCGACGCTCTTAGTGTTCCCGGCGATCGTCAGCCTGGACCTGAGGCGCCGGAGGTCTGGGCGAGCCGACATCCTCTGCTGCTTCGTCCCTTCTCCGGGTCCGGGCTACTCTCATCCCCCTTCGTTTCACCACCGGCCCCCCGTCGTTCACGCCCCCGTCCCCCAGCAGCACCCGCGTCCGCCGCCTCCCCCCTCCGTTCCCTCCCACCACGCCCCCTCCTGGTGGTGCTTCTCGTCGTCGGCGCCGCCCACCCAGATCCCTACGCAGGAGCACCAATGCCCTTGCGGCAGGGAGAGACCAAAGCCCGTGCAGAGCGTGACCGCGGTGCCCCAGTGCCGGGTGGTGCCACTCCCGCCTCCCGCACCCGCGATAGAGCCCGTACCTGCGAGGCAGCACCAGCCATCCCCCACGCCCAAGCGCCAGGTGATGACCATCACGAGGGCACTTCCCCCGGACAGGTTGCAGACGGTGACGGTGCTGGCGCCGGAGACGGAGTACCCTGCAGAGGTTGGTCAGGTAAGTCTCGTGGCGAAATGTTTAGCTGAGTGGCTCCCACAGTCGTCCTCTGGGGGACGTTGCTTTATTCTGAAGGGGTGAAAAGGAACAAGGCAGGCATGCAAATTGTGCCTCAGGGTGTGTCCAATCCGTCTGGTTCTTCTCTTTTGTATAAGCTTGTAGTCTGCTCTAGTCTGATTCTCTAATGATCCATGTTTCCGATCCATAGAGTGCCACTCTTCACATGAGTGTTTTCCAATTCTTTTCCCTTTTTCTTAGTTCCCTTTTCTTCTCCCTATCTTCTATGAGCACAGCAGTTGTCTTTTTCCCATGAACTCCTTCTTAGCTTACGCTATTCTCCGCTTGATGTCCGTTGTATTTCTTCCGTCCCTGGTGATGGTACTTCCGGGGTAGGTGAAGGAATCTTTCTCGGACCTCTCTCCACTCACTGTGACTATTGCAGTCTGCTTATCTATTCCACATTGCCCAGCCCAAGATCCCATCCTGTCAACTGAATGTTGGACGGACTTACGGTGTTACGGGGTCATTGGCCAGGAAAGGGGTGTCTGACGTAATGATTGTCCATTTAACATACCATTAAAATGGTGCATTACCAAATTATAATGATGGTGATTGTGTTCTCATCATTCGATTGTCTCTTTTGTTGTTTTCTCTCCAGGGGAGTCAGTCGGGGTCGATCGAGTCCTTGCCCTCTTCCTCCTCGACGCGCGACCTCTTGACCAAGGCGAAGGGCAGGAGCGTGGAGGTTGACCTGGAGGCTGGGGAAGTTACCGGGGACTACGGGCGTCGGAGGCGGGGCCTCCGGGGGCCATTCTGGAGGTCGGAGAGTGCGGGCACCCTCCACGGACCATCCGGCTCCAACTCCTTCCACTGCTGTCCACGGTGCACGCTCTCTGCCATCGCGGGATGCTCGCTGTCGCATATCGCGGCGCACCACTACGCACCAACGCTCATGAAGCCATCCGTCAAGGTCAGTCCAAAGAGTATTTCATCTGGCGGTGGCTCTGGCCTCAGGGTCACTTATTCCAGATATCCTGAAAACTTGCAGTAGCAACTTTGAAGTGCATTTTATTGACTGAGATGAAAACATGATAGTGTATGGGGGCTAGTTTTACCGTAATTCAGCCTTAAATGTGGAGATTTTGACATGGGCTCGTAGAGAGATTGCCCATGTTATAGCAGAAAAACGTCCAATTAAATGAGAAAGCATATTCAAGCTTTTAATTTAAACTGTTTATAAGAAGCGTAAAATCCTGAGAAATAAAATAATATTGAAATATTGGCACCTCGAAAAGGGGTGACTATCCCCTCCTAGTTACCTCATTAATTGCTCCTCCTTCCATCATTCAGCCTTTTTCGTATACGTCAAACCTCTGGTCGCGCACTCCTAGTTTGGAAATGCAGTGTTTGTGATTTTTGCCTCGCTAAATTTCGGAAGCGATTTGCCCGAGGCGATTTGGTACGAGTTTGGCTACAGTCTGTGGTTATTATTGTCCTTTTCGAAATAATTATTGTGTTGGTTTTTGGATGTTGGGAGTGTGATAAGGGCATAAATATTTTTAGTATAGACTGTGGTTTAGTTGCCCGTTTACCTGTAGTGACCAATTAATACTTTGATGTATATGAGTAGTTTTACGTATGGAGAATACTTTCGAAATACGTCGTTAGCCAATATAAGATTATTTGTTGACACCAGGTTCTTTAGCCTCCTGAAATATTGAGAAAATATAGGTAATGGAGACCTTGTGAATATTGCAATAGGTCAACTAGGTATACGTGTATGCATGGAGGACACATTTGTAAATATTATCTTAGAATGACATTGCTCGGGAGATGTTTTGACTTTTCCCAATCTTATACATGTCTCGAACTCGAATTTCGTGGGTAATTTTTATCGTTTCATCTGTGTATTATTTTCACTGAATTTTGCCTTCTCATTCCTCCTCGCCTGCTGTCTTAGGTGTCGGCGATGGTGGTCTTAGCATTGGCGGTTGCCGCTGGCGCATGGGCGGCACAAACACGTCTCGGGGATGGCCTGGCCCTGACGGAGCTGGTCCCCATCGGAACTGCGGAACATGCATTCCTGAAAGCTCAGGTAAGTGACCTTTCTGGAAGGCGCAACAAATTTGTACATGTTCTTGTGATATTCCGTCCGCAAACTGATGGGGCATTTGAAGTTGCGAAGGGTGCTCATGTTATTAGAAAACATTTTAATGCGGCTTTCTGACTTTTTCAGGCTTCCAACTTTGGCTTCTATGGCATGTATGCTGTCACCAGAGGAGATTTCGAGTATCCCACTAATCAGCGACTGCTGTACGAATACCACGACGCTTACGTACGCGTACCGTACATCGTTAGAAACGACGACGGTGGCCTACCAGAATTCTGGCTGTCCATGTTCAGGGAATGGCTTCTCGGTAAGTGCACTCAACGGTGTGGCATATGCGGAAATGCTTCCGCATTCCCAAGATTCCGTTGCTAGCTGTCAGCAGATTCTTCTTTTGATAGAAACCCTTCGTTACTTGGTCGGCACTGCGCCCTACAACTAATTTGCTGTTTCCATAACTGGAAATCCGACTTCCTAGGTAGTCAAGTCCTTCCTTCCACGTTAAATTTTTCTCCCCCAGGTCTAAAGACCCTTTTACACGAGGCACACTCTGATGTATGGATGGACGTGCCGTGAAAATTCTGTCGTGTAAATAGGGAACTTGTTATAGTGACCGAATGTATTAACGTAAGATGGGAAAAACAGCCCCTAAAACTTAAGGGGGAATTAAAAAAAAATGAAAATGTGCCCTCTTATGCCCCACGATTACCCCTTGAGACCACTAAAATTTCCCCTTTTTCTCACATTTACAGGCCTCCAGACTGCGTTCGACCGCGACTGGGCCGACGGCCGGATAATTAAGGACCGCTGGTTCGGCAACGCCTCCGACGACGCCATCCTCGCCTACAAGCTCCTTGTGCAGACGGGTCGCGTTGACAACCCCGTGGACCGCTCTCTTGTCACCACCGGCCGTCTCGTCGACTCGGACGGCATCATCAACCCGAAGGCGTTCTACAACTACCTCAGCGCGTGGGCCTCCAACGACGCCCTCGCTTACGGCGCCTCGCAGGCCAACCTGCGCCCCGAACCCAGGCACTGGCTCCACTCGCCCTCCGACTACGAGCTCAAGATCCCCAAGTCCGCACCCCTTGTCTACGCTCAGATGCCGTTCTACGTGAGCGTCGCCGACGGCCGGGCCGAGGCGGCCATGATGGACGATGGGGACTATTCTGGGGGCGGCGCCGGGGGCAGCGGCGGCGGCGAAGGCTCTTTCTGGAGCTTCGGGGGAGCGGACCCGTCGACGACCCGCCTCACGGAGCTGCTCCGGTCGGTCCGGGAGCTCTGCGGTCGCTTCGAGGCGCGTGGGCTTCCGAACTTCCCGGCCGGGATACCGTTCCTCTTCTGGCAGCAGTACCTCGGGTTGAGGGGGGCCCTCGCAGCGGCTCTGGGCGCCGCGATAGCCGCGGCGTGGGCGGCGGCGGCGCTGCTGTTGCTGGACGCCTGGGGCGCCCTGCTAGTGGCCTCCGCGTCGGCCGCCACTCTCATACAGATGATGGGCGTCGCGGCGACTTTGGGTGTGCGGCTTAGTGCCATCCCGGCCGTTTTGCTCGTTATCGGTGTCGGTCTGTCCTCCAGGATATTCCTGCAGGTTTCGCTGGTGAGTGCTTCTCCTCGCTTAGCCCGGTTTGTTGGATACTGGTGGTCAACCCTCGAACGCGGTGAAAATAATGGAAAATTGGTGTTTTCAGTTTAGGCATGGAAATAGCCGACGATGTGCTTACTGAACGATTCATACAACATACATGTCATACAACACCCGAGGAAATTTGCGAACATGTGGCACAAATCGTCATTTCGAATAAAAATCCGCTGCCATATCAACGATAACGTTGAATAACCTATGCTTTAGTGATGGAGAATACACCAAAGTTAGTTCATTAATTAAGTTCAAAGTTAGTTCATCATCATGGAGGGTTAGTTAATGTCGTGAAGATTTGTATCGAAGGAGGAATGCTATCGATGTTGAACAACCTTGAATTATCGCTTCGGTGTGCCCTTTGCCGGGTGTGCAAGGAGTCAATTCTGGAACGCCGCGATAACTATCACTAGCGGAAATAAATGTCAATACATAGTTTCGTCGATTCGTCATTTTTGAGCTGCCAAATTATGTCCGCATGCTATATTTACTGCGCGAAAAATATCAGTGGTGTTGTATCGTGCGATACTTCGACTATAAGGTTTGATGATATACATAGCTTTTGCCTGTGAAAATTGTCACTGTATCGAGAATTGACCCCTTGTTCCAGTATTACGATATCTCATATATATCGTTTGAACCGCCTCCAAGGGTAGAGGTTGAGACAATTGACAGTTAAAATTGATCCTGTTTCACTATATAATTGTTTAATTTAGGGGCTCTGTGGTTGAGTCCCAAAGTGTTTCTTCACGATTACGTGTCAATTAATTCAAGAAGGAATTTCATTAAGTCAATTAGTGATTTTTTCGGAAGCCTAAGATTTGGATAACATCAGTGACGCACTTTATTGTCGCGAACGTGAACTTGAGATATGTTTGTAGATGATAATTAGTTTTGTCGATTCATGGCCGGTTGTCGGAACATTTAGTTATGGAATCAATAGTCATGCGATCCATTAAATTATGGAACTCGTAAAAATATTCGGGCTGCAGGAAAACATCTACCAGTTTCATAACTTGCCAACCAATAGTTAATTGATTCGAATGTTTCATCTATTCTTCCTTCGCTAGATGAAATTTATAGTGGTGTAGTCTATGTATAATTGCTAATGCGCATAATAATTTTTCATTCGGGGTAAACAAACTGGCCATTCGTCTCAAAACAACTATTTTATCAAGTAATTACAACTCCAAGCGGTTCAACGCGCGTCTGCCATTTGGCTACTTTTTGAGCTCATAAGTCTATTCCAAGTTATGAAGCCATTTGTTGAACCGATAAATTTATCGATGTTCCTGCAGCGCTTATTGAATGGTTGCCATTGCTTGTGAGTCCCACAACTCTATAAAATACATGTGTGTCGTTCCTGCAACTGGCCATCATTGGATTAATATTTGTTTGCGTTTCCAGGGATTTGTTACGAGTGTCGGGGGAAAGGACAGGAGGGCCCAGTTAGCCCTGGAGGGTGTCCTGGCGCCAGTCGCCCATGGTGCCATCACCACTCTCCTTGGGATCTCTCTCCTTGCCTTCTCCGAGTTTGATTTCATCGTCAAGTGAGTACTGTTTCCCTTAAATATCTTTTTTTTTGCTTCCTGGGTTCACTGTAATGGTGATGTAAATATTTACTCGTTATTTAATTGGAGTAGGTACGCCCAAAATAATTGCGCAGTTGAAGTATACTGATTTGTCGTTTGAAGATGTAAAAAGTAAATAGTTTTTCCACGATCGTATGATTTATTGAGAAAAAGGCTGCCGTCAATGATTCCTCGGTCACGTGATTCCCCTCCTCGAACGGCATTGGACTTGCTTATGTATTGGCTGCGTGTCTTAACTGTCGTCTGCGCTAATATCCTGGGTGCACTATATTGTCTTCGTTCAACTTTAAATGTATCTTTTAGGATACTTTTTGTCGGAGGCATTTGAAGTATCACTGGCGTACGCCCAAGTAAGTCAGGTTTAAGGTAAAACTTCCAAAAAATTGTACTCTTCTAATTATCAATTAATAGTCTCGTGAATCAGTTAAGCAATTAAAGCTCTAAACCTACTTAACCCTTTGAGTGCGGCATGACGTGAAATCACGTCATGATTTTCTTTACGCTAGTGCTGATGACGTTATATGACGTCATGGGTACCGTGAGTGTTCCAGCTTTCACTAGGGGGCTTGGTGAAAGTTCCCTTTAAATTTTTAAATGACTCACGGTACCCTTGACGTGATATCACGTCATCAGCACCGGCGTAAAGACAACCATGACGTGGTATCACGTCATGCCGCACTCAAAGGTTTAAGGTAATTTGCGCGAGATAATTCCTTAATCATAATGAGGAACGTATTCGAATGTTACGTTTAAATTTCGTTAGCTTTAGGAAGCATGAAGTTAATATTTTAATATCACTGGTGCAATAATATACTTTTATATGACTGAAATTCTAATTCATTAAATAAAAATATCTACATATCTTAAACTCGACTCATTTTTTCTCGCGGCACGTTTAAAACTCAAAAAAGTTAAAAAGAAAGGTTTTTCTGGTGATTCTGAAAAAAATACTGCTGGGTCTATATGATTAATATTTTTAAAATAGTTGACACAATCTTCAAACTACAAACTTAATTTTTTGACGAGATCTAGGTTTAAGAAATTACTCATTATTTTAATAATACCACTCAGGAGTGCATACGCATCTACAATATCCTAAATTACATGGCCGTTTTTTTTTAATACCTCGGAAAGTAGAGCCGTATAGAACTGATATTGTTGTATCTTCGGAAGGGAGAGATTCTTTTCTTTAAAATGAGTCCAAATCCATTGGTTTCTGGGTGAAATGGTATTTCGCTGAAACCCCCGGGCAATTTTCAGCTCATTTTTGCTCTTCCCGCTTATCACTGTTGTTTTAAAGAAGTAATGTCATACTTCTCTCGATTTTCCTTACGGGCTAAAATATGAATTGATTTCTCGACTAGGATCTGACGCCATAAATGGTGGAATTTGTCGCCGCGAAGATTAACAACACCCTATTTAGACTTGCTCGTAAAAGAATCATGACATGCCCTTTGCGGCGGGGGATTTTAAGGATAATGTGGAATTTATCGTTTGTTTTACCTTCGTTGCCACAAGCCAACCATCTGAAAATAATGATAGACGCACAGGGAAACGTGTCAATGGCTGAAAGAATTTCATTTGCGTAACTGTCACACGCAAGGCGTAGAATCGCTTCAATTTTGGTGGAAGGAATCCTTAAACACTGTACAAAAGTGATATTCTTCCATTAGATAACCAAGGGTGAGAGAACTCTGGAGAGATGACCATGATCGCAAGCCTTAGTCTTCTGCCACACTCCATTTCATAACCGGTTTACCAGCCCATTGAACGCGTTTCATATTTAGGTCGCCGAGCCAGTTGGGGAGTGGGTCGCGAAATTCCGTGTCTAGTTATCCTCTTAGTTTGACGTAGAAGTGTATGTATTAAACCAGGAACTGTGTGAGTGTAGTTATCGGCTAGTACATGCCTGGCAGGGGATCACCTCCTGGAGGGATCACACCCTTGAGTTGGCTTAAAGATGACCGCGTAGACGTAGATATAAAGTAGCGGTACCAAAATGCCGTTCTTCAGAATCATAGGGGGAAAAAAGAGTAGAGGTAATTCTTGAAAAATCGTCATAGTTTGGTTTCATCAAGATTTCGAAAGCTTAACTAACTATGTCAGAGCCTATCAACTATGAAGAGTAGGGATCGGGTTTCCTCAGAAAAACATCTTACTCTGCGACTGAAATATCATTTCATTTCGTTCAAAAATCAATGAATTTGGTCTCATTTTGAAGAGCAATGTCTCACCCTTCCAATGGTACCGAACTATCAGCTCCTCACCGAACTACTTTCCGAGAGTTTTGACGAAAAATACCAGCCCCTTTACAAGGGAAATGGTACGTTTGTGCACTCCAGGGAGACCTATTAAAAAAAACAAGCGATTTCTAATTTTTTCTATTCGAACTTAAAAGTTTAGTTCGTATGTTTTCTCGACCATTTTTGAACATGTATCATATAGTAACCGCAGTGATTTTTTTTCAGGATTGTAAAAAACCCTCAGTTGAAAAGAAGTTTTGAACGTACTGTTTGAAGAAGATGAGCAAATGAAAGACTTATGTAGATATTTTTATTTAATTACTTGGAATTTTTAGTCGTAAAAAACTATATTATTGCACCGTCAATAATTCAATATTAAATTCATGCTTCCATCAGCGGCTGAAGTTGAAAGGTATAATTCGAATATGGTCTCCATTATGACTAGGCTAACTATCTTGCTCTAACTTCCTTAAGGGGAATGGTGCAAGTCCATTGCACTGAATGGGAGACGAACGAGGAAGTGCTCGGGATGTTGGGGGCGAGGAAAGGAAACTGCTACCGGAGATTTGGAGGAGAGAGAGTTGATGTATGGAACGAGTAGTGAGGGGATAATAAGGGCACTGATGGAGGGAAGAACTTTGGGCGAGTGGAGATTAGGAATAATGAGAATTGTCTTCATACACAGGGTGAAGAGAGGTAGAACATATGCCGAGTTGAACTATTAAGTCTTATTATGAGGTAATTTCTGTGGTTGTAAAAAGTAATATTATCCTTCTATTTATTCTTCAATTATCCGATAAACCACCACAAATTATACTGTGGTAAGTTTATCGACGTCATCATTTGAAAAAGCTTGTGTAAGATATTTCTCCAAGTCATTGTAGAGTCCATATTCAGGCTTTATACAGAAGTATAGTAGAAAATTAATCAATGAGACGAAAACTTTATGTCCGAAATTATCTGTTGTCGACTAAAAATACTTTTAATATCACATGATTGTACTTTCATCTTTAAGTATGTATACAAGCTTGAGGCTTAAACTTGAATCCTTTTCATGCGCTTGACGCTGAAAAAAACATATCGTAATAAGAGGATTTTTGTCATTTTAGTAAAAGTGTTAATCTTTTAGTAAGATATTCATTTTTTCAAAATAATTTTTAAAAAATACGAGAACTACCCACCGTTAAATTTCCGAAGCAATCTGAACCTCTGAATCTCTTCTATCACTATGATATGTGTTTTGAGCGCTCAACCGTGCAATATCTCAGTTAGTGAAAGCCGCTTGTACTACAGGCTACCGTCACGAAAGGTAGAGCGAGAGGTGACTATCGTTTTTACCTCTTATGTTAATAAAGATGATATGCTTTTCTAGAATGTAAAATCCGATCAATTTATTTTCAATAATTTCAATGACTTTGAAATTCTTTACTCATTGAGTTCGTTGAATTTTCATGCTCATTTTTTAAACGTGGAACCATATTTCGCAGAAAACTTCGTATGTATTTATGCAAATGTATCGAAAAGCTATGCATTGGGCGTCATTTTTAGTACAGCCAGCATGTCGATATATTTTTCTTCTATTATTCGATGTAACAATCTAGTCACGTCATATCCATTAAATTCGTTGAGTTGCATGTATACTGATCCAATGTATAACCATAATCCATATAAAGCTACTATCATGTTTTTGAAAGTATATATACGTAAAAGGTGTGTGATAAATGTCTGTTTTTTTGTGTAATTAGAGTACGTAATGAAAAGTTTTTATTTCGAAGTTAGTTGGAATTAATAAATGAAATTACCTTAAATCAGTTATATTCATTGGATTTCATGTGTACTCATATCTAACTCTTGCCACCTTCATCCGCAAGGTCGCACCCATCTATATATGTAAAAAAAGGATGTTTGTCTGACTTTCATACAAATCTACAGTTTTATTCCCATCGTGCTGAAATTTTTCAAACTAATAGTTCAAGGTAGGAGAAAAATTGTAGGTTATTTTAAAAAGATCTCAAGTTCCCAAAATGTCCCAAAAAAGGACCCTTTGGTGGTCCACGCTACGCATCGGGTTTGGTGCAGTGGTTTCAATTTTTGGCTTTTTAAAATTACTTTCGCTCTAGATAGAGGGTTGGAATATATTTATTAAATGGCTGAAAGAATGAAATTTTTTATTATCTCTATCAGTTATCATTTCCTGCTGCAAAAACACATTTTTCTCTGAAATCAACAATACCATATTCGCTTGACAGCCAGATTTCGGTCTTTTATGAATTTACAATTCATTTTGCTCAGGTAAGCTGATTAGGAATGCTAAGCATTGGATTTTGAGCAGCGGTCTTTTGTTTTGTTTTTAAAATGTTTACTAGCCACGTCTCACAATTGTATTGGATCTCCGCAGAAAAAAATTATTTGAGTAAATAAAATAATTAATACTTAATACTATAGGCTGTTTTCACTACTGCTAACTCACCCTTGTATGATGAGTTATAAGGGATGGATGATCCCGAGCAACGCCAGGTAATTCAGATACTATTGTATAAATATTTATGTATCTCGACTGCGGCCGATATCTTGATCCTTTTTCTCCGCCCCCTTCCTATCGTCTCACCACATTCGCCCCTCATCGTATCCGCTCCTCCCCGGTATGGTGTCGTGGGTGGGCCTTGGGGCGGTCTTCGTAAAGAGTGTCTCGAGTGCGACGTCCGTGTCACGTAATGCGAATGGTCGCCGTGGGAGGTCCCCCCCATCCTCCCCTCACGTCTCTCTCTCTCTCTGCATTCCCCGCGCCGCCGTCGTGGACAAGGGCGCGCGCGCGAGCCCATACTCGCCGCCGCGGCAACGGGAATCCGACGCCTCACGTGGGTTGCGAATTGCTTCGTTAGGAGAGGGGTAGAAAAAAAGGTGGAAGAGGAAGCAAGGAGAGAAGGAGCGAGAGAATACGCCCCGTGCACACTTTCTTTCTTCCTCTCACCTTTCGCCTTCTCTCGCCTGATTCCCCATGCTTCTCCTTCTCCCGTGCGTCGCGATAACGCGGTCGTCGTAAAACGTCCCGCCAATCGTCGCCCTTTTGTCATTCTAGGCGCGGAATGCCGGGCGTCATAGTGTCCTCCCCCTCCCGGGAAGGGACATGGCTATCGGAATGGACCACAGGCCATGTGTAATAGGATGGGTTGAAAGGGTAAAATAAGAGCCCGTCTAGGATTAAATATCGTCGTCATGAAAATTTAATATGATTGCCAAGTACGGGCCGAAAATCACTTGCTTCTGCCAGCGTTAAATCAATGTATCCCTTCCTAAATAGTGCAGGGAACAAGCTAGTGGTTTCGCCTGAAAGAGTTTCAAATGGTGACGAAATCTCTAAACAAGGAGATATGACCAGTGTTAGAAAAGGACAACGTAAAAAGTAATTATTCAATATTTCATAACGTCTACCCTCTCAAGGGCGACGATGTCGATCGTAACCCGAATTGGGATAAAATCTCGATTAAATAATTTGGAATCATTTTTTACCGAGGAATTACCGTTAAGAGACTCGACAAACCCCGAGTTTTCAGTCAGAAAAATATCAGAATTATTCCCGATCGTGACGTCAATATTTCGTAATTTCTTTTGCTCAAATTTTTCGTATGTGGCCTCGGGCTTTTCTGCTTATTTTGTGTCGGGGATTGAAGGCATTAATGAAAGGGATGGGGAGTCATCCCCACCTTATAGGTCGTGCTAGGCAGCTGCCCCACCTGCCGTGGGGCGGAGTCTCGGCTTCCAATGGTTGGATAATTGGTGCGCAACTCGAGGTGGGGGGTCGAAATGTGCGGTTTTCTGCAAGATCGGCGTCGCCCTCCTTTTCGCTGGGCACATTCCGACGGGTGCTCCGCTAATCGACACTTTTGAACGGAGCGATCTTCGTTGGTTTGCCCGTGTGCAGAAGGTGGATGGGAATCGAATACGGAAAGAGATACATGCATGATATAGGAGAAGGTGGTGGGAGCGATTCTTTAAGATATCTCGAGGGAGTTATCACTTCACATAAAATTAGATAGATTTCGCCTCATTACGAAGAAATAGATCTCATCTATCCTTTGAGAACAAAATATCAACCTCTTATCTTATACACCAGGGTTGAAATTCGCTATGAAAAGATCTTTTGACTTGACCGGGATTCGAACCCGGATCTCCCAATTGCCGGTCAGGTGTGTTAGCCAGTTACACCACCAAGCCATCTTCCTTCAAGGCGAAAGGTGTATATGCACCCGTGCGAGTGACTTCGTACCACATCATTTGTTAAAATGCAATGTTTGGAAATTTCTCTTATCTTATATTCATGACGAAAAGATAAAACTGGGTTGACTCCACACTAATTTATTAAATTAAAACCGACCCGGGTTTCAGCAACTTAGTGCCATTTTCAAGGTACTGCTGTCTTGAGTGGCTGAGTATACATTCAGTGACTGAGTGAGTATATATACTCAGCCACTGTAGGCAGCAGTACCTTGAAAATGGCACTCAGTTGCCGGGTTTCAGCAACTTAGTGCAATTTTCAAGGTACTGCTGTCGTGAGTGGCTGAGTATACATTCAGTGACTGAGTGAGTATATATACTCAGCCACTGTAGGCAGCAGTACCTTGAAAATGGCACTCAGTTGCCGGGTTTCAGCAACTTAGTGCCATTTTCAAGGTACTGCTGTCTTGAGTGGCTGAGTATACATTCAGTGACTGAGTGAGTATATATACTCAGCCACTGTAGGCAGCAGTACCTTGAAAATGGCACTCAGTTGCCGGGTTTCAGCAACTTAGTGCAATTTTCAAGGTACTGCTGTCGTGAGTGGCTGAGTATACATTCAGTGACTGAGTGAGTATATATACTCAGCCACTGTAGGCAGCAGTACCTTGAAAATGGCACTCAGTTGCCGGGTTTCAGCAACTTAGTGCCATTTTCAAGGTACTGCTGTCTTGAGTGGCTGAGTATACATTCAGTGACTGAGTGAGTATATATACTCAGCCACTGTAGGCAGCAGTACCTTGAAAATGGCACTCAGTTGCCGGGTTTCAGCAACTTAGTGCAATTTTCAAGGTACTGCTGTCGTGAGTGGCTGAGTATACATTCAGTGACTGAGTGAGTATATATACTCAGCCACTGTAGGCAGCAGTACCTTGAAAATGGCACTCAGTTGCCGGGTTTCAGCAACTTAGTGCCATTTTCAAGGTACTGCTGTCTTGAGTGGCTGAGTATACATTCAGTGACTGAGTGAGTATATATACTCAGCCACTGTAGGCAGCAGTACCTTGAAAATGGCACTCAGTTGCCGAAACTCGGGTCGGTTTTAATTTAATAAATTTATGTGGAATCAACCAAGTTTTATCATTTCCTCATGAATATCCAAAACTTCCACAAAGTATCGCAAAAAACAGTTTCGTTTGTTCTTATCTTATAATCTTCGAGCTCTTTGCTGTAAATAATAAACTTTATTCTCAATAATAATTTGCTCTGTATATTGTAAAAGTTAATAAGTATATATTATAAAAACTAGCCATTTTCCACAGGAAATGGTACGGTCTTACGCTCCAGAAAGACTTTTATTTCTTTTATATGAAGTATTTCTAACGTATCGATCTCGTCAGAAATTAATCAGTGTGCAGTTTTTAAGTCATCTCTTTTTTTTCGGAATCGATAAAAAAAACTCCTCTTTTGAAGAAGTTTTTAACGGACTGCGTGAAAAAAACAATATTACTATAACTATATTCGTTACAAAAACTATAATTTTGTGATGATTAAAAGTGAAATACTATATTTTATTGGACGGAAATTCTCAGTAACGATAACTATATTTTTGTTGTGATTAAAAGTGAAATACTATACTTTTTTTATTGGATGGAAATTCTCAGTAATTAAGTAAAAGTATGCATAAATGTTAAACTTGATAGAATTAATAGTATTGGCAGATACTCAGAGAAATTCCTTCACAAAAGATCTTTGTGAAAAACGACTTTAATTTAAAAAAGTATTTCAAAAGAAATCACATAAGTCTTTCGTGGAAAACTAAGTAATTCATCATTTTATTGTGAAGGAATTCCTCCAAGTAACTGACAATACCATTAATTCTATCACGTTAAACATTTATACAGACATTTTTACTTAATTACTGAGAATTTCCGCCCAATAATAGTATAGTATTTCACCATAAATATTACAATATTTACTTCATGCTTCCTACAGCTGCGAAAATTAAAACTTAAAATTCGGATATGGTCTCCATTATGACTGGGGAACTATCTCGCTCAAACTACCTTAATCATCTGGAAATGGTATGGCGTCATTGACATACGGGTAAGAATGAGAATGGATCGTTTTAAGCGATGCCAATTCCAGTCACCGTCCACGTATCTGCAGTAGCTGTGAGGTATTCTCCGGGTTCGCAGAGCTCAAGTGCGTCGGGACTCCGGGTCTCATTTCGTGTTTTCATTCGAGAGTTTTATGTTGGTTGGGCCTGGAGGAATTCTCAGGGCTCTGCGACAAGTCTGCGTACATTTAAATCGTGTTGTTGTACCTTAGAAGAATGTGGATGCGCGTCCAATTTTGCTTAAGGAACTGTGGGTCGCTATCCAAATGAGTCGTTATTCGAGTGATCCCCTGTTTGGATCAATCGCTGTTCATTTGAGTCGCTCTTCGAATAATTTCAGTATTCGAGTGAATCTATTTTCCGAATTTCGAACCCTCATCGAATATTTATCTTTTCGCCATTTAAGTGATTAGATATTCTTCTTATGATTCCCAATGCGAATAATTCGCAATTCGACTACATCGCTCTTGTAATGAATCGCTGAGGTAATAATTCGCTACTCGGATTTTTCGCTTTTCGAATACAACGCTTTTGAAATCAATCGCTAGGGGGATTTTTCTCTCGTCGAATTAATCGTAATTGGAGTTCATCGCTATTGAAACGGATTGCTCTTGAAACTATTTTCTTGGCGTATAATTGTGGAGGAAATGTTGGAATGGGTGTTTGTCTACGAAAGAGAAAATCATAGTGTCAAAAAGTGTTCTCTTACCGACGTTGTTATAAGGCTACGACACCTGGTTATGTAAGGTTAGGATAAATGCTATTGGGATGTGGTGCCTGAGAAATGTTTTTTTGGGAAAAGTGGGATGGATAGGGCTAGAAATGGGTGGCTGATGAATGATTGTGTGTTGGGTACTTCAGTAATGGACATAAATGAAAGACGTGTGCTTCGTTAGTGTGGCCATGCCGAGAGAATGGATGACAACGGAATAACTCTACAGATTTATGATAATTGAGCGAAATGTGTGCGAGAAAAAGGTAATACCACGAGAGTCATTGGGTGAATGTGGTGGAAAAGACTCTAAAGAGGAGGAATAGTTTTTATTTTTATATTTAAAAAGTAGTCCAAATACAGCAGCATTGCCAGTTCAAAGTGTACTTCAAACAAAGTTTTGTGTTAGGAGTCACAAAAATAAGAGAGCATGTATGAATCAATGATTGAGTGCAAGGGAAACGAAAGTGGTTTGTAATTAAAGGTGACTTTCGAGAAAACCATTAAAAGGGAGCCAGTTTACTCGGTGCTAACGGCGGTGGTAAATTTATTTTTACTTGGCTTACCCCGTAAGGGAATAGCGTGATGAGCAAGCGTGTGTGTAGCTATGATTCGTTGCGCGAATTCCTTGCCATCAAAATAGTTCACTATCGGAATGATTCCCTTTACGAATTCGTCACCATCCGAATAATGCGCTATCAGAATTATTCGTTTTATAAATTCGTCACCATACGAATAATTCGCTGTCGGAATTATTTGCCTTGCAAATTCGTCGCCATCCGAGAATATCACTTTACGAATTCCCCGCCAGCTGAATTATTCGTTATGGAAATAATTCGCTTTTGCGAATTCGTCGCCATCCGAATGATTTGCTATCGGAATTATTCCCTTTACGGATTCGTCACCACCTGTTGTTGAAATAAACCGCTTTACGAATCCGTCGCCATCCGAATAATTCACTATCGGAATTATTCCCTTTACGAATCCGTCGCCATCCGAATAATTCACTATCGGAATTATTCCCTTTACGAATTCGTCACCATCCGAATAATTCACCATCGGAATTGTTCGCCTCACGCAGTCGTCGCCATCCGAATTATTCGCTGTCGGAAAAATTCACTTTACGAATTCCTCACCACCCGAATTATTCGTTATTGAAATAATGCGCTTTACGAATTCCTCGCCATCCGAATAATTTGGGAATATCTCCTCCGACCGTTGTATCACCCACCCCACTCTCCATCTCCCTTTAACCCCTGAGCGTGGCCCCCACTCCCTATTCTCCTCCCTCTGCCCCTCCCCTCACTCACTCCTCTCCCCCCCCTGTCCACCGCCACGGATACCATTACCTCCTGACTCTCGCTTATAATGCCCTCTCCCCCTTCGAACGTCGCGTCACACCCCCACTCCCCCAACCCCCCCAATCCCTCTCTCTCTCTCCCACCCCCACCCCACGCCCCATCCTCCGGCCTTTTCCGCCACGCGATCTGGGTGGTCATCCCGTCTTTAAAGAAAAAAATATCCCTCCCTCCCTCCGCCTCTCTCCTCCGAGAAAACTCTCTCAAAGCTCTATCTCTTTCAAGGCTGACCGGCGGGGGCGGGGGGGCGGAAGGGGAAATGGGAGGAGAATTTGCCCCGTTCACTAGTGATGGGCAGTTTCGTTCCTCTGACGGACTCGTTCTTTTCGTTCTCATTCACTCAGCGAAACGGGTTTTAATATTCCGCTCGCATTAAGTTGCATCTTTTGTCTCGCATTTTAGTTTTTTTACGAGTTATCCCTTTCCCTAGTCATTAATAGAGATCGTGTTCTAATTTGATTTTAAAATTTAATCAGTTGTAATCGCTGTGATACAGGTGCGGTGATAACAGTGACGCAAAAAAGTTGATTGATACAAACATTTTTGTCACTTATTAACCTAATAAGCATTGTTAAGGCGTTGACGTATTCGTCTCGTACGCTGGAAACGCTTTTCCATAACGGTTAATTTCCTTGCCAGTTTTTTAAGAAATACGTGTGAGTACCAATTTAATTTTTTTATATATTTAAAAGAAACATAAACTCTGCACACACCGCTGCATTTCTGGCGCGAACTTAGTTGCAGCGCTCCCCCATTTATTTAATATGATAATATTATGTCTAATGTATAACGACGTCTTTTTTGGGCACAATCTCGAAATATAGTTCGGTAAACGGCAGTGGTAATTTGGCTCTTCACTTGTTCGTTTCGATTAATGGAGAGGATAGCTCATAGACTCCTCTCAAGTTTATATTGCCAACGGCCACACCACGATGAATACACCGGTTCTCGTCCGATCACCGAAGTTAAGGATCGTCGGGCCCGGATAGTACTTGGATGGGTGACCGTCTGGGAACACCGGGTGCCGTTAGCTCAAACTTTTTGGCCCCGGTGGCGGCGGGGTAAAATCCTCGCCTGCTAACCCGAGGGTCGCGGGTTCGAGTGTACCCACCTAAATTCTACCCACCTGGGTAGAATTTATCTACCCAGGACATGGGTGTCTGTGTCTCGTCCGTTGTTACTGTTGTTCACCCGACGTAAAATGGCCTAATGTGCTGTATTCGGGGCAGTGAAAATAAATAAATAAATAAAATAAACAAATAAATATTCTATGGACGTAATGTGAGTGCATGTTGGCTGGTTTCATTGGTATTCGCGATGGTTGTCGGAATGCAGGGAGTTTCTACGCATCACCTGGGCCCCACCCACCCACGAACCTTGGGGGAGTCTCCAAGACCGTTCGCCCCTTCCTCCCAAAGCCTCGTTTTTACGATGTCCGAGGAAATGGTATGTGAAAGTGGATAGGGGCTGTCGTCGAACGAAAGAAACATAATGGAAAAGGTTCGCCTCCTTTTTTGGTTTTAATGAACCGTAATGAACTGGTCTCATTGTAGCCGGAACATCACCTTCTGGTGTAAGCGGGAGAAAGTGGGTTCCCAAGTCTGTATAATTGTGTGTGTATGTGTTTGTGCGTATTTAATGTGTACCTGTATGCTTCGGCTTGTTTTATTTCTGTTCATCATGGAGTGGTTCTCCCGTTAGTCTTTTTGTCGCCCGTATACCTTAGATATGCGACCGTTTTGTTCTTTCCATTTGCTAAATACTGCTTTCGCTGGCAACGTGTGTTAACTCTTGAAAATGAAGCCACTGCAGATTCAGGAAAGTCGAGCGAAGATAATTGTTTAATGAAAACTTCTATCCATTCCGAAGAGGGAGCTCCAGTTCTATTTCTATTCACATTGTCTGCCGTTATTAATTTACTAATTACCCAAGAACTGAGATGGATCTGTTCCCTCATTGTGATAAACTTTAACTTTTCTGGAAAATTTCGTTGATTTTTTCATTTTTTGTGGTAACACTTATACTGCTTAATGTGAGCAACAATGCTTTTTTCGTGCTCGCCTGTTCTCGCCCTCATGCACATGTTATGTATTTTAAGTATTATGGAAGAGGTTGTCGATAGTTATAATTTTTTATACTTTTTCAGGTAGAGAGGATTTCCTTTCTTTAAGTTTTACGAGTGTGAGGAGAGTACGTAAGGTTAATTTTTTAGGGCGTCCAGGGTTCAAATCCCTGCAGAGGCGGATGTTTTTCAGAGGAAACTCGATCCCTACTTGAGTGTCTTGTGGAGGGCACTTAAGTGCAGCACTCCGTCTGTCGGATGAGACGTTAAGCCGTGGTCCCCTTGGCGCCTTTCGTTAAGAGTAGGCTAATGCCGACGCCAGGTTTGTGTCCACCCTTCCTCCCTAACCTATCCCCTATGGCGCAAATGACCTTAGCCGTCGGTCGCCGGGAGGACTCGCAGGGAAGAGGTCGCAATCATACGGTTGAGGATAGGGCACTGTGCCCTCACTCACTCTTACCTCTTCACCGAAGAGAAGATCCATCCCTACTGTGAGGATTGCGACTCTCCCTTAACTGTGAGACACCTTCTGACGGTGTGTGATAGATACCGTGCTCTGCGCATCCGGCTGAACATCAGGGGAGACCTAGGACACGTCCTAGGAGACGATCCTGATTGTGTCAGTCGGATAATGTTATTTTTAAAAGAGTCTGGGCTTTTTAACTGTTTGTGACCAACGATTATGTGGTGTTTTATCTTACGCCCATTTTAATGAGAGCTGCGTCGCTTTTATCTATTTATTTATTTATATATTTAATTTTTTATTTAAAAAACACGACTTGGTGATGTTAGGCTGACGTGGTGCGAATGACCTCAGTCGTCGAAGCACCCTAATCACCCAAATACTACTACTACTACCGTCGGTCGCATCCCCAAAAATCCAATCCTTTGAAGTTCCTCGATGTGATCGATGTGTTATCTCCTCGCGTTTCATTTGTCCGTGAGAAAATGCCGCCTTCCGCGTAAATGCTAACCATTCCTTCTCTCCCGTGGCGATGGTAGTAGTTGTAAGTCAGCAGAGTAAGTCTTATCTCGGTCAAGGCTGGCGACGTTTGCACAGTCTCTTAAGGCCAAGGTCCCTCGCTCGAGATATGAAGTGGTGGGAAACGGGAAAAGGCGCGATGCTCGCTCAAGTACTTCGCCGAAAAAGACAGTCTAAGGAAAGACCGGTTCGTAAATGATAAGTAGTGCGAGGTTTTCGTGAAATTTGCGTAGTCGTAGGAGAGAGATGTGAATGCGAATACTATTTTAGTCTCGGTTATCCAAGTCCTCATTTCCCGACGTGCCGTATTATCCGGCTTGCTCTGTATTTTAATATTTTGTTGCTTTATAAGAATTTTTTACATCCTTATTGGATTTGATTCAACGGATAGTTGTAGGATTTTACCTCTGCAGATATTTTGCTACTGAGATGCATTGAGGAAAGGAGTAGAAAACTCAAACTGCATTGGGATAACTTGGGAAAAACTTTCTCGGCGACGATGCACATAAAAAATATAACTGAGACCTATGAAATACATAGAGAACATAGAGGCATGTAAAATTGACACAAAAATTGCTGAACGTTTCGACAATCAAGTCTTCTTCGTCGGCGGAAGAGGATTCATTTTTCCTCCTTAAATATATGTTTGTCAATAATTCGTGTTCAGTAATAATATGCGTGTAAATAAATCGTCGAATGCGAGAATAGGTGAAACGTAGGAAAGAGTGGTATTTTTCTGTCTATTGTTAAGTACCGTTGCCGCAACACCCTGTTTTATAAGAAGAGAGGTTTTTTTCTGGGAATCTAATTCTCAGTCAAAATATGGGCACCTGGCAATCTTGTTTTATCATCTGTACATTTCCACAATAGTTTAAGTCTTAATGTGTGAATGGAGTTCCTATGGCTGGAGAAAGTGTTCGTTGAAGTATATTCGCCGAATAATTATGTATTTCGTGACTAATTTTTGTTGTTTAGTAAACGAGACATGCCCTAAGTGAAAGCAGTGTTTTATTAAACCATACAAACGATAAGCGTGGAATGTATTACATACATTGATGCCAACATTCACTGTGATGCCTCCTTTATGGTGCTCCCTACTTCTGCTGAAAGCGTCTCTGCCAGCCACTTCTATTTTTATTGTCATAGCTTAACTTCGTGCCTAAGGCACTGTGAGCTTTCGTGATTTTCCTTAAAAATTTGTTGATATTACCACTCTTTACTGAACATTGTCCCATTTAGCTTACTCGTCGAGGAAAAGTAAGTGCGTCAACTTTTTTCTCGTTCTTTCAGCACGCTTTCGTTGAATTTGTAATCTTGAAAACGAAAGATTATGATGGTAATAATGTCGGCTTTATTTAGAGCGAAGTTAGGACTAGGAAGTCCTTTCTTGCGTGTTAGGCTAATAAGGTGCATATACAGCCATGCCCTGGATGGTGAAATACCCACCCAGACGGGACCCGAACCCGCGACCTTCAGTTTTAGCCATCCCGTGATGAGTGAACAGGTTGATGAAAAGTCTTTCTTTCCGTCGATGGGCACCATTCATTTATCGGTATGCCACCAATCTATCGGTTTTGAGCACCGACCCAAATGAATGGGGAAAGGATCTTTTGGGTGGAAGGGGGAGGGGGAAAGCGGGTGGTAGGGGTAGGGAAGGGGAAGGAGGAAGCGGTGAATGGTTTTACTAGATCCTCCCTTGTCGGCGTTATTTGGCGCATGGGTAAAATCCCACCCTCCCATCTCTCTCCATCTGGGCGGGGTCCTGGGTGTGTAGTAAGGGGGAAGACTCTTAACTTGCCCCGGCCGTGATGGAGGAGGGAAAAAAAAAGGTTTTTATTTTCTTTAATTTTTATATATCTATTTTTTTTCCACCACGCTAGAGGGGACGTTGGTAAGGGAGGGAGTGAGGGGTGGGTGGGTGGGGGAGGGGGAGGTTGCGGATAGGAGGGGAGGGGAGGGTTAGGCATCGGAGATGGAAAAGGCGGACCACCCACGAGTCGGCAGGCGGCGTTGCCAGATCCATCTCTCCCTGCCGGCCCGGCCTCCTACCTCTCCCTCACCACCCACTCTTCTCCCGTGTTCCATCTGCTTCCTCTCCTCATCCTCTCGGGTCTCGGGTCGCCTCGTATAAAGGCCGTGGTGTCCCCTCAATGCGGCATCATAAGTCCCCCCTTGCGACCCCCACCTCACCCGAGATTTACTCTTGCGGCGTTATATACACACACGGTAAAAAAAAACTCCTCGAGGCGGGTTTTACGCGTGCAAAGGCCGTTTTACACGAGGCTATTTATTGCACAATCTGTACGTCTGGGATGTGCATTGAAAATTGCGTCGTGCTGAGCGGTGAAATATTTAGAATGCATGCCCAAATGAATAAGCGACCGATGGGGAAGAACGTCCCTGTTCTAATTCCTTGCCCGCGAAATTGTCTCTCGCGTGAAACGGCCATAAGTTACTCTTACAGCAGAAGCGTTACTAGTCGCTTTCAAGTAGCACTTCGATGTGCAAGTACGGATTTTTATGTCATCAAGGGACAATAGTTGTAACAATCGGTACCCATCGTCGACCACGGTTCTCGATTGTTCGCAACTGGACAGCCTTCTATTTTGCCCACGAGAAGAGTTTCGATTCAGCCATTACTTTTCGTGATACGCGGTGTAATCCCGATCACCTTAGAGAATTGAGAGGAACACTTTTTATAAATTCAAATATATATGCGAGTTGATAGGTGGCATTTCTTAATTTGTATCGCTCAAAAGGGGAAAACTGTCTGGGACAATAAGAAAGAAATAAATAAATGATTGTAATTTCAATACCCTTTTTTAAGATGTACTTTTGTTTTATTCCCTAAAAATTTAAGAATTCCACTAACCACCTTTGGAGCTTGAAGGATGTGGTATAGGAAGGCTTAAAGATGTGGTCGGATGGATTGTCGACATTGCCATCACCATTGTTTGCGCCTGTCGGTCTTAATTTTGGGGAAATGCGGGAGTAACGAGTGAAGCGCGGAGGGGATGGGGGAGTGTTAGTGGAGGGAAGGTATCTTTAACGTCATGTAAGTTGCTAATATATGAAGTAATTATGAGTGATTGAATGTTGGGAAAAATGGTTAATGTCCGCAATGTTACGGAAATCTTCTCTTCGTCGCAAAAGTTAAAAGGAAGGAGTCGGCCCACCGTTCATTTGAAGACCCACTATTGTGCGGAATCCGCGAAGAGAAACTCGGAAAAAGAAATGGGTTATTTGAGTTTAAGTTGAAGGAATGGTGAACGTTTCGCCGGAGGAGGCATGCGGCCGACCGCAGCTGAAGTTGACGAAACTGTGCTCGTTCCACCTTTGGAGGCGTTTAGCAGCGACTGTTGAACTTGACGCAATCGTAGACGTTCCGCCTTTGGAGGCATGTGGCAAACTGCTGTTGAAATTGAAGGAATTGTGGACGTTTCGCCATAAGAAGCATGAGGTGAACTGCAGTTGAAGTTATCGAAACTATGCTCGTTTCGCCTCCGGAGGCGTTGAGCTAACTGCTGTTGAAGTTGACGCAATCATAGACGTTTCGCCGTAAGAAGCGTGAGGCGAACTGCTGTTGAAATTGAAGAAATGTGGACGTTTCGTCTCAGGAGGCATTCGGCTTACTGCATTTGAAGTCACCATGGCGGACGTTTCGTCTTAGGAGACATGTTGCTAACTGCAGTTGAAGTTAATGGAAATATGGAAGCTTCGTATGAGAAGAAACTGTAGCTAATGTTGACGCTTGGAAGCAACCGTAACTCTGGCTTTCCACGTACGTTATCGGAGGGAGCGTGCGCAGCTCTTGGGTCTCACGACGACCGACACGAGCAACATGTCGCTCTCGTAATTCTCCCTCCAGGCCGGTAGTGTTCGGGTGGTTTCGGGTTACCAATGGAGACGGACCCCCATTGTTGCAAGCCATCTCGTCAGCCACCTGCTTCTTTCCCCCCCAAACAACGCCCTCTCCTCTCATCCTCGTCTCCCATCTTCCTCCCCCGTCTCCGCAGAACCCTAATGGTGTATGCGTCCCCGGTGAGGAACGCGATGGTGCGTCACCACGAGATTTTTTTTAAGGAAGTCCGAGGGAGAAATCACCACTTTAACAATTCAATGAATACTGCCCTATTTTCAATAAAACTGTGTCATCTTTCTATTGATGCCAAAATATCAACCATTTATGTCTCTATTTTTCGAGATATTTGCCAAAATATATTTGGGTTTTCCATGGGATATGGAGCGGCTGTTCACTCCAGTGGGACTTAATTTTGAAAATGTGATAATTCTGGATTCACGGATAACGTCATAAACATTACGGCGAGTTAATCGTGCAATTGATTGATTAGGTTTTGGTAAAAAATATATTGATATAAATACTTACCGTTATACCTTTTATGAAATTTCTGAATAAACTTTTGGTCGTAAAGAGGTTTTCTGCGTTCACGCGCGCTCATTTAATTAATTACTAAGTCGTCAACCACTGGAAACAGAGTTGACGATGTAAATCATGTGAGGCACCGAAACTGGTCACATTGGTTAATATTTCTCTTCGAAAAACTGCAAAGAGGTCTTCTTTTGTCTCGTACAAGTTCCAATACATCTGTCCTGAGGCAATATAATTAATATGTATCTATTTCTGTATTTTGTTGTCCTCGACTCCTCATATATTTTCCATCCCTTCATTCTGCCTTTTCCTGTCTGCGTCGTGTTTACTCTACGCGCTTCCCTCTTCCTCCTTCAGCACGATATTACACCGAAGGACCCCTTCCAGCCACCTTTGTGCCCGTTTCTAATTTCTATCGTCAGCTTCCTTTCCCCTCTTCTAAATCTCCCTGTTTTTCTTCTTTTCTGTCCCACTTTATCCTTTCCACCGTTCACTCCACCATCCATTAAGCTTCCACTTGGCACACACATTCCTTCACGTAGTATCCATTTTTCTGAAACATTTGAGTCGGGTCATGCAACCTACACTCAATATCAATGTTCAGGCTGATCTTTCCGTATTGGATGGTGGTGGAGTAAAATTATGTATTGAGATATTGAAATTTTACATCCTCACTCATATAATCTTATTTTTTATATTTCTAGGTATTTTTTTCACGTGCTGTTTGCATTCATCCTTGTGGGGCTGCTTAATGGTCTAGTCATCTTTCCTGTTCTCCTATCCCTCATTGGACCATCTGCTGAGGTAAGCTTGCGTAGTCTATTTATGTGTTTGCAAACTTTTCATCACAATCTAATACAGTAAGTTCTCGGTAGGTGTCGTCTCGATTTAGGTCTGACTCGATGTTACTTCCGTGCTGACAAGGGTCGTTGGAAAATTTTTCCTACTTTAATTCTAATAAAATAGACCGAATATGCTTATGCTTGCGTCTTTTGAATAATCAGACGTAATCATCATGTCTGAAATAGCTGTTTTTTCTAGATGAATGCAAAAAACGAATTTACAAATTAATGCCTTGATTTATCTTGGTATTTAAGCGGTCACGAATATCTGGATCCGTTTTACATTGTTTCGACTTACACCGCTCTTCTTCAACACTCATATCCGACGTAAATGGAGAACTTACTGCATCTAAATCAGACTTATTTATTCCTTTCTAACCGTAGAAGTGGAAATCAAAAAAATTACCAAGGTTTTTGCTTTGAAGCCATTTTGCCCTATGTTATTATTCTCTTTATGTAATTGATGAGTTTCAATTTAGTACAAAGGTGTTTTCCTGTGGAAGGGTCCTATTTTTCATTATTTGCTGCTCTGTCAGTTTTTAACGGGTGAATTCAGTGATTTTTCCCGTACAAAATGTCTTTTTTTGCTGGTTGACTATTTAAAGTCTGGGATTCTTTGTGAATGACCAGTGAGTTGATCAGGGCCTTACAACTCTTGCCCTGTTAAGTTATGTGAATTCAGATGTGCATTGAAACTTGTGTGGAGTGGTTAATTGCAAGAATACATCCGCAATTGCTTAAATGATGGATGGGAAAATTGCCCCTGCTCTAATTATTTGTCTGCGTTTTCACAATTGCTGTTCCTCAAATTGTGCAATTAAGTGCCTTGTGTAAAATGACCGTAAAACCCTATTGGGGCTGGCCTTTTATCTCAGGATAGTGCTTCGTGCAAGTTTGAAGATTTGAGATGAGCCAATCAGCTATAGGAAGACCCTTTGATTCACTCACCTTTACTTCCTCTCTATTTTAGAAAATAAATTTTCCCTCATAATTATTATTTCTTTCTTTAAAATCACTAGTGGTTAGTTTTTTAGAATTTATGGTGATAGATCAATACTTTCTTGTCAATGTTTCATTTCACTCGTTAGTTAATATATAAGATGATTATTTTAATTTGTTTCTGAATATCTCCTAAATTGTAACTCTTGGGAAATACAATCATTTAGTCTAGTAATTTGGTTGCTCATTGGTTTTTCATTGTAAATATGTTCCTATTTAATGCCATCTTATAAATATGTCCTTGACCTAGAGCTTTCTGTGCGATAATTGCATTCAAATGCATTGTTTTTGTTCTTCTTATGTAAATATCTCAGCTTGTTTTCTCTCTTTTATTTTTAACCCATAAAAATTTACTGGTGTGTTGCTTATTAAATACACTGAAAAACGGTGTCATGATGCTTTTTTCGGGAAGCCAGGCCATAATGGCATGAATAATCCTTATTTTCCTCTTCTTTGTGTTATGTTTGCATATATTTAAAAATATCTTTGTTTTGAATAAGTTCTCCAGCATCATTACTATTATGTCTTAGATTTTCGTCTTCCTTGTCCATGTTGTTTTAAATGGCACCGTGGTCAACATCATCCCTACTGTTCCCTTTTCTTCCTGCTGACATACTCACCACAATTTCCAATTTCCCTTGCAGGTTGTCCCTCATGACAATCCCGAGCGCATGTCTACACCATCACCTGAGCCTTCCCCTCTGCCAAGGCATCGTCGAGGCAGCCAGCGTGACCAGGACAGGTCGTGGGGGTCGTCGAGTGGGCACATATCGTGCCACGGCAGCCGGAGGGCCCCAGCACCTATCCCCCTGCACAGGAGGGAGCCATCCCTCACCACCATTACTGAGGAGGCCTCATGGAACTCGGCGGCGAGCAACCAGGGGCTGGGGGGTGGGGCCATGTCAAGTGATGGGCAGCAGCAACAGCAAACCATATTGGTCCAGCCAGAATTGGTACTGGAGACGACGACTACGACGTCATATCACCATCCACCTTCAGGGCGACCGCCTTCGCCTTCAAATCCACAGAACAAGGTGAGTTTCCATGACTGCAGCTGTCATTTCAGAAGACTAGTTTCAGAACCAGACCAAAGATTCTGGGTGAAGTCCTCACATGCTTGTCCTGAGATCTCACGTTCTACTTATGCTAACTCCCAGCATGTGGTTGTTTCTGTAGTATTCTGGTGATTTGGCCATTGTAAAACCCAAAAAGCCTTCACCATGCAAAATGAACTGAGTTTTTTCTTCTTCCAAAGGATTAAAAATGTCCAGCCCCTTAATTTTCTGGTTACTTAACTCAGCTTCAAGTGTTAGTGCTCACAGTGCTAAAATATCATTACAATAAGATGGCCATGAATACAGCACTTGAGGGAAAAGTGATGGGAGGATCATATATATTGTTTGATTGAGGTGTGTTCTCCAAAAGTCAAAAGTATGGTAGACTTGTATGGCAAAGTTGTGTTGAAAATTGCCTTTGGGGATGTAAAAAAATTTCTGTAATTTTTTTTATGCTTGAGAAAAAATTTTTGAAATATTTGATGGTCAACTATATATTTCTGTGGGTGAATTTTTATAGGTCTAGCGAGTAAATTTTACTTATCATAAAACTTTTATTATTCATTGCAGGGAAATCAGCAGCATTCAGAATGCTCATCATCAGTCTCTTCGTCGAGTGAAACTTCAGGTGCAGCCCATACCCCTCCTCCGGGTCAGTGTAGCACCACAACAACATCTACGTCTTCTGTGCCACATGTCACAACAACAAAAGTTACAGCCACAGCCAAGGTGAAACTGGAGGTTCACGGACCCCTATCAAGTGAGTAACTCCCTATTATTTTCTCCACTTGAGTGCCTTGAATTTTGTTGTATGTACTCTTGTGAGGCGGTTCAAGTGAGATATCTCCTGACGTTCAATGAATCTGGTGTCATCACAAAGAAAAGGACCTCATCTTCCCAATGGTATCAAATGATTTGTCATTCATTGCACTACCTTTTGAGATATCTGTCAAAAAAATAGAATCCATATTCCTTGGGATGTGGCTTGGCTGTGCACTCAGAAGAAAAGTAAAAAAAAGTGGAAGTTTCTGTGTACAGATCACATCAGAATGTTGTTTTTTCTCAATTCTTTTGGTAAATAAATATATGTATGAACTTTAATACTTTTATTGTTTTAATTTTACCTTTGGTTTTGAAGACATTTAGACAGGGGCAGTAAAAGGTTAAAAACATTATTTAAATACAATGAATGAATGAAATGTACTTCTAATTTTCCCCTTAAAATGCTAATCAGTCTTCTGAATTTTTTGGGGCGTACTAAATTTTTCATTAGATAATTGTTCCAGTACTTTTGGTGATGCCTGTGAGTCTTATGTTTTTGATTATGCTCTGTGGAGTATTTTTGTCACCTTTGTTGGTCTCCCAATTCTTCAAGAGATGTTGGTATACTTTTTGCTCAGGCTGATATCACTGTCCATAATTCTCTATCAACTCAATGTTCATGTTGAATTTGCATATTTAACTGTATTCAGTGGTATGTCAAATGGAAAAATCATTGAAAAAGGGCTGATGTATGCTTAGAAGTATTTGATCGTTAGACCTAAGTTTTTTGTGTGGATTTGCGTCTAGGCGTCATGTCTCTAAATTTCAACATTACTCCCTCCCAGGTAGCGTAGAGAGAGAGCCTATAAGAGTGAGACGGTATCGTGATCACACATCTGGTACAGATTCATCCTCAGATGCAGGTTCCGGAAAATACTCCTAGTGGTAAGTACAAAGACCTTTACTCTTTTTGACTGAAATCAGTAATATGCTTGGTGTTACTATGGTTTTTTGAATTTGCTTCATGACTTTAAATCCATAATGTTTCCTGGAATGTTTATAATGAAGTTAGGATATAATTTTTGAATTTTTCTGTTTTAAATAATATTGTAATGTTACTAATTTTATTTCGATCTCTTTTGTATTCCAATTTATCATTTGTGGGTTTTTGTTCTAATTTTGAGTCTATTAAAGTTAGTAAACTTATTTTTTATGCTTCTTGTTACATGTATTTGTCACTAAATTTGAGCTACTAACTTTTCCTGTTTCTCTAAAAATGAAGAGATTCCTGAAACATACCTTGCCCTCGAAAAACTTTACAATCAGATTTTGTGAATACATTCTTGGACAATAATTTATGGGAGTGTAATCTTTTTAATGATTTGTTTTTTATATCTCTGAGCATGAGTACTGACTTGAACATCTCTTTCTATCATTGCAGGGTCCCATGCCGAGAAGACTTCTTTCATTTATGGTGCTATGTTACCAATCCCTCATTTGTTGGGTTATATCAGGATTATTTTCAATAGCAGCTTTTCTCTACAGTATCAAAACTCAATCAGTATTCAAGAAAGGGTTGGGGAATCCCAGTACAGTGTTGGTGTTGCCGTGCTATTCTCTCTTTGGGAAAATTAATGAATGTGTATTGACCCTTTGTGCCGTACTTCAATGAGCACCAAAAATGATGACAGTATTCTGCTTAAATATTGTGCATTTACTATTGCAACGCATAGTCAACTGTGGTGATTAACTTCTTTGATGAACTTCGAGGATGATGGAAGAGAGTCATGAAACTTCCTTGGTGTTGAGAAGTCATGAATACTAAGTGAAAACCCTACAACTGAAAGTACCTGTCTGGCCACCTACATTCACGTGTTGGTTGTGCCTCTGTTTTTTTCTTACTCATAAATGTACCTATACCTAAAGAAAAATGCACCCCAATGAATGTTACAGTGTCCCTCCTTAGGTTAATGAGACCCATGCAGGTTCGAGTGTCGTAAAATAAAAACGTATCCATTTGGAACCACAGAAACTGATGTCATGTTTTCTGTTAATGTTCCACTTGGTGAATCAATCAATCAAGATTTTTGACACCTGGGGTCCATTTCTCAAAGGTCATTGCACTCTTCACAAGTTCTCAGAGCTCAGTGGTAATGGTCCTCCTGATGAGGAACTTTCCTAGCATGCATTTCACAGGTCTTCTTTTTTTTATTAGAATATCATAAATTATACACACAATTTTATTGATTGTGGCTTTGAGAATTGGACCTTGGAAATGAGTGGGTCGGAGGTTATTATTATCACACAAATATCCATTTGCTCATCACTGTTTTTTTTGTCACTTGTCTGTCTCATAGAAATCATACCCCTTGTGAATTCAATATTTATGTGGTTGTTCATATATTTCCATGAAACTCATTGTATTTATACTGAATGACATTGTGCCAGTTTGTGTATTTTGTAAAATATTATGGGTGAAAGCCACTATTTATGTGCTGCATGGCAAGTATGTCATTTTAAGTTAAATGAAAATTGTAAAAAGTGTACAAATTTTGTAGAAGGCTGATTTGTAAGAAAGTTTTAAGTAAATAATGTAAGTATATTTGTCCTGCATAATATTTTATTTTCTATGTGAAAATAGTCCTATGAGAACAAAGCATAAATACCTCTTTTTAACCTATGAGTATTCAAGGACAATGAATGTCTTGTAGTTAATGAATAAAGACAACTCAAAGTAATACGTGATGGTTTTAAATTATTTCATCCTGGACCTTAATGTCTCTGCAATGTGAATATTTTCTCAATGAGTGTGGAATCTCAGAAAACAGTATTGTTTCAACCCAGTCCATGCCAGTAGGAACAAGCCACCAGCAAACGTGCATCTTACCTTCAATGAGACAAAGGCTGGCATTCTGAATGGTTAGTGATCACGCTTTTCATCTGAATTGCATCTAAAAGTGCCATAAAAACATTTTTGGAGAAACACTGCCTTGAGACACAATTATGGGAATAGAATGGTTGCTTCTCATTTTCAGAATAGCAGCCAATGGCACTAGACTATAGTTCAATTAATATATTATCTTAAACACACCCATGAATATCAATCCAGTGTTGTGACCTGGATATTAATGGTTGAGTTTCACTCTCTTCAAGATGGAATCAGTTGGATTTCCTCTATTTTTAAGCATTCATTCACTAAATTTCTCTTTTGTATGCTATTTGGAAGATCTCAGAATAGCCAAAGAGAAACGGTCTTGGAAGTATAACCTTTCACTTTCATTGACATCAATCGTCACCTGGCCGAAAACATCAGTCTCGGTTTTGCTATATAATCGCCCAGTCAGTGGTCAGTTGGACCCTGTTGGGCCAAGTGGGTCATTTTGGTCCATGGTCATAATTCAGGTAAGCCATGTAACCGATATGGATGAGTCGAGGTGTGGGCCATCCATCCATGCCTGTACCACAATTTCTCTCCTTCCCAAGACATGGTAACGTTCTTGTTTGGATTTTCAAGATGCACATTTAGGGTTCCTTTCATGAAATGATCAATTACTTAATTTAAATAAACTTTCATTTTCCTTTCAAAACCTCTTTGTGATTATTCGATCCTTGGCCCCCAGGGCAAGAATCCACAACATAATTAAAAGTGTGATCGAGTCCTGTCTCGCATACGGGATCATCCATAACACCAGTTCCATTATTTTTCTCTTATTGGTCCACTTCTATCACTTAAATAGTACTCAGTAAATCTTTGTCAGAAACAAAATAGCTTTAGATATAAAACTGGGATCAGAAGAATGAAATTATCCGAGTGGAACATTAATGAAATTTCAGTCAGCTGGACTGTAGCCTTGGAGGCCACTGACACGCCATGTCTTCTGCTGTCATCATGACTTCATGAATCTCTTAACACCTTCAATTCTGTTCAGCTTTCTGAATATTTACCCTGGCACTGATGTTTTGTTCTTCTTTGCAGTGTTTTTGAATCGGTGACAGCATTTTAACACATATTTGTGATTTTTATCAAACATTTTTAATTTTTTTTATAAATTTTTTTTAAATTTGCCCCAATTTCAAGACATAAACTGTGAGTTAGTTGCTTGGTTATGTAACCTAGCTAAGCAGGTTTCACATGAATTTCATTTTATCAACCAATCAAACTAAATTCGATTTCAAATTAGTTCTCTGTATTCACATATTTTTAAATCAAGAAGTAACGTATCCGTCTCTATCAAGAGTAAAATTCTACCACCACTCTATTTATGCCTCATTACAAGTAAATATCGCAATTTCAGGTAAAAATGTGGGAAAATCCATGGCATGGATGGAAGTTTCTGGTTCTACTGAGTGGCCCAGCTACTCCACAAATGCTTCTATCAGTATGAGGCTGAAGAAAGAAATTTTGCTCATGCCTGAACATACATACATTGACTTTCAGTAATAGTCTCGGGCGTCACTAGGTGGATTGTGGAAAAAAGTGTGGAGTATGATGTTGTTTTCATTAAGAATGCTTGACCATTGCATTGACTTGCACTTGGCCAGCACTGCGTGCCTTGAATCCAAGGCATTGTTGTTGAGAGTATCAACCACTTTACTGCAGGAGAAAAATAGACAATTGCCCACATGCAAAGTAGTGTATGTTCATTTTGTAAAAATTTCCTATTTACAGTCTAAAGACACTATTTTTCACGATAAAATTTCCAAATATAATGAATCCTAAACACTCATTCCTACCTAATCAGTATAAATAATATTTATATGAGAAAAGCATTTTGTATTCAGTGTATTGTCTTCTTCCTGTATCCTCACATGAGGTGTATTACAACTGACGATATTTACCACAATGCTTGTTGTGCAATAGATGAGTAAAGATATTACTATTATTATTGGTAAAAGGACAACACTTACCCTGACAATCTTAGCACAGGATACCTGGAATAAGCTGTGCTTTGCAGACTGCAAAGCTTTGCGGCAAGCGGTAACTGAGGTGGTGCTTGACTGATATGACAAGGCATATTTTAACTAGATATGTGTAGATTACTGTAATTTTTATTTGGCTTAAATTATACTGTGGTAAATTATGGCAATTTTCTGGTAATTTTGAATTTTCTGCAATTAATTGCTAATAGAGGATTTGATAGGAAAGCCGAGTGCAATAGCAAGTTAACAGCAACTAAACCAATGCAATTGTTCCATTAATGAATTAGAAATAAAGGAAATTTTAAAGTAAGTGTGGTAGCCTGTGCTATCCAGCACTCTTATGTTTGGTATGAGAAATTTTCATTCAAACTGTTGAAAATAATTGCCCCTTAGATATTCCACTACATAGTAAAAATATTCCACAAATGAGTTGCATTTGTCTTAATTTATAATTAATGTTGAATCCGTATATTTAGACTCGGCTTGAATTAATATATTAGGAATACAATCGTATGAAAAATTTCTGAGACGGAGGTGAATATTTCCGAAAATTATGGTAGTGGTCTGGAGCTGCAGTAAATAACATAAAATACCATGGCAATTTATGAAAATTACCACAGTAATTTTCAAAATCTCTAACTATAATGCATTGTAAAGGCAGCATAAAATGACACCACAACGGTCAATACCTTGCATTCAAAATCATGGACACTATATTCCATTATGTGGTGAAAGGTTGCACCTATAAGGTAGAGTGATAAGATTATTACCATGGTGGTAATGATGAATCATAGCATATAATTAATCCATATGGAATCATATGAGCCTGTCTCTTTTACCTTAAAGGAACCTCCATAATATGCTAAAAAAGAGCGTAAGATGATTTCATATCTTAGAATTTGCATAAACATGTGACATGTGAAAATCGAGGATAAATTTTGGCAGTAATTTCTGTGAAATAGTTCTGAAATGTGGGAGGAATCAGCAAGAAAAGATGGTACTCCAGATGAGTGAAATTTATTGAAGACAGTAAGATAGATATTTATTTCACTGTGGCGACTACCCAATTACAATGAGTATCATTCATCAAATAAAAATTCAAGACATAAAAAAATGGCATAAGTAGGTAAATGAGTAAGCAGGTTCATGTACTTCATTCAATATCAATGAACAAAATACCATAATTTTTCAGGATTATGACAGTTCACACTGCAGTGTGGTAACTTGTTGAGGTATTGCATAATTCTATTCAAAGGAGAGACATAGTTAACAGTTCCCACTACAAAACTTAGCATTGAATATTATTGTAGCTCTTGTATTTAAAGCAGAAACATTAGAAGTGGAGAAATTCTACCACCTAATGTTGAACAAGTGATATGACCATTGCAAATATTGAAAATGAAGACTTGTAGGTCAGAAGAAAAGGGACTTATAAGCAGTGGTAAAATATCTAATACCTAGGTATATCATTAAATCATCATGAGGAACTTTATATAAATCAGGTATTGTGCAAATAAATCTAAAATAAATATATCTAAGAAACTTATACTGTACTTTTTCCAAGATATTTATATGTTTTTTATGATACAGGCTCCAAATAATGCCATTATGCTCCTAAATAAGATGTACCAGACTTCAGGAAAGCACCTTTAGAGCATAAATATCATTTAAGCATTTGATTTAGCGAATGATACAACCCAAAATTTTAAGAGATTTTTGAACGACATTTTCAATATAGGAAACAAAGGTAAGTCCAGAACAAAGGGTATTCCTAAATCTGAAATAAGGTTAGACGATAGGAAACTTCTAGTAATAAAAAGATGTTGGATAGCATGAAAGCATTAACTTCATTGCTACCAAGACGAATGGAGGCTTTAGCCACTTGAGTAATGCAGTGGTAAATCTAAATATGATGGAAAATATGACCCCTAAAATAATGCAATACACCAAAAACTCATGTTTGGAGAGATACTATGTGATATTTGTGTTGCAGGTGGTGCAATAATAAGCCAGTCTTTAAAGTCAGTATCTTTACTTTTTATGGTGAATATGGTGAACTTTCATCATGGCTGATTCAGACTTTTTGCAAATCATATAAGTATATGTGGATGCTTCACTAAAAAAAGAATTTTTGCAATTAAAGTGACTTTTTTGCATAGAATAATGTGACATACTGTAAAATAAAATGGAAGTTTTCATTCTATAAATGGATATAAGTGTTGCTTAATCATGATTGCAATGGCTACACCATGACATCAGACATAAGTAACAGCATCTATTACTGCCAATCTTAAAGCATTAAAAAATTAAGATCTCGACCATTTTTCTGTATGGTTTATACTTCTAAGTCATTGATGTTTTTGTTCTAATGTAAGTAGAACCACAATGCATGTGCACAACATTTTAATAAAAGACCATTTGTCGATAATTGTTTATTAAATTAATCTCATCATTATCAATCAGTTAATTTTTTCCAGATTTTGTTTCTACACCGGCGTATCAAATTCCGGAAACGTTCTTACAATTCCTACTATCCTTACAATTCTTACTACCAATTTTCGAATTTTGCGCTTCGAAAGCTCTTGTGCTGCTCTGGGGCGCAAGGGAGCACGGGCATGGGGATAACTACAGATCATACACAAACCACATAAAGGTCGAGTTGCGTCAACCCACGTGTTGTTTATGTTAGGGTGTAAGAACGGATAGAAGAGAATTTATATATACATATTTTTCTTTCAATTATCCGAGTAATATTTAAATTATCCTTAAGTCTCGCATTAGCTATGGATATGGTTTATTAGAACTGAGTTGACAGCAGCGCAAGTTCGGGATTACAATGCCTAAAGTTAAAAGCGAGAAGAAAGCTAGGCTTCACAATGAGATTGCGAAGCAAGGTATATTATTTAATAAGCAGTTTGGACAGCACATATTGAAAAATCCCCTGATTATTCAGGGGATGGTGGACAAGGCAGCCATCAGGTCTACTGACGTCGTTTTGGAAATTGGTCCTGGTACAGGAAACTTGACAGTCAAATTATTGGAAGTTGCAAAGAAAGTTATTGCCTGTGAAGTGGATACTAGGTAATGTTGTGAATTACTTCTTAATTATCCGAGAAAATGTCACTCTTTAGCTCCGTTGTTAAGCATATATGCGGGATGTTTTATTCGTGAAAATGTTAACTTCATTATGGGACTTCAAAGTGTCTTCCTCTATATCCTTAAATATAAATTTACAGCGTAATTTGGCGTCAAAAAATCAACATGTTTACGCTTAGTAATTATTTTATTTCGCAGGTTGGTAGCCGAACTATTAAAGAGAGTGCAAGGCACTCCAATGCAGCCAAAGTTGCAGGTGATGGTAGGGGACGTATTAAAAACAGAATTGCCGTTCTTCGACGTCTGTGTGGCAAATATACCTTACCAAATATCATCTCCTTTAGTTTTCCGCCTTTTACTCCATCGGCCGTTTTTCAAATGTGCAATTCTTATGTTTCAAAGGGAGTTTGCTCAAAGACTTGTGGCTAAACCTGGTGATAAATTGTACTGCAGGCTATCAGTGAATACTCAGTTGCTGGCGCGTGTTGACATACTTATGAAGGTAATATGACGAGTGTACTTTTGGAAAAACTTAAAGTCAGTTTAAGGGTTTATTGGCTTGCTTTGCAAATGAATTATTATACTCTATGCATACCAGAAAATCGGAGTATAATGTTCCTGGCTCCCATAGTTTGGCTTTGAGTGCTTTTTCATTCATTATTATTGAAAGTTCAATTATCTCTGGAGTGAAACATTGTTCCTTGATAGTAACTTCCTCATGGTGTGTTCGTCTCATTGTTGGAATTGCACTCTCAAATAAATAGAATAACTTGTATAAGCTGTCAAAATAGGAGCCCCTTGAATTATCTCGGGAGACATATTCCTAGCTTTCTTTTGAAAGTTAACATTTTTTAGTGGTCACGACTACGTAGTGATACGAATTTCTTTTTGTGGTTGACAGTGGAACATAAACTCAGTGTTTAGACTGTAGACTGCCTTGTGTACGATGGTCAGATGGGTCAGATAGCCCAATCTTGGCTACCAATTATGTGCTCTTTGTGCCGTTTAAGTTTTTATATCATCCAGTTAGGTGCTAGATGTGCCAGTGGTGCGTTTTTTCAATGATGCTTTGGTTCATAAAATTTTCATTGCTTCACTTAATGTGCTCTAGGTTTCAGTTACGATCATTTGTGTCTATATCCCCATGTTGTTATGACTTGCCTTCATTTAGCTCACAGAGGTCACTCCATCAAAAATCCTAATGGATTTCATACTTGTGTGACTCCCTTGTAGTTTCAGTGTATGTGTAGAAACTGGGGGAATATCTTTCTTCGATTGAAATTGTTATGGAAATGGCCAGTAAACCTGTAATGAATAACAAATCATATAAAATTTTATGCAATCAAGTGTTTGACACCACTTAAAAGTAAGTGTGTAAATAAAAATATCCCATACATTTACTTGTATTTCTCATTTCCAGGTTGGTAAGAACAATTTCAGACCTCCTCCCAAGGTTGAGTCATCAGTGGTGCGTTTAGAACCACGCAATCCACCACCACCCATTGACTTTAGGGAGTGGGATGGCTTGACTCGGACAATTTTTGTCAGGAAAAACAAAACTCTGTCAGCCATTCTCAAGCAAACGGCTGTGGCTATGATGCTGGAGAAGAACTACAGAGTGCATTGCTCAATCACAAATAAGGTTTGTAGTGTATTTCCTGATTTAGCTGCTACATGAAGTAAAATGTAGTGGTACAATTTTGGTTTTCAGTGCATGAGATAAAAAATGTCAGCAAGTTTTTTGGTGTCAAAGTCCTTAATTGGCAAATAACCTCTGTCACTGATCTGTGGTTTTAGGAGATTGAAATACAAAGAGCTATGCAGCCACTTGTTTATGCGTGAATGTCAAAATTGTCTATGCTATTAGTTTCTTTCCATTTCATATCAGGCAAATTCTTGAGAGCTTTGTCAGATGATCATCATAGATTTCTTTGGAAAATGTTTATAATGTGCCTTCAATTAATGAAATACTCTTTTATGTATTCAAAATAATTTCACCTTACTTTACCTGCAAATGAGACCTGAAACTGGAAACCCCACACTCAAACTGAATTAGGTTTTTGACCTAACCAACAACTTGTTGCTGTCTTCATCTGCCTTCTATCCATTCTTCATTTGCTTTAAGTATTATGATGCCCTGCTTAGTGTAGTCCTACCAATGAAATCTTGGTCTTTCCCAGTAGTCTTTATCTCTTGACATTACATGTTAAGCCATTATAAGGGTTGAATAGTTAATATACAACCTGTCCTGGACACATCCAATCCTTCTCAACCTTCTGTATTTTGTCAATGCTATATCAGGATCTGTTTGTACTTCTCTCTATTTTTTATTTTCTACAGCCCCCCTTCTGCACCATAGATTGTTCTAATGACTTTGTTTTCACAAGTCATATGTATCTTCTTTCCAATTATTTGCTTAAAATCACTCATCCTTCCAGTACCACTGGTTGTGTTATGATTTTATATAAAATTTATTTAGTTTTCCTTAAGAAGATTCAACTTCCTAAAAGCTTTTACGAAGTCCAATAGAAGCTGTTGGCAATCAGGGCTCTAGCATGTATCTCTGTTTCTTCATTATTATCTTTATGTATTTTGAGTCCCAAATATTCAAAATGTATGAATCTCCTGAGGTATTGTTTTTCAATTGGCAATTCTCGTTCTTACCCTTCGTTCCTACCTGTCAATAGGTACTGCATGTTGTAATCGTATACCTTTAGTCTCTCATAGCGTATACCTTTTTGGCGTGTGTTATTAGTTCTTCAGTGATGCTTTTTTATGTCTTAGTTTTCTGCCAGCAATGCGACTTCATCTGCTAAGGCTAGGAGGTTCACTTATGTACCTACAATTAAGCAGGTATTCGACATTTTATGTATTTCCCTGTTCGAGGGCTAGATTGAAAATCAGAGATAATAGACCATCCCATTGTCACAATGCAGCGCTAGCATCAAAATTTTGTGTTCTCTTGGCTAATTTTCCCTTGCATTTGGATTCTCACATACATATCACTACCATCTTTTCAAGTTTTTCTGGAATTACATTTATTCATAAGGACTCTCACAATTTTTCATGATCTCTACCATCTGCCATTTTGAAATCTGTAAAGAGTAAATGAGCCTTCTTGTCATAATTCCTATATTGAGACACAACTTGTTTGAAAATGAATATTTGATCTGTAATTGATCTGCCTCTTCTGAAGCCTGCTTGATAGTCTCCTAATAACTTTTCTGCATAATCAATTAGTCTGCAATGCACAATTTAAGGGAAGATTTTATATCTGGTGATTAATAATGAAATTCCTTTATCTAATAGCAATCTAATTTGTCTCCTTTTTATTGACTGGCACCACAATTGCTATTGGGCCATTCCATATCAGTTCATCTAGGCCCTGACACCAACCATCTCAGATTTTGGTGAAACATACTAATAGGTAGAACACAACTTTTGAAAGGATAAAACATACTTGGTATGTTATGCTATGCAAACTACGCCAAGTTTATCTTCTCTATCTCCGCTCATCTTTTTAAACTGTGACTTAAAGTTTCGGTGAAGCTGCAGTTTTTCCATTTGTTAGGCCTCTGTGGATGCTTATTCCTCCTGAGGAAAATTAATGTACCCATCTCATTTATTTCTGAATTCTTGTGAAAATTGGCAGTTTCATCAAAGAAACCACGAGAATTACAGAAAAAATTGAGTTATATTCTGATAAATTCTCAAAACACCATAGTTGCATAGGATGTTCTAAGGTTTTTCTGAAAAACAATGTGCTATAAACAATCATCTACCAAAGGCTGTTTGTAAATCTGCGGAAACTTTTTTCATGTAATCTTCAAGTTATTTCCCACCAACTCTGAAGATAAAATTCATAGCATTTTGCTTGCTTTCTGAGATTTAAAAAATGTGAATTTCTCATTTTTGATAATCAGCATCAGGTCTAGCCACAATTACTGAAAAGAAACATGTAACTGATCTGCATTCCATATTTATTTATTAAATTTTCATTGTATATTAGTAAGAATGTATGTGATATTAAACTTTCAGAAATACAGGACCTGTTCCTTTCCTGAGTGAGAAAAGGAAATAGAACTAATTTCTTGAGAATTTTAAGTGTGATATTTCTACTGACATTTATTGTAGATGACACACATGTAGTCTTTGATTTTATTGCATTGAGAGAACTTGCTTTTGTCTTAGTCTCAACCATCACTTATTCTGCATCTCTTTATCGCAGATGACAATCTCTAGTCTTCTGTGTAAATTTGATAACCAGTGGTTTGCAATCTGTCTTTTTCTGGGAGGTTTTATATGCATTCTTCCTGAACCTTTTGTTGTAGGAGTTTCCACTTAGCAAATGATATTATTGACTGGAGCATAACAAATATCTTCTTTCTCTTAAGGCCAGTTAAATGTTTCAGGTCCATAAGGATGCATACATTTTATTTTTGCATCACATTAATCAACATGTTTGGAAATAATCAATCCAAAAAAGTCAGTGATTGTCATATAAGCTTGCTACTTGTGAGTTTGTGCCATATTTACCGCACCCATTGGCTTTCTCTGGAAATTGTGAATTGAACTGAAATCTCTGGCAATAATTTTTTTTGGAAATGGTGACATCTTTTAGACAATGGAATGAAACTATGAAAACTGAATACCTGGGTTTGTTTAGGTTTGTGATAAATTGGTTTCTAGCTGTTGTCAAGTTTGTGATAAATGTTCTTTTATACATCAAAGAAGTACGTTTGTGTTATCCACTCTGAACAGGTACAGAATTCCAAAAACTTTGTCAACCGAATTGATTATATTTCCAGGATCACGTTGGAGACTTAAAATTGTGATGATTTATTTCACTGATGCACCTATTCCATCAAAGGGTGATTTACTATGGCTGGTGGAAAAAAGGACCTACAATCTTATAAATCAGGGTTTTGAAAGTTTTTGCATTTCTTATACTGTCCGGTGCATCCATCATGGAAAAAGAGTGACACTTTTCTCCTAAGGGCATTTTTCCTTTAAGAATTGGCATCATTTGTTGGGTTTCTTATGCAAAAGCCACATCATGTTCCAAGTCATATGAAAAAGATACATATACTTGATAAAACTTGTCTTGTTGCTGACTACAAGAGTAAATAACCACTGGATGAAGGGAACAATTGTCTTGAGTCCAATGGTAACCTTGAACCTCATCTTGGATTATATAATGAGTAGTTATCTCGGAAATACAGTAGAACAATGACTTTATTTGGCTGGAGGTTGGTTTTCAGTTCTGATATTTTGAGATTTGGTTGTAGAAGAATATGAGAGGAGTTTTTCAAGACTCTCCAATAGAGTATTTATCAAATGTCACAGTTAATTTGGCCTATTTCAATCTGTTGTCCTTTGGCCTATTTCAACCAATGCACTATACATTGTTTTGTCTACTTGTTCCCATTCTTCATATTTTTTAGTAGGTGTTTCAGTAGGGTTTTTTCAGATGAGCATTTTGTCTGGATCTTAACGTGCAATCTCTTCTATCCTTTGAACATGCAAAGTAATCAGTCATGTCATTATATGTCTCCTAAATGGAACACGGATGAAGAGGTACAGTCTGATGAATAGCATGGAAACATACAGAATGTGTACCTGAATAACCTGCCAATACTCTGCATTGGTCATTACAAACCATTTTAAAAACCTACTCTTTCACGTGGTTACTCAAATTTACATCTACATGCTACCCTGCAAGCTGCCACATGGGCAGATGGCAGGGTGTGTTAGGACACCAGCTGTGTAAAGATGTGCGGGATAAGGTTTTGGGAGGTGAAATGCTGACGTGTATTTAGTGCAGCTCAGTTTTTATTGTGGTCGCTTATTGTGTGTGGAAAGAACAAGTTTTTGTACCTATCTGTTCGGCAATGTATCTCTCTTATTTTATCACTTCTGTCAGACCTAGAGATGCAGTGAGTTGTCGTGATAATATTCTCTTTGTCTGTATGAAACACACCAGTTCTGAATTTCCCAAGCAACCTAAGCCTAGCATGTAGCCTCAGTCTCTAGGGGCTCCCACCTTAATCCATTTAAAACTATACATTTGGATGAAAGCATTTTTGGATGTGTATTAATTTATCTTTCTTCCTGTTTGAGGCTTTCGCAGTGCTGGATTGCAGTTCTCTCCATTGTTTTCGGGTTAGCTGCGTCAAGTTTTGATGCAGACTTGGAAACTTGACGCAGATTGTAAGAAACTTGACGCAGCTAACCCGAAAACAATGGAGAGAACTGTTATCTTTCTTCCCTTGCTTAATTGGGGGATACTCTTAATGCTGATAAAAGAGTGGTACCTTGGCAATTGTAATTTGATCCAACTTTCCTTTCCTTGGATCTGCTACAGCTATGATACCTTTTTTTGCAGCAGTTCCCTTGCTTGGCAGACAGCATATTCTCTTACAGCAAATTCTTTTTTCCCACACTACTCCGTAGGAGCAACTGTCAGTTAATTATTGTATTTTTTCCTGCTGAGTGGTTCGTTTCACCAATTTTTATTTGTCTAAACTGATAAAAATATCCATGTCAATAGTCTTTTCTTGTATTTCTTCTGCTATTTTTTCAGTCATTCTCTGGAGGAAAGTATTTTTTCTAAGACTTTACAAACTTTGTCTTTCAAAACAGAACATGCTGAATTTCTCTTTACTGAATTAAATGGATGAGAATCAAATAATGAAACAGATATATAAGAGTGAAATGAAAGGTGATAGAGGTAGGCCGAGAAAGTTGTGGTCGAATGTGGTTGAGGAAATGCTTAGGAGGAGGAATATTAGGACTCTTAAAAACAGAAGGGCATGTATGAAACAGTGTATGGAGGTAAATGAGGCACAAGAGGTTTGCAAGGATAGGTCAGTATGGAGGCAATTATTGAAGCAGAGTTAGGTGTACAATTATTATGTATTTATGAGTGAAACTTTGTGACTGTGCCTACCCCGGAAGGGAATGGCATGATTGTTATGTATGTATGTAAATTTTCTTTTAATTGAATTAAAATTTCTATTGAATTAAATAATCTTTTAGCATATGTGTGTATACTATGTGAAGTAACTGCTTGAAGTTTCAAACGAGACTCCTATGTCCCCTAAAACTTTATTGATTTCCTGTAAAGCTTTTTCTTGACATGATTTCTTTCCAATTCTAAAATACTGTAGTGGCTTTCATCTGCTCTGTTAACCTCTGACCCCCAAATGTCTTCTTTTTCACATTGTTGGTATTTATCAACTTTTTCTTTACTATACTTGCATTGCATATATTCTGACCAGGGATTGATTTTACAACAGCAATATTATTATTATTCTTTGTACAACTTCTGATGCTTAAGTTCTTAAGGCCACTTTACAGGGTACATTTTATTGTACAAAGGAATGTATCATAGAATGTACTAGAAACTGAATGGAAATAGAGTAGGTTCTTTTTCCCGTGAAGTCATTCAGAAAATCATACAATTTTCTGCATTGAACGGTACAATTTTCCTCATGCAAGAGTTCATACATTTGTTTGTAAAACAAAATGTACCATGTAAAGTGGCCTTTCGCGAATTTCGCGTGATTTGTTTTTTTTTGTGGCACTTAAATAGATCTAAAGAAGAGACTTACTAAATTTAAATTTTTAGGGAGTATATTTTATGGTTTTATCAATCTAATTCTGGCCTATATTTAACTTCTTATAGCTTGTTTCATGCCAGCTTTCAGTGTAATCTAAAGTTTTCACTGTTTTATTCTAACACCTAGAATGTCATTGCTACAAAGAAAATGAATTTATGGAAAAGTTTCACTTCAGTCAACATTTTTCGGGAAAGGATGCTTGTTAGAACATATAACTCCCTCCTAACTTTATTGTCATTCCATCTAATTTAGGACTATTTTTAGTCTCTTTATCTCTACATTTTTCTTTTCAATATGTATTCCTTATGCCCTTCCCTCAATATAGAAGACCAGAGTATCCCTCTTAGTCTGGCCCCTACTTCTCGATGACCTGTCTGGAATGGCTAATCACCTGCCAGAGCACACAAGCTCCCCCTCACCCAATTAAGATGGTTGTTGACTCACCACTAATTGTTGCCATATCTCAATTGGCACACGAGTCTTGAAGAGGACGTCAAGTTGATTGTTAAAACTTTTTGAGCTATGTTGACCTGCTGGTAAAGCTTGTTCTGAAAAATGTTTATTTAATTATTGCTTTCTTTGATTTGTATCACTATTAGAATGTCAGTAGTTGGGCACTGATTGTAGAAGTAGCTTAATTAAAAAAGAGGAAGACTCCAGTCAAGAATGATGCATTTTATGACTGCAATCAATCCCTTTCAGCCATGAATACCTCCATAACATGGCTGGCAAAATCATAAAATATTTATATGCATCAGTGGGGAAGATTGGACGCTTGACAGAGCTAATTGATGTTTGTGGATAGCTTAAGTAGTTTTTTCTCCCTTAAATGGGTAACTTTTCATTCTTGATAACGACAAATTTTACCAGCAATCCACAATCTGTGTTTGCGTACAAGTATATGATATAAGTGAATGATTGTGACATGTATATTATCAGGAGTGGAGAAAAATAAGTATCAGTTTGTTCTTCTTATATTTATATTTTTCCTCTGCTTGAAATATCTTTCAGGTGATTCCAGAAGATTTTGACATCAAAACACTAGTTGATTCCATTCTTGTCAAGGAGGGGTTTGAAACTATGCGAGCCCGGCACCTGGATATAGATGACATAATGAAGTAAGTTCATTAAAGAAAGGGTATTAAGTAGCCTACATGTTATGAGTCTTGTCTTTTTCTTTCTTGTCTTTTTTTCTTGTCTTTTTCCAAGTTGAATTTACTCGATCTGATGCCTTCCTGGTGAATATTGTGGAGTATGGTTTCTTGGGTGCTCCACTGGGCTATAGGATGCATCGGAAACCAAGCCATTTATGGAAAAAATCAAGTCATAGATTGTTTCTGTAATTTAGATGTGACAAATTTCTTTATTTATATCCATCTCATGCCTGTATTGAGGGCAAAAGCCACCAACATACCCCTTCAACTCACGTTTTGACCTTTGTATCTTCTTAGTCCTTTTCTCACCCTCTCCTGTATGGTGGCCTAAAAACCCTAGGAGACACTCAAGATTGTTTGCATAAATTTGAGAAGGAAGTAAAATCAACTGAAGAAATTTATACACAATACTAATTTTTTAGTGAACAAACCATTTATAGCTCTAACAGAGTACATTGGAAGCGTGTCAAAATTTCATGACATGCATCAAAGAAAACTCCAGAAGTTTCATTTATATGGGCTCCACTTATCAATTTGCCAAGCATCTGCTTGAAAGTAATCATGCAAGCGATTTTATCCCAGAAATTTGGCATGGTCTCCTAAAATGTTTAAAAATGGATGCTTTGGAAGAGATTGAAATTATTGGACTATCAAGCAACCTTTGCAATGAGTTACTTTTTCCACACCCGTCCCCACTCCTTTCCGACAAAGTTTCTTTCCTCACAACCGCTTTATTATGCTCCCCTGCTTTCCCTTCCAGAAGTTGGTTTGTTTTCCAAGCCCCCCCACTTAGTTTGAGGTTACTATCAAATTGTTACTGCAAAATTCATAGTCCTTGAGAAATAACTGTGGAAAAGTGCGAAGCATCTTTCATTATTGATTCTAATTGATAAATTATGTTGCAGTTTAAGCATGTGAAATGATCTGTGGTGAGAAATTCAATGAAAGGTTAAGATAACATTAACAATTTGTCATCATTAGTCATTCTAAGATAACTAGTTATCCCTTACTAAAATTAAATAATATATTTTGAGCACTGCAATAACAAAATAACTCGAAAGGTGGGTGGATGCTGAGTTGTCTAATTTGATCTTCATCCATATAGCCTCACTTTACTTGTCTAGGGCAGCATGGAAGTCTTTAGTGGAGGAAGCATAGGGCTTCCGGTCATCTATCTAAATAAATGGATGACCTTATGCTTCCTATCACCTGGAATACTGCATGTGTATACTTTACCTTGTCACAGCCTAAAGGAGAGTGGTAGGAGGGAAATATGGAACAATAAGGGGCTCAAGCTATCGTCTAGAAAAATGCCATAAGGGTTTAGTACATACTCTGTCTAAACTGACCCATTTCCTATAGTCAGGACAAAGAACACTTTCCAGAAAGTGTTGGATGCAGGACACCTCTGGGTGGGCTTTTAAGAACTTTAGCCAGGGAGATGCATTTGTTATTATTATTTACTCTGAATTATGTTCTTAAAGTAATTGAATAAAAATAACATTTTCCTATCAATTATATCCCTCCTCAGTGCCCCCCTCAACAGAAGAACAGTGTGGCTATATGCCCTGTTTTTCAGAAGGTGATAAGAGTAACACATTTTAGTGAGCCTGTTGCATTGCGGGCAGTGATCGTGTTAATGACAAAATTCACATCCTAAGCATTAGTAAATTCTATATACCTAAAATAAATACTTGTAATGCCTGGTGGTGGATTTTCTTTAAGCGTTCTATATTTTTTTTTCAATATTTATTTTTCTTCCATTTCCCTGGTTATGCATTGTTGAGCCATGGTTTGCACCATGAATATATATTATGGATTGGGATGTCGTTGACAAAAACTGTTGTCTAGAATTCCGTAAAGAATTAACTTTTTGGAAAGTGGCACTGCCTAGTGATGAAAGGCAGAAGTTCAAATGAAAATTCAGTCGATAGATTATAAATACGCAAATAAACTCGTCTTACCGGTTTTGCCATTATTATACATTGCTTTTACTTACAAGTAATCATAATGTAGTGGATCAAAAATGTAGTACTACACGCGGGATGTAATAATACACTTTTTAAATATTGTCAGGTCTACAGATGTATTTAATTCCTGTCCAAATTTAAGTACACAAATGCACAATTAACTTCTTAGCACTTAACTTCTTCTCGCTATACGGAAATTTAATAATAATGTGAGGTGACTTCATGAATATTCCCAATGGCCATCATTGCAGTGTAGGTAAAAAGGAATGCACTTACTGCCGCCTTGAACAGATTCTTATTTTTCAATCCACGTCTCCTACTTTGGGTCCTCGTTGACGCATACCCTGTTTAGCAACGTGGTACGAAGTAAGTTCTGTTTAAACAAGACATTCTAAACTCTTTATTTTAGCCTAACGGGCTTAATGAATTCCAATTATAATCGTTTTCTGGCAAACAACATAGTCGCCACACGATGAACGTTTCATTAACCTCTTACTGATGTCCAGTAATAGATATATCCTCTCTAGCATTTAAAAAGTAAATAACAAAAATAGCAAGGAATATTCTAATCATCAATTAATTCATATCTCCTTGATCGTTATTGAATATTCACCACAGTCTTACATTAGCAACAATTAACTATGTGTATTTACAATAACAACAGAAAAGACTAATCGAAGTGGCGCCAAGGAGTTGGTGAACTGAAAGTGGAAATTTCAGCAACACGTAGCCTAGGCAACAATGCTAAACATCCGAATCCATAAGATATATTCATGGTTTACACCTTCAATTTACTATTTTCTCCAAACTTACGGACCTCAAGATAGTTGTTTTGTTACATTCTGGTGAAAGACTAGCATCTGGCATGAACTCACCTGCATTTGATGGCTTAATCATTATTTTTAAACTGGGCATGGACATATTATTTATTTGCATGTTCTGCATTTGCTAGATAAATCTTCATAGTGAACAACTGGTCATCAAGCTCCCTTTGATACAATTAAAGAAAGCTCCTGAGATTATTCGGTATCAGTGCAAGCACATTTATTTTTTATCCATGAAATGATATGTTTGTCTATTTTCATAATTAAATTCCTCTCCTTACAGACTAGAGGCTCGCTTATGAGCGATTCATGAATAAATATCCATTTTGTGATCGTAACTTCCTCAGACTACAAAATCAAAACGGGAAAAATTTATTCACGTATACAATACCTATTTCGGTTAATAATTTTTTTGCAGTAACGTTTGTTGCTAAGAAAGCTCTATTTTTATTATTTTGGTGAAATAGACACAGGATGCATAATTTAAAACCCTTCTCGGAATGTCGACCTCAATAATAATCCTTTGGTCGTAACAAGAGGTGGGTCGAATCCACTTTTTCCTCGAATCCGAATCCCAAATCGAATTCAGCTAAGATTTGAATCGAATCCCAAATCCACCTTTCCACTGTATTTCCTAATTAAACAATACCTTTTTTTATGAACATTGTGATGATGGGCAATGTTTCCTTTTCAAATAGATATCATGCATAGTAAAAGTGCTCCTATGAATTTTGAAGTTATTTCTTAAAAATCAAGAATTAAAAAAACATTTACAAAGTAATTCATACCTTAGAATGCCATCCAGAAAGCAAATTTAGACGAAGGCCCTAAAACATAAGCCAAATTAACACCAGTCACATTCACTCGTATTCATGATCTTTCGATTGGAACGCACATCTATGAACCACTTTCATAGGCATCAGTATGCAGTGTGCTTGTTATATCTGCCGTGTAATGAACAATAACACTAAAAAAAATGTAAATTGAATGTGACTACCTATATTATTATTCAAATATTTATTGCTGAAAAACAAAAGCAAATTAACTCATTCAGGATACACATGTGTTGCTGACAAAATTACGCAATTTTTATTTTGTTCCAATCAACACGTAGAACTAAAGGAATTTCACAAGTACACATAGAACAAAAGAAATATCACTCTGTAGTTGAAAAGGAAATTAGTTGAGGAGGAAAGTAGTGAACGAGGAGGCTGCTAGACTTACAAATAATATTTAATGGCAATATTTTGATATGATAATAAACAGAGGTAAATGCAAACATTTCACATTCAGAAAGTTTTAAATGATGACATCTGAATTATTATTTAGAAAGATTAGCATCCACACACGTTCCGGATCTAATCAGCTACGTTTGTGGTCACATATCAAACCAGCACTGCTAAAGTCTTTCAGATGCAACTGTTGCGGCAGGAGTGCAAATAAATTGCCTGCTTAACACTTTTAAGCTAGGGTAGGGCGATGCATTCTTCCAGTACGCCAAAGGCTCATTTTGAGGAGAGATAAGTCCCTCTCTCAAGTATGAATTTAATTCTTTCTCTTCTTTCAAGCATTGTGATGTAGATGAATGTTTCATAATTTTAGAGTAATGTGCCAACATACAATGCTTACTAGCCGTATCATTGGGCTCTCTCTCATCCATTACCTGCTGAAAAAATAGCTCCAAGGAAATTTTTCAAGGAAAATAATAATTTACTTCACTAATGTACAATACCCAACTACAGACTTAAAAACTATGCATTTTTTATGACATGAAAGAGTAAAATTAATTTTTAGAAGACAAGTTTGATAAAGAAATAAATTGAAAGAGGAATGATATTATTCTTTCGAGCAATGAAGTTACTTCGTTTTTAGAATACCCACCTTATCATTTTCTTTAGTTGTTAATTGTTTCATTTCTCTGCAATAGTTTGGATTTGGCCTGGCTGAAGTTATCAGTAGATTTGAAGCAGCTTCCCTTCAATCGAGGATCAAGAAGAGTAGAAGTAGTATATACCTCATTGGTTTCCAGATCACTGTATCTTACTTTCTGAGAAGACAGGAGTTCGTTTTTTAACCCTGATATGTACTTGCATGTAGTTTCCATTCCTATAAGTTTCTACTGTGCTGTTTACTATAGGAATGATTTCCAAGGCTGTGACACGTTCACAACTCACAGTGTTTGTGGCCTCATGGAATACTTTCATCAGCTGTGCCACTTCATTCATTAAGTCCCACTGGGACTTCGTAAGCTCAGATGGAAATTTAGTTTCAGCTGCTGCTAGCATCACTGCATTCCTTTGCTCCATTAATCGATTGAACATAAAATAAGTGGAATTCCATCTTGTATGACTCGGTGAACTTTTATGCCCAATTTTTCCTGGCATTAAGTGCATGTGTTGCTTGACAAGAGTGTTTGAAATGGCCTACAATCCGTCGAGCAGAACTTGCTAGATTATTTCCAGCTTTTTGATTTAAAAGCCCATCTTTTACTGTCAGCTGGAAAGTATCCGCCAAACAAGGCACGTCCTGATAAGGGGAGTTATTGGCAGCCACAACTATGTTTCTTCCATTGTCACGAACTACAAAAGACACTTTTTCAGTAATTCTTCTAGGGTTTTGATCAAAAAGTTCCATATGTTATCAGCATTGTGCGAAACTTCTGGGAAAGGAGCAACATCAAGGCAAAGATGTCTAAGTTCATGCTTGTCTCTCACAAAATGTGCAGTTATTCTCAAATAACTGTCGTTAGCTGTGGAAGTCCATAAGTCAGTAGTGATTGACACACTATTGGCAAAGTTCAAGAGAGCCTTAACCTCACCCCTTGCTTCCTCATACAAGCTAGGAAATACTGAAGTGGATAGATGCTTTCTAGAAGGAATAGTATATCGAGGCTCAAGATAAGCAACTAGAGCACGAAATCCTTTGTTCTCCACAATACTGAATGGCTGATTGTCCACACATATCAGCTGTGCAATAAGTTCCGTTATCATTTCACCCCTGTGGTTCCCGGGTTTAAATTTTTGGTAGCGGTAGAAAGCCTCTTTTAATGTTTGCTGTTTAGCATCACATTTTTATTTCCTAGCAAATGATAGTTGCCTACAAAATGTAGTTTCGCTGATTACGGAATCTTAAGGATTAACGCTATCATTCAATGTGGAAGCAATTGGAGAACTTGCACGAGGGTCATCAACATCCTTTGCATTCAGTTCTTCACTGATATCGATCAGTGAGCTTTCAATGTTGTTCTTCACTTGCCTCTGCCTTTCAATTAGACCAGCATGTTGTTTTAAATGTTTCTTCATGGCTATAGTCATCATATTCTTGCCTCCTCTTGAAATATTCGATCCACAATGAACATATTGCATATGCTTTGCTGTCTTCACTGACAGTAAAATGTTTCCAAACCTCTGACATGACAATGTTGTTTCACAAAAATATTCTCTGACGTTTTATCATGGGTGTAACCACAACTCGTTCCAATTTCTTGACTCCCTGCGATGCTACACTCTACACCAAACAATCGCCAGCTCGAGGCGAGGCGTAGCTACCAACTTTTAATTTTTAATGTTTGCTATATTTCAGATGCATTTTCCAAATAATTTGACTACATTAAAAAAAATCTTTTTTTACATTAAGATTATAAGTTATTTCTGTTTGACCTCATCTAGCTGTAAAAATAATTTACTATATTATATGAAAATATCATACATTACAAACAACTGCATTGCCCGCCATCTTACGGCCAGTGGAGAACTATCTCCGCCAAAGAGTTCACAAGTGAAATTCCTCATGCATTTATCTACATTCAAATCACATTTTTATGATGAAAATTCCATCTTATGTTTTGATGCAGCAAAAATTGACGTGCTTAAAAGAGACAGTGAAAACGATGAGTTATGTGGTTTTGGCCATGAAGGTAGTTATTATTATCAATCCTAATGCCGTACAATTCCAAAGAAAGCTTTTAAATGTTTGGTAAAACAAAATTGCTCTTTTGAATTCAAACTTGATTCGATCGAATCCAGCCAAAAAATCGAAACCTTGAATCCAGTTGGATTCGAGAACCCATCTCTAGTCATTACAGATGAAGATTTCAGCATATTTCAGAGTTGGGTGGGATAGCTGATATTTTTTTTACCAGCCTTTCTCTAAAATGAAAGAAGTTGACATAAAACACATGCTGAAATTAACGGGATGGTACACTGCAGTAGAATGTGCAAATAAATTTTAGATATAAGCTCAAAAAAGAAGCAGCTGATGAGTATGTTCTGGGCTTCGGCTTATGCGAGTTCCATCATGCATATCAAATTTTTGAGGTTAACGATGCCTTCCCCAGTTTTGCCAATCATCCTAAGTATGTGCTTCTCCTAGTAGTTCCCATGATTGCCGCATTTTGGCACGTGAAAAATTTTGCCATAATTTTTTCTACCACTGTACTATGATTCTTAAGGTAGTTTGGGCGAAATATCATTTTACGTAGAAATCAATGAATTTGGTCTCATTTTAAAGAAAAATATAGCACCCTTCCATCAACTTAAAAAATTCAACCCCTTACTACATCACTTTCCGAGATATTTGTCAAAAAATACCAGCCCTTTTACATGGGAAATGATACGTGTATGAACTCTGGAGAGACCTTATATTAAAAATGAGGCATTTCCTACACTCAGACCTCATCAAAGAATCAAGTGCGTAGTTTGTGTTTTATAAACTATTTTTGAAAATAAATCTTATTGTCACCGCAGTAAATTCTTCAGGATCACAAAAAACATTCCGTTTTGATGGAGTTGCAAACATACCGAATGGGAAAAATGAGTCATGTTAAAGACTTATTTAGATTTTTTAATTCGATTACTTACAATTTCTGCCATATAAAACTATTTTATTGCACCAGTAATGATGCAATGTTTAATTCGTGTTTCACTGTTGGTGAAATTAAAACATATGTATATAATATGGTATCTATTATGATTAGGGAACTATCTCGCTTGCACTACCTTAAGTGAAGCACTCTTCACATTGCCCTAAACTCTCTCTTTTCAGACTACCTTCATCATTGCATGTTTAGGTACATATCACCTGCTCTAATCAGTCTCTATGCCTCCTCCAGCAAATCGCTCTCTCTCAACTCAACCTTGCCAAGCTCTTGTAATTTTTCTCCCCAAATCCAGTGCGTCTTCTCTATCATCCTCCACTCCCATATCTCTAATTCAGGTGTGAAAGTTTTCAGAATAGATATGCTGTTTTCCTGGGAGCCCTTAGACACTGTATTAGCATGGAGTCTGCACCATATTGCTCAGAGTTGACCATGTAATGGTTTTTAACTTCCCCAGTAGCTAAATGGCTTGCATTCCTTTGTATCCTAGCAATGCCAAACGCAAAAGCTCTCTCAATTTTTACCACAGATTAACTTATTACAAGATAGTAAAATTAAGGATACTGACATATGTAGTCCTTCCTTGAAGTACTACAGAATGCCAATTGCCACTCCCAGCTCTCACAAGTTCAAATGATAACTGCTGGCATGGTCTTCATTTCAACTATGGAAGTATCATGTCCATACAGTATAAGAAGTGCTATCCACTGTGTGCATATTGCCTGTTTTGCTTGTATCTTAAGCCATTAAGTTTTTTCATGATGTTGGAATCAATATTCTGTGGTACCTATTGGACACATTTTAAATTTTTAGCTCACTTTTGTTCATAGGTCACTCAATAGGACAAAAATTGAAAAAGTATTTTCAAAATAGAAAAAAAATTCATTCAAGAAACTTTTCCCTTAAAGAAATACCGTCATGTGACTCGATACTCAGAAATGAATGTATCTTTTGTTGATCACATAATTTAAGATAAGTTCAATCTGTTGGCAAACTAGTAAATGACTGCATGCGCAGTCTGCAAAAACTTGGGCTATTTTCTCATCACAAAAATGATTATTACATTCTTGAATCTTATGATGCCAATAATTGTTGTTCACTGAAGAAAGAATTACATTTAGGACGCGGGTAAGATTTCAGCTCAAGGATTTGGTTCCATTTACACACTTTAATAAATCCTGTAGTCTCCTATCTCTTTCTGAAACAATGCTGTTGCTGCCTTCCCAGTAATGAGATTATTTGTCGAGAAAGTAGGAGAATATTGTTGATCATGAATTGAATAAGTTGATCATAGTTGTTAAATACATTATATAAAATGTTGATTTCACACCAATGACCAAATTGATGGTATAAGTTGTCCAAACTCATTGTTATGTTTTCACTTTGTTGTCTGTAATTACTCAAATAAAGGTCTTTTTTCCTCTTACAGGTTATTACATGCTTTCAATCTGGAAGGAATTCATTTTGCATGAGTGAGATGACCTTGAATGTACAATTTAAGGTAAATAAATATTTGTAACAATTTCTTTGTTAAAGAGTTCCAAAATTTTTATTTATTTTGTGTCTTTATTTAAATGAGTTCCATTAATATCCACAGTATATTATATTATAATTAAATCAAGACGAACAATATTTTTTTACATTTACAACACTTGTGACAGCCAACAATATTCAATCCTTAAATGCATCACTCACCAACGAAATATTAAATAAAAACTGCAGTCCACCCACATAGAAATCCAGTCAATGGTGGAATATGTGGGCTAAACAAGAGGGCTTATTCACCACTGGAGTCTGAACACCTACTGTCACTGTACTTGAATTTCGAATGTCTCTTTGTCTTACTCCTCGAACGAGAAGAGCCAGAAGCAGATTCTCTCTCCTCTGTTGTTGTCTCCCTGTGGTGATTCTTGATCCTCTTGTAGCACCGTACCAAGGCACCACGGTTGCAGCGGCATCGCTTATGCCTGCACACCTTGCAGCGGCGACTCCCTCCACTTCCGCTTGTTCCCTCCCCCCAATCCTCTTCCTCGGCAGCCCGGTGGCTGCTCTTCTTATGCTTCTTGGAATGTTTGTTCTTCTTCCTCTTTCGGCACCTCTCTCTCCCACGCTCACCACCCTCTCTCCTGGCATCACCAGCCTCATTGCTGTCATCCTCCACAGCCTCCACCAGCCTCGACGAACTCTGTTCCACCTTGAAGCTTGGCTGAGGCACAACTACGCTTGGTATGCGACCGTGCCCTTCCCCCCCAGGGTCATACTCGCTCCCGCTGTCACTCCAGTTCCACCCTCTCTTGGAATTTTGCTGGCTGCCCCTTTCAGAAGACTCTGAGCTACTTCTGCCCCACGAGCTGCTAGAATCCCGGTGCCGGCGCCTCCTTTTTGGCTTCCTTTTAATCCTGCCTGACTCAATCTTCACGATTAGCCGAGGACGATCCACACTGGTATTAAGAAAACCAGGGTTGGTCACATCTGCACTCCTCTCAGAGTGCAGATCAATTGTATCCTCTGGATGCTCCACATACCTTTCAACTATTCCCCTCTGCTGCTCACCACCGTGATCAAGAGGCGAGGGATGAGGAAGCTCTTCTTCATCATCAGACAAGATATTTATAACCTCAGGTGTCGGTGGCTTGAAAGTGCCTATCACCTCACACTCATCTGATGAGGAAGAGCTAATTATCTCATGGGTCTCCTCGTTGCTCAGTGGCAATATTGGATTTGAACGCTTGTTCATCTTCACACACGGTATACGGGGCCTCCGAACACCAGATGGGCCAGCCACTGGTGCAGGTGGAGGGGCACTGCAGCTTTCAATTATTTCTACGTCACTTCCAGAGGAGTTGAGCAGGTCCTCTAGATTGTCTTCGGAGTAATCAGAGTTGGTTGGAGAGTTCAACACGACTTCTTCAATTGCAGCGGGCCCATGGGGTAAGTATGTTGCTGCCCTATCATGGCCTCCCATATCAAATGGGGAACGAGCATACTCTGCAAATTCGTGGATGAAGTGCCTTGTGTTTGCACCCAAATATGGCTGTAGTTGAGTGGAAAAAAATGGTGACCTGATTGGGTGCTGGAATACGTTGTTAATGATGGTCTGCATGACAAAAGTTCGGTGGGGGCAGTTGAGAGGAAGCAAAACCAACAATTCTCGTTGTAACCATCTCACCAGCCGGTAAACTTGCGCTGGATTTTCCCTATAATCAATAGATAACAGCCACATCAGTATTTTCCCAGAAATTTTAGAGAGCTTCATGGACTGAAGCAGCACCCAGGTCAGTAAAAATGTCAGGATTACAAAAAGTTATTAATATAAAAATTAAAATTTTCTACATTCTCGATATAGTGATAGAAGTATAAGTATGCACCACACATCAAACAGCTTTATTTAAGAAAGATTTATTAACCGGGTACAATGATTATTTTTATTATCATTGCTGTCTTAACTTCTAATAATGACATATTCAACTGAATTCTCATTAGCAGCCATTTCAGGGCATGTATCAGTTTTTCCTGCAATATAACAAACCAAGCAAGCAGGTGAATGGCAAACCAAATCATTATTAAGGTGTTGAATTGCTAAGACAGCAGAGAACTTGTAATCTGGCAGCACACACAGACTGGCAGTATTGCGGAAACAATTTAGTAAATGAAAAAATCTTAAACAACTGCTGTTTTAAAAATATTATGACAGCATGCTGCCTTTATTAGAATTTTTCTTTAGTTATCAGCAGGGGCGATCCCAGGAATTTAATTCGGAGGGTGAGGGGTGGGGAGAGACTACCATTAAATTATAGCAATTTTCAGTCATCCTAAAAAAACAAAACTGTTACATCATTATACCTATATAATGATGAGCATAATAATAACTATTATACTTTTCAGAGTGTTTAATTTTGTGTTTGATAACTACGCCGTTAGTAGTTAGAATTGTTTTGTAAAACCCAAAAATTAAAACGTATCCCCTTTATCCCCCCTGGGATCGCCTCTGGTCACCAGAAATTCTCCTTGATTTATATATATATAATTCATGATAAGTCATTCATAAATTATTTGTTCATCCAATATAGATTATCATGGATCATTCTATTTCATTATGTACCTTGTGCTTTTAAGTCCGTGCAGTTAGCAGAGAAGCTGCTACTAAAAAGTTTAGTGGCCTGCCGCTGTTATGCTATTTGATGGTGCTCACACACATTACCATGCTTAAATCTAATTATGTATTCATTATTCTCTGGTTTTTCATGGCTAAGTGCAAAAAATTTTATTTTTATCATTTGTTACATATGCCTCCATCTATCAATCTATCTGCTATCAACCATTGCCAAAATATGTGAGCAAAGCTATGGCAGGACGTGAAGCAACAGCATAAAACTCAATTCACAGCAAAAAGATTATCAATAATGAATGTATTTGTCATGGTAGAAGGTTCATGGCCGCTTAGGAGACATTTAGTATTATAAGTCAGCAACTAATCACGAACACTTACATACCACTGAGTCAGCTCACCAAAGAAAATAATAAAGGTACTCATGAATCCAACATGATTAAAAGATATTTTTAGTACAAAGGCAAAGAATACAAATGGATGATGGGGGACAAAGTTTTTCACTAAGGGTCTTCATAATACACTATATGCAACACATCAGCCACATGGGACTTCACACCAGGCCATAGCATCAAAAATGTCAAATCAGCTGATCATCAATAATAATAATAACAATGCATCTTTATTGGGGCAAGACTGAGGCAGTCCCTTCTTCCATCTAACCCCGGCAACTGCAAGGAGTGTTGCATCACAAATGCTTTTGCTATTTTTGTTTTTTATTATGGTACTCATAATTTTTTTAATAGAGTGGGCCAAATTATAAGTGCAAACTATTATATGCATTTGAATCACAGACCAAAGACATTTATCTTTTCACTTTTTACCCATTCACTCATACAGTGATTAACAGCAAAGTTTAACTAGCAACAATTAGGCCCCAGCATTGAAGATGCTTGGTGGTTTACCTGCTGTCTCAAAAAAATACCATTTTCACTCAGTCATTTGATTCAGTGACATTGAAAGCTATTTGGAATATTTTTTTTCTATAAAATGAAATATGTGTAGCAGGAAAAAAAGTATTTTAGGACTTTGCATTATAACCAAGGACAGGGTAGATCACAGAGAGAGAATAAAAGAAGAATTCAATATATCCAACAGCATTTCTGACCTCATAGGAATGTTCTACAACTTGCTAAGATACACAAAAAAGCATCCAATAACATTCTAGAACATACAGACATGGTCAAAGGTCACAATCTAATGCTCAACAAGGCAACAGAGGAAAGTAAAAGCATTCTGGACATTTCCACAACTATGAAGGATGATTATAACTTGTGACTTTATTTTTCCACATGCTTTTATTTGAAAAGATCCGGGTTTTGACATTCATTGTCAACTTAGGGTGGATGTTGTCCATTGAACTTTGAAACCCTAGTCAATTGATATACAAGCATGAGGAAAAACAGAGTTATAAGTTACAGTAGAGTGCCGATTATCCGACGTCTGATTAACTGACCGTCAGATTGTCTGACGATCAGTCCCTCAACAAGTTCCCCCCTCTCCCCCACCTGCTACCACTTCTGACTGCACTCGTAGACAGTAGGAGACAGACAGTGAGTCTCATACAGAGTTTGCACAGAACAAATTTGCTACTTTTTGCCGACAAATCCTGCAATAGGCAATTCAACAACGCACATGACACTTGCATTATGGTTAGTCTACTGAATCTCTGCTCAGTGCTTAACTGAATTGCAACCTGGGCGTGGGAGTTTATTCGGTTTATATTGCATCCACGGACATTTTAAATTGGACAAGTTTAAGTCGCCAAATTTATAGATTTGAAATGAGTAATTCCTCGGGAAAGAGGAAGTGCGTAGTATTAGACATTTCCGAGAAGTTAAGAATTATTGATAGGGCATCCAAAGAAGAGTCACCGGCTAATTTAGTGGTGGATTGTGGCATAGGAATCACTACAGTGTGCGATATTTTAAAAAACTTAAGCCACGTTGTTGAACTATGCTTCTAAATCGGATAGCATGAGTGGACTTCAAAAGAGAAAAACAATGAAAGGTTTGGCTGTAACTGATGTGGACAACGCACTCTACCTATGGTTTCAGCAGAAGAGAAGTGAAGGAGTGCCTGTAAGTGGACCGATTTTGTATAAACAGGCACAGGTGTTCCATCAACATTTGGGGGTAAATGAAACATTCTCAGCGTCTTCTGGGTGGTTGAAAAGATTTAAGAAACGCCATGGAATTCGAGAGTTGAGCATAGTCAGTGAAAAACTAAGTGGTGACTAGGGGGCCGCGGGTGATTTTAAAAAGAGGTTCAGAAGGATGATTGAACATTACGGACTCACTCCTGACCAAGTGTACAACACTTATGAAACTGGTTTATACTGGAAGTGTCCTCCGAGCAAAACATAAGCAGCGGAAGCAGAGTAATCTGCTTCTGGGTATAAGGCCAATAAAGAGAGAGTAACAATTATGTGTTGTGCAAATGCAAGTGGAGAGCATTAAATGAAACTGACGTGCATTGGAAAAGCAAAACATCCTCGCTCTTTCAAAGGTACAGAAGTGAAATTTTTGCTGGTGGATTATTGTAGTAGCAAATCAGCATGGATGACGAGGGATATTCTAGTGATATATAAGTCCTGGTTCAACTCCTAGTTTATTCCGGAGGTGAGACATTTTTTTAAAAACAAAAGGCTTACCTGAAAAGGCAATTCTTTTCATCGACAATGCCCCATCGCATCCCCTTGACAGCGAACTGAAAAGTGTGGACGGCCTTATATACGCTGCATTTCTACCCCCAAATGTAACTTGTCGATGGACCAAGGTGTGATAGTGACTATGAAGAGACATTACCATCGAGAACTCTTGGAGCTGCTCTTTAAACAAGGTGCTGACATGATTGACTTACGGAAAAAACAAAGTGAAAGAAGCACTTCACCTGTCGGATCCATCTTGGAAAATGGTGACGAAAATTACTCTCTCTCGGTCATGGAGGAAAATTTACAATGATTTTGATGAACCAATTGATGGGTTTGAGGAGTTTGAAGAGGACCCAGAGAGTTTCAAATTTATTGACACCATCCAATCAATAATGGCAGGCAATCATCAGTTTTCTTAGGTTAACATGGAAAATATTGATGAGTGGCTCAGTTATGACGATGAATTTGAAGGACATCAGACTCTTGGTTGATGGTGCCATTATCTCTGCTACTATAACTCCTAATACTAGTTCCGTATGTGCAGGTGAATCCAAAGTGATGAGGAAGAAACAAAACAAAATGAGTTTGCCTCCAAATTGCACTGAAATTAGCACACTTTGGATTTCTTGAAACAGGAAGACGACACAAAATATACAATGCACAATTACAAAAGAAAGTGACAGATTTTTTAACACTATGTAAATATTTGCTTGAAGTCAGGATTTTTTGTATTTTTGTACCTGGAAACGTATTGAAGTTACTCGCAGTTTCCAGTGAGAAACATCTATTGAGCACATAGAGAATACAATTTTTCCATACCCAATTTATTACAGGAGGCATCAGAAGCTGTTACAATATTTGCATAAAGAATCAATTTGTAAGCACACCACTGCACCCAAAAAGGAGGTAAGTAGCGTCCGTGGACTCATGTGTTCGGGAATAGTGCTGGTCTATAACCTTGACTTGTTTCCTTCATTAGCCAGTCGCTCTCTAGACGGAAGGGTCAGAACTCTGAGAAGTGACTCCTTACATCTCCACAGAAGAGCCATATGCTTTGTTGAGCTGTAGCGTTGGAGGAATTTAACTCAGACAAACTGTAGTCATTCAACTTTGGGTCCACTATCGAGACGAGCTTTATACGGGAAGTTAAAAAATTCAAGGCTAATTTTACAGATCGGCAGAGTCTCAGATTCCTCGAAATGAGCGTAGTACATTGCATAATAAAAAGTTTTGCTGGGCAAATAGTAGTCAGGCATATAAAAATGGGATGCAATGAGCGTCAGAGATTAAGATTCATCACTGAATTTTCTGCGAAATGATAGAGCGTCTTCAATGCATGTAATCGACAGGCATAATTTTAGTTGGTGAAATGTTTTGGAGAAATAAATGGATTGAATGATTGGCCGTAAAATGTAATGGCTGGAAAACAAGTATTTTAATGGAATGTGTGCTAGAGACTCAAACAAACCATAATGCTGACACTAAGGGCAAAACTACTAGGAAAATGAACGGATTATCTGTTTTTTTCGCTTATCCGATTGGGCTTCCCCCTCCATTACCACAGATAATCGGCGCTCTACTGTATCATCATTACGCTAACAAAGTCCACAAGGTTACACCAGAAACTACCAACTATGAAGGAATTTCATTACTCACAAAAATAAATAATATTATTCTCAGATGGTGATGTGATTTTTCCTAATTCTACAAAGCTTATAAACAGTCTTTCAAGCGACTACAACACCAAAAAGACTTAGATTTTAGGCTGTTGTGTCTAAGCTTAAGATTTAGAGAATTTTTTTGATATAGGTATACCTGAGAATATGTTGAACTAGTTCCATGAGGCACAGCGCAAATTGGTCCACTACCTCAATAAACTGCTATCATATTCAGTATTTCACTATACTACTATTTCAGTATACTCTATTTCACCCATTAAAATTACATAGTTATGTGCAGGAGTGACACATTTAGCTTTAAAAAGGTGATGCTTTTCTACTAACTGGATGAATAAATGAAATGAAAAAGTTGTTTATCCACAATGACAAAGTTAAACCCAGGTTTCGTAGATCAGCAACATCATCCTCCATGATGTCATTCCGTAGCCAAACCGAGAGTCATAATTAAATATTCTTAATGCGGTACAAATTTTTTAGTTTTAAAAAAACACTATTGAAATAAACAATTCATATGCATGCATAAAAATATCAAATAATTGTACCAAGAAACAAGGTGAAATATTACTGCAATCCTATATAATACAAGACACTGCAAATGTATTTATATTCACTCTAATGCACTTCACAACACTAAGCACACAAGCTTCATTTCTGACCATGTACTCTATAAGCAGCACGCTTCAAAACAAATCAGGTTCAGACTTGATGAGTTCTTGAAAACAAAAGAACTCCACATTAAAGTAATAGCTTTCACGAAACTTTTTTCTCCTATTTTTCCATAAAGGGATTAAATATAGCTAATATGAAGTTTTTCATTACTCTGGTGACAAGCTCTAATTTTTAAAAAGGAGTTTTAAAGGAATTTAATAGCCAGACAAAAAAGACAGGCTGTGAACATTAAGAATGCCACCTACTGGCATTTACCAAATGTTTCTTTGGTAAATATTGCTCCATTCATAGCCGTTTAGTTTGGTATTGTTCCAATCCATGCTAACATTAGCATGTAAAACTTCCAGTGTTACTACCTTCACCTCTCATGGCATTCATCAGAGTGCTTCTTAACAGAATGGTAACAGACTTGTGCCTCACTTCCACATCAGTCATACAGACTGACACAGAAGCCTTGAATGTCTACACTACATTAGCAGCAATCGCTTCACAGCAATAACTCACAGCTGCCCTCTCCAGGAATTTCTGTGACCAAGCTTACGTTTTTATACATGCATTTGATCAATTCATTAACTACACAAAACATTCAGCAATGTAAATACTACTTATTACATGCCAGGAGGTGACCTAACATTTCTTCTGTGCCCATAGCTCCTTACATTGCTATTCCTATTTACTCATGTGTTACAATCTGAGTTTACTTAAAATTTTGAATGTCTTATTTATAATAATATTTAATCTTAAGTTTTATTGGGTAGTGTAATTTACTTAGAAAAATAATTTTAAAAACTTTCACTTCATTCCAATGAGCCCTTATATTTTCCATATTTTAAACATTCTTTTATACTACCTATCATTTTTGTCTGAACTCCATTGTCTCCATATCTAGACCCAATCCATCCATTAATTAGCCAGAAAAACTAGCCCATTAGTGGGATCGACACAACTTGAACCAATCAAAGCCAGGGTATACCTATAAATGTTATTTTTAATTCTTTAACAACTAATATGAACATCACTACCTCACAATACAACTGGTTAGCAGGTAATGTGACACCATGTAACACTTAAATAATGAAAATATGTGGGTACCCTTTCAATAATAACAAAATTAAGCACCTGTAAAATGAAGGACTGCATTCCCGAAATCTGTTGGTGACATCACTGAGCGGCTGAACCCATAGGTTATCTCTGTAAACACGGCTACGAAATTCAGGAACATTTTGAGTGCTACTCCGAGACCATCTTGACCTTGCCCTTCCTGCGCTGGTGGTGTTTCGTTCTCGGACTGCCACAATCTGTTGAACTGCCAATCTTTCCTGAAGCTGTGGAGTCATTGTTGTCCTATGGAAGCCATAAGAGGAGTTACACATGAAAAAGAAATTTGAAATTTTTTCCATGGAAGCATGCAAAGGGAATTTGCCAGATCCCAATTCCGGAAGACCAAGAATGGAAGATGACTAGAGATGGGTCACTCTGCAAATTAATGTGGTAATTTTCGTAAATTACTGTGGTATATTTAAAGTTAGGTCTATATACATTCAATGCAACCTTAATTATTAATAAAGGCACTTCCAACTCATTTGTGGAATAACTTTACTCAGGTAATATTTGTGGGGATATCGTTTTCAATGGTTTGAACGAAAATTTCTCATGCCAAAAAAAGAAAGCCGAATTGCGTGTGGGCTGCTGTTTGTTTTTAAATTTTCTTTATTTCTAACGCATTACTGTAGCAATGACAATGGTTTAAATGCCTTTAACCCCTTGAAATTGCTATTAGCTTTCCTATTTAATCCTCTTATAACAATTAATCACAGAAAATAAATGATTACCACAAAATTACAGTATTTTTAAAAAATTACCATAGTTTACCTCAGTAATTTATCCACCTCTAAACATGACTCACGATTGCTTTAACTGAGGCAATTATAAATGTTTTAAAATGCAGTATAACCACCAGGGACATGGAAAAACTGCCTAGATATAGTGTAGCCACGTTTCTTTGTAATGATTCACCCAATTGTCCATGCAAATTTCGAATCGCCACTCCCCATGCATCTAATCACCCAGCTAATTGCAACAAGTGAAATGGTATTTGCGGAAGCAATTCAAAATTGTATACATAGCACAATCTGTATTTGTACATTTCATTCCTGATACCCAAGACTGAGCTAAATTCTTTTAGAAGTTAGCACAGCTTAAATCATTAAATTATGGCCAATGCACTGCAGTTTCAAAAAAACCCTTAAATGCCCAAACACATTTGCTCCAACTTGCTCCTTATTTTTAAAAAATTCCACACCCTCTTACTGGAAACAAAATTCTGGAAAAGCTTTCTCATTATGTACAACTTGCTTGATCACAAGGGAATCTCATCAAGTATTGAAATTCACCAAACTTGGGTCGATAACATTCAATCGAAACTTTGGTTGATAAAATTCAATGGAAACTTTGGAGTATAATACACCAAATAACATTCTTCAAACCATGCACTACAGTATTTATATTTCAAAGATCACACAATACCTATACGTTTATACTTACATGCCGTATTAAGAAATCTGTGAGACCATGTTCCTGTACTATGCTCTGGGATTCAACATTCATCATGTAAGTATACTCATAAGTAATAGTTAGAAGCAAAAAGTGGAATTGTGAACATAAACTTTACTCTTTGAACATCTCAACCATTAATTAAATATTCAAATTTCCATCATTCGTGCTATATAACTATTTTTACCTCCATCAAAATTAAGTTTACTCGTGAAAAAAGATTATTCATTTGTGACAATTGTGCATTAATAATAATATTACCCACAATTTCTGCATACCCACCTTCCTACTTAGAAAACCATTATCAGAGAGTTACAATCATAGTAAATGCATTACTTTTAGCCCACCAGGGAGAAAAGGGTTGCCCAGGGGAAATACTCCTTAAAAGTGGTAACACATTGCAAGTGTTGTGTTCATGAAACGGCAACAGGACTGTTCAAAAAGGCATTCCACCAATTTAACTGAGTACTTATCCTTCATAAGGACAATTAACGATGTACTTCAACCTAAATTCTTGGCCAGTCTAAATCATTAAAATAACACCAGGGACTGTCAAAATTACTCCCCTTGGTACTCGATTAACTTTTACTTGATTAATTAAACTTTTTACTAGCCAGCTACTTTGCTATGTATATTCCACTCTAATATTTAGGTTCACCTCTTGATGACTGTAAATTGAGGTTTGGGTCCGGTGGAGTCTCATAAATTATTCCTTTTTCTTGCAAAAAGTGAGCACCTAGTTCACAATTTGGAAAATTGACCCACAGCTTTCTGTAATTAAAAGTGTTTTTCCCTTGAACTCATTATGTTACGGCATATATGCTTTCACCTCTTTGAGTATAACCACATAATTGATAGTCATCTACTTACAGCAATTCAGCAAGTGCGACAACACATCTGTACACTACAGTTTTTACTAAGTTGATTAACTCCCCACGAGATGGCTAAGTGAATATTACATACAATTTCCCTCCAAGTTCCATAATCTACATGACTCAAACCCCACATGCTTTGTTAATACCAGGCCACTACTGAAAATTAACCAAAACTGCAAACTGCTGAAATGCTAACCAGTTTTATACATAAGATACAACAATACATCAAAAGTGAGTTCCTTTCAGGACAGGGCACTTTCCCATTACTACTGACACTGCTAAAGGAATCAATAAAGATGCAAAGCAAGCAAACTTTCAACATTTCCAACAATATCACTAACCTGTAACGGAAACTTCTGTTAGGGTCTTCCATCCATGGAATCTGCAGATCACTTTCTTGCTGATTATTTTGACAGTGATACTTCTCATAATCATCATTCGACTTCACGTTATGTATAATATACTCAAATTTAGTTTTACAAAGGGGGCATTCAGCCTTTACCTAAAAGTGTAAAATCAATACCTTTAATCATCAATATGCACTAATATGCAAGTAACGACCAGAGAAAATATATAAAAGATGAATACAGCTAAAGTTAAATGAGCTGTTACATGCATACGGAAGAAATCAAAATCACTAACAATTTGTTCAAAAAGCAAACAATTTGTTCAGCCTCCACCGTAACTTCTCAGAAAAACACTTTCGATAGCAGCTGAAGTTTCATCAATTCGAATAAACCTAAGCACATGAAGAGACGGGTGACTAGTAACCAACAATACCGTATCAAAGTCAGGTTTTCAACCGATACTGGCAAATTGCACAAATTGAAAATAAAAGATTCTCTGACTAGCTGAGCAACAGGATTCACATAAAACAAGAGAATGGATAACTATAGGACTAGAAGGCATACTGATCTAAAAAATGAAAGGATGTATCACCTTAGACCATTCTACCAGGCACTCGAAGCAGAATTCATGAAAGCAGGAGTCAATGAGCGATTTGTTTCTCAGGCGTCCCAAACAAATGGCACATTTGTACTCAGGGGCTTCACAGTCATCGGACGACTCGGATGGAGATTTTGGCGTACTCATTGTACTTCGTATCATAGTTGGACTGTCTGCAGGGCCAATTCTCAAGTCCGCTGCAGTAGTCACACGTACACTTGGCTCCTCCATTCCTGATTGAACATGAGTGCTAAATAGTTTCACTTTTGTTTCCACAGTTTACACCACTTTGCATTAATGTCGCAGTAAACCATTTAATATTAATATGTGAGGGACAAAAAACATTTATGATTAACAGCAACGGTAAAATCAACCGTAGTCTTCGAAATAGGCCTGCAAAACGCCAAGCATTTTACAAGCAAAAGATATACACCAGGAAGACTCGGAAGTCAGATGCATTGGAGGAACTTTTAGAACTCACTGCATTAGCTATTCACAGCAGTAAAAAAGTGACCGATCTAATTTTAAAACGATCAGTAACTGAATTAATGAAAGGTCAATCTGGCCATAGGTCATCGGCCAAACTTCACAGGTAGTTAATCGAAATGAAAATAAAGAATATTAGCGTTAACGGTCGATTCGAATTTCACGGAACTATCGTTTAAGGAACGAAAAATGCTGGTTGGCTGCAAGTGATGGATGAGGTTTTAGTGGAATGAAACGCTTTGCAACCAATTTCCACGACAGTTAAATTTTCATGGCTCTTTACTCCACGACATATTTCAGTGAAGTCTTGCAGTATTATAGAGCTATTAGTAATTGGTTACCTATTGCCGCAGCGAATACACCTTCGGGGGCACTAAATTTATCACCGATTTCCGCTATTCACAATAAAAAACAGGCCACTGATCTTCATTTTCTCAAGCTACTTCCATTCCTGCATCCCCATTGAAAAACTTTCGATGGATGTATCGACACACAACGCTGGGTCGACTTCAGCGCAGTGACATCAAAATATGAATGATTTTCATAATTACGTTAAACTAACACAAGAGTTATTGAAAAATTATTAATTTATTTAAATATGGATATAAGAGTAGTAAAAAATGCGCCACAATTCCAATCAGTAATTCTTTGAACCGATTATGTGGCGACATGACGAACCACTATCGATTATTTCAAGTGTATTTGAAGAAGGAATCATACGTCCTTCATAAAAGTATTTGTTCTCCCCGAAAGTTTAAGAAATTGTGACATGTCATGTGTGCCAAGATGGCATTTCAGCACCAGGCGGGTACAGCCATGGAATGCCTTAGCGTAAGTTAAAGCAATTTTGCCTTTTACTCATATGTGTATATAGGGGGGTGTTGACGGTTCCACCCATGTGTGTATTGTTCTCATTCTCCCTGTCTCTCCTAGTGATGTATGCCTATTAACAAAAAATTAATGATGAAGAATGCTACGACAGAGCTCACCCTCTGCTCTTGTTAGATTTTCATTCATTAAACCGTATTCAATGAATGGGTGCGGTTGCCCCCGCTAACAGCTATTGACTGACCTCGGAATGGTGGCGCATCGCAATTACGCAAGGCCTGCTAATGAGCTTTTGCGATCATCATCTGCGTATTCCCGAATACTTGTTTGTTTGCTTCACCTGCATGGATTAAGACTTAGCGGAGTTTGCTCAAGTATATCCTCGGCATTCATGATTAGTTAAGTGATTCCATTTACCACAATCATGCATTAATGTTCCCCATGTTTCCTGTACAGTGCCAAGGAATAATTTAACATTCATAGTAAACAGAGAGCCACCCCTTCGTCTGCGGCGGTGCAGGAGTCTGTACAAAGTGGTTTGCGTGCTGCACCCCACTCTATGGGGTGCAGATTGGTATGATACACTTCTTAGAGAGACGTTGATATAATTTGATTTTCTTGAATTCACGGGCGTTGCTATGGCATATAAAACGCCTTGAAGCTGTGTGGAAAACTGAGAAGTTTTTATGCAAGCAAAATCTGTTTAAGTGCATTAATGACCTGTCTCTTGATTTTATGTTAAGATCTTGTCAAAAACTCCTATATGCCTCTTAAGTAACTTACCAAGCATTCTTCGGAACTGTATCTGGTATTTGAACGTGAATTAAATTATATTGATGATATGTAAAAGGTAGAAAACTGGATATTAACCAATGAAATGGCAATAAATATTTCAAAGAGCAAATATATCACTTTCTCTAACAGTAGAACAGGTCTGGCTAGGGAATATTAGCTTATGGGAAAAACGATCCAAGCTAGCGAAAATTGTAAATACTTGGGTGTATACTTGAGCAAAGACCTAAGATGGGGGTTGCTTATTGACTATATTGTCGGAAAAGCCTGTAAGTCGCTCCACTGGGTCATGCGAAATCTCAAAGGAAGCAACAGGGCTACGAAAGAAATGGCTTACACAACCATTGTAAGGCCTTGTTGAATATTCCACCATGGTGTGGGACCCTCTCGAGTTAGGGCTAATAACAAAATTGAAAGAGTACAAAGAAAGGCCACCAGGTACTTGTTAGGTCGACACAAGAGAACTGACAGTGTGACGGAGATAAAAGTTTTGGGGTGGGACTGTCTTGAAACAAGGAGAAAAATCAACAGGCTCTGAGCAGTGTACACGATTGTCTCAGGAGACAAGGGCTGGGAAGAATTAAATGATACCATGGAGAGACCTAATTATATAGGTAGAAATGACCACCCATATAAAGTAAAACCAAGGAAACAAAAAACTAATTGCGGCAGAGTACTCGTTTTTAAATAGGGGTATACATGATTGGAACCAGCTGCCTGATTAACTTTTTGAGCCCGTATCCAAAACCTTAAAATCATTTAGAAGTAAATGCTTAGAATATTTAAGACACAATTAATTTCTATAGTGTAACTTATGTTAATCCATCCTTGTTATATATTTCTTTTTTTTCCTCTTCACATAATTATGTGATCAGATCATTTTATGTGCATGTCTACTTTCATTGCCACCAGGCATTTGTCTATTTTCAATGTAATTTTTAATAATAACAATATTCTAACGCTTACTCTCGGAATTCATTCATCTTTTACATCTTCTGCCTGTGCTTCATAATTTTTTAAATTTGAAATCAAGCTGTTAAGTAAATGGTTGAATTTAAATGGATGTTTTACTTTTGAATGTGTAAGTTATTTTCTGTGGCTGAGAAAGCTGGACTATGGCAGTGCCTTTATGGATGTATTCACCTTATTTTTCTCTTTTGTACAAGATCATGTGTTAGTCTCCTAATATTACATGATTTTAGGATGTGTTCTATGCTATGTATGTATGTAGCTATGGTCTTGTGAATAATTCCATTCAGTAACGATATTGCCTGTGTTCAAATTGTCAGTTATGCTCCACTCATGACTTTTTTTATGCTACAGATTCCAATCACATTACAAAAAGAACCGGGACTTGATTCCGAGGGTAGAGAGGTTCTTAAATGTGGATTTAAAATAGGAGGTGGAATAGATCAAGATTATCGGAAAAGTCCTCAAGGATATACTGATAATGTAAGTTTCTTTGAGTTTTAATGTTCTGTTCACTCTTTAGGGGTTTGGCATCTTAAAATTTTGATAGGTTATGGTGTGCATCTCATAATACATGGCTATATAGTTAGCAATCCATCCCTTTTGGGAGAGTAATTTTTAAAACTATGTGTTGTTGTGAGAAGTATATTTATTTTGGAACATATCTACTGCCTTGGAAAATTATTATTTTGACTGTGGGTGCTGGAGTGGCTTCACACCTGTAAATCCAGAGGTAATCTCTGGAACAGCAGTTCCCTTATTGGAACCATACAGTTCCTTTCCTCTGTGCTGTCAGGGTTTAGCGGCACAGAAAAAATCTTGAATAATAATGAACTGATGGTTGAAGTATAACCATAGCAGAAGTTCATGGCATGGTTCTGCATTGCAGGAAGAGAATAGATATGCAGAGGGAGTAAGTGCATGGTGGCTACATGTCAGAGAAGTGTTGTGTGAAATCATGGAATTGTCAGGTCAATTGGGTTGGCTGTCAGGGATATGTTTTTCATGTTTTGCCGGAGAAACTTGTCGCGGTCTAGCCTCTTCAAGTAACTTTGCTGTTTTTTTGTGTAATTCTGTTGTCTCCACCACCATCCGACATGGGGCAGGCTGCTCTGTTCGTTCTCCCTCCCTTTCAATCGCCAGTGGTAAGTGGTTCAAGTATTAGGTAAGATGATTGATGCCATTTTTGGCCTCCCCCTCCCTCTTAGTCGTATGTAAGACGTTAGATATTTGTACCAACTCTTCATGAAATACTCGCTTTCTACAGTTTCATCTTTCCATAGAAGCCATCGTTCAACTTTGAGCCCTGGATATCATTTAATTGTGCAGTGTTGGGAGTACCAAATTCATCAACATTAAGAGCGAAACAGTACCACAACTGATGAAGTAGTGAACAATCAGAGGATAGTTGGAAAAAAAACAAGATATTTGGAAAAGATGCAATGTTTCAAGATGGATGGAAATCTTACGTGAATTAGTTCCAGACCCCATAGTTCCCCTCCCCCTTACATTAGACAAAGTAAGATGACCCCAAACCACCCCTACCCCCTAAAATATCTTAAGTAATACTTGAATGTCACCTGTCTGCCAGATTCCTAATAACTGCAACTGCCACTCCCGCTGCCCCAATGGGTGTGCCTGCCCAACAAGGCTGACTCAGGAGGTCAGTCTCAGCAAATAAGAAGCCGAAACATCTCAAGTCGGGAGGGAGGTGGCCAGCATGTAGTGGTGTGGCGGTGAAAATGACCAGGATTAACATTGGCATCTTTTTGTGCTGAGGGGGATACTGTGATCTATTTAGTATTTCAAAGAGCCTTTATTATGGAAGTGCAAAGAACAAAATAATGGGCAACATTATCATCTGCTGTCCTAGGTTTGCTTTTTAATTGCCGATGATACTTGTTGATTCTCCCAAGAAACTTCTTTTACAAAAAAATTTGCATTCATCCATTGATGGGTCAAAATTTAATCTTAAATTAGTTAAGAGCTCGAATTGTGCCTGAAAGAGAACAAGGGTGAAGTCCTCCCCCTGTTCGTTTTTATGGCATATGTGGTTTCTATGCAGTGAATCTTTCTCCCTTTCACTCACCAGCCAAAAGATGATCAAGCCACATGACTGTAATTTCCAATGGGGTTTTTTATAAGAACAGAATTGTGCATCATTCCTTGCCTCAGATCTAGTCTTTTCAAAGATATGCCCTCCAGGAGAGGAGAGACTTAATGAGTTATTCTTCATCCCTATTTTTGTCATAGAAATTTTGCACTATGCATTCACTAACCAACTCTGCTGTGGCTATCAGACGAAATGAACTGCTTCCAAGTATCGAAATATTCAAGGATGGCATTGATTAAGATCCAGGTTTCTGTGGTATCTAGTCTTAATGCTGAAGTGTCATCAACTATGCTCTTAAAGATTAGCTAATATGTTATAGGTTTGTAGCCTTCAGTTTCATGCTTTGGAAAATAAATTTTCTTGCTGAATTTCATGGTCCCCTTCCTGTCCTCAGAATAGTGTTTGGTTCTGGTCTTATTGATGTTCGTGATTGTCAAACCTGAGGCCATTGAGAAGCAGAATTATTGGTGAAAAATTTATCTTTCAGAGTAATGCCCCAATCTAATAGTTCATTTATCAATAAAACTTGAGAAAAATAAATTAATTTGATATCTGTTGCTTTCATGGTGTATCATTTGAATGAAGTTTTCTTGGGTTCCCATGCGATTGAGTTGTTCCATTTTCTCCAACGTTTCAAGGGCATGTTGAACCTGTGTGCTGGAGGTTTGTGGTGAGAAAAATTTTATTTCATCAACATGGGCACTTAGGAAAATCCACTTTGATAGACCCTTGTTTAACACAGTGCGTAGACCACTTTTGGCACGAAACCATCATGTATGTAGGAGGCTCCATTCTTCTAACTGACATACCCTGAGAACGATGGCAGAGATAGCCATCCAAACGAGGGCCAACAGCTCCCTAACCTGGTGGAAAACCTGTGAAGACTTCATTAGTAAATAAAAATTTTTAGAACAGACTTCTTTAAAAAGGCTTTGCTCATGCTTCTCAGTTATGGCAGTTCATTTTATTATGCATCGTGCCATTAGTGAAGCAATACATAGATTGTGAGAATCACTGTGCACTTTGCTTCAGGGAGAAATTTGTTTGGGAATTTTGTGGAAATGTCAAGGAGTTACAGAATTTTAAATTTGTTTCTACCCTTGGTTTTAATTGATGGAGGTGAAGAGAGGAGAGCAACCTGCAAACTTGGGAACCTTACTACAGCTGAAAGACAGAACCCTCTACTGTGCCACAAAAATGATACATGCAAAAGACGTTTGATATGCAACGTTACCAACATTGTAAACATTTTGCAGTTTATATCATGTGTCATCATACATGCAAATTAACAGAAAGTAAGTGAGCTACACCCCTGATTGTTTAAAAGTAGGGGTGTAGCTTGCCAATCTATCTGATGCAAAAACATTTTCGTATGCCTCATCACTGTGTCAAAATAATTTTGGGAATGAAACTTTTTTGGTGACCAAAACTAAGCGAAATGTCCAAAACCAAACAAATGAGGTCCTTGCCACCTTCCACATTAAAGGTAATCTCATCGTAGGTTGGCAACTGCTGCTTTATGTAATGTAGCATCTAAAATTTGTAATCTGTTCCTGTTTGTTGTAATGCGTAGCTCTATGAAGATTCAGGTAAAAAATTACTGCTGAATTTTACCATTAATCAGTGATAATTCCCAAAATGTCTAGCCTATAATAGTAAATTTTGTTTAATGCTATTCATAAATGGCTTGCTGTCTTAGCACAATATACCTGAAATTTGAAGGCTTTGGAAGGGTGAAAAGGCCTAATATATAATGCATTTGGTGACATGAATATCTTTCTTTGCCCTGGAATGATATTCATTTGAGTGTATGTTTGCCCTTTCTTGAAAGTGTTATCAACCTACCTGATGAAATTTTGTATTTAATGATGATGCCAACGCATTGATTGGTAATAATTCATTCTTGTGGAGAATACTTGGTAGGTTTTACTTTAGTTGGAACGATAATCCATGTGTTATACTACTTCAATCTTACTTATGAATCAATTATTATAGGGGATATATGTGACAGAGGTCCATGATGGTAGCCCTGCAGCTAAATCTGGTCTTAGGATGCACGACAAAATTTTGCAGGTGAGGATAGAGATCTAAAACCAGTGGAATTTAATGATTTTTGATCTTACTTTTAAATGCAAACTTTGTGTTGCAGTGTAATGGCTACGACTTCACGATGGTCACCCACAAGAAGGCCGTGGACTACATAAAAAAACATCCTGTCCTCAATTTACTAGTCGCTAGGAAAGGTGTAACTTCAACCTGAGATTCACATTCAGGAACATTGTATGCTGCATTATCCACGTCTAAAATAGTTGTGATGTACCTGCTTATTGTGTTTGTCATGTAGATGTGATTTATTTTTTACTACTGGGCCAAGTTCCAGTTTTGGTCCTGATTTGCTCATTCTTTCGCCCGTCTTATGAAAGATATCGTCATTTATAATTTGACATTTGTAATTGTCATGGGCATTTACTTGACCAAGGAACTACGTACTTGTCAGGTCAAGGTACTGTGATTTTTAACTGTTTTGTAATTTTTTAAAATGAAGTCAACGCCTGACATTATCCATGTCATTTGAAATATTCAATCGCATATCATGATTGATTGTAATTGCACTCATTTTCATGGGTTATAGGTAGTATTACGTTGTATATTTTGTAAATCAAGAGAACCACTGCCAAATTTGTAATATTGCGCACAAGCATGGAAGCCAATGATTTATCTTTTAAAAGGTATTTTTATTCCTTTGTATATTTTCATTTATATGAAAGTAACGTGAAGTGAAACTGACTTCATATTTGTGAGGGGGGCTGTAAGTTATTGCATTTTAAAAATTAAAATGTGTTTGTGAAATAAACTGTTGAGTGTTAATTTCCTCCCCTTGACTGCTCGTGTTGAAAGTGTGAGCCAGTTGCAAAAATGGGATTTGATGCAAAGGTTAAATATGAAGGATAACACATTTTCCTAGATGCAATGTAGCTGTGGCATGTTATATTAATGGTGTAACAATTATCTGATACTTTGGTATATTTGAATACCAAGCGAAAGCTGTTTCTGGGATAAATAATCCTTAAAGACTATTCAGTTGAAAAGATTTGGCATTCTTGCAACAATTAATAAGATTTATCATATCCATTATTCACGTACAGTTACTCACTAAATTTTGTAAACCATTTAAATAGCCTGTATAATATTAAGTGACATCTGTTGTCTGTTCTTCCTGATCTGATACAAAGCTTCATGGGTCGATTCCCCACTTCAGGGTCTGAGGTGGATTATTTTAGTGAGGAGTTACTGTAATATTAACATGTACACCAAGTGATGAATGATGAAGTTAAGTGTATATGTATTAGTAGAACGAATAAAGGCTCTGCCCAGAGACATTCAACAGTATTATTTTTACACGGCTCTGATGTTGGTAGGTTGATTTCTTTAAATCCTCCTGGTCATAATATTTCAATTCATACATTTTGCCCCTCACCTAGAAGAGGTTAGTTTGGTGCTAATGTTGCTTTCTAGGGCTGTAGTCATGATGGCTACCTAGAGGTGTTATTAGGAAGAATTCCATTGAGTGTCCAGAGATGATATATGATGATCCTGGGAATCAAAATATGATGATGGCTTTATTATCTAGGAGAGAACTGATAATAAAGATTTCACAGCTAGGCAGCCTTAACAGACATAGCTAAGACATTATTTTCTCCCCCATCTCATTTTAGAAAAAAAAAGCACTCAGAAAAGTTGGTAGCTTAGTATTTTGTGGAGGACACCAACAGTTTAGGTCATTAGAGCCATTAGGGATGGATATGAGAGAACAATGCTTGGTGAATGGTTAAAGGATGGAGAATAAACCAGCATTAAAATTAGCTCTGCATAAAGGAGTCAGGATTCCACTTCAAAATCCACCACGGCAAGTTTTCTTAGCCTGGTCCTTTGGGAGAGGCATCTAATACAACTATATCTAATAGTGTTTTGGGGAGGACACCAATAGTTTAGGTCTTTGGAGCCATTAGGGATAGATGTGAGAGAACAATTGCTTGACGAATGGTTAAAGGATGGAGAATAACGAAGCATCCATCCATCATTGCAGGAAGCATTAATTCAGGATTCCACTTCAAAATCCACAACTGCAAGTTTTCTTAACCTGGTCTATTGGGAGAGGTATCTAATACTGTAGCCACCACACTGATTACCCTCAGAAAGACTCCCAAGCCGTGCATCATTTATGATGAAAAGGGCATATATATGCATGCTAGAACGTTAACATTGATAGTGGCTCATATTTATTATCACTACTTGAAGGTGTTCTGCCAAAATTCATTTCATTGCTATCTATTTGTCCAAGGTACACCTCCCCTTTTAAATAAATAACACAAATTTCACAGCATGCCTATAATGGAGGGGACGATTTCCTATGATTTATCCATAATTCAGTGGTGATAGCAAAGATTATCTGGTGTTTCCCTCGCCTTCCATTATAGGAACATGCTGGGAATATACTTATAATCAGTAGTAATTAGCCTTTCACTTGGTTTCCTTGGAAACTGGTCTTGAGTAGCCACATAGGAGGTAGGTGAACATTAGGGTGTCATTCACTAGTATAGTTTTTTTTACCATCCTCAAGGTTTCCGCACGATTTAGCAACCATAACACCAAAATATTCTCCTGTGGAGAGAAATCGACGAAAAAATTTAGCGAACTATTTCTTCATGCAGACCTTGGGCTAATCAGCAGTTGACCGATGCCTTTCAGGAATTGATTTCACGAAGATACAATTTGGCGCTAACGAATATATTAAGGTAAAATTTTAACATTTTCCCGGCTCCTCCATAAGTAAACACAAACCCTTGTACAGCCAAGTAGTGGAGTACTGAATATACACTTCCATACACACAAATTCACTACCAGAGAGCATTAAATTGCCACAGAACCAGGACTGACTCATTCCACACCCTTAAGTAAAGTGGTTTGAAATGGGATTGGGACATAGGAGTAAACCTGTTGCAAAATCTAAAAATTTGAAAAAATTGAGTTATAGAGCCGCTTTTCTCAATACATGTATTCGACAAGTTTTAACAAAATACTACAGCTTGTAACAACCTTAATAAAACTAAATAGATCAAGATTTACACTTTTCCAATCGGCCATTTCCATTGGTTTGGGGGAGGTACTTGACAAAGGGGTTCCCACGGTTTCAATGCCAGCATCCTACGAGCAAGATTAAGTTCATTCTCTGCTTGAATAATCACTTCTTCTATTTGACCACAGTTTATCTTCTCCTCCAACTTCGCAATATTTGGTTCCTGTAAGTATGATAGAAACTTCACTTATAGCTCAACTGTGAAGAATTAATTGCGCATCTCTTCCGACTACTGCAACCTGGGCGTTTGCAACTCACGGTTTGAACATGCTGAGCTCTTTCTTCGACAATCTGCTCAGTGTACTTTCGGTATGCGGCCGTTTCCGGCATTTTCTGCAAAACTCGGAGTGTTTTATTGTAAAGAGCTCCCAAAGTATGGTGGGGATTTTTGGCCACGGCAAGCAGAGTTAAATTGGTAGTCTAAAACATAGAAATGACACTTCTAATATACATATAATGCTTTAATATATCATATTTTGTATGTCTTGACGGTAAATATACCTTTTTTATCGCTCCAGAAGCCATACTTGATCAATATTGTCTACACTCTTAGATTCCTCTGGACTTGATCCACCATGACACATACGTATCGATTGTCGAATAGAAGAGTTGATAGGTCGAATAGTCGAAGTGGTTGAATGCGATCAATCGATGAAAACAAACGGCAAACGAATTTCTTTTCTTGCAAGAGCTGAGTGGAGCTGTGTGTTTGCAAGGCTGTGGAGATCGTCAGGGAGGGTGTCCTTTTAAACGAAAAGCCAGCGAAAACTATTTAAAATGGCTTCAGCAACTGGTGGTGGTGTGAAGCCTTTCCCGATTGAAGGTCGAGTGGGCCGAGAAAGGGAAAGGTTATTGGGAATGACCGACGAGGAACGAGCTTGGAGAAAACAGTGGCTTAAGGACCAAGAGTTGACCGCTCGCGAACCTCTTTACCAGGCAGAAGACCATCCAGAATTGATAAATCCCATTAGAAGAGTTTACCGTTTTCCTCTGGATAAGGCTTTCGGGGCCCTAGCCCCGGTGTTAGTAAGTACTGAGGGTTTTTGAGATTGTATTTTGCCTTATTGAAGTGTCTTCACCCCCTGGGTACTTGTGCTTTACAGGGAAAAGAGCGAGCAATGGTAGCCCGCTGGTGGACTGGGAAAGCTCTCATGAGCATTTTTGCGATTTATGCTACAGTTTACTACTTTAAATACAACCAAAATGTGAGTACTGATTCATGGGAGTAGCTAGGATTTATGTAATGGGGGAGAAATACACCAGTTTGTAGAAATAGATTTATGTTAGGTGGGTCAGAGCATTATCCTATCCGTCTCAGATTTGGAAGGAATTATCTTGTTCCTGGCTACGCCCGTGTACTGACTGGTATTACCCTGGTGACTATTGAAAATCGTTTTTTAAAATTCTTCTCATCGTTGTCTTTCAGGATTGGACTAGGCGAGGAGGTTGGAGAGTGATATCTGCTCGTCCAGCTACGTTTCCTGGTGATCCTGGTTTCCCTGCGAAATCCGAGCGCTCACTTCCTGCAGATTATGCCGACCGAAAGTTCAAGTCATCAGTGATATGAACCGTATTGTAGTTCAGTGAAGCGTTTAGTTCGAAGGTGCTGTTTATGCCGTTGTTAGTTTGTCAGGTTTCAATTTCCAAGAAAATATGTTGTGGATAAACGCCAGCTTTCTTCAAGTGGATGGTGTAGTTTGTAAATAAAGAATTATTTAATATAAAGCGGAAATGTCATTAACATCCTTCTTCATTTTAATGAAGGTATCACAGTGGCTTCATGGCTTGAAAGTTGTAGGGAAGGAACGTTTCATCAAGGTCGAGGGAAATTTAGCACTATATTTCCATCCAGTGGTTAGTGAAATAATTGGTGAGTTATTCACACTCAGTAGTCAGTATTTATGAAGTTCGATGTATGATTTTGATTATTGCCTGAGGGAATAGTGACAATTTGAGTTGTGAAAATATTCATTAATGCATTTTGATTATTCATACAGTTAAGACCCCAAATACATGTCAGTTGGCATGTAAAGAGTCAACCAATGCCAGATCTTTGTTTTCTTACCCTCATGTAGAGTTATCAAATGGAAAAAATCTCCCTTTTTCCTATTTTTAAACTCATTTATGTTTGATATATCCTCACCACCGTTATTAGTTCAAGAACTAGAGCTTTTTATAATTTTATATGTTATGGGTTATGCATCTAAAATGGTGGGCTGATCTGCATCCCCACATAATTGAAGCGACCAAATTAAAAACTACTTGGTAAATAATATTCCCCTCTAAATTTTAAATAAAGTTGCATACTTCAGAATGTGCATCACAGAAGAGATGCCTCACTTTGAGTAATATGTGTGGACCTAGTGTTAACAATCCATTTTTTCCAATCTGGTTAAGGTTAAGTCCTTGTGTGATTTGCATTTATAATGTATGAGTTAGAAAACCAAGAAGACTTCATGAGGCTCAGAAATTTGCCTCATAAGTCTTCCTGCTAAACCTTTTCATCATAAATCCTATGGAGGAAACCTAATGACTACCTTTTCTTTGGTTGCTTAGACCATAGTGAAGTCATGATTGTTGGAGGTAGTGTGGACAGGTTACCTTGGTCACTCAAAAATTTCAAATAATTTGGAATGCTCATGGGCAAGAATAAATATTGACATAAGTTAGATATTTCTATGTTTTACCGCAGCAGCATTTTTGACGTGGAAGAGAAAAAACATGTCTGTGATTAGCTATTTATTTGGTAATCAAACCAGTTACCTAAACTGATGTTCATTTAGATGAGATAAACTGGCTTGGTGCAGCCGAAACATCAGTTGTCAGTTGTATCTCAGATAGCATTGGAAATGGATTCATTGGGACTTGGATTATCCTGGTGTACTGTGTGCCAGAAAAAGGTGTACGTACAAGTGGTAAGCTACAGAGAAAAGCAGTTAATCAGTAAATTCAATAACAGAAGTAATTCATCAAAACTTGCCTGTGGCAGAATCTTGGAACTATGATATTTTCATCAGCAATGGCAATTTATCACTTCATTCAGGTTCTGTTTTTTTCTGAAAAGACAATAGAAGTACATTATGTTCTGGTCTTAACATGTGATAGCTTTGTTATTTGTCTACCAGTCTTGAGATTGATAGAATTCATAATAAGCCAAAGAGCTGTTCATATACTATCTATAATAATTTATTTCAACTGATAAATGCTGTTTTTCTTAGAAGCTTTACCCTGTTAACAGACAATTTTCATATTAATCTCACCAAATAGTTGTGGACAGAGTTACAAAGTTTCAACATTAACATCTAGCATTCTTCAAGGAAGAGTGATTGGCCCAATATAATGCTATGGAATAATTATATCTGCTACATAAGCTTCAGAATCACTGACAGAATTAGATCATTTGCTGTTTTTATCAATTTTTTATGCTATCTCCTTTCCTCTCTCTAAACATGCCATCTTCCTCAGGCTTTTTTCCTTTCCTTACCTAGCTAAGTAATCATTAAATAGTAAACTCCACTTTCTCAGGCGAGATATTGTAGAACAGCATATTGAATAAAAGCTCAAACGATTTCGTACTGTCTACTAGTTTTTATTTCACCTCTTGCTACACGTGTTTCAACTGAACAACAGTCATCCTCAGGCAAGACGTGTCTTGCCTGAGGATGACTGTTGTTCAGTTGAAACACGTGTAGCAAGAGGTGAAATAAAAACTAGTAGACAGTACGAAATCGTTTGAGATTTTATTCATTAAATAGTAGTTGAAAGCATCTTCTACTTGCTTGTTGAGGGCATGTTCTACATGCTTGCTATTGACATTGAGGTACTACCTACTATTTTTTTGCATCGTCACCCTTGCTACTCTTTTGTTTTCATGTTTTTTCCTCTCTAAGGAGGCCCTCACGTATATGTAATTGTAGCTCTATGTGTTTGGAGATTGGTGAGCACTTAAGTTAAAGTGTGTTATGGAGATCAGCAGAGAAGTCAGCTCTGAGTGCAAGCTACCAATAGGCTTTTTGCTTCATTCTGTACAATACCCCCTATTTCATTTCTTTCCGGGTGTACTAATCTTATGTATCATCAGTTTGTCTACTCAACCCTTGCATTTTCAAAAAAAGTCCTCTATCAAATGTTCTAGAGGTGGGTGATTAAGTCCTGACTGGAAATTCATGCTATGCCCACCTTGCTACACCTTGGTACTCTTTTGTCTGGTTTAATTAACGATATTCTACAATCATTGCATACAGTGGACCAAGTTATTCAAAAGTGTAAATGAAAATAAGTGAGAAGAAGACCATAATACCTCAAGCTTAGGAAATACTCTGCACTTTATATGAAATCACATCAATGCCACATGTATAAAGTCATGGAGGGGATATAAAATTAATAAATGAAGGTCTTAACCTGGATTTTATAATAAATTTGAATATATTGTGCCGAAAACCTGTGTTAAAAATGTGCAGATTAGTATTTAAGAGTTAGGGATTGTTATAGAGAGAATAGTAGGAACGTGTGGAGCCATAGAGATAGGTACTGTCTGCACTGGCAAAAATCTTTGGAACCTTTCGTGTTATCTCCAACCTGCAAAACATATTTGTAGCCAAAGAGCATGGCTTAATGCTGGGATGTCAACTTTGATTAACTTGTTGCCATAATTTATTATATCATATATATACCATCAGTTTATTGTTAGTACCTTGAATAACCATTTACTAGTAAATGCTCTATGCTTAAATATTTCTTAAATAAGGCTTTGGACTGGAAAAATCACACAGTTCTATTGTTGAAATTAGAAGCTTGTTTTGAGCATCAAAAATGAATTGCTTGCCACTTATCAAACTGGCTGGTAATAGTGAAAATAAGGTATTAATGGGGGAAGATTAAGGTCATTATTGATGGAGAGGGGGATGGATTGCTAATTTTTAGGGGTTTTGTGGGTGAAGATGGGCGTACTACTATTTTTCTATTTTACTACACATTTTTTACCATTCTACTAAGAGAGATGAACCTTCGATGTAATCTCTCAGCCATTGGATTTATTTCATCTGTCTATAAAACTTTTCAAAGATCGTATTACTGTGATAGATGAAGCATAACTTGTTCAAGAAACTAGTTTAGTTTTCTCTTTTCTTTTATCATTTGTTCTAAATTTCTCTATTGCTCTGATGCTTTTTAGTATAGTTTGTTCCGTCCGAAGAGTTGTATGAACATTTGATTTATTATATATTGTATATAATTTGTGGTGTATTTGAAATTTCATGTAAAAGGATGTTCCCCATTAAAATAAACCTTTCAGATCCCCAGGAAGCAGCAATTCTCCCCACAAAACCCGGCCCCTGCATGCATGCATGCCTGCAGGGGCCTCTGCTACTACTATGCATATCTGTGCCAATATGCTGTATAAAATACTAAATATACATCTGCGAGTAATTAGAGAGAAATTACTTGCCTTAAGATTTCTCTTTTTTGAAGTCAAGTTCTGTGTTCCCGACTCCTATTTGCTCGCTTTTGATTCAATATTGATTGATCCATTAAGGAACCAAGTACTCGTCTATATGGAGAAAATATAATATTTTAAGATTTTAAAAGCACTCGGAGAAAGTATGGCACGGTTTCACATCTTCGTGATTTCTCCGTAGGACAAACATTTAAATTTAGGGACGTTGATGACGTAGATTTATATGACCCGGGCGAAAAAATGACATACGATATTAATAAAAGGGTAAATATGGCTGTTAGTTTTAAAATTGTAGCTCAAGTAGGCTTTTCATTGAGAGTTAATGCATTTAAATGCCATATATTTGCGAAGACAAGCCGTGTACATAGTCTCAAGCCATGTGCTCGCTCTTCCTCCCATTTTACGTATATGCCGGACAAGCCCTCACCTTGGGACGGTGAGTTGAAAATTTTGCAATATTTCGCTTTGCAACATATGGATATTGCGGGTTAATGTCTCTGGGTTTATTTTACCCATGTCCGGAATCACAACCCTCGAATCTTACATGCCATTCAATTATAGGTGAAACTAAGACGATGAATCTCTTCCAATCCATTAACGATGCAATGGATATTGCATTGCAAACTGATCCCACAGCTGGTGAGAATGTCTACATATTGTTGTTCCCTTTCGCTGTCAGATTCTTCCACATTAAATAACCAAATTTTGTGTTAATTTCAGTTTTATTTGGCGAGGATGTCGCTTTTGGAGGAGTTTTTCGTTGCAGTATAGGTCTTCAGGAGAAGTATGGTAGCGATCGGGTTTTTAACACTCCTTTGTGCGAACAAGGAATAGCAGGCTTCGGAATCGGACTTGCGGCTGCTGGAGCGACAGCAATTGCTGAAATGCAGTTTGCAGATTATATATTTCCAGGATTCGATCAGGTGACTGGGTAGTTTAGGTACTATGGTCGTCAAACCTAATGTCAGATGCTCGTTTGCTTAAAGTTCTAGCTGCATGGTTCACTCACCTACATATTTTAGCTATATCACAATGGTCACCCTCCAGTGGTTTCAAATCGTCGATCCCTTGGATAACCGGTAGATGTTATCCTGGTTTTCATGTGTATCCGCCTTTTTAGCAAATTGAGATTTCCTGATCCATGGGAAGGTTTTAGGTTGGTATCAATTGGTAAAAACTTGACTAGGTATACGTCCAATATTTCTTAGGAGTAGATTTTGGGCCTTTGACAGTTAACTCCATCATCACCACTTATCCTTTATTTTTTTGTGAAATAAAAAGGAAAATACTTTTTAACTCCCCATTTTTTATACACAATATTTTACTTTAATTTCGCACTTCTCATGAACCAGTCTCCATTTCCGTTTGTCCTCTTAAGTCTTTGGTAAATGAATTATTTACTCTTTAACCGTTGTTTGTGTAATATATTGGGTCTTCAAACAACAAGTAACCTGTTTACATTTTAGAGTTGTAGAGAAATAAAGTGGTCACGAGTGAGAGTGGAGGTTGTAGTAATATTATTATAATCTGCAGGTTAAACTAATAATGTGAGATGTTGGTGCCATAAACTGAAGGCTATCTACTCTGTGGGCAATGCTCAGCTGATAATGTGAAGTCCTTATTACGACTGTCATAGGTCCAGAATTGAAAAATGTTTTGTGAGACTGTGTGCAAGAAAGTATGGAGTTGATATGGCACTGACCTCTTATAGTGAAATGTATAATGCACTCGACCTCATCACCTTAAGTGAAAGGAGGACGAATTCTGATATTATCTTTTTATACAAAATACTAAGTAACAGAATAAATTCACGACAGATGCTGGAAAGGATATCCTTTCTTGTACCAAATACTAACACTCGCTGTAAGAGAACCTTTGCCCGAGAATGTTATAGGGCCAATTATTTATATAACTGCCCGATGGCAAGAATCGTGAGGGTGGCAAATTCTTTGCCATCTGAAATTGATTTTTTTCAATGTGAGTTTGAATTGAATAAAAAGTTTACTAAGAAATTATTTATGAAAATTTGTTGCATGACTTAAAGGTTTTTGTATTGTGTGTAATATAATATACAAGGTTTGTATGTTTTTCTAAATCATGCTATCTTATTACTTTTTATTTATATTTTTTGCATTTTATGTTAAAAGGGTAACTGCCCATACTATGTACATGATTTTTCTTATCCTGTGCAATAAATAAAGAAATAAGTGAAGTAGGAGGAGAATGATGAGGTGAGGTAGTTTTTCACTGTTTTCTCGAATTGGCTCTGCTAACTGCTATGTCATTCCATTCTTGAGTCTAACATTCAAGTCCATGACTTGCTTCATCTACACCACCCTTGGTCCTTTGGACAATTCTTCTTATCGTTCCTATTCATTTCTCAGTTTTTGTTTTCAGGCCTGAGAATATCCAATTACTTATCATATTGGTCTGAATATAGTCTGATGTTTTCTCTGAATGACCCCTTTGATGGACATATTCCCACTATATTCAAGCGCTAGTAACTTTAAAATTATACATAATAAGAAGTTCTTTTAGAAGATTTGATGTCCTGGGTGTGAAAAAACAATATGCAAATGAACATATCCAAGTACAATATATTTTCATTATTCAGAAAAAAATGTCCCATAAAAAATGAATATTTGAAGAAAAGTGAAATTATTAATAGAAAGATGTCTATGAAAGACCTGGGAGTTACCTTTGACTCATCTATGTCCTTCAATGAATGCATTGGGTATTCTAGGAAGAAAGCACTGAGAATGTTAGCACTAATGGCAAGGAACTTTTCTGGGGTGATCTTCCAGTTTTCACAGTTTTGATAATGCAGAAGAGAAGCATAAAATATATAGCAAAAATGTCTGCACGGCAATCCTGTAAGCCAAATTTGAGGCAATCTTGCTTACCTATACATTTACCTTTCCTGTACATTTATTTCCTTTGTATTTATGTTAAAGATAGCATGAGACGGCTAACCATTAATGCACATATACATGGGCATAACACTCGCCAAGGAGTGGACATACATTTGCATTGTCCGTCTACTGCAATTTACAATTAAAGTCTATTTCATCGAGCTACTAAAATTTTTAACCATCTGCCATCTAGTATAAATAATGCCACAGCTATGGGAACTTTTAGAAACAAACTAAAGTATTTTTTACTTGATAAATCTTATTATAATCTGAAGGACTTTATAGAAGAAAATTTTGGACATGGCATCTGCTGACTGTCTCGTATCTTGTGTTATTTTCTTTTTGTGTTGTCTTACTTTAGACTTGTCCTATATTTTGCTGTAGCAAAATCCTTGGATGAATAAAAAATTGAATTGAACACTAAGGAGTCTTAAAACTAATTCTCTTGAAAGTTCTGTACTGCTCATTGGTGAGACCACATTAGGATTATGCATCTACAATATGGCATCCTGGTTATGACATTCATAATGAATCTATTGAGAGGGTTCGGCATAACTTTTTATGCCTAATAAACTTAATGGTTGGACATGAAGTATACAGCATTTCCTATGACAGTATTCTTAGTATGTTCTTGACATAAAAACCTTAAGACTTTTGACGTATTATTTATGATTTGGTTGTCTAATATAAAATAATTAGTGACAAATATGATTGACTAGAACTATTGAGTCTCATACAATTCAGAGTACCAACAAATTCCACTGGATCCCACCATGACTCTTTTCTTAATGTTCACCCAAACCAACTATTACTACAATTCTGCCACGTCCAAAATTCAGAGATTAGGTAATCTCTGAATTTTGGACGTGGAATATGTATCCTTATAATATTGATATTTTGAGCACCAAAATTTTGTGTATCAAGGGATTAAAGAACTTGGTTGATCTTTGATAAAATTATTGTAACTCTTTCTCTACACATAATGTAAATGGGTTATTACCCATAAAAATTAAAATCTTCCTAATGTATACAAATAGTAAACCAGGAGCAAATAGTAAACCAGAAGCTAGGGAAACGTAAGGGCCCCTAATAAGGCAAAGTAAGGCAAATATTAAACTAGGAGTTAGGGAAACGTAAGGTTCCTATCCTACCTCTGGCTAGTTGTACTAGTAATTCATCTCAGTGTGATCTAAAAGCTGTTAATAATTTAATCAGTAAAAAATTTCTTGATATTGAAACTGCCAGCCCTCCAAGTAATGAAACCAATAAATTGAGCATAGTTAACTCACCTTATAGCATTTTTCTTTATCCCTGTGATTCAAAGGAATTGCTGCAAGTTTTAAAGAAATGGAATCATTGTTTTTCTACTTGAATTGATGAGGTCTCTACTTTTCCAGTGCAAGGACCACTCAGTAGATCCCCTTCTATTCCTCATTAATTGATCCCTAAAAGGAGGTTTCTTTCCTGAAGCCTTAAAAACTAGTTTAACCATTCCAATTTACAAAGGTAAAGGACACAGTAATGATTTAAAAAAACTTTCGACCTATATCCCTGCTTTCCCAGTTTTCTAAAATATTTGAGCAAATCTTTTTAAATCGTTGAGTACCATTTTTGTAGTGTCATAAACTATTATCTAATAGCCAGTGGGGTTTCAGGAAAGGTCGATCAACTTCTGCTGCCCTTTTCCATGCAATGCGCTGTATTTTCAACTCCATGGATGAGAAAAAATATACTGTGGGAATGTTTCTCGACTTCTCCAAAGCCTTTGACATGGTTGACCATCAACTGCTGCTTATGAAATGCAATGCGATTGGTATCAGGGGCATTGCTTTAAACTGGATTCAGTCCTACCTAAACAACAGATACCAGAAAGTATGTTTAACCCATGATAGACAGAAACACATGTCTGATCCTTTACCAATGAAAACTGGGGTGCCACAGGGATCTGTAGCCGGCCCAATACTTTTCATGATTTTTATTAATGAATTATTAGGGATAGGGAATAATAGCAATGTGGGAAATGTCACTTATGCCGATGATACCAGCTTTTTTATCTCATCACCCAATATCAATTTATTAGTTCCTGAGGCACAAGTGTTACTCAATCATAATTCTGAGTGGAGCACTAAGAACTCTCTGAAGTTAAATTGCAATAAAACTGAAATGGTTTTATTTAAGCACACTGACATGATTAGAATCCCAAATATTATACTTGATGGCAACATAATAAACATAACTTCTTGCATGAAAATATTAGGCATTCATGTCCAGCATAATGGAAAATGGGATGTCCATGTCTCTAACCTTATATCATTACTGCACTCATCAATATGTTGTTTAAGATATTAGAAATCCTCAGTCTCTATGAGTATTTTACTTTCTGTATATTTTAGCTACTTTCATAGCAGGGCTACGTATTGCATCCTACTCCGGGGTGGCTCACCCACCCTATTGAATAAGGTCTTCCTACTTCATAAACATGCCATACGTATCATGCTAAATCTGCCCTGTAGAGAATCTTGCAGACCCCACTTCATATGCCAAAAAATCCTCACATTACCTTGTGCGTACATCTTAAATTTGGTACTCTTTATAAAACAAAACCTACACCTGGTTGAATCCAATTCCCATTTCCATAATCATTTTACCCTCACTCTTGACCATATTCATCAGAACCATCATCTTTCATCCTTAACACTAAACAGTCCCTTAGCCATTGGTATTCGATCATATCATAATTTACCTGTTGCCCTCAAGTCAATAAACGAATATCATGTATTTAAACGCCATCTTAAGGGCTATTTGATATTAAATTAATTCTACAGTGTGGATGAATTCATTGCAGAGTGCAAATAGTTTATTATTTTGTCAGCTGTTTTATCATTGTATATTTCTTCATTTTTATTTTTTATATCTTATTTATTTTTATGTCTACATGTGTATCATTTTGGCGTGTCCTATATTTGTTTCTACAAATCATTGGACTAATAAAATTATTATTATGTATTATGTTTCGTTACTTTGGTAACTTTCCCGTACCGAGTCCTCGGCAAGCATCGGGTTTCATTGCCGTCATAATGGCCAAGAACTCGAGAGGGGCAGTGCAGAGTTCGTGGCCACCTTCGAAACCTATCGGATCAGTGGCTACGCTGCGTTTGGGTCGTGCGTTATTATTATTATTACAGTTTGGACCCCCCTCTATGAAGGGTTCACTTTATGATCTGCGTACTATTGCATATTAATTTCAATTTTGAAATTCCAGCAATATTTTACACCCATAATTAATTACACATTTCTTAAACATGTTAACCCTTGTTTGTAAATGGACTACATTTTTTTATGATGAGCAATATATTTATTGTTATGTGAAAACCAGTCCTGAGCCCGGTAATATGCTGGTTCACTTTATGATGGAAATCACTTTACACATGGTCCCATGGACTGGATTAATATTGTAGAGTGGGGGTGTACTGAATATTATTAATGGTTGAGACAGTTATAATCAAATTAAAATTATATGAACATATGTCTCATCTCTACATTTATGCTTGTGAACTAAACATTGTACAAAAAAGGCTGTTAGAGTCATTTCTTTTTCCCACCCAAGGGACCACTGCAAGCCTCTGTTTATTTAGTTGGGTATTTTGATCATATACAGCCTTTACATTTACAACTGCCTATGCTGTGTAGAGGAAAATCTTAGTTCCCTGGAGTCAAGAGCCAGCAAACATTATCATTTCACCAGAAACAGGGATACTCTCGATGTGCCTTATTTTGGAGTGTTCCCAACCAGTAATTCATTCAATATTGTAAAAATACATCTTTTCAATCAATTGCCTCCTGAGGCAAGACCTGTGAGTGTATCAAAATTTAAAACTGTTGTACGTACCTGACCTCTAGGATAGCCCTTTTATTTGGTTAGTGAATTCTTTGAGTGTGACAAACTCAATGTAAATTTCTGAGGTGTGATGTGCTTAGTGTCTGTATAGAACTCTGACTGTATCATCTTTGGTTATTATTTTTCCTGTGGCTTGTATTTTTTACTTTTTTGTATTTGACCAGGACTACTATGTGTAACGTCCAATTAATATTATTATTGCCTCATCTTAAATTACCTGGGCATTCATGTTCTGTACTTCCCATGGAAGATCATGGCACAGCCATGCATAGCAAGGAGGGTAGGTAAAAGTGGTGGTGGCGAAGGTATAGGATTGCTGTATATCATTTTCAATTACCATGAGTTGTCAGTTTGAAGATGAGCGTACTGTACATTTCCGCTTCATTCTCCTCTCAGATAACCTTTTAACAAGCTATGTTAATGTTATATGTAATTGAGTCGTGTGGATTTCTCCATAATGTAGTTTTTTTTGATAATGAAATGTACCTTTTTATCTTGTTGCATTGTGTAAAACAGCGATGAAAATTGGAGCTATAGAAATCAGATCACCATTTGCGCTAGGTTTTTAAGTTAAGAATTTCTAATGCACTATTATATAAGAGCTGATTCTGTGTGTCATTGTTGTTGTATTTTTCCTAGCATACAGATGATGTAAGTTAGGGTCTTTTTGTGTCTTATGACCAATAATATCCCGGTGATGCAGTTTTAATGAGAATCCTTCTCCCTTGTCCTGATATAATCTTTATAATTTCTTTTTCCTTCTTCTCTGCAGTTGATAAATGAAGCTGCAAAGTATAGATATCGCAGTGGTGGCTTGTTTGACTGTGGTGCTCTCACAGTACGGGCACCGTGTGGTGCTGTTGGGCATGGTGCTCTGTACCATTCTCAGAGTCCAGAGGCATACTTTGCTCACACTCCAGGCTTGAAGATTGTTGTGCCCCGTGGGCCTATAAAAGCTAAGGGCTTGCTCTTGTCTTGCATAAGAGATAAAGATCCGTGCATCTTCTTTGAGCCCAAAACACTCTACCGTGCTGCGAAAGAGGATGTTCCTGTGAAGGACTATACCTTGCCGATTGGACAAGCCGATATATTAAAAGAAGGTGAAGTACAGATTGAGGCCTGATGTAGAGGAACTATTCCATTATGACCAAAACAAAATCCTGTGGTTTTCTTAGTAATTAATGATTTAATGTTGACCGTCTTTGATGTTGGAGTAAAATCAAAACTTGTCTAAATGAAATTAATGGAAAACTGAAGGGCTTTGTTTCCTTCATTAGAGAAGGTAAATTAGTGATGCTTGCATGATATAATTTTTATATGATTTGGGACAGTGCTCTTGGCACTTTGTAGTGTGAGTGTAAGAGAGAAGGTGACTAGGATTTTCATGTTTAGAAAAGTTAACGAAAGAAAAAATTTTGATTGAGCCATTTTTATGTGGTCTGCATTTTGTTTGATTTTGTAGTTCTGTGTACATGATCATGAAAATCAGGAAATCCTTGAGTGTTAGTTTAGTTTGTGGACATGAAAACCTGGTTAAGCTCTAATGTCGTTTTTGCATGTGAACTTTCCAGGAAATCACATCACTTTAGTTGGATGGGGTACCCAGATACATGTTCTTTTAGAGGTAGCAGAACTTGCTCAGGAGAAGCATGATATCAGCTGTGAGGTCATTGACTTAGTTTCAATCCTGCCGTTTGACAAAAAAACCATCTGTGAGGTAAGTCCAGTGACCAGAAAGAACATTGTGTCAATAGCTGAGGTTTGATATGGAAACCAACATTTTTACGTTTGGGGGCTACATATGTGATCTAACTAATAGCCTGGTCTTCCAACAATGGGGAGCATGCTATAGCTTTTAAAAACATGTGTTTAAATTATTTTAATGTGTTTAAATATAAAAAGTTTAAAAAAATATGTGTTTAAAAATCATATTCTAAAATATAAACGACTATGTGAAGGAGAAAAATATGATGAAATTTGTGTGATTCAGGCATTATGAGTGCAAATGTTTGGACTTAAGCTAACCATTCATACTAACCTTAAAAGAAATTTGACTCAGTGGTTCAAAGATTACATTTTGGGGCTCTGATAACCATCAAAATGTACTTTTTGTTGTGAAAACATCACGTGTGTTGAAAGTATTGCAATGTAAAAAGTATAATCCCCTCTGTCTTTGCTCTGGTGGAGATTTATACTTCTTCAAATCCTCTTTGAAATATACTTGTTTGGTTCGCATCAGTTCTAAAAAGAGCCGAAGAAAACCCCCTCTTGACCAATTAAACTGAAATTTGCTGTTTCAGGTGGTAATGATCATAAATTTTATACTTCAAATTGAGATGATCTACCTCCCATAGTTTTTTGGGAAAAATGTGATTAAGAATCCTAGCAAATACATGTCAGTGCATACTACCCATGTGAATACTAATGTGTTATTTATTTTTTTTTGTCGAATCGCAGTCGTATATTATGTTCAACAATGAAGTTTCATCCTGAAATATCTCTGACAAAATTATTTATTTTATTCTGTAGCTGTTGGCCATGATTTTGGCTGGGTAGAATCCTCATCTGCTAAACATAGGGTTACAGATCAAGTCTCACCTGTGTGGATATTTCTCTTCTCAGGGAATGTTTGTCCCTTGTTGTTTTCTAAGTACCCTAATGTAAAAGGACTTTGGAGCTGTTTACACTGGTTGTAGAAAATAAACTGGTTGTAGAAAAGTATTGCTCCCTGATATCATCAGTTTTCCCTTGAAAATAGAAATTTTGATGGATAATATACTTCTGTGACTTAAATCATTTCTTGGAAATAATTGCCGTTTACCGTTTATCTAGGAATGTTTATAGACACCCATGTATAGTTTGCAGATATTGATACTGGTCTGATACAAATGGACAGATATTTTACTTTTGTAGTCATATAAACACAAAACTGGATGAATCTTTTAAAACCACCCTGTGTTTTTGGTGTGAATATTCAGAGTCACTATCTTGCTTTTGGGGATTCAATTGGGAATACTATCTTCTTTCATCCTTTCTACATGATCCCAGCCATGATAGCTGCAGTGGTCTAAATTTATCCTGTTCTCTAAGTACAGTAGATTGCCAATTATCTTTGTCAATGGAGGGGAAGCCCAATAGGATAATCCTAAGTGACGGATATTCCATTCATTTTTACTTGTATGGTAGAAGTGGCCTTGGTTTCAGTGGCTTAGTGCCATGCTTTCTGTGATGAATTAAATAATATTCTTCCTTTAATGTGGTTTCATTTATCAGCAGTTGTCCATTCCATTAACATCTATGAAACATTTTACCAACTTAAAGTGATGTCTGTTGTGTATTTGCTATAAATATGCTCCATCACTTTGTGGAACATTCAGTGATGAATCTTTGAATCGTGCAATGTATTCCATTTATGTATATTTCCTTGTGATAATTGCCCATCTGTAAGAGTTTACATTAATGATTGAAATGTTTGCCACTCATTGTGAGGAATAGAAGATGTTGATTGGCAAAATTTGCTTCATTTTTTTTTTTCAACTTCTTGGACTCACATCTAGGTAGACTTGCATGACTGCGGCTCCCCAGAGTCCAGTTCCTCTACCAAAATCAATATCTGTGGTGATTTGTGGTCGCCCCTCGGGAGATCTGAGTTACATATCTTTGTGATTACTCAGCCCGCTCTCAAATTAAACTAGTCAAGGTCACTGACCACTCCAATACCATTAACATGATGGTACTTGACTCCTCTTTGCCTGCCGTGCATGCTGGCTGTGTGCCACTGCAAGAAAAGATATTCATAGGATGCCCTTTCTATTATCTTCAACTTCTTGGAAATTTATAGCATGAAGCCATTCCTCTCTCCCAAAGAATTGGACATTTTAAATTAATTGTATTTCTAAAGGAAACTTGGTAAATACAAGCAAAATAATTGTGCACAATTGTGCAAAATGGCTATGAAAATGATAATATAAGCTCGCTTGCCTGGGTTTTCATAAATGGTAGTGATTCAGGAGACTCGCTGTAATGTATCACTGTCATATGTACAATTGATTAGACTGATGTGGGGAAACCTTGTGAGTGGGCAAAATATAGTAACTTAGTAGACTTGGTTGCAGCCGCTGGGTTGTGTGAGAAAAAGTGGTGACTAGGTAGGGAGGGCAGGGGATGGAAAGGAAGAGTATGGGAGAGGTTTGCTGCATGACTAATCGTCAGATAATCCGATTGTCAATGAATCACACATTGGATAATTGTCAATCTACTGTATTTCAATTATCTCCAGTCTTAATTCTATTTCTCCATATCTCAAACTTGGCCTGAAAGTCTCTGTATTATTTTCCTTTCAAATCTTCTGAGTGTCTTCATAATGAGATGAAACTTGTTTCTATGCTAATGTTACATCTGGCCCCATCAGAATTTTATTTATTTTGATATTTAAGTTCGTTGGCATTGATACTGTCATAAGAAGAATTAAATTTGCATGTCAGGTCTTATTACCAGTGTACTTTTTGAAACACTTGAGCTCATATTTCTCACCTATGTACATGTAATGTTTTTGGATTCACCCTGTATCTTAATCATTACTACCTGTTATTGGTGGCATTGTGGCAAACATTGGTTGCAAACTTTGGAATAATGATAAAATCAACTATAGCGTATGCATCTGCAGAAACTGAACTCATGCATTGTCGTTTTTAAGCCAAAAAATTGTACTTTTTCCTAAGACTTCAGTGTAGTTCAACCATAGTTTTTTTCCATGCTTGGAAGCATCAGGGAAAGGAAGATTGATATTTTTCATCTTCATGATTAAAGCTCTCAATAAACATAAATTTACTGAATGAATTTGGTTTTCAAAATCATTTTGTATTAATGTAGCCAATAATAAAATGTAATAATTTGTTTTTTTGCCATCTACATTAGCTAGAGAAGAACCTTTTTTGGTATTCTGTTCTTCTAGATGATACTTACAAGCTTTGGTAGAGGAAAAACCAGGTTACTCCTGCAAAATTGTGGTATTTATCTTATTATTAGAGGTCATTTAATATTTATTCATATGGCTGTGAAATGATATGGCTGGCATACATAACCTCCTTAAAATACTGTAACACTCAAATACATTAAAAAGAACTGGTGATCATTAAAAACACTTACATCGACAAATAAAATATTTCACATGCAATTACATAACAACAAACACATTTAATAGAGAATAATTTTGGTATTTGAATACAAAGGAATGAAAATTTGCTTTAGAATTTGGTAATTTTGGTATTTGAATACAAAGGAATTAAAATTTGCTATGGGCCCAATTTAAAAATTCAACTTTGTCAATTTTCAATTTCATTGGTTTAAATTGGATATGAAATTTGTATATATGCTGGTTTGAGTCCCTTCAGTTAACTTTCAATATTATTATTATTTTGTTCATTTCACTTATCGTGATCTGGATTTGTAGCATCTGCATGCGTAATCTACCCCTCTTCGTCTCTCCTCAGTCGGCTGGGTGTTGCATCCCCCTCTTGCTATCGGATCCCGACACAAGTTTACTCGCCATTACTTCCACGGTCGCTCCAAAATGGTCCTTTGGGCTCTGCGTCGACCCCTCAATTTCTTCACTATTTCCTGTCCATTCTTTTTGTGTACTTATGATTTTCTGTCTTTCACTCTCATTTCATACTCAGTTGCCTGTTTACTTTCTCATCATGTCCTTAGTTTCTGTTTACGTGAATATTTATTTTTGATATGCATCCTTAGTTTCAAATCGTCAATTTGTAATTTAACTTATTATTTTAATATTTTATTCAATTATTTTTTTCCGTGCCTCGGGACAGTCGTTTTGTTACTATACTTCTGTATTCAATATTGATTCCTAACCAGTGGTTACAACCTTCCTGACTCTAGGCAATAGGGCTTCAGTGATACTCCCTAAAATTCTGAATTTCTTTTAATGATGAAATTGTGCTGGCCATTACATTAACATGATGGTGGATCAAATTGTCTAAAAATTATATTCTCTGTGGTCCTATTTGCTATCAACTCAAAAACATGAAGACGTAAGCTTACCGGGACATCTGATCTCCCTTTTGTTTTGTTATGAACCTCAGTTCTGAATAACAACACCAGATATCAGCCACTTTGATTCTAATTGCAAAAGACCAGAAACAAGCCCACATTACTCATTTATTATTCAATAAAATTTATGAATTTTAATTGAAGATGAATTTATAAGCTCATTTTGTGTTTGCTCAAGGAGCAAGAGAACATACTGTATTTACTCGCATATAGGACGAGGTTTTTTTTTTCACTTTTATCCGCTTAAAAAATCAGGGTCGTCCTATGTGCGCGAGCGAAGGATTGTTTGCTGTTTTTTTTTGGGTTAGTGTCAAAGTCGAAATCAAAGTCACCTTTGTGGGATGGTGCGATAATAATCTTGTATGACGGGTGACCTGGCACTATTTTTGAATCTGCGGTAGCAGATGACGCCACGCTAGATGTGCTTCGGAAGTGAATGTATAGATGAGCCTGGTGTGGCGGCCGTATCATCTGATAACAAGGCGCAAATCCCGCCGGCAAGAACAGGGGCAGCCACTTCAGCCGGTGGGCGCCAACGAGGAGCAGGGGAGTCTAGAGCGGAGAGTCTCTCCCGGGCGACCATGAAGCTTTGCATGTCGGCTCCTGGTATCCTTTTGAGTGACGAATACATTGTCCTGAGCAAAACGTAGTTTCTGTTCTCCCCACGTTGCTACAACTCATTCCAAAAATTGGTTTAGTGACAGATCACCCTTCGTTACCACCGTACTGTTTACTCGTGCATTGCTATACCATGGGAATAGAAAATGGAGAAAGTGCGGAGAACACAGTACACTGCCTCTTTCAAGAGGAAAGTTATTTTGCACGCAGAAAAGAGCAACAGCTGTGCTGCAGGGTGTGAGTACGGTGTATCAGAAGTGTGTGTACGGAAGTGGCTTAATCAGCAAGATTTGCTGTTTATTTGCGATAGTACAAGAAAATCATTTTGTGGACCGAAAACTGACTAACATCCTAAGATGGAAGAAGAGCTAAAAAAACTTTGTGAGACACATGTGCAACATGTACATGCCTGTGACAGTGGAAGTTCTTCAAGCGAAAGCCAGAGATCTCGAGAGAGAATGCGGAATTCCACGACAAGAATTCAAAGCCAGTCGTGGTTGGGCATACCGCTTCATGAAAAGAGCAGGATTCTCCATAAGACGACGGTCCTCCATTGTTCAGAAGTTACCTGCCGACTACGAAGCCAAGCTGATCCGATTTCAAAGGCATGTCATTGATCTAAGAAAGCAGACAGAATTCTCAATAGGACAAATTGGGAATGCAGATGAGATGCCAATGTACTTTGATATGCCAGGCAATAAAACTGTTCACCCGAAAGGAGAAAAGCAAGTATTGATACGGTCAGGTGGCAATGAAAAGCAGCGAATCACAGTGATGTTGGCATGTACGGCAGACGGTCATCAGTTACCACCATATATCACACTGAAACTGAAGTAAATCCCGAAGAATGAAATCTTCCCAAGAGATGTTGTTATTCGATGCAATGAAAAAGGTTGGATGAACAATGAGTTGATGATTGACTGGCTGAAAGCAGTATGGCTTCGCCCCCTAGGGGCATTACTAAAGCTACCGTCGATTTTAGTGATGGACGCGTTCAGGGGACACCTTGCAGACGACATAAAAACCTTGTTACAGGAGAATACGAGTACTCTCGTAACAATTCCTGGGGGAATGACCTCACAAGTACAACCCCTGGACGTGTGCATCAACAAGCCATTTAAAGATCGAGTGAGGAAACTGTGATAGATAGATAGGTAGATAGATAGATAGTTTATTCACCATAAAAAACAAAGATTACATTTGCACACGGAATGGCTTACTGCTGAAGATCGAGAAATGACTGCAACTGGCCGCATCAAACTGTGCACAGTGCTTCACAGCTTGCTTCATGGGTGTCAGTTGCTTGGAAGAGCATTCCTCAAGAGATAATATTGAAATCCTTCAAGAAATGTTGCATTTCCAATTCACTCGACGGATCGGAAGACGGAGCTTCATGGAGCGATAGCGACAAAGAGGAGGGTTCTGGCAAATGTTCGGAAGGAGAGTCAGAATAGGCAGAAGCATAAAGTGTGCTGAAGGAATCAATGTCACACGACCTGACTTTCAAGATAAAATTATGAATAAACGAGTTAGGAAGTCCAGTTTTTCATTTTTTTCTCTAAAATCCTACCTCGTCCTATATGCGAAGTCATCCTACATGCAAGAATATTGCAATAATACGGTATATTGGCTCTTCCTTTGTTCTACATTTCATTTTGGTGGATTCAGAGATCAGTTCACTGCACTGAGATGAACCTGTATCCTAGAGTAGATGTGTGGCAAACCTGTCAACCGGTGTGTTTCTACACCGCCTGTATGCCAGCAAAACAAATAGCGCTCTTGTTTCCTACCTGGCTGACTTGGTGGCCTGTCAAGCGGGTGGCCCGGGTTTGTTTACCGGTCCTGGAGTTTACTATTTGACAATGCTTTTTTCTCACACTTTTCCGACTGTTCTAGTACATTGTTCTGGTATTTTCCTGAAATTGTTTAGCTTATTCTAGAATAGCTGCTCTCAGTATAAATATTGAAGCCATATGAGCCAGTCTTGTGATGACACCATAACAATAAACAACAGTGAAACTTAACACAAGTCTATTCAATCACTAGCTGACCTAACCGACCATAAGCTTCAGATTTATCAAATTTTTTTTCATGCTAAGATTTATACTGTCATAAGTTAGTCTTGTGAATTTTCTCCCATTTTTATAAACAAAAATTTGGTCACAGAAAGTCACTCTTATTCAAACTTTTGAACATGATAAGTGTACTTTTTTTTAGGAACAAATTTTTCTCATGGAGGAAAGGAGAGAAAAAGGAATGTAATATGAATGTTGATTACCTTCTGATTGGTAATATTATAGCTGTATTTTATTTATTATTACAGTCAGTGAAGAAAACAGGTCGCTTGATAATTGCTCACGAAGCACCTTTAACTGGAGGATTCGGTGCTGAGCTTTCAGCTTCTATCCAGGTATGAATGTTATAGCTTATTGTGTGTTTTAGTTGTCTTTTCATTACTCATTCACTCTTGACCCCCTCAATTTGAATCCCACAGGAGGAGTGCTTCCTTCATCTGGAAGCTCCCATCACACGAGTAGCTGGATTTGACACTCCATTCCCTCATGTCTTTGAGCCATTTTACATACCCACCAAATGGAGATGTTTGGATGCTGTCACTCAAGTTATGAACTTTTGACCAATTCCAGAAATAGCTCTCTAAAAGAGTGAGAAAGGGTGATGAGTCTGCTTTCTATTGTGTGCCAACCCGTAATAAAAGATTTAGCATCACAAAGTTTGATATTGTTGAATTTTATACATTGTTAACTAAATGTGGACCAATTAAGTGGAATTACTCTCAGAGGATACTTCCATGAAGATAATTTTGAGTTTTGTATTTATTATTGATGAATAAAACCTGTATGTTATTAGTAACTCTTTTTTTATGGGTTTAGTTTTGGCATGGAGTATTTATTTTTATTAGTTAGTTAGTAATATAAATAGCTACAAAAATGACTGGCTGACTGACTCATTCATCAAAATTCCTGGGCATTTCAAAATGAGCTATGTGGGTGAAATTTTCAGGGGAGGGTTAAAATTGTGTATCAAGTTGGGAAAAAATTGGAAAAGTTAAAAATGTCGATTAGGCTTCGAGTTATTGCAATTAATAGTTTTAGGATTAAATGAAAAAAATTTGTGTAGACCTTTTTTCTTTCTTTCATTAAAATATTAAAGAATTGAGCTACAAGATTGATTCTTTCGAAAATACGAGGCTGAATGTTTGAAGAATCTTATTCTTGCAATCAATTTTTCCCTACCTACCATTAAACTGAACTTTTTAAACTTTTATGGGAGGTTTTGGAAATGTCTTCATTTTCGTTGCTATGGATAGATTTTTCCATTGTCACCAAGCCAACTGTTGATTTGATTTTGATTGAACTCTGCTAGGTGGGCCAGTTTCAGGGGAGGGCTACATTTATGTGTCGAGTCGGGGTAAAATCGGAAAAGTTAAAAAAGTCGATTAGGCGTCGAATCATTGCAATTGGTAGCTTTACATGGGATTAAATGAGAAATATGAAAAAAATTATGTATTCACATATATTTTAAAAAATTGTAAAAATAGGAGTTAGGTATACTAAGTGCATGTTATTTAGTCTTCTTTATACCATTTTTCACTTAAAACAACAAGGAACAATTAACCTAAAGATTGATTTTAATAAATTTGCCATTTATGTAAATTAGTTGATGGGAGTGCAGTCGATTACTATTTTTATAGAAAAGATACATTTATAGCTGAAATCCTGAAACTATTTTTCTTAAACTGTCCATTAATGTGCTGGGGAAATGATAATTGTATATAGGCATCATTAAATGGACAGGTGCTATTAATGCATCCCTACTGGGTATAATTTCTTTCACTTCTTCCTGGCCTCTACCGTAGCTTTGATGACTAATTTCAACCAAATAAGCTTCATGATATTGTACTTTTCATTCAAAAACATATGCAATCCATGTAGAAGATAGGAAGAGAAAAGTTGAATATGAAAATTGTATATATAGTAAAAATCTTGATTCGGATTGAAGTTCTATTGTAAAATTCTACATGTTAGCCCTAATTAAGTATGCTGCACTGAAATGGAGTATGTAACTTAGAGGAGCATCTTATATGCTGTCAAAGAAGGTTATAATGAACTTGCAGTGGTTCCATGTTCATTTCAGTATACTTATCATAGTATTTTGAGAAGTTGTCAATAACCAGATGAGATATATTATGATTGGCACTAGAACTGCCCGCCCACCCCCATCTGGAAGAAAACGGACTGGGTTCATGTTAATGACATCCTCAACTGCCTCCCATGGTGCCTCTTAGAAGAAGGCTCAGGGGATGTCGCCCTTGGCATGTTTTATGTATGGTTGGCTGGTGTCATGAAGGACTGCATTCCACATCGGAAGCCCCGTAAGAGAAAGTTCCCCCTTTGGATAACAAGTGAGACAGTTTTTGTTTAAAAAAATAAACTTAGCGCATGGCGCCTAAACAAATGCTTTCCGAACCCCTACACATTAAAAACATTCAAGGACCTTCGGTGTCATGCCAACTATCTCATCGAAGTTGGACTTAAACAACTACATAGCCTCAAATTCTTCTGAATGTGTTTCCAACCCCCAGCGCTTCTGGTCAATGATCAACACCAGACGTAATTCTGCCACCACGCCTGGGGAAATGTCTTTTGGTGATGAAACAGCTGTTGGTCCACGGCATGCAGACCTTTTCTCCAAGTTTTTTTCATCCACCTACACGTCTCACCAACTTTTGGATACCTCTGTTCTTGATATTAAATGTGTTTGTTCCAACTCTTTCCCCTCACTTTCTCCTCACTTTCTCCCAATGAATACCTGAATGATGATTGCTGAAATCCCTTAAAACTAACCATGCAACTGGTTCCGATCAGCTGGCCGCTATGTTTCTGAAAAATGCAGCTCCTTCCTTGGCTGTACCCCTGTTCATAATTTTTAACAGATGTTTTTCAACGGTATACTTCCCTGCTTTCTGGAAAATTGGCAACATTTTCCCCCTTATCAGGAAAGAAATCTTCCATTGAATCTTACCATCCTATTTCAATATTACCAATTCTATCAACTATATACAACAACCTATCATCAACATCTGTTATCTTTCACCCTTCCTTTCATATCTGACAAATAGCATGGTTTCCTTCCCGGGTCATCTACGCTAACCAATCTCTCTGTTCTGCAAAAACATTGTATTGAAGCATTTAAGAATTCATCACAGCTGGATGTATGTTATATAGATTTTGCTAAAGCTTTCGACAAAATTAACCATCAGTTATTACTCTTCAAACTAGAGAATCACTATAATGTTCATGGTAAGTTTCTTTCCATTTTATCATCATTCCTAGCAAACAGATAACAACACGTCTTAATTAATGGATCTCATTCTTTGATTGCTCCTGTTACGTTAAAGTTGTTCTTAAATCGCGACTCTGGGTACATACTAAGCAGGGAATGGAGACCGTTATTTAAAAAAATAACGGAAAGAAGGAGACAACAATGCCCCCCAGATTAAGTGGCTATATAAACGCAGGAAGGAAGGCCTGCATTTCATTACTGCTCTGAGGACGATGGAAGTGTTATCCATCGAAACGTCAGCCACAAAAATTCTTACTCGGCTAGAAGCCCGAGAATTATTTACTATAAGTATGTGTCATAACATAGAGCAACACACGTATTGCAGCATGAAATAGTTTCAGATATGTTTGGTTGGTAGAGGTTCTGTTACTAAGCACCTTCATGGCTGCTGGGAAATGTACAGGAAAAAATATTAGTATTGTGGTAGGTCTGTAAATGAGGCCTTGTGACCACATTCATTTGAAAATATCTTGTAACCACATCCCATATCTCCTTCTGAAGTTTCATAGATTCCTCCTGGAACACCTTAATGATAAAACATTTCATTCAGTCCCAAAGTCAGCATGGGGATGGATCCTAGCACAGGGATTCTGAACCGAGGATGAATCTCCCACAGACCACAAGGCATTTACCTGGAAAAGGGAGCCATTTAGACACTCAATCCCACTTTGGGTGTGGGTAACGAGCTCCATTGGCTTTCAACATGAAGTGTGGTATGTTATCGCTCCAGCAAGACTGACGGTCACTCATCCACCGGTGCTGGGGGAACTCAACAGACACGATATCTTGGGGGAGACGGAACCTATTGTCGGCCTGTGCTCCAGCAACCGTCTCTTTGGTGTTGGCTTCCTAGCGGCTGTAACCTTGCTAGAAGGGACTAGGTGGGAAGACCGTGCCTGCTAGGATTTCTCTGGGGGTAGGGGGGCACGGCCTATCCCTGCTACCTGGCTGCCAGAGGGCAGGCACTTGAGGTGTCGGAATGGGGCTCGCTCTGGCACTAGTATCCGAGCCTAGCCTTCTCCCTACCCCACATATAGACCTTATGGTTCTCACTAGTGGCCACAGCAGGGCAGTCCCTGCTCCCTGGGGCTTCAGGGAAAATCGAAAATTTCTGTCTGGACTTACTCCCTAGTTGCAGGATTTTTCAGCTCAAGTGTCTGCTTGCTTTGCAGTAATTTACCTTTTTAAATAGAAGCAGAATTGTTTCAATCATGCTATTTGTTGCAAAGCTATAGTGTCAGATTGGATCACCCTACTAAAACTACATTACTTTTTCTGTCGTAGAGCCCAGTTTGTCAGTCTCATGTAAAAGATTTATTTCTTTAATTTTCAGAACTCTACAGCTCTACAGCTTCCTCTATTTTATACCTCCATTCCAATCTCATCCATGTCTTATCCTTCCATCTCTCCCCCAGATCATCTTCAACATCCTGCAGCTATCCTTTCCATGGTTTTCCCTTTTTAAAAGACTTATTCATGTAAAATATTTTCGGGGATGTTAAAATTTAATTTATGAAGGTTTGTCAAATGGGCTAATGCATGATATTCACAGGTCAGTGTGTAAAAGATTCCTAAACTGTAGCCTCATGAATTAAAATGCCACTGATAATGTTAAAAACATTGAGAAGATGCTCACGTCTCAGCTCAAATGTCAGATGATATGTCTGTCCTTGTTCAATTTTATCATTTGTCTTGAGTACCATATTCATGCTTAGCCACTTATATGTATGCATAACTATATTTTTTATATATCTTGAGTTACATATTTGTCATAATGATATTATTGGCCACACCTTGACGGAAAATGTGCCTAATAGGGTAAAAATTATTTGTATTTGTGTACATATTCATTTTACAAATTGAGTAGAGTAATTAATTCTTCCATTAGAAATATTCATTATCAGTTATTAATTTCAGTGTGGAAGTTCAGTTTGTGCAATTCATCAGTCACACTTACTTCATTGGACCAAAATACTTGGCCCCTTATGTGTGAATTTTTAGGTGCTCCACGAAAGCTCATATTACACAATTACACAATAATGGAAAGCTACATCTATCTTCTCACTATTTTGTGTTAGTTTAAAGAGGGTAAATGGTAGTTGACTACATCATTATCATGCTATGGTTCTTGTTTGGGTGAACTGCACGTTATGATATCTTAAAACTGTAAAGAGTTTTTGTCTGAAAGGACCTCACTTTAATGTATTTTGTACAAATAGAGCTTTTACCTCCTAAAAATTCATACCTGTAGTGTCAAAGAACTTTGGCCATGGAGCCTGGGGTCGTTACAGAGAATATGAATGAATAAATATTTAAGAGAGAATGTTAATGAGCAAATGATAGGTTCTGGTCTCCTGATATCATTCTTGAAACTTTGCTTAGTTTTTTTCCCAGAAATCATCTTTCACATATTCACTCCCTTCATTCACTGATGTATGTCTACCATAATCAAAATCCTTCAAGCATTCTCTTTCTTGTGAACTCAGAGCAATCAATGGGAAACATGAATCAAGGGGGAACATCTTCATACCTACATCTTGGCATTATCATTAGATATTATATCTACATGTGAACTGTATTGCTCACTAGTTGTGAGACCTGGGCAACACTGACATTCAAGGTAGATAGTTACTTGTGAAGGGTTTGTATCACGAGCAGAATGTTAAAAAAATTGGTCAAGGGTTTTATAGCTGCTTTACATGGTGCATTTTATTGTAAAAAAGAATGCATCAACTCTTTCTTGAGGAAACATTGTTCTGTATAAAGGGGCAAATCATATGAATGCTTGTGCAATTGTATGAATGGAAAATGTAATCTGCTGTAATGCCATTGTTTTTCTTGTTAACTCTATGATACCTTTGTTTGTACAATAAAATGTGCCTTGCACAGTGGCCTCAAGAGACCTTTGTTCCTTTGGTGGCCTCCTGATGAAAATAATCTGCAACTGGCCTTTAAATTGCTGTGTCCATTAGCAGGGATGGTTGCACATGTGATTGGTGAAACAAAGTCTTGTGTTTACCTCTTAACTCTAGAATGACAGACCTAGTCACTTAGGTTATTTTTGAAATTGTTCCTCTGCTATACCCATGACAAAATTTTCTTCTTAAAAATTTGCCCTTCAGTTAAAATTCCCTTTGAAGATCTTTGCATTTGTAAGGTCTCATGTTTGCCTCACACATTTGTTGGGAAATAGTGAGGGCTTTTGCCATGAATGTCAAATGTATCCAAGTCCCATCATTATAGTGTTCAAGGCTTTGTGATAAGCTAAGGATTAAATGATTATTAGACCTGGATATGAGTGTAAGTCAAAGTCGGAAAGTAATGAAGAAGAAATAATATAGGTAACTGAATTTTTTGGAATAGCCAGGCTCTCTTGTTTTATGATTCCATTCTGTTGAGAGAATTTTCCAATTGTGTAGCATTTCTGCTTTTGAGGAGACAAAACATGATCCATTCAAGTTCTACACTGTTTGTCAGATGGGATGGATGAGATGTGGATGTGTGGACCTGATGGAACTTTTCATGAAGAGCCAATTTAGTCTTCAATCCTTTAGGTTACTGTTAGTATAAATAATGCTGGTCAGCAGTTGCCTCCATATGTTAGCAACATTTGAGGAAAAATATTTGAATAATCTCCCTACTTCATTTTCATTCACTTTCAGGAATTAAAAAGAAAGAGATGTAATTCACCTGTTCCCTTTGTTTCAGGTTTCTATTTTTGGAGGTGTGACATATTCGACAGCATTGGAGTGTACACGTGACATGACGTCTGAAGCACACTAACCCCACAAGACTGAGTCACCCGAATTCCAGCCCAGCCTGACTTGTATATCAGTGTCAGGGAAATGAATGACTGAAAACTGATGTTTTTAGTTGCCTCTGATGGATGAGAAGAACATTTTTGATGGCCATGCTTTCTTGTCCATCACAATGTACTTTTGACTGAAAATTCAGAAGTCTTAAATACCTAATTGTTGAAATGAATTAAAAAAGAATGATTTATTCTAGTGTTGTCGTTCAAATGAATAAAACTCTTCTATATGTACATCTGAGATATTTATTCTTACAGTTGATGATCACATAAAATTTATCTTGGGCCAATGGTAAAATTTGTAAGTGGTTTAAATATAATTACTTATTTCAATACTTAAGCTTTAGTATATTATCTGGTTAGGAAGTAACTATGAAAAATGGACCAAATTTCATCACCAATGTAAGAGAAATGAATTAAGACAATAATGAATAGAGACCATGAGAAAATATGCTTGTAAAATAAACAGTAACATCTCGAGTATTCTCGTATTGTCTATGCATTTACCTAATCATATTTATAAGAATATGTAGATATTATTCTGTGACGAGTATCATATTGAGAAAGCCAAATAAATGAGATAAAGTGATATGAAACAGTAAATTACCCTAAGAAAAGTTACATAAAAGGTCGCATACTAACAATAAGCCACAAAAAACGTAATTTGGGTGGACAAAGAAAATTTTTTTGTCCACCCAAATTAATTCAGGTCTGAAGGGGTTAACAATGAAGCTAAATTGAAATTTTTAAATATTCACGTGCTTCAAGAATAATATTCTTGGTTTTTCAATTTGCAAGAAAGCTTAATACAATACTAAAGCAATTATATAAATTAATATTGAAGCAAGCACTAAAATACAATATTTATTATAAACAAACACTACAAAATTACCCTTATCTGAAAGATATAATGTGCGGGAGTTTTTCGTAATCTACTGAAGTCAGAAAAAAAAAATCTCTACCATCTATATGGATATCCGTTTCAAACCTGCCGGTCTACTACAGCAGCGCCAATGAGCAACCAATGGGATAGCAAACAATGCGGCGGAAATCGACCCTAATTTCCCCGCGAAACCTGTACCCTTTGAGCCCTTTTCAACCCCTTCATAGAAATTCGGAAACGCATGCCAAAAGCTCAGATTTTTTTGAACTCAAAAATCGGAGAAAAACACGTTGAAATACCCTGATCAAGGTCAAAAGTGGCTGGGGTGTGGGGAATCCACCTCGGCGATGCGTCGCCCAAGGTTACCTCAGAGCACCTGAAGGACGCTGGGAAGAGTCAAGTGGGGTGATCCAATTTTACGAAGTTGTGGAATAAGTGGAAAATCAATGACAGAGAGAGCACTTTGATACCACAGGTTGATACATATTTAATTTACCACGACATAACTTGGCAATGAAGAATCATACACTCAAGATATACACCTTATTTTAAAGGTAATTTAAAGAGCTCTATTTTTTGGGGAAAGAAAACCATAAGATGAGATCCTGAGCGTCATAGAACACAAAAAGCAGTCTCTAAAACTAAACTCCCTTAAAAATCAACGTAGATAGTCAGTTCAAAAAAGACTGTGATCCTTGGGAAGAGCGTACATCTCCTGTGATATAAGGGAAAGGATAATTTGGGAGTTGGAAATTTTGTTATTTGCACAGCGCGTAGACTGGAGCTATACCTGCGCGACCTCGAGGGGAGCCGAAACTTACGGTTTCGGCACAATGAGACGCTACGTGGCAGGTCAACATTCCTTGGTGACAGCCGCTAAGGCCTGGGTAACAGTAAAAATTTTACGCAAAGTGTGATTGCAATATCGCGGCCTTATGTGTTTCTTTCGTGATTCTCGAGATAAAGCTTGTTGCTTTCAGACCCCGAGGGCAAAAGGAAGGTAACCTGTGTGATGCCAGGAGGAGAACGGACGTAAGACCTCGCCGCAGTGCAACGATTTGCGGCGTAGCGAATACATGTATATTATCATGTCATAAGGGCGCTCTGATGAGTGCGACATGAGTTTCACGTGTTCCAAATAAAAGAGTTGCATTGATTGGTCTTTCTATAAAACAACAGTGTTGAAAATCATGGAATAAAGTAATTATATCATTTTCCAATAAATTAATATGCTACTAGAGATTGTACATGCAAGTTATGCACGATATATTAAAGGAAGTGAAAACAGCTATATTCATTGAAGAGAAGAAATGCATAAGAGGGTATCCTTCGCATGATATAAATACAAAAAAACTCGGTAAAACTCAACTTCCTTAAAACTCAACGTAGAATTTCAGTTCGAAATAGCCTGTAGTACTTACGACGAGCGCACTTCAGCTGCAGTGAAAGGGTGTGGTGAATTGGGGAAATGGAAGTTTTGCTGATTTTTCGGCGCGTGGACTGGAGATCACTGCGCGGCCTCGAGGGGAGTCGAGGCTTTCTGTCTCGGCACAAAGAGACGCATCGCGGCAAGGCAACATATCCTCACGACAGAAGGCTACAGTATAATAATCATATAAAAATGTAAATTGCAATACCGCGACGACTTGTGTATCCTTCGAGATGGACTCTTGCAGCGTGATGAAGAGAGATGTAATTACTACTTGAATGGAGCAAATTAGAATAGGCATAACTATCTTAATTTTATACGCAGAATTGTATTTAATAGACAACAATAATCATTACTATGAGTGCACAACATTCATGACTTTATGAAGAATTGACACGTACTGATACATTTTTTAGGAGTTTGACAGCGTTCCTATCTTAAAAATCAACGTAGGATTTCCGTTAAAAAACGACAGTGTTCCTCAGGAAGTGTATACGTTGGCTGCAAGAAAAGTAAAGAGTGAAATCGCATAATTGAAATTTTCTAATGACAAATGCCCTTAGATGTGAGGTACTACCTACATTACATAATACCCTGCAAGCCCCCTCAAGGGTGTTTGGCAGAGGGAAGGTTACCTACGCGATGTCGTAGAGCAGGCCTATGACCTCATCATGTTTTAATGGTAATTAAATGAGATTTACTGAGCTGAGCTTGTGCAGAAGGGGTTACCCGGTGTGTCAGTACACCGCATATACCTCCTATTGGTGGGTCGTGGGCAACGGTGTGCTGGCTCTCAAGCTTTCAGAAGGGATCCTAGCTTGAGTAGAAAAATGAAAGCGGGCCTAGGAAATTACTAATGCTTTGATTTCTCTTGTGGCATACTGGCGAAAATGTGCCAAAACTGACCGGTATAGCGACGTAACCGTTAGCAGGGAAAGCTGCACGTGGTGCGGGTACTGCGAAGGCTGGTAACCTTGCATACTCTATTACAACTAACTCATAAGAGTCACAAAGTAGTCACGGACGGGCGAAGCCACGATGGACGGCGGAAGCTGAATAAGGTTGGCCCATCAACATACGGCCATAACAATACGACCTGGACTATAGGTACGTGGAATGTGAGAGGAGTATATGAAAAGGAGCATGAGTTGTTGAATGAAATGAAAGTGAGGAGAATGGATGTTTTGTGCGTATGTGAAACTAAGCGCAAGGGGCAGGACGCTATTTCGGTAGATGGCGGTGGTCTGGCACTGCGGTCAGGAGTTGTGGCCGATAATGTATATACAATGGCATTACAATGTATATTAACTTAACCGCAATTCATTGCAATGCGATGAAGTCGTAGGCCTGCTCTCCTCCCGACATCACATAGGTATTAATTGCAATAGAACAAGATCAAGTGTTCATCAAAATATCTGCAGGGTTAAGGGAGCTGAAATTACCAATCGAAAGGAGTAAGTAGAAAAGGAGTAATATTTGTAATACTGGCCGCAGAAATGTTTTCACCTACCTGGCCTACCTTTTCTTCTCGGGGTATGAAAACTACAAAATTTTTACACCCGAATCTCGAAAATGACACAAAAGGCCGCGATATTGTAATTACACTTTTTGGAAAATGTTTATTGTTACCCACCCCTTAGCGGCTGTCACGTAGGAATGCTGCCCTGCCGCCTTGCGTCTCATTACGTCAAAACCGTAAGCCTCGGCTCCCCTCGATGTCGCGCCGGTGTTACTCAAGTCCACGCGCCGTGAAAATAACTAATTTTCCATCTCCTGCATTCTCTATTCCCCTTCAATTACAGCTGATGTATGCTCTTCCCAAGGATCACAGCCTTTTTTGAACTGTCATTCTACGTTGAATTTTAAGGAAGTTAAGTTTTTCCGACTTCTTTTTGTCATCTATTACGCTCACAATTTCCGTTATGCATTTCCTTCCCTCAAGAAATTGAGCTCTTTTAATTACCTTTCAAATGAGGTGCATGTATCGGGTGTAAGATCTCTCGTTGCAAAGTTATGCCAAGGGAAATGAATTATGTATCAGCGTATTCTCTCTATTCCACTGATTTCCATATTTTCGTAAAATTGGATCACCCCACTTGACTCTCCCCAGGGCCCTTCGGGTGCTCTGAAGCTACCTAGGGTGACGCATCGCCAAGGTGGATTCCCCACATCCCAGCCACTTTTGACCTTGAACAGGGTATTTTCATATGTTTTTCTCCGATTTTTGAGTTCAAGAAAATACATACTTCTGGCTTGCGTTTCCGTATTTCTATGAAGGGGTTAAAAAGGGCTCAAAGGGTAAAGGTTTCGCGGGGAAATTAGGGCTGATTTCCACCGCAGCGCAGGCTATCCCATTGGCTGCTCAATGGCGCTGGCGTGGACCGGCATCTTTGAAACGGTAAACCGGAGAGACACCGTTCTTACTTCAATTTTCCTTTTTTTATCCACATCACATATTTTATCATCCCTGACATTTCACTCTGCCTTAAAGAGATAAATATTGTCTTTGTCTTTGAGTCTTTGTAGACTCCATCATATGTGTATCTAAGGTTATTATAGTTATAACTATAATAATATTTATATAATAATATCATAGTTATGTGTATAATTAGCTTGATGTGCAACTATCCTCACTAATGAATACAGCACTCCATTGGTCAGTTTGGGCTAATTTTCATCAGAATGCCACCAGAGCAGAGAAGTGAAGATCTGGGTGAAACCAAAGGCCATTTTAAAAATATTCTGCTTGTGATACAGGCCCTTCTCTCACAACTACTGACTGTATTTCCCTGCCTAAAATAATACTGGAATTATTTAGGGTAGATTTTAGAAAAAAATAAAAATATGAATTACTTTTAAGATGCAAGCAGTTTTGACATCACATTTTGGAGTTAAAAAAGAGCATTGTTAAAGAAGGGTACAACCCAGGTAAAAATGTTTGCTCTAACTGTACCCCCTTCCAGAACAGATACTGGTCCTCCAGAGCAGTTTGAGTAATTACAGACCAAATATTTTTACCTGGGAGATTATAAACTGGTAATGCACCCTTTTTCTGTCAGTGGGCTGATCTACATTACTTAAGTACCTCTCTAAAAACCACCTTTGCCAACACATCAGCAGGCAAATTTTGGGGATATTACGAATAACACAAAAATCTACAGGGGAGCAGGATGCCTTGGTAACTTGGCTAAATTACTTGGTGCAGCATCAAGGGATTCAGGTCTCAGTCCTGGTCAAAGAGAATTATTTTTCCTCTCTAGAATGTGGCACATGAGCAGGCATTGTTTTACTAACATAATAATATTTATTCCACTCCAACAAGAAATACAAAAATAATAAATTAAACATGACTGATGAATTACCTTTAATTACCATAAAAATGCCATTAAATGTATTATTTTTCACCATACAATCCCCAGATGTAGAGCAAATCTTAGAATATTTTAATCTTAGCTGAAAAGATAAATTATTACTTTAAAAATTCTTAACATTCAAAACTGTAAGTAAATAACTTATGAGTCTCGGCATACCAAACCTAAATTTGCTAGTGGTGGATATCTTGAAAAATCTGTGCAGTGAAATTGGGCAATGTCTTTTCACTAACAGTTGGTTATTTATCGTTGTGATTCTAAGTTTTAGCTTACCCATTATGGAATGAAATTATGGACAAAATCTTGGTGGAAAAAACCTATTTCATATTTACCTGCAAATGCTAAAGAGAAATTTACCTAAGGTAACAAGTGAACACAAGCCACAACTCCATCATTCACTGCATTTTTTTATTATATATTTAGTTGCAACATCATTTTCATATTATGGCAAGCAATACATCTAACCAGGTCAATGCTTAAGGTTATTTAATGAATGATGAGGTGTCCTACAACTACCACTTTTTTCTCACCAATCATAATTACGTAGCCATTGGAATAAAGCTATACTTCACTGTTCTTATGGTTAACACTTGCATTTGAAATAAACAGAGAAAGTTTTATTACATGTAAGAACACTTCAACATGGCGAAATTCAATGGAAACAAAAATATGGCTCGCTACTCATACCTTATCTTTTCCAATTTGATCATAGCAGTAACTTGAGCTGAAAATGTCTCCATCTCCATAAACTGGCGATTGAGTATCCCCTTCACTTATATCATTAAAGAATTCACAAGATTTGTGAGACAAAATGGAAGTTCATTTGGATATAGAAATCAATTTTAGTGAACTTCCCTTCTCAAGGGTATCACCTTCAATAAGTAGCCATAAAGATTGCAGGGTGGCCTCACATCTCTTATAGGGTATCCAAAAGGTTAGCAGCCCTGCATTCACCCTTTTCAGCCTCTCCAGAAGATTTATGTTGTCCGGTTTCCAATCGCTCACGGCATTGCACATGACTTCAACCATAAATTAATGCCGTTAACCCCTTGCTGTTGCTATTGGCTTTCCTATTAATTTCCCACTACCGGAAATATTCCAGTAATTTTCAAAAATAATCATAATTTACCATGGTAATATACCTCAAATGAAAATTATGGTAATGTACCCATCTCTAGTCCAAAGAATATGGGAAAGGTGCAAAGAAATAGGAGGGACAAAAGTTGATCGCATTTCTGGGCACTGAGTGCTGATCAGTGATGAGCTCTGGCCCACCTGCCCCCAAAACACTAGGAAATAATCACATAAGCTGGGAATTCATACTTTATTATTCACCTTCTATTTACAATCATTTCTCAACATGATGTTCATCATTGATCAATAAATATTACCACACTGTACAGTCTTGGAATGTATTTCTTACATTTGATTAACTGATTTCCACTAGAGGGTGAGGATACTTCGTGAGCAGGATATGATGGAAAACCTTGAGAATGATGTTGGCTCAATCATGGAAGAAAATGCATTTGAATTGACTTTCACAAAGTCTTCGCACCTCCTCTGAAAATTGAAAGAAACAATGGAAGTTAATAATCTATTGTTTCAATTCTGATTCTACATTTCCTTAAAAAGCCTAGTGATCACAGTGCCTGATGTTACAATTAGAGCAAAAACAAATTTAGAGAACAACTGAAAAATATGATCATTTGGGAAAAAAGTGAGTTTTGGATTTCAAAGAGAGAAATACCTATTCATTTGGCAACCTTTAATAAGCGGAATGATTAATAATCAGCCATAGATATCTAAACATATTTATAATTATTTTTAAAGGTTCACACGCACATAGCAAACAAATAAAATGAGAGAAAAGTGAGAAGACTTAGTTGAACAGCATTTAAAGATGTTCCTGTCCACAAAGAGTAAATCAGCATCTTACTCAATCAATTGACAGAATTAATGCAGCTCAGAAGTGTTTCGCAGCAGTTCACATTAGTAACATAAGATCATTACAGAGACTATGTAAATGCTCAGCTTTATCGACAGAAAGTAAGTTCCTTTCACTATTTAACTATTGGACATGTATATACTTAGAATCTGGATCTTAAATTATTTCCCTCACGTCTGTCAAAATTGCCATGTTTAAATTTATATTTTTTAAAATTACTACAGAGAATCTAGGTGGCATCATTTTTATAAACTAGAATTATGTGTCTACTTTATTAAATTCCTTCACCGGCTTTATTTATTCATTTCAGTATTTATGGGGTCACCAAAACACTTGATATGCACAATATAACTAGCAGGAATATTTTTCCCAAGTGCCTTGGTTTATCCAAATACTCATATCTTAGAAAGAACATATTTGCATTGGGGCTAAAATGTATTGAAATTATTTTAACAAAGGTTGGAATGAGAAACAGAAAAAATATGAAAATCTAAGATGTTGGGCTTTGGTTGAGTTGACATGGACATCTATGTTTACAAGGGAGACTGCAGCGACTGCTAGACTCTTTATATTCATATTCCCAATCCAAATTTTACAATCTTTTCCTCCCAAGAATAGGTTGAAATGCTCACACTTTCTTGTCATTTCAGAGTAGTCCTCAGTTCCCTAGCAATTGATCTGTTGATTGAATAAAAGATGGGAAAGATGTGTTCTCCAGACAAGTTTTCTGAGAGCTTTGCTCAATAATTTTAACATAAGATATTATAGCTAAATCCAAGGAATTTATCAACTCTTTAGCATCAAATTACTCACAGAATAGCAAGAAAAGTAAATTTGGGCACAAATGTAACATAAATTCTATGGAAAATTAATAAATCCTAGATGATTGCATCCCTACTAGTGCTCGGCGATGGTAGCTGACCCAGCATGTGGAAAAAGGTGAACTAGGATAATTTGGGTTCTTCATCTGCCACTCCCTTTCCCACATTAAATTATGAGAGAATGAAGCTCCTACTTTTTTCTAGCACGCAATGGCAGCAAAAGAACAAGGCTATCACAGCTGAAGTTAGATTCATATAGATCATAATCACTTACAGCATTGTCAGGTTTCTAATATCAAGAATTTGACTTTCATATTTCCATTGTAGCAGTGATTTATCACCTTGTTTGGTTATCATGACTTATGGTGGTGATCAGCAAAAGAAGCCTCATCTGATATACTAATCTGGAGTTCATTCCTCATGAATGTAGTAAGTGTTTGCTTTTAATGGGGAACCAAGTCAACTGCTTTCTTAAAATCAAAGAGGATATTAGCATCCTGCTTTTCTCATTCAAACTTCTTAGGGGCTGGGAAGCTGGACAAAGATTTGTGGGGGTGCACGAAGAGAAAGTTGCCAGGCACATGACTTTCTCATATCCAAGTAGGATGCAGTAGGTGTGGTCCAGCTTTTGGAAATTCAGTCGCTCTCAGATATCCACTGAGTCAACTCCATGAATCTTGCTTACTGTGATGCTTGAATTGAATTTGTTCAAAATTGCACTTAAACATATAAGCTTAAAATCTCTATTCACAGCATACTTAAAACGTATCATGCCTACATTTGAAATGAACAAAATAACCATCAGGGATGCGATTATCTAAGTTCTCTTATTTTCCAGCACTCATCAATGCTGCTTCCACAGCAGCTGCATGGACCAAGGAGGTTATTCCTTTAGGCCTAAAACGCAGAGGGAGGCAGTTTTCTACAGTCGTCAGAGGCAGAAGCGATAACACTGGCAGCTTTCTATTCTTTACTACCGACTGGAAAATATAATCACAAGCAAGCAGCAACGAATGGAGCAACATGCGTGGAAGAAACATTTGGTAAACTACTAGTAGGGGGCATTCTTTCTGTTCACAACGGTCATGGACTATAACTTTGCAAGCAGTCATCAAAATCATTGGAAGAACCACTTCAAAATTTGAGATTTTTTCCAAGAACTAAAAAATTTATCCAAGTTTGATGCCTTCCCTGAAAATGAGCACAGAAGAATTTCTTGGATGCGGTTTTTTTCAATGAAGTTCTTTTACTGTCCATCACTCACTAAGGCTAATCCCCAACTGCTTTAAAAGGCAATACACAGCATCTAAGGTCTAAGAGAAATGAAAGGAAGCAATTGGACTGTTGTGTTGACCAGTGCACATTGCTCTAGAGTGAGCAAAAATGGGTTCGAAATATCTTGTGCATATGACTGGAATTACATTTTGCCATCTTTTGAGTGACAATAATTTTACTTACTCATACAAGTATGTTCATTTTTTGTGCATTAAAAATTTTTAAAGATTAAACCAGCCATACATACATTATTATATATTGTTATAGATAAAATAGTATTTATCATAGTGGTTTAAGGGATGCTGTATCAACTTACATTGGGATTCAACGTATGTCAAAATTCAAGATGTGTCCGTCCTCACAGAGCTATTTAAAAACTTACAGTGAGGTATACCTGTATTAACAACAGTTATGTGCTCAAAAAAGTTGAACGAATAGGAGGTCATGATATGGGATGGTAATATCCCAGATCTTGATAGTCACGGCTTACAGAGAATAGAGTGCCGTGGGCTACTTTCAAGTCTTCTAGTACACTCTGGAGTGTTTAACTCATATTTACTGGCATCTTCCGATGAATAGTTGTCCAACGCAAGGCTGTCCTGAGTTTTTCACAATTTATGCACACAACAAACTTGAAAAGGCCACTATTATATTAAACTAGACCCCTGTTCATATGTAGGCTTCCCTCAGCACTATCAAAGAAATAAATTTCTAAGAGACATACACTTTTTTCCTAGACACCCAATGAAATCTGGAATATGTAAAACTTTTAGATACCATATTTATGCATGCATAGATTGCATTATTTGCACCTCATTTTGGAGGATTTAACAGTTTCTAGCTTTTAACCCTGTCTGACTTTATTTATGAACCACTGTCCTGATTGCAAATAATTTAGACACCTGTGAAGTATTTTTGTATCCCAAGAAGGTATGCATTAATTATAATAAACAGCAATAAGATATCCACTATATTTTGTATAGGCCACACTATATCATAGGTACAAAAATTAGGGCAAAAAAACTACTGTCCATGGTGAGGCATAAATATGATATGATAATATAGCTAGATACCACTCCAGTGATTGATATGTAAAATCCAGCTATGCTTACCATTTACAGCTATCAGATCACCCTTTTTTGGACTCAGGACCACATAAAACTCCCTCTGATCTGATAATTTGCCCACCACCCATGCATCATTGTACGTCTTCATCATGATCTCAGCAGAAACGGATCTTGAAGTGTTACGATCCCTGCAAAATAAAGTAGAATTGATGATATACATCCAAAATTGCCTATGAAAAAAATCCACTGGATATAGAATAAAACCAAGGACCTTGAATGAGCCTTGTAAATAAGCATTGACATGTCTCATTCCAGCTGATAACAGTAGATTCTTAGGTTTAATAATTGACAATTGAGGAAACTGGTCAACATATGTCTCCAATTTAACTGGAAAGCTATCTGTAGTCTTGTATGGTATGAGATTTCTCAGAGAGACAGTATCTCGAGATGGACTATTGACTTTATATCACTGTAACTTTGTGAACAAAGCCAACTACGCAATTCAATTCTGGGGATCGGCCATAACACTCGTTAACAAAGTAATCCTTATACAAAAGAGGGCAATAAGAATCATTATGGGGAAATCAAAAACACACTCCTGTAGACCACTATTTGTGGAATTAAGGCTCCTCACAGTGCCATGCCTATATATTTATAAATTATGTGTTTTAATTAAGGTTAACCTTCACAAATTACAGGTTAATAGTGATATTCATAATCACTTGACAAGATCCCATTCAAGTTTGCATGTCACCCTCCATGAACAAAAGATAGCCTCCAGGAGCCCCATTGCTGTTGGCACTAAAATGTTTAATTTACTCCCCACATATTTAAGATGTATACCCCAGAAAAAAGTTCAAGGCTGAACTAAAAAAATATCTTGTAAATAAATGTTATTACAGCGTACAAAGTTTAGTTGTTGTTTTGTATTATCATTGTATTTTGTATTTTTCCATCTCAATTGTTTGTTGTTTTTTTGTCATTAATTTTAAGTGCAGTGTACCTTGTATATTGATGGAAACATGTAATTCTTTGTTCAATAACTTTGACGTGTCTTATATCTATGCATTGATCTCTTTGACATATGATCTTTAGACAAATAAAATTATTATTATTATAGCAGACCAACAACCCTTGAATAGTCCCATAGGGATAAAGGAACCCCATCCTATGCAAACTGGCAACTCAAAATTGTGTCAAATCTATTCCCTAAATTAAAATTTAGTTCGGGACTGCATTAGTAGCACGATTTAAAATACCAAATGGTATATTAGTTTGTTTCCCCTAAGGTGAGATTGTTGGCCCAGGTGGCGGTGGGGTAAAGTCCTCACCTGCTACCCCGAGGGTCGTGGGTTCGAGTCCCACCTGGGTAAAATATTATCTGCTCAGGACATGGGTGTTTGTGTTCACTTCTTGTTAATGTTAAAATGCCCGATGTAAAAGGCCTTTGTTGTGCTGTTTTCGGGGTTGTGAGTATAATTAAAAAATTAAAAAAAAAACAAATTTTCTGCTTCATGAAATGATTGCTAAAATCTATTGCAAGGTAATGGAGTCTTTGTTTATGGAGGAAATAAACTATACTACATCTCTTCTTCAGGGAGACACATGCTTAAATTGCATTTAAAGGCAACAAAGAAAAGAAAACAGTTTAGTCTATATTACATGGATTAATATGCACATATCTGGCCACACTTAATTTTGGGTATTTGTCAGGAATTCTAAAGGCAATCCAGCTAGATAGCAGCACACATTTTTCATAGCAGGAATACTCCTCATTCAAATTGCATATTCAAATGAAGCTATTCCTTTAGAGGTGGGAATTATAATCCCTGTGATAAAGACTAAACTGTTTTGTTTTCACCACTAGTAGTTGCAAATACTCTCCTCAAAGTAATGCATCTTAGAGATAGAATTTACGTAAGTTTGCTTATGACACATTACAGTAGAAATTCGAAATTATGAAGTTGATGGGACCAGAAAAATCAGTATTTCGTTAAATCAAATTTCGTACAAACGAGTATCATTTAAGAGCATTGCGTTGAAGCTATTTTTTGTTTCCTTAATTTACGATGTGCTCTCGCGACGTACTAGCATGATTTACAAAGTTATAATTTATGAAAGTTTATTTAAATTTATATTCATGCCAACAAGGTGCATAAGTTGAACACAACTTGTGGCAGGTTGATACTTCCGATTTTTGGGCCTTCCTGTTGTTCCTTTCGTGGTGGAAATCCCGAAAATCGGAAGAATCAACCTCCATCCATGCCCCGCGGAAATCTACTTGTAAACACCTAACTTTTCATTTTTTTCAATGAGTAAGAGATTAGGCAATCAAGCGTCTTTGCAAAATTTTCGCGCAGTTTGGACTAAGCCTATGAAGCTTCATTGAGCATTTTTCTATGTCATTTCTTAACCAGAGAACTCCTAACTCTGGTGTGAGCGATGTATTACGATACCAGTAATAATTGATTAATGCATACACCAAGGAAGTGTGCGACTTGCATGATCATTTACACCAGATATATATAAATTAGACGATTATATTTTTGTTAAAGAAGATCATATGCTCCACATCAGGCATAATATATGTACCTATATTAAGCTAGCAAGGACATATCACGTAATAGATGTTAAGGATGTAGACAAAACAAATTTTATCTGAAACTGGAGTAAAAATGTTGGAAATGTGTCACAGCTTTCTGCCCTTAAGTCCCGGCTTCGTGAGAAAATTAGCATCATACTATTTTGTCCCAGTAAAATAGTAAACATTTCACACTCTTCAGCATAAGGCACAGCAGCCATGGGGGTTAAGGTGCTCGTCCTAAAACTGCTGTGAAATTTTGGCATGGGTTCGAGGCTCACGGGCGGCTTATTCTTTTTTTAGTTGGATATTATTCGGAAATCACGAAAGATGCCTGATTTCGAACATTTACAATAGTAACTTAAGCTTTTTTCCATTTTAACCTATAACCTGAATAACTCTGGACTCATAACAAAGCTGAATGCATTTTGGTCCGATTGGTGTCATATTTTATGAACTACTATACCTTTGATTAAAAGTCGTCCTTAATATTGCAGCATTGAAATGCATATTATCACTCATAAAAGTGACATTCACTGCATAATGTATTCAGCAACGCTGATCAATGTCTTAATTCTGACAAGGAGAGCCTAAAAAACGCTGCTGTGACACGTCAAATTAAAAAAATATTTCATATGATAAAGTTCAAGTAAAGTTAGAGGGAATATCAACAGAAAGTTTGCAGAAACTACTTAGCTAGCACTAGTTCACCAAAAGCTCAAGGCTGTTATTTTTTAGGGGTAATCTGATCCTGAAAATGACCATATACAATATAGGTTGATTTTTCTGTAGATTTATCATTAGGGAATAAAAGTACATTCCATAAATTGAAGAGCATGGAAACCTCAAAGAGTCTTTGAATCCTTACCTTTTCTGCAGATTTCTGTCATGGTTATCATTCCTACCAATGTCATCATAGTTATACGGATAGCCTCGGAGATCAGAATTGATATCAGCCAACATCATCAGAATGTCTCTTGATACAGCCACATTTCCAACTCCTCTGTTGTCTAAGTGTATCTGTTCCAATAGAAGAGAGCAGAGAAACAAAATTTATTACAACAGAGAATCACTTTGTTTACCAAGAAGAGAATTAGATTAAGAATTTTAAGCCATAAAATTTAATTACATGCAAATTACACAACTGTTTTCCCAAAATTTTTTCATAGTACATATTTCATTCGGGGTCATACGCTACCCATACACCACAAATAAGAAAATTGCAGACCCTAAGGGACTATCATTTGTTGAATTGAGGTGAAATGAACCTTAAATAAGATGGTGATATTTAACACAACAATAACTTTTCTCAGGAAGACTCTCACAGCAATGTGAGGGGAAAATTGAGCCAAAAATGCTCCCATCACAGCTTAACTCGAAAGCCACATTAGCTTCTAGACAGAACACTCAGACTTACTCCCAGGATGACATAAAACTTTTGCACCAGCTCAATATCTCACTGAAGAATTGAGGGTCAACAGATAGATATCTAATTTAGTACCGAGGTTCATAACTTTATCGATTTCATATGTACTGATCTCATTGCTAAATAATGTTCAATCGACCATGAGTAAATACAATATAGAGCAGTCATGTCAGCCTGCAATGATCAGGACTGGGGCCAACTTGGATAATTGAAAAGAAAAACTTATCTGACTTGGTAATGAAAACATTGTGCTGACTATCCTCAGGTAAATAAAAATTGAATCAATTCTGAATTCCAGTAGTCATTTTCATGAGCTCAGTACAGCCAAAACACAAGTAACTATCCCTGGGATATTATACATCAATAGAAAAATATCTGGGAGATTAACCATTTCAATGTCATGAAAAAATGATGAGTTTTTTTGGAAATATTTGCAGCAGGATACAAAAGAAATTCACTGATAGAAATATAGTTTTTTACATTGAAGGAATACATTGTACAAACATGATGAATTTTTATGGAGTGAATTTTTTATTACAAAAATGTTTTATTATCGTTAATGGGGCCACAATGTATCTCTGTTGGATCTCAGAGCAAAGATACAAAGAAAAGATGTACTAGGAAAAAGTTAAGTGGTATGCAAGATAGTACCATATGAAAAGATTGATGAATGGTCAGTAGACTTACAGATGATTTGAATGCCAAGTTCAACCGGTTAAAGTACAGGAACCTGTGAGGACCAGATGATCCATGGATTGTTGGTGGAGGTAAGTGCGGAGCAAATCCAGGAGAAACAGAAGCTGGGGAGGACGAGGATGCCGGTGAGGAGTGTGCCGACGATGGTGTGGTGGGAGATGAGGCTGAAAGCCCACCTCCAATCGTCTCTGCAACTTGGGACGCAAGGGATGTGAGCCCTGGGCCCAATGCGGCATCTATATCTCTGTAATCCTGCAGGGTAAGGCTGTAGGAATCTGATAAAAGAACACACACATTAAGAAACAAATAGGAAGTGGACAGAAAAAATAATAGTATAGATGCCACGATATTTTTTTCAAAATTAAGTCAAGATTTCGTATCTTATTTACAGGAGTTTCAAAAATTAAGTACTTGAGGCGGAGTGAGATTTTTCTCATGCCATTAGAAAGACCATTCTTGAATTTCATTTAAAAATGTAAGGATGTCTCACCGTAACTCTGTGAGTGAAAATGAATACTAAATTCCACCCTTTCTTCAGTTGGAAATTGGCTAAAAGTTTTCCTAGAAAATGGCATTTATATTTTATTTAAAAAAACCCTGTCATGCATCACAAAACTTAATTTAAAGCAAACTCTGGGTGGATAAATACTGAATGAATTTTCTAATTATACTGTAATGTAATAAAGGTGTTCTACATTGGTATTTCAAAATACAGCAATGTATTTTCGATTACAGGCCATTTCCATGCATTCACAAAGGGCTTCTTTTTCTACCAAGATGGAACTTTTGTTGAAAAATTAAAATGATTTGAAAGCTCAAAATATAAAGACTGCACATCAGTTTTTTCAAGTTTAGGCTCTCAGGTTTTCATCCAAGTGTTGTCTTTCACGGAAAACAGTTTCTCTAGCTCATTTCTTCAGTTCTGAAGATGCCAGCAGGATGGCTGGAAAAACTGTGGTCATTAAAAGACAACATGCAGAGCAATGCCTGAGAGCTGACACCGAAAAAAACTGAAGGTCATGGAAATCTTCATACTAACTTATTTACACTGTAAAAATTACCATTCTGCATCAACTTTAATAAAAAATTGAATAGGATGTGGACCAGAAGTGCCCAAATTCTTTCAGTCACGGAGCCCATTTGAAGCATAAGTTTCACATAGAGCCCCAAGCTATGTTTAGTGTATAGCTCTATTCATGCTCTTTGAAGCATATAAAGCACTGAACATAAATAGAAGTAAGAATAATAAATTATGCATATTATTCAGAAAACAATGGGGAAAATGATGGTAGATGGAACAAGCAATTTAATTTTTGTGACTTTGTCATGTTTATACCAGTTGCGGGTGGAGTCTCTCAAAATCACTCGCAGAGCACAGTTTGCGTAATGCTACTGTAAAAAAAACATTAACTACTGCTCAATTGCTCATATGAAAATCATTCATTCTATCACATTCCATGTCTCTGTCTTTCCTAGGAGCATCCTGAACAAATTTTCTATTACACAGGATATGCTTTCCTAGTGACAAAAGCTACTTATTATTCCCAGTCAATCCATTAAGAGCCTTCATTCCCTTAATATGCTGATGAAACTCAGCTTTAATAATGCTTTTGGTTGTCAATGGGATGTTTTAGTAAAAAAAAGCAATATTTTTGAGTAAATTTATCAACATTTGTACAACTTTTCTAAAAATGGGAACAGTAAGCAAAGTTCACATGAAAGAATAAGAGTCTTTATTGTATTTTCTTTCCTTAGGCATTTGTCTCAACTTTTCATGCCCTGTATTTAAAAATTGATAGCACAAAAGACAAAAAGACTGCAAGTGAATAAAATGAACTCAACACCTGTATTTACTTATGGAAATTAGCAGAAACAGACCGACAGAAACTTTGCTTTTTACATTAATAAATGGAAAATTACTAATTTCTCCCCTGCTTTCCCATTCCCTAAGGACTAATTTGAAATTATTTGTGGCAAAATGGCATGGAAAGGTAGCATTTAGCTGCTCATATTGGAAAGAGAACAATTTTTTACACAAAAGGACAGAATATGAATAAAATGTTATAAAACACATTTTTTGGAGGAACTACACTAAGCAGTTGTAAGAATTGAGCAGTAAATATAGTAACATGTATAAAATCCTACATTTTCTAAAAAGATAAGCTTAAAAATGCAATATTTTCACCCAATCTTCAATTCATCTTTTCATTCATCCCAGGGAATTCCACCATTAATTGAAACAGCCCTTTCAAAGCATAAACCTGCACAAGGATTAATGTTTAATGCTTTCCCAAAATTCTGCTAAATTATATGAAACTGTATAATTACTGTTATAAATAAGCCATTTTTTGACCATTAGTGACCATAAAAATAACAGAACATGAATCCAAAATATTCCATAAACATGAAATTTACAGTTGTCCTCTCTTCCTTCCTACTTCTTTTCTCTCCCCTTTTCGTCGTTGGTATTCCAACATTTCCTGACTCTTGCACCTGCAGCATTTCATATGGTAGCATCTTATGAATTGGCTGAATAGTGGAGTTCCACTTAAAAACCTCTGCCCCAGTTTGAAAATGAACCCAGCCCCCCTGGATGGGAAGCCAAACTCAAGGTCACCTCACCAAATTGTTTTCCCCAAAAATGACAAATGCAAGGAGAGCTAATGAGGAACAAGCATTACAAGTATTCACAACATAGAATGTAAAGCTCTTGGGTTTCCAACCGGGTGATAGTGGTTTGTGGTACCGACGTTTCAAAGGTTTAGTCTGTCATAGGCCTCAGGGTGAATGTTTTGGCCGGGTGTGTGTCATTTATTACAAACTCTTGTGGATGGGCTCAACTTTCTTCTGATTGGCCCTCCTTTCCCAATCGTTTTCTTTTGAGTCTGAGAATGGGTCAATTTCAAGAGGGCTAGGATTCCTCACTGCATTCCTAGTTATTGGAACCAGATTGTGAAGGAGGCTGTGGAAATCAACAACCACAGAGACAATATATACAGTGATAATATCAACAGAGAGAGAGGTTTTCAGATAAGCAATGCATGGAAACCAATCATGAGACTCAGAAGAAAAAGAGTGGGAAAAGAGAGCCAATCAGAAGAAAGTTGAGCCCACCCACAAGAGTATATAATAATTGACACTTGCCAGGCCAAAATATTCAACCTGAGGACAATGGCAGACTATGCCTTCCAATCGTTGGTACCGAAAACCACCATCACCCGTTTGGAAACCCGAGAGCTTTATATTCTAAGCATTCGCCAGGAAAGCCTGAAATCTTACAAAAGTATTCACATGCTTAAAGCAAAGGTTAACAATGAGAATGTTGGAATGGATGAAATTACTAAAATTCCATCCCAGACAACTTACCTGAAATGATTAGACAAAGTGTGGCACTCAGAGCTCGGTAGACGAGGAGATGGAATGGTTCTTCCTTGAATTTATTGCCAGACCTCTCTGAATTAAACGATCCAAAATTGCTCTTTCCTTCTGAGAAACTTTGTTTTGGTACTTGGGGGGATAAGAAGATCAAAGGCAATTTTCCAATTGGCGCCCCATCGCATAAACTGGATGGTCCAGTGACAAACCTAAATTGTTGTTAAAATGAAGGAAAATTGTCAGACATTTACATGGCTTCAGAAAATTTTGGGTGAAAATATGTTTTGTAATCTTCCATTCTGGAGAAATTCAGGGGTAGCAGGCAAAAGGATGCAACCCATGGGTGTAGGGAGATCAGCCAATATGAATATGCTTTACATGAAAAAGATCAAATCAAAGTTAACAGCTGAAATGGACTGGAAAACTTACAGTACACACATGTAAGTACAGCATGGGATTTTATTTCAGTCTATCAGCTATATATTTCACTTCAGTTTTTTCAGTATCCAATGGAAAGGCAAAATCTGTGTCAAGCCAAGCCCAGAGACTGCCTACCCTAACCTATAGAGAGACCTCAGAATTAGAAGTTTTTGGCCCATGCATCTCCATGTATAATTCTTTCTAAGGTTTAAGTGAATCTAAACTTTACTATCCATCCTACTTATGGAAACAAGTTCTGAAGTCACTGGACCTAATAAGTTAAAAATAATGACTCATTCAGGAATAATACTGCCCAAATAGGTCACTGTACCATTGGATACTAATTATTTTAACTATTTGAGAGTGAGAGGACTCGATTTTTCCATGGATTTCATTTTGTCAGCTATAATTGATAACGGTAACATCTCCCTGGAGTGAACCTCCATATTACGAACACCTCCCTATTATGAAGTCATGTCTTGGTCCAGCATGTAAATTTACCTCCTGTCAACACACCTCTATAGTTATGAAACCTCTGTAGTATGAAGTACGTGCAAGGGCTGTGGCATTGAAGTGGACCTCCTCTCCACAAATTTTTTTTAATACACCAGCTTTCTCATAGTTTTATTGGTATATTCTTTACATATCATAAAATTGATCTATTTTTTGAGACAATAAAATCTACCTCTTTATCACTATGAACACTGTCGTTGATTTAGTCCAAAAGCGGGAGGAAGCGGGATCACCCCAAAGAGCTGCATGCGGAAAATTTTCTGAGCCACAATGCCCAGTATGTCAAGGTATTCACCCCCAAAATACCATGCCATCCACCAATTTGTACTTAATGTTTTGAACATATGCTGAATCAGCATATTTAGCATATCCTTCTAGGCAGTAGGCCACAAATTTAAATGGCTCCCCCGGCAGAGAAAATAAAGTCCAAAAATGGTTGTTTTAGAGCACCACCATGTTTCTCCTACAAGTAGGATCTTAAACTCTAACTTTTTACCCTATGCAGTACATTTAAATATCTGTATATTCTAAGGATGAGTCGAATCCAAATGTTGATTCTCGCTTCCACCGCTTCTAAGGATTATAATCGGTATCGAGAATCGATCGCCTAAAGTCGATTCCAGATGGATTAAATATTCCAATCAAATTTAATATATCACATCATATTTGTCTTAGTAATTTTGGGTATAGACTATCAATTTGTACTTTTATCTACCTCAATAAGCTGAGGATATATTTACTATTTGTTAATAAATATACCTTATGAGCAACTTAATTGTCTTTGTTATTTTATCTCAGCCAATACTTGAATTTAAATAATAGTTGTAAGCAACTGGTACATCAATACCCCACCTGTTATTAGGAATAAGAGTCGATGGAATCGGAATCGAGAATCGATTTGAATACAATACAAATTTATTTGCCCAAAGATCAGGATACAATTAATGCACATGATATAAGGCACGTCATTTTAGGTACATAGCATAAAAATACCACATAGAAGAATACGACACATGAAAGAATAGGAATCGAAAAAAAGGGGAATCGACTCATCCCTAGTATATTCTCTAAGCCACATATTATAACAGCTCCCTGAACTTAGAAAATGAAGACTTAACATGACTGATTTTCAGCACGTACATATTTTTGTTAGCTTCTAGAAAAGAAAAGGTTAGTTCCCCTTTTGTAGCAATAGCTAAGAATGTACTTCTACTTTACCTTATGCATAAAAACACACAAATCCACAACTTTCCTTCTTTGTAGTGTTTACTCGAGTCAAAAATCAGTTTTTTGGAAGGAAAAATATCAAGTTCAAGGTCTATTTTAGCACTGAAAAAATTAATAGAGAATAAAGAAAAATCAAAGGAAAGACTTTTCATTATGTTTAAAATAGTATGTTTTCTGTATCTCTCCTCTGTTGTTTTTAGTTCTTAAGATATCAAGGATAGAGTAAACATTAAATTATCAGAAAATTTGCATGCACGATCTTGGAAAGATGGCTGTCGCAAGCAAATGAGGTGGGATAAAAAGTTTAAAATTGATGCATTTAACTGCTAATGAATATGGGTATGGGTGGGCTAAAAATCGATTAAAAAATGATCAGGCAACCACCACTGGATCATTTTATATGGAAGACCTTTATAGTATTCTCTCATAAAATTACCCAACATTTTTCTTGGGCATGGTCACGTTTGGAGGTTAGCATCTTCACTTTTAGGTACCTTCAAACTTTTTTTTACAACTTTTTCCACTCCCACGATAAATTGCATTAAGTAATCAGTTTCTCTTTCAAATAAAACAAAATTGACCTCTATTATGTTTTGCTAGTGAGTGAGCACATACTGTCACATCAAGCTCTGATTTTAAGTGTCTCATTTCCCTTTTAGGATCTTAATCCCAATGTAACAGTCATATGCCACCCCTAGAAGTGGTGTGCGACACATGAAGTGAATGCAGCCATTGTTTCTCTTTCAAATCGTATGAAACTAGAGTAAATTGCTTTTACATATGAGTGCTGGTGAGCAAGTTCCTGTGGAATTCCTGAACATAGCAGGCAATTTTTCATGTGAAAGGCATGAAAAACCACTGAAAAGGTGTTAAATCTACATCCAAACTTTGAGAAATTGTTGTCTTTCTCCATCTGAAAACTCAATTTCTGGAATAAAGCCAATGTATCCATGCCTTACAACTCACAATGGCTAATGTTCAACTCTTAGAACACAATGAAGTTGGCCCAGCATAATTGAATTTACCCTGGTACCCAATATACTGGGACGTCCATTGTTCTACATGGGATAACTGGCAGATTTTCCCCTAAGGACTCTTCTTCTGCACCTGTTAGAATGAATTTGTGCAGCTATGTTCTTTCTCCAACTCCTCATGCTAGATACCAACACATCGTATATCAGTCCTGCACATGGATTTTCTATTTATTCAGTGTCTTTAAGCTATTCAACAGTCACAAAAGGCCTCAACTTTTCGCACCTATTCATTTTTGGAATGATACTGAGCTATACCTCGACTTTCGCTGAGAAAATCTGAAAATTGTTCAAGCAGCCTCCAGTAAATGCACATGTATGAAGCAAACACAATGTACTGGTGAAAGGGTTTGGTAGAGAGCACAAGGGGGTGTGGGCGCCAGTGATGCCCTTGAATGGCACAACAGCAAACAATACTATCCTCCAGCTAACTCATGCTGAGCTTTGTGGAAACCCAGCTGCCCCAAGGATTTCTAGGATGGATGGAGAGATAAGAAACTCAAAAGAAAAGGAAAGTACCACGTAAGATGTAGTCAAATGATGGGAAAACTAAAATAATCTCAGTCACTTGCAAAAATTCCCAGAAGAAATACTGGGAGAAAATGGTAATATAACATATTTAAAAGCACAGGCCCCACTCCAATACATATTCTTACTTCCAGGGTAGCAGGGTATTTTCATCAAAATTTTAAAGGTGCCATAACTTCAATGGATTCATTTGAATAATCCAAATAGAAGACTAATCAGTAAAAAAAACCATGTCCTGCAGAGTGAAACACCAACCCAGGCATGAATTGAGCCCACAACATCTCCATTAGGTTAGGACTTTACTGCTCTACAGAGGCCAACATCTACACGACAGCATGATATTTTAATCCTGCTAGTGATCGATGCATGACTAAGGGATCAACTAGCTCATGATCTTGGGAAGATTAGTGATGTAAACTGCTTTACATTTGCCACGGTAATATTTGGAAAGGCAAGTAACATTCATAGTGATGTACATTACTGAAGTATGCCTAGAAATGGGTAAATTACCGTAATTTTTATTTGAGGTAAAATACTGTAGTAAAATACCATAATTTTCTTGTAATTTTCCATTTTCTGCAATTGATAGTTTGTAGAAGATTTTATAGTACATAAAGCCAATTGCAATATCAAGGGGCAAATGGCATTTAAACCATTACTATTGCTACAGTAACATATTACAAATAAAGAAAATTTAAAAACAAACATGGCAGTCCCCAAGCAATTCGACATTCTTTTGTTCATATTGAGAAATTTTTATTCAAACCCCAAAAACGATACCGCCACAAATATTCCACAATTAAATGAGTCGTACGTGACTTTATTCATAATTAAGGTTGCTTTCAATATATATAGACTTGGCTTAAAATAATATTTTTGGAATATAATTGTTGAAAATTGTCTGAGATGGAGATGAATACTAACGAAAATTATGGCAATTTCCCAAATCAATCAGAAATACAATAAAAAGATAGTGAATCAGCCCATTAGGAACATATAATGGAAAGTAGTTGAAAGAAGGAACTAAAAAAAAAAAACTTTTGAGTACTAGAAAGAAGTATCATTCAACAAAACCTACCTCCCATAGTGTGAAGATGATGATGGGTAACTACCATGTCTTGGTATTGAACCTCCCTGCAACTCCGTTCTTTCAAGATGAGCTGGGAGCAAACTTCCAACTAAATATCGATACAGGACCTGGGTTTCATCTGCACTGAGTCCACTCCTAACATTAATAAACAAAGAACACACATAAAATAAAAACATTAACATTACTCTAAAAACTCAATGCAGATCTCAATTTGGGTGATACATATTTGCTAGAGAGTATGTGAGCCTAGACTGATGCAAACACCAACCTTTTACATACGGATATGCGAGCAACTCAAAATTTGAGCAGAGTTTAGTTTAAAAAAGAACTAGACTTGGTGAGCGCTTTTATAGAACTGAAGTTGATTCGGTATCAGCTATTAAGTTGTTCGGAAAATGGTAAGCTGTATTGACAACAATTAAAAATGATGATTGTGTCCCCTCCTGGCTTCTGAAGAAAAGCAGGATTATCTTACAATTGAAAGCAATATTCTTGACTCCAATTGGATTGCAAAATCTATAGATATTACTCTCAGCAATGTAGGCACATACATGGTAATTCTATTAGAGTTAAAGTTTCAAAAACATAACTCACAAAATGTTCATAATAATGGTTACAATTTCCCTTAATTGGATTGTAAAAACATTGGTGCCATCATGGTAAAAACTGCAACAATGTCAGCGCATTGGATTCAGAGCAACATGACAACTGTGTCTATTTTTCTTTATATTTTTATTATAAGTAAACAAACTCTAAGCCACATGGATTGTCAGAAGGATCCACACACATGCATACAATGCGGCAAATAAAAAAAATGGTGTATACAAAAAACAAAAAGAAAAGTTACAAAAATTTATTATATTACAACTTGAGAACTTTAGTTTAACATCCATCAGATAGATCAATTCTGTAATGACTACACTCTTATGGTTACAATTTACCTAAATTGGATCATAAATAGCATTAAAACTGTTTCAGTATAAACTGCTAATTGCATTGGATTGAGAGCAACATCAGGAATTCGTCTTAGCTTTCCAATGATATGATAGATCAATTCATATAGAGATAGATAGGATAGGTAATACATAGATAAGATGGATAAATCAATTCAAACACAATTACACCCCTAAGATATTTGCGACTGTTTATAACCAACAGTTTCCTGCAAGAAAGGCCTCAGCATCTATGCCCTGAGGAAGAGGGCCACGTCTGTCATTCAAATACCAGGAGCAGTCATACACCTGACCCAGAGGAAAGCCAGTGAAGATATTATCATCATACACCAGGAAAATATGGGATCCTTTTCATAAGTTGTTGCATTATTTCAAATAATGCATTTCGAGAGTGCCACAGAAAAAATAAAATTATAATAAAATGGATATGTTGAGTTGTAGAGGAATGATGAGGATCAAACGGACACAGTGAATCATTAACCCTTTGAGTACCACACGACGATATATCGTCGTTTGCAGAATGTGCCAGAAGTGCCAACGACGATATATCGTTGTCTATGAGGAGACCTGTTAAAACAATGAGTCACTACAAAAAATTTATTTTTTCCATATTCATTATGAAAAGAGTATTCACTTTCAAATACAGAAATGATCATGTAAAAATAGAAAAAAATAATAATTAATTTGCCGTAATAAACAAATTATAATTTTATGAATAAATGCCTACAAATATTTCAAAATACCCATGGCACTTCTGGGAGTACCCACCAAAAAATTGGTGGCACTCAAAGGGTTAATCTATATTGTAACCCGACAACCAAGAAAGGTAAATAACAATGGTATGCAAAAGTAAGGATGCTTAAGGACATTAACAAATGACAAAGAGGAACCAGGGAGATGAAAGAAAAAATAAACAGGAGGAGGATGCGAGAGGAGAACGAGGGAGGAGATAAGCAAAAGAATCAGGCGGAGAGTTAATACAGGAAGACGTCTGAGAATACCTGAGGATGGTCAGCCAAAACACCACGACGGTGAATAATCCTGCAACTGACGGGAGACAGCGGACATCGGAGATTACCAGATTGACCGTCCGCCACGAAAAAGGATGATGGAGAGAGATCGTGGAAGGCAGCCAACCCCGCACGAGATAAGTGTAACTACCAACCACGAGCCGGGCAAACACCAAACATCGGAATTATTAATAGGTTACAATACCTACATACTACACTGAGAGCCACTGCATGGGCATGTGGCAAGGGGTGTTAGGACACCAATGAAGAAGCCCTGAGATGAAAAAAAAGATGATGGAAGAAAACTCAATGAGATGAATAGACAAACAAAACTTTCAAAGATTCAAACTTATTGGAAACATTATGAAACTCAATAGCTTATTGAATACAATTATGGAATGAGAAATGAACATTGAGGAAGATGGATCAATAAATCCTATCGAGGATTCTACAGACTACACTAGGCAAAATTCTGAGGGATTTTGATAATGACATATGACAGAATAAGACAGTTTGGTAGATAGGAGAGAGGAGTGGAGAGCTGCAGCAAACAAATCTTTGAATGATTGATCCCTCTGCGGCTGACGATGGATGGATTCTGCGGTTAAGAATTAAATTATTCAATGAACTTAGCCTTCACCTAACATAACCATGCTTATAAAACCATTCTTGACCATGAATCCAACAACTTACCATAAGAGCTGGTCATTGTACAGGAAAATGGATGCAAGAGGGGTTGTAGAACTAGAGGACTGCTTCTCATATTTCTGCAGGACCCAGTCCACTTCCTCCTCCGCTCGTGAAAGGTAGCATCGTACCCTTAGGAAGGAACGCCGGTCCAGTGGCAGGAATGAGACCCCTTGGAACACTTCCAGCAAGTCGGCATGGTTTAGGTGAAGGGATTGGCTCAAGTACTAAATGAAAGACAAAAAGAAGTCTTTTTACCCAAGTAATACCATAAACCACAAAATTGGAAATTATGACAAGATAGAATGATTGACTCAGGGCTCAGAGTTAAAAATGTGCTTTCCATCAATTGTTTCTGGGATGTGATGACGAATTACAAAATAAAGTTGTGATTTCCGTCAGTTGACAATCCTATTTTCTTCCCATGAATATTTAACATTAATGGATCATCAGTTGACCATTTGTTTCTAAAATATAACCAGAAAAATCACAATGAGTCTTAAGGGTGGGCTCATACATCCTACAGGCCAGGAAATATGATAAGAAAACAACATTGAGAGTGCCAAAGTGCGATCTCTAATAATGAATTCTTCCACTTCAATATCTTTCCGGGAGTAGATATTACTCAAGGAGAATATCCTAGAGGTTCCTTTGAAGACCTATCTCCTCTAATTGCTCCTCCCCAGTCCCTGGTTCACCCCATAGAAGCATCAAATGTACTACGCCATCCTTTAAGTAAGTTTGAGCAAGATATAATTTCAGATAAAATTCAATGATATTCTCCTCGTTAGAATGAAAAATGTCATCTTTCAAATGGTAAAATAAACTTGACAGTTATCAGGTGTCACACCATAGAAGTATTTTAGATTTTTGTCCATAATGAAGAAATACTTTGTACTTTTCTACACAAGTTTTATTTGCACAATATGTTTCATAATGCTATAACATTGCCAAGTACAAATGTTTGTTTATTTAATTTCATTTATTGTAGTGATACCGGACAATGCTGCCATAAGGTGAAGCATGTCATAAAAGCAAAAATTGTATAGACAAGAACAAAGTATTTCTTCATTATGGATACTTTAAAATGATACACAGACATCAGCCGTTTACTGCACCACAAGCTCTATCTCATGGGATGGCTATCTGCTATGGGGGCACATAATTTAAAAAACCTTCTAATTTCTATCACATAGATGATTAATTCACATGTTTCATAAAGTACTGTAAAAATATTTACATCAATGCTTCCATCAACCATCACCCCATACAAATAGCTGGATTGTTGGAAACCATGTCAGGTGGTCACCATTTATCAAGAAGACTTCCACAACAAAGGAAATGAACACCTTGGGAAGGTGCTACATAAAAATAGCTACCAAAAAGAGATGGTTCTGAGATGGACCTTTAAGAGAGAATTGAAAGAAAGCTGCAGAGGTTCAAAGAAAATTCTATCAGCTCATGCCATTCCATTATTCTGTGGGAATCACTTAAAAAATTGCAAGGATTTTCTCTACTGCCTATGTCTAATCCAGAGTCACTTGTCATAGAAATATAGGCAGCCACCAACCCAGAACTCAAGGATAGGCTCCCTGGCACACTCTTGGAGGAAATGTACTAGTTGGCATGATCTTGTGGTAAATACTACATTGGGAAGAAGGGATGATCTATACAGTGCAGATTACAGGGAAAAGAACGTGCCATACAGAAAAAGCAGTCTCATCTCTCTGTCGTCAAGGGAAACATTGGTTTGGAACCTGGCCAAAAGTAGACTTCAAGCAATCCAAGAGTAAGATGCAATGAGAGCCAAGGCCAATCAAAGGTTAATTCATAATGCTATAGAGATAGTTGAACACCCAAGCAACTGTAACTGGCATGGGTGCACTCTATCAAGCATTTGAAGGAGAATTTACAAGGAAAAAGACATAGAAAATGGGTCTGCCAATCAGGACGATCCAATGGCTTACACATAGCTACATAAGACTGATCAAGATCAGGCATCACCACTTAACACCTGAAGAATCTGGCAGGAATGCTGGAGAAGCTGCCATCACCAAAGGACAACATGCAGAGGAAAGCCGGAAAGCTGACACTCTTTAATAAATTAATAACTCACAGTAATAGTTTTGATGAAAATGCATAAAAAGATTTGCTTCTGAAGACATTGTCAGTGTCTGCTGCATAAGAATTATGTCAATTTAAAGCCTAAAATGGTAAACATCTGCTTCTGTCACACCAGTGTTAATTTTTTACAGAAAAACCCAGGAAGAAAATGAAAATTACACCACAGAATATGGTAAGGATTGGACATTTAGGAAATGTATGGAACACATCAGAGGGACAAGTAGTTTTGAAGAATATAGTGTTAGAAATTGACCAGTTTTGATATTTTTCAAAAGTTTTCACTGCCAATTTTGCAGTCTACCTAAGAGATGGTGAAGGAATACTTTTCAACTTCACCTCTTAAATATGCCTTTCCTCCCCCACCCAACAAGGTTATAGTTGAGTGAAATAGGGGTGCTGTAGGTAAATGGTGCCTGGCCCTGAAATAGCCATTTTCAGTTGGGAAAATGGCATTTCTGAGATATGAACAAGCAAAAAAAATGCAATTCTTAGAAATGCAGCGACTGCAAATGGGCATTTGTATGTATTGAAGGGGACATTGTTGTAAAATCGATGATGTTATAGTTTATATTTTGAAGGAATGTAATCTCTGGAGTGGCCATTGTTTTAGCTTGGGTGGTGTTGTAGTAGGTGTACTTTTTTTTTAAGGAGGAACCTTTATTTCAGGCATGCCCAATAAACTATCTTGATTATAATGTATATATATTATTAAGTAAGATTTCTACAATCAAATGGTTAAAAAATATTACTTACATAAAATGTGGAATCAGATTCAGTAACCTCTTCAATTATGAAGAATACAGCTCCCCCCAGTTTTATTCAGCATGATGATTACGGAAAAAGCAAGAATATCGAAAATCACGGATTCTTCCACACTGTCATCATTCTCGCTTAAAAAAAGGACTCCAGCTGATGTTGCTTGATTCTGAGTCACTTTGTTGGGAAGACACAAGTGCCGCCCACGACTGACGCTAAGTCCGCGGCCCTTCATCATCACCATTTCGACGGTTCGGAGAATATCCTTATGCCGAGCCCTGGGTCGGCGACCTGTCCGAGGGTGTCCTCCTCCCTCCCCATCAAGAAGGGGTGAGCGGTCCCTTAGCAGGGCGATTTCTCCAAGGGCCGCGCCCGCTTTCCCTTCGACGGAACAATTGTGCTCTCTCCCTTCATATTCACCCTTTCGCCGGCGATTAGGGAGAACACCCGTAATCCTTGGGCTGAGCCCTGAGTTGGTGACCTGCCGAAGGGCGGTCCCTTTGCAGGGTGGGTCCTTCCCAAGGACCGTGCCCACTCTCCCCCCATCGGAACAATTGTGTTCTCCGCCTTCATCATCACCCTTTGGCTGGCATTTCGGGAGAAAGCCCATACCCTGGAGGCGACCCCCGGGTCAGCAACCTGCCCGAAGGTTGCCTCCACCCTCCCCCCCCTTGACCAAAGGGCACGTAGGGGTGCATCGCTGGGCGAGAGCAGGCAGTTGCCATTTGAGCGTCAAGCAAAGATCTTCTCGGAGCAGAGACCGACACCGACGGAAGATCCTGAAGCCGTCAGTCAGCCGCCTGACTGACGGCTTCGACTGACCTCGACGCCGGCACCGGAGAGACAGGACCGGACCAATTCCCGTCCCTTCCCGGCCTCATCTAGTGACAGGGACCCAGAGCCACCATTGAGGTGATATCATTAAAGATCAGTGCCACCAATCAGCTTCTTATTGACTTTAACGCTCCCAACCAAGTAGGGCTGCACGACAACTTTCTAACAAAGAAATACCAACATTAACTACGAAAATTTTATCTTTGTTTCCCAAAATGTCAGTCCTCCTTTGCAAATACATATTTCCATTCATCAATGTCTTTTCAACAACCCTAAACAACAATTCTCCCACAAAAATAAAATTTTCTGCTCGCTCAGAAGACTCTTTTCACTCTTCCACATAAACAGTATCAATGCAAAATCCGAGAAATGCAATGACCACTGAAGCAGTGACGGCATCATGCCACTGATGCGCGTAATGGAATGGACCCCAGCACTCACCGAGGAGAAAAAATGCTCCAAACGATTCCTCAGCAGATAGTAGTGGTCGTCAACATCTCCAGCTGCCTTGTTCAGGACTTTGATTTGACCCTTCTCCACCAGGGATGCAAATGACCCAGAGAAGAGGCGAAAGGTCCTGTATGCATGGCGAAGGATTCCCAAATAGACCCGGTCCTGTACTTCCTCCTCTCCCCTTACAAGTGCTGGCTCCTTCGGATTGCCACTCGGATTGTTCACTGTTGTGCGAGTCACCCATGGGAGGCTGACAGTCTGTAAGAAAGAATTCACCATCCATGACACAGAAATGCACTATATTTTTTGCAAGAATATATACATTATTCAGATGCAAATAGTTATAATTTCTGCATCAGAAACCTCTTAATAATTGGCATTTAAACCAGTAACTAAAGCTCTCATTGGTAACTTTATTTTATGATGTGACAAAAATAAATTTATGATAGATAAGAAAGTGCTTAGGGAGGAGAGAAAACACACTTTTAATCTGGGAAATAAGAAACGCAAAAAGTAATTTCCATTGATGTCAACAACCATTCATTTCCTTTTGCTGATTGTCATCCACAAAAACATTTACTTGTACTCAATTCTGTTTTGCGACTACTACAGGCATACCTCGACTTACATCAGTTTTGAAGGTATGTCGGTTTAATCTAAATTCGGTGAAGATATATGAAATAAACTTTATTCAGCCAAATATATTAGGATCGAAAAAACTCTTAAAAACAAATTATATTCACACTGATGGCATTAAAAGGAAAGCAAACGTTTTTAACTAATATTAAATAATATTAGTTAATAATATTAATATAGACATTGCAAATAATATTAAGATAGACAATCCAAAGAATTGAAAACACAGAATGAAAGATTGATACTAAGGTTGGCAAGCATATATCAGTATTATTATTGAACAAATGCCTCACAAAACTTAAGTAAGATAAATTTGATCTACAGTAGGGAATGTACAAATAAAGCTCTCTTACAATTTTATTGAACTTGTTGATTTTCCTATTAGATATATGTACCCCTATATTATCTCGTGTATATTCATAGTGAGAGAGAACACCCTATGGTTTATCCATTCAGCCATCTTTCAAGTCTGATGAGAGGTGTTAGGAACTCCGATAAGAAAAAAACATTACTGGTAAATGTTCACAATGCAGGACTCACCAATTTTTCTTGCGCATTTATGGTGCAACACCCAAAATTTACACCTTCTCTTAAACCTTATGGTCTGCATTCAACACAAATGTTACTTTTTGTCCTTTCTTATGCATGGAAACCTCCTATCCTATAGCTCAAAGTAGGTAACCCTCATAGAGAAGCAGATGCAGTGGCTAATTGCACATAAAGACATGCATGCTCACTTGAAATCTAGAAAGGCCAAATCGACAAGGGAAATACAGTAATTCCTTGATAACGCTGACTTGCTTAACATGAATCTCACGATAACACGAACTCGAATCATGGTCCTGACAGGAATATGAGGTGAGATATGGAGTTTTTTTTTCATTTAACACGAATTTTGGTTAGCGTGAATTTCAAGCACAGGTTTGCTCGCTTAAGGTGAACTGCTTACAAGGAATGCAGGTAACCACTGCCTGCCTATTACGATTGCAAGGTTTGAAATGCAAGGTAAGAGCACGTAGGTAAGTAAATGTCCATGCATGCCTGTTGTTCCACCCCTCTCTTCTCATTGCAGTTCATTTGCTCACTTGCTTTCCTTTTCCCTTGGCTTTCCCACTCACTATCGTTTTCCCACACCATTCCCACTGGGAGTATTAAACCTTTCAGTGGTACCAGGGACCTATACGAATCCAGAGTTGCCCATTTATTTTTGATTTCCCAGTTGCTTTTTTCCAACACTACTTTCTCCTGCTGGTAGGATAATACTTTTCTTGAAACTAGGGACCAAAGCGTTAATGATGCAGGCTTGGGACCCCGAGAGTTATTCACTCCTCATTTCAAAATTTGATGCTGCTTGGAAATAGCCAAATGTTTGACAGGCAAGGACATTCTGTAGAAAAAAATGAGTTTGGCTACATCCTTTTCGTTTTCTCTTGACCAGTGAGGGAAGAGTGAGTTAAATATCTAACATCTGTTTTCTTTCCCCGGGTGAGAATGTCTGTGTGCGACATTGGGTGATCATTCGGGTGTTACGTACAGGTGCTACTCATCCAGTTACTGCAAGTTGTTGGCATCATTAAGTTCGCTAAGTTTTGCAATGAATAAACGAAAGCAAACAAGTATTAACCTTCAGACGAAGCTGAAAATATTAAGTGAAGTGGATCGTGGAGTTAGGAGTAAAACTCATGACTTTAGGATTCCAAAGTCAATGCTTTCAATGATACTCAAGAATCTTGATAAAATTGACGAAGCGGCTGCGTCAGGATGTGTTGGGCTGATAGCAAAGCGTATGCATGGAGCTCATTATAAAGGTGTTGAAAAAGAATTAATGGGGTGGTTTAATCACATCCGAGCAGCAGAAGTTCCCTTAAGTGGGCCCATTATTCAACTAAAGGCCATTTCAATCGCATCCAGTCTGGATATCGAGGACTTTAATTGCTCCACTGGTTGGCTGAGGCAATTTCAAAAACGCCATAGTATCTCTTCCCAGGTTACATGTGGGGAAGCAAATAAAGTGGATGAAGCAAGTGCAAATGACTAGCAGACAGACTTCAAACTTCTCCAGGATAAGTACGCCTCTCGAGACATTTTTTAATGTTCATGAAACGCCTTTTTTTAACCCTACGCCAAACTGTACTTTAAGCATGAAGGGAGAGAAATGCCATGTAGGCAGCCACAGCAAGCAAAGACTGACCACTGTGCTTGCTTGTAACTCGGACGGTAGGGAGAAGTTACAAGGGTGGGTGATTGGGAAATCGAAGTTGGGAAATTGGAATTAGGTGATCGAAGAGCCCTTGATGCTTTGAGCACATCGAACGTTCACAGTTGTGATATGATTACACCCACCACAAGAAGGCGTGGATTGATGGCATTGCATTTCAAGAGTGGCTCATAAGATTTAATTGTCGCATGGTTTCACATAATTGTTGTTTCACTTACGGTGGGCAATTGTGCAGCCCAAAACCAAGGCCAGTATGAGTTAACAAATGTCATAGTTTGGTTCTTTCTGCCAAACAAAAGTTGCTTACAGCAATTGGACCAAGGAATCATCGCCCTGATGAAAAGAAATTATCGCAGTCACCTGGTACAAGCAGCAATCCATGCAGTGGAAAGCAGCAATTATCTACGCTGGACCATTTTATATGCAGTAAGAGCCATTGGAGCAGCTTGAGAATCTGTGTCTGGGAAGCATATAAACAATTGTCTTAAGAAGGCCTGGATGCCTACTGATGTCCAATCTGCCGATGAGCAAAGAGCCACCAGCAAAAAGGAGACACCCGAGGAATGGAAGCTATCACAACCTGGAGTCATGGGGATATTATAGGGATTGATCTGACATGCTGCTCCCTATTTCTAAGAACAGTAGCTTAGATCCTCTAATTTCTGACAGTTTCATCCCAAAATTTTGAAAGGTGAACAATTCACTACATTTCAAAATCAACATATCAATACTGTAACAGTATATTATGTTCCCAAGGTCAGTGCAATCAAAGGGGGTTTACAAACAATGCCAACTTTGGGAGCCATCAGTAGGGATGCCAGGTGGGATTAAACCCTCTAACACAAGAGAGAAACCAGGGATGCAAGGAGAAACAATGAAAATTCGGTGATAGGAGTTGTAGTTTGACTGTCATGGTGAGCAGACGAATGCCATATGGACGGAAAAGCAGGAGTTAGGAAAAGTGAATGACAAAAGGATTGGAGACTATGAGGAGTCCGTAGACATAGAGCATGAAGGAAATTACTTCTAGGTCTAAGTGGGAAGGAGATAGCCCAGGCACACGAGAATTTAGAAACCGAAAGGCCAACCACAAACGCAAGAGACATAACATGATCGAGATAAAACTGGGGAGACGGATAAGTGGATAAAAAGTATTGTTGATTATGTAGAGTGGAAAAAATGTTCAGAATGCTGGGAAAACTCTGAACGGATTACGATGACAGAAGGTTAATTTACCAAATATAGGGAAAGGCAGTCGTCACAATGCGAATGTCAGATAGAAGCTAAAATTAACAAAGGGGTCAGGAGAACCATACACCAGCACTGTTCAACATGTACTTGGAGGCCATGAGAGAAGCACTAAACATTGAACTGAGTGGGATAAAAATGGAGAAGAAATAAATATGATCTGCTTCACAGATTGCAATTATTTTCAAAGGTCACTAAATGTAATGGACCAAGTTCTACAAGAACACAACAAGAAAAAAAGATGAAAACTAAAATCCTAGCATGTGGAAGAAAGAAGGTGAAAGTGTAAGTCACCCTGAGAGTAGAGAAATTAGAGCAAGGAGAATCTTTCACCTATCTTGGAAGTACCATCACGTAGGATGGAAGAAGACCAGTGGAGAATAGCCCAAGCTAAGGAGGCATTCAAGGGAAAAAGACAATTACTGTGCTCAAATAAGATAAGGACTACAAACCAAGAAACACTACGTGAAGCCCTTCTTGGCATGGCACTTTATGGATCGGAAGCATGGACCCTTGGAAAAGCTGATCAGAAAAGACAAGGAGTCTTCGAAACCGGGTGCTGAAGGAGGATTATGCACATAAAATGGATGGACAAAATAAAAAATTATGAAGTTTACAGAAGAGGAGAAAGGGAAAGGACGATATGGAACACCATGGAGAAAGGAAGACCAGGATGGTTTTGACACACCCTGAGACACAATTGGCTTGAGAAGAACATAATTGAAGGCAAAATAGAGGGAAAAGTCACCAGAGGAAGACCCAGGAGTTTGCTCATGCACCAAATAAAGAGGAAAGTAAATAGGCAGACATACCAGGAGGTAAGGGAACTAGCATTGGATAGGGATTGGTGGAGGGCTGCAGTCAACCAATCTTAGGATTTAACGACCAATGATGATGATGTCAGGTAGCAGATAAGCACATAAATATATCTAGGCTTTGTTTTAATTATCTTTTCGCTTCCACTATGTGTGGTCTCATGAATGCTCAAGTGCCTCCGCTTCTAAGGGGGAGGAGAGGATGCACGGAGAGGAGGAAGCTCTTGTGGACTTCCCCAAATAGCTCTTTGAGAGGGGACTTTTGGCACTCTAAGGATCGGAAGCATGGCCCATTGGATAAGCAGATCAGAACAGACTAGAAGACTTCAAAACCTTGTGTAGGAGGAGGATGCTGAAAATAAAGTGGATGATTGAATAAGAAAAGATGAAGTTCATTGAATAGTAAAGGACCATATGTAACACTATTCAGAAAAGAAGAACCAGATGGATTTGGCACACCTTGAGGCATTCTGGGGTTGTGGAGAACATGAATGAAGAAGAAATAAAGGGAAAATTCCCCGATGAGGACCCAGGGATAAGTTCATGGACCAAATAAAGAGGAAAGTATATAAGAAGAGCTACCAGGAAGTCAGGGACCTAGCATTACATGGGGAAGGGTGGAGGACTACATTCAACCAATCTTAGGATCTTAGGACTGAACGACCAATGATGATGTGGGAAAGGGTTGGGGTGGGAGAGTGAAAGGCACATGGCTTCCAATCGGTGCAGAGATGGATAGGGATAAAGTGGGACAACACAGAACAAAGGAGAACAAATAGAATACAACTGAGGCTAGAGGGCAATTGAAATATTCAAAAGCTACCCTCTGTCCACTTATTTCACACCTGCTCTTATTCAGTCAAAAGCCTCAAGTTAGAAGGAAAAAGACATTTGAAGTAAAGGTTAGGATGCTCATGCCATGGGTGCAGTCAGGGGGAGGCAGGGGTGGCCTCCTTCCCCTGAACAAGATATTTCATTCCAAATCTGATACTTGGGCTAGACAGGATGGTGTCCTGCCCTCCCCCCATAACATAAATCCCCAGTATCCCCATAGTTCATGCTTCTATTAAGAGTCTAGTTAAATTAGAAACACTGTAACTAATCAACTTTAAAGAGATCCATTACTGAATTTCACAAGATGCGGTCTTTGGAGACTAAGTCACAGTCACTCAAAAATGACTATATCTTAAGCAACATAATTACCATTTGAGAAAGTTTTAAATATTCGCGACATTAGAATGTCACCCTTTCACCGAGACCAGAAACCGTTAACTTACATTATGGCAGCTTACAATGACAGCTACCTTTTTGTTTAAGACAGGGTGATACTTTTGAATACTATGATGACATACTTCATTTTACAAATGATATTTCATTTTGTGATAGGTCAACCACCACAACTTTTATCTCGCTGACTAAAACCTGAAATACTAAATTATGCAATGTTCTCGACCGTAATCAGACTGCCACCAGCAATAATACTTACAATTTATTACAGAGCGCAATAGCATTTAGATGATCATTCACCCAACAGGAATTCGTGTCGGTGGCCAAGTTACCTATGATTTTCCAATGGATTTAAAAGATGATGATGACGCATAGCTTAAAAGAGTGCAATTTGTTGATAGCACTCAATTTTAGGATCACTATACAGCCAAATCCTCGCCGGTGGATTCCTCGTTCATGAAATATTCTAGAGGATGATAATCCGGAACTAAATAATTTAAGAAACGTAAACAGTTAGGTGCCTGCGATTCAATCTTCCTCACTCAGAACTTTTCTCTTCCTTAAAATCCACGAAATTATCATGCAAATATTCCATCCTCCTCTCCACAAGCACCTTTAAATAAATGGAAGGCTTTTACAAGAAGACTTAAAATATTTAAGTACCATCACAATCCAAAATCCTTTCTCTGGGTTGAGATAAAGCTGTCGAGCTTTCTGAGTATGAAGAGCTTCACAAGGCTGACCAGGGTTAAAAGTCCTGAAAAGTACACGACGTTTTTTATTATAGGTTGAAGGGTTAAAAAGATCCACGCTGAAAAAAAGCATCACTCACTCGGAAAATTTTATTATCGCCTCGCTGAGTCCAACATTCTTCATTTGAGTGTCCAAATCCACATCCGACGGATAGTAAAACAGTATCTTCTTTTCTTCATTCTAAACAGAAGGGTCCAAAAAATTAAGTGGTCAACATTCAGCAATATAGCAATCAGTAGGAAAATTCAACTTAGCCAACCTCGCCTTCGTTATGGCCCAAGTTTGTATTAATAGCATAAAAGTTGATCAATCGGATTTCTGTATCAGATGACATTTTCCATTTTAGAAGGAATTTTTAAGATATGACCAGAATATCCATATCGGTTGACGCAGACCGAGCATAACTTGTTCTCCTGAAAAAAATGAGTTGCGGAATTTCCGAGCCGTAACTACTGAACGTCAATACATGTGATTATAGGAAACTGGAACTCCCGACACGTAATATCAGTTGTTTTAATAACTCTACAATGTGGAATGAATACGTAGCATATTTTTTATTATTTGAGGATTACATTATAGAAACACTGGGTAATGTTCACATCACAGGATCCACACATTTTTCTTCGTGACTTTCCGGGAGACCGACTGCCATTATTTGTACCTAGTGCCTAATAATAGCACCCATAATACAAAAGATGTTAGTTACATCAGTTTAAAAAATCACTAGGTAATACAGTCTTAACTGTCAACTTCGATTTTTCCCTCTCCTTCGCTTTGTTTTATACGTGCTTGGGAAATTCGGTATTCGAGATTTTGTCAAGGTCACGTCTATCGGAGAGGAATCACGAGCATTATTCTCCTTGTGAGGAACGTTAATGCTGCGAAATTCGATTTCGCCGACAGTCGATGGATTTTTATGGCTTGATTTAATACTGTAAGGAAATGAAGGTGAATATTTTCAATGATAATTGACAGTGTTCATTTATTAACTCCAATGTACTCAGTTCGTTGGTCATAATGCTTCAGCTGGCGAATGAGTTGCGGCTTAAGTTGGTTGTATTGGTTCAACTTCCGCTAAATCTTCGGGGGAAAGGGCATCTCCTCTTGCGTTGACACGACAAACACGTAACGGTGACGGGGTAAGTTTGTAACAGTTTATACTTTAAAGTATATGAATTTTTTTAATTGCAAAGTCAGGTTCGCTCCACTTGTTGAGCATCACACTGATTGATGTTATGTATGCAATTATATGCTGTCTCTATGGTGAAATCCATTCCCCATACATACATGTGCATAGCGTCTCAAGTAATACCCCGTTACTGAAGGTTTTTTTTACTCGTTATTGTTGGTTCCATTTTTGTGGTCGCATGTACATCAAAACTTAAGTAAACATCGGTAAGTATTTTGTGAATAGTATTTTTCATGTGCTCTATATAAAATCAAAATGTACAGAGCGAGCTATGATGAAAATCGTTTGAACGCGCTGCGATCAATATAATTAAGAACAAGGGTTCTATACAAGGTTCTATAAATGATCAAATACGAAATCTTTATGTTCGCATTTAGGGCGTGGCATCGAGGCGCGTTTACGCGGTTCATGTACCCGCGCAAATACACGTAACCGCTCCAAATTAGAACGAGCTAATTAATGGCCACGCGCTCATGCATTTGCGCAATTCTGGGTGTCTACACGGTGCAATTTTGATGGTGAATCTGTTTATGCATCAACCCGCACGGGTGCACGCACCGTGTAAACTGCTTGGAGGAAATAAAGCGAAGCAGGGGCGGGAATGAGCAGAGTAGGTGGCCTTGAAAGTCGGTAGACATTCCCGACTTCCCCCACGAATAATGGCGGGTAGCTTTAAAAGTTTATTTGTAAGAATCGCGAATAGTGACGCCTCGAGCGAGGTCACTTTAGCAGGTTTAGGAGATTTCCTTCGATATCATCGGTCTCCTGGAAATATATCGAGGACCACAAAACCTCATGCTGAGAACCTCGGGTTTACTTTCAGTTTAAACAACAGAAGGTTAGACCGATGAGAACGCAAAAAATTAGCAAAACGAAAGTTAAAACAAAGTATACAAACCGCTAATTGCCTTTCTTTAAATAAATTGTTTGCCAATAGTCGAATTTCCTCGTTTTAACGCCTAATTATGGAATGCATTAAGAGTTCTAATTCTACTCACAATGCATAATCTTTAGCTTTGAAATGCTAAAAGACAGACTAAACCCATATCCTAAACCTCGAGAGTCAAAAACAATCGGGCGGGGATCGAACCCTCGATGCACATGTTCCAGCGCAATCACACTAACCATTCCGCCACCTGCGTTCTGGCCATCTCACTCTCGCTCGACTTCTGATTCTCTATGCATAAATCAGGTGTTGCTAGATCTCGGTCACCTGCAACTTGAAATGTGAAATTAAAAAATCGTCCACCCTACGGCTCAAAACTAACCCGTCTACAAAAACATTACTGTAAACATTGATTCATTCGCTACATCTCAAGTCTGCGCATAGGCAACGCCCAAATACTATTATGCATGTGGATACTACAATAGACTACTATGATACAGATAAGCCTCTTGGAAAGAACAATTGAAGGGATTAGAGGGGGAAGAATTGCCTACGATGGATTGCATCGGGAAAATTACGTGTGTGGGGGGATGAAATGAATACTTTGGAGAAAAATGAAAGAGTTATCTGACGGGAGAGTTAGAGGAAAGTTAAAATCAACCAATCTTCGGATTGATAACTGAGGATGATGATCACAGTAGGTATGCTTCAAGATGACAACGTCCTCGGTGACAGTCTTCTTCTCAAGAAACCTGATTGTTCTTTTGTGATTGGCGTTCTTAAGTGCAGCTGACCATGAAAATCATGAACCATTTTTGGAAAGTTACTGCAGGAAATTCGATTGAAATGAGCATATCAAATAAAATTCAACGAATTTGGCCTCATCACGAAGAAAAATATCTTACCTTTCGTTCAGATGCCAAAATATCCAATGATACCAAAATATCAGTCCCTTTTAGAACACACCGCTCTAATTTTTGAGATGTTTGGAAAACAACGAGTGGAATATTTTTCACTGGGATACAATCGAGCGACCCAGGGAGAATATACTTTAAAAATGAAGAAGTTCTGATTCATTTGTAGCATCAGAGATAGGACGATGAGTAGTTGTGTACTTTCTTAACTATTTTTAAGGATAAATTTACCATTCCTCGTAATGCATAGTACAATATTTAAAAAAATATCTTCGGTTGTGAAGGCGCGGGTGTCTAATGCCAGTGTCACCAAATATGCTCCGAGTTCATGCCTTGATGCTTTTGGTGGTTTGGGGAAGGACTTGCGTTATAACGCGTCGTAATAGTCGTCGATGTAGAACCATTGATACAATATAGCGAATGATGATGAGGCGTAAACCACAACCTTGCTTTGGTTGGGGGGACTATGTCCTACCGAAGAGAGAATGGTATGCTGCACGCAGGACATATATCGTTGACATCGCTTTCATGCAAGACTCTCGATCACATTGTTGTTAGCAACATTATGACCTTCCTTAATAATCGACACTTCTCATATGGCAGTCAGCACGGCTTCCGGAAGGGTAGATCTTGCTAAACACAGCTTGCGCTCTTCCTTTATGACAACCTAAAATAAGGCGAATCGAAAAGAAAGTAGACACTATATTTCTTGATTTAAAGAATGAAATTGACAGAATGCAGCCGAACAGATAAGTACAATAACTCGTTCTTTCCCTCACAAAAAACTCATCTACAAATTGCAAAATGAGAAAAAAACAGTGAATTGGATCCGGGACTTTCTCAGTGATCGAAAACAAAGAGAAGTTATTGATGGTATTAGCCCTGATATGGGAGGAGTCACACCTGGTGTTCCTCAAGGAAGCGTGATCGGCCCTCTTATATTCATTATTTATATAAATGACCTAATTTATCGAGTTAGTAGTAAATTTATTGCAGACGATATGGTCATCTACGGGGAAATGAGCGAAGACCCTAATTCAGAAAGACAATTAAACAACGCTGTTACGTGGTGTCAGGAGTGGGGGTTAGGACTAAATCTTAGTAAAAGCACTACAGTAAACTTCTTGCTAAACTCATCACACCAACGCCATAGCTATTCAGTGGGTGGATTAAGCTTAAATCCTCAGAAAATGTCAAATTCCTAGGAATTACTTTAAATTGAAATATATCTTGGAGAATACACATACAGAGGATGTGCGGCACAGTATTAAAGAAACGGATTTATCAAGCGTTTGGTAGGAAGGTCCTTGCATAAGAAATTAAAAGAGAGGTGCTACTTCGCTCTGCTTAGGCCACACCTCAAATACGCCGCGACAATTTTGGGATGCTGGACAAAATGATTTAACAAAAAAAATGAATAAAAATACTAAGGAAAGCAGCTCGCTTCGATAAAAAATGCTACGAACGTTTCTCAGCTTTTAGAGAGATTGGGTTTGGAGCCGCTAGGGACTCGGAGGCTGCGCGCTATAGGTACTTATTTTGCTTGAGAAATTCAGGACAGGTGTTTCGGAGCGACATCAAAAATATCATTTGACGCCAAACTACATTTCAAGGTCTGACAGAAGAGATAAAATAAGAAAGATACGTTGCCGATAAGATAATTACAAAAATTCCAAGTGAAATGAAAGGCGAGATAGTTTATGTGAGCCCCAGAAATTTTATATTCGTTTTATGTGAGCGTTTCAAAAGTAATTGACAGAAACAATTGATTTTGTGCGCGAAGCCGTATTGGTCGGAAAATTGGTGACTGTAGAGAGAGGATGTGTACATGAGCTGGAGGCATTTGAATCGTGGGCATAGAGAATGATGGAGAGGGTGAGATGGATAGCGACTGGGTCACTGCAGACCTTGAAACTCTAGAAAACCTGGGAAAGTCAGGAAATTGACAATGGGCGTTGGTAACCTGGAAAGTCATGGGAAATGAGAAATTAACCCGGAAATTTGTTTTTAAAATTCAAAATATGATTGTTTTAATTAAGTATGGAGCAGCATTTTAGGAACATGTTTGAACCTTCCCTACTGAGTCTGTGGAGGTCTTGTTGGGTACCATTAATTCTGTTTAGTCCGTATTCCTTCATCAGTCTATTCCGTATTCCATGGGTGTAGCCGGGGGAGGCAGCTGCCCCCCCCCCCTGGACGAGACATTTCATATCAAATCTCCTATACGGAGCCGGACAGGATGATGTCCGGCCCCCCTAGCATTAATCCTGGCTATGCCCTTGGTCAATTCTCACCCTTCCTCCCATTTGCTATTTTTACCGGTCATTATTTATGAAAAAATCCTCATATCTTTTCCGCTATCCATGACATACTCCTATCATTTTCGGAATAATAAAAATGTTTACTTATCTCAGTATTTAACATATCTATCTCAACATGGCCCGAATCATGCAGCCTCAGTCATTCACAACAGACTACTCTCGGAAACAAAATCCAGCACATCTACACCAAACTTTAAGAAACGTTTAACTTTAACATGAATTAATTATGTTCCTATGAAAAATTTTCGGGTCCTTACACTCATGCTGAGAAAGATGGAGAATTGGTTTCTCCTCAAGATTTCATAATTGATCGTTCAATCCTAGGATTGGTTGACTGTAGTCCTCGAACTTTCCCTATGTAATGTTAGTTCCTTTACCTCCTGGTATTTCTTACTGTGCACTTTTCTCTTTGTTTGGCTCATGAACTTATTCCTTAGCCTTCCTCTGGGAGCTTTTCCTTCTATTTTTCCCTCAGTGTGTCAGTACACTGCATATACCTCCTAGTGGTGGGTCGCGGGCAACAGTATGCTGGCTCTCAAGGCAGTCATTTCAGAAGGGATCCTAGCTTGAGTAGAATAGTGAAAGCGGGCCTAGGGTATACTATGCTTTGGTTTCTCTTGTGGCATTCTGGCGAAAATGGGCCAAAACTGACCGGTGGAGCGCCGTAACCGTTAGCTGGGAAAACTGCACGTGGTGCGGGTACTGCAAAGGCTAGTAACCTTGCATACTCTATTACAACTTACTAGAGTCACAAAGTAGCCTCGGACAGCCGAAGCCACGATGGGCGGCGGAAGCTGAATAAGGTTGGCCCATCAAGATACGGCCATAGCAATACGACCTGGACTATCGGTACTTGGAATGTGAGAGGAGTATATGGAAAGGAGCATGAGTTGTTGAATGAATGGATGTTTTGTGTGTATGTGAAACTATGCGCAAGGGGCGGGATGTTGTTACTGTAGATGGCGGTGGTCTGGCACTGTGGTCAGGAGTTGAAAATAATGTACCCGGTAGTCAAGGTGTAGGACTTATTCTTAATGAGAGAGCTAAGTTACTAGTAAGGAAGTACGAGTTAGTATCCCCTAGATTGCTCTGGCTTCGTATGAAAGTAGGTATTAGGAAAATTGTGATTGTGGCGTGCTATGCACCAGTGGATGGAGAGAGTGACAGTGTGAAAGATGAGTTTTGGGAAAAACTGAGAGATGTTTTGAATGAATGTGACCCTGGTGAGAGAATAATTGTACTAGGTGACATGAATGGCTGGGTTGGTGTGAGGCGGGATGCATCTGAGAGAGTGGTTGGACCATTTGGTGACCCTCGAGTGAATGATAATGATGAAAACTTGGTGAGTGTGTGCTTGGAAAAAAGATTGTTTGTGTCGAATACATTGTTTAAACATAAGAGAATACACATGTATACTTGGCAAAGGGGCGATTTTAAAGTATGATTGATTTCGTTGTGTTTGACGAAAGATTGGGGGAGTTCGTGTGGGGCACGAGAGTGATGAGGAGCGCTGAATGTGGAACAGACCACTATTTGGTACTCTCCAAAGTGAATCTGTGCAGAAAGTGGGTGGCAAGGAAGACTGTTGCGCGTAAGCAGTTGAGAGTAAAAGTGGAGAGGTTGCTGAACAGTGAAGTAAGAATTCAGTATGGTTGCATGCTTGAGGATGCTCTATCCTTGAAGTAGAGGGAATGGGACGAGTATATCAGAAACGAGAATGTGAATGATGCGTAGGAGTGTTTAAAAGGAGTGATTGTAGAATGTGCTGAAAGTGTATGTGGGAAAGGAGTGGTAGGAAAAATGAAAGGTGATGCTTGGTGGAATGAAGAGGTGAAAATTGCAGTCAGAGAAAAGAAAGGCGTACAAGAATATGATTGCTGCCAATTCTGAGGAAGAGCGCACTAAGGCATGTGAGATTTACAGAAAGAAAAAGAACGAATGCAAAATTGTTGTGAAAGAGAGCAAAGAAAGAATGAGTGCGGATGAGGCTTGCAAGATGCAGAGCGATTTTGAAGGCAATAAAAAGCTGTTTTGGAAGTGGGTAAAAAGGGGTAAGATTGGTGAAGGCAGGGGAATGAATGCGGTAAAGAACAAAAGTGGAGAGATCGTGTGGGATGAGATAAATACCAGGAACTGCTGGCGGGAGTATTTTGAAGAATTATACAATAATGTTGCAGGCGCTGAGGATGAGCCTTGCTAAGGTGTATGCGAGAATGAGGTGATGGAAAAGGAGATTAGTAAGAATGAGGTAATAACGGCATTAGAGTATTGAAAAATGGAAAGGCTGCAGACTTAGACGGGGTATCCAGTGAGATGTTGAAATGTAGGTGTAATTTACTGATTTGTCGGCAGTGTGAACTATATAATTTATGCTTACCGGCTTCTGTTGTTCCAGTGGATTGGAAGAATGCAATCATCGTTCCATTGTATATACAAAGGGAAGGGAGGAAAGACCGAATATACAAATTATTGGGAAATTAGTTTATTGAGCATTACGGGAAAAGAGTTCGGCAAAATTTTAATCGAAAGAGTGAGGAATATTACTTCTGACAGAATATAGGGTGTGCAGGGTGGGTTTATCCCTGGGAGAGGATGTAGTGACCAGCTTTTCGCGCTTCAGCAAGTGATAGAAAAATGTATGGGCGTCCGAAAGAAAGTATATTGTGCATTTGTTGATTTAGAGAAGGCAAATGATAGGGTAAATAGAAGGAAGTTGTTGAAGGTTTTGAAAGAATATGGAGTGAGTGGGCAGTTATTGAATGTTATGATGGCGATGTATGATAATAGTAAGGCAAGTGTGAGAGATCACGGGGTTCTGAGTGATTGGTTTGTAATAAAACAGGGCATAAAGCAAGGATGCGTAATGTCACCATGGCTGTTTAATGTATTTATGGATAAATTTGTTAGAGATGCATGCAGTGAAAACGACGGAGTTCTGAATGGAAATATAAACCTGCGAGTTCTATAACTATATGCGGATGATGCTGTTTTCATTTCAGACAACCAAGAGGGATTACAGAAGCTCCTAGATAAGTTTTGTGAATCAACAGAGAGAATGGAATTGAGGTTAAATGCGTGCAAGACTAAAGTAGTAGTTTTACATAAGGAGAATAGGGAGAATAACTGTATGATGAGGGCGAATAGTGAAGTAATTGAACAAGTGGATGATTTTGTGTACTTAGGTAAGATGTTTACGAAAGATGGACGGATGGATGAGGAGATAAAGAGACGTGCGAATGCTGGAAGATAAGTGGCAGGTAGCATGTGGAGGATATCAAGGAATGAGTGCCTGTCTTAAGAAGTGAAAATCGCTGAGTACAAAAGTGTACTTCTCCCCACTTTGTTGGATGGTAGTGAAACATGGGTATTTCAGTATAGACGTAAGTGTAGACTAAACGCCGTGGGTATGAGTTATCTGAGGAGTGTTTGGGGCAAAAGTAGGATGGATAGGGTCAGGAATGAGTAGGTCATAAATGATAATGGGTTAAATGCTCCAGTAGTGGACGTGTATGAAAGGAGTGTGCTTCGTTGGTTTGGCCATGATGAGAGAATAGATGAAAGTCGAATAACGAAACAAATATATAAGAGTGAAATGAATGGTGCGAGAGGTAGAGGTAGGCTGAGAGAGTTGTGGTTGAATGTGGTTGAGGAAATTCTTAGGAGGAGGAATACTAGGAGTCTTAAAAACAGGAGAACGTGTATGAAGCAGTGCATGGGGGTAAATGAAGCAAAAGAGGTTTGCCAGGATAGGTCAGTATGGAGGAAATTATTGAAGCCGAGTTAGGTGTACAAATATGTATTTATGAGTGAAACTTAGTGACTCTGTCTACCCCAGAAGGGAATGGCGTGATTGGTATGTATGTATAATGTTCTTCACAAATTCATTGTGTCTCTGGGTGTGTCCAATCCATCTGGTTCTTCTTTTTTCTTTTGTGTTCCTTATGGTCCTTTCCTCCTCTACTCTTTTGTGCACTTCATCATTTCTTATTTTGTCCGTCCATTTGATCTTCAGAATCCTCCTCCAGCAACCAGGTTTCGAAGGTTTCCATTCTTTTCTGATCAGCTTTTGCAAATGCCCATGCTTCCGATCCATAGAGTGCCACGCTCCTGGCGAATGTTTTCACATACTGTTTCCTGGTTTGTAGTCCTATCTTCATTTAGCACAGCAGTTGTCTTTTTCCCATGAACGCCTTCTTATCTTGGGCTATTCTCCGCTTGATGTCCTTTGTACTTATTCCGTCCCACGTGATGGTACTTCCGAGATTGGTGAAGGAATACACTTAAATCCTCAAGATTTCGTACAAGTAATTCATGGCTTTCTGTCACTTAATAGCAGATTGGGGATAAAATATCTCGTGCAGGTCTCTCGGGGGGAAGCTGCCATCCCTCAGAGTATCTCTCACTCAGGTAAAAATATTTTGCTATGTAAATGCTCTGAAAGACTTATATCTAATCTAGGAATGGCGTTCAACTGAACTGGTCCGAATTTTAAAGATATCTCAAGATGTTTCAAGTCCAGACCAGTAACAGACCACTTCCAGATCAGACATTCGTCTTTCCCCAGTGAGAAAAAGTTGGTGGAACCGCCGCAGGGACCACATGGATGTCTAGGTAGAGATTTAGTGGAAATCTTTGGTGGAATTCACTACCAGATCCACAAAATTCCACCAAGATGCCAAAATTTCCACTTAGGACCCACATTGGTCCCACGTGAATTCCGCATCATACCCGCGTGATTCCACCAAAATCCTTTAACATACTAATGTCCTCCTCTTAAACTCCACGTGGATCCCACAGCAAATTCCACGCTGATATTTTTGATTTTAGGCATTAAATATTTATTTTGCGAACTATATAGTTATCCAGAAGGACACGCCATACTTAATTACTTGAGTTTTTACATAGTTCCAGGAATTTCTATTTCCACATAATTTCCACGTGGATCCACGGACCTGTTCTTACTGGGTCATGGTAGTTACGGACCGGTTTCAGAGCAGTTACATTTGAAATATTTTTACCTGGGTTGGCGAAGACAGGTGGTGGGACGGGGGACAGCTCCCCCCCTCCACTGCACGAGACATTTCATTCCTAATCTACCATACGGCGACAGACAGGATGTTTACAGGTGGGTGTCCTGCCCCTCCCCCCCACATCCTGGATGGTGAGTACATGTATCAATAAAAACATGGCTCACTAGTATTAGAGCGGACCATAACATGTAAATGTATGAGGGCTGATGACATAAATCGCATCTGTGGGGAAAGGATAGTAAAAGTGGCGTGTTATAAGGTGCCGTTGTTTAAAGGAAGTAGAAAAATAAAAAAAGGCGGTATGATAGCCTTACCATCGAACAAGAATGAGATGTTGAAATACTAAGAAAAAAACAGACAATCCACCGAGGAAGACGAATTTTTCTGATCGCTTCAATATCAATTTATTTCCAGACTGTACGCTTTTTCAGCGAGTTATGTAAATGTACGATATGATAGATGACTTCGCGTAAGGTAGATACTGGTCGGAAGACGGTCAGCGAAGAGGGATGATGTCTCGCGCTTTAGAGATATGCCTGTGTGCGGTCCGTCGCAGCCGTTATCTTCATGAGTTTATCTTCCCAGGGAAGATAAGGTTACTTTGCGTTGTGTTGTGCATCCTCCTTCTCCGTCCGCCATCTACAGACATTCTGCGAAAACTTAAGCAATACGCGTGATGACCCAAGCGTCGGGAGGGATTGGAGAAACTTTTACGCGTTGACTTGGACGCGGAGAAGGGAGTTATGTGATTCTTCTGGTGAGTGATTTTTTTCTACCGATGTTATGCATGCGTTATATTCTTCTAGTGTGATAATATATGAGATGGGAGTGTTTTATTAAATCGAAAAGGCTACGGATGCCGAAATGATCTTGTAGTTTTGAAGGACACGTCTGTGTGCAAGAATAAACGGAGTCATTTGTGTGTGGGTTTGTGTGGGTATACTTCTGCTCGAGGAGGCTACCAATTTTTATAGGTACATATCTACGAGTACTAAATATTTGCTTAGATGTTCATCGAACTGTAATTTAAAATTATTAAAAAAAAAGACTCGGTCATTGACACTTAAATTCCCAATGGAACAGCTTGAGTTGTTTTGCAACTCTGTTGTTTTTGATTGTAGACCCTAAGGAGCCAAATCCATGGAAAGATGAGAGGAACAGGAGAAAGATGCTACTGGGATTTATTGAGTCTAGGTGGAGAGAAGGCCTGGTATATCTAAATGTGAGCCATTTCCAGCTCCTTGAGTTGGAGGGGAGAGGAGGTGGGGGAAAGGTAGGCAAGTACACCAACTCGAAAAGTAATTGAAAGTGAAATAGCAGGAGGCAATGTAAGTGGCGACAGGGAGAGAATAGAGAGAGAAGGCAGAATGTTTAAGGTGAAGCCGTGGCCATTTATTCAACTGTGAAGAGGAGAGGAGGATAATCCAATATAGAAAGAAGGGCAGAATTGGCAGAGCAGGATATAAACAATATTTTGAGTGATGCATGAGGGTGAGGACACAAATGGGAGAGAAAAAGGGAGAAACTTGTCAGCCAGAGGCTGAGTATTTAGGATGGCATAGGTTTTACAATGCATATGATTTCTCGGGTAGGGTAGGATTGCAAGGGAGTCGGCAGGTATGAGAGATTTGGAGAGAAGTTTGGTGGTTTTAAGCATGGCAGGTAGGTTAGGGGTGTCTGTGGAGAGAGAAAAGAATCGAGGAAATATTTTGATGGGTTGAGGTTATCAAAGAGGACAGGGAAGAGGTTTTTGATGATGAACCCAGCTAGCAGCAGGGAGCCAAATCTAGAGAAGTAGGTTGTACAGAGGGAGATTTTTTCGTGGGGGTTGCTGTTGTGGTGCGACGGTTTGAAGGAGTAGGGGTTTTGAGGATTATTTTGGATAGGAGGAGCTCAAGATATCCTCTGCGAGGTTTATGGTGGTTGGAGAGAAATTCCACCAATCCCTCCTCATGTAAATCAAGTAATCATGCATTTATGTCCCATTTTATGGATGTTATAAGGCCGGTTCACAAACTGCGTCAACGTGAACGCTCCCCTCAGTTAAAAATGCGCAATTTTTTCATAAAATGATCGGAAATTAGTTTTCTTTTCTTTTTCTTCGGAAAAATTCCAACTCACAATCACCCTTTTGTTACCGAAAATCCGCTGCAAAAGTCGACGCTCTGAATGCAATGTTTGAAAGACCTCCAAGACGACTTCCTGGTTGTATATACAAACACCGCTGAAATATTTTTATGGCTACACCCTTCCTGTGCAGGATGCAATTAAGCTCTCAAACCCGGCGTCACTATAAATGTACACTCGTAACTATCAATGGAGCTTAAGATCGCTCATTCTGATACCAGTTCGGTTTCTTCAAGAATAAATTCATTCATTCAATTTACTCATGAAGTAGAGTTTTAAATAGAGCAATTCAATAATTGACTCAGGGCCAAGGAGTAGGAAATTTCTTACTCTTGATCAGGGGTAACATCTTGTCTAATCATCTTGTAAAAATGAAATTTGTGAAAATGTAGAGATCAAAGCGCAAGTCCCTCTGATAAAGATATATCCTATATCTCTCCTATAAAATTTTAAAATATAATTCTAACATCATTTATATTTCAACATATATGCTTTATTACATTATGTGTGGCTATTTCCATGGTATAAATTGATGTACTTAAGTGAGGAGTGGACCAAGAATTTCTTTCGACTTCTTGAAAAGTTACTGAAATGTGTACCTAATGACTTACGATTACCGCTCAAGCTTGATGGCCAAAGGTATGATTTGCCCTAATCAAAAAGGAAAATTACCCAGCATAGGTAAAAATATAAACAGCTAGCTACCTTAATCATAAAATTTAATCAAGATAGAGATGTAATATATATCTCTCTCTTGGAGGATATAAGATATATCTTCTCTAATGTAACTCAGCTTTAGTTTGGTGGACGGAACATCGAATCCTCTATTATCCCCTGAACTCTCTCATCAGCAGAGGTGCTATGGGCAGAAAGAGGGCCTAAAGGCCGCTTTACACGGTACATTTTATTGTATATACAAACGAATGTACGACTTCCTTCACGAAGGAAATTGTACCGTGTGAAGCGGAAAATTGTATGATTGTCTGAATGGCTTAACGGGAAATAGAACCTGCTCTAATTCCATTCAATTTCTTGTACATTCTATGATAAATTGTGGAAACGAATGTACGAATTCCTTCACGAAGCAAATTGTACCGTGTAAAGCGGAAAATTGTATGATTGTCTGAATGGCTTAACGGGAAATAGAACCTGCTCAAATTCCATTCAGTTTCTTGTACATTCTATGATACATTCGTTTGCACAATAAAATGTACCGTGTAAAGTGGCCTAGTGAGCCAGAAAATGTAAAAAACCATCGGAACTTCGTGGGATTGGCTAGAAAGCAGAGATGAGAGAATTACCGAATGTAAGCATAGTTAAATAAGGCATGAAGTTATGCATTTTGTCAATGAACTGGCTCAGATCTTGAATACAAATTATGATTAAGGTAGCTTGAGCGGTAATCGTGAGCACATTTCAATAACTTTTCTAGTAGGTACTTAAGTCAAAAGAAATTCTTGGACCACTTAAGTGCATCTCACTTAAGTGCATCAATTTATACGATGGAAATAGCCACACATAACGTAATAAAGCATACATGTTGTAATATAAATGGTGTTAGAATTATATTTTTAAAATTTGGTTTTGATCAAAGCATTGTTATAACTTTGGTTAGCAGCGCAGATTACGAAATTTGAGTGAAAGTCGTGTATGAAAACTTTATTTAAATGAGTGCCACAAGGCTGCGAGTTAGGAAACATTGATTTTCCAAGAAAAAATAATCGGCAATACATGCTTTTTTGTCTATTAATGTTTACTGATAAGTATACATGTGCATAGTTTAACGCAAATATGTGCATAAGCGAAAATCACTCTAACCATCTTTATTAATAAAGATATTAAAGATAATAAATGTATAAGAACAATATTGTCCTGTTCTGACTGTAATGAACTCTTGCGCAAGATAATTGTTCAAAGTGTTAGCTCGAGTCAAGTATTGAATTGCTCTATTTAAAACTCTACTTCATGAGTAAAATGAATGAATGAATTTACTCTTTTAGAAAACTAACTGCGTATCAGAATGAGCGATCTTAAGCTGCATTGTTAGTTACGAGTGTACATTTATAGTGACGCCGGGTTTGAGAGCTTAATTGCATCTTGCACAGGAAGGGTGTAGCCAGGAAAATATTTCGGCGGTGTTTGTATATACATCCAGGAAGTCGTCTTGGAGGTCTTTCAAACATTGCATTCAGAGCGTCGAATTTTGCAGCGGATTTTCGGTAACAAAAGGGTGATTGTGAGTTGGAATTTTTCCGAAGAAAAAGAAAAGAAAACTAATTTCCGATCATTTTATGAAAAAATTGCGCATTTTTAACTGAGGGGAGCGTTCACGTTGACGCAGTTTGTGAACCGGCCTTATAACATCCATAAAATGGGACATAAATGCATGATTACTTGATTTACATGAGGAGGGATTGGTGGAATTTCTCTCCAACCACCATAAACCTCGCAGAGGATATCCTGAGCTCCTCCTATCCAAAATAATCCTCAAAACCCCTTCTCCTTCAAACCGTCGCACCACATCAGCAACCCCCACGACAAAATCTCCCTCTGCACAAACTACTTCTCTAGATTTGGCTCCCTGCTGTTGGCTGGGTTCATCATCAAAAACCTCTTCCCTGTCCTCTTTGATAACCTCAACCCATCAAAATATTTCCTCGATTCTTTTCTCTCTCCACAGACACCCCTAACCTACCTGCCATGCTTAAAACCACCAAACTTCTCTCCAAATCTCTCATACCTGCCGACTCCCTTGCAATCCTACCCTACCCGAGAAATCATATGCATTGTAAAACCTATGCCATCCTAAATACTCAGCCTCTGGCTGACAAGTTTCTCCCTTTTTCTCTCCCATTTGTGTCCTCACCCTCATTCATCACTCAAAATTTTGTTTGTATCCTGCTCTGCCAATTCTGTTCTTCTTTCTATATTGGATTATCCTCCTCTCCTCTTCACATTTGAATAAATGGCCACGGCTTCACCTTAAACACTCCGCCTTCTCTCTCTATTTTCTCCGTCGCCAATTCCGTTGCCTCCTGCTATTTCACTTTCAGTTACTTTTCGGGTTGGTGTACTTGCCTACCTTTCCCCCACCTCCTCTCCCCTTCAACTCAAGGAGCTGGAAATGGCTCACATTTAGATATACCAGGCCATCTCTCCACCTAGACTCAATAAATCCCAGTAGCATCTCTCTCCTGTTCCTCTCATCTTTCCTTCTCTCCCTGTTTTTCCTCCACTCTTCTCCTTCCCCTGTTATTCCTGATCACCCCTCCCTATCCAATTCTTTCTCTTCCCCCTCCCCCTCTTTCCACCCCTCCCTTCTTTTTCCTACTTTACCACTTCAATCTGACCTTCATCTAATTTTCCCTCTCTACTTTAAGAAATATGATTTGACAAACAATCAAAAATATAGTCTTTTCTTGTAAGTATATTTTTAATGAGTAATAATTGCACATTGGAATGCCTTCTATATGTGCAGCATTTAGTGTGCTGTGGAGTACTTCTGAGGGAAAAAATATTTGGTCTGTAACTGCTGTGAAACTGGTTTGTAACTGCTCTGAAAGATTAACATCTCATCTGAAAGTGGTCTGTTTAATTGTCAGGATATGAAACTTCTTGATATATCTTCAAAATCCTGACTGGTTCACTCCGGTACAAACCACTTTCAGATCAGATATTAGTCTTTCAGAGTAGTTACATGCCAGTTTTAGAGCAGTTACAAACCAAATTTTTTTACATGGGCATGTATATACTTACTGCTATTGAGAAATTAAATTTCCAGCCAACGGAGTACCAGAATATTTTTACCTAGGCTGGGTAATTTTCCTTTTTGATTACGGCAAATCATACCTTTAGCCATCATGGGATGAAGCCAGGAAACTGCTCTCCACAAGGGGCCATTCAAGCATAATATAAAGCTACTTTGACCACTTTTAACTTCTCCTCCACCATGGAAGACTACTTAAGATTTGATTCTTCCCCTTCCTCCCCTCTTAATCGTATGTAAGTTCTAATGCATTTTTGGGACCATGCATGAAATATATCAGTGATTCCATATCCAAGGGAACAAAAACTGACCTCACCATCACCGATTCTTTAAATTTCACAAATTATCATAGGTCCTTTTGGGAAACCTTTGGCCATGAAAAGTTTTTAGTGGGGTATTGATAATATTTTTCTAAATTTCTTGATCTTATTCATGTGATTTCTCCTAACTTCCTAGCTGATGAAGTCACCAGATTAATCAGACATTTTTCTATAGTATTGCATACATTTAAGAGTACTCACTGCTGCAGTGGTAATCCTACTAAGTTAGATTTTTTTGTCCCAAAAAATTAAAAAAAGTGGTAAAATACAGTATAAAAAGTGACTTAACTCATACATTTCAATAATTTGGACCCCTATAACTCCTCTTCGTAAGACCAAATGAGAGAATCCTAACCCTCTAAAATGTCATTTGCAATACTTGAATGGTCCTTGAGAGACCATTATGTTCACTAAATGTGGAATGTCTGAAAGATTTCTGGGTATTCAGAACCATTCTGGGTGCATGAATGGAAGAGGGGAGACAGCATGACAGAGTGAAACTGCTGAAAATGGATGTAGGAATGAGAAAAACCATTACTCTGATAACAGAAAGCAATACGACTTTCCTTGGCAAATTTAATAATGCATGGACGTAAATTTGCCTAAATAGGCATATGTGACAACAGATTTAAAATAATTTGGCAATTTCTGCTGTAAACAATGCTTCTTGTTTTTGTTTATCCCAATAAAAGGTGAACAGCTCTTATTGTGGGTACTTCACATATATATTATGATTGCAACCAGGAATTATGAAATTCAAGGAAAGGGTTAATGTTGTTTGAAAACTTATGTGGTAAATGGAGTGTTATAATCCACCTTGACCTAAGGAAATTATTATAGTTCATCTTCTCTTACGATTTTAATTATACCTAAAATTGATAAGTGAGGAGCTTGGTAAGTAACTGGTAGTGATCATATTTCTTGTATCAGTTTTTGGTTTTAAGAAAAACATTTCCATTAGAATGATAGTGTATGTGCTGCATAGTCTTTCTCAATATGATTGTTAATAATTCTACTTGTTTTTCATGTTTTACAGATCTCACTTTTTCAATCGGTCCACTACAGTATAATTGAGGGTCTGTCCTGTGGCCTGTGCTGAGTAACTTCCCTTGAAAAAAGTACTGGAGCATTATTAAGTTCTACAGAATATTAAAAGTAGATACTATAGAATATAGTGGTAATAGGAATTCTGTGATCTCTGCAGATATATCATTATTCACTATAGGTTTTGCTATCAACACTGAATCGTTCACGTAGAAATTAAGAATTTAACTTGACGCAACAAATGCACAAATGCAGTGATTTACATTTTTTATAATGATGACTAGCATGGAGGGAGTTGGTGGCAATGTAAGAGATATTATGCCTTGAGAGTTTCCAAAGAAATAAAAGAATATTAAAAAAAAAGTTTATCTGTTTAACCTTTATCTTCCGAGCATATCTCTCCGGCACAAAAATTGTGTCCCTAGACAGCCGAGCGTGTCCGTTTAGCACATTGATGGACATTTAAAAAACACTGGTCATTTAAAAAACCCCGGCCAGCAAGGCTTACAACTACAGAAAAACTCAGGAAGGTAAAGGGTAAGGAAACGTCAGGAGAATTTTTTAAATTTTGATTTGCTTAGCGTGTGTTTAAACACACGCTAGTAAAATATGGGTTAAGCCTATTTTACTGTGGACATAATCCTTAAGATGTATGAATTTCTTCATGGCTGTCATTCTCCACTGCTGAATTAAACTGTAACAGGTTGGCATGAATATCAAAGACAAATGAGAGTCGAAATAGTTTCTGAGAGTACTGGAATTACGTATTCACTGTATGTGAGTGTTTCAAAAATAATTTATAAAATTTTCACTATGATGTTGGCAAATATCCAGTATTAACCTCTAACCTTCAAAAGTACTTCCATTAAAACATTGGGTAGTGTTCGACACTGGTAGTAGCAATGGCACGCTCTGATTGGCTGACATTTCGCCTTCCATAAGGTGTAAGCCATGAAGATAGGACTTGAATATCTTCCTTACGGCGGCACCTAATGATTTATAGGAGGGCTTTGTGGCACTCTTTCGTCTTACGTCCATTGTAGAATGGGATTTATGATGGTGGGGGACATAATAATGGAATATATCAAGTCTTGCAACCTCCATAGTGAACAAGGCATTATAGGATCCTTTCCCCTTGAAAGTGGGCCACTCTGAAAATTATGTAATTTATGAAATTTTACATAATTTACTGTGGACCCTGAAAACTACAGTAATTTTCAGTAGTATTCACCTCCGTCTAAGATATTTTGCATACTGCTATTTTCGAAACATATTAATTTAACCCTTTCGCTGCGGTCAAACTGCAGAGACGTTCCAGCCCCTTTGCGGTGAAAAAGTGAACGGTACCTATCCTACGTCGGCACAAAGTATGCCTCTCGTTGCACCTGCAACTCAATAGTCACTCAAGATCCCGGGATGGGATTAGTAGAATGTACAACAATGAACTTGATGAATGGCATTCGCGGAAAAAGAGAAAGTTCAGTAGCGTGGGTAGGAACAACCACTTGCCAACGGAACGTATGAGCTACGTTCACAGCAGTCAACCGGGCGAACATAGCTACTACGTTCACAGCAGCGAAAGGGTTAAGCCATGTCCATATATTTCATGCAATCTTACTTATAAATTAAGGCATTTACTACTCATTTGAGGAAGATTTTTACTTGCATAATATTTGTGGGGCTATCTGTTTAACAGTTTGAATGAAAATTTCTCTACGGGAAAATATTGCCAAATTGTTGTGGGCTGCCATATTTGTTTTTAAATGTTCTTTGTTTCTAATATATTAATGTAGCAATAGTAATATATTAATGTAGCAATAGTAATGGTTTTAATGCCTTTCACCCCTTGATATTGCTATTGGCTTTCCTTTTGAAACCTCGGAGAGCTATTAATTGCAGAAAAAATAATTACTGGAAAATCAGAGTAATTTTTGAAAATTACCATCGTTTACCATGGCACTTAACCCCAAATGAAAATTATGGTAATTTACCCATCTCTACTTACCCCTACATACATGGCGACAGTTTGGTGAGAGAGGACCCAGTTCTCTTCCTCATTTAGAAACTGCTTTTATTTTTATGGATGTCTTACAACATGTCTTGCTCTAGCCCCAGGTGAATGACAGCCATTAAAAGTAGCCCAAATGAACTTATGTTTGGAGACTTACTTCCCTGCTCAAACCCAACCAAACCAGTATGTTCATATATGGTCTGCTTATCTAAAATAGTAGTAATTGGGTTTTCCTATTTCACTTATATTATTTTTTTTTTAATTTTCAGGATGTCGGGAAATTCAGATGATGAAGAAATTGATAAGATATACCATCCTTCAACACATGGACAATCGAGGTTTGTTTTATCACAAGCCTTGGGTATTATCTTTCTAAGAAATTATTTGCCAACTTTTTGAGCTTCTGATAGATTTGATGCGTTGTTAGGGTATTATATAATTGAACTCATTGTGGGTCAGGAGCTCCATCCCTTAGAAAAGAAAATTCTAGGACCATTGATAGTGATGACAGAAATATATCATAATTACTTCATATATACTACACGATTTTATATTTGGATTGGATTTTGGGGTGGTGACCGACAGCTAAGGTCATTTGCACTACTGGGAACGGGCAAGGGAGGAAGGGTGGATAGAAACCTGGTATTGGAATCAGCCTGCTCTTAACTGAAGGTGCCAAGGAGACCACAATTTAACATTTCATCTGACAGATGGAGTACTGCACTTGAATTTCCCTCCACAAGCCACTCAAATAGGGATCCAGTTTTCTCTGAAAAACATCCTCCTCTGCAGGGATTTGAACCCTAGCCAGCTGTACTCTAGTACTCTTGCCAGTACTCTAGCCACCATATCAACCCAATCCCTGGGTTATATATTTATTTTGGACACTCACTATCCCTACAACTGCATAAAGTAGGGTTGCTACAGGTCTCATGGAAATTCTTTAAGACCTGGGATAATCATGAATATTGAAAACAGGCTTGGAGAACCTAGAAATATGAGAGAAAATGAGAAATTAGACCAGAAATTTGCTTTTTGGAGTAAAAACCCTCGGGTATAAATATTTGGTCTGTAACTGCTTCGAAACTTGTCTGTGGCTGTTCTGAAAGACAAACATTTGATCCTGAAGTGGTCTGTAACTGGACTGACCTGGTCTGCATTTTAAAGATGCTTCCAATCCCGACCAGTAACAGACCAATTCCAGATGAAATATTAGTGTATCAGAGCAGAGCATTACAGACCAGTTTCAGAGCAGTTACAGCTCAGTTTCAGATCAATTACAGCCAAGTTTCAGAGCAGTTGTAGACTAAATATTTTTACCTGGGCCTGATAGTTTTAAATTGGTCAGTAGTATCATTTTTGGCACTGTTCAGTACCTTGCCTGAAAGAGGCACTTGACTTGTTGTTTGGTGTTTAGCAACTTGGCATCACCCCTAATATAAACTTTCCGGTTCTATTCTTTACACTTATGGCAAGGAAGATGGAATATTTGTTTCTCCTTGGATTTTTTAAATGAGGAATTCATTGTGCTCATTATGGCTGCGACCTAAGAATAGTAATATGTATTGTCCAAATGCAATACTGCATCTTCTAGGGAGGCTAATGTGGTGGTTTCCCATTGCCTTTCACATCACAGTACCTTGGCCGATTCCATGAACTAAATTCCTACCAAAAACTATGGTTCTTGTTACTGGAGTGATAGTTTTGATCTGCGCCATCAATGTCTCCTGGTGAGACTACCGCCTCTCAGCATTGGGGCCATAGTTCATCTACATACTGCCTTATGAGCTGCCGCATGGACGTGTGGCAGGGGATATTAGGACATCAGCCTTGTAAAGAACGAATTGCACAAATTGACCTAAATAAAATGTTGACAGTTCCAATATTCCAATAAAGATACTACAATCAAATGAAGTTCAATGAGTAAACAGCAAGAAATTCAAGATTTGAAAGTAAAATTTCCAGTAAACTCCTCTTTCTCCAGCAAGATGTTGTAGAACAGCATGTTGAACAATGAAGCTCAAATGATATCGTACTTTCCACCAAATTAGTCTTGCCTGATGATGACTGCTAGACAGTTGAAACACGTGTTGTAAGAGTTTGAAATAAATTTGGTAGACAGTACGATATCATTTGAGCTTCATTGTTAAAATTCTCAGTTTTCTTCAGGACAAATGGGTACCTATTATAAAATTTTTCATGGATTTCTCAGATTTCCTAGTTGGCAGACACCATGTAATTAAAGACTCATCAATGTCCACTTCAGCTGCCGTGAAGACTATTGGCATTAGTCAGCATCTGTAAAAAGCTCTTGCCCTGCTGCCTCATAATTTTCTCACAGCTCAAACTCTAAGAAGCCAGAGGCATAGCCAGGATTTCATTTTGGGGGATGGGGGATTACATTGTATGGGCAAAATAATAATAATAATTAGGGATGGGCAGATCCAGGTTTTTTTTCGGATCCAAATCCGGATCCGGATCCTTCATTTCGGATCTCGGATCTCAGTTCTTAATTTCGGATCCTTGGATGTAATCAAGGGTATATACAATTCACAAATGATAATAGAATTTAAGCCTTGGAGACTTTATTGAAAATAAACAACATCAAGTTTAAAAATGTTAAACTCAAATATGACAATGTCGATGCCACAATAATACTAATCCTTGATTGTTGTCACGTTTATGCAATGACTGTTGTCATACCATATCTTGAGATTTGATTCTTGAGAATAATTGAGTGCTTAGGGAATTTCCTTATTCGCTGTCGATCCGTGGCCACCGGATTTGCAACTCCAAAGAAAAACTTCATGAATACCTTGATAAGCTTCACAATTCTTTATCCAATAGAAATTATCCCGAGCCACTTCTAAAAAAACGTATTTTACCCTCCTCGGCTAATTTCACCCCACGTAAAAAAGACACCCCCCTGGACGCCCTAAATCTTCACATCACATATTTTCCTGGCGTCCAAAAACTCAAGACCATCCTCAAAGACTTATTCCCAATTTTAGATACTAACAGATCGACTGTCAATCTCCTACCCAAATGCCCCACAGTATGTTTCAGATGTCCACCTAACTTAGCCAATCTTCTTCGCTCCAATTCTTCGCGAGAGGGTACATCGAATGACACTCCCCGTCCCACCACACAGAGATGCAACAAACCACGGTGCAAAACGTGCAACATGTTTCGCCCCCTATCCTCGTTTCAGAGTCCCAACACAGAGACGCCGTTCGACATCAAAGCCTCCGGCTCTTGCGACTCCCACAACTTAGTTTATGTGTTACAATGTAAACTATGTCCCGGTTTTTATGTGGGCGAATGTATTACACCCCTTAATATTAGAATGAATAACCATCGGTGCACCTGTAAAGACCCATCTTCCACTTTCCCCGTCCCTACTCATGTGCGGAAGCATGGCTTGTCCTTTGACAAGTGCTTTGAGGTGGCAATATTGATCTCCCTTCCCCCGGACGTTAATTGAAGTGCGCCAGAAGGAGCAGGCCATAATCTGGTTGCTAAAATCGTACGCCGCGCCCGGATTAAATAAAATACATTAATCGCACGCTCCCCGTTGTTTTCCATTTACCCCCTTCCCTTCCCTCTTCCCCCCCCCACCCTCACTGCGTCCCCTTCCGCTGTCTCCGGCCAAGACACGAGCTGGTAAAAATTTCCCCTTTTCAAGAACCGTTCGTCAACCGCTGGGAAAAACCCCTTCCCCCCTCCCCTTCCCCACTCCCCTAACCTACCGCCCCTCCTACCCCTATCCTCACCAGCGCACACGACATTTGTTCCGTGATACGCCTTGAAGACGGACTAGTTCCGAAAGCTAGCTATGTAAGTGTGATCGTCTCTTTTTTGTGTGTCTATCTCCTCCATCCTATCCACATCGTGTGTGTGTGTATATATATATATATATATATATATATATATATATATATATATATATATATATATATATATATAAGCTAGCAACAAGGCGTTGAGGTTGGGGATGGATAGATAGGTATATCAGTGGACACTCACAGAAAGGCGATCCATGGCGACACCGGTGTCCACTGCTCTCGGAAGCTTTCGGGTGAGAACCCTTCCTCAGCGGGAGAAAATCACAACTGAAGAGTGTCACACTGGAGTTGAGGGTAGAGGGTCTGCTTAGGAGGGTGGTTGGTTTTTGAGGGAAGTGATTGGTTGGAAGGAAGTGAGGGAGGGAGGAATAAGGGGAGGGGATACGGAGAAAGCTAGCGGAGGTTAAGCCCGGGAGTACACATACATCTTAGGATTGAAATATATGATCGTTCCCAATGGCGGAGCTCCATGATAGATGTGTCAGGTGGGAGGGCGCGAATGATTTTTACTTGGAAGCAGTCGTTGAAGGGAAGGTTATGAGAATTGGCGTGCTCCACTACAGGCAGCTTCAATTGTTGTGTCACGCTGCTCCTGTGGTTATTGATTCGTACATTGAGAGATGTGCTTGTGAGGCCAACGTGAGGCCTCCTGCTTCCTCGGGCGGTGGGAAGAAAATCTGTTATCTTCTTCCCCACTTCAGCCACTCGTCTGGCTTCGTTATATAGACGATATTTTTATAATTTGGACCCACGGGAGCACAACACTTAATCATTTTATTAAAAAAATTAATTCACATCCATTCCTTTCTTTCACTCATCACTCTTCAACTTCTTCAATCACTTTTCCCGATGTAGATATTCACTTAAAGAATAACAAAATTAGCACATCCGTTCACAAGAAACCCTCCAACCTGCAGCAGTACTTGCATTGGGATAGCTGTCATCCCGATCACTGCAAACGCTCCCTCCCATTTTCTCTGGCTCGTCGAGGTCGACGTATTTGCTCAGACGATTTTCATTTATTTCGTTATTTGAAAGACCTGGAAATAGCGTTCGTGAGCCGGGGATATCCCCTCCACCTGGTGAGGGAGCAGTTCATCAGGGCGGTTGAGCCCTCAAGGAGACCGCCTTCCACGCCTCAACCGGACGATCATCTTTATCCTGATGAACAAATCTTTGTAACCACCTTTCATCCGGGTCTAGATGCTGCACTGAAAAACCTTCTCAAGTCAGCACACTCAATTCTCGCCTCTTCCCCCTCTACTTCTTCTTTTATTCGAAGACCTCCCGTGCTCTCCTTTCGTCGCCCTCCCAATCTCCAAAATAGTCTCTGGATCCGCGAGATCCGACAAACCTCACTTGAGGGTAGTGTGGCCGATCCCCCTCTCGTTGGATCAAATCCTTGCAGCAAGCCCCGTTGTCTCACCTGCCCACTCAACCCTTTCTCCCGAACTTTCACGACCCCTGTCACAAATATAACGTATCAGATACTTACTCGGGGAACCTGTTCCTCGAGTAATGTAATTTACCTCCTCACCTGTAAGCACTGCCAGGCCTTCTACGTTGGCCTCACAAGCACATCTCTCAATGTACGAATCAATAACCACAGGAGCAGCGTGACACAACAATTGAAGCTGCCTGTAGCGGAGCACGCCAATTCTCATAACCTCCCCTTCAACGACTGCTTCCAAGTAAAAATCATTCACGCCCTCCCACCTGACACATCTATCATGGAGCTCCGCCATTGGGAACGATCATATATTTCAATCCTAAGATGTATGTGTACTCCCGGGCTTAACCTCCGCTAGCTTTCTCCGTATCCCCTCCCCTTATTCCTCCCTCCCTCACTTCCTTCCAACCAATCACTTCCCTCAAAAACCAACCACCCTCCTAAGCAGACCCTCTACCCTCAACTCCAGTGTGACACTCTTCAGTTGTGATTTTCTCCCGCTGAGGAAGGGTTCTCACCCGAAAGCTTCCGAGAGCAGTGGACACCGGTGTCGCCATGGATCGCCTTTCTGTGAGTGTCCACTGATATACATATATGATACTACTGATATATATATATATATATTCGTTCACTCATTCACTCAGACCGCACAGCGGCAAATATACTCATATAAATGTTTATACAGAAAGGTAGAAAGAAAGTGGATAGGAACACGTAAAATTTACTAAGACAATGGTGGTGTGAAGATGAAATGATGGCCGATTCCAAGCAGAAAAAATTCGACTGGACCGGGAATCGAATCACGGACCTTTGGATTTCGCGTCCAATGCTCAGACCACCAAGCTACCCAGTCTACTAAGAAACTGATGGAATCGGCGGGGGGTTTATATGAACAAACACTCCCCAGGGCATGACCCACGAGAGCGGCCAATAGATGGCGCGCGGGCTGCTTATCACCCACCGGCAGAGAAGGAATGACATACACAGAAGGCGAAATGAAAGAATAACTCAAGCACACAGACAGTGGTGAAAGATATAGAACAGGCGTTTCGGGGTACGCTAACCCAAGTAGGAAATGACCCGTTCAGGGCATACAATCGTTCACTCATTCACTCAGACCGCACAGCGGCAAATATACTCATATAAATGTTTATACAGAAAGGTAGAAAGAAAGTGGATAGGAACACGTAAAATTTACAAAGACAATGGTGGTGTGAAGATGAAATGATGGCCGATTCCAAGCAGAAAAAATTCGACTGGACCGGGAATCGAACCACGGACCTTTGGATCATTTCATCTTCACTTTCATATAAACCCCCCGCCGATTCCAGCAGTTTTTTAGTAGACTGGGTAGCTTGGTGGTCTGAGCATTGGACGCGAAATCCAAAGGTCCGTGGTTCGATTCCCGGTCCAGTCGAATTTTTCCTGCTTGGAATCGGCCATCATTTCATCTTCACACCACCATTGTCTTTGTAAATTTTACGTGTTCCTATCCACTTTCTTTCTACCTTTCTGTATAAACATTTATATGAGTATATTTGCCGCTGTGCGGTCTGAGTGAATGAGTGAACGATTGTATGCCCTGAACGGGTCATTTCCTACTTGGGTTAGCGTACCCCGAAACGCCTGTTCTATATCTTTCACCACTGTCTGTGTGCTTGAGTTATTCTTTCATTTCGCCTTCTGTGTATGTCATTCCTTCTCTGCCGGTGGGTGATAAGCAGCCCGCGCGCCATCTATTGGCCGCTCTCGTGGGTCATGCCCTGGGGAGTGTTTGTTCATATAAACCCCCCGCCGATTCCATCAGTTTCTTAGTAGACTGGGTAGCTTGGTGGTCTGAGCATTGGACGCGAAATCCAAAGGTCCGTGGTTCGATTCCCGGTCCAGTCGAATTTTTTCTGCTTGGAATCGGCCATCATTTCATCTTCACACCACCATTGTCTTTGTAAATTTTACGTGTTCCTATCCACTTTCTTTCTACCTTTCTGTATAAACATTATGCATGATTAAATGTTTTAGCAGACAGTGTCATTGAGGTATTCCTCAATGGAATATAACAAATTATTTTGATCTTTTTCAGTTCTGATTTAAAAGCATTGATGCTTTTTATTTATTTTACACACAGTGGTAATTTATTGAACAATTTTATGCCCATTTCTTTGGGTCCCATTTTAGCAGCTCTTGTTCGTACATAATTGAAATGGATGTCATTTTTGTCCTTGTGTGGTGTTGGTGGAATACACTGTTCACATCAAAATTAACAATGTTATTCTTTACATACATGATAGTTAGAAATAAATATATACATGGTACAGGAAGAAGATTCAAGTCCTTAAAAATTGGTTTACTGGGGGATCTATTACCCTTCTGGGCAAAGATTCTGACAGCTTGTTTCTGAAGTCTGAATATTTTTAAAAAAGACAAGTGGGTAGATAATACTGTATAAAACATGTGAGTAAAAATCACCAAAATATAAACTTAGTAAAGTTTCTCGTGTTACTGTTTGACTAAGCTGTCTAAGGATGTAGCAGCTTGAACTTAGCTTGCTACTAAGGAAATTGATATGCTCTGCCCAAGACATTTTGTAATTAAGAAATAATCCCAAGAACTTGCAGGTGTTAACTTGTTCAATTGATTTTTGTTCCATTTTTATTAGCATGCTTTCAGATGGCTGACCACTGGTTAAAAAGTGTATCAAATTACTTTTATTAGGGTTAACAATAAGAAAATTATCTTGAGACCATTAGCTAATTTTATTGGTAACTAACTAAGCTTTGTCAGATAAAGATTTACGGGAAGTGGATGATACTATAACTGTAGTGTCATCAGCATATAAAATAGGGGTAATATTATCAATCCCAGATAAGGCCAGCGGTAAATCACTTATATGTAACAGGAATAGAAGCAGACCCAGGGTAGATCCCTGAGGACTTAATTACTTATGAGGAAAAGATGCATGTCTGATGCCATCAATGGTTAATGCTACTACCTGAGATCTGTTGTTGACATATGATTTTATTCACTGAGGTGGAATGCCTCTGTAACAAAAACAAAAACAAAAAAACTACAAAATAACACCTGCAGGCAGCAAAGATATAATGGCCAGGGTAACAGCCTCTTTTATCAATTTCTGTAGGGAAAATTTCTACTCCAAAATATCGATAGTTCATATGTTTGAAAAATACAAACACATTAATTGAAAAACCTATTTAGAAAAAAGAGTAGATTAAATCAACATTATAAGTTTAAAAATGTATAATTTTATCCATTAGTGTCCCTTACTAAAATAAATTCCAAAATTTACAGAGCAAGTATTCGAGTAGGGACTGGGTCGTGAACCTATGGACTCCTCCCCAGTCAAAAGCCCTGAGGGCAATACACAAGTAGAACACTGAAGCATAGCGAACAGTCTAAGAAAAAAATGCTTGAGGACAATAAATAGTGGCACAAAAATGTGTCTTGGTCACTGTTTTTTAAACAATTTCAACAATAATTGTTATTTTAACAATTCTCAAGGACAATAAGTAGTGGTTATAAAAATGTATCATCATAACTATTAATAGTTATGCTGTTATTTTTAACAGTTATTATGGAACTATATATAAATTATGATTCCTCAGTCACGTATTTAATACTTATTCACTATTAATAGTTATGCTGTTATTTTTAACAGTTACTATGGGACTACATATAAATTATGATTCCTCAGTCATATTTAAATACTTATTAGAGCACACTGGAGGTTGAAAATCGAAAAAGCTGACCCCAAATAATTGGGATTAAAGCTAAGAAGAAGTAGTCACATATTTAATACTTGGAATCATCAAAATGTTGACATTAGATAAGAATGAGGCTTTAAAGCTCAACAACTATGATACATAGTGCAGGGGAGACAAATGTAAAAAAAATGACGAGTGATCTTGGCCCTTTTCATCCACTCCTTGAGTATGTACAAAGTGAGCAATTTTCTTCACTGCCCTAGAAGCCCTGGAGTGATGGGTGAGTTTTACAGTGAAATTTCAAAGTGACAATGGAGTTCCTTACCCAAGCTAGAGCCTAAGAAGGGTTCATAGAATTTGATTTTTTTATTTTATGGGAGAGGATTTCCATGATTTGGCCAAATATGTTAATCCATGACCATTCTTTCAATTGGTTTTGCAACTTCTTGTTTCATCCTAGAATAGCATTGTTTAGCCCCTCATGTTGGTTTATGTTTACTATGATGCTTATAAAAGTGATATGAATGTCACTCGCCTTAGCCAAAATACCTTAACAGAGATCTCTCAGTACATATGCTCCCAAATTTTCTGCATTTTTTCATAGAATATTTTGGGGGTCATTGGCCAACCTTATGTGGGTAATTCCAAAAGAACAAACCTTCAAAAACATGGACAGGACAGTTTTAATAATTTGATTGATCAAATGTTGTTGGAATGGTAAAAGTGAAGGAAATACTCCTTATTAGTATTTATTTTACCACAAACTTTTTTTGTTTAATGACCATTGTTTCAGCAGATAACCATCATTTTCAATTTTACAAAAATAACATTGAAAACGTATGAAACTGACATGACATTTTATGCAAAATTAAATCGAAGCAGTGGGTGAGAAAATTGATGGACAGATATCATTGATCATGGGAGTAATTGACTCATTTGCGACTTAGGGTCAGATGGGTAATGAATATATGAGGATGATGGCCTTTGAATACATGGTTATGTAATAAACACACATTGCATTTATTTACAATTTCAAGCATCTCCAAATGATGATTATTCACCGAAACCTCTGTCAGTAATCAGGGTTTGGTATTGATTAAGACTTATCGATATCGCTATCTAACGATTGCCTCTTTTGTTTCTATTGTTTGGATCGATCATACAAAGACAGTCCTGAGACTGTTTTCCTCTTGGAATGTTTCAGAGATGATCCAAGAAGAATGCATGAACAAGACCCTGCTGGTGGAAGGCAGTTGGTTTTCCACCTGCATTCTGACAACCCAGAAGAGGCTGCTAGACAATTTCAACAGCTGCAGATGAATCGGGAGGCAAGGAGGCAGGAGAGAGAGGTAAGGGAGAGGACAATGAGGGAGATGGAAGAGGAGGAGAGGAAGAGGGTGGAGAAAGTTGAGGCTGAGAGGCATGAGAGACGGAAGAGACACGAGGAAGAAGAGATGAAGCAGGCGGAGGAAAGGGCAGAGAGGGAGAGAGAACGGATGGAAGAGGAACACAGGAAGAGAACAGAGATGGCGATCAAGATGGAGGAGATGAAACGAAAGGATGAGGAGATGAAGAGGAAGGGAGAAGAGCTGGACCGGAGAGAGAGAGAGCTGAAAAGGAGGGAAGAGGAGCTGAAGGATGAGGCAGAGGGGATGGAGGAGAAGTTGAAGAGGCGGGAACAGGAGATGAAGAGTAAGGAAGATGAGGTGAAGAGGAAAGAGGGAGAGCTCCAGAGGAAGGAGAGGGAGTGGACGGAGAGGATAGAGGAGAGTCAGAGGGAGACGAGCATGAAAGAGCAGAGAAAAAGGGTGGAGCAACTTCAGCAGATGGAAGAACAGGATAGACGGGAGAGGAGCCTCAAAGAGGAATCTGCAAGGTTGGCACGAGCAAAAGAGGATCTTGATCGAGAAAGATCGGAGCTGGAAAAGGCCAAGGAACAGTTTGAGAGGTACAAGAAGGAGCTGGAGCACAAGGGGAAACAGGAAGTCAAGGAGAGTGTCAGGAAGGAGAGGATGAACGTGGAGGAAGAGGTGAGGAGAGCAGTGGAGGAGGAGATGGAGAGGAAGTGGACGGAGAGGTTGGAGGGGGAGAAGTCAAAGGCACATGCAATGAGGGACGAGTTGAATTGGAATTTTCAGTTGGAGAGGGACACCTGGGAAGCAGAGAGGGCTCGAAGGGATAAGCAGTGGAAGGATGAGAGGGAGGAGTTGCAGAGGGTGGTGGAGATGGATAGGAAGCTCAAGGATTCACTGGCAAAGGAGGCCAATGAGAGGGAGGAAAGGTCTCGGAGATTGCTATCTGAGGAGCGGGAGAAGGCGAGGCAGGAGGTGGCTAACTGCAATCAACAGTGTGCTGAGGAAATTGAGCAAGCAAAGAGGGAATTGGACAGGATCATGAGAGCAAACGAACTAAGAATAATTGATGAGTCTGAGAGACTAGAAATTTGGAAGCAGGATCTGGAGAAGAGGGAGAGGAGCCTTTTGGAAGAGCTTCAGAGAGAGAGAAGTAGGTCATGGAGTTGCAACATATTTTAATGTCCCCAAGGGATCCATGCATAACCTAGTTTTGATAATTGATATCAAATACCATGATTTTTATGCAATTTTTGCTTTGCTATTTTATTCAATTCATGTAAAAATTTGTGACATTAAAATTTTAGTGAAAATAACATTACCTCTGTCATTGCTGGTCATCACTCTGACTTGGATTGGGAGCTGTTATAACTAACATCATGAAACCTGCATAACTGGTGTGCATTGTCTCACATTTCCCTTACTCCTACCATGAAGAATATACTCTTAACTTTTTTGCCAAGTTCACATCTGATTAATTATTGTGGCATTGTACAGGTTTTGGCTAGCCTTCACTGCATATAGCATGATTAAAATATGTTTTGAATTATTGAATTGGAAACTGAGACTTGCTACAAAAAAAGACTTTCCTCTTTTCCCCCAAAAATTTGCTACATATTTAAAATCCTTACTTAAGACTCTTAAGACAGTTTTAGGAGGCATAATATTGAAGTAACAGGTAAGAAGTTGTTTATGAGTGCAAGCTGGAATCGAGTTTGAAGATATTTTTCTGTTCTTTTCTATAAAAGTTTTCCTGTTTCTGTGTGGGAGGATTCTTCATAAAATAGATGTAGTAAAAGATTCTTCATAAAGTAGATGTGTAGATGAAAATGGCTGCTGAGCACTAGAATAACCTTGAGTGGCCTAACTTGTCCGTAATGGTCATGGCCATTTAGTCTGGGTGGCAATCAATGGCATTTTAGCTGCAACAAATCACATAGTGCAATGTATGCACACATGTTTGTCCTTGAAACTTCTCGGCTAATTCTGAGATGCCAAATAAATCCCTGTTTTCCTGTTTACTTACAATTGATTCCTAAGTTTACTCTACATGGCAAAATAGGGTAAGAAAGATGAAATGAAAATTATTTTTACAGCAAATAAATATTGGAAAAACTACTGCTATATTCCTATATCATTTAATCCTATCTCTGATTGCACCAAAGAAGTGTTTACCATGGGCATAGCCAGGATTTATGTTCAGGAGGGGCAGCTACTGATGCCATCACACTGTGAGTTGCCTGGTGAAGTACCAACACAGCAGCATAATTTTTAGCATTAAATGAAACCAAAAAGAACTTCAAATGAGGATGCTTATCAATAATTTGAGGTCCCTTATTCCATAAACATATATCAGACGTTTTTCTTGCATGTATGACCACATTGATGTAAATTTACCTTAACATATTGTTTTCCATTCATTCCAAACGAGAATCTTTGAATGTCTTACATCGAGTTTGGCGTTAATTCAATATTACCCTTCAATTCATCCAAAGGATAATTTCCTCTGTTATCACGATGGAAGTTCTCTTAAATCGAATGATATTTTATGTATGGAAGTATATTAATCTTACCAGCAGAAAGTTTGTCATGAGCAGGACTAATGATTAATGTACTCATAATATCGTTGATAAACAGTCATCAAAATTCATAAATTATGAGTCCGCTATCTTATGTCACTGAAGAAATGAGCCAACTTCTTTAGGAAACTTCATACAAATACGAAAAAGCACTTATGGTTATACATATTTCATGAAATTCATAGATACCATTAAACTTTAAAGTAAGCAAGTTGTGCTGTAGTACCATGCCAGAAAATTACTGTTATATCTAAACAAAAATATTTGATGTATTATTAACCCATCATCATCATCATTTGTTCAATCATAAAATTGGTTGACTGATGCAGGGCTACATCTTATTGCCATATTCATTCAGAAGTACATATTATTCCCTTGGGTCCGTCGTTCTCTGCTTTAGGGCGTCTGAATATTTGGTGTTTCTGAAGATTTGGGGGCATTTTATTCTAACATGGTCATACTGACCACACTTTGAGCACGTAATCTTCTGGTCTTTAAAATGAACTAATGCTCTCTCCCCAGCAATGGGAATATAGCTTGGGATATGGTATTCGAGAGTCATCCAGTAGGACCTGGACTCTGTGCTCACCAGGTAGTAGCACGATCCCCAGGTGTTCCTCTGATGGCTCATGATTTTCGCGTATTTCCCCAGCTCTCCATCCACGTCAGTTTTGTCAACTTCAAATGGAAGAGGACATACTTTTACAAGGGCTGAACATTTGGTAGTATCCTCAACTGTGGCTTTCCCCTCCAGCTTTTCTGTGAGGGAAGCAGGAGATCACCACTTACCATTTCTAAAGATCTGGCATGCACCATTTCATTTACGACTTTCACGAACATCACTTTTCTTGAGGCTCTGAATTGTATTCCCTATACCTCTTCAATTTCCAGCCTGAGGTTCGAATGAATGAAATCATGCACCTCAAAGGCCGGAGGCGATCTTCTCAAATCGATGGTAATCCTCAGTGTGTTCTTCTGCTCAACCGTCATGTTGGGAGCAGTGAAACACAAGAAAATCACACACAAACAAAAAAACACGTAACTATGCGTGCCAATGGGAACCTACCCAGATAAAAATGTTTGCTTTTCAACTGCTTTCCAAATGCCTTCCATTGGAGCAAATGGAAAGGAAGCGGAAAGCAATCAGGTAGAGGAAAAGAAATGGAGAGCAAATGGAAAGCAACCCTCCACAATGCAAGACAACCGGAAAGCAATGAAAGGCAATTGGAAAGTAAAGTTGCTTTCCGTTTGCTTTCCAATCACTTTGGAAAGGTAATGGAAAGCAAACATTTTTATCTGGGTAGGCACACAAATGCACAAAGAAAAAAAACACTAAGTTCACTAGCTTTGTGCAAAACACCGGGAACAGAAAGAATGCCCCTGGCGATCGAGAGGTTCTTGACTGCCGGCTTAAGAAACTCTTAAGACTTTGATGCACTCCGAAGGACGTTGCTCAGACTACAAAACTATCCAGTCTACTTGGAAACCACTGGGTTTATATGAACAACCACACCCCAAGGCACAGTCCACAAGAGCGACCAATGCAGATAAATCCTTGCTATGCCCATGTCTCTCATCCTTCTTGTGTGGGTGTTTAATTTATCCATGAAAACTCCCCTTTAGAAATGAAAAACAGGTAATTTTTTACTTCATTCCTTCATGTAAAAAAGTAAAATACAAAAGTATTTATGTATGAAAAAATTGATTTTGATTGTAGATCAAAATTACATCCATTTCTTTCATTAAATATTGAGTACATAAATGAATATTTTGAAAATCTATTGGAAGAACACTACTGGTCAGTTGATTGACAACTGGCAATACTTGTACCTAGTTGATCCCTGCAGTAGAAGGCTGCATTAGGTACTGTAATAAATTGTTTGGTGTCACATAATGTGAATAGATAAAAAGCCTCAGGAAGTGTGGGTCACATAATGATTTAACTTTTGGCTCATTCAATCCCAACACTATTCATGGAAATACATCTTCCATGAGAGAGTTGACAATAGTCTTTTATGACTTGGAATTATGCACTTAAAGTATACTCTTGAAGATTTATGTATGCCTATTGACTAGATTCTAAATCTGCGCAAAGTTCATGTCAAAGTAGAGATAGGTAAATTACTGTAATATTCATTTGAGGTAGATTACCATGGTAAATTACAATAATGTTTTAAGTAATTGTACTTTTTCCAGTCATTTTTAATTTTCTGCAATTTATAACTAAAAGACGATTTAATAGGAGAGCCAATAGCAAGAGCAAGGAGTTAACAAAATTTTAACCATTACAAATGACACATTAATGCATTAGAAACAAAATATTAAAAAAAAAACAAATACAGCAGCCCACATGTGATTTGACATTCTTTTGTCTGATTGAGAAGTTTTCATTCAACCCGTTGAAACGATTAAAGTAGAAATAAAGATTACACACATAAAAATATTTAATAAATGAGTTGTATGTGCCTTTATTTATAATTAAGATTTTATTAAGTATATATAAACATGGCTTAAAATAATATGATTGGAATATATTGGTTTAAAAAACATCTGAGACTGAGGTGAACATTACCAAAAATTATGGTAATTTTCAGGGGCAGGGGTAAATTATGTAACATACCATGGTAATTTACAAAAATTACCTTGATAATTTACAGAATGGCTCATCACTATGTCTGAGGTGCTACGTATGCAATTTGTATCTCAACAGAATCGACTATTGATTTCATTATAAGAAACCGATTCTTATCTGCCAGATAAGAAAATATCTGCCATCAATTTTTCATGAGTTGTCAGTCTCAGGAAAAAGGCAACTCTAAATTAGTGAACGTGCATGATTTTGGTTGATGAATATGTCCAAATGACGGATATATCTAGATATAAAATGGGAAATAAATTTATTTTAGCTCGAGATTGCACTGGAATATGATTTTCTGTTGGTAATCTGAGCTGAAGCTGTGTTTACAGGCTTCCAATCACCTGCAATGTTGCCAGATAAACATTCATCAACTAGAGACCCCTACTGCATGCATACGGTACTGCTAAATGGAAGAATATGAGGAAATACTCCTGTTTCTCATTGATCAGATTAGGATGGTCTAGTGAATTACAAAAATAATGCTCATAGCAGGTGGCCTCATTATTTTTTTTTTTTGCTTGCCGGACGATTCTGTTGGCCCGTATGTCCCTGGAATCCCGATAGGCTACTAAGCCTGTCATCAGGTTTTCCAGGGACCGCACCAACAGAACTTGACATACATCCGTGCCCTGGGTGGTGAAAAACCCACCCACGTGGGACTCGAACTCGCGACCCTCAGTTTAGCTGACGAGGACTTAACCCCGCTCCCACCAGGGCCAGCTGCATTGATGCAGAAACTCCTGGGTTGTGCTGGAGTCACTCTTGATTTGCAGCTCTGTCTATGGGAGACAAAGTTGGATACGTAAAAACAAGATTTTATGAAAAATATTAATGGTGGAAGATACTAATCTACTTGGTGTAAGGATGATTGAATATGGTAACATAGAGGGAGCACCCAGGCCTGAATGGTCTCCGTCTAATTCCATGTGCTATAGTAGAGGCGAGATGGCTTTGGTTCGCAGCATTGACAATCAAACAGGCTTCAGCTGACTTTGCGAAAGATAACATCAAAGGCCATTGCCAAAGGTCACCTATGCACTACTGATGCATGATTTGTCCCATCTAAGCAACCTAGTGATGGCAAAATCTCTGAGCCCGATTGGCATGGGCATAATTCCACATGACTGGGAGAAGATGAGGATGAAACTCAAAAGTCTGGACAGAAAGTCAGCTGAATATCTTGTTGCATGCTCAGGCTGTGGTCAGATGCTTTGAGATCCTGGCTTCAAAATGAGGATAGGCATAGGTCATCATCAAAAAAGAGAAAGAGTGCTCAACTCACCCACATGTTGGCAAAGCATTCAATTCCTAAGAAAAGTATGCAATTACCAACAGGTCCTTTTTTTCATGCAAGCTGAGTAAATAACTATCACTAAGTGAGAAACGTAACATTAATTTTATTGTGCAAATCTCAGGAGATAGTACATTTATCACACGACCTACTTCTTTTGGAACTTTTCTTGGATTTTTTATCAGCTGCTGCAGGGGGATCATGTCCTTGCTGACTGCGGTTGATTGGTAACTGAGGAGACTCTATCCTAACCTCCGCCTCCATCTTCCTCCTCAATTCCTCCACATGCCTCTTCATCTCTCTCTCCGATTCCTTCCTCATCTCCTCCATCTCCCTTTTCTTCGTCTCCTCCATCTTCCTCCTCACCTCCTCCACCTCTCTTCTCTTGGTGTCCTCCATCTTCCTCCTCACCTCCTCCACCTCTCTCACTTTTATCTCCTCCAGCTCTCTCCTCACTTTCCATTCCACCTCACTCCTTAACTCCACCTCTATCTTCCTCCTCAACTCCTCCACCTCCATTCTCTCCCTTTTCTCCGCCTCACTCCTCAACCAATCTTCCATCTCCCTCCTCATCTCCTCCACCTCTCTCCTTTTCATCTCCTCCATCTTCCTCCTCACCTCTTCCACCTCTCCTCTCTTCATATCCTCCATTTTCCTCCTCACCTCTTCCACCTCCCTCCTCTTCTTCTCCTCCAGCTCACTCCTCAGTCTCCACTCCACCTCACACCTTATCTCCCCCTCTAACTTCCTCCTCAACTCCTCCACATCCTTCCTCACTCCTTCATTCACCTCACTCTTCACTTTCCCTTCCACTTCTTTGTTTGCCTTCTCCCCGACCCTTCTCCTCAGGTTCCCCTCCGCATCCCCCCTCACTCTCTCCATCTCTTTTCTCAATTCCTCCACCTCTCCCCTTTTCGTCTCCTCCACATCCCTCCTCACCTTCTCTTCAACAGCCCTCCTCACCTCTTCCACCTCCCTCCTCTGCTTCTCCTCCAACTCACCCCTCACTTTCCCCTCCACATCCCTTCTCACTCTCTCCTCCATTTCTTTTCTCAATTCCTTCACCTCTCTCTTCTTCGTCTCCTCCACATCCCTCTTCACCTTCTCTTCAACAGCCCTCCTCACCTCCTCCACCTCTCTCCTCTTCTTCTCCTCCAACTCACCCCTCACTTTCCCCTCCACATCCCTCCTCACTCTCTCCTCCATTTCTTTTCTCAATTCCTCCACCTCTCTCTTCTTCGTCTCCTCCACATCCCTATTCACCTTCTCTTCAACAGCCCTCCTCACCTCCTCCACCTCTCTCCACTTCGTCGCCTCCACCTCCCTCCTCATTCTCTCCTCCGCATTTTCTGTGGTTTTCTTCTCCACTTCCCTCCTCACTCTTTCTTCCGCCTCCTTATTAAGCCTCTTCTCCTCTATCCTCAATCTCCTCTCCTCGTTCAACTCCTTGTTCTTCCTCACTCTCTCTGCTTCCCATTTTTCCATCTCCTCGTCAAAATCCCTCTTCACGTCCTCCATCTGATTCTTCCACCACTCCTCCACCTCCTTCAATCTCTTTCTCCACTTACTATCAGAATCATTCTCGACAGACTCCCTCACCTCTTCCTTGATTCTCTCCCTCTCTTGCTCCTCCCTCTTCAGCATCTTTTCTCTCTCCTCCCGCTCCCTTCTCTTGTAATCCTCCTCCACCGCCCTCCGCAGTTCCTCCTCTGTTCTCTTCGCCTCCTCCCTCGCCCTCTCCTTCAGCTCCTCTTCTTTCCTCCTCCACTCCTCCGCCCTCTTCAACTCCTCCTCCCGGATCTCGTTCTTCTTTCTCTCTTCCCACTTCCTGTACTCTTCCACTCTTCTCTTCTCCTCCTCCGCCAACCTCCTCTTCACCTCTTCTTCCGTCCTCTTCTTCCCCTCCTTTGCCCGTTCCAGGTCTTCCTTCATCTTCTTCTTGCTGATCGCCACCTCCTCCTCCAACTCCTCTTCCCTCCTCTTCAACTGTCTCTCCTTCCTCTTTAGCTCTTCTTCCTTCCTCTTCATCTCCCCCTCTCTCCTTTTTCCCTCTTCCGACTTTATAGCCAACTCCATCATCTTCCTTCGTTCCTCTTCCATCCGTTCCCTCTCCTTCTTTGCCCTCTCCTCCGCTCGCCTTCTCTCTTCTTCCTCGCGTCTCTTCCACTTCTCACGCCTCTCCGCATCCTCCCTCTCCTCTTTCTTCCTCTCCTCTTCCCTCTCCTTCATCGCCCTCTCCCTCATCTCCCTCTCTTTCCTCCTCTCCTCTCTGTTCATCAGTAGCTGTTGGTACTGTCTCCTGGCCTCCTCTGCGTTGTCCGAATGCAGATGGTAAATGATCTGCCGTCCGCCATGGCTTGGTCCAGTACCTGCATGGCTTGGTCCCGTACCGCCATGTGGCGTCCCTCCTCTCTCCTCCCTAAGGAATTTCAAGAGGTAAATTTGAAATGGCCATTCGGAACGGAATGATTTTCCTATAATTCGAATGAATTTTTATTTTTTATGAAGCTTTGTGTGGCCTCTTCACGGATGAAGCGAGTCCACTCCGCTAGGGCTTGGAAGTACACGAGAAGGGTGTGGAATTCATGAGGTATATAAGGCAATGCATTTTAACCTTAAGTTAACCTTACGTTACTTTAACCAAGACGTAATGGCTTGTTCGCGACACATTTACTCGGCTTTATCTGGCCTGGCCCGACTAAAATACTGAACTCTATGAACAACACTTTCAAGGAATACGACTTGAAGAATAAGGTTAAGAAAACCAGGGTTTTGGTTTATGAAAGAAATCAAGAAGGTTGAATCACCGTTAAGCTTGGGCAGCAAAAACTTGCGCTGGAAGAGTTTTGTTGTCTAGGAAGCAGGATCACCAGCGATGGAAGAAGCAAACTAGACATTGGGAGCAGAGTAGCCCCAAAAAAGAATACATTCTATCATAGGAGGAGTCCACTGGCAGCTGGTAACATAAGCTTTAAAGTAATGACGTGCCCTTACACTTACTTAAACTTACTTACTCTAAACTTAAACACTGAGTATGCTTTTAAATGGTAGTGAAACTTGGACTCTAACAGTAACTGGGAAAAAGAGATTAGAAGCAATGGAGATGTGGTGTTACCGAAGATTTATGAAGATTAACCCCTTTGAGTGCCACCAATTTTTTGGTGGGTGCCCCAGTCCCAGAAGTGGTCCCAGTGGTCCCAGCAGTGCCATGGGTATTTTGATATATTTGTAGGCCTTTATTCATAAAATTATTATTTGTTTATTACGGCAAATCAATTATTATTATTTTACTATTTTTACATGATCATTTCTGTATTGGAAAAAGAATACTTTTTTGCTAATGAATACGAAAAAAATATTTTTTTTTGTAGTGACTCATTTTTTAAACAGGTCTCCTCATAGACAACGATATATCGTCGTTGGCACTTTTGGCACATTCTGCAAACGACGATATATCGTCGCGTGGCACTCAAAGGGTTAAATGACGGAGAGAATGGCCAACGAAAAAGTTCTGCACAGAGCTGGAGATAAAATAAACTTGATAAAACTCTGAGAAGAAGGAGAAGAGAACAAAGTTACTTTTTCATTTGTGAGAAGAAGGAGAGATTGACTTATTGGATACATTTTTCGAAATAACAGCTCAGTGAAAACGGTTTAGGAAGAAGTGAATGGGCAAAATTACCGAGGAAGACCAAGTATGGTGTACTTTATGAAGGATGTCGAAGTGGATAATGATGTGGGAATGAAGAGATCGGTAGAGAGGAGTGAAGGGCCGCTGCATAACAATCTTCGGCATGATGACTACCGATGATGAACTTGGCGTATATCTCAGGGAACGGAGGTAAGGGAGAACCCATACACTCAACGTGTAGTTGAAGTTTAAGTTCACGTTGATACCAGTCGTAAACTAGCCTTGAAGAGATTTCGTGGAGCCTGAAGAATGTATATTAATAGATTTATTCATCAACATCTACATAATACCCTGCGAGCCGCCGCATGGGCGTGTGGCAGGGGGTATTAGGTCACCAGCCGTGTACAGATGTAAGGTTTTGGGAGGTGAAATGGTGACATGTATTATAGGAGTGTATTAAGTGGAGCTCAGTTTTTATTGTGGTCACTTACTGTGCGCGGAAAGAACGAGTTTTTGTACCTATCTGTTCGGCAATGTATCTCTCTTATTCTATCGCTTCTGTCAGACCTAGAGATGTAGTATGGCATCATGATAATATTCTCTGTGTCGCTCTGAAACATACCGGTTCTGCATTTCTCTAGCAACCTAAACCTATCAAGTAGCCTCCGAGTCTCTAGGGGCTCCCACCTTAATCGCTCTAAAAGTTGTGAGACACTTTATGTACGCTCGTGGCAGTTTTTCACGAAGCGTGATGCTTTTCTTTGAATTTTATTAAATTGTTGGTTAATTCTTTATGACCAGGGTTCCGAATTCTCGCGGCGTATTCGAGGTGTGGCCTAACCAGAGCGAAGGAGCATCTCTCTTTGACTTTTTCATTCGAGTACCTTCCTATTAAACGCTCAAGAAAACCTAGTTTCTGTAATTGTGTGCCGCATATGTTTTGTATGTGTATTTCCCGCTATATATCAGAAGTTGAGGAATTTCCAAGATATTTTACTGTATCTGAATATTTCATGTTTACTCCTCCCACAATATAGGTACGGCATTTGTGTGATGACTTTTGCAGGAAGTGAACTGTTGTGCATTTACTAATATTGAATTCTAACCCCAACTCCTGCCGCCACGAATGAACGTTGTGAAGGTCCGATGGCAGAATTACTGAAGAAAGAAGAAGATTTGAAGAAAAAACTATACCGTCCCAATTCCAATACCTTCGAATTGCGTCTTTTTAAGGATATTCCGTGAGGTATACAGGCTCCGCCATGTAAACGCGCCACAATTTACTTTCTACGGCCCTGCAACACATACATTGTAAGGGTAAAACGTACCTACCCCCTTTCGAGGGTCCGCGCTTTAAGTTTCCTATTTCGATGTGTTAAGACACTCTTCGAGGGCTTGATATTTCTGCGATGAATCTGCTGCTTACGTCCATCATAGATTTGGGTTATCGCCAGCCATCGAATGGGAATATCAAACTACCGAGAAGGCGGAAGGTAGGCCTAAACACGCTGTGAATGAAATCTGGTCTCGGCGCTGACTACAGGGAGGATTGTCCAGGTTGCAGAGTTTGCTTCGAGGTTCAACCCCACGCTCAACTGAAGAAAACTGATTAATTAGTCAGGGAGCGACCGTTTATTTCAATGCCATACACTTCCAGAACCTTATCTTATTTAATTTAATTTCTCATATGCACCGAAACTAATGACGAGAATCACCTACTGTACGCGGGGACAAAAGTTGGAGGACTTCCTGGTTTACGACCGAGTCGCTTTCAGGACAGTAAAATAAGCGGATGATGCAATAAGTTGGCACTATTTAAGGATACACGAGGAACTATTTCATGTGCATCTACACATCAGGGAAATAACTAGTGTAGCAAACCGTAGATTAGGATTCGTAAAAAGGGTTCTAGGCAAATGTGATGAGAAAGAAGCTATTTTACACTTGTTAGGCCTCATTTAGAATATGCTGCTAGTATATGGGATCCGTACGAGGAAGGTATGATAAAAGAATTAGAGCGTGTGCAAAAGAGATCCGCTAGGTTTGTTAAAGGCCGTTATGATAATTGTATAAGTGTTACGAGCTTAATAGAAGAACTAGGATGGGAATTACTATCAGAACGCAGGTTAAAATTTAGGTTAAACCTTTTAAGTAAATTCTAAACCGAGTTGTTCACAGATGACGTTAGATATATATTAAGAACCCCTGCGTATTATGCTAGGTTTGATCAGATTAACAAGATTAGAGAGATAGATTGTCGTACCGATAGATTTAAAATGTCATTTTTCCCTCGTACTATAAGAGAGAACAATAGGCAGCGTAGCAAAGGGATAGGTAGGTGAAATATAGTTAGAGTAGTCTGTAGTGCATGATGCATGTAATAACAACCAATAATCCCTTTCTTATTATGTAGATACTAACCATTTAGCGGCATGTGACCCTGTTCTCTAGAATATCTCCCTTAAATATCCTACTTGCATGGCAATAGTGCATGTTTGGTGATCTTCACCCCCTGCCACACACCCTCGTGGCTCGCAGGGTATCACGTAGATGTAGATGTAGGGGCCATTCAAGTATTATGTGAGACGGTTTTGGAGGTTGGGTGGGGGGGGGGGGTTGATGTGGTACTATTGCGCTCTAAATTTTAGTGAATATGGTACTCCAACACTGTATAATTAGACGATATCCAGTGCTCAACGCTGTTCGCTGGCCTCTTTGGAAAGATGAAACTGCAGAAAGCGAGCATTTAACGAAGAGTGGATACGAATACCTAACGCCTTACGTAAAATTGAGAGGGAGGTTGGGAAAATCTTACAAAGGGGAGGTCAAAAATGGCATAAATCGTCTTACGTCATACTTAAACGGCCCCTTACCCTGCAAGTACATCAAGGGTGTTTGGCAGGGTCGACAGCGGGTGATTCATCACCAACATGCACTATATTGTGCCTGTAATTTTCACCAACATGTGCTACACTATAGGCATGCTAACAATGCTATAAAAACTATTAAATCAATGTATAATACAACTACGTGAACGAGATACTAGAGTCATGCAGGGATCATGAGAAACATGATGCTAGTTCTATGTGGCAGATTACAAAACATACATTAGGGAACTAATCAGCCAGTCAGCTACACTACCTGTCGGCTAAATCTATTACGTGATGCCCGATTGGGTGAAGTCCTCAAAGGAATCGACCTAATTCATTGTGGAAAAGAGCTCTTGATGGACAAGTGGCCGCTCGTAAGATCTCCTCGTGGTACCCGATGGTAACAGAGTCATTTGCGCCTCCTGGGAGTGTCGGGAGTCGCTTGCTCCAAGGATCCAAACGACCAATGTGGCGGGGGAGGGTGACACAAGGAAACAAGCTTCTTTCGTTGTTCGTAGGAAGGGGGTGTGAATGACTGCCGGCGAATGTACGAAGGCACTACCACAGGCATATGAGAATCTGCTTTCTTCCATGAAGTTGACTTCGGGCTTCTATTGCCAAAGAGTAAGGATCAGGTTCACGGAGCAGGATATCCTACTCCGTGATCAGGTTTCTTGGTTCACTACGCGGTCAAACTAATCGTGACCGGGACCGAGTTTCACTGTGCCTGCAGTCCAAATTTCTGGAATATCGAACCATGTTCAGTGAGAAAATGTCGCGTCCGTCGTCCTTTGTTCAAGTCTACTTTGATTATAATGAGGAAATGAAGAGGTCCCAGTGTCTTGTGCCTGGATGTTCTTCGTCAATGGCGGTAAGTACTAAAAAGTATAATTGCACTGACTGAGATTTTTTTTCACTGGAATAATTGTAGTATGGCAGGAGTTGCTTATATCATGTCATGGCCGGGGTTAAAAATGATACTCTATGTGAGATATGCTATATCAAATAACATACATACATATAACCTACATCTGGTCACATACGTTCTAATCTAGTTAATTTAAAGTATGTACATCTGCCCATAAAATATGCTAAAATGTTTATTGTGCATTAAATTCAGGGAAAGCATATATCAAATTTGGAAAAGCATGTGATGCGAAATCATCCAAGAGAAGCTGCTGTAATAACTAGTGAGAGATTGAAGATGAAAAGGAGAGCTGATTGTGCATCCCAAAGTAATTTACAAGTTGTCAACAACACAGGTATGTTTGCAGCCTAAAAAGAGAATTATTTATGGCTATTGTAGAAAGTAATTTAAGCATCCCTTAAATAATACAGAATGCTCTGATTTCATTTCCTAGAATAACAAAACACTATATACGAACATTTCTAAAAATGAAGCAAAAAGAAAAGTAATAATGATTCAAAATTGTTAGTAGTATTTATAGATGGTGTTCACTGGTTAACGTGTGGTATAGAAGTACTTATAAAGCTACTCCTCTAGTCTGGAATGACTCTCACTTCGTTTAACCCAGTCTAAAATGCTTTACCTTATCACCCCTCTTCACCCCATTTCCGTGGTGCCGTCTCTACCTTGCAATGTTATAACCTTAGACCCGATTATTGTCATTACCTCTACCATCCTCCATCCCCAGTTTATTCAAAATATTGTTAATAAGACCAAGGAGTATGGAGTACTACTACTACTGTACTCTATACTCCGTAAACGTAATAAATGCGATTACCCGCCAATTTTTATCCTTTGGGTTATTCTATCTTGATCAAACTACCTTATAAGTATCCAAATTCGAATTATACGTTTTAATTTCAGCAGATGTAGGAAGCATAGGGAGAGAGATTTCTATGATAGATCGGAATATAGTTTATTATACTGTCGGTAATCGTTTGCGGAATGATAACAGCGTATTTTTGAATACGTTGTTATGATAACAGAGCATTTATGAATACGTTGGTAAAATGCCACAAATGCGATGAATCCTCATTATCAATCTGCCTGCACATAAGCACCTGACAAACGTTTTATACGTGCAGGGAAAACCGCTTTAAGACCGAAAGATAAGTTTGCCACTCGGCTGAAAATGTTTTTAAATCGGATGCACGCATTTCTAAACACTAAGGAGCCAGGGGGACAACGCTTCTAGAATGTGTCCTGAACCATCAACGAAAGGCTTTAGTAACGTCAGGTTACCGAAATGTGGCGGACATTTGCACCATTCCGGCACCATTTCAAAACGTGAATGAGCCCGTGGAAAACAGCTCCAGAAAGCGCAAAAAATCGACCATTAAAACGGTTTGTGCTTTGTGGGCATTGGTTTACTGTCCAAAATAGTATGCGAGTGAAAAGTTGCATGCCGTTAATGGGTGTCTGCTTTAAACTATTCACAATCACCCTTTTCCAAATAGCTATGAAGTGATTGACCGGGTAAACTTTTGAAGTGAAGATAGGTTTGGATTTAGGTGAAAAATATTATGAAGTTAACTCTTAAAATTCTTTTTGACTCAATTTTATAAATATCGACATCTATATATTAAAATTGTTAAAGAGTAGGTAATGTTAAAAACGTGTATAATTAAATACCTGATTTCCACTTACCGTTGGCTTTTTTCGTCTTCCGAATCTGACGGATATGTCACATTATATCCATCGGGTTCTCTGTGCTCCATCCTGCGAACAGAAATTTTATTTTAACGACAATAAAAACCATTCAGAAGAGAACTAGGATATAGTTCCAGTTCTGTCTTAAATTTTTTTTCCGGGAACTAGATACAGTCAGTTTGAATACGCCGGCACTTCTTTTTTCTGCGTGAGCCAAATAGCAGCCAAATAGCATGGAATGTATAGTGCTCAGGGTCAAGATCCTTATACCAGGTCATGACACGCACATGTCTAATGTAATCTACCATCTTGGATCGAATTTTTGGCGGGGTTCAAATTTTGCATGCAGATGGATGGGTGTTATCGGTACAAAGATCCACGAATATTTCCTTGAATAATTTAGCCCATGCTACGAAACTTTTTGAGTTGATAAAAAATACTAAGAGACTTTAGAATCCGTTTGAAATTCCGGCATGAGATCTCCCGTTCGACTCCAGGAAAGTCATAAACATTGCTTCCGACTCCGTAATTGAACACTGGTCATAGACACAAAGATCCACAAATATCTCCCTGAATAATTTAGCCCATGCTTCGAAACTTTTTGAGTTGATAAGCAATGCTAAGAGGCTTTAGAACTCGTTTGGATTTCCGGCTTGAGATCTCCCGTTCGACTCCAGAAAAGTCTTAAACATTGCTTCCGACTCCGTAATTGAACACTGGTCACAGGCACAAAGATCCACAAATATTTCCCAGAATAATTTACATAATGCCCAAATAATATGAATAAGTATGCCTAAATAAATGAAAAAGTGGCCATGATACGCGCTTGTCTATTGCAATCCACCATCTTTCAATGTTATTTTTTCAAGACAAATTTTTAGCGGGGTTCAAATTCTGCTTATAGATGAGTGTGTGGCATGGGCACAAGGATCCGCGAATATTACCCTAAATAATTTAGGTTATGCTGCAAAGTTTTTTGAGGAAGGTTATCCCAAAATACGAGGTGAGAGACTGTACTTGTTTTGTCATTAGAAGTATTTTTTGGTTAATTTAGACCAAAATATACCTCGCACAGCATACCTACTCCTTTCATAATTTATGGATCAAAATCAATTTCATGTTAAAAAGAATACTTGTAGCATGAACGTTTTCCTAACGAAAGGGCTAAACGATTTTCATTTCTCAATGAAGAGTGACAGTGCTACGGAAGGTCGAGCTCGATTCAAAATGGAGAAATCAGAGTGCATTCTGGGAACGTGCCATGACCTGGGTATGAGGACCCTGCTCCCGCTTCTTAGGCCGTTTTCGAACTTGGAAAACGCCTAGTTAACTTGATATCAAGATATCTTGATTCCTAGGCAAGCAACGTGAAATCCTTACTTGACACCACGGAGTAGGATAAGGAGTACGATCGGGATAGGGGAAAAGGGGAGGAAAAGAGCCCGGATGGTAAGCAAGGGAAGAGGTTTTCAACTTTCCGATAGAGGCGCTGTAAGTGCATGGAAGTCTCTCTTTCCTGAAGTTAGCGTGGTGGAGAAAGGAGGTGAATTCGGAACTGTGTCGATTTTGACTGCCAAGAGTTTATTTCTTTGATTTAAACATTGAAATGACCAGTACGTGTTTTGTGCCGGGATGTACCAGTGGATACCGGACCACATTAAAATACAACCGGGAACATGGATTGAAGAATGTAAGCCTTTTCAAGGCACCCAAGGTAAGCTTTCTTCCTCTTACATGAGGTAATCATTTTCTTCTTTTCCAAAACAAGTTAACTATATTAACTTGCTAATATATTCGCTTTATGATTAAACGCGAAGAATTGTTTCCCAGGTGTAGGAAACGAATAGAAGTGCGATGAATGTAACACGTGGTGTACAATTGACTACAGGAAACATTCCGGCATTTCTCTTCATTTCTATGAAGTTATCCATCTTATATAGTAGTTTTATTTTCTAAGTTTTCTAATTTATGAAAATGTTGATAGTCCTCTCGTTTTATTCATCTTTTTAGTATTTTTCGCGGAAGTACTTAAATGTAATCACATCAGGAAAGGGCCACCGCTTTCTTTTTTCACGCCAATCTCTCCTAAGAGGGATACACCACTCGTTACTAATGTCGCAATAGTTTAATTGATTATTAATGTGTCCTTGTGCTCGTCCTTGGACAACACGTGGTGAGTTCGCGATTGAATGAGTGCATTGTAGTTCTTCCCTCGATTTCTGTTCGCCAGAACTGATTACATTTGAAACGAAATTTTCTCTTACCTGTGTTTTATTCGTGCGGCTGATAAAATTTGTTAACCCCATTGTTTTTTCTAAGTTATCATATTTTTCATATCTCTTAATCCTTAATTGCTTTATTTAATCTCATCTGGCTAAGTGCTTTGGTTGACTTCTCGCGGTGTAATTGATCATTTATTAATCCTGGTGTAAGTAGAGGATAATACATTTTGAGTTTTCAACTGGACGAGCGCTTTCTGGCAACTTCGTATTGTCCATTGCTCTTTTACTATATGAAGTACAATTTTCTTGGATGTGTTAATGGTGTTGAACGTTTTCATTCGCCGCCCGATGTATTGAAGTTATGTTACAGTATGTTAGTTTTCATGTAGGTAATTATCTTAGTTTTCATAGTTTTTCGTGATCATCATAGAGTATTTTACCACATTGAAGTGGGAATAGCATTTGTACTCTTATTATTTCTTCCAGACTACTTTTTGTCGATCTGATTTGGCAAAGGCAAAGCTGAGTTCATTTTCACGTCAAATGTCCAGAAAGAGGGACCTTTCGTTATTAATGATGAAAGAGTGTCGTTGATAATTCATTGGCCCTTTCCGCAATGAGATATTGTGGTAATTTTAAGACTTAATGTACACATTGTAGGATGTCTGATAATTTCTACTGCGCTGCCTCCATCAACGTTACAAAACTCTTATGATTACTATTTATATTTCGATAGTTTTTCGTGATTATCAGAAAATATATCACTGCTTTGATGTAGGAATAGCTTTCGTCCTCTTATGACTTACTATCTACTACTACTAACTATCTACTACTACTAACTACTTCTTTTTCTTTTTTTCAGATATTGGATGGTCAAATATATCAGACAGGTTTATTCATGGATCTAGTCATTGGCAGCTCAAGAGGACTCTGTATTTGAAATCCAGTGCACTTTGACTGATATATTTGAAATGACTTTGATTGATTATTATGGAAATGTGAATTATTAAATAAATGTTTTCGCTTGCATATGCATTTTTTGTACGAGGTTATTCTTTCTAACCCCAGTTATCATACGTATTTCCATCGGTTGAATTGCTGTTAATAAGTATGAGATAGTTTTTTTAATCTTGTTAAGATTTTTTTCACTAACCCTTTGTTTGGGTCGTCTTTTCTACCGCGTAATGATCTAATCCAAGTACACCTGACTTCTTGCTCTGAATTAAATTATGATCGGCGATGCGATCCTTTTTCACATCCCGATGGATATTAGTGGTTGTCGGTAGCTTTGCGTTGTTCTTTGGAGTTCTACGTGAGATATTGCATATTCATCGGGATTGCTCTAACGCATAACCAATTACCGACCTACATAAGGGTAAATCCATTTCAATTCGGATATTAACGTTAGCTCTTCTTTCCGAGCGGATTAATAGGCGGCAGTGTTTGTATATTTGTATCTGTTACTGCTTAATCCCACAGTTTTACATTGTATTCGCATTTATCTGCCCAGTTATTTATCCTACTCCGTGCTTGACACTTTCGTAGTCCTTTTACGATGGAAGAGACATCATGCGGCCTTCATCTCGTAAAACATACGAAAAGCGCCATCCGTGTCCATAATTATTGTGGGTGATTGAAGTGGATTACTGCTTTAAAATGCTTCCCAACCTTATACGACAAATTAAAAGAGAATATTATTTTTAAAATCTTATTGCTTATGAATAAAATAATTCTCATATACCATAATATGGTGATTAACTATTATGCTTCGATTACTTGGAGCTGCTAAAGTGAACGACATATCTCTCGCTGTATTTCACCACAATCAACGTCTTTGTGCAAAAAAAGGCATTATAATATTTTTTGCCTATATGGAGAAACACGTAACAATATATTAATGTATTACATTCCGAACAAACTACCTATGATCTTCGACTGTTGACTGATAAATACGCGCGTTGTAACTAACATAATAAAGCTGAAAACAAATTATATTTACTCTAATGATTTATTGTCCCCCTTCTTTGATGAATGCAGTGAAAATCTCTCCAATGTTCAACGCTATTAACTATTATGATGTTCGTTAGCTAAAACTAATTCTGCCAATGAAGTTATGGCTACCTGAGGGTACTTTCCATCGGACCATAATTCTTTCAACGGGATCATTTTTTTTCCTTTCAGAGCAAGGAAAACAGAATTTGTAAGTTCAATGAAGTAAACAAGGACGGAACATCTATAATGTATGGAATTATTCACAGAACTATTAGGTACCAAATCTTTTATCAGTATATTCACATTTGAAAAGCTTTCAAATTTAGCGAATTCATCGATTGTTCCGCAAAACATTAATAAACATCACACAAATACACGTAGTAATGATAAAATAGTATCCATTTGAAAGTTCCTTCATTTCTATTTTCCATACAAGCTCATATTATCACACCCCGTGTTCTAACTTAAAACATAGCAAGCATAATAAGTCTGTTTTTTCATTTACGGTATCTTGACTAGGTATCTAGACAATATGGCGTCAGCGGCCACTTGAATTTGACGTCATATCCGCCCAATGCGTACTAGATTTCAAGGGAAGATTGCTTGATTTGCCAAGTTCTAAAACGGCCTTATAACAGCTACATGAGTTTAGTATGATTTTGATTCCATAAGTGGCGACGATTATCGTGCAATGATAGCGTGTGACCATTTTCATTTTACACTTGCGTGGCGTGATATCCATCGACAGCTGAGTGAGACATGCGGTAATGGTGTATTAGATGCGAAAAATGTCCGGGAATGGATGACCCACTATGAAGAAGGCCTTTAGTAGTGTGACAACCAACCGAAACAGCCGCATCCACGAGTTAGCCGTACCGATAATATGATTGCATCAGTGGAGAACATTGTTCTGGAGGACCGCGGAATAGGCGTGAGGGATATGTATCGACTCCGTATTGGAGCACTTCTATTGAATCAAGGGAGAACCTAAATGGTGGTCATCGGGCACTCAGGCTCTGGAGTTTCTTTGTGATAAAGACATGAGTTCCAGAACGTCCAGAAGTTGCTGGGAATGACGTTCCAGATGTCGCTCCGAGTAACTTCTGGCTCTTTCCAACAGCAGGACGCTCTCCATTTCCCAATTAGGCAGAGCGATTCTCCCGCGCAAAAACATAATCCTACAGAAACGTTCGCAGCGGCCATGCAGCCATGCGTCTGAATCTAAATCTACATGCTACCCTGAGAGCTGCCGCATAAGCGTGTGGCAGGGGGTGTTAGGTCACCAGCCGAGTAAAGCTGCAAGGTTTTGGGAGGTAAAATGGTGACTTGTATTATGGGAGTGTATTTAGAGGAGCTCAGTTTTAATTGCGGTCGCGTATCGTGCGCGGCAAGAACGAGTTTTTGTACCTGTCTGTTCGGCAATGTTTCTTATTTTATCGCTTCTGTCAGACCTAGAGATGTAGTGAGGCGTCATGAAAATATTCTCTGTGTCGCTCTGAAACTCACCGGTTCTGGATTTCTCAAGCAAGTTAAGCCTAGCGTGTGGCCTCCGTGTCTCTAGGGGCTCCCACCTTAATCCCTGTAAATGTCGTGAGACACTATATGAACGCTCGCAGCAGTTTTTGACGAAGAGAGATGCTTTTCTTAGTATTTTATTGATTTTTTTTGGTTAAATCTTTATGATCAGGGTCCCAAATACTAACGGCGTATTCGAGGTGTGGCCTAACCAGAGCGAAGGAGCATCTCTCTTTTAATTTTTCATCCGAAGACCTTCCTATTGTACGCTGAACAACACCTAGTTTCTTAAATGCTGTGCCGCATATGTTTTATATGTGTGTTCCCCACGATATATCAGAAGTTAAGGTAATTTCAAGATATTTTACTGTATAGGAAGATTTTAAGTACACTCCACCAACAGTTTAGGTATGGCATTTGTGCGATGAGTTTTTCGCAGGAAGTGAACTGTTATGCATTTACTAATCTTTAATTCTTTATTAATATTTATTCGTTCTGATTTTATTCGTATTTTATTAATTTTTTGTAAAAAGTTTTATTACCAGGGTCCCAAATGTCGACGTTATGAAAAGTGTGTTTCTAATACGGGAGATTATGTTGAAAAGTGACCGCGGTTTCAACCTTCATAGTTGAATTATTTGTCAGAAAATAAACGAGATGTCTAAGGTTGAGCGTACCACCTATGATGCGTGATAATAATAATGATAATAATAATTCAATTTTTATTACGAGCGAATTTAGGTCTTTACAGTCCTCTCTTATAATTAACTTATTTGGCGTCCATGTCCATTTCCTGGGTAGTGAATATACGAGGGATTCGAACCTGCGACCCTTGGGTTAGCGGGCAAGGACTCTACCCCGCCGCCACCAGGGCCGACAACCAGAATGGCCGATAATCAGCGTTGGGTAAAAGTGAGAAATAGATATTTTTGAGGTAAATTACAATTAATTCAACAAAAAAGACAAATGACTGGTAAATATCACTTCAGAACAAGAAATCAGATACCATTATCTGTAGATGATAATTAATTCATATGAAATCTTGAACTATGGAAGACCATAAATTTGAATTCCAACCAGAATCCCCATCAATGTAGAACATGTCGATGTGGGAGAATATGTTACAGTTTAAGGGGAGGGATGCAGTGTCGGGGGATGGGTTTTGCGCTAAGAGCACGGAGTAAGAAACTCAACCCCCCTGGCAAAGTGGTTAGAACAAGGTCCTAATAAGGACCTTGGATTAGAAGTTTATGTGAACATCAAGGAGTACAGAGTACAGGAGAGCTAACGGAATAGGGGAGGAGGGGGGGGGAAAGTGAGGCGGAATCGGGAGCAAGGAATCCTGGCGGGAAGAGTTTTACGCTTCCACCAAGTGCGGCGCTGTCACTGTGAGACCCGCGTGAGTAATCGCTGTGGCTCGCTCGTTCTCGTATTTGCGACTGACGAGTAAAGGTATGGGAGAACTTCGTTCCGGGATTTGGTGAAAGAAGAAGACTTTTTGGTTAAAACATGGCTTCTAGTTGCTTTGTTCCTGGGTGTGCCAGTGGCTACACGTCAACATATCGACGAAATAAGGGAAAAGGCTTGACAAATCCGAGCCTTTTCAAGACACCTAAGGTAAGTTCAAATTTCAATGCGTGGAGTATCTTTTCTTTGGTTGGTGCTGACTCTTTATTGTGTACTTTAATGTTAGGGTAATCAAAATTCGTGGTAATATTTCATTATGATTGTATTCAAGGTGAGTAGCATTTCCTGTCGAAGATTGTTTCCCGCCCGTAAAAAAATCTCTGGCATAGGATAAATCCTTCTACACTTTGAATGAAAGAGTGATTGCTGACTGAATCGGACACTATGCTGATTGAATCTGAAATGTAGATTAGTTTCCCATTATGTATTTGTCCAGTTGGTGGGTCACTTGCATAGGAGCCTTTATTCTGAACCCTGAGTGCTGTTTAAGGGAGTCAATTTCTTGGAACGCATCAGTCTTAATGATTCCAAGTGTGCATTTTTGTTTAATTTTTCTCTTTGCGACTGACGGTTCACGGTAGACATCCTTCTTAACCCTGAGCATGAATGGGATTTACGTGGATCACAGTTTCTTGAGTGATTCAATGATTCTGAGGATGAATTTTCTTTTAAGCTTAGGTTTTTTTTTAAATGCTGGGTTGCTGACAGGAGAAATCCTACAAGCTCTTAGTGTGCATGAATAATTATTGAGCTGATGATAGAGATACTGTGCCTTTTTCTGAAATGTATATTTGTTCTCCATTTCAGACTGACTTACTCCTTTGTGGTCAATCCACCCACCATCTTGCATTCATAGAAATATTTTGTATGAGTGGAAAGGTTACAAATGGAGGAGGAGAGATTCAAAGTGGTGATTGAAAGATTGTGTTCACTGTCAACATTTTTTATCAGTGCAATCCTGCTCTTCAGTTAGCAATGGGACCAGGGTGATCTTCATTTGTAGAGTACACAATGGAACAGCCTTTATCACCTAAAATAATGGTGTTTTAGAGTTACCTTTGTAATAGTTTCAACATATAGCCTTGTATTCATTGTTACGTCAATTTTTCAACGGTGCTGATTTTGATTGTGAAATAAATATGACATGTCTTTATAAAAGAACTGACTCCTTTTATTTCATATTGTTCTATAGCTCTTGGTATACCTTTAGCCAGTTATCCGTTGACTACCAAGGGGTAGTGGACCTTTGTTTAGCATTTTGTCTCTAAGCTAGTAATTCTTGGGTGACTGCCACTGCTTTTCATTAAAATTTTTGTCAGCAGTGATGGTGCTACCTTCGCTTTCATGCTCAAAACCATTGCCCTTGGGGTTCTCACTGTCTGCTATGTATGCCGGTTTCGCATTCCGTAATGCTAGTGGGTGGCTGTTTTTTGCTGGGTAATTGGTTAGCATTTTCCATAAATTTGGTTTAGCGCGGAAAAACTGTTTTACCAACTAGCTACTTCTTAAGTGGTATCCCCTACGTTGCGTTTCTCTAATGGGGCGTGGCACTCTGTCACGCAAGGGAGTTTAAATGGGTCTCTCTGGTAGCCTAGCTCAATAATCTGAAAGGAATAAATACTCAGTGAGGTCATGTATAACTTTTATAATTTTGACGTGATTATTCTCGATACTAGTGCGATGTATTTCATCGGGAATTCACCATTGCGGCTGTGGGATTACGCCGACCATAGAGGAGGGGTCTACGGTGGCGCCGCGTAGGGGATTCTTTTGTAATTGATTCCTTGCTCCAGATTCCGCCTCAAATCTTTAACATGGCGTTGTCTCTCCTGTACTTTATACTCCTTCGTGTACATGCAGGCGATGATAGCGCCCGAAGCGGAGGATTCAGGAAAACGGGTGGTATAAATGGGGGTTGATGGGAAGGATCTACTGCTTAGATCAAAGCAAAACACAGGAAAGCCGGCGATAAACGGCAATATTTTAGGAAACTTCGGCTAAATCTGGTTAAATGCGGTTGAAGACTTCGCGATTACTAAACCCAATATTCACAAATGATCATTAAAAGCTCGCGCCAGAGCGTATTGATCAAAAAGGGACTTATGCCCCGAATGGAGGACGATTCTGTCGCTTCAATTTACTTCTAACCTTCGCGGTTTTATAAAACACAAAACAGTGCCTGAATTCGAAACACGATTAGGAAATTATATCGCATTCGATGCCTTCGAGCCTGCGTTGTCACTGGAGCTGTCCGGGCATTTGTTGAACTGACCATCCAAAATGAACTATCCTTCTCCGGTATTCTACTCAACAATTCGAACCATCCGCTTGTCAGTGGTTGGTTGTTTGATCCTACAACCGGTTAGATTACAAAGATCTTACTTATTTCTATTTTTATTGACAAATCTCGTAGTCGTATTCCATTTTCACGTCGAGTACAATAACTCCCCCTTCAAGGTAAAATGTTAAACATATTGAATTCAGCTCCATTTGCAGCACTGAAGTAAATATTCTGTGAAAGGACCAAAACAGGAGGAACAGTGCCCTTTCTTACGGGTGCTGTGGGGAGTTGTAATAAGACCGATATAAGGTATCTGGCGATTTGTTCCAATCCTAGTATTAATGAGACCGATTAAAAAAGTAAGTAGGGATAGGGATTTTGGTGGTTTCCAGGGTTTAGAAGAGGTTCGGTGGGCGTTTTGAGCTGAGTGGGGGACCTTTTTGGAAGATGTTGGTGATGGTCTGGTAATGAGAGAAGAGTGGAAAAAGGGTCTTGACGGTTCATTTTATTAAATGGATGGCTTAGAAGTAGATTGTGTACAAGGAAGGGCCATGGTGGTCTTCTATACGATATTGTGCAAGATCTACTATTATAAAAATGAAGCATATTAGGAAAAAAATAGGAGGTAAATCAACTTATCTGGAACACCACCTAGCGACAGGTCTAATAATAAAGTCCCAACCACAGCTATTCTGTCTGTTCATTCATTGATCGTTCAATCCTAGGATTGGTTGACTGCAGTCCTCCATCCTTCCCTATCTAATGCTAGTTCCTTTATCTTCTGGAATCTCTTCCTATGTACTTTCCTCTTATTTAGTCCATGAACTTATTCCTGGGTCTTCCTCTGGGGACTTTTCCCTCTATTTTGCCTTCAATTACGTCCTTCACAAACCCATTGTCTCTCAGGGTGTGTCCAATCCATCTTGTTCTTCTTTTCTGTATGGTGTTCCTCATGGTCCTTTCCTCATATACTCTTTTGTACACTTCTTTCTGTACTGTTTGTTTGAAATATACAATTTTAAACCTGTTTGTTGCGCAGTCAATTTCCCCAATTTTGTTCCAATGATCTAATCTGATTTATTGTTATTTCAGTTTCCGTGAAATGTTGGGACGTCGTAAGAATCTGGGAGTGAGTGGATTCCGGTGGTCAGCCGATTAGCGAGTTTGAATTTGGAGTTACACTCGCCACCGCTGGCAGTGCTTAATTGGCCCTGGCTTGACAATGTGAGTCAAGACAAGTACTTAGTTACACATTTTTTAATATCTAATTAAAAAAAGTTACATCTATCATTGATTAAACGACCTGTTGACAACCAAAATTTGGCACACTATAAGCAGATTATTCCACGAATATATTTTACAGAACATATTTGTACGGCCGTAGGAACGGATTGCAGTGCTATTTGCAATTGAACTACGCATTTTGGCTTTAGTTACGACGGTAATTTGTAATTAACTTAAAAAATAAGTGGTAAGATGTCTATATTTTATTTTATTTTCCAGGACTTAGTTGCTTTTTATCAATAGTTTTATCTTAAAATTTGAATATACGCTCTAGTTCAAACTGACCTTCATATGCTTTAATCTAAGAAATCTCCATAAGAGCCCATGTTAAAATCTCCGCATTCAATGCTGAATTGCGATGAAACTAGCTCGGAAACCCTATCTCACTTTCATCTCAGTTTATAAAACGCACTTCAAATATGCTAGGCTCAAGTTTTCAGAAAATCTTGAATAGGTTACCCTGAGGACAGAGCCAACTTAATTACTACATGATAAGCTTTCCTGGTGATTAATCCCACCCTAGCGAATGTGAGAAGGAATGAGAGCCCATAATAAGTTATTGCATCCCGTTAAAGTCTCTCCCACAATGGGCCAGTGGCATTGCCAGGGGATGTCCATGTGGTCCTCATATTGAGAAAAGAAAGAACACTTGGACTATTTAACACACAATTGACAGCCTGCCATGTCTTCAGTACGTAATGCAAGCATCAGGGTGATGGCACAACGTACAGAAACCATGGTCAGCTGTCAATACAATGTGAAGGTGTGCGAAGGTTATAAAAGATCTAAAACTTTCCTGGTGAATTTTATTTAGGAATGTCTCTCGGTTATTCACCCTGGTAATAGGCTTCATTGGGGCCGACGTTTCAAAGTAAGACTTTTACTTCATCCTCAGGGCTATAAAGTACTTCCCACAAGTGCTACAAGTCGTACTTAAAACGTCGGTCCTAATTAATCCAATTGAAGCCAATTACCTGGGTGAATACCCGAGAGACATTCCTTATTGCGCAAAGGTTCTTTCTCTTCTGAAGTTGCAGATTAACAATTTCTACCAAGTTAGTACAAGCACTATTCCTCAAGGGATCATCCTCCAGAATTTTTAGGTTATTGAAAAAATATGGCCATAAAGGAGAATTTTATGCTACTTTTTTAGCACAGGAGGTTGATTCGTATTTGTGCTTTGAACAACTTTTTACGTAAATATGTCGGTAAGTTTCAAACTCCAACTAACCATTAATATGTTAGTAATACTGGCCCGCCTCTGGTTTCGGTTGATATTCATCGGTATTGCAAAATGATGATCTAAAATTATTCAACGAGAATAGTCTTGTTGAATAATCTACAATACTCTTACCTGCTACGAATTCCGCCGACAAGATGTCCCAGGGAGGCTCTAGTCAGACGAGTGTGTTTTCAGCTTCTCAATGGTGTCCAAACTCTGCGGACGAATGCCGAAGAAATCGTTCCTAACGTGCCCTCTTATCTTTCTGCTATCGCTATCATCTTGAAGAGTGTGGTGGTTTGGCTCGAGATAAAGTGTTGTGTGAGGAAATTCGTTTAGTCGAGAAAATTGTATCAACTTATCATGCGCGTGTTTGAAAGGAAAAAAGTAAAATAGATTCAACTTATCAAGCGGATGATTGGAAGGACGAAACGAAAATAGATGTGTAATACATACCGCTTTAGTACATTCCTTTTGAAGGTAAACCAATGAAATTTTTCTGGATTCTTTGCCTCAAATTTGTTGTTTTCCATGGTGTAACTTACAAATTTCATAGAAAAAATGGTATTGGCAATAACTTGGTGGAATACCTTCATAATTAAATGATGAATTGCGTAGTTTTCCACAAAAGATTTATTACATTCTTATGAACCGAGTTTCATCGCTGTGTGATATCATCAAATGATGTCGCACGTATTAAATCTTTCGTGGAAAACTAAATAATTCATCATTTCATTATAAATTTCATTTCCGCTTACACGTGAAATTTGTCTCTATTTTTAATCATCCTAAATTAATGTCTGTACTATATGAATATTATAAAAACCATTTTGAACATTTACATTTTGTGAACTTGCTTTTTGCTGTCTCCATATAAAATGTTATAGTGTTCTTAAAATGCGAATAAATGTCATCAATGCTGTTTACATTTTCTTCTCCTTAATATATGCTTGAAAGTTTTTTTTAGTTCCTATTCCTCAACGTATTTTTTTCCATGGCTAACCCCGAAGTATATTTTATTTAATGTTCTATAACGTTCTATATTTTTACATGTGCATAATCTGCACTCTTACGTCACATATCTTTTAAAGAACAATTATTATAATTATATACTTTATCGTGAATTTCCATGTTTTACGTTTAGGACGTTAAACAGTTTTACTAGGTTTTTTCCGTGTTTGCAAATAATGAAAATGAAAAATCTCTCTCATAAGATCTTCAATATGTCGTCAGAATCTGGGATCTGGTGGCAAGAAAGCGTCCAGTGAACATAAATTTATCGCCACACTACTCCTGTGGATAGACGAAAGCTAATAAAACGAGAAATCCCTATTCATTCGATAGATTTAAGAATTCTACGGGCGCCATTAAGGAGCTTCGACTGCAACTGCACGAGTCTCTACTAATACTGAGAACCACCATTTTTAATAGTAATATGTTGTGAGACAAAACTTCGTGGCAACTAAATTAAATTGAGGAAGAGTAAATAAGTCATAGATAGAGCTTAAACATTCACTACTTGACCATGGTGACGCGAACAGAACGTTACTTTTGAGAAGTATACAGGAAACTCGCTATCATAGAAGAATGAATAAAATTGATATGAGCCTTACACTCAAATAGCGGAACCATTAATTCCAAGAATAATAAAGGAGATAATGTGAATATGATGACTCCTTGGACAGAGAAAATGAATCCATAGAGAATTTAGAGGGAAGATAGGCCAGCCATTCACATTAGAAACGAATAACGGTCAAACATGAAGGGAATAATATCTATGTACCGCGGAGGATGATACCTGGATATTGTAACAATTAAATTTTGCTACGACTTTTAATATTTCAATTTTCCCACGCGTAGGCGCCAAAAGGTTACTAGCGAACCTTTCGTTTCATTTAGCTCACCCACCGAGTAAGTATTTATTTTCTGCTTTTATCATGAGGTCATACACTTTTGTGTTCATTCGAGCCTCTTCACTTCACATAAACTCTCACACATGAAAATTACACATAGGTGTAACAGTAGAACTAGTGAATACAACAGTGAATACAACTAGTGAATTTGCAGAGCTACTATTTCTGCAAATCTTTAAATGCCAATTAACTACATGACCACTGAACGCCACTGGTAAAGCTATTTGGGCACAGAAAAGAACACTCCTCAATTGTTTACTCTTTCTTCACAAAGTAAATGGCCAAGTAAATAAGAATAAAAGAGGGTGAGCCATTGTTGCACAACGAATATGATTCCTGTTATACACCTCTTCGGATCAGTTACATCGTTACATAATAAAGAGTAAAATTATTTCTCGACTAATGAGAAAAATACATTCCTCCATGCGATTCTCTTCCTCACACACCATTTTGATAAAAGTTTTAGGTTCCAGAGTAAGGAGAAAAGGGTGGGTATACGTAAATGTGTCATATTTATTACATCCATAAGAGTCTGCATTAATTACAATTTGTAACAAGTACATCTGGTAACAGACTGAAATTGATTTTCCCAAAAAAACTTTAAAATATGGAAAATAGTTTACCATCGAGCATATTGAACACGAATGAACACAAAGAAATCTTAATTACCTTCAAGTTTCCTTCAAATTTGTTATATCTAAAGATGAAGTGAAACTTCTGCATAAGCATTTATTTGTTGAAACTTTAATGTTCCCCTTCGCCTCGATAAAAGTGTGTTTCTAAAGGCCAGATATTATAACACCAGTTAAACAACTTCATCGTACAAATGACCTCTTTTAAGAGGTACTTTATTGCTATGAATTAAAATAATTTTGAAACAAGGAGTCCATTTAGTTGAAATATAACATTTGTTTGATTTTGAATCCCTCATTGCACCTTCTCGCCTCTCATCATCACATAATCATCCAAAACGGCAATTTTCCCAAACTCGAGAAGCATTGATAATAAGATACTACAACCTATTGTTGGTCTTTACAGTTCCATGTCTTCTGCATGTTATTCCTCGACAACTCAGAACTCTAACCACAAGCTCCAATTCTTATTTGACTCCTCAGGCATAGGTGTAACAGTAGAACTAGTGAATACAACAGTGAATACAACTAGTGAATTTGCAGAGCTACTATTTCTGCAAATCTTTAAATGCCAATTAACTACATGACCACTGAACCCCGTGCCATACTGACTCCTCATGTGAGTGTCAAACTGTAAAACATCACATGTCTCCCCGGCTACACCCTGTTCCAATGGTATTTTCGCCGACGGCCTCCTCATCACATTCGATGGAGATATTATCGCCGAGAACGGAAAACATATGTGATGGAAATTAATTCCTAGACGGTGAACCATCGCTTTTCCATTTAAGAGTCCAAAACTTCTTCCTCATCCTTTTAAATCTCATCAACGTCATATCGCTGCTTCGTCTTCAGCTTCTTCGATTTTTTTTTCAATCAATTCAGTTTGAAATCCTTTCCATGGGGGCAGTCTTGGGGAGCAGTCTCTGGCTATACTATGTGAAAATCCTTCACGCTGCGGGAAAGTTAACTCCATAAATTACACTATATATGATCTATCATGGTTTAAATGTTGTAATGACCACCTGATTGGCTGGTGATAATTACAATAAAGTGGTAGAACGATTCTAGTCAAAAAGACACTAACCCTACGGAGACTGTGTTAATAGAAACATATATGCCCACATCATGTCAGGAAGAAGAACAGTTAGAAGGAATACATGAGGAACTGCCTAACTCCATGAAAGGCTTCAAAGGTGATGTTAACCTGTGTGTAATGGGTGGTTGAAATATTGTCGTATGGGAGGGAACCGATGGTGAATTGGTAGACCCTCATGGGCTTAGTAAAAGAAATGAGCACGAAATGAGAAATCCGTTAAATGAAACTTAGAAAAACTAAAAATTGAAAACATTCAATATTTTGGTATTGTGGAAGATATGATTGTTGAAAAAAAGTGGAGCAACATCAAAACGGATATGTGTAAGGCTGCAGAGAAGATCCTTAGAAAACAAAAAGTTATAAAGCGTAATAAGAGGGAGACTGATGAATTGGTAGCATTGATTGAGCAAAGATGGAAATTAAAAATTGACACGACTGAAGAGGGTAGGGAAGAGTATAAAATACTAAAGAATGCAATAAATAGGAAAGCAAGAGATAGAAATATTTGGAAAAACTGTTTGGGGAAGACGAAGAGGCAGTAGAAAATGTCACTATTGAAGACGAAGCCATTATAAACCATCGTTAAATTGGCGACAGAATTATGCGTGAGGAATTTGAAAACACAAATAAATTCATTAAACTAAAGAAGATCTCTGGCATTAAAAAACTTCCTACAGAACTTATTCAATAATCTGAGGATGAGATGAAAAACATTTATACTTGTTGGTGAGTACCAATTATGATACAAGGAAGCTACCTGAAGAATTTAAAAAGTATGTCATCGTACCAATACCCAAAAAACTACAGCAAAATGTTGTCGACAGTATTGCACACTTAGTGTCGTATCCCACGTCTTTAAAATGTTAACAAAAATAATACAGAAATGAATAGAAGAATGATTGAGGACATGATCACTGAAGACCAATTCGTCTTCTGGAAGGGAAGGAACACTCGAGAGGCGATCTTGACATAAAGATTAATCATGGAAAAGAGAGCTCAAAAGAACCAGAAGACCTTTATTGCCTTCATAGGTTTTGGGAAAGCTTTTGAACGCGCGACATAGCAGGAGCTATTTCATATTCTGATGGAGTAAGGAATAAAGTACCTAGACCGTAGTATAATATGGCATTGATACAAAGAGGAGTTAGCTTTTAAAAGAAGCGGTGCGCACCAGAGAGAAGCTAAGATAAGACGGAGTGAGGCAAGGCTGTTTTCAGTCTCCGCTGCTGTTTAATGCATACATGCAATGAGCTATGGATGGAGCACGAGAAAGGTAGGGAGAAAATGGTGAATGAAGTGATCAAGGCAGACAGAATGATAAGTTACGGTTTGCAGATGATGTAGCGGTATTATTTCAAAGTGAAGAATGCTTAACGATCATGTTGAGAGAGTTGTAGGCAGTAAATAATAGATACAATATGAACATCAACGGAGATATGACAAGGAACCTTGTCATGAGCAGAATGGGAACTGAAGCCGAAGTCATGGTAAATGGTCCAAGACTGGATACAGTACAGGAGTTCCAGTACCTTGGATGCAAAGTCACATCAGACGGAGGGAGTGCCAAAGATCTCATCAGCAGAGTTAATCCGGTCAAGGCAGCTTTAAAAAAAAGGCTCTTCACTCACAGCGACATTAATTTGCGCACAAGAAAATTCCTACTCAAGACATTTGGGTGGAGTGTCTTTCTTCATGGAAGTGAGTCATGGACACTTGGTATGAATGAAAGAAAGAGAATTAGAGTCCTTTGAGATGTGGTGCTACCGGACAATCCTCTAAATATCTTGAATGGAGATGATGACTAATGAAGCGGTACTACGGAGAGCTGATGAGGTGCTATGTATGAGGAACACCATAAGAAAGAGACGAGACACCTGGGGTCGTATTCTGTAACACGGGTGATGTCTATCACCAGTGATGAACTTCACCCCCTTTTGCGATTCTGTAACCGGCGGGTGAAGTGTCACTACCCAGTGATGGCAAAGTGGTGGTGATATGTATGAAAATATCGTGAGACGACTCCCGATAAATCCCGGTAGCCAATGGTGGTACACTCCCAAAATAAATGACAATCTAATGTGAACAAATTTTCCGACTAAGACTGAGGCGGGTAGGTGTTCGTGAAATTGAAGATTGGGTAAAGTGGACCAAATTCATGAAAATACCTGTAGAAATGGAGGTAACAATTGAGTTTCGGTTCTGTGAGAAAAACGCTGCATGATGTGACCGACCCGGAATCCTATCCTCGCTTGAGCATAATGAGGATACTAAAGAAACATCACTGCGTGAATGCATTATTTTCATGTTTTCTCCTTGGTTGTTTCACGATGTATTCTGTTTTCTCTGTCGCCATTTCTTCAGTGCTATTATCGATGATTCACGAGCAGTCACAAGTACAACTAATTGATTTACATCAGTGCAGAGAAAGGATTAGCAAAGTATTTAATAACGCAACTTAAGAGACGTTTGGTCTATCATAAGGACGACCTGTTATGTTTTACATTTACGCTGGAATGAGTGGCTATTGTTTATTTTTGGGCTAAGAAAGCAATAGTATTATGAAGTTTTCATAAATACCCACGGAAACTATTGACACGTTAACAAGTTATGAGTAATCTTGCTTACGTTGAATGCAATCCATGATGCTGACATACTCCATATATTTTTGTTAGAATTTAACGACAATCTCTTTTTTGCTTCATATTGTATTTTCGTTGAGTATTCAAAATAGTGGGATCTTTCTTCTCACTTCACGAAGTAAAGGAAATCAATTTGAATGTATAATATAATGCATATTATTGAAGATACGTATTCAGGCCCTTGCACGCGTCGCACATTCGGACACTAACGGTTTGGGTTAATTTATCATTTACGCTGTGGTGGAAGAACGAATATTGATTACTGAGGAAATGCACAAAACTGAATTTCCAGCTCACGTGGGGAGTGGCAGGAAATTTAAAGCGTGAATTGTACACTCATTCCATTGCGTACACCTCAGGCGTGACTTCGTGGAAATAACTCAACATAGTAAATGCAAGTAAATTAACATTATTTATATATTAACTATTTAATTTATTTTTAATGCTGCAAGGAATTAAGTGTGTATTATGAGTAAGTTACCATATGGTAGCCGATGGAAGACAGTATTCCCTAGTACACTACCGGGAATATTCGCTTAAATATGGTCATATGGCATATTACGATACCAATATAATATTGATTTCTTTTTTTACTTCCCTCACATGATTGAACTTCAGCCAGTTAATGTTTAAGAGTGAGAGAACTTAGTAAAGAATGAATATAGTATCAAAACCGTTGTTAAATACGCCAACGTTTAATAAAATAGTTGCATTGTGACTCTTCACTTATCTAATTCTCCCGTCATTAAGGTAGCTTTTTACATAAAACATCGGTATCAAAGTCTCATTCCCATGTGGAATGTGTGACTTCATACTTCTAAATGTCACAAGAGGTATGAAAAAAGTTCTTACTGGAACTATTTCTCGCGAAATGGGAGTTATTGTAATTCCAAATTGTTAACACGCTTCATTAACCACAAGATATCATCATAGGCTAATTAATTTGGTTTTTTAATTAATGCGCGGAAATGCAGCCGTATACATCACCCTTCGGCTAATATTATTGATTTCTCTGTTCGAATAATACTAATATAGGTTTTTCCATTAGTCGGATTATTACAAATATGGTAGATACATACTGTTTAATAGCCTTATGTACGCAGAAATCGCTATTTACTTATGTCATATTTGCCATCATCTAATAAATATGTTGACGCTTCGACGCCATAGTGGGTGGTGATGGGATAGGACCGGCTATCCAATTGGTGATACCGTATCACCCCGTTTAGGGTGAAGAACATAACCTCGTCGGCTTACAGAATCGGAAAGGCGGTGATGGGTGATGTGACATCGTCGGTTGTTGCTCATCACCGGCGATACGAGTTACTGAATACAACCCCTGGATAGGCCATGCAATAAGACATGAGGGATATTTAGGAACCGATATATAGGGCTCAGTTCTGGGTAGAAATGCGAGAGGTAGACCCAGAAAGAAATATGTCGAAGAGATTTTAGAGGATATGGGCTGCCATTCCTACTTGGAGTTAAAGAGGCTGGTTCAAGATCAGGCGGAATGGAGACGGAAAACGGCTGCTGCAAACCAATCTACGGATTGTTGACCTGAGAAGAAGAAGAATTTTTAAAGTGCAGTTTTATAATCATCCTGATTTGATCACGTTGTCTATGGTTAGAAAGATTGTTGGGGGGTTTTGGATATAGGTTTATGGAAAGAAGGGAGGGGATTTTTCGAAAAAGTCTGGGATAGACTGCAAACGTAACTGTTGACACACTCCTCGACAAATGAAGATTCAGGTTCCCATTAAAATATCATTATTCTCAGTCGCTTTTTTCCATTCCCCTGGCCTTCGATCAATCACTTGCTACGATTTCCTCTAGCATGAGAGTCGCGCTATGGCCGTAGATACTCCCTGAGCATTATTTGAGCCGGGCCGCGGGCCGACAACTTTACGTTCCACGGTTCCACGAATATATTTGGCACATTCCGCCCTTTTAATCCTTAACCACTTTCTTCATTCGTTCCATCCAGTCCTACATCCAGCGATCTCTCTCCATTGCTCTTTCCTCTTCCGCCTTCTTTTTCTTCTGTAAGCCATTTGACATGTCCATCATCCACTCCTGCGTCGATTTTGGATACCTTGGTATTTAACACATTCTTTTCCGGTATCCTCGCTTTCAATCCGACCTCATCCCATCATAATCATGTATCACTACATATGAGTCATCTTTTGGGCACTGCTCGCTCAAATTGTGCTCAACGGACGTCTTTCCGATATCTATTCCATTGTCATCATTCCTAGGAGATGGCGGACATTTTATGGGATTCGGACATTGATTTGGAAAACTTTGTATGTGCCCCTCATCCCTTAGATCTCTTCAATTTTTTGCAATTACGACCCCTACAAGCTTCTCCTCCACTTTCGGAGCAAACTCACATAAATCACAGGTCAATTTATCTACAATGTACTCCAAACTCTTTATCCTCTCTTCCCTCGTCTTCAAGTTTTCGTCTATTATAATCATCGGTTGTTTTGTCGAAGTCTCGACAGTCGTATATTCTTCCACTCTAGTTCCCGGAAACCCGTTTCTTGGAAGTGGCACTGGATTCATTTTTGTCTTTTGAACTCCGTCACTCATTCTTCTCGGTGGCTCAGCCGAGGCTAATGAAAGGCACTGAATGCGTACTTTTTTGCTCTCGGCAGCCAACCGATCTAGCTCCCTCTCAATCCACCGTTTAGCTTCCATCTATTTCTTTTCGCGATTGGTCAATGCTTCTTCCTTTTTGTCCAACTCCTTTGTTCTTGTGCTAAAATTCTTCAAAGCAAATTTCTCAAATTCTACCAAATCTTTCATTTTTTTATCATAACTCTCCCTAATATTCCTATTTTCTTCTTCTTTCTTTTCTGATTGTGCCATCATGGATTTCTGCCACTCCGTCAATGCCTTCTCGTGCTCTTCCAGTTTTCTAGCACGTTCGTCGACGTGTTTTTCATTCTCATCAGAGATATTTTTATAATAGGCCTCGACCCGATGATACTTCTCAGTCCATTTCCTCGTCGCCTCGTTCATTTCTGCTTTCATTGTATCTTCTTTCGCTGCCAATTCTCTCTTCAAATTCTCCTGCCATTGAGACCTCTCGCACTTCCTCGTCTCATCCACTCTCTTCCTTAAAATATCATCTGATTTCCTGATCAGACTGTTCCTCTCCTTCTGCCAATTTTCTGCTAACTTCGTTCTCTCCTTTCCCCACTCCTCCCATTTCAAGGTGAGCTGATTTTTCAAACTTTCCACCTCCTCCTCCAACTGCTTGTTACGCCGTTTTTCCTCCATCATCCTCGTCCTCTCCTCCACCAACTCCTTGTTCCGGCACACCCTCTCCTCATTCCATTCCTTCTGAGCACTTTCAAATTCGTTCCTCAACGTCACAGTATCCTTCTCCGACTGTATCCTACGTCTCTCTTCCTCCACCCTTCTCTTCCTTTCCTCCTCCAGCTCCTTGTTCCTTCTCAACCTCTCTCTTTCCCACTCATCCCTCTCACCTTGGTTATCCCTCCTCACTTCCCCCATCTGATTTTTCCCCCACCTTTCCACCTCCTTTAATCGTTCCCTCGACTTCCCATCCATCTCATCCTCCACCTTTATCACCCCCTCCCTGATTCCTTTTTCCACCTCTTCCTTTTTCCTCCTCTCCAGCTCTTCCTTGAAATTCTCCAGTTGTCCCTTGGCCTTCTTCAGCTCTGTTATCTCCTGTTCTATAGCCTCCTTAGCCTTTATCACCTCAGCCTGTTCATCTTTCATGATTCCCTCCCGGACCTTCAACTCTTCCATCTGCTTCAAATATTCCCTTTCTCCATTCCATTCCGTCTGAGCACTTAATAATTTGTTCCTCAACAGTACCGCATCCTTCTCCAACTGAATCCTACGTCTCTCTTCCTCCATCCTTCTCTTCCTTTCCTCCTCCACCTCCTTGTTCTTTCTCAACCTCTCTCTTTCCCACTCCTCCCTCTCGCCTTTGTTATCCCTTCTCGCCTCCTCCATCTGATGCTTCCACCACTGATCCACTTCCTTTATTCGCTCCCTCCACTTCCTATCCATCTCCTCCTCCACCAATACGAGTTCCTTCCTCAGACCTTCATCCACGCCTTCCTTTAGCCTTCTCTCCTGATCTTCCTTCAACATCTCCAGAGCTTCCTTGGCTTTCTTCAGCTCCGCTCCCTCGCGATCCAGTACTTCCTTGGCCTTTTCCCATATCACGGTTTCCTCTTCCAATTTTCCTTTTATTGCCTCCAGCTTCGCCATTCCCGTAATCTTCCGCTCGCCCAAATTCCTCTCCCGCTCCTCCCTCAACAGTCGTATTCTCCGCTTCATGCATTCTATTCGCCCTACCCACGTCTCTTTCGACATTTCGGTCTCGTCCTCCGATTCCTTTCTACTCGGGTCCATCGCTTGTTCCATGTCCCTCATTACTTCCGCCGTTTCCTTCATCCTTTCGTCCAAGTTTTTCTGTAATTCCTTGATTTCCTCCTTAGCCAATTCATTTTCCCGTTTCGCCTTATTCTCTGCCTGAGTCACCTTTTCCCTGAGCATTCCCAACGTCTCAAACATTTCCATCGTCCCCTCCTCCTTTCTTCTCACCCCTTCCTCTCTTATTCTGATGCTCTCCTCTTTCCTTTGTAACCACTCCTCTCTCGCTTTTGCGTCCTCCTCCGTCATCTCCATCCTTCTCCTCCTCATCTTATCTATTAACCGGTTTCCCGTCTCGTTTCTCTTCTCCCCCATTTCATCGATCTTCTCACACAGGCGTTCGTTTCTCTTCGTCTTCTCTTTCTCATCTTCTTCTCCATCTGACTTTCTCCGATTCTCTTCTTCTCCCTCCGCCAACTCCCTCATCTCCCTCTCCCCATTGTCATCCGCATTCTCCGTCCGCGGTGGTTGCTCGCGTCCCTCCGCTTCCCCTGAATTGTCTGCAGAGCAATGGTGAACTGTGCCCGTTCGGACTCCTCCGGTCGCCTGTCCTCCGGATCCACTCTGATTATACCTGCGCGAAAGAGGAAACTGTTTGTTAATTTAAGTGTTTTCTTTCGAGTAGAAGGTCACACAATCCATCTCAGCCCTGCCATGAGATTACCGCACTGTTAATTTATTTAAGGGACTCTTTGTTAATGGCATTTTGTCAAATATTTGATTTCGTTCTTTAATTGACTGCTGTAGTACTTAAAGGAAGCAACACAGTTTCATTGTGTTTTAAGCGAAGGTTAACGAGGAGGACGGGAAAGAATTAGGCATGAATGAGTATAGAGGTATTTTAGAGAGTCATGTAAAAAGATCTCTTTATATTGATCAGCGTTTTGATCACATAAGGAGATAAAAACTGTTGTACGATCAGCGCCGTCGTCTGGTGTTAACATTAGGACCCCCAGACTTTTATCCCTCCTGGAACGCCGTCGGCCCTCATTTCGACTACACCCAAAGGAAAGTTATTAGTTCTAATGAAAACGCAATATTATCAGACATGAAGCATTTTATATTCGTACTGAATTATTTCCTATGATATCCGATGCTTTTAATTGCCGTTGAAGACCAAAAATATTAATATAATCTCATGAACATACTTAATTTTAATTTCAGTTCAGCATTTTCAGTAGTAAATTAAATTTGCAGTAGAAAGTTTTTAAATTTATTTTGAAGAACATATTGATAAAACTTTTCATAAGGAACTATAATTTAAAAATTTATATCTAGGCACTAAAAGTTTAGATTATATAAAACTTATTCAAGTTACAAATGTACATCATGCAAAGACATTTTTTTTATCACGGACGGCTCACTCTTTGCTCAACCGAAGGAAAATATAATGTTTTGTACAGTCAACGAAATAATTATTTTAGAAGTAGAATATTCACAAACTATGATTCTTCAATTTCCACATACTTTGTACGTAAAATTACCTTCACACTTCTTGATTTGGAACTTTCGTCTCTTTTTGGTGTCATTGCAGCTTTCAATATCTTACATGCTGCTTTCGGTTATTTTATTTACCATTGAAAGTGCCCTCAATTCTTTCGCCAACCTTTGTATAAATGCTTTCCGAATTATTTTAGCGCCAGTCACTGCTTTGAATACAGTCCAGAATTTATGAATCCAGATGTAACATATTGAAAAATACTTGCTCAGGTCACTTTCTTGATACGGACTTAGTGGAGTGTTTTCTGGCTTCTGATTTACAACATCAACGCCGAACGGAGAACACTGGTGGAAAACAACTGTTTCTAATACTTTCTTTTTATTTGTAGCTACGGTCACAACAGAATGGAGAGTACTTGGCAGTAGTGCGTTTTTATTTTTCTTTCCTTGTGTATACAGTGAGTGAGATGTTATCATGCTTCAAAACACGAGTGCTGCGCAATGTCTCACGCATCACCTATAGTGAAGTTGTTATTTCTTTCCTATTCCTATTGACAGTCCTCTTTGCCCAGAAAGAGGAGCACGAATCTCAGCCTTACTGACTGTCTGCCTATCATCTGCCCAACTTTTCACACCCCTCTCTCCTTTGTTCCTCCTCCTGTTCCCTCCTAACGTCAGAGAGCCGCGGCGGAGTGAATGTAGGCGGCAGGAGGGGGGGAAGAGGGAGGAGTGCGGGAATGAGGCATTTTGGCAACTTCAGAATGAAGAACATACATTGAGAATACTCATCCACAACATTTGTAGCAATTTATCACACTCGAGAGTGGCAATCGCCTTAATAGAACCCATCTGTATGTTGGAGTCCATTTGCCGCGTCTTGGTCGTTCTAGGTAAACCCGTAATTTATTTATGCATATTGAAACTTAGGGATCCTAAAATGTGAGACAATGTATACAAGCGAAACTAAGACAAAGTCACGAAATGAAACGGCTTAGACATTGAAACGAAAAAATAAGCTGCTATTTATCCGAGTTTAGCAGTCGAAATGACGCTTGTGGGCGTTGTAGTGTTAAAGAATTTAACTGTATTTGGAACAATTTTGATATAATCTTTGATTTTGATTGTCTGAATTGCTTGAATCTGGAGCGCACAAGAAAAGACTGACATTTTATGAATGTTTAAAAATTTATTTGAATTAGGTAAGACATAACACTATGGCGCTTATAATTCACATTGACGGACTTCTTCTATTTCTAAGATTTTATGTTTTCTTCTTAATGTGAGAAAAATAATGAACACAAATTGATATCATTAATAATCGTTGAATATATTAGCGAATATCCTACGGCAGTGGAAATATCGCGTAGCAGGTTACGAGTATACCGGACTAATTTGGTCATGTGATCATTCATTTGCAGAAAATTAATGTCTATTAGCAGATATTGATGTACCGGGAGCTTTGCGTCTACACAGATGGGACGGTACAATTAATATTTAAAAGTCTTGTAAGTTAAATACAGTTTTGTAAAAGAAACTACCCACGCATATAATCCACATTTAACAGAGATGACGGTCCGGAGATGAAACCTCGGATGATGTCATACGGTTTATTGTGTTACAATTGTTGCAAAGGGCCAATGTTATGGAAAATGTTAAAGAGCTAATGATATTCTCAGAATTATGACCACTGAATTTTGTGGTTCACTTCCAATTATCACCCTCACTCATTTATTCTCGCAGCTATCATGGGAATGGGTTAAATTAGCTGCTGAAATAATGGAACGAGTATATAGACCGAATTAAGGGGAAAATATATAAGATTAACTAACAGGTGGTAATGAAATTCGTAATTGATAGGAAAGACTTGGGGCTACAGTCAAGCCATTTTAGGATTTAAACGAACAACGAATGCGGAGTACATGTCTCACTTCAATTTGATTGAACGACCTCGAGTTAGTGTGGTGCAATGTTTATCTGAATAACAGTGTCTACAGGTTTGTGTTCTAACTAAGGAAAAGAAGCAACTTTTGCTTTTTCTCGCTGTATGTCATAGAGTATTGTGATTATGCCTCCGCACGCTCCCGCACAGTATATCTACTAAGCTGTCAAAATATCTAAGGATAATTCAAATTTTTATCAAGAGAGTTTAAAAAACTTCAGTAAACGGTCGAGGACATACTTTTCATATAATACAAACAGTGCCTTCAATAAACTGAACTTTGTCCTCTGGTGGATTGCTATGGCGGGTCGCAAATCTACAAGTGTAGCATTTAAGTCAACCAACCGATAATAAAGCCGATAACCAACCAATAATCTTAGATTCATCAGGAAACTGCGGAAGCATTCGCTCCAACATCAGGAATTGCAATGTCGCACGAAATTCTACAAATAGCACTTGAGACTACGCCCTACTCTTGACGGCTATATTTATGCCGTATTGTAAAGGCTAAAGGCTTGTTCCCAATAGACTAGTAATGCAGTTCAGTACCGAGTAATTTAGTAACAAATGTGTCTGAACAATAAAAATTTAGTCGAGTGGATTGGCGAGTTATTTAGTCGAGTCGATCCATTTCTTTCTATTGTTGTGGGGCGAGTAGCGCATCCAACAACGAGTCACTGCTCACTCGCTCATCGGCTAAACAAGTCTTAACCTGTCGTTTTAGTCGAGTTCATTAGCTGCCGCAAACATGCCGTTTCGCTGGAGCGAAAAACAACTTTAATAATTGTTTTTAAATATGTAAAACATAAATGCTTGTGGAATATTAGGTCCCTACATTACATAAATAAGCGAATGAAGCAATTTTAACGCTGAATATTAAATGCGTATCTTTACGCTGAGTTTTCGACTTCATTTTCATTACCAGAAAATTCACACAACTTTTAGACATCCTCAAACTATCGATGTATTCTTTGGGATCTTCTAATGCTAATTCCTTCAGAAGACAATTCGCAGCTCCTTGTTCGTGTCTTCTATTAATCCGTTTTCGTACCCATACCTTTCTTTTCTCTGCCACACAAATTTCTTCATTCTTCTCTTCCTAAATGGCCATTACCATAAGCCTTAACATCTTATTCACTTTATTGCGTAGCAGCCCCTTCACCTTGCAAAACACGACTCACTTGTCAACTGTACTCGTCCGTTGTGCGAATGATTTTTGGAGAGTCGCGAGTATTGCAGCCACTTAAATACTCTCCACAAAACTAAATTAGTAGCCTAGTGAGAATCAGGCTTAAAACTCATCTTGCAGTGAAAATTATTTCAATGTGTGATATTGAGGTTAATGAGTGTCCAAAAGCAAATGATAGTGTTCTCAATGCTAAGAATGGTACGATTTCACTTTCATAGTCCCTCGAGTGTTTCCTTGACGATTGTGCGCACGTGTTCAATAAAGACTTCCTGCTCCTCCGGATATATTCCGAGATCTCATCACTGAAATATGTATACATCTCTATCCGTTGTAACCGGTGAATTCAAGAGTGAAACAGGGAAATGAGAAGTAGGTACTTACATTTGGCACCTATTGGACTCTGTAGATGATGTGGAAATAATATCACCCTTGGAACCTTCGCTATCCATCCTGAAATGGAGGATAATACATTTAAAAAATTAGATAATGATGACCATTCATTGTTTTTTTCATTGATGGCCGACGTCTGGTTAAATTTCTCTTGCTTATTTCTCCTGAGAATCGAAAAGTATGTAAATTCTGTCTTTTGATTAAAGTTTGACCAACTAGAACTCTGGACATAGCCATTAAATTCAACCGTGATATCGCGAAATCCTTTGATAGAAGCAAACTACTTAAAAAGATACTCCGAACAGTTTAGGGTACTGATCGACAAACTGTATTTGAAATACATTGTTGTATCAATACGTTTGAGCGATTGAGGGTTCATAACGTTTGAATACCTCTCCTGTAATGCAGCAACATTCAGGATGAAGCAGCTGAAATGATCTCATATCGCAATGTTCAAAAATTACGGTGGTAACGCTATGAACAGTTAGTAATGTAATGTCTTATTATTTGTTGGAATTTGAACGAATGGTTGTAGACCAGTGGAATTGAACTATAGAGATGATACGATCGCCTAACTGAATGCATTCGGGATTACTAGAGTAATAGTATATACCAGGTAAGGATTTAAATTCGATCGTACGCACAAATGTAATTACAAAAAGTACAATACCACACATAAATAAACGGGCGGCGATTTAAGCTCACCTGATATTTCAAAACTAAGCTCAGTCCTTTGCGAAAATATATTTCAATCCAGGAGATTTGAGAGATTTCTACTGAACAGCGCCGATTTGAGAATTGGCGAAATGTGTTCTTATCTTCAAACGGAGATAACTTGAAACTCCGTCACGGCAGCGATAAGTTATTCTGTGGGAAGTGTATATAATATAGGGAATTTTTTTCAAAATCGCAAAATTTCCACGTAGACAATTTATATTCCCTCATAAGAGTGTCATTTGTAAGTAAATTGGTGTTATAAAGGACGTTTTCGCTTTACTTTGAAATATTTCCACATTAATTTTCCTCAGTAATTATAAACGTAGTCTTCTGGACTTTCAGTTTCTGGGTATACACGTCCACGAGAGGGTTTATTCTTCCATTTTCCGTGGTTTCAGCCAAGTTTTTTTTTTCATATTAATGACGATATTTCGCCGGCTATTCTGCAGTCTTGCTCAGGTCCAAGCCCCAGGAAGCCTGCATCACAACATCCATAAGAGATTTATCTCGATGATAAGGCCTGTAAAGCGGGCGTTGCTTTAATAATTCACTCAATACTGCACTACACGTGAATATCTCGCCTGCTTCAGTTAACCTCACACATGCTTCGTACTCTCCCTCCAGATATTGAAGCTACTTATACTAAGAATACGACAGGTTTATATACTGATGGGACGAACTATGACATATTCCACTGCGCATTGTGTATTTTGTCGTCCGAGACTACTTTTGTGATTATCGTTGTAAGTTGGAATAGAGAACAGAAGGTTACTGACCTCTTCAGTACAGCATGTTTGAATGCGTTTGTTCCTTGCGCAGAATCCTTTTAATAATTGGACGAGTGTATATAGCGATCCGCTCCTTCAAAAGTATCAAGCGAATGTGGCCATTCTCCCTCAGGACCTGTCTCAGATCGAACGCCTTCGCTGCCAAACTAATTGATTTTTCTGTTTTCTTATGCTCGTAAAAATATTTTTACCATCACCACGCGCAGAGTACGAAGTAATATCAGTTAGTTTTTGCATATTGTTGTCGGTTATTCAAAGGTATGGGATAGTGACGCATAGTAAGATAAGCGTAGTCCCAATATGCTATAGTAGTCAAGGAAGGATGTCTTCGGTGAGATCTGAACTAAAAGGGTTTGAGAGTTGATTATAAGTCATTGAGTGCACATTTATAAAACCATTTAAAGCATGTTTATAAGATTCAGATACTTCATTTCATTTATGTGTCTGTGTGTACGTAGGTGGCCAACATGCGAGTAGTAATATATACGATGCGAAAGCTATCTGTAGAAAATTTCGCCAAGGTAAAATATTGTTATGACTGGTGCTACATCTGGGATTTTCATGTCTATCCGAAAATAATGCGTAGATGTTTGATTTACTCGGAATTGTGCGTAATATATGTAAATATCCATTATAACTAATGCGAAACGATATTACTCGCGTTCATAGGGAAATATAATCGTTTCTTATATTGTTTTATCGAAATTCATGTTAAGTACAGGAAGTTAGAGAGTAAAAAACCATTGAATCGTTAATAAGCCAAATCCGTAGCATGTATTACTCAATTTCTATCTATGCTTATTAATAATACGAACAAGTAAATGAAAATGACAACTTTGTAAAATTCCACCAATTTATTTTCAGGTACGACTAGTTTCGTTGCAGCGGCGACATCTTCAGGTACCTTTTTTTTTGGTCTTTTTTGTTTTTTTTTCTTATTTCGTCGCAGCGGCCTTCGTACCTGAAGATGTTGCCGCTGCGACGAAACTAGTCGTACCTGAAAATAAATTGGTGGAATTTTACAAAGTTGTCATTTTCATTTACGAAATGAACTTCCACAAAGTTAAGCCTGAGATGATAGAGATAATACGAACAAGTATTCAAAGTTCCGAGAAAATCGATTTACTAATCTAAATCGCTCCAACCACTCTTCTAGTCAGCATATCATTCTACGTGACTCATCATTGTAACTTTTGCATTTACACATTTCTAGTATTTTCTGGTTACTGAAATCATGTGTTACAGAAACGAGCTGACTATTCTGTTCAAGAGTGAACATCGCGGTAGTACCGTCTATAACTCTAGCATGACCTCGGATTATGTTCTACCCTTTTATATTCCGTTTCATAGATTAGTCATAGTTGATATAATATTAGCTTCTAATTGTACTGATTGGGTTATGACACCTATTTTCAGATTATTAAGTGAGTACAGTGTATTGAAGTATAAAATACTTAGCAGTTGATTCAATTAACCTTGTTCCGCCCATTCAGAAATTAAACATTAACAAGTTAAGACTTTTCAAAATTCTAGTATGTGATTTATTTGAAACGGTCAGTTTTAGTACTTAACTTGGAAATGAATAAATATAAAAAGTATTCCGTTTGTGTAGATATTCATTCATCTAATCTTTTTATATCTTTTGAGTACATGATTTATGGACGCGGGTTACCAGGCCGCTGAAAATTACATCCTCTGTAGTTCGCCATAAGCTCTGAATGTACACAGTTACGCTAATGAGATAAAAAGTATGTGGGCCAGTTATTTATTAGAGTTTTTAGAGGAATTATAAATTTTTTCAGATAGGCAATTTATTTACTCCTGATAATGTGATTGCGAGTCTTTGCGCGGCCCGTTACTGCATTTGCAACTTCTGACGGAGAATTATATTCTTCAAGTGATTCTCTTTATCATATAAAAAAGCATTCCATTGAATTCGAAATTTTGAGGTTTAAGAAAAGTAATCAAGAGGTTCTTCACATTATTACCAATGAAGCCGTTGCTTTTATTAAAGGTTCTCAACACATGTATACATTTTACATACACACAAACTGCTTGAAATTTCCAAAAAGGGAGCAAAATTATATATCTTTGGAAAACATATTTCATGCTTTTCTTTGAACCTATAAAAATATCAACATTAACCCCCTAAAATATTATTTCTCAATATCAATATCAAAACAGCAGTTATAAGTATACAATATTATAATTAACTCGTTAAAGTTTATATTTTTGTGCACAATTTTGTACTGTGAGAGATTGAGGTAGCTAGTTATTAAATGTCGTAATAGTCTCCAAATTTCACTGTAAACGCATGATGTCAGTTGAATTTACAAATATTCGTTGCTTCACATCACCAACCTTCATCACCAGACGCAGTATGTATGCGATGCTTGTGTTGTATACTTTCTAAAATAAATACTACCTTTTTTATTCTCATACATTTCATTCCTACGTCATTTTTTCCCTCAAGGCTCCGGACCCTCATGATCAATTCTCGATGGAGTTACTGGTGTCATCGGCATCCGCGCTGCCGGCCACATGTGTTTTACCATACCAAGCTGAACCGGCCAAATCGATCTGAGGTCGATTGGTAAACGTAGTGATGGAGGGTGCTTTCGAATTTCGGCTATAGCCGGCGATAGACAGCGATTGTCACACCACGGTGCTTTCGATTTAGCCGAATAGCAGTCTATCGCCGGCTATCGATGGATCTCCGCTATGAGGAGAGCCGAACAAAGCAAGATCGATTTGCGCAACTTCCGTCTATCGCCGACGATCGCCGTTCTAAATCGAAAGCACCCTGAGAGAATTTAGTGGTAGGTAAAAGTTGTTCACCTTTTTCCTGAACATTGGATTACTCTTCCCTGAGAGTTGGATTGCTGGACATAAGGTAACTCTTCATTACACAGACTGCACCAAATTCTTCAATCGATAACTCCACAATGGGATAAAATTAGGGGAATCACTCCCATTGTAGAGAGATGCACAAATTCAAAGCTAGATAAAAGAGATGGGGTGAATCTAATGCCATCATAAGCATGGGACACGTCTAGAGAGTCCAAGAAAAGTACAAATCTGTCGCTAATCTCGGACAAGGCGTCAAAAGAAAATAGAGGGATTCAACTAATTTATTTTGTACAATAACTCAATGATGTAACTCCTTTGTACTTTTTTACAAAAAAATATTTCAGGGTCCATGTAAATCTAATCAATATGGACATCAAAGTTGAAATCATTTTAAGCAGAATCATATCAATTTTGAACATATTCCATGTGCAGAGCTATTAGTTCTGCAAATCTTTTAATGCCAATTAACTACATGACCGCTGGACGCCACTGGTTAAGCGATTTGGGCACAGAAAAGAACACCCCTCAATTGTTTACTCTTTCGTCACAAAGTAAATGGCCAAGGAAATAAGAATAAAAGAGGGTGAGCCAATGTTTTACAAGGGATATGATTCCTGTTATACACCTTTTCGGATCAGTTACATCGTTACATAATTAAGTGTAAAATTAATTTTCGACTCTTGAGAAAAATTCATTCATCCATGCGATTCTCTTCCTCACACACCATTTTGATAGAAGTTTTAGGTTCCAGAGTAAGGAGAAAAGGGTGGGTATACGTAAATGTGTCATATTTATTACATCCATAAGTTTCTGAATTTATTACAATTTGAAACAAGTTCATCTGGTTACACTCAGACTGAAATTGCTTTTCCTCAAAAACACGTTAAAATATGGAAAATAGTTCACCATCGAGCATATTGAACATGAATGAACACAAAGACATCTTAATTACCTTCAAGTTTCCTTCAAATTTGTCATATCTAAAGATGAAGTGAAACTACTGCGTAAGCATTGATTTGTTGAAACTAAAATATTCCCCTTCGCCTCGATACAAGTGTGTTTCTGAAGGCCAGAAATTATAACACCAGTTAAACAAGTTCATCGTACAAATAACCTCTTTAAGGAGTACTTTATTGCCATGAATTAATACAATTTTGAAATAAGAAGTCCATTTAGTTGAAATATAACATTTGTTTGATTTTGAATCCCTCATTGCACCATCTCGCCTCTCATCATCACATAATCATCCTAAACAGCAATTTTCCCGAAATCGAGAAGCATTGATAATAAAATACTACAACCTATTGTAAGTCTTTACAATTCCATGTCTTCTGCATGTGATTCTCCGACAACTCATAACTCTAACCAAAAGCTCCAAGTCTTATTTGACTCCGCAGCAATATCTACACCAGTGCCATACTGACTCCTCAGGTGAGTGTCAAACTGTAAAACTTCACATCATTCCCCGGCTACACCCTGTTCTAATGGTGTTTTACATGGAGAAAAGGCTCTTAACTTACAGCAACATTAATTTGCGCTCTAGAAAATTCCTACTCAAGACATTTGGGTAGAGTGTCTTTCTCCATGGAAGTGAGACATGGACACTTGGTATGAATGAAAGAAAGAGAATTAGAGGCCTTTGAGATGTGGTGCTACCGGAGAATCCTCTAAATATTTTGAATGGAGAGGATGACTAATGAAGCGGTGCTACGGAGAGCTGATGAGGTGCCATGTCTGAGGAACACGATGAGAAAGAGACGAGACACCTGGTGCCGTATTCTGTAACTCGGGTGATGTCTATCACCGGTGATGAACTTCAGCCCCGTTTGCGATTCTGTAACCGGCGGGTGAATTTTCTCTACCCGGTGATGGAAAAGTGGTGCTGATATGTGCGAAAACATTATGGCACGACTTCCGCTAAATCCCGGTAGCCAATGGTGGCACACTCCCAAAACAGAAGACGATCTAACATAAAAAAACGCCCGACCCAGACTGAGGCGAATGAGTGTTGGAGAAGTTTAGGATTGGATAACATGGACAAAATTCATGAAACTATCTGTAGTATATGAGTTTACAAACTAGTTTTATTTATGTGAAAAAAAGCTGCATGAAGTGACCTGGAATTCCCTCCTCCCTTGAGCATAATGAGAATATTAAGGAAATATCACTGAATGAATGCATTATTTTCACGTTCTATCCATGGTTTTTTCACTAAGTATTCTGTTTTCTCTGTCGCCAATTCATCAGTGCTATTATCGATGATTCATGAGCAGTCACAAGTACAACTAATTGATTTACATCTGTGCTCAGAAAGGATTAGCAAAGTATTTCGTGACGCAACTTAAACAGACGTTTGTTATATCATAAGAACGACCCGATATGTTTTAGGTTTACATTGGAATGAGTGACTATTGTTTATTATTGACCTAAGAAAGCAATAGTATTATGAAGTTGTTCATAAATACCCACGGAAACTATTGATTCGTTAACAAGTTATGAGTGATATTGCTTACGTTGAATGCAATCCATGATGCTGTCCCACCCCATATATTTTTGTTAGAATTGAACGACAATCTCTTTTTTGCTTCATACTACTTTTTTGTTGAGTATTCAAAATATTGGGATCTTTCTTCTCATTTCACGAAGTAAAGGAAATAAATTTGAATGAATAATATAGTGCATATTATTGAAGGTACGTATTCATGCCCTTGTACGCGTCGCACATTCGGACACTAACGGTTTGGTTTGATTTACCATATACGCTACGAAATGCACAAAACTGAATTTCCAGCTTACATGGGGAGTTGCAGGAAATTTAAAGCGGGCATTATATACTCATTGCCAGTTATCTCAGGCGTGACTTCGTTGAAAACACTCATCATTGTAAATGAAAGTAACTTTTTATTCTACATTAAATGATGTGGAATAAAAGATTACGTTCATTTACAACATGGGCATTGTAGTTAATAAATGCTGCAACAAATTAAGTGTGTATTATGCGTAAATTATCATATGGAAGACGATGGAAGACCGTATTTCCTAGTACACTACCGGGAATATTCGCTTAAATATTGTCATATGGCATATTACATTACCAATATGATATAAAATACTTTTTTCCTTCCCTCACATGATTTCAGGATGTGAGGATATGGGCTGCCATTCCTACTTGGAGTTGAAGAGGCTGGCTCAAGATCGGGCGGAACGGAGACGGGAAACGGCTGCTGCAAACCAATCTACGGATTGTTGACCAGAGGAGAAGAAGAATTTTTAAAGTGCAGTTGTATTATCATCCTGATTTGAACACGTTGTCCATGTTTGGAAAGATTGTTGGGGGGTTTTGGATATAGGCTTATGGAATGATGGGAGCAGATTTCTCGAAAAAGTCTGGGATGGAGAGCAAACGTTACTGTTGATACACTCCTCGACAAATGAAGATTCATGTTCCCAATATAATATCTGTGTTCTCAGTCGCTTTTTTCCATTCCCCAGGCCTTCGATCAATCGCTTGCTACGATTTCCCCTAGCTGAAGAGTCGCTCTATGGCCGCAGATACTCCCTGCGCATTATTCGGGCCGGGCCGCGGGCCGACTACTTCACATTCCACGGCCGATAGGCTCACTATATTTGGGTCTGGCTGGGACCATTTTTGATTTCTGAAAACGGCGATTTTTCTGAAGAAGCAATAAACAATGTAACAAGAAGACTAAAATTAATCTCCCCGTCGTATTTACATCTACTGATAATGGATTTCCTTTTCCAAATCAGAACGAAACACAGTCATATCATTTTACTGCGATACGTATATTTTTTTAGAGGTTGCTAGTAAGCCGGTTGAGCGAAATGAACTGCAAGTGAGGGCTAGGCGGACTCATAACCTGACTTGGCGGCCCGTGATTGTCTGAGCCGAACATATTTGACACATTCCGCAATTTCCTCGTTAACGACTTTCTTCATTCGTTCCACCCAGTCCTCCATCCAGCGATCTCTCTCCATTGCTCTTTCCTCTTCCACCTTCTTTTTCTTCTGTAAGTCATTTAACATGTCCATCATCCAATCCTCCTTCGATTTTAGATACCTTGGTATATCATCTTGGTATTTAACACATTCTTTTTCGGTATCCTGGCTTTCATGATACGACCTCACCCCATCATAATCATCTATCACTACATATGAGTCATCATTTGGGCATTGCTCGCTCATATTGTGCTCAACGGAATTCTTTCCGATATCGAGTCCATTGTCATCATTCGTTGGAGACGGCGGACATTTTATGGGATTCGGACATTGATTTCGAAAACTTTGTATGTGCCCCATATCTCTTAGATTTTTTGCAATTATGACCCCTGAAAGCTTCTCCTCCACCTTTTGAGCAAACTCACGTAAATCACGGGTCAAATTATCTAAAGTGTTCTCCAAACTCCTTATCCTCTCTTCCCTCGTCCTCATGTTTTCGTCTATTATCATCGTCGTTTGTTGTGTCGAAGTTTCGACAGTCGAATATTCTTCCACTCTCGTTTCCGAATACCCCATTCTTGGAAGTGGCACTGGATTACTTTTAGCCTTTTGAACTCCGTCACTCATTCTTCTCGGTGGCTCAGCCGAGGCTAATGAAAGGCACTGATCAAGTGCCTTTTTGCTCTCGGCAGCCAAACGATCTAGCTCCCTCTCAATCCACCGTTTAGCTTCCATGCATTTCTTTTCGCGATTGGTCAATGCTTCTTCCTTCTTGTCCAACTCCTTTGTTCTTGTGAACAAATTCTTCAAAGTCTCTTTTTTATATTTATTTAAATCTTTCATTTTCTGATCATAACTCTCCTTAATATTCCTTTTTTCTTCTTCTTTCTTTTCTGATTGTGCCATCATGGATTTCTGCCACTCCGTCAATGCCTTCTCGAGCTCTTCCAGTTTTCTAGCACGTTCGTCGATGTGTTTTTGTTTCTCATCAGAGATATTTTTATAATAGACCTCGACCCGATGATACTTCTCTTCCCATTTCCTCGTCGCCTCGTTCATTTTTGCTTTCATTGTATCTTCATTCGCTGCCAATTCTCTCTTCAAAATCTCCTGCCATTGAGACCTCTCGCACTTCCTCGCCTCATCCACTCTCGTCCTTAAAATTTCATCCGATTTCCTGATCAGACTGTTCCTCTCATTCTGCCAATGTTCTGCTAACTTCGTTCTCTCCTTTCCCCACTCCTGCCTTTCCAAGGTGAATTGAGTTTTCAAACTTTCCACCTTCTCCTCCAACTCCTTGTTACGCCGTTTTTCCTCCATCATCCTCGTCCTCTCCTCCACTAACTCCTTGTTCCGGCACACCATCTCCTCATTCCATTCCTTCTGAGCACTTTCAAATTCATTTCTTAACGTCACAATATCATTCCCCAGTTGTATCTTTTGCCTCGTTTCCTCCACCCTTCTCTTCCTTTCCTCCTCCAGCTCCTTGTTCCTTCTCAACCTCTCTCTTTCCCACTCATCCCTCTCACCTTGGTTATCCCTTCTCACTTCCTCCATCTGATTCTTCCACCACCTTTCCACCTCCTTTAATCGTTCCCTCCACTTCCCGTCCATCTCATCCTCCACCTTTATCACCCCCTCCCTGATTCCTTTTTCCACTTCTTCCTTTTTCCTCCTCTCCAGCTCTTCCTTGAAATTCTCCAGTTGTCCATTGGCCTTCTTCAGTTCTGCTATCTCCTGTTCTATAGCCTCCTTAGCCTTTTTCACCTCAGCCTTTTCTTCTTTCACGATTCCCTCCCGAACCCTCAACTCTTCCATCTGCTTCAAATATTCCACACTCTTCCTCTCTTCTTCCTTTCTCGTCTCCCTCTCTTTCCTCAATTCTCTCTCCGTCCAATCCCTCTTCTTCTTCTCCCAATGTGCTTTGGCCGCCTCTTCCTTTCTCTTCGCCTCGTCCTCTATCCTCTTCCTCTTCTCTTGCATCCTAATGGCCTCATCCCTCAGCTCCTCCTCCTTCTTCCTCATCTCTCTCTCCTTCCTCTTCAGCTCTTCCTCTTTCCTCTTCATCTCCTCCCCTCTCCTTTTTCCCTCCTCCGCCTTTATCGCCAAGTCCATCATCTTTCTGCGTTCCTCTTCCATCCGTTCCCTCTCCTTCTTCTCCCTCTCCTCCTGTCGCCTTCTCTCTTCTTCCTCGCGTCTCTTCCATTTCTCACGTCTCTCCGCATCCTCCCTCTCCTCTTTCTTCCTCTCCTCTTCTCTCTCCTTCATCACCCTCTCCCTCATCTCCCTCTCTTTTCTCCTCTCCTCTCTGTTCATCAGTAGCTGTTGGTACTGTCTCTTGGCTTCCTCAGCGTTGTTCGAGTGCAGGTGGTAAATGATCTGCCGTCCACCGCTTGGCTCCTCACCATGTGACGTCCCACTCTCCTCCCTGAAACAATTTCAACCAACCTTTTTGCATTTAATAATACTTGGCGTTCTGCTTTTCTCCCTGGAATAGATTGCTGTTGCGAAATTGAGCTTATATGGTGAGTAAAATATCATTGTCACCTACGACCTTTCTTTTTTCCTGTGAATACTTTATGAATTAATGGCGAAGAAAGTTTAAAACGTATTTTTTATGAAGTTTGATGATATCCTCATAGATTTAACTCTTCTTTTTATCATTGACGACTTTTGATTCCAAGAACGGTTCACAACTTTACCGACGAAGTTTTATTTGGGTAAGTATAGCCCAAAATTAAAACTAAACCAGATAATTTTAACTCAGAAATTTTTTCAAATGTTACAAAGAAACGTGTTCAACGAACGAGGAGGGGGTAAATTTATGGTTTTATTTTTAACATGGAAATAATTAGCGTGAAAATACCTCTTGCACCATATGTTTCCTTTTCTTTGACTACCATCGTGATGCGTGAAAAGGACTGGATCTTTCAGATGGCCCCTTCTCCAGTGATAAGGGCAATAAAAGTAATTGAGAATAACGAATGGGAAAATTATATCCCAGCAGAAATTATGTCATTTTAAGGGAAAGGAAAAAATAAGATTTATTTTCACTCGTTCGCAGCATATATGCTTCAAGAGTTTGTCCGGATTTAGTAATGACTTCATTGACCCAAAGTCTTCCACGGTCCTTAGACGATGATTTTATTACTCCCTTTTTTTAGGACAATATCAGAGCAACTAATGCCACGTTGTTGGCCGCTGCTCTGTCGCGAAGAGAGGTGACCAGTTTTGTTGGCTGCACAGCTGATTATGAATATGTCCTGCTAGCTGCTAAGTCATACTGCTTCCATTTGTTGAAAGTGATGGTTTGAGGCGTAACTTTGATGAATAACATAATGATTTTATATTGAAACACTTTGTAATAGACACGACACGGCTGGGAAGAACCCATCCTTGACCACATTGTTGCCTCGGACCCACTCCCGCTGAGCTCTGTCTCACTCCTTTCCCCTGCCCCAACCATCTCCTCCCCTGCCTCCTATCTTACAATCCGGCGGTGACTAAACTTATCCCACACCTCCTCCTGACCACTATAGCAAAAGCGAAAGATCCTGGTGCCCTTCTGCGCGACGGAGGGGAAAGGTAAAGTGGAGGGAGTGAAGTGAACGGACGGAGGGGAAGGTAGAGAAGTAGAGGCACTATATTAGGATAATACTAGGATATTAGGATAATACAGTGCCTCTATAGAGAAGGATACGGCTGAGAACAAGGCAGGGGAGCCAAACTACTTTGCACAAGGTACACACACACACGAGGCTAATAGGCAAGTGGTTTTGCTTCATCAATGCCATGCTTTACCCGTGCACTTCCTTGTCCCGTGAAAGGAGTGGTAGTACGAATAAAATGCAGCAAACCGGGCGCCAGGTTGCTGTGACTCATGAAATTTACCGAGGCGCTAAGGTTGGCAGCAACTAGAAAAGGTTCGCTCACTGACGCTCCACAATTTACAACCTTCCTTTCCCGCCAAAGTTTTAAAAGGTCTGAGGCCCATGTCCCAAATTCGTCCGCGGCTCAGCGACAGGAGCTTTTGCGACTACTATACCTTGTTGTTTCCTCACCCCTCCCTACTCTACCTCCTCCCCATTTGTTGCCGCTTCCACTCCCCTTGCCTAAGAGAGACTATATATTTGTATTTACAAAAATGTAAATTATCTGATGATGTCTTACAGCGATGAAACCTAGGTCGTTAAAATACAATTTATGTGGAAATTACAAGGTGTTTAAATATACCTCCATTCGTTCTAATACCCCTGTATCGACAATCTGTTCGACAATAATTTTTCCCTTATATCATTTTCATGATCTGATCTACCATAGTATGTTGGAGATCGTACGATATTGAAACTTACAGAAACAGAAAGGTAGAAAGAAAGTGGATAGGAACACATAAAATTGACAGACACAATGGTGGTGTGAAGATGTAAAGATGGCCGATTCCAAGCAGAAAAAATTCGACTGGACCGGAAATCGAACCACGGACCTTTGGATTTCGCGTCCAATGCTATTTAAAATGGTTTATTTGCTCAAGATATCCAATATTTACAAAGGTTTCCACATTTTCTTTGATATCGTTACATATAAGGAAGAAATAAAATTTAAAAAAAATATTTTCTTAGCTATCACAGGTACTACATGCATACAAATGAAGGATTTTAAAAAAATAAACAACCGTTACCTTTTCTTTGTACATCAAAGCCGATTGTTTAGGAATCAAAGAGATTCCTACATAGAATTGGAAGATTTACATACCAATAAAGGGAAATATTTTCACCAATGAACACTTTTCATATATTAATCAAAAACAGTTTCACGATTGTTTTCTTAAATTTACATACATCTATACATTTTATTTTCCAAAGACATGTAGTAGCCATTGTTTTTCCTTATCTGTGAAAAGAATTTTTTTTATCATCGTTTGGATTTTTTCAATTAAAACACATCTGGTATTTTTTTGAGTAAATCTGTTTGTTGCAAAGGTTGCAATTATTTCACTTAAAACAATATTTTTTTTGTTTGCAAAGAGTTTAAAATTTAACATTAAAAGCTTTTCATCTGAGATGAGGCCATCTCCAAAAGTGTCAAAGTCTTTGTAAATATTTTTTATTATCCGCCATTCTCTACAATAGGGTTCACAGCCTAGTATCTTATGTTTTATTTCATCCATCCTCCCGCACGCAGAGCACATAGGGTTATCCCCAAGTCTGAGGTCATACCTCATTTTATTTGTGATCGTACACCTGCTGCATACTTCGTACATGAAACTAATTTCCTTAACGTCATGTTTTATTCTGTCGAAGTTTCTCCAAATATTTGATTCGTTGATTCCGAGGTTTGTATTAAAATTTCTTCTCATTTCCTCCGTATAAATTTTTTTTGTGGAATTTAATTTACCATTGACTGAGTATTTGTTTTTAATTTGAATAGCCTCATTTAAAGTATTTTTGAAATATCTAAGTTTTTTCGCACTTTCAAGCGCGTTTATCAAGAGTTTTTTCCTATCATAGTCTATTTCGTGTAGAATTTCGGACACTTTTTTTCGATTTAATATGTTTACTTTCGTTTTCGCGTCGATAAGGTTGAGACCTCCTAGATTGGGGGGCGCGTATAGTTTCTTTCTTTCTACTTTTTTTAGAAACCCGTTCCAGATGAACCCGTTTGTTAACTTGATTATTGTAGCATTTTCCTTTTCAGGTATAGGCCACACGTGAGCGACATACCATAGCAGCGGGTATAAAATTTGGTTGATTAGTGTTATCTTTGCTACAATCGGCATTTGATAGTCGGCAAAGTTATATAGATGCATTCTTAAAGTGTCAATGGCCTTTTTCCAATTTTTTTTTACAGTTTTGGAGAGATCGCTTTCCCACCAAAGTCCTAATATTTTTGTTTCGTCTGCTTTCTCCCAGCCGTAGTTATTTTGTATTTTTTCTCCTTTAATGTGAACTAGTTTCGATTTTTTTCTATTAACAATAAGGCCTACTGGTGCGAATCTGGTGAAGGTTTCATTTATTTTGTCCAATTCTTTTGCATCTTTTATGAAGATGGTTATATCGTCCGCGTATGCAACCGTTGTATATTTTTTTCCACATCGTTTTATTCCTATTCCTTTATTTTTTATATCTAGAAGGATTGGTACTACTGCAATTGTGAATAAAATCATGGATAATGGGCATCCCTGCCTAACGGAGTTTTTAATATAGAAGGTTTCCGAGATGTTGTTCCCTAGTTTTATACGGGAGTTGATATTTTTGTACACTGTTTTTATGATTTCTATCATTTCTGTTGGGAAGTTCATTTTTTTGAGGACCATGAATATCCATTCTGTTCTTATGTAATCAAAAGCCTTTTCTAGATCTATTGCTAACAGTGCCAAGGTGGTTTCTTCTTTTTTCGGTAATTTACTCAATATTATATCCCTGATTAGGACATTCGCGTCGATTGCATTTTTTTTTCCTGCTCCTCCATATTGATTTTCGTGTATTACGTCGTTGGCAAGCTGTTCCATTTTTTGTGCCATAACATGCGCATATATTTTATAATCCGTATTTAATAAAGATATTGGTCTAAAATCCTCTATTTTCTTTGAACTTTGAGTTTTTGGAACGAGGGTTATGTTAGCAGTTTTCATACTCTCAGTTAGCTCGCCTTCTTTTGTGATGGTGTTTAAGACTATTACGAGGGCTGTTTTTAAGTGTCCCCAAAAGGTCAAATAAAATTCGAATGGAAGTCCGTCGCTCCCCGGGGCTTTCCCTTTCTTTAACTTATGTTTTATGCTGTCTAATTCCTCCTCCGTTATTTTGGCTTTGAATTTTGACCTTGCCTTGTAGCTCACTTGAGGGAGATGGGGTAGGGGAAGGGGGACATCCCCCTCTCTCCACTCCTCGTACCGCCCGTAGCGACTTGCAAAGTGCTCTTTTGTGTCCGCTAACAATTGTTCGTGTTGTTTACCAGATGTTTTCTTCGTGTTAGGGAGTCTATCCACCCCTCCCCCTCCTGCGTTCTCTATCGTTCGCCTTATCGTGGATAACGTCACGAGATCCCATGTATTTGGATCGTCTCCTTTTTGCCATTGCCGTGGCGTTAGTTTTCTTAATTCTAATTTTAAGATTAACTGCTTAAGTTCTTTTATTTTTTCTTTAAAATTGACTGGCTTATTTTGGGTTGCCATCATTTCTGTCAACGCATTCCTATATATTTCTATTGTTTGGTTTTCGTATTTATAGTGTTTCTGCGTAAGATATTTTATTTTCCTAATTATATTTGTTTTAAAGATATTTTCCCACCAGAATATGGGATCTGTATCTAATCTTTTGCTGTTAAGTTGTTTTAGTAATTCGTTTTCTATTTCTTGTACTATATGTGGGTGTTGTAAAATGTTTGTGTCTAAGCGCCAATTTACTGTACTGGTATCTGTATTTTTGAGGTTTGTTTTCCTATTAGAGGAGGGAGAAAAGTCTACATCTATTTCAAGAATTAAAGCATTGTGGTCCGAGATGGCGATTGGCATTGTTTTGAAAGATATGGTTTTATTTTCTAAAGAACGTGATATTAAGAAGTAGTCAATTCTATTTCTTGTCATTTTTCCTACTCTAGTATATTGTACCGATTGCTTTTCTAATTTCTTCCCAATGTCTATTGCTTTAATATTATTAATTAATGTTTTCAGGGATTTGCAAGTTTTATATTTAATATTATATTCGTTGGCGTCACTGTCTTCTCTCCTATAAATAGCGTTTAGTTCCCCACCTAAAATTGCGTTTCCCGCAAAGCCGACTACATACGGGAGGATGGTGTTTGAGAAATACTCATCTCTTTCTTTTCTTTTTTCGTGCCCTGATGGAGCGTAAACATTTATAAAGCGAATGTTTTTTACCATGAGCGTGGTAATTCTCCCCGATTCGTGATATTGAATGTTTCGGGCTTTCAAAGAGTTTTTTATCATGATCGCTGTACCTAGGGGGGAGTCACCGTGATTAGTTATTACATTGTACCTTAAGTCCTGCCATACAGGATCTTCTCTATATTCTTGTAGAAAGATTAGATCTGCGTTTATATCTTTAAACATATTTTTAAGAATATTTATCTTTACATGGTTAGTTATACCTGCTATATTAATAGATACTAATTTTATGGTCATTTTAAGAATACAGAAACAATAAAATGAATTTACCAAACAAAGAATATAGGTTATCACAAAAGGAGAAAGGGGAAGCCAAAAGGTATTTGTTACTCCCTATTTTTTTATTATTTTAAAGTCTAAAGCTATTTTAAAATTTTTGATATTCTTGATTCTTTAAATATAGTTCTGCTTTCTCACGGTTTTTGCTGCTTCTAAGTCCCATCTTCTTTAGCGATTGTTCCAACTTCCTTTTTTGCATTTGGTTGATGTTTTTGATCTTCTCCTCTGCTCCTTTCATGGCCATATCTTCCTCGTCCGTATTAAAACAGGGGCGGGATTCTTTTTGTGTCCAGAACTTTCCTTGCGAAGTTTCCGCTATCTCCGTATCTGAAAAGAAATTGAGGTTTGTGGGGGGTTCAGGGTCATAGGATTGTTGAGTTTCCATCGTCACCTCCTCCGTATGGCTGCCCCCTCCCTCCCCTTCCCCTTTCCTGGATGTTTTCTTCTTTTTTGCCCCATTTTTTTGTGTAGAGGCCCCCTTGCCCATTCCACCCATCTCAGCTGCATCGGCCCCTACTTGAGCTGCATCGGCCCCTGCTTGAGCAGTATCGGCCCCATTTTCATTCGTTTCTTCCCGCAACTCCTTCAGCTTCACCTCCTCCGTCTGGCTGCCCCCTCCCTCCCCTTCCCCATCCCTGGATGTTTTCTTCTTTTTTGCCCCATTTTTTGGTGTAGAGGCCCCCTTGCCCATTCCACCCATCTCAGCTGCATCGGCCCCTGCTTGAGCTGCATCGGCCCCATTTTCTTTCATTTCTGCCTCCAACTCTTTTAGCTCCGTCTCCGGCGTAGTGAAGGACGGTGTGGCCGCGTCATCCGCTTCCTTCGGGTGTTGATCATTTTCGGCTGTTGTATGTTTATTCGGCGACTCACAGAGTCGGTCAGGCACTACTTTTCCGTTCTTCTTGCTGCGTCTCCTTCTCCTTCTCTTCCGTTTCTCCGGTTTCCCGGCCTCCCACTCCCCGGAAGTCTCACTCCCTTCCGTCTCCTCCTCGGCGCTCTCTATGACAATCCTGTCCACAATTTGGGCTGGGCATGATGTCGGCTCCACCTCCATTGCTGCAGCCTCCTCACGGTTTGCTATTTCTGCAGCACTTTCCTCATCTTCTCTTGGGTCCGTCGTTCGCTGCTTTAGGGCGTCTGAATATTGGGTGTTTCCGATGATTTGGGGGCATTTGATCCTAACATGGTCGTATTGACCACATTTTGAGCACGTAATCTTCTGGTCTTTGTAATAAACTAATGCTCTCTCCCCAGCAATGGGAATATAACTCGGGATATCGCACTCGAGAGTCATCCAGTAGGACCTGGTCCCCGTGCTCACCGGGTAGTAACACGAGCCCCAGGTGTTCCTCTGATGGCTTATAACTTTTCCATATTTCCCCAGCTCTCTCTTTACATCGGTTTTGTCGACTTCAAAAGGAAGAAGACATACTTTTACCAGAGTCGAACGTTTGGTGGCATCCTCAACCGTGGCTTTTCCCTCCGGCTTTTCTTTGGAGGGAAACGGGAGATCGCCACTCACCATTTCTAAAGACCTGGCGTGCACCATTTCATTAACAACTTTCACAAACACCACTTTCCTTGAGGCTCCAAATTGTATTCCGTACACCTCTTCAATTTCCAGCCTGAGGTTCGAATGAATGAAATCATGCACCTCAAAGGCCAGAGGCGATCTTCTCAAATCGATGTTAATCCTCAGTGTGTTCTTCCGCTCGACCGGCATGTCGGGAGCAAAGAAACACAAGAAAATCACACGCACAAAAAACACACGTAACTACGCGTGCCTAGGGGAACCCAGGCACGCAAATGTACAAAAAGAACACTCTAGGTTCACTAGCTTTGCGCGAAACACCGGGAACGTAAAGAGAACGTCCCCGGCGATCGAGAAGCTCTCGACCGCCGGCTTGAGAAACTCGTAACTTGAATAAACTCAGCTGTGCTCCGAAGGACGTGCTCAGACCACCAAGCTATCCAGTCTACTAAGAAACCACTGGAATCGGCGGGGGTTTATAGGAACAAACACTCCCCAAGGCATGACCCATGAGAGCGGCCAGTAGATGGCGCCAGGGCAACATTTCACCCATCGGTAGAGAGAGAGTGACACACACAGAAGGCGAAATGAAAGAATAACTCAAGCACACAGACAGTGGTGAAAGATATAGAACAGGCGTTTCGGGGTACGCTAACCCAAGTTGGAAATGAGCCGTTCAGGCCATGCAATCGTTCGTTCATTCACTCAGACCGCTCAGCGGCAAATACTCACATAAATGTTTATACAGAAAGGTAGAAAGAAAGTGGATAGGAACACATAAAATTGACAGACACAATGGTGGTGTGAAGATGTAAAGATGTCCGATTCCAAGCAGAAAAAACTTTCGACTGGACCGGGAATCGAACCACGGACCTTTGGATGTCGCGTCCACTGCTCAGACCACCGAGCTACCCAGTCTACAAAGAATCCACTGGAATCGGTAGGTGGGTGAAATGCTGCACATCCACATCCAAAGGTCCGTGGTGTGTGTGTGTGTGTGTTTCTTGATTGATTTTCTAAATATTATCTGCAAGTAGGGGGATGTGGAATCTGAAGCATCTTTGCTTCAGATTCCACATCTTTGCATCGTCATAGTATTTCTTTTGGACGAGTAGCGAAACACATTTGGCCGGCATCGCGGATGGCGATGACACCAGTAAGTCCATCGAGAATTGATCATGGGAGTCCGGAGCCTTAAGGGAAAAACATGAAGTAGGAATGAAATATATGAGAATAAAAAAGGAAGGATTTATTTTCGAAAGTAAACAACACAAGCATCGGATACATACTGTGTCTGATAATGAAGGATGGTGATGTGATGTAACGAATATTGGAAAGTTCAACTGACACCATGCGTTTACAGTGAAATTTGGAGACTATTCCGAAATTTAATTACTAGCTAACTCACTCTCGAAAATTGTACTAAAAATATTTACTTTAACGAGATAATTAATATATTGTATACTTACAACTGCTGTTTTGATATTAATATTGGGAAATAATATTTTAGGGGGAAAATGTTGATATTTTTATACGTTCAAAGAAAGGCATGAAATATGTTTTCCAAAAATATATAATTTTGCTCTCTTTTGGGAAATTTCAAGCAGTTTAGTGTATGTAAAATGTATATATGTGTTAAGAACCTTTAATAAAAGCAACGGCTTTTTATATGCTGATTATTGCTAATGTATTTATTGCCTTTTCATACAGAAGTAATGAAAAATACTTAAGAATGCCACAGTGGTTTTAGTAGCGACTGGTGTCGTAATAGAATAACATCTTCAAGAGGTCTTCCACCTAGAGATGTATCTCAGCTACAAAACCGATCGATCTTTTTATTAATAAATCTACTAGCAGCCGGCTAGTCTGCTCACTCCGTGAGCAATGGGTGTGTACCCGCCCCAGAGCTATCAGCTTTTCTCCTTTGTTGTTTTTAAAAAAGCCATTTGAATAGGAGAGCACTGTGATTTCTTTTGTTTCAACCTTTACACTCTTCCACTCTCCCTTCTGGCCTTTCTCCCTTGTCACTGTGTTTCCCAGCATCTGGTTGTTGCAACCACAACCCAAAAATGATCCATTTCGTCTCCAAATAACTTACACCTTTGCACGGAACATAACACCCCCTGCCACACACCAAAGCAGCCGCTCTTTTGGATCTTATTTTAACTAACTAAATACACTCTTTTTAATTCATGTCTCCATTTCATCTCCAAATAACTTACACCTTTGCACGGCTGGCGACCTAACACCCCCTGCCACACGCCCAAGCATTAAAAGTCAAAAACTACTACCAAATTATGAAGACAGTGATTTCACATTCAACGTTTCAAACCCTACTCTTCTAGCTCAGAAATTGACAGAGAAAGAAATAAAACGGATGCAGAGTGACTGATAAGGTACAAGATTAATATATAACATCGTGGTATTCTCCTGTTTTACTCAGCTATAATTTTAGTTTTATTTTTTAATTCAGCAGATAAAAATCGCATTACATTATGTTTACCGAGTTTAGACATTCTTTTGCAGTAACAAATGGAATCTAAACTGCAGGCCATTTGCATTTCAGAGGCTTTTCGAATTAATATAACATCGTGGCAGTCTCCTGTTTTACAGGAGTCCAACTTTAATTAGTCCATTTTAAATGAATTTTGCCAATTTTAAGCAAAAATATCCCTGAAAATATCGTAATCAGCAATATTTCAGTATACGGCCTAGATATCCACTGTAGTACTCTCAGTACTATAAGTTAGTGGAGAAAAAATATGTAAAGACCCTCAAGTCAGAGATTGGAAACCTCGGTTCCACTTTTGATTGGTGGGCTACGGAACATGGCGGAACCAATGAGAATCGTGCATTTTGAATAAAGAGCGGCATGTATATTCGTAAATATTGCTCAGTAACAACTGACACAACGTAACCTCTACTTTTATACGAGTTTTATTTATTATTAAATAATAAATTAACTATTTAATTAGAAAAATGATGAAATAATTAAAACAATAAATAAATAATGAAATAGTTAAGTGGTTAATTAACTATTCGATCAAAGTACCAGAGCGGGCCATCCAACATGGCCGGTTTCCAGTCTCTGACTTGAGGGTCTCTACAAATATGGGAACTCGCCGCCATCTATGGGCACACATTCAAATCACTACGCCTAGCAAATGAATCTCACACAGGTACGCGTAGCCTTTTTACAAAGTAGATGTTTAATAGGACGACACATAAAGATGTGACGGAATGGGAATTGGAAGAGAGAGCTGTGGTGAGCCAATCTGTTGATTGATGACTTCTGGTGAGGAATTGAATGGAAGAGTGATTAATATATAATGCATGTGGAGGAGCACTAATGAATAAGTCCTACATTGAAGAGTTGAGAAGGAAACAGGGGAAGACATCTGCTGAAAAAATGAAAGGAGAAGGTAGGTTCTTAAGGGAATATGACCACAAACTGAGGTAATTTGCGCTCTGAGAAGAGCGACAGACAAAATACGTCTTTGAAACAGTTATGGGAGAAGAATGAATCCTTGGAATCTCCGAGAAATACCAACGCTTGAATACATTTGGCAAATTTAATCACAGAGAGACGTTCAAGAAAAAAACGATGACGGAAGGAACAAGTGAAGTGAAGACCTCCAGCAAACTGTACATTGGATTGACAACTACTGATGACGACTCATACGCAATGTTTTCCATATTTATTCAGTTTATACGGCTGGAACGAGAAATTAATTCCACCCCACTGTGACTCATACATGACGTCATGAGGGTCACCAGCTGTGAGGATTTACCCTTGAATTCCGATGACAGACAAGTTTTCCTTATTCACTGTGGATAACATACCTTGCATCTTCCTCGTCTGAAGGGTATGTCACAATCCCCGCGGAGTCCTCGCCTTCCATCCTAAGGAAATGAAGTGGACAGTGAAAAAAATGCATTAACGATCAGAATAATACGAAAAATTTTCTCTGGAATGTGATTAAAAACCTCAGTAAAGAAGTATTTTCGAAAAACATGACTGTACTCCAAAGTGTAGCTCTCGCAAAAGTTCTCGGCGCTGCGCAGTGGACGATTTTTGGTTCATGCGATACGGTACTTTCTAAATCTTACGAAACGAGGGAGAAGTGTTGTTTTGTGCACCGGATCAGTAAAAATGTCTGACTGATGTCAGCAGAGCGCGAGAGGTGGGATAATTCGCCATAATCGGCCGTCTCGTTTCGAGTCGTTTCATTATGAGTCCTAAGTATACAAGATAGTCGAAGAGTTGACTTGGAGGAATTTCGACATGATATAATGACAACAACTTTGCAATATTTCACACTGTTTTATTACTATGTAGTAAACAAGCCTAACCGGTTTCAATGTATACACATCATCATCAGAGGCAAAATACAGCGTACAGAGGTGGTGGCTTGATATATGTACCCTGGTGGTACCCTGTATATATATCAAGCCACCACCTCTGTACGCTGTACTTCGCCGCTGATGATGATGTGTATACATTGAAAACGATTAGGCTTGTTTACTACATAGTAATAAAACAGTGTGGAATATTACAAAGTTGTTATCATTATATCATGAATCCTAAGGATTGGCATAGTCCCATGGTATATCCGCTGAGATTGGTGACTTTTTACTCTTTTCCGCGAGGCAATTTGGTTCCCCTTCCCCATTCTCTCCCTCGTTGCCTTCCTCTTTTCCCCTTTGTCCTTTTCCTTCCCCCCCTCTTCTACCTCCCCTCCTTGCCACGCAAGTCCACGCCACGAACTTTTGCGAGAGCCACAAAATATTGGAAAAAGTGTAAACAATAATTGAAAGGTGATTTCGATTAACCGCGGGATGGTAAGTGGTTGTGAAACTCCTCTAAATATACTGTCGTCTTAAGTCCCGAAGTAATCCAAATACTTCCGTCGTAAATTGATTCGACGCTAATAATGATCCTTTTCACTATCGTACTAGTAAAGGCGTTATAATATTGCAATAGCATATTCCCTCACCTGAAAAATATAAGCTGTGGATTCTTGTCAAGCGTTTACACCGATGAGGGTCTCTCAACCTTCTATCAACTGCTCGGTAAGTTTTCCTCCGAAGGAACTGAGCGAAACCTAAGATGGCTACGGTATCTCCCACTTGAAATAATACCCCGTATCTTTGGAGCTCGTGCATGTGTGTGAGTGTGTCAGATAGAGTTTAGGAGATAAAAGAGGAAATGATGCGTCAATGGATAAAAGGTAGATATTTAATGTCACAGCGGTGTAGAGGCTTGATTGCTCAACAGTTCACTTATTTTAAGCGACAATCATCCATGACTTCGATATTGATCCCTCTGCTGAGTCGTTTTCATAACCGATAATTAAATCGATGTGAAATAAAATGAATAAAAAAATAATAAATAGATAGCCAGCGATTATGGTTCTTTGTAATGCGTGCGCTAGCGTTTGATGTATTTTTCAAATGCACTCATGAGAGTGGAAATGGAATCGTCTTTCGCCAAAATCCGTCACGTGCTTCGAGTTACCGACCTTCACTGACGGAATGCGAGAAGAGGACAGTGACTATGAGCGTTACTCTTATTGAGCGGTATGCGTTGTAGGTGACGATAACGCAAAAGGAGGAACCGTAATCCCACTCTTGGTCTTGTTCAGGGAGAGCTAAGTGTAACTGCGAATGGGAGAAGTATTGAGGATGACCAAGGAAAGAAGGTAAGGAAAGAGACGGCTCGGGGGTAATATTGGGATTCTATAATGCTTATGCTTGCGTCAATTTTTAAATTGCGCTCATGAGAGCGAAAACCTGATCGTCAGACTTCCGCTGCTTTCAACCACGAGTGTGTACTGATGCAGTGCATTCTTAGGACAGTAACTGAGAGCATTTTCCCTCTAGAGCGGTTTGTAGTATTTTGGATAACAATGACGACAGAGCGAGAGAAAGAACCATGATACCTCCCTGAGTCTCCTTTGTTTTATCCCATTTCCGAGAATACCAAATTTGGTATCAAACCTATCCAGTTGATAGGTATTCCGAATAACAACGGTTTCTCTTGAGGAAATTTTCCGATAACCCGTTGGTACAGGAGATAGGTCTGATGTTATCTCTTGATGATATTGCCGAAAGTTACCGTTTATCTTAACGTCACGTTTCCCAATCACATTCATTATCTCTACATCTTCAGTGCGTTGTCAGGTCTTCGGGAAATAAGCATTCGTAGAAAAATTAAAATTCATTTGAGCAGCAATTCAGGGTAACTCTTACAATTCCACGAGTCTCTAGATAGTTGATATTGATTTTTTCAATTCAATTACGAAATTTTTCAATTCAAATAATTATTTCAATTACCAAAGCAACAAGAATACGTTGATATCCTTCAGTATAATGATTCATTGTAATAAATAAACGCCAATTATTACCATTTACAAGAATGTGGAACTATACTCTGGAGCTGAAATAGATTGGATAATCTCAATAACACTTCATATCTGTATGAACCACTACCATCTGAAACGATTATATATCCTTGGCCCCAGACAACTGAGGTACTCATCTTATTTCGTCGGTGCTAGATTTATACACTTCTTACCTCGCCATTATATTCACATGAAGAGTATAATCCAATGATTTTATTAAAATGTAAAAGTTGCATCCGATTGAACGATCGTTTCAATGCCAACCCGAATGAATTTAAAATGATTCTTTGTATCAGGCAATGATGCATGGTGTGTTCCAACAGTAAAAGAGTGCCCACGCTTATAAATTACGCCGAATTTTCTCGTGAGCAGATAGCGTGTCCTCAAAAAAATGCCCTCCTTTATCTCATTTCTCAGTACTGTTTATCTCCGCCGACGACACGCTTCCAGAGCTTTTCTTATGGAGAATTAGTTTTTTTCTCAAGTAAGCCATCGATTAAAACGCTCGAATTCCAAAATTAGGATACTCAGCCTTGAAATAAAGTGAATAAAGTCACGTAGGATGCCTTAGGGGTCGATTAACAAAAGCCCGTAATAGTTTTTGCTCGAAAAATGACAGATTATTACTCGGTTTAATGAAAATAATCAAAAGGTTACGAAAGCCGGCCAACCAGACTCTTCGTTGAGTACCTGGTAACGGATTTTGCCTGTCAATGGTGCACATCTGAGTGCGGGACTTATCATCCGAGACGCAGCATCACTGGTTTAAAAAAAATCAGAAAGGTCACCTACAACCGGCACCCCTCGGATGGGAACCCAAGTGGAGTTGGGTGTGGCAACGACGAAGGAAAATTTATAAGGGGTTCTCGTATCTACATCTACATACTACCCAGCGAGCCGCCGCATGAGCATGTGGCAGGGGGTGTTAGGTCACCAGCCGTGTAAAGATGTAAGGGATAAGGTTTTAGGAGGAGAAATAGTGACGTGTATTATGGAAGTGTGTTTTAGGAGTTCAGTTTTCATTGTGATCGCTTATTGTGCGCGGAAAGAACGAGTTTTTGCAACTATCTGTTCGGCAGTGTATCTCTCTTATTTTATCGCTTCTGTCAGACCTAGAAATGTAGTGAGGCGTCATGATTATAATCTCTGTTTCGCTCTGAAGCACATCAGTTCTGAACTTCCCTAGCAACCTAAGCCTAGCGTGTAGCCTCCGAGTCTGTAGCGGCTCCCACCTTAATCCCTCTAAAAGTTGTGAGACACTATATGTTTGCTCGTAGCAGTTTTTAACGAAGCGTGCAGCTTTTCTTTGTATTTTCTTATTTTTTTGGTGAAATCGTTATGACTAGTCTCCAAAATGCTCACATCGCATTCGAGGTGTGGCCTAACCAGAGCGAAGTCGCATCTCTCTTTTGCTTTTTCATCCGAGGACCTTCCTATCATACGCTTAACAACACCTAGTTCCATAAATGCTGTGACGCATATGTTTTGTACGTTTGTTCCTCGACATATATCAGAAGTTAAGGTAATTCCAAGGTACTTTACTCTATCTGTAGATTTTATGTTTACTCCACCCATAGTATAAGTACGGCATTTGTGTGGTTATTTCCGCAGGAAGTGAACTGTGGTGCACTGACTGATTTTTAATTCGAACCTCCACTCCTGATACCACGAATGAACGTTGTTAAGGTCAGATGACAGGACTTTAAAGTCCGCGTCTTCGCTCATTTCACGGTAGATAACTGTATCGTCTGTAAATAAACTTAATTTACTGCTTATTCGAGAACTTGGGTCACTTATATAAAAAATGAATGTAAGAGGGCGGATTACGCTTCTTTGAGGAACACCGGATGTGACTCTAACCAAATAAGAGCCAAAACCATCAATAACTACTTTTTGTTTTCGGTCACTGAGGAGTCCCGTATCCAATTCACTCTTTTTTATTAACTCCGCATGATTAAAATTTATAAATGAGTTTTATGTGAGGAACCTAGTCGAATACCTTCTTGAAATCAAGGAATATCGCGTCGACTTGGTCTTTTGTTTTACCTGATTTTAGGATATCATGAAGAAAGATCGGAATGTGTGTTTCACAGGACCTGCCCTTACGGAAGCCGTGCTGACTACTGTTGAAGAGGTTACAATTATCCAGGAATGTCATAATATTGCTAACGACAATATGTTCGAGGATCTTAGTTGAAAGTGATGTTAACAATATAGGCCGGTAATTTCCTTGGTCATTTCTATTTACCTTATAAATATCGAAGTGACGTTGGCTATTTTCCAGTCTTGGGGCACCTTCCCTTTGGACAATGATTTGCTACGCATAATTTCTGAGAATGGTGAAATATGTGGCGCTAACTCCTTGTGCACGCGTGCAGGTATTCCTTCTGGACCTGGAGACCTGGGCTAAGCTGATGTGTCCGCCATTGACTCGTGTTAAGCCAGGAATGCCTAAACTGTGTATATTATCATCCTTAGTGAATACACTTTCGAAGTAGGGGTTTAATAAGTTGGCCTTGTCGATGCTGTTATGACCGCTTTGCCGTTTGTGTCCAATATAGACTCTACTGTCGAAAATTCGTCCTGAAGCCCACACGCGTAAGACTAGAATGACTTGAGGTTTTCATCTAGTAATTCACCGAGGATTTTTTCTTGAAGTTTTGTAGAGAAGTGCCCATTACTTTATTCGTTTTTCAGGGTCGAGCAACGTATATTTTCCTCACCGCAAGCTCTATAGATTTGTTACTTAACTTAATGGAATTTGTATATATATTTTATAGTTCCCCTTATCTTCTAAGCTTCCGCCAAACATTGCGGTTTTACCAACGAGGTTCTTTACCCTCCCGTTTGAATTTGTGTTGAATAATTCATCGATTCTGTTGCGTAGTAGCGAGGTCAGATACCCTCTGCTGAGCGGGTGCTCCGGCGGACCGTAGAAACTCAAAGTTTTGTTGGCAATTCACGTCCTTTATTTTATTACAAGAGTTTTATTGCGTCACTTATGACACTGAAATCATTAATTTCGTCCCTGCAACATAAAAATTAGGGCGGAGTTAAAATAAGGTATCAAATACACACAAAAATCTCCTTTGTGACAGGAAAATAGTAGTATAGGCATAGGCATGCGTAAGCATTTCCTTTCAAATATGAATATGTTAACCATTGGAAACTTACTGTTCGGAATGCTCAGGAGTCATCTCTGGATGACGGTTGGATGTTGTTGCGGCCTCATTGTGGCAACCTCTCACATTATCTGTCAATTCGATCATCCTACAGCACCAAAAAGTGAGCATAGAAGACGTGTAAATTCAAAGAGAGCATTGAGACATTGAATTTATAACAAAAATAACCTTTTAAATAAATGAAAGGCTGGGTTGTGCCGGCCCATCAATATTTCTCCGTGAAGAGGTGTTTATTATGGTATACCAGTGCTTAGAAATGTTACTTATGCGCTGTGATGGATTTTGTGTGAGCTCGTGGTGATGTATTAACATATTAAGGTTAACAAGAGCTATGCTTCATCTATTGAGAATTGAATAATACTCAACTTAGTGTTGGTATTTCAGCTTGTTTGTAGCAATTATGATGGAAAAGATGCTCTAAAAATCTAGCGGAGGATATGATATGAGCTGCAAAAAATAGACCTTTGAAAGTAATCTACTCAGCTCTTTTCAATTTCACTTGACGATAAGCTGATCATCCTTGAATGTAGCCTTGTACGTGGATTAGTATATTAATGTTTTGGGGTCAGGAATTTTTGGGGGATAGTCGTTGAGTACCAATGAATGTCCTAATCAATTGATGTGGGTATTACATTTCACATCATGCCCAAGATAATTTAAATGGACTCTATCGAGCGTGAGGTTTGGACACTGACATTTTAAGAGAACCGTCGAGCTTTAGCTGTATTTAGACAATGAAAAATAACTGGAAGGATGTAGGGATATCGCATAGTTATGAGAATAAAGTTTACTCTTGCAACAAGTATAGTTCTATTGGTCATTTGCAGTAACTATTTTCTTTATTCAGAAGAATTTTATAGATCTCTATATGCGCAGAATACTGTATTCGGGAAAAATGATGGTTTTGGAGTGGAATACGATATTATATGAACGGGATGAGAATATAATGCTCTTCGAATACATAATATTCATTGACTATTACTGGTGAAATCTTCGTAATTTATGTTCGCCGGTTTGATAAAATAAGTCCATCACTATTAATAATGACGATTAAGGTGCAACAAAACTCTGATGGATCATATTTTTCTGCTTTTAAATTTAGTGAAAAGATTATAGTTTTAAAGAAACAGGCAATTGGAACCGGCGAAATAGTTTTATCCGATAAATACCTAGGATTGCAAGGCATTAGGACTGAAATTATCAACTGAAGACATTGAGGGAAATTTATAAGACTCGCGAGAAAGTATAATTCGACTTCGTATGCTTAGAAAATTTTGAAATTCTTCTAAATGGTTATTCAAAAATATTCAAAACAAGTGCGATTATTCAAAAATATATTCATTGCGCATGCGTTTAAGAGAAACAAGTGAGAAATATGCTATACATCTGACAGCAAAGTAGCGTTCGACGGTCTGCTGTGCGATCGCCCAAATAAATCCGCTCGAAACACTTCACTCGAATTAAGTGAGCTCGATCGAAGGTGAGGGGATCCCTAACGTTCGGACGTAAGCCAAGTTATAAAATCGGCCCCCAGGATTGACCTCACCACGTCATGAGTCAGGATTATCAATAGTCGGTCCTACTGTGAAATACCCTATTTCAGAAATAAAAGAAACCAGCGTAGTAATATTAGGCAATTGGACAGGTAATATTCAGGTGGAGAGCAGTAATTTTACGCGACAAAAGAAAAATATTGGAGTCAATACAATACTATGTTATCATTTGGACTTCGATGAATCTGCAGCCGAGGTGGTTAAGGTGCCTGCCCGGTGTTAAAATTACAACGAATCATATATGAAATTATTTACAGTAATATTTCTAATGTTCCACTAATCCAACTTAAGCATTTATCTGCTCAAGTTGTCTTTAAATTGTTGCATTGCGATTTATGGTTTTAATATTCATCCCTCAAAAAACATTTTTCAATGCGATTTGATCTTATCCGCTAGAATTAGGTCCTTGTTTATAGGGCGTAGATAAATGAAATATTTCCTAAAATTATCTCCTATTCCATTTTTTTCCCGCCCAGGGTTCTTGCATTTTAGCCCCTTGACAAAAATTATTACTCGAATGTTTCCATTAAAAATGAATGTCATGTTGCCAAAATTCGCGCTTCTCCAGCGCAGGAAAGAGGACTAACAACGATAGCCTGGTAAATATAACAACAATTTACTCAATTTTACTTGATTTCGTTTGACCGTCAAAACTCTGGATAGAATTGAGGATGAGGGCTTGGGATGATCGGGGTTGAGTAGAAGGCCGTGGTGGGGAATGTTACTTGGCTATGGTAAAAGATCAAGAGACTAATGTTGGATCCTTAAAATCGGTAAAATCAATTGAAAAACAATACGTTGGGTGCCTTAATGCAAATCAAATTTTCAGTTTTTTTAAAATGTGTAATTTATATATTTTATCGAAAAAGTATAGAATCTTGTTTTATAATCAACCTCGATGGCCGATCCATCATTTGCTACGCTTTGCTTGACTGCTGGTCTTTTATGATGCTACACCGTTCATGCTCCATCGCTTGGGTGAAGAACTTTCTCCCAGTACGTCGGACGTAGACATCAATACAATAGTTACACTGTGGCATATAAATACTGTTATTTTTAATGTGTCTATTCCAAAATAGTTGGTCTCCCTCCTACTTACCCCCTCCAATATAATCCGAATACTTTACGAAGGCTTCCTTAATTTTTTATTGTTCATCAAGCCCTCAACTGCGGGATTTTAGTTTCGGGGAGCACCCTGAAATGTATCGAGTATTGATAATTCGGCGTGTCGCAGCTCAATAGGCTTTCTCGTGTAACGATGTGAATTTTTGTGAGCTTTAGTTCAGCGAAGTTCCTGCACTAACTGCGGGTTAGAAAATCATTCATTTACTAAATTTTGTATGAAATGACTTTTTCTTAACCAAATAAAGAAAATAAAATGTTTTGATGGTAATATAATAGTTACATGAAATGCGACTAACATTTATTTAATCTCATTAAATTTGCGTTGAATTTAAAAGAACTCCCTAATAATTCTAACATGTACGGTGCATTCTAATAATATTACGTTGCCTTAAGTTATAGTCCTAGTCTTTGTTAGTTCACACCTTTGTACAGAGGTTAGAAGGAGATGAGAATATACTCAATCAGTGTGAGGTCTGCTATTATACTTTCGCCCACCTATGTATCACTCTTATTTTCAATATTCAGAAAATGGCACCGCAATTGTTTGAGGTGGGGGTATCCTATGAGACTTCAAGCGGAACCCTCCGGCCCGTCGCATATCTACTATAGTGCTCGCAGAGTTTCTGTGCACTGGAGAGTTCCTCCAATCCTAGCTGCCCATGGTAGATGAGCAGCGATAGGCTGCCGGCGTCCAATCCCGTAAACCGGTTCTTAGCTCAGTGCGCGCCGCGTACGAATACTGTAAATGGCGACCCAAAAGAATCGGCGAAAACGAACGCTATGCCTCTCCGACGAATAGAAGTACTCTGGACGAGAAACTACTGCAGATATCGAGTTGTAAATGTTGGTTGTTATGATAATTAGTTAGATATTTGATTTGTTAGATAATTAGTCGCAATTTTCGTATTTGAATTTTTCAAAATGTTGGTGAAGATGATTTAAGTTTTGTTTATTTATCGTGTAACCACGGTGACCCGGGCGTTTGGGGATTACTTTCTAACCTCACTGCGATGACTATTGCAATCACTGCAAGTTTTGACTCGATATCTATAGTAGTTTCTCGTCCAGAGTATTTCTATTCTAAAGGCCCTCGCGTCGGCGAGGCATAGCGTTCGTTTTCGCCGATTCCTTTGGGTCGCCATTTACAGTATTCGTACGCGGCGCGCACTGAGCTAAGAACCGGTTTACCGGATTGGACGCCGGCAGCCTGTCGCTGCTCATCTACCATGGGCAGCTGGGCTTGGAGGAACTCTCCAGTGAACAGAAACTCTGCGAGCCCTATAGTCAACCATAACGCTATTTATTTTCTCGTTGTGTTAAATGAGACTGAATTGCTCAGTATTCGGCCATATAAACTGGCGGCAATTGGATTGGGAGTATGGTGAAAACATGCATTTGTTGTGGCATGGCATGACATTTGTTCTGCTCTTATTTCACATTTTCCAATATGATTTTATCACACATAAAATGCTAATCTTTAGTTATAACTAATCTAAAGTAGTAACTAACTAAGTTAACTATTTTAAGCTGACGTAGCATCCTTTTGTTCAAAGAATTTTCCTTCTCGTTGGGGTAAAATAATTTTCGGCCCCGCATTTTACATGCAGCAGAGTATGAGAGCTAAAAAGAAGGAATTAAGGTCGATATTCGTGTGCATCCCTTATTGATAAGTGACAGGGAAACGTAAAACAGCTTTGATTCCTTTTGTGTTAGCAATTAAATGCTGCACAATAAAGCGGTGGCTTAACTACGTAGCAACATTACATCAATCCATAGTTAAGATTTTGTTATTTAAGGTGTATTTTTTCAGAACATTTTCCGACGTTATGGGAATCTTCTTTGAAAAATCCACGAGTATGACCGACAACCGGCTCGCTAAGGCCCCACGGAAAATGAGATAGGACCATTGTGGCCTTCTGATCGTTCCACCGAAAAGGTCTTAAAATGTCATGTCATTCATAGTTTGGTCAACCAGAGAAAACAGTGTCCTCCGTTAGGGGAAACAATACATTTCCTCGCTCTTTTTTTTCTTCGAAAAACTGAATTTAAATTATTCCTAAGTAAGCTCAAAATGCTTGAAGCATGAAGAAAACAATGATTATGTGATAACAATACTATTTTATCAAAAAAGTGAGACACGCGAACTATCCCGGAGAATGGAATGGTGATAAAGTTAAGGCACGGATCCATCACGTGATATTTATTTTTCATCTTTTGAGTGATCGGCACAGTTGAGGCACCTCCTGAGTTGCCAGCAGTTAATCTACATGATCTGAAAACGAAAAGCGCAAGTTTCTCATAAATGACGCAAAAATTGGCTACCGTGTCTGAAAAAATATTTTCTTTTTGCTTGCCGGACGATTCTGTTGGCCCGTATGTCCCCGGAATCCCGATAGGCTGCTGAGCCTGTCATCAGGTTTTCCAGAGACTGGACCAACAGAACTTTGACACACATCCATGCCCTGGGTTGGGCCCTTTGACACACCCACCCAGGCGGGTGGGTTTTTCACCACCCAGATTTATTTATATATTTTCCTTCAAATAATCAGCACATATTACACAAAAATTGTGCTTTCTACTAGCTAGGACTAATCAAGGAAATCATTATTTTTCATAGAGCATAGACGAGAATGCTGGATCCAGTATTTCCTCTTTCTAGCAATATCACGGTGGACCCTTTTAAAATGTCGGCCCCGGTGGCGGCGGGGTAAAGTCCTCGCCTGCCAACCCGAGGGTCGCGGGTTCGAGTCCCGCCTGGGTGGAATATTATCTGCCCAGGAAATGGATGTATGTCTATTGTCCGTTGTTACTGTTGTTCACCCGACGTAAAATGGCCAAATGTGCTGTATTCGGGGCAGTGAAAAGATATAAATAAATAAATGCCATAAAAAATAGTTCGCTCCCACATGAGAATTCATTCTGGTTGTATTCTACGTCGATTCCTAGGAAGTATCCATGTGCATCGCTTTGGTACTGTCACGTGGACAAACCTTTCTCCCGTTAAATCTACGCGCCCAGTTTATTTCCCCTCGTTAACCTTGTTGGCTTCCGCTCAAAAATATTCCACATCGCTTCTCAGAAATCATTCATAGCTTTCAAGGTCGTTCTTCCGGACCCTGACGAGGCTAGCGGAGGATTATTAATATCGGGTTTTATTAAATGCACTTAAATTTGGACTCATCTAGAAACGCAAACTCCGGAGACAATATTTATGTGAAACTTAATACTGTTTCGCTTATTATTTTCCACGTTCAGTGATTAAAAAGAAAATTTGAAAAACATTTTTATAGTGAGTGTTAAGGTGTTTGGAGCATAAAATTGCACATTTTTCGCCTCTACTATCCATAGCGCATCTTTGGGCTATTGTACAAGCAAGCAGGCTCGAATCAAACATAGTTTTTAGCCTACTACGAAAATCGCAATCAACAGTAAATTTCAGAAAATACTGCAAATATCTCGTTTATAAATTATAAATAAATAAATTAATTTTAAAATCTAATACATGATGGATTTTAATAAAACAAATCGATTTAATGAAACTCGGAAAAATGATATTTCGTTTGATCTAGCCGTATTTTGATCTTGGCATCGTATTTACACTCAAACGCTTAATTATTTTAATATATAAACGCTCATACGTATGTGCTTGTATTTCGTTGATTTTCCTATAACGTAGAGTCAAAACGGGTCCAATTTTAACCTCGCCATCCGTGTGGTAAATTGATTCCAAACCTACCGCAGAGGACTCTAGTTATATAAAATAGGTTTTCCCACAGCTTCATTAAGTTCTTGTTTAAATTGGTATGCTTAAGAAGTACCTAGAGGTTATAAAGATCTGGGGCTACCTATAGAATTACGGCCCCAGGTTTCCCAATGCATAGCCAGCGTATAAAACACTGAATGAGTATGCCCTTGTGAGTAGGTATTCATGGAAATAATATTTCAATAATATATTCAACGACAGGGAAATAAACAAACTTAATAAATTATTTGAAGTGTTTTATTCGATATTTCCTTCGTATTTCAATGATAATTCAATATTTTCGAGGGGTGATAATTCAAAATTAATGTTAAATATTAATTGATAACTTAATGTTAAATATTAAAATAAAAAATGACGCCCACCCGGAGGCCCGCGATGAGGCCCCTTGAGGAAGTGAGACCCAGGACTAAAGCCGCCTTCTACAGGAAACTCAAATCCCTGTCCCTTTCCAGGACTTCGGGCAGGGAGCATGGGAAGGCGAGGAAACGCACTTATTCTACGAACAGTGCAATGGCACTAACTAGATAGACGTTGATTAAGACAGTAATGAAAATGATGTCAAATGAAAGTGGAAATTAGCTCAAAGCAAGAAGCTGATAATCCAAGGAAGTTTTAGGATAATTTTAGGGATAAAATACGCGTGATTTTTTTCTAAAAATAGCCTCCTACCATTTCGGTTTGTTTGGATTTCCAAAAAAACATTACAAATTTATTTTGACACAATGATTAGGCATACAGAAATGAATGTTTTTTGCATCTGCTAGGAGCCACATTCAGCTAATTTAAAATTATCAGGGGTGTATCTCACTTACTAGAGGTGTGCATGCAGAAATAAATGTTTCCTCATCGCGTAGGAGGATCATTCAGCTAATTTAAAATAAACAGGGGTGGATATCACTTACTTTTGTTACTGTTTGCGGGAATCTCTTAGAAATTGTAGTTTGGCAAAAAAAACTCAAGAAGCAGTTAAAATTCCAAAACTTAAAAAAATCATATTGCATACATGGGGTTGATTTGGGTTCTTCTAAGGGGTGCTCTACCTTGGGACTTCATTTTATACACATATCTGGTACATCTCGTATATAACCACCTAATGTACATGAATTTTGACTTAAAAATATTTGGAAATAAAATATTTTGAAATACTACATAAAGGAATCGATGAATATATTCCATACAAATTCAAACAGGAGAGTGAAGAACATCCCTGGGATAACAACGAACTAAGGCGGGAGCTCAGAAGACAAAGGGAACTACACAACCTATATATAAAATTCTATTAAGTTAAATAACTAAATGACGGAGCTTGCGGCGAGAGAAATATATATATATATATATTTAAATTGGTATATATATATATATATATATATATACATTCCCCAAACCCAAATTCCCCATTCCCAAATTTCCATTCCCCAAACTTCCACATAATACACCACTTTTGATGGCCACTATAGATGTCACTTCCTTGTACACTTCCATTCCCCACTCAGAAGGTCTCCGTTCCATCCGTCATTTTCTCAGCCACTCCTCATATACCCAGTACCGACTTCCTCTTACAACTTTCTGAATTTATTCTTACCCACAATGCTTTCTCCTTCAACGATCTTCACTACCTCCAAACAAAGGGCTGTGCCATGGGAAGTCGTTTTAGCCCTTCTTATGCCAATCTTTTTCTAGGTCTTCTGGAAGAGAATTACCTCTCCCAAGCCCCTTTTAAACCCCTTCTGTGGCTCCGTTACATATATGACATTTTTCTACTTTGGACACATGACATCGACTCCCTAAACTCCTTCATTTCCTCTCTCAATGACTCCTCTTCTGTATCATTTACCTCTACTATATCTTCCACCCATATAACCTTTCTAGATGTCGACGTAGCTTTATCCAACCGTAAATTCAGTACTTTCGTTCATATAAAGCCCACTAATAAACAGCAATACCTTCACTTCAGCAGTTGTCATCCCGCACATACCAAACGTTCCCTCCCATACTCACTTTCTATCAGAGGTCATCGAATTTGTAACAACCCGGAGTCCCTTGATTGCTTTCTTTCCAAGCTACACCAGTCTCTTCTTCGCAGGGGCTACCCTGAATCCCTTTGAAATAAAAAAATCCTTAGAAAACCGTACCAACCTAAATCCATTTCTTGTCCTAAGTACAACAATATTTCTATTTGCACCACTTTCTTCCCAGGCGTACAGTCCCTAAAACATCTCCTCAAAGAATTATTCCCAATACTTTCTAGCAATCCTGCCACTATTAATTTATTCCCTAAATGTCCCTCTGCCGTATACAAACGTCCCCCGAACTTGTCTGCTATATTTAGAGCGACTAACCCCCTCCATAAATCTTTTAATATTTCTAAAGCTCCAGCCACCCGTTGTAACCGGCCTAGGTGCAAAACTTGTTTAATTCTAATTACAGACCGATTACCCAAAAAATTCGTTAATCGTTATCTTCCTTCTGTTACCTCCCCTTCCTGTGCCACAACTAATATAGTATATATCCTTATTTGTAAATTATGTACAGCTTTTTACATTGGGCTCTGTAGTACCCCCCTCAATATTAGAATTAATAATCACCGTGCTTCTTGCAATCCCTCTTCAACCAACTTCTCTTTCTCTGTCCCCACACATGCTGCCTCCCACAATGTAAGATTTGATGACTGCTACAATGTAGCCATTCTGGCTTCCCTCCCGCCCACAGCCACTATAATTAGTCTGAAGACTTTAGAACAATGTTGCATCCGATTTTTTAACGCCCTCTGTCCACCTGGCCTCAATCGTTCCCATTAATTAATTTTTTCCCCCCTTTTTGCTACATTGTTTCTTTCTCCCGAATAGGTCTTTGGCTCCTTCCCTCCCCACCCTTCCTACCTGCTCCTTCCCCTCACCGCCCCTCCTATATGGTTCTTCCTCCTCAATCCTCATTCTATCACTGATGAAGGTGCGGGCGACCCACCGAAAATTTTAAACTCGTGAGTTTGTTTTTTTATGTTTTATGTTTAGTGTCACCCTGCGACGAAGTTTCATATTGTTTGCCACGTTCGTGGAATCTTCGCAAGAACTTTATATATATATATATATATATACACACATGTATATACCAATTTAAATATATATATATATATATATATATATACACATAATGCTCTGCAGGCCACCTCATGGGTGTGTGGCAAGGGGTGAGTCAATCATCAACATACACTATAATCTAACCTTTTGACGTGAAAGTAACTAGGACCGCTAATGATTCGGCGTAAACTGCAAGTACTTTTCAGTCCACCAACGTACGCTACTCTTCAACCAATGTGTGCAACCAATTACTGTCAACATTGGCAGCCATCCTTGGATCACTCCGTCTACTCCATACGCATGACCCAAATACAGTGTAGTCACTTATCTGATGGGCACAGGATGAGGCTACGAAATCTGCCCCACCCCGCTCGAGTCTTCGGTCATTATGAATGCAGCGAAACCTGATGCTTGCAGGGAACTCGGAAGGGAATGCCACCCAAATAACTCATTATGATATTCTTTGATACTATCGGCGCCAGCTTACTGCTACCGAGTGCGTCCACCGGGCTGATACATCTGGATCCACATATTACCCAGCAAGCAAGTCAAAGAGTGGTTGGCGAGGGGGTGAGTTATTACGAACATGCACCATAATGTACAAGTTACTTTCACGAACATGCTCGACACTCTAGGAATTCCAGCAATGCCAAAGAAATCATTGTTTGAATGTGAGAGAGAATTAATGTGCATTGGAACTACCTAAACGAGATATCAGAGTCATGCAGGGATTATGCAAAACGTGATGTTAGTGGCAACTAAGTGACAGATAGAGAAACAAGAATCAAGGAGAAAATCTACTAATCAGCTACTCTGTCTGTCAAAAATCCTACTTTCAAGTCGACATTGGCAACCAGTATGGTCTCTTATCGGGCGTGGGAAAAACGACATTTTAATACTGTCTGTTCCGCAGTCTATTTCCCTAACTTTCTTCTAATGGGAGAAGAGAAATTTTGCAACAAGGGAACTCGAATCTGTCTAAACCAAACTACTATGAAATTCCATAAAAGACACTCTGGGACCTTATTCAGGAAAACTTAATGAGGAAAATGTTGCCTACGGGACGTTGCATTGGCAAAAAATTTCGGATATCAAATGGCATGATTAGAACTTTTCGAGGTTGTGACGGCAAAATTCTGTCACTGTCTCAGACGTTGTATTTTATTCTCTAATTAATTTTCATATCATTCTAACATTCCATTCAATATAAAAATGTGCTATGTTGTGATGCCTCTAGATGAAAAGTCCCATTCGCGAAGCTGGCTTTATGGGGAGGTGATACGTTATCGTTACTTGATAATGCGCCGATTAGCGAGCTTCGAAGCAGATTAGACGCACAAACTGTCTTGACGTTGACGCGAAAGCATTCAACAGCTACCACCAATGTCGGACTCTTTTAAGTAAGTAATTGATTGCCCTTACTAAAGATCCCAGAAGCTAAACATATCATTTCTCATATAAATGAGTTAATATTTAAAACTTGCGCAGCAAGCTCGATAATCATGGTTATAGCAGATTTTCCACGGTCGTTAATGCTTTCGAGTGAATGTGGCGTTCGTCTTAGAGTATATAATTCAACAAAGGTGGCGCGACGAACTTGGGGTGAAAATATTCCCGCCATATTGGGAGTCCTTAGATTATTGATATTGCTGTGTGAGATCGTAAGACGATACGGATACTCAAACAAAGGGCAGATACTTATTAGTTTAAATAAATAAAATTGTTACCTGGTATAAAGGGAAATATTTGTATATTTTTACTGAGGAAGACCATTAAAATAGTTGGAGAGGGAATTGCGTCATTAAACTGAAGCCTGAAAACCGAAATAACAACCATATTGTTTAACCTTGAAGTTTCCATTCCCTACTCCGGGGTTTTAGCGTACGAGGAATCAATTGGGCCAAGTTATATTACCGCAAAGCGGTTTTGGCTTAGAAATTAGCATTTACGTAGGGACTAATTAGTTCTTCGTGAGTTAGAACTATATTCACATGAATGTAACACTTTTATGTGATAATAGTGGAAGATGCTTGATGAAACTCAACGGGTGCGAAAAACATTGAACTTATTTCACAAGAAAGCCACAAAGCCCGAAGAATACTGTCAGCGTGAATATCCTGTGAAAATAAAAAATCTGATTGTCTAGGAAATATGCTATTGTTGATTTCAGAGAAAAATGTGGGATTTTTCAGCTAAAAACACGATTTTCAGATAAATTCGAAGCGTGAAAAAAAATCAATTGATAGATTTAAAAACTTCATTCATTCAACATCCGATGAAAAAATCCAGCCTTCTATCATGATTTTAGTTCTTTTCAATGGCAAAAAATGAAACCACTGAACCGAACCCAATGCCTAACATAGATCACCAGGGTGGACCTTCGTGGGCCCTGAGGGCTTTTAAATATACCCTACGTCACAACCAGATGTATTTTCTATCTACGTGCCGAATTTCAGCTCAATCGGTCCAATAGTTTTTGCGTGATGGAGCAACAGACAGACAGACACCATTACATTTATCATATACTAGCGGAAGGTAGTCCTTCCCCTAATTCAACTCCGCTTTCCAAATGCCTTCCGTTCCTTATGGCTGTTGTCCTAGCGTCCCTTCCCTCATGCACAGGGTGGCACGTGGTCGTTACTTAGCGTTCATTCATTCATTGTTAATCATTTTCAGGAAGGACAAGCGGAGAAACTCGATGGATTCGGGGGTATGGGACAATGAAGTCGGGGATTATGAAGTCGTAGAACTGGATGACAATGATGAGGACAGGTACAGTAATAATGAAATCATTTCTACGAGTAAATGATGTGGCGAACCTCATTACATTGAATATTCTGTATTTAAGAATCCCATTTATTCTCTTTTCATCTACTTCCTCGCTTCAAATCACGGTTTCACGGTTTGCGCAAACTACACGTGATCACAAAGATTTCTTCATCTCACCTACATCCACGTTTCATCTTGCAATCCTCCTCAAGAGTTACTGTGATCTAAAAAAATATAACTCCGTTACATTTCCTCACAGCTGGTTCTCACACACCGTGTTCAACAGTACTTATGTCATGATCACGGTTTCATTATCAATATGATATCAATATGATGATTCATGATTCACACAAGTATTGTCGAAAACTAGGTCGGTGTGTGAGAATAAACTGTGTGGAAAAATAACAGTTTTTTTTCCTGAGATCATGTATTCTATTACCAATTTTCACATGATATCGCCTGATTCATTGAAATTTATCTCCTCAAGACTGTTTGACAGGGGGAGAGTTATCACCAACATTCACAGTAATCACAAGTAACTTTCACCAACGTTCACCTCACTATTGGTGTGCTACGATTTATACAGAAACCATTGAATAAACTAAAATTTAAGCTACGTAAACGAGATGAAAGAGTCACGCAGGGACCATGAAAAACGTGATGTTAGTGCTATGTAACAAAATTAATAACCAACAAGCATCATCTGCATGACTCTGTGAGAAAAAATTACACGATGTATACCGGAGTAAGATCGTTACCTTGATTGGTCAGTGGTGCCAGTAGAATAAATTTTCTCAGAGCACTCTAAAATTGAGCTGCTTGAAATAGAACTACTGTTTCCACCACACTTGCAGCAGTCGTTTGCCATATTCACAAACTTTCTTCTGCTCAGCCGAGATTTCAGAAAGTTCTCAGGATAGTAAACAAACAAAGATTCGAGCAAAGGTGGACAAAGTTTTTGGAAGGAATCCAGAAGCGGTGTCACTGATTATTAGTGAAAGAGATGCTTAGAGTATATTACATTAGGTTAGATACGTTGGTGGGGTTAGTGAAAATGAGACCCCAAGGCACTTGGAACAAATTGGTCCATTGTGCCAGCCGTGGTTACCCGTATAGACTGAATACTTTGCTGAATGCCAGCAGGTCTCCTACAGAAATTACCCCTACCTCGTCGGGCTTCAAGAGTGGTAAGCCCAGATACCTGTTCCGAATCTTAAGTATGGCTGGACATTCGTAGAGTATTTGGAAAGTTGTTCCGTCGACTTACTCGCACCATCCGCATGTAGGAGAATCTGAAATCTGCCAGAGATGGAGATGTCTCATCATTTGACAGAGTCACGTGAGTAGCCCCTTTACCGTTCGTATTTGTCTCCTATTTGATAGAAGGACCCTCGTGGCAAAGCTAGGCCTTGGTCCCTTTATATGAAGTTTGGCCTAATGTAGCTTCAATGCAGTTCCCCAGATCTCAGAGTGTTGACTTGTTCAGCCAAACCCCACATTCTGATCTCATTCCTACCGAATGATGGCGCAATAGGTATGATTGGTCCATTCGGATTGTCGTAAGAGATGTTTAGTGACGAATGATCAAACTATCAAAATGATCAAATTCTAGACGATGTGGTTGGTGTGATAGCAAGAACCTAGTGTTAAGTATTTGATAACGGATCGGGATTATTACCTAGAAATAAACGCGAAACTGACAGATCAGTAATTCAAACGGAATCAACTACTAGTGATCGCTAAATATGGTGAAATTTTCTGGGAATTTTCGGACTTTTTTCCTGAGATCTCAGTCGAGGTGAATGAATCCCACTCAATAGAGTGATTGGGTTTCTGCTGTAAAATCTTCGCCGTCTCCGGGGTCCGATCTCGTGTCGTCTTGATTCAAGGATAGTACCAACAGCACGTCTACGCACATACGTTTTTGTCAAATTATGCGCGATCAGGTGCTCCATTCACGAAGCCTTCGGATTTTCCCAATCTCGACGATGTCGGAATGTGGGCTTAAAAATCTTGAAAGTTTTGAATAAATCCACTCGAAAGTAAGATTCGCCGCTGATGTGACGTCACACTGTTGAAGACGAGCCCTTTCTTAATAATGCCCCGGAGTTCAAGCACCCCCTTTACCCTCTGCACCTTATTGCATTTATGTTGTGAATGCAGTTTCAGTAACATACATGTAATTTTTGTTTTGCTCGTATCTGACAAATAAAAAAAAATACGGAATGCTTTTATGATTAACTTCTGCCAAGTTCCAATATCACATTAAAAATTTTACCTGCGTTTTTCTTTAATATCAATTCGTAAAGGTAGTTGCAAAAACGATTATACAAATATCATATCAGTAATTGTATGAAATTGACAGTTGAAAAATCATTCGTCTGGATTGGGAATCGAACCAAGTTCCCTCGATTTCGCGCCGAGTGCTCAAACCACTTAAGCTACCCAGGCGTCATCTTCCGCTGTAACTATCATGGGGGCTGACAACCGGCTCTTACTCCTACTTGCTCCTTAAAGTCCCCATGAGATTTACGCTTAGGTAGCTTAATTGGTTTGAGAACTCGGCGCGAAATCGAGGGATCTGGATTCGATTCCCAGTCCAGGCGAATGATTTTTCCACTGCGAATTTCACATGATTTGTGATCAATAGCGGTTGACTCCGTTGAAGGTCCTGCGCGGGTAGTCCTGTAGTTCTTTGAAAAAAGCCATCTCAGTAATTGGTTGCACATCTGAAGTGCAGCGCACGTTGGTGGACTGAAAAAAACTTGCAGTTTACGCCGAATCATTAGCGGTCGTAGTTACATTCACGTCAAAAGGTTAGATTATAGTGTGTGTTGATGATTACTCACCTCTTGCCACACACCCATGAGGTGGCCTGCAGAGATTATCTTTATGTAGTTGTAGATGCGCAATTCTAAAACTTAAGAAGCGAAGGTAAAAGATCTATGTTGATAGCTACAGAAATGCCCTCTTTTCACTTCATCCATTATAACTACAAATATAGATGCAACAAGATACTCCGTTAACAAAAAGTTCACCGTTATTCTTTAAATTTAAACTACTTCCCATTTTCATGGCTGGTGTTCCAACACCCCGTGCATTATGTTCTCTAGATGGATGACAATACAGCTGCATGATGGAGTATCATTGTCTAAATGATTACATTATTAACACTTTCAGCCCGAAGGTAAAAATTTTAACTTTGCCATGATCCGAAAATTTTTTAAAAGGGATTTTGGCATAAAAGTGTTACATTATATCAGTGATGAGCGAAATAAGTCGTTATATTGAAAATTTTGTGCATTTTTTTCGATTTTTTTTGCCGTCATCTACAGATGTCGCTCGGATCTGGGGGAAGTAAAAAGCTCCGGCGCACATAGCATTTTTACGTAAATCGTTCACGGCAACTTTTTCAACGCTGTTTTTCGTAATATACCCCATTCTTTCTTTCTGGGGATGTTTTATAATTTGAAGGGAGATAAATTCAAAGATATTGCATTAAATTTTTTAAATAAATAAATTATTTTTAATTTTTCTATTTTATCTATTAGGATTTTTTATAACAATCTAACTCATTTCACCGACCTATAATACTTCCTTGTTAATTTTTGCCCATGAGTATGCAATGTCTGCATTCAGGAGAGTTATCAGATAATCGCTATATTTCCATTCTTCCAAAAGAGAGCTTCAAGTGCGTGCGTCAAGTTTAGGATGGCTCGGGTGAGTGGCTGCACGGTTTTTGAACTGTGGTGCCTCTAGTTGTCCTAAGTAGCGCACGAGAATTAGTTTGATGATGAAAAACGTGGTTTATTACAAACACGTGTCAAACGCGCATCCCTCCCTTCCCAACAGTCGACACATCCACACGCCTCCCGACACACACACGGGGAAAAGTGAAATTTAATTTCCACGCCTCCGAAAGTGGGCTTATTTGCGCTAAAACTCTTCCGCGGAGTTGTAGAGACGTTGGTGAAGTTTTTTCGGGCTACCCTCGGCGCGGTACCATTATCATAGGCATATCTTTCTATGAAAAAGGTTCAGTAAATGCTACTCGAAAGCCCCCTGCCCAAGGACGGAGAAGGGGCTCTTTTGGGTTAGAACGGGACTTGTTTGCAGCGGAAGAGCAAGGCTTTCCACCCCCAACTCCCATTCATTCTGGTGTGGGGTCTTTCCTCATCCAGTTTGAGATGCCTGGCCCACGAAGCATACCTAAATAAACAAACATACGTAACTAATATCGATTATTGAAGCACACACAATCTAGCAAAAAACAGAAATGCTGGCAATGCTCAACGACGTAGTCTATCAATGATATTGAGTATATCCGAAAAATACAATAGTCGATACGAATGTAGCGAAGAGTAAAAAAGTAAAGAAATTCACTTTACAGAATATTCACAATTCTTATATTTACACATTATATAATACATTATATTACAACATAACAACATCCCCATGCAAGATATTAGGATTGGTAGGGGATCAACGGTGGTAGTCTTGGAAAGAAGTATCCAAGCAGAGGCCAGGTTCTTCGGGGAAATCGGGGCCAAAGACGCCCAGTTTTTATCACTGTCTGTACCGTTTTTGAACCCTTCTATTATTCCTCTTTTCGCAATTTTTCGGAAAATGTGAATCTAGGGCTATCATGGAAGGGTCCCGTGATACGGGCAAACTCACTCTCGTTTGGCCTTTGGCGAGGGCATCTATGATGGACAACCTGTATGAGTGCAAGCTCTGTTGCGAACTAGACTTCTGGCACAGGAGATAGGAATTCAGAAGCATTATATGCATCATATGAATCCCTAATCTCCTGTTCCATTTGAAATTTTTGTGATCACAGGGATAGTATGCCATGAGTTGATAGACACAATGCCTCCCACACATTTGTTGCCTATGGCAACAGCCTTGGGCTCTTAGATAATGTTACCCTGGTTGCGGTAACATTGACCAATTCGTTCCCGAATTCAATGCTAAGTAAGAGGACATCCCGTTTGTCTTTCCACTTCATGACATTTATCCCTGTGTCGGTACTCATACAAATTGTCTCACCTCTTTTTCATTTCGCCCGGATTACCTCCGGTGGGAGTACACCACTGGGGCTCCCCTCTTCCCTCTCTTCACTTTGTCTGGCATCACAGGAGAAATGAAAGCAAATAAAGTATAATTATAACTCTTTTCATTAAAGACGTAACATACATTAAATATTGGGCAGATGGGGTACAATTTTAAGAATGAAAGTGAATCTTATATAAAGGGAGTGTCTTGTGGCATCTATTTTTGTGGTCACAATGGACTCACAAGTCACTCTGTATACCTGATGTGGGCGTAACTGCCGAAACCGGTGGCACTCTAAATGATAAAAATGTGGAAAACACAAAGTTTGGTTTTTCTTCAATGTTGACCTTCCCCAAAGGGAAAAAATTCAACATTTGAATCAATTTAATTATTGATGATTTACAGAGAAAATTGGGAGACAGAAGACACACAGAAGAAGCCAGAAGGGACATGGGAAAATGAAGTCGATAGAGATGGAGCGCCTGAGACGGTGAAGGTCGACGAGGAAAGGTACTGTGTATATGAATACTTTACCATGAACACATCGTATATTATATATTTTCATGATGAGTATTATACCACATGAAACCATATTCTACTCTTCGTATCCGTTATTTCGCTTTACTCAGGCTCGGTGTACTTGGTGCATTCTTAGTCACAATGGCTGCATAGCTTTTACATTGGGTTCGGAGGAAATTCCTAAGTAGCGCCGCAAGTAGCATGTAACTAGTTTATTTTTTCGGTGAAAGATAGTAAGCTCTCTCGCGGATGACGCGGACGCTGATAAGCTGCCCCCGGACATAATCAGCTTGACGGCAATAGTTACATCAAAATAAGTTCATTTGGCAGTTTGTATTCTGGAAAAAATAGCATATTTTAATTAAATAAAATTACGCAATTTATGCGTTGTAGAAGTTTCATTGATTTGCCTCCATAATGGTGACATGGTAGCCGCTGCAAGTTGAAAGGTGTTCAGATCGTTTACTGCAGAAACTGAGAGAAGACGCGATAAGAGATTTGCACCGTTGAGATGTCTATTTCTTCTGAAAAGATATTCAGCCCTGACATAAGTGACATTCACGGAAGATTACTGATGACCTGTTTTTTGCTAAGAAAACTTCTTTGTTTTTAAATTTTATTTATAATTACTAATAATATTAATTACTCGACGGCAATAGGAGTAAATTCACGCAGAGATCGGGATTTATCAGGAGAGTAGCGGAAGGGCACTTGAATGAAAAAGTGAAAGAGAGACATCGCTCTCAGTTGGCTTCATTTTGAACACGTGTCAGGCAATGTTGGACATAGGATAGTAAAATTGAGTTCACAAATTAAACAAAATATGGCCTGGTTTTATGATTAACTACTACAAAGTATCGGCAGCACATTACACTGTTTTAGTCTTCTATCTCTGTATGCTTCTGTAGTTGCAAAATGCATTTATATAAATATCAATTCTGTAAGTGGTAGCATATGCATAGTTTAAGGCATTTTGGTGGAACATCTCCTACTGTCGAGTATTTGTAGTTTTCACTAATGCATTAATGGCCGTAATTATATTAACCTGAAGAAGGTATAGTGAATATGAATCATTACTCACCCTTTGTCATACACTATTGAGGTGGCCGGCAGATTATTGTGCATGTGTAGTTGAAGATCCCCATTTCTAAAACGGACAGAAGCGTAGGTAAAAGAGCTGAGGGCAAGAGAAATGCCATCTTTCCACTTCATCCATTGTGTCCAGAAATATAGAGGCAACGAGATACTCCGTTAACTCTCCATGGACGAGCGAGTCAAATTTGTTGCGTTTCAAAATCATTTAAATATCTGCCTTCTGAGAGGCTTTTCCATTTAGTTGCTGCGCTAGACAGAATTGTAACGATTCGGATTAAGAGTGTGGAGAGTTGCGTCTCTGTCGGCGGTTTTTTCAAATAATTTAAATAGATGAATATGTGACGCTATTTACTGACGATGGCGTGCCTGGTGTAGCTCTGAAATAAATAGTTTCAGCTGTCATATTAAGAAAAAATTGGCAAAGTTTAAAAAAGGTACGTTATGAAGGTAATGGTGAAGTATACCTTGTGTTTATATGTATTATTACGTACAGTATTATTTAAAATTAAAAACATACAATGCAAATACGTCGTAATTCAAAATAAATTTTATTTACAAATAAATTGCAATTAAAAAAAATGTTTAAATATCATTTTGAAGACACCAATATAATAGTAGTATTTTTTTCATGCTAATATTTCATAATTCTTTCCATAGACGGTTAACATAAAATTCTCTTCTATTCTTGAAATTCAAACTAACTCCCTTTTTCATGCCTGGTGATCTAACACCCCATGCTACGATCCATCTAGGTGGATCGTAAGAGAGTATGATGAAGTTTCCTTATTTCAATGATTTTTATTATTTTCAGGGATAATTATAAATATAGCAAGGAGGAAGAAGGGAGAGGGGAAAATGCTGTTGGTGGAGATGGAGCGGCTGAAAAGGTGGAAGTTGACCAGAAAAGGTTGGTACTCTAGATATCTACACAATTCTATGAACAGATCCTACCTACTCTTTTTTCATAATGAATATTATACCAAATGGAACCCATTGATACTCTCTGTATCGGCGGTTTCGCTTCACACCGGCTCGGTGTTTATACTTGGAACCCAGGCGGTCACAATGCCTTGTTGCTTATGCCTTAGACTCCAGTACTGGAGATAGAAAATGAGAGAGGTTGCGTTGGATCCGATGTGGACACCTTTGAAACATTTACATTACGGGTTAGGGTAATTTTAAAGAAAGAATATACGATTGTTCTTTAATAAGCAGCCCTCGTGAATGCAGAGGAGCGCCACAACTTTTCAGATAATGATGACCATCGTTCATCGAAATACAGGTGGTGAGTATAAATTTTCAAGATACATGTTGAAGGTACTCTTGCACAGAATTTCGAAAATTTTCATGACTAATTTCTCACCTGCCTTAGAAGGACAAAAATAATACGTCTTTTACCCTGATGAGGGTTAAAAAAGTTGTTACGATTTTTCATAAGTGATAAAATTATTTCTCGACTAGTTTTGACGTGCTATGTATTATCAATCACCAAGGGTCAATCAAACGCAGCGAAGAAGATATTTTCTGGGAGTTCTCTTTTATTCTATCATAACAGATAAAACCCCACTGTATATATAAGACCTTCCTAATTTTGGATCCTCGCGCACTACCCGATCTTTTCGGTCTATTGGTGATGCCCTAATTCCTCCAACTCCACGAACTAAAGTCTTTGCAAATTCTTTTCTTATACCCGGCTCCAATCTATGAAAAACTTTACCACATGATCAAAAAAAAGCATCAAAAGTTTATCAGTTTTCAAAAATAAATATTTCAGATAACTCCTAAATGTCAAATCGAGTAATATTTTAGATCGTTGTTCGTCAGTAATTTTCCCAATTATTGGTGATACTTCACTGTATATTGTTCACCTATGGCATATTCCTGTTGAAAACTTATTTTGAATGAAATTTAGCCTTAGCTAGAGGTTACGCAGTTATCTTGAGAGTGCGTGTTGAAAATATTTTCGCTATGTAAGTGAGAGTAAGGGAGGCTGATGAAATATGAGTATGGCGGAAGATGACAAGAACAAGCTGGACGGAAAGAAAAACAAATCTGGAAGTTTTAAGAGAAGTGCAAGAAGAGAGAAGATTGCTGGCGGAGATGGAAAAGAGAAAAATAAAATTTATTGGACATGCCCTGAGACACAATGTATTTATTACAAACATTCTTGAAGGGAAAATACTAGGAAAGAAAGGATGAGGACGGCCGAGGAAGAAATATTTGGACAAGATCAAGAAGAAGATAGGATGCAGCAACTACGTAAAACTGAACGACCAATGACAGAGATGAATGGTTGCATCGACAAGGCATCAGCATTTAGGAAATTGACGATTGATGATGTAAATAACATTTATTTAATTGTGCTTCCCCTAAGTTTTTTCGGCTACAGATTTGCCAATTCGGAATCCAGGAATTCATTTGATCACTTATACATAATACGTGAATATCCGGTCCAATGCCATGGTCAATGGCGTGGTACTCGGTACTCACATGCGTATTCCATTTGGGTACTCGTATTCAGTGGTATTCACCCAGGTACTCGAGTCTTCACTGCGATACTCAGGTACTTCAAAATATTTTGTTAGAGCCAAACTATTATGATAGAAACAATCACAGGAATAAGATTAAGGAAATAGACTGCAGGAGCGATAGATTTAAAATGCCATTTTTTCCACGTACAATTAGGGACCATAATAGTTGCCATAGATCAGGTCTAGGATACTGACTAGGGTGAATAGGTATTTTTCAGTATTGCTAAATATCTTAACATGATTATTAGCTACTAACCTCGCATGCAAAACACCAGTCATTTTACATAGGAAATGGTAAGTGTATGCACTACATGGAGACATTATTAAAAAAATGAGGAATCTATAACTCTTAGATCTCGTCAAAAAACGTAGAGTGTGTAGTAAATATGTTTACTCATTTATTTTTGAAAATAAATCGTAATATCACCGCCGTAATCGATTCAGGATCGCAAGAAACCTTCCGTTGTGAAGGAGTTTCAAACGTACCGCGCGAAAAAAATGAATCAAGTTAATGACTTAAGTGGTCATTTTTATTCCATTACTTAGAACTTCAGTCACGTAAAAGTATGTCATCGGACCATTTATATTTCAATATTTAATCCATTCCTCCTACACCTTGTGAAATTCAATCGTATGATTCGAATATGGTCTCCATAATGCTTAGGGTTCTATCTCGCTCAAACTACCACCTTAATGGAGATCGACGCCGCGCATATTCGAACTAGCAGATTTGGACCGATTCGCCCGGATTTTTCTCACTACACACTGTGAACACTCCCCTTATTTCGTTACGCTTCGGCGAATGAATGTATCGAAATGAATATATCCGAATGAATATTTTCGACTGCTGATTGCGTAGTTCGACTATTCCCTTTAAGTTCATAAAATATTTACTCTCAACTGTGTAAAATCTCCATTGGGTACGGAACGTATAGTGGCAAATGCACTACCGCGGGACAACTGTATTTGATAATTAGCAATGTCCGCCTAAAAAAACATGCAAGCAGCAATGAAATTGTTCTAAATAGGGAGAAATTTGTCGGCCCCGGTGATGGCGGGGTAAAGTCCTCGTCTATTAACCCCGAGGGTCGCGGGTTCGAGTCCCGCCTGGGTAGATTATTATCTGTCCAGGACATGGGTGTTTGGTTCTCGTACGTTGTTGCTGTTATACACCCGAAGTAAATTTGCCCACTGGGCTGTATTCAGGATAGTTAAGATTAATAAAATAAAAAATAAAATATTTTAAGGAGAAATGACACACATTATGAGAGTAAACTGTGGTTTTTTGTGCCCCAGTGTTCAAATACATTGGTAAAAACACCAGTCAAGAAATTTATTCAGCTTTCAAACGACGGAAGAAGAAAGAAACTATAGTTTTGAGCGGCACGGCGAAATATCCTTCTCAGCAAAACAAATTCATACTGTCGTGAAGACATTTTTAATGTATGTACCAAGCTATGGCGAACTTTGTTATTACAAATAAATAAATAAATCTTTTTAAAGACATTTATGAAAATGAATTCTAACTTACCGGAATATTACCGGACTCGACTAATTTCATGATTGTGTCGATGATTGGTAGTCCGACTAAATGAAAACCTGAAACCTCGATATTCACTTGCACTAAGTGCTTGCCTTACCGCTCACTTTGTGTTCTTGGCATATGTTTGCAATGACTCTGCACAGTAGTCCATCTCCCTTCACTAGAACGTGTCCTATAGTATTTTCGCCATAACTCTCATGCAGTCTGGCAAGAGGTCTTTGGCACATGTAGTCCCTGGGTTGCTAAACAAATTACCTATGTCAATGCATGATATTAATAGCATATCTGTTCTTAAAAATCACTAAAAGAGTGGCTCTTAGGCTAACATTGTTAAGCTCTTAATTATCCAAAACGCCACACAGCAAAAATAATATTTTTTAACTAAAGGCACCTGCTGACAAGCCGCTTTGGCTTAGCAGGACCTCAACTGCACTATTATTTGTTTCATTATTGATAGAAAATAATATTCTTTGTGATGGCACCAAAAAATTTTAAACTTGGAACCTGCTGAAAAGCATCAGCTTAGCAGGACCATGCTGGATAAAATCAATCATAATGACCAGAAAAAAGAAAGTATACTCGTGACTGTGTAAGTTATAATATTTTTTTTAACCCATCCAAAGGGAAATTACAGCATGTAAGCAATTTGTAAAATTAAATTATTATTATTTAAAAAAAATGAGAAGCTATATTAAATTTAAAAAAAAAACCCAAATTAACCTTGAATATCCATGAATGTAGGTAAAAATCCATTCTTTGGCCATTCTATGGCAGAGGATACAGTTAGAAACACCCTCTGTAGGTAATCTATGACTGAAGTCTTCAGTGAACAACATAACCATGAATATACATTATGGATTCTAGACTCGTCACCAAAAACTGTTCCCTAGAATTCCGTAAAGAAACAACTTTTCCGATTGAGTCGCCGTCTAGTGATGAACGTCGGCAGTTCAAATATAAATACGGTCCACAGATCGTAAATAATCACGTCTTACCGCTTTTACTTACCAGTAATCATAATGCAGTGGATAAAAAATGTAGTACTAGACTCGAGACGTAATTATACTCTTTTTTAACATTTATCGGTCTACAAATATATTTGATTCCTCTCCAAATTTAAATAGACAAATGCACAATTAACTTCTTAGCACATAGTGAATATCGTTTTACGACAATTTAACAGTAATAATAAGAGGTGAAAAAAGTGGAATGAACTAGAAGACGGATACAAGAACTATAAGGATTTCAAAACCAAGATCCGAAAATATCGTCTATGGATGAGAAATTACGCCAATAACTATCACTTCAATAACAAATGAAGGAGAGATGGTTGAACCTACTCAAGAGGCCACACATGAATAGTAGGTTACACATTAACATCCACATCAATCTATCTAGATCATACCTTCTGATTCCTAAGGCTCTCAACAGGTAATAAACCAAAAAAATGTAGCTGTAAATTAACATTAAAAGATCCACATAGCAGAGAAAAGACTCACGATGAAAGTTTTATATGCCTCTCACACACTTCCTGTAGTAGATATTTCCTCTCTAGCATTTGCAAAGTAACTGTTAGGTCTCAAAAATAGTCAGCTATTATTTACAGCATCAAATAGTTCGTATCTCATCGATCGTTATTGACTATTCACCAGTCTCACCTTAACAACAATCAACAGCGGCCATTTACGAGTCGACTGAGAATAATGAATATACGGAATCCATATTAAAACAATCCTTGTACTTTCCCACAAATATTTGTGGAAAAGTACTTGTTCTAATATGGATTCAAGTATAAAGTACTTCCATGAAGTGACGCATGCGGGTGTATAGTTGAAAATACGGAGGTAAAGTAATACAAATCAATACGATATATCATTAAATTAGTCGTAACAGAATAAAAAGAAAAGCCTTCAAACGTGGGCAAGAATTCGGACAAAATTTGGTTTATTTACATAACACGGTGTTCTCTGATAAAGTTCTTGGAAAGTTTCACGCGTTCATAATTATGGAACAAATCTACCTAAATTAAAGATGACAGCACCTGAAGTGAATTGCACCAAAAATAATAAACGACATAAAATGGGGTCTTAACAGGCAAATTGTGTATTTATATTTTATGGAATTTTTCTCCACGAATGTCGGCAGTATTAAATTGGTCGTCGTTCTCCTCCATAAAAGCGCTACCATAAAAATATCCTCCGAGGATAAATTGTCTGATGTGTTTCTAGTAAAACCATTGTAACCATATCCTTTGATAGCAATAAAATATCTTCTTAAAATACGGTCTCTTCTACTGTTCTACCCGTGATCTCTTTGCTTTCGTCTCTCGCTCAGCGTAAATGACGTCACACCAATCAGGTTCCGCTCGTTGTCACGTGAAAAAATATGAAAATCTGACTATTTTGATCTTAAATATCTCAGTAAATATTGGATCAATTTAAAAAGTATTTTCACTCCGTAAGTTTATGGGAGTGAAAGTAACGTATAAAGTCAGTATTCTTACCATTAAAATTTTGGAAAATTCCGATTACTCGTTTAATACTATAAGATACGACGGAGAAATATTGGCACAATCTCCTTGGGAAATAATTCAGTCCGCTTTTTATTTCTTTTTTTTTCATTTTAGAGAGGACTACTTAAGAAGAGCAGCCAAGGAGATTTTGAAATACCAAAGTTCCGGCATGGGAAATGACAGAAAAGAGTGAGTAGTTTACTAATCGGAATTACAGTTTTCCATATATGTCAAGGTTGGGTTTTGCCAAGCAGTTAAAAAATTTGTTGGTAACCGTCCGTCATTATCGACGCACGGAATTTTAAAATTCCCAGTGGGAACATAACTTAGAATATAAATTAATCTCCTGGGTTCCAGTCCTCGCTATCAATTTTTTTTACGAGAAATTGAGGCGTTGATGCTCGTTCTAAAGTTTAAACTACAAACATTTGCGTTAATGATATGGGAAATACAAATCTATTCCCCATCTTTGGTAGAAATGGGACGTTATAATAGCATTCCATAACGTAAACAAATCTGTCGTCTCAACGTTGAACTTCAATGTTTTGATCACTCCCGAAAGCATGGAATCTTCATTGTGATTAGATGGTGAGCCATTATCAAGAGCTGTGAATTCGAGTTTTTTCAATATCCTCCGGATTTTGATGATGGAACTCGGTCTGTTAAGGTAAGGGAGGTAGTTTTATCGTCGAAGGTTGTCGAAATAGATTCGTTACGGTTTTCCATACGGGTTTTGAGCCGAAACTTTTACAGCGGTGTGACGTGTTTGGGTCGCGCGCTCTTTACGAAGTGTAGGGTCCCGTGGCGTCTATGATTTTTCCAAATCCATCGGCCGAAACTATGACTCTTTCTAAAGACACGAAAGAGGAGGTACTGCATCTTCATCTCTGCCGACGTTTCGATGGAAGACATTACAATCGTCACCAGGGATGTTGACGCTGCGTTTTTCGGGTTTCGTGTCCATATGGCGTGTCAATCATGTCAGGCCAGTTTTGATTGGTGGAGGTATTTTTAACTTCTCCCGCCAATTTCAGAGTTGAGCTCCAGGTCCTGCTTTGGGGAAAGGAAATATGCCAAAACCAATGAACACCGGCCTGACCTGATTGACACACAATATTTACGCAACGCCTCGAAACGCGGCATCGACGGTCCTGATGACGATGATGAAGTCTATCATTGACACGTTGGCGGAAATAAAGACTGAGCTCCAAACCCTGAAGAAAACCCCAGCAGAATATACTTCAATTATTCACTGAGAGCAAATCAAATCCAATACATCTTTTCTTTAAAAGTCTTTTGCGTCGCTTACGTTAAATAGACGTGGCCAATAAATACTACGAACTCAACCAGTAATTCCGGGGAAATTTGGAACTTTTAAAATAAATATGAGTCTTAATATTTTGTCTTCTTATTTTGCTGCTGTTATTGAAAGCCGGAACATAGTTCTAGAATCTGAAATAAGACTACGAGAAAAATAGCAACAAAAAGCTCTTTTTGCCAAGCCAAGTTTTGTAATGAACTATTATTGATGCCAAAAACAATGTGATTAGCAAAATATTACATTTCTCTGGGATTAGTAGGAATCTCAAAATTTCAAAGTTTCATTAATATCTATCAAAACCACTAACCAAGAAATCTGTCATGATGACAACTCTGAATACATATTATGCGTACTTCCTGCTATAGTTTGTGCAAATCTGGTAACTTTGGAAGAAAGATGTCCTCAAAAGACAACTACTATTTAAACTCAAACCTTTTCCCCAATAGAATAGCAAAAAAGCCATCCGATAATTATCGTTACACCTCGCAACTACGTTCCAAGTCAGAAAAAAATCTTGCAAGAATGGGTTTTATTTAGCATTTAGCCGCTTAAATTTTAAAAGGAATAACTTAATCCAATGTTCATCAAAAGCATGTCGACACATATTTAAAAAAATCGTGCTGACATATCAAGGTTCTTTTTACGAACTACTGGGATACCTTTTGATTTTTTCTTCCACATAACAAGGTGCAAACGGATAATGGTGTGTAGTTTGCCCCAGTTTACAATCATATGGTCGGCATGAAGTTAACAGAAGGTATAACTATGCATTATAATTTACGGGAAGCAGTGGTATAAGATTTTTTACTCTAATTTTTGTAGAACAGATTAGCTCGTTAATCATTCATGGGGTCATTATGCGTACGTTGTGTAGGCCTTTCACCTATATTTGTCACTATCTGTGCCCGTCAAGCGTTGCAATGCCATATGTTGCGGTTTCCAAGCCATTAAAATATTCAATTGTAGAAGTTGGGCAAAGATTAAAGATTTTCGAGCTTAAAAATCCAAATTTAGGAAAATGCAAAGTGTATATGAAAAATCGAATGCAAGGGTTTAATGAAAGCAAACAAAGAGACCTCTGCACCAAATCTTTTTCTACGTCCAAATAAAATACGTAACTTTTAACACAAATTATGCCTCACTAATACAATTCTGATGCATGTGATTGAGAAACTCGTAAACGATCTGCTTCGTTGGTTGCTTGTCGTTCCTAGCTTGTTTGAGAAGCTCGCGTGTCAACACTCATTTGTTGAAATGACTCGCGCTCCACCTACTGTTCAATGGATTTTATAATCCAGAAACCTTCGCGGGCGCCCGCACAACAACTCACCAAAGTTTCATCGCAAATCTGATGAATGATACAGGAAGGCATAGAAGACGAGCAAACAAACATACATTTTTATATGTTAGATTTTGGATCGGGATAAATGAGTGGGCTTTTAAATCCACTCCTATGAAAACCAATCCACAGCGAAAACATTACCCTCTATTTCATTTAAAACCATCTCAATCAGCACATACCTCACGATAATTCATATTTTGGAAACCAATGGAAACGCTAATTTAGTTGTATTTATTTGAAACTGGAGTAGTTTGTGTATATGGTGGGGACACATCATGGACGACTTATGTATACCTTTTTACATGCAAAAATATTTTTTGAAAATACCATATCAATCAAGAATACGAGCACAAGCAACGAACTTGTGAAGGGATACAAGCTCTGATAGGGATACAGATTATGCGAACGCACCTCACATAGGACAGTAAAAGTGAATTTCCGCCTTTCCGGCATCGATCTCCAAGTATCTCCACAAAGAACGCTATCGATTAGGGATGAGCCATAAGTATTCATTCACTGGTAATCGAGTGCCTGAGTACCCGGATGAGTACATGAGTAGTCGGATGAATACCTGGCACAGTACGAAGACATTACCCTCTATTTAATGTACAACCCTTTCTATTAGCACCTTTCTCGTGTTAATTCATATTTATTTCACGATATTTTACGATAGTTCACACTTCAAGATAGACGTTCACTGGCTGTGGGAGAAGGGGGTGGGCTATGGAAAGAATTCCTGCACGGATTATGGGGTAGTGAGGGGAGGTGATTCAGGTTTACGTTTGGGACTGGCGGGTGGATGGCAAGGTTATGTGAAGGAGAGGTAAATGGGACGGGATCATAAAACCATTACAGAGTTTAAAATCAGCGAGAAAATTAAAATTACAAATTGTTCCACAAAATCCAGTTTCCCCCCCCATGTTCATTAGAATCTTAATCAGATTCAACTCAATTCTTTCTGAGCTTACAGCGGTTGGATTTATATTGTTCAAGCGTGAAACGATTATTTGATAGACAAAGTTTCCTCAATAATTTTACATTGAATATAATGATAAGTGAGTCCAGGCGACTTACAAACACCTCAAAAACTGTTCCAGCCTCATCCCAGTTTACGACATTATATCTAAGGCGTAATGGTTTCAGGTAAGTTTTGAATTGAAAGTAAAAAATATGGGAATTTCTTATCGTCATATTGATTGTTCTTAAAATTTTACTTCATTTGATGTTATTTAGGGATACATCCCAATGAATATTTCCAACTTCTGACAGTGGAGATCAACTTAGCCCCACAATATGCATAAATATTTTCCCTGCGATGATGATACTCCCATCTCTACAGAGGGCTATGAAAAATGTATTCACTCTAATAAAAGCCATTGCTTGAGGGTTGAGAGTGTGTGATGGTGCTGATGACGGAGAAAATGCCTGAACTGAATAGGTTGATTTTGGCGTCGTTTTTTCGTAATGCATCAAATATATTTGGACAAATCCTCGTCTTTCTATTTAACAACCTGGAAATCAAAAAAAAATTAACTCGTCTAAATGAAACTAATAAGCTAAATGGTACTCGGCGAAACGTGATGGAACAACATATCATATCAGTAAAAACTACACGTTGTACTGCTTACTTGTGGCATGTACCTGAAGATGACGGTAAGGTGTTGTAATGTATAAAATAACAGTGCAGTATAGTTGTTGTTGATATCAAACCCAAAAGCCCCATATTTACTTTGCAAAACAACTTCCTAGGTACTTACCTTCAACGTCACCGCACATATGTGCTATGTATTTTGTACACAGTAGTAATGGCCCAGAATCATTTGTATTTCGACCGTGAACTAATCTGCACATAAATTATAAATAACATTTGTACTAATAAGATTTGCATAACCGGATATTTTTCCAGTCATATCCGATGGATTATCCGTCTAGTTTATGAAAAATTGCCATTACTATGTGAAGCAATAATGAAAATTGTATATTATGATAAAATATTTATGGACAGATTTGTCAGATATTACAACTTCTGATATATCGTGGGGATTACACATACTGAGCATATGTGGCGCAGCATTAAAGAAAGTTTTGTTAAACGTATAATTGGAAGGTCCTCGGATGAAAAAGTCAAAGAGAGATACTACTTCGCTCTGGGTAGGCCACATCTTGAATACGCCGCGAGCATTTGGGACCATGACCATAAAGATTTTACCAAAAAAATTAATAAGATACAAAGAAAATCAGCACACTTCGTTTAAAACTGCTACGAGCGAACATGTAGTGTCTAACAAATTTTATAGTGATTAAGGTGGGAGCCCCTAGAGACTCGGAGGCCACACGCTTGGCTTAGATTGCTTGAGAAATTAAGAACTGGTGTGCTTCAGACCGACATAGAGAATATTATCATAATGGCTCACAATATCTCTAGGTCTGACAGAAACGATAAAATAAGAGAGATACACTGTTGAGCAGATAGGTACAAAGACTTCTTTCCGCGAACAATAAGGGACCACAATAGAAATTGAGCTCCAATACACTACTATAATACATGTCTACATTTCTTATCCAAAATCTTACACCTCTACACGGCTGCTGACCTAATACCCCCTGCCACACGCCCATGCGGCGGCTCGCAGGGTATTATGTAGATGTAGATAGGTAAAAAATGTCATTTTTCGAAGTGAGAAGGGTCATGCCGAATTCACCCCGAAAAATGTGCCACCCAGGGCGGGCAGCTCCCTTCGTCCACCCCCTGGGGGTGTAACTTTATTGTGCCACTGATTTACTTTCTAAAAACCTTTCTAACCTCCCCTCCTCACTTTCTTTAATCACTTCAGGGGCAGCGGCTGTGACCCACGACAGAAGGGATGGACCGACATACGGGTGAAATCTGCCGATGGTGGCGTCACCCACGTATACATTAATAACTCGGAGGAGGTAATCTATTCCATCTTCATTTGCCGTTGAAGCCTAAGATTGGCGGAACGCAGCCATCTATTCTTCCCTGTATCCTGCCAGATCCCTTACTCCCTTGCAGCCCTTTTAATGTACTTTCCTTTTTATTTGGTCTATGTATTTATGCATTGCCCATCCTCTTGGGACTTTTTAGGTCTTGGGACTTGTATTTTTCCTTCAAGAGTATTCTTCACAAATATATAGCACCTTTTCGCCCATATTACGCTCATTTGATCATTAACATTTTCTTAATATTTTGTGATACATAAATCATAAAACGTGGTTGAAACAGAATAAGAAAATCCATCAAAGTGAACAGATTGGCCCACCCCAAAAAAAACCCTGAAACCAATGAAACGGATACGCCGCATATCTACTGTCTTTTTTAGCTAACATAATACTCATCTCTATTTCTAGGTGGTAAAGGCTATGGAGATAGGAGATCGAAGAAGAGAAGACCGCCAGAGACGAAAGGAGCTGCTGGACGAGATGAGGAGAGACATCCTCGCCGAAAGGAAAAAAATCAAGCAGAAGGAGGATGACTTGAAGGAGAAGGAGGCGAACAAGGAGGCGTGGGAGAGGGAGAAGAGAGAAGCGTTGAAGAGGGAAGAGGTATTCATTGAGACGAAGTTCCAGACGGAAATGAAAGCCGTCCGGGAGGTGACCGAGGAGCGAGAGGAGAAACTTAAGGCAGAGCTCAAAGGAGAGGAGCGGGAGCTGGAGGAGAAGGCGAAGGAGGCATGGCGGGAAATCGAGAAGAGAAAGAAGGAAGTGGACGAAGAGAGGAGGAAGGAAGTGGAGAGGAGAAAGAGGGAAGATGAGGATATGAAGAAGAGACAGCAGGAGGAGGAAAGAAAGAGAAGACAGGAGGAAAAGATTAAGAAGGAGAATGAGGAGATGAAAAGGAAGGAAAAGGAGGAGAGGAAAAGAGCGAAGGAGGAAGAGAAGCGGAAGGAGGTGGAGATGAAGAAGAGGGAGGAAGAGGAGAGGCTTAAAAGTTGGGAGGAGAGCAGGAGGAAGGAGGAAGAAGAGCGTAAGAGGTGGTGGGAAGAGAGGAGGATGGAAGAGGAGAAGAAAAGGGAAGAGGAGAGGGTCCAGAGGGAGAAGATAGAGAAGGAAGAAGAGATGAAGAGGAAAAAGGCTGCGGAGGAGGAAAAGTGGAGAATGGATTGGAGGAGGTCGATTGAGGAGGAAAGAAGGAAGCAAAACCAGGCGCGGGAGGAGAAAGACAGGGCCCGCGAATTGCAGAAGAAAATTGATGAAGATACGAAAAGAAAATGTGCCAAAGAGGAGGAGGAAAGGAGACTGAATGAACAGAGGGAGCAGATAAGGCGGGATAGGGAGGCCAAGGAGAAGATCAACTCGGAGAATATGGCCAAGGAACTGCAGAACTCCCTCTCGAGGAACCAGGAGTTCTTGGAAAATTTGAAGCTTAGAGGAAAATCGGAATAAACCAGAACTTTCCCTAAGAAACTTCTTAATTGTTTGGTTTAAAATTATATGATTGCCAATGTTGCTATATCTCGCCTTTTACGAGCATTATAACCGTTTATAGCGAGAGATATTTATCTTATTATTGCCAAGTTTCAACTATAAACAACTTCGGTTTTAGGATCATGATCTAATTACCCTACAACTGTGGCAGTATTGGGTACATTATCACACTATTTACCTCGTAAGCCTCTCACATTGCCTCACTCAAAGTCATATGATGCTATAGCTATAAAATGCAATAAAATTACGGACTTTTAGATCATTTTGTACCTATTACAACGAGATCCATATATACCCTTTATCTTGATTGTCCTCATTATCAATCTTACCGACCTGTGCTTGAGGAGATAGTCAATGATAACTGAAGAATAATACAGTAAATTCAGCTTAGCCCCAGACAATCATTATTCACGGAGTTCTCTTTTCCTACTAATTGAGTTAGGGCTCCAAAATAGGCCAAAGGTGACCATCACGACCCTTAGCAATCGTTCGGTCTCAAGTGATATCAAGTTTATTGCTACTAAAATTCACATCCACCCAACTTCGGCTCGAGATTCTTGTGTTGGATACGTTATGAATGTGGCAACACCAGATGCAATATTATTTGTTATCCATTTTCCTAGTCTTATAATTACTGATATAGTTGTCTCTTAAGGAAAAATTTTAATTCAATGCTATTCGTCAAAAGCTCGAAAAATTAAAATTACGATATTAAAATTCGAGATTTCCATCGCGGCTCAATCAATACATGCCCGACTTATTCAAATTCGGGTCAATACCAGCTCAGGGTATTTCACAAGTGTGGGTAAAATTCAATTTAGCCACTCCCAACAAAAAATACTGATTGAAACTTTGGAAACTTGGCGTTCATTGGGTGGACACAAAGGGGCGTCATAACGATCTCATAAACATTTTAGTTTCCTTTCCCGCCACTAACTCAATTTTTAACCTAGTCATATATTTTTTCTACATCAAATTAAACAAAGAGAAGTGCTTGTAGGGCATATTTACATCACAATACTTCGTCGTTGCTTTTTATTTCAATCGTAAATGTTGTGCAATTTCAAAGACAGTTTCTGTCAGTGGGTTGGTGACAAGAATGCTAATAGAGAAATTTGTTAGTTTTTATGTTTCATTGTGCCATTTGTTGAAGCTAGTCAAGAGTGTTTGTCATTTTTACAGCACAATAAATTTGGTCATATTTCATAGTAACTCATAGAGGAACGAAATGAACGGTATTGGGCTATAATATTCCGAATGTCTGAACTCTGAATTCGCCATTACAGAGATAACTGGTACACACTGGAAGCTCGTCACATATTCAAATTAAAAAAATCTGTCCAGTTTTCATGTTTATTACCTTTTCATGTTAATAACCTCATCACAGAGTGACGGTCTGTCACTTTTGCTCACATATTAGGCCGGCAAAGTGTGAATTTTACCGGGGTGAGAAAGAAGAAGTACACTTGAAAATAGGGAAAGGAAGTCAAGGATGCCTCACTCAATGATGGTCGGTCCTATGTAGGCTCAGATAAGGGATTTGAATGAGGCTCGCTTGATGGGAAAGGTGGAGGCGAGTCAGAGGCAGGACAAGTAAAGGTACAGCGAAAATTGGTGGCACTCACCATCCGAAAGTCAGAGGTCACTGAGTGTTGATGAGTAGGCACAGGTACCGAAGGACTCCCGGAGGTGCATCTGGAGGAATATTCGACCGCTTCATCCCAAACGTATTTAATGTTTTTCCCTTTTTGAGTAATTCTCTTCACTTGCGAGTGTCAACAAGTTTTTCTTCGCCTGTAGGAATCGAATTGAAGGAGGAGAGACGTAATCGCAACTTTCGCAAATATTCTGGCAGACATGCACAGTGAATCCCGAGTCGCAGGGAGAGCTATTCTTTGTTCAATTCATGTCGGACAACACAAGAGGTCGGGGGGAAAGTTTCCCCCCAATCACGCTCCGCTCTGGGATTATAGCCCCTGTGGGAGAGAAACTTAACGAAAGTGTCGCCACATTAACCGTCCATCTCGGTCAACTTTCCCGGCAATTGACCGGGAAAACTCGCCGAAGCTTGCTTCAAGGTATACTTGGCAACGAGAGAGAAACTGTGAAATATTCGCAACGCCTGGAAAAATGAGAAGAGGCAAGGCAACGGCAGTCGAAAGACTTGTAAACAGCGTTCTCGACGGTTCTCTCATGAGTGCTCTCTAATTAGTTTAGAATGTGGATGACGCTTGCGGTTATGGAATAGCCCAATACGGCCTCCTGAGCTATGATGCCACTACTCGCGTCACGGAACAGGCCTTGGAATAGGGTAGTTGAGTATGAATGTACAATATGTCACTTACATTTCTCAAAGAACGATATAGGAACCAAAAACTAGCAACGAAAAACTCTACTGTCTGTTGTACATAAATATGTTGAACGTAAATATGCTGAAACAATTAATATGTTAAAAGATAACCATTAAGTGTAATATACGTGAATGTAGATGATTGTACTTTGTGGAAATTAGGCATAGTAAAAGAAGAATAACTTCGTATTTTCCACACTTTTTATTAAAATACCTATCTGTTTTCGATGTTACAACATCATCTTCAGAGGTCATGTGTTAAGTAAAGGTTTGATGGATTTATATATGTACGGGGAGGAAGTGGGGAAACGTCTGCTAGAATCGAATCACTCCTAAAATGTGAGTGGTCTGGGGGGGATAATGATCATTGGAGGAGGGGAGATTTGGTTGGTTAACAATGCGAGGGCACTACCAGAGGAAAGAGTAAAAACGGCATGGTCAAATGTAAAAAAAAAGACAGGGGGAGAGGCACAGTAAAAATGGGGGACGATTTGTCAGGAATAAAATCGGTACTACATGTTTTAAATGTTGAAACAATTTAAAAATTTTCTGAAAAATCCAGTTTATCACCCTTGTCGCAGAAATATAAAATAGATGGGGTAAAAATTAGGGGAGTGATTCGACCCTAGGAGATGTTTTGAAAAGACAGAGTTTTAGTCCTAATTTGTAAAACTTTTTCAATGTTCAGCCATTCTTATCTTAAATTTCCAGCCAATATGGCCGACATAAAAGGAATTGCACACGGGAAATCACATTTAACGGAGTACACCCATCTCCATGTTTGTCATAAGAGTCTATTATTAAATTGAAGTTTTACAGAAGTCACAGGGTTATAAAAACACAATTTAACAGGTTGACTATCATGGCGGACGCCGGTGTCCGCTGTCGTATCTTCTTCCCCTACCGTGGCCACCGGTGACCACCGGCGGTCACCGGTGTCCGCGGAGAAAATTTCGTCTTCGTGCGCAGGGTGACCGCCGTTTTCGTACCTTGGCACGTATCTATTTTCCGCAACAGCCTCATTTATCTTGTCACTCCTTTGATTTTTGGTGATTCCTTTAGAATTATTTTTTTTGCTATCATGAATAGTACTTAATTTCAAAGTCTATTTTTACGTCTGTTGCCATATTGGAGGCGGGTTCAAATTACATTGGGAAAGAATATTAATTTGTTTAAATTCATCTTTAGGAGATGTAGTATTTTTTCTGTTTAGTGTTTTACATTCTCCAGATTGTTTTAACTGCTAAACACATTAATAAAATGAAATTGAAGTCCAGGATAGCAACAAAATGTGATAGCTTTTTACTTTAGTTCAACTCAACATTGTCGCAATTATTTCGTAGGTATTTTGTGCCCTCTCCTTGCCGAAATTCATTTCTGCTTTACCTTCATCCTCAAATGCCAAGAAAGAGTAATAAATAAAATATAAACTTTGCAAATCACCACTTTTACTGCAACAATGGAAAACTCTATACAATTTTACATATGATATTTATGAAAGCAATCCAAACAAAACCGTGGTTTGTTTTGGGCAGTCATTGCAGTATGTCGTGATTTTTTTACTTAGTTTTTTTTACAATTTTCCCAGCTTGATTTTTCTCGTAGAATCATCGGCAATATTTTCGATTGATATTCGTATTTCCTTCCTCCATTTTGAATGAATGAGTGGCTATGCTTCTTTTGTCCATGGGTAATACACGACTAAGTTTGAAACTTAGCTGCTTAACAAAGGGTAACTTGCACCATCACACGGGTTTGCCGGGGAAAATGGGTTTTTTTTCTTCAATCAAACGTAATACTTTTTTTTACTATTATTTATCTTTTACCATTTCAGCTTTTGCATGAATCGTGCATTGCAGCAGCACTTCTTCATATATCTTTCAAGATAAGAGTATGTTGCCGTTGTTATAGGAAAACAATGACGGAAACGAGAGGGGTTGACTAAGATGTTTTTCTGTAGGCCAAAAAGGAATTGCGTGATTTTTCTAGTGATTCGGGCATTGCAAGTTTGATCGCGAAGCTTAAAGCAATACTTCTTTAGTTAATTTAATGCAGCGAGGACGAAACGCACCTACATCTACCTATTGTCCTGTGAGCTACCACAAGGATGATTGACAGGGGATGAGTTGTCACCAACATTCACTACAATGCTCCGTTACAAGCGAATCCACTCCTCCTGGCAGTTAATTTCAACTCAGCACTCATTGTTGTTCGTTAATTGTTTCCGGCATTTATCGCGTCGTCAATATACTCCGCACACGTAAGTCAGGATAGAAAACATGTCCAGAGAAGACTAGCAAGCTACGCGAAAGGCCGTGTCGAGATCTTTGGTGTCGAGAGTCTTGTTATTGTAACTGATCTCTTTCAACAGCATGGACGGGAATTTGCATAAGAGAGTTGATGTGTTCCAATCCGCGCCAACTTTGCCACCTTGAACAAATGTCTCCCACTTGCATCTAGCTTACATTTAAAGTTGCCGCGTGTATATGCGGAATACGAGAAGATTACATACGAACCTTACCTTCCTTTCTCTCGGAGCTACAGCTCGGGGTGAGCAAAAATATCCGGAAAATAATAGGGAAAGCTAATCGTGAATTGGAAATTGTTAAAAGAGAACTTGGAAAGTGCGACGATAAAGTTATAGATATCAGCTACTCCTCCTTTGTCATGCCCAACTTGGAATACGCTGCCAGTGTATGACAGCCGCATAAAGTGGGCTTAAGATCAGACTTTGAATGCCTGGAGATGTTCAGCAAGATACGAGAAAAGCCGTTATAATAGTTTCGTTAGTGTTACTGACCTCTTGAGTCAACTGGGAGGGGAGAAGCGTTGAGACCGCCGATTAGAACTGAATCTTTTAATAACTGGCGAAGCTAATCGTGTATTTGTATATTTTATTGGTTTACATTTATTGGGAATTTAAATTAACAAATGATCTCTCGTGAGGCAAAAATATTTGAGAATTGACTTCCAGCTAATATTATGTTGGGAATTGTTAAAAGAGTACTTGGAAATTGCGACAATAAAGTTATAGAAATCAGCTACTTCTCCATTGCTAATTCTTACTTGGAATGCGCTGCAAGTGTATGGGATCCTCATGAAATAGACTTAAAAACAGAATTAGAATGCGTGCAGAAAATATCAGCAAGACACATGAAAGGCCGTTATGATAGTCTCGTTAGTGTTACTGACCTCCTATCACAACTGGGATGGAACACGCTTTGAGACTGCCGATTAAAACTTACTCTCCTATGTTAATTCAAAACCTATTTATTTTTCACCAAGTTTTTATCATCTTACGAAATCCAACATTCCACATTAGATCAGATTATGAGGATAAAAATAGAGAAATAGACTGCAGAACGGACAGATTTATAATTTCGTTATCCCCGCGATGTATAAGAGACCATAATAACTGAAAATGTCATAGGTTCGTCGACAGATAGTGTAGCTGATTAGTTAATTTGCTCCTTTATGTCTGTTTCTAAATCTGCCACGTAGTGCTAACATCATGCTTTTTATGCTCCCTGCACGACACTTGTCTCTCGTTTACGCTTCTGTGCAGCACAGCACATAGAGGCTGTACTCAAAGTTATAACCATACTGCGTAGGAAGAAAACAGTGGTGAACCCATCTGTTCGGCTGTAATTTTTTTCTATTTCGTCACTTATGTGAATCCCATAAGGAATCCATATGTTCCACATAGACTACCATACAGAAAAGAAGAACCAGTTGGATTGAACACAGCCTGAGACGCAGTGGCTTTGTGAAGAACACAATTGAAGTTAAAATAGTAAAAGTCCTGAGAGGAAGACCCAGGAATAAGTACATGGACCGAACAATGCGGAAAGTACGTAGAAAGAGTTACCAGGAGGTAAGAGAGCCAGCATTTGATAGGGAAAGGGTGGAGGGCTGCAGTCAACCAATCTTAGGATTGAACGACCAACGATGTGAATTCCATGGACGTAGAGAGTGGGCAAGGGGTTATCCACTTACTGCCCTAAGCCCCGGATATTTTGCAACACACTGACGATGTGATCCAACAAAATTAAGTGTATTGCCACATCTCTTTTAGGTGTTTATTTGTCCCAGGTCCTTTATACTATTCCCTTGATGAGTTTTTAGCAGTTGAACGCTTTTTGCCACGCCACAAATAATCTGGCACCAAACTACCACTCTCGTCAGGATGATAACGATAGCAGACAGATAAGAGCGCGCATTATGGATATCTTACTCGGTGTTCGTCCGTTGAATTTGTGACTGGACACTATTGAGAAGCTGAGAACATAATCCTTTCTCTAATATTCGCTGCTGATAAGATATTTTTGAAATGCGTGCGCGTTTTCATTAACCGGGGCCTACCGTTTGGCACATTTTTTGCAGTTTCAAAATGCATTGAAATTGCCATGAGAAGAAAACGGCCCGGGACCGGAATCGAACCACAGACCTTTGGCTTTCCGGCCCAATGCGCAGACCAATACGCTACCCAAGCTTCCTATTCTTCAAGAAAATTTGGATTTTTTTCTCATGGCAATTTCATTTTACCGCCGTGTTCGCGGCAGTCCTGAATACTTTGTATAATTTTCAAATGCGTTATTGATTACTGTAAATATAACATTGACAGCATATTGAATGGATTGGATTGGATATTTGGGGAGGCGACCGACGGCTAAGGTCATTTGCGCCATAGGGGATAGGTAAGGGAGGAGGGGTGGATAGAAACCCGGCGTCGGCATTAGCCTGCTCTTAACGAAAGGCGCCAAGGGGACCACGGCTTAGCGTCTCATCCGACAGACAGAGTACTGTACTTGAAGTGCCCTCCACAAGACACTCAAGTAGGGATCGGGTTCCTCTGAAAGACACCCGCCTCTGCAGGGATTTGAACCTTGGCGGCCCGTGTGGTAGGCGAGTACTCTAGCCACCTCACCAATCCGATCCCCCCAACAGCATATAGTTCAATGTAATTTACAAAGAGAAGTTTCACCTCATGACCAGTATTCCGTGGTTATAGATATAAATTGGACGGACAAAATAAGAAATGATGAAGTGCACAGAAAAGTAGAAGAGGATGGGACCAAATATGGAACACCATGCAGAAAAGCAGAACCAGAAGGATCGGACACCTGCAGAGACACAATGGATTTGTGAAGAGCATAATTGAAGGGAAAATAGAGGGAAAAGACCCCAGGGCAAGATCCTGGAATAAGTTCCGGGAGCAAATAAAGAGAATAGTACATGGTAAGAGCTACCGAGAATTCATGGAACTAGAAGTAGATAGGGAAGGGTGGAGGGCTGCAGTCAATCAATCTTTGGATTGAAAGACCAGTGAACGAATGAGGTATACATTAATATTAATCTGAAAAAAATGTTGTCACTTTTGAGGTGCGTGGAAAAAAAGAATGAGAAAAGTACGAGGGAAGTTGCAGTACAAGAACATAGTCGCCACGAGCCTTAAATCCAAAGAAAGGTTTTTTTTACATATCTCCTCGCCGCTCTCCTCTGAGCTAACCTTAATGTATGTTTTAATGTGACGAATTTCTAGCATATTAACTCAGGCTGAGTTTTTTACAATGCGTGTACATAATTTAAGCTGCAAGTAACCACGAGGTCATTTTATTCTGCGGTGAAAAACCTAAAAATTGAAAAAAAAATCAAAATTATGAGAGACGAAGAAGTGTCTCAAAACTTTTAGAGGGATTAAGTTGGGAGACCCTAGAGGCTCGGAGGCTACACGCTAGGCTTAGGTTGCTTGAGAAATTCAGAACCGGTGTGTATCAGAGCGACACGGAATATTATCATGACGCCTCACTACATCTCTAGGACTGACAGAAGCGATTAAAATATGAGAGATACATATTGCCGAACAGATAGGTACAAAACTTCGTTCTTTCCGCGTACAATAAGCGATCACAATAATAACTGAGCTCCATTAAATACACTCCCATTTCACCAGTCACCATTTCACCTCCCAAAACCTTACATCTTTACACGGCTGGAGACCTAACATCCCCCGTCACACGTCCATGTAGCGGCTCGCAGGGTAGTGTGTAGACGAAGATATAGAAGTTACGGCGTTGCATCGCATTGCATGGCGGAGAAACGTGGACTCCGAGAGAGCAGGACGAGAATATGGTACAGTCATTTGAGATGTGGGTGTGGAGGATGATGGAGAAGGTGCATTCGACAGGAAGGAATACAAACGAGGATGTGCTTGACGTGGTTAGCAAGGAAAGAGCACTTCTGAAGGAGATTATTATCGTGGCTTTGGCTTGACAACGTGCGGTGTCATACAATTGAGATAAATATTATTGATATAGAAAGCGTACTGTTTTTAATAAATGTATCGTTTATGCTCTTATGGACGAGTTTCCTTATTTTCAAACAAAATCCAAATGTATTTTTTTCTAAAAAGTAGCAATAAAAGTGACAGGCGGAATTAAGGAAGCTCTTGTGCAAAGGATACGGTAAAATACATCCAAAAGAAGTGATGGACAATGGATGTTAACGATGTCGATAACCTGCGACAATATCATAAACTATAACAAAATCAATAAATGTATAAATTCCACTTTCTTGGGCGAGATGTTGAAGAACAGAATTGTAAATAATGCACAAAGGATATCGTACTGTCTACTTTATTTTTAACTCGTACTATACGTGTTTCGACTATCAGTCACCATCAGGTACAACTATGTAGCAGTACGTAGGTAGGAGACATTACGATATCCTTTGTGTATCATCAATAAATATGTATTTAGCACGAGAATTTAACCTATTTTTTTTCAGTCGAACTTCAAAATAAACTCCACCAAACGTTTTCGCTAACATTGGTACAAAATGCTGGAGAAAATGCTGCCATATGCTAGCAGCATGCTCCAAACGAGGTCTCACGGGAGAAAAATAACATTTAGGCGGTTGAAGTGACTTTCGTTCATGTATGGATTTGTATGAAACTTTCATGCGCATACTCTTCGTAATATGTATTGATGAAAGCGAAGAAAATGCATCGTGCCAGATCTTTTTTTGACAATTTAACACTATTTTAACACCTAGCCTTACGGCCCTTAACATTGTAACGCTACCAATTCTATATGTAACGCTACCAATTCTATAACTTATCCTTCCTCTTAACGGCTGCTCCACCTCATTGTAACGCTACCAATTCTATATGTAACGCTACCAATTCTATAACTTATCCTTCCTCTTAACGGCTGCTCCACCTTGATGCAAATTTCGTAACCCAAATTACCTCCTTTTAAAATAAAACACATTAATCATGCGAAAAGCACGTGCAACAACACATTTAAACACATCAAACACATGCAAATACATTTATTTTCAAGGTATGGCTCTTTTTAAATTATCATAAGCAATCAAATATTAGTTGGAATTATATTGGGCCCAATTTACAATGCAAACTTGGAGGTATTTAGGTTAACCTATAGGTTCTTATCCCATTGGTTATAAAACAAAAGGAGGCAATCAGTTACTATATGTTTTCAGGATGAGACAAAAGGTGTTCAGTGCGAGATTGAACAGAATTAAAGTTTTAAACTCTTTTCTAATGAACTGAAGGGCTATTTGGGTGTGAGGGTTCTTTTTCTATTTGAATTATTGGTTGTGTTTCCACTTATCCTCCTCGGATCTCCTGCCTCCGCGTGCGCGGCCAGTCTCGTTCCTTCCGCTGCCATCCGCCTATATTTTCTTTTCCTCTCTCGTCCTCTCCTTCACTTCCACTACAACCCAAACTACTGCCGGCATTTCCGTAGTCTTACAATGCCGTCTTCTTCCTCAGTATATCTCCGTACATCGATTTTTCTTCAGTTTCCTCTCTCTCTTATCCCTTTACGTTTGTTACCCTCTACTGTCGCTCTCTTTCTCTCCTGTCAGCCCGTATTATGAGATGTTAAATTGGTTAAAAATTGCAGAAAGACGTATGCTGCAAATGGGTGTATTTATCTTTAAATTATTAAATGTAAATATTCCATTGTATTTATATGACCAATATGTATATAATAAGGACAAAAAAAGCGAATGACTAGAAATAGTTCGAACTTAATAATACCATGCAATAGAACAACTACTTATAATAAATCATTTTATGTATCATCGTGTAAATTGTGGAATTCTCTTCCTTAGAATATAAAGACGTTGACATCAGTGTTTGCATTCAAGAGAGCTCTGAAAGAGTATTTATGTTCTAAATATTAGTATATAAAATGTAACATTTACTTATTTCTTTGTTTTATTTTTTGTAAATTGTGTAATATTAGTGGCTGTTTATACAAAGCATTGTAAGTGTTATGCCTTTAATCTTTTTATGTAATTTTTCCAGAGACAATACCAACCTCTAATATTATGTCTCCTGCATGCCATTATGTAGATATTACTTTATTACTTGACGTTGTTTGTAAATCTTATCAGCAGCTAAAAATATAAACAAATGTAAATGCCATGTACTTGTGCTCCATGGGATTATATGGTCCCAGAGTAAATAAACTTTATCTTATCTTAATTTTTTCCCAAAGCGTCCCTAGATTCCTCCTCTTTTGAATTATTTACTCTCGTATTCCCAATTACGCGTCCCTAGTTACGGCTTTTGACGCTTATTGTTCGGTTGACCTTGCGGCCATATTTATACCATTACAACATGTACTTCTAAATAATTCCGTAACGTATGTGAAAATATTCTCCTATACGCGAAAATATACGTTTTATATTGATTTAATGATTTCTCTTGCACTGTTCAATGTGCTACCAGAGGAAGACCCTGGAATAAGTTCATGGACCAAATAACGAGGTAAGTACGTGGGAAGAAATAACAGGAGGTAAGGAAACTAGAATTAGATAGGGAAAGTTAGTTTCCTTTTTTATGTTAATTATTTTGTTTTAATTTAAATAAATAAACAAAATACGTTAGAAGAAGTTACTTTAAAGGAGTGTATGCTGATTTTATGTATGAAATTTTCTACCTAGCATGCTCATTTAGACGAGAATATTGAGCATTGGCCTTTTGCTTATAAAACATGTTTTATCGTACAATATACGCAAAAACATACTTTTTATATTATTTTTGTGGCGTCCAGTGTATGTCAAGGCATCATGCCGAATAATAAACACGGATTTACACACGATTGTTGCTTGGTTTTCGGATTCTCGCCGTAAACCCAGGTCACAACAACGCTTTAATTGAAACGAAAATTAAAAAATATAATTGCGACAGGTATGGTTATTTACAATATGTAAATATATGTAACTTAAATGAATTGTGGTCCAAGAGTTTTATTTTGACTTACTTGGAAATGTACACTCAACGACTCACGACTTCCGCTCCGACCGCCATAACGAAAAGTTCACTTAATCTCTCGGGTATCTTTCGAGGAGAGCCGAATGATCTGCCGTGCGGGAGATAAGGAGGGCGCTCAAAGTCCGTCATCGGTCGCCATATTTTTTCAGAGTCAACAGTAGACCGAGTAATCTTGACTGGTGAGGACGATTCCGCCAGCAAATACCAAGACGGTTGGGATCTAGACAGGTAGGGAAGTTACATTTCATCTTGAATAGAGTGTTTTTTTTACGTTTACTCCGTAGTTCTTTCGGTGCATTATACAAGTTAGTTTCAGAAAATGATTTCATTGAATCATCGTTATGGCTAGAGTACTTGCCTCACCTCCCAAATAATTAGGAAGTCTCGTTCTTGCAGAGCCAAGACAATTCTCCCGTTTCAAAAACACTTAAGTCATCCTATATCGCCCGCATTCGATAGCTGTTGATTGGAAAATTTGGATCGATTGCGATATGTTTGTAGACCTCGTATGTCTGTGTATTTTTGTAGTTGTAAAAACAATGGAACAAAATCATTGAGGTGTATAGAGAGGGCACTACTCCATCAAAATATATCCTGACAATCGAAATAACAACCACATAGCTAATCTCTGCCCTATAATTACTTTCCTATAGATAGTACGACGGAATGAACGAATTAGTGGATACAAGGCAAGAATAAAAAACATCTGCTTGTAATTTAAGGCAGGTTACTCATCAAACATACAATGGTTACTTTGTGCTTGGGATGCGTTCATTCACTGGTAATCGATTACCCGAATGAATACCTGGGTACCCGGACGAGTACACGAGTGCTCGAATGAATACTTGGATACTCTTAGTAACACGTAAATACCCGGTTGAATGCCACGGCCAATGACGTGGTACTCCGTACTCGGCTGTGTATTCCACTTGGGTACTCGTATTTGGTGATATTCACCCAGGTACTCGAGTCTTCATCGCGGCAATCAGGTACGCAAATGAATACCTGAGATAAGTACCCAAGTATTCATCCGAGTACTTATGTACTCGTCCGGGTTCGCAGGCACTCATTCGGGTACTCGATTACCAGTGAATCAATACATTTGGCCCACCCACACTTATTCTATGCCCACCCACACACACACACTATGGATTCCACCCAATTTTACCCTAGTTTTTAGTCGGAATACGGATAATATTTTATCAAATAAAAATACAACCTAAGCAAGGAGAATACCCATTAAAGAAGTAAGTGCATTCTGATTTCTTGTAAGCTATCGATGGGAAACACGATGAAATTGCAAAATTAGTGCGTAAGCCTAAAACCGCTAAAGGAAAATGAGGGTCGACAAATATGGCGGACTGACTTTAGCGTCTAGCATTGGCCAACATAGCAAGTGCCCTCTCAATATACCTCAATACTACAAATAGTCTAACATCAGTAGTATGCCTATAACATAGAGTATACAATAGCTGGGTGAAATCGTACGACAGTTTGTTGTATCAGAGGATGTCTCAGGCGTATCTCACACAATATATGCACTTTAAAATGTCGTGGAAGGATAAAATAACTTTGTTATCTCCTTGCTTGGGAGAATTCATTGTCACGACCCGGGTTCCGAAACCTGAAGACGTCACAAAGTGTCGAACCTCGGGTCGTTACAATAAATTCTCACAAGTGGAGTTAACATGGTCAGTTTATTATTGTTCCGCAATTTTGGGTTTTCCATCCACGTTTGTTGACTTTGGCTGACAGCGGTTTTGATAGCCACCCTGCTACACCCCTCAGGTTGAAGGTGGAAAGAACCACTCCCTATAACATTTCGGATGCAAAATCATTAGATTCTAAGAAGAAATACCTGGCCGCAGATCTACTCAGGAACGGCTATAAAAATACGGTCCTGAAAAGGACCGCAAAGGTGGAGCAGAAACTGGACCGGCCGCCTGAGGAACAAGATACCAGAGATACGGAGCAATACACCCAGCCAAGGGCGCGTGAGACTAATCCCGTTTGTCGCGGGAACATCGGAGATGATCGCAAGGTTCCTAAAAAAACAAGATGTAGTCACGAGGTTCAATTGTGTGACAAAAATAAACAATATTATGCCTGTACCCAAGGGCAGTATTCCACAGGAGTTACATGAAGGTATGTACCATTGATAAATTAAAATATTATGGGTATACGCCGCGTGTTATATCGGTTTGTGGCCCGACGTTTCGTGACCACTTGGTTCGCTGGTCACTTAATCAAGGGAATGATTCCCATGAATAGGTGACCAGGAGTGGGCCACGAAACGTTGGGCCAAAAACCGATATAACACGCGACGTGTACCCGTAATATTTTAATTTATCAATCAATATTAGCCGCGAAAACTTCAATCATGGTGTGTACCATGTGCCATGCTCCTGCGGAAGATCGTACATTGGCGAAACACGCAGGTCCATGGGCTAGAGAGACTAAAAAAGCTTGTAAGGGCACCGAAAAATTAAGCAGTTCAATCTGTCTGCCATTACTGAACATGTCTGGAGTAAGCCAGGATACGGGATTAATTTGGAAGATGCAAAAATACTGGCCAAGGAGAGCCGCTATTGTCCAAGACAAATGAAGGAAGCAATGGAGATTTGAAAATTGCTGGAAAATTTCAACTGAGACAATGCCTATCCCCTCAGCAGCCCATGGAGAAGGATCATCCGCACCGAACAATCGAAGCGCAGCACCAGGACGACCAGCACTACATAAGGCGGCCAACACAGCTTCTTTCCACCTTCGACTTGAAGACGGTAGCAGGATGGCAATTGAAACCGTTGTCAGCCAAAGTCAACGAACACAGATGGAGAACCCGGCAATGCGGAACACAAATGAACAACGACGTGAAAACCTTCGCAAGAATTTTGAAGTCATTTTATTCTCCCGTGATGGAAAAAGTTGACAAGGTAAAGCCTTCAGCCGTTTCCTTTGTGCTTTGAAACGTAATCGTGTGACGGTAATGGTGCCCTCAATGTGCCGAAACCGTGGTCGGTTAATAATGAAAAAAGTGTGTTAATGATGAAGTCGTGTCTTTACTCCAAAGTGTTAACTGTTAGGTACATATTTGCGTGAGAAATACTATCAGGAAATTTCCAGAATCTAACCCTTTGGTTCATGTCACGTCTGTATTGGACGTTTTTCAGAAAAATTCAGATCCCCATTTGTTAATCATACGGGCAGATATTCAAGCGTGTTACCCCTTCCGTCGGATGACAATGTTAAACTGTCGGTCCCTCTGCATCTGTGGTGGTGCTGGTGCGTTGACTGAAGGTGGCCATATCCCAACTCTCACTGTACTAAAAAAGGACAAATATAAGTTTGCTTATCACTAAGTAATCATGATAACGAAACCGTTATTTATTCCGTCCAGAAATAGTCCCCCCATAATACTCAGACAAACTTAATTCGTTCGTTTAGGTTAGATGGTTTTAAGGGCTTTGAGCGAGCCATAATTTCCTATAAAATTTGATGAAAATAGTTTATTTTTCAAGCAACGAATATTTGTAAATTCAACTGACATCATGCGTTTACAGTGAAATTTGGAGACTATTACGACATTTAATAACTAGCTACCTCAATCTCTCACAGTCCAAAATTGTGCACAAAAATATAAACTTTAACGAGTTAATTAATATATTGTATACTTATAACTGCTGTTTTGATATTGATATTGAGAAATAATATTTTAGGGGGTTTATGTTGATATTTTTATAGGTTCAAAGAAAAGCATGAAATATGTTTTCCAAAGATATATAATTTTGCTCCCTTTTTGGAAATTTCAAGCAGTTTGTGTGTATGTAAAATGTATACATGTGTTGAGAACCTTTAATAAAAGCAACGGCTTCATTGGTAATAATGTGAAGAACCTCTTGATTACTTTTCTTAAACCTCAAAATTTCGAATTCAATGGAATGCTTTTTTATATGATAAAGAGAATCACTTGAAGAATATAATTCTCCGTCAGAAGTTGCAAATGCAGTAACGGGCCGCGCAAAGACTCGCAATCACATTATCAGGAGTAAATAAATTGCCTATCTGAAAAAATTTATAATTCCTCTAAAAACTCTAATAAATAACTGGCCCACATACTTTTTATCTCATTAGCGTAACTGTGTACATTCAGAGCTTATGGCGAACTACAGAGGATGTAATTTTCAGCGGCCTGGTAACCCGCGTCCATAAATCATGTACTCAAAAGATATAAAAAGATTAGATGAATGAATATCTACACAAACGGAATACTTTTTATATTTATTCATTTCCAAGTTAAGTACTAAAACTGACCGTTTCAAATAAATCACATACTAGAATTTTGAAAAGTCTTAACTTGTTAATGTTTAATTTCTGAATGGGCGGAACAAGGTTAATTGAATCAACTGCTAAGTATTTTATACTTCAATACACTGTACTCACTTAATAATCTGAAAATAGGTGTCATAACCCAATCAGTACAATTAGAAGCTAATATTATATCAACTATGACTAATCTATGAAACGGAATATAAAAGGGTAGAACATAATCCGAGGTCATGCTAGAGTTATAGACGGTACTACCGCGATGTTCACTCTTGAACAGAATAGTCAGCTCGTTTCTGTAACACATGATTTCAGTAACCAGAAAATACTAGAAATGTGTAAATGCAAAAGTTACAATGATGAGTCACGTAGAATGATATGCTGACTAGAAGAGTGGTTGGAGCGATTTAGATTAGTAAATCGATTTTCTCGGAACTTTGAATACTTGTTCGTATTATCTCTATCATCTCAGGCTTAACTTTGTGGAAGTTCATTTCGTAAATGAAAATGACAACTTTGTAAAATTCCACCAATTTATTTTCAGGTACGACTAGTTTCGTCGCAGCGGCAACATCTTCAGGTACGAAGGCCGCTGCGACGAAATAAGAAAAAAAAACAAAAAAGACCAAAAAAAAAGGTACCTGAAGATGTCGCCGCTGCAACGAAACTAGTCGTACCTGAAAATAAATTGGTGGAATTTTACAAAGTTGTCATTTTCATTTACTTGTTCGTATTATTAATAAGCATAGATAGAAATTGAGTAATACATGCTACGGATTTGGCTTATTAACGATTCAATGGTTTTTTACTCTCTAACTTCCTGTACTTAACATGAATTTCGATAAAACAATATAAGAAACGATTATATTTCCCTATGAACGCGAGTAATATCGTTTCGCATTAGTTATAATGGATATTTACATATATTACGCACAATTCCGAGTAAATCAAACATCTACGCATTATTTTCGGATAGACATGAAAATCCCAGATGTAGCACCAGTCATAACAATATTTTACCTTGGCGAAATTTTCTACAGATAGCTTTCGCATCGTATATATTACTACTCGCATGTTGGCCACCTACAGCCTCTTCATGATTTCAGGATGTGAGGATATGGGCTGCCATTCCTACTTGGAGTTGAAGAGGCTGGCTCAAGATCGGGCGGAACGGAGACGGGAAACGGCTGCTGCAAACCAATCTACGGATTGTTGACCAGAGGAGAAGAAAAATTTTTAAAGTGCAGTTGTATTATCATCCTGATTTGAACACGTTGTCCATGTTTGGAAAGATTGTTGGGGGGTTTTGGATATAGGCTTATGGAATGATGGGAGCAGATTTCTCGAAAAAGTCTGGGATGGAGAGCAAACGTTACTGTTGATACACTCCTCGACAAATGAAGATTCATGTTCCCAATATAATATTTGTGTTCTCAGTCGCTTTTTTCCATTCCCCAGGCCTTCGATCAATCGCTTGCTACGATTTCCCCTAGCTGAAGAGTCGCTCTATGGCCGCAGATACTCCCTGCGCATTATTCGGGCCGGGCCGCGGGCCGACTACTTCACATTCCACGGTCGATAGGCTCACTATATTTGGGTCTGGCTGGGACCATTTTTGATTTCTGAAAACGGCGATTTTTCTGAAGAAGCAATAAACAATGTAACAAGAAGACTAAAATTAATCTCCCCGTCGTATTTACATCTACTGATAATGGATTTCCTTTTCCAAATCAGAACGAAACACAGTCATATCATTTTACTGCGATACGTATATTTTTTTAGAGGTTGCTAGTTAGCCGGTTGAGCGAAATGGACTGCAAGTGAGGGCTAGGCGGACTCATAACCTGACTTGGCGGTCCGTGATTGTCTGAGCCGAACATATTTGACACATTCCGCAATTTCCTCGTTAACGACTTTCTTCATTCGTTCCACCCAGTCCTCCATCCAGCGATCTCTCTCCATTGCTCTTTCCTCTTCCGCCTTCTTTTTCTTCTGTAAGCCATTTGACATGTCCATCATCCAATCCTCCTTCGATTTTGGATACCTTGGTATATCATCTTGGTATTTAACACATTCTTTTTCGGTATCCTGGCTTTCATGATACGACCTCACCCCATCATAATCATCTATCACTACATATGAGTCATCATTTGGGCATTGCTCGCTCATATTGTGCTCAACGGAATTCTTTCCGATATCGAGTCCATTGTCATCATTCGTTGGAGACGGCGGACATTTTATGGGATTCGGACATTGATTTCGAAAACTTTGTATGTGCCCCATATCTCTTAGGTTTTTTGCAATTATGACCCCTACAAGCTTCTCCTCCACCTTTTGAGCAAACTCACGTAAATCACGGGTCAAATTATCTAAAGTGTTCTCCAAACTCCTTATCCTCTCTTCCCTCGTCCTCATGTTTTCGTCTATTATCATCGTCGTTTGTTGTGTCGAAGTTTCGACAGTCGAATATTCTTCCACTCTCGTTTCCGAATACCCCATTCTTGGAAGTGGCACTGGATTACTTTTAGCCTTTTGAACTCCGTCACTCATTCTTCTCGGTGGCTCAGCCGAGGCTAATGAAAGGCACTGATCAAGTGCCTTTTTGCTCTCGGCAGCCAAACGATCTAGCTCCCTCTCAATCCACCGTTTAGCTTCCATCCATTTCTTTTCGCGATTGGTCAATGCTTCTTCCTTCTTGTCCAACTCCTTTGTTCTTGTGAACAAATTCATCAAAGTCTCTTTTTTATATTTATTTAAATCTTTCATTTTCTGATCATAACTCTTCTTAATATTCCTTTTTTCTTCTTCTTTCTTATCTGATTGTGCCATCATGGATTTCTGCCATTCCGTCAATGCCTTCTCGTGCTCTTCCAGTTTTCTAGCACGTTCCTCGATGTGTTTTTTATTCTCATCAGAGATATTTTTATAATAGGCCTCGACCCGATGATACTTCTCAGTCCATTTCCTCGTCGCCTCGTTCATTTCTGCTTTCATTGTATCTTCTTTCGCTGCCAATTCTCTCTTCAAAATCTCCTGCCATTGAGACCTCTCGCACTTCCTCGCCTCATCCACTCTCGTCCTTAAAATTTCATCCGATTTCCTGATCAGACTGTTCCTCTCATTCTGCCAATGTTCTGCTAACTTCGTTCTCTCCTTTCCCCACTCCTGCCTTTCCAAGGTGAATTGAGTTTTCAAACTTTCCACCTTCTCCTCCAACTCCTTGTTACGCCGTTTTTCCTCCATCATCCTCGTCCTCTCCTCCACTAACTCCTTGTTCCGGCACACCATCTCCTCATTCCATTCCTTCTGAGCACTTTCAAATTCATTTCTTAACGTCACAATATCATTCCCCAGTTGTATCTTTTGCCTCGTTTCCTCCACCCTTCTCTTCCTTTCCTCCTCCAGCTCCTTGTTCCTTCTCAACCTCTCTCTTTCCCACTCATCCCTCTCACCTTGGTTATCCCTTCTCACTTCCTCCATCTGATTCTTCCACCACCTTTCCACCTCCTTTAATCGTTCCCTCCACTTCCCGTCCATCTCATCCTCCACCTTTATCACCCCCTCCCTGATTCCTTTTTCCACCTCTTCCTTTTTCCTCCTCTCCAGCTCTTCCTTGAAATTCTCCAGTTGTCCCTTGGCCTTCTTCAGCTCTGTTATCTCCTGTTCTATAGCCTCCTTAGCCTTTATCACCTCAGCCTGTTCATCTTTCATGATTCCCTCCCGGACCTTCAACTCTTCCATCTGCTTCAAATATTCCCTTTCTCCATTCCATTCCGTCTGAGCACTTAATAATTTGTTCCTCAACAGTACCGTATCCTTCTCCAACTGAATCCTACGTCTCTCTTCCTCCACCCTTCTCGTCCTTTCCTCCTCCACCTCCTTGTTCTTTCTCAACCTCTCTCTTTCCCACTCCTCCCTCTCGCCTTTGTTATCCCTTCTCGCCTCCTCCATCTGATGCTTCCACCACTGATCCACTTCCTTTATTCGCTCCCTCCACTTCCTATCCATCTCCTCCCCCACCAATACGAGCTCCTTCCTCAGACCTTCATCCACGCCTTCCTTTAGCCTTCTCTCCTGATCTTCCTTCAACATCTCCAGAGCTAACTTGGCTTTCTTCAGCTCCGCTCCCTCGCGATCCAGTACTTCCTTGGCCTTTTCCCGTATCACGGTTTCCTCTTCCAATTTTCCTTTTATTGCCTCCAGCTTCGCCATTCCCGTATTATGCCGCTCGCCCAAATTCCTCTCCCGCTCCTCCCTCAAGAGTCGTATTCTCCGCTTCATGCATTCTATTCGCCCTACCCACGTCTCTTTCGGCATTTCGGTCTCGTTCTCCGATTCCTTTCTACTCGGGTCCATCGCTTGTTCCATGTCCCTCATTACTTCCGCCGTTTCCTTCATCCTTTCGTCCAAGTTTTTCTGTAATTCCTTGATTTCCTCCTTAGCCAATTCATTTTCCCGTTTCGCCTTATTCTCTGCCTGAGTCACCTTTTCCTCGAGAATTCCCAAAGTCTCAAACATTTCCATCGTCCCCTCCTCCTTTCTTCTCACCCCTTCCTCTCTTATTCTGATGCTCTCCTCTTTCCTTTGTAACCACTCCTCTCTCGCTTTTGCGTCCTCCTCCGTCATCTCCATCCTTCTCCTCCTCATCTTATCTATTAACCGGTTTCCCGTCTCGTTTCTCTTCTCCCCCATTTCATCGATCTTCTCACACAGGCGTTCGTTTCTCTTCGTCTTCTCTTTCTCATCTTCTTCTCCATCTGACTTTCTCCGATTCTCTTCTTCTCCCTCCGCCAACTCCCTCATCTCCCTCTCCCCATTGTCATCCGCATTCTCCGTCCGCGGTGGTTGCTCGCGTCCCTCCGCTTCCCCTGAATTGTCTGCAGAGCAATGGTGAACTGTGCCCGTTCGGACTCCTCCGGTCGCCTGTCCTCCGGATCCACTCTGATTATACCTGCGCGAAAGAGGAAACTGTTTGTTAATTTAAGTGTTTTCTTTCGAGTAGAAGGTCACACATTCCATCTCAGCCCTGCCATGAGTTTACCGCACTGTTAATTTATTTAAGGGACTCTTTGTTAATGGCATTTTGTCAAATATTTGATTTCGTTCTTTAATTGACTGCTGTAGTACTTAAAGGAAGCAACACAGTTTCATTGTGTTTTAAGCGAAGGTTAACGAGGAGGACGGGAACAATTAGGCATGAATGAGTATTGAGGTATTTTAGAGAGTCATGTAAAAAGATCTCTTTGTATTGATCAGCGTTTTGATCACATAAGGAGATAAAAACCGTTGTACGATCAGCGCCGTCGTCTGGTGTTAACATTAGGACCCCCAGACTTTTATCCCTCCTGGAACGCCGTCGGCCCTCATTTCGACTACACCCAAAGGAAAGTTATTAGTTCTAATGAAAACGCAATATTATCAGACATGAAGCATTTTAGGTTCGTACTGAATTATTTCCTATGATATCCGACGCTTTTAATTGCCATTGAAGACCAAAAATATTAATATAATCTCATGAACATACTTAATTTTAATTTCAGTTCAGCATTTTCAGTAGTAAATTAAATTTGCAGTAGAAAGTTTTTAAATTTATTTTGAAGAACATATTGATAAAACTTTTCATAAGGAACTATAATTTAAAAATTTATATCTAGGCACTAAAAGTTTACATTATATAAAACTTATTCAAGTTACAAATGTACATCATGCAAAGACATTTTTTTTATCACGGACGGCTCACTCTTTGCTCAACCGAAGGAAAATATAATGTTTTGTACAGTCAACGAAATAATTATTTTAGAAGTAGAATATTCACAAACTATGATTATTCAATTTCCACATACTTTGTACGTAAAATTACCTTCACACTTCTTGATTTGGAACTTTCGTCTCTTTTTGGTGTCATTGCAGCTTTCAATATCTTACATGCTGCTTTCGGTTATTTTATTTACCATTGAAAGTGCCCTCAATTCTTTCGCCAACCTTTGTATAAATGCTTTCCGAATTATTTTAGCGCCAGACACTGCTTTGAATACAGTCCAGAATTTATGAATCCAGATGTAACATATTGAAAAATACTTGCTCAGGTCACTTTCTTGATACGGACTTAGTGGAGTGTTTTCTGGCTTCTGATTTACAACATCAACGCCGAACGGAGAACACTGGTGGAAAACAACTGTTTCTAATACTTTCTTTTTATTTGTAGCTACGGTCACAACAGAATGGAGAGTACTTGGCAGTAGTGCGTTTTTATTTTTCTTTCCTTGTGTATACAGTGAGTGAGAAGTTATCATGCTTCAAAACACGAGTGCTGCGCAATGGCTCACGCATCACCTATACTGAAGTTGTTATTTATTTCCTATTCCTATTGACAGTCCTCTTTGCCCAGAAAGAGGAGCACGAATCTCAGCCTTACTGACTGCCTGCCTATCATCTGCCCAACTTTTCACACCCCTCTCTCCTTTGTTCCTCCTCCTGTTCCCTCCTAACGTCAGAGAGCCGCGGCGGAGTGAATGTAGGCGGCAGGAGGGGGGGAAGAGGGAGGAGTGCGGGAATGAGGCATTTTGGCAACTTCAGAATGAAGAACATACATTGAGAATACTCATCCACAACATTTGTAGCAATTTATCACACTCGAGAGTGGCAATCGCCTTAATAGAACCCATCTGTATGTTGGAGTCCATTTGCCGCGTCTTGGTCGTTCTAGGTAAACCCGTAATTTATTTATGCATATTGAAACTTAGGGATCCTAAAATGTGAGACAATGTATACAAGCGAAACTAAGACAAAGTCACGAAATGAAACGGCTTAGACATTGAAACGAAAAAATAAGCTGCTATTTATCCGAGTTTAGCAGTCGAAATGACGCTTGTGGGCGTTGTAGTGTTAAAGAATTTAACTGTATTTGGAACAATTTTGATATAATCTTTGATTTTGATTGTCTGAATTGCTTGAATCTGGAGCGCACAAGAAAAGACTGACATTTTATGAATGTTTAAAAATTTATTTGAATTAGGTAAGACATAACACTATGGCGCTTATAATTCACATTGACGGACTTCTTCTATTTCTAAGATTTTATGTTTTCTTCTTAATGTGAGAAAAATAATGAACACAAATTGATATCATTAATAATCGTTGAATATATTAGCGAATATCCTACGGCAGTGAAAATATCGCGTAGCAGGTTACGAGTATACCGGACTAATTTGGTCATGTGATCGTTCATTTGCAGAAAATTAATGTCTATTAGCAGATATTGATGTACCGGGAGCTTTGCGTCTACACAGATGGGACGGTACAATTAATCTTTAAAAGTCTTGTAAGTTAAATAGAGTTTTGTAAAAGAAACTACCCACGCATATAATCCACATTTAACAGAGATGACGGTCCGGAGATGAAACCTCGGATGATGTCATACGGTTTATTGTGTTACAATTGTTGCAAAGGGCCAATGTTATGGAAAATGTTAAAGAGCTAATGATATTCTCAGAATTATGACCACTGAATTTTGTGGTTCACTTCCAATTATCACCCTCACTCATTTATTCTCGCAGCTATCATGGGAATGGGTTAAATTAGCCGCTGAAATAATGGAACGAGTATATAGACCGAATTAAGGGGAAAATATATAAGATTAACTAACAGGTGGTAATGAAATTCGTAATTGATAGGAAAGACTTGGGGCTACAGTCAAGCCATTTTAGGATTTAAACGAACAACGAATGCGGAGTACATGTCTCACTTCAATTTGATTGAACGACCTCGAGTTAGTGTGGTGCAATGTTTATCTGAATAACAGTGTCTACAGGTTTGTGTTCTAACTAAGGAAAAGAAGCAACTTTTGCTTTTTCTCGCTGTATGTCATAGAGTATTGTGATTATGCCTCCGCACGCTCCCGCACAGTATATCTACTAAGCTGTCAAAATATCTAAGGATAATTCAAATTTTTATCAAGAGAGTTTAAAAAACTTCAGTAAACGGTCGAGGACATACTTTTCATATAATACAAACAGTGCCTTCAATAAATTGAACTTTGTCCTCTGGTGGATTGCTATGGCGGGTCGCAAATCTACAAGTGTAGCATTTAAGTCAACCAACCGATAATAAAGCCGATAACCAACCAATAATCTTAGATTCATCAGGCAACTGCGGAAGCATTCGCTCCAACATCAGGAATTGCAATGTCGCACGAAATTCTACAAATAGTACTTGAGACTACGCCCTACTCTTGACGGCTATATTTATGCCGTATTGTAAAGGCTAAAGGCTTGTTCCCAATAGACTAGTAATGCAGTTCTGTACCGAGTAATTTAGTAACAAATGTGTCTGAACAATAAAAATTTAGTCGAGTGGATTGGCTAGTTATTTAGTCGAGTCGATCCATTTCTTTCTATTGTTGTGGGGCGAGTAGCGCATCCAACAACGCGTCACTGCTCACTCGCTCATCGGCTAAACAAGTCTTAACCTGTCGTTTTAGTCGAGTTCATTAGCTGCCGCAAACATGCCGTTTCGCTGGAGCGAAAAACAACTTTAATAATTGTTTTTAAATATGTAAAACATAAATGCTTGTGGAATATTAGGTCCCTACATTACATAAATAAGCGAATGAAGCAATTTTAACGCTGAATATTAAATGCGTATCTTTACGCTGAGTTTTCGACTTCATTTTCATTACCAGAAAATTCACACAACTTTTAGACATCCTCAAACTATCGAAGTATTCTTTGGGATCTTCTAATGCTAATTCCTTCAGAAGACAATTCGCAGCTCCTTGTTCGTGTCTTCTATTAATCCGTTTTCGTACCCATACCTTTCTTTTCTCTGCCACACAAATTTCTTCATTCTTCTCTTCCTAAATGGCCATTACCATAAGCCTTAACATCTTATTCACTTTAATACGTAGCAGCCCCTTCACCTTGCAAAACACGACTCACTTGTCCACTGTACTCGTCCGATGTGCGAATGATTTTTGGAGAGTCGCGAGTTAATTCAGCCACTTAAATACTCTCCACTAAACTGAATTAGTAGCCTAGTGAGAATCAGGCTTAAAACTCATCTTGCAGTGAAAATTATTTCAATGTATGATATTGAGGTTAATGAGTGTCCAAAAGCAAATGATAGTGTTCTCAATGCTAAGAATGGTACGATTTCACTTTCATAGTCCCTCGAGTGTTTCCTTGACGATTGTGCGCACGTGTTCAATAAAGACTTCCTGCTCCTCCGGATATATTCCGAGATCTCATCACTGAAATATGTATACATCTCTATCCGTTGTAACCGGTGAATTCAAGAGTGAAACAGGGAAATGAGAAGTAGGTACTTACATTTGGCACCTATTGGACTCTGTAGATGATGTGGAAATAATATCACCCTTGGAACCTTCGCTATCCATCCTGAAATGGAGGATAATACATTTAAAAAATTAGATAATGATGACCATTCATTGTTTTTTTCATTGATGGCCGACGTCTGGTTAAATTTCTCTTGCTTATTTCTCCTGAGAATCGAAAAGTATGTAAATTCTGTCTTTTGATTAAAGTTTGACCAACTAGAACTCTGGACATAGCCATTAAATTCAACCGTGATATCGCGAAATCCTTTGATAGAAGCAAACTACTTAAAAAGATACTCCGAACAGTTTAGGGTACTGATCGACAAACTATATTTGAAATACATTGTTGTATCAATACATTTGAGCGATTGAGGGTTCATTGAGACGTTTGAATACCTCTCCTGAAATGCAGCAACATTCAGGATGAAGCAGCTGAAATGATCTCATATCGCAATGTTCAAAAAGTACGGTGGTAACGCTATGAACAGTTAGTAATGTAATGTCTTATTATTTGTTGGAATTTGAACGAATGGTTGTAGACCAGTGGAATTGAACTATAGAGATGATACGATCGCCTAACTGAATGCATTCGGGATTATTAGAGTAATAGTATATACTAAGTAAGGTTTTGAATTCGATCGTACGCACAAATGTAATTACAAAAAGTACAATACCACACATAAATAAACGGGCGGCGATTTAAGCTCACCTGATATTTCAAAACTATGCTCAGTCCTTTGCGAAAATATATTTCAATCCAGGAGATCTGAGAGATTTCTACTGAACAGCGCCGATTTGAGAATTGGCGAAATGTGTTCTTATCTTCAAACGGAGATAACTTGAAACTCCGTCACGGCAGCGATAAGTTATTCTGTGGGAAGTGTATATAATATAGGGAATATTTTTCAAAATCGCAAAATTTCCACGTAGACAATTTATATTCCCTCAGAAGAGTGTCATTTGTAAGTAAATTGGTGTTATAAAGGACGTTTTCGCTTTACTTTGAAATAATTCCACATTAATTTTCCTCAGTAATTATAAACGTAGTCTTCTGGACTTTCAGTTTCTGGGTATACACGTCCACGAGAGGGTTTATTCTTCCATTTTCCGTGGTTTCAGCCAAGGTTTTTTTTTCATATTTTTGACGATATTTCGCCGGCTATTCTGCAGTCTTGCTCAGGTCCAAGCCCCAGGAAGCCTGCATCACAACATCCATAAGAGATTTATCTCGATGATAAGGCCTGTAAAGCGGGCGTTGCTTTAATAATTCACTCAATACTGCACTACACGTGAATATCTCGCCTGCTTCAGTTAACCTCACACATGCTTCGTACTCTCCCTCCAGATATTGAAGCTACTTATACTAAGAATACGACAGGTTTATATACTGATGGGACGAACTATGACATATTCCACTGCGCATTGTGTATTTTGTCGTCCGAGACTACTTTTTTGATTATCGTTGTAAGTTGGAATAGAGAACAGAAGGTTACTGACCTCTTCAGTACAGCATGTTTGAATGCGTTTGTTCCTTGCGCAGAATCCTTTTAATAATTGGACGAGTGTATTTAGCGATCCGCTCCTTCAAAAGGAATAGGCGAATGTGGCCATTCTTCCTCAGGACCTCTCCCAGATCGCACGCCTTCGCTGCCAAACTTATTGATTAAGCTGTTTTCTTATGCTCGTAAAAATACTTTTACTATCACCACGCGCAGATTACGAAGTAATACCAGTTAGCTTTGGCATATTGTTGTCGGTTAGTCAAAGGTTATAGTGTAGCATAGTAAGATTAGCGTAGTCCCAATATGCTATAGTAGTCGAGGAAGGATATCTTCGGTGAGATCTGAACTAAAAGGGTTTGAGAGGTGATTATGAGTCATTGAGTGCACATTTTTAAAACCATTTAAAGCGTGTTTATAAGATTCAGATACTGCATTTCATTTATATGTATCCGTCGATACGTACGTGGCCAACATGCGAGTAGTAATATATGCGATGCAAAGGTATCTGCAGAAAATTTCGCCAAGGTAAAATATTGTTATGACTGGTGCTACATTTGGGATTTTCATGTCTATCCGAAAATAATGCGTAGATATGTTATATTTTACTGGTTCTAGGAGAATGGCTGCGCCGGATACGCGACAGCTGGTCCGTTCCGGTGGAGTGGAGCTCACCAAAACCGGTTTGTTCACAAAATGCTGCATAGCGGGTGATTTAAATTGGAGTGTGATGTGTTGTTTGTGTGAAATTTGAAATACACTCTTATTGTCATAAAATGTATTCAGAAGTGTCACTACGTTCCAGTCTTGTTAATTATTCGGTGTTTGCGATTATTTAGCTTTATATTCACTCGGCTTACCCTCCGAAAGAATGTCCTCATGTTAGCATTGGTATCGGCAGGAGACTTACCTTGCATCCCGACGGTCAATCAACAGCTATAAGGTTATGGTGAAAGTTTGCTGAGGAAACTTATGCCATCATGAAGATATTAGTCTTGCGTAAAAGCTGAGAATAATTTCCTCTGCATGAATAAGAAACAGAACGAGAAGTCCGTATCAATGAAATGTGATGCATTAAAAATCATACATTTCTCTCTAGAAGTATTTCAAGCATTTAATATCATATTGCACTAAGTAATGTTGGTTAACTTCATTTTCATACCTTAAATTACACAAAATTAATAACCGGTCCAAAATCTAAATTATATACCTACGCTCCTCGACGTGCACTATGTTGGTATTCTGTATACTTTCCATGTTTTCTTGGTATCCGTCCACGATTCCTATAACCTTCAAATCAATGTCCCAATCCAAACCCCGAGACTATAGAGAGCTGTAGAAGTCACGATATGGCCAAGGGTACCGCTCATGTGGTCCTGGGTCTGGCCACGTTCCAAAAACTTCATTTTCTAATGTTACCAACTGTACCACGTTGTGGCCTGGCTTTTCCCGTATTATATCCTTATCACTGCGATTTAACTGAAGAAGGGAAAAACGACGATACATGCAGTCTCAAATGATGATGTCAAAGGCCTAATGTGACTTATTCCGAATAGTATGAAAACGTACATAAAGCATCTTTGAAGTGCGTTTTAAGACGTAAGATGAAAAACTTTGGGAAATGATGGTAGTTTTACAGTAATCCAGAGTTTAAGGTGGAGATATTTGCATTAGATATGATGTGTATTGCTCAAATATCTGAGCCATTAATGAAACCCATTACCAACTCATGATTTTAGAGTAATCAAGCCACTGCGGAAGCATTACTTCCTACTACAAGAATCGTAATGTAGCACGATTATCGAAAGACAGCACTTGAGACTACGCCATACTGTTGACGGCTATAATATATATCCCGTATTGTAATGGCTAACCCACATCGTGAAGTACATATGATTTCAATTTGTGTGCCTGAGGTGAATGAGGTTTAACAACAAATGAAAACTTCCTAAATGCTAAGAATGGCCAGACTGCATTTTAGTAGTCTGTCGAGAGTGTCCTAAGAATCTTCTCACCGTTCCGAAGACATCTTTTTACCCTTTTGAATAAATTCCGAGATATCGTCACTGAAATTTATTTACACCTCTATCCACTGCAATCGGTGAAGTCAAGAGTGTAGGAAAAGAAATGAGAAGTAAGTACCTAAATTTGACATTTTTTTGTCTCGGTCGGTAAAGTGGAAGGAATATTTTATTGAATCGGAAGATGGATATTAATTTTAAATCGCGAAATAGCCAAGTGGAAAATAAAATGTTCCCTTTAATGAGAGTCATGTTTGAGGAAATTGGCTTAGTAAAGTTATTTTTCGTTTTCTTTGAAACATTCTGAAATTATGTGCAATTGGTCGTTATACATATGCTTAGCCATAATTACTCTCCTCTCTAAGATGGATACAACCATAAGAGTTACATCGTCGGTACTAGACACTTAGAGCTCACTCTGTCCTATCTTCGAATACTTATTTCGCTTTAGTTAACCTCCTACACTATTTGCACGCGTCCTCCTGATATTAAGACGTCTTATGTCACTCAGATAATTAAAAATGAGGAGGATAATTCTCCAAATTTACCAAAACCTAGAAGCAATCCTTAGTGCAAACGGAATAAATGCAAGGATCTCTCGAGGTGTTAGGCAAGGATGCAATCTATCCCTAATACTGTTCAATTTATACATAGAACGGGCAATGAAGGAATTTACAGAAACAAATAAGAGTGGATTAAAGTGAATGGTAACCTCTACACAACCATCAGATTTGCGGACGACAGCACTTTTAGCGAATAGTGACTTTGACTACAGGAAGCATCACACGAAATTAACCAAATTTTTATAAACAATTGGGACATGAAAATAAACAAAAAGAAAACTAAAATAAAAACTGCACTTGAGATGGACTAGGGGAAGCTGAGGTATATCCAAATGGAGAAAATCTAGTGCAAGTTACTACTTTAAAATATCTGGGTAGCTGTCTCACATCTGATGGTAAATTCACAGCGGATGTGATAAGTAGGGTAGCACAAGCAAAACAAGCATTTAAAAAAAAGAAAACTCTTTTGACATGAAAAAATGTTTCTCTGTCGACTCGGAAAGAATGTGATAAAACGTATGTTTGGAGGGTGTGCACCTATGGCTCAGAAACTTGTACTCTGAGGAAAGAGGAGAGGCAAAAGCTGGGGTCCTTTGAAATGTGGTGCTGGAGAAGACTTTTAAAAATATCTTGGACAGAGAGGATTACCAACCTGGAATTATTACAAAGGATTGGGGAAGGACAAACGTTTGTTGATTCTATTTGTAAAAAAAGAAACAATGATTGGACACCTTCTACGTCACTCAGAGTGGATGACTACTTTAATGGAAGGAGTGGTAGAGGGCCGTGCTGGAAGAGGTAGACCAAGAAAAGAATACCTGGAAGAGACCATAGAGGGGAGAAGATACAGGGACATAAAGAGACTGGCTTTGGAAAGAAGGAATTTGAATGCCCACCAACCTTAGGGTTGAGGAAAAGAAGAAGATATCACTCGGCCGACCTTATAAAGCGTCCGGGACACATCGTGTCTCATGTTATCCACGGGTACTTTACGACTTTTCTTAGTAAGTCGGGATAGAAAAAGACACAGCTCATTGGCAGTCACAGCATTCAGACTACATACCTTACAATTAAACTAAACAGAATATTTGACTAAAAAGAACTTGGGAACCCTCAAAGAACCGAGCACCGAAAGTGGACACGTAGCACTAATTGGTCGGCATTGAATACAATTCAAACAGGTTTATATGCATCTCACTCCGGTTATTTTAGGATGTTAATATATTTGTGTTCTCTGATATGGAGAGGGCTAATTTAAATATTTACTCTATAAGAACCGTTTTAGTGTATCGATAAATTTCTGATATATCAGGGTGAATGTTCTACTCTCTATATGTCATAAGACCGAGACGGAGAAAATGCGTCTTATAGGAAAATGTCTGAATTGCGAAAATTGCAAAACTTATACAGTTTTCATGTGAGTTGTTTTCTTTCTTGGCTTTTGTAGATTATATCTTGGGTAGAAACTCAAAGATAATTATTTACAAGTTTCAAATTAAATTTACGTCAAATATTGCCCCTGTAAACTACATTCCACAATTGTTCACTTTTACGGAGACAAACGTGACGTTACATGAAAGATTGCCCTAGAGACTTTTTTCGATCCTAAATAAAAGCAATGTCTTCAACATGAGATGTGGAAAGCACCATATAACGCTCTTTTCGTCATGAATGAAGAATTTTAGACTTCATTCATACAGTTAAAAAGACTCACATTGGGAATATATCATTCAGAAGTTGAAAATACTTTCAATACTCTCCCAATTCTTAACTATTTTTCTTAAAATAGGACCCTTCAAATTGAATGTAATTATTATTAAAAAGCCGGTTATTTATTTGGATGCTCAATGGGAGTGGGGACCGGTCGCCGAACGGGGAAAACAGGAGAATTTCTCAGTACATCACTTCACCTACTTCATAGGTCACGAGCCGCCGCTGTTATTTAGAAGTTGAACATACTTTCAATGGTAACCCGCAGCATATTGGTAATGCTTACATATGCAGGATTCACCTGTTCAAAATAATAAATAATCTAAAAGTATTTCAGTTTAAAAATTCAAAAGAACAACATTGAGGTAATGCCGCAGAGTACAAATGAAAATGAATACCTTATTTTTACGTTGTTTTGGGTGCCTTGAAGTAAATGGCTGGCTTATCCTTAACATCCCATCTTATTAATTTTTCATTTGTCCACTATGTGATCAGATTGTATCTTAATTCATGGTTGGATTTCGTGATTTCGCAATTTGAGGGTTTGCCTAATGTCATTTTTTTTTAATCTTAGAGGTTAACGGGCGGTGTTTGTGAGTGGAAAAGAATCTTGAAAGGGACTTTTATGATTAGTGACTAGGTGAAACGTCCTCTGTAGACCATCAGAAGTCTAGTTTTGGATTAAGAGGAGTCGATGATGGATGCTGGGTTTTTAATGATCATATGATCATGATAAGAGTAGACGATGTTAAGTAACCGAGAAATGAGAAGGAATAGAATTGGTTTTATCGTCGGGATAAAGGGAGACAGAAGGTTTTTTGAGGATGACAAATAAATTGTGACGTATTTAGAGAGGAGGTCCACCTTTAAAAACTAGAGAAATTCCACTTTCTTCCATTTAATCCTACATAAGCTGGAATCAGATTTCACTGATATCAGTAGTTTATCGCCGATAAGGGGGGGGGGGCAATTGGGTAAGGCAATTGCAGAAGCTTGGAGTTTGAATTCACCGAGGAAAAGAGGTGCATATAAAACATCGAAGGTTTTGGGTTTCGGATTGTGTGCTTAGCAGATGCCAGAGACGTGGAAATTCCACTATGAGGATGTTTGAAATGATCTAAGGCGATGACCACTTTGTGGTTACTTGAGATGTATAGCACTGATACTTTTAGACCATTTTTAAAAACTCTTAACTTTGTTAGTTATTCTCGACCACATGGATGATACAACTTTCAATCTGGTGTTTTTGTTAAAAGTATAGAAACGGAATTCCATAGCAACGTTTTGATAGTTTTAACAGGTCTGCATGAAAGAAGAACGACGAAACTTCGCGTAAATATTTCTCATTTTTTGTAGCAATGCAGCCCTGATGATGATAATGAAGTTAATGGAAATCACATAAAGTCGCACAAAATAGCATTACTGCTGGTGGGATTAAGTTGGGAGCAGATAGAGATTCGGAAGCTACACGCCGAGCTTAGTGGATTTGGGATGGGAATCGCTTTCACAGCGTAGCTTCAATTATAGGCTTAACCTCCTAACTAAATTTCAGGAAAAACATTTCTCTGACGACTTGAAAAAACATACTATTTTTTACCATTACCCTTAAAATTAAATTGGTTATTTATTTGGATTTGGATATCAAATAAATTGTTACGTATTTAGACAGGAGGTCCACCATTAAAAACTAGAGAAATTCCACTTTCTTCCATTTAATCCTACATAAGCTGGAATCAGATTTCACTGATACCAGTAGTTTATCGCCGATAGGGGGTGGGGGGGGGAATTTTTTATTTCTCTCTGATATTTTTTATGTTGTGTGGTAAATATTAAGTAGAGTTCGCTATGTATTTCCGATAAACGCGAGGCAGGAGTCCAACAATATTCGAGGCAATATTACTGTTAAACAGAACTATAAAGAATACTGTTACGTACCACTGTTCAAAAGTGTGCGAGTATCAACACCAAATAATGTATTCAGCGTCCTGATAACCCTTACTCAGCTAAAATGATCTAATCTGCCTAGTACCCTAGTACTACGCAGGTTAGATCATTTTTTTCCGCTTACCATTCGGGACCACAACAGCTGTGATCGTCGTCATGAATAGTGTGAATAGTGACATTAGCTAGACCGTAGATCTCTCTCTTTATATTCACAACGTTTTTATTTATGCATGATGTAAATATTGATGTTCTTATTTATGCATGATATTTTAAACATATAGTAGTAGTCTTTGTGTCCTTTGCATGTTGGAACGATTGACGATAGAATGTTTCTTGGTTAGTGGATTATTTATTGGCGCGTTGCATGTGTGTCACGCTGGTTTCAATGTCGTTTCGGTGTTCTACAGTGTAATTTATGCATGCCTGGTGTGAAAGCACCCCATCCACACACCCTTTGGGTGGCTTTCAGGGTATGACGTATTTGTCGATGTAGTCTACTTGAAAAAAAAACAATCAGGCGAGTTTTAATGTGACGTGGAGAATAATGTAGTATTCGCACACTTTATGGAAACAACGGAAAATACTACTATAGTGCAAAAAACTCTAAAAACAACATTTGAGAGTTGTTCATGTCCTAAATTTTTAATAATAAGCTATTAAAAATCGTAATTTAGGCCTTGCGCTTCAACGGACTGCGGCCATATTGCCTCTGCCGTAACGTCATCCCCCTTACTCAGCAGTCGCTATTGGGTTTGTTTCCGTTTGCACTCTGATATTTTCTGTGTTTGGTGGTAAATATTAGGTAGAATTCGCTATGTATTTCCGATAAACACGAGGCATGAGTCCAACAATATTCGAGGCAATATTACTGTTAAACAGAACTATAAAGAATACTGTTACGTGCCAATGTTCAAAAGTGCGCGAGATCAACACCAAATAATGTATTCAGCGTCCCGAATAATCCTACTGTACTGAAGAATATGCTCATTGATGCTCGGCGAGACTATATGAAGATGCCTTTAGCTGCAAAAACCCATTCACGATGATGTGCCGACCAATTCAATGTAAATAAGTGGAAGATTATAAACCACTCGAAGGTAAACAATCAAGCCTGTGCAATTTTTCTTGCGTATTGCGATTTATTATGTACTGCTGGTAAAACTATATTATGTATTTCTGAGGTGTATTCCACCGTAATTGGAACCGCTATTCAGTGTGAACATTCTAGTTGTAGAAATAGCGAGTAAATGTGAGCCGGTGTGTTATAATATGTAATTTTCGGACTCACACGACCGCATTAGCAGTTTCAATGATTAGTATTGAAATATAGATATACTGTATTCATTTATTTCGACTCTTTCAAGTTAGAAGAGGATAATGAAAATGACATACATTGGAAAATGATAGAAGGGCCTATGAGAAAAAAATGTGTTACTCCAAATAATATAAATGTCAATCTAAGAATAGTTCTGTCTCTTATGACTGACCCATGGTGGGGAAGAGAGAAATTTTTGAAATTCTCCAGGACTCTGCCAATTCTCGAGAGTCGGCCATGGATCAGATCGTCTCTAAGGACTGTGACATTGTATGCATTACGTCAGACCTGAAATTATTGCGATGTTTGGAACCTTAAATTAAACCCGGACAAATGCAGTGTGATGGGTATCTCCCTAAAGAAGGCCCCTCTAGAATTTAATCATACTGTGACTAATCACCCGCTGAAACGTGTTTCAACATTTAAGGACCTTGGTATACTTACTGACAATAAATTGAACTTTTTTCCAAAAATACAAACATTCAAGTCCAAAGCAATGTCCCTCTTACGCCTCCTCTATCGTTTTACCGAAAATAAGGAGCCCCGAGCACTTAGAACTTTCTTCTCTTCCATTATTCTTCCAATTCTTACCTATTCCTTCCCCATCTGGTCTATCTGTTCTCAAACTAATCTTTCATCCCTGGACTGTGTTTGCAACTTATTTGCTAAAATAGTTAACAATAGATTACCACAGTGTCGTAATATGTCCACAGAGGCAATTCTATCCTATCGTTCCATCCCTAATCTCCCCACTCATAGACTCACAGCAGACTTAAAATGTATTAATACTATTCTTAATTCCACCATCGACCGCCCTGAATTGCTCTCCTTTATCAATTTCAAAGTTCCATCCCGCCCCACCCGTTCTCACCCTTTACTCCACATGCTCATTCCCAGACTTCTAAACGTTCTCTTTTCTTCCGCCTCTCCTCTTTTGAATTCCCTCCCTTCCCACATCGATCCTTTTGCACTTTCATGTAAATGCTTTATAAGCCTCTCTCTTTCGTATCTTTCACCTAATTAGTTATTCCCTTATTTTTCTTTGGTTTTATATATATGTTTCCAAAAATTCTGCTTGTAACCTGTTGTTAAGTTTGCTTGTATATGTCTTTAAGTGTGTGTATTGTTACATGGCCATTATAAAATGACATTACAGCTGTATGTGGTTTTCATTCTTTAAATAAATTAATCAATAAAGAAAACGAAGAAAAGAGGGAAGGTACCTCGTCACCAAACCTACCAGTGAATGGAATGTCTCCTTTAAACTGTGAAATGATATAATTTAGTGTGAATTTCATGTTAGTTGCATTTAATAGATACAATAAAATTAATAGCTGCTAAGGAGATATTTTTGCCGGGCTATATTTTCACCTCGCTGCTCGGAGCTCACGAAGAGTTAGTTTCGCTTCATAAAATCTCCCACCATCGATCCATCCACCGCTGACAGGTTGTTGAGTGACACCTTGGAATATCCTACCTCCCTTTTAATGAGAATTGGTCCTGAAATGAAATAATCCCCCTAGATTTCAAAGAAATGATGTCTAGTTGTCACTCTTGTCACGACTAAATCTTGAACTCGAGCCGGGCAAGTAAGGGAGATGACCTCAGAGACCTATAGCGTACCAGCGCTCGTTTTCCCTTGCTGGATATGTGTGTCTAGAGGTGATTTGCTAATGAACAAATGCCTAACTAAATTATTACGGTAAAAGCGTTTACTGATAGAATGTTTTGCTAGTATTACCACTAATTATTACTCATAATAGTTTTTGTTCATATGCCAGTTTAAGGCAGCGATTAACTTTGTTTCATTCATAAACATTTGGAAAGAGGATGTTTATTCGGCGTGAAAACATGATGTGCAGTAGTTGACGATCTCATGCTAACGTACCACATTGATTTAAATTTTTTAATTGAATAATGTATTTTGAAAATGAATCAATTGTCAGTTGCAGATACAATTCGAGCTGGATTTTGTATGTATCTCTCTTGATTAATTTCTGTAGGTTAAATAATATAAACGTGATAGTAATTAAAAAGCCAATCATTACGTTAATCAATTGAACTCAAATCAATGTGAACTCGGACCGCTCTAAACATTGAAAACCAGCCAACTCGGACAGCCTGGTTTACCAATGCAAAATTGATTGAAATATCGATTTGAATCGGTCCATGTCAATTTGAAATAACGGACTCGCAGAGATAGCGGGTAGAGTAAGCCCACTTCTCATATCGAGCCCATTATCCCGTTGCGTTTGCCATACCAAGCTCAACCGGCCAAATTGATCTGAGGTCGATTGGTAAACGTAGTGAATGAGGATGCTTTCGATTTGCGGCTATAGCCGGCGATATACAGCGATTGCCACACCACGGTGCTTTTGATTTAGCGGAATAGCCGTCTATCGCCGGCTATCGGTGGCTCTCCGCTATGAGGAGAGCCCTAACAAAGCAAGATCGAATTGCGCCACTTCCGTCTATCGCCGGCGATCGCCGTTCTAAATCGAAAGCACTTAGAGAGAATTTAGTCGTAGGAAAAAGTTGTTCACCTTTTTCCTGAACTTTGGATTACTCTTCCCTGAGATATAGATTGCTGGACATAAGGTAACTCTTCTTTACACAGACTGTGCTGAATTCTTCAATCGATTACTCCGCAATGGGAATAAATTTGGGCAATCACTCCCTTTGTAGAGAGATGCATCAATTCAAAGCTAGATTTAAGAGAAAGGGTGAATCAAATGCCGTCATAAGCATGGAAAACGTGTAGAGAGTCCAAGGAGAGTACAAATCTGTCGCTAATCTCGGACAAGGAGTCAAAAGAAAATAGAGGGACTCAACCAATTTATTTTGGACGATAACTCAATAATGCAACTCATTTGTACTGTTTTACAAAAAATATTTCGGAGTCCATGTAAATCTAATCAATATGGACATCAAAGTTGAAATCATTTAAACCAGAATCATATCAATTTTGAACATATTCCATCTGCAGAGCCATTAGTTGTGCAAATCTTTTAATGCCAATTAACTACATGACCGCTGGACGCCACTAGTTTAGCTATTTGGGTACCGAAAAGAGCACCCCTCAATTGTTTACTTTTTCGTCACAAAGTAAATGGCCAAGGAAATAAGAATAAAAGAGGGTGAGCCAATGTTGCACAAGGGATATGATTCCTGTTATACACCTTTTCGGATCTTTTACATCGTTTCATAATAAAGTGTAAAATTATTTTTCGACTCTTGAGAAAAATTCATTCCTCCATGCGATTCTCTTCCTAACACATCATTTTGATAGAAGTTTTTGGTTTCAGAGTAAGGAGAAAAGGTTGGACATACGTAAATGTGTCATATTTATTACATCCATAAGTTTCTGCATTTATTACAATTTGTAACAAGTACATCTGGTAACACTCAAACTGAAATTGCTTATCCCAAAAAAACGTTAAAATGTGGAAAATAGTTCACCTCCGAGCATATTGAACATGGATGAACACAAGGACATGTTAATTACCTTCAAGTTTCCTTCAAATTTGTCATATCTAAAGATGAAGGGAAACTTCTGCATAAGCATTGATTTGTTGAAACTAAAAAATTTCCCTTCGCCTCGATAAAAGTGTGTTTCTAAAGGCCAGATATTATAACACCAGTTAAACAAGTTCATCGTACAAATGACCTCTTTAAGGAATACTTTATTTCTATGAATTAATATAATTCTGAAATAAGGAGTCCATTTAGTTGAAATATAACACTACTTGGATTTTGAATCCGTCATTGCACCATCTCGCCTCTCATCATCATATAATCATCAAAAACGGCAATTTTCCCAAACTCGAGAAGCATTGATCATAAAATACTACAACCTATGTCTTTACAATTCCATGTCTTCTGCATGTTATTCCCCGACAACTCAGAACTCTAACCACAAGCTCCAATTCTTATTTGACTCCGCAAGCATAACTACACCCGTGCCATACTGACTCCTCATGAGAGTGTCAAACTGTAATACATCACATCATTCCCCGGCTACACCCTGTTCAAATGGTGTTTTCGTCGACGGCCTCCTCATTACAGTCGATCGAGATATTTTCGCCGCGAACGGAAAACAAGAGTGATGGAAATTGATTCCTAGACGATGAACTATCGCTTTTCCCTTTAAGAGTCCAAAGCCTCTTCCTCATCCTTTTTAATCTCATCAACGTCACATCGTCGCTTCGTCTTCAGCTTCTTCGACTTTTTTCCAATCAATTCAGGTTTAAATTCCTTCCATGGGGGCAGTCTTGGGAGCAGTCCCTGGCTATACTATGTGGAAATCCTTCACGATGAAGGAAAGTTAACTCCATAAATTACACAATATGTAATCTATCATGGTTTCAATGTTGTAATGACCACCTGATCGGCTGGTGATAATTACAATACAGTGGTAGAACGATTCTAGTCAAAATATACACTAACCCTACGGAAACTGTATTAATACAAACATATATTCCCACATCAAGTCAAGAAGAAGAACAGTTAGAAGGGAATATATCAGGAACTGGCCCACTACATGAAAAGATTCAACGGTGATGTTAACTTGTGTATAATGGGTGGTTGGATGCTGTCTTAGGGGAGGGAACCATTGGTGAAGTGGTAGGCCCTCATGGACTTGGTAAAAGAAATGAACGCGGAGATCGACTTGTGTAGTTTTGCAACAGAAACCAGCTTGCAGCTAACTAACACATGGTTCCGACACCATTATAGACGGCGATACACATGGTGAGCACCTGGCGATAACAAACGATACCAAATAGACTTCATTCTTGTCCAAAGTAGGTTGAAGAATCAAATTAAAAACTGCAGAGCATATACAGTGCCCTGAAATACTGCAGAGCCCAGATACAGATTCTGACCACAATTTCGTCGTGAATGAATGCCAACTCAAGTTTAAGAAACTGGAAAAGATAAAGAATTCCGTAAAATGAAACTTAGAAAAACTAAAACTAGAAAACATTAGATATCTATTCGCAGTCAAAACGGACGATGAAGTGGATATTGAGGAAGATATGGTTTTTGAAAAAAAGTGGAGCAACATCAAAACGGATATGTGCAAAGCTGCAGAAGAGATCCATGGAAAACAAAAAGTTATGAAGCATAATGAGTGGGTGACTGATAAATTGGTAGCATTGGTCGAGCAAAGAAGGAAAGTAAAAAGTGACACGACTGAAGAGGGTATCAAATACTTAGGAATGCAATAAATAGGAGAGCAATAAATAGAAATATTTGGAATAACTTAATGGGGAAGATGAAGAAGCAGTAGCAAATGTCACTATTGAAGACGAAGCCATTATAAACAATCATTAAATTGGCGACGGAATATTCGTGAGGAATTTGAATACACAATTCAGCATCTGAGGATGAGATGAATAACATTTTATACCAGTTGGTGTGTACCATGTATGATACAAGGAAGCTACCTGAAGGTTTTAAAAAGTATGTTGTCGTACCAATACCTAAATAACTACAGCAAACTATTGTTCATTATTGGCCTAAGAAAGCAATAGTATTATGAAGTTTTTCATAATTATTGATACATGTGGGCATTGTAGTTAATAAATGCTGCAACGATATAAGTGTGTATTATCCGTAAGTTATCATATGGAATCCGATGGAAGACAGTATTCCCAAGTACACTACCGGGAATATTCGCTTAAATATGGCCATATAGCATATTAGGATACCTATATAATATTGATTTCTATTTTACTTCCCTCACATGATTTCAGTTCAACCATTTAATGCATAAGAGTGAGAAAACTTAATTAAGAATGAAGATAGTATCAAAACCGTTGTTAAATACGCCAACGTATGATATAATAGTTGCATTGTGACTCTTCACTTAGTCGGATTATTACAAATATGGTAGATAAATACCCTTTAATAGCCTTAAGCACTCCGAAATCGATATTTACTTATGTCATATTTGCCATCAGCTAATGAAAATGTTGACGTTTCGACGCCATAGTGGGTGGTGATGGGATAGGACCGGCTATCCAATCGGTGATACTTAATCACCCCGTTTAGGGTGAAGAACATAACCTCGTCGGCTTACAGAATCGGAAAGGCGGTGATGGGTGATGTGACAGCACCGGTGGTCGCTCATTACCGGCGATACGAGTTACAGAATACGACCCCTGGATAGGCCATGCTCTAAGACATGAGGGATTTTTAGGAACCGTTATATAGGGCTCAGTTCTGGGTAGAAATGCGAGAGGTAGACCCAGGAAGAAATATGTCGAAGAGGTTTTAGAGGAGATGGGCTGCCATTCCTACTTGGAGTTGAAGAGGCTGGCTCAAGATCGGGCGGAACGGAGACGGGAAACGGCTGCTGCAAACCAATCTACGCTTTGTTGACCAGAGAAGAAGAAGAATTTTTAAAGTGCAGTTTTATAATCATCCTGATTGGATCACGTTATCCATGATTAGAAAGATTGTTGGGTGGTTTTGCATATAGGTTTATGGAACGAAGGGAGGGGATTTTTCGAAAAAGTCTGGGATAGACTGCAAACGTAACTGTTGACACACTCCTCGACAAATGAAGATTCATGTTCCCAATGTAATATCTGTATTCTCAGTCGCTGTTTTCCATTCCCCTGTCCTTCGATCAATCGCTTGCTACGATTTCCCCTAGCTGGAGAGTCGCGCTATGGCTGCAGATACTCACTGCGCATCATTAGGGCCGGGCTGCGGACCGAAAACTTCACGTTCCACGGTCGATAGGCTTACTATATTTGGGTCTGGCTGGGACCATTTTAGATTTCTGGAAACGGCGGTTTTACTTAAGAGGCAATAAACAATGTAACAAGAAGACTAAACTTAATCTCCCCGTCGTATTTACATCTCTTGATAATGGATTTCCTTTTCCAAATCAGAACGAAACACTGACATATCATTTTACTGCGATACGTACATTTTTTTACAGGTTGTTAGCTAGCCGGTTGTGCAAAATGGACTGCAAGGGTGAGCTAGGGGGACTCGTAAACTGTCTTGGCGGTCCGTGATTGCCTGAGCCGAATATTTTTGGCACAATCCGCCCTTTTAATCCTTAACCACTTTCTTCATTCGTTCCATCCAATCCTCCATCCAGCGATCTCTCTCCATTGCTCTTTCCTCCTCCGCCTTCTTTTCTTCTGTAAGCCATTTTACATGAATATCATCCAATCCTGCGTCGATTTTGTATACCTTGATAAATCATCTTGGTATTTAACACATTGTTTTTCGGTATCCTGGCTTTCATGATCCGACCTAACCCCATCATAATCATCTATTTCTACATATGAGTCATCATTTGGGCACTGTTCGCTCATATTTTGCTCAACGGACTTCTTTCCCAATCCGATTCCATTGTCATCATTCCTAGGAGACGGCGGACATTTTATGGGATTCGGACATTGATTTGGAAAACTCCGTATGTGCCCCTCATCTGTTCGTTTTTTTGAAATTATGACCCCTACAAGCTTCTCCTCCACCTTTTGAGCAAACTCACGTAAATCACGGGTCAATGTCTCTAAAATGTTCTCCATACTCTTTATTCTCTCCTCCCTCTTCTTCAAGTTTTCGTCTATTATCATCGTCGGTTGTTCTTTCGAAGTTTCGACTGTCGTATATTTTTCCTCTCTCGTTCCCGGAAATCCCTTTCTTGGATGTGGCACTGGATTCCTTTTTGCCTTTTGAACTCCGTCACTCATTCTTCTCGGTGGCTCAGCCGAGACTAATGAAAGGCACTGATCAAGTGCCTTTTTGCTCTCGGCAGCCAACCGATCTAGCTCCCTCTCGATCCACCGTTTAGCTTCCATCCATTTCTTTTCGCGATGGGTCAATGCTTCTTCCTTTTTGTCCAACTCCTCTGTTCTCGTATTAAAATTCATCAAAGCAAATTTCTCAAATTCATCCAAATCTTTCATTTTTTTATCATAACTCTCCCTAATATTCCTATTTTCTTCTTCTTTCTTTTCTGATTGTGCCATCATGGATTTCTGCCACTCCGTCAATGCCTTCTCGTGCTCTTCCAGTTTTCTAGCACGTTCGTCGTGTTTTTCATTCTCATCAGAGATATTTTTATAATAGGCCTCGACCCGATGATACTTCTCAGTCCATTTCCTCGTCGCCTCGTTCATTTCTGCTTTCATTGTATCTTCTTTCGCTGCCAATTCTCTCTTCAAAATCTCCTGCCATTGAGACCTCTCGCACTTCCTCGCCTCATCCACTCTCTCCCTTAAAATAAATTCCGATTCCCTGATCAGACTGTTCCTCTCATTCTGCCAATGTTCTGCTAACTTCGTTCTCTCCTTTCCCCACTCCTCCGTTTCCAAGGCGAACTGAGTTTTCCAACTTTCCACCCTCTCCTCCAACTCCTTGTTACGCCGTTTTTCCTCCATCATCCTCGTCCTCTCCTCCACCAACTCCTTGTTCCGGCACACCATCTCCTCATTCCATTCCTTCTGAGCACTTTCAAATTCGTTCCTCAACGTCACAGTATCCTTCTCCGACTGTATCCTACGTCTCTCTTCCTCCACCCTTCTCTTCCTTTCCTCCTGCAGCTCCTTGGTCCTCCTCAACCTCTCTCTTTCCCACTCATCCCTCTCACCTTGGTTATCCCTCCTCACTTCCTCCATCTGATTCTTCCACCACCTTTCCACCTCCTTTAATCGCTCCCTCCACTTCCCGTCCATCTCATCCTCCACCTTTATCACCCCCTCCCTGATTCCTTCTTCCACCTCTTCCTTTTTCCTCCTCTCCAGCTCTTCCTTGAAATTCTCCAGTTGTCCCTTGGCCTTCTTCAGCTCTGCTATGTCCTGTTCTATAGCCTCCTTAGCCTTTTTCACTTCAGCCTTTTCTTCTTTCACGATTCCCTCCCGAACCCTCAACTCTTCCATCTGCTTTAAATATTCCACACTCTTCCTCTCTTCTTCCTTTCTCGTCTCCCTCTCTCTCCTCAATTCCCTCTCCGTCAAATCCCTCTTCTTCTTCTCCCAATGTGCTTTGGCCGCCTCTTCCTTTCTCTTCGCCTCGTCCTCTATCCTCTTCCTCCTCTCTTGCATCCTAATGGCCTCATCCCTCAGCTCCTCCTCCTTCTTCCTCATCTCTCTCTCCTTCCTCTTCAGCTCTTCCTCTTTCCTCTTCATCTCCTCCTCTCTCCTTTTTCCCTCCTCCGCCTTTATCGCCAACTCCATCATCTTCCTGCGTTCCTCTTCCATCCGTTCCCTCTCCTTCTTTGCCCTCTCCTCCACTCGCCTTCTCTCTTCTTCCTCGCGTCTCTTCCACTTCTCACGCCTCTCCGCATCCTCCCTCTCCTCTTTCTTCCTCTCCTCTTCCCTCTCCTTTATCGCCCTCTCCCTCATCTCCCTCTCTTTTCTCCTCTCTTCTCTGTTCATCAATAGCTGTTGGTACTGTCTCTTGGCTTCCTCAGCGTTGTTCGAGTGCAGGTGGTAAATGATCTGCCGTCCACCGCTTGGCTCCGCACCATGTGACGTCCCACTCTCCTCCCTGAAACAATTTCAACGAACCTTTTTGCATTTAATAATACTTGGCGTTCTGCTTTTCTTCCTGGAATAGATTACTGTTGCGAAATTGAGCTTATATGGTGAGTAAAATATCATTGTCACCTACGACCTTTCTTTTTTCCTGTGAATACTTTATGAATTAATGGCGACGACAGTCTAAAACGCATTTTTTATGAAGTTCGATGATATCCTCATAGATTTCACTCTTCTTTTTATCATTGATGACTTTTGATACTAAGAACGGTTTACAACTTTACCGACGAAGTTTTATTTGGGTAAGTATAGCCCAAAACTAAAACTAAACCAGATAATTTTAACTCAGAAATTTTCTCAAATGTTCCAAAGAAACGAGTAAAAGGAACGAGGAGGGGGTAAATTTAATGTTTTAATTTGAACATGGAAATTAATTAGCGTGAAAATACCTCTTGCACCACATGTTTCCTTTCCTTTGACTACCATCGTGAAGAGGGAAAAGTATTGGATCTTTCGATGTTCTCCAGTGATAAGGGCATTAAATGTAATTGAGTGTGACGAATGGGAAAATAATATCCCAGCAGAAATGATGTCATTTTAAGGGAAAGGAAAAAATATGAGATTTTTTTCACTCGTTCGCAGCATATATGCTTCGAGAGTATGTCCGAATGTAGTAATGAGTTCATTGACCCAAAGTCTTCCACGGTGTTTAAACGATGGTTGTATTACTCCCTATTTTTTTAGGACAATATCAGAGCAACTCATGCCACGTTGTTAGCCTCTGCTCTGTCGCGAAGAGAGGTGACCAGTTTTGTTGGCTGCACAGCTGATTATGAATCTGTCCTGCTAGCTGCTAAGTCACATTGCTTCCATTTATAGAAATTGATGGTTTGAGGCGTAACTTTGATGAATAACATAATGATTATATATTGAAACACTTTGTAATAGACACGACACGGCTGGGAAGAACCCATCCTTGACCACTTCGCATTGTCGCCTCGGACTCACTCCCGCTGAGCTGTCTCACTCCTTTCCCCTGCCCCAACCATCTCCTCATCTGCCTCCTATCTTACAACCCGGCGTTGACTAAACCTATCCCACACCTCCTCCTGACTACCACAGCCAAAGCGAAAGATCCTGGTGCCCTTCTGCGCGACGGAGGGGAAGGTAGAGAAGTAGAGGCACTGTATTAGGATAATATTAGGATATTAGGATAATGCAGTGCCTCTATAGAGGAGACCGCTGAGAATAAGGCAGAGGAGCCAGACTACTTTGCACAAGGCACACACACACACAAGGCTAATAGGCAAGTGGTTTTGTTTCATCAATGCCATGCTTTACCCGTGCACTTCCTTGTCACGTGAAAGGAGTGGTTGTACGAATGAAGGTTGGGACACAATCAACGTGTACGTGTGACGCGAGACGTTAACGGGACAACAGGAGACGGGGAACGCAAGTCAGTGGTCACAATCGACGTTAACGCGGCCCGGAGTAACAATTGACAAACGCAGGCGCAGCTAAGAGATCTAGGAGACCTAAGAAGGAAATAAGTGTGGAAGTAAATAAGTTGTCTTCGCCAAGAGCAATCTTCAACAGTTGGATGTATCTGCCGACGGATGGCTCCCATTCCCGGATTCTCAGGACTATACTGATTGGTTTTCCGTGTACGGGACATGGGAAGAGATGAAAGTTGCCCATATCTCGCGTACACGTACTCCCCGTACACGTTTATTGTGTCCGTTTGATATACTTTCCCGTCAGCCATCTTTCCGCGTATTCCCGTTAACGGCTCACGTTACACGTACACGTTGATTGTGTCCCAGCCTTAAAATTCAGCAAACCGGGCGCCAGGTTGCTGTGACTCATGAAATTTACCGAGGCGCTAAGGTTGGCAGCAACTAGAAAAGGTTCGCTCACTGACGCTCCACAATTTACAACCTTCCTCCCCCGCCAGAGTTTTAAAAAGTCTTAGGCCCATGTCCCAAATTCGACCGCGGCTCAGCGACAGGAGCTTTTGCGACTACTATACCTTGTTGTTTCCTCACCCCTCCCTACTCTACCTCCTCCCCATTTGCTGCCGTTTCCACTCCCCTTACCTAAGAGAGACTATAAATTTGTATGTACAAAAATGTAAATTATCTGATGATGTCTTACAGCTATGAAACTTGGTCGTTAAAAAATAATTTATGTGGAAATTAAAAGGTGTTTAAATATACCTCCATTTGTTCTAATACCCCTGAACGAACGTGCCTGCTAGTCGCTCTGCCTGATTGCTTCCATAGTCGCAAAATTTAATAGGGATAATAAGGTCTTGATTACTTAAAGCGACCAGCTCACTCGCGGGAAGATGTGACTGATTTTGTCCGCTGCGCAGCCGATATAATCAAATGTTTGAGTCCATTTTTCCTCTTTCACAGAGTTTCCCATCTTCTTCCTTGCTGTCTGAATCGGATAATTACAATATTTTCTGTCCCTTCACCTGCCCTTTCTTACAAGTAGAATTGGCAGCAACAGGTCAGCTCTCGATGACGTCATATTCATTGAGTGCATTGTAATTCTTCTAAGCGCTAAAAGTTTGGCTTAAAAGTAGTCACCTAATATACATCTACATCTACGTAATACCCTGCGAGCCACCACGAGGGTGTGTGGCAGGGGGTAGAGATCACCAAACATGCACTATTGCCATGCATTTAGGGTATTTAATGGAGACACGCTAGATAACAGGATCACATGGAGCTAGAGGGTTAGTATCTACATAATAAGGAAGGGATTATTGGTTATTATGACGTGCATCATGCACTACAGACTACTCTAACTATATTTCACCTACCTATCCCTTTGCTACGCTGCCTATTGTTCTCTCTTATGGTACGCGGGAAAAATGACATTTTAAATCTATCGGTACGACAATCTATCTCTCTAATCTTGTTAATCTGATCAAACCTAGCATAATATTCAGGGGTTCTTAATATATATCTAACGTCATCTGTGAACAAATTGGTTTCGAATTTACTTAAAAGGTTAAACCTAAATTTTAACCTGCATTCTGATAGTAATTCCCATCCTAGTTCTTCTATTAAATTCGTAACACTTATAAAATTATCATAGCCGCCTTTAACAAATCTAGCGGATCTCCTTTGCACACGCTCTATTTCTTTTATCAAACTTTCCTCGTACGGATCCCATATACTAGCGGCATATTCTACATGAGGCCTGACAAGTGTAAAATAGCTTCTCTCTCGTATATAATAGGGATCTACGGTCTCGATTAGATAAAGCGACAAGCTCACTCGCGGGGAGAGGTGTCTGGCTTTGTCAGCTGCGTAGTCGATATAATCAAATATTTATGTCTATTTTCACAGAGTTTCCCATCTGTCCCAGTGTCCTTTCCCATTTCCCAGTGTCCTCTTTCATAGAGTTTCCCATTACCTTCCTGAGAGAGGTGACTGATTTTGTCGGCTGCTTAGCCGATGGTTTACCTGCCCTACTGGCTGCCCAGTCAACTAATTTCCCTTTGTTCCAATCCCCTCATCGAATGTACCCGATAGCCACTCTGCCTGATTGCTCTGTTAGTCACCTAATCTAATAGGGGCCACAGGTCTCTTCTACGTACAGCAAATAGCAGCAATACTCATTCCAAATTGCTGCTGCGCTGCTACCTACTCGAGTAAGACGTGATTGGCAGCTGGCACTTCAGCAGGCAGTTCAGCTGTTTAGAGTAATGGTTTCTCTACTTTTACATCTACATATTACACTGCTTGCCACCACAGGGGTGTTTGGCAGGGGGTGACTTATCACCAACATGAACTGCGGTAAAGAAATGTAATATCACCAACATGCACCACATAATAGGTACGCTAAAAATTCTACAGAAACCACAAAATTATTCTATAATGCAACAATGCAAACATGAAACAAGAGTAATGCAGGGAACATGCAAAACAAGGTGCTCACACTAATAGGCAGATTTAGAAGCATGCATTAGGGAGCATATAAATTGAACAGCTACACTACCTGTCAACTAACCTACTTCTAAGTTTCATCATTATGGTCTCTTATCGATTGTGGGAAAAACCACATTTTGAACCTTTCTGTTCGACAATCTATTTCCCTTATATTATTTTCATGATCTGATCTACCATAGTATGTTGGAGATCGTACGATATTGAAAACTTCTTCCGAAAATGAATTGGTTTTGAATTTACTTAAAAGATTGAGTTTAATTTTCAATCGACGGTCTGATAGCGATTCTCATCCTAGTTTTTGCAAGAGGTCAGTTACACTAACGAGACTACCATAACGGCCTTTCACATGACTTGCTGATTTTCTCTGCACGCGTTCTAACTCTGTTTTTAAGCCTACCTAATGAGGATCCCAAACATTAGCAGCGTATTATAAGTGGGGTCTAACAAGGGAGGAGGAGCTGATTTTTCTAACAATATGGTCGCATTTTCTTCATGCTCTTTTAACAAATCCCAATTGACGATTAGCATGACCAGTTATTTCCCGAATATGCTTGTTCCACGAGAGATCATTAGTCTAACTCCAAGGTATTTTACTGATTATACAGTCTCTAATTAAGTATTTTGTGCTTAATAACTGTTCTGAGCGGAGTTTTTCCTTTTCCAGAAGTTCATTACAACACATTTAAAAAAATTTCATTCTAGTTGCCCCGCATCGCACCACGCTTGAATTGCCTTGAGGTCCTTCGTTAACGCTTCCTTATCATCATCGTTACGGATTTCCCTGTACTCAACGGCATCCTCTACAAATAGTTGAAGTTTACTGTCTACTAATTCACCAATATCGTTAATATACAGAGGGAATAGAACTGGACCTATGATACTCCCATGTGGGACTCCCGAAGTAAATTTAACCTCATTTGAGATGGAACCGTCTAATACTATTCTCTGCGCACGATTGGTTAGGAATTCTCTAATCCAGGGAGTAAAATCGTCGTCCAAGCCGCATGATATTAGTTTAATTAATAAATTTCGTGGGACACTTCATCAAATGCTTTTTTAAAGTCAAGAAAAATCTCATCTACTGGAACGTTATCGTCGCCGGAGACAAAAATATCGTGGGCAAACAGTGCTAATTGAGTTTCGCTGGATCTTCCTTTCCTGAATCCGTGTTGTGCTTTTATCAGCAAGTTCTGCGTATCCAGGTGTTTCATGACTGAGCTTACTGTTAAATGTTCAAGGAATTTGCATGAGATAGATGTCAGGGGTATCGGTCTGTAATTTGATGGCTGTTCCTTATCACCACTTCTAAATATGGGCGTTACATTGGCAATTTTACAGTCTTTGGGTACTACGTTGTAACATAAGGACGACATCGCCATGTTGGCTTTAGATCTCCCCACGTGGTTGTTCGTCAACAATAGTGGTCCGCCATACTTTGCCACTCCGTTTTGGTAGTGAACTCGAGAGGGATGGGGTGAACAATCGTCGGCATAAACATAGCGGTTGCCACAAAACAAAACCCACCAATCGGGAAGTGACGCCTCTTCACATGAGAAGGGGTGGGGGTAGCAAAGGACGCGGAGTAACAATAGAGGGGGCTCGATCAACGGGAGTTAGCGGTTAGAGTTGAAAATGATAAGTCGTGGAGGACGGGCCTGTGAGAATTGAAAGGGATTGGGCGTGGGGAAATTGCCTGGCGGAGTCTGGAAAATATAGACCGGGGAGTTTCTTGTGGCGATGAGAATCGGTAAAGGAGTGAGGAGGAGTTTCTGCCTACAATAAGAGTTAGCCCTGCAGTTTTCAAATGAGGTTTCCCTTCCACATCACACGACGCGAGGAGATAGCCGCCTGTTCGGCCGAGGGAACTTTCCAACCTGTGGTGTCCAGTCTGTGTCGTAACGATGATTTATTCTTTTGTTTTGGTGTGACCGTAATAAGATCCAGTGAATGACAATTTTATAACACCGGCCCAGAGTAATTAACATTATTTTGTTTTTCTGTAAATGAAAACTCAAATTATCAGTTCACAATGAGTGTGGTGAAATACTGGACCGAAAAGTGAACTATAAATTCTTAAAAGGTGGTAATAAGATGATAAGGGGTATATAAAATGTCTTATATAAATTTAATGTGAGTTAAATTATGACCATGACAAGGTTTTTCATTTGTTAAAGGAATATTTTGGTTTGTTGTGATTGATTGGTTGATTGCCATGTATTTTAAGTTATTAAACGTAACTCCAAATTTTAATTAGTCTCATGTTCTATTTTGTTGAGTATAGCCGCGGTCATTTTATGTGTATGAACATAAATTAGGGATATATATGACTGTGTGTTACACTTTGGAGCCCAACGCATTACAGACATTAGGGTAGGTGAGTGTTACATTTTGGCGCCGAACGATATATATATATATATATATATATATATATATATATATAGATATATATATATATATATATATATATATATATATATATATATATATATATATATATATATATATATATAAATCCTGCTATCATTTTGGCACCCGTTAATGAGCAAGTTGCATTTGATCTGGCATCCGAGTGTAATTTAGTTGCCGTATACCGGACGCCGGATTACAAACGTGTAAAAATCACTGGAATCGACTATTTACATCATGTAGACCCCATTTCCGATATCATATATATATATATATATATATATATACATATATACATATATACATATATATATATATATATATATATATATATATATAATGTGGATAGGATGGAGGAGATAGACACACAAACAAAGACGATCACACGTCTCTTTTTTTGTGTGTCTATCTCCTCCATCCTATCCACATCGTGTGTTCATCGCCGCATGGCTGACTCCAATCCATCAACGTATTTATATATATATATATATATATATATATATATATATATATATATATATATATATATATATATATATATATATATATAAATAAATCCTCCTCCTCCATCCTATCCACATTATATATATATATATATATGTATGTATATATATATATATATATATATATATATATATAGAAAGGTAGAAAGAAAGTGGATAGGAACACATAAAATCAACAGACAGTGGTGTGAAGATGTAAAGATGGCCAATTCCAAGCAGAAAAAATTCGACTGGACCGGGAATCGAACCACGGACCTTTGGATTTCGCGTCCAATGCTCAGACCACGAAGCTACCCAGTCTACAAGAATCCACTGGAATCGGCGGGGGGTTTAAATGAGTATATTTGCCGCTGAGCGGTCTGAGTGAATGGATGAACGATTGTATGGCCGGAATGGCTCATTTCCTACTTGGGTTAGCGTACCCCGAAACGCCTGTTCTATATCTTTCACCACTGTCTGTGTGCTTGAGTTATTCTTTCATTTCCCCTTCTGTGTATGTCATTCCTTCTCTGCCGGTGGGTGATAAGCAGCCCGCGCGCCATCTATTGGCCGCTCTCGTGGGTCATGCCCTGGGGAGTGTTTGTTCATATAAACCCCCCGCCGATTCCAGGGGATTCTTGTAGACTGGGTAGCTTGGTGGACTGAGCATTGGACGCAAAATCCAAAGGTCCGTGGTTCGATTCCCGGTCCAGTCTAATTTTTTCTGCTTGGAATTGGCCATCTTTACATCTTCACACCTCCATTGTGTCTGTTGATTTTATGTGTTCCTATCCACTTTCTTTCTACCTTTCTGTGTAAACATTTATATGAGTATATATATACAACACTTTGAAAAGCTCGAAAAGACTTGTACAAGTACCCGTGATGATCTTGAAGACCATTGAAACCAAAAATGCGTCCAAGGATGGCCATTTTGAGCTGCACGGGTGGGAAACGGCAATTTCCGGCCCTCATTGACCAGAAATGGACACGCGCGTCATTCATTTTCGGCCTTGATTCTATTGAAGATCATCTACGGAATTCGTATGATTGTTTGCTGAATTCCTTCAAGTCCTCTCGTTTTCATAAAAATGTCCTTTTCTGTACTCCTTGGTGACCAAAAATGGACATACTGATCGAGAACTTTTGGTCTAGATCCTATAGGGGACCAGCCCAGGAACTGGCACAATTTTTTCCGAATTTTTCTCGCGATCCCCTTTGTGGGTTGAAATGGCCATTTTTGACCACTCCAGACCAAATTGGGCCCCCTAGGGACATGTTTTTGGTTTGAATCCTCTTCAAGATCATCACGCGCACTTATACAAGTCTTTTCGAGCTTTCCGAAGTGTTGCGTGCTAATTGAAAAAAACATGGCCAATTTCAAAATGACCAAAATATGACCAAAATTTCCGGAACAAATCTGGCGTCCTCTTTGAAGAATTTTGAACACTCTTTGTTCCTTGAATTTTTCGTCAAGATCCCGTACAACTCGAGTAAAAAAATCATGAAGACTTTGCCTGGTCCCATCCTGTTTCGGTATCCAACTTGGTTATCTAACCACTGAATTGATTTTTTCAAAGTGCAGAACTTTTAATTACAACTATTTAATGCACTTTTCTAGTACTTTTTAGTTTGTAGAAAAATTTGTTCTCAATCAAAAATCAGGTTCCAAAAAATTGACCTAAAAAATAGTGCATTTTCCAAGTTGAATGGTCAAAATAAAGGTCAAGGGTCGTTTTTTTTTCAATTTCTTTTGTGCCATTCCAAAGAGCATCCCCATAAATACTCAGAAATTTACGTCTCAATTTCACCCCCCCCCCGCCCCCACCATTTCATGATTCGGGTACACTGTTACCGAGAGGGTAGACAAAAACTGCAATTGTGACATGAACGGGGGTTAATCATATCATGATTATTCTCACTATTCTTAACCGATGTATCACTCGATGGGTATTATTGACCACTAAACTCAGTACACTGAAGATTGGCATTTTGTGTTGTTAACCAATGGGGTTGCCTACATCTCCCCTATTTGTAAACAAAATATAAACAACTAACCTCCAAACACGTCAACCTGATCTTTGTGTTCTCCATTTCTGGGATAATATAACGATTGTGGTCAAAATGGAATCTGAAAGATGTGAAGTGGTCTGTGAGTTATCCCTTGAAGAAGTAAAAAATAAAAAAATGTGAGGCAATGCGGCAAAAACGCCAGGCAAAGAAGCTAAAAAAGACGCAACGCTTATCGCTAGCATGTGAGTTGTCCGCAATACGTTATGCTAGTCTGAAAAGTGATAATGCACGGTAAGTTTTCATTTGAATTAATAGAGTTCGATATTCGTAAATTTCCAATAAGTGGAGAGCCAGCTAATAGCCGAACTCTACATCCTAGTCACATAGTCTAGAGTTATTCTTACATTCCGGATGAATGGAAACAACTTTTTTAGGATGGACCTGAGCGTAAACGACGTGCCTGACGCCAATCTGCATGATCAGATCGGAATCCAAGAGGACCAGGAAGGGGGATCTATCCAGAGAGAAAAGCGTGGGCCTGAAATGAAGCTTTGGCGTGTAAAGAAGAAGCTAATGGAAGAACTTGAAGAAAAAGAAAAGTTGTGTAATTACTGGAAAGGTAAATATGCTTCCTGCTTAAAAAGGAATGAAATTTTGCGTCATAAATTGAAGCGGTTTATTGAAAAAATTGAAGAGATGGAAAAACATTTTAAGGGCGTAAAAACATTATTAAAAATGCGTAAGCCTCTTGAAAGGAGCAAACAGTTGGGTGATATCACCAATGTTCCATATGTGAATAAAGAGAGGGTACGAAAAAAAATACCAATTGGTATCGAAAGATTTTAGAAATGTTAAACGTGAGTCAAATTATCAAAAAATGGTGAGTGACTGGGGGGAATTAAAACAAGAAGTGATTGAATTTTATCTACGCGATGAAAATTCGTCACAAGCACCAGGAGTTCGAGACACCATTACCAAGAATAAAGTAAAGAAAAGAAAACGATTCTTGTGTGACACCGTGGATAATCTTTTCGAAAAATATAGAAAAAGTGTGGAAAAGGCTGTATGTCGAACTGAATTTTACGCGCTCAAACCATTTTGGGTGATCAAAAGAAACGTGAATTCTCGTGATACGTGCCTATGCCGAGAACACACAAATTTTCAATTTCTTTTGGACAGACTTCATTCTTTAAAATTAATAGCCTCAAATCGAGTTTCCGAAATTGTGAAAATCCTGTGTTGTGATCCGAGTATTGAAAATTGTATGATGAGAAAGTGTGCGACATGCGTTGAGCGTACTGTACCGTGCGTGGGAGACTTGGAGCAGATGACCTGGTACTATGCTTGGGTCACTGTAAAAATAGAACGACCTGGGTCAAAGGGAAAGATGTATACTGTGACCAAACCTGAGCGCCAGAAATTAGAATGCACTCTAGGCGAGCTTATCCATAAATTTCAGAACTCGGTCCCAAAATTCTTTTGTCATGACTGGACAACCAACCACCAGTTTAGGCATATCCAATTTGTAAAAGATCATCTGGATGAACAAGAGGTCTTTGTCGTGATAGATTTTTCTCAAAATTATACATGCAAATATAGTAGCGAAATTCACAGTACACATTTTGGAGGAGGAAAGAAACAAATTTCTCTGCATACTGGAGGGTTTTACTACAAGGATACAAACGGTAAAATTTTAGTGAAAACATTTGTAACTGTTTCGGAATGTCTGAGACATGATGCGGCAGCTATATGGGTGCACCTCCAGCCCATTTGGAAATTAATAAAAATGACCGTGCCCAATGTTAAGCGTCTAAATTTTCAGAGTGACGGTCCGTCAACTCAATATAAAAACAAAACGAATTTTTTCCTATTTCGGCATTTCCTTGAAAAATGGGCAGTGGACTCCGGAACATGGAACTTCACTTCCGCGGGTCACGGTAAGAGCATCGCCGATGCGGCGGGTGCAAATGTGAAAGGCTTGTGTGATCGAGTCGTAACCCACGGACAAGATATTTAAACGGCCGAAGAAATCGTCAACTTGGTGAATGACCGAACCAAGATAAGTGCAACACTTGTGTTAGAAGGGGAAATGGACACCATGGACAGCCTTCTGGTGCAAGGTCTAAAAGCTGTTCCAGGAACAGCGTCAGTCCACCAAGTCATCTGGTCAAGTTCCAAGAAAAAGTGGCTTTTTTCCGCACCCTGTCATGTCATGAATGCGAAGAACCAGATTGCATCCATTATGGACTTCCAAAAAGTAAACTCGATTACTCTATTTTTGAAAGTCACGAGTAATTGTGGTGAAGAAATTTTGTAAATTGTAGGATTTAAGGATTTGTAAGATTTGAAAACGTTTCGTATTTGTTCTTGCATATTGTGTACATGTACTTAGGTCCAAAGGTATTCATGTATCTTCTTACTCATTAAAATATTGTGTTAACTATGGTTTCTAATATTCCATTTATAGTGTTTCCCACTGTCAGTCAATCGACTGTTGTTGATTGAAATCAACCGCGAATGGATCTTTTGATTTTTCGTTCTTTTCATCAGCTTGAATTGAATGAAAGTCAGATGTGAATCCACAAACCAAATACAGTTACACTTGCTTGGCAAGTCGTTATTCTCGTTACTATTTTTACTTGACTTAAATCAATTGTTTGTATTCTCGGCCACATTTATAGCCTCGGATATGGATTACGCCTTTTTCATGGCCGGGGGGAGGGGGGGGGGGGCGAGGAAGAGAATTCACCATGCTCCAGCCTGCTCCACCCTGTACGCTCCTCAAAAAAGGCATAAACCACATTCACTGGCCCAGAATTCACATAGTGGTTTTTGGTCGTGAATGACCATTTTCGGAGGGCTGCATCGTATTCTGTATGTCCCTCAAAGGACTCCGAGTTCTAAACCTGAGTTGGTCCTTCATATTCCACTCCTCAGTGCTTGTAAATACCCAGTCATCAGCTACGAAAATTTGTCGGGCCCCTGCTGGTCATAGAGACTGATTTTTGGCCATTTAGCTGCCTCTAGATTTGGTTCGTGACGTTTGGGGTGTATGATTGTTCTCTTCTGTATCTCAAGCGCTATTTTAAACCTCTTAACTCGTATTTGCTGGGCCAGAAAACCCAACCTAGACTCGGCATGACAAATGGCCATTTTCGTCCAAATCTGTAAATTATTTCAGTCGCCCCACATGGTTCGAGTCATTCAAATTGAACTTTTCTGACACTCCTTGCTTCGTAGCACTTCCGAAGTTTGAAAAACCCACTCAACACGGCAGAGAGGACCACAAGGTGGTCCAAAATGGCCATTAATAGACAATTATGCGTCTTTTAAGTTTGGCCAAATGTCTGGGGGAATATTTCGACATTTTCTGGCTCCTTGAGCCATTAAAGATCTATACAGCTAGCTATCAATGCGAAAAATCAATAATCAGCCTTTGGTCGAAAATGGCGATTTCCTGCCAGGTGGCCTAATTTTGGTTCAGTTCACATTTGAAAATAACTCCTGCTCTGCTCTGGAGACTGCTCCCATAGCAAAAGAGTCCGTTAAATACATGTGAGAACATTGAATAACCCGAAAAATTTCTGAATTTTTTAGTTCGTTTTTTGGACAAAAAAGGCTGAAAAAACTATTCTAACAGTGCGTTTTTCTTGGTTCATTGGCTTGAGGTGTTTCCTAAGGGTCCAAACTAAAGGAAGAATCAACTTGGGAGGGTGTGCTGCTCGATTTTTTAAAAATCAAAATCCGGTCGCTGTATCGGTGCATAATTCATGGATTTGCTGATATATATATATATATATATATATATATATATATATATATATAATTTCACCTCGCAGTGACTCATACATGACATCATGAGGGTCACCCACTGTGAGGATTTACCCATGAATTCCGATGACAGACAAGTTTTCCTTATTCACTGTGGATAACATACCTTGCATCTTCCTCGTCTGAAGGGTATGTCACAATCCCCGTCGAGTCCTCGCCTTCCATCCTAAGGAAATGAAGTGGACAGTGAAAAAAATGCATTAACATCCCGTATAATACGAAAAATTTCCTCTGACATTTGATTGAAAACCTCAGTAAAGAAGTCTTTTCGAAAAACATGACTGTACTCCAAAGTGTAGCTCTCGCAAAAGTTCTCGGCGCTGCGCAGTGGACGATTTTTGGTTCATGCGATACGGTACTTTCTAAATCTTACGAAACGAGGGGGAAGTGTTGTTTAGTGCTGCGGATCAGTAAAAATTTCTGACTGATGTCAGCAGAGCGCGAGAGGTGGGATAATTCGCCATAATCGGCCGTCTCGTTTCGAGTCGTTTCATTATGAGTCCTAAGTATACAGGATAGTCGAAGAGTTGACTTGGTGGAATTTTGACATGATATAATGATAACAACTTTGTAATATTTCACACTGTTTTATTACTATGTAGTAAACAAGCCTAACCGGTTTCAATGTATACACATCACCAGGGGCAAAATACAGCGTACAGAGGTGGTGGCTTGATATATGTACCCTGGTGGTACCCTGTATGTATATCAAGCCACCACCTCTGTACGCTGTACTTTGCCTTTGATGATGATGTGTATACATTGAAAACGATTAGGCTTGTTTACTAGTGATAAAACAGTGTGGAATATTTCAAAGTTGTTATCATTATATCATGATTCCTAAGGATTGGCATAGTCCCATGCTAAATCCGCTGAGATTGGTGACTTTTTACTCTTTTCCGCGAGGCAATTTGGTTCCCCTTCCCCATTCTCTCTCTCGTTGCCTTCCTCTTTTCCCCTTTGTCCTTTTCCTTCCCCCCCCTCTTCTACCTCCCCTCCTTGCCACGCAAGTCCACGCCACGAACTTTTGCGAGAGCCACAAAATATTGGAAAAAGTGTAAACAATAATTGAAAGGTGATTTCGATTAACCGCGGGATGGTAAGTGGTTGTGAAACTCCTCTAAACATACTGTCGTCTTAAGTCCCGAAGTAATCCAAATACTTCCGTCGTAAATCGATTCGACGCTAATAATGATCCTTTTCACAACCGTACTAGTAAAGACGTTATAACATTGCAATAGCATATTCCCTCACCTGAAAAATATAAGCTGTGGATTCTTGTCAAGCGTTTACACCGATGAGGGTCTCTCAACCTTCTATCAACTGCTCGGTAAGTTTTCCTCCGAAGGAACTGAGCGAAACCTAAGATGGCTACGGTATCTCCCACTTGAAATAATACCCCGTATCTTTGGAGCTCGTGCATGTGTGTGAGTGTGTCAGATAGAGTTTAGGAGATAAAAGAGGAAATGATGCGTCAATGGATAAAAGGTAGATATTTAATGTCACAGCGGTGTAGAGGCTTGATTGCTCAACAGTTCACTTATTTTAAGCGACAATCATCCATGACTTCGATATTGATCCCTCTGCTGAGTCGTTTTCATAACCGATAATTAAATCGATGTGAAATAAAATGAATAAAAAAATAATAAATAGATAGCCAGCGATTATGGTTCTTTGTAATGCGTGCGCTAGCGTTTTATGTATTTTTCAAATGCACTCATGAGAGTGGAAATGGAATCGTCTTTCGCCAAAATCCGTCACGTGCTTCGAGTTACCGACCTTCACTGACGGAATGCGAGAATAGGACAGTGACTATGAGCGTTACTCTTATTGAGCGGTATGCGTTGTAGGTGACGATAACGCAAAAGGAGGAACCGTAATCCCACTCTTGGCCTTGTTCAGGGAGAGCTAAGTGTAACTGCGAATGGGAGAAGTATTGAGGATGACCAAGGAAAGAAGGTAAGGAAAGAGACGGCTCGGGGGTAATATTGGGATTCTATAATGCTTATGCTTGCGTCAATTTTTAAATTGCTCTCATGAGAGCGAAAACCTGATCGTCAGACTTCCACTTTTATCAGCTGCTTTAAACCACGAGTGTGTACTGATGTAGTGCATTCTTAGGACAGTAACTGAGAGCATTTTCCCTCTAGAGCGGTTTGTAGTATTTTGGATAACAATGACGACAGAGCGAGAGAAAGAACCATGATACCTCCCTGAGTCTCCTTTGTTTTATCCCATTTCCGAGAATACCAAATTTGGTATAAAACCTATCCAGTTGATAGGTATTCCGAATAACAACGGTTTCTCTTGAGGAAATTTTCCGATAACCCGTTGGTAAAGGAGATAGTTTTGATGTTATCTCTTGATGATATTGCCGAAAATTACCGTTTATCTTAACGTCACGTTTCCCAATCACATTCATTATCTCTACATCTTCAGTGCGTTGTCAGGTCCTCGGGAAATAAGCATTCGTAGAAAAATTAAAATTCATTTGAGCAGCAATTCAGGGTAACTCTTACAATTCCACGAAAGTCTCTAGATAGTTGATATTGATTTTTTTCAATTCAATTACGAAATTTTTCAATTCAAATAATTAATTCAATTACAAAAGCAACAAGAAGGCGTTGACATCCTTCAGTTCAATGATCCATTGCAATAAATAAATGCCTATTATTAACATTTACAAGAATGTGGAACTATACTCTGGCGCTGAAATAGATTGGATACTCTCGATAACACTTCATATCTGTATGAACCGTTACCATCTGAAACGATTATATATCCTTGGCCCCAGACAACTGAGGTACTCATCTCATTTCGTCGGTGCTAGATTTATACACTTCTTACCTCGCCATTATATTCACATGAAGAGTATAATCCAATGATTTTATTAAAATGTAAAAGTTGCATCCAATTGAACGATCGTTTCAATGCCAACCCGAATGAATTTAAAATGATTCTTTGTATCAGGCAATGATGCACGGTGTGTTCCAACAGTAAAAGAGTGCCCACGCTTATAAATTACGCCGAATTTTCTCTTGAGCAGATAGCGTGTCCTCAAAAAAATGCCCTCCTTTATCTCATTTCTCAGTACTGTTTATCACCGCCGACGACACGCTTCCAGAGCTTTTCTTATGGAGAATTAGTTTTTTTCTCGAGTAAGCCATCGATTAAAACGCTCGAATTCCAAAATTAGGATACTCAGCCTTGAAATAAAGTGAATAAAGTCACGTAGGATGCCTTAGGGGTCGATTAACAAAAGCCCGTAATAGTTTTTGCTCGAAAAATGACAGATTATTACTCGGTTTAATGAAAATAATCAAAAGGGTACGAAAGCCGGCCAACCGGCCTCTTCGTTGAGTACCTGGTAACGGATTTTGCCTGTCAATGGTGGACATCTGAGTGCGGGACTTATCATCCGAGACGCAGCATCACTGGTTTAAAAAAAATCAGAAAGGTCACCTACAACCGGCACCTCTCGGATGGGAACCCAAGTGGAGTTGGGTGTGGCAACGACGAAGGAAAATTTATAAGGGGTTCTCGTATCTACATCTACATACTACCATGCGAGCCGCCGCATGGGCATGTGGCAGGGGGTGTTAGTTCATCAGCCGTGTAAAGATGTAAGGGATAAGGTTTTAGGATGAGAAATAGTGACGTGTATTATGGAAGTGTGTTTTAGGAGTTCAGTTTTCATTGTGATCGCTTATTGTGCACGGAAAGAACGAGTTTTTGCAACTATCTGTTCGGCAGTGTATCTCTCTTATTTTATCACTTCTGTCAGACCTAGAAATGTAGTGAGGCGTCATGATTATTATCTCTGTTTCCCTCTGAAGCACATCAGTTCTGAACTTCCCTAGCAACCTAAGCCTAGCGTGTAGCCTCCGAGTCTGTAGCGGCTCCCACCTTAATCCCTCTAAAAGTTGTGAGACACTATATGTTTGCTCGTAGCAGTTTTTAACGAAGCGTGCAGCTTTTCTTTGTATTTTCTTATTTTTTTGGTGAAATCGTTATGACTAGTCTCCAAAATGCTCACATCGCATTCGAGGTGTGGCCTAACCAGAGCGAAGTCGCATCTCTCTTTTGCTTTTTCATCCGAGGACCTTCCTATCATACGCTTAACAACACCTAGTTCCATAAATGCTGTGATGCATATGTTTTGTATGTTTGTTCCCCGACATATATCAGAAGTTAAGGTAATTCCAAGGTACTTTACTCTATCTGTAGATTTTATGTTAACTCCACCCATAGTATAAGTACGGCATTTGTGTGGTTATTTCCGCAGGAAGTAAACTGTGGTGCACTGACTGATTTTTAATTCTAACCTCCACTCCTGATACCACGAATGAACGTTGTTAAGGTCAGATGACAGGATTTAAAAGTCCGCGTCTTCGCTCATTTCACGGTAGATAACTGTATCGTCTGTAAATAAACTTAATTTACTGCTTACTCGAGAACTTGGGTCACTTATATAAAAAATGAATGTAAGAAGCCAAAGAGAAGGCCCATGGTAGATGAGCAGCGATAGGCTGCCGGCGTCCAATCCGGTAAACCGGTTCTTAGCTCAGTGCGCGCCGCATACGAATACTGTAAATGGCGACCCAAAAGAATCGGCGAAAACGAACGCTATGCCTCGCCGACGCGAGAGCCTTTAGAATAGAAATACTCTGGACGAGAAACTACTATAGATATCGAGTCAAAACTAGCAGTGATTGCAATAGTCATCGCAGTGAGGTTAGAAAGGAAAGAAAGAAACCCAAACGCTCATTTAATTTTTTTTTGAAAAATGCGATTACATAAAACTTGGAGAGACGTTAGAAGCTTCATTCACGAAATTTGTAGCCACAATGAAGGACGCGAGCACCGAAGTAACATGGAAATATTTTTTTGGAAATACTACGTAACAGAATCGATGAATTATTCAACACAAATTCAAACGGGAGGGTAAAGAACCTCGCTGGTAAAACCGCAATATTTGGCGGAAACTCAGAAGATAAAGGGAACTACAAAATCTATATACAAATTCCATTGAGTTAAGTAACAAAACTATAGAGCTTGCGGTGAGGAAAATATACGTTGCTCGACCCTGAAAAACGAATAAAGTAATGCGCACTTCTCTACAAAACTTCAAGAAAAAAATCCTCGGTGAATTACTAGATGAAAACCTCAAGTTATTCTAGTCTTACGCGTGTGGGCTTCAGGGCGAATTTTCGACAGTAGAGTCTATATTGGACACAAACGGCAAAGTGGTCACAACAGCATCGACAAAGCCAACTTATTAAACCACTACTTCGAAAGTGTATTTATTAAGGATGACAATATATACAGTTTAGACATTCCTGGCTTAACGAGCCAATGGCGGACACAACAGCTTAGTCTTGGTCTCCAGGTCCAGAAGGAATACCTGCACGCGTGCTCAAGGAGTTAGCGTCACATATTTCACCATTCTCAGAAATTATGTGTAGCAAATCATTGTTCAAAGGCAAGGTGCCCCAAGACTGGAAAATAGCCAACGTCACTTCGATATTTATAAGGAAAATAGAAATGACCAAGGAAATTACCGGACTATATTGTTAACATCACTTTCAACCAAGATCCTCGAACATATTGTCGTTAGCAATATTATGACATTCCTGGATAATTGTAACCTCTTACACAGCAGTTAGCACGGCTTCCGTAAGGGCAGGTCCTGTGAAACACACATTGCGATCTTCCTTCATGATATCCTAAAATCAGGTAAAACAAAAGACCAAGTCGACGCAATATTCCTTGATTTCAAGAAGGTATTCGACTAGGTTCCTCACATAAAACTCATTTATAAATTGCACTCATGCGGAGTTAATAAAAAAAGAGTGAATTGGATACGGGACTCCTCAGTGACCGAAAACAAAAAGTAGTTATTGATGGTTTTGGCTCTGATTTGTTGAACATACACTATAATCTAACCTTTTGACGTGAAAGTAACTGCGACCGCTAATGATTCGGCGTAAACTGCAAGTACTTTTCAGTCCACCAACGTACGCTACACTTCAACCAATGTGTGCAACCAATTACTGTCAACATTGGCAGCCATCCTTGGGTCACTCCGTCCACTCCATACGCATGACCCAAATACAGTGTAGTCACTTATCTGATGGCCACAGGATGAGGCTACGAAATCTGCCCAACCCCGTTCGAGTCTTCGGTCATTATGAATGCAGCGAAACCTGATGCTTGCAGGGAACTCGGAAGGGAATGCCACCCAAATAGCTCATAATGATATTCTTTGATACTATCGGCGCCAGCTTACCGCTACCGAGTGCGTCCACCGGGCTGATACATCTGGATCTACATATTACCCAGCAAGCGGTGCAAAGAGTGGTTGGCGAGGGGGTGAGTTATCACCAACATGCACCATAATGTACAAGTTACTTTCACGAACATGCTAGACACTCTAGGAATTCCAGCAATGCCAAATTAACCATTGTTTGAATGTGAAAGAGAATTAATGTGCATTGGAACTACCTAAACGAGATATCAGAGTCATGCAGGGATTATTCAAAACGTGATGTTAGTGGCAACTAAGTGGCAGATAGAGAAACAAGAATCAAGGAGCAAATCTACTAATCAGCAACTCTGTCCGTCAAAAATCCCACTTTCAAGTCGACATTGGCAACCAGTATGGTCTCTTATCGGTCATGGGAAAAACGACATTTTAATACTGTCTGTTCCGCAGTCAAATTCCCTAATTTTCTTCTCATGGGAAAAGAGAAATTTTGCAACAAGGGAACTCGAATCTGTCCAAACCTAACCACTATAAAATTCCATAAAAGACACCCGGAGACCTTATTCTGGAAAACTTAGTCAGAAAAATGTTGCCTATGTGACGTTGCATTGGCAAACAATTTCGGATATCAAATGGCATGATTAGAACTTTTAGAGGTTGGAACGGCAAAATTCCGTCACTGTCTCAGACGTTGTATTTTATTCTCTAATTAATTTTCATATCATTCTAACATTCCATTCAACATAAAAATGTGCTATGTTGTGATGCCTCTAGATGAAAAGTCCCATTCGCGAAGCTGGGAGGTTTATGGGGGAGGTGATACGTTATCGCTACTTGATAATGCGCCGATTAGCGAGCCTCGAAGCAGATTAGACGCATAAACGGTCTTGACGTTGACGTGAAAGCATTCAACAGCTGCCACCAATGTCGGACTCTTTTAAGTAAGTAATTGATTGCCCTTACTAAAGATCCCAGAAGCTAAACATATCATTTCTCACATAAATGAGTTGATATTTAAAGCTTGCGCAGCAAGCTCGATAATCATGGTTATAGCAGATTTTCCACGGTCGTTAATGCTTCCGAGTGAATGTAGCATTCGTCTTAGAGTATATAGTTCAACAAAGGTGGCGCGACGAAGTTGGGGTGAAAATATTTCCGCCACATTGGGAGTCCTTAGATTATTGATATTGCCGTAAGAGACCGTAAGACGATACGGATATTCAAACAAAGGGCAGATACATATTAGTTTAAATAAATGACATTGTTACCTGGTATAAAGGGAAATATTTGTATATTTTTATTGAGGAAGACCATTGAGGTAGATGGATTGGGAATTGCGTCATCAAACTGAAGCCTGAAAACCGAAATAACAACCGTATTGTTTAACCTTGAACTTTCCATTCCCTACTCCGGGGTTTTAGCCTACGAGGAATCCATTGGGCCAAGTTTTATTACCGCAAAGCGCTTTTGGCTTAGAAATTAGCATTTACGTAAGGATTAATTAGTTCTTCGTGAGTTAGAACTATATTCACATGAATGTAACACTTTTATGTGATAATAGTGGAAGGTGCTCGTTGAAACTCAACTAGTGTGAAAAACATTGAACTTATTTCATAAGAAAGCCACAAAGCCCGAAGAATACTGTCAGCGTGAATATCCTGTAAAAATCACAAATCTGATTGTCTAGGAAATATGCTATTGTTGATTTCAGAGAAAAATGTGGGATCTTTCAGCTAAAAACACGATTTTCAGATAGATTCGAAACGTGAAAAAAAATCAATTGATATGTTTAAAAACTTCATTCATTCAACATTCGATAAAAAATCCAGCCTTCTATCATGATTTTAGTACTTTTAAATGGCAAAAAATGAAACCACTGTACCGAACGCAATGCTTAACATAGACCACCAGGGGGGACCTTCGTGGGCCCTGAGGGCTTTCAAATATATCCTACGTCACAACCAGATGTATTTTCTATCTACGTGCCGAATTTCAGCTCAATCGGTCCAATAATTTTTGCGTGATGGAGCAACAGACAGACAGACACCATTACATTTATCATATACTAGCGGAAGGTATCCGTTGAAATTCAACGTGTGCGAACTTATTTTATTAAAAAACCACAAAGCCTGAATAATACTGTCAGCTAGATCATTTGAGGAGTTCATAACCTATCTTGTACGTTGCGTTCGTAGTAGTAGACACGCTGACATTTTTTCCGTGTGCACGTAGAGGTGAGTGACTGTTGGTCCTCTTTCATTCACGGGAATCCCAGAAATGGGCCACGCAGACTCATTACAACTTAAATAGCACCCAGGTTGATAGATGGTCACTCGTTACTCCGGTTCTCTTGAGCCGTGTTCTGAGTGAATTAAAAGCTTGATCACTTCCCTTGTGTACATACATATATTTGCATTCAATGACTTAATTGAGTTGCCATATATCAACGTTGATATGTGCGTTGAGTATCTTAATCGGAATCGGCGAGTAGGGTACAATCCAGCGGTTGACAACGTCAAAAGGAGCATTTGTAGCTGCAGCCATGGATATTTGACCTATGAATCCTCCGTCTCGCGGACTGCGCGTAAAGGGTAACTATTATCATTGGTTTCGGTTGCTAAATCAAAAATCTAAGGTAATTCTTAGTGCAATTGCTGATTTTCATGCACTGATGTCCTTCATTAAACAGAATTTCTCGATATTCTTTCGGGTAAGAAGCATGTTACGTCATTATAATTTCCACAATCTTAAAACAGATCGAAGTTTCGAAACATATGGGTCTATATTTGAACCAGATTTAGAGCTGGATACCCGTCCGTAGGTTGGGTTAGGGTGAAATCCATCTTACATGTAGATAATAACAGCTTTTTAATTCCACTGAATTGCCCTTGAAACCGAGTTACCGAGAAAAATAAACTGGGCAAAGCTCGATCCCACAGGACTAATATATATTCCATATAAAACCATTCTAGTCCTTCCCCTAATTCAACTCCTCTTTCCAAATGCCTTCCGTTCCTTATGGCTGTTGTCCTGGCGTCCCTTCCCTCATGCACAGGGTTACTTGGTCGTTACTTAGCGTTCATTTATTCATTGTTAATCATTTTCAGGAAGGACAAGCGGAAAAACTCGATGGATTCGGGGGTATGGGACAATGAAGTCGGGGATTATGAAGTCGTAGAACTGGATGACAATGATGAGGACAGGTACAGTAATAATGAAATAATTTCTACGAGTAAATGATGTGGCGAACCTCATTACATTGAATATTCTGTATTTAAGAATCCCATTTATTCTCTTTTCATCTACTTCCTCGCTTGAAATCACGGTTTCACGGTTTCGCAAACTACACGTGATCACAAAGATTTCTTCATCTCACCTTCATCCACATTTCATCTTGCAATCCTCCTCAAGAGTTATTGTGATCTAAAAAAATATAACTCCGTTACATTTCCTCACAGTTTGTTCTCACACACCGTGTTCAACAGTACTTATGTCATGATCACGGTTTCATTATCAATACTTACATGATTCACACAAGTATTGTCGAAAACTAGGTCGGTGTGTGAGAATAAACTGTGTGGAAAAATAACAGTTTTTTTCCTGAGATCATGTTATCTATTACCAATTTTCACATGATATCGCCTGATTCATTGAAATTTATCTCCTCAAGACTGTTTGACAGGGGGAGAGTCATCACCAACATTCACAGTAATGCACAAGTAACTTTCATCAACATTAACCTCACTATTGGTGAGCTACGATTTATACAGAAACCATTGAATGAACTAAAATTTAAGCTACGTAAACGAGATAAAAGAGTCACGCAGGGTCCATGCAAAGGTGATGTTAGTGCTACGTGACAAAATTAATAACCAGCGAGCATCATCTGCATGACTCAGTGAGAAAAAATTACACAATGTATACCGGAGTAAGATCGTTACCTTGATTGGTCAATGTGCCGCCAGTGGTGCAAGTAGAATAAATTTTCTCAGAGCACTCTAAAGTTGAGCTGCTTGAAATAGAACTACTGTTTCCACCACACTTGCAGCAGTCGTTTGCCATATTCACAAACTTTCTTCTGCTCAGCCGAGATTTCAGAAAGTTCTCAGGATAGTAAACAAACAAAGATTCGAGCAAAGGTGGACAAAGTTCTTGGAAGGAATCCAGAAGCGGTGTCACTGATTACTCACCTCTTGCCACACACCCATGAGGTGGCCTGCAGAAATTATGTTTATGTAGTTGTAGATGCGCAATTCTAAAACTTAAAAAGCAAACGTAAAAGAGCTAGGTTGATAGCTATAGAAATTCCTTTTCACTTCATCCATTGTAACTACAAATATAGATGCAACAAGATACTCCGTTAACAAAAAGTTCACTGTCATTCTTTAAATTCAAACTACTTCCCATTTTTGTGGCTGGTGTTCCAACACCCCGTGACATATGTTCTCTAGATGGATGACAATATAGCTGCATGATGGAGTATCACTGTCTTAATGATTACATAATTAACACTTTCAGCCCGAAGGTAAAAATTTTAACTTTGCCATGATCCGAAAATTTTTAAAAGGGATTTTGGCATAAAAGTGTAACATTATACCAGTGATGAGCGAAATAAGTCGTTATATTGAAAATTTTGTGCCATTTTTTCGATTTTTTCTACCGTCATCTACAGATGACGCTCGGATCTGGGGGAAGTAAAAAGCTTCGGCGCACATAGCATTTTTACATAAATCGTTCAGGGCAACTTTGTCAACGCTGTTTTTCGTAAAATACCTCATTCTTTCTTTCTGGGGATGTTTTATTATTTGAAGGGAGAAAAATTCAAAGATATTGCATTATTTTTTAAATAAATTATTTTCTTTAATTTTTCTAATTTATCTATTAGGATTTTTTATTACAAAATGACTCATTTCACTGACCTATAATGATATAAATCTGATGTTAATACTTCCGTGTTAATTTTTGCCCATGAGTATACAATGTCTGCCTTCAGGAGAGTTATCAGATAATCGCTATATTTACATTCTTCCAAAAGAGAGTTTCAAGTGCGTGCGTCAAGTTTAGGATGGCTCGCGTGAGTGGCTACTTGGTTTTTGAACTGTGGTGCCTCTAGTTGTCCTAAGTAGCGCACGAGAATTAGTTTGATGATGAAAAACGTGGTTTATTACAATCAAGTGTCAAACGCGCATCCCTCTCTTCCCAACAGTCGACCACATTCGAAATTTTAAAATATGGATATTACATCCCACAGAAAAGGCCACATTATTATTTACTGTTCAAAATTCGGGGTAAAGATTGCCGTTTTATGTTTAAATTAATAAATGTAACATTTCTTTGTAAATGATATGACTAGAGTTAAAAATTCATAAGGAACGCAAAACTTACTCGTACCTTGCAATTCCTTTCCAAGATTTTCCAATTCTGCAGAATGGATGAATTTTTTTCAGCCAAATTTTTTTCCCGATGAAATGAAACACAGGACGTGAAGAAAAGAATATAACAATAAAAATATAAAAAAGTAGCAGTAGAAAACATTTTTATGACGGCAAAAACAAAAGTAAATGAAATATACCTTGCAGAAAATTGACGTACTTTGCGAAGCAGCCGGCACCAATTGACCGGTCGGAACCAGAACCGAAGGTTGCAGTGCAATGTCTGAGAAGGCAATGCGACGACTGTGAAAATCTGAGACCGCTAAGCATAGGGAAAGCGAAGAACGAGGCACTCAAGGCCACCACTGCCAGGCGTAGCTGCCCGTCATCTAAAAGCGCGCTTGAGATTCTACTCCTCCATAGTGAGACCAATTATTCTGTACGGCTGTGAGGTCTTTGCCTGCCGCAGAACCATCATTGACAAACTGGAAATTTTTCAAAATAAAATCGTCCGCGGCCTACTGAAATTAAGCAAACTTGTAAATCTGAAAGAGGTACGTCGCTACTACTACCTGCCAACCATCGAATCATATATTTAATCAATAGTCACTAAATTTAAATACCGTCTTAAGAAAATCCCCTTATCTCCAATATTTGGAATTACCCCATTAACCCCACCACATATACGCTGCCTCAACATATATACACATTAATGCTTTGTACATAAAATTGTACCATCAATGCCCCCATTTGTATATCCCCCCTTAGGTTAGTTTTGTTTATTCAATATGACAAAAATAGTGTTTACTTTTCAAATTTCACACAAACCATACATCAAACTCCAAATGAAAATCCCCCGCCATGCACCTTTTTGTCACCAAACCGCTTGTGGAAAGTTCCTCTCAAAGGGACGGTAAAGCTGCCGCGCCTCGAGCGCAACCATTCCACCTTCGCGGACTCACAAGTCACTCTGTATACCTGATGTGGGCGTAACTGCCGAAACCGGTTGCACTCTAAATGATAAAAATGTGGAAAACACAAAGTTTGGTTTTTCTTCAATGTCGACCAAAGGGTAAATAATTCAACATTTGAATCGATTTAATTATTGATGATTTACAGAGAAAATTGGGAGACAGAAGACACACAGAAGAAGCCAGAAGGGACATGGGAATATGAAGTCGATGGAGATGGAGCGCCTGAGGCGGTGAAGGTCGACGAGGAAAGGTACTGTGGATATGAAAACTTTACCATGAACACATCGTATATTATATACTTTCATGGTGAGTATTATACCACATGAAACCATATTCTTCTCTTCGTATCCGTTATTTCGCTTTACTCAGGCTCGGTGTACTTGGTGCACTCTTAGTCACAATGGCTGCATAGCTTTTACATTGGGTTCGGAGGAAATTCCTAAGTGGCGCCAAGTGGCAAGTAGCATGTAACTAGTTTACTTTTTCGGTGTAAGATAGTAAGCTCTCTCGCGGATGACGTGGACGCTGATAAGCTGCCCCCGGGCATAATCAGCTTGATGGCAATAGTTACATCAACATAAGTTCATTTGGTAATTTGTATTCTGGAAAAAATAGCATATTTTAATTATATGAAATTACGCAATTTATGCGTTGTAGAAGTTTCACTGATTTGCCTCCATAATGGCGACATTGTAGCCGCTGCAAGTTGAAAGGTGTTCAGATCGCTTACTGCAGAAACTGTGAGAAGACGCGATAAGAGATTTGCACCGTTGAGATCTCTATTCCTTCTGAAAAGATATTCAGCCATGACGTAAGTGACATTCATGGAAGATTACTGATGGCCTGTTTTTTGCTAAAAAAACTTCTTTGTCTTTAAATTTTATTTATAATTACTAATAATATTAATTACTGGACGGCAATAGGAGTAAATTTACGCAGAGATCGGGATTTATCAGGAGAGTAGCGGAAGGGCACTTGAATGAAAAAGTGAAAGAGAGACATCGCTCTCAGTTGGTTTCATTTTGAACACGTGTCAGGCAATGTTGGACATAGAATAGTAAAATTGAGTTCACAAATTAAACAAAATATGGCCTGGTTTTATGATTAACTACTACAAAGTATCGGCAGCACATTACTGTGCTTTAGTCTTCTATCTCTGTATGCTTCTGCAGTTGCAAAATGCATTTATATAAATATCAATTCTGTAAGTGGTAGCATATGTATAGTTGAAGGCATTTTGGTGGAACATCTCCTACTGTCGAGTATTTGTAGTTTTCACTAATGCATTAATGGTCGTAATTATATTAACCTGAAGAAGGTATAGTGAATATGAATCATTACTCACCCTTTGTCATACACTATTGAGGTGGCCGGCAGATTAACTTGTATGTGTAGTTGAAGATGCTCATTTCTAAAACGGACAGAAGCGTAGGTAAAAGAGCTGAGAGCAAGAGAAATGCCATCTTTCCACTTCATCCATTGTGTCCAGAAATATAGAGGCAACGAGATACTCCGTTAACTCTCCATGGACGAGAGAGTCAAATTTGTTGCGTTTCAAAATCATTGAAATATCTGCCTTCTGAGAGGCTTTTCCATTTAGTTGCTGCGCTAGACAGAATTGTAACGATTTGGATTAAGTGTGTGGAGAGTTGCGTCTCTGTCGGCGGTTTTTTCAAATAATTTAAATAGATGAATATGTGACGCTATTCACTGACGATGGCGTGCCTGGTGGAGCTCTGAAATAAATAGTTTCAGCTGCCATATTAAGAAAAAATTGGCAAAGTTTAAAAAAGGAACGTTATGAAGGTAATGGTGAAGTATACCTTGTGCAAATATGTATTATTATGTACAGTATTATTTAAAATTAAAAACATACAATGCAAATACGTCACAATTCAAAATTAATTTTATTTCCAAATAAATTGCAATTTAAAAAAAAATGTTTAAATATCATTTTGAAGACACCAATATAATAGTAGTATTTTTTTCATGCTGATATTTCATAATTCTTTCCATAGACGGTTAACATAAAATTCTCCTCTATTCTTGAAATTCAAACTAACTCCCTTTTTCATGCCTGGTGATCTAACACCACATGCTACGAGCCATCTAGGTGGATCGTAAGAGAGTATGATGAACTTTCCTTATTTCAATGATTTTTATTATTTTCAGGGATGATTATAAATATAGCAAGGAGGAAGAAGGGAGAGGGGAAAATGCTGTTGGTGGAGATGGAGCGGCTGAAAAGGTGGAAGTTGACCAGAAAAGGTTGGTACTCTGGATATCTACACAATTCTATGAACAGATCCTACCTACTATTTTTTCATAATGAATATTATATCTTTTCGCTTCACACCGGCTCGGTGTTTATACTTGGAACCCAGGTGGTCACAATGCCTAGTAGCTTATGCCTTAGACTCCAGTACAGGAGATAGAAAATGAGAGAGGATGCGTTGGATCCGATGTGGACACCTTTGAAACATTTAGATTACGGGTTAGGGTAATTTTAAAGAAAGAATATACGATTTTTCTTTAATGAGCAGCCCTCGTTAATGCAGAGGAGCGCCATAACTTTTCAGATAATGATGACCATCGTTCATCGAAATACAGGTGGTGAGTATAAATTTTCAAGATACATGTTGAAGGTACTCTTGCACAGAATTTCGAAAATTTTCATGACTAATTTCTCACCTACCTTAGAAGGCCAAAAATAAAACGTCTTTTACCCTGATGAGGGTTAAAAAAGTTGTTACGATTTTTCATAAGTGATAAAATTATTTCTCGACTAGTTTTGACGTGCTATGTATTATCAATCTCCAAGGGTCAATCAAACGCAGCGAAGAAGATATTTTCTGGGAGTTCTCTTTTATTCTATCATAACAGATAAAACCCCACTGTATATATAAGACCTTTCTAAGTTTGGATCCTCGCGCACTACCCGATCTTTTCGGTCTATTGGTGATGCCCTAATTCCTCCAACTCCACGAACTAAAGTCTTTGCAAATTCTTTTCTTATACCCGGCTCCAATCTATGAAAAACTTTACCACATGATCAAAAAAAAAGCATCAAAAGTTTATCAGTTTTCAAAAATAAATATTTCAGATAACTCCTAAATGTCAAATCGAGTAATATTTTAGATCGTTGTTCGTCAGTAATTTTCCCAATTATTGGTGATACTTCACTGTATATTGTTCACCTATGGCATATTCCTGTTGAACGCTTACTTTGAATGAAACTTAGCCTTAGCTAGAGGTTACGCAGTTATCTTGAGAGTGCGTGTTGAAAATATTTTCGCTATGTAAGTGAGAGTAAGGGAGGCTGATGAAATATGAGTATGGCGGAAGATGACAAGAACAAGCTGGACGGAAAGAAAAACAAATCTGGAAGTTTTAAGAGAAGTGCAAGAAGAGAGAAGATTGCTGGCGGAGATGGAAAAGAGAAAAATAAAATTTATTGGACATGCCCTGAGACACAATGTATTTATTACAAACATTCTTGAAGGGAAAATACTAGGAAAGAAAGGATGAGGACGGCCGAGGAAGAAATATTTGGACAAGATCAAGAAGAAGATAGGATGCAGCAACTACGTAAAACTGAACGACCAATGACAGAGATGAATGGTTGCATCGACAAGGCATCAGCATTTAGGAAATTGACGATTGATGATGTAAATAACATTTATTTAATTGTGCTTCCCCTAAGTTTTTTCGGCTACAGATTTGCCAATTCGGAATCCAGGAATTCATTTGATCACTTATACATAATACGTGAATATCCGGTCCAATGCCATGGTCAATGGCGTGGTACTCGGTACTCACATGCGTATTCCATTTGGGTACTCGTATTCAGTGGTATTCACCCAGGAACTCGAGTCTTCACTGCGATACTCAGGTACTTCAAAATATTTTGTTAGAGCCAAACTATTATGATAGAAACAATCACAGGAATAAGATTAAGGAAATAGACTGCAGGAGCGATAGATTTAAAATGCCATTTTTTCCACGTACAATTAGGGACCATAATAGTTGCCATAGATCAGGTCTAGGATACTGACTAGGGTGAATAGGTATTTTTCAGTATTGCTAAATATCTTAACATGATTATTAGCTACTAACCTCGCATGCAAAACACCAGTCATTTTACATAGGAAATGGTAAGTGTATGCACTACATGGAGACATTATTAAAAAAATGAGGAATCTATAACTCTTAGATCTCGTCAAAAAACGTAGAGTGTGTAGTAAATATGTTTACTCATTTATTTTTGAAAATAAATCGTAATATCACCGCCGTAATCGATTCAGGATCGCAAGAAACCTTCCGTTGTGAAGGAGTTTCAAACGTACCGCGCGAAAAAAATGAATCAAGTTAATGACTTAAGTGGTCATTTTTATTCCATTACTTAGAACTTCAGTCACGTAAAAGTATGTCATCGGACCATTTATATTTCAATATTTAATCCATTCCTCCTACACCTTGTGAAATTCAATCGTATGATTCAAATATGGTCTCCATAATGCTTAGGGTTCTATCTCGCTCAAACTACCACCTTAATGGAGATCGACGCCGCGCATATTCGAACTAGCAGATTTGGACCGATTCGCCCGGATTTTTCTCACTACACACTGTGAACACTCCCCTTATTTCGTTACGCTTCGGCGAATGAATGTATCGAAATGAATATATCCGAATGAATATTTTCGACTGCTGATTGCGTAGTTCGACTATTCCCTTTAAGTTCATAAAATATTTACTCTCAACTGTGTAAAATCTCCATTGGGTACGGAACGTATAGTGGCAAATGCACTACCGCGGGACAACTGTATTTGATAATTAGCAATGTCCGCCTAAAAAAACATGCAAGCAGCAATGAAATTGTTCTAAATAGGGAGAAATTTGTCGGCCCCGGTGATGGCGGGGTAAAGTCCTCGTCTATTAACCCCGAGGGTCGCGGGTTCGAGTCCCGCCTGGGTAGATTATTATCTGTCCAGGACATGGGTGTTTGGTTCTCGTACGTTGTTGCTGTTATACACCCGAAGTAAATTTGCCCACTGGGCTGTATTCAGGATAGTTAAGATTAATAAAATAAAAAATAAAATATTTTAAGGAGAAATGACACACATTATGAGAGTAAACTGTGGTTTTTTGTGCCCCAGTGTTCAAATACATTGGTAAAAACACCAGTCAAGAAATTTATTCAGCTTTCAAACGACGGAAGAAGAAAGAAACTATAGTTTTGAGCGGCACGGCGAAATATCCTTCTCAGCAAAACAAATTCATACTGTCGTGAAGACATTTTTAATGTATGTACCAAGCTATGGCGAACTTTGTTATTACAAATAAATAAATAAATCTTTTTAAAGACATTTATGAAAATGAATTCTAACTTACCGGAATATTACCGGACTCGACTAATTTCATGATTGTGTCGATGATTGGTAGTCCGACTAAATGAAAACCTGAAACCTCGATATTCACTTGCACTAAGTGCTTGCCTTACCGCTCACTTTGTGTTCTTGGCATATGTTTGCAATGACTCTGCACAGTAGTCCATCTCCCTTCACTAGAACGTGTCCTATAGTATTTTCGCCATAACTCTCATGCAGTCTGGCAAGAGGTCTTTGGCACATGTAGTCCCTGGGTTGCTAAACAAATTACCTATGTCAATGCATGATATTAATAGCATATCTGTTCTTAAAAATCACTAAAAGAGTGGCTCTTAGGCTAACATTGTTAAGCTCTTAATTATCCAAAACGCCACACAGCAAAAATAATATTTTTTAACTAAAGGCACCTGCTGACAAGCCGCTTTGGCTTAGCAGGACCTCAACTGCACTATTATTTGTTTCATTATTGATAGAAAATAATATTCTTTGTGATGGCACCAAAAAATTTTAAACTTGGAACCTGCTGAAAAGCATCAGCTTAGCAGGACCATGCTGGATAAAATCAATCATAATGACCAGAAAAAAGAAAGTATACTCGTGACTGTGTAAGTTATGATATTTTTTTTAACCCATCCAAAGGGAAATTACAGCATGTAAGCAATTTGTAAAATTAAATTATTATTATTTAAAAAAAATGAGAAGCTATATTAAATTTTAAAAAAAACCCAAATTAACCTTGAATATCCATGAATGTAGGTAAAAATCCATTCTTTGGCCATTCTATGGCAGAGGATACAGTTAGAAACACCCTCTGCAGGTAATCTATGACTGAAGTCTTCAGTGAACAACATAACCATGAATATACATTATGGATTCTAGACTCGTCACCAAAAACTGTTCCCTAGAATTCCGTAAAGAAACAACTTTTCCGATTGAGTCGCCGTCTAGTGATGAACGTCGGCAGTTCAAATATAAATACGGTCCACAGATCGTAAATAATCACGTCTTACCGCTTTTACTTACCAGTAATCATAATGCAGTGGATAAAAAATGTAGTACTAGACTCGAGACGTAATTATACTCTTTTTTAATATTTATCGGTCTACAAATATATTTGATTCCTCTCCAAATTTAAATAGACAAATGCACAATTAACTTCTTAGCACATAGTGAATATCGTTTTACGACAATTTAACAATAATAACATGAGGTGGAAAAAGTGGAATGAACTAGAAGACGGATACAAGAACTATAAGGATTTCAAAACCAAGATCCGAAAATATCGTCTATGGATGAGAAATTACGCCAATAACTATCATTTTAATAACAAATGAAGGAGAGATGGTTGAACCTACTCAAGAGGCCACACATGAATAGTAGGTTACACATTAACATCCACATCAATCTATCTAGATCATACCTTCTGATTCCTAAGGCTCTCAACAGGTAATAAACCAAAAAAATGTAGCTGTAAATTAACATTAAAAGATCCACATAGCAGAGAAAAGACTCACGATGAAAGTTTTATATGCCTCTTACACACTTCCTGTAGTAGATATTTCCTCTCTAGCATTTGCAAAGTAACTGTTAGGTCTCAAAAATAGTCAGCTATTATTTACAGCATCAAATAGTTCGTATCTCATCGATCGTTATTGACTATTCACCAGTCTCACCTTAACAACAATCAACAGCGGCCATTTACGAGTCGACTGAGAATAATGAATATACGGAATCCATATTAAAACAATCCTTGTACTTTCCCACAAATATTTGTGGAAAAGTACTTGTTCTAATATGGATTCAAGTATAAAGTACTTCCATGAAGTGACGCATGCGGGTGTATCGTTGAAAATACGGAGGTAAAGTAATACAAATCAATACGAGATATCATTAAATTAGTCGTAACAGAATAAAAAGAAAAGCCTTCAAACGTGGGCAAGAATTCGGACAAAATTTGGTTTATTTACATAACCCGGTGTTCTCTGATAAAGTTATTGGAAAGTTTCACGCGTTCATAATTATGGAACAAATCTACCTAAATTAAAGATGACAGCACCTGAAGTGAATTGCACCAAAAATAATAAACGACATAAAATGGGGTCTTAACAGGCAAATTGTGTATTTATATTTTATGGAATTTTTCTCCACGAATGTCGGCAGTATTAAATTGGTCGTCGTTCTCCTCCATAAAAGCGCTACCATAAAAATATCCTCCGAGGATAAATTGTCTGATGTGTTTCTAGTAAAACCATTGTAACCATATCCTTTGATAGCAATAAAATATCTTCTTAAAATACGGTCTCTTCTACTGTTCTACCCGTGATCTCTTTGCTTTCGTCTCTCGCTCAGCGTAAATGACGTCACACCAATCAGGTTCCGCTCGTTGTCACGTGAAAAAATATGAAAATCTGACTATTTTGATCTTAAATATCTCAGTAAATATTGGATCAATTTAAAAAGTATTTTCACTCCGTAAGTTTATGGGAGTGAAAGTAACGTATAAAGTCAGTATTCTTACCATTAAAATTTTGGAAAATTCCGATTACTCGTTTAATACTATAAGATACGACGGAGAAATATTGGCACAATCTCCTTGGGAAATAATTCAGTCCGCTTTTTATTTCTTTTTTTTTCATTTTAGAGAGGACTACTTAAGAAGAGCAGCCAAGGAGATTTTGAAATACCAAAGTTCCGGCATGGGAAATGACAGAAAAGAGTGAGTAGTTTACTAATCGGAATTACAGTTTTCCATATATGTCAAGGTTGGGTTTTGCCAAGCAGTTAAAAAATTTGTTGGTAACCGTCCGTCATTATCGACGCACGGAATTTTAAAATTCCCAGTGGGAACATAACTTAGAATATAAATTAATCTCCTGGGTTCCAGTCCTCGCTATCAATTTTTTTTACGAGAAATTGAGGCGTTGATGCTCGTTCTAAAGTTTAAACTACAAACATTTGCGTTAATGATATGGGAAATACAAATCTATTCCCCATCTTTGGTAGAAATGGGACGTTATAATAGCATTCCATAACGTAAACAAATCTGTCGTCTCAACGTTGAACTTCAATGTTTTGATCACTCCCGAAAGCATGGAATCTTCATTGTGATTAGATGGTGAGCCATTATCAAGAGCTGTGAATTCGAGTTTTTTCAATATCCTCCGGATTTTGATGATGGAACTCGGTCTGTTAAGGTAAGGGAGGTAGTTTTATCGTCGAAAGTTGTCGAAATAGATTCGTTACGGTTTTCCATACGGGTTTTGAGCCGAAACTTTTACAGCGGTGTGACGTGTTTGGGTCGCGCGCTCTTTACGAAGTGTAGGGTCCCGTGGCGTCTATGATTTTTCCAAATCCATCGGCCGAAACTATGACTCTTTCTAAAGACACGAAAGAGGAGGTACTGCATCTTCATCTCTGCCGACGTTTCGATGGAAGACATTACAATCGTCACCAGGGATGTTGACGCTGCGTTTTTCGGGTTTCGTGTCCATATGGCGTGTCAATCATGTCAGGCCAGTTTTGATTGGTGGAGGTATTTTTAACTTCTCCCGCCAATTTCAGAGTTGAGCTCCAGGTCCTGCTTTGGGGAAAGGAAATATGCCAAAACCAATGAACACCGGCCTGACCTGATTGACACACAATATTTACGCAACGCCTCGAAACGCGGCATCGACGGTCCTGATGACGATGATGAAGTCTATCATTGACACGTTGGCGGAAATAAAGACTGAGCTCCAAACCCTGAAGAAAACCCCAGCAGAATATACTTCAATTATTCACTGAGAGCAAATCAAATCCAATACATCTTTTCTTTAAAAGTCTTTTGCGTCGCTTACGTTAAATAGACGTGGCCAATAAATACTACGAACTCAACCAGTAATTCCGGGGAAATTTGGAACTTTTAAAATAAATATGAGTCTTAATATTTTGTCTTCTTATTTTGCTGCTGTTATTGAAAGCCGGAACATAGTTCTAGAATCTGAAATAAGACTACGAGAAAAATAGCAACAAAAAGCTCTTTTTGCCAAGCCAAGTTTTGTAATGAACTATTATTGATGCCAAAAACAATGTGATTAGCAAAATATTACATTTCTCTGGGATTAGTAGGAATCTCAAAATTTCAAAGTTTCATTAATATCTATCAAAACCACTAACCAAGAAATCTGTCATGATGACAACTCTGAATACATATTATGCGTACTTCCTGCTATAGTTTGTGCAAATCTGGTAACTTTGGAAGAAAGATGTCCTCAAAAGACAACTACTATTTAAACTCAAACCTTTTCCCCAATAGAATAGCAAAAAAGCCATCCGATAATTATCGTTACACCTCGCAACTACGTTCCAAGTCAGAAAAAAATCTTGCAAGAATGGGTTTTATTTAGCATTTAGCCGCTTAAATTTTAAAAGGAATAACTTAATCCAATGTTCATCAAAAGCATGTCGACACATATTTAAAAAAATCGTGCTGACATATCAAGGTTCTTTTTACGAACTACTGGGATACCTTTTGATTTTTTCTTCCACATAACAAGGTGCAAACGGATAATGGTGTGTAGTTTGCCCCAGTTTACAATCATATGGTCGGCATGAAGTTAACAGAAGGTATAACTATGCATTATAATTTACGGGAAGCAGTGGTATAAGATTTTTTACTCTAATTTTTGTAGAACAGATTAGCTCGTTAATCATTCATGGGGTCATTATGCGTACGTTGTGTAGGCCTTTCACCTATATTTGTCACTATCTGTGCCCGTCAAGCGTTGCAATGCCATATGTTGCGGTTTCCAAGCCATTAAAATATTCAATTGTAGAAGTTGGGCAAAGATTAAAGATTTTCGAGCTTAAAAATCCAAATTTAGGAAAATGCAAAGTGTATATGAAAAATCGAATGCAAGGGTTTAATGAAAGCAAACAAAGAGACCTCTGCACCAAATCTTTTTCTACGTCCAAATAAAATACGTAACTTTTAACACAAATTATGCCTCACTAATACAATTCTGATGCATGTGATTGAGAAACTCGTAAACGATCTGCTTCGTTGGTTGCTTGTCGTTCCTAGCTTGTTTGAGAAGCTCGCGTGTCAACACTCATTTGTTGAAATGACTCGCGCTCCACCTACTGTTCAATGGATTTTATAATCCAGAAACCTTCGCGGGCGCCCGCACAACAACTCACCAAAGTTTCATCGCAAATCTGATGAATGATACAGGAAGGCATAGAAGACGAGCAAACAAACATACATTTTTATATGTTAGATTTTGGATCGGGATAAATGAGTGGGCTTTTAAATCCACTCCTATGAAAACCAATCCACAGCGAAAACATTACCCTCTATTTCATTTAAAACCATCTCAATCAGCACATACCTCACGATAATTCATATTTTGGAAACCAATGGAAACGCTAATTTAGTTGTATTTATTTGAAACTGGAGTAGTTTGTGTATATGGTGGGGACACATCATGGACGACTTATGTATACCTTTTTACATGCAAAAATATTTTTTGAAAATACCATATCAATCAAGAATACGAGCACAAGCAACGAACTTGTGAAGGGATACAAGCTCTGATAGGGATACAGATTATGCGAACGCACCTCACATAGGACAGTAAAAGTGAATTTCCGCCTTTCCGGCATCGATCTCCAAGTATCTCCACAAAGAACGCTATCGATTAGGGATGAGCCATAAGTATTCATTCACTGGTAATCGAGTGCCTGAGTACCCGGATGAGTACATGAGTAGTCGGATGAATACCTGGCACAGTACGAAGACATTACCCTCTATTTAATGTACAACCCTTTCTATTAGCACCTTTCTCGTGTTAATTCATATTTATTTCACGATATTTTACGATAGTTCACACTTCAAGATAGACGTTCACTGGCTGTGGGAGAAGGGGGTGGGCTATGGAAAGAATTCCTGCACGGATTATGGGGTAGTGAGGGGAGGTGATTCAGGTTTACGTTTGGGACTGGCGGGTGGATGGCAAGGTTATGTGAAGGAGAGGTAAATGGGACGGGATCATAAAACCATTACAGAGTTTAAAATCAGCGAGAAAATTAAAATTACAAATTGTTCCACAAAATCCAGTTTCCCCCCCCATGTTCATTAGAATCTTAATCAGATTCAACTCAATTCTTTCTGAGCTTACAGCGGTTGGATTTATATTGTTCAAGCGTGAAACGATTATTTGATAGACAAAGTTTCCTCAATAATTTTACATTGAATATAATGATAAGTGAGTCCAGGCGACTTACAAACACCTCAAAAACTGTTCCAGCCTCATCCCAGTTTACGACATTATATCTAAGGCGTAATGGTTTCAGGTAAGTTTTGAATTGAAAGTAAAAAATATGGGAATTTCTTATCGTCATATTGATTGTTCTTAAAATTTTACTTCATTTGATGTTATTTAGGGATACATCCCAATGAATATTTCCAACTTCTGACAGTGGAGATCAACTTAGCCCCACAATATGCATAAATATTTTCCCTGCGATGATGATACTCCCATCTCTACAGAGGGCTATGAAAAATGTATTCACTCTAATAAAAGCCATTGCCTGAGGGTTGAGAGTGTGTGATGGTGCTGATGACGGAGAAAATGCCTGAACTGAATAGGTTGATTTTGGCGTCGTTTTTTCGTAATGCATCAAATATATTTGGACAAATCCTCGTCTTTCTATTTAACAACCTGGAAATCAAAAAAAAATTAACTCGTCTAAATGAAACTAATAAGCTAAATGGTACTCGGCGAAACGTGATGGAACAACATATCATATCAGTAAAAACTACACGTTGTACTGCTTACTTGTGGCATGTACCTGAAGATGACGGTAAGGTGTTGTAATGTATAAAATAACAGTGCAGTATAGTTGTTGTTGATATCAAACCCAAAAGCCCCATATTTACTTTGCAAAACAACTTCCTAGGTACTTACCTTCAACGTCACCGCACATATGTGCTATGTATTTTGTACACAGTAGTAATGGCCCAGAATCATTTGTATTTCGACCGTGAACTAATCTGCACATAAATTATAAATAACATTTGTACTAATAAGATTTGCATAACCGGATATTTTTCCAGTCATATCCGATGGATTATCCGTCTAGTTTATGAAAAATTGCCATTACTATGTGAAGCAATAATGAAAATTGTATATTATGATAAAATATTTATGGACAGATTTGTCAGATATTACAACTTCTGATATATCGTGGGGATTACACATACTGAGCATATGTGGCGCAGCATTAAAGAAAGTTTTGTTAAACGTATAATTGGAAGGTCCTCGGATGAAAAAGTCAAAGAGAGATACTACTTCGCTCTGGGTAGGCCACATCTTGAATACGCCGCGAGCATTTGGGACCATGACCATAAAGATTTTACCAAAAAAATTAATAAGATACAAAGAAAATCAGCACACTTCGTTTAAAACTGCTACGAGCGAACATGTAGTGTCTAACAAATTTTATAGTGATTAAGGTGGGAGCCCCTAGAGACTCGGAGGCCACACGCTTGGCTTAGATTGCTTGAGAAATTAAGAACTGGTGTGCTTCAGACCGACATAGAGAATATTATCATAATGGCTCACAATATCTCTAGGTCTGACAGAAACGATAAAATAAGAGAGATACACTGTTGAGCAGATAGGTACAAAGACTTCTTTCCGCGAACAATAAGGGACCACAATAGAAATTGAGCTCCAATACACTACTATAATACATGTCTACATTTCTTATCCAAAATCTTACACCTCTACACGGCTGCTGACCTAATACCCCCTGCCACACGCCCATGCGGCGGCTCGCAGGGTATTATGTAGATGTAGATAGGTAAAAAATGTCATTTTTCGAAGTGAGAAGGGTCATGCCGAATTCACCCCGAAAAATGTGCCACCCAGGGCGGGCAGCTCCCTTCGTCCACCCCCTGGGGGTGTAACTTTATTGTGCCACTGATTTACTTTCTAAAAACCTTTCTAACCTCCCCTCCTCACTTTCTTTAATCACTTCAGGGGCAGCGGCTGTGACCCACGACAGAAGGGATGGACCGACATACGGGTGAAATCTGCCGATGGTGGCGTCACCCACGTATACATTAATAACTCGGAGGAGGTAATCTATTCCATCTTCATTTGCCGTTGAAGCCTAAGATTGGCGGAACGCAGCCATCTATTCTTCCCTGTATCCTGCCAGATCCCTTACTCCCTTGCAGCCCTTTTAATGTACTTTCCTTTTTATTTGGTCTATGTATTTATGCATTGCCCATCCTCTTGGGACTTTTTAGGTCTTGGGACTTGTATTTTTCCTTCAAGAGTATTCTTCACAAATATATAGCACCTTTTCGCCCATATTACGCTCATTTGATCATTAACATTTTCTTAATATTTTGTGATACATAAATCATAAAACGTGGTTGAAACAGAATAAGAAAATCCATCAAAGTGAACAGATTGGCCCACCCCAAAAAAAACCCTGAAACCAATGAAACGGATACGCCGCATATCTACTGTCTTTTTTAGCTAACATAATACTCATCTCTATTTCTAGGTGGTAAAGGCTATGGAGATAGGAGATCGAAGAAGAGAAGACCTCCAGAGACGAAAGGAGCTGCTGGACGAGATGAGGAGAGACATCCTCGCCGAAAGGAAAAAAATCAAGCAGAAGGAGGATGACTTGAAGGAGAAGGAGGCGAACAAGGAGGCGTGGGAGAGGGAGAAGAGAGAAGCGTTGAAGAGGGAAGAGGTATTCATTGAGACGAAGTTCCAGACGGAAATGAAAGCCGTCCGGGAGGTGACCGAGGAGCGAGAGGAGAAACTTAAGGCAGAGCTCAAAGGAGAGGAGCGGGAGCTGGAGGAGAAGGCGAAGGAGGCATGGCGGGAAATCGAGAAGAGAAAGAAGGAAGTGGACGAAGAGAGGAGGAAGGAAGTGGAGAGGAGAAAGAGGGAAGATGAGGATATGAAGAAGAGACAGCAGGAGGAGGAAAGAAAGAGAAGACAGGAGGAAAAGATTAAGAAGGAGAATGAGGAGATGAAAAGGAAGGAAAAGGAGGAGAGGAAAAGAGCGAAGGAGGAAGAGAAGCGGAAGGAGGTGGAGATGAAGAAGAGGGAGGAAGAGGAGAGGCTTAAAAGTTGGGAGGAGAGCAGGAGGAAGGAGGAAGAAGAGCGTAAGAGGTGGTGGGAAGAGAGGAGGATGGAAGAGGAGAAGAAAAGGGAAGAGGAGAGGGTCCAGAGGGAGAAGATAGAGAAGGAAGAAGAGATGAAGAGGAAAAAGGCTGCGGAGGAGGAAAAGTGGAGAATGGATTGGAGGAGGTCGATTGAGGAGGAAAGAAGGAAGCAAAACCAGGCGCGGGAGGAGAAAGACAGGGCCCGCGAATTGCAGAAGAAAATTGATGAAGATACGAAAAGAAAATGTGCCAAAGAGGAGGAGGAAAGGAGACTGAATGAACAGAGGGAGCAGATAAGGCGGGATAGGGAGGCCAAGGAGAAGATCAACTCGGAGAATATGGCCAAGGAACTGCAGAACTCCCTCTCGAGGAACCAGGAGTTCTTGGAAAATTTGAAGCTTAGAGGAAAATCGGAATAAACCAGAACTTTCCCTAAGAAACTTCTTAATTGTTTGGTTTAAAATTATATGATTGCCAATGTTGCTATATCTCGCCTTTTACGAGCATTATAACCGTTTATAGCGAGAGATATTTATCTTATTATTGCCAAGTTTCAACTATAAACAACTTCGGTTTTAGGATCATGATCTAATTACCCTACAACTGTGGCAGTATTGGGTACATTATCACACTATTTACCTCGTAAGCCTCTCACATTGCCTCACTCAAAGTCATATGATGCTATAGCTATAAAATGCAATAAAATTACGGACTTTTAGATCATTTTGTACCTATTACAACGAGATCCATATATACCCTTTATCTTGATTGTCCTCATTATCAATCTTACCGACCTGTGCTTGAGGAGATAGTCAATGATAACTGAAGAATAATACAGTAAATTCAGCTTAGCCCCAGACAATCATTATTCACGGAGTTCTCTTTTCCTACTAATTGAGTTAGGGCTCCAAAATAGGCCAAAGGTGACCATCACGACCCTTAGCAATCGTTCGGTCTCAAGTGATATCAAGTTTATTGCTACTAAAATTCACATCCACCCAACTTCGGCTCGAGATTCTTGTGTTGGATACGTTATGAATGTGGCAACACCAGATGCAATATTATTTGTTATCCATTTTCCTAGTCTTATAATTACTGATATAGTTGTCTCTTAAGGAAAAATTTTAATTCAATGCTATTCGTCAAAAGCTCGAAAAATTAAAATTACGATATTAAAATTCGAGATTTCCATCGCGGCTCAATCAATACATGCCCGACTTATTCAAATTCGGGTCAATACCAGCTCAGGGTATTTCACAAGTGTGGGTAAAATTCAATTTAGCCACTCCCAACAAAAAATACTGATTGAAACTTTGGAAACTTGGCGTTCATTGGGTGGACACAAAGGGGCGTCATAACGATCTCATAAACATTTTAGTTTCCTTTCCCGCCACTAACTCAATTTTTAACCTAGTCATATATTTTTTCTACATCAAATTAAACAAAGAGAAGTGCTTGTAGGGCATATTTACATCACAATACTTCGTCGTTGCTTTTTATTTCAATCGTAAATGTTGTGCAATTTCAAAGACAGTTTCTGTCAGTGGGTTGGTGACAAGAATGCTAATAGAGAAATTTGTTAGTTTTTATGTTTCATTGTGCCATTTGTTGAAGCTAGTCAAGAGTGTTTGTCATTTTTACAGCACAATAAATTTGGTCATATTTCATAGTAACTCATAGAGGAACGAAATGAACGGTATTGGGCTATAATATTCCGAATGTCTGAACTCTGAATTCGCCATTACAGAGATAACTGGTACACACTGGAAGCTCGTCACATATTCAAATTAAAAAAATCTGTCCAGTTTTCATGTTTATTACCTTTTCATGTTAATAACCTCATCACAGAGTGACGGTCTGTCACTTTTGCTCACATATTAGGCCGGCAAAGTGTGAATTTTACCGGGGTGAGAAAGAAGAAGTACACTTGAAAATAGGGAAAGGAAGTCAAGGATGCCTCACTCAATGATGGTCGGTCCTATGTAGGCTCAGATAAGGGATTTGAATGAGGCTCGCTTGATGGGAAAGGTGGAGGCGAGTCAGAGGCAGGACAAGTAAAGGTACAGCGAAAATTGGTGGCACTCACCATCCGAAAGTCAGAGGTCACTGAGTGTTGATGAGTAGGCACAGGTACCGAAGGACTCCCGGAGGTGCATCTGGAGGAATATTCGACCGCTTCATCCCAAACGTATTTAATGTTTTTCCCTTTTTGAGTAATTCTCTTCACTTGCGAGTGTCAACAAGTTTTTCTTCGCCTGTAGGAATCGAATTGAAGGAGGAGAGACGTAATCGCAACTTTCGCAAATATTCTGGCAGACATGCACAGTGAATCCCGAGTCGCAGGGAGAGCTATTCTTTGTTCAATTCATGTCGGACAACACAAGAGGTCGGGGGGAAAGTTTCCCCCCAATCACGCTCCGCTCTGGGATTATAGCCCCTGTGGGAGAGAAACTTAACGAAAGTGTCGCCACATTAACCGTCCATCTCGGTCAACTTTCCCGGCAATTGACCGGGAAAACTCGCCGAAGCTTGCTTCAAGGTATACTTGGCAACGAGAGAGAAACTGTGAAATATTCGCAACGCCTGGAAAAATGAGAAGAGGCAAGGCAACGGCAGTCGAAAGACTTGTAAACAGCGTTCTCGACGGTTCTCTCATGAGTGCTCTCTAATTAGTTTAGAATGTGGATGACGCTTGCGGTTATGGAATAGCCCAATACGGCCTCCTGAGCTATGATGCCACTACTCGCGTCACGGAACAGGCCTTGGAATAGGGTAGTTGAGTATGAATGTACAATATGTCACTTACATTTCTCAAAGAACGATATAGGAACCAAAAACTAGCAACGAAAAACTCTACTGTCTGTTGTACATAAATATGTTGAACGTAAATATGCTGAAACAATTAATATGTTAAAAGATAACCATTAAGTGTAATATACGTGAATGTAGATGATTGTACTTTGTGGAAATTAGGCATAGTAAAAGAAGAATAACTTCGTATTTTCCACACTTTTTATTAAAATACCTATCTGTTTTCGATGTTACAACATCATCTTCAGAGGTCATGTGTTAAGTAAAGGTTTGATGGATTTATATATGTACGGGGAGGAAGTGGGGAAACGTCTGCTAGAATCGAATCACTCCTAAAATGTGAGTGGTCTGGGGGGGATAATGATCATTGGAGGAGGGGAGATTTGGTTGGTTAACAATGCGAGGGCACTACCAGAGGAAAGAGTAAAAACGGCATGGTCAAATGTAAAAAAAAAGACAGGGGGAGAGGCACAGTAAAAATGGGGGACGATTTGTCAGGAATAAAATCGGTACTACATGTTTTAAATGTTGAAACAATTTAAAAATTTTCTGAAAAATCCAGTTTATCACCCTTGTCGCAGAAATATAAAATAGATGGGGTAAAAATTAGGGGAGTGATTCGACCCTAGGAGATGTTTTGAAAAGACAGAGTTTTAGTCCTAATTTGTAAAACTTTTTCAATGTTCAGCCATTCTTATCTTAAATTTCCAGCCAATATGGCCGACATAAAAGGAATTGCACACGGGAAATCACATTTAACGGAGTACACCCATCTCCATGTTTGTCATAAGAGTCTATTATTAAATTGAAGTTTTACAGAAGTCACAGGGTTATAAAAACACAATTTAACAGGTTGACTATCATGGCGGACGCCGGTGTCCGCTGTCGTATCTTCTTCCCCTACCGTGGCCACCGGTGACCACCGGCGGTCACCGGTGTCCGCGGAGAAAATTTCGTCTTCGTGCGCAGGGTGACCGCCGTTTTCGTACCTTGGCACGTATCTATTTTCCGCAACAGCCTCATTTATCTTGTCACTCCTTTGATTTTTGGTGATTCCTTTAGAATTATTTTTTTTGCTATCATGAATAGTACTTAATTTCAAAGTCTATTTTTACGTCTGTTGCCATATTGGAGGCGGGTTCAAATTACATTGGGAAAGAATATTAATTTGTTTAAATTCATCTTTAGGAGATGTAGTATTTTTTCTGTTTAGTGTTTTACATTCTCCAGATTGTTTTAACTGCTAAACACATTAATAAAATGAAATTGAAGTCCAGGATAGCAACAAAATGTGATAGCTTTTTACTTTAGTTCAACTCAACATTGTCGCAATTATTTCGTAGGTATTTTGTGCCCTCTCCTTGCCGAAATTCATTTCTGCTTTACCTTCATCCTCAAATGCCAAGAAAGAGTAATAAATAAAATATAAACTTTGCAAATCACCACTTTTACTGCAACAATGGAAAACTCTATACAATTTTACATATGATATTTATGAAAGCAATCCAAACAAAACCGTGGTTTGTTTTGGGCAGTCATTGCAGTATGTCGTGATTTTTTTACTTAGTTTTTTTTACAATTTTCCCAGCTTGATTTTTCTCGTAGAATCATCGGCAATATTTTCGATTGATATTCGTATTTCCTTCCTCCATTTTGAATGAATGAGTGGCTATGCTTCTTTTGTCCATGGGTAATACACGACTAAGTTTGAAACTTAGCTGCTTAACAAAGGGTAACTTGCACCATCACACGGGTTTGCCGGGGAAAATGGGTTTTTTTTCTTCAATCAAACGTAATACTTTTTTTTACTATTATTTATCTTTTACCATTTCAGCTTTTGCATGAATCGTGCATTGCAGCAGCACTTCTTCATATATCTTTCAAGATAAGAGTATGTTGCCGTTGTTATAGGAAAACAATGACGGAAACGAGAGGGGTTGACTAAGATGTTTTTCTGTAGGCCAAAAAGGAATTGCGTGATTTTTCTAGTGATTCGGGCATTGCAAGTTTGATCGCGAAGCTTAAAGCAATACTTCTTTAGTTAATTTAATGCAGCGAGGACGAAACGCACCTACATCTACCTATTGTCCTGTGAGCTACCACAAGGATGATTGACAGGGGATGAGTTGTCACCAACATTCACTACAATGCTCCGTTACAAGCGAATCCACTCCTCCTGGCAGTTAATTTCAACTCAGCACTCATTGTTGTTCGTTAATTGTTTCCGGCATTTATCGCGTCGTCAATATACTCCGCACACGTAAGTCAGGATAGAAAACATGTCCAGAGAAGACTAGCAAGCTACGCGAAAGGCCGTGTCGAGATCTTTGGTGTCGAGAGTCTTGTTATTGTAACTGATCTCTTTCAACAGCATGGACGGGAATTTGCATAAGAGAGTTGATGTGTTCCAATCCGCGCCAACTTTGCCACCTTGAACAAATGTCTCCCACTTGCATCTAGCTTACATTTAAAGTTGCCGCGTGTATATGCGGAATACGAGAAGATTACATACGAACCTTACCTTCCTTTCTCTCGGAGCTACAGCTCGGGGTGAGCAAAAATATCCGGAAAATAATAGGGAAAGCTAATCGTGAATTGGAAATTGTTAAAAGAGAACTTGGAAAGTGCGACGATAAAGTTATAGATATCAGCTACTCCTCCTTTGTCATGCCCAACTTGGAATACGCTGCCAGTGTATGACAGCCGCATAAAGTGGGCTTAAGATCAGACTTTGAATGCCTGGAGATGTTCAGCAAGATACGAGAAAAGCCGTTATAATAGTTTCGTTAGTGTTACTGACCTCTTGAGTCAACTGGGAGGGGAGAAGCGTTGAGACCGCCGATTAGAACTGAATCTTTTAATAACTGGCGAAGCTAATCGTGTATTTGTATATTTTATTGGTTTACATTTATTGGGAATTTAAATTAACAAATGATCTCTCGTGAGGCAAAAATATTTGAGAATTGACTTCCAGCTAATATTATGTTGGGAATTGTTAAAAGAGTACTTGGAAATTGCGACAATAAAGTTATAGAAATCAGCTACTTCTCCATTGCTAATTCTTACTTGGAATGCGCTGCAAGTGTATGGGATCCTCATGAAATAGACTTAAAAACAGAATTAGAATGCGTGCAGAAAATATCAGCAAGACACATGAAAGGCCGTTATGATAGTCTCGTTAGTGTTACTGACCTCCTATCACAACTGGGATGGAACACGCTTTGAGACTGCCGATTAAAACTTACTCTCCTATGTTAATTCAAAACCTATTTATTTTTCACCAAGTTTTTATCATCTTACGAAATCCAACATTCCACATTAGATCAGATTATGAGGATAAAAATAGAGAAATAGACTGCAGAACGGACAGATTTATAATTTCGTTATCCCCGCGATGTATAAGAGACCATAATAACTGAAAATGTCATAGGTTCGTCGACAGATAGTGTAGCTGATTAGTTAATTTGCTCCTTTATGTCTGTTTCTAAATCTGCCACGTAGTGCTAACATCATGCTTTTTATGCTCCCTGCACGACACTTGTCTCTCGTTTACGCTTCTGTGCAGCACAGCACATAGAGGCTGTACTCAAAGTTATAACCATACTGCGTAGGAAGAAAACAGTGGTGAACCCATCTGTTCGGCTGTAATTTTTTTCTATTTCGTCACTTATGTGAATCCCATAAGGAATCCATATGTTCCACATAGACTACCATACAGAAAAGAAGAACCAGTTGGATTGAACACAGCCTGAGACGCAGTGGCTTTGTGAAGAACACAATTGAAGTTAAAATAGTAAAAGTCCTGAGAGGAAGACCCAGGAATAAGTACATGGACCGAACAATGCGGAAAGTACGTAGAAAGAGTTACCAGGAGGTAAGAGAGCCAGCATTTGATAGGGAAAGGGTGGAGGGCTGCAGTCAACCAATCTTAGGATTGAACGACCAACGATGTGAATTCCATGGACGTAGAGAGTGGGCAAGGGGTTATCCACTTACTGCCCTAAGCCCCGGATATTTTGCAACACACTGACGATGTGATCCAACAAAATTAAGTGTATTGCCACATCTCTTTTAGGTGTTTATTTGTCCCAGGTCCTTTATACTATTCCCTTGATGAGTTTTTAGCAGTTGAACGCTTTTTGCCACGCCACAAATAATCTGGCACCAAACTACCACTCTCGTCAGGATGATAACGATAGCAGACAGATAAGAGCGCGCATTATGGATATCTTACTCGGTGTTCGTCCGTTGAATTTGTGACTGGACACTATTGAGAAGCTGAGAACATAATCCTTTCTCTAATATTCGCTGCTGATAAGATATTTTTGAAATGCGTGCGCGTTTTCATTAACCGGGGCCTACCGTTTGGCACATTTTTTGCAGTTTCAAAATGCATTGAAATTGCCATGAGAAGAAAACGGCCCGGGACCGGAATCGAACCACAGACCTTTGGCTTTCCGGCCCAATGCGCAGACCAATACGCTACCCAAGCTTCCTATTCTTCAAGAAAATTTGGATTTTTTTCTCATGGCAATTTCATTTTACCGCCGTGTTCGCGGCAGTCCTGAATACTTTGTATAATTTTCAAATGCGTTATTGATTACTGTAAATATAACATTGACAGCATATTGAATGGATTGGATTGGATATTTGGGGAGGCGACCGACGGCTAAGGTCATTTGCGCCATAGGGGATAGGTAAGGGAGGAGGGGTGGATAGAAACCCGGCGTCGGCATTAGCCTGCTCTTAACGAAAGGCGCCAAGGGGACCACGGCTTAGCGTCTCATCCGACAGACAGAGTACTGTACTTGAAGTGCCCTCCACAAGACACTCAAGTAGGGATCGGGTTCCTCTGAAAGACACCCGCCTCTGCAGGGATTTGAACCTTGGCGGCCCGTGTGGTAGGCGAGTACTCTAGCCACCTCACCAATCCGATCCCCCCAACAGCATATAGTTCAATGTAATTTACAAAGAGAAGTTTCACCTCATGACCAGTATTCCGTGGTTATAGATATAAATTGGACGGACAAAATAAGAAATGATGAAGTGCACAGAAAAGTAGAAGAGGATGGGACCAAATATGGAACACCATGCAGAAAAGCAGAACCAGAAGGATCGGACACCTGCAGAGACACAATGGATTTGTGAAGAGCATAATTGAAGGGAAAATAGAGGGAAAAGACCCCAGGGCAAGATCCTGGAATAAGTTCCGGGAGCAAATAAAGAGAATAGTACATGGTAAGAGCTACCGAGAATTCATGGAACTAGAAGTAGATAGGGAAGGGTGGAGGGCTGCAGTCAATCAATCTTTGGATTGAAAGACCAGTGAACGAATGAGGTATACATTAATATTAATCTGAAAAAAATGTTGTCACTTTTGAGGTGCGTGGAAAAAAAGAATGAGAAAAGTACGAGGGAAGTTGCAGTACAAGAACATAGTCGCCACGAGCCTTAAATCCAAAGAAAGGTTTTTTTTACATATCTCCTCGCCGCTCTCCTCTGAGCTAACCTTAATGTATGTTTTAATGTGACGAATTTCTAGCATATTAACTCAGGCTGAGTTTTTTACAATGCGTGTACATAATTTAAGCTGCAAGTAACCACGAGGTCATTTTATTCTGCGGTGAAAAACCTAAAAATTGAAAAAAAAATCAAAATTATGAGAGACGAAGAAGTGTCTCAAAACTTTTAGAGGGATTAAGTTGGGAGACCCTAGAGGCTCGGAGGCTACACGCTAGGCTTAGGTTGCTTGAGAAATTCAGAACCGGTGTGTATCAGAGCGACACGGAATATTATCATGACGCCTCACTACATCTCTAGGACTGACAGAAGCGATTAAAATATGAGAGATACATATTGCCGAACAGATAGGTACAAAACTTCGTTCTTTCCGCGTACAATAAGCGATCACAATAATAACTGAGCTCCATTAAATACACTCCCATTTCACCAGTCACCATTTCACCTCCCAAAACCTTACATCTTTACACGGCTGGAGACCTAACATCCCCCGTCACACGTCCATGTAGCGGCTCGCAGGGTAGTGTGTAGACGAAGATATAGAAGTTACGGCGTTGCATCGCATTGCATGGCGGAGAAACGTGGACTCCGAGAGAGCAGGACGAGAATATGGTACAGTCATTTGAGATGTGGGTGTGGAGGATGATGGAGAAGGTGCATTCGACAGGAAGGAATACAAACGAGGATGTGCTTGACGTGGTTAGCAAGGAAAGAGCACTTCTGAAGGAGATTATTATCGTGGCTTTGGCTTGACAACGTGCGGTGTCATACAATTGAGATAAATATTATTGATATAGAAAGCGTACTGTTTTTAATAAATGTATCGTTTATGCTCTTATGGACGAGTTTCCTTATTTTCAAACAAAATCCAAATGTATTTTTTTCTAAAAAGTAGCAATAAAAGTGACAGGCGGAATTAAGGAAGCTCTTGTGCAAAGGATACGGTAAAATACATCCAAAAGAAGTGATGGACAATGGATGTTAACGATGTCGATAACCTGCGACAATATCATAAACTATAACAAAATCAATAAATGTATAAATTCCACTTTCTTGGGCGAGATGTTGAAGAACAGAATTGTAAATAATGCACAAAGGATATCGTACTGTCTACTTTATTTTTAACTCGTACTATACGTGTTTCGACTATCAGTCACCATCAGGTACAACTATGTAGCAGTACGTAGGTAGGAGACATTACGATATCCTTTGTGTATCATCAATAAATATGTATTTAGCACGAGAATTTAACCTATTTTTTTTCAGTCGAACTTCAAAATAAACTCCACCAAACGTTTTCGCTAACATTGGTACAAAATGCTGGAGAAAATGCTGCCATATGCTAGCAGCATGCTCCAAACGAGGTCTCACGGGAGAAAAATAACATTTAGGCGGTTGAAGTGACTTTCGTTCATGTATGGATTTGTATGAAACTTTCATGCGCATACTCTTCGTAATATGTATTGATGAAAGCGAAGAAAATGCATCGTGCCAGATCTTTTTTTGACAATTTAACACTATTTTAACACCTAGCCTTACGGCCCTTAACATTGTAACGCTACCAATTCTATATGTAACGCTACCAATTCTATAACTTATCCTTCCTCTTAACGGCTGCTCCACCTCATTGTAACGCTACCAATTCTATATGTAACGCTACCAATTCTATAACTTATCCTTCCTCTTAACGGCTGCTCCACCTTGATGCAAATTTCGTAACCCAAATTACCTCCTTTTAAAATAAAACACATTAATCATGCGAAAAGCACGTGCAACAACACATTTAAACACATCAAACACATGCAAATACATTTATTTTCAAGGTATGGCTCTTTTTAAATTATCATAAGCAATCAAATATTAGTTGGAATTATATTGGGCCCAATTTACAATGCAAACTTGGAGGTATTTAGGTTAACCTATAGGTTCTTATCCCATTGGTTATAAAACAAAAGGAGGCAATCAGTTACTATATGTTTTCAGGATGAGACAAAAGGTGTTCAGTGCGAGATTGAACAGAATTAAAGTTTTAAACTCTTTTCTAATGAACTGAAGGGCTATTTGGGTGTGAGGGTTCTTTTTCTATTTGAATTATTGGTTGTGTTTCCACTTATCCTCCTCGGATCTCCTGCCTCCGCGTGCGCGGCCAGTCTCGTTCCTTCCGCTGCCATCCGCCTATATTTTCTTTTCCTCTCTCGTCCTCTCCTTCACTTCCACTACAACCCAAACTACTGCCGGCATTTCCGTAGTCTTACAATGCCGTCTTCTTCCTCAGTATATCTCCGTACATCGATTTTTCTTCAGTTTCCTCTCTCTCTTATCCCTTTACGTTTGTTACCCTCTACTGTCGCTCTCTTTCTCTCCTGTCAGCCCGTATTATGAGATGTTAAATTGGTTAAAAATTGCAGAAAGACGTATGCTGCAAATGGGTGTATTTATCTTTAAATTATTAAATGTAAATATTCCATTGTATTTATATGACCAATATGTATATAATAAGGACAAAAAAAGCGAATGACTAGAAATAGTTCGAACTTAATAATACCATGCAATAGAACAACTACTTATAATAAATCATTTTATGTATCATCGTGTAAATTGTGGAATTCTCTTCCTTAGAATATAAAGACGTTGACATCAGTGTTTGCATTCAAGAGAGCTCTGAAAGAGTATTTATGTTCTAAATATTAGTATATAAAATGTAACATTTACTTATTTCTTTGTTTTATTTTTTGTAAATTGTGTAATATTAGTGGCTGTTTATACAAAGCATTGTAAGTGTTATGCCTTTAATCTTTTTATGTAATTTTTCCAGAGACAATACCAACCTCTAATATTATGTCTCCTGCATGCCATTATGTAGATATTACTTTATTACTTGACGTTGTTTGTAAATCTTATCAGCAGCTAAAAATATAAACAAATGTAAATGCCATGTACTTGTGCTCCATGGGATTATATGGTCCCAGAGTAAATAAACTTTATCTTATCTTAATTTTTTCCCAAAGCGTCCCTAGATTCCTCCTCTTTTGAATTATTTACTCTCGTATTCCCAATTACGCGTCCCTAGTTACGGCTTTTGACGCTTATTGTTCGGTTGACCTTGCGGCCATATTTATACCATTACAACATGTACTTCTAAATAATTCCGTAACGTATGTGAAAATATTCTCCTATACGCGAAAATATACGTTTTATATTGATTTAATGATTTCTCTTGCACTGTTCAATGTGCTACCAGAGGAAGACCCTGGAATAAGTTCATGGACCAAATAACGAGGTAAGTACGTGGGAAGAAATAACAGGAGGTAAGGAAACTAGAATTAGATAGGGAAAGTTAGTTTCCTTTTTTATGTTAATTATTTTGTTTTAATTTAAATAAATAAACAAAATACGTTAGAAGAAGTTACTTTAAAGGAGTGTATGCTGATTTTATGTATGAAATTTTCTACCTAGCATGCTCATTTAGACGAGAATATTGAGCATTGGCCTTTTGCTTATAAAACATGTTTTATCGTACAATATACGCAAAAACATACTTTTTATATTATTTTTGTGGCGTCCAGTGTATGTCAAGGCATCATGCCGAATAATAAACACGGATTTACACACGATTGTTGCTTGGTTTTCGGATTCTCGCCGTAAACCCAGGTCACAACAACGCTTTAATTGAAACGAAAATTAAAAAATATAATTGCGACAGGTATGGTTATTTACAATATGTAAATATATGTAACTTAAATGAATTGTGGTCCAAGAGTTTTATTTTGACTTACTTGGAAATGTACACTCAACGACTCACGACTTCCGCTCCGACCGCCATAACGAAAAGTTCACTTAATCTCTCGGGTATCTTTCGAGGAGAGCCGAATGATCTGCCGTGCGGGAGATAAGGAGGGCGCTCAAAGTCCGTCATCGGTCGCCATATTTTTTCAGAGTCAACAGTAGACCGAGTAATCTTGACTGGTGAGGACGATTCCGCCAGCAAATACCAAGACGGTTGGGATCTAGACAGGTAGGGAAGTTACATTTCATCTTGAATAGAGTGTTTTTTTTACGTTTACTCCGTAGTTCTTTCGGTGCATTATACAAGTTAGTTTCAGAAAATGATTTCATTGAATCATCGTTATGGCTAGAGTACTTGCCTCACCTCCCAAATAATTAGGAAGTCTCGTTCTTGCAGAGCCAAGACAATTCTCCCGTTTCAAAAACACTTAAGTCATCCTATATCGCCCGCATTCGATAGCTGTTGATTGGAAAATTTGGATCGATTGCGATATGTTTGTAGACCTCGTATGTCTGTGTATTTTTGTAGTTGTAAAAACAATGGAACAAAATCATTGAGGTGTATAGAGAGGGCACTACTCCATCAAAATATATCCTGACAATCGAAATAACAACCACATAGCTAATCTCTGCCCTATAATTACTTTCCTATAGATAGTACGACGGAATGAACGAATTAGTGGATACAAGGCAAGAATAAAAAACATCTGCTTGTAATTTAAGGCAGGTTACTCATCAAACATACAATGGTTACTTTGTGCTTGGGATGCGTTCATTCACTGGTAATCGATTACCCGAATGAATACCTGGGTACCCGGACGAGTACACGAGTGCTCGAATGAATACTTGGATACTCTTAGTAACACGTAAATACCCGGTTGAATGCCACGGCCAATGACGTGGTACTCCGTACTCGGCTGTGTATTCCACTTGGGTACTCGTATTTGGTGATATTCACCCAGGTACTCGAGTCTTCATCGCGGCAATCAGGTACGCAAATGAATACCTGAGATAAGTACCCAAGTATTCATCCGAGTACTTATGTACTCGTCCGGGTTCGCAGGCACTCATTCGGGTACTCGATTACCAGTGAATCAATACATTTGGCCCACCCACACTTATTCTATGCCCACCCACACACACACACTATGGATTCCACCCAATTTTACCCTAGTTTTTAGTCGGAATACGGATAATATTTTATCAAATAAAAATACAACCTAAGCAAGGAGAATACCCATTAAAGAAGTAAGTGCATTCTGATTTCTTGTAAGCTATCGATGGGAAACACGATGAAATTGCAAAATTAGTGCGTAAGCCTAAAACCGCTAAAGGAAAATGAGGGTCGACAAATATGGCGGACTGACTTTAGCGTCTAGCATTGGCCAACATAGCAAGTGCCCTCTCAATATACCTCAATACTACAAATAGTCTAACATCAGTAGTATGCCTATAACATAGAGTATACAATAGCTGGGTGAAATCGTACGACAGTTTGTTGTATCAGAGGATGTCTCAGGCGTATCTCACACAATATATGCACTTTAAAATGTCGTGGAAGGATAAAATAACTTTGTTATCTCCTTGCTTGGGAGAATTCATTGTCACGACCCGGGTTCCGAAACCTGAAGACGTCACAAAGTGTCGAACCTCGGGTCGTTACAATAAATTCTCACAAGTGGAGTTAACATGGTCAGTTTATTATTGTTCCGCAATTTTGGGTTTTCCATCCACGTTTGTTGACTTTGGCTGACAGCGGTTTTGATAGCCACCCTGCTACACCCCTCAGGTTGAAGGTGGAAAGAACCACTCCCTATAACATTTCGGATGCAAAATCATTAGATTCTAAGAAGAAATACCTGGCCGCAGATCTACTCAGGAACGGCTATAAAAATACGGTCCTGAAAAGGACCGCAAAGGTGGAGCAGAAACTGGACCGGCCGCCTGAGGAACAAGATACCAGAGATACGGAGCAATACACCCAGCCAAGGGCGCGTGAGACTAATCCCGTTTGTCGCGGGAACATCGGAGATGATCGCAAGGTTCCTAAAAAAACAAGATGTAGTCACGAGGTTCAATTGTGTGACAAAAATAAACAATATTATGCCTGTACCCAAGGGCAGTATTCCACAGGAGTTACATGAAGGTATGTACCATTGATAAATTAAAATATTATGGGTATACGCCGCGTGTTATATCGGTTTGTGGCCCGACGTTTCGTGACCACTTGGTTCGCTGGTCACTTAATCAAGGGAATGATTCCCATGAATAGGTGACCAGGAGTGGGCCACGAAACGTTGGGCCAAAAACCGATATAACACGCGACGTGTACCCGTAATATTTTAATTTATCAATCAATATTAGCCGCGAAAACTTCAATCATGGTGTGTACCATGTGCCATGCTCCTGCGGAAGATCGTACATTGGCGAAACACGCAGGTCCATGGGCTAGAGAGACTAAAAAAGCTTGTAAGGGCACCGAAAAATTAAGCAGTTCAATCTGTCTGCCATTACTGAACATGTCTGGAGTAAGCCAGGATACGGGATTAATTTGGAAGATGCAAAAATACTGGCCAAGGAGAGCCGCTATTGTCCAAGACAAATGAAGGAAGCAATGGAGATTTGAAAATTGCTGGAAAATTTCAACTGAGACAATGCCTATCCCCTCAGCAGCCCATGGAGAAGGATCATCCGCACCGAACAATCGAAGCGCAGCACCAGGACGACCAGCACTACATAAGGCGGCCAACACAGCTTCTTTCCACCTTCGACTTGAAGACGGTAGCAGGATGGCAATTGAAACCGTTGTCAGCCAAAGTCAACGAACACAGATGGAGAACCCGGCAATGCGGAACACAAATGAACAACGACGTGAAAACCTTCGCAAGAATTTTGAAGTCATTTTATTCTCCCGTGATGGAAAAAGTTGACAAGGTAAAGCCTTCAGCCGTTTCCTTTGTGCTTTGAAACGTAATCGTGTGACGGTAATGGTGCCCTCAATGTGCCGAAACCGTGGTCGGTTAATAATGAAAAAAGTGTGTTAATGATGAAGTCGTGTCTTTACTCCAAAGTTTTAACTGTTAGGTACATATTTGCGTGAGAAATACTATCAGGAAATTTCCAGAATCTAACCCTTTGGTTCATGTCACGTCTGTATTGGACGTTTTTCAGAAAAATTCAGATCCCCATTTGTTAATCATACGGGCAGATATTCAAGCGTGTTACCCCTTCCGTCGGATGACAATGTTAAACTGTCGGTCCCTCTGCATCTGTGGTGGTGCTGGTGCGTTGACTGAAGGTGGCCATATCCCAACTCTCACTGTACTAAAAAAGGACAAATATAAGTTTGCTTATCACTAAGTAATCATGATAACGAAACCGTTATTTATTCCGTCCAGAAATAGTCCCCCCATAATACTCAGACAAACTTAATTCGTTCGTTTAGGTTAGATGGTTTTAAGGGCTTTGAGCGAGCCATAATTTCCTATAAAATTTGATGAAAATAAACTATTTTTTATAAAAAGTATACAACTATACCATGCTGGTATTCGAGATATTGGGTATAACGTACCAGTTGTCTATGGGAAACGTTACGGATATACACTCCAGAGAGACTGCATAAGAAATGATACATTTTCTAAGGATAGGCTTTGTCAAAAATTTTAGTGTATTTAGACAGTATGCTTTCAAAACTATCGTTACCAAAATCAATTAAGCTTTTATATGTGATTATGAGATAAATAAATTTTTGAACTCCGTTGATTTTGCACTTGATTTATCCTCCACAGCAGTCATGAGCAACAATGTGTATTTGTGGAATGTAAAATGAAATCCACCTATCAATAATAATAGTTATTGTTTGTTGAAAGGAAAATAGAGAATTTTTTCAATCTTTTTCTTGTTCTTTATGCAATATTTGGCCATTATAACTATACCTTTTAAGAGAATTTGTGGAGCAAAATGGACTTATCTTAAATCGATCTCAAATTTCAGGATGACTGATTCTTCATCAGAAGGCCGAGATGGAATCGTTACCTATCCGTCGGATTCATCAGATGGAGAGGATGCAAGGTATGTTGCGCTTATGAAGGTAACCTGGCAGTAATAAGTGACTACGTTGACCCGAAGGTTCCCGTGGCGTTTGGTTTGAAGAGTAATAGCTTACAAGTGTTTCATGTTCATTTCTGACGAGTCTCTACGGCCATTCTGCTGACACATTCAGGTCTGAAGTGGCCTTGCGTGATTTTGGGTCCGTTTCACGTAATTGTGCCTGAGAAATTGGATCTTCCTGATTGATGGACCGATTTCCCGCGTCTTGTACCTTGAAAAATTCTCCTCCTGTCGCAGGATTGGTTTCTACCAAGGTTCTCATTGTTAGCCCTAATATCCTTGGTCGTCAACTACCTGCTTAAACTCTCGGAGTCCGTACGACGGAGTAAAATTACACGTCGCCACTTCAGACCTGAAGAAGCCTACGGGTTGGCTGAAGATACTGTCATTAGCTATGAGCAAACGCGAAAAGAAGCATCCAAAAGTTAATACTCTTTAAAACCTATCAAGATTTCTTCTTTACTTGGGTTTTCTTGGACTTAAGTACTTTATTGTTTCATCAGTCGTATCCACGGTGCTGCCTTCAAGAAAGCCTCGAAATGCACGAGCCTTGACAAAGAGATAATTGTGAATTTGATACGTCGAATGTCGAGCGATGTAAGTAAATGCCGAATTAAAGTTGGGAGTTGTTTAGGCTGCGATATCGCATCTACGACGTTTCAGATGTTCGATTATGTTAGACCTTCCTGAATTAGGCTCCCGGTCTTCGCTGTGATCCGAGGTTGTCTAACATAAGTCCTTCAGGTCGCCACTAGCTCTTTCCCCTCTTCTGTAATTGAACTCTTCAGGAGACTCTATTTTTCTTTCTTGTCGGTGTCTTTTATGCAATCTCGTTCTTGTTAACAGTTGTCGTGGTTTCCAGTCGCTCTCCAATCCACTCTTTTCTCCGTTAACCGATTCATTTCTACTTAAATCTTCTTTTTTTAAGACCTTCCTTTGTGTCCGTTGTACTCCATTCTCAGTCTTCCTCTAAAATTATTTCCATTTATTAATCCTTCAAATTTCTTTCAATATGCTGCTGTGATGCATCAAATAGTCCAATGAGTTTGCCTCGCCTTCATCGCGACACTTGTTTCCTCTCCAAGTGTTCATCACACTTTTCTGTTACTGGTTCTTATCACCCGTCGGACATTTAACGTTCTTCGGTAACACCGCGTCTCAATTGCTTCCAATCTCTGTTGCCCTGCTGCCATAAATGTCCAGGCTTGACTGCTATAAAAGAGCATGCTCCAAATATATGAGTTCATGAACAGCTTCCTTCCTTCCAAACTCGGGTTACAAGCGGTCAGCAGAAACCTCCTCCGGTGGAATGCATTCTTCGCTCGGTGTAGTAATGTATTCTACCGGTTTGGGTAGGTTTTGTTTAATGTCAGAGAATCTGCTCCCGGTTATCTACACTTACATAGACCTATCTCTCTCTAGTATATCTTTATTCGCATCAGCATACGATCTACCATCCTTGGTCCTGTCCATGAAACCTATTCTCTTTCTTCCTCTGCCCCACTTATCCAACATCCTTCCCTCTATCACATTTTTGAGCAATCCCTCGCCCATTATTACATCCTCCAGCAACCTAGTCCGCCTATCTCGCATTTTCTTAATAAGTTTCCTTTCCTCGCCCAGCAGCTCGATCACTTCCTCTTCAGTCTTCCTTTCCGTCCTCCTCACCTTCTCCACCCTTCTCCACATCCACATCTCAAATGCCTGCAGCCTATTCTCGTTCTCTTTTCTGAGGGTCCACGTTTCTGCCAAACGCTCCATATCAAGCTCTTCACCAGTCTCTTCTTCACCTTACTCATTGTTCCCGTCATCAGCTCCTTTCTATTACTAAACGGCTCCATAGCTAGAGCTATTCTCTTCCGTATGTCTTTACTACTATGTCCGTTTTCTTCTAGCGAACTGACTTAGTAATTTAAATGATCTACTTTCTCGAGTTTCTATCCTCCAACTTTAATCATCAGCCTCGCTTTCTTTGTCTTAGAAAATCTCATTATTTTTGTATTCCAATAGTTAATCTTCATTCCAAATATCCTGCACTGCATTTCTAAAGCATCTACCAAAGCTTGCAGTCCCTTCGAGGATCCACTAACCACCGTCTGATCGCCCGCAAATTTTACTGAATTTATCAGATGCCCTCCTACTTTTATTCTCACTTCAATTTCTTCCCATGTCTGTCTTACCATTGCCTTAGCATAAATATAAAAAAGTAATGGTGACAACGGGCACCCTTGCCTTACCCCGCGACCTATAATTGCCCATCGCTCGGGGTATTCCATTCATAAAATATTTCATGCATCGTCCATTGCTGGTGATCCTCCTTCCCATATAGCAACACGTGAGACCATATTGCAATAAATATTTTTAACAACGCTTGGGAAGAGGTCCAAAGTGCTTGTTCATCGGCTTTTAGCGTTTGATTCGGAGGGAAACATTAGGGGGTCAGTTATCGAGCGCCGAGATAATTATCGTTAGGGATATTAACACAAAGGTATTTGCATGGCCACGTCGAGTAACCATGGTTGAATTATCAAAATACTTTCTCATTCGTCGCTTTCAATTACATCATTTCCCTCATCGCTGGAACCGCACTACTCCACGATATATATAAAACCATCAAACTTACCTCCTTAGTTTTTCCAATGTGAACATTTTAGACGATTTCCTAGGATCCTGTGACATGCTTAGTTTTCTTAAATTAGAGCCACATGAATCAAAATAAAATTAGGTCCATGAAATCAAAAACAATTTTTCAAATAAAAAAAATTCAAATTACTAAAAAAATATGCCAATCTCTAAATTAGCTATTTAGGTATAAGATTTCATAAAGATACGTCGTAAAGTTTCATTTCATCGCCTCTGAAAACATTCATTCTAAACCAGAACCGTCTCGATTTACGATGAAAGTTTACTTATTGTATATGCTCAATCTCCCTAAAGGGTCATTTTTTTAGGTAGGCTTGCGGAACGCCAAACAATATGAACTGCAAAAAGGTTCGTTGAAATTGTTTCAGGGAGAAGAGTGGGACCACACATGGTGAGGAGCCCAGCGGTGGACGGCAGATCATTTACCACCTGCACTCGAACAACGCTGAGGAAGCCAAGAGACAATACCAACAGCTGCTGATGAACAGAGAGGAGAGGAGGAAAGAGAGGGAGATGAGGGAGAGGGCGATGAAGGAGAGAGAAGAGGAGAGGAAGAAAGAGGAGAGGGAGGATGCGGAGAGGCGTGAGAAGTGGAAGAGACGCGAGGAAGAAGAGAGAAGGCGACAGGAGGAGAGGGAGAAGAAGGAGAGGGAACGGATGGAAGAGGAACGCAGGAAGATGATGGAGTTGGCGATAAAGTCGGAGGAGGGAAAAAGGAGAGAGGAGGAGATGAAGAGGAAGGAGGAAGAACTGAAGAGGAAGGAGAGACAGTTGAACAGGAGGGAAAAGGAACTGGAGGAGGACGCGGCCCTGAGCAAGAAGAAGATGAAGGAAGACCTGGAGCGGGCAAAGGAGGGGAAGAAGAGGACGGAGGAAGAGGTGAAGAGGAGGTTGGCGGAGGAGGAGAAGAGAAGAGTGGAAGAGTTCAGGAAGTGGGAAGAGAGAAAGAAGAACGAGATCCGAGAGGAGGAGTTGAAGAGGGCGGAGGAGTGGAGGAGGAAAGAAGAGGAGCTGAAGGAGATGGCGAGGGAGAATGCGAAGAGGTCAGAAGAGAAACTGCGGAGAGCGGTAGAGGAGGATTACAAGAGAAGGGAGCGGGAGGAGTGGGAAAAGATGCTGAAGAGAGAGGAGAAAGAGAGGGAGAGAATCGAGGAAGAGACAAGGAAGGCAGTCGAAGAAGAGTTGGACCGGAAGTGGAGGCAGAGGGTGGCGGAAGTGGAGTCCTGGGGGAGGAACGAGAGGGATGAGATAAGGAGGGAGTTCGGGGATGAGAGACAGGAGTGGGAGAGTGAAATAATAAAGAGGAAAAAGGAGTTGGAGGCGGAGAGAGAAAGGAGGGAGAAGGAGGAGAGGCTGAGGAAGGAGGCGGAAGCGAGGCTGAGAAGGGAGGTGGAAGAGGCGAGGGCCAGCGAGAGGATTAAAGGGGAGCAGACTCTGAAGAGGTCTTTGAAGGAAGAGAAAGAAAGGTCGAAAAGGGACCTGGAAGAGGCGGAAGAGAGGCTGAGAAGGAAAGTGGAAGAGGTCAGGATTCAGTGGGAGCAGACACTGGAGAGGTCGCTGAAGAAAGAGAAGGAGAGCTCGAAAAGGGAACTGGAAGAGACGGAGCGGAGATTCACAGAAGAGATAGGGAAGATGATGGCCAAACACGAGCTCAACGACGCGAGTAAGAGAGCAGAGCTGCAGGAAATTCGCGATCGACTAGAAAAGATGAATTTGTCCCATAGTGAAATGGAAAGGGAACTGCAGCGTGCAGTCAAGAAGTCGAGCCAAATTAAGAAATGGTCTTTAGGGACTTTAATCTTTTGCGTTCCATGCATTTTTTACACCTTAATCACGATTGCTAAGTCCTATTTCACTACATATTATTCACTAGATGGTTTTTGGGGGGATAGCATGTGGGAATATGGTGAGTATAGCATGTTCGAATTTTAGATGCTCAAAATCACACAGTCCATCCCATCCGTCAGTGAATTGCGTCGTTTGCTCTTTATTTTTGCTTGTTGAGTGAAGTGTGTTATTGATGGAATTGAAATTTAATCGGTATTTAACTTACACCTAATTTTACAGCTTTCTCACTCGCCTCATGAAATTTGCAGAACGGGGAAAAGGCACTCGGCATGAGCTTGGGAGATTAGGCCCATCTGAAGCTTAACCTTGGCGATCGAGAGGAAGTCGGTTCATACATTTGTACTGGAGGCCATTGCACTCTGATAAACTTCAATCTCCTGTTCCCCTCAAGGTAGTTCGAGCGTTATACAGTTACACCTATAAATCCATGAATTCTGTCCGGCCAACAAGAAATATTTCACCCTCCCAAATGTACCAAAATATCATACCCTTCCGCGCTACTTTCCGAGATATTTGCCGAAACAAAATTCCAGCAATTTTACATAGGAAATGTCAAGGTACGTGTAAACACTACGAGGGACTTAAAAAAATTGGAAAAATAAAACACCTGGATCTCGTAAAAAATTTACAGCTGTTAACCCGCGAAGGGATTTGGGGTCCGTCAGAGGGAGTACAGGGAACAGAACAAGAGCGAGGTAGAGACCAGACCTTTATTGTGTTGACTCCGTTACATCTCGCGGCCAACTGACCACGCAGCAACGCCGTCTCCTTCCACTTGTACACCTTAGCGTCACCTCGTGACTTTACCTGGCCACCTTATTGGCTCGTAAACGCCGCATGTTCGATCATGCGACGGTACATAGTCCGTGCTGACTCTAGGTGTTGGATGAGGCGAGAGAGCTCTCGATGTTCGATCATGCGACGGTACATAGTCCGTGCTGACTCTAGGTGTTGGCTGAGGCGAGAGAGCTCTCCGGAAGCAGGTGGAATGTAAGGGGGGTGGCAAAACTGCAACACACGATGGAATAGGTGTGGAAGGAAAATTACCGAGTCTCTCTCTCTTACACCACTCCCCCTCACAATTTAAAATTGGCTTACAGACAATTTTAAACAATTACATTCAAAACAATTACGTCCACTTCAAATTCTTCAGTAACACAATTACAATTATTGTACATTCCAGAACCCAATACATACAATGTCATTTTCCCGAGAACATGGTGTTCAATAAAGTTTCAATAAGTCATACGTACAGAACAGCCCCTTCCCATTAATGCAATAATTTATTTGATTAAGCAATAAAATTCATCATGAGGTTAAATAAGTAAAACCCTTCACCACAATGTAATCATCAATTCACTTCACGGACATAGACTCAATTTGTCGCAACAGAAATACCCCAAACAAAACAAAATAAAACAAAATAGAACACCCTCCAGTCCATTTTCTGCGACCCTCAGCAGACCCAATGAAACCCTAGCCCACCCCATGATCATTGTATTTCCTCTACAACCTCACATATGGCGCCCGGGCTGTCATACCAATAATACCAAGCAATCGCAAACACCCAAAACACGACCACTACACACAGCGCTACCCCACACATGCTGTTTTTTCTTCTTTTTTTTTTAACACTATCTGGGTCTCAGGTTATACGGGCGTTCAGTTGGCTGAGCCGCGTCTTCCTCCTCTTTCCCACGAGGAAGCTCCTTGTCCGTGGTCTCTGCCGATGACGTCTGCTGGGCGGCCTGCCTCGAACGCAGGGGGTAAGGCGATCTGGGAGGGAAGTTCGGGGAGGGGGCACTCGAAGAGGGAGACGGGCTGCTGATATGGTTTGTTGTGATGCTCTCCGATGGCCTGCGTCCTTCCTCGGAATGTGCCTCCGTCGTCAAGGTGAGGGTCTCGTCGAGGGGAAAACTAGACGGAGGTACGTCGGGCGTCGAGGACTCAATGAGGGGAGGGCTGGAGGGGTTTGAAGCACTCTGTATGGGCGGGAAGAAAGTGGGAGGCGTCACAACACTAGGAACGGGTGCACAGCTGGTCGCTTCATCCACTACCGTCGAGGTCTTCCTTGGGCGGCCTCGGCGTCTCTCTCTGTATCTGCCGGTTGAGGGTGGGGGGATAGGACCAAAGTATGGTTTTAACCTATTTTTATGTACCAACAATTCACGGAAGGGGAGCTCCAACCGCACATTCACGTCCGACACTACCTCAATCACTCGAAAAGGTCCAGCCCACGGGGAGTGAAATTTCTTTACTCGGCCAGATTTTATTTGGGGGTCACTCAAGTACGCGTACTCCCCGCAGCGGTAATGAACGGCTTTGCTCCTCTTATCGTATTGTCTTTTACTCTCCCGTTGAGCCTTCCTACCGCTTGCGCGGCATTTTCCCCAAATCTCCTTTAACCTCTCGCGTAGCCCGACCACGTAATCTCCCTTGATTTCCTTATCCCTTGGATCGAAGCACTCGAAAGGGGACCGCATAGGGAAGCCAAAGATTACTTCATGGGGGGAGGCTTTGGTACTAGTGTGCACACTTGTATTATAGGCCGACACGGCAAAGGCCAGCCACGCATCCCAATCAGAATTTTTTGAGTTTATGTAGTGGCTTATCATCACCGCCACCGTCCTATGTACCCTCTCCACTCTCCCGTTGCCTTCCGGATGAAAAGGTGACGTGCGAAGCTTCTTAATATTAAGCAATTTGCACACGTTCGTAAACAACTCTGATGTAAAGTTTGTCCCCTGATCACTCAGTAGTGTGTTAGGAACCCCAAATCTTAAAACCCACCGCTTTACGAACGCCTCTGCCACTGTCATTGCTGTTTGGTCACTCAACGGAACCATCACCAAATACCGCGAAAAGTGATCTAGGATGGAAAGTATATATTTATGACCACTGTCTGTCAAGGGCATAGGTCCTACAATGTCAAGGGCCACTAATTCAAACGGCGCCCTTGCCTCAGGCAACTCCTGCAGTGGTGCCCGCGTCCTCCCGTATGGGCTGCGACGACTGCATGACACGCAATCCCTCACGAATCGTTTCACATCGGAATGCAAGGTAGGCCACCAGTATAAAGGCTCAATACGGTTCAAGGTAGATGGCACCCCTGTATGAGCAGATAAGGGATGTTCGTGATACTGCCGTAGAATTTGCGTCTTCATACCCTCAGGGACCACAATTCTTAATCCCCTCCCCGTCTCTCGATACAAGATTTCCCCTTTCATCACAAAACCTCGTTGTGTACGCCACACCTCGCACTGGGAATCCCCCTTTTGCGCCTTTCCGACATCATTTTCCCAAACAGTCTCCGTGGTCTCCACCCGCCTTACCTTCCTGCTTAACCCATCAGCATTTAAATGCTGTTTCCCCGGTTTATGCTCTACCGTATAGTTATATTCACCCAACTTTAAGGTCCATCTCATCAGTCTACTACTCGGGTCCTTCATGCTGAAGAGCCATTTCAGTGCGGCATGATCTGTTATGATTTTAAATTTTTGCCCATATAAATAGCATCGAAAGTGACCCACTCCCCAAACCACTGCTAACAATTCCCGTTCAGTGGTCCCATAATTCATCTCCGCGGAATTCAGCTGCCGGGAAGCGAAAGCAATCGGATGCTCCTCTCCATCAACCTCTTGTGATAGAACGGCCCCAACGGCGATATTGCTAGCATCAGTAGACAAGATGAAGGGTTTTTGAAAATCGGGGTAAACAAGCACGGGGCTTGCCGTCAGAGAATTCTTTAGGGAATTCATTGCCCCCTCGCAATCCGGCGTCCAGGTAAACGATGTTCCCTTTTTCAATAATCTAGTCAAGGGCCTGGCTATTTCCGCATACTGATCGACGAATCGCCGATAATAGTTTGCGAGCCCAAGAAACGATTGCAATTCCTTCACACTTGTCGGCACAGGAAACTTTTGCACGGCTTCAAGCTTTTCGGGGTCTGGGTGGAGACCCGTTCGCGAGATGATGTGGCCCAAATACTTTACTTCAGCGAGTGCGAGCTGACACTTCTCAAACTTTAGGGACAATTTTGCACCGTTCAACTTCTCCAAAACCCGCCTTAGTCTCTCAGCGTGCTCTTCGATCCCTTTACTAAAAACGATTACATCATCGAGGTAAACCATACATTGAGTTGGCTTTAACCCGCGGAGCACGCCGTCCATCATTCTCTGGAATGTGGCGGGGGCGTTTCGTAAGCCGAATGGCATACGCTTATACTCGTAATGCCCACTTTCTACTAGGAAGCCAGTCTTTTGCTGCGATTTAGGATGCATCGGGATTTGATGGTACGAACTCGTTAGATCGATCGTGGTGAAATAATCGCAACCGCCCAAATGATCGAGAGTGTCCACTATATTTGGAATAGGGTACACATCAGGGGTCGTCACGGCATTTAATTGGCGGAAGTCAACGCAAAAACGGAAATTAGGCCTCCCATCCAACGACTTTTTTGGGACTATAACCACCGGAGATGCCCACGGACTTTCACTCGGCGTGATGATCCCCGCTTCTAATTGCTCTCGTACAAATTCCTCCACGAGAGGTTTTTGGTGATGTGGGGTCCTATACGGGCGTCGGTAAATTGGCTTGGCGTCCCCCGTGGGGATGTGATGGTAAGCAATGTCAGTGGCTGGTAAACTACCCTTCGAGCAGAACAAGTTCTTATACTCCTCGAGCACCGGTATCAAGGCATTCCTCTCCTTGTCGCCGAGGTGGCGCAATTTTTCTTCGAAATCGACGTCGCTCGCGACATCCTCCACCGCCCTAATGTGGCACTCCCTTCCTTCAACCGCGGCCTCGTCCCGATACACGTCACCCAATGTGGCCAATACAGTGCCCTTGCGGAGGACTACCTCTTCCCTCCCAAAATTCGCCACCTGTACGACAATTCGATTACTACAGTCTATCTTACACAATCCTCGCGCCACAGCACACCCCTCGACACTTTCCAGTGCTGGCTCTGTAATGATCTCGAGCCCCCCAAAAAGCTTATCACTCGAAATCGCTACACACACGCGTTTCTCGCTGCGCGGAGGGACTACTTCTGCGCGATCAAGTCTTACTTCTACACCTTCAGCGCAAATATGAGTTTCCTTCCCCTTCACACGTTCAGTCGTTCCAACGTCACGACCCAACGACCACCTCTGGTTTCCCACGTTGAGTTCTTTGGCGCACACATTGATAACCGCCCCGTATTTCCTCAAAAAATCTAAGCCTAATATACCCTCGATACCCGAAAGATGATCTACTACTTGCATCGGCAAGTCGTACCTAGTGTTTCCCACACGAAAGTTTACTAATTTCTCCCCATGATTCCACATCCTATCGCCCGTTATCCCTAACACTCTAACGGAAGACGATTTAATCCCATTTGTCCCACACACGCTGCGTAGAACAAGGGAAATTTGGGCACCCGTGTCTACGAGCATTCTACACTCCCTCCCAAAAATGTTCACTACTGCCACCAAATCTTGATCCTCTCCTCCTCGTCCAATGCGAGGAAGCACCACACTTACCAGGGGTCGGATACGGCGGCTTCTCCGACCCCGTTTCCGTTTAAACCCCCAGTCGCAGGAGTTCGCTGGTGGTTCCGGCAATCGCGAGCGAAATGGCCCTCCCTGCCACAGGCAAAGCATTTCCTTCCCCCGCTGCAATCCCTCGCCATGTGTCCGGGCTGTCCGCAGGAAAAGCAGGTGCGCTGCCCAGTGGTCTGGAATACCCGACGGGTTGGCGGGTTCTCCCTCGGTCTGCTCTCCGCTTCCTGGATGCGGATGGCAGTGCTGATGGCGGCATCGAAGGTCTCCGGGGCGGTCAATCGGCACTGGTGCCCTATCTCTCCGGATAGCCCGCGCAAGAACGTGTCGAGCGCCCTTTGATCCGCCTCTGCTCGTCTTTCCGCGACCTGCTCCGCGGTTCCTTCCATTGAGTACGTTCGCGCGTTTATGGCTCTCACTCGATCCGCGAACGGCTCGATCCCTTCACCCGGATTTATTCTGAGAGTCGAAAGCACTTCCCGGAAAAACCTGGCTGTTTTCTTAGATCGATAACGCGAGGTGAGTTCATTTTTGAATTCTAAGTACGATTCGGTCTCGCGACACAGGTCTTTCGTGCGAATAAAAACGGCCGCATCCCCGCACATTCGTAGCTTCGCGACTCTCAGCTTTTCTCCCTCGGACCACCCACTCAGCTCCGCTATCCCCTCTAATTTTGAGAAGAAGGAGTCAATATCCTCCTCCGCCCTACCCCCGAACTCACTTACGGCGGTAAAGAATGAGAACTGCGGTCTTGACCTATCCACGGCCGCCGCGCCCGACTCTTTCATCCTCCGATTCTCCTCCTCGACTTCCTGGAGGCGCGTACTCAGCTCATTAACGGCTTGTTGGAGCTCCACTTCCCGGCCTCCAAAACTAACACGAGATGCCATGGTCTTACCTGTTCTGATATATATTCGCCTCTGAGGGGACAGATGTTGACCAAATCCCACTTCTGACACCAATTGTTAACCCGCGAAGGGATTTGGGGTCCGTCAGAGGGAGTACAGGGAACAGAACAAGAGCGAGGTAGAGACCAGACCTTTATTGTGTTGACTCCGTTACATCTCGCGGCCAACTGACCACGCAGCAACGCCGTCTCCTTCCACTTGTACACCTTAGCGTCACCTCGTGACTTTACCTGGCCACCTTATTGGCTCGTAAACGCCGCATGTTCGATCATGCGACGGTACATAGTCCGTGCTGACTCTAGGTGTTGGATGAGGCGAGAGAGCTCTCGATGTTCGATCATGCGACGGTACATAGTCCGTGCTGACTCTAGGTGTTGGCTGAGGCGAGAGAGCTCTCCGGAAGCAGGTGGAATGTAAGGGGGGTGGCAAAACTGCAACACACGATGGAATAGGTGTGGAAGGAAAATTACCGAGTCTCTCTCTCTTACACAGCATGTATAAATATATCAAGCTCCTTTGTAACTTTTTGGTATTCCATAAATTCAGAGACTTTAATGACAACTTCTACAATACTACTTACTTGTGTGTATTGTAAATGTTATCAATAAATTCTCTAAAAGTATGTAATTTGTGGGTTTTTCAGCTATTTTTAAAAATAAATATTATAGTCACTGCAATATTTTTTTCAGAATCACAAAACACCTTCCACCTGTGAAGTTTTAAATGTACCACGTGAAAATTATGAGTCAAGTCAAAGACTCATACTTTTATTTAAGTACTGAAATTCTTTTACTTATTAATTATTAATTTCATTCATATAAAATTATACAATTGTACCATTTGTTTTACGATATTTACGTTGTCCTTCCCACAGCTTATGAAATTGAAACGTAAAATTCGATTGTGATCTCAATAATGGCTAGGGAAACATTTCGCACAAACTACCTTCGATAAATATTCTCCAAAAAGTACCTTCTTCTAACAACAATATCGCTGGTTAACAAATGGTGGCATTTAATAAAGTCATGGAAAATAAACCCTTATACGGAGAATTGCCTCCTTTTATTTTTACTTCACTTTGATGTAAATGGCTAATAAAAATAGAAATCATACTATTAAATAATTATAGGATTTTATTGATTTGCTATGTTATGTCAGTGATTATATTAAGACGCGATAATCGGTATTTCAAGTGCATGGAGTTGGAATACTAGTATTTAATCATACTTGTGAGGGTCTAAAACTTAATATATTTAATACTCAATGGTGTCGTGCATTGGGTTGGAGATGACGGAATAACTTCAAAAGCACTCAATAATATTGTTTGCGATTCAAGGGTGAAAATAAAATCCATAACGGAGTGGAGAGATTATTCGTGGCAATGAATTTATTTTCACATTTTTTACTTACTTCTTTATTTACGTTTTGCTGCTTTGGTTTCATTGCCTTAACCTCATGACGGAACACGTATTCAGGACTGTCCAAGGAAAGACTAAAATAATTGTCTAAAAAAAAAATTTTAACAAAGTTGAAAAATATTTAAAACAAATCGGCAACATAACTCGGAAACACTAATTTCTCATTCATATTCTGAGACATTGCATTTGCTCTTTTTTAAAGAAAAACAGAAGGTAAAACAAAGTATCGAAACCGCTAATTGCCTTTCTTTAAATAAATTGTTTTGTAAAAAGTCAAATTTCCGCGTTTTAACGCCTAATAACTGACAACATTAAGACTTCTAATTCTCCTCACAATTCATACTCTTTAGCTTTGAAATACTAAAAAATAGGCTACAGCCATATCATAAGCATCAAGAGTCAAAAGCAGTTAGAAGCAAAGGCGGGGATCAAACCCACGATACACATGCTCCAGCGCAATCACACTAACCACTCCGCCACCCACGCTCTGGCAATCTCACTCCTGTTCGACTTATAATTCTCTATGCACAAATCAGGTGTTGCTAGATCTCTGTCGCCTACAACTTTATACGTGAAATTCCATAAATAGTCCACCCTACGGCTCAAAACCAACACTTCTATAAAAAAAATACCATAAGCTCATCTCAAGTCTGCTCACAGCCAACGCCCATGTACTATAATGGATGGATGGAATGCATGAGTATTATGATGTACTTACTCCGAAAGAAACATCGCTGCTTCTTCATATAGCATAAAAATGTTCTTCTGTCGGCTATACCTGAGATTATTAAAATTACTTTTTTTCCGGAGAGTTTAAGGAAACGTTATAACATGACAACTTTCAAAAAATATATCAGCGTAACTTTCCAATCTGTAATCAACATTATGTTTGTTCTCACATATTGTTTTTGTTTACTTTAATTGTTTGACTTATTGCTACCTTGGTTACCCATGAGGTTCATGTTAAAAATTTGACTTTTTAAAGTAAGTAAAAGTAAAAAAAAGGTGTTTTCCCCAAAAATTAACCTTTTTCAATCATATTTTCTCATACAATTTAATGCATAGCACCATTATGTCAAAATATTTGGTCGTTTTCGAGAATAAAATTGAACAAACATACAGAAAGAGCTAAAACGAATCGGCAACAAAACTCGACGAGAAACGCGAATTTCTCATTCAAATTCTAAGGCATTGAATTTGCTCTATTTATAGCAAAACAAAAGTTTAAACAAAATATTCAAACCGCTAATTGCCAAAATTTTAATAGATAGTGTTTAAAATTCTAATTTCTTCGTTTAAACCTCTAAATATGCTCGACTTCTAATTCTCAATGCATAAATCAGGTGTCGCTATATCTTGGTCATCAGCAACGTTTTATGTGAAATTCCAAAATCGTCCACTCTACGGCTCAAAAATAACACATCTAAACAAAAATTACTACAAACATTGATTCATTCGCTTCATCTCTAGTCTGTGCACAGTCAACGCCCAAATACTATAATGTGGATGGATAATGACTTGGATAGTAACCACTGTTATATTTTGAATAATAAATTATAATAAAGTTCTGTTTTGAAAAAGTTTTTTTTCAACTTAACGGCGACACGTCTTTTTCATTCACGCCATGCTAGTAAGATTTTACACGTTTTCACACTCCTGCAATTATTCACGACTGTGATGTCATTTGGAAGAATGGAACGAGTAAAACGAAATCAAATCAATTCACAGGGTAAAAATTAATAAATTTACCTGCAAACTATGCTGATGCTCCCTGTCATACGACAAATAATATGACACTATTGTTTTCACTATTTGTGTAATGTTTTTTACATATGATTTGAATGCATTTATGTGCCATCTACATTCACCTGTATCCCTTGATTACTCAAGTCCCTGCTCCAAAAATTGAAGAAACTGCCCATAAGCGCAAGCGCTACACCAACCTGTAGACCAATGGAGATCACTTCTATACCATTGTGCGCTTGAAAGGCACTTATTGTTCGAACCGCGCATGAAGAGGTATTTTTTTTACACTCGTTTTAGCTGTTGTTGTTAAAACTGAAAATAAGGCCCTTATTATATAATCGTAGGGTAGACGACTGTTGGAATATCACATACAAAGTTGCAGGTGACCGAGATCTTGCAACACCTGATATATGCATAAAGAATTAGAAGTCGAGTCAGAATTTGTGTGCCTGGAGGGCACTTTTTGTTCAAACCGCTTAAAAAAAATTATTTTTTACACCTGTTCTAAGCCATTGTAGTTTAAACTGAAAGTAAACCCGTTGTGTTGTGTAAGTTGTTATATAAACACCATTTAATAGCCCGTTATAGTTGTTAAGTGGGGTAAAAAGTTTGGAAAAGTGGGGACCGAACGACTAATTTTGCGTTCTGGTGTTTAAATGAAGATGCAGCATGAAAGCCATTAGGAAAAGGATGTTTGTGGTATAGCTAAAAAATGCTCACTGAATTATGATGACGGAAGCTGTAAATTGGGCAACTGTTTCAGTTAGTCAACTTGCAATCAGATTATTCAAAAGCAGAGAAGTAATGAAAAGGGAATAGCGTATAGTTTTGTTAATTCCTGAGCAAGGAAAAGTTTTTCACGGTTAAGGCTGAAACTGTTGAATGCACTGTAATGTAAAAGTAACTTTCACCAACATGCAATACACTATAGGTATACTACCATTACTACAGAAACTTTTGAATATATGTAATATCCAACTAAGTAAACGAAAAATGACATGCATGCAGGGGTACTACGAAACGTGATGTTAGTACTACGCTGAAGATAAAGAAAAAGCATTGCGGAGCAAATCAACTAATCAGCTACACAGCCTGTCAAATAACCTACTTCAAAGTCTCATTGGCAGCCATGTCTAAACGAGTCCCAGAATGTATAGAAAAGGCATGAAGGCAAAAGGCACCAAACCTTACTGAATACGACCCAAAAACTTTAACGGAAAATCTAAATAATTACGTAAAGGTAACCTCAAACGCCAGAAGCTTGTGTCGCCTATTAATCCACAACGTTGTCCACGAGTGTTCCTCGATTATCGTCTGTCTTATGTCGTCCTTAAAAATAAGAGGAAACATCTCATAACTCAAGAATTTATTTTTACCAGCTACTTGGAAGTGTGTCCTCAATTATTTTTCGCCAGCTCAACGAATTTCTTCAAACCACACCTTATCTCATGCCGAACCACCTCACTCGTCAATTTGATAACGATAGCAGAAAGATAAGACTACGGTTCACGACCGCGTTAGTCTGCATTTGTCCTTAGAATTTTTGACTACGTGCAATTGAGTATCTGATCACACATTCGTGTTACTAACATTCACCGTTTACCTGAAAGTCTTGGAAGGCAATGATTTTAATTACCGTTCCTTAACGAGTAAAGCATTCGTGTAGAGGCTACGAACATGAATAATCATTCATGTTCGTAGTTTCTGTGATTTTTATGGTATGATACAGTGCATATTGGTGAAAATTTACCTCTAGACAGGTATTTCTTGTTTTTATTTGCCAATTTATCACTACTTATCGTTTGAATATCGTTTGCACAGTATAGTGTGGTGAATATTGGGGTAAACTCCCCCCCTTCTCCGCCACACACCCTAGGGATGGCTTGAAGGGTAGTTATGTACTATGAAGCTGTAAATTACAAACTCTAGCAGCTATCAACCCAGCCTCATAATTGACTTTACCATCAAACAGTTAATTTTGCACTTTTTGTTGCATTATTTATCTTGCCAATCTATTTAGACTTAAGTCACATTCAAAGTTTTCAAGGACCATGAAAATAGAGTTTTGACCGTCTTAAGCGATCCACGTATCAATACGTGTTTGGAAAAGTACGTTTATTATATGTCATAATAATTGAACCAGCCATTTGACACTAATTCACGCTAAAATATTTGATGCTTAGTTTGAAAATCTGTGATGAAGAATCATAAATTTGTACTCTTTTACGCTATTTTATTGACCAACCACAGTTTCAACGCATGAATGTCTTTATCAACACTCTAACGTGTTAAAAACCTTGGTCAGTCACGCGTGCGTATTCAGGATTGATATTTGTCGGGGGAAGTACATGAAATGTCTGGAAGGTACTTCATACATACTTAACTTTGAAACATGACACAGGTTGATCAATGTGTTGCCAAATTGAAGGTTTCCTAAATCAATTATGAACCAAATTAACTTTCCCTGAGTACACTTCATTTATATTTTTTTGTTCTGTACTTTTGTCTATGTACATGATTTAGGAGAGAAAATCAGGTCCTGCTCGCTCTGGCTACGCCCAAGGTCGGTTATTAAAATAAATGCCAATTTTGTGAAAAGTTTCAAATTTTCATGAAAAAAGTAAGATATTTCCAATTAGCGCGACGCCTCAAATTGTATCTAATTTGACAGTCGTAAAGGTTGTTATTGTGTCATTCACTACGTTAACCAATCGATCTCAGATCAATCTGACCGGATCAGGTCGGTTTGGTATACGCAATGGGCTAGTGGGATCGATCTGAGAAGCGGGTTGGCTCGGCACTCTCAGCCAGTCTGAGATTTCAGATCGATCTGAACCAGCTGTGGGCCTGTGGCGCTCCTCGCTAGTGGGATCGATCTGAGAAGCGGGTTGGCTCGGCACTCTCAGCCAGTCTGAGATTTCAGATCGATCTGAACCAGCTGTGGGCCTGTGGCGCTCCTCGCTAGTGGGATCGATCTGAGAAGCGGTTTGACTCGGCCTTCTCAGCCAGTCTGAGATTTTTCAGATCGATATGAACCAGCTGTGGGCCTGTGGCGCCCCTCGTTCGTCTTTTGGCTGTAATTGGGAAGCAAAATATAACCGTTAATATTCAAGGCGTGTGTTATAGCAATTTGTAAAGGCCGTTTTACACGGGGCACGTAATTGCAAAAGCTAATGTATGTGCAATCGTGAATTTCAAAATGCACCGTGTAAAGCGGCGAAATTCAAGAATGCATGCACGAATGCATGAATGCGAGACATCAGAATAGCCCCTGCTCTAATTCGGTGGTCACATTCTTGCAATTTGAACGAATAGCACTCCATCTAGCGGTCGCAGAATTAACGACATCAAGTTCACGGGAATTTGACTGACGAAAAGGTTCGATAACCTGAACGATGGTGTTTACAGTAGGGTGTGAAGAAGTCATCTCTCATCTTTGTGTGGGAGGATATTTGCAGTTACTTATATTGTTATTTATTTAGATAGATATTTTATAGCTCGTTAAATTGTTCCTCTGTCATCCGCATAAAATTGCGGTAGGCATTCCTGTCTTCTACAACTAGCTCCTGTTGGACCATATTAAGAATCCCCATTCCCTCCTCTCGCTTACGGATCCACTCCTGCATCCAAAGTGCTCTTCTGGCTATTCTCCTACAGTTACGACTTTCTATGAGCTCTGCGTCCCCGATCATAATTCCCACTACTGCTAGCTCTGCAGCAATCAATGCAGCCTCCTCCTGATCCATTATTTTCTCACAGAGAGAGAGTGACTCAATGTCAATATCACAGAATCCCACAATCACCACAACCTTATTTTTCACTGAGTGCCAACAACGTCGCGTACAGAATATCGTATCTCTCCTGTTTGAACAAAACACTCGCTCTTGGCGTACTTATCAGATGACTGGAATTCATGAATGAATGCATGCTTACGACCACCGTGTAAAGCAGTCACGCATTCGTTTTCGCAATAATTATTGCACGGCAGATTACGGAATTAATGCAGTGTTGAGTTGTGCAATTTCGTGCCCCGTGTAAAACGGCCTTAACAAGTGTGTTGTCATGGGGAGTGAAGAGACGTTGATGACATCGTTGCGCATTACACTTCTATCTCCAATTGGTCAATTTTGTTCACTCGGAATGCGACTGAAAATGTCCAACCCTGCACTTGTTTACACACAGGGTCAATCGTGCTTCAACTGATAGTTTCCATTGCCCACTATCGATTTTCATTATGTGTTGGTAAACCAGGCGATCTGAGTCCGCTCGCTTGGAATTTTAAGATAGGTCCGAGTTCAGATTGATCTCAGATCGACTTGTAAGCGTGGTGATTGTGTATGACTTGCTGCCTTATACTTGTCTAGAAGTCTGTATGAATGTAAGATGCCGAACAATACTACAGACTTAATAACAGATTGGCTGAGTGAGGTTAGCTATGATAGCCGGTCATTTCCAAGTGTCTTGCCTGATAACGTTTACACTCTCAGCTTTCGAATTAGCATAACCACAGACATTAGTAACTTCTTTGAAGATACACTGCCAACAGAGCAGTAGGTCAATATCTCCGTGACAATTGTACTGGGGTAGAAAAATACTTTATCATCTGAGAAGAAGCCTCTTTTCTTCAATGGATGGATCCTTGGCCTGCCAACTCCGCCCGGGAGAGAAGCGAGTCAGTCTCCGCATTAGGCTACCGGGGCTGCTCAAGCCGCAAAACTATTCCTATCATTAAATCACCTATTATATTAGTCACATCAATTGAAATAGATGGAGGGGGCATTACGTCATTTAACTGGTGGGGTAGACGCGGTAGTATGCTTGCGCTGCCAGGTTGGTGCACCGTACAAAAGGAAAGTAGTGTTACAGACCTCTTGCAAAAATTAGGAGTGAAATCGCTTTTGGACCATCGATTGAAAATTTGGCTACATATTTTATGTGAATTCATAGCCGATTTATTTTCAGAAGATATTACGAACTCCGACATACTACGGTAAATCAGATTATAAGGTAAAAATAGATTGTAGAACAGAAAGGTTGAAAATATTTTCTCGCGATCGATAAGAGGCCATAATGGCTGCATTGAGACTTTGAAGTAGGTTAGTTGACAGGTAGTGTAGCTGATTAATTCATATGCTTCATAATGCATGTTTCTAAACCTGCCGAGTAGTGCCAACACCATATTTTGCATGTTCCTTGCATGATTCTTGTGTAACGGTTTCCTAGTTAGTTAATTTTAGATTATTTTAGTAATTTCTGTAGCATCTGTAGCATGCCTATTATGTGGTGCAAGTTGGTGAAAGTAAATTTCTTCACTGTAATTAATTTTGGTGATAAGTTACCCCCTGTCAAGCACCCTTATAGTGGCTTGCAGGGTAATAAGTAGATGTAGATGTAATGTTGGCAGCATTGCCTACCATGGATAATCAACACCCTCCGCTTCTTTCCTTCGCAGTTCATCTTTCTCCTACCTTCTTTGAGGTCACGCTTTTCGCTCGTAATTCCTATCAACTTTTGCTACGACTGCACAGCTTGAAATTCGCCAATAAAACTAGCAATAATAGTTTGAACGGCACCAACCTGTAGGTGAGACCTTCCTTCCGAGGTTGTTTGCATGACGAGAGAAAGATGAGGGCTGGCCGGAGCTGAGCGGTGTCTTAAGTTCTGCCACTGGAATGCGAGGCTTCAACGTCGAGCGACGACTGAAGATTCATTTCCAGTCGGAATTCGACTACATGCCAATGAGGGGCCCCACTTAAACCCGGAGTTGTCGATTTTAAACCGTGCGCTTGTTGGAAGGAGCTCTTAAAGTTAAATGGAGTTCCATGTGTAATAACGAGCGGGAGGATACCTATCCGATAGTTTACGGAAGAATTCGTCCGCCTTGGACGTCTAATTGCGAAGGACTATTTGATGCCTCTTCATATATATGTTCACCTCTACTTGAGATATCGCCACAACAAACATTGGCCCGCATTGACACGGGGAACGTGTGATTTAGTGCTTTCTCTTTATTCTGTTAAATATGCCAGTTTCCCTACATGGCTGTGTTTTGCCCTCATTATACTCGACGCTTAGAGAGTTTACCCTGTCTTCCAACACGCTTGAGTCACTGCATCCATGGCAGTGGGTGAAATAACGAGGACCGGACAAATAAATGAAGAACTCTGGACGTGCGTGTAATTGGTATTGCAGCCTCGAAGAGTTGAGTTAAATAAAGATTTAAATCATGCATTTTGGAAAACACTCATGCATTTAAGGGAAGATAGCGAGATTGAAAATAGTTACACACTCCGGCATCGATGTGGGACAATGTCTCTCGTGTCGATATCGCAAGATAAACATGAACACGCCTTATGTAGTCCTTCGTAATAAGATACCCTTGGCGGACAAACAATACCGTTGACGGTCGGATAAGTATCTTTCCGCACTCGCTCAGCTCACACCCGTCCTTTTCCAATTCTTTCCCCTCTACAGTGAATACTTACCGACACCAGTGTTACAGTTCCACCTGAAGACCCTGAATAAGAAAATGTCGAAACATGGATCGTGTTGAAAAAATTTTGCAAGTGGAGTTAACGAAGTTATTTCAATTCTGCCGTCTCATAATTCAATTGTTTAGTTAGCATCGTGCGATAGGTAACGATGAGTTTAAAGAATGAAAAGATGGTGAACAAATATGTATACTCGATTGGTACGGAGGCTTCCGCGGTTATTTAATGACCGTATTCTCTTCGAGTTTTTGCCGCGTCGATCCATTTTTGGGGGACAAGTTTTGCCTGCCTTCCAGCTGGCTTCTTCAGGTCCTAAATGAAATGCAGATCGTTTTCTTAACGGTATTAGTCAGGTGCGCGCTCATTGGCCGGATAGGAATTCGAAATCGATTGTTGGAAGAGCCGTTTAAACGTTGAAGCTAGCGGATAACCATCTTCTCTATTAAAGTTCTCTGTGTTCTTCGCTATTTCGATAGCTTCCTTATTAGCCGAGGGAAATACTTATTTTCTCTGGCGATGATCTTACACCCTGTTAAAATTAATTGCATGGCCAGATACGAAATAACATGCAGCTGTGGAAAATCGTACATCGGGCAAACATCTAGATCCCTGAAATGCAGTTTGGAAGAACATCTAAGAGCAACCGAAAAGAAAAATTTTCGCCCTTCCGCAGTCGCAGAGCACGCATTTTCGGAACCTGGCCATGTAATTAATTTTAACGGGTATAAGATCATCGCCAGATTCTGGATATCTGGAATTACGTAGAAATTGAATCGTAACTGAGATCAGCCATCTTTTACGGCTATTTAGGCGTACCATCTTCTTCACCAACACAATGTTAAGGTGTATTCTCAGGCCACCACGCAATTGGTAGCAACGTTTAAATGCTACAATAATTACTTGTCCCACCCAGAAACCTGATTGACCTCTGCTGTTACACCTCAAGTCAGTACATGCATTCACAAACAAAATACAAAGGAGGAACTAACCCTGCATGTGGGCTACATCATCTTGACTCTTCACCTGAGGCCACCAGCATGTTAACTAGGGTTAAGAATTCCGTGTAAATCCAAGTTAGTTAAGCCGCCATATTAACTATCATTCTACCCCTAGTAATGTAAACGGGGCATTTTGAATGTTATCATCGTATTTTGATTCAGCTTTGTTTTTAAAGCGTAATAAATGACGCTAAACGTGGTGATGTCTCTTTTTTGCCCTTTCATGTTGCGCGGTGCTACGTTGCCAGCGTTGCCAACTGTATGCTGTTCTTCCTCCTTCGTTTCTTAGATGACTCGATCAGTTCAGTAATCAGAGAACGATATGCGTAAGTCTATTGCTGCTGATGATTTTTTTAATACCGAGGTGGATCAGTTGCTCCGCAGGAGACAGATTTCAGGATATATTACTGAACAATTAAAGCCTCTTCTTATAGAAATAACATTTATTTCACCTTTTAAACACCAAGAATATATAATAATATGAGAAATAGTTTTTTTACATTTATTTGAATACTCAATGGCTTTTTTTTGTGCATGATTTGAAGTTGCTCATATTCTGACCTACAAGGGTTAGACTTCATTTGTTAGCACTTCATAAATCTTCATTCCACGAACTTTTTTGTGATGTGCTCATTTTCTACAAAATGCATTTTTATTTATGCATTTTCTTATGCATTTTTATTTACTGGCTAAGTTGCTCATGAATAGCATGCAAGGAAAACAGGCGTAGAGGTTGCGAATTATCTCGGCTGCATGGTCTCAATAGCCTACGTTAATTCCTTTCTTGGCAGCGACTGGTAATTTCTCTCCAAGAAGAAATGGATTGCCGTCCTGGAAAAAAGAAAAAAATCAGAGCATTTTTAATGATACATTGGCGCTTGAATTACAATCCTTCGAGCATAAACGTGCTAGAGACACCCTATGTGGAGAAAGTTGTCTCCACGGCAACTTCTGAGAGCGTGACGTCAGATACGGAAAGTCAGTCGAGTTATCCTTTAGAGCCGTCGTATAATTGCCATTTTTCAAGCTTAATTGGTATGCGCATGGGGTTCTTTTATTAATGAAACGGGGTAGGTGCATTTAACAGGCGAAAAAAACAGCTCAACCATCCTATGCGCGCCACATTAATGTGTGTCAAGGAAACGAGAAAAAGGGCCTTCACTGCATGCTAGCTATCACATGCTACACGATAAAGCTGTCTTTTTAATAACATCCAAAACCACAACGCTAAAACATAGGAGATTGATTTTCATACGAATACCTCATAAGATCTCTTGGCTCAGCTAGGTAAACGCCACAAATAAGACCGTGTCTGACGTCACCGCAATCTGGCCACACGGGAACACGCGTTCTCTAGGTTTTACATATAAAAGAGGACCTTGTTTCGTTCATGCCTTTGAGGTCTATCATGTGTGGCATTAAATATAAGCGAATCGATGACCCCGGCGAGATACCTCTGCAAAGCGGGAGAAAATATTTTCAAGCAGAAATTATTTGGTTCCACAGCCATGACCGGTGGAAGACAACCTTTGGTATATCGAAAATTTTTCATTTCATATCACATGCCATTGGAATTTGCCTATGAGAATTTTGGGTGTTGAAGCAGGAACTCACATGTATGAAAATAAGAAACCTTCACAGATATTTTCTGACCAAGTTTGTACTCTTCATTTCCAAGAAGCTGTTTCCAATGAGCTAAGAGACAGGTCTGTAACTGTATTCGTCTCACGACAAGCGTTAATTTAGTCACCTAAGTAGCCATTCTGTAACTCGCAAAGACATTGAAGCGGCATCTTTCAAGAAGGATATTGACTTGCCTGAAGATAAAGGTGACTAACTTGCCTGAAGATGAAGGTTACTGACTTGCCTCCCAGAGCATGTAATGTTTGTTATATATCATTCAAACAACGACTCTTACTCAGGAAGGATTGGACAATGACCATATTTTGGCTTTGAGATGTTTTAGTCTAGGAATAAAAATATGCAGGTACACGCACCTTTTTCACGTGGAATTTTTTTGCAACTAGTGATTTGTGCTGCTCCACCTGTAAAAGCAAATTAATTTAAATGAGTTATGATTCTTCATTAAGCAGTTCGTCAATGAAGATCAACTGAAACATGAAATTTTCGATTAAAACTCCAATGGCCGTTTCCTAAATTCTTGAATTAAAATAGCCAGTTGAATCGTTAATAAATATGTGATTCTTCCAAATTTCAATAATTGACACTTGTTTCATTTGGATCGGAAGTTATCCTACTACATGACAAAATAATTTGTGCGGGATAGGTAATTTTCTCATTTGCGAAAGCGAGAAAATATTCCCAGTCAATTATTTTTTGGGAGAACGGTTGGGAATACAGCGTAACCATGTAGATTTTGTGACTGATAATGGGGAGTTTCACCGTTGAAATTCAACGGGAATGAGAAGAAATTATAATTTGTGCTTTAGTTCCAAGGAAGCCTCTCGATTTGATGCAGTAATCAAACAGAAGTAAGTGCAAGCATACCAGCTGAAGTAGCTAACCATCCATGGAGATGCTGGGGTGAAAAGTACTCTCACTAAAAACCCCTCAGATATTTTCGCATTGATCACTTAACCTGAGCCACAGAAGGCCTCATAAAAATGAGATGAATTTTTTTCCAAACTCTATCCAGAACTTTCCCTAAAAAGATCTCAGAACCTTTCTATGACTAGGGCTAAAACGTTAACTAAAGAAAATACTGATAAATACTTTTCCCTTCTGAAACTAGAACTTGAAAAGATAAACCCTGATCCATCAAGCATTTATAACGTGGACGAAACTGGCGTAACCGTGTTCTAGCACGAGACCACCAGCGGTGTGGTTACGAGCAAAGGGAAAAAGCAAGATCACAAACTTTCTCTCACAAGAGGAAAAACAGCAATTAAAAGAACGTCAGAAGAATAAAGCTCCAAAATAAAAAGCTATGAGACAACTCCACCGTGACTTCAAAGACCAGCCTGAAACGTCATTCACAAAAGTCAACACGAAGAAATCAAGGAAGAATCGCGAGTCAAGTTGAATTGACAATGAGACTGAAGTTCCTCTTACACCAACAGATGACGATGACAGTTACAACGACAATGATGAGCCATGTTTTATGCATGGAAAACGTTTTTCCGAAGACAAACTTGGAAAAAATGTGTTAAATGCAGGGCATGTTTCCAATGGTGTCATGAAATGTACGCATCGTGACCAAAAGTAAAGAACTTTGTTTGTGGTTTTAGTTTAAATTGATAATTTATCATTTTTTCTATAAAAGAATCAAAGTCATAATGTTTCAGCTATTATACTGTAAATTAATTTTGTTTTGGGGAGTTATTCGGCTTTCTATACATGTTCCTGACTTCAAATAAGTAGTTAATTGAAAATTTAATTGAGAGTCGAAATTAGGGCCCCTATTTTAAAATCCTAACATTTACGTAAGTATTGTTTTTATTAACTCAGAGATAAGAGTATTTATTTTAACCCAGTGACAATACCAACATCTGACATCCGGTAAAGATAAGACTGTTTAAATTATTTTTTTTGGAATTTTAAAGTTTAGTTTAGTACTTGAAATTTCAAAATTGGCTTGGAGGACGATATTTGGGCACCTTTCCTTACGTCATGATACCGGACCTTCGTCGAACTGAGAAAGGACAAAAGAAAGGGGGAGGTGAAAAAAATGGGGGTAGGAGGTAAGGTTAAGTTATGATGGTATTCAAAATAGGAGAGTTACGAACAAACTTATTCTCGTTGATGGAAAAAGAATAAACTTTTGCAAATTTCTCTAGTTAGTTTTTTATTCACGACTCGGGTTTCGACAGTATATGTCATCTTCAGGTTCACTGTTTCCAAACGTCTAAACGGTGTCCTCTATCCAGAAAACGAAGAATTGCCTCATTGAATGTGGAGTGGTGTGCTTCTTCCATTAAGTGTTTGGCAAAATAAGATTTGGGGTCAATATTCACCAAACACCTTTTGTGTTCGGACACTAATACATCACCATCTCGCCATTCCCTTGCGGGGTGGGCAAAGTCAGAGAATTTGTTTACTGCCGTTAGCCCTGTAAAAGTTGCAGCCTTTAAAAAATTTTATCCATAGTGTCCTATCCTTAAAAAACACTTAATTTCAAAACTCTAACAACCTTCCATTACTACATATACGCTCTCTCATTATTAAGACTCAATATAATCCTCTTCTTTGAAGTCTCTTCAGCCACATTCAGCCATGATTTTCGCCATCAACCTCTTCTCTCATACACTCACCACTCAAAATTCATATATGTTATTAATTTGGGGCCAAAATAGTTGCAACATGAATATTAGTAAGACGAAGACCAAAATCCTAGTATGCAGAAAAGAGAAGCTGAATGCAGAAGTCACCCTAAGAGGAGAGAAATTAGAGCAAGTGGATTCCTTTACCTATCTAGGAAGCATCATCACGTGGGACGGAAGAAGTACGACGGACGTCAAGCGGAGGATAGCCCAAGCTAAAAAGGTGTCTATGGGAAAATGACAATTTCTGTACTTAAAGAAGATTGAACTACAAACCAGGAAACAGTTCGTAAAAACCTTCGTGTGGAGTATGGAACCCTTTGGATCGGAAGCATGGACCATTGGAAAAGCTGACCAGAAGAGAATAGAAGCCTTTGGAGCCTGGAGTTGGAGGAGGATGCTGAAGATAAAATGGACGGAAAAAACAAAAAATGATGAAGTGTGAAGAAGAGTAGAAGAGGAAAGGACCATGTGGAACAACATGGAGAAAAGAAGAACCAGATGGATTGGACACACCCTGAGACTCAATGGGTTTGCGAGAAACATAATTGAAGGCAAAATAGAGAGAAAATGCCCAGAGGAAGACCCAGGAATAATTTCATGGACCAAATAAAGAGGAAAGTACATAGGAAGATATACTAGGTAGTAAGAGGGATCTAACATTAGATAGGGAAGGGTGGAGGGCTGCAGCCATCCAATTTTAGGAACCAATGATGATGAACAGTTGCGAAACCACCACATTAACTTCCCTTAAAGATAGAGCCTTGCATTCAATGCATGAAAATATGTAATTCCTATCTGAAAAATATTCCAGAGGTAAAATAGTCCCCCAATGTCAAAAAAATAGCATCTGAAAGGGGACCACTGGGAGGAGCATATATATCATAAAGGAAGATAGTTAGGAAATATCATTTTAATGAAACTTTGACACTAATTTGGTAGAGTAGACTTCGTACTTGCGCTTAATAACTTACCCTCAGTTTTATCAACTCACCCCGCATGAAATTTCTGGCATGATTAAGCTCTCTGCATGATTTATTACCGCATATTAAACGCATTAATAATACTAACCAGTAGTTGTGTCCTAACAAGTATACTGCATGGTGGCATGATCGTCAACGGATCATTCTTCTAGTTTCTGGTCTGGTCGACCCTCATTCTTTCGTCTCCCACTAACTCATAAAGGGTGTGCTCTGTGCATCTCCGTATGTCAGTACACCGGACATACACCGTCTATCGGTGGTGGGTCGCGGACAACTATATGCTGGCTCCTCTAGGCTCTTCTTTTGTAAATCATACAAACAACGACTCTTACTCGGTACGGATTGAACATTGACCATATTTTGGCATTGGGATATTTTAGTCTAGGTGTAAAAATATGCAGTTACTTGCATCTTGTTTACGTGGAATTTTTTTGCGACTAATAATTTGTGCTTTGGTATCTTTCATTCGCCGTTTTAATAACTATGCAGGACCTTCATCAAAACAGACCCTTATGTAGCGAATCCAGATTCTAGTGCCATGCTGGCGAATATGAGCCAAAACTAACCGGTAGAGTGTCGTAACCGTAAGCAGGGAAAGCTGCACTTGGCGCAGGACCAAAAAAAGAATGGTAGCCATGTTTGCTCCGCTTAAAATTACTGCTAACAGCCAAAGATAGCCTCGTATTAAGGGAGCCACGTTCGGGCGAAAATAATTCCCTTTTAATACTGTTAGGGATTTTTATAAAACCATATTATTAGACGATTTAGAACACGACCTCTATTCATGTAAAATTTCAACCTCATTGGTCTCTAGGGAGAGCTTTAAACAGAAGAGTTGGGTTTTGGAGTGACTCTTTGCCACTTTTAACCAAAACCTTTTCAACACTCTAAATGAGATGGCGTAAGATGAAATACTCTATTATGTCGTCCATTCATCGTGGCGGATAGGCAGTACTTACTCGATCCCTACATATATACTTTAAAGCAAAGAAAACAATTTACTGCATTTATTTGTGTGTAGCATCAAATTTCAAAACGAGTATGAATTTGAGACTCCGTTAGGAAATTGGCTTGTGACTACCAAATGTGAAGTGGGAACTGTTTAAATGCAGACGCGTCCCCGTCTAAGCTGTGCTAGTGAATGTGTGAATCTAAAATTTAATGAGCCAGGTATAGTGAGATGATTGGGTGGTGAATTGTGAGTAAAAAACTGCGCGGCCATAGGCATTTAATCACCAAGTGATACCTTATCACCTCTCTCGGGAAATATGTAAACATTCGTGATGCGGTCGGGAAACGATAACGCCAAGTCTTACTTTCTCTTGCTCGAGCGAAAGTCGGTGGAAAATGAAGCAGCGAAATTTCAATTTATGTTCGATTGCAATAAACTGATCGCCCTTTGAAGCCGGGGAGACGTACTTTTTGGACACATTATGAGAAAAAACTGACTCTATTAAACAGTAATCGCCGGAAATGAATGGGTAAAAATAAGGAATGAGGAGGAATAAGAACGCATCTAGCAAACGAATGCGGATGGTATTTTGAAACATGATGACCACAGATTATTGAAAACAGTAATCGTATAAGGAATTATTTGGAATTTAATCGAGGAGGAACAGGGAAAAATAAAGATAAAAATGACAAAATACTTACGTGTATTACTTGTATATTATTTACCCTGGATTGGATGGGACCGAACCGTTCCCTCTACCTCCAACCCAGTTTACATATGCACAGACGCCCATGTCCTGGGCAGATTGTATTCTACCCGGGCGGGACTCGAACCCGCGACCCTCGGGTTAGCAGGCGAGGACTTTACCCCGCCGCCACCGGACCCCTTAACAAAGCCACAAAATGGTTAAGGGAGGTTAGAAAGAAGAAAAGAACTACAATGAGCCAATCCTCAGATTGGTGACTGTTTAAGATTGCTTTTAACCTGTCATGAAAATCAAAAGTGAGACACTTTGAAATAAATATTGGGTGTTCATACAGTACGCGGTGTTCAGGTAGTTTTCGATGAGTCTGTTAAAATAATACATAATAATTTGATGAAAGAAGACCAATATTTGGACTAAATAAATGCGTTTTATGAATGAATTAGTTTAAACATATGAACGAATATAAATGAATGAAAACAAATAATCTCAATGTTTCAAAATATTTGATTTGATAACTTTTTAGCTTACATATCTCGCACAGCCTGTATATCTCACAGAAATGCTTTGGAATGATTATTATATTTGCATTTTAACCGCCACCATCTCTCTACCTAATATGTGCTACTGTAATGGCCATCTATTTAAATACGGGTTGAAGAGCCTTTTCTTCTTGGTTTCATGAGCATCAGATAACTCACAACCTCGCGTTATTTACTTCCATGACGCATGGTATAATATGTAGTCGCTCACCACATTTATGACTCAGTGCATAAACGTGACCTTTTCCTATCAATTTTACTTATTTTAAGGACATCCTCGTGACTTTAATTTGTAATCGCATTCACCATTGATGCCAATAACTTCTCAGTATCATGTACGATTTCTTTGTGTATTTTCGTCATAATACCGGCCTTGTCACGTGGCATGTTTCTTTCTTCCCATTCCAGTCATGCGCCATGAAGAACAAACCTCCCTCTCCCTTCCCTTCCATTCAATCCCTTCTAGTATTCCTCCTCCCCACCGGTAAGAGTATACATGAACGCTAAAAAGTGGAATGCGTACTTTGATAATGACGTAGTAACTTCCGAAACCATGGTTGGAAAGAATAAAATAAGGAAATGTGAGAAATTACTTCAAATAACCAATTAAGCCCATGATAACACCAAGTACGGGTCGGGATTTTTCGAATCGCAATTGCCCATCACACATCGACCGGGGGGAAACCCGGCGAAGCGAAAACAATGGCCCTTCATCCTCACCATGCCGTTGCTACCGATTACTTCTTCGGCACCGCCTCCAGATCCACCACCGGCGACCATCCCGGCGTTCGCCGCGGCCGCGGAAGACGCGTCCCCGCTGCCGTCGTCCCGCGACCCCGGGCACTTGAACATGTGCTCAGAGTCGCACATGCAGTCCTGGTTGGCCTGGAAGTCCCGACTGAAAGACGCCGTGTTCTCAAAGGTCTCCAGGCAGCCGTCAGACTCTGTAAATATGTTTTAATTTTTAAGGCAGTCCTTTCCCTACTACGTAAATCATAATAAACTGTGAAAACCAGAGGCCAAGAAAATGGTGTAATTTATCGGTTATACATTAGTTTACTGATTTTACAAGTGGAAAACATATTGAAAATTACAGAAATACATCGTATGGTTTAAACTTCGAAAACTAATATTTCGACGAATTCATGTAGGATAGCCGTATTGTGAACTTGGCAACGCATTTTTACGCTTAGGTACGCTTAATTTTATGTTAGTCAATCGTCATATGTGTCAATCGTCATGAAATTGCGAGATTTGCTTTAAATATGTCTAATCACTCTTTACGTATTTTGGAGATATCTTGAATATAGAACTTTACTTATAAAAATGTAGCACTTTCATTTTGATCTTTCCGATTAAACATGGTGCAAAAACTATCATTTTTTTATGAGAAATAATTTGCCAAGCATGCGGTAAATCCACTCATAATTTAACTCATAGACTTCTAGTTATGTGAAACAGTTTTACTCACCTTTTCATCCATTTCTTGGATAAATTTATGTAAATATATGAAGTAACTTAAGTCAAGTCAATTGGTTAATGATTGGGGCGAATCAAAGCTGAGATCATTCGCGCACTTCGGATAGGAGAGTAAGTATGAATGTGAAATGTTATTTTTGGACAATGGAGGAAAGGTGGATAAAAAGCTGGCGCACCGGATTCTTATCCGCTACGGCGTCGGATTCAGCCCAGTCTGAACGCAAAGGTGCCGAGGAATCCATAATGATAACGTCCTATGCGACGGATGGAGAGTGTATGTACTTCTTTTGAGCAGCTATCCACATGCCATGTTCTGGAAGGTACACAAAAATTTGCGGCGCAAAATAAGAGAAACTAGTATATATTGGAACCTAGGAAAGGACTATTTATGGCAAGTACGAAATAATAGGAAGGCCCTCGGAAGAAAGCGTGTAAGAGTTATGTGACTGTTCTATGATTTGTCATCTTGAACCTCATCTTCAATTTGCTGCTAGGATTTGGAATTCTGCTTAGAAAGATTTCATGTTGAAGTAAATAACATTAATAACAATAAAGTACGATTTGTTAAAAACTTCTGCGGGTAAACAGAAAGTCTTATACGGCTGATGGAAGGAAATAGCTGGGGAGGAGTCAGGGAAGTGAAGGCATCACGATAGGCTTTGATAAATTAACCAAAATCAGATGAGGCATGTTTCGGCATGATACTGGACATTACCCGTACCCCACGTTATATCCCTGGTACTGGGAGATGGGGCCAAAATAAGACGGATACTCTGCAACATTGAGAGGTACATGGGTCTTTCTTTCCATGCACCATTACTAGCTACTTCGTTATTCGTCTGTCAATCAAGTACCGTCCAGAAATCATTGCCAAAGCTAACCTTTTTTTACAAATTCAGCGACCATTCCGGAGATCGAAGGGATTTTCGATGGAATAGTTTCTTTATTGATGTGCAGGCATTCATTTTGTTATCAGCTATTTTCGTAGCCTATGAAGCTTCATGTTCTTCTTTTCCTCCTATATTTAATTGACTTTCTGATAAGTTATGCTCATTCTTTAATGTGAATATATTTCTAAAAATAAGACCGACATATTGGTGTGAAGTTTTTATCAGGCTGGGTTTACAGTGGCAAGTTATATTCATCTTCTGCAAGCTTTTGCGCAGCATTTCAATCTGACGAAACATTTGTAACAAGTTAGTGAAAATCCAGATTGGTCGCTGTATACACTGGGGACATTATACTCTTGCGAGCGACTTGCCGAAACTTTTCCAAAGTCTACAAGCGGACTTGTAGAGCCATTCACGCCTACTATTTACGCCAGAAATAACTTGCAAAATGAACTTGCCAGCGTAAACCCACCTCAAATGCAACATGTTTCCAGTTCTAAAGAGATGAATCAAGTTAATTTTTTGACCCGGTATCTTCTAAATATGACGCTGGAGCGAAAAAAAATAATGAGAGGACTATAAGTAAAAAAAAGCACGGTTGGGACAATGCGTTAGATCGTGACGTAGATGACGACTGTTTACTGGAAACGATCAGAGCGATAGTTACGTCATGTCCTCCTGAGCGGATTGAAAGGGATCTACACGAGGGAACACATAAACTCACCTGAATATCCGATGGGACACGGATTCGGCGGGTTGCAGTAAGCGGGCAGGACGGCATCGCTCTTGGAATCCGGTCGACCCCCGCTCATCCCTGTCGGATTCAGGCGCATCTTCCCCGGAACTGGTCCCCCACCTGATTGCAAAAGAAGTTAAACAGCTCATTTCATTGCCAAGAGGGAATCTTACAAGTTAGACGGAGTTTAATGTGCGACGTTTAACATGAGGACACTAGAACGCGAGTAGAGAAGATAAGCCAGATGCACAAAAAGTCGTTGTGCAGTGAAACCCCTCTTAACGACCACTCCTATCAAGCGACCACCCCACTTAAGACCATTTTTCAGCGAAACCGTCGGTGGGCGCTTAATTCAGGTTTAACTTGTAACATTGTAAATATAGACTCAAGGTCAACTCTTGGTCATAACAATATCGACATGGGGGGCCGTCGTTAGGGACGCCAATCCAAGGTAAACAATTGACAATAGGGAGAAGCGGGACGCGAGAAGGTAACAAGGGCCGTCGCTAGGGACGCCAATGGGGAGGAGAGTTAACAATAGGAAAGGGAGTAAGAAGGAACCTGCCGTTGGGAGCGGACGCACGCGGCGTGTGCGAGAGGAAAAGAGAGTTATTATATCCCGTACCGAGAGTAAGGAGGGATTTGCCGTGAGGAGCGGACTGTGGCTGCGGAAGCAGAGGACCTTATAATTTGTGGGCCGCCGTGGACAAGGAAAGGTTCGCGTGAACGAGAGGAAGGACGAGAGGCCAGAGAGTCGGAGTGCCGCGAGCCTGAGAGAGAGGAGGGTGACCTTGGCGCAGTGTGGGATAAGTGAAAGAAAACTTTGGCTAATGGGATTGCATGAAGCTTGGTGCACGCTGAACAAGTATTAAAGTTGACCTTGGGTTGTATACGTATACATGTATGTATAATAGTATGTAAATTGGGCCCAATAACTTTTTGCATTGAATATATTCTTATGAACTTAATACTGAAATCGGTGCACGCGTTTTGATTTTGATTGTGTGTTTTACAAACTGTATGTGTACATCATATTAATGTGCATTTAAATTTCATAGGAGGAACAAAATTATGAGGAAATAAACGCCATCTGCATAGGTTTTAACAAAACATTCTCCTCAAGAGATTTTCCATTTCCTTCTTCCAAAATTAACTTGTTCTTCTATAACTTTGTGATATTTAACTGTAATTTTTTGAATAAATTAACTTTTACAAAAACCACTTCTTTTAATTAAATGATACACAACCCGGGTTTTGATGAGTAATCATCATCATCAGGCGTTTATGTATGAATTTTTTTTATTATTAAAAAAAAATTTTTATTTATTAAAAAAAATCCTCCTTCCAAATCAGCCGCCCCTTCACTTGAATAATATGTTCTCCTAAAAATGGAACCTATTTTCAGCTAAACCGTCGGTGGTCACATAATCAAGGTTTCACTGTACGTCTACAACAAATTAATATACATTAAAATTTCCCAGGAGCAACTAAATTATGAGGAAAAAAACGTCATCTGCATAGGTTTTAACAAAACCGTCGCTTCCAGAGAGTTTTCCATTTCCTTCTTCCAAATATGCCGCCCGGTTATTTGAATAACATGTACTCCTAGAAACTGAACTCCTGTTGAACGATCAATCCTCTTAACGGTCATTTGTCAGCGGAGCCGTCCGTGGTCGCTTAATACAGGTTTCACGTCGCATTAGTTTAGTCAGTGTTACTGACCTCTTGCAACACCGGAAAAGGGAAACGATTTTAGACTGCCGATAAAAAAATTAGACTTTATCTTTCATGTAAATTGAAAACCAATTTATTTTCTGGCGAAATTATTAATGCCTTACAAAATCTAACGCAATTTGGTGGATCAGATACTGAAAATAAAATTAAGGAAATTTACTGCAGAACTGCCTGTATCTGACCATGACTTCCAATCATTCGACCGTATTCTACCTCTGTGTTTTTCCAAGGAGAGTCTTAATTTAATTTTCCATTGCCCAGAATACGCTATTCTTTTAGTAAAATCTACTCAACATTCTCAGTCGATGCGATGGATCTTTATTCCCCATAGTTGCCGATGCCCCTCGGCTTCAACAATGCTTTCGGTCGTCAAGGGGACGGTGTAGTAAAAATCTGACATTATCGGAAAATTTATCAATATTTCATCCAAGTTCAAACGACTTCGAAGAATAAGTGAAACTCGCATGCAAGAATACAAATATTTATTTTATTTCCTTTCATCGTTGGTATCGAATTTGTACGCCCAGAACATAGACTCAATATTTTGTGTAAATTCAAACCAATTTTTTCTCCGACGAAGTTACCAATAGGATACGAACTCCTACATACAACGGTGGAACAGGACATGAACATAAAATAGGGGAAATAGATTGTAGAACAGAAAGATTAAAAAAAAGTCGTTTTTCCCACGATCGATGGGAGACCATAATGGCTGCTTTAAGATTATTAAGTAGGTTAGTTGGCAGGTGGTGTAACTGATTAATTCATATGCCCCCTAATGCACGTCTCTAAATCTGCCAAGTAGTGTGAACACCAAGCTTTGCATGTTCCCCACATGACTTGTGTCAAGTTTATACAGTTACATAATAGATTGTTTTAGTAGTAGCATTTTTAGAATACCAATAGTATGGTGCATGTTGGTGAAGGCTAATTTCTTCCCTGTAGTTCATGTTGGTGATAAGTGATCACATTGCTAACACCCTTGTGGTGGCTTGTGGGGTAGGCATATGTAGATGAAGATGTAGGTGAATGCTTCTAGAATAATTGTTCAATAATTCTATAATAGTTCTTAATAGTTAAATTATTCAAATGGAAAAAAGACTGAAAGAGAGGAATATTAATTCAGTAATATATGAAATTCAAACATGGCGGGTGAATTTTTTTTGAAGAAATTGCCATGAGAAAAATTCGGCCTGGACCGGGAATTGAACTTCGAACCTTTGGTTTATTGGACCAATGTGCAGACCACTACGCTATCCAAGCTCCCTAATTCCCATGGCAACTTTGGTGGATACAAGGCCATTTCTTAAAAAAAATTTACCCGCCATGTTTGAATTTCAAATAGCTAAGCACGGCATAAGTGCTGGTGAAGGATACTGACTCTTGGTTGTGGCTTCTTTGAAGTCCTCTTTTCCCTTGCGTTGCCATCTTTGATGGACCGCAAGGGCTTAAGATCTAGTTGCCTTGTATCCACCAAAGTTGCCATGGGAATTAGGGAGCCTGGATAGCGTAGTGGTCTGCGCATTGGTCCGGCAAACCAAAGGTCCGTGGTTCGATTCCCGGGCCGAATTTTTCTCATGGCAATTTCTTCAGTAATATATGATTTCAAATTTTCCTGGCAAATCGTATTAATCAAGTTTTCTCGGGCTCCACACCAGGTTAAACAGTGATAAACTGCCTACATTTCTGTGGCTGACTCAGCCATAGTCTCCTACACTCAGTATTCAGGGCACAAACTGACATTTTTACAATACCAGTAAATTAAAATTTTCCGGTGTTTTCCAAACGTTGCTGTTTACGCCGATTGTTGTTTTCTTTCTCTGAACCTTAAATAAGTTGAGGATAGGCTTCGAGGCGGAACTCAAGGCAAAACCGGTGTCGCGATTGACGTTGTAGCTCTCCAATTTAATCTCCATAGCCTCTTTGGTGAGTTTATCCCAATATCTGCAGACGACATATCGACAGAAACGTTGGCAGTTAAATACTGTTTAACCTGGTGTGGAGCCCGAGAGAACTTCATTAATTAATTCAGTACTTGAATGTATTCCCTTATGGGAATATGCGGAGATTCAAACAGAGGAACTTAAGTTTTATGCTGATAAAGCTGAATAAAAGATTAACTATTCTAGATTTTAAGATGAGTCACTCATTTTACAATAACAAAACTCAAGTAACAATGCAATAATCATGCTCACCTGCTCCGTGTCCGTATTGTCTCCCGCCCCAGAGAGAACTGTGCTGGAGGTACTCCCTGTCTCGGGTCATCGGGTGCCCTCCGCGTGGTCCCACCTGACCCAGGGGTCCGCCGCCACCCCCGGACAGGAAACGCCTCGCTTCCGCCTCCTCCGCCGCTGCCTCCGCCTCTTCCGCCGCCTCCTCCTCCGCCGCCGCCTCCGCTGCCTCCTCGGCTTCGGCCTCCGCCTCCAGCTGTTTCACCTTGAGGGCCCCCAAGGCCAGAGCCGACGGACTATACCTGTCGACGCGAGGAAGAACGGCGTGTGGGGCACTGAGGTGCATAGAGAGTGCATTACGTCATCAAAATGCAGCCTCACAACCGAGTAACAGCCATATTGGTTATACCAGCTCTTTCTTTACCATTCTTACGATGGCACGATGGAATGGACGAATAAGTGGACGTTCAACATATTTTACTTGAACCAAAGTATTATGGTAGGAACGATCACAGGGATAAGATTTAGGAAATTGACTGCAGAACCGATAGATAAAATATGCCATTCTTTCCACGCAAATAAGGGACCATAATAGTCGCGATAGATCAGTTCTAGGATACTTTGACTTTGACTAGGTAACATACGTCTTAGCCCTTGCGCTAAATATACTAATATTATTATTAGTTACTAACCTCGCATGTAATTTCCGGTATGAGATATCTCTTGCATGATTAAGTACCCTGTAGTGCAATTTATCTGTCGGATTCATTTTACTAACCAGTAGTTGTATCTTAAGTAGTGTAGGTACTGCTTGGTAGCATGTTCTTCTGCGTATCACTCTCTGTTTCTGGTCTGAATACGCACTGATGTCCTGACTGCTTTTGGGAATCCGGGGAAACGTGCGCGGTTCTGATTTAAACTGGGATGAGTGCTGCATGCCTGGTGTGGGATCACCCTGTGCCACACTCCATAGTGGTGGCTTGCACGGGGCTTTAATATATAATCTTCGTCTTCTCTGTCATGTATACCTAATGATGAGACGCCATGTCAAATCCCGGGTCGTCTTGATATAAATGTATGAGGAATAACTAAGTCATCTTTTCATTTTCTCTATCCCATTACGGATTTTTGTCCTCCTTCAAAACCTTCTGCCACTTCTTTATGTTCTTTACTGCCGCCTACGAGCCTTTAGGGTGCTACACACCCTAATGGTGGTTTGCACGGTATTTCGTAGATGTAGATGTAGGCATAGACTTAAAACCAAAACAACCACCATCTGCTTGAAATTTAAAGCTAGTAACTCTTGACATGTACATTGGTTTTTTAAACCTACGATTTCCACTCCATTTCGTAGTTTCCACGAGAATGCGGATTATTATCATTTTAAAATGATAAAGAATTATGTCAGGAGAATCCATATTATAGAAGTAAGTGTATGCTGATATCTAGACAGATATGGAAGGAAAACATCGCAATATTGCAAAAATAGCGAGTCAGCCTTAAGCGCCAATGGGAAATTGAGGTTGAATAGATGGCGGATAGACCACGCCCACTTTACAGCTAGCTTCTAGCACTGACTACTATGGTAAGCGCCCTCTCCATCTGCCTCAATGGTGTGGGGGCGTGTAATAGGTTACCAGCGTAAAATCCCTGTCTCTTGATAAATTTTGTCGTAAATTCAATCATTAAACCCATTCTTATGAAACAAGTTTCACGAACGAGCATGCCTGATTGTAAAGCGAGCAGGATAAACTTGCGAATTTGATAACGACTGGCTGACGACCTGAAAAAGAGTCATCGAGGGTGATTTTTCCTAAGAGTCTATGAGCCTAAGTAAAGCAACTTGGAGGAAGTAATTGTTCTCACAAGTATCAGCTGAAATAATAGCATGAACAAGCATACTGGATAACGGTAATAGACGTTTAAAGTCCAACGTAGCAAGTCCCCATTAGTAATGAGTGACATATGGATTTTTCATGAAATAGATAACGCTATTTTTCATGGCGAGTTTCATCAGTCTTGAGTGCATCTTGGCATCTATTCGCAGGACTGCGTGCCTCGTCATTTTTAGCAATTGCAGTGATTTCGAACAGAGAAAAAGATTAAGCTAACTGGAAAGGAAATGGAATAAGGGGGAAGTCATTTATTTGCATAAATATGTCTATGTTTAAAATTTGGAAGCTTCAATAGGAAAATACTAATTAGGAGTATCATTAGAGAGAGACAAGTATGGATAATCAGAATGAAACGGGAGACGAATGAAATATTAGGAGGTAAAGATCGCGAGGCTTTTCGGGTCACTGAGACTGTCGAGGCTGATCCTCCTGGATACAATGGTTGAATACAAAATACCTGAACGATTGATTCATCCTGAGATGGAAGCGGAAGACCACCAAAATGGTGGCTGCATGATATTGAAGAAGATCAGAGGGTAATGGGAGCTGTAAGATGGATGGAGAAAGCAAGAAGGAGATAGGAATGGAGGCATAAAAAAAAGGAAGGCAAGGCCCACCCCGGGCTGTAGGTTTATGGATTAATGATGATTCTGTTTAAGGTGGTTGGAGCATTTTTCGTTTATGCATGGGTTTGCGTAAAATTTTGCAGATATGTACTTATTGGTAAAATTATTTGATAAAAGTGAAAAAAATCGAAACTTACCGATTTTGTTTCTCGGCCATTTAATGTTATGTTAACACTTATCCTTATGGAACTTGACATAATTTTCAAAGTAATTCCATTTTTTATTGTAACGGTCCAGCCTACGCGTCGTCCTGCCCTTTCAGACCCTTACCATTAATAAAATATCTTCATCAGCTCCATCAGACTATTTTTTCCCCTGGGTCAGGACCCGAAGAGAACGAGAGCCAGAGATCGAACCAGAGAGCGCGAGAGAGACAGTCAGAGAGAGAGAGAGAGGGAGAGAGAGACTGATCACTTACAATCCCTCCTTTATACGTATAGGTGGTATAGGCCGCCAGGGATTTCTAAATTCACTTGTTTTTGTTTACTTGGGTCCTTGGGAACGCGTCTTACCACGTCATTGTGGAATGGCGGGCCATTTGACGCTGTCGCACTCACAACAGGCATAGGCACCCTGCAGCCACGTAGTTTCACGGCATTTCGATTTTATAAGAGAGAATAATAAATGTACCCCCTAGTTTGATCCAAATTGCACTCTTTGCTCATTCAGCTATATGTAAATACATTATAAGAGCCTTACATGTTTAAGTAACTACACAAATATGCATTACATTACAATGGTAATGCACATGGTAAAAAATAATTATAATGCTTCACCTCGATAGGATCTCAGTATTGTTGCTAAAAAAATAAGAAAACAAGCGGGAATAAACTAACTGGAACGGGAGGAAAATCTGACAGTAACAATATGTACAGATTTTCTCTTTATCGCGAAATAATACTCCTTTCATCATTGTAACGGTGCCTAGCAAACATTAAGGCATCGTTCCGAGTCAAACAACAAGTATTTAAATACGATTCTCGCATAAATTTTTAATTCTGTGCTGTAAACTCAAGTCATTATTGTGTGTTCATCAAAACTTAAAGTTTTAAACATAATTCTCATTTAAACATTATTTACTTTATTATAGAATAATGAAGTAAATAATGCAAGAATTATTACCACATGTATGATTATGGTATCTTATGAAGAGATGTACCAATTATAATCTATGACTTCTATTCTATTAATGAATTCTAATCGTGTATTTTAATAATTTGTTCAATTTCCTTACAAAGTTATTAAAATGGGCACAAAAAAAAAAACGTGTTATCACGTCATGGTTTCTTTACGTTGGTGCTGATGACGTGACATCACGTCAAGGGCACCGTGAGTGTTCCAGATTTCAATAGGGGACTTTCATTAGGCCCCCTAGTGAAACCTAGAACACTCAAAGTACCCATGACGTGATATCACGTCATCAGAACCAGCGTGAAGAAACCATGACGTGATATCACGTCATGCCGCACTCAAAGGGTTGAAGAGTTCAAGATATCCACCAGTTGGACGACGCGTTCTTTTTTGATCACTCCAGTGTATTTTAATATATATTTTTGCTGTCGCTTTCATCCACAGCAAATCAGTCCAAGCTTGCGCCTCGGCGCTGTTTTTGAACTGTGTACTTACCCTCTCAGCTGCTGCCTCTGCGGGGATGGAATGTCAAGGTATGCATCGGCGGCCGCCTCAGCCAGGTCCTGGCCCATCCTCTCCACTACTTGCCGCAGGAGATCATCGCCGAAAAGGGCCTCGCCGCTCGAAGCGTCCAACTGCACGGAGAGAGAAATTTTGGGAGGACACGATTCACGGCGAGATTACGATCGACGTCACTTGACGTCACAACAGAACCGGCTGGCAGCGTTCGCCGAGAGTGTCGAGTGCAATATGTTGAAACGCATAACGATGGTCGGATATTGACGTCGTTGTCGACGGGCGATGAGAGAATCTTGTCTTAAGTCCTAATTCTTGTCACGCTAAATCAACGAAGCCAATTCATCTTAATTATTAAGTTCACAGTTAAGTACAATTAAACTTAAATATTTGTCATCATTGCGGTACTTACAATTCAATTATAAAATGTGTAGGTGCATATCTGCTTTGAACTGTTTAGAACTATGTATCTAAAATTAACGAACCATTGTCGCTAATCCTCCGTTCAAACGCAATTCACTCCTCCTTGAAGGGAAGAAAGGGAACACAGAATTGTCTTCACCATTTTCGTCGCGTAACGTAACGTCGGTCGCAATTCCACACATTACCCTGTATTCGTACGTCTAGACACGTGTACCGCCATCCAACATTTGTACGGCACTCAATAGAGTAGTCAATCGGGCCTTTACTTACTGATTCCTTATGATGTCAATTAAAGAGTAGAGTCCATTTACTAGCTGAAGGATAGTCTCAATTGCATTAAATTGTTGAGCCCTTGAAAAAAATAGCAAATTTTCCAAAAATTCTACGTCTAAAGAAAGAGTTTCCGCATCTGGTGATATGTCGATGAAAGTTGTTCAAGGATGACCGCGAGTGATTTTTGCCCGTATCGTCCTTGATAGTTATATGAGTGTACCTTAGCTATTTGAAATATACGAGGTTTTAAGTAAAGTGTCAATAGGCAGCAGCTCTGTCGTACCAGTCGGCTGGCAACGCATCACATCCGCTCATTTTTTTCATTATTTCCTACTCCAGTTGTTTTGTAAAAAGCTTGTGTCATTCATTGCGTTAAAATTTTCAGATAATAAATAATTGACCTTTACCTAGGGACACCTCTTTCTTAAACATGACAATTTTATCTCAGTGTATAAATAAACCAGCGATAAATGGGAAAGACACATTATATTATAACAAAAACAAATACCTTTATTGAAAAATCGTAAAAAGAGGGAAATGTATAAATCTTTCTTCTTTCAGAATGTTATGTTACAGTCGTCATAGTTGTTAAATAAAATCTCTACTTGGTCTTTCATGGCAAACTATCTGAGTGGTTTTCGGCAAAGGTATGCTTAGATGGTGACGCCAATAGTTCGGAATATTCTCACAGATCTTTGATCAGCGCTGCCAGTATCAAAGTGCGGGAGACTTGGCAATAACTTGCACTGTTGCCTTGATCGATAGTTCACCTGGATTGAGAGATTCGTGGCGTCAAAATTCCTCGATTTAAGGCTCTTTATGTGCCTAGTATTAGGAAATCGCCTCGATCAGGCGTGAGTATCGCCATCTAGCGGAATTTATATACAGCTATTCCTTAACGAAGGGTACGAGGCGTCCTCTTAATGGTCATTTTTGTAGACTCGGCTCGAATTGCTCATATAATAAGTTGGACCTAACAGGAGAGGAACAGTACACTGTGATGAAATTCCGTTTTAGCTAATATCAACATAATTGGTATAATTTATCAACATCATGGCTTTGACCTCATTTCCCAATTTCATGTCGCAATACATATATTGACGATTATCATTGGTTATTGAAAAGGTAAGTTGACTATGAGAATGATGTATTTTGGCAGCGCGTCAGAAGAAACACCGCCATTTTGACATTGATGGCTCGGCTCACGGAGTAGGATATCCTACTCCGTGGCTCGGCTTTAAACACTGCACTCAAATCACTTGAAGTAACAAACATCTGCCTATTTTACACTCGCATCGGCAGTATTAAGAGCCCATTTATTATTTACGGGTTTGTCTACACTTCTTAGATGTCTGAAAGTCTTGCTTACTGCCTTGTTTTAGAAACTTCGTTTCCATCCATTTAGTCCTCGAATATTATTTATATCGATCTCAGCATAACCAACCAGCTCACCATTTATGAAAACTGCCCCCTGAAAGTTTGGCAAGAATAATTGTTTTTGCTTGAGAATGATAGTCCCTGCAGCTCCATCGTTTTAATGAAAACATTTGGACACTAAGCTACCTAATAATGAGGCCTAATCAAGATATATTGAAACTTATTATCTTTCAGATATTTTTATTACCCTTCTACCATTTTTGCATGATGTTCTTTTCCAATTGGTCCTCTCAATTCCAATACACATGTTATAGTGCTTCTACTAGTCCTCGATCAACATATGAGCTGGCCGGCCAGGTTCTTCATAATCGCTTCTCATTAAGCACTGTGCCAGAGTTTTCGAATCAAATGTCCTGGCTTTATTTTGCCTTCAGTATCGAATGTATAGATTAAAAACGCAAAATTAAATTCGATAGTAACTTATGATGACCATTTAATGTAATCAAATTATGCTACTCTTCGCCTTTTGGTCATTCATAGTTTTGCATATAAGTATCCGGGAATTTCATTCATTATACAAGGAACTTCTACCCCTAAAACAATAAAATACATTTCTATCCAGGCGTAACGTATTTCACCCACTTTCGTGAAACTCTTACATATTCGAAATGGTGCATTGGATAAGATAACTGAATCTTTCAATTGTTTTGGTCCTTTACCTCTCTGTCTGTTGGTTTCAGACAAACTTTTCCCAATACTTATTATAAAAGCATTATTGTTGGCAATGAGAACAAATTCCTACAGAGACGCTTCATGCAACACGTGTAGGAGAGTCATGCTGAAGTCCACCATTAGGAGAGGAGCATTAGCAATGGAAGCTCTATCCAAAAATGCCCAAAATCAACAGCAAGCCCTGTGAAGGCCTAATATTGAATATCATTAATCTAATGGAGTTTTTGGATGTTGATGCCTTTTAAAATCCAATATGATAAATAAAAAAGGCCATATCGGACATATTGACGCTCTTCAGTGACGAGAAACAATGATAAATGGGACGATTAGAATAAATTTAAGATTGTTTACAGGTACGTAGCGTCCTACACACATACAAAAATAGTGACAAAATTTTGTGTAAGCAGTTAAAGAATTTTTTCGAAATACATACGTAAATAATATATGGTTTTTACCGCAAAGTTATTCGACAAATTCACAATAGGCAGTATCGAATATAAGTAGTTAACGAATTTTTTTGAAATACATACGTAAATAATATATGGTTTTTACCGCAGAGTTATTTGACAGATTCACAATAGGTATTGCATTAGACGATTACATTAGCTCAAGTATTACGCTAGACAAATTATGCCATTGTGGACCCCACTCCCTCCCTCTATGTAAGACAATGTAAGATCTTCCCAACCCCCACCCTCCCTTTCAGTCTTACGTTAAACGCTGGATATTTGTATCTGCTCTTCGTTAAATGCTCGCTTTGCCTGAGCATGGATGAAATGTATCGAGTTAGTCAGGCGACAGAATAGCATTGATGTAGCGGTAATGTGACGCAAAATACGCCCTTTACAAGCTTATGCTCCATGTCAGTGCAAAATTTCATTCGGAAACGATAAAGTGTCTCAAGATGGACAAAAATCTTATGTTTTTTGGTTCCGGACCCCCTGCCGCCCCTGCATAAGACAATGTGAGATGATTCCAACCCCCCATCCCCAAAAACGTCTTACGTAATACTTGAATGGACCCTTATCCGCGCTTGTTACCTTCACTGAAAGTCAAGTCCAAAAAATACGATATTCGAGCTTTTTTAAATTTACCAAGTTTAAATTCACCTTGAAAAAAATCTTTTGACTTGACCGGGATTCGAACCGAGATCTCCTAATTGCCGGTCAGGTGTGTTAGCCAGTTAGACCACCAAGCCAAATTCTTTCAAGGCGAATATCGAGGGGGATTTATGAGAACTTGATGTTCACGCCTTAAGTCTACATTCTAGCACAGGAGATGACGTTGTGCTTGCAAAACCACTGTCGCGGTGGATGAACCCAACATTGTCGTTTATATAACGACAAAAATTGACAAGTTTCCAATCATTGCATTGACAAATGATGTGGTACAAAGTGTGAACTGGGGCATATACACCAAGTTTGAAGTTCGCCATGAAAAATAAGTTGACAACAACGCGGCGGTGTGTTGGTGCAACTGGCTAACACATCTGACCGGAAATTGGTGGATCCGGGTTCGAATCCCGGTCAAGTGCGCTCTGCTGCTATCCTGTAGAGGCTTATGAGCATCAAGGGCAGAATAAGGCAGTGATTCTTGGATGTATGCAGCAGCAGGCATAGAAGATTGAATGCGAATTGCGGTGACCTGCAAAAAAGTCACGAATAAGGTGGTACGCAGTCGCATACTGGGGCGCCTAAGTATTCATCTAATGGATACAATTTCGCAATGAAAGATTTATATGAACCCGTACGAGTGACTTCGTACCACATCGTTTGTCAATGCAATGATTGGAAACGACATTCTAAGTTCTTCTGGCGAACGTAAGCTATGATCCTGAACTGTTTTGAGGCGAGCGAGGCTGAAAACTAATGGAAAGCAACAAATCTGTTGTTTTGTGGAGAGAACAGCGCACCAAAGTCGAGGTAAAACAACACTCATTTCCAATTTACCTTTCCTTGCGGGAGGAATCCCCTCACGGGCACGGCCACAAGCGTGATGAGCCCAAAGGCGGCCACGCGGAGGGCCAACATCTTGCGCGACACTCTTGCTGACACCTGCAAGGGAAAAAAAGAACGTCAGAAACAGTTGAACACCATAAGCAGCACCTCTTTACGTGATTCAAGCCCGATTGAGACATCTCTACCTCAACCGAACCCGATTTTCTAACATTGTTTTGCTTGTATCGTAGCTTTAAGATGGGGATAGATTTCCAATCATTGTATGTATTAACAAATGATATGGTATGAAGTCACTCGCAATGGTCAAGTCATATGATTTTTTTCATGGCAAATTCCAATCCTAGGCGTGGGGATAGATGTTTGGCACAGCAATGGTAATTTTTATGACGTTGTTATCGGGATGTGTTCTGTTTTTGCTGCGAAGGGCATTGATTTTATGGACAAACGGCGTCATCTTGGTGGTGTTGGTAGTATGAAAGTATCGCAAAAATATGTCGCCAGTTTCTTTAGATGAGATATATTTTGAAGTTTATTTCATGAAATATTTTCCTAGCAAAGCAGTAGCAGACACAAAAATGGATGGTATTTCAAAGCAAAGGATTCTCCATCAGAGGTCACGTTTAGTTGGCAAATGCTTCATGCGTTGACTTCAAATTCCAGGTCCGTAGAATGTGCAAGTTGTCTCAAACCATGTAAAAAATGCAAATTCCCGATCTGAGCCGCTATTGGCTAGTATTTTTTGTGACGCTACTGACTGACATCATAGTTACAGTCGTCCAAAGTCTATACTACTCCGAAAGAAAAAAATAGAAGAGATCAGTGGTCTTTGATGATTTAGTTACCATTTGAACCGGTACTTTCAATTGAAAATGTCATATAAAAATCTGGAGGAAGTATTTTGAAGGACTACACAATAGGATGAATATTGCGAAGTAGTATGTAAGAATGTCATGATGGAAAAGGAGATGAGTGAGAAAGAGGTCATAACGGCTGCGAGAATGGTGAAAAATGGGAAGGCTGGTAGATGGGATATCCAGTGAGATGTTGCAGTGTGGGTGTAATATACTCATTTGTCGGCTATGTGAACTATAAAATTTATGCTTACAGGCTTCCGTTGTTCCAGTGGATTGGAAGAATGCAATTATCGTTCTATTGTACAAAGGGAAGGGAGGAAAGACCGAATATAATAATTATTGGGCCATTAGTTTATTGAGCATTCCGGGAAAAGTGTTCTGCAAACTTTTTATCGAAAGGGTGAGGAATATTACTTATGACAGAATATGGGGTGTGCAGTGTGAGTCTATGCCTGGGAGAGGATGTAGTGACCAGCTTTTTGCGCTTCAGCAAGTAATAGAAAAATGTATGGGCGTCCGAAAGAAAGAATATTTTGTGTTTGTTGATTTAGAGAAGGCATATAACAGAGTAAATAGAAAGAAGTTGTGGAAGATTTTGAAGGACTATGGAGTGATTGGACAGTTATTGAATGCTATAATGGCGATGTATGATAACATTAAGGCAAGTGTGAGAGTTAAGGGGGTTCTGAATGATTGGTTTGTAATACAACAGGGCGTAGAGCAAGGATGCGTAATATCACCATGGCTGTTTCATAAAAAAAATGAAGATGACAACTTTTACTAAAACCAATAGATTTATTAAAAACGACCCAGGTTCGATGTGCATTCACATAATCTTTTGGTAAATGAAGGCCAATGTGCAGGCCTTATATAGTAAACATTACCAGGTGAGGAGGGGGGGGAGGAGAAGACAAATCAGGACGAGGGTGGTCGCGGGAGGGTGGGGGAGGGGGCTAGGAGGACGAAGAGGAGGGGATTAAAGCTTTGAGGATGGGGGACTAGGCAGGGAGCATACATTCATTAACAAGGAATTTATCACAGTCAACTTGGTTTTTAAAAATTTCTATCTGTTCTAAAGAATTTAGCTTGCGTCTGTCGTTAGTAAAATGGAGGAGGTGTCACGGTAAAATCACTTTTATGTCCTTGGGTTAAAAGATGTTTGGCGAAGTTGCTTCCGTTAAAATTAAAATTCCTAAAATCCCTTTTATGCTCCATTTATCTAATTTGAAAATTTCGACACGTCTGTCCAACATACTGTCTGCCACATTCATTACATTCCATTAGGTATACACCCCTTAATTTCTGAGGTTCAATGGGGTCTTTGCAGTTCACTAACAGTTTTTTCACACAATATGGTGTTTTAAATGCCACTTTATAACGGTCCTTCGGAAACAGTTGCACCACCTGAGAGGAAATCTCCCCAAAGTAGGTAATTGAACGCCATTTTTGAACAGGAGGTTCAGTTTTGTTATACAAACTGGCCACGGCTCTTTTTCTCCTATTCTTGGGAATTAATTTTTCTATTAGTGAAATTCAATAGCCGTTATTCACTGCAATCTGTTTGATGGTTCGGGATTCTTTTTCAAACTCTGAGTCGTTCAGGGGAATGTTGAAAATGTGGTCGATGAGGGCGTGAAAAGCGGAAGTTTTTGCAATTAAGGGTGTCTCGAATCAGCAGGTATGACATGGTCGGTATAGGTGGGTTTGCGGAAAATTGAAAAAAAAGTGCCTCCCTTCATGAAGGAAAATTGAAAATTGACAAATGGTGCCTCCCTGGTGACCCCATTGAACCTCAGAAATTAAGGAGTACAAGGGTAAAACCTAATGGAATGTAATGAATGTGGTGGACAGTATGTTGGACAGACGTGTCGAAATTTTCAAATTAGATAAATGGAGCATAAAAGGGATTTTAGGAATTTTAATTTTAACGGAAGCAACTTCGCCAAACATCTTTTAACCCAAGGACATAAAAGTGATTTTACCGTGACACCTCCTCCATTTTACTAACGACAGACGCAAGCTAAATGCTTTAGAACAGATAGAAATTTTTAAAAACCAAGTTGACTGTGATAAATTCCTTGTTAATGAATGTATGCTCCCTGCCTAGTCCCCCATCCTCAAAGCTTTAATCCCCTCCTCTTCGTCCTCGTAGCCCCCCCTCCTACCCTCCCGCGACCACACTCGTCCCGATTTGTCTTCTCCTCCCCCCTCCTCACCTGGTAATGTTTACTATATAAGGCCTGCACATTGGCCTTCATTTACCAAAAGATGATGTGAATGCACATCGAAACCTGGGTCGTTTTTTAATAAATCTAGTAGTTTTAGTAAAAGTTGTCCTCTTTATTTTTTAATGATGGAATACCACCAAGTGAGACTGACTAAAGGCTGTTTAATGTATTTATGGATAAATGTTTTAGAGATCATGTAAGGCGTTACCTCATAAGAGATCAGCATAATCAAAATATTCAAGGGTGAAATGGAAAAGAATACGTGCTGAAAAGTATGTGAACACCAACTCCACTATATTCTTCTTAAAAAGGCGTACATGGTTGAAATTGTCCAAAGTAAAAATAGCCAGATGGTTTTACATTTCATTCACGGCCTAAAATAATAAAAATCATCATAAAAAATCAATTATTACCAAATTAAATGAAAATTTCCACGTTTTTGACATTTCGTATCAAGGACGAAGAATGTAAAAAATGTAGCAAGCCTGGAACGTGAATGATCAACGACTTGATCTTTGCATTTTAACGTTTATTAATCAAATATATTTCCCTATCATCATTTTCTTAAGTTAATATTTTGCTTTTATTTCTCAGAACAAGTTTTTCTTGCAACAAATTTAATAACTTCTTATCAAGCAGAAGTCAAAGATACGATTATAAATTGGTTGTCGTTGAGTGTTCTTTGGTTGATGGCTGGTCGTTTGGCGAACAAATGCCATGATCTTTTGTGGAAGTGATTTACAGACAAAAATATTCAGGGGTCGAAAAATATTCGCCAGGGGTCGCAAAATTAGACATTACTCAAAACGGTTCGTCAATAACGCACAGGTCTGTCTTCCACAAAAACCTTGATAATGGTCGTAATTGCCGATTCATTCGTGAATTTTAAAACAACAGTGTTGAACAGAACGAAGTCTATCAGTTAACAACGTGTGGCAACGTTATCATTCAACAAGCAGATTTGATGTAACGAATTGCGTTTTGCATTGCAATGAAAGGGCGCCATATAATGAAGAACACCTATATTCATCGATTAACCGAGATTTGTGCGAAATAATAAATGAATAGCGTTGTTTTTCTCGCCCGACCAATATGCGCCGTAACCACACCCTCAGGCTGAAATCGCGACCTCTAATTAAACTTGGGATCTACGCATATGAGTCAAGAGATGAACGTTTATCCAACAATATGTAATCTTTTCTGTCGTACCAAGCACGCTTTGGCAGTTAAATAAAGCTTGGTTACAGATAACGTGCCTCGAGGCATTCTGAAAGAAAATTATCGGCTTTCAGAATTACCGACGCGTACACTCCAAAGGTGTGATGATTCTCCCGACACAAAATGTCAATGTAATCAATGCATAAGTTAGCACCAGCGTGTGAATAAGCACAGATTTAGTGAAAAATACTCGCGTGAAATTTATTTAACCGAGGTTTTTAAGATTTTTCGTTGGCGGAATAGTTGGAGAAGAATTTTCAGTCTTCAAGGACTGATATACTTACAATGACTATGTAGTATTTATTCTCTAACGAAATTGAGGAGCATGAATATGTGTGTACACATATTTGGCGAGTAAGTGTGCTATTGATTAACAAAAAATCCTTATACGCATACTTTTATTCGAGACTTGTGAGGTCGAAACGGCTCGAATCTCAGGAACAAAAAGGTAGACATATATATATTCCTCTCGAACGCATGAATATTCGAAGGACATCTCGCCCGCATCCTGCCACCTGTATCCTTTAACATAAGGGACACAGATGCTGAATTGCACGGGACGAATCGTCGCAAAAATCGGATTTTGAACGAGACAGCTCCCACCCACCCCGCTGCAAGACACCGATCGAATGAAGGCGGTGAAGGGCTTAAATATAATTTTCCCTTACCTTGCTAATTATGCAGTGTCCGCTCCACGTTATCCAGAAAGATGCCACGGAGGTGCACGCAAGATGGGGACTACTTTGGGCTGATGGGTCGATCGATCGCGCTCGGTTACCGGGCTGTGCCGACGAGGCGCCACCGTCGAAATAAGTGAAGGACAGATTGCGCGCGCAAATTTTGGTGCTGGCGCGCGGGCACGAAAACAAAAACGATGCCCCTTCCTAGTATCCCGCTTCCAAAACGCTCACCTAATGCTCTTTTAGCCTAACTCTTATTTAATTTAGTGTAGAACATGCCCGTTACTGCCAACCGTGGTTAGATTCTCAATCCCCCTCGTATGATCCACTTAATTGGGTTATGCCGGTTAAAAGGTGGCATGGGTGACGCTAGTCATGTGACACATGCAAGAAAAACGAGTTATCTCTGGCGCCTTCTTTGCTTAATTTCTTCTTTTCCTACGAAGGATAAGTCTCCCTCACATTCTTAAACACCACATAACCAGCTTATTTCTTCTATCTCCATCCTTACGCTGAAAGACTTACCTATCGTCATTTCTATTAACACAAATCATGGTTCATAGAAGGCTGCTCATTACACGAGTTAGAATGTTCTCCTTAGAACACTGTATTTTATTTGGAGGGTCTGATAATAGCAGAGGAAGCAAGGTGTTATATTATATATACGCTAGGTACGTCCCCAGAAGATAAATTGTCTCCACTGCAATTCAGAGGCGCGTGACGTCAGGTACAGGACGTCAGCTAATATAGCTCCGTAAAGCTTCCTCATTAGTGGAATATTTTTTGAATAAAGTTTGTGGCGCATTTTGATTCTTTTGTGCAAATAAGTTCTGGTGTCGAGAGAAAATAATCATTGGTCTGCTCGTTTTCTTAATTCGTGCCAGTGAAAAGAAAAACTGATATGTTCCCACTGTATTAGCAATTGAAGGTAGAACCTTGAAGAGAAATTTTATATTAGACTCACAGAGTTCCGATATTAAATAATAAAATAGTATTTAATTTTCTTTGCATTAATAGAATTCCTTCAACGCGTTTAAGCTGTTTATCTGGTACCTGATATAAAAATTGCCATATAGTTTCTTTTAAAAATAGGTATGATATATTTCCATTAGTCTAACCGGAGGCAGTTACTTATAATTCCCATTCCTTATATCCCAGAATTTTAGGGTTCCACCATGCAAAGCTACTAATCTTCCCATGCTTGACGTCACAACATTCGGCCTTACCTGAACCCATGAGCAGTATGTTGCTCCCATATGAGGCGCTCTCTACTGTACACATTCACCGAGCGTACCCTCGTATGTACTCAGGATCGAAGGAATCTGGCTCACAAACCGGTTGTGTTTCTCGGAGCATTTTATGCTTAAAGCCAGAGTTACATGCAGCAACATTTTTCTGAACAATTCCTTTCGTTCTGGCACAATAAAACCTCAGCTCTTAAATACGAAGGCGAAATCAGAGCGAATAGCTGTGCATATCAAGGCTACCTAAAGTTACTCGAAACTTGTCATTGTGAATGCAATTTGTGTTGGAGTAATGAACATTATTATTTTTGTAAGTGAAACATTGGTGAAACGTGGGAAATTATGCCTAAATTGAAGCTGAACGTTATCTAGGAAAGCCAAAAATATTAAACATGGACTCATCCAGTACCGATACTTCTACTACCGATTCTTATACTACCGTATATTTGTACAGAAATAAAAAGCATATCTAAGGCCGCAGATGATCTATCAGAGTGGCTCGAAAAAAAAATAACTTAAGGTGGAAATATGGCCGCAAGAAGGAAAATATGGCTAAGAGATACAAACGTGAGCTCAGTTGTATAATAAACGTGGTTGCGTAACAAATATCTAATTTGGTAGATTACGTTGGTATGGGAATGTTATTAGAAAGGACGATGAGGAGATCCTTAGGAGCAATTGGTATATCTCGAGGGAAGAAGAGGTAAAAGCAGTCCTAGGATGAATAGAGTGGAATGAGACACGAGGTATCAAGGTGTTTGGAATATGTAGACGATAGTAAAGAACATAAAGAAGTGGCGGAAGGATTTGAAGGAGGGAAAAATTTAGCAATGGGATAAAGAAAATGAAATGATGACTTAGTTATCCCAGATAAATTTATATCAAGACGACCCAGGATTTAACATGTGCCTCGTTATTAGGTATACACGATACAGAAGGCGAAGATTATATATGAAAGCCCCATGTATGCCACCACTATGGTGTGTGGCACACTCATCCCAGTTGAAATCAGAACCACGCACGTTTCCCCGGATGTCAGGCGCAGGCTAAAAGCAGTCAGGACATAAGTCCGCATTCAGACCAGAAACAGAGAGTGATACGTAGAAGAACATGCTACCATGCAGTGCACTACTCAAGATACAACTACTGGTCGGTATCATTAATACGACTGGTAAATAACACTACAAGTTACTAAGACATGCAAGAGTATATCATGCCGGATATTTCATGCAAATTAAGTAGCTAATAATCATGTTAAGATATTTAGCAATACTAAAAAAACCTATTTAACCTAGTTAGTATCCTAGAACTGATCTATCGCAACTATTATAGCCCCTTATTGTGCGTGGAAAAAAATGACATTTTAAATCTATCGCTTCTGCAGTCTATTTCCTCAATCTTATTCCTTTGATCGTTTCTACCATAAAAGCTTGGCTCTAGCAAAATATGTTGAACGTCCGGAAATTACACTTGGGGAGGAGGAAGTAAGTAGTCGGAGGGGAGGAATGGTGTGAGGAGCTGTACGGAGGAGTCTTGGAAGTGAGAGATGGAATGACTCAATGGAGGGGAGAAGGTGGGATACGGGAGTGTAAGGATTTGTTGAGTAGGGGAGTTAGCGTTACTCAGTGTGCTCGTGACTGTCAGATCTGGTGGGGAGGGAGATAGAACTATCCGATTAGGTTCTCAATCACCTGATCACCTGTGTCTTTCTGTGAGACCTTTTAGAAAAATAAGATGCACCCTACACTGAGTATGTAATTCCATTTTTTATATGAAAATCTTATAGTCTATGTCCAAATGACTAAAAGATCAACCCACTTAACTAAAACATTTCATATTCTCGAATACCGCACAGCAAAATGCGAAAAATTATTCTACATCTCCTCTTGTAAATTATGGAACTGCATGCCAAATTACAGCAAATTATCCAGGAACGTCTCATAGTTCAAAAGAGTATGACTAATGATTTGTTTTCCTCAGTTTCCTGAGCACCATATTTTTGACTCGCACAAATTGAGTGATATTTATCATTTGTGTCTGTTTTGTAATTTGTATTTGTTATTTTGAAATTTTGTTTCAAAGATTTTTCCCAGAACAATATAAGCTGTTTCTATTCCTATAGCAAAAACCGCACATCAAAATGTACAAAATCACGCTATATCTCCCCTTGGAAATTATTGACTCCTTGCCAAATCTTTTATCCAGAAATGACGGTTCAAAAGGAGCACAGCTGATTTTTTTGTTTCCCTCGGTGTACTAAAAACCACATTTTTTACTCGTAATTATCGAATCATATTTTTATGCGCATTTTTTCGTGTATTAGTGATTTTGACTATTGGCTATCATTGGATTAATTTTTTCATCTGGATCCTGGCTGATAATTTGTTTACATCAGTGTCTTGAAAATCACATTCTCATTCAAGCATATTGAATAATATTTGTTTATTGGTATTATGAATATTTTATTTTCTAGTTTTTTATCCTTTAGTGTCCTGGCTGATTAATAATTACGTTTCGGTGTTAAAAACATGACAATTGTTTTAATTGTCTTTGCCCTCTCACTGATTTAGTCACCACAGTTTTGCCTAATTTTTTGTATTTATGTTTTGTATTAGTTGCCTAATGGCGGCATGTATTTTGAATTTATGTTCCAAGGGACTTTGTTCATGTAACCAAAAAGTTGTATCTATTCTATATGCGCAATTTTCCCCGAGATATAGCACAGAGAGTGAGCGCATGCCATACAAGTCGCGGGGAGCGCACTCTCGTGTCAAAGCCTGGATTTACGGTGAAATTTCTTCAGCGAAACAGAGAGAGAATCAGGGAAGTTGTCTTGAAAGAGATGAAGAGCTCCACCGCCATGAGAAATGTCCAGCTACTTCAGAGATTTAATGATAAGGACAAAACGTCGCTCAGCAAAGAAAGCATTTCACCATGAGGGCTTGAAAGTGAAATCGGAAAAGTGCTAATAGACGAAAAGCAAGGCTGTGAGTTTAAAAAATTTGAACCACAAATTTCTATAATTCGCAAGCCTCCAGCGCACTCGATAAATTCACGTAGTGAAAAATTTTTTATATGCATTTACTTTAACGAGCCATCCATACAGGACAGGCTACTCTATCAACATATATGTACACATGGTTACATACTCTCCAGGATTATGTAAAGTCTTTAAATTTTTTCTCGTAGTATGTACGTGATAGGATCTACAGAAGGTTACAGTCTCACATTTAGAGCATATTTTGTTTTTTGATTTAAATAAATATTGATATTCAAATAATTTATTAATATTCTAAGACTAAATTGCCCTAAAGGCCATGGCAGGCAGATTTTGCAAGGCATTAGGGTATCGAAATAATTATTCTCTATGACAACAACATAATCATAATGATAAAATATTGATTATAACATTATGGGAATATACTTTTGAGCATGTCTCATTTCAATCATAAGAAAATAAATTGAAATATTGAAGGAAAATGTCTAAATTTGGAGCAGATTTGTCGGCTTCGATCACAAAATCTATTGAACATTTATATTGGAAGAAGAATTCAAGGCATACATGACAATCAGCCAACAGACATATGATAGGGTTAATGTTAATTGTCAATCTCTACTCGGGAGACATGTCTAAATCATCAGGAATATTTATGCAGTACAATGTAATATAATCACCGTTTGCTTGAGCAGAAACAGACGATAGACGAAACTGTGTCCATGCAGCATCGGTATTGTTTAAAATAAAAGTTAAATAAATACTCATTTCATTGAGTAATTTAGTTTCTTGATTTGTATATTTATTGTGCTATTTTCACGTAACCGTTTTATGCTGTAACTTGCTTTTTCAAAATTTTCATTCCTTCATTGTTCAAATTTTCGTTAAAAATTCAAAAGTTCAATATAATTCAACTTTACTCTGCAAAATGCCAGACGGGCGCAATAGTACAAATACACTCCAGAAATAATTTATTCTCCCTCCCTTTCCACGGTACCGTACTCAAGTAACGGTATACAATAAATTCACTAAACCCCTTCAAAAGAGAATATAGTCCAAAAATAAGAACTCTTACACAAGAAAAGACAAGAAAGAACAATTACAAGCGAAAATGTTTAAGGATAGTATCAATTCGATGTACGGTCAAAAGACGACCGATACTCGTGATATTACAAATCACTGATTTCGAACCACTTTGGTCGGTAAATTCCTCGCATTATGGCTCCAGGGACTATCACAGAGATGAAATACGGATCGGAAACTCATGCTCCAGGAAAAACACACCGTTACAATGTCAAGTTGCTCTGAAGGCTCCTAAGTACCTGCTAGGCTATCCCTTTTCCCACTCACATAATTTCACCACGGTAATGGTGGAGAGCTCGAAGCGTTCTTATCCTCTAAACGTGCTGACCCTTCCTTCCGGAATGCGCGGAACTCCGGGGTTGTTAGCTTGTTGTCTGAAGGCGCGGAAAGTTTTCCATGAATGACAATCCCTCAACTGCTTGACATATTCCATCAGCTGTCAGCCTCGTTTGCTCCTCCCAATCATTTTCATGACCATTTTTGTGAACAGGTAGCCTTAATCACTTTGTGAATAACAGAATGCCATGCTGTCGACGACATCTCTAAAGCCCTGGTTACACGATACATTAACCCGTACAAGTTAATGTACGATTGCATGAACGCGTGAATGAAGGCGAAAATTCATCGTGTAACCACACCAACTTGTACGAATGCATGAACGCGTGAACAGGAAAATAGAACCTGTTCTATTCGGTTCATGCATTCGTTCGTGAACTTGTACATGAACACGTACGGGTTAATGTATCGTGTAACCAGGCCTTTACTCAGATCAAAAACATAATTAAGGAAAATTTAATTATTTCACAAAATAATGTACCTATGTCCTTAATTAGTCACCTATTTGTACCAAATGACCTGTAATTGATCCCTATAAACTGGAATACATTTAAGCACGAAGAAAAACTATATTAAGCGGGATTAAAATGGATATAGAACAGGAGCGGAACGCATCTAGAAAATCAAAGGCAAAGGGGTGCGGGAAAGAAGAGCGTGAGCGAGGCTAGTATTTCAAAACAGTATATAAAACTTCTGTGCAACATTTGAGATAAATATCGGATGCACTGAATGTATGTACTTCATTGGGGGCTGTCCATAAACCACGTAGACACAAAACAGGGGCGTGGGGTTACGATGGTTGTCAACGAAGGTCTACGTTGGGGTGGTCGGGGGTTGGAGAGATGTCTACGTAGACAATGATAAATATACAGTTTATAGTGAATGACTGATTATCATAGCTACAAGAGTAGTTTTACTTTCCCTTACCATTCCTTAAAATCAGCCTTAGATTACAAATAGTCCAAGACGGTCAATTGTTTACCCGTTTCACAGCTTTTTCCGCAAAAAAAGAAAAGTCTACGCGGAAAACAGAGTGGGGGGGGAAGAGAGGATCTAGATAAAGTGTACAAGTATCCGCGATGGGGGTGGGGGGTAAAAAAGTGTCCTTTTTTGTTTACGTGGATTACGGACAGCCCCTTATACATTTCATTTTTACTAAAACCTAAAAAAAGGAACTTCGTCTCCGTTAAATTAAAAGTAAGGGTGCAGTTCTCAAAGTTCAAAAATAAACTCAGAGTGATGTTATTTCCATATATAAGAATTATATTTGTTCTTTAAGTATTTAACATATTAAGAGTGGCGAGGGTTATCCAGCTTCCTCAGGGTTAAATTCAAGTACAAAGAATGTACTCAAAGGATATACCATGATTGGAGAGTTTGGAAAGAATTTTTTATTTATTTAATGAAATTCGCTATCCCGAAAACAAAAGTTGGTTTCTTTCATCGGGTGTATTAACATTGAATGAACACTAGCACCCATGTCCAGAGTGGTGGAAATTCCACCCAGGCGGGACTCGAACCCGCGACCCTCGAATTGGATGGCGAGACTGTACTCCGTTTTTTATTTTATCTTCACAACCAAGAATTCAGCATATTTGGTCAATATATCAGGTGAATAACAACAAGAACGTACGAACACAAACACCCATGCCCTGAATGGCAAGAGTTACACTTAGGTGGGATTCAAATCCGCGACTCTCAGTTTAGGAGATGACTTTACCCCATCACCACCGCACTGGGGCCGACTTTAAAACTTAGAGTTATTATTAAAGCCTAGAGATGCCCATGATAAAGGAGATTCCACCGAGAATGGACCAGATTGTCATTTTATTCATAGTCAAGATTCTCAGATAAATAGGTCCTCTATTAGATGTGGTCAACAAAGTGTTACCTTTCAGTACTACTTTTCTCTTTAATTTATTTTAAAATTGCGTGGTGTTTAGTTGAAATATGGGAAAAAACACGAAGAAAAATCTGATTATTCTCTCTAACATAAATGCAAGTTTCAGAAAAATCTTTTTTTCAGAAGCGAAAGCTTTAAATACATTTAAAAATAAATGCATTGGACAACCTTATTTTGTTTAATTATATACTAATAACTACGAAAGTTTAAATCTTATTGTGATAACTCCTGGGAAATGGCGCTGTAGTTGCGTCTATGGCTACTACCATTGAGGTATATGGAGACACCTAGAGGTGAGAATGGTGGAAATCAAAAGGTGTATCCGTTTCCGCGAACATGAACCCGGTGTGGTAATCCAACACCACGACGAAAGAGAATCGTAAATTGACTTCGTTTACAACTAGGCTGCAAGACTCTCGTCCCAAACAAAGAACGCTTAACTGTAACTGACATTAAGTGGTTGTAATTAAGTAGACCCTTGCCTACTCTGAAGGGAAGTCTCATCCGAGTGCGACAATAGTTTTCGATGCTGGCGCTTGCAAACAGAGCTGACTGTCAATCCGGAAAAGACTAACGTTGTTTTATTTACCAACAAAAGGAAGAGAGAAGGCCTTAAACTCCCCTTGTTGCAAGGAAAAGTCCTTCGGCCTTCACTAACGGTTAAATAATTGGGAGTCACCTCAGACTCTGAGCTCAACTGAGGAGAACATCTCGAGGCAAAAACAAGAAAAGCCTGTGTCTCCCTATGGACTTGCCGAAGGGCCCTTGGCAAAACCTGGGGACTTCAACCAAAAGCCATATACTGGCTAAACACTGCAAAGGTGAAACATAGTCTTCTATACTGCTCAATTATATGGTAGAAGAGGACTATACAAAAAGTTGCCAGGGACACACTAAACCACTTGCAGAGGATGGCATGTTTGGGCATCACAGGGGCAATGAGAACTACCCCAACCCTGGCGCTACAAACTATCCTGAATATTGCGCCACTAATGTGGAAGCTGAAATTCAGGCATAGATGGCGTCCTGCCGTCTAAAATGCTTGGGACAGTGGAATGATAAAGGAAATTTCACCGGTCACAGACAAGTGTGGATGGAGTTCAGAGACTCGAGTCCTATTGCTGAAATGGGCTCTGATACAATGATAGCAACTTTCATCCTTTCACCTCATCTTTTTATGAGTCGCTGTCCAAATAGAGCACTGTGGGACAGAGAAGGATGGAGGGAACTTCATGTAGGAGCATATGTATGGTATACAGATGGCTTCAGAAAGGAAGGAAGAGCAGGTGCTGGGATCTAATGTGGCACACCAAACAGGAGCCTTTTAATTCCTCTAGGGAAATACCCCACAGTTTTTCAAGCTAAAGTCTATGCCCTTCTGACATGTTCAAATTTATTAAAAGAAGCTGGACTGCATGGCAGACCAATCCTTATATGCACCGATAGTCAAAGGGCTCTTAAAGCCGTCAGCTCACCTTGGAGCAAATCACAGCTGATGCAAGAGTGTCGAAAAGCACTCAACATGGTATGGAAATGCGGCAAAGTGGAACCGTTTTGGGTACCTGGGCATGTGGGCATAACCGGAAATGAAAAAGCTAACAAACTTGCCAAAGCAGGATCCAACAGCAATCCGATTTTCCCTAAACCAATCATAGCCTTTGCGCCATCAGTTGGTAGGACTGAGATCAGAATGTGGGGTCTGGCTCATTACTCTGAGATATGGCGAACTGCATCGAATCTATGGCAGGCCAAAATTCATATAAAGGGACCAAGGTCTAGCTTTGCAAAGAGGCTCCTTCTATGAAATAGAAGTCAAATACGAACGGTAGTGGGACAGATCACAGGGCACTATCAAGTGATGAGACATCTTAATCTCCTGCAGATAAGAGATTCTCCTTCATGCCGATGGTGCGAGGAGGCTGATGAAACAAATTCTCATATACTCTACGAATGTTCAGCCATACTTAGGACTCGGAATAGGCACCTGGGCTCACCTTTCGTCGAACCCAAAGAAGTAGGGGTAATTCCTCTTCAATAACTCCACCAATACATCTAATCTAATCTCATCTAATATTAGGTGCCTACCACGTGGGCCAAGACTGGTGAAGGGACACAATCAGGCGGGCGATAGTAACCGCAAGATACAACCGGCTTTCCCTGATCACGGCTGGTCGTCTGCTTATATAGAAGGCATATAGGCAGGCCATACGAGAAACAAAAGAAATTGGATTGAGCGGAATAAAGGTAAACAGAGATGAAATAAAAATAGTCCGCCTCGCAGATGATACATCAGTCATAGCTGGAAATAACAATGATCTTCAAAGGTCAATAAACGTAATGGACCAAGTTCTCCAAGAATAAAACATGAAAATAGGTAAGACGTAGACCTGGTATGCGGAAGAGAGGCTGATTATATGAGTCACCTTGAGAGGAGAGAAATTTGAGCAAGTGGATTCCTTCACTTATCTCGGAAGCATCATTACGTGGGATGGAAGAAGTAAAACGGACTTAAAGCGGAGAATAGCCCAAGCTAAGAAGGGGTTCATAGTAAAAAGAAAACTGCTGTGCTCAAAGAAGATAGGACTACAAACCAGGAAACACTATGTGAAAACCTTCGTGTAAAGCGTGGCAGTCTATGGATCGGAAGCATGGACCATTGGAAAAGATGACCAGAATTGACTGAAAACCTTCCAAACCTGGAGCTACAGGAGGATGCTGAAGATAAAATGGGCGGGAAAAATGAGAAATGATGAAGTCAACAGAGGAGTTGAAGAGGAAAGGACCATATGGAACACCATTGAGAAAAAAAGAACCAGATGGATTGGACACACTCTAAAACACAATGGGTTTGTGAGGAACATAATTGAAGGAAAAATAGAGGGAAAAATCCTCAGAGGAAGACCCAGGAATAAGTTCATGGACCAAATAAAGAGGAAAGTACAGTAAAAAATACCTGGAGGTAAGGGAACTGGCATTAGATAGGGAAGTGTAGAGGACTGCAGTCAACTAATCTTAGGATTGAACGACCAATGATGAAATGACAGCAGGAGGCTTTCGAGAGAGTTCCACGTCTACATCAAAACATCCTAGTGGCGAATGACATGGCAAGAAGGTGCAAATTTCCACAGAGAAAAAATCATCCGCCTTGACCGGGAATAATAGTGGAACTCCGTGGCTAGCCCCGGATAGCTAAAAATTTGTCATGGCAAGGAGGGATGGAAAACTCTCTCCCTCTCGGAAATTCAACTCAAAACAAGCAATTGCGGGCTACCGCAATAATTTTTCAATTATCTATATTTTCCATCGATAAATTAGTAGAAACCAGCAAGTTTTTATTTTTTAAATGTGGATTCTTCTTGTGTTTATTGTTTATATATTTTAATAAATTATAATCCTCAATTTCGGTGAAAAATTGGGAAAAATTGAGCAAAATTTATAGTACTAAATAGGCAATGTATGTTTGATAAGTTACTTGCCTTAAATTTCAAACATGTGGTTGATATTCTTGCTTAAAATGTACGAATTCGTCCATTTCGTCGTGTTAACCAATGGAAAGTAAGGAAAGAGCAGGGTTTAGCCATATGGTTGCTAATTTGGTTGTCAGGAATCAGTTTGATTCGTAGTACCCTCTCCATATGCATCAATGGCGAATAAAAAGTGTTCATAAAAAATGAATTTGCGGGATGATTGGCATTTTTTGTGCCCCAGTTTTTTTGGTTTTTATAGCTAACGCATTCCACCAGTGAAAGCAGAAATTTTAAAACAGTTGAAGGTCCTAACTTAGTATTTTTTGAGTCTCACACAGTCGCTCTTTTGACATTAATTACAGAAACAAGAGTCTTTTCCACTGATAAAAGGTTTAAAGCACTAGCTCTGACGTTGCTGTATCATCTTCAACTCGATGAAGACCTCCTGCAATTGAGTCAACCTGAATATGTATTTCATATCATTTTGACTGTTTCTTCTCTGGAGGGAAACAGTAGGTTGGGCGTGTATGTTGGTATGTAAACAGTACATAATGCAATAGTTATGAAATTGATGTGGAAGTAACAGAATTGCTTTTTCCAAGACAATACTATTTGACTCGGAATTTAAAGTTTTGAGATAGCCATTAGTTTTATCTGGATCCACATCATCTTCTGCGTGCTCTCTAAAACTTGGTCAAGTTTTTCTCAACACTGTCTCAAAAGTTCCTTTCGCTTCATTATAATTTTGAGCGAAGAGTTGCCAAACATTTATTCAGACGCCGAAATCAGAGGCGCTATGTTTTAAAATTGTCAATTAAAATTTAATACAATGAAATGAATTATAAAAATTTGTTCTCACGGGGTAGAATACTTTGTTCTTACAATATATAATTTAAACCAAACTAGGTTTAGACAAATTGTGTCTCAATGAAGATAAAGTGGTCAAAATCTCTATTAATTTGATTGTAGCAGTGTGAAAAATGCAAAAAGGTCTCTCCTTAATTTCATTTTGAGTGTCGTAGTTTTAATAATCAAATGCTTGGCGTGACTTTACTCGAACGATTACAAACACGAACATCTTCCAAACGCCAAATATATTCTATTTCAGTTTTCTTTACGAGAACCTTAATCTTCGCGTCACGTCGTGGTATCACTCTTCTTTGAACATTCGTAAGAAGAAACGGAGATATCCAAGTGGGTGTAGCTGGAACTCTTTAAAATGGCAAAGGCTGAATTTTGAAATCGCAGGAGGCGATATCATCAAATGAAGAGATAAGGTGTTTTCCGATTATTTTTCACTCTTATTAATCTTACTAAAAATTTGGGATTGTCTGATATCTTTGGACCAAATTTGCCATCGTTACTCAGAAACAGACGTCAAAGGTATACAGTGCGTCCGAACAGAATTACGCACTTATTTTTTTGGTCTCCAGATAGGTAAAATTCAGTCATTTTTAATCTTACCTATTGCTAGGCCACAGGATTAAAAACACAGAAAAACGACTCGGCTTACAATTCGCAAGTATCATCAGGTGATGTCATCACACCTGATGATGATACTTGTGTATTGCAATCCGGGTGGTGTTTCTGTGTTTTCAATTCTGTGATGTAGTAAAAGCTATCATTAAATATGACTATGGAAACAGACCACAAAGTCAACAAAGGTACTGTTTTATTTGTAGGTACATTATAGTTAAAAACGGTTCTTCTTGCATAAAACGACCACAATGGCTGTTTTTCGAGTGTGATTGCTCATGGGCTGGACAGGCGAGATGATTTGGAACCTTCAAATCTTTTAAATACTTGGGCTCATCCATAAGCTATGGTCCTTTTTTACGAGAATTTAAGTTGTCATTTATTTTTCGATCTCTGTCCTTTCTAACACATATACCTCTCCCAGTAAACCACTCCTGGAGATTCGAGTAGGGCAATTTTACCGGGAGGAATGCAATTAAGTCACATATAGAGTGCAAGGCTGAATCTTTTCGGGAGTGATAATTTGGTGGTTCTCCTGTTACCTTTCACATCGCAGTACTCCGGCCGATTCAATGAACCTCACTCTCACGCGAAGCTGTGGCTGTTGATAGCGGTACTATGGTCTTGATCTGCGCCATCAATGCCTTCTGCTGCTACCTCTTCGGGGTAGGGTCAGTTCGGGTTGCATGCAGGAGCTGAATTCCAAGGTGAGGATTAACCCTCACCGTTTAATCTAGAAACAGCGACCCTCGGAACCGAAGTCGAACACGTTACCATTGGGCCTTTTCAGCCCATCTTTTTTTCAATACATATTGAGAAAATTAAGGTTTTTCAAATCTCAATAATTCCGTATGTGGAGTGTGAGAGGGAACTTGTTATGGACCACGATCGCCTTAATGAATAACTTGATGATTGCAATAGATTGATGAAACTGTGGACGATTGAATAATATTGATAATGAAAAAAAATAAAATGTATGGCCAATAAATAAAAATGTATCGTTTTTTATTTTTCTTTTTATTGAATAGTGTCTTGATAATAACTAGAAGAGGAAGTCAGAGAAGCACTACTATACATGATCTAGGCTATTGGTATTAAAATTTATTAAAGGGAAGCGATCAACTACGAGGGTGGTCTGAAAAGTTTCCGACCTAACAAAGATACAAGTCATTTTTTCTGAAATTTTTTTTTTATTTTTCAACATTGTCTCCTAGTAACTCTACACACTTCTCCCAGCGATGCTCCCATCTCTGTAACCCGTCCAAATAGTACTCGGCGTTTTTCTCTGCAAAATAATTGTTCACGAAGGTGATTGCCTCGTCATTTGACGAAAATCTCTGTCCTCCGAGCGCAATTTTTAGATGAGAAAACAAAAAGAAGTCGCTTGGGGCTAGATCTGGTGAGTAAGGCAGATGGTCAAGCAGTTCAAACCGTAAGTCGTGGATTTTCGTCATGGCAACTGCTGAGGTGTGAGACGGTGCGTTGTCTTGGTGAAACAGGATTTTCTTTTTCTGCAAATGTGGCCGTTTTTCCGCAAGTTTTGCCTTCAGCTTGTCAAGTATTGATGCGTAGTTTGCTCCTGTAATGGTTTTTCCTTTTTGAAGATAATCGATTAAAATAACTCCATGTCTATCCCAAAAAACAGTCGCCATCACTTTCCCAGCCGAAAAAACAGCTTTGCTTTTTTTGGAGCCGGTTCCCCTTGTGCAGTCCACTGTTTGGACTGTATTTTTTATTCGGGCGTATAATGGTGCATCCAAGTTTCATCTACAGTAATTAATCGGCGCCAAAACTCGGATTTATTGCGCCTAAACTGCGCCAACAGAGCATTGGAAATGTTCATTCGAACACGTTTTTGGTCTAACGTGAGCAAACCCGGCACCCAACGCGCGGATAGCTTTCTCATGCCTAAATCTTGATTTAAAACCTAACAAACACGTTCTTTTGAGATGTTCATAACCTCTGCTACCTCTCTCACTTTAATTCGGCGGTCGTCTAGCACCATTTGGTGAACTTTGGCGATGTTTTCGTCGGTAGTTGCAGTTTTTGGACGCCTCGAACGTTCATCGTCTCCCAAGCTCTTACGGCCACGTTTAAATTCAGCTGCCCAAAATTTCACTGTGGTAAATGATGGTGCAGAGTCCCCGTACACAAAATCCAACTCATCTTTGATTTGCGTAGGCGTATTGCCTTTCAAAAACAAATATTTAATGACAGCTCGATACTCGATTTTGTCCATTTTCACAAAAACAATCTCATCAACTCACTCAAACGACTGTTACATAGCAACTGCGCGTCCAAAATGGCTGAAACTTTGTTGAGTAACTGTCAACAGATGAACAACGAAATTCACTAGCTTTTATTTACGAGTGCTGCCATCTTCACGTTGAGGTCGGAAACTTTTCAGACCACCCTCGTATGTAAGTGGTTAAGAACTTGTGCCAACGTCGCGATTTGATGAATAAACTTCTGATAGTAATAATTTTCAACTTATTTCAACGTACGATAAAATCATGCATTGTTGATGAAAATTCTTTTAGCTTGCTTGAAATACGAAAGTTTTTTGACTGTGATTCACTGGAAGAGGAGTTTTATAACCATACCTCTTGGTGGAAAATTAACTATGACTTAAACTCATTATAATTGAAAATAGTAACCGTGGTAGAATAGGTAATTATACCCATGAGAATGTAACCTTGCACTGTGCTGGTTTGAAAAAGAACTGAATCGCAATTTTTTAAAATTGCCCTATCATCATTTCAAAAGTGTAATAATTTACGCATTTCCCAAAGGTCACTCGTTCTGTTCAACATGATCTCCTAACACTTCTCTTCAACATGATTTTCTAACAAGTATTGAGAAATTTAGCCCAATAAATTTAGTCCCAGTTGATACCGAAATATCTAAACTACTGTTCGGCAGATCACTATTTCATAGTCTATGCCCATTTAATATGGAGCAGAACTTACTTTTTCATACATCCGTAAACAACTCATTGAACTGCCAATCTTGATAAGCCGCTATTGCACTGGCTTGAGCCATTGAGGTACATAGAGATCTATATGGCGTTCAATGGTCGAATCAGTAATGTGGTTATGGTCTGTCCGCCATATATTACCTCGTTAATCATTTATCACTAGTTAAATACGCAGGAATTTGGCCATAATACGGAATTTTCCATTAATAACATAGTATAAAGCAGTATGAATGAACTTCTACAATACGTTACATGTTTTGAGGCTCAACTATGTGGAAGTTGATTTTCACAAATGAACTAATAACATGGTTTACTTCCACAGGTTTACTTTTTTGATACAACATGTTTCGACACAGCGGTGTAATCCTCAGGTGCCCCGATGTAGCAGATATGGTACCTGATGATGGCACTGCTGTGTTGAAACATGTTGTACCAGGAAAATAAATCCGCAGAAGAAAACGAAGTTATTTTTTCATTTGTAATAAAATATCCATTTACCTGTTTAAAATGAAGTGAACACGGACAGTTCCTGTGATATGTGATGGCGAAAGTCAGAGAGGATGATGTGGCTCGTGGTGGTGGATCTGCAGAAAAATTGCAAAATCAAATTATTATTTATTTTATTTATGTTGTTACTTATCCAACATGAGTTTTTCTAGCAGACATTATTTTCTTACTTAAATAAATAATAATCCACATTCCCGCAGAAATATATGGTAAGATCGAGTGTAATCCATAGATATTATTAGCCAATATATGTTACAATAGTTAATTGCCTTAAATTTTGAACAGATTGGATATTCTTGCTTTACATCCGCTAGTTTGTTGATGATATCGTGTTTAATACCACGGAAAGTAAAGAAAGAGCAGAGAAAACCAATTTTGTTGTTATTTTGGTTGTCAGAAAACATGTTGATGACGCAATTAATTCGCCATCTATCCCAATAGCTCGCCTCATCTGCCCCACGTCTTCTGTAGCATCTGATGGAGCTCGGTGGGAGAGAAAGTAATGACTTATTTGTGACGTCTTCGCCGTTGTCATGGTTCCGTTCTCCGCCTGCATAGATCATAGATCGGCCGCGGAAATGGGCGGTGATGAGTTTATAGCGAATGGAACGTGTAACCCCTATTTAGCTCTGCGGTAGGAAAACATATGGAAAAGATTGCAAACGTAATAGTAGAAATGATCTCAAAGTACATGCATGATATCAGAAGTAGCATAATTCTTTTCATATTTAGTTACATTAGAACGATAAAATGAAATAAAAGTTGAAACCTTTATGAGCTGGAAAATAAAAATCTGACCAACCTAGATGATAGTAGCTTCGCTGTAGTTATTAGAATTAAGCTAACGTGCAAATCTATCTTTTTAATTAGTGAATTGAAATACTATAAAAAGAAAACAGTCTTGACGCACGACTCAGACCATACGAAATGTTCAATCTCTGTCTTTGCCTCCTAGCTGTGACGATGCCTTAGTCATAACTGCCTTAACCACAGCGGTCTGAGGAGGAATTTGGAACACTCGGAAGCTCGCTAACAAACGCTCCGTCGCACTCAGAGCGTCACCAGAAAAGAGAAATTTGTATCTGTGGAGGCAGAACACGACGTATAGACTGTCATAACGCAAGGAACAATCACTAACGTTTAAAAGATGGAGGCAAGTGTTTAAAGAAGAAAACTTGAAAAATATCCCATTCCAGGGTTTTTTCTAATGGAAAGGGTTTGTACCATATGGAAATGGTTCGACGGTTAATCTGGCTGACATACGTATGCCACTATCGAGGAATAGGGGTTCCAGTCGGACTTTTCTTGATGTTTATTTTCTCATACAGAAGTCCAGTTTTGTCAACATACTCTTGCAAATGAATTTCTTGACTCCTTCAAGGATTAGGTAGACCTTCTTATAACCTTGGAAGTCACCTCACGGGTATGCGGCGGAAGGTTTGTTACCATGAATCACTACTTTATAATTAAAATTTTAAGAAACTACGGAAATTAATGCATTAGAATAAGCCTGAAAACACATGTCAGGAGATCTTGGTAAATTATTGAAATGCAATTCACTAATTTGAAACACTTCGGAATTTATTTTTACTTCATGAGGGCCAAAAGTAATTTTCAGTATGCACATGTAATTGGCAAATGCAAGTTTTTTTAAATTAATTACCAAGATAGATTGTTTATAAGGAAAATTCCCTCAAATTTGATTCTATACAAAATATTTTGACCAAAGTAGTCGTTTGAAGTCCCCTCAAACGGCTCTTGAAAATCTTTTACTCAATTATCTTCCCCCACTCTCCATGAATCGGAAGATAACGCGTCCTTCCACGCCGTAATATAAGGCATATACCTTTATGGGCCTCTCAAAGTTGGGTATGTGAGTGGGAGCAAGATAAAAAGAAGTCCAACCTCCGGTTACAGAGCCAGAATATCTTCAAGACGTACGTTGGTAATCTAGGCTGGCTTCCAAAAGGTAGGACAATTCAGTTTCGTTTCTCATTGATTTATAGTAACTTAAAGGTACATATAGCATAACCTTAGGTCACGTAATATATCTCACATACGTCTCTGGCGCAGACCTGTGCGGCAAGGAGGGGAGGTATGAGTGAAGGGCAACAAAGGGAAAGTTCGTGGCGGATGAAAGGCTGCGAGAGATAGAGTGGCGGAAGAAAATTACTTCGAATTCCAAGAGTTAAAGATGTCCGGTGGGTGCTAAACTATATCATCGCTATGACGTTGAAATTGCCATGAGGAAAAATTGTCCTGGACCTAGAATCGAACCATAGACCTTTAGTTTTCCGTGCCAATGACCACTATTCTACCGGATCTGGTTAGCGTAGCAGATTACTCATTGGGCTGGAATGCAAATGGTCTGTGGTTCGATTTTCGGTCCAGGACAATTATTTGCTCACCGCAATTTCTACCCATTTCACCGCCGTATTCGTGGGTGGCATACATACTTCGCCATGACGTTAATAGTGACCCTATCTTTAGGTCTACTTGCGAGGCGATTCAAAATAGAATGTAAGTCATTCAACTCCTTTAAACTTTTATGTTGGCAGTAGTTAGATAAATATATAAGACTTTTCCTCGACGGTAAACTTTTTTTTTCTTCCTCTTCGGAGGAATTTTAAACTTCCGTAGCTCATGCTCCAAAATCGATGTAAATCTGCGCCATGTGAGGATCTATTGCGAGAGTTGTAATTTATCAGGCAAGCCGATGAGAATATTGATTCCTCTTTTAAAGTAGAACCGTGAGATATTCCATTCGTTAGGTCGATTGTTCAAATATGGTTCTAATGTTTGATATTAGGAACCTCTTTGCTTTGCAAATATGATTACTTGCAAATCATTTTATAGAAAAGCTACTTCTGCTTAATGACTTTTCTTCAGTTGTGTCAGACACAATTTTGTCGCTGGCGGTGCATGTCCATTCCATAATCCATTTTTTCAATAAGACCAAATCATAAAAAGTAAAAGGAAGTTGATACTTCGCTCTTGTTAGCCCACACCTCGAATACGCACGAGCATTAGGAAACCTGGACAGAAAGATTTATCCTAAAAAATTCATATAAGGGATAAACATACAAGGGAATACTGCGCGCTTCGTTAGAAAATGCTATGAGTGAATATTTAGTATTTCACAGCTTTTAAGGGATTAGGTCGGGAGCAGCAAAAGACTCGAAGGTTATACGCTGGGCTTAAATTGCTTGAAAATTTCAGATCAGGTGCGTTTCAAAGCGAAACTGGGGATATAACTTTGACGCCATTTTACATAAATAGGCCAAACGGAATCGATTAAAGAAATGCCCCAGTATATACAAAAAAATTTATCTTTTAGCACACAATGTGACCACAGTAAATATTGAGCTACAATCAAAACTCTTCCATTACACACTTCACCATTTCAACTCCAAAAACATCATCCTTTACACCTTTACACGGCTGGTGTACTAACACTCCCTGCCACACGCCCATGCGTATATATATACCGTATATAGATGTAGAACCAACGAAGTATATCTCATCCGTAGGCTACCATTGTTGGTGCATTTAACGAACATTCTTCCACGATCAAGTCATTGTTAACCCTATTCTATGCTACTTTTGCCACATTTAAATTCAAGGCATCCAATAAGTTTTTCACGAAAATCCTTCTATATTTCGCAAATATTCCGCAAAGATATAAAAAGCCGTCCACTTGATCATTACTTCACCATTTACCCTCATGTGATCATACTTACCACTCTTTCTGTCATAAATCTACTTTGATATTTGGTTTATCCTCAAATTCATTCTACTCGCTGCTTCCCAGAAGTTACCCCAGAAGCCTCTGTTAATCTTGGAGGCCCTCAAGCAACAAAACTCCACCATCGGCGTGCAATTGAATACATAACTTACCACCACTACAACGGACGGTCGTTCAACTTATTATGATGGATCAAAACTATTACTGTAGAAAAGATCATAGAAATAAGATTTAGGAAATAGACTACAAAAAATAGATTTAAAATGTCATTTTTTTCCACGTACAATAAGGGATCATTATGGTCCCTTTGCATGATTATTAGCCACTAACCTCGCATGCAATCTGAGGCATGGTATACTGTAGCAATTTTAAGTACCATGCAGTGCTATTTATTTGTCACATTAATAATACTAACCAGCATTAGTATCTCGAGTAGTGTACAGCATGGTAGCATGTTCTTTTACGTATCACTCTCCTAGTTTCTTGTCTGACTGCGCACCGTTGTCCTGACTGTTTTGTCCTGCGCCTGGAATCCGGGGGACCGTGCGCGGTTCTGATTTAAACTGAGATGAGTACTGGATGCTAGGTGTGAAATCACTCCGTGCCTCACACCCAAGTGGTGGCTTGCACGGTACTTTGCAGATGTAGATGTAGATTAGTTGTCAGCACCCTACCAGTGAAATATGCTTTACCACTGACGTTACAATCACCAAACATGGCGTGCGCCACCGTACGCCTCAGTCAGGTCAGGCCAAGCCGGTTGTAATCTCGTCCTTACGTAACTCTCCCCCGGGCATGCTTCGTCCTTATCAATCCTTGGAGGCATTGAACAGCCACGGAGAAATTACGTATCTTTGAATTACCACCTGTTTTATTAAAAACCAGTCACTCTAGACCATATTAATTCTCCAACTTGTCTTACTCTTATCTTAAAACTATTAATTATTATATTAATAATTATCTTGTCGCAAAATCGTCATATCACTTGATAACTGCTCCTTCACTGAATACTGCTTATAAAATTCCACAGATTATTTCTACTTACTCTGTCATACAGTCTGGTAAATAAATTATGTAATTCTAGTTGGCTGCCGTTGGCGTATCGTCAAGGAGATAAAATTTACTTAGATGAGACTAGCTCATCGTCCGTTGACTGCGGCATCAACACCCTGTCAATGAAATATGCTCTTCCACTGATGTTACAATCATAAAACTTAGCGTGCGTTCTTTACGCATCGGTAACAACAGACAACGTCGGTTGTAATCCTGCCCTTACTCATGTCACTCTCCCCAGGGCATATTTCCTCCTTTTTCTGTCAAAAGTTAGAGGTACTCTTGTTTAAAGTCCTATCTCTTCCCTTGGACCAAACAATCGGAAATTGGTGATAACCAGCACTATCAAACGATGTCTAAAGTTTTCATTATTTAATCTTTTACTCTAATCCGCGATTTCTTCGAAAGACAAACTTTTTATATCCTGATCTAATAGATTTCTTGGAAAAAGCTTCATTTTGTGCTTAATTTAAAAAATGAGGGCGAATTTCAACAAAGGGCATTGATAAACTTGTCTTCAGTTGCTTTGTAATATTCCAGTTCGTTCACCTCTTCTTCATAGCGATCAAATCTACCTCCATTTATATAATTATCAGAGTTTGAGTGGTCTTCATCTAATGGAGATTTCTTTGCTTGATTACCAAAATCCTACCTATGCATTCCTCAGATACCTGCCTATGCATTCGTAACTCAATGACGTTAAATGATGCGAGTGCATGTATTTTTAGGTCTCTTTGACAGTGAATGCCAAGTAAACGATTATAAACATTGCAAAAATTGAAATAAAATTCAGAAACGACATGCTAAACCATTAATGAGGATTTCTGCTTCCAGTTCTTCCATTTTTTCTATCATCAATAGTCCGCTGGGTCAGCTCATGCCCAAAAATTTTCTTACTCAGGCGACCTTCCATCTTAGAATAATTTGTAGCTTTAAGACTTTAAATTATCACGAAAGAAGAACTTCGAGCAGCTTTCAACCTGAGAAATGTTCAGTACGTCCGATTTTTATGTCTATAGTGGTTAATAAACCCTTCAATTGCAAAACATGGAAACCGGATGCATCATCTTATGTTTCTCAATTGAAAACTCCCAAAGAATTCTTATTTCGTATACATATCCCACCAAAACAGTTATGAGACCATATCATAAATTAATTCAATTGGTAAGGTTTTTTTCGGATCGGGCGTGACAGGATAAAGTCCTTGACGGTTAATCTAAGGTTGGCGCATTCCATTCCTGGCAAAGTGCATTTTTCACCGCTCAGGACACTGAGGAGATTCCGCTCGTTTGTTGTTACTCGTTGAAATATCCGATGAATATAAAGGCCAGAGAGCTGTTTTTGGACTGTCAATAGTCTGATATAATCTGTCTGTCTAGTCTGATAAATATAGAAATCTTGATATAATAGTCTGGAATCTCATCAAACCACAGTGATGATGTGGCCCAAAAATACTACAACCACGAGGACAATCGGCGGCATGCTTCCGTTGGCAAAATATCACATGTAAATGCACCCAAATAATTTACGAATGCTTAGTTTTGTTGGGGAATGCTCAACGTCATTTTTTCCAGACATGGTAAATAGTACTTTTAAGTGTTATGCATTTCTAATTGCTCATATGCATGAATTTTGTCCTCTTTTTTAGGATGAGCCACTCCAGAAGGAACCGACTAGAAGGAGATGGAGCCGATTCTTCGGGTTCGGACGGCTGGGAAGATTATATTGAGTATGTACTGCGTGACGGAGTATTCATGTGACCGATTTACAAGGGTTTTATTATTATTATTAACCAAAAGAGTTATAAGTTGGCTATTTACCAGGTGTTAACAGTAAAACAATGCAAAGAAGGCGTTTAAACTGTCATAAAAAATAAAACATAAAATCAGAAAACAATTGAAAAAATTAAAATTAACAATGAATTAATCGTCCAAAATAAATTTTCAGGATAATTAATAAAATCCAGGAATACTGTTCCAATCTACAGTCGTGCTGTTGAGGAATGAAAACATTTTTTACAATGATGCTTTGTGACAGACGTTTCACCTTGTACCTACTGGTGATCATTCCTGCCAACGTAGTTCGGGTTTTCAACCTTCTGTCGCAGTTCTCTCCATGCTTTCTCCCCCTCAAGTGTGCGGAACAGTACAATATGTCTGCTTATTTCTCTCTTCCGCGTTAGAGAGTCCCATCGTGGCACTCGAAGCATTATAGTGACGCTCTTAGTCCTCTCATGCATCCCTATTGCATACTTTGCTGCCTTTCCTTATGCCTTCTCCATTTTTTTCCTCTTCATGTGGGTACCACACTAGTGACGCCTATTCATAAATTGGTCTGGTCAGGGTCTTATTAGCCCTTTCCTGGGTAGTCATCCAGGGTAGCCAGGGTGGCACCTTATTTTTCTAAACTGAGAAAAGCGATTAGTTTCGTCGCTTAAAATCTTCGGTATGGAGTATGAATGAACATGCTGCAGTTATGTCTCTGTGCTTCAGCGGGAATCCAACCTAAAAATATGTTCTTTAGGACTCCTAGACTAGACCATACTCGGAAGTTTTGAACAGCGATTGCTTCTATTTCTATATAAATCACTCTAGTAAGGATTCAGTTGATGATCAGCGGTGAGTTTAGTCGTTTTTTACACAGCTTTGAATCTTTGAGATGTCGTCCCGTGTAGTCAGTCCGCAACTTACCTTCGCCGCTGAAACATGACAACTGAATTAGTTCGTGGGCGCAGCGAAGTGGGAGAATTTCGGACACGGGCTTCGAGACTTTCAAAATCCTATATTAAACGGGAGAAGAAAGCTTGTGCGAGAAGAGACAGTCGGAAACCTAATTTTCGCCAGCAAAAGCACTTCAAAAATCAACATAACATTCCACTACCTAATGTCCCGTTTCGATTATTTAAGTAATAAGACCTCAATATCGGAGAATTTGTAACGCCATAGAGAGGAGTGATTTTTAAACCCAATTCTATGAGTCTTGTGTTTGTGAGACTAGGACTGTTTTCGTCTAGTAATTTGGTTTACCTGCCACACCCTCTGTCTCTTTGTCTCCCTCTCTTACCCTTCGTCATTTCACTTCATTCCCTCTACTTCCACCTCCCCACCATTGCAAGTAACATCGTCTCAATTTATGATTTCAGAATCAGTGAACAGTTAGACATCGATTGTGAATTGGAAACTAATCCGTCCCCAGAGCCCTTGAACAGCAACTATGAGTCACAGCGTGCAAGGTTAGATTTACTTAGGACATATTGGTAAATATATACACAAATATTACCAAATATTGAAATGCAACCCGATTTGAATATTATATCTATTGATTCCATGTGACTGTTTTGCCTCATTTTGAAGCTCGATTACCATTTAAACACTGAGATGCTGGTCTCCAGTAAATGCTACCTTCTACTAGCTTTTATGATTTCAGCGATGGCGATGATCCAGACGATAACAAGAAGGCATCTAAGGACCCACCTAAGCAACCCAAGGACGAAAAAGTGGACGGAAATCAGCGCAGGTATGAGTTGTTTGTTTACTAATTACGATCCCACGGAGTTCTGAAGTTTGGATAAGGATGAGTACATGATTGAGTTTCTCTTAACTCGAAAACATGTAATCAATTTATGTTTTTGGTACGACTAAATTGTAGACTTCCAAGACCGAAGAGTGTTAAAATGTTGATTTATGTCAAAGTCAAACGTATTCATTCTTTTGAACCACTTTCCCTCAGCTCGACTAAGTATTACCATTTCAGCGATTAATCGATGAGAGATAACCATTTCAACAAAACATAGGAGAATGAGTACCAGTTAAACAAATAATTGACAAAGGATGATCATTTTAAATTTTAAACTATCTTAGAAGTACCTTGCCCCCAAACAGTTCGGTTCTCTATCGCTTGAATTGAGGATTAGTGCCACTATAACTTCTTTTTCACGAAACATAAAATTATGGTTATTTTGTAAACAAAACATTGAACATCTATTTATATAGCATAGGAAAGTGTATGTAATACCTATATGGCTTTTACGTATGCAAATGTAGTAAAGAATTGATGTATAGTTTTGTATTTTAAAGTATTGTTTTATTTACTTGTACATGTATTCTGATTGAGTCGCTGAACTTCTTTCTTGATTGTATGGATACATATGTGAAAAAGTGTTTTTCTGGTAATTGTGATTAAAGTGATTGGTATCAAATGTCTGTCTCTTTTGATATTGGGACGTTAATCCCAAAAACAGATTTTTATCTGTTTGAAGTACCTAATTCCACTTTGGAAGGTTGTTGGTATATATAATGAATGGGGAATCCAATAGTGGAATAAAATTTATTACAATTATATTAATATTTAAACACATAACTGCTTTCCCCTAGTAATATTCTCCGTCAACTGGTTCTTATCATTACAGAAATAGTAACAATTCAGGGCATGATGAGGATTCAACGGAGGATCCGTCCAAGCAATCCACGGACGAAGCCAAAGGCGGTCAACAGAGCGGGTATGTAGATTTAGGTGGTACGTGATAGTTGAAGGCCGGTTTAAGATGGGTCTCACGTTCACGACATCAGTGTACGATCAGCCATCAACTGAAATGTGCGTTGGGTATCGTTAGCTACCTTAGTTTATCTATGGCTGGATATTAAAGGGAATCCCCTAATTTATTAATGATTTTTAAAATAAAAAAATTACAAGAATATCTTATCTATTATTTACAAGAAAAATCTAAAAAGGTAATCCTTAAATTCTGCTGTACAACATTCAGACGGAAGGATTTCTCCAAATCTATATCAACACTATGAGAAAACCAGCACATCAATATCAGGACCTTAGGAAATGGTCATTATAATTTACCTTAAATAGCTTGGGAGGTTAAAATATTGAGAGACTAGTGGTGAATTTAAATGCAAGTTTAGGGTTTTTCTGCACAAAAACGTATTCTACAAAACTCATTTCCAACCAAAAACATTTTTTGTTTGTGATTTTGTGGAATTTTTGGTACGTTACTCATATGTTCGCCTAAAGTACACATGCAAAGTATTTGGTGATCGTGACTTTGAATGACGCAGTGTTGACAAGTGGGTTACAATTGAGTTCGCGGTTCCTCCTACAGAGATGCATTAACTTCTGGGCGTCAGGGTGTAGCCATATAACTACGGTGGGCGGAAATGGGTTAACTATAGACTGTTTGTGCAACAAAAACTTGAGCATAATATTTTTTGTAAAAGTTATAATGTATAAAGTGGCATTTAAAATATTTTAGACGTGCCTTGTACAATGCACTTCTTATTAGTCTATGCCATAATAATTTATAATAATAGTTTTTGTCACATAGTAAGTCTTTCATTATTATTGTTGTAAGAGACCCTCTTTTATCGTAAGAGAAAGCAATAAAACTCAAGCCACTGTACCCAATGCATTGTGTTACAATAAAAAATCAAGAGGCAAGTGTGTGCTCAAAAGATTAAGAATCAAATCTAATTAGCATTATTGCAGTCCATGCCAAAAGCATGAATTATGGCAAAAAAATTCAACACACTATAAAAAAAGGATGAAAATATTCCTGATTTTTGATCATTTCAGGAATAGCTATACTCATGGTGACGCCGCGGGATCAACGGCGGGCCCGCCACCCCAATCCAAGGAGGAAGGAAGTGGGAAAAAGCATAAGAAAGTTCTATTTTTAAATACATCTAGATTCTTTAGAGTACGGTAGCACTTTCACCTCTTCAAGGGATCAGTGAGGAAATGCTATAAATGTAAAATATTGGAAATTTTCTTCCATTACGTAAAGAAATTATTGTGGCTCTGATTGAATGAGTTGCCGAATTCGGTGAGCGTTTTACAGCAAATGGAAGGACTGCCAGAAACATATCATAGCTAGCATAAAGCATCATAGATAGCATAAAGTTATCAATCTAAAAAATTACACATGAAATTGAGACCAATTTTAGATAATATAGAACTATATTGTGGAGAAAGATACTTAAATTTTATGACTCTGATCGTTTACTTCTATAACAATTTCATAAGTGTTATTTATACTATTAAGAATAAATTTTGAGCAGTTAAAGTTCCCCAAATGTTTTACTATTATGCAATTCAGTGGAGTTCCAATTGGCGTTCCAACTGGAGTTCTTACATCCACGCAGTATATGGCCGAAGTCTGTAACTAGCATTTCGACTTTAACATAGTAGTCATACAAAGACTACTAAATTCCTCCAAATTTTCCTTTTCAAGGCAAACTTTTGGTGTATTCGTAGTTAGCTCGATCGGCATAATGTCTGCCAGGAGAAAAGACAGAAATAATAGGAACAGATATGTATTAACTACACATGGTTACAGAATTCATCCCTTATTTACGGTATCATAGACTACTGCTGCAAACATTACTTCACAGTCCTCAACATTGCGTTCTGATATCATTTCAAATTTGCTGCCATCGACTATACTACACCTTAGCCCTGAACTATGAGTATTCTTTCTTAAATACTCACAGGAAACGCAGACCCCACTTACTGACCCACTCGAGACAACATAATTTTAAAGTACTCAATCTGCTGGTCCACCTACTCACCTACTCTCTTGCCTATCGTCTAAGCTAAACCCTACCGGTATGCTCATATATCCTGCGTGCTACTACCTGAGATGACTCGTGCGTATAGTAGATATCCTGGATTCCGGGGCAAGCGCATGTCCATTGCTCCCAGAGAGAATTCTACATAGTATCGAGAGCAGTTTAACGACCTGGATAGGCCACGCCTCGAATACGCCGATAGTATTTGGGACCCTGGTCATAGAGGTTTAACCAAAAAAATTAATACAATACAATGAAAAGCTGCACGCTTCGTTAAATACTGTTACGAGGAAACTTATAGTGTCTCAGAACTTGTAGATGTATAAGAATGGGAGCTCCTAGAAACTCGGAGGATACATGCTAGGCTTAGCTTGCTTGAGAAATTCAGAACAGGTGTGTTTCAGAGCGACATAGCAAATATTTTTATTACGCCACAATGCATATCTATGTCTGAGTTAAACAATAAAATAAGAGAGATACATTGCGAAATAGATAGGTACAAATAATCGTTATTTTGGTGCACAATAAGCAAACGCAATATAAACTGAGCTCTACTAAATACACTCCCATGATACACGTCACCATTTCACCTCCCAAAATACCACCTGCCACACGCCCATGCAGCGACTCGGAGGATAGTAAGTAGATGTAGAAGACATACCTCAGGACTTGCGGGTGACTCTTTTAATACCGTTGCTCGTCCCAGTGTCCTTGTAAGTGTTCATCACTTTAGACATCACGAAAACGCATCAACTCTTGTCTTTCTCTATATTACAGGAGAATTCCTCGCACTTCTTCAGCCCGGCGAGCAAGAGTCTTTAACCCCAAGACGGAGCAACTTCACTTACACATGAGTGCACACGAATTATTGTTCCAGGACTTAAGGGAGCAGAGGAAAGAGCTGATTCAGAGAGAAAAAGAACAACAGGAAAGGGTGTGGAGAGAGGTGGAAAAAAGGGAGGCTCGACTAAACAGGAGAGAGGAAGAAGATCGGAAGGAAAGGAAGTGGCTCAGAGATCAGGAAGAGAAGGAGCGAGAAAGAAAAGAAAAGGAGTTGAAGGAACTGGAGGAGAGAAAGAGGAAAGATATGGAGGAGCTGAGAAAGCGAGAGGACGAACTGACAATGAGAGTGGGCGAGGAGAAGAGGAAAGTGGAGGAGGACAAGAAGGAAGTGGACAAGAAGAGGGACATGGTCCACAAGGCAATGCTCGAAAGAGAGAGGGAATTAAGGGAGGTAGAAGAAAACAGGCTGAAGGAGCTGGCCGAAAAGGAAATGAGGAACGCGGAGGAGATGCGTAGGCAGGAGGATCTACTGAGGGAGGAGAAGGAGAAGATAAGGGTGGAAGAGGAAAAAGCGAGGCAGGAAATAAAGAAGCGACGGGAGGAAGAGGAGAAGCGATTGGAGAAGAGGGAGGCGAAAATGAAGGCGATGGAATCGGAGGAGAGGAAGAGGGCCGATGTGGAGAGGCTGAAGATGGAGGAGGTGAGGAGGGAGGAGGTGAGGAGGGAAGAGAAGGCCCACAGGGAGAAGCTGGAGAGGGACGAGGAGAAGAGGAGGCAGAGGATGGCGGACGAGGAAATGTGGAGGACGGAGAGGCTGAAGACGGAGGCGGAGGAGAAGAAGAGAGCCGATGAGGAGAGGCTGAGGAGGGAGAAGGTGAAGAGGGAAGAGGAGAAGGCCCAAAGGGAGAAGCTGGAGAGGGAAGAGGAGTTTAGGAGGAAGAGGATGGAGGAGGAAGACAAGTGGAGGGAGGAGTGGCTGAAGACGGTGGCTGAAGAGAGGAGGAAGCAAGACGAGAAGAAGAGGGCACGGGAGGAGATGGACAGGGCGGACCGCGAGAGGGAGTTTAACGATGCTCGCGAGAGGCGTGAGGCTCAGCTGAAAGAGTCTCAGATGAGGGCGAAAGAAGAGGCGGACCGGAGGGAAGAGGCTATGAGGGCGAGGGAGAGGATGTTTCGTGAGGATGCGGAGAGAGAAGACGCGAGGCTGAGGGAGAGGCGGGATCGGGAGGAGAGGGACGCGGCTAACGCGGTGAAGATGGCCAAGGAACTGCAGGACTCTTGCTTCAGAAACCAGCAGCAGATGGACGAGCTGAGGAGGCAGAGGGAGAGGGAGGAGGCTACTATGTCCGCCAGGAGGAGGGTAGAACTGGATCAGAAAGAGGCTGAGTTGAGGAAGAGGCAGAAGGAGATGGACGAGAAGGGCTGCTCCATCCAGTGATGGATACTTTAATTTTATTAACTGCCCCTTCTTGGAATGAAATTGAGATGTATGGCATGTGGCGCCCAGCATGTGAAAGTCAAAGTAATTCATTTAAACATTCATTTTAGCCCTAGATACTAAGATTCCCTTTGACTTCATTACAGGGCAATTTCAATTATAAACTCCTTCGAATGATGTATGTGATTGAAAGTTATACTCCATGTTCACTAATCACGTGATATTTTCTGCTTTTACTGGATTCATTTATCCAGATTTTCGTGGGTAAGGTTGATTTTTATTTTCGGGAAAAAATAAACTTTTTTATGAGTAAGTTTTATAATAGGATTTACTATTTCACCTCTCCCTTTTTATCTTCCCAGCAACATGGTTTCCTCCCAGGAAGATCATGCCTAACAAATCTTGCCGTCTTTCAGCACCACGCCGTCATGGCAATAGACAAATCAACTCAACTTGATGCCATCTACCTTGACTTCTCCAAGGCTTTCGACGCCATCCATCATCCACTCCTCCTTCATAAACTCAGCCAACAGTTTGGCATACATGGTATGTTCCTCAGCCTCCTTTCTAGCTTTCTCACCAACAGAACCCAGCGTGTAGTACTCGCCGGTGCTTCTTCCTCTTGGTCTCCTGTAACGTCTGGAGTTCCCCAGGGCAGTGTCCTTGGGCCATATCTATTCAATTTATTCATTAATGATCTTCCTTCTCAGCTCCTTTCCTCCCAAGTTCATTGCCTTCTCTATGCTGATGATTGCAAGATTTACAAGCAAATTAATAATACTTCTGACTGTATTCAACTTCAACTTGCCTTAAATCAAACTTCCCTGTGGTGTGATACCTGGAAACTTAACCTAAACCCTGGAAAATGCAGCATCATGACTCTTGCTCTGAAAACAAAACCCCTGACTTTCAACTACACAATTAACTCAACTCCCTTAAACAGAGTGACAACCATGAAAGACCTAGGCGTTTTAACCGATCAAAAGCTAAATTACTCCGACCACATTCAGACTGTAAAAAATAAAGCGATGTCCCTATTAGGCCTTCTTTACCGCTTCACAGAAATTAAAGATCCAATAGCACTCCATTCCTACTACTCAACAATTGTCCTTCCCATAGTATCATATTGTTCCCCAATTTGGTCTATGTCAGCCCCAACAAATCTAAAATCCCTCGATTGCATCTCTCACTTCTTTGCCAAAATAGTCAAGCACAGAGTCCCACATTTCCGTAATATGTCCTCAAACGCTGTGCTGTCCTCTCTTTCCATTTCTAACCTCGAAAACCACAGACTTAAAATGGATTTTAAACTCCTCCACAATACCCTTAACTCGACCATTGATTGCCCTGAACTGCTTTCTCTCTTCAACTTCAGGATACCAACTCGATCCACCCGCACTCATACTCTACTCCATCTGCCTATTCCAAGGATATCTCTCACCAAGCGCTCACCTTTATTTCGCCTCCCATCCCTTCTAAATTCACTCCCCCACACTATCGATCCTTTTTATTTACCATGTAACTATTTCACCACCCAAGCGATATCCCACCTGTCATCAAATTAAATATTTTCCCCTTTCCATGTTGGGCTCTCGTTGCTTATTGTTATGCTGTTATTGTGTTTTTGTCCTCTTTCTTGTTTTTGGTTATATTTTTCACTATAAATTGGCGCTAATGCTGTATGTGAACAATTTTATTAAATAAATAAATAAATAAAATAATTATCAGATTTTTATATTGTTTATTGATCATCAATACAACTCCTGCAAAGTTCAACTTACATAATTCCGACTCTATTTGAACAGATTAATTACCCCTGCCTTTTTTTTCTGGCCTGAAAATTGATTTCTCTGACTTCATCGTCTCATGTTCACACATGATCATGATACGCCGTTCAGGCAAGTATGACACCAACCATCGCGCAGTATCACCATGGGTTCCAATCACCCCGTGATAATTCGTTCCCAAGATCGTAGGTTTCATTTCTAAAAATAGTAAATTTACCGTGGTAAACTCGTGTTTTAAAGGGATAATTTAACATTTAGGTATACATACGTACTCATCTACTTGGTTTTGGATATATACACGCACCCATCGAGATAACCAAACTCAGAAATGTCTTAGTTCGCGATGATAGGTTACTAAGGCTTCTGTTTCTCTCCGAAGACACTCAGAACTAATAATTTCAACCACGCTGCACTACCCTTTCATAGCGTTTTTGCTTCAGTTAATTACGCCACCCTGTTCTCACAGCTTCTCATACTCCTTTTATAAGTCTCTCTTCTACAACGTTGACTCATGATTTTCTCAGTCTACCCTTGTCTTTCCTTCACTCGTCTGTCTTTAACCTGGTTCGTCATTTGTTACACAATTATTCTTTCGACATGTAAGTTCCGACTAATAACGCTCAATTCATGCATGCTCACAAGTGGAGTACTTCTTTCTCAGTCTTTCGGGACTTATTCATTCGTATTCAAATTCCGAACGAGTTAGTCTATACTTTCATCAATTCTGGGTGTGCCCTGGATGCACAAGAATACAAAAGCCAAAACCGTAGTGTGCGGAAGTTTATTCATTTCTTCTTTACTGTGTCGCAGTGAAACTTTGGAATGCCAAGATGAATAAATATTGGAAATCTACTTTGAGAATAAGCTGCACGAGGAGTAATTTCGGTAAGATTTGGAGGAGTAGGGTCGGTAACGATTCATAATTGGTCAATCAATCCTAAAATTGGTTAACTGTAGCACTTCCTTATATTGGTGCTGGATTGTGATAATGATGTTAAAACGTTAAGAAATGAATGTCATACCCAATTTTAAATGGGGATATATACTCACAAAGGAAGGGAGGAAGACCCAGCTTGCTTGGTCCCTTACTTTATAGTATCTCTTCCTCTGAACTTTCCTCTTTATTTGGCCCATGAACTTATTCCTGGGTCTTCCTCTGGGGTCTCCTCCCTCTATTTTACTTGCCATTATGTTCTTCACAAGGTCATTGTTCCTCAGGGTATGTACAATTCATCTGGTTCTTCTTTTCTGTATAGTGCTCCTTATGATCCTTTACTTTTCTACTCTTCTGTTTAATTCATCATTACTTATTTTGTTCATCCATTTTATCTTTAGCATACTCATCTAGTACCAGAATATGAACGTTTCAAGTCTTTTCTGGTCTTCTTTTCGAATGGTCATTGCTTCCGATCCATAGAGAGCCACGCTCCACACGAATGTCTTCACATACTGCTTCCTGTTTGTAATCCTATCTTCTTTGAGCACAGCAGTTGTCTTTTTTCCCTTTAAGCTTGGTTATTCTCTACTTAATGTCCATTGTGACATAGGATACATAGTGGGGGTGAGAAGAGTGGAAAGAATGGGGTGGCAATAATTATGAATTCCTAATGTTCAAACCAAGTAACCAGCTCATATCCGGTAAATGATAGACTATTGATGGTTAAAATAAGAAGCATACCTACCGATATGGTGATTATACAAGCGTACTTCCCAACATCAAGCTCGGAAGAAGATGAGATTGAGAGAACGTCTGAGGATATTAGTGAATTGACAAGGATGGTAAAGGATAAAGATAATATAATCTTAATAGTAGATTTTAACGCTGTGGTTGGAACCCAAAATAACAAGAAAATCTCTGGTAAATTCGGTTTAGGAAATACTAATAACAGAGGAGAAAGGCTGTTGGAATTCTGTGAACGACATAACATTGTCATTACGAATACACTGCTTGAGGTACCTATGAGAAGAAGGGATACAGGGATAAAGGATACAGTTGGTAATCACCTGGAAGACAACAGAGGTACCAGATTGATTACATCATGACGAAATAGAGGTTCAGAAACCAAATAAAATCCAGTCATAGCCTCCCAGGTCCGGATGTTGACAGTGACCATAAATTAGTTATGAAAAAGAGTAATCTTATGTTTAAGAAAATTATGAGAGCATGCGTGAAAAATTGGTCATTAGACAACCTGAAAGTTGAAGAAACTAGGAGAAAATTTGAAGAAAAGACAAATAAAATAGCTGAAAAAGGTAGTTTGAATGCAAAGTGGAATGAAATAAACAAGAAATAGTAAAAGTGGTGGATGATGTTCTAGGTAAGAAAAAACTTGAACCTCGCAAACCTTGGATGACAGAGGAAATTTTGGAACTAATTGCAATGAGGAACAAACTAAGGGCAAAGAAAGAAATGAAAGAATATCGGAGAGTAGAAAATCAGATAACTAACAAATGCAGAGAAGAAAAAGAGAGGTGGACAAATTCGTGGGCTGAAGAAGTAGAAGAAGACATTCGAAGGGGAAAGCAAGATTTAGCACATCATAAAATCAAAGAATTACAATGCCAGAGAAGGAGCAGGTCAACAGTAATTTATAACAAAGAAGGATGCTTGTTAGTAGATAATGAAGAAGTGTGTGGCCGTTGGAATGAGTACATAGAAGATTTATATCATGGGGAAGAGAATATAGAAAATCCTTTTTTAAGACCAGAAGAAACAGAACCAGAAAGCGGGCCACCAATCACGAGAAGGGAATTTGAGCATGCAATCCTAAAGCTAAATTTGAAAAAGGCAACTGGAGTAGATCTCATACCCGCTGAATTATTGAAAAGTCTTGGAACCAAGATGAAGGAAAAGCTTTTTAAAATCATCTCTGAATGTTATGAAAATGGGGAGGCACCAGAAGATTTCGATAAAAGTAAAACTATTATGATATCGAAAACAGGAAAATCATTGGAATGCACGAATTACAGAACAATTTCCATTTTGTCACATGCCTCCAAGGTACTTCTGCATATAATAAGGAGTAGAATAAAGAAGAAAGTGGAGGAATACGTAGATAATCATCAATACGTAGATAAAGATCAATTGGTTCATGGGAAGGCAAAGGTGCGAGAGAAGCTATTTTAGCATTGCGCCCGATACTAGAAAGAAGGCTAGATATGAACAGGAAAGTTTTTCTTGTTTTCATTGATGAGGAAAAAGCATTTAACACGATGAACTGGAAATAAATGTTCGAAACAATGAGGAGAGTAGGAATGGACTTCAGAGACAGAGGGCTTGTATTTCAACTCTACCAGAACCAGAGCACCCTAATCACAATAAATGGAAATGAAAAAGAAGCAGTGATTAGGAAAGGAGTTAGGCAAGTATGTCCACTTTCACCATGCTTGTTCAATCTATATATTGAAGAGGCTATAAAAACTATGAAGGATAAAACTAAAAGTATCCAAATAAATGGAAGAAGAATTCACTGATTAGGTTTGCTGATGATATTGTGACCCTGGCAGAATCAGCAAAAGATATGAATAGAATGCTCTGAATCTTGTCCACAGTTTTGGCGAAATAGAAATTGAAGATAAATGTGTAGAGAACCAAAGCTATGACTGTATCTAGACAGGAAAACGAACCGAATGTAAATATAATGATAGGGGTATCGATAATAAAACAGGTTGAAGAGTTCAGCTACCTTGGGAGCATAATTTCAAGAGATTACAGAAGCACCTCTGCAGTAAAAACGAGGATAGGCTTGGCAAAGAAGGCATACAAAAATTAAAAACATATTCTAGGAAATAGCCACATTAAAGTAGAAACAAGGAAATCTTTTGAAAAACCCTTTGTATGGAGCACATTGTTATATGGCTGTGAAAGCTGGACATTGAGAAAGATGGATAAGTCGCGGTTGGAAGCTATGGAAATGTGGATATGAAGGGGGATGATAGAACAAGATGAACTGACAAAAAGAGCAATGAAGAGGTGCTGAGGGAAATAAAGAAGAAAGAAGACTGATAAAAGAGATGGAGCAAAGGAAGGTTAAAATAATTGGTCATGTTCTTCGACATAATAAATTTTTAGAAAATATAATTGAGGGAAAGGTGCTCGGCAAGAGAAGCAGAGGAAGGCCAAGAGAGAAGTTCCTAGACAATGTACAAAGTGCGTTGGCATTAAAAACAAATGCTGATTTGAAGAGTACTGCAGTACACAGGAACACATGGCTGAAGAGACAAGGCTTAGGCTTTAGAAGATGATGAATGTCCGTTGTACTTCTTCCTTCCCACGGATGGTACTTCTGAGATAGGTGAAGTGCCACTTGCTCCGATTTCTCTCCTCTCAGTGTGACTTCTGCATTCAGCTTCTCTCTTCCGCATACTAGGATTTAATTTCTCATGCTATATTCTCCCAAGTTGTAATTTTTATGATATTTGCCCATGGTGCTAAGTGACCTTTGAGGATCATCGCAATATCCCGCAATGACTGCGATACAGTGTGCGAAGCTGAGCATATTTATCTTTTCTCCGTTTATCATAATTCCGCTCAGTACAACAGAATAAGAGTGTGCTAAAAAGTGCAATTGATGAATTGATAGTGGACTTGAATGAAGAGAGTGTTCTTGTTGGTTGGGAAATGTCAAGGAACTGCATGTAAGTCGAATAAATGAAAAGATTAATCAACACCTACATAATACCACGCAAGCCACCTCATGTATATTTGGCAGGGGATGAGTTATCGCCAATATGCACTATAATATACGGGTAACATTCACCAAAATGCTCTTCACTATAAGTATACTATCAATACTACAAAAATATTGCTTTGATTTATATTGTAACTACGTCAAAGAGGTACAAGAGTCATGAAGAGATCATGCGAAACATGAATTTAATACTACGCGGCAGATTGAAAATACATACTCTGTTGAGTAACATACTTTAAAGTCTTATTTGCAGCCATTATGGTCTCTTATCGATTGCGGGAGAGAAGACATTTTAAACCTGTCTGTTCTGCAGTCTATTTCCCTAATTTTATCCCCACGACCTGATCTACCGTAGTCTACGAGAGTAAGTAAGATATTATTGACTTCTGCATAAATAATTTGGTTTCGAATTGACGTAAAATATTGCGTCCAATTTTATACCGACAATCTGAAAACGATTCCCATCCCAGTATGATTTGGGACTGAATGACGTGGCGTGAGAAGGAGCAGACGAATAAACAATTGGCGAATGAGGAGGAAAATACTCTTACGAGGAGTGAAGTATATGAGTCTCATGAGTGTGCTAGGGAGATTGAAGCACCGGATAAATACGGTTTGAAAGGATAGGGAATTATAGTTTATTCCAGAGGATGATTATAGGAGAGCCAGTTATACAAAGTATTCAGCTCATTAAATTATGGCATTTCCCGAAAGAGACCGATGTCTCTATCGTTATATAAATACTAATAAGATTTTGCCTTGTTTTAATGACGAGTTGCCTAAGATGCACAAGAAAAAATGAACCAAACCAACTGATGGATGAAAGTTTTATTCCGGCACTTCGCGGCTCAAAATGTCTTATCGAAGAGGCCCTACAACCTTGCCCACACCGTCTCTCCTCACCTCATGCGTGATAGCCCCCACTCCAATTATCTTGATACATTCGTATCTCGCTCTTTTACTGATAATACGATAAAACACATTTACTTCAGACGTGGAGGAGTGAACTGCAACCGAAGCCATACTGCCAGAAATTGAGCCTACAGATCTCTCCTAGCTGACCAGGCAAGTGCCCCTGATGACTGTGATATCCATGCCAATCCGCGCGCAACTTAGGCACCAGTCTGCGTGGTTGTGCGATGGACACTTTTCATAGTTAGCATTTTTTTGTCTGCTATCTTGCTCTGCCCTTGGAAATCGGGGTGATACGAGTAACATTTATCATTAACCTTCATTTGTCCACTCGAATTGATTATTCAAGTTAAAGCAGAGCTCTTCTTGGCAAATTGGTGTACTAATTTCTCAAGTTCCGCCATTACTATAGGCCTTTAGGGCTTTCGAATATTTGCTTATGTTTTTGTTGATGTTAGATCTTATGTTCAAAGATTTTTTAGCTGTTTGTACCGCTTGCAAAGTAAAGCTAATGGAACAAATCTTTAGAATAAATTCACTTGATCACGTCTTATTTTTCTTAAGGTATTTGCCCGTTCTTACATATTAATTTCAAGCATTGCACTTCATTATCGTTGAAGTAATGACATTACGTTTGTTTGGTAAATGTAAGACTGATGGCAGAGACCGGACCACCCTCAAACTCCATCCCACCAGAAGCAGCAATCGGGATTGTGATTACTAGACAGTGGATTACCGCTAAAAATAAGCTTATTAGGAGGAATTTATACCGTAACTACTATGTTATTGTTTCACGCGCATACATTCTGTCACCTACCTTTTTTTCGGCTGAGAAAAAATCCTACTACTCTTCATCTCAAGACTGTATGTGTGCATATTATATCTCATTTATAATATTAAAATGGTTTTTTATACTCCACAAATGATTTATATGTGATGGATACTAGTGTAGCGGAGTCTAGCAGGGTAATGTTTTGACAAATTTAGTGAAATTGTCCGTTCCTGAGGCTAGATCCATTTTCTAAGTGCTGTTGTAAGAATTCTTTGATTATTAGGAGGGAGAGCATTTACCTCACACATCAAAGTGATCACTTACTTTTTGGATTTTAGGGTGGAAACAAATCCGAGAAATATTAGGGTTAAAAACGTTGAGTTGAAATAAAGAAGAGATTTGTCAATTAGGTAATCGCGGCTGGAGGGTGTTGACATAGTGGTTGAAAATGAAACTTTTAAAACTTTTATGGTCAATTTTCAATGAGGGGTGCAACTAAAAGAAATATGTCATAGTCCCTCACTCTAGGCTGTAAGCTCTATAAAATTTAGGCGAAAATATTATTATAAATGAGATGTGGGATGATAGGAAGGAACGTCTCATATTAGGTATTATACTGCGGGTAGATACACAAGGAGCTTACATTTCTCTCCGGTGCGCTGATAACTCCGTAACTCAACAGCATACATATTTTTCAATCGTGTCTGACTCTCTTCACAGGAAATTGCACTTAGAAACAAATTGGAAGCAGCATCATTGTATTCAAAACGATAAATGAACTTTGACAACCTCATAAACGATTGCTGTTGATCGGCTCATTTCCATCAAAGTCGTCAAATATAGTTGAGATAAATGAAGAGGGCGTTATGTCATCAAACGGGACACCAAAATAACAGCATAATGGGCTATCCCATTATGCTTTGGATAGCACGATGGAAGGGACGAATTAACGGACATATATTTAGCGAGAATATCCGCCATCTGTTTGAAATTAAAGGCAAGTAACTCATGAAATATGTCTAATCTACTTGGCACTGTGGATAATACTCGATTTGAGGTTGGTTTATTTTCACCAGGAGTGGGAGTTAGTTTTGGTTTTAAGAAAAAACTATTTTTAAGGAGATATTAAGGAAGATGCATATGAAAGAAGTAATTTCATGTTGATTTCTAGTGAGTAATTGATGTAAAAAATCGTATACTTTTAAAATTAGCGGTCAGACCGTAAGCGCAAAAGGAAAATTGGGGTTAACAAAGATGGCGTCAGGCCAAGCCCACTATACAGCCTCTGGCATGGACTATCTTGGTGAGCGCTCTCACCGTCTACCTTAATGTCGATTGTGGATGATGTGAAGTTATTTTAGCAAAAAATATTTAATTTTTCTAAGTTTTTACGTTGAATGGATTCATGATCTAGGCATTTACAAAACAACTCTCTCTTGATTATAGTGCCTCGGCTGAATACTACCATTTGAATGTTAACGAGTGTTTTGCACAATTACTTTGTTCCATTCGACGCCGTTCGTTTGCGAATAAGAGAGCTGATGTGTTCCCATCTGCGCCAACTTCGAAACCTTGTATGAATATCTCCCACTTGACTCTATCCTCGGATCAAAGTTATTACGTGTGAATGCGAAACACGAGTAGAGTAAGTGCAAATGCGTGGGCATTTACCTTCCTTCCCTTTCATCAATTCGCTACAGCACGGGGTGAGCAAACATATTCGGGAAATAACTGGTCAAGTTAATCGTGAATTATTAAAAGACTACTTGGAAAGTGCGACAATAAAGGCGGAGAAATAAGCCACTTCTCCCTTGTTAAATCCCTCTTGGAATACGTTGCCAGTATTAGACATCCTCAGGATGTATATTCCACTTTCTTAGGCGAGATGTTGTAGACCAGCGTTTTCAAATGATGCACAAAGTATATCGTAGTGCCTACTTAATTTTCAACTCGTACTAAACGTGTTTCAACTGACTGGCAATCATCATCAGGTACAACTAACCATTCAGATTATCTGTACCTGATAGCATCTAATCATGCAGATCAGTTGTAACTGATGATGACTGCCAGTCAGTTGAAGCACGTGTAGTACTAGCTGAAAATAAATAAGAGAGTATGATATCTTTTGTGTATCATTTACTCAGGAGGTAGGCTTAAAAACAGTAGTAGAACGCGATCAGATTAGGTCAGGAAGACACATGAAGAGCCGTTATGATAGTCTTGTTTTTTTTGCTTCAGCAGGGATGGAAATCGCGCTGATAGGAAATTAGACTTCAGTTAATGTTTTATGTAAATTTTAAACCAATTTATTCTCCAACAAAATCATTAATATCTTTCAAACTTCAACATTATACGGTAGATCAGGTCGTGAGAATAAAATTAGAGAAATAGACTGCTGAACAGACAGGTTTAAAATGTCGTTGTCCCCGTGGTCGATAAGAGACCATAATGGCCGCGTTAAGACTTTGAAGTAGGTTAGTTGCTAGGGAGTGTAGCCGATTAATTGATGTTCTCCCTAATTTTTGTTTCTAAATCTTCCACTTAGTGCTAACACCATGTTTTGCTTGTTCCCTGCATGAATCTTGCATTAAGTTTATTTAGCTGTACAATATATCAATTTAATAGTTTATATAGCATTTATTGTTGTGTAAGTTGATTGAAACACTGTTGTGATCGTTGGTGATAATTCATCTTCGAGAAACACCCTTGAGGTGGCTTGAATAGCAATATGTGGATCTAGACGAGCATTGGTCTCCTGCATATTCTGCCTCCACTACTCTCCGTTGTCCATCTTTCTCCGCCAGCCTTCCTCTTTTAGTTTGCCCAGATCTTGAGGTACACCTTCCAACCATGCCAGCATGGGTCTTCCTCTCTTCCTTGGTGTGTATATTTTCCCATTTCAAATTGGGTATGACCTTCACTTTTAAAGGTTTTAACAGCATTATCACAATCCAGGTTTACATGAAAATCGTGTTCCTATTCCTTTGCTCGGGTCAACTACTACCTAATATATCCATTCCGAGGGTTATTTTTAAGTTTACGAACAGTTTTTCTTTTTTTCGGAGTGGGTCTTTAGCCCCAAGCCCAACCCCCAACCTTGAGGGCCAGCGCATCTCTTTTTGTCTGGCATATCACAATTGACCTGTTCGGCTTGGATGGCCCAGTCGGGAGCTTAAGCTCTCGCCGACATAGCTCGCAGGATCCTTTAGGCACGCAAGCCTCCTCTTTGCTTTAGCATGGAGATTCCGGCGAGGGGTATTTCTTTCCTTAAATTTTGATTTTTTACTTGAATTAGTGCGGGTAACAGGTCGCTTCCGATGGAGAAACCGTTATGTAAAGCTTTTGCAAATGCAAAAGAACAATTGATGTAGTATATATATGCATAATGCTGCCACAGGAGCGAAGTACAAGTGTCATACAGGGATCATGCAAAACATAATGTAAGTACTACTTGACATTGTAAGACATTGATGCCGGGGGGGGGGGAGGAACGCGTTTTGGCTCTATCGCGCGTTTTCCCCCCCCGGCATCAATGTCTCTCACTAATCCCCCTCTCCTTCCCTTCCCCTTCCCCCTCCCCCCACTTCTCCCTCCCTTCTATCCTTTACCCGTCAGTACCTACTTATTTATGAAGAAGGCGGTTGTGTCCTCCGAATATATATATCTGTGAGTTTCCCTTTTTGTGTGTTCTATGTGTAACTGCCAGTCACGCCTGTGACATTTTTTTTATTATATATATATTGTGACGGTATGACCCGCACAAGTAACGTTTCATTTTTTATTCTATTTTTCGTTTCGGACGTTCCCTGTCTCGAGCTTTTGCTCGTTCATATTGCGCGGGCACAGCATTAGACAAGCGGCCTCACTTTCAACTACAATAGGGTTTCGCATGTCATTTTGTGTATTGTGTCACGTGAACGACTGTATAAAACGGGCCCGGCGCAAGGCGTCTGGGAGTTATGTTGGTGGAAGGTGCGAGGAGGCAGTCCCAAATACTCCGTAGTCTGGCAGCAAAGGTCAGCAGAGCACCGGGGAGCGAGAGAGAGAGAGAAAAGAGGGCCGAGGTGCAGTGTCAAGGAGATTCGTCACGTCGAGTAACGCCAATACGCCGATCATCCAGAAAACCTCAGGCAACCAAAAACCTGTGGGTTGATGACGCGCCCAGCGGTGAATTCGACGTGGAGCCACAGCTTGACACATAAGTACTCTACAAATCCCCTTCTCCCTGGATAGTGAATTATCCACTCTTCCTGCTCCAACCAGCATTTCTTCAGCGAAGAAGACACCTCAAGTGGAGGTGATCGCATGTAATAGTGACTCGGGAACAATTCCACTTAACGTTACTAAGCTTGTCACAAAGCAAAAATCTGTATAATTATTCTCCCGTCCTTGTGATTTGTGTTGTAAATCCCAATAGTGCTGGACACTTTCGCACGATCGGACGCGGAGCATGTAAAATTCAAGGTGGACAATCAACTCGACAATAAGAATTGTAGCAGAGATTCTTACAGAGGCCATTGTGAATTTTGTTATGTGTTAGTGTTAGTTTTTTTGGTGGGTTATTGCATTTTTGTGTTCTCTTTCCATCAGTGTGTCATTCAAACAGATAATCATTTCATCCCTCATTAGATTTAAGGAGAAAGTTACCTATGTTTATTTTTTTTTGCCAATAAATGTCTAAAACCATTCACAATCTGAACGAGGTCGTTTCGTCTTTGCTGTGCTTCGCACTGAGATCCAAAATTCCCGTATTCACCTTCTCTTTCGTGATCGCGTGCCGTAGAACCCGCGTGGTTTTCCTTTCAGTAAGACCCGTCCGCCGTCGACCCGCTGTGGGTCAGTGGACTACGTGAAGGTATGCACTATCGCAGCTGGTTTCTAACCAGCGGGGCCGGGGATCGAAATCGTCCAACATCAGAGTTGGCGAGCTCGTCCGATGGTACGTATCGTCACTATATATATATATATAAAGTTCTTGCGAAGATTCCACGAACGTGGCAAACAATATAAATCTTCGTCACAGGGTGACACTAAACATAAAACATAAAAAAGCAAACTCACGAGTTTAAATTTTCGGTGGGTCGCCCGCACCTTCGTCAGTGATAGAATGAGGATTGAGGAGGAAGAGTCGTATAGGAGGAGCGGTGAGGGGAAGGAGCAGGTAGGAGGGGTGGGGAAGGGCGGGGAGGGAAGGAGCCAAAGACCTATTCGGGAGAAAGAAACAATGTAGCGAAATGTGGGGGATAAAATTAATGGGAACGGTTGAGGCCAGGTGGACAGAGGGCGTTAAAAAATCTGATGCAACATTGTTCTAATGTCTTCAGACTAATGATAGTGGCTGTGGGCGGGAGGGAAGCCAGAATGGCTACATTGTAGCAGTCATCAAATTTTACATTGTGGGACTATCTGCAGCCTCACGTTCATGCCCTGCCCTCATTTATTAAAGATACACACCACTTTCTAAATTATTTGAAAACTGTCAAACTTCCACATAATACACCACTTTTGATGGCCACTATAGATGTCACTTCCTTGTACACTTCCATTCCCCACTCAGAAGGTCTCCGTTCCATCCGTCATTTTCTCAGCCAACGCCCCACTCCTCATTTACCCAGTACCGACTTCCTCTTACAACTTTCTGAATTTATTCTTACCCACAATGCCTTCTCCTTCAACGATCTTCACTACCTCCAAAGAAAGGGCTGTGCCATGGGAAGTCGTTTTAGCCCTTCTTATGCCAATCTTTTTCTAGGTCTTCTGGAAGAGAATTACCTCTCCCAAGCCCCTTTTAAACCCCTTCTGTGGCTCCGTTACATAGATGACATTTTTCTATTTTGGACACATGACATCGACTCCCTAAACTCCTTCATTTCCTCTCTCAATGACTCCTCTTCTGTATCATTTACCTCTACTATATCTTCCACCCATATAACCTTTCTAGATGTCGACGTAGCTTTATCCAACCGTAAATTCAGTACTTCTGTTCATATAAAGCCCACTAATAAACAGCAATACCTTCACTTCAGCAGTTGTCATCCCGCACATACCAAACGTTCCCTCCCATACTCACTTTCTATCAGAGGTCATCGAATTTGTAACAACCCGGAGTCCCTTGATTGCTTTCTTTCCAAGCTACACCAGTCTCTTCTTCGCAGGGGCTACCCTGAATCCCTTTTAAATAAAAAAATCCTTAGGAAACCGTACCAACCTAAATCAACTTCTTGTCCTAAGTACAACAATATTTCTATTTGCACCACTTTCTTCCCAGGCGTACAGTCCCTAAAACATCTCCTCAAAGAATTATTCCCAATACTTTCCAGCAATCCTGCCACTACTAATTTATTCCCTAAATGTCCCTCTGTTGTATACAAACGTCCCCCGAACCTGTCTGCTATATTTAGAGCCACTAACCCCCTCCATAAATCTTTTAATATTTCTAAAGCTCCAGCCACCCGTTGTAACCGACCTAGGTGCAAAACTTGTTTCATTCTTATTAGAGACCGATTACCCAAAAAATTCGTTAATCGTTATCTTCCTTCTGTTACCTCCCCTTCCTGTGCCACAACAAATATAGTCTATATCCTTATTTGCAAATTATGTACAGCTTTTTACATTGGGCTCTGTAGTACCCCCCTCAATATTAGAATTAATAATCACCGTGCTTCTTGCAATCCCTCTTCAACCAACTTCTCTTTCTCTGTCCCCACACATGCTGCCTCCCACAATTTAAAATTTGATGACTGCTACAATGTAGCCATTCTGGCTTTCCTCCCGCCCACAGCCACTATCATTAGTCTGAAGACATTAGAACAATGTTGCATCAGATTTTTTAACGCCCTCTGTCCACCTGGCCTCAACCGTTCCCATTAATTTTATCCCCCACATTTCGCTACATTGTTTCTTTCTCCCGAATAGGTCTTTGGCTCCTTCCCTCCCCGCCCTTCCCCCCCGTCCTACCTGCTCCTTCCCCTCACCGCCCCTCCTATATGGTTCTTCCTCCTCAATCCTCATTCTATCACTGACGAAGGTGCGGGCGACCCACCGAAAATTTTAAACTCGTGAGTTTGCTTTTTTATGTTTTATTTTTAGTGTCACCCTGTGACGAAGATTTATATTGTTTGCCACGTTCGTGGAATCTTCGCAAGAACTATATATATATATATATATATATATATATATATATATATATATATATATATATATATATATATATATATATATATATATATATATATATATATATATATATAAATACGTTGATGGATTGGAGTCAGCCATGCGGCGATGAACACACGATGTGGATAGGATGGAGGAGATAGACACACAAAAAAAGAGACGATCACACTTACATAGCTAGCTTTCGGAACTAGTCCGTCTTCAAGGCGTATCACGGAACAAATGTCGTGTGCGCTGGTGAGGATAGGGGTAGGAGGGGCGGTAGGTTAGGGGAGTGGGGATGGGGGAAGGGGAAGGGGTTTTTCCCAGCGGTTGACGAACGGTTCTTGAAAAGGGGAAATTTTTACCAGCTCGTGTCTTGGCCGGAGAGAGCGGAAGGGGTCGCAGTGATGGTGGGGGGGGGAGAGGGAAGGGAAGGGGGTAAATGGAAAACAACGGGGAGCGTGCGATTAATGTATTTTATTTAATCCGGGCGCGGCGTACGATTTTAGCAACCAGATTATGGCCAGCTCCTTCTGGCGCACTTCAATTAACGGGGCGTCCGGGGGAAGGGAGATCAATATTGCCACCTCAAAGCACCTGTAAAGACCCATCTTCCACTTTCCCCGTCCCTGCTCATGTGCGGAAGCATGGCTTGTCCTTTGACAAGTGCTTTGAGGTGGCAATATTGATCTCCCTTCCCCCGGACGCCCCGTTAATTGAAGTGCGCCAGAAGGAGCTGGCCATAATCTGGTTGCTAAAATCGTACGCCGCGCCCGGATTAAATAAAATACATTAATCGCACGCTCCCCGTTGTTTTCCATTTACCCCCTTCCCTTCCCTCTCCCCCCCCCCACCATCACTGCGACCCCTTCCGCTCTCTCCGGCCAAGACACGAGCTGGTAAAAATTTCCCCTTTTCAAGAACCGTTCGTCAACCGCTGGGAAAAACCCCTTCCCCTTCCCCCATCCCCACTCCCCTAACCTACCGCCCCTCCTACCCCTATCCTCACCAGCGCACACGACATTTGTTCCGTGATACGCCTTGAAGACGGACTAGTTCCGAAAGCTAGCTATGTAAGTGTGATCGTCTCTTTTTTTGTGTGTCTATCTCCTCCATCCTATCCACATCGTGTGTATATATATATATATATATATATATATATATATATATATATATATATATATATATATATATATATATATATATATATATATATATATATATATATATATATATATATATATAAAATTTGCCACAGGAAGGCAGACAGAGAAACAAAAAAATGAATACACTTACTGAGAGTTTCTTGATATTTCGGTGCTACTAGCACCTTGGTCGCAAGAACTTTGAGGACATTCCTCATTGCTTCATCATGGAGATTCCGGTGAGGGGGATTTGTGTCCTTAAATTTCGATTTTTTACTTGAATCGCCGTATCTATCTCAATTTATGTATCTTTAATGTGACTAAATTTTGATTTTTTTCAGTGGACGAAATTCCACAATGGGTGATGTTCCACGCAGACAAATTCCGAAGAAACTATCGCCAAAGACGACTCCTGAAGACGACTCTGATGACGAAGATGACCTCAGTGATGGACAAAGGTATGATTTGGTGAAGAAATATCGATTAAGGATGGATCTCTATTGATTTTCACTCTCCATCTCGGGAAATGACCTTGGAGAGAAAATGTATGACTCTCTTTTTGTGATAACCTCCTCATGTTGAAGTGGTTTTTGTCTATTTGCGCGGCGGATCAGAAAACAAAAAACAAAGAGACAGCAAGACCAAGTCTTTGCAATATGTACTAATGTATGTACTAATAAATTACGATCTTTTCAATACATATTAGTTTCTCTGTTGTAATTCTGATGCACGCAAAATTATGCCTCACTGATACGATTCTGATTGACGTGATTGAGCTATTCGTAAACGATCTGCTTCGTTGCTTGCTTGTTGTTCCTCGCTTCTTTGAGAAGCTCGCGTGCCAACACACATTTGTTGAATCGACTTGCGCTTCATCTATTCTACAATAGATTCATTAATTCAGAAACCTTTAGGGGCGCACGCGTAACAACTAACAAAAGTTTCATCGTAATCTGATGAATGGTACCTGCTATTTATGCTTGGTGCAAAAAGTGGCAGAACGAACTGAACATAAAAAAGTGCGTAGCAGTCAGCTTTTGGAAAAAGAAAAATACGTTAGGTACGGCTTACAGAATTAATAATACGGAAATAATTAACACCAAGTCTGTTTAGTATTTAGGGGTCACAATTACTCACGACATATCATGGGGAGAACGTATTGCGGAAATATGCGGTCAAGCATACAGGAAGCTAGGCTTTATCAAGAAAATACTCGGAAAATGTGATGAGAAAGTGAAAGAACGTCGTCATTTTTCAATCGTTAGTCCTCATCTGGAATATGATGCCAGTGTATGGGATCCATATGAAGCGGGGTTGATATCAGAATTAGATCACTTGCAGGGAAGAGGAGCTAGGTTTGTAAAACGATGCTACGATAAGTTTGCTAGTGTGTCTGGATTATTAGAAGAATTGGGATGGGAATCGCTATCACAGCGTAGATTAAATTACAGGCTGACCTGTTGGCTACATTTCAGGAAAAACATTTCTCTGACAACGTAAAAAACATACTATTAACCCCCACGTACTACAGCAGATTAGATCGCTCCAATAAAATTAGAGAGATAGATTGTAGAACCAATAGGTATAAAATGCCATTTTTTCCGCGTACCATTCGGGTCCATAAACAGCTTTGATCGTCGTCATGAATATTGCGAATAGTGACATTAGCTGGACTGTAGATCTTTTTCTTTATATTTTCTACGTTTTTATTTATGCATGATGAAAATATTGATTTTCTTATTTATGCATGATATTTTGAATCTGTAATAGTAGTCCTTGCACCCCTTGCATGTTGGAATGATTGACGATAGAATGTTTATAGATTAGTAGATGTTAATGGGTGCGTTGCATGTGTGGTACGCTGGTATCAAAAGTTTCGGTGTTCTGCAGTATAATTCATGCATGCCTGGTGTGGAAGCACCCTCTGCCGCAACCTTTGGGTGGCTTGCATGGTATGACCTAGGTGTAGATGTAGATGAAGGAAGAAATATAGGTTAAATCTTGTACGAAAGTTTGATGTGGACTATTTTTTGCTCGACGTTGAAAATATTTTGCTAGAGCCAAACTATTATGGTAGGAACGATCACCGGAATAAGATTAAAGAAATAGACTGAAGAACCGATAGATTTGAAGTTGCATTTTTTCACGTATACACGATAAGGGACCATAATAGTTGCGATCAAACAGTTCTAGGGTACCGACTAGGTTTATTAATTTTTTTTAGCAGTGCTAAATATCTTAGCATGATTATTAAATACTAACCTCGCATGCAATCTCCGGCATGATATACTTCTGCATGTCTTAGTACCTTGTAGTACTATTTATTTGTCACATCAATAATACTAACCAGTAGTTATATCTTGAGTAGTATGATGCATGGAAGCATGTTCTTCTTCATATCACTCTCCTTGTTTGTGGTCTCACAGCGTACCGTTGGCCTGACTGCTTTGGCCTGCGCCTGGCATTCGAGGAAACGCGCGCGGTTCTGATTGAATTGGGATGTGTGCTGCATGCCTGGTGTGGAATCTCCCCGTGCCACACACCCTACTGGTGGCTTGCACGGTATTTCGTAGATGTAAATGGAATTGGAACGCATAGTAGACGAACAAACAAACATTAATTTTTATGTACTAGATTTGGAGATGTGTAGCTTGAAGGGAATACACAGAAGTCTTGCTTGTATCTGTCCTTTTCTTGTATTTTTAATTACATAATGACAAGAAAATTTCATGCAATATTCAGGTGCATTGGTGCGTTTGATTCATATTGCATATATTAATAAATAACGTGAATGGTAGTGGAACTCGAAAAATAAGATGATTAGATAATAATAAAGAGATAAAACACGGATTTCCAGCTTAGGTGCTTCACGAAACTCCCTTGTACATTGTTTGTTTACGTCATTGCCTTTTTAAAAGTATCTTTTAAAGATAATATAGGTTGTGTTATTTTTTTTATAATAATGGAAGTTATTTACTCCATTGGCCGATTTTAACGAATCTAGTTCCTTCCTCCCGGGCTTTCAATTCCGCCTTACATCGCAAAATACCCATGAAAAAATCGCAATCGGAGCACCCGAAAAAGATAACAGGGAATTTGGATCAGAATAACAAATCAATTTTCCGTCGAAGGCCATTTATTCGGTAATGGTCATGATATGTAAACTGGTAGGTATATTATCTATAAAATGAAAACTTTCGTTGTTTTCCACCAATATATTAAAAACACTTTGGTCGGTTTCGGCCTTTTCAGGCCATTGTCAAGATTACAATGCAAAATATCATGGAACAGTACAGTTTATATAGAAACCTATAGAAAACTGTGATATTCCATGTTATTTTGGATTGTAATCTTGATAGTAACCTGAACAGGCCGAAACAGGTCGAATTATTTTTTATATATTGGTGGAAAATATTAAGTATTTTCACTTTAAAGATGATAACCAACTTCCACAAAGTAAACTCGACAATCATCGATTTTATTGGTACGTGTATTGTTTTTTTAGAGATTATTCAAGCGTAAGACGCCATATACGTCTATAAAAAAGTGCACTGAACCTTGGAAGTCATCGTATTGACGTGCAGTAGAGTGCATTATGTCGTAGTGAAAGAAAGTGGAGGAAATATGGATTTGGTTGTGGGCGAGGGGGCAAGAAAGCAGTGAAATGTTGTCATAGATGTTTATCATGTTGCAGTTGTTGAGATCGCCATTCTTTTTTCCACATGGCACCAAAGTTGCGTAGACAAAGAAGTTTTGGTTCATTTATGTTCGGAAGTGTGCTTTCATATTTGTAACACATATAACTACAAGAGGTGAGGTGCAGTGCCAAAATATTTTGCTCAACGTTTTCATAGATGTAAACTTTCCTGTGGTAATTTCCTTCCGGAGAAATCCTCAGCAATCACTGAGAGTGCGCAGTGCAATAAATTTATGTGCCATATAATCAGGCTCTACCTTGTGAAACCAAATAACGATAGTAAAACTTCATCTCTAGCATTCAACAATTTTTTCATGAAAGGCGGAATTTTACGCGTGAAGTTTTTATTACCATAATAAACTTGTACGTAATACGTATTAATATTTTTTCTGAAAAGACTGAAGTGGTACATATTTTAAAATAAAAAGGGAGGGAACTGAAACACTGGAGGAAACGTGACGACCTCCTCCGTGGCGCCCCCGCGTTTCACTCCAGTGCGTTTCAATTCTGTCCCTTTTCCAACCCAATCATTATTGTAAGAGTTGAGTTGGATGACTCTTTATTCAAAATATTTATATTAACTGTAGGGAAACCTTAGAATTGCTACAAATCTTAGATTCTGCAAGTATTACAACGATAGTTATTGGATGGCGTATTACAATTTTAATTTTAATTTAACTTTTATATAAAATTTAAAAATCAAATATAAGATGCTACGAACATAGTCTGAAAATATTAATTAGTACATTTTTATTGCCAAAAGTTTTCTTTGACATATTGTACATGAAGAAAGCTTCAATTATTATTTCTCACTCATAATGAATCACAGAAATGGTAACCTTCCATTAGATAAGGTTTAATACGACAATGTTTTCGATGCACTGCATCATCGTCAGGTACATACACAAAAAGAGATAGGGTATGTGTACAAAATGTTGCAGAGGAGGAGGTGGGGTAGGGAGGAGGGAATCCCTTCTCCTCCCTAACCCACCTCCTCCTCTGCAACATTTTGTACACATACCCTATCTCTTTTTGTGTATGTACCAGACGATGATGCAGTGCATCGAAAACATTGTCGTATTAAACCTTATCTAAGGGAAGATTTCCATTTCTGTGATCTATTATGCTGAACTTCCACCATTTCACGCCTGATACTTCTCTTTTTGTATTTCCTACTCCAAAAATTCGGTTCATCTCCTCTCTTCTTTTCTTGTTTTACATTGGATCCAAGCGATACGTAAGCTAAGCGAGGTCCTCCAAGGGGCGATATACATCGAGGTACTTATTTGCTCGATACTTCCATAGAAGTGTACTTTCCAGCGGTAAGCCACCTTAAGGGTGCAGGAGGAATCATCAGCTGCCACTCAAATGGCGCAGTGAAAAAAAATTTGTGTATCACTAAATCAGGCTTTACTTGTGAAACCACCTTACGATAGTCAAACTTCATCTCTAGCATTCAACAATCTTTTCGTGAAAGGCGGAATTTTACGCGTGAAGTTTTTATTATCATAATAAACTTTTAAAAAATTCGAGGACTACACTTAAGTATATCTGTTCATGCACTAGAACTCACGGTACATACAGTAATTAAAGGGATTTACATCAGTGGAATGAATATAAAGTGTTGCACACTTTTGCTTTTATTACATCATGTTACGTCTTGAGATATCGCAATTCACCGACTAGGCTTTAATATTGTGGCAATAATCACAAATCGTTGTGATTTTCCAAACTTTTTAGTATGTCTGACACATATATTTTTGTGAGCAACAATTTAATAATATATATATTGTACTATTTGGCGTTTCAGAGAATCTGTACATATGTAATTAAATTATTGCGCAATGTACTTATTTCATTATCCTTAAGACTTAAGTGTTTACAAACCATTCATTTGCAAGTAATTTTTTTTAAAATTTTCAATCAAAGACATCAGAAATAAGAATGCGCGTGTAAAGTTAGATTTTTTGTAAATCAAAAAGTAAATCAACCAATTGCTTTTCTTCTTTCGGCCACTCACAGGAATCAAGAAAGTGGGAGCAGCCAACAAGGAGAGGAGAGAAGGGTCGCCCTTAACCACGATGACGCGGTCAGCGGCGCGATGGCCTTGCGTCTGAGGGAGATCGATTTGGAGAACAACAGGTTGATCGACGCGGCAGAGGACCGTACGTTTTCGGAACAGCTAAAGCACTTGGAATGGCAGAAGCAAATGCTCGAGATGGAGAAAGAGCAAGTGAAAGAGAGAGAAGCCAGACTTCACACGCAGGACTACATACCGCGCCCGGAGGATGAGCAGCTACGGGAGAGGAGATGGAAAGTGAACGATTGGATGATGAAGCAAACGGATGAGTTTAAGAGGAGGGCGGAGGAAAATATGAGTAGACTGCGAGAAGAGTCACGAGACAAGAAGTGGAAACAGGAGCGCGAAATCGAGGAGGAAAAGAGACGCCTTCGGAGCGATCCAGGGCCGGCAGCCACTTGGCAGGGTGTTGGCGAAGATGTGAATGTGCAGAGTGTGAGTAAGGTGGAGGAGGATATGGGAGAGCGATTCGACAGAAGGATGGTGGAGATCGACGAAGGGAGTCTGAGTGGTGAGGAATCCGAGGAAGAGATGCGGGAAGAGGAAGAACCGGTAGGGGATGACGGTACCGAGAGTGCAAAGACTGAGTGGAAGAGGTACGAGGAGGAAGGACGGAGGAAGGAAAATGACGAAGAGGAAAGACGTGGAGAGGAGAAAAGGAAAGAAGAGAAAGAGGCCGCCAAGAACAGGGTTGAGAGTAACCAGATGGTGGACTTAATAACAACATTTATCGTAATTTATATTGCCCTGAGACTTTTAAGTTTTTTAAATGTATTTTAACTTTTAGTTTAGTTTGCATCAACGCAAGTCAATCGATGTATACAAGGTGGGTTTGAAAAGTAAGGTGGCTTTATATTTTTATGAAAAAATGTTTATTTATTCTTCAATATTCAAGTTGCCACCTTCAAAGTAATCCCCCCCAGACATAATACACTTGTGCCAACGCTTTTTCCAATCCTCGAAGCAATTCTGATTAGCACGTTTTGGTATAGCCTTGAGCTCTTCCAGAGAACCAGTCTTCATCTCCTCAATCGTTGCAAATCTCCATCCTTTCATACGTCTCTTCAGTTTTGGGTACAGGAAAAAGTCGCAGGCGGCCATATCCGGTGAATATGGTGGCTGAGGCTTGATTTTGGTGTTGTTTTTGGCCAAAAAATCTCCTACAAGCAACGATGAGTGAGCAGGTGCATTATCGTGATGCAAAAGCCATGAATTGTTTTTCCACAAATCCGGACGTTTTTTTCGTACTGCTTCTCGCAAACGGTGCATAACTTCAAGGTAATATTCCTTATTGACCGTACAACCTTGTGGTAAGAACTCCTGATGCACTACGCCACTGTAATCGAAGAAAACAGTGAGCAAAACCTTGACATTTGATCGAACTTGGCGTGCTTTTTTCGATCTTGGTTCTCCTGGGTACTTCCATTGGGACGATTGGGCTTTGGTTTCGACGTCATAACCATATAACTATGATTCGTCACCAGTTATGATCCTTTTGAGTAAATCAGGATCATCATTGACGTCATTAAACGGCTCCTGAGCGATGCTCATGCGACCGTTCTTCTGGTCAAATTAAGCAGTTTCGAAACGAGCGTTTCACGAGCCAACCGACATGCCAACATCCTCAGCAACTTCTCTAATAGTGATTCGACGATTTTTTTTCAGAGCGAAGTTCGTCATTAGCATCTTCTCGGCCATCTTGGAAGAGCCTGTACCACTTATAAACATTTTCTTTACTCAGAACAGACTTACCGTATGCCACTGTCAACATTTCAAGTATTTTGGAGCACTTAATTCCATATTTTACACAAAATTTGATGCAAATTCTTCGATCCATTTTTTTGATAGCAGAAAATCGCCGTGTACACCAAAACACGTCTAACATTTGTGTCTATCAATAGCAAACTAAATATGCTATACTATTGAAACTGTAAACAAATGTTTGGGACATGTGTATCAACACAACAAAACAAAAAAATGAAAATCGAATGTATGTTGCCCATTTGAAGTCACCTTACTTTTTGAACACACCTCGTAAAACTTATCTTTGACATAAGAATCGTAGCGTTAGAAGCAATAATATAAGGCTTATTTCATAATTTAGTACATGGACCACTGGAACACTGAGAATGTGCGTAAGTTGATACAAAATAAGCTATATAAATTCCAATCTGTGGTTTTGACAAAAAGTTTCAAATACGATGCGAGTTTTTTAAGTAAGTACCATTTATAAATAAAGTCAAAAGTATACTTTTCTTAACAGTTTCATTATTTTCAAAAACAGTTGATAGTCACTGGGCGCTAGATCGGGACTGTACGGCGGGTGATCAAGTTGTTCCCAGCCAAATAATCCGATAAGATCTTCAATTTGATTAGCCGTGTGTGGACGGGCATTGTCATGGAGCGAAACGTTCCCCTTACTCAGCATCCCATGCATTTTGATTAGATTCTCTTAAAGCTCTAACCCTTTTCCGTACCATTCCATCGCTTATAATTGTTTTTCCATACACTTCACTGATCTGAGGATGGGTTTCAGCCACTTTCACGCCTTTAGCACTAAGAAAACGAATCACCGCGTGTATTTCATAGTTTTAATCGGCAGAGGTATTTAAAATACTCACAAACACACGTAAACACAATAGAATGTTTCCGTAATGGCGTCTGTGGCTTCCTGATAGATGTAGGTACACAGGGTCCATGCCAACCGCAGCATTGCAGTGGCCGAATTTCAAACCGGTGCTTATTTAAAAAAACATGCCTCGTATATATGAAGTCATAACCATTTGGAACTTAAGGTTATTTAAGAACCCTTAATATATTCAGGAATATCGTTCCAAACCGTCATAGCCAATTGCAATAGTGAAAGTCGCATATGACTAGTGTCATTATTTGGCATTTGAAGGATATTTGTGCAGTTACAACTCTTTCTGAATTGAATTCAATCCATTCACCTTGTGGAAGTCTATCATTTAATAAATAATCACAATACAAAATATGGTTAAATCCTCAGAGTTATTTATTTGTACTACTAGTTGCACCGCTACTGCGTCATCTTTAGGTGCCTGTTTCTGAACTGTTTACATTTTCCACCGTCCTTTCATTTTTAGAAGTCGGGTATATTACGAGGTAACAAACATGCGTTAAAATGGAGATTTTTAACTCTCTTCCATCTTGGAGTGTCACTGCTTAAATTTAAAACATGATGACGTTCAACGGTCGTCTATTACCACATTAAATATGAAACTAACGCCAGAATTTAAGGATAATTGTAATTTTTTTACATTTCATCAATTGATTTAAAACTTACTAATGAGTAGTAATACTTATTTGGAAAAAAAACAATGTCAATCAATCATTGTATTTTGCATTCATAGAGAAATTAAATTATAACAATTTTTATGTAGCGCAAATGTTTTGCGACAATTATTTGCTATAATAGCCTCGTGATCCTTTTTTTTAAGAGTAATGGATACGGACTCCCAAACCTTATACAGACTTATAGTGCTGAATTGCATCACCTCCTATGCCAACTTTGCTGCGCGCTTCGTTGGAAACTGCTACGAGAGAACATATAGTGCTTCTCAGCTTATAGAGGGCTTAGGTTGGGAGCCGCTAGATACTCGAAGGCTGTGCGCCAGGTTTTGTTTGAGAAATTGAGAACAGATGTGTTTCAGAGCGACACAGAGAATATAATTTTGAAGCCACACTATATCTCCAGGTCCGACAGAAGCGATAAACTAAGAGAGGTACGTTGCCGAAAGGATCAGTACAAAAATTTGTCTTTTCCACGCACAATAAGCAACCACAATAACAAGTGAGCTCCACTAAATACACTCCCATAATACACGTCACCATTTCAACTCCTAATATATTACCCTTTTCACGGCTGGGGTCCGAACACCCTCTGCCACATGCCCACGCGGCGGCTCATAGGGTGGTATCGACACTCAAGCCTCGAGTAAGGGACTGGAGAGAAAGAATTAATAAATCGAGTAGTACTTGATGATTCTGTTCTCCAGTTAGAGCTCACAAAACAATCTAGCAACTTTTTTGATGTAACTGGTATTTCAGCGAGCTTTATAGATAAAGACCCGAACTCGTGGGGGCTTGATTAGGATTTCCTCAAACGACTTAGTGCTATGAAAAACATCAAAATTGTTCATAACGGAAAGAGCTGTGCAATTAGTAACTGAATTTCTAAAGGGCAATAATTTGACTAATTATGAAGAGCAACGTCACTTGCTCTTCATAACAGTTGCAAATGATGGAATAGTAAATAAACTTTGATCTTGTTTTTGCTGCGAATTACTAGCGGGGAAAATAATTGTGTTTGCCCCTACAAAATAGGCAACTCTCCTATTATTTTTTTTTTTTTTGGCCTTGGTTCATCTATTCCCCATTAAATAGACCATTCTCACACATTCTGTTTCAGAAATGTTCTGTCCGACCGATATTTCGGTCCCTGACAGTGAATCATCCCTCTCATTTCTATGACTAATTAGGTTATATATTCAAGCGGGACTTTTTCTGATCGGGTCGACCAGGATATCAAAATTCTTTGTCTCGCGCCGTAGCACCGAATAAGACTTACCCGACTCGAAAATTTTTACTTTTACTTTTTTTGGTCCGCTCTAGTGGTATGTACATCCAGAATCTTTGGTATGTAATCACAGTCAATTTTTGGGATGAAATTTAGGGGAACAAACAATAAATCACTTAGCCTTTAGTGCATTCATTTTCTACAGATACTTATGAGAACAAGGATAAGTTGTGGGCTGCTATCACCAATGCATTTTGTGTTTCCTGTGTTATTTTGGGTGCGTTGTCCTGGGGCCGGCCCGATTGCCTAGAATAGTTGTATTTTTTCTTTTCGTCAATAAATCTGTTAATTCCAAATGATTGTAAGGTGGCTTTCCGAGTGTCTGTCTTCGTGCCAATCCCCTCGAAGGACGGGCCCCATAACCCGTACCCGAGATTTGTCTCACGCTCGACCCCGATAGTGAGCCCGGGGACAGTGAACTGCGTGTGCCCGGGAGGGTTGGTCACAATATAGATGCGCAAGAACTATAAGAAATTATATCACACATCTTATGCACAAAGAAAACGTGAGTCCAAAATGTGCCAAATTTAAACTATCAGACTGAACATCCATTTTTTAATTTTGGCCAGGTTTTTTTTTTATTTCAGCCCACTGTGCACCGTGGGTATGACTTGAGCTTCCACTGGTTTACGCTTGTTTGATAAATTTCCAATTATCAATCTAACTTTTCTTTGTTTTGCGTATTTTAAACAAAAATGTTGTTATAAAAGTTGTAACACATCTCTCATTTTTTTAATACGTAGGGCTATTTATTTACAAATGAATGGGCAGAAGTACGATAATTTAGCTTTTCCTTGTCGGCAGAATTGCAGAATAAGGGCGGGGAACCTTATTGTTATTCTTAGTTCCAGTATGACCGTGTATTGCATATGTAAACGAAGTTGAAAGCTATATATTTTTCCACAATGGCTAATTTTGCGTACATAAATTTTAAGAAATCAGCCACATCGGTCTTTCTGTGTTTGTGGACGTTATATACAAAAACTACAATACAGAAGAGTGCCAAAGCAAGTAAAAAATCATACTACTTGTATTTCAGTTGCCAATTTGGTGATCAGGACAAATGTTGGGCTCCTAAAGGGTGTTGTATCAATCGATCTGTAGGTCTTTCTGAATGGGTGAAAGGAATGACAAAAACATAGCATTTCCTGTCCCCATAAGATGGCGTGAACAAAAATAATTACCAAGTTCGATTCTCGTTTGCTTTACAAACATAGAGAGCCATTCAAAACATTTGACAGATAAGATATAGTTTCCAAACTTGCCTTGAGCGATTCCAATTCTTTGTGGATAAAGACTTTCAACACCTAACTTACCGCTGAATTTGGTGGACTTTGAGATACCTGAGGATATCGTGACAGTCGCGAGTGAACAAGAGACAGACATAATAGAGCAAAGAAATACCTCACATACAAGCTCAGTGTCTCAAATATATTACCCAAGTTATCATGAATATCATCATGAACCAAATGAATTGGTACGTGATTTTTATTTGTCCAAACAAGAAGCTGAACTTTTAGCCTCACGTCTGCAAGGATGATAAAACTCGATTAATTCTGGCTTAACTTTGTGAAAATCCATTCTAAAGAATTTAAATGAGATGTGGTACTTTTTTCACAGTTTTATTTTATTTCAGGTCGACCGGTTTCGTCACATAGGCGACATCATTAGGTCTCATCAGGTCAGGCCACCTGATGATGTCGCCAATGTGACGAAACCGGTCGACGTGAAATAAAATAAAACTGTGAAAAAAGTACCACATCTCATTTGAATTCTTTGCAAGGATGATGTCTGTTTATGTAGAAGCGAACATAACCTCATTTAGAAAAACAAATGAAAAACTCATAATTTTTCAAATGAAAGAGTGAAAGGTTTCGCTTGTGTTTATTGAATACTGCTAGTTTTACGAATGAACCCAAAAATAATGATTCAATTAAGAGCCTAAAGCAATGGAATCCCGTTACGCAGGGCGGTGGGATGCGACAATGATGAGAGCTACTGCTGATTTTTGAAGGAAAAAGATCGTATTTGCACATGAGAAGAAATTTAAGATGAAAAAACCATTCGGAATAAATTTATAAGTCATTTAACATCTCATTGAATATAATAGTACTTATATCAATCGTGTATTCTTAAAATACAAAAATATTTTTTAGTACTCACTCAATTATACCTTTAAGCTGCAGTTTCAAAGTGGATGTCAATGTATTATTTTTCAATTTTGGGTTCTAGTAACAAAAAAACTGGACGTGTTACAGGCTTTTCAATATTATTTTTGCACTTACCGGTGGCAAATAAGCCATGGATAACCTTTACTCTCAAAGTTTTGAATAAATGTTTTTTGCACATGGTTCTTTTTATGACTTGTTACTCGAGGTACGGATGTCAAGATTCGATGCGTAACTTTCACGGAGCTCTGACGTAGAAGGCTGGATTTTTCGCACCGTGAAGCACCCAAAAAAATGAAGCCTCCTACGTCATCACATGTCGTTGGACAAAAAAAAACAAATTATCCTACTCATGTAACTTTGATTCTTGCGCTTCGCTGCTCACCATGTCCTCCGAGATATACCAACGTCTAAATCTACAGCTCACTTAATGTCATCTCGCCTTGAGTGATATCCTCCACTCCTTCTATATCGATATAATTCGGACGTCGTTCTCATGCTGATAACAAGAAAATAGTATCATCTGAGACGTGGAGGAGTGAATACCGCAAACGAAGCCATACTGCAAGACGTTGGAACGACAGGTCTCTTCCAGCTGACCAGGCAAGTGCCCGCTGATGGATTTGATTTCCATACCTATCTGTGTGCGAGTTAGTGGACAGTGTGCGTAGTTGTGTAACGAACACTTTTCAGCGGACAATTTGTTTTCTTGTATGCTATACTTCCCAGCCCTCGAAAGTCGGGTTGGTTGGAGTAATATTTATCATTTATCTTCATTTGTCGACATGACTTGATTATCCAAGTTACGGCAGAACTCTCCTTGGTAGTCAGGTGATCTAACTTCTTCCGCGCCATCATAGTGATAAGCATTTATTACTGTCGTAGATTGGCTTATGTTTTTGTGAACGTTTGACATTTTAGTCAACGATTTTTTGCACTGTCAACGCCATATGGATAGAAAAGTCAATTTATTATGTTTTGGAGTGTCGTATTATCTTAATGTCAATTTAGATTTATGTTATGACGTTTCACTTGTTTTAGAATAAATGGTTGTTTTTCCAAAGTATCCATTTGGAATTAGCTGGTCAGTAGTTTTGAGGTTTTTGGAAAATGTAATACTACAAGCAGCAAACAGGCCTTCCTCGTATTCCAGGCATTGTATTCCATGGCAAGCTGCTCTACGGATTATTATTATTAAGAGTGGCTAACTACCTATGACAGGCTTAGATAATTAAACCATAATGCTACAAAAATAGTACTGCCGAAGGCCTGTGACTACCAAAGTCTTCTTGTGCTGCGTAAATCTCCTACCCCTTAATATGTTGACATTAATTTTGCGCCTATTATGTTCCAATTACGATCTGAAAGGCTGATATGACATCGGTATCTCGAAGTCTTGCTGAATGATATTTAAATATTTTCTAAAATGACTTTGGGGTGGCCCTTAGTCAATTTACTAGTACTTTTGCGAGAATACCATAATCATAAAACCAGATAAATATAATGAGGAATAATTTAGGTGCGGTTCATAAGAGGAGGAGAAAATGAGCTACTAGCCCTCTAACCTCAATAGAGGAGAAGACGAGATTTTCCCCTGATACGGATGGAAGAGTGTGTGTGTGTGCATGTATATATATATATATATATATATATATATATATATATATATATATATATATATATATATATATATATATATATATATATATATATATATATATATATATATGAGTACCTTCTTATTTCTGAGGAAGGCGGTTGTGTCCGCCGAATATATACAAACATATATGTGAGTTTTTCTTTTATTGTGCTCTATGTGTAACTGCCAGTCACGCCTGTGACATTTTTTATTATATATATATATATATATACTCATATATATATATATATATATTCATAGATTTATTACAATTTAGTGACATCGTGTTCGCAATACACTAAGCGGCCATGTTGTTCAGCTCAATCTGCGGCACCTCAGATAATTCCTTATCACTCGAGATTAGATGGTTGGATCATCAGCATACATTATAAGTTCCCCATTTAAAGTACATTTTGGGAGACCATTCACATACAATAATAAAAGCAGGGTCCCTAATATAGAGCCCTGTGGAACACCCATGGTAACATCAAACTTAATGGAAGAAACTTTAGAAATTTGGTCATTAATACAAACATATTGACTTCTACCAGAGAGATAGAATCTCAACCACTCATTGGCCTTGCCAAAGATACCATAATGGTGAAGTTCCTTTAACAGAATTTCATGATCAGCACTGTCAAATGCCTTTCTTAAGTCATCGAAAATGCCTAATACATTTTTATGTTCATACAAAAAATGAATAATCAGTTCAACAAATTTGTAAATAGCAGTTTCAGTACTCTTTCCGCTCAAAAAAACCATGCTGTGATAAGGAGAAGATCTTATACTTCCCAATAAAGGAGAAAAGTCTGTGAAACATCGCATACTCAAGCACTTTGTGTTTCAAACTGAGTGTATGGAAATAGGTCTATAATTATTTATATTCTTCTCATTACCACCCTTGATGTGGGGAATAGCCCTTGCAACTTTTCACATAGGAGGAAAAATAACAGAAGACATAGAATTGTTAACTAAGTGCACCGAAGGTGACATTAACAACTCCTTAATTTTATTCTTAATTATAGGACCGAATACCTCATCAAAATCAGTGGAATATTTAGAACTGAAGTCACCATAATGTAGTGAATCTCACTTGTTGAGGTTGGTTAAAGATATCTATATTGGGTATCTGGGAATGGCCTGGCACGTTTCCTGTTTACAGCAGAGTTGCCGGTTACTTTGCCGGGTGTATTGAGATAATACGTCAGAATGAAAACCATTTGAGGTAATACGTCGGAATATTTCCAATTTCCCGAGAGTTTATTTATGTACCGAGATAAATTTGTCATATTTGTTATCCAGGTCTCCTTTGGCAAAGGTCAATTTTTTATATTCTGAAAATTTGGAGTTGATCGTATCAGTTTTTAACAACTAATTTGGTCTGGAAATCGTGACAAATTCTACCGGTTTAGCGGGTATGATTCGTTGCCTTAAGATCAAAATATTTTAATCACATTTCGCATGTGTTATCATGATATCATCAAGGAAACCGAAGCATACGCAAAGCATTATACGTTTTCCATGAATTCATTCGATTCATAGCGAATTATTTTTAAAAAAGAATGGTTCCCAGGGTTATATTGCTTCAGGTGTAGTGTCTCCTTATCGTTTTCTATTGGTAAATCTAATGCCTCTCAATTTTGCCTTTTCCAGTGGGCGACGTTTCGCGATGGGTGACATACCACGCAGACAATTGCCGAAGAAACAACTGCCAAAGCCGACTCTCGAAGACGACCTTATTGACGGAGACGACCATGGTGAAGGAGATAATCGGAGACAAAGGTATGGCTTAATGAAGGAAAATCGAATAAGGATATATCTATAATAGTTTTGACTCTCCATCTCGGGAAATGATCTCGGAGATAAAATATATAGATTTCTTTTTGTGAGGACCTCCTCTGGTTGAAGTGGTTTTTGTCTATTTTGCGCGCGCCTATTGACGTAGACGGCAGGGTGAGGTGAGAAAGCTTCCGGAACCCCTCCTGAAATATATAATTCATTAAAATAACAGACACTGAAAGAAAACATCGATTTTTTTGACAAAGAATACTGGTTCCATATGCTGTTCATTCTGAAAACCTTTTCCAATCAATGTTTGCTGCATTTAAGCGTAAAAAAAGTGGGAATTTTATGCTTATCTCAGAAATATCAACGGCGAAAATATTTTTTTAACGGGCTGTTACTATGCTGTCACATTTTTTTAAAACTACCAAGGTACAAACTTTTGTTCTTGGTTATAAAATATTTTCACCTCCTTCTGCCGGCAGTACACTTAATGGACAATGCAAAATCGAATAAGGATGGATCTAAAATGGTCCTGACTCTCCATCTTGGGTAATGACCTTGGGGAGAAACTATTTCAATTTTTTTTGTAATGATCTCCTAAGGTTGAAGTAATTCTGTCTATTTTGAACCTGCCCAGTGACGTATCAGGAGGCGAGGGGTCGTTACTGGGGTCTGGACCCCCCACAACCAAAAATTTTCATTGCTTACGCAAAATGAACTAAAGGCAAAGTATTAGAAAAATTCTTAGTCAATATGTTTAACATTTTCTATCATATTGTAGGACAAAAGCAACACACAGATGTGTATGTCGGGTCGTGCGGTCCAAAAGGAATAACACCGAACTCTCAGAATCATCAGTACGTTTATTAATACTTTACTAGTACTAATTCAACACTCTTTAATACACAACATAGCATAAGAATCCCCGAAGGGAATACTCGACTGTTCGCCATAACGGACTCAGCACACACTGCCGCTTCCCAACCACCACATCGCGCTCAAGGTCCTCACCAGCCTCATCTTCCTAATCCCTAAAGCCATTACCATTAACCTCCTTATATTCGACGAAGACCTTGGTGGTTCCTCACATATAGAGCTGCAATCAAGTGGCGGACTAGGAAGTGCGGAGTGGCATATTGCGTCGCTCATAGCACCACTGCAACTAGTACAATATAAAACCTGCACAGGTACGTCATATACACGGAAAATGTACCTGATGATGGCCTTATCATTGAAACCGGTTGTGCATTGGGTAATTAATAGTTGAAGTATCACAGTTAGCAATTCTACAATGCGGACCTAACACCAAGTGAGAATTTCAACATTTGAATCCATTTAAAAAACCATTGGTGTTTTTTATTTAAAAAATTGAGCCAAAAATTAGTTGGTAATAACAATTAAGCCGCAATAGCGCTCCTGATTGCCATAGCTTTCAATTTTGCTTTCTGCAATTACTCTTCCCACCCTCCTACCATCCACACGAATACTCAACATTGAATCCTCCGAATGGAAAGCCTTGAAACATCATTGCGAGCAATGTACATGAAGATAGTGAAAATTATCACTGCTCCTTTGTTTGAAGCGTCAGACACGAAAAACCCCGGGGATCTTAGGGAACCTTCTGATTTATCTTGTTGAAAATTCATTCACTCGATATTACTGTTCATCTTGCCCTGCCCTATCTTTCTTGCCCTGTCGATTATCGACTAATCGTTCATTTTGTCTACTCTTCCGTTTCCACGACATTCAAATACCCAGGAATATGGTGCAGGCGTGTATTCAAATGGAGATGTTAACATGGGCAGTACTGGGCGTGACAAGAGCTGTATTTCATACATTTACCTAGTTGAACCTTTTAAATTCAGCTTTGCATATGAGTGGAAACTTTCATTAAAGTAGCATTAAAATTACTTGAGAGTATCACTTAGATGAGTTAACATGGACTTCTGTGGCAGTCGCTAGCAATGGGTGCAGGAATCGGTACACCATCGACCACTGTTCACGCATCTATTGAAATACCCCGCCTTCAATACATATTACCGGTGGCATTTTCAAATCTGACGTATTTCGAATTCCTTCACTTGATATTACTGTCCATCTTGTGCCTTGTCTTGCAATTAGCGTCTATAAGCCCATGTTTTCTTCTTTTCGGTTTCCACGACATTCAAATACCCACGAATGTTGATAGAGCGTGTATGAAAATGGAGATTTGTATTGAGTTGAACTGGGCATAGCGAGAGCTGCATTTCATGCACAAACCTGGTTGTCTCCTCTAAATTCAGCTTTGCAAATGAGAAGTGACCTTTATTAAATTAGCCTTAAAATGACTTTAATGTAGCACTTTAATGAGCTAACATGGACTTCTATAGCAGCCGCGAATGTTACACTTAGTAATCGCTAAACTATAGGCCAAGGGTCGCAACTCTTCGAAAACAGACTTCAGTAGATATTGCATGTCGCGTTCTAATTCCGACGTATTATTACAACACACACCCAGAAAATCCTCGATCACTCGTGCGTAAACAGGAAATGTGAATCAGAACGACAAATTACTTTTCCGGGGGACTTCTTTTGTGTTGTGATCTGGATAATGGTAGTCGAATTCATATTTCTTCAAGATGGAAACATTTGTTTTTCCTCAATTCTCAAGCATGCATTCGATGTATTTCTCTTTGTATATGTCTGTACTGTTAATTGGCTGAGGTCAGAATAGCCAAGTCAAACTTTCTCGGAAGTGTGACCTTTCACTTTCCTTGACGTCAGTACCTTCATATTTCCCCACCCTATCCTTTGTCACCTAGCGAAAAAATCCTTCTCCCTGCTCTCCTATATAAGGGCACGAAGGTATGAAAAAATGGTCAGTGGTAAGTTGGGCCCTTTCGGGTCTATCAGGTCCTTTCGGTTCTCGGTCATTCTTCGGCTAATCACGTGGCCGATGCAGATGAGTCTAGCGCGGGCACAGGAGGCCCGTGCACCAGTAGCCGCAGCGTCATCCATCCGTGCCTTTACCCGAAACTTCTCTCCTTCCCGAGACATGGTAATATTCTTGTTTGGCTACTCGAGAAACGCCATTTGATTCATTTAATTATTCAATCGAATACTCGGTTTAAATAAACTCTCATTTTTCTTTCAACCCCTCTCTGTGACCATTCATTCCTCCCTCGGCACCAAGGTCAAGAACCCACTCTTTCGAAGTGTACCGCGTATCCACGTGTGTCGTCGCCTTCCAACGGTTGGCGTCTCAGCGGGGCACGCACAACATTTGTATCTTAGATTTTTTATTAGTTCCAAAAATTCAGGCGAAAGGTAGTGGAATTTCGTCGCAATGAAAACAACAATCGCACTTTTACACAAGCTTTAATGGTGATACGACGCGTTTCAACTCACAGAGCCTTCAAAATGAATTAGACACTGAGAAAAAGGAGACATCACCGATGCTTGAAGAGTCTTTTCAATTATAAACTAAAATTAAGGTCCAGGAATACCAATTTGGCCGCGGACATATTTTTAATGGGCGCTTATTTTACAGCCTGGAACGCCGACTACAGTGAATGAAGCAAGCTCACGTTTAGCAGTAATTAACTAACAATGCTAAAAGTTAGATGGTAATAGGAATCTATTTCATTTTTCATCAATTTACCGGTAGTTTTTGCTTGTTTATAACAATTACCCATGAAACCAGCATTTATATTAGCTATAAAAATTCAAGTATTCCTGGTGTTTCCTCATTCCCAGATTGTAATTATGACTTCGAGTGAAAAATAAAAGAAAAGGTAACATTCTGTGTTTCATGTGAGATAGCGGACATATTTATCAATAACAATTCAGAATATGAATAAAATAACATTAAAGTCCTTTCTCAGTGAAGCCACCTAAAGTAAAACGTTGGCCAATGAGTAATTATCATCCATATACATTGGAGAAATCTGTAGACTTATCATAATCCTGAAAAGGTACATACTTTTGAAAACGAGATATCGAGAAAAAGTAATATGTATTAATCTTTTTTCTGAAAAGACTGAAGTGGTACATATTTTAAAAGAAAAAGGGAGGGAACTGAAACACTGGAGGAAACGTGACGACCTCCTCCGTGGCGCCCCCTCGTTTCACGCCAGTGCGTTTCAATTCTGTCCCTTTTCCAACCCAATCATTATTCTAAGAGTTGAGTTGGATGACTCTTTATTCAAAATATTTTTATTAATTGTAGGGAAAACTTTAAAATTACCCCCCAATTGCTACAAATCATAGATTCTGCAAGTATTACCACGATAGTTCTTGGTTGGCGTATTACAATTTAAATTTTAAATTAACTTTTATATAAAATTTGAAAATCAAATATAAGATGCTACGAACATAGTCTGAAAATATTTATTAGTACATTTTTATTGCCAAAAGTTTTCTTTGACTTGGAGGGATACCCTTCTCCTCCCTAACCCACCTCCTCCTCTGCAACATTTTGTACACGTACCCTATCTGTTTTTGTGTACGTACCTGACGATGATGCAGTGCATCGAAAACATTGTCGTATTAAACATTATCTAATGGAAGATTGCCACTTCTGTGATTCATTATGTTGAACTTCCACCATTTCACGCCTGATACTTCTCTTTTTGTATTTCCTACTCCAAAAATTCGGTTCATCTCCTCTCTTCTTTTCTTGTTTTACGTTGGATCCAAGCGATACGTAAGCTAAGCGAGGTCCTCCAAGGGGCGATATACATCGAGGTACTTATTTGCTCGATACTTCCATAGAAGTGTACTTTCCAGCGGTAAGCCACCTTAAGGGTGCAGGAGGAATCATCAGCTGCCACTCAAATGGCGCATTGAAACAAAGTTTATGTATCACTAAATCAGGCTTTACTTATGATATATACATACCTTACGATAGTCAAACTTCATCTCTAGCATTCAACAATTTTTTCGTGAAATGCGGAATTTGACATGTGAAGTTTTTCTTATCGTAATAAACTTCTAAGTAATTCGAAAAATTCGAGGACTACATTTAAGTAATCTGTTCATGCACTAGAACTCACTTTACATACAGTAATAAAAGGGATTTACATCAGTGGAATTAATGTAGTGTTGCACACTTTTGCTTTTATTACATCATGTTACGTCTTGAGATATCGATATTCTCCGACTTGGTTTTCATACTGTGGCAAAAATCACATATCGTTATGATTTTCCGATTTTTAGAGTAGGTCTCACACCTATATTTTTGTGAGCAACAATCTAATAATATATATTGTACTATTTGGCGTTTCGGAGAATATGTACATATGTAATAATATTATTGCGAAGTGTACTTATCTCAAGTTCCTTGAGACTTGGTTGTTTAAATACTATAAATTTGCAAAAAAAGACTCGGTATAATTTGTGTTTTTTTCTATTTTCATCTCCAAAGACATCACTAATAAAAATACGAGTGTAAAATCATGATGGCTGTCCGGGTAGTTTCCGCGTTGAGTCATTTTTATGACGACAGTTTCGCGAACGTTCCAGCTCGCTTCTTCAGGTCTGAAGCCCTCACAATGCATTTTGGCCGCGATGTATAGTCCCGTGGAGGGTCAAGCACGATTTTTTCTCGCCTTTTTTCCGTCTTCTCCCGTGTTTTTTGGAAGACCCGCTTCAAATTGGTGGATAGCGTGTAACCATCTTCTCTGTTGGCATGAATTTGGAGGAGGCAAAATTTTCGCAAAGGAGACACGGTACATCCCCAGGTTAATACGGGAGTCAATTGAAATATCCAAAACACCAAATAATGCAAACAGAGAAGATGGTTACGCGCTATCCACAAATTTGAAGCGGGTCTGCCATAAAATGCGGGAAAATACGGAAAGAAATACAAGAAAAAATCGCGCTTGACCCTCCGCCGGGCCATGTATTGCGGCCTAAATGCATCGCGAGCACTAAGACGTGAAGAAGCGGGCTGGAACGCTAGCGAAACTGTCGTCACAAAAATAACACACCGCGGAAGCTATTTCGAAAGCCATCATGATTCAAGACCACTCCGCGGAAGCTTTCACAGCAACATACGAGTGTAAAGTTAAGTTTCACGTAAATCAGACAGCCAAATCAACCAATTGCTTTTCTTCTTTCGGCCACTCGCAGGAATCAAGAGAGGAGGAGGAGCAAGCAAGGAGAGGAGAGAAGGGTCGCCCTTAGCCAGGATGACGCGGTCAGCGGCGCGATGGCTTTGCGTCTGAGGGAGATCGATTTGGAGAACAACAGGCTGATTGCCAAGGCAGAGGATCGTACGTTTTTGGAACAGCTACAGCACTTGGAATGGCAGAAGCAAATCGTCGAGAGGGAGAAAAAGCGAGTGGATGAGAGAGAAGCCAGACTTAACACGCAGGACTACAGACCCCGCCCGGAGGACGAGCAGCTACGAAATATGAAGTGGAAACTGAACGAGTGGACGATGAAGCAAACGGAGGAGTTAACGAGGAGGGCGGAGGAAAATATGAATAGACTGCGAGAAGAGTCACGAGACAAGAAGTGGAAAGTGGGGCGCGAAATCGAGGAGGAAAAGAGACGCCTGCGGAACGAGGAAAGACAGGCGGCCATGCGGCCGGGATTTGGCGCGGAGAAGGTCGAAGAAACGATTGTGAAGGAAGTGAGAGAGGAGGAGGAAGAGGAGGACAAGGGAGAGAGATTCACTAGAATGTTGGCAGAGGCGCAGGCGGAGGAAGAGAATCAGAGGGACAAGGAGACGAAGGTGATCGAGGAGCAGGAGAAGACCACGGGGAAAGTGGTTGAGGCGAATTCGAAGGGGCATCAGACGACGAAGGGGATCGAGGAAGACA